>OW386556.1:0-4800000 GCA_936435175.1 Glyphotaelius pellucidus
CGATGAAATCTGCCATTAAGCGCCAAAAAAGTCGAAATTCGTATGGTTATTTCGGGACTTAGAATTTGAAACGCCTTTTTTTTACCATTATCGCCAAAAAAGTCAAAATGGTTAATAAGTGTAAATTGGCGCTATAAGACACAAAAAGATGAAATCTGCAATTTTGCGCCAAAAACGTCAAAATGGTTATTAAGTGCCATTTGGCTCTAAAAGTTTCAAAACGCCTATCTTTGATATTTAGCGCCAAAAACGTCAAAATGGCTAAAAAGTGCCATTAGGCGCTAGACACAAATCGATGAAATCTGCCATTTAGCGCCAAAAACGTCGAAATTCGTATGGTTATTTCGGGACTTAGAATTTGAAAACGCTTTTTTTTACCATTATCGCCAAAAAAGTCAAAATGGTTAATAAGTGCCAATTGGCGCTATAAGACACAAAAAGATGAAATCTGCAATTTTGCGCCAAAAACGTCAAAATGGTTATTAAGTGCCATTTGGCTCTAAAAGTTTCAAAACGCCTTTCTTTGATATTTAGCGCCAAAAACGTCAAAATGGCTCAAAAGTGCCATTAGGCGCTAGACACAAATCGATGAAATCTGCCATTTAGCGCCAAAAACGTCGAAATTCGTATGGTTATTTCGGGACTTAGAATTTGAAAACGCTTTTTTTTACCATTATCGCCAAAAAAGTCAAAATGGTTAATAAGTGCCAATTGGCGCTATAAGACACAAAAAGATGAAATCTGCAATTTTGCGCCAAAAACGTCAAAATGGTTATTAAGTGCCATTTGGCTCTAAAAGTTTCAAAACGCCTATCTTTGATATTTAGCGCCAAAAACGTCAAAATGGCTAAAAAGTGCCATTAGGCGCTAGACACAAATCGATGAAATCTGCCATTTAGCGCCAAAAACGTCGAAATTCGTATGGCTATTTCGGGACTTAGAATTTGAAAACGCTTTTTTTTTACCATTATCGCCAAAAAAGTCAAAATGGTTAATAAGTGCCAATTGGCGCTATAAGACACAAAAAGATGAAATCTGCAATTTTGCGCCAAAAACGTCAAAATGGTTAATAAGTGCCATTTGGCTCTAAAAGTTTCAAAACGCCTATCTTTGATATTTAGCGCCAAAAACGTCAAAATGGCTAAAAAGTGCCATTAGGCGCTAGACACAAATCGATGAAATCTGCCATTTAGCGCCAAAAACGTCGAAATTCGTATGGTTATTTCGGGACTTAGAATTTGAAAACGCTTTTTTTTTACCATCATCGCCAAAAAAGTCAAAATGGTTAATAAGTGCCAATTGGCGCTATAAGACACAAAAAGATGAAATCTGCAATTTTGCGCCAAAAACGTCAAAATGTTTATTAAGTGCCATTTGGCTCTAAAAGTTTCAAAACGCCTATCTTTGATATTAAGCGCCAAAAACGTCAAAATGGCTCAAAAGTGCCATTAGGCGCTAGACACAAAACGATGAAATCTGCCATTTAGCGCCAAAAACGTCGAAATTCGTATGGTTATTTCGGGACTTAGAATTTGAAAACGCTTTTTTTTTACCATTATCGCCAAAAAAGTCAAAATGGTTAATAAGTGCCAATTGGCGCTATAAGACACAAAAAGATGAAATCTGCAATTTTGCGCCAAAAACGTCAAAATGGTTATTAAGTGCCATTTGGCTCTAAAAGTTTCAAAACGCCTATCTTTGATATTTAGCGCCAAAAACGTCAAAATGGCTAAAAAGTGCCATTAAGCGCTAGACACAAATCGATGAAATCTGCCATTTAGCGCCAAAAACGTCGAAATTCGTATGGTTATTTCGGGACTTAGAATTTGAAAACGCTTTTTTTTTACCATCATCGCCAAAAAAGTCAAAATGGTTAATAAGTGCCAATTGGCGCTATAAGACACAAAAAGATGAAATCTGCAATTTTGCGCCAAAAACGTCAAAATGTTTATTAAGTGCCATTTGGCTCTAAAAGTTTCAAAACGCCTATCTTTGATATTAAGCGCCAAAAACGTCAAAATGGCTCAAAAGTGCCATTAGGCGCTAGACACAAAACGATGAAATCTGCCATTTAGCGCCAAAAACGTCGAAATTCGTATGGTTATTTCGGGACTTAGAATTTGAAAACGCTTTTTTTTTACCATTATCGCCAAAAAAGTCAAAATGGTTAATAAGTGCCAATTGGCGCTAAAAGACACAAAAAGATGAAATCTGCAATTTTGCGCCAAAAACGTCAAAATGGTTATTAAGTGCCATTTGGCTCTAAAAGTTTCAAAACGCCTATCTTTGATATTTAGCGCCAAAAACGTCAAAATGGCTAAAAAGTGCCATTAGGCGCTAGACACAAAACGATGAAATCTGCCATTTAGCGCCAAAAACGTCGAAATTCGTATGGTTATTTCGGGACTTAGAATTTGAAAACGCTTTTTTTTTACCATTATCGCCAAAAAAGTCAAAATGGTTAATAAGTGCCAATTGGCGCTAAAAGACACAAAAAGATGAAATCTGCAATTTTGCGCCAAAAACGTCAAAATGGTTATTAAGTGCCATTTGGCTCTAAAAGTTTCAAAACGCCTATCTTTGATATTTAGCGCCAAAAACGTCAAAATGGCTAAAAAGTGCCATTAAGCGCTAGACACAAATCGATGAAATCTGCCATTTAGCGCCAAAAACGTCGAAATTCGTATGGTTATTTCGGGACTTAGAATTTGAAAACGCTTTTTTTTTACCATTATCGCCAAAAAAGTCAAAATGGTTAATAAGTGCCAATTGGCGCTATAAGACACAAAAAGATGAAATCTGCAATTTTGCGCCAAAAACGTCAAAATGGTTATTAAGTGCCATTTGGCTCTAAAAGTTTCAAAACGCCTATCTTTGATATTTTGCGCCAAAAACGTCAAAATGGCTCAAAAGTGCCATTAGGCGCCAGACACAAATCGATGAAATCTGCCATTTAGCGCCAAAAACGTCGAAATTCGTATGGTTATTTCGGGACAGAATTTGAAAACGCTTTTTTTTTACCATTATCGCCAAAAAAGTCAAAATGGTTAATAAGTGCCAATTGGCGCTATAAGACACAAAAAGATGAAATCTGCAATTTTGCGCCAAAAACGTCAAAATGGTTATTAAGTGCCATTTGGCTCTAAAAGTTTCAAAACGCCTTTCTTTGATATTTAGCGCCAAAAACGTCAAAATGGCTCAAAAGTGCCATTAGGCGCTAGACACAAATCGATGAAATCTGCCATTTAGCGCCAAAAACGTCGAAATTCGTATGGTTATTTCGGGACTTAGAATTTGAAAACGCTTTTTTTTACCATTATCGCCAAAAAAGTCAAAATGGTTAATAAGTGCCAATTGGCGCTATAAGACACAAAAAGATGAAATCTGCAATTTTGCGCCAAAAACGTCAAAATGGTTATTAAGTGCCATTTGGCTCTAAAAGTTTCAAAACGCCTATCTTTGATATTTAGCGCCAAAAACGTCAAAATGGCTAAAAAGTGCCATTAGGCGCTAGACACAAATCGATGAAATCTGCCATTTAGCGCCAAAAACGTCGAAATTCGTATGGTTATTTCGGGACTTAGAATTTGAAAACGCTTTTTTTTTACCATTATCGCCAAAAAAGTCAAAATAGTTAATAAGTGCCAATTGGCGCTATAAGACACAAAAAGATGAAATCTGCAATTTTGCGCCAAAAACGTCAAAATGGTTATTAAGTGCCATTTGGCTCTAAAAGTTTCAAAACGCCTATCTTTGATATTTAGCGCCAAAAACGTCAAAATGGCTAAAAAGTGCCATTAGGCGCTAGACACAAATCGATGAAATCTGCCATTTAGCGCCAAAAACGTCGAAATTCGTATGGCTATTTCGGGACTTAGAATTTGAAAACGCTTTTTTTTTACCATTATCGCCAAAAAAGTCAAAATGGTTAATAAGTGCCAATTGGCGCTATAAGACACAAAAAGATGAAATCTGCAATTTTGCGCCAAAAACGTCAAAATGGTTATTAAGTGCCATTTGGCTCTAAAAGTTTCAAAACGCCTATCTTTGATATTTAGCGCCAAAAACGTCAAAATGGCTAAAATGTGCCATTAGGCGCTAGACACAAATCGATGAAATCTGCCATTTAGCGCCAAAAACGTCGAAATTCGTATGGTTATTTCGGGACTTAGAATTTGAAAACGCTTTTTTTTTACCATCATCGCCAAAAAAGTCAAAATGGTTAATAAGTGCCAATTGGCGCTATAAGACACAAAAAGATGAAATCTGCAATTTTGCGCCAAAAACGTCAAAATGTTTATTAAGTGCCATTTGGCTCTAAAAGTTTCAAAACGCCTATCTTTGATATTAAGCGCCAAAAACGTCAAAATGGCTCAAAAGTGCCATTAAGCGCTAGACACAAAACGATGAAATCTGCCATTTAGCGCCAAAAACGTCGAAATTCGTATGGTTATTTCGGGACTTAGAATTTGAAAACGCTTTTTTTTTACCATTATCGCCAAAAAAGTCAAAATGGTTAATAAGTGCCAATTGGCGCTATAAGACACAAAAAGATGAAATCTGCAATTTTGCGCCAAAAACGTCAAAATGGTTATTAAGTGCCATTTGGCTCTAAAAGTTTCAAAACGCCTATCTTTGATATTTAGCGCCAAAAACGTCAAAATGGCTAAAAAGTGCCATTAAGCGCTAGACACAAATCGATGAAATCTGCCATTTAGCGCCAAAAACGTCGAAATTCGTATGGTTATTTCGGGACTTAGAATTTGAAAACGCTTTTTTTTTACCATTATCGCCAAAAAAGTCAAAATGGTTAATAAGTGCCAATTGGCGCTATAAGACACAAAAAGATGAAATCTGCAATTTTGCGCCAAAAACGTCAAAATGGTTATTAAGTGCCATTTGGCTCTAAAAGTTTCAAAACGCCTATCTTTGATATTGAGCGCCAAAAACGTCAAAATGGCTAAAAAGTGCCATTAGGCGCTAGACACAAATCGATGAAATCTGCCATTTAGCGCCAAAAACGTCGAAATTCGTATGGTTATTTCGGGACTTAGAATTTGAAAACGCTTTTTTTTTACCATTATCGCCAAAAAAGTCAAAATGGTTAATAAGTGCCAATTGGCGCTATAAGACACAAAAAGATGATATCTGCAATTTTGCGCCAAAAACGTCAAAATGGTTATTAAGTGCCATTTGGCTCTAAAAGTTTCAAAACGCCTATCTTTGATATTTAGCGCCAAAAACGTCAAAATGGCTCAAAAGTGCCATTAGGCGCCAGACACAAATCGATGAAATCTGCCATTTAGCGCCAAAAACGTCGAAATTCGTATGGTTATTTCGGGACAGAATTTGAAAACGCTTTTTTTTTACCATTATAGCCAAAAAAGTCAAAATGGTTAATAAGTGCCAATTGGCGCTATAAGACACAAAAAGATGAAATCTTTAATTTTGCGCCAAAAACGTCAAAATGGTTATTAAGTGCCATTTGGCTCTAAAAGTTTCAAAACGCCTTTCTTTGATATTTAGCGCCGAAAACGTCAAAATGGCTAAAAAGTGCCATTAGGCGCTAGACACAAATCGATGAAATCTGCCATTTAGCGCCAAAAACGTCGAAATTCGTATGGTTATTTCGGGACTTAGAATTTGAAAACGCTTTTTTTTTAACCATTATCGCCAAAAAAGTCAAAATGTTTAATAAGTGCCAATTGGCGCTATAAGACACAAAAAGATGAAATCTGCAATTTTGCGCCAAAAACGTCAAAATGGTTATTAAGTGCCATTTGGCTCTAAAAGTTTCAAAACGCCTATCTTTGATATTTAGCGCCAAAAACGTCAAAATGGCTCAAAAGTGCCATTAGGCGCTAGACACAAATCGATGAAATCTGCCATTTAGCGCCAAAAACGTCGAAATTCGTATGGTTATTTCGGGACAGAATTTGAAAACGCTTTTTTTTTAACCATTATCGCCAAAAAAGTCAAAATGGTTAATAAGTGCCAATTGGCGCTATAAGACACAAAAAGATGAAATCTGCAATTTTGCGCCAAAAACGTCAAAATGGTTATTAAGTGCCATTTGGCTCTAAAAGTTTTAAAACGCCTATCTTTGATATTGAGCGCCAAAAACGTCAAAATGGCTAAAAAGTGCCATTAGGCGCTAGACACAAATCGATGAAATCTGCCATTTAGCGCCAAAAACGTCGAAATTCGTATGGTTATTTCGGGACTTAGAATTTGAAAACGCTTTTTTTTTACCATTATCGCCAAAAAAGTCAAAATGGTTAATAAGTGCCAATTGGCGCTATAAGACACAAAAAGATGAAATCTGCAATTTTGCGCCAAAAACGTCAAAATGGTTATTAAGTGCCATTTGGCTCTAAAAGTTTCAAAACGCCTATCTTTGATATTTAGCGCCAAAAACGTCAAAATGGCTCAAAAGTGCCATTAGGCGCTAGACACAAAACGATGAAATCTGCCATTTAGCGCCAAAAACGTCGAAATTCATATGGTTATTTCGGGACTTAGAATTTGAAAACGCTTTTTTTTACCATTATCGCCAAAAAAGTCAAAATGGTTAATAAGTGCCAATTAACGCTATAAGACACAAAAAGATGAAATCTGCAATTTTGCGCCAAAAACGTCAAAATGGTTTTTAAGTGCCATTTGGATCTAAAAGTTTCAAAACGCCTATCTTTGATATTTAGCGCCAAAACGTCAAAATGGCTTTTGGTGTAATATTGCCGGAATATTTTGATAAAGCTATTTAAATTGACTAACACATTAACAGTATTTTGTCGGCTGGAAGAAAAAAAAACTATTTTTGGATTTTTTATATTTTTTATATTTTGTACTCACATACTGTGTGGATCAAATTCAATAAAATTTTGCTTTATATTTATTTTTGTGCAAGTGTTTTAAACAGTCGGTTCCTGCACTATTTACAAATATAATTTCGTAAATATTGTTTTATATTTGTAAAAGCCTAAATAGGCGTAATTAAAAAAATAAATAAAAAATATGTAGGATAACCAATCAGTTATCGCTGTACCTCTGCGAAGGAGAACACAACACAATTACAAAATAGTTCCACCGCGATACCTCAAAATAATTATCGCCACAACAACACGAATAAGTATCAGACGATAAGTTTCAAACGATATTGTTTACTTTCGAGAATATCCTATTCCTTCTTTTTTATTCTAAAAACGATATTGTTTACTTTCGAGAATATCCTATTCCTTCTTTTTTATTCTAAAAACGATATTGTTTACTTTCGAGAATATCCTATTCCTTCTTTTTTATTCTAAAAACGATATTGTTTACTTTCGAGAATATCCTATTTCTTCTTTTTTATTCTAAAAACGAAATTATGTACACAAAAAACAAACAACATCTTGCTTCCAAGTTCGTCCCAATTCTTCTGTTTTTCAAAAACAAATGCACTCGAATTTGCTATTGTTCCAAATTTAAAATACTTTCCAGAAAGGTGATGTGGTTAGGGAGACTAGAAACTGGATAAATGACATCCCGGTAGGAACAATGCATTTTCTCATTTCGCAATAAGAAACTATTTTTTTTAAATACCCCTTTATGGCTAAGATAATTTTTGAGGTTTTGTATGTCTAACTTTTTTCATTCTTATAAAATTATGCACAAAATAAATAAAAACCACTTTTTTCGCTAACTTGCCTCTGCAAATACGACGCGCAATTTTAAATTTTGAATGGCGTGAGTATTGAAATATTTCTAGCGTTTATTATTCTTCTTAACGATTTTATTATAGAGGGTTACAGACTTCTTTCAGTTGATAGTTTTAGAGTATCGTACGGAAGCTTATACTTAAATAGACTTACGGCTTCAGAAACCACTGGTTCAACATCGCTCTACACGAGTAACAAAAACAGCTCGTTCTATAATTAAAGCAGCTGTTTCCAGATTTCTGATCGCAAATCGCCAAGTTTAGTTTAGTTGTTTCCTTGGAACCGAGCGGTTGAGTTTAGTGAGATCCTAAGAAACATTCTAAATATGAATTGGCTAAAATATATTTTACTTGTATGCCTAACGGCTATCTGTGGAAGTGTCATATTTGATAATGGTATGTATTTTAAAAAATGCTATTATTCTAATGTATGTGTGTAGGTATTTTGAAACCACCCAAGTCAATACGCAATACTAAATAATAATTTTAATATTTATAGGTCATACATATTGTGAAACATAATATATGTATGTTTCATCCTCACTAGAAGATCCTGGGCTGAGGAAGACTTAGGATGGGTTGTTTAAAAAAAATTGACGAATTCGTCAAATATTTGACGTTAATTTTCACGTTCTGTGTAAGTTCTATTCAAGTTCTGTGATGATTTCAGTTTAAAGAAGCAGCTGGCCTATGATGATAAAATAACAGAAGTCGAATAGAACTTACACAGAACGTGAAAATTAACTTCAAATATTTGATGAACTCATCAAATTTTTTGAAATAACCCAACTTTAGTCTTGCGTAAATTTTCAGCAAATTTGTGGTACAACTTCATTGTTCGTCCAGTAACTTCCATAAAGCTGATATTAATACTCTGTTAGGTTATTTTTCCGCGAGTTCCTTGAGCCAAGCTTAGATGTCTTTAACGTAGTTATTTTTGAGATACTGCGTAGGAGATTGTTAATATTATAACTAAAATGTCATAACTTTTACACTCCTATGCGACGGATTCAACAGCTAGGAAACAAATACTCCGATGTTGTTGATATATTTAGTACATCAATTTTAATATTTAAGCATACCTTATTGAAGTTTTTTTTCCATCAAGTAGGGGAATATTTTTATTTTGATAAAGCTATTTAAATTGTATAGGGTCGGCTGTAAGAAAAAAAGCTTTTTTGGATTTTTTTTATTTTATATATTTTTTTATATTTTGTACCTTACATACTGTGTGGATCAAATTTAATAATGTTTTTACTCTATAATTATTTTTGTACGAATGTCGGTTGTTTCCTGCACTATTTACAAGTATAATTTCTTAATATTGTTATGTATATGTAAAAGCCTACATAGGCGTGAATAAATAAAAAAAATAAAAAATAAATAACTTCGTCTTCAAGGGGTACGTAGATATATTCAGCATGTCTATTTTCTCATCTCTGGTAAAATGATTTTGAGATGTTTGCTTTTGTGTCTTTTTAAAGTGATGAACCAGAAAAATTTTGGCATAGATTTTTAGTATTTTTGGAACATCAAACTGTTTAATAATTAATGTTTTCACGTCGTTTTGGGGACCTATTAAATGGTCTTTGTGATTCAGTTCTGTGTTTTTTTCTTTATTTCATTCAAACTTGATCAACTATTTTTGTTTTTTTGTTGCTTTTTTCAATATTTTCAAAAGCGTGGTTGAAATGCCAATTGGAGATGATTAGATGTACGAGTATATTTTTTGATAGAATTTTTGTATATTGACATGATTGTAACAGTTTTAAGATAATCGGGAAAAACCTTTTGATATTGACAGATTTACGCGGTGTGCGTAGATTAACTTATTTTTTTATATATTTAATTGATTTGCTTTGTATCAGTAAATTTTGCAATGAAGTACCTATTTGAATTTAGGGAGTATTTATATAATATTAACAAGGATTGAGTATTTATGTCATGTTTCTTGGGGAGTATTTATATTCTACAGGGTTTTCCAATAAGAGGTGTTATTTTGATATTCAAATAATTTCAATGCGTTGTTGAAGCGTGTATCGTTCCATTTTTATTGACGTAGTTTTTACTTGTCAAATGTCAAAAAATGATAGCTTCAAAAGTGACATTTACCGAAATAGCGGGCTATTCAAAATAACACCTCTTATTGGAAAACCTGTGTTTACAAGGATGAAGTATTTATGTCATATTTCTTGATTCGTCACTTATTTTCTTTAGCATTTTAACGTTTATCTTTGTATATTTATTAACTCATTGCGACTCAATACAGGGTGTCTTAACGTGTGACGCGTTTAGCTTATATTAAGGGGGGGGGGGGTAGGGTTTTAATGGCGAAAAAAAGGCATATTTTCATGTTTTTTTTTTGGAGATATGAATAACGTTGGCTTATTTCTTTTAAATACACCTTATAGTATGACATCTGAAATATCTTTGAAAATTTTTTTGATTAAAAATATTAATAAATAAGTCCGTGAGAGCGAATCTTCGGAGGCGCTTCGAAAAAAAGGTGTTTTGCGGGCGGTGAACATCATAACTCGTTAACAAATCATTTGAAATAAAAAAATTGAAATGGGTTTAAAAGGTGATATATTTTTCCAGGTAGTGACGAAGCGTTTTTTTTTTTGCAGCACGTTGAAGTAAAAATGCGATTTTTGCTAAAATTTTCCGTGAATTTGTTATTATAAAATGGAAAAAAATAGTAAAAAAAAAAACTCTCCGTCACTACCTGTTGATTAATGTGTAAAAATAGTGCGAAATTTCAAAAAGATCGGTCAAGTAGATTTTGAGTTATAATGTTCACGGACTAAAAAACATTATTTGCCAGAAAATCAATTTAAAGTTTTGTTATACTCGAAATACACTTGAATAGAGCAAGAGGGCCGGTCGCTTGAAATGCTGTAACTTCGTTAGTTTTGCTCCGATTTACTTGAAATTTTGGCACAATACTCTCGACCTATTGTACATTTAGAAAAAAAAAATTTGAAAAATGAGTTTTAAAACCCTACCCCCCCCCCCCCCCCCCCCCCCTTAATGAAGAAGAAGATAATAAATGGAAAAGAACAAGATACGGAAAAATAAAAAGACAACGGTTGCCACTGGCGTTTAAAAAATGACCTTTAAGGGGAGCCGGTGGTCTAGCCCCCGTAAATTCATAGAGTTTTTGGGATTTTCTTAAAAATGGAAACAGCGAACAATGCTATTCAAACTATATAGATATATTACACGACTTTAATAGTATACAAAAATATTGTTATTAAAAAAAAAAATTTAAGCAGTTAAGGAACTGCGCTGAAGTTGCCCTCCTCATAAATACGGACCTTGGAGGTGGGTCCAGTTTTGGCTCTTTCACTTATCCGTAAACAAAAACAAATCAAAAATTCCGAACAGTATGAGTGTAGTTATTGCAGGAACTAGAATAAAAAAATAAATTATTAAAAATTGACAAAATGGCGCGTTGTTGAAATTTAAATACAGAATTTTTTTTTTTTTTTACATTTTGTATGTAAAAGATTATAGTTCTAATTCAGGGTAAAAACTTTTTTTTTAGTTCTTGCGATAGGTACTGGTGTAAGGAATAAGAGAGAGAATCCCTGTTGCGACCACTATTTTTATATTTTTATATCTTTATATCCTTATATATTGATATCTTTATATTTTTATATCTTTATATCTTTATATATTTATATCTTTATATTTTATTCATTTAATGTTTCCATTTAGATTAATAGTGTATTCTTCTTCAAGATGGAAATAACCTTTTAAAGTTATAAAAGAGTTTTTTTGAATCGAGTAAGTATTTAATTTACTTTAAGTTGCGCGCTGCGATTCCTATTATTTGTATTATTTGGAGTAAAAAGGGTTTAAAAATTTCATTCTAGAAAGTGCAATTTTACAGTAGTTGGTGAAAATATTGGGCATTTTCTAAGGAAAGTAATTCTCATGTTTATTAAAACAGCTTCATTTTCTGATCTAGAAATAGGCACTGATCTGTAAAATTTACTCTAAGATATATAAGTACTTGTTTACCAGAATGAATGTTTTTTTTTAGAAAAAGACTAGCAGACCTGGCACTCGGCGCTCGGCGGGCAATTTTATGTAAAATAATTGCGCACTAAATTATTCACAGCAAGTTTGAATTAGATTTGAAAATTTGCCAAAAAATCCGAATTTCAGATTCTTTTTTCCTCCAAACTGCAGTCATTTCATTTTTAATCCAACTTGGTATTCTGTAAAATAAACAGAAAAGTTATATGATTTTAGGTTTTCACGGCTAAAAGTATTTTTGTTATTTATTTTTGGGGTGTCACGCCGTGTTGCGCTACCTCCTTCTTTAGCCAACGTTAAGGACAGCGTTACAGTGCCCATCATCAGGGCAGTTAAGTAAATGATATTGGTGAAAGTGTGTCTTACCCCCTACCTCGACCCCTCGGGACTCTAGCGGCTGATAAAGACTACCCGGCGCTCCTATTCTACAGTTTTTGTGGAGGGACGGCCAGGACGTCCCCTACAGTGAGCTTAGCTCACGAAACGTGTTGGTTTTTTAAACAATAAAAGTGGTAAAAACTAAGTATATTATTTATTTTGAATTAAAATGGTGCCACAAAATAATTTTGCTGTGTTTTAAGAAGTTATATATTTGAAATATTTATATACGGACGAGTGTCTGTGGCGGGCGGCGCGGATTTGATTTTTGACAAACTTCATAACAAGAGGATGGCCATTTTCTAGTACAGATTTGCAAACAAAGGAGGCACTGCTGAAAACTAACTGTATTCCAGGACATATCCTAAATGTAGCTGAACAGTGACCTGACCGTCAATAGAATCAAACATAAAATAACTAAATGATTAATTAACATTTTTATTTTTATTATTATTTATTTTTATTATTTGCCGGCAACCCGGGCGTTCATAGTAACAATATTACACAAAGTATGTAACCCTTCTCACTAGACGATGTCTGTTCTGAGACGGTACATAAATACAAACATACGAATATACATGTACATATTAATCATAGAAACATATACACACAAACATAACATACATACACACATTAGCCAGCATCTTAAAACAATAACATTTCAACAAAATAATAAAGAAGTATTCATAAACTAGACACGCGTAAAACATGAGCAATATATTGTTACTTGACTTTCAAAATAATAGGCAGGTCATCGTCTAGCGTAGATTTTGAACACTTGACCTTCAAAACCAGACAAAGGTCATTTCTTAAATTTGGGAGTCGAGTGTGGGTACCACCGCCCCGGGAACCAATATTTAGTGGCTAACCAAAACCTCTGCCACAGGTCACCCCGAGTGGTTCGCAACGTTTGGTAACTCTTTTTTTTACATGAGCTCCACACAGGGGAGCCTGAGAAAATTATTTTCCCTCAGGGCCTACGTCATCTTTGGGGATGCTGTGTGGAGGGTTTTTTTTTTAGAAAAGGAGTAGAGGAGAGTTCTGCGAAGGAAAAGGGCTAAAGGGGTGGGTAGGAATCTGGAGTTCAGTGTGTCCTGGTCATCCGTCTCCAAGACTTACACAACCTCACCCCGTGAACCCGGGCACCCCTGCTAAATCACCAAACGTAGAGAACCACTTGGAGTGGCCTATGGCAGAGGCGTTGGTTATCCAATAAAGGTTCCAGGGGCGGCGGTACCCATTCCCGCCTCCCAAATTGAGAGATTTAACCTATTTAATCACTGGAGACCATATTTGTCCCGGTGACCGGACAAATCGGAATGAAACAAACTCAGAACCATTTCAGATAAGTCATTTTGAGTGATAAAAAAATGTATTTAAAAAATGGGTTAAACAGGTTACGTTAACCGCTAATTTAAAATTATTTTTTTAATGGCGTTTAATGACTTTTCAAGGAGGTGTTGAATTGACTTTATTCTCATTTAGCATGGAACCGTTTGTCCCAGCTCACATTTTTCTGAAAATGATTTAAATGGTATTGGAAAGTGAAAACAACACGCTTTATATTCAAATCTAAAAATTTACCATGAAATAATTAAGATGTACGCCTTTTTGAAACTAAAGTTTCCGATGGTAATTTGAAAAAAAAATGAAACTTTGTGAAATTTTAAAGATTTTTTTTTACATGAAACGACCAAAAGTGAGGAGACCACAATTTTTATTATTTATTTTTCTAATAAAATATGTGTGCGTTTTTGTTTTTTTTCGTTATTATTGATTTTAGTTAGAAAAAACGTAAGGTGAGCCATTTTTAAAACTGGTATGTTTTTAGGTTTTCACGTTACGTTTAGCGTTACAGTGTCCATCATCAGGGCAGATGATGGACACTGTAATGGCACACTGTAATGGCACATGGCTCATCTGCCCTGATGATGGACACTGTAACGCTTTCCGAAACGTTGGCTAAAGAAGGAGGTAGCGAAACACGGCATAACACCCCAAAAATAATAAAAAATAAATAAAAAAACAATTTTAAAACTATTTAAAGTTTGCATTCAAAATTTTTATATTAAAAAATTACACGGTCGTTTCTAAAAATAAAAATTGAAAGTGATTTCATCACCGTTCGAAAACAGTTTCTATTTTTCAGATACGTTCACAAATATTCCATTTATTTGAATTTTATTGCAACGCGGAAATATTTTTATGTGCTGAAAAAATACTCCCGAATTTTGAAAGGTTAACAGGGGTGGCCGGATTCGTGGGGTGAAGTTTTAAAAATACCCTCTAATAAAATAGCTCCCCCAAAGAGGACATAGGCCCTGAGGGGAATTATTTTCTTCAGGGCCTCATGTATGGAGCTGAATTAAAAAACAAAAGAAAAACCCATCTCAGCATCAAGGTAACACCTAACAAAATATTCTTTTGCGAATACCTCACAAGAGTCCCAACTGCTCCCGTCTGTAGCTAATGAGACTATGGCATCCCCAATTAGGGTATGTTGTAAGGCTGAAGTAAGTAGGCAGAGGTAGGAGGTGGGGGAGAGTAAGGTGGGGAATTACCTGGCTATTCAGATCTAGTTACTAAACACGGCTAAAGCCATTTCAAGTAATGTTTCAATTCTGAATGGTCTTACACCAGGGCGATACTGATAGTATCTTCCACTCTGGAACATGCCGCAAATTTAGCTTATATTATTTTAAATGATTATTTTGTGAAAACTCAAATCAAATAAAATTTATTCGGGATTCAAACCAGCGACCTCCAGATCGCTGTCGAGAGCCTTTTCCACCACGTGGCTGACCACGGAGGCCTCCAGGGAGGAGGATGGTCCTGAAATTTGTTCTGGAATGGGAACTCCAGCTTCTAAATCAAGAATTTAGTCAAACACAACTTAAGCATATTTTCTTTGTCAGGTTTCTGAAGGAGGAGGTATATTCAGTTAGAATTTTCTAGAAATCGAATTTTTTATTATTTTATTTTCGTGATGTACATATATTTAAGTACACACGAAAAAAATCAAATCAATCCGGCGGTTATTTTCCAAGTTGCACGCATATTTGTAAAGATGAGTCAGAGCATTTGAGAGTAGGAGGCAAACTTTAAACGCGTTTTTCTCAAAACTGTGTTTTTAAAGTCGGTGACCAAGATTACTCGAAAACGGCTTAACCGATCAGTCTCAAATTTTAACACAAGCTTTTTTAGTATATTTTACAGTTATTAATCGAAGGCTCTCACTCTCTCACTATCTCACTCTCTCGGTTCTCACCGATAAAACCCTGATTTAATAGAACTAATACGATTTCATTGCCCTGGTCGCGCTAACAATAGACTGACTCTACCGTTCTACTATAATAACACACATACATTATCACATTATTACTCACCAATCAGTCGATTACACATTTTGGGAAATGAATATGCTAACATCGGCGACATTTATTTCTTGAAATTAGCGCAATATAAATATGCACTCAAAAATTATTTTTCCATAATGTAACTTTATATACGCAATGTGGACATGTTGAAATGAAATGATGATATTTCTCATTTTTATTTCTTGTTATTTTTTGTTGTGATACACAAAATAATTGTATGTTATTTTTAAGTTTAAAACTACCATTATGTAATGATATTATTTTTCTTATTTTTGTACTCTATATGTTTATTTATAAAAGGCAGTATAGCCGTTTATGTATTTAAAATAAAAAAATAAAATAAAATAAATACAATTTTTTTTATAAACAATATTTAACGTATTTATTATCTCCTTATTAGGTCAACCAATCTTCGAATGTCATTTTTCAGTTATACAATCTGACGAACATATGCATATTTTGTAACTAAAAGCGGTAAACCCTCAAAACTCACATTTTGTCCATAAACAGCGGCAGTGTCCGACACTACCTGACTACATAAACAGCTACAGTGTCCGACACTACCTGACTACATAAACAGCGGCAGTGTCCGACACTACCTGACTACATAAACAGCTACAGTGTCCGACACTACCTGACTACATTAACAGCGGCAGTGTCCGACACTACCTGACTACATAAACAGCTACAGTGTCCGACGCTACCTGACTACATAAACAGCGACAAATAAAACGATAATATTAAAATTGACTGAATTTGTAATTTTGTAATTCCAGAGTGCGGATTGGAAGACGTTTCCTCACAGCCGCTGGTGCGTGGTGGGATGCGGGTGATATCCCCTGCGTTCCCGTGGCATGTGGCCATCTTTCGCAACGAGGGCCCGGGAGAAAATTACGTACAAATCTGTGGCGGTTCACTAGTGCGGAGCCGACTAGTGATAACCGGTGAGTTCTGACAGGACTTCAACATCTAAAAATTAACTTATTCTATAATTACACAGTTACTTCAGCGTTCGACACAACCGCTACTTCGTCGGGACACTCTCGTACTAATCTGACAAGACCCCCTGCTTTTACACAACACAACTAGTTGTTACATAAATATACACTCTTCAAAATGTCCGTAAAGCACGTTTATTGTTTGTTGTTTCTAGCTGCACATTGCTTCTCCTTGGGGGAAGATAATCACACGGTAGAATTGTCTGCTTATCGGGTAGTCGGGGGGAGCCTCGAGTCTACCTGGACGACTGAACATCTAGAAGGCAGGCAACAATCTGAGGTATTTTGCTTAAAACATAACGTAGTTCGAATACAATTATATCAATTCATAAATAAAGTGATTGACTCAAGATTGGCAAATTTAAGCCACGGTGTTTGCGCCAAACAATGTTCTTTTTGTTTGATTTAGTACCTACTGGAAAACTGCTTATCCCTTTGCCCAGTTCCTTTACCCAAGTACCTGCCCAGTTCCTTTATCCAAGTACCTACCCATCCCACGCCAAGACAAAACTAAATAAAACGTTCGATTTCCGCATTCACTTGTTTTTTATTTGACTTGTTGAAAACGCACCCGCTTCGAGTTCGGAGAAAATTTGTGCATCTTACTTTAATTGAAACGCCGTAAGTTTAATTTGCGAACTTATTGGCTCACCGCCGCGGCTGCAGAAGTAACCGTGTTTACGTATATATGTGTACAAGTGAACTATTATAAAGACAAGGGAGAATTAAAAGGACCACAGAACCAGCGGCAAATGTATAGTGAACTCGGCAAGTTTTGGCAATACCCATCCTTTTCCTTTTCCTTTGAGTAGTTTTTCAGTAATTGTTTTTAGAATCGCACCGCACCCGCCTGCGAACGAATTGATTTGCGCAACCACACGGTTTATTTCCAAGCTGGACTCCACCTGAAGAACTTCTGAAACCATCATCACCAATAATAGTACCTTCTCTGTTTGACTTCATGTATCCCTTCATGTTTTGAGAGACCGAATTTTTAGGCTACGGTTTATATGTGATTTTATCCGTAGTTTAAAGATCGTTTATGCTGAATTTTTTCATTGGAATCGGAGTGGATTTTAAAGCGATGAGACCGAACAGGAAAGTTATATTCGTCTTCGTACTAGAGAAGAATATAAGAGATTTAATGTTGACATATTTTAAAAGTTTTATTATGGAGAGCGAAGCCAATCGGCGGGCTTGGTCTAGCGGTAAGGCTTTTGACTCGCAATCTGTAGGTCGCGGAACGAATCCCGGTGTGACAAATAAATCGTATTTGTTTAAATTGTGTTATTTCACAATTAATTTAATTAAAATAATATATAGTATATTTGCAGCACGTTCCAGAGTGGAAGATACTTTCAGTATCGTCCTGGTGTAATACCACCATTCAGAATTGAAACGTTGCTTGAAATGGCTTAAGCCGTGTTTGGTGACCAGATCTGAATAGCCAGGTACTTCACCACTTTCCCCTCCCCACTACCTTCAGCCTTACAACATGCCCCAATCGGGATGCCATAGTCTCATTGGCTCCATACGGGAGCAGTTGGGACTCTTGTGCGGTATTCATATGAAAAAATATCGAAAAATCGTTTTTAATCCTCTTTCAGTAACCATATTAATGTGAGAAGGAAAATTACATTGGAATTGAACATATTGCCAAGATCATTAATTTTATTGACAGAAGGAAGGAGGAGAAGGTGCAGGAACAATGTTAATTTTATATTGATAGACGAAGAAGATGAGACGATAGAAGTTTTAGTTTCAATATGAAAAATCTTATTATGTAGCTTTTACTAATGCTTAGAAATTTTTGTTAAGTTTGTACCAATCTTATAGTTCTTTTATATTTATTTGAATATGAAGACATTCATCTATAAAATCCACTTCAGCACTGAACAGTGTAGAATTTATTTGAATATGAAGACAGTCATCTATAAAAACCACTTCAGCACTGAAAATTGTAGAATTTATTTGAATATGAAGACAGTCATCTATAAAATCCACTTCAGCACTGAACACTGTAGAATTTATTTGAATATGAAGACAGTCATCTATAAAAACCACTTCAGCTCTGAACACTGTAGAATTTATTTGAATATGAAGACAGTCATCTATAAAATCCACTTCAGCACTGAACACTGTAGAATTTATTTGAATATGAAGACAGTCATCTATAAAAACCACTTCAGCACTGAACACTGTAGAATTTACTTGAATATGAAGACAGTCATCTATAAAATCCACTTCAGCACTGAACACTGTAGAATTTTCTACTTTCACTTTAGAAAAACAGTGACAATATCTTTTTAGATTTTCAGGGCCAAAAGTATTTTGGTTATTTGTTTTTGGGGTGTTATGCCGTGTTACGCAACCTCCTTATTTAGCCAACGTTTTGGACAGACACTGTAACGCTGTCCAAAACGTTGGCTAAATAAGGAGGTAGCGCAACACGGCATAACACCCTAAAAACAAATAACGAAAGAAAAGTGACAATATCGTTTATAAAAAGTGTTGGGCCTAAATGGGACCCCTGAGGTACACCGCCAGAAGTTATGATTTTAGGTGAAAGGTTACAATTGTTTTTTACTTGATGATTTTACGCTAATCCCAGCTTTTACTGATAAATTATTGCCATGATTACCTTATAATAAATATAGGAACTGGTTAGTACAGTTTCGATAAATTGAGTTGGTGAGGTTGGGATGCTTGAAGAAGTGTCTTTCGTTTTCAACTGGAAAGGATCTGTTTGTAAAACTTAAGGACTAGGGATCTACCATTTGTTGGGTTTTGTTCAGTAACATATTGTAAAAACAATATTGCAGGTGCGCGATGTTCGCTTGGGAGTAACTTACGGAGGTCAGATGCGTAACTTCCAAGACGACATCGCCGTAGTGCACCTCAGGACCGAGTTCATCTTCTCCCCCGTAGTGCGTGCAGTCTGCCTGGACCTGGTGGACAGGGAGCTGCACGACTCGCAGACCAGCCCGGGCAAGGTGGGGAAGGTAATTATGTTTATCGTTATCTTAGTTAAAACAGAGTGTTTTTCAAACGAATGGCGATTAATATGATACTTTAATGGTATTTTACAATGCAAACCATTGATTTTGTGTAACGAATCAGTGACTAAAAGTGAATAATTGTGATGGTCCTGCAGGTGGCCGGCTGGGGGTTCACGGAATCAGGCACCGTATCAACCCGACTCAACTTCCTGAGCATCCCTGTTGTGAATATCACGCAATGCTATTGGCAGATGCGATTCAGCTTCAGGAGAGACATCACATCGGACAAGATTTGTGCAGGACTAACGAACGGTTAGTTTACGCGTAGTAAAAATATCAATATTCTTCGCATAACCAGCACTTTCCTTTCCCTTCCTGGCTGATGTTCCCACTGCAGAAAGTAAACACAAGTCCCCGTGCTGCTACCTGCGCGCAAACCAGCATCATCAATAATCACCAACACTTTCCATTTACTTCCAGGTTCAGCCATGTGCCCGGGAGACAGCGGCGGCGGGCTGGTGTTCTCGCTGCCGGATACAATCGCGGGCCTCCCGCGCTGGTACCTTCGTGGAGTCCTCAGCACCGCTCCGTTATCCGACGACCCTTTGAATGAACCCTGCCAGACCAAACATCTCGCCGTGTACACCAACATATTCTCGCACAGAACGTGGCTGTCGAGAAACATGGAACAATTTCAGCCACAAAGTAAGATCTGATTTCTAAAGTAAAAGTAACAAATAAAGTTAGGTAGTTATTATCCGTTTTATATGAGTCCCAAGAGTCCCAACTGCTCCCAACCATCTGGAGCCAGTTAGGCTATAGCATCCCCAAGTGCGGTATGTTGGATGGTTTGCAGATGGGAAAGAGTGAGGTAAGGAAGTACCTGAATTCCTAGATCTCATCAGCAAAACACAGTTCAAGCCATTTCAAGCAAAGTTTTTATTCTGAATGGTGGTCTTTTACCAGGACGATACTTTTGAAAACCATTTATTAATTTCCATTTTATACATGACATGTATTGATTTCCGTATTATACACGACATTTATTGATTTCCATAGTATACACAACATTTATTGATTTCTTATAACACATGACATTTATTGATTTCCATATTATTCACGACATTTATTGATTTCCATATAATACATGAAATTTATTGATTTCCATATTATACACGACATTCATTGATTTCCATATATTACATGACATTTATTGATTTCCATATTATACATGACATTTTTTTTTAAATTATTACCATTATTATTTTTAAGACAACTTTCTATTCCAACAAAAATTGGTCATTTTAATTTACACTATAATAATTTAACAATTTATTTTTATTATATTTAATCAGAATAATTTCTAATGGTCTCTTTTTTATTTATTTAATATCAACGGTTTAAAAATACCATAAGCACACATGTCACACAATCATAGGAAACATATTAAAAACAGTAAATAAAGATTATAACAGATAATTGTGGCGTTTGAAAGAGAAATGACACCAGAGATGCGATAACATACAAAAATCTATAGTACAAATAAAATTAATATTGATTGAAAAGATTTGATAGAATAGCCCTCTCGTGCAGTTAAATAGATCTGCCACATCTGCATATCTATTAGTAACTTCATGTAATCTAGGTACAAGCGAGTGTTTCGTATATTCAGTCCGGTTATTGTAGCATTTACACAGGATTTTAGAACGAGTGGCTCTCGTGGGCATATGAAATTCAATGAGCTTAGTTTAATCAGGACTGTCTATACTACCATTTAAAAGTTTGAGCATAGATATAAAGTCGGATATAATGCTTAGATCTAAGAGTCTTAATAAATTTAATTCTTTTATCAGTATTTATAGTACAAAATTATTTACATTAATTATAATTTTATTATATTTTAGTACAAAATTTACAGTACAAAATACAAAATACATTCATTCACCGCGCTTCACATACCTTTAACAATTTATACAGTAAAGTTGACATATTTAACGCAGCACCTAACACTTTCAAACCTAAAATGAATAAATAACATTTACACACACACACTACTTTGTACACAGAATAGATCCATCCCTTTCCCCTCCCTCCCACCATCCTATCCCCAGATGCTTTTTAACTCTGGTCTTTATGTTATTTTTCTTTCTTTTCTTTATTTTCACTAAATAATTTAATACACTTAAGTGAAAACCTGTTATTGGTTAAGTAATTTATACATGTTTTATTTTTCATTGTAACTATTATAACTGTTGGTTTTCCAATAAAATAAAAATAAAATAAAATAAAATAGTTTATGTTTAGTTGACAATTGGTAAAATAATGCAGTATGTTTGCTACTTCCAGAAAGGTGCAGGGCGAGAGGATCCGCGGGCAGTTGTAAAAAATTTTCCAACTGCCCGGCGGCAATGGCAGAAGCTTGTCATGGAATTCTGCCGCAGGTATATTTTGTTTTATTTCTTTAAGAAACACTCAGTCCAGTAAATGTTAACACATTACCTTGCATCAAATGGGGTTGTTACGACGTTTTGGTTTATCGTAAATGACAGAAGCCTAATGAAAAAAAAAGTTTGGACGACTTCCGGATCCTTGTCAAAAATCCAAAAAAGTCAAGTTTATACCATTTTATAGTTTTGCAAATTTTGACCCAGAAGTAACCCCGAAGGTATTTTGAAGGTGTAACTTTTCAGCAAAGAAATTACAATATCTTTTAAAAAAGACTAAATTTGTTATAACTTAAAGGAAATAAAAATCAGTTAACGCAATGGTTTTTGAGATTCAGTTATTCAGATTTACCCAATTTCTTAAATATTATTAATTTTAGCGGTTTTAATTTGGAATGCTGTAAAATACCTTCCTTAAAACTCTTTTCTTTAACACTGCCTTTTCAACACAAAGACGACTTCCAAAGACAGTTGATCTCAACTGTGGCTCCCAACACATTTCTGTGGTAAAAGGGAAATGTTCAATTTGGGAGGTGGGTATTGGTACCGCCACCCCGGGAACCATTTATTGGATAACCAACACCTCTGATATGGGTCACCCCAAGTGGTTCGCTACGTTTGGTGACCTAGCAGGGGTGCCCGGGTTCACGGGGTGAGGTTTGTCAGGGTCTTGGTGGCGGATACGTCTGCCTACCAGCTGCGTGACAGGCTGGATCGGGAGGAACGGTTGAGGGAGTCCCTTTCACTTCTCCAGCCGTACTCTCTTGGAACATCGCCTTGTGCCGCAGTGGGAGGGATGGATCACTCCATCACTCCTGGACACACTGACCCCCACATTTCTACCCATCCCTTATACCCTTTTCCTTCCCAGGACTTCATCTCTTTCCTTTCCTAAAAAGCCCTCTCCACACAGCATCTCCAAAGATGACATAGACCCTAAGGGAAATTATTTTCCTCAGGGCCTCCTGTGTGGAGCTAATGTTAAAAAAGAGTCCAACAAACCAAAGCCAAAAAGTAACAAAGTTATAACAAAGTGTTGTCAGATTTTTTATTGAAGTATGTGGAAAGCTCTATGTGTAAAATAGACGTAATATAATACAAGAGTGTCTCTTTTCCCAGCCCTGCTCACCCTCCAGTACCAAGATCTGCTGCGTGGAGACTGCGAAGACTGCGGAGACTGCGGAGACTGCGGAGACTGCGGAGACTGCGAAGACCTGCGCGCCTCTGCCATCCTCAGCCGTAGGCTCGAAGGCGTACGACTGTAAGTTGCATTGCACTGCATTTATTCTGGCTCTAATATTAATGGAGATGTGGTATTACTCTAGGACAGTGGTTTTCAACCTGTGGTACGCGTACCCCTGGGGGTACGCGAAGCAAGATTGGGCGTACGCGGCTAAATCTCTGCAAGTACAGACATTTCGAATCATGCCGAACTTATTGTTTTTTTTGCGATATATTCACAAAGAAAATGTAGAAGAAAATTTACTCTTTTGTCGTCCATTGCCTGAACGGACGACAGGTCAAGATATTTTTAACACTATAAATACATACATTTATGTAAAACATATTTATGGTATTTGTGCCGATGGCGCCAAATCGATGAGCGGCTGTAATTCAGGCCAACGCTCTCTAATAAAAAACGTAACGCCAAACGCATCTTGGTCACACTGCTGCAATCACAGGCTAACACTTGCAACAAAACGCATCTCTAATGATTTTAAATTAGTGCTCGATGAATCGGTAAAAATTGTAAATTTCATAAAAGCAAGGCCCACGAATTCTATAATTTTTAAATTGCTATGTGAAGACATTTCGAGCTTACGTGTCAATCTTTTCCTGCACACGGAAGTTCCATGGCTATCACGGGGCAAAGTACTTCAGCGACTATTTGAATTTCGACACGAAGTGCACGTTTTTTTTTAAACCAACTCATTTCATCTCTCATCAAAAATGTATGATGAGAGATGAAATGAGATGGCTACAAAATTTGGCATATGCCAAAAAAATGTGTCAGCCATATATATGGCTGACACATTTCAACATATTAATACCTTATATTGTATTCTTACTTTACTTGATATTTTCGTTGAATAAAAAAAATAAATAAATAAAATACAAGATTGATAGAGGTAAGGGGTACAAAAAACTGTAGTAAGAGTCAAGGGGTACGCAGACTCAAAAAGGTTGAAGACCGCTGCTCTAGGGGGTCAGTTTGACTGGGAAGCATTTGAGGGAAGACTATATGTCCAAAGCTGGTCACCAGAAGGCTCATAGAGAAGAAGTCACAAATGCATGAACCCTATTTTTTACATTAGCCCACAGGGATGCTGTGTGGAGGGTCTTTACATAAAAAGAAGTTCCGAGAACGAAAAATGAAAGGAGGTGGGTAGGAATCCGGGGTTCAGGGTGTCCAGGAATGACAAATAGAATCCATCCCCCCAACAGTGGTGCAAGGCGATGTTCCGAGAGAGTCCTGCGGGAGAGGTCGAAAAGGCCTCCATCAATTAGTCTCTCGCGATCCGGCCAGCCACGCAGTTGGTGGGCAAATTGTAAAATCTGACAGATTCTTTCATCTGCTTTCAAGAAAAGTGTTTTATTTTGAAATAATTTTTCATTTCTTTCATACATGCTGATCGTGGTCGAGGGGTAAGGCTCTTGATTCGTAATCCGAAGGTCGCTTGATTTGTGTTATTTCACAATTAATAAATAAAAATAATATTTAGTATATTTGCGACACATTCTTTAGTGGACGATACTCTCAGTATCGCCCTAGTATAAGACTACCATTCTGAAACGTTGCTTGATATGTTGCTTGAAATGATTTGGACCTTGTTCAGTGTCCAGATATGAATAGCCAGGTACTTCCCCACCTTCCTCTCGCCGTCTCCTACTTTCAGCTTCATAACATACCCCATTTGGGGATGCCATAGTCTCACTGGCTCCAGACGGAAGCAGCTGGGACTCTTGTGAGAAAATCACATATTTAAAAAAAATGCATTTATGTTATTTCATTTCTGAAAACAGTTTATTTATTAACAAGTTCTGCTGCGTATTGTTATGACAGCTGTTTCGCCTTCTGAAGGCACAATCCAACTGTAAAAACAATTACACAACAGAGCTTGTTAATACGTAAAAAGGAAATATTATTTTTGAATATATAAAATAAATTAAAATGGCGTTTTACAAATTTAAATTAATAACAATAAAAAATACTGGATTAAGTTCTTTTAATACGAGACTTACATTGCGAAATGTCAGAAGCTGTAGACTTTAGGGGTTAATTATAAAATATGAAAATTATCTATACAAAGAAAACTGCCATCGGAATTATGAATTATTCGTTTACAATATATATAAATAATAATGTATCCTCATTGTTTGCAGACTGCCTGGATCTCACCGAGAGGCTGTACCCGTGCCAGCAGAACGGGAGTAGGGGGGACCTCTGTGGACCGGACCCTCAGAGACACAACCCATCTACATGGACGGTCCCCTTTACCAGTGACTCGGAGATGCAGCGCTTTGTGAGTCAATTACTTATACAAATAATAAATATAATAGTAGATTATTATAATATCGTTGAAAGACAATCATTTAATATAATGTTGTGACAACAGACAAGAGAGACAGTTTGTTTTAACTGAACAATATTAAACATACTAGTTACGGTTGTCTGTGATGACGTGAGTGATGTGATGTATGTATGTACGTTATGTGATGTATGTATGTGCGTTATGTGATGTATGAAGTATTCCTGCGCATACCTTAAGTGTTAATTTTTAAAATTGGAACTGATAAGCCTGAATCATACCAGACAAGCCATAAAGTAGGTATCCAATTTATTTTAATGATTTATAAAACCCAAGTTTAACATGTGTATTTCTTTTGTTTTAATTTGTAAAGAAGGTAAATATTTATTTATTTGATGTTTTACACCATGCTGCACTTTCACATGTTTTATTTTTAAGACAAAAAACTTCTAAATTTGTAAAAAAACATGAAACAAAATTAAGTAAAAACAGTCTATTAGGAAACAGGTAATGAATTTGTGAAACACTACTGTAAACACCATTAAAGAGATAGAAATGTTTTGCTGGTTTGCCCGAAGTAAGATCAAATCCACATAGATCACACTTTTGTCATTTTAGTGCATGTATATATTGTCCTTATCTCGTCTGTATGAGGAATTTCAATATCGGCGGCCGGTTGGGAGGCGTTGTGAGAAAGGTTAAGGAAGATGCCCAGATTAAATGAGGAAGGGAGGTTTAGGAAGAGGTTGAGGGAAGGGATTTGTTAATAAGGATGTTGGTGACGGGGAGACAGACGGATGCCTATAGAAATATATATTCCCACCCGAGGTTATCATTTCTATGTTCGGGCTCCAGTCATATATTAACAAGACTGTCATCCATAGTTACAAGAATCATGGATACGAAATATCCAGATTCTGTTTTAAAGACAGAAAACCGGTTCCTTGTTACAAAATAAACAATATTTTATTTCTCACTATTTCTATATTGGAAGCTGTAAACGTTGCTTGTGCAGTGATGGAGGATACATCTCATGCACCCATAACTTTGCACACTAAGCTAGTAACAGTCATTCATAGATTGATAGCTTTGATGGCCTCCGTGGTCGAGTGGCAAGGCTATTATTTACAAAGTTCATTTATTGCTTAATACACGCTCTGGGGAAATTTTATTCTCGTTTCTGCCGTGACCCTGTCTGTCTGTAACTCCGGTTCAATGAACTTTTGCTATGAATTAAAGTGTCACTGAGTTTGTTTGGCAAATTGAGAAAATATATTTTTTTCTACATTAGCTCCACACAGGAGGCCTGAAGAAAATAATTTCCCTTAGGGTCTATGTCATCTTAGGGAATGCTGTGTGGAGAGTTTTTTAAGGAAAGGAAGGAGTGGTAGTTCTGGGGAGGAGAGGTGGGTAGGAATCTGGAGGTCAGTGTGTCAATCCATCCCTGTAAAGGTGGTGCAAGGCGATGGGCTGGAGAGAATAAAAGACCTCCCTCAACCAGCCTCTCTCGATCCTGCCCACCACACACACGGCAGGTGGGCAGACGCATCAGCCGCCAAGACCTGGACAAACCTCACCCCATGAACCCGGGCACCCCTGCTAAGTCACTAAACGTAGAAAGTCACTTGATGTGACCTACGGCAGAGGTGTTAGTTATCCAATAAATGGTTCCAGGGGCACCGGTACCCATACCCGCCACCCAAATTGAATAAAAATTACGTACTTAACAGAAAAATATTTCAATTGCCATTTTTTTAATTGGAACTGATTTTTTGCGATTTCAATATCCACCCATTGATGTACTTTTACTTTTTTACTTTCCATTAGTCCATTTCAACCTCCAATGCTCCCTTCGCTTTAATAATAATTGTAATCTAATGAATCCGGTCCCCGCATACTTCAACTTGAGTGATAATAGTGGAACACTTTTTAATGTTATATGACTATCCCGTGATTTTTCACGTGCTAGTAAAGAACAAAATGATCATTAATTTGTAACAAAAATTTTTTGATAATTATTATTAAAGATAATTTAAACATTTTAATATAATATAATATTATTACAACTTAGTTATTATATAATATTGTGTGTTTTCCAGGGATTTGTGTCCCGCGGGGTGGTAGCAGTCTTCCTGGTAAGTGAGCGCTGGTTCCTTACCAGAGCAACACACTGGGAGTATCTGCTGCGGTAAGTTCCACTAGTAACTTGAAGTTACCCCACAAGAGTCCCATCTGCTCCCCTCTGGAGCCAGTGAGACTATGGCATCCCCAATTGGGGTATGTTGTGAGGATAAAGGAAAGGGGGAAGGTAAGGAGATAGGGAAGAGGAAGATGGGGAAGAACCTGGCTATTCAGATCTAGTCACCAAACAATTTCAAATTTGGGAGGCGGGTGGGTACCGCCGCCCCGGGAACCATTTATTGGATAACCAACATTTCTGCCATACCTCAAATGGTTCGCTACATTTGGTGACTTAGCATGAGTGCCCGGGTTCATGGAGTGAGTTTTGTCTTGGCGGCGGATGCGTCTGCCCACCACTTACATGGCAGGCCGGATCGGGATGACATACCTGAGGAAAATAATTTCCCTCAGAGCCTTTGTCATCTTTGGGAATGCTGTGTGAAGGGTCTGTTTAGGAAAGAAAGGAGTTGAAGATTTGGGAAGGAAAAGGGTACGAGCGGTGGGTAGGAATCTGAGGGTCAGTGTATCCAGGAGTGACGGACGCATGACCACTGCGGTGCAAGGCAATATTCCGAGAGAGTACGGCTTGAGAAGTCAAAAGGACTCGCTCAACCATTCTTTCTCGATCCGGCCTGCCACGCGCTTGGTGGGCAGACGCATCCGCCACCAAGACCCGCACAAATCTCATATCATGAACCCGGGCACCCCTGCTAAGTCACCAAGCAGCGAACTATTTGGGATGACCTTTGGCAGAGGTGATGTTTATTCAATAAATGGTTCCCGTGCGGCGGTACCCATACCCGCCTCCCAAATCGCAGATTATTTGTGTTATTTTATATTTTATTAATTTAAAAATAAAATGAAGTATATTTGAAACTAGTTCCAGAGTAAAAGATACTCTCAGTATCGCCCTGGTGTAAGACTACCATTCAACATTGATAATTGACCAGATCTGAATAGGCAAGTACATCCCCACCTTCCTCTTCCCCATCTCCTTCCCCGCCGTTCAGCCTCACAACATACCCCGATTGGGGTTCCATACTCTTAGTGAGTTCCAAATAGGAGCAGTTGGGACTCTTTTGCGGCTTTCACATTGAAGAAATATCTAAATATTACAATAATTGTCTGTTAGACATTTCTGTTAATTTAAGTTGTCTTCAGTAAGTTATCATGAAATAATATTCACATTTCCAATTAGAGTTTTATTTTTGTAAGTAATTAATGAACCTTAGAAAATGTTGTCTCATATTTTTCAACGGCCCAATTTAATGAGAGTAAAATAGAAAGTTGGGGACGAAGCAGGAGAGGAAGTTGTTATAATCGATGACTATATAAATCATGCATAAAACAACGCCAAACTAACTAAACGTTTTGATTACAATTTCTTATTGAAAATACAATAATGTTTTTGCAAAGGGCAAATTATTATTGTGTAAACCGTGGTCGGTTACTAATTCCAATAAAATGTTAATAATTCTGTTGATTGAATGTTGATTGGTTGCAGGGGGGATGCTAAGGATATCACCCCCCCTCCAGAGGTGGAGTTCTCCGTCAGCAGGACAGTGCGCCATCTGCAGTATATCCCAGGGAACACCACTCATGCTGCAGGAACTAATGATTTACTTCTTGTGGAGATGGACATAAGCATCAAACATCAATAATAAATTACTTATCAATTTACGTATTAATTTGATGACCTCCGTGGTAGAGCTCCGTGGTAGAGCTCGCGGGTTTGAAACTCGATGTGAGCATTTTTTGGTTGATAAATATTACACAAGCTTATACAGGGTGTAACAGAACTTACCCGAAGGAGTTTAACAAGCGATTCCTGAGCATATTTGGAGTATAAAAAGTAGATAGTCATTTTAATTGAAAAATAAATCGTCGGACAGCAAAATGACATTTAAATTTTTTATTCCACCTCGGGTACATGTTGTCACACCCTGTATGTAATTTACCAAAATATGTTCATTTTACAAAACATTCCAGAGCAGTAGCATTACTCAGTAATGCCTCTCCACACAGGAGGCCCTATGTCATCTGAGATGCTGTGGAGGGTCTTTGAGGAGAGGAAAGAATGAACAATGGTCTTGAAGGGACCCATTTTGTACGAAGGAGGAAACACAGTGGCCGGCAAACCGTTCCACAGCCGAGCTGTTGAACTCAAGAACGAGTCGAAGAAGCGACCCGTTTTCATGTGACAAATGTCAATCGTGTAATATATATTATAATGGGCGTGCGTTTGGCGTAGTTGCCGGTTCATCAATGACGTTGTTTCCTAACATTACACAACTGTACAAATCACAAGTTGAATTTGGCAGTCACCTCTGGTCTGGAGTCCCAAAACACCTGAAAAAAAACCCTCGACTCTGTGCAGAAACAGGCTGTCCGTTTGATAGCTTATCCCAACTTATTCTACCGGTATTTCAATGGAAGATGCTCCAAGGACCTAGCGTCATTGATCCCCTCGGCACTGGTGCATAGTCGAGAAACACGCCAAACGCGTGCCCAACACATGAACGCGGTTGACATTTGTCACTTGAGAACGGGTCGCTTCTACGACTCGTTCTTGTGTTCACGAACTCGGCTCTGGAACGATTTACCAGCCTCCATGTTTCCTCCCTCCTACAATATGGGTCTCTTCAAGACCAATGTTCATTCTTTCCTCTCCTCAAAAGACCCTACACACCTTCTCAAATGACGTAGGCCCTGAGGAAATTATTTTCCTCAAGGCCTCCTGTGTGGAGTTAATTTTAAAAAAAAACTCAGTTACTACTCCACCTTCTTCTTCAACTATTTCCCCTCCCTCAATCCCTTCATAATATATCGCAAATAGTGGATGCCATAGTTCCCCTGGCTCCGGGCAGTAGTGACCTACCTACCTAACTGCCTATATTAAATAATATAATGAATGATAGAGTAACTCTGTGGTGGTGTTTCAGGGTCCCCTTCAGTAGGAGCTATCGGCCTGTCTGTCTGCACACGGCGCAGGACTCTGTGGGAGGACTGACACTCACTAGGGGGAAAGGGAGGATTAGGGTGAGTTAACCATCATTGGTCCAATATTATAACATTTCCTGTCCACTCCGAGCTATTTGCTGAATGAAATATGAAGCTAGCGATTAGTGTTGGGTAGGACACCATTTCAGTAGGAGTTTTTTTTTTTACATGAGCTCCACACAGGAGGCCCTGAGAAAAATAATTTCCCTCAGGGCCTATGTCATCTTTGGGGATGCTGTGTGGAGGGTTTTTTTTTTAGGAAAAGGAGGAGAGGAGAGTTCTGGGAAGAAGGAGTGGGTAGGAATCTGGGGTTCAGTGTGTGCTCCAAGATTTAGACAAACCTCACCCCACGAACCCGAGCACCCCTGCTAAATCACCAAACGTAGCGAACCACTTGGGATGACCTATGACAGACGTGTTGGTTATCCAATAATGGTTCCCGGGGCGGCGGTACCCATTCCGCCTCCCAAATTGAATGAGGTACTCAATCATCGCATGTCATCTTAGGGGATGCTGTGTGGAGAGTTTTTTTAAGGAAGGGAAGGATAGGAAGTTCTGGGAAGGAAAAATGTATGAGGGGTGGGTAGGAATCTGGGAAGAAATGTATCCAGGGGTGACAAACGTATCAATCCATCCCTCTAACCGCGGTGCAAGGCGATGAGTCAAGAGTCCGGCTGGAAAGGTTAAAAGGCCTCCCTCAATCAGTCTCTTGATCTGGCCCGCCATGCAGCGGATTTGTAGACGCATCCGCCGCTAAGACCTGGACAAACCTCACCCTACAAATACGGGCACCCTCCTAAGTCATCAAACGTAGCGAACCACTTAGGGTGACCTATGGCAGAGGTGTTGGTTATCTAAAAAATGGTTCCCGGGGTGGCGGTACCCATACCCGCCTCCCAAATTGTGAGGTGTGATGGGAATGAATGTTATTAGTACCGAGTACTGTGTGTCATATTGTGTATTATAATAATAATAATAATAATAATAGTTTATTCCAGAATGTATGCAGGGGAGTGCAATGCAATACATTCCATATTTTGAAATAACAGAAGCAATTAGACAAATAATAGGTTAAGGCACATAGATAAAATAAATATAAAAAAACGAATAAGCATGAAAAACATGAGAAATGAAATTGAAAAAAATAGTAAACACTTAGATGAATTCATGCATCTGTTTACGGAGGATATTTCATCGTCTCCCGCCTCCAGAGGGCCATCAGGGGGGACTCCATCCAGGCAGTCATGGCGGTGATGATCGCATTCTTCGATTGGCCCAGTCTACGCCATAAGCTTCCCATACGGTGGCGGAGAAGTGCTCGGAAGGTGTGTACTCGTCCCTCTAGGAACATTTCCGTAGCACTGCAGTATCTTGGTAGGCGGAAAAGTTGGCGATAAGCGTTGTTATAAGCAACTTTAACTTATGCCATTGGGATGTAGTGTAGTTGACCCATAGTTCTGATGTGTACAGAGAGGTACAGAAAGCGTTGAAAAGTATTCTTTTTACTTTTGGACTGCAAAAGTAAAAACGTCTTGATAGCATACTCGCTCCAACTGATATGGCTCTTCTCTGCCTTTCCATATCCTCGATATCTTTGAGGTCGTCCGTGATGATGTGTCCCAGGTATTTAACGCTGTGATTAACATTAATATTTCTTTCATCTAGCAGTACTGAGGGTGTTTGGAATATTTCATTTTTAGATTTAAAAACCATAACTACTGACTTTGTGGTGTTATATAAAAGGTTATGGCTTTTTGCAAAGTCTTCACAAATTTTGAGTAGTTTCTTTAAAGCGCTTAGTGACGGTGCAAGAAGAACCATATCATCTGCGTAGTTAATGTTATTTACACACTCTCCGTGTACATGGCAGCCTATTTTCGTGGCGTTAAGTTTTTGAATAAGCTCATCGGTGTATATATTGAACAGAACCGGAGACATACTATTATATGTTATCTGCAGTGGATTTGCCTCTTAAACTGTGTAATATATTTGTAAGGTATTTATTTTGTATATTTATGTTAGTGTGGTTTGTAGGTATTCAGTTGCGGTGAATACAAGTCCAAAAACTTTCTAAACATCCCCCCCCTCTTTCCTCCCTTTACTCCCACACCCAAATCCTCTAAGTACCTACTTTTTCTTCAAATTCCAGTAATGTGGTAAATAGGTAGCTACTTATAAGAAATACGACTAAACCTTCCGTTTTTTAATAAAATAAAGGTAACAAGTTTAGTGGCAGGTACAGACGTGACGCGGCGTCTCGGTCAGGGCCGGACTTCCGCCTAGGCCCGGGAGGCCCCGTCCTAGGGCCCCTACCTCGGGAGGGATTAACTCCACACAGGAGGAGGAGATAATAAGTTATATTTTATCATCTTCGGGGATGCTGTGAAAACGGAACACATTGAGAACACAGGACTCTGAAAAAATCTTTCACTCTTGTATTTAAGCGGAAAATATTACTTGTGCACTGATGGAGGACTGGTGGAGTGAGCAGATGATGGAACTCACAACGATTGTTGCTGGTGGGAATCTGATATACTTTTAAGGTTTCCATTTTAAACGATACAAAGAGATTTCAATTTAAGAAAATGCTAAAGGATTTCCGTCTAAATATTGTCGGGAATTGACTTTACTAAAAATAAAAATGTAAAGGATTTATTGGTTTTTCCTCCCAACTAGAAAATGTTTCGCCTGCGGTGCTTTTTCCGTGTCTTTGTGAATATAATAATCCACCCATGTAGGGACTCCAATTGCGACTATCAGGGGAAAATTCATTCCTTTTTAGGGAAAAGAAGGAGAAGAAGTTCTGAGAAGGAAAAAAGGTATGTGGGGTGGGTAGGAATCTGGGGTCGGTGTATCAAAGAGTGACGGACGTATGAATCTATCCTTACCACTGTGGTGCAAGGCAGAGTCTCGAGAGAGTCCCGCTGGAGAGGTCAAAAGATCTCCCTCAACCAGTCTCTCCCGATCCGGCCTGCCAAGCAGCTGATGGGCAGACGCATCCACTGCCAAGTAAAAAACCTCATCCCATGAACCCGGGCACCTCTGCTAAGTCCCCAAATTTTGAAAATTTGGTAATAGGCAATTCAAAATGATAATAGCGATATTATGAATTTTTAAAATTATTTTAAAGTTTAAATGTTTTGTTCAATTTGGGAATCAGGTATGGGTACAGCCGCCCCGGGAACCATTTATTGGATAACCAATACCTCTGCCGTAGGTCACGCCAAGTGGTACGCCACGTTCGGTGACTTAGCAGGGGTGCCCGGATTCACGGGTGAGGTTTTTCACTTGGCGGTGGAAGGGTCTACCCATTAGCTGCATGGCAGGCCGGATCGGGAGAGAACGGTTGAGGAAGTCCCTTTGACTTTTTCAGCCGTGCTCACTTGGAACGTCGCCTTTCACCGCATTGGGAGGGATGGATTGATACGCCTGTCACTCCTGCACACACTGACCCCCAGATTCCTACCCACCCCTAATATCCTTGTCCTTCCTAGAATTTCTTCTCTTTCCTTTCCTCAAAAACTCTCCACACAGCATCCCCAAAGATGATCAAGGCCCTGAGGGAAAATATTTTCCTCAGACCTTCTGTGTGGAATGTTAAAAAAAATATTTGAATGCTTTCAAAAACTTTTATTGTTATAGTCCCACTGGCTCTGAACAGTTGGGACCCTTGTGCGGCGAGGCGTACTTAAAGCACATTTTATATGTATGAATGTAATGTTTGTCCTCCAGCATGTTTTAAGTACGAAAGTAAATTCAAAATACCTATAATAATTAGTTGTTATTGTTCCTGTGTATATATTGTTACAGGTGCCAGCGACCCTCCTGTCAGAAGAAGAGTGTCGCCGCAATTTTCCTCCTGGCAGTGGAGGCGCAGCGGGCGGAGTGACGGACAGGCACCTGTGTGCCACCAACACCGATAGGGCGCCATGTGTAAGTAACAATGGCGCAACTATTAATTAATTCATTCATTTATTCTATTTCAATTTCCCAATAATTTCCATTTCTTATTAAATTAAATAATATTATTTCGCATTACTTTTCTAATAACATAAATAGTTCAACGAGATCTTGTTGTATTGGTTCATTTAGTTGCAACAGTTGTTCTCGACTAGCAATCCGGATGTCACGTGTTCAAATTCATTAAATTTAATTTAATTTGATCAACTTTTTCATTTTTTTTTTTACATTAGCTCCACACAGAAGGCCCTGAGGAATACAGTTTCTCTCAGGGCCTGTGTCATCTTTGTGGATGCTGTGTGGAGAGTCTTTTTTAGGGAAAGGAAGGAGAGGAAATTCTGTGAAGGGGCAAGGTAAGAGGGGTGGGTAGGAATCTGGGGTTCAGTGTGTCCACGAGCAACAGGGGTATGAATCCATCCCTCAAGGACCAAAAGAGTCCGGCTGGAGACATAAAATGGTCTCCCTCAACCAGTCGCTCCCGGTTAACACATATGCCGCCAAGACCTGGACAAACCTCACCCCGTGAATCCGGAAACCACTGCTAAGTCACCAAACACAACGAACCACCTTGGGTGACCTATGGCAGGTGTATTGGTTATCCATTAAATGGTTTCTGTGGCGGCGGTACCCATACCCGCCTTTCAAATAATAAAGATATGTACAAAGTATTGAAGAGTGAAATATATTCTCAGTATCGCTCTGGTTTAAGACCACCATTCAGAATTGAAATATCTCTTTCCCCTTCCCACTTCCTTCAGCCTCACAACATAACACGATTGGGGATGCCAGGGATCAGTTGGGACTCTTGTGCGATATTCACATTGGAAAAATGTTCAAATCTTTTTTAATGACGGAAATTCACTATTAGTAAATTTGGTTTTTAATTGTAATGTTAATGAATGTTTTCATTAGAAAAGTATCGATTCTTTTTATACGTGGTGTCTGGAAAATCGTTGTAAAACCTGGATATTGATGATCTACATAACTTTAGAATGGATTTTATGGAACCTCATTTCTTCATTTGGCTTTTCATTTTCCAAAGTTCAAATATGGAATCTCTTTGGTCAAATTTGAAAAAAAATCGGTCACTACGGGGTTAATACCAGCTGTTTTAAAATGCATTAAAGCGTAGAATCGGCTCCTAAAGTTTTATAACCCTTCAGTTGCCGAAAAAATATAACTAAATGCTCAAACTTAGAAATAGTATTTAGTTTGGTGCCTCTATTTGTCTATTTGGTGTGGATTTAAAAGTGTTCCGTTTGTACCACGAGTTTCAGAACGCCATGTATTAGAATATTTTTAGTTTTGACATCTAATCTATTTTTAAAAGAGTGTACATTTGAATATATTTGTGCACACCGATTTTATTAGTTTCGGATACCCTCCCGTAGTCCTCTCTTACCCCGAAATATCACCACGATACAGTACGTTTATCGTATCGTATTACAATAGTTTCATATTGTGATATTTTCTTTTGATTATATATTTTTATTAAAACTTTTGTTTTATGAAATGCACACATGAATTTATTAAAATGGCGTTTGTAGTTTGTAATGATTGTTTGATGTAAAATAGTGTAATAAGGCCTAGTTGGTTTAACCGTCACGTCTGACAACATCACTAACAGACGCTAAGAAGATAGAAACACCTGTCCCTTAGTAGATGGTTATTTGATGGCTAGTTTGTGTATTGGTGTAGTCCCATGGCTATGACAAGGGCTCTTGTGCCGTGCAGCCAAGAGCTGCACACTGCACATAGGCATTGCTTACTTTCCGCATTGACTGACTCTAATGTGCGCATTGCAGGGCCACTCTTTTAACTACCTCACCGCCGGCAATGGGCACAGGATGGCTGGTGGGTGCACACAGCTGCTGGTGGGGCTCACCTTGGGTGGCAAGAGAGAGGGTTCCACCTGCACGGAACTCTACCTCCGCGTGTCCTCCTACATCCCCTGGGTGGAGAGTGTGCTATGGCGCTGAGGTCGTGAAAAATCGTGGGATATTAAAAACATTTGTCCAATCAGTTCCATTTGACAATTAAAATATAGTATGTATAAAGATGTAGACATATTAATCCTTCGGAGTGATATTTATATACTTTTGTCTCATTTTTACACTTTGTATTTTCATGTTTATTTTATGTACCTACTCTTTTTTAATTTTTTTATAATATTTTCAATTTTTTGTAACATTACCCGTCTCAGAACAGACATCGTCTAGTGAGGTGAGTCACTTCTTTGCATTAACAGAATATTTAATCTATTGAATGTCCGGGTTGCCGGCAATTTAATTTATTAAATTAATAAAAACAACATTATTATGTTAAAATACTTACTTTGGGCAGATTCTTTAAATCTTCTATAGTACTGAATTATCCATAACAAGCATTGTCCATTTTGGAAATGACACTTAAATTCAAAACAAATTTGAGTTAATTGAATCATATTTCACGCAGTAACAGACATCACAGACAACCTCAATAAATACCTATGTTTGATTTTGTACCCTTTAATGAGTTTTTGTATTTTTATGTAGGACACTATTCTGTGTTCTGAGTTATTGTAACTGGATTGTTCAATGTTCACACAAAAGTGATATCATTTGTCAAAAACCAGCAGAAATAAATGAATAAATGTAGATATAGGAATGTATTTAAGTTTTTTTACATTAGAAATTAGGGAACACCCCGAGGTGATTTATTTATTATAAATTCGCTGCACATTTTTTAAATTTTATTTATTTATTGCATTTCACAGATCAATTTCGTATATAATTCAAATTTGGATTTTTTACGTAATTTTTACATTTTTATTCAAATTTTCTAAATTTCGGTACATTGAACTAAGCCATGTATTTGGACTCCTTTATAAAGTAAACTATTTTTGTTTTTTTTTAAATTTATTTAGTTAGATGTTTTCTTTCTGTCTTATATGAAAGTCTTAATTGTGTTTTAGTTTGTAAATAATAAAAATAATTGATTGTTTATCAGTAAATGTAAATCTTGACCGTTTTGTGCCAGTAGGGAGGCAGATACTGTTAGTATCGCCATGGTGAAAGATCATTTAGAGAATTAGACCATATCACAACAGTTTAAAATTTTATTTAGTAAATAGGGCAATCTAGTTCTTCCTAACTTTTGTCCTAACAAATAATAATTGATTCATTATTATGCTTTTTTTTAATCCTAATATTTATGTCATTATGAATAGGTACTTGTTAATTAGGTGAAAATTTTAATTTAGCGATTATTTGAGCAATGTACAATACCTAACAATAAGAAATTTTAATAAATTTTGCACAAAAGTAGTATGTGTTCTAGTTGTAACACTATTATTGTAATGAACCAGTTTGTTTTAAACTAAAAATAAAGTGACACATTTTATTTCTCCAGAATGGGGTATTTCCACAAACCAGGTATACCGCTAAAAGCATGTGGAAGATTTAAAGATTATTTTTCTGAACATGATTATCGCATTAAAAATGTTTAATTTTGATATTTTCATTCATAATCATTGATTTCAAAATACGCGTAAACGGAACGAAACGTAAACGGCCCGTAACTGCTTGTACGATTCATGACGTCGCAAGAGTCGCCGTTCCGAGGTTTATCACCGTGTTACTACCAAAAATCTAAACATCCTAGACTTGTTCGGGGTTATGGACGGTTTTATTTTTTAAGATGATTGTTTTTTTTTTTTTTTAAGTTTTCTTTATTCATTGAAATTGTTTGTTACATAAATTTTTTAATTTTTCGACCACCATGCTAGGCACATGCCCGTGTTGTGGTGGTCGAGTTTTGCGTCGTGTTTGATTGTATTATGTTTCTACAGTTTTATATAATATTGTTCAGTTGTAATGACTGACAGTAGTATTTTTAACGGCGTAATCCGACAACTTGCCTAAAATAGGCGCTACGATGAATAACAGTAATTTTCTAAGCCCTAAATTTCGGGATTCTAAGACGATATGGTAATGAAAACATTTTGTTTACACAAACTCTCATATTATATACTGGTTTCAATATTTTGACAAAATAGAATTAATTCCGGCCCTTTTCTTGTCTTGATTTAAAATAAATAAAAAATATATTTTTTAAACGTTTATTATAAAATTTATATATACATACATATATTAACGCCGGGATTGCTAGTCGAGAGCCTTACCCCTCGACCACGGAGGCAGTCATTATTGTGTAGATATCCCTCTTACGACTGTATACAAAGGTGTTTCCACGTTTAAATTATGAATTTAAATAGTCAATAACGAAAGTTTTTTTTTTGTTGCTTAAAATTTAAATCTGAAAAAAAAGGCACGGGGGCTCCATCGAAGCCTCCTTCTTCTTCATCTTACTGTACTATAGGGCCAATATATACTGCAGATAGTACACAACTGCTGACCCTGTACAAATCGCAAGTCCACCTGTTGAATTTGGCAGCCACCTTTGGTCTAGAGTCCCAAAATATTTGAAAATTCAGAAAGCATAAACGGGCGGTCCGTTCGATAGATTTCCCTCTCTAACAAACGGATTGCAATGTTTAGCGCGCAGGTTTCAGATGGGAATGGTGTCCTTGTTCTACCGGTATTTCAATAGAAGATGCTCCGAGGACCTAGCGTCATTGAACCCTTCGGCGGTGGTGTCAAACACATTAAACGCACTCCCAACAATTGTACACAGTCGATATTTTTTGTCGCCTTAGAAAGGGTCGTTTAAACATCTTATTTTAAGTTTTTCTTGTAGTATTTGTAAACATTTGTACCAAACTATACATGTTTTGCAAGTGGGAAAATATAGAATAAATATAAAGATATAATTCGAGCAAACTGGAAGTCAATAAATAACACCAAGTACAACTTACGGACTCACTACAGTCACCTACGGGCGGCGATCGCATGATGAGAGGCGCCTGTGACGTCACAGAGTGACTGGTGGCAAAAACATCGCTTTGGTGGCATTTTAAAAAGGCGTATTTTAAAACGTTATAGAAAGTTAAGTCGTCGTCATAAAAATAAAATAAAAATTCCGTTATCATCGTAATTTTTTGCTTAATTTTTTTCAATAATAAAAAAAAATGTGGAAATACCCCATTAAGTTATTTTGTCCAAATCCAATTCCTTCCTTTTGTTGTTGTTATTATTATTAGGGTTTTCAAATCCCGTACATTTTTTCAAGTCGGGATCCTACAGGATTTTAAGTAAGGGTTTTTAAATTCACATAATGTTTTTAATCATTTGATATCAATCATCTCTCTTAGTAGTACATTATTAGAAAGGGACATTTAAAAGGAGATAAACTATATCATTAAAGATGACTTTTCGTATCAATCATCTTTGGTAATAGTAATATCATAAAAAGATATTGAAAAGGTAAGATAATAAGAATTATATTTTAAGAAGGGCACGAGAAAGAAAAATCATAACAAACGTAGATTATGGAGAGTCCTGTCACCCAAATGTAACGCAATGGACTTTAGTGCACCGCAGCCTCTGCTCCACACTAGTTGCAGTTGCTGAGACTGTCATCAAGAAGGGGTGTGCTAACTGAAGGTCCCTCTGATAACTTGGTTCCGGCGGACAGTTGATCCCTCAGACAATTGATCTCCTGAAATAGTATTTCTTCAAGTAACCAAAATCGATATTCATTTAATTAAGGAACGTAAACAGTCTTAGTAATATAATAAACATAAGATGATGATAAAAACGCAGACCAATTATTAATGTTCACAGATAGGTATTTAGAAACAAGACTAACTGAATGTAAACTAGAATAAATATTCTGAAGAAGAAAAGAAAAATGAAGAAAAAAACAAAACTAAGCAGCAATTAAAAAAAAATAATAGTACAAATCTGAATTCAACTAATGATAAACCAATACACAACAATAAAATAAATATAATTATAACTGAAATAGACTGCAAAATAGATATTTGGTTTGGGAAGGGTAAGGGGAGGAGAGGGATAAGGGAAAGTTAAGGGAAAGTTGCCACGCAAGTAATATAAAAATATTAGATACAATTAATTTAATCATCATGAATACGTGTTATTAGCACCTAGAATGTCATACAATGAAGTTATGTAGCGACAGTAACTAGCAGTAAATACGTCAGCACGTGTGTCTATATTTGCAAATTCATTGTTATAGTAGTTACATGTCTTTTGAATAAATTCATTTTGATTGGAATTGGTGTTGCATCTATCAATAAAGAAAAGGTTATTTTGTCTACTATATCGAATGGACGTGTGGAAATTTATTTTGTTTAGCAAATCCGGGCAGTCAACTTTTGAGTTAATAATTTTGTACAGGAGCATCTGATCAGCGACAAGCCTCCTGTTGAGCAGTTTCGTGATTCGAAAATATTTCTCGATTTCGTCGTAAGAGTTGCATATGTTGAATGATTTAAAATTGAGGAATTTGAGAAATCGCTCCTGAACTCTTTCTAACCTGTTAACATAAACAATATATCGCGGGTTCCAAACCTGTGAACAGTATTCCAGGTGAGGACGAACATGTGAATTGTAGAGAATCAGATAAGTCTTAGGACGGGTTGTTTCAAAAAATTTGATGGATTCATCAAAAATTTGGAGTTGATTTTCACGTTCTGTGTAGGTTCTATTCAAGTTCTGTTGTTATATCGTGATAGAACAGCTGCTTCATAAAACTAAAATAATCACAGAACTTGAATAGAACTTACACAGAACGTGAAAATTAACATCAAATATTTAATGAATTCATCAAATTTTTTGAAACTACCCGTCCTTAGTGTTTATATGTTGATATACTTATATCTGCAGTCATCTTGACTGAAAATCCGCTGTAAAAATATGTTTGCGAAGTCTAAGACTCTTGTGTTGTTTTCGGATAAAAAAGTTATCTCATAAGATTTATTTTACTTATTTTTACGCTGGTGTATTTTTTTTTTTTTTTTACATTAACTCCACACAGGAGGCCTTGAGGAAAATAATTCCCCTCAGGGCCTATGTCATCTGGGATGCTGTGTGGAGGGTCTTTTTGAGGAGAGGAAGGAATGAACATTGGTCTTGAAGAGACCCATGTTGTAGGAGGGAGGAAACACAGATGCCGGCAAATCGTTCCATAGCCGAGCTGTTGAACTCAAGAACGAGTCGAAAAAACGACCCGTTCTCATGTGACAAATGTCAACCGTGTACATATGTTGGGCGCGCGTTTGGCGTGCCTCCCGACTATGCACCGGTGCCGAAGGGATCAATGACGCTAGTTCCTCAGAGCATCTTCCATTGAAATACCGGTAGAACATGGATAGCATTCTCACCCGACGCCTGTGCTCTAGAGATTGCAACCCGTTCGTTAAGATGAGAGAATCTATCAAACGGACCGCCCGTTTCTGCACAGAGTCGAGGGTATTTTTCAAGTATTTTGGAGCTCCAGACCAGAGGTGGCTGCCGAATTCAACCGTGGGGCGCACTTGCGATTTGTACAGGGTAAGCCGTTGTGTAATATTAAAGTATCTGCGGGCCCTGTACAGTACGCCCAGTTTTTGAGAAGCTAACTTTACTCTGGCTTCGATGGAGCCCCCATACCTGAGCTGGTCACTTATAGTTACACCAAGCATATCAATGGAAGGTCTGTTCGGAAGATTGCTTCCGTTGAAGGAGACTAGATTTTCATTTCGATCCCTTTTAGACGTAATCAGACATGATTGGGTCTTTGAAACATTGAATTCGACGAGGTTATTCTTACCCCAAGAGAAAACACTCTCGAGGTAACCATCCATTCTTTGCTTCAAAGCCCTCCGAGCCGTTGGAGTTTGTGTGCCCTTTAGGGGCTTGTCAAACGAAAAGCTGTCATGGACTGTACTGTCATCCGCGTAACAATGAATTGGTGCACATGACAAAAGGTCGTTGATGTGCAACAAAAACAAAGTCGGGGACAGAACCGATCCCTGTGGGACTCCAGCATTTATTGGATGCGAGGAAGAGGTGAAACCATCAGCAACCGTCTGAATTGACCTCTCCCTCAAAAAGTCGGCAATCCACGTACACAGGGATAAGGGAAGTCCGTAAGATGGCAGTTTGTTGACAAGTCCTTGATGCCAAACCCGGTCAAAGGCCTTGGAAATGTCCAGTGCGACCGTTTGGGTCTCACCGAAACGTTCCAGGCACCGCCCCCAAACATGCGTCACATATGCGAGAAGATCACCGCACGAGCGGTTCCGCCGGAATCCGTATTGACGTTCGTTAATGATTTTGTTCTTCTCGAGATATGTGAGCAGTTTGTCGTTGATCACACGTTCCATCACCTTGGACAAAACTGATGTGATCGCTATGGGGCGGTAGTTGGCCGGGTTGGAGCGATCACCCTTCTTTGAAATAGGATGGATGACCGCTTTTTTCCAACCAGAGGGCACAATACCAGACGTCAGGGACATTTTAAAGAGCTTCGTCAAAATTGGAGTAATTTCTGCAGCGCACCTCTGTAATACCAGGGCAGGTATTCCATCAGGCCCACTAGCTTTATTAACATCAAGCCCTCGTAAGACTAATAGTGTGTGTTTAAAGATATTAGACGTATTACTTGAAATAGCTTTAGCTGTGTTCAGTGACTAGATCTAAACGGCCAGTTACATTTCCCTCCCCACCACCTTCGGCCTCACAACATACCAAAATTGGGGATGCCATAGTCTTTCTCCAGACGGTTCGGAGAAGTTGGGCCTCTTGTGTCGGATAAAAAAGTTATATTTTATGCAAGCAGGAACTTTTAGCGGTTTTTTGCTAAGCCGACTGCACGTACAGGGTGCGGCAGAGAGGACGGACGGTTTTAAAAAAATCATAAAATAGTTAATTTTTACTCAAAAACAAATTTATTGATGGAATCTCAGGTTCGTAAGGAAATAGATTTTTTTTTTTTTTTTTTTATTTATTATAAATACAAAGTAATACATTATTACAACAAGAAATAAAAAAATATGCAGAAAAAGAAAAGTCCCAATAAACTACTTTTAAGCAGTTTGTCGATGGGTACTTTTACTTTGAAGATATAAACTTATTTTACTTTGTTATGCAGTTACAATTTTTGTGTCAGTCTAATACAAATTATTTCTTTCGGCGAGCCAATTCTTCAACATAATATTTAATTTACCATTTGTACATTTTTTTATTTCGGCAGGTAACATATTTAAGCAATTTGGTATCATGTAGTCCAGCGTTCTTTGTCCGTATTTGTTTAAATGCTTAGGTACAATTAGTCCTTCATTTAACATAAGACGAGTATTGTAAGTGTGGTCCAGTTTATTAATGTATAGAGAGCTATTCATATGCTGAAATATAATTTTATACCACAGAATTGCTCTTACTGGGAGAATTTTGAGATTTTGGTAAAAGTACGGAACATTATGCCTTTTTTCGTATAAACTTTTATGAGCTAATAATTTAACTAATGAATTTTGAACTGATTGAACACGATTTACATTTGTTTTGCAGGAAAGTCCCCAAGCTGTAATTCCATACCTGATAATAGATTCAGCTAATGATAAATATATTATTCGAAGTGTGCAAATTGGAACATAAAATTTTAATTTATATAATCTGCCAACAACAGATCTGAGTCGTTCACAGACTTTATTTATTTGTAAATCCCATTTGAAATAGCAGTCAATAATTACACCTAAATAAACATATTTTTTAACAACTTCAATACTTTCACATGTACACAAATCAGAGATACCAACGTGTAAGCAATCTGAGCTGTGTGTTTTTATTTCAGGTGTAATAATATTTGCCTTGGCATTGGGTGATCTAATATGTATCAATTTAGTTTTTTTTGCATTTATGAGTAAACCAGAGTCATGAGACCATTTCAAAAGTTCAATATAATCTTTTTGTAAGAGTTCAATACATAATTGCAAATCACCAATGATACTGCATTGGTAATGTGTGAAATTATCAATGCAGTATCATCCGCATATACAAAGTGTTTTACATTTTTAAAAATGTACTTAATAAATGATACATAAATGATATATAAAATAGGGCCTAATATGGAACCTTGAGGAACGCCTGCTAAAATTCTTCTTTTTTTACTTAAGGTGTTTAATAGCTTTATTTTCATGCACCGGTTGTTCAAGTAATCTTCAAAGAGTTTTAGAAGTCTTCCTCTTATTCCTATGATTTCTAGTATTTGCAATAATTTTCTATGATTAATAGTGTCAAATGCCTTGGAGTAATCTATAAACAAAACTAATACATGCTTTTTACTATTTAATTCATTATTTATCAAGCTGGCAAAATTTTGAAGCAGCATTTCAGTGCCTTTTTTTTTGGAAGCCATATTGATTGGTATCAATAATAGAAAAATCTTCTAAATATTTTATTAATTTCAGCTGAATGTATTTTTCAAGAATTTTTTCAAGTGAAGGCAAAATACTAATTGGCCTATAGTTACCCAGTAGAGTGTAATCACCTCCTTTATAAATAGGTCTGATAATGCTACATTTTAAGTCATCTGGAATTTTTGCTTCAAGTAAGACTCTATTTACAAAATGGGCTATAATTGGAGCTAAGATTATTATATGTTTTTTAATATCGCACATTCTGATATTATCAATTCCAGGAGAAGAGCTTTTAAGTTGCCTCACAATGCTTTCTATGTCAGCAATTTTGGCCCCTGGTAGGCACATGCTTTGAGGCATCTCCTCTGGTTCAAAAACAGTAGTCCTGTAATCACATTTGTGTAACATATTGCAGACACTGTCAGAGAAATAATTAACAAAATCATTAGTTACATTTTCTTTGGTCCGATCTTTCATCAAATATTTGGAGGCAATTTGGTCACAATCATTTTTACACTTATTTCCTAAAATTTTATTACACTCGTCCCAAGTCTTTTTTGAGTCTTGAAATAGATTTTTGAATTTGTCATTGTAGTATGAGGTTTTTAATTTAAGTAACAATTTATTTAAAACATTTCGATAACTTTTATAATCTTTTTCATAGAATTTGTTTGTAGGAGTATTTTTCCAACGCTTATATAAATAATCTCGTTTTTTAATATTATATAGTGCATCAGTAGATATCCAATCATTTATTGCATACGGTCGGATTTTAGATTTTTTGCTTATTTTAATTGTGCTGTTTTTATACAAGTCGTCAAAATAACTTTTAATCTTTAAATAAATAACAGAACTTTCGGTTTCCTTTAGAAGTGATTTCCAATCATAATTACAAATACGTTTATCGATCAATTTTTGTGAAAGTATTTGGACGTTATTAGAATCGTTAGAATTTAAATTATCTACCCAGTTATAGTTTATACTTACAGCTGTTGTATGGTGATCAGCAATGTTATAATCACACACGCATGCAGAGATTGTACAGCTTAATCCATTGGGTAACTTTCCGCTTATTCGGACAAAAAAGTGATCTAAACATGAGCTAATAATTTTCTCTTGAACTATCACTTCCCTAGTAATATTATGAATACATTTTTTTAAATAGTTATTAGTAAGGATATTTTCATAATTTATAATGATAGCTTCATTTTTATTTAATAAATTTAAATTTACATCGCCGAAAAAGATTACACTTTCATTTGATTTAATATTGTTTTCAAACACCATGGATAATTCAGACAAAAATGCTTGCTTATTTAGATTCGGGGGTCGGTATATGGCTAAGACATTTAAAATGCTGTTATTTGGAAGTGTCAATATTCCAAAAACGTTCTCAAAATAATTAGTTTCCAGAAATATTTGCGAAAAGGAGAGGTTATTCTTAACATATAACAAAATGCCTCCACCAGATAAGATTTGAGACAGTCAAGTGTGGAAAATCACATCAGGCATGTGATTTTCCACACTTGACTGTCTCTGTCACGATGCAGTGCTGGAGGCGTTCTTGGAAGTTCGCGTAGACTCTCTCCAACATCGCTCTCTCAACTTGGGCGACTTCCACGCGAATTGCGTCCTTCAATTCGTCCAGAGTTCGGGGCTGGTTCTCGTATACATATCCTTGAGGAGTCCCCATAAGAAAAAAATCGCATATGGATAAATCTGGAGACCGAGGAGGCCAATGAACCTCGCCAAACCTGGAAATAAGGCGACCAGGGAAGAGAGGGCGAAAAACGTCCATTGATGCTCTGGCTGTGTGGGCGGTCGCCCCATCCTGCTGGAACCACACACATCGGATTGGAACACGTCGCCGTCGTAATTCAGGGAAAAAGAAGTTAGTGATCATTTCGACGTAGCGCTCTGAGTTCACGGTAAAAGCACGACCATTACCGTATTCGAAGAAGTAAGGGCCAATGATGCAAGTTTGCGATACAGCGCACCAAACCGTTACTTTTGGGCTGTGCAGCGGTTTTTCGTGTAACTGTTGCGGATTTTCATTAGCCCAATAACGGAAATTCTGCTTGTTAACCATGTTGTTTAGGTGAAAGTGGGCTTCGTCACTCATCAACAAAATGAGGTTCTCATTTTGATCGATCAGTGCTTCCATCTCACGTGCGAAGTTCATTCGTTGTGCATAATCTCCGGGCTGTAACTGTTGCACAATGGCCAATTTATAGGGGTGAAAGCGGAGATCCATATGCGAAATTCGCCTTACCGAACGATCACTGAGGCGAAGTGCAGCAGCATGTTTCCGGGCAGATCGAGTCGGACTGCGAAGAAAGGCTTGTCGAACGCGTTCAACATTTTCAGGAGTTCGAACTGTTCGCGGAGCTCCACTTGGTCTTCTGTTGATCAGTTCACCACGCCTACGAAGTGATTCAACCCAACAAAGGATGGTGTTTCGAGAGGGAACAGCTCTATTCCGATGAATGTTGAAGTGGCGATGAAACTCACGCTGTACGACGGTGACTTACTCATTATTTCGGACGAAACAATCATAGGTGAAAACGCGGTGCTCCACCATCCACGGCTCCATGACGACAACTGGTAAAACAATGCTAGGAACTCACGAGTCAAGCGGCACCCCCCCCCCGTAGACGGAGAGGGAGAGTACTACCTATCTCAAAAACGTCCGTCCTCTCTGCCGCACCCTGTATAAGTATGTCATATTTTGTTTTTACAACAAGCTCCTTCGGAGAGTCGAAATTATTGTGAGTAAAAATATTTTTACAGCGGATTTTCAGTCAAGATGCCAGCAGATGTAAGTATATCGACTTTGGTTGTACGGCCGTATATTTTCTTTGCATATTTACTTGAAGAAATAATATTTTAGGGGATCAACTGTCCGCTGGATCAACTGTTGGGGGGTCAGCTGTCGGGGGGATCAACTGTCGGCGGGCCAACTGCCGGGGGACCAATTATCGCCGGATCAATAGTCAAGGAACCGATTATTTATATAAACAACGTGTGCTGGTATAAACATAGTATTTTTTAATCCCGCTAATCCCGCCCATGAATGTCCCGCAAATTCGCAGGATGAAATATTTTGCAAGTCCCTTGAGATTGCGGGATTATGTTCTTTTACCACTATTATAGCCTTCATGTGGCTCTCCAAGCCTCGAACCTAAAGCCTGTAGTGTAGTTCTCTGTATTGTGGCGCTCTCCACCTCACCCGAAGCGAATAGGAACAGGGGCCTGGAACCGTATTACTTCAGCACTTCCCAGCAATCCCATTCCTGTCAGAGCGCGTACTGAATCATTGGAGGTTATCCACCACATACCCGCCCTGGTATAAGTAACAGAAGGTTACTCCTTCAGGGCTCTCGCAAGGACTCTAATTTTTTTGAAAGAACGAAGCTACATTTAATTTAGAACGAATCTAGACCTCCGGTGTCCCTGCATACGTTGTTAGTAAGCAGTATGCAAGTGCTTAGCTGGAAATACAAAATACAATATGTGTTAGTATGATAAGATATAAACAAGACAATGGGACAGGTTGGTGACAGTCCACGAGGCGGCAAGCGCTGGGTGATTGCATCCAGCATATCCTGCAAGCACCTGTATGGGAGGAATACACAGTACACAAATAATAATGGCATGGCAAACGGGTGGGAGTCCTCTCCAATCGATTGGCAGTTCCAGCAAGAATGCACGAGACGTTCGGTCTAGCCGTAAATCACACTCAGCTTCCGCGCCCCTTAGCCGGTTCCTCGGTGATGCCTCAAAGAAAATTAAATGGGAGATCGTGGGAAAATGCTCAACGACCCTCGTACTGAATCAGGATGGAGGGAAGTACACCTCACAAAGGACACACTCCTTTCCTGAATGCATTATTATACAAACACGACTTTGTGGCAGAATGACGGCCACTGTACTTGAGTAGATAAGATCTTTGAGACCGTGAATCCGGATGTCACGGGTTCAAAACCCAACGTGAGCATGTAAATTATATTACAAAAAATTGTGTTGTTTCATAATTTATTCATTACCATAGAAGGCACTCTCAGTATCGCACTGGTAAAACACGATCAATCTGAACCATTGGAGGGGACCTCACCACTTTCCCAACGGCTGTGTGAGGAAACTGATTGTTTAACCTCCTTAGCCGCACACGTCAGGACTCTAATTTTTTTTGTAAAAAGGAAGCTACATTTATTTTTAAACGAATCTAGACCCTCCAATGTCCCTGCATGCATGATTGTTAGTAAAAGGAAAAATGTATGCATACTTACATTTGCAGTAATTTACAAGATAAAGACACATCATAAATGTGTTCGCCTGTTAGTTCAGCATCTAGTTACAGTGAAATAAAAACAAAATATTTACATGTGTAAGTATGATTAAAACCAAAGAAAATATATGAAAAGAAAGATATCCTGGCCTGGCCGCAACGTGCCCAAACACCCGCTTCCCTTAGCCGATTTCCCAAGAATACCCTTGAAGAAGTGTTTGGATCAATTTGAACCGTGTTTTGTGACCGCAAATGATAACCGGACACTAACTCACCACCCTCTCCCCACCCCGATACTTTCAGCCTCACAACATACTGCAGCCGAGGATGCAATAATCTCAGATGCGATAGGTAATCACATAAAAATTCGAGTTCCAAATGCACGGAAGAGGCTCCGAGGGAAATCATTGCCCCCAGAACCTAGATGTCATATTTGTTATTTTTGAGGCTTGAAGACACCTGTGCTGTAGGAGGGAGGAAACACAGAAGCTGGCAAATCATTTCACAAGATGTTGAACACAAGAACGAATAGTATGTAATGTTCGGTTCTCACGCGGTGAATTGTAAAAATATGAACACATTTCCCCCCGCCAGCCTTCCCCCTTCGCCCGGGAGATGAATGTTTTCCGTCGCCTGTGGTAAAGCTTGAACAACTGGCGCAGGATACGCCGCTTAAAGCGGCGTATCCTGCGCCACAATACACATGAACACTAGCTTGAACAGCACCCAAAACATTGAAAATTTGAACACTTCGTGTTCAAAAACCCTGTGTTCAAGCTTTACCACAGGCGACGGAAAACATTCATCTCCCGGGCGAGGGGGGAAGGCTGGCGGGGGGAAATGTGTTCATATTTTTACAAGAGCCGCGCGATGCGGTCATGTATGGAGAATCAAACCGAACAAGTTTTTGAGGTTATGCGCAATGATTGAGCTTAATAATCACTACTTTAAAATATTATGATACCTAAATACAATATAATAAATATATTTGATAATAAAATTATAACATAATAACGAATATTAACAATATTAATATTAATATTATTTTTGAAGTGGGTGAAGCGGGAAGCGGGAAGGCAGGCGGGGCCGGCGGGGGGGAAATAAGTTCATATTTTTACAGGAGCCGTACGGAGCGGTTGGTACCGGAGATAAATCGAATGACGTTTGGGGTTATGTCAACCGCGCGAGCCTAATACCTAATTATGACTTTAAATTGCAAATAAATACTGTCGTAATGGATGATTATATCTTTCGTGAACTCACTTGTAAATAAAGTCTATTAATTTATAAATCGGTTTCAGAGACACGGAAGAAATGACCAATTAAAAAAGGTATTCTATTGGGTATGTTTTTAGGTTTTCACGGCCAAAAAGTATTTTTGTTATTGTTTTTGGGGTGTTATGCCGTGTTTCGCTACCTCCTTCTTTAGCCAACGTTTCGGACAGCGTTACAGTGTCCATCATCAGGGCAGATCAGGGGGGTATAACTTCGATATAAATCTTCAACCGAGTGACGTCACACGGCGCCACCGTATGACGTCACTCGATTCACGGCGGGACCAATGGAAAGCTTTGTTATTGAATTGTATGTTTTGACGTTTGCTACGAGTACATCATTATGGCGGTTTATTTACACAAGATTGCTTCCTAAATAATTAAATGTCGGCGCGGTGGAAAATGAGCAGACTTTAATATATTGATAACTCGATTTTGAGAATTCGTGCGTGTGCTTGTAGCTCAAACTATCGCGAAATGGTAAATTTCGCGATTGCAAAAGTGTAAAATGACGCCGCAATGCAACTCTCGTGTAAACAGGATTCATTGTAACCAAAGTACAGGTACAAATATATATTGATTACATATATGAAATTCTAAGCTCCTTTCGTCCTGTTATTTTCTAAATGTGGAGTTTATTATAACGCATTTAAGTTCAATCATTTCATAGTGCAAGGGTACATTCTTTTGCAGAGTTAAACCTTGTTTTCATGCATTTATTTTGTTTTGTTTTGATCTGTCTGTCGTGATGTGTCTCATGAGAGTTGTTTTGATTAATGTTTTCAGTTCGAAACACACAATGCCCAAACAAATGACGGATATACAGCCTATTGTCAGAATGTCTACTTTCTTCCCTGTCAGCTGTCAGGCTGGTGCATAAATATACCAAACCACCCACTGGTTGGTCTGGTGGTGGCTACTAATGCTGGAGTACACTCATTTCCTTGGAGTGCACAACCCACGAGCGATGGCCCGTCCCCTGTCTGGGTACGTGTGCATTTTACTTTATTATTATAAATTATTACGTAGGTAAAGATTTACGTATATTATAAGGATAAGCTCGCTTGATGGTGAACTTTATCCACCAGATGCAGTATGACGATTTTAACATATCTTAAATATTTTTATTAAATTCATTTATTTTGATGCACATTTAAAAGCATTAATTTAGTATCTTAATGATGTTATGATTATTTGTTGTAGATATATAATTGTCATGTCAGGAGATGTGGGGCGGATGTGTCCCATTACTTTGTGCCGCCGCTGTTCTTGAGAGAACACAAGAAGGAATCCATGGACTGGACCAGGAAACGACAGGAACAAGTCACTCAGCACGGTCGCCTTTTCTATTCTGTACTTTATATTATTTGTACTATTTTTATCAGTAGAGTGAGTACGAAAACAGTGTGCAATACAGTTGTGAATGATGAATACTAAGAGCAGGTGAATGAGTTTATATATCGTGGGACGTATATTTACGGCTGATAGAGATATTGAAAGAAGGGTAAATGCAGGTAACTCCATTAACGGAGGGTTGAATACCGTTGGAGCTAACAAAAAAACTCTCTAAAGAAGCGAAGTTAACAGTCCACAATGGAGTCCTGTACATGATGTATGGCAGTGAAGATGAGAGGAAAGATGAAAGTAGACTAAATGCCGTAGAAATGAGATCCCTGAGGCGTGTGTGGTAAGACCTTGTATGGTCCTTTATATTTTCTGTACAGAGTGTAAATAAAACGATGTAGGTATACTTTTACACAGCAGACCGTTTATTTGTCAAATCGTTGTACGTATGGTTTCATATCAGTGATGGATGAACCGGTGGATGCGATTTTAAGCCTTAAGTTGTTTAGCCAATGGTTTGTCTACTTTGTAATGCAAGGCTAATCGTAATGAGTAAGATTAAGAAAGGGACCCTCACATGGTTTGGGCACGTAGAGCGAATGAACGAAGCATGGAATGTAATTACATTCATATGACGTAGATGTGAGTGGTAGATGAAGTCGGGAACGGAGAGGAAGAATATTTTCTATATTTCTTCTATAAATGTTTTTCGCATTTTTGAATTTCCTATTTGTTGTTATCTGTATTAATATATTAATACATAAATTAAATTTCTGTTACAGAGAAATGTAAAAAATTGATATTGTCGTAGGAAGGCACATTCATATTTGAATTATTTGTTCTCATATTTCCTGTTTCTGTGTTATTATATTATACACCTCTAAATGATCTTTGTGATATAAACCACATAGGTTTTCCATTTAAAATGTTAACCTATATACACACCAAGATATTTACTTTTGGAAGTTAGACTAAGTTATAGAACATGCTTGATTGCAATTAGTTCTGCTACATTTACTTTGGTGTATTATAATTTTTTATTCTGGTTTTTATTTAAACTTATTGATAAAGAAAGCGATAAATTTTGGTTTTTCAGTGTTTTGTGCTTATATTGTATTTCCGGTTTATGTCTTATCTGTTTTTATATTTAAAAACATGCATAAATAAAAAACTAAAACATCTAATTCAGGGTTTTTCATTTTTCTGCTGCAACCATATTTCATTTATTTTTTAAATAGTATTTTAGGCTAAAAAATTGGGTAGGTACCGAAAGAGATATTCGTATATTGTCTATGGTCGAGTTTTTTTTTGTGTCCTCAACTTTTGTCTATGGTATGTATGACGTCACACGGCGCCCTCGTAGATATCGGTATATATATATGTACGTATATATAGTTAAACAGTGTCGAAACCTTGCCCATACAAAAAGCACGGAGTTATCAATCTAATGTATGGTTCATGTTTGGTTCTGAAACAGTTTTTAAAAACAAAACTTAATCCATATTCCTCTATTCCTTCCATCATGTAATCCATTCTCTTCTTCCTTTCCTCAAAGTCTCCACCAGGAAAAGAAGATGTGCTTACCTACATGATGAACAATATTGCCACCCAAGTGCGCATTACCCACTTGTTATCAGTTGCATTTCGGAAGTGATATGGATCACAACTCGTTCTCGTAAAAATATCGCAAGTAGTCGCAAATAATCGCAGTTTCGTTTCTTTTTTATAAAATAATAGTGTCGGGCATAAAACCTTGTTGTGCAATATATGTGATACCAGAAACGACACTGAGCAGCCTTCAGAAGCCGTTAAAAGGTAGGGGACTTCCTATCAAACCGATTCTCCTTTGATCTGCCTTCAAAACACGATATATGGTCTATTACGTTTACAAAAGGGATTTACAGTCCGCACTCTCGTGTCGTGGTATTCGGCCGCGACATTTTTTTGATCCTTCTACTCGGATAAATGTTGGTTGTTAGACATTGTGTTTTGAAGTACAGATCATTCCATTCGTTGACCCTTTTCCGGTTTTTATAGAACTGTTTCAGAATTATACATTCAATCGTGAATATTGATTAAATTTAAATTGGTGTTATTTTGAGTCCTTGGGCGGCTTAACATTTTTGAAATCGTAGATAGTGGGTACTTTACGTACGCCGCTACGTGCCGCTACGTGGTAGGTAGTTGGTATTATACTATACCTACACTCATTGTGTCGTGTCGGTAAGCAGATCGTGGACTGTTGTCGCATTTGACAGCTGTTATCACAGCAAACATTTTGTTTACAAGTTGCGTTGACATTTTAGTTAGTGTTATTATTCTGTTTGGTTTAAAATATTCATAATGGCGGCAATTAATATTAAATACAAATTGGCGCTATTAGATATGGAAAGTGTTCGTTGGTCGGCTATCAAAGCCGTCACATCTTCAAATTCTATTGACAAAAATATTTTCAGAGCTCGTTATGCCGATATATCTAACATTAGAGAAAATTTCGTCGCTTCACATATTTCAATTGAATCAAATAAGAAGGATGATGCGGAAATCCAGATTTTACAGGAAAAGTATACTGAAATCCAAAACATGTATTACGAGATTCAATCATATTATTCTCAATTATTTCCGGAAGTTTCGAAAAATGAATCGGATCATTTAATGGCCAATAATATTTCGTTGCCAAAATTAAAATTGATTATTTTTTCTGGGATATCAACAGATTGGACAAATTACATAAATACCTTTAATTCGTTGATCGATTCTAATAATGCTTTAAATTCTGTTCAAAAAATGCATTATTTAATAAGTAGTCTATCAGGTGAGGCATTGACACACGTTAAACATTTACCGATTTCTGAAGAAAATTATTTTGTAGCATATAAAATTTTAAAGGAAAGATATGAAAACATACGTTTGATCGCTGATAGACATGTTGAATTAATTCTATCAATTCAACCTGTAAAAGCTCAGGATAATCTTCGGCAATTTATTTGAATTTTGAAAGAAAATATTGCTGCGTTAGAAGCTTTAAATTTCCCAGTTCGACAATGGAGCTTTCTTTTGTTACATATTGTATTGCGTAAATTAACAAAAGAATTACGTATTGATTTTGAAATTCAACACAGTTCGGAGAATATCCCAACGTTTGATCACTTAGTGAAGTACTTAGATGGACAGTGCTTAGCAAAAGAAATGGCACTTGGAGTTTTTCCTGAAAACCAATTACAGGCTCATAAAGGTCAAGCTAAATCGTATAATGCGAAACATCGATCAAGCAATAATATTAATGCGTTTGTATCAAACATTGAAATCAAGTGTATTCTTTGTAAATCGCCACACTCACTGCACAAGTGTGAAAAATTCTTACGCCTTACTCCAAAGGATAGGTACTTGTGTGCAAAGGAAAATAATTTATGTCTCAATTGTTTAGTGCAAGGAAAACACAACGCAAAAAATTGTCAGTCGCGTTTCACCTGTAGAGAATGTCAATCAAGACATCACACATTATTACATTTTCCAAAAAAAATCGTGGAAAATTCAGACCAGCAAGAAAATTCGTCGGAGCCTTTGGCGTTGACAACATTCTACAATAAAACCAACAAAACGGTTCTTTTGTCTACAGCTTATGTGGAAGTTTTAGATAAAAATGGAGTGTTCTAGAAAATGCGTGTTATGCTAGATAACGCCAGTCAGGGAAACTTCATATCGGAAAATTGTGTCAAAAAATTGGGTTTTACTCGTTTTAAGAAAAAACCACTTACCGTGATAGGTATTGGAAATAGTCCTACAATTAATTCTAACGGATTAATAAAAACACAATTTCGTCCTGTCGATTCGAAGGAATCTGGTATTTTGACAGATTTCGTTGTTTTAAATAACATTTGTTCGAATATGCCATCAAATCGTATCGTCGATCATCATTGGGAACACATCGTAGGTCTCAAATTGGGAGATCCAACATTTTACATACCATCAGCCATTGACATACTGCTTGGAAGTGATATTTTTGCGTCATTATTATGCTCAGGAAAAGTGATGGGCAAAGAAAATGAGCCCATAGCCATAGAAACTAAATTGGGTTGGATTTTGATGGGAAATGTTGGACCATCAAATCATTGTATAAATTCATTCTTCACGTCAATGGAGGAAAATATTGATGAAAAGCTTAAATGTTTTTGGGAAATTGAAAATGTTCCACTTTTGAAGAAAATTCAATCGCCTGATGAAATTCGTTGTGAAAAATTATACACTGAAAGTACCTACCGTAACCAAGACGGGAGATACGTCGTATCGTTGCCATTTAAGGAAAGCCCGGAAAAATTGGGAAATTCACATGACATAGCGTTGTCACGCTTCAAGCATTTAGAAAGGAGACTGAATAGAGATTCTGATCTCAAATCCCAATATATTTCGTTCATGAGAGAATACTCAATATTAGGGCACATGATGGAAGTGCCACCTCAATCGCCAATTATTGGTAATTATTTCATACCCCATCATGGAATAATCAAAGAAACCAGTTCTACAACTCGTTTAAAGGTCGTTTTTGATGCCAGTACCAAATCGTCTTCGGGTACGTCATTGAACGACATACTTTTGGTCGGTCCCAAATTACAAAGAGACATTGTCGAATTAATGTGTAATTTTAGAATACACAAAGTTGTTTTTACAGCTGACATCCGTCAAATGTATAGGCAAATGCTTGTGGATGAGAAATCTCGCCGTTATCAACATATTTTGTGGAGGGAATCATCGGATCATCCTGTAAAGGAATTTGAATTACAAACAGTAACATATGGCACGTCATGCGCACCATACTTATCGATTCGCACACTTCATAAATTAGCCAATGATGGAAAACTGAATTTTCCAACGGCTGCTAGGACATTTATTGAAGATACTTATGTAGATGATATTATCAGTGGTGCGCAAACTTTGGAAAGCGCTCGACATTGTATAGTGGAATTAATTGCATTACTTCAAAAAGGTTGTTTTGAATTGAGAAAATGGTCTAGTAACCATCCTGAAATACTGGAAGACATTCCTGTCAGCTATCGGGAAGTACCCTTAAGTTTTGAGTCGGATACTGACAAGAAAAACCTTAATATTTTAGGTATTCAATGGATACCGTCGCTTGATCAATTTACATATAAAATTCATAATGTTTTTAGTGACCACTGTACCAAACGTATAATTTTATCGACAATTGCGCGTCTATATGATCCATTAGGTTTTATTAATCCTGTCGTTTTTATTGCTAAATGCTATATGCAAAACTTATGGAAAATTCAAATTGGATGGGACGAAGAAATCCCTTCGGACATGAATTTGAAATGGAAGAAATATATAAAAGAGCTTCCATCACTTGCCAATTTAAAAATTGATCGATATCTCGCAACTTCTCCAACCAGTCGGTGCATCCTTGTTGGGTTTGCGGACGCCTCTGAAAGAGGATATTGTGGAATTGTTTATTTGGTTGTGATTAATAACACAGAAATATCCAGCCATATTTTATTAGCAAAATCCCGTGTTGCCCCCGTAAAGATAACATCGATCCCGCGACTGGAATTGTTGGGAGCAGTTTTATTGGCAAATTTGTTGACTTATTGTCAAGAAATATATAAAGATAGACTTCAAATTGAAAAGACTGTCGCGTTCACCGATTCAACTATTGTATTGGCATGGTTGAAGACACCTTCTTTTCTATTGCAAACTTTTGTTGCAAATCGTGTTGAAATAATAATACAAAATATACCTTATGAACATTGGTATCACATTTCATCGCAAGAAAATCCTGCTGACTTGGGTTCGCGAGGAGTTTTCCCCAGTAAAATCGCTGGCTCTTCGTTATGGTGTTTGTTTGTATGAGTTTATTGTTATTTTTTTGTATATAAGAAGACATGTATTGTATTCATACAGTTTTTTTAATGTTAATAGTTTTGTTTCTATATATACTTTTTTGTGGATGTTCTAGGCTTATAGTGAAATAGTTTTTTGGTTAACTTGTTTTGTATTACTTGTAGTTCATTTATATATGTTTCACATGTGTTTCCCCAGATTTCAATCAAATAATTTAAGTGTGAGTGCACGAGACTATAATATAAACCTTTTTTTATTTTATTTGGCAACAGATGTGATAGACGGCTGAATACACTAATTAAGGGGATGATTTTGTCTTTAATACCTTGTATATGCTGTTTAAAAGTCAAATGCTGATCAATGCACAACCCAAGATATTTTTCCTGGATCAGGATTTGCAGGTCGTTCATGAATTTATTGAAATGACATTTGTAATTTGTAATAATTGTTTGATATAAAATACTGTAATTAGGCCTAGTTGGTTTAACCGTCACGTCTGACAACATCACTAACAGACGCTAAGAAGATAAAAACACCTGTCCCTTAGTAGATGGTTATTTGATGGCTAGTTTGTGTATTGGTGTAGTCCCATGGCTATGACAAGGGCTCTTGTGCCGTGCAGCCAAGAGCTGCACACTGCACATAGGCATTGCTTACTTTCCGCATTGACTGACTCTAATGTGCGCATTGCAGGGCCACTCTTATAACTACCTCACCGCCAGCAATGAGCACAGGATGGCTGGCGGCTGCACACAGCTACTGGTGGGGTTCTCCTTGGATGGCAAGAGAGAGGGTTCCACCTGCAAGGAACTCTACCTCCGCTTGTCCTCCTACTTCCCCTGGGTGGAGAGTGTGGTGTGGCCAGCGCCACAATTAATTAATTAATCAATTTAATTGTCAAACGCCTCAGCAGGCGTTTGACAATTAAACTATAGTATGTATAAAGATGTAGACATATTAATCCTTCGGAGTGAAATTTATATACTTTTGTCTCATTTTTACACTTTGTATTTTCATGTTTATTTTATGTACCTACTCTTTTTTAATTTTTTTATAATATTTTCAATTTTTTGTAACATTACCCGTCTCAGAACAGACATCGTCTAGTGAGGTGAGTCACTTCTTTGCATTAACAGAATATTTAATCTAGTGAATGTCCGGGTTGCCGTCAATTTAATTTATTAAATTAATAAAAACAACATTATTCTGTTAAAATATTTACTTTGGGCAGATTCTTTAAATCTTCTATAGTACTGAATTATTCATAACAAGCATTGTCCATTTTGGAAATGACACTTAAATTCAAAGCAAATTTGAATTTATCGAATCATATTTCACGCAGTAACAGACATCACAGACAACCTCAATGAGTACCTACGTTTGATTATGTACCCTTTAATGAGTTTTTGTATTTTTATGTAGGACACTATTCTGTGTTCTGAGTTATTGTAACTGGATTGTTCAATGTTCACACAAAAGTGATATCTTTTGTCAAAAACCAGCAGAAATAAATAAATAAATGTAGATATAGGAATGTATCAAAGTTTTTTACATTAGAAATTAGAGAACACCCCGAGGTGATTTATTAATTATGAATTCGCTGCACATTTTTTAAATTTTATTTATTTATTACATTTCACAGATCCATCTCGTATATAATTCAAATTTGGGTTTTTTACGTAATTCTTACATTTTTATTAAAATTTTCTTAATTTGGGTACACTTTTAATGTCACTATGAACTAAGCCATGTGTTTGGATTGCTTTATAAAGTAAACTATTTTATATTTTTGTTTTGTTAATTTATTTAGTTAGATGTTTTCTTTCCGTCTTATATGGAAGTCTTTATTGTGTTGTAGTTTGTAAATAATAAAAATAATTTATTGTGATTAAGATATGTATTAATAATGTAAATCTTGACCGTTTTGTGCCAGTAGGGTGGCAGATACTGTTAGTGTCGCAATGGCATGGTGAAAGATCATTTAGAGAATTAGACCATATCTCAACAGTTTAGAATTTTATTTAGTAAATAGGGCAATCTAGTTCTTCCTAACTTTTGTCATCCTAACAAATAATAATTGATTTATTATTAGGTTATTTTTAAATCCTGATATTTATGTCATTATGAATAGGTACTTGTTAATTAGGTGAAAATTTTAATTTAGCGATTATTTGAGCAATGTACAATACCTAACAATAAGAAATTTTAATAAATTTTGCACAAAAGTAGAATGTGTTCTAGTTGTAACACTATTATGGTAATGAACCAGTTTGTTTTAAACTAAAAATAAAGTGACACATTTTATTTCTCCAGACTTAAGTTATTTTGTCCAAATCCAATTCCTTCCTTTTGTTGTTGTTATTATTATTAGGGTATTCAAATCCTGCACATTTTTCAAATCAGGATTTCGCTAAGATTTTAGCCAAGGGCTATGAAATTGACAAAATGTCAACATTTTTTATCATTTGTTATCAACGATCTTTCTTATTAGTATATTATTAAAAAAAAATACTTTAAAAAAATGACAAAGTGTATCTTTTAAGAGGACTTTTCGCATCAATCATCTTTAGTAATAGCAATATCATAATAAGGTATTGAAAAGACAACATAATAAGAATTATATTTTAAAAGACTTCGAGAAAGAAAAATTATAAAAAAACATAGATTGTGGAGAGTCCTGCCACCCATATGTAGGGACACGAAAAAAGTATCGATACTTTGCGGTATCGAGTACTTTTCTTTCGTTACCGATACTTTTGTACTCGATACTTTGTATTCCATACTTTTACTCAATGAGTACTTTTTGGCAAGTATCGATACCTTTAAAAATTTGGCTAAGCGGCCCGTATCGGGGGAACTACATCATTATAGCCACTTCATCTCATAATCATGTCAATGGATTTCGGCAACGATTCTCCTACTGTTTTCACATTTAGATGTGGTATTTTACTATATTCTACTGAATTATGTTTACATAATGTTTAAAAGATTTAATTTTTTTTCTCATGGGTTGAGCATGGCCAAACACATAACGGCATATTATTTCACCACACATATATTTGGTCACTTTTCTTGCTTTTGGTCTAAGTTTTGTGTTTCGGCAAACATAACAGTCTTTGTAAGGTTTTTGTTTTTTATTCGTGGCTGGTATAGGTCTCGGCGTATTTTTAACTAGCTTCGTCACTGCAATAAATACTTAGAGTTCATTAACCGATGGATCTTTCCATCTGCAAAGCCTTGAGTGTTCAGAAATAACTTTATTTTAAATAGTGGCTTGATTTTATTTGTTTATCTCATTGACAATTTCCGACATTATATTTGTATTCAGAAAATGTTTTGAAAAAATAATTTCCGGTAAATTTTCTGATAATAATGGATTCGCAGTTATCCCAGATGGAAAATCATTAAATTGGTGGACAACGGATACAAAATTTCCAAAATTCATATTCCGATTTCCTGGTTTGGGTAACTTCAGTTTGGGTAACTTCAGTTGTCATTAAGTTGTGTAATGAAATCCGCGTCTTCCTCACTTTCCTCTATTTCAGAGTCAATTGTAAAGTTCGAGAACGAATTCTCGAATATTTTCTTCACTGAGATCGCGTCTTTGCATTTTTAGGAATAAAAAATTAATATTACTTTCCATTTCAAAAATCCTTTGTTTATGCAAAACGAAATGACAAAACTAAATGTAAAAATAAAAATGTAAATTTTCAATTCAGATATAAAAACACAAATTTACATTTCTCATTAAAAAACTTTTAGAACCTGATTTGAATGAGATAAGAACCACGTGATATCCACACACACACACACACACACACGATGTTACAACGGCGGGAAATCTAAACAACTGGGCCAAGAAATCTGCAGACCTTTTTTGGATGCTGCTTTGTGTAATGAAAATAATAAAAATTATCAACTTTTTTGAGAGATGTCGTTAAGAAACAGTTCATAATATTTAGCTCCATCTACACATAGATCTTCGAAATATCACGTTCGAAACATTCGTACTGGCGATTTACATTCTACGGTGTAAATGGCAGTTGATGTTCGGTTCGTTCGTACATCGATCGGTGCTAATGGCAGCGAAATATCACGTTCGAAACATTCATACTGGCGATTTACATTCTACGGTGTAAATGGCAGTTGATGTTCGGTTCGTTCGTACATCGATCGGTGCTAATGGCAGTTGATGTTCGGTTCGTTCGTACATCGATCGGTGCTAATGGCAGTTGATGTTCGGTTCGTTCGTACATCGATCGGTGCTAATGGCAGTTGATGTTCGGTTCGTTCGTACATCGATCGGTGCTAATGGCAGTTGATGTTCGGTTCGTTCGTACATCGATCGGTGTAAATGGCAGTTGATGTTCGGTTCGTTCGTACATCGATCGGTGCTAATGGCAGCGAAAAGATTTTTTTTTTTTTTTTTTTTATTAACAATTTTTTTGGTACAATTGGTAAAATTTTGTAATACAAACTTTTCATATAAACAGTTTTAAAAAGTAGAGAATAACATAAATAGATTAGCAGATTAACCAAAAAATATACTTAATTAAAATACACTTCTCAAAAAAGTTAAGGGAAGGTTTAAAAAAAGAAATTAATGCTAAATAAACAAGCCATCTGATCCATATGGCGGCCTAAAAATTTTTTGCCAGAAATGTGACAATTAGAATTTTAAAGCTTCAAAATGCTTTTTTTAATGTCTCAATATGACTATTTTTCACCAAAATACAGCCTGTCAAAAATCATCAAAAAATTTTTTTGCTCCCTTTATTTTTTTAAGTAGTCTATTATCTGCCTTTATTGATAGGTAAAGCCAAGCCAACATTTTTGTTATTTACTATCGAAACCAGACTTGTGGGCCCCCATTTTTCTCTCATGCCTTCGTGGACCCCCGTGGAGTCTCCCGTGGACCCCTGGGGGTCCACCTGGACCACTTTGGGAATCACTGGTCTATCGGATCTGAGATTGTGGGAGCCAGTGTCTTTCTCCAATATTCTTCTATGCTCGATCCTGGAGTCAGGCGGGCTTCTATGATGAGAATATTTCTGGAGTGGTTTATCCTTCCCCTCAGTCCTGCAATCCTTGTTCTTAATAAAGCTTCGAATCCTGGAACTCTCCCTTCTGTAAACATTGAAGAGGCACTGTAGTACCTGGGAAGTCCGAATATTAAACGGTTTGCATTGTTATATTGCAACCGAAGCCTTTCCATAGTCCTTTTTTATAGTTATAATGCTGCAACCTTTTCCTACACATTGAATAATGGTGAGACCAAAGATGAGCACAAAATGCTTGTCTGTTTCTTCCAAAGAACTACTTTTTCCTTTTGGGAGGCGGGTATGGGTACTAACACCTCTTGCAATAAGTCATCCCAAATGGTTCGCTACGTCTGGTGACTTAGCAGGGGTGCCCAGGTTCATGGGGTGAGATTTGTTCCGGGCTTGGCGGTAGATGCGTCTGCCCACCGGCTATATGGCAGGGGATGTAATCATACTATGGTGAAAATGTGTGGTGATTTGATTTGTGTTATCTACATTCTTACTGAAATATCACACTTCTGCCCATTTAGATGTTTCTATAAACAGACTCGCTCATTGATTCATCATTAAATTGAAACCAGTTTTGTGTTCGAAATACCAAAAAGGCTTGTTGAGTAGAGGTAAAATTGCAATTGATGTCTGAAGCGCCGAAGAGCCGCAGACGCCTAAATGTTTCTATAAACAGACTCGCTCATTGATTCCTCATTAAATTAAAACCAGTTGTTTGTTCGGAATACCAAAAAGGCTGGTTGAGTAGAGGTAAAATTGCAATTGATGTCTGAAGAGCCCAAGAGCCGCAGACGCCTAAATGCTTCTATAAACAGACTCGCTCATTGATTCCTCATTAAATTAAAACGAGTTTTGTGATCGTAATACCAAAAAGGCTGGTTGAGTAGAGGTGAAATTGCAATTGATGTCTGAAGAGCCGAAGAGCCGCAGACGCCTAAATGTTTCTATAAACAGACTCGCTCATTGATTCCTCATTAACTTGAAACCAGTTGTGTGTTCGGAATACCAAAAAGGCTGGTTGAGTAGAGGTAAAATTGCAATTGATGTCTGAAGAGCCGAAGAGCCGCAGACGCCTAAATGTTTCTATAAACAGACTCGCTCATTGATTCCTCATTAAATTAAAACGAGTTTTGTGATCGTAATACCAAAAAGGCTGGTTGAGTAGAGGTGAAATTGCAATTGATGTCTGAAGAGCCGAAGAGCCGCAGACGCCTAAATGTTTCTATAAACAGACTCGCTCATTGATTCCTCATTAAATTGAAACGAGTTTTGTGACCGTAATACCAAAAAGGCTGGTTGAGTAGAGGTGAAATTGCAATTGATGTTTGAAGAACCGCAGACGCCTGTGCAAAGAGCCGCAAATTCCGACTCCTGAGCTAGTTGGTTCCATGACAACTGAGAATAAAGTCAACTCAACACCTCATTGAAAAGGCATTAAAAGCTTTGAAAAAAAATAATTTTAAATTAGCCGATAGTCCTAACCTTACGTAACTTATTTAATCAGTTTTTTAAATATATGTTTTTATCACTATGAATGACTTATCTGATATGGTTCTGAGTTGGTTTCATTCCGAGTTGTCCGCTAACCGAGCTAGTAGATGAGATTCGAAAACATTTTTATTTTCGTCAAGAGATGTCTCTTTCGATTTAAAAAAATATATTTTTTGCAATTTTAGGTATGTTCTAAAATTTATGCAAATATACGTTCTAATTAAATATTTTCCTTCAAAATATGTTAAATTTTCTTTTCTTTTTACATTAACTCCACACAGGACGCCCTGAGGAAAATAATTCTTCATAAATGTCATCTGAGATGCTGAGTGAAGGGTCTTTTTGAGGAGAGGAAGGAATGAACATTGGCCTTGAAGAGACCCATGTTGTAGGAAGGAGGAAACACAAAGGTCTGCAAAACGTTCAACAGGCGAGCTGTTGAACACAAGAACGAGACGAAGAAGCTACCCGTTCTCATGTGACAAATGTCAACCGTGTACATATGTTGGGCACGCGTTTGGCGTGTCTCCCGACTATGCACCGGTGCCGAAGGGATTGCTAGTTCCTCAGAGCATCTTCCACGAGATTTTTGCTCTATTTTAAACGTGTCATGTTTTATTAAGCATTTTCGCAATTTTCGCTTCAATTTCATCACTTAAAATATTAGCGCGCTCTGTTCAACATTCGTAAATACATAGGTATCTCTCCAAATTCTTCTCTTTGAGCCGGCGCCGCCTTAATAATAACAACCTAGATTTTTTTTGGATTCAATGATTTTTGAATATTCCAAATATTGTGTTCCAGATAACACATCCGTATTCCGAGTTGCTTCGGATCGAACATCACGTTCATTGGTCAAATGCATTTTACATGTAGTTTTATATTAGTGATCGACGAACCGGTGGATGCAATATTATGTTAGCCAAAAGTTGTTTTAATAGGTTGTCTTGTCTGTAGTTAATTGCAGAAACATATTATAAATTTGCACAGCGCCCTTGAGGTGATTTTTCACTTATAAACCGAGCTGTACAAATCATTGAAATATTATTTTTAGGTATTATATTTGTTATGCGTTTTTAGACTTCTGTGTCGTAGAAATATTGCGTATTTCATCAAACCGGAAAAAATGACGTTTTTGTTTATAAAATTAGCATAATGTAACATGTTTACCTTCATGGATGATTTCATCGCAAGAAAAATACTTCGTCTAAATAATTTATTCACGCCTTGGAGGTTTTTTCTCGTTTGTATGGATACATTAACGAAAACAAGTTTTGCAAAGGAGTATAATAAATTAGTGTACAGTAACTAAATAACACAATAAAAAAATTGGTTGTCTGTAAAGTCGGTTTACGGACGATAATTTGACGTGATAACGTCATAAGAAAACGTTGATGAATAATTGCGATGATGCGTCATAGGCTGGGCGCATACATCCGCTTTTCCATCCGATCGTCTGATCAGATAACCGCAAGGCCTTCACGCCATACGTTTCTTATGAAAGCCCGCACACATCCGATTCGAAAATCGGATCGGTAATAAAATAAGCCACGCCCTCCCACCGGATCGAATCGGATGAAAAAGGGCATGGCCCCGGTTTTATTACCTTTCCGACTTTTTCTTTCAAATCAACAGGTGGCCAATGAGTATTGTTAACTAAGTACTCATCACCGCAGTAGAAACGTTTCAATGCCTATACGATAATATTATTATTTAATTTTTTTAAAACAGATTATTTTATAAACAAGTTCTGCTCTGTGTAATTAATGTAAATAGCCTAACGGCTATTACTGATAAGCACTAATTTGGAAGGCGGATATGGGTACCGCCGCCCCGGAAACCATTTATTGGATAACCAACACCACTGCCGAGGGTCACCCCAAGTGGTTCGGTACGTTTGGTGACTTAGCAGAGGTGCCCGGGTCCATGGAGTGAGGTTTGACTAAGTCTTGGCGGCCAATGCGTTTGCCCACCTATTGCATGGTGGGCCGGATAGAGAGAGATTGGTTGAGGGTGGTCTTATCTTTTTTATGCGAATAACTCACAAGAGCCTCAGTTGCTCCCGTCTGGAGCCAGTGAGACTATGGCATCCCCAATTGAGGTATGTTTGAGGCTAAAGGTAGTGGGGAGGGGAAAAAGATGGAGAAGAGGAAGGTGGGGAAGTACTTGGTTATTCAAACCTGGTCACCAAACACGGTTAAAGCCATTTCAATCAACGTTTCAGTTCTGAATGTTGGTCTTACTCCAGGGCAATACTGAGAGTATCTTCCACTCTGGAACGTGCTGCAAATATATTATATATTATTTTTAAATGAATTAATTGTGAAATAATACAAATTAATCAAATAAAATTTATTTTCTCACGCCGAGATTAGATCCCCTGACCTTCGGATTGCGAGTCCAGAGCCTCACCCCTAGACTACCCCTTACCCCTAACCTAGACCTCTCCAGCCACTTTCTCTCGACTCATCGCCTTGCACAGCAGTTGGAGGGATGGATTCATACGTCCGTCACTCCTGGATCCCAGATTCCTACCCACCCCTCATACACTTTTCCTTTCCAGAACTTCCTATCCTTAAAAATACCTTCCACACAGCATCCCCAAAGATGAAACGGCCCTGTGAGAGATTATTTTCCTCAGGGCCTTCTGAGGAAAAAAAAATAATAATAATAACTTGAGCTCCTAATATGATAGACCCTGAGGGAAAATAAATACCCTCAAGGCCTATCATATTTGGTTTGGCTCTGTGGAGGGTTTTTTTAAGGAAACGAAGGAGATGGAGTTCTGGGAAGGAAAATGGTATAAAGGATGGGCAGGAATCTTGGGTTCAGTGTGTTCAGGTCATCCGCCGCCAAAACCTAAACAAACCTCACCCCATGAACCCGGACACTTCTGCTAAGTTAACAAACGTAACGAATCGTTTTGGGAGACCTACGACAAGGGGGTTTATTTTCCGTTGAGTGGTTCCCTGGGGGCGGAACCTATTTCCGCCTTCAAAATTGAATTTGTATTGTATATATAAATTAAAATCTAAACAGGCCATCCGCCGCCAAGACCTAGACAAACCTCACCTTATGAACTCGGACACCCCTGCTAAGTTACCAAACGTAACTAACCGTTTGGAGAACCTACCACAGGGGTGTTGGTTATTCATTGAATGGTTTTGGGTAGCGGTACCCACTCCCGCCTTCCAAATTAAATTATTATTGAATATACAAATTAAAATCTATGATAGTCATCCGCCGCCAAGACCTAGACAAACCGAACCCCATGAATCCGGACACTCCTGCTTAATTACCAAACGTAACGAACCATTTAGGGAGACCTGCAACAGAGGTATTGGTTATCCATGGAATGGTTCCCGAGTGACGGTACCCATTCCCGCCTGCCAAAAGAATTTTTATTAAATATACAAATTCAAATCTTTAATTAATATCTATGTCAGTAGTTCTACAAATTTAACTTGATAGCAATAAAAAAGTATCAATCTGTATAACGAAAGCTTAGGAGAGTACCGTGCTAAAGAAATTAAGGGCTTGGCCCGTGAGGAAGCCTATAAATAAATAACATTGCGCCGTAGATTATATTTTGTGCTGATTGTAGCGTTCCGCTAGACAGGTCATGAGCGACTGAAACCAAAACAGGCCGATCGTGCCTCTCTATCGCTTGTTCCGCTTGCACGCTAGGCTCAGGCGGAACGTGACAATGAGTTATGCTTTTTCGAACATGCAACCGGTTTTCATCGATTTATAAGACGTTATCACAAAATTATCATTATCTTGTTGTATAATCATACTAAACATTGTGTTCTATCTAAGCACCTAAGGTGTGATTGGAAAATTTCTAAATTTGTGCCTGAACTTCACAAATCAGAATAAAGTATGTACGCTTTTTGACCATACTTTTGCATAAATTGGGACAATCGACCTTTTTCAAGGGGCCTTATCGCCACCAGCGCAAGGGGTGTGTGTTAGAATTCCAAGGTCAATGAGGACAATTAGAATCACTAACCTGTCAACATCGACTCCACAATGAGATAGAACAATGATAATGTCCACTCCCTCTTGCGTCAGTTTCTCAGCCACCCGCTTCACGGCCGTGAACTTCAGCTTTCCAGTATTTGATAAGTTCTGAAAACGAAATATACTGGCACCGCTTTAAGACCCCGATTTCCGCACGAAAAATTTCGATTTAGAGCAGTGGAGAAATTTAGTGTTGACTCAGGAGGTGTATTTGCAGTGCGCGAGTATTAAATAAAATGTCAAAAAATGGTCTGGTTTGGAACATGGCTAATCATCGAACCTCGGAAATAATAATAATTCCCGATAAACAGCGTTTCAAACATTCGTTCACAAGACAAGTTGAATAAGTAGTAGGGCTGCCACAATTTTAGAATATACATAATATTTATACGAAAATATCTGTTCATAATTTAATATTTTTTCAGCGACACCCTAGAATAAGTTGGAATGTCATAACACTCAAGTGACTTATTCTGGAACCACAAGGTATGGACCTAATTAGAAAAACTGGAAGAAGAAAATGCGTGACTCACGTTAGTGGTTTTAATTATAACTCCGATGATACCGATCTTCCTGCCCTTCCTCTCGATGACCAGACTGTCCTGGTAAAGATCCTGGATAGTCGGCTCCAGTGAGTCTTCTATATTGCAGTCCAGCATCTTGGTCTTCAGGTTCTGCAGATAGGACACCAGGCCGCTGATGTAGCTGTCAAACTCGTGGTTGCCAAGACACTGTAATAAAAAGGGTGACCGAACAACTCGGAATGAAACCAACTCAGAACCATCTCAGATAAGTCATTTAGAGAATATAAAAAGTGATTAAATATATTACGTTAGGTTAGGGTTATCGGCTAATTTAAAAAAAAATTCATAGCTTTTAATGACTTTTCAAGGAGGTGTTGAGTTGACTTTATTCTCAGTTAGCATGGAACTAATAAAAAACATATTCACTGTAGAGTCTCAACTTAATTTGCTTCTGAAAGATTATTTTTATTTTCAGGACTTCCCCTTGTTTTGCAACAATCATTGATAATATATTAAGCTATCAACAATAGTTTTGTTTAGTTCCTTGTTACATTTTTCAAAAAGCAATTTTTCATTGTTTTTTGTATATTGTTCCTTTGGGATTTATTTTCTTTGATTACATTCTTCTTCTCTTTGCTGAATTGACAGATATTTATAAACTTCCATTAATCAACCTAACTGCCATTTTTGTTTTGCTTTTGTTGTTTTTTTGAGAAGCTCATTGCTAAGGTCTCTACCAGGCCCTCTAGTAAGGCATCAGACCCCTTCCTAACCCCTTCTGACGATTAACTGTAAGCAGGGCCGGGCAGAATTTGAATTACTTGTAATTGAAAGATGTATTTGAAATACAAATACGTATTTTGTATTTCAATTACTTCCTAAAATGTATTTTGTAATTGGTATTTCAATTACCTGATGCTGAGGTTTTTTGTAATTTGTATTTCAAATACTTGTGGCTTCAAAATACATTTTCAAATACATTTAGTAATTTTAACAATGATAATGAAAAATAAACTGACATAATACATAGACTAAAAACGCTAGAATCAAGAGCAATATTTGTTAATTTTTAGAGTTGGCAACACTGTACGTCAAAGCCAGTATCTTGTCAATTGTCGTTTTCATCGTTTCGCGGTATTTATTCATGAAGACGCGATGTAATTGATAATTGATAATGGATGATAAAATTCCGTCAAAACCACAAAACTTTACAATTGGAGCGGAGATAAGATGTGTCTTCTGAGCAATACGATTTTTGCACGTCTCTGTTTCACTCTGTTCAACTTTGCTTCTATGGAAACTCACCCTTACAAAAGGGCACTTACAACAATTTATTGCAACCAAAGGTTCTACCAAAACCAAATGTATTTTGTAATTTGTATTTTGTATTTGAAATAAAAATAAAAAATGGTTAGAATATTGTATTTTGTATTTCAAATACACGACGTGAAAATATTTTGTATTTCATATTTTATTTAAAATTGTGAAAAAGTATTTTGTAATTTTTGTTTTAATTAGAGCAAAGCACGTATTTTGCCCAGCCCTGGCTTTAAGGAATATAGAAGCTCGCTGCGGTCTTTATTGGGTACCCTAGAAAGCCACCAGATTCCTTTTTGATTTTTTTACGCATAATATTACCGCATAATAGTCCTACTGCTACCAACCGTCTGGAGCCAGTGAGACTATTGCATCCCCAATTAGGGAATCTGTGAGGCTGAAGATAGTGGGTGTGTTTCCGAAAATGTGTACAAGATTCTATTCGTTAATAATTTTACCTTTAATAAGTCATATTTTATAAGTCATTTTTGTTATGAAGGATAAAGATTCCTATCCGGGACGACTTATTTTTAAATTTGTAACACTTTTGTTATTCAAATATCACGTGATGAAATTGCAAGGTAACCACCCAATTTTGAATGTTGGCATTTTTTAGAAAACCTGAAAAAAATCGAATACTTGCCTCTTGTTTGCTTTTCGTGAAAACGATTTTTAATATTTTTTTTGTTTTGTATTTGTAAAATGTAACAAATTAAATTATATTTCGATACAATTCAGAACAGACATCGTCTGGTGAGGCAGGTAACTTATTTGTTTGTTTATGATCATTTTCATGGTTCATTTTTGTTATGAAGGATAAAGATTCCTATCCGGGACGACTTATTTTTAAATTTGTAACACTTTTGTTATTCAAATATCACGTGATGAAATTGCAAGGTAACCACCCAATTTTGAATGTTGGCATTTTTTAGAAAACCTGAAAAAATCGAATACTTGCCTCTTGTTTGCTTTTCGTGAAAACGATTTTTAATATATTTTTTGTTTTGTATTTGTAAAATGTAACAAATTAAATTATATTTCGATACAATTCAGAACAGACATCGTCTGGTGAGGCAGGTAACTTATTTGTTTGTTTATGATCATTTTCATGGTTCATGGGGTTCATGGGGTGAGGTTTGTCTAGGTCTTGGAGGCGGATGACCAGGACACATCGAACCCCAGTTTCCTACTCACCCCTTAACCCCTTTTTCTTCCCAGAACTCTCCTCTCCTCCTTTTCCTTAAGAAAATCCTCCACACAGCATCCCCAAAGATGACATAGGCCCCGAGGGAAATTATTTTCCTCAGGGCCTCCTGTGTGGAGCTCATGTAAGAAAAAAAAAATTATCCCAATAAGCGCCCGGGTTGCCGGCAATTAAATTAAATTATTATTATAATTAAACATTTGTATTATTATTTTTCCATGTATGATGCATTTTTGTCTGAATAATTAAATATGATGTGCATATAAATTCTCGATTCCACAAATGTATTAATGTATACATACAAATACAAATACAATATTATACATCCAAATATCGATGTAGGTACGTTATTAATACAAACTAGCAGTTAAAACCTGCTCCACAGGTTTTTGCTGCTAGGCTCTGCGGGCGGCTTTTGATTCGGCTTCCCCAGTTTGTATGTTGGTGACCATTTTATAAATACGATAGGAACTGGTTAAAAAAATAGCCGGTTCCCCGGATCCACTGGAATCCAGTGACAACTAGTCACCGGGAAAAAGTAACCGTTGGCGTTACAGGCAATGCCGTCATATATAATATATAAACACGCGTGGTTGTGGTATTATTATTCACAACTGCCAGTTACAAGTTACAATAATAATCATATTAATCGTGAATCTCTCCATTTCCGCAGTGATTCCTGAATTTTCAAATTATGTAGTACTGACGCCTGCCAGGGAATACTCCTCATGCCAGCTGGTAACGTAAGTAGCGCCATCTTTTGGCATTGCTTTAATTCGGTTCTATTACAAAATATATAGTATACAAACTCCACGTACGAAAACGGTTTGTCGTAAGGCGTCACAGTTGCTGTCTTAGCCGGATTCTTGAATTTCAACCGTACAGACGTAAACCTATTAATAACGTCCGATATAATTATATTGTAAAGGTTCTGTAAATTATAAAAGAAAGGTCACTGTCATCCACATAATAAGAAGCAAATTAGGACGTACCTTCCTTTCGATTGCCTTACATCTGCATGGTTTTACTGATTGTTTAAATTAATATAATTTACTTTATTTATCTTACGTGGGCATCCAAGGGCAGCATGTTCATGAAGTACTGCGTAACATTCCAGCCCAGCAGGTTGTACCACAGGGTGCCCTGGAAGGAGTCCCCCGCGTTGAGCACCACGGAGTCGGGGTGCTGCGTCCGGAGCTGCTCGATGCCCGTGTAGGGGCGCGGCAGACCCCCGATGCAGGCACCGGGCGGGCGGCATTTAGTTGAGTCTGTGCTGGTCTTCTCGAATCTATGTAAGAAACTCTAAAATGTACGTAAGAAAGAAAGTTATCTCCTCTGCTATCCACGTATCTTTTGGACAATTTAAGGCAATGATTTCATTAACTCAATTTTAATTTTAATTTAATTATTTAACCCAATTTAACCAGTAACCTAACATTTTAATTATCTAAAGTTTAATACTTCGTTTTCTGTAACAATTCCTGTAAAGAAAACAAAATTCACAACGTATCTACAGTATAAATAGTACGGGACAGCCATAGAAATATATGAATGTACTATCTTTATTTAACTATTCTACATAGATGAAGGAACATTATATCTTTATTTAACTATTCTACATAGATGAAGGAACATTATATCTTTATTTAACTATTCTACATAGATGAAGGAACATTATATCTTTATTTAACTATTCTACATAGATGAAGGAACATTATATCTTTATTTAACTATTCTACATAGATGAAGGAACATTATATCTTTATTTAACTATCTCTATCTGAAGGAACATTTCCTGACAAGTGAAAAACCGCCTTGATTACTCCAATCTTTAAAAATAGTATCTCGAACTATCGACTTATGTATATCCAATTTACCGATATTCGTAAGTCAAGTATTGTAAAAAAATTATTAACAACAATTATTGACCTAGTTCCTGAGTTGGCATCGCGTTTGGGTCACACCCAGGCGTCGTCATCTGTATTCAATTCCTCGGCTGACTAAGTCCTCTATCACGACACAAGCAACATTTTTCCACTTACTGTGGTGGTAGTGGGAGATTTTCAAATATTGTGTGGTTATTCGTAGTCTGGAAATATTTTTCTTTCTTTTAAAAAATTATCAACATCAAATATCTCTCTTTAATCAACGTGAAATATTTCTCCGCAACTTCAAATCTTCTCGTCATGTTCAAATAGATGTCATTGGTGGCATTCATTGGCTCAGTGACGCCAGATATATGCTATCAATAAGGATTACTCCAAAGCATTTGACCGTGTTAAACACTATTTTCTTTTACGGGAGTTATTATGTCTACGAATTCTCAGTGATCTCTAATGGACATGTCAGTAATACATACATGTCAGTAATCGGCACCGAATCACGGTTGTCAATGTTTTCGCATGAAGATGCGAAAACATTGACAACTGTGACTTAAGAGTCGTCTTAAGTGTGCCCCAGGGGTCGTATCTCGGATCACTCTTATCGAATCCATACTAATATTATAAATGCGAAACTGCTCGAGTTTGTTTATGACCTTTTCAGGCATTAACCAATAAAAAGACTTTAAAAATTCATTCACATTGGTGAATGAATTTTTAGGAAGCTAAATTATATGCGCAGACTATATGTTGTATATGATGGTAAGCTCTGGCGTTATGAAATTATATATATTTATATATTATATTTGTTATACGTTTTCTGTCGCTAACAAAGGCGAGTTAATTGCAAATGTCAGAAAAAAAATCATTCCCATGGAAACAATGTTGATATATTTGTGGGCTCTATGCTGGTAGGTACTCAGCCCCCTGGTCAGTTACTGCACCAGAAAATTCAAATATTAGAATATGTTTTGTTTTTTTTGGACAAGCTGGAATAAATGTCAGATAAGGTTCCTACATCAAACATATAATTCGTAACGATTATAAAGACTGAATAATAAATAGCGTAATTTTGTATTATATTAACATACTTCCAAATATTTAATTAAAAATAAACTTCTAAAATGTTTGTAAGCGCGTGAATTCCGAACGAATGAACAAAATTGGATAATTCTTTTTTTTCTTTGTGAAATTTAGGTGGCAGGCTAGATGTTTGAAAACTGAATGTAAGGGAATGAATGTATGGAATGCGGGAGGGGTGGGGTGGGGAGGAGGGGGGATAATTGATAAGTTCAACCGCTACAGTAATTTCCCGTAATACCATGCGAGCGAAGCCGCGGGGAAAAGCTAGTATTTATATATATGTATGCTTTCAAAATATTTACTTATACAGTATTTATCCGAATTACAAAGCCTTCCTAATCTTGTGCGCGTAATGTGAATCAAATGTATTGTCCTTAATCATATCTAAGTATCACTCGATCACGTTCAGTAGAAATAAAAATAAAATCATCTATCCTCACAACTTGAACCATAAACTTTACAACCCATGCCTACGTGTAAAGATCTAGGTAGATAAATTAAATTGCAAATTAATTTTTGACAAACAGGTTGAACAAATTATATCAAAACCTACAAGATGCTAGGTTTCCTATCAAGAATGACTAAAGTTGTCGGTGACCGGATAACTCAGAATGAAGTCAACTCAACGCCTCCTTTGAAAATTCATTGAAAGTGATGAAAAAAATTGTTAAATAGGTTACGTTAGGTTAGGTTATAGGCTATTTTTCTTTCCTTTTTAATGGCTTTTCAAAGAGGTGTTAAGTTGACTTGATTTTGAGTTGGCGTGGAACCAAGTTCTCAAAGGAGCCAAGGCTCTACAAACTTTATTTAGTCCATTGGCCAGAAGTTCACGGGACCGCTTCCACAATATTGAATCATCAACATAAGGTACACCTGTACATAGATTTAGTAGAAAGTATACCTACAGAATAATTTTATTTTTAACATTAACGTAAAAAATACAACAAAGCTATAAATAATATGCTTACTTTACAAAAAAGATGCAGATATCAAAAAAGACCCAAAAATGATTAAAATCTATCGTTTCTACATAATCTGTAAAATAATAAAATAAATAGTCCCGAATTGCATCCACATTAGTTTAAATATTCCAACGAGGCGTCCCAGGCAAACTACGCTTCTCCTTCTATAAGTCTACAAGTCAACAACACTAAGCCAGCAAATAACTCGCCAATTACAATTACTAAACTTAAGACACTTTTCATGATTCGTTGTGACATGCAAAACTAATTTATTAAATTTCTTAGCATAATATAAATTATTTTAAAACAACTTGCATTTAATATTTTTTTGAGAAAAACTCTCTTTTTATAACTTTTGAAGTTTATTCCCATTAATCTAATACATCATTGAAGAAGAAGATAACAATAATAATCTAAATGAAAATATTAAAGAGAACTAAACACAGAAAAATAGAAAAAGACAATGGTCGCAACTGGGACCCGAACCCAGAAATAGAATGATTGTTTCCAAGAAAAAGAGTAGTTGCCTACAATATGGAAAAAATAATTAGTTGAAGATAATATTGTATTCTAAAATTTGAAATATGAGATCGACAAACACGACGGTTTGACAGAAGGTGGAATAGCGAAATTGGTTAACGCGCACGTCCCGGTTAGACGAGAGGTCTGGGTTCGTCCCAATTGCGACCATTGTCTTTTTCTATTTTTCGGTGTCTTTCATATTTTCATTTGGATTATTATTGTTATCTACTTCTTCAATTATAACTTACATTTAATGTTTCATTAAAATTTTACTAACGGTCATAACTCACGAATTGTGAGCATATATTCTTGATTTAAAAATGTCTCTTCCTCTCCACGCCCTTTCTTCCTTTATAATGTACACGTCTTTGATTAGAAGTCACGTTGAATACAATTCAAGAATTTGGTGTCCTCATTTCAATTCCCATTGTTTACAAATTGAAAAAATTAAAAATAAATTTTTACGTTTTATTAATTTCAAAATTGGTATTCCTATTATTGAAATCAATTATGTCAATTTACGAAGTAAACTTTACTTATCGAAATTATCTGAAAGGCGAATAATATTTGATCTCCTTTTACTCTATAAAATTGTTCATTCAAGGTTGGACTGCCCTGACATTATAAAGTTATTATGTATTCACATACCTCCAAAACACACAAGGCGAAATATCCTATTCCACAACAATAACTTCGCCACGAACTCTGTATTAGAAAGAATTCATAGATTGGGCAATGAATTAACTGATGTCGTTGATATTTTTAATTTAAACTTTGAAACATTTAAAGCCAAATTAGTCCATCACTTTTTAGATGTAAGTAATGAATGAGAAATCGTTTTATTTTATTTCAATTTTGTTTTGTTTTTTTATTGTTCATATTCTAGATGCAAACATCGAGTAGGTTATTGTAAAATTAATGTGTTTTGATTTTTTTAAATGTTTTTGTTGCTCGTAGGTATATAAATCGTACCTACGAGTTCCACTAAGTCTATGCTTTATTTATATATTTTGTAATATTTTTTATGGTTATCTTGTTGTTAAAAATTAAAATTGTGTTGTACATGTAAAAGCCCAATAGGGCGTTAATAAATAAATAAATAAATTATTATTATTACTCATAAATTCATTAGATAAGATTTAATAACCGTTCTCACCTCAGCCGAAATCTTTACTAATATTCTATGGGCTTAAGTAAAAGGTACTATCTTCTACCAAGTATATCAATGGGTATTATAGTTTATGTAATATGGCAGACTGGGATTGCACTATCCTCCCAGTCCTGCTGGAATAAAAACTTAAATAAATATATATTTTTTAAATAACCATGTAATAATTTAATTTAATTTACCTTATCACTTATATCGTAATGTACTCTGTAGGTACTCTGTATGCCTTAATAAACAAATAAAAACAGTATTAAAAATCACAAGAGTTACATTTTGTTAGTGTCAGTACTAAAAATAGACGTTAGTTTATTGGAAGTAGATCAACATATTGCCATGCAAAAAATGCCCGAAGTAAATTGTAGTGCACGAAATATTTTTGGCGAACATGTTTTTCGTTTTTTATTCAGTGTCATCTTAAAATGTTACGTCTCGAATTATTGAAGAGAAACTTTTTTAGCACCGTTGTGATTTTAAACTATGAAACGGAAATGGCATTAAAAAGAGACACACACATACGTCTGTAGGATTTAACCTGCGAGAGAATGAGATAGAATGAAACCTTACCTACAAAAAGTACCCACGAAGCGTCGCGCTGGCCGCGTTGGCCGCTTTGATTATGACGTCAATTTTCAAAGCTCCTATTGGTTGAGATTGTGTGGGTGAAGTTTCGTTTCCACCGCTTTTGAACTGCACTCAATTTTTTTTGTTAATACTTCATTTCGCTGCCCGATGACATTTTTTTTTTTAATTCAATTTTTTTAACAAATGTCGCCATAGGATACAACCTAACTTCAAATGGTACACGCTCCGTCTCGTTCCAGCAGCACTGTAAAGATGAGGAGGAGCGCAAACTAAGTGTCGCGTTATGCTGTTTCTAGTGGCGACATTTGGTAGAAAAAAAAAATTTAGATGAGAAAAATGTCACTGAACAGCAAAATGACCCAGAAATCGCTGGTTAAAGTCTCGTGTATATATTTTTTTATTAACTGACCTCGCGTGGAAATCGTTGAAGTGAATCAAATCTATCTTGAAGAGTTTTTCCTGGTTTATGTTGGCTCCTTCGATGCACCCGAGAGAGAGAGAGACAGCGGCCACCAAAAATATCACGAGACTCATCGTAGAGCTTCAGACTTGCCGGGACCAAGTGGACCCAGAGATGCGACCTCCAGTTGACCGGGAAGAGGAATTGCAGTGGCTTCACCGATCAACTGCAAACTGATTATTATTAAACCCATTTTAATGAACCCAGTCGTAGGAGGCAATACTAAGTAGCACTGTTGAAACAGGGTTGCGAAACAAATACAACTAGGAGCACAAGAGCACAATTCTCTGATGCCAGTGGCAATGTGAACTATTAACCCCAAGGGTTAAAACTCGTGAGAACTGTCAAATCCCATTCGTTTTCTAGGTCTCTTCAGACAATTTAAAGTTTTTGTAATAATGTCATAATAATGCCGTCAATTTGTTCTTGCGTTCTAAAATAGGAGTAATAATAGGAGCGGACATTTATCACCAAAAAATAAACAATTTGATAGAGAATTAATAGATTAATTCCATGAAACATTTGATGTGTGCAACCATCTTATATTATAACCATTCTTTGTAGACTATAAATCCCACTTTAGGCTTTGTAAGAGTACACTCGTTTAATGGAATCTCTTCTTAATCTTCTCATACTTGAATCCTCAATATAAATAATAAGTATAATATATAAAAATTCAAAGAAACATTTCACGTAGAATGAACAATAACATTGTCATTGGAAATAAATTTTGATATTTTGATTTCGCCGTAAAAAATATTTGTCAGAAATAATTATTTCAGACAGTTCTGCAATATTTTTTATTCTTGTACATTTTACTTTTTAAACAGAAAACCATAATGAAATCGAAAAACAAATCATGTCTAAATAGTAAACATAGCAGAGTTGCCAAAGTATATTATGTTCTCAAATACCTAAATCCCCGCAAGTTCGGTATAAAATTGGACCTCCAAAATGAAACTAAATTTATTTAAATTGGCATTTATTTTTAATTATTGATTATTTTTAATTCATAATTATTTAAAATTTTGATGGCCAGCTTGATCTATGGGTAAGGCTCTTGACTCGCAATCCACGAACTAATCCCGGCGTGGCAAATAAATTTTATTGATTAATTTGTATTATTTCACAATGAATTCATTTAAAGTAATATGCAGTACGTTAGTGACACGATCCAGAGTGGAAGATACTCTCAGTATCACCCTGGTGTAAGACCACCATTCAGAATTGAAACGTTGCTTGAAATGTCTGAATAGTCAGGTACTTCCCCACCTTCCTCTTCCCCATCTCCTTCGCCTCTCTACTACCTTCAGCCTCACAACATACCCTAATTCATGGGGATGCCATAGTCTCACTGGCTCCAGACGGAAGCAGCTGAGACTCTTGTGAGGTATTCACATAAAATAAAAAATTAAATTTAAAAAAATCTGATTTTCTCTTTCGTTCAGGCTTAAAATATATATTTTTTAATTTGCCGCGGAAAGAGAAGGAAACATTATTTTCCAACGTACGAGTAGTTGGATAATCAGAAAATGCTCTTTTCGTAATACTGCAGAATTCCAAAATTTTCTCCACATCTAGTTCTACTCACAAAATACCTTGGTCAATGATAGATAAGTCGCTTAGATTAATGACAGCCGGGACTTGCGTTCGCTTTCCATCTAGAATCTAGCGGATATTTAGGAACTACTCAGAAAACGGATGAGTTAGGGTTAGAGGAAGGTGGGGAAGAGTAACTGGCCATTTAGATCAGGCGGCAATTAAACCAGTTCTACGCCAACTGAGAATAAAGTCAACTCAACACCTCTTGAAAAGTCATTAAAAGCTATGAAAAAAAATATTTTAAAATATCTGAACCCTAACCTAACGTAACCTATTTAACACAAAAAAAATTTTTCGAAGACTTTTTTTTCTTAATGACTTTACTGAGGTGGTTCTGAGTTGGTTTCATTCTGAATTGTCCGGTCACCATTAAACCTTATTAAACTATGCGACAATTGCATAGCCTTGTTTCATGACAACAATGTATAATAATTTATGAATTCTATAGGTATTTCCATTTTACAGTTGACATAAAATCGTAAAAATATGGCACTTATCACGTTTCAATATTTTTAATGATTTATTTTCTGTCGCAGCCGAATGCCACGACACGAGAATGCGGACTGTAAATCCCTTTTGTAAACGAAATAGACCATATATCGTGTTTTGAAGGCAGATCAAAGGAGAATCGGTTTGACAGGGAGTCCCCTACCTTTTACGGCTTCTGAAGGCTGCTCCGTGTCGTTTCTGTTATCACATATATTGCACAACATAGATTTTATGCCCGACACTATTATTTTACCAAAAGAGAAACGAAACTGCGATTATTTGCGACTACTTGCGATATTTTACGAGAACGAGTTGTGATCCATATCACTTCCGAAATGCAACTGATAACAAGTGGGTAGTGCACACTTGGGTGTCAATATTGTTCATCATGTAGGTAAGCACATCTTCTTTTCCTGGTGGAGACTTTGAGGAAAGGAAGAAGAGAATGGATTACATGATGGAAGGAATAGAGGAATATGGATTAAGTTTTGTTTTCAAAAACTGTTTCAGAACCAAACATTTTCTTTATTATAAAAATAATAAATAATGATTTATGACTAGAGTAAATGAGAAATTTGTTGTTATAGTTCCTTCCTAATTACCTTGCGACACGAGCACAGAATCGTCTTCCCTGCCACGTTATACCTATTCATAATGCAAGCATGTAAAATGATTTATACATGTATATTTTTTTAACATTAGCTATATAGCTATGTCATCTTTGGGGATGCTGTAGGGAGGATCTTTTTAGGAAAGGAAGGAGATTGTTCTGGGAAGGAAAGGGGTATGAGGGGGGTAGGATTTTGGGGGTCAGTGTGTCCAGGAGTGACGGACGAATGAATCCATCCCTTTCATATTCCGTGAGAGTTCGGCTGGAGAAGTCAATGGGACTAACTCAACCATTCTCTCCCGATCTGGTCTGCCATGCAGCTGGATGGCAGATGCATCAGCCGCCAAGACCCGGATAAAACTCACCCCATGAATCGGAAACGTACAACGGAGAATGCAAGTCTCGTCCTTCAAGAATCTGAGCAATGAATGAATGTCCGAATGATCGTACCCGCGACAACAAACGGCCGGGGCGTGTTTAAGATTCGAGCCGTTATATTTGACGGGTCGATGCCAACTCAGAATCAACTCAATTCAAAACCTCTTTGAAAAGTCATTAAAGCTATGAAAAAAAAATTGAAAAATAGCCCATAACCTAACTTAACGTAACCTATTTAACCATTTTTTTTACCACTTTAATGACTTCAAAGCAGGTGTCGAGTTGAATTCATTCTGAGTTGTCCGGTCACCATATTTGACCACTCCTCACCGTGTGCAAATGTTTGGTTTCTTTAGTAGCTCATTCATTAAGATTATGATAATATTCAGCGAGATCCATGGTTCAATGTGTACTTTTCAAATTTTATTAAATAATGTTGTTCAAGTAATATATGTATGGGATCGGTAGGTATGCTTTTGCAAAGACTTGGTGGGTAGCAAATGTCTATAAAATCATGCAATCATCCCACCTACCTAATAGGGCGGATTGAAAAAACTTCTTTTTTTTTAATTTCGCGTTTCCTGTATTACCAATTGGTGCCTTGGTAGTACCCTGTAAAGTACAGAAAATATCATTAAATTCTTACGTCATCTTCAGGTGGAGCACTGACCCTAAAGTTCTACAAAAAAGGGTGTTTTTTCAGATTTTATTAGTAATTAAGCACCTCATCCTAATCAAGTTTAAACGTCACAAAATCGATTTTATTCTCACCCATCTGTCTAACTTATCCCTCTTTCCCTCCACCTTTGACACTATTTTGCGATACAACAGATGTAGTCAATCAGTAAAAAAACAAATATCAGCGCAGAGCACGTTCGTTGGAATAGCCACGCAAACTTGATTGTGATTTGTTTGTAATATGCCTAAAACAAGAAAAAATCATTGTGTTCTGTGTTTGGTTGCCAAAAAAAATTAAAAAAGAATGTGATACCAACTTATTCGATGTAATAAAGTATTATTTGTGGATTAGTAATGACTTGCCGCGGTTATCCAATGGAAAAAATCCTTCTGTGAAAGACATATATGTGAAATAATTGCAATTTATCTAATTAAGTTGTGGAATAAAGTGTCTATTCCTATTGTAACTTTACGTCAAATTGTAATAGATAATTCATTATTACAAGCACAAACGCTGAAAGAAATGTCGAATACCTAAAAAGAAAACTGAATTTTATGAAGATGCAACAAAAAAAATTCTTTGATATTGCTGTGTGCAAGGTGCGTTTGTGTCGATTTTTGTAAATGTTTAGTAAAAATACCCAAGAAGGAACTAGAATTCCTGCAAGATCAGAGAGGTAGCCGCAAAATGTAAATCGGCTCAAAAGATTTAGTGGCAACCAAGGCTTTGGAGCAAAGCAATTACAACTGATGAGGCAAAATAAATTTCTACAAAAACAGACTTGAGAAGCCTCTGAGCCCCTCACCAGATACTATATTGACTGCAGAGACCTCGATTAATTGTGTAAGATTATTAGACAGCAATCAAGATCCAGATTTTCATACGCTTTTGCCAGAACAATCCACGCCATCCACATAGAAATCACAAGCAAATCAGATGAGGCATCAATTAAAAATCTTGCCACTGCCTGTGACAGGACTGGTGTCTCCAACAGGTCAGCGTCAACCATCGCCAGTACAGTTTTTCAAGATGTTGGTTTTATTTCTAAGCAAGATCCAAAGTAATAGCAAGTAATCCAAGCAACTAAAAAGTAATAGATAGAAGTTAATTGCAACGCGAGCGCTGAAAAGTTCGAGAAGAGTTGCAGAGAACGCAGATTTCGAGCTTCAGGAGTTCTGACGGTAAAATAAGTGGGTCATATTTTGATGGTCGGAAAGACAAGACCATTGTGCAAAAAAACATGATAACAATTACCACAGGAAAACAATTAAGAAGAGCATTATTTTTATCTTTCTATGAACCGCTATTTCTATAAAGGATTCAATTACACACTTTTTAAATTTTCCCTTCGGAGTTTTTTTGTTATTTATTTTTGGGGTGTTATGCCGTGTTTCGCTACCTCCTTCTTTAGCCAACGTTTCGGACAGCGTTACAGTGTCCATCATCAGGTCTGATGATGGACACTGTAACGCTGGACGGAATAACACCCCAAAAATAAATAACAAAATACTTTTGGCCGTGAAATCCTTAAAACATACCTTTCCCTTCGGAGATTTATCAACAAATAATAATAATAATAATTGGATAATTTGTAGAGCGCCGTTTTTGTGAAAAATCACCTCAAGGGCGCTGTACAACTTATTATTAATTCCTAGGTTCTATCTAATTTAACTATTTACAAACAGATACAGAAACATACTTACCTGGCAGGTCACTTCCGAGAAATTAGAAAGTTAATAGGTACGTTAAGATAGTTGCAGAAGATGCGGTCTTGCACGCGGAGGGCATTATATTTAAAACACTGGACATTGCATGAATTTACATTAAAAGATTAGTCGCAAAAGTAGAGTTGTATTTATTTTGAGAGACTGGAGAATTTAGAAGTCTTTAGGGAATCTTCATGAAATGACCCTTACATAAAGCTTACAACTGAGTTTTTTATTTTTTTTTTATTTTTTTTTTTATTTATTTATTTATATTTTTTTTATTTATTTATTATTTTTTTTTTTAACAAATGAGTTATTTTTACAATGTCGCGGGCATTGAAGGTAAGGTGAAATGTTTTTGACTTTAAGGGTATGACTGTCTGAAAAGGTGGGAATTAAGTTTAGTTCTAAATTCCGCTGAATTTGTGATCATCCTTAAGTCGCGTGGCAGTCCATTCCAGGCTTTAGGTCCTGACACTCCGAAAGCGCGCTCACCGAACTTAGTATCTGGTGAACGCTTTGGTTCCTTTAACCTTCCGAAAGCTGATGACGCTGCTGATCTCAGGGTTAACTGTCGAGAATTGGAATTTTCTGGAATACACAATTCCGATAAGTAAGCCGGGGCCATTCCGTTGAGGGACTTAAATACCATCCAGCAGAGCTTAAACTGGATTCTTTCAGGACATTTGAGCCAATGAAGATTTTTGAGATGCTCTGAAATGTGGGAATATTTAGATACGCCGGTGATAAGTCTTGCCGCAGCGTTGAAAACGGATTGTAGTTTATTGATTTGATAATTCGGAAGACTGGCATATATTCCGTTGCAATAATCTAGACGTGAAATGACATACGAATTGACTAGTAATTTAGTCGCCTCCGTTGGTAGGTTTCGCTTTACTGCTTTAATTTGCCTTAATTGAAAGAAGCCCGTGCTTACGGTTCTGTTCACTTGAGTTTTAAGGGAAAAATCAGCATCCAGATTGACACCCAGTTTTATACACTTCTTTGGAGTGATGTCGCTTCCTGAAATGGTTATTGGGGAGTTATCAATGTTTTGCTGACGTCTGCTTGTGGCGGTCCAGAGAAACTCAGTCTTCGAAGGATTCAGTTTCAATCTATTTGAGGTCATCCAGCGGGTGATTGCCTCTAGACACTCAATTATGCGACTTTTTAGACTATCTACTTCCTCTGATAAGCAGTAAAAGTAAACTTGTTGATCATCAGCGTAGCAGTGAGCTAGTAGGCCAAATGATTCGATTATTTTAGCGACATCATTTGAGAAGAGGATGAAGAGAAGTGGGCCCAGAACAGACCCCTGGGGTACTCCAGATGAAAGGGTTGCATATTTTGATTGGTTTTTCCCCACCTTTACGGCTTGTAAACGGTTGCCCAAGTACGATGTCAGCCAGTTCTTAACGCCGCCATTTAAACCAAAGGATTCTTCTAATCGTTTAATAAGAAAATCATGGTCGATCGTGTCAAAAGCGGCACTCATGTCCAAGACTGAAAGGAGTGCCAGTTTTCCTGACTCGATAGCAAGAGTTATGTCTGACAAAACACGTAGTAGTCCGGTTTCCGTTGAGTGAAACCTTCTATATGCAGATTGATATTTAGTCAGCAATTCATTTGAATTTAAGTGACATATTATCTGTGAGGCAGTTATTTTTTCTAAAATTTTTGATATTAATGGAAGATTTGAAACGGGTCGGTAATTTGAGAGATCTTCAGTGTCCAATTGCGGTTTTTTTATTAGTGGAGTCACAACAGCTGATTTAAGGGGTTTTGGGAAATCGCCTATGCTGAGCGACTTATTGAAAAGATGTACTAGAAAGGGAGATATTTCCTTGCAACACTTTTTTAGTAACCATTGTAGCCATCGGATGTGATGGAATTACTGTAAACAAGGGCTCCAAGAATGGAGCAATCGCGTTGATTGAAAGACAATCAAATGGACCATTACATTGGTTTATACGTTTGTTGCATGCCAACGAATTACAACTGCAGGAGTCATCGGCAAGATTTTACAGCACTAGGAAGACTTACCTGTGGTGAGATTTTAGAAAATTGTGACAGTGTTACCTGATATCGACTAAAATGATGTAAAAAATGTTAAAATGTGACAATTCTAAGAAATGATCAAAATTTCCTTGAAATTTATCATGCTGTAACACAAAGTAACGTAAAAACTGATTTGGCTAATAAGCTGATGCACTCTCGTTAGCTAACCTGTGCAAACAGAATATTGAGACTATAAGCAGCAACAAAGTTCCCTACTCATAGTCTGGTTGAGATTGCTACGTTTATGATAAAAGTGTACGCGCCAACATGGTTATGGCCAAGTTATTAAATTTCTGGAATCGATAATTTTTTCAAAATTTCAAGTCCACTGCCCCACCTGAAGATCATATGTGAAAAAAATATATATATATATATATATATTTTTCAACAGCTATTTATCCATAGCAACATTTAGTAATACGTACAGGGTTGATAAAATTCGAAGAAAATTTTTTTCGACCTCTTTCACTCCAGACTACCTACTACCTAATCTTCCCATCATTAAAATGTCACCATGACCGATGCAATTGTTGCAAGAGAAATACCTACCTTTAAAAATTGACGGTATCATTGAAGAGAGCTGTCAGTGTAAAATAATACCTGAGACAATGCGGACTAGTTATTTAACATAACGTCGACTTGAAGCACCAGAACCTGAAGAAGTGTGGCCCCAACTAGTGATGGGTAAGTTCTGCTTTTTGCCGGAGTTATCCGAGGCATGCTTCCTTTTAAAAGTGCTCGAATTCGGAGCATGTCCCGGGTCCGAGTTCTTTGGAGCGGACTGGGTGCTGATGCTGTTGCGACTACCGGGACGCACGGGTTCGGTCGGAGCCGGACCTCGGAGCCGGAACCCGCACACGAACTCGAACCCGAGTTGCCAGTGGCTCAGGGTAGCTATTCTCCAAGCCCTCGTCGCTCGCAATCGCTGTCGAAAGTACGTACATTGGTCGACGTGGTTATTCTTGAGCCAGTCGACGGAACATTTTTAGACGCCAAACGCCAAAAGTCATTCGCCACAACAACGAGTGGGGTAGACCAGTAGAAACGGAGAAGCGAGTGGTTGTTTATTTGCGTGTCTATGCAATTGGCTGTCAACATCTAGTATTATCGTTTTCCTGCGCGAACTTTTGCACCCGCAAGACGTCGAATATTGTTATAAAGTCGTTTTAAGGTTACATATTACAATGGCTAATTTTCCGCTCATTATTGTTGATCAGAACTAACTATTTCTATGAGCAGTTGCTTTTGATTATTAGTTATATGGCCATTTCGAAAATTATCAACCGACCCAACAAACTTACCGTTTCACTGTTTGACATTTCAAAGTTACACCATAGGAATCTCAAAAACATCAGGAACATAGACAACATTTACAGGGCTACCAATATAATCATCCTTGCGACCGCTCGCCGTTCAAGAATACGTAAATATGAAACATTCGAAAAAGTTGGTCGCGACGACGAGGAATTTTTCGCTCGCAGCTGGCGCATGGCGATTAACGATTGATCGTTGCTCGGGAATAGCTACCCAGGCCGCGAACACGGAGACGCCAGTGGAGACATTCGTGTTCCGACTCCGAGTCCGGCTGCGGTTTCCGGATTTGGGTCCGAGTTAGTTCTCTGGGAGTAGTCGATTTGAAAAAGGAGTAGGAGGAGGATCCGCTTCCCGCGAAGAACCCGAGTGCAAGAGCCCATTCCAGCTGAACGGACACCTCGCTAGCCCCAACTGCGATGGGTGAGTTCTTTTTTCTATACTCCAATCTGGGCTTGTCTTATGTTCCAGAAGCCCTGACTTGAACCATCGACTGACACTGTCCATCAGGTTTCGCGAGTGCATGCAAACTTAATCGTCCCCTATAAACTTAGTTGATATAATTTCGGAACTGGTCCTTCCGGTGTGTTGCATAGGACTTTGCTTGGCTGCTCTGCAGCACTTAAACACCATTAATACAGTGGAACCGCAGTTTCACGACTAACACTAAATGTTATTATCAAGTTCTGCAAGTATTTTTTTTTTAATTGTGACAGCTGTTTTGGCTTTCAAGGCCATTTTCATTGTGTGGTTAGACCCCGACGGCTTCTTCATAATATAATTCTAAATTTCAATTTTGAAGGTGCCTAAATTGATTTATTTTCGGTTAAACCGATTTACTGAGAAATAATTGTGAAATTAGATTATCTATTTTGTGGGGTAATTTGAATTCCCCTCATTAAAGGTTAATATTGTAAAGAATCTATTAATAGCGATATATATTGAATTTTATTGTAGTTACAGTATTGTTCTTCAACGTCGTAGTTGCCAGCAATGATCATTTTAACTCTAATTCTTCTAACGTCCGTGACCGGTCAAATATTATTTTATTTCAATCTTATTTAAATCCTTACGGTAATAATTTTTGTACCCAAATTTTTCCCTTTGAACTTTTAAAAATACGTTACCGAGTTCGATCTAGAATATTAAGAAGAAAGGGATAGGTGGTGGGTAGGTACCTATCTTCATCTAAAATCGTTTCATTAATCCTTAAAAATTCATTCTTGGAAATACAAAATGAAATGAAAATAATGAAAATGTATTTCAATATGTGTTTCCAAGAAGAAGAAATTCAATTTCAGTGAAAGCCATTAAATGGCACTAACAGGTTTATACGACGCATGTGAAAATATTATGGGTTATATGTACTTAACTAAGTTTATCATTTAATTGCTCTCGAAAAGTTGATAAAACATCAATGATGTATCAATACACGCATTTGACTCTGGGTCCGGAGGATGCGGGTTTGATTCATCACCTCCAGACTTCTTTCCCTCTTTTCTCCTACACATGTAGGTACCGTCTAGTTCATACTTTACTTTACTTTACCTTTCTTTCGCACTCTACTACAAATACCAAAACTATGTTTTTAGTTGTTGGACAATATGTTTTACATTTCGTAATACATATAATAAATATCTCGGACAAACTGGACAACTCGCCGATAATTAAATAGTACACAACCGCTGGCCCTGTAGGTATACATCGCTAATGCACCCCACTGGTGAATTTGGCAGCCATCTCTGGTCTGGAGCCCCAAAATACTTAAATACAATCCTTGACTCTGTGCAGAAACGGGCTGTCCGTTTGATAGATTCTAACAAACAGATCGCAAACTTTAGAGCACGGCATCAAGGGGCAATACTATCCTTATTCTATCGGTATTTCAATGGTAGATGTTTCGAGAAACTAGCGTCATTGATCCCTTGGGCACCGGTCACATTAGAATGGGTCATGTTTACGACTCTTTCCCGAGTTCAACAGCTCGGTTGGGGAAAGATTCCTCAATCCCACAACATGGATATCTTCAAGCCCCATGTTCACTCCTTCTTCTCTTCAAAAAGACTCTTCATACAACATTCCCATTGATGACATAGGCCCTGGGGGGAATTATTTTAAGGAATATAATGTTTTTAAAAAAATAAAATTAAATAAAATACACGGTTTCTTATTTATTTCATACATTTATTATTTTATTTGCTTTGGCAGGTATTCGATTAACCCAAAATGATGTGAAGTTTTGACTTGTGAGTGGTGATTTAATAGTTGTACTGAAGACCCTGGTTCTGCCAACGGAAGAAGGTCGGGAAATTTTTCGTTTTGTCGAGTGGTGTCATGATAATAGTCTGTACAAAATTAGAAAGAATGAGGAATGTAATTTTACTAAAATAACTCTTTATCTAAGTATTTAAATACAGTAAATTGTTATACTGAGACAGTCTTTCAAATTGATCACAAAATGTCACGGACAAAAGCAGCTAAGAAAAGTACTTAGGTAATTATAACTATATTAGTAAAAATACTTAGTTACCTACTTAGCATGAAGATTATTTCATTAATCTGATACAAATAAATTCATTACATTCATTACGCCTCAAATTTAATTTAAACTAAGCATTGCTAAATTAATAATTTCTAAAATAAAATTATAACTCCTTTATTCGAAAATCATTATTTATTGTCAATAACTGCAGATTATTAGGGTGAGGGTAAGTACGGCAAACGTTGTTATTAAGTGTTAATAATTATGCTTTCACTTTAGGTTATTTTTTTAACATTAATTGAAGGTGCTTTTGAGGAGAGAAAGAGGAATGAACATGGGTCTTGAAGAGACTCGTGTTGTAGGAGGGAGGAAACACAGAGGCCGGCAAATCGTTCCACAGCCGTTCCAAGCTGTTGAACTCGAAAACAATCGTCGATGCGACCCGTTCTCATGTGACAAATGTCGTTCTCGTAGGACTTGGCGTCTTTCCCGACTGTGCTACTTCCTCGGAGCATCTTCCACTGTAATACCGGTTTAATAAGGACACAATACCTACCTGACACATGTGCTCGAAAGATTGTTATCCACTTGTTAAGATAGGAGAATCTAACAAAAGGACCGTAAATTTCTGCACAGAGTCAACGGTTTTTTTAAGGTTTTTTGGGGCTATAACGATAGTGATTTTTGGCGTTCAGTTTGATTTTTATTTATAAGTTGTTGAAGATTCTATCTCACCCTCCGTGAGTTATCAACATATTATTACATTTCATTTGCGATTCTCTAAACCAGGGGTGGGGAACTTGAGGCCCGCGGGCCGCTTGCGGCCCACGAAGCTTTTTGGTGCGGCCCGCAAGCACTTTTGGTGCGGTCAGCTGAAAAAAAAATTACACTCGGAAGGCAGTACAAAAAAATTACACTCAGAAAGAGAGAACGGTTTTCTTTCACAGTGTTTCAGCTACATTTTTAAGTTATAACATTAAACTAAACTTAGTGAAAGTTATAACATAACTGATAGGTATGTTCTTACGTATGCACCTATGTTTCTAGAAATCAGGTTAGACACAAATACATACGTGATCCAACATCCTTATTTATTATTTATTAAAATTTCTTAATATTTAACGATAGGGAAATTAATATCGAAAAAGTATTGATGACAATTATATTCAGGAAGGAAAAAAAATGTTGCTTTCTTTATATATTGCTTCTTTCTTTATATTCTGCCGTAAAAAATAGTTTAATAAAAAAAAATCCATACTGTAAATAGTTAAAAAATTCATGCATGCAATAAATTTGCTGTAAAACGCAGGAAAACCATTCACGAGTACAATATAATTTAAGCTGGTAGATTGGTGGATCCCTAAGCAGATCCATTCCTAAGTTAAATTGGGTTCATAACGCAAATTTCTGTTGCGGATTCATCTGCTGACGCAATTCGAAAGAAACCTTTTAAGAGTTTCTAGTGCAAAAATCGAAGGAAAACCATTTTCGTATTCTGGGTGTAGTATCAATAAATTAAAGCTGAGGACTCGAATGCAGATTCACCCTAAAGTTAAAACCAGTTTCATATTCCGAATGATCTGTCAAAATCACATTAGCGAATCAATCAGAGTGGAAGATACTATCAGTATCGCCCTGGTGTAAGACCACCATTCAGAATTGAAACGTTGCTTGAAATGGCTTTAGCCGTGTTTAGTGACCAGATCTGAATAGCCAGGTACTTCCCCACCTTCCTCTTCCCTATCTCCTTCCCCTCCCCACTACCTTCAGCCTCACAACATACCTCGATTGGGGATGCCATAGTCTCACTGGCTCAGACGGGAGCAGTTGGGACTCTTGTGCGGTATAAACTGTAAAAAAAAAAAAAAAAAATCTGCTGACGCATTTCGAAGAAAACCGTTCTAGTGGAGGTAAAATTTTTGTTTCAAACCATATCCTGCAAAATTCGTAATTTGTAGGAAAACCACACGCATATTACGAGAGTAATACCAATTAAAGCTGTGGGCAAGCAATTCAAAACCATTTTTTGTGCTAAGAATGTAACGAATAAACTTCAGTTGTGGATTCATCAGCTGACACATTTTGAAAGAATGCGTTCTCTTATTCGAAGTGCATTTATTAATTTCTAGTTGCAGACCATGTACTCGTAGGTCCTGCCAGAATCAAAGAAAACCCGTTTTCATGTTCTGAATGTAGTTTTAATTCATCGTCCACAGATTTAATTTAAACCAGGCTTGTGTTCAGAATATAACGACAAATTTAAAAAAAACGAGTGTACTTTAGACCACACGATTTAAGTAAAACTACTTTATGCTTCGTTCGCCTCGATCACACTTTTCGTAACGCTCTCGTTACGCATTCACCAGCTTACTCCCCAAGTCAAGTGTGCGTTAAGAAGTTTTACTTCAGAAAGTTGCAGATTCATCAAAGGAAGCCATTCTCATGTGCTATATGAAGTTTAACATTTGAGTTGCACACCATATGCTCCAAAATTCTGAGAAATTGACTGATCCATATGTAACTATTATAAATCAATCTTAATTTAAAACCTGCCACGTTCTAAACATAATGAACAATTCGAGATGAAATTCTCTGCTGACGCAATTCAAGGGATAGCATTCTTGATTTCCAAGAGCAGTAATAAATTTCTAGTTGCAGAATTTGTGTACGTAATTTTTTTATTGGAAGAATACTCGTCCCATGTGTTAATGGAAATAAGCGGTATAAAACGAGGTCAATTAAACAATTAGAATTTCTACCCCCCTCCTCCCCCCCCCCCCCCCCCCCTCGCCCCACCATTCTTGAAAATCTATGTACAGCCCGCGAGTAATCCCAAAACTAATTCCATTATGTTCCGTTTGCTGTGTTTCGCTTCCAAAAACAAAACAAAATAAATAATGTTAAATTATCAAATCAATTCGTGTGTTAGGGTCGGGGCTTGTATTTTTATTAAATAATTAAATGTACATTTTGTGGTCAATTTAAGAGACATCAATGAATATTATTTTTAGACAAAGGACCTCGGACCAAAATCGTATTATATTATTCTGGGCGTAATTAAAACATAAAATAAACCAAAATTGAATCAAGAAAACAAACAAACAAACAAAGATATTTCATAAAAAAACTGGAAAATAAAGGATAAAACATTATTATATACGAAAACACAACATAAAACAGAAGCAACACTAATATCCATTCTTCAGTTACTTTATGTTAGGGGATTTTGATTTCAGAAGAATAATGTGAAACAATAATATTGTAATAATGTATACTCGTAGACCTCAGCTCTTAGTTAGGTCTTTAAAACCCAAAAATATTATGGTGTTCTTTAAAGTATTCAATAAAAATAAATATTAAAAATCAATCGTTCAAAATCATTCGAGTCGAAATTAATACAGTAAATAAAAGGAAACTATACTATATAAATAATGGTATTGCCATATCTCACCGGTTTCGCCCTAACATTTTCTCTCGCGGGTTGACTATTCGAAGACACCATTGCCCTATCTGGGTGATCAGACTGATAATAATTTGCTTTTTCCAAGATGTCGTTTTGATTATCAGTTGATTCTTCCTTACTTTCTAGTTTTTCAAGAAAAACTTTAATGTCACGCGTGTTAGTGTGCGATCCATCAACTAAATTTTCTTGTTCAGAATCTGGTATTCTTGACTCAATTGTTTTTTTGTCAATGAATCCTTTTGGATCAAAAATATCTTTCTCGACATAATTTGCTCTTTCAGAACTAACAGACAAGCTCTCGGATGAAGAATATATTGAATCAATACTTTCGGACAGATCAGAATTTAACCTATCTGACATTATTTTTTGCTCTTTGTTGAGATGCGCGACTTCAAATCCGCTGTTCTTAGAATCGGGAGCATAAAGTTCGATTGTTCGGTTGTTAAAAATTTTTGATCCGGAAGTAGGAATATTATTAAGTCGCTCAGTAGATAGTGATAATTGTTTAACACGTTCATCTTGCGTTCGAGAAACAAGTGTTTGGTTGGGCTTTAAATTAATTTCTTCAACGCGTTCTTTATTATTAATTCGCTCAGTAGGTAGTGATGGATCAAACAGTTGGTTTTCTTCCGCAGAAGTTACTTTCCCGCGATGAGGTAATGATTGGGTTCTCGACAATTCAGATGGTCGATTATTCAACGATTCTGCTTGTTTTGCAGGTTCATCTTGCGTTCGAGAAACAAGTGTTTGGTTGTGCATTAAATTAATTTCTTCAACACGTTTTTTATTATTAATTCGCTCAGTAGATAGTGATACATCAAACAGTTGGTTTTCTTCCGCAGAAGTTACTTTCCCGTGATGAGGTAATGATTGGGTTCTCGACAATTCAGATGGTCGATTATTCAACGTTTCTGCTGGTTTAACTGGTTCATCTTGCGTTTGAGAAACAGATCTCAAGTTGTGCATTAAATTAGTTTCCTTAACACGATCTTGATTGTCGTAATTACTTCTCGAAAGACCTTTCGCAGCTAACTGATCTCTTGATTTACCTGCAGTGTTCTGTTGCCCAGATAATTCGCGGTATTGAGAAGATAATATTTTCGAGTCACCCTGCAGGCTTTGCGGTCCTAAAAAGTTGTTTGTGGCGTCAAGCCTTGGCAGACCGTGCATAAATGGTGCATTCTCTCGATGGCCATCGTTTTTTAGAGTTTCATAAATTCCTGAATCTTCAATTTGTGCATCGTATTGGCCATAATTGTTGGAAAAAACGAATTGATCTTGTTTTGGTTGTCCAAATTGAATGAATTGGGATTGATAAAGTTTTTGCGGTGATACAAAACCATTATTCGATTTTGACGGTCTCTTTCCGTTGTGTATTATTTTTGACTCGCCTAAACTATGTGGCCTAAATGTGTCAGTCCATGCATTCGGATTTTGTTCTCCATAAATTTCCTTTGATTGGCCAGCGTTTTGCTCCACAAAAAGTTGGTCGGGCATTACAATCGAACGATTTGCGTAAACATTTTTTGAGGGGCTAATATTTCCTGGAAACCATATAGAGTCTTCATTAACATTGTCATGATTACCCATCGGTCTTTGGAATGCATCCGGACTGACATTTGTTCTTTTTCCACCGTGTGTATCCAGATAGCCAAAATTTGATAAATTGTTTTGTTTGTGGGGCCTAGGCCTTTTTCTACCCGGTATGTTCGATGGGTCAAGCTTTTCTGGTACAAAATTAATCTGAAACTCTTCATTCGGAGTTTTGAACTGCCTTGAAGGATAATAATCCATCTGTAACTGGTCAAAAATGTGTGCACCCGGTGTGTCACTAGGTATTTCTCCCTCTAGCATTTGAACCCCAAGTTGGGTTTGTGGCTGTTCCGGGAACTGCGGATTATATATTGTTTGGTATCCGCCAGAAGGTAGTATAGGCTCACCGTTTGGGTTATGAACACCTTGTGTTATTTCTGACTGATCAAAATATTTAGGCTCATAAAAGGAGTCGGATATTTCTGGGAGTACATTTTCCCCTCCAGTTGGTATTTGTTCATATAAAAACGTGTTTGTGGGTGATAGTAGGTGGCCAAAGATTTCTGACTCATATTTTGGAAATGGCTTATCAAATGCAACATATGGCCTTTCAGTTGGTACTTGCTCATAAAATGAGTATGGTCTCCCAATGGGCGCGTGCAGTCTGTTTTCATTATTTTGCAGGTTATACTGACTATCAACACTGCTGGGTTTGTAAGCCTTTTTTACTGGCCCATCAAACGAGATAGGTCTTGCAAATATTTTTTGTGGTCTTTTAGTAGGACTGTTCATATCTTGAATCGAATTTTTTTTTCTCCCCGGCTTAAATATTAATTGGCTTTGTCCTTGCTCAGTAAGTGCCTGAGGTATCCCAGTGAATTCTGGATACAATTTAGATGGCTTCTGTAAATCAAATGGGTGGTTTATAATTTCCGAACTTTCTGGAATGTAAAAATTACTGGGTCCAATAGATATTTTTTGCGGTATCGAGGAACCTAGCATGATATATTTGCCAGAATTTTGTAAATTTGTGGGAAAATGTACAGTGGTTTCATAATTTGGTTTGTTCGGAGGTATTTTAGTTCCTAGAACGTGTGCTTGTTTTACTCCTGTATTTGAAACGAATTCAACTTCTGGAGTACCAATTTCTTTTGATTCGCCGTATATACGGATATTAGATTGACCACCAAATGGCGGGGAAACGATGTCATAAAAACTATTACCAAATCCAAGCATTTGTGGAAAAGCTGATGGACCTGGAACTTGCGGGTAATTATATGGATGAATGATGATAAATTGAGGTGCGGGAATATTTCGCGGTGATGATGGATTTTTAGGACGTTCAGGATTTAAAGCATTCAAAAATACGATAATCGGAGGTGGTGGTGTAGACTTCAACGCGCATCCTTCATTGAGCGAATCGAGTTTTTCCTGAAGCCAGGATAGCCTGTTTGTCCTGTCAATGATCGTTCCCAGGGTGTTGCTAAGTTGGGAAGGAGAGCAAATTTCATTGCAAGAGGAGTCTTTCAGAGAACCGTCAGAAGTCCAGTATAGACATCTCTCACATTCAGGAGATTCTTTTTTCCGATATTTCGGCATTGTTGATTTTGTGTTTCTCGCGGTGTTTCCGCAAACCTTTATGCAGTGTTTGATGCTTTCCGAGGAACTGAAGTCGCAAGATTCGCAAGAAAGATCTTTTTGGCTTATGCAATTGATGCATTTCTCACTTTTCCTGGAGTTTTCTAAAATGCAATTAGCGCATTCTATATTACCCATCGATGTCATCACCATTGTGCTTTCCTTTAGAGAAGTGCCTTTAAGTTGTTCTATAGAAGTGTCATAAATCCTTTCGACTGCGCTTTCTTGTTGCTTGGTTAGGCGGGCATTATTCGAGTCGTAGAGAGACTGAAATAAAAACAAAAGTAATTAAAACAGCGCGCTGTAGGTATAAATTAAATTAAATTAAATTTCCTGCAATGCGTTATTTTTTTTATTTCCATCCATTACAAGCAAAACCTATTACATATAGTATACGCTTATTAGCAAGATATTTTTTTAATTAGAAGTAGTTTATTTTCTGATTTTAAATACATACGTATTTTCAAAAATTATAATCACTACTGTATTTTCGTAATCTGGGTTTCAGAACCAGTTAGAAGCCTTAAAGAGCCCTTTTGTGGTTTTCTAATATTATATTAGAATTATCGAGTCATTTCGTGGCATTATTCTAATGATTATCTGCTTTGCAAAAAGAATATGTATTGTGTTATTTTTACAAAATTATTTTCGAGGTCTTCGACGGTCATTGAATTTTGAAAAAAAAAACCTTTTTTCTTCACATGTGTTTTTCGCATGTCGAAGTGTCTCTTGAAGGCCCCACCCGACATTATTTGTGTCTCTTGAAGGCACCCCACCCGACATTATTTGTGTCCACTGAATAAAACTAGTTTTTTTCTTAAAACACTTTCCTTTTAACATAGCTTATTTGTTTCTTAATATTGTGACATATTTAACTTCTTACTATATTTTTAAGCACATAATCCTGAAATACCTTGCAATCCGAAGACGAAATAATAACGCAAACTAAATGTATGGCGTGTAGCAAAAGCCACATTTTGAATAAAACGTAACCGCTTACTACAAAAAGCGTGGATTGTTCCAACTAAAATTATATTTTTCGAAGAACACAATCGCACATTGTTAATAGTTTTATTTGCAATATTACCTATTGTTTATATAAATTCGAATGCACTTAAAATACGTTTATGACCGATTTATTGTAAAAGTGGAGCGTTCGTAATAAATGATGTTTTGGATAATATAATGTTGACGGTGTTAAACTGGTTTAATCTAATATCAGATTAAAAAATATCGACTTTTTGTAATAAAGTATGAAGAAACAACAAAATAGTTTTCTCTATCTATTTAAACTCTATCGTTAACGATGGTTACTTAATGTTCTGTATAGAACATCAACGAGATTCAATTTTGGTGGCCATTTTCTTTTTATTCTTTTGCTATTTTCATAGTAATCGCAATGAACTCTTCATTTATTAGATTTTTCATCGTTTATTCTTGACTAAAATGATAACTATTAAAACTCACTTACGTTATTGTATTTTATTACTTGTCTTTATTACAAATCCAATAGTACTTACGCCTGCCAGTCGACGCTCCTCACGCTGGCTGTTAACGTTATTGGCGCCATCTTTTGGCATTGCTTTATTTTGGTTCTACCTACTACAAAATAAGATTTGTGACAAACTCCTCCGTACGAAAACGGTTTTGCGTAAGGCGCGGCGTCAGAGTTGTATTCGTGGTCGGATTCTTAAATTTCAACCGTACAGACGATGGCGTATAACATTAGATGAAATAGTTCTAAACAAATGTATTTGTTTATTGTTATGTACACAATTTTTCAATATTCGCATAATAAATATCAACAATAAGGCATTTATGAAGTCAATAAAATGTCTTATGTTGTTGCCTATGTGTTCATGCATAAAAGGTTCAAGGAACAACATGAAGATGTTACCTTCTGGTACCCTTTTTTGAGAGTCACTAGATTCAGTGTCACAATACGGCCATCATGTCTGAGAATGCTGTGTGTATTGCAAACTGCGTTAGTCAAAGTAACGTTGTGTGTTGGTCCGTCTTATTTCGATGACGATTGTCCACATAGATTTAATCACATTCTCGGTAGGTATGGGAATATGACCTGTATCATACTTGAGAATACTGTACCTCAGTAGGTATGGAAATATGACCTGTATCATACTTGAGAATGCTGTACTTCGGTAGGTATGGGAATATGACCTGTATCATACTTGAGAATGCTGTACCTCAGTAGGTATGGAAATATGACCTGTATCATACTTGAGAATGCTGTACTTCGGTAGGTATGGGAATATGACCTGTATCGTACTTGATAATGCTGTACCTCGGTAGGTATGGGAATATGACCTGTATCATACTTAAGAATGCTGTACCTCGGTAGGTATGGGAATATGACCTGTATCATACTTGATAATGCTGTACCTCGGTAGGTATGGGAATATGACCTGTATCATACTTAAGAATGCTGTACCTCGGTAGGTATGGGAATATGACCTGTATCATATTTGAGAATGCTGTACCTCGGTAGGTATGGGAATATGACCTGTATCATACTTGAGAATGCTGTACCTCGGTAGGTATGGGAATATGACCTGTATCATATTTGAGAATGCTGTACCTCGGTAGGTATGGGAATATGACCTGTATCATACTTGAGAATGCTGTACCTCGGTAGGTATGGGAATATGACCTGTATCATACTTGAGAATGCTGTACCTCGGAAGGTATGGGAATACTACCTGTATCATACTTGAGAATGCTGCATCTCGAAGGGTAATAAAACTACTTGGAGAAACCTCACAAATTTAAGAACCATAAACTGAATCCATTTGGTCAAAATTATTATTTTGTAAAAGTGAACTTAGAACAGACTATTTCTGAATCGAAAATGACGAAATTTAATTTATTTTTATAATTATTAGTATAACTGGCTTTCACCCGTGGCGAATGTTGATAAAACATTTAACCAGCGAACGTTAACAATGAAATTTAATCCCTGAAAAGATTTTAGGAAATTCAAATCAATATTATATTTTTAGTATTGTGGGTAGGTAACGATAACGATAACGATTATAATAATAATAAAATAATTTTAGAATAACTTTTCCGGTGAGGCGAAATAATAAAGAAATTTATTCAAATGGGACGAGATTTGTTCATTACTACGGCAACTCCAAGCTACTCACTTTGTCTTACTTGCTGTTCACGACCAAATTTATTCAAATGGGACGAGATTTGTTCATTACTACGGCAACTCCAAGCTACTCACTTTGTCTTACTTGCTATTCACGACCAAATTTATTCAAATGGGACGAGATTTGTTCATTACTACGGCAACTCCAAGCTACTCACTTTGTCTTACTTGCTGTTCACGACCAAATTTATTCAAATGGGACGAGATTTGTTCATTACTACGGCAACTCCAAGCTACTCACTTTGTCTTACTTGCTGTTCACGACCAAATTTCTGTAAATTCGAACTTGACGACGCATCGCAAATTGTAAACAAATACCAACGCCCAAAGAAAAACCAAATTGTTCTTCATCACCAGACATACCAATTTCGTTTGTTTGTGTTGTGCGTGAAAACTGGTTCAGTGAACTCAAATTCGCTTTGAATTTGTGTTTTTAAAATCGGAATTGATTGTGTGAAGAATTCTGACTACCGATAAAGCGGGTAGGTATCTACCGATAACATAATATTTTAACAGAAAATTATTCTAATTTGGGAGGCGGATGTGGGTACCGCCGCCCCTGGAACCATTTATTGGACAACCAACACCACTGCCACAGGTCACCCCAAGTGGTTCGCGGCGTTTGGGATACCCGGTTTCATGGGGTGAGGTTTGTCTAGGCCTTGGCGGCGAATGCATTTGCCCACCAACTGTTTGGCGGGCCGGATCGGGAGAGACTAGTTAAGGGAGACCTAACATAGAGACCACTCCAACTGGACTCTCTCGACCCATCGCCTTGCACCGCAGTGAGAGAGATGGATTCATAGTCCGTCACTCCTGGATATATTGACGCCCTTATTACTTATTACAGATTCCTACCCACTTCTCGTACATTTTTCTTTCTCAGAACTTCCTCTCCGTTCCTTTCCCTAAAAAGACCCTCCAAACTGCTTCCCCAAATATGACATAGGCCCTGGAGATTTTTTTTCCTAGAGGCCTATTGTGTGGATTTAACGTAAAAAAAATGTAATTTTCAAAATTGTTATAACACTATCCTGTCATTTTTGACCCCTGGGCTAGTTTATTTATAAAATTTTGATCTGTGAATCTGTTTTTTCTTCTTTTATTTTGATGATTATTATTAACTAGCGCGTCTGAAATTATTGACTTAGATATAATGTTCGATAGTAAACCAACCTTTCTATGTCATATTAATAATATTACCAATAAGGCCCTAAGACTCTTGGATTTGTTTTGAGATCTGCAAAAGCTTTCAATAATTTAGGCTCATTTATCGTATATAAAACCTTCGTCAGACGCCAACTAGATTATAACTCTACTTTATGGTCTCCCTTTTCACAAAATTCATTCTGACAGCATTGAAAAGATTCAACATAAGTTCCTGAGGTATATAAATTGCCTATTGCTGTACAAAACATTGATTATAATTACCGCTGGATAAAACGTCCCTATTAAAACTTTCAGAAAGAAGAATAAACAAGATTTAATACCATGAGCGTAGCCAGATTTTGATTTAGGGTGGGGCAAAAAATAAAAATCTAAATAGGAACCGAAAACAGTAGGCTTCTATAGCATATTCATGCTTTAGGCTCTATGAATACAAAGAATTGAAGGGAAGAAGGAAAAACCATTCTATGAAGTGCTGTAAATTTGAAAAAGCCACTCGGTCGACAACCTCAGAGGTTGTGTATCGGCCAGCCAGGGTGGGGCAAACGCCCCTATTATTATTTCATAAAATACTGGATTACAAAATGTACTGTCCTGAATTGCTTCAATTAATCAACATCCATATTCCCAAAAGATTTTGGCGACCTTTACTTCCCACCGGGCGTTCTGCGGACCAAGGGTTGAGTCCTATGAAATCCAAGAAGAAATAAATATTTTTTTTTTTTGTAAAATCAATATCCAATCTTCAAACCACTTCAAAATGAACAGGCAATGAGAACACAAAATGAAGCGTCATCTAGCGACTCTGAAGAAGAAAACACTAATACTAGTAAGATGATCAAATTTATAGGAAAAGGTGCACTGGAATTCGACGACAAAAATATGGAAAAAATCATCCTTCACAATGATAAAAAAAAGTGCTTCGTTGTCTCCCCATTCTTGTCTACTTTAGTTTTCTGAAGGTTTCATTTATACCGCGTGTAAATTGCACTCTAATTTTTTTTCCTCCTAAATCAGTGCCCCATCAGCACAGTTGTCAATAATAAATCGTTTGTGAGCTTTTTGTATTCTACGTTTTACGCACTCTTGTTTGTCATTTACTTTTGCATATTTAGCTGATTATTTTTGTTACTTATGTACTATACCAGTGGTTTTCAACCTGTGGTACGCGTACCCCCGGGGGTACGCGAAGCAAGATTGGGGGTATGCAGCTAAATCTCTGCAAGTACAGACATTTCAAATCAGGCCGAACTTATTGTTTTTTTGCGATATATTCATAAAGAAAATCTAGGAGAAAATTTACTCTTTTGTCGCCCATTGCCTGAATGGGCGACAGGTCAAGAAATTTTTAACACTGTAAATACATATATTTATGAAAAACAAATCGACTTCTGCTGCTACGGCATTTGTACCGATGGCGCCAAATCGATGAGCGGCTGTCATTCAGGCCTACGCTCTCTAATAAAAAACGTAGGGCCAAACGCATCTTGGTCACACCGCTGCATTCACAGGCAAGCACTTGCAACAAAACGCATCTCTAATGATTTGAAATTAGTGCTCGATGAATCGGTAAAAATTGTAAATTTCATAAAAGCAAGGTCCATGAATTTTAGATTTTTTAAATTGCTATGTGAAGAAATGTCGGTCTTACATGTCAATCTCCTCCTACACACGGAAGTTCGATGGCTATCACCATAGATTTATATATGACTGGATGGATGACTCGCGTAAATTGGCCGGTCTTCCGGTTTTGACGGCCGCCATCTTTAAAGATGGCAAAAGATGCGAGAACTCAGGGAACTTCTTAGGGGGAACTCGCAAATACCAAGTTTTTGGTTACTAAAAAATGTTATTAAACATTTTTGCTTTCTGTTTTCAGTTGTGTTGCATAATGAATTGTAATAAAGTAAAACTGCGACTTTGTATATTTCGCATAAATAAATCGCAATATATATTAACCCATTGGCCACAAACCCCGGCAGCTCGCCGGGTGTGCAACTCAGGTACTTAACCACAAACCACGGCGAGCCGCCGGCCTAGAGTAGGTCCGCCAAAAAACGATAAACCAGCACGACAGTAACTTTTTTGAAAAAAAATTTAAATGCCAAACGCTCTGTAAGTAATTCAATATTCATTTCGTAGAATTTGCAATAATGTTTCTTATGTTTTTTCCCTGATATTTGTGTTCCAAGTTTTGTATGCAGCCAGCCGCCATTTAATTTCTTCGAAATTGCGAGTGGTTCTAGGCTTTTGGCAGTTATCCTGTACGTCCCTGATTGCTTTGGGGACTATCATACCAAATTATTTTATTAGTAATTAGTATACATGTAAGTAAAAAATAAAAATTATTCATGTTCAATTTATGAATATTATGTTTTTTTTATAACTTTACGAATAAAAATGTGAAAAAAAACCAACGAAAATAGACAAGGTTATATTTGTATCCTTATTTGCACATATTTTTATATTTTTTAAATTTTTATTTTTATGTTTTTCTTTTATCTTAATCTAATATGTAAACATTTTTAAAGAAATTAATTCATTTGTATAAATAGTTCAAAAGTTACATTGGATTTAGTACATCAAGGCAGGTTTTCAATTTTTGGTACAAGATTAATTCAGTGGTGAAGGCCAATTTTTTAGCTCATTAATTCTGTGGCCAATGGGTTAAAAAAGGATCCTTGGAACAACTTTACAAAAGGAAGATTAATTTCCAAGTAAACTTCAATACTGAAATTACATTCAGGGCATCACACAAAACATGCAGTTCTACATTGTTTTATAACTTGTGATAATCTTGCATTGTCTTAGATCAATAACACTGGCGTAGGTAGGGTAGGTAAAAATATGTTGAGAAACAGAAAAAAAACACAGGATTTAATAGGTGTATCATTTTTCATTCTTACAACATTACAATTTTTATTATCGGAACATCATGTGCCATTAACATGCTAACACTAAATGTACCGACAAGCAAGAAAAATAACAATCATACATAATAAATGGCAGAAATAATTTTTTTTTAAAGTATTAAGCATTTATATAACTTATGTGCAGACAAAAATTTTATACATTATTAAATAAATTATACATTATAAATATAAGTTTGTGGAATTTCTGCCTAAAGTTTGCTTTATTAGGTAATATAACGCCGAACAGGGTCAAACTTCAAACAGACGGCTGCTGGCCACTTCTTTTGCCCGATTCAAAGATGGCAGACGTCGATTTCCGGTGGACCGCTCATAATTCGCTACGGCAAAGAAAGTCATCCATCCAGTTATTATATAAATCTATGGCTATCACGGAGCAAAGTACTTCTGCGACTATATGAACTTCGGCACGAAGTGCACGTTTTTTTTTAAACCAACTCATTTCAACTCTCATCAAAAATGCACGATCCCACATGGCTACAGAATTATGGCTGACACATTTCAACAAATCAATAAATTAAATTTGTCTCTTCAAGGAGACACCATCACATGGAGATCGTATTGAGGCAATAATGCTGAAAAAGATAGATTTATGGATATCCTCCATTCAAAACAAACGCTTTGAAGTATTTGAATGCCTCCATAATTTGCTCAGCGATCGTGACTTGGAAATTGACGAAAATGTTCAAATCAATATCATTAAACATTTGGAATCTCTAAAAATAGCATTTCGGGAATATTTCCCAAAAATCAGCAAAGAAATGCACTGGGTGCGAAACCCTTTTAGAGACGACGTAACGATGTCAACAAACTTACAAATAAAAAAAGTCTGTTATTAAATTTAAATTTTCACAATTTTACCGATTCATTATTGGTTTACATAGATAAAAAGTTAAGTTCTAAGAAAAAAAATGTTAATGATCCGTAGCTGTATGTAAATAGGTTAGTAATGGTATTTTGTGAACACCTCACTAGGCGAACCTGTGCTGAGGTGTTCACATGTTTGGGATTAAGTGCTATTCTGACGGCATAAGTAGAAATATCATATCCTCCTTGATATTGTCAAGAAGGGCACTGTGGGTCGACCCATGGCGGCAGTATCTTATACATATATTAAAGATTAGTTGCAGTTAGAATCTATGTACAGTTGTTCTTAGCATCTAGATCAGTGGTTCCCAAAGTGGTCCAGGTGGACCCCCAGGGGTCCACGGGAGACTCGACGGGGGTCCACGTAGACGTGATATAAAATTGGGGGTCGATAAGTTGTAAGTGGGGGTCCGCGAAAATTTATCTGCAGGCTTATTCTCTATCCTTTGTGGGATCGTTATCGAGATAACGGACGTGATCTCCTGTTAGATTTGTGTGATTTTTACATATTTACTGTAACATATTTTAGTTTAGGTCGTTTTAAACATGAATTCCTGCAAGAATGCATGATTATTTATTCATTTAATGTACGTTGTACATAGAAAAATCAACTAAATCACACAAATCTGTCAGGAGAACACGTCCGTTATCTCGATAGCGATCCCACAAGAGATAGAGAATAAGCCTGCTGGTTTTGATAGTAAAGAACAAAAATGCTGTCTTGGCTTTACCTGTCAACGTAGGCAGATAGTACACTAGTATTTTGGTGAAAAATGGTCATTTTGAGACCCATCCCGTGGCCATATCCCATCCCCCCCCCCCCCCCCCCCATCTCATATCACTTTACCCCCCCCCCCCCTCCCCACCCCGTTGTGACAGACCACAACTCCGTTATATTCAATATTCAGTTCAACGCGTGTCGAGTTTTAGGAATATGGTATAAATGATGCAGCAGGGGGTCCACCGAAACCAGTAAAATTTTGAAAGTGGTCCACTAGAAAAAAAAGTTTGGGAACCTCTGATCTAGATTATGTGTACAATAAATAATTGTTATTTATTATTTTAACTTTATGAGTAAAACCTCAAACTGTAATATTTAATTAAATGAAGACCTTATGAGCGAAACTCAATCGAAAATCTGGAAACAGAAAAATCAGAAAAAGATATTGGCACCTCTGGGACTCGAACCCAGGACCTCCCTACTTTCCGGGTTGGGCGCTCTTATCCACTGAGCTAAGGTGTCGATATCCAATTCGGTCACTTTTAACTGTACCATACTTCGACTAAGAACCACCCATATTATCTTCATTTTTCTTAACGCATATTTTTATTGGCTGCCATCTTTATGAATGATTGCAAGATTCAACTCGAACTAAATGCAACCTAGATGGTGTCTGGATAAATTATTATCCATTTTATTTAATGTGCGACATCTATTGACTCTTCTACAAGTCTGGGATGAATATTATTATTTATTATTTTAACTTTATGAGTAAAACCTCAAACTGTAATATTTAATTAAATGAAGACCTTATGAGCGAAACTCAATCGAAAATCTGGAAACAGAAAAATCAGAAAAAGATATTGGCACCTCTGGGACTCGAACCCAGGACCTCCCTACTTTCCGGGTTGGGCGCTCTTATCCACTGAGCTAAGGTGTCGATATCCAATTCGGTCACTTTTAACTGTACCATACTTCGACTAAGAACCACCCATATTATCTTCATTTTTCTTAACGCATATTTTTATTGGCTGCCATCTTTATGAATGATTGCAAGATTCAACTCGAACTAAATGCAATCTAGATGGTGTGACGATACACCCTGCCTACGTGCACCAAATTGTGATAAATCTACCCTGGCTACGCTGTATCAAATATGTTGAGATTCTACCCCTATGTACGATCACGGCACCGAATGCGCTGTGTCGCGCCTACCCTCGTAGCTCCAAATTTTCGTAGCTTTCTATCATGATGTACCTAGCCCATCATTTAGGGTATTCCTAGTCTAACTTTAAATCATTCGCACTTTTGCGAAGACCTCTTCTCTCAACCTATTTTTCAAACTTCTACATTTTCCTGAGCTAATCTAAACCCTATTTTTCGCAATCCCTGTGATAATTTCACACAGTAATCAAGATTTTTGAATTTTTGTTTACATTATCTCCGTATCCTGCGTTGTGTAATTTTTTGTTTTAGGACTTACACCCATACGCGTAATAAAACGCATACAAATGTAAAGAGTATAATGTATGGTTTTGTGGTAACTTCGGTTCTTTAGAGTAAGAGTGAAAGAATTCTTAATTGATTGATTTAAATATCTTCTAACGCGTTTGATAAACTAACCCTGTCTTAGATTCTGCCTATACCTGATATTCGTTTTGTTTATTTCCTCCCTAGCACAGCTTTATTTAAAATACAAATAAAAGAGAATAACAGTTAGAAATTTGTAACAAACATTTCATGAAAAAGTATGTACTTTACCTGCGTAATATGACCTAATTCTAGGTCTCAGTTTTTCACCTGAAGTCTGCAAACCTCCACCTAACATGAATTTTAATTTTCATGGTTAGTAAACACTAGATTGTTTGGGGAAGGGACGTGTGTAGGGATTGGGACAAGGATAAAAAGAAAATAGTTTTCTGCAAAGGTTGGCTCCTCCACTAACCAAATAGATTCTGGTGACCGACTTCCGAAAAGGCCTCTGTCAATGAACGGCTACACATACCTAAAGACCGGATTTTACCCTCTTCTGCGGGATTCCTTGCTTCGATAGGAGCTTTACGTACCAGAGATAAGTACCAGGTCTTCCATCGTATCCCAGAACTATCCCAACCTCCTCACCTCCAGGTAGTTTAACTCGACTGATTCTAGAAGGGGTATTTCATTGCATCCCTTATCACGACTCTACTCGCGTTGAATGTGGTGTGCGACTGTTTTTGTCGTATCCATCTCCCACGTGATCCGACAGAATCGCACTCCTGCCACCTCTTAGACCTGCTGCGATTGCGCCAAGGGAGCGTTCCAGTTGGCTCGCATCAAATCGAAGGTCGACAAGACTATGATATACAAATAACCTAGTCTTAAGCGCCGCGCCAGCGTATTCCTCGCATACGTCTCCTTCTACCTCCGCATGCCCACCTTCTTGGCAATACCGTCACAGGGCTTAAGTTTCCCTCGGAAAAGCTGTGGAATTTTCCGAGCGACCCATAATTGCATACAATAATCCCGAAGTCTACTGCGTGGGTAAAATTTTTGGATTTGGACTGTATGTCTCCATTCACTACCAGTGCTTTTTAATGTGGTCACTGAGTCCACGTGTTTAGGTATGAAAGGATAGGGGATACCTATCCTATAAGGTAGGTATAAATGGAAAAGTGAGTTTTTGGTTTGGCTTTATTTTTATTGAGGAAGCCCCCCTCATGAAGTAGTAGGTATTCACCTAGATAACTAGAAAGACAATGTTATGCAAAAAGTTCTAATTTCAATTTTGATAAATTTAATTTTTAAATTTTAAATTTTCAGACCATAATTGATAAACTTGTCCCTTGATTTTATGCTTGTGGTCTATTGCTTTAAAATTGCACATATTAATTTTCACACATCAACTGAAAGTTCTTTGTCACAAACTATAACTAATTAACTTGTCCCCAAGCACGCTGCTGCCCAACTCGTTCTAAATAACAAAATAAAAGAATGTCAATGTTTTGTTTATAATAAACCGTGTGTTTGCTGGATGTCCTACTGCCCTAGAATACGTGATTTTTCTAAAAGATTCTTAGATCAATCCGATTACGGAACAAATTATTTAAGTTCAAATATGAAAGTTAAATAGTTCTGTGTATATACTCGTCGTTGCAAATTCGAAGGCCGAAGTTAACAAACTAAGTCATGTCTGATGGGATTGACCTGACTCCTTGGATAGATATTTATTTGTTGCTGTTATTAAAATTGTTAGTTACCGACATGCTCTGTTCGCAAATTTTATAAATAAGTGTGACTGCTTGCTCTGCATTATCTCCAAGAACCTGTAAATAGTTTAGTGATAAAAAAAACTTACCAAAATTCTGCAAATTACCCCTTTGGTGTTTAAAAAATTTTAATCGCATTCTTTAATATTAGATTTTTTTGATAAAAAAAAAATAATCGATACTATAAAAAATCTTTTACTTGTATATTTTAGACTATGTCTAAAACCTTCTCCCTGCTAGAATTGGATTAAAAAAACGATTCTATTTAAATTTTCACTTGGGTATTATTAGATTATGTTAAAACCTCTGATTTTCTCCTAGCATTGATTTATTATCATCACTCATAATCAACTCGGTATTTAATTTGTAATGAAACTTTGACCATCTTATTAAATCACTATCGCTTTCGAGCAATTCGTTATTATTATTTATTTATTTCACTGACGTTATTTTATTTGTTTTAAAACCAAAGTTTTAATTGTTTAATATTTCGTTAATACTCTATAATTTATTTCAGCCGGACTTCTTAGTCGTAATCAAAACTTTATTTTAGAAATAAAATTCTAAATTTTATTATTATTATTTTCCTTTGTAAACTCATAGTGAAATTAAATTATTTTTCAATTATATGCCGCGTATCTATCTCATGATTATTATTCTCTCACAAATGTAAATTAAATTGTAGTAAATCGGATTTCTAAAGTTTTAATTATGTTATTATTATTCCGAAATCCTATTTATATTTTAAGACACAAAATTTTTATATGTTTAAAGACCACTCTTCAATTATCTTTAATTCGTACAGAAACATCGAATATAAATTCACTGGATTTTACACTTCGATTTAAGTTAAAAAAAAAAAACAACGAATTGTTCACGGTCAACCGTCCTCGCCGCCAATTATTCCCTCACTAACGACAAGGGCCGGATTATTTCTCTTCAAACTTGTTAAACGCCTTCTTATGTTTAAAATATTTTGAAATAAATCTTCATTAATTGAATTCTGTTTATATTAGAATTTTTACGTACTTGGTTGTAATTCAATTTTTAACGGCCGCACTGTCAAATATAATCGGTTTTTTTCTAAAGTACTCTTCGTCGTCTGTTGCGTTAATCTAAGTGTACCTTTTGTTCGTGTAATAGATTCTCATGTTTTCAAGCCCACTCTATATAAACACTCTTCAGGGCCAATAAACATTCATTTCTTTGTCTTTGATTCTGTTTAAAATAAAGTTCGTTCAACTTTAATTCCTGTGGGAACGAAAATGAAGGTCGCCCATCGTGATAAAAGTCCATGTGTCTCTTGTTTTGATTATTAGCCGTTATTGGATGTACCTATAATTTACACGATATAAAAAAAAATCTTCGCAGGCACTCTTGAACGTGAAAATATTTCTCCTCCCATAGCGTAGGTGTAGGTAGGCATTACGATTCATCACAATGGTGTCTGGATAAATTATTATCCATTTTATTTAATGTGCGACATCTATTGACTCTTCTACAAGTCTGGGATGAATATTATTATTTATTATTTTAACTTTATGAGTAAAACCTCAAACTGTAATATTTAATTAAATGAAGACCTTATGAGCGAAACTCAATCGAAAATCTGGAAACAGAAAAATCAGAAAAAGATATTGGCACCTCTGGGACTCGAACCCAGTACCTCCCTACTTTCCGGGTTGGGCGCTCTTATCCACTGAGCTAAGGTGTCGATATCCAATTCGGTCACTTTTAACTGTACCATACTTCGACTAAGAACCACCCATATTATCTTCATTTTTCTTAACGCATATTTTTATTGGCTGCCATCTTTATGAATGATTGCAAGATTCAACTCGAACTAAATGCAATCTAGATGGTGTCTGGATAAATTATTATCCATTTTATTTAATGTGCGACATCTATTGACTCTTCTACAAGTCTGGGATGAATATTATTATTTATTATTTTAACTTTATGAGTAAAACCTCAAACTGTAATATTTAATTAAATGAAGACCTTATGAGCGAAACTCAATCGAAAATCTGGAAACAGAAAAATCAGAAAAAGATATTGGCACCTCTGGGACTCGAACCAAGGACCTCCCTACTTTCCGGGTTGGGCGCTCTTATCCACTGAGCTAAGGTGTCGATATCCAATTCGGTTTAAAATAAAAAAATCCAAATATTACAGTTTGAGGTTTTACTCATAAAGTTAAAATAATAAATAATAATATTCATCCCAGACTTGTAGAAGAGTCAATAGATGTCGCACATTAAATAAAATGGATAATAATTTATCCAGACACCATCTAGATTGCATTTAGTTCGAGTTGAATCTTGCAATCATTCATAAAGATGGCAGCCAATAAAAATATGCGTTAAGAAAAATGAAGATAATATGGGTGGTTCTTAGTCGAAGTATGGTACAGTTAAAAGTGACCGAATTGGATATCGACACCTTAGCTCAGTGGATAAGAGCGCCCAACCCGGAAAGTAGGGAGGTCCTGGGTTCGAGTCCCAGAGGTGCCAATATCTTTTTCTGATTTTTCTGTTTCCAGATTTTCGATTGAGTTTCGCTCATAAGGTCTTCATTTAATTAAATAAATAATTGTCTTCATAAACTGGTAGGTATATTTTTCTACAGAATAAATAATATTGTGGTAATATTTTTTATCCCAAAACACAGTTTTTTTATTATTTTTTTTTAATGTTTCGGTTAAGTTATGTTATTAATGCTGCTATTAATCTCTTTTCGCGTCTTGCGAGTTACTCGCCACTCGACTAAATTACTAGCCTAGTCTGAACAAGCCTTTATACCCACAATTTAATTACCAAAGACCGGAAAGAAAATTTTATATACATGTTTTATTTTTATTTCGTCACTTCATTTGGATAGGGTTCTAACTGACATTTTTTTCAAAAATGACCTTTGAATGCCAAAGCATTTCTTTTGCTTATTTCTATAATCAAAATAATTTTCAGAACCATCCGTGTTGTATTTTCGTAGATATAAGTATGACAAAGTTCTAACTTCAAGCGTTTTAAATAATAATTCATTTTACAAGGTTCAATAGTAAGTTAGAACCAAAGAAATTTTAATCCCGAGAAAAAAATGTAAAGTTTTCACTTTGACAAGGTTCTATCGTCAATATGGACCTTGCGTAACCGACGTTTTGTTCGCATCTGACAGTTGTTGATTGCGTGATTGTTAGGAAAACGCGGTGCAGTTGAATGTTGTTGGTTTTCGAAGTTTTGTGTATGTTATTTTCGGTATAAAACAGTCTATTTGACATCATTATAATAACTATAAAGTGCGAGTGAGTTATTATAATCAGACATCATAATACAAAAAGAAATCGGAAATATGATTGCTGAAGAAACATACAATTTATGAAGTTTGCAATCCACCTTTTTCTGAAAAAACTGGTCATAATAATGAAGAAACAGCCAAAAATACTTATTTAGTATTTTTATATTTAGTATTTTTAAATTTAGTATTTTTGGTGAATAAATCTAAATGATTTTATCGCTTGTAACTATGTTTAACATCAAATAATTTAATTAGCAAGTGTGTATTGATGTATTTTTATTATATATTTCCGGGACTCGTCAAAATAGGAGTGAAAAACAATCATATTCTCGCAAAGATGTGAATGTGGACGGCCCTCATTAAAAAGTATGTTTTTTAATGTATTTTCTTACAAACAATACTGAATATTTGCATTATTTACTTATCATTAAACACCAAACATGTTCTTAATCTCATATTATTATTTATCAACAGGTCAACGTATGAAGTTCACAATGTATCAAAAATTAAGAAACAAACTCATGCTATTCCTGCTCCCTTTGTTCTAATGACCTTTATTTTCAATGTCTTTAATTTTTCAATGATTTTAAATTATTTTACTTTTATTTTTACTCACATTCTTCCCTTTGTTCTGATGACTTTTATTTTCAATGTCTTTTATTTTTTGATGACTTTAAATTATTATATTTTTATTTCTACTCACATTCTCCCCATTGTCCTAATGTCTTTTATTCTCAATGTTTTTTATTATTCAATGATTTTAAATTATTCTATTTTTATTTTTACTTATATTCTTCCAATGTCTTTTATTCTCAATGTCTTTTATTTTTCAATGATTTTAAATTATTCTATTTCTATTTTTACTCACATTCTTCCAATTGTCCTCATGTCTTTTATTTTCAAAGTTTTTTATATTTCGGTGATTTTAAATTACTCAATGTTTATCCTTAATCACATTCTTCCTATTGTTCTTCCTATTATTCATTCCATCCTTACAAAACTCCTTAATCTCATACTTTCAATACATTTAATTAACCCAATGATCGTAGTTCCTTTAAGTGTACGTACTCGCTTTATATCTGTGACTCTCCTAAGCTCTAGAGTAACTAAACATCTGCAAAAAAATTCATTAAATATTAATTGCTACTACTTATACATCCACACAACTAATAAAATCTCTGCTAAATTCGAACCCCCACCAAACACAGACGCTCATAATGGATCCAACTAACTCTATCGATAATTTTCTTAACATCACTGTTCAAACGACAAATGATACAAATGCGTATAAAAAAATTATCTCCAAACCTAAAGCACTAAAAATGTTTGCCATGAACATCCGTAGCCTCAATAAAAACTTCGACAATTTACTTGTACTCCTAACTGACTTAGGAAATGAATTTGATATAATTGTTCTGTCAGAGTGCTGGATTAATGCAAATTATATCCCGAAAATAATTAACAACTACTCTGTGTATAATACAACTCGGCACTGGTCCCAATCCGACGGGGTCATAGTTTATGTAAAATCTCACTTAAATCATATAGTGTCTGAAACTTCAGTTGACCATGCAAATTGCCTCAAAGTCTCTATTGACAACTTAAATATCTTCGCCATATATCGCTCCCCTAAGTCCAATAACGTCTCCCCTTTTCTCTACTCGCTCGAAAAAAAAATCGATGACACCACTAAGGATCTTATCATAATCGGTGACATCAACATAGACATCCTAAACGAAGCCAGCCCTCATACTACAAAATACCTAAACCTCATGGGTCTGCATGGCCTTATACCATACATCAACATACCTAGCCGAGTTACACTCACTACTAAGACATGCATAGATCACATCATGGTCAGAACTAAGCGAACCGCTAAATCAATTGTATTTGAATCTACCGTAACAGACCACTACTCAACCATCCTAGAATTACACAACTCAAAATCTACTCCCCCTAAGTCCAGCAATCCCTCTCATAACATTGTAAACATGGATTATCTGATAAAGTCTGTAGAACAAGAAAAATGGGAGTCTACCCTGCTTTCTGAAAATGTCAACACAGCTCTTGAAATTTTTTCTGCATCACTAACTGCCCACATTAACCAAGCGTCTTTCCCCACCAAAACAGCCTCCAATAAAAAAAAGAAACTGAAACCTTGGATTACGAATGGCCTTATCTTCTGCATACGTAAAAGAGACAGACTACATAAACAAGCACTTAATAATCCAGACCCCCAAGTCTTACGTTTCTATAAAAAGTATCGTAACATCTGCAATAACCTGATAATAATAACCAAACAAAAATACTATAAAAAAAAAATTGAAGATTCAGGATATGACAGTAAAGTAATCTGGAACGTAGTCAACGACATCTCAGAAAATAAAAAAACCTCACTCAACATTCAATCACTACTCATTAATGGTAAAAATATCCAAGTCCACGAAGACCCAAAAACCTTAGCCGATCACGCCAACCATTACTTCAGTAACATCGGCATGAACTTAGCCAAAAAAATTCTTAAAACCACAAATAAAACCGAAAATCTTCTAACTTCACAGGTAAAGCAGCAGAACTCTCTTCATCCCACCCTTATCCTAGCCCCCACATCCACTAAAGAAATTGTTGACACAATACTCTCCATAAAAACAAATAGTGCTGCAGGTATTGATAAAATCTCACCTTACATACTAAAACACATAGCTCACTTTATTTCCACACCGTTAAAACATATTGTAAATCTAAGTTTCAAAAGCGGTTCCTTCCCTAATCAACTAAAACATGCAACGGTGATTCCAATCTATAAGAGTGGCGACAAAACAAATATCGAAAACTACAGACCCATTTCTTTGCTAAGTGTCCTATCAAAAATCATTGAAAAAGTTGTTAAAAGTAGACTTATCTCACATTTGGAAACCCAGAAGATTCTCTCGCCCAATCAGTTTGGCTTCCAAAAAAAAATGAGTACAGAATCTGCAATCTTAGACTTGACTGAGAACATCACCAACAGCCTGAATGAAGGCGATTCCTGCCTAGCCATATTCCTAGACTTAGCCAAAGCATTCGACACGGTTTCCCACCCCATTCTTCTGGAAAGACTATCTCAAATAGGCATCCGGGATTCAACTCTTAACTGGTTCTCCTCATACCTAACTGGAAGATCACAAACCGTGAAAATTAACAACATAGCTTTAAGCAACCCTTTACCAATCCAATTCGGAGTTCCACAAGGAAGTGTTCTAGGCCCTATTTTGTTCCTCATATACATCAATAAACTCTGTAACCTACCCATAACCGGAAAAATAATATCCTTTGCAGGTGACACTGTGCTTATAGCTCGACATAAAAATTGGAAAGGAGCATTCGACATAGCTCAATATGACATAGGTCTGGTAAAGAATTGGTTAGATGATAATCTCCTCACCCTCAATGCTGGTAAAACTAAATTCTTAACCTTCAGTCTATCTGCTGCAACCCAACCTTCTATCAATCAGAAAATAACAATTCACTCCTGTCCAAGTCCCTACTCTTCCTGTACTTGCCCAAATTTGGAAAAAGTATCTCATATAAAATACCTGGGGGTCCTAATTGATCACCATCTTCGTTGGGATCAGCACTTAGCCAGTCTAACTCCCCGAATTCGCAAGCTCTCTTATGTTTTTCGAACTCTAAGAAATATACTTACTCCTATAACACTAAAAACGGTTTACTATGCTCTCTGCCAATCCCAGTTAGCATATGGCATCATAATTTGGGGCGGCTGTGCTCTTAATTTTATTGATCCTCTGCAAAAAGCCCAAAAAACGATTTTACGTGCTATCAACAAGCGACCAACAAGATATTCCTCCAATAGACTCTTCACAGAATATAATGTCTTAAACATACGGCAACTTCATCTAAAATTTACACTAACACATTTCATGTTCAAATACAAGAAAAAAACTCTTTTACATCACAGTTACACCACCAGAACAATAACCAAACGACACTACAATGTTCCTACACTACGCACCACATCAGCTCAAAGACATTTCATGTACCTAGCTCCTAAAATGTTTAACCTTCTCCCCGAGAACCTAAAATCCGAAACCCAACCCCATATCTTTAAAAAAAAATTATCAAAATGGATCCTTACATTCAGTAACGATGATGAGTAAAAATTTGCTATTTTAATTGAATTGTAATATAATTGATAAAACTTGTAACATAAATTAATTTAATGTGTTAATTAAATTACTAACTTAATTTGTTACTAAATATGTTACTTAAACTACTTAAATGAATTGCATAAGTTAATAGCTGTACACTGTACCTACACAATCTGTAATCTTCATCCGCCATAACACAGGGACATCCCTAGCATGGCGGATGAATTAACACAATTTTTTGTTCATTGTATAAACTTCTTTTAATAAATAAATAAATAAATATTCATTTTGAAGAACAAATTCATGACGAGAATGTAGTATTCATTATTTACTTCCACAGTAAACATGATCCAGTATAGATAGTTCATTTTACTGCTTGAAATTTCTAAATATTCTTTTAAAATGGGTTGGTACTAAATATAATAGATTAATAGGAAAATTATATAATGTTTCCAGGAGCTCTGATCTTCAAAATGATATTGTTATTAAAGAATAAGCTAATAAGTCTAACAATTAAACTGCACAACGAACTCAATTTATATCTATCAACAATGCTAATGAACCTAACTCAAACAAAAAGAAAGAGATGTCCTAGGAACCCTAAACAATGGGCTTTTGCTATCAGCAAATTGAATCACCAGTCTGCATTGTTAAAAATTTAAAGACTTTCTAGGTTTATATCATCTCATATGTAGTCAAAACATATCAGAATCTGAGCGAAGAGATTTGTTCTAAGCTTATTTATTGGTCCTTAGATATGAATGGCAAAAAACTTGTACAATAACCTCGACCGAAAGGAATCTAAATAATCGCATTTTTAGAAGGACGGATGGTGAGGAGTCAAGGCGTTCAAAGCAGACATAAAAGCTATGTTTTCATTAATGCCACTACCAGATAGGGAATATTACTCTGCCCTTTTTAAAAAATGAAGAAAAAACTGCTGTATTAGGAAATATATATTTTTTTTCATTCTTATCAATAATGTTTGTTCCAAAAATAAAAATAACATGTTTTAAATAAATATTTTTAAATCACTATGTGAAATTTTATTCCAATTTACCTGATTCCAACTACAAAAATACACCAAACTTGTTGAACAAGGTTCCAAAGATAATTAGAACCTTGTGCAATGAATTATTATGCCCAAACTGGTTGCACACAGTTCTAACTTCAAGTTTAGGTATGTTCTAAACCACTAATTACACATCATATTTGAATATTTTCCTTTAAAATATTTTAAACTAATATACTTTACGAAAGATTGAAACTCAAAATAAGAAATTGTTAAATAGATTATGAGAAATCGCATTTGCAAACTTTGACACCCAATATCTCAGAACAAGGTTGAGTGCAGTTAGAACCCTATCCAAATGAAGTGACGATTTAATGATTTTTATATATTAATTTAATAAAAATAAAACATGTGTGGTGACATCTGGTGATCAATTCTTGTAGCTAAATTTTTACGCGGTTTGTACTCTTAAAGCTTATACTTTAGAAACACAGGTACCGACGCTTGGCTTTGAATCGTTTAAAAATATTATGATTAAATCATTGTTTGAATGCTGTTTTTACAGTTTTTGTTCAGATTTTAAAAAAAATAAAATTTTCAATTAAAGGGAATAAAGCTGCAGACATTTTAAATTGTATCTTCTTTCTATTCGTAGGTAGGTACCTCTAACTACGGGAATAAAAATCAACTCGCGATGTTAAAACATTGCCTATCAATAAAATCTAAACCGCAATTTTGTATTCGTATAAGAATTATTAAATATTACAAATCTAACTAACTTCAATTGTTATTATAATTATGTGCAATGTAATATTATTAGGTACGTAGGAACCAAAATTTGTAATCAATAGGGACATAGCAAAAGAAAGCTCAACTTAATTTGGTCAAGCAGTGCAGAATAAAGTTTTACAATAGTATTGCTCAAATTAATCAGTATTATTTTACTTTCGACATTTCGAAAAAACCGAAATACCTAAATCAACATTTCCAGAACCCAATCGATTATTATAATATAATATTATCTACGAATGATTTTTTTGGTTCCTAATAATTTATTATACAATCATTTCCAAGGCAGTTTCAGGTGAAATAAAAAAAAATAAAACTGGTAGTGAATTCAAAAAGCAAGGAAATCATTTTTATTTCTACATTAAAAATTATTGTACCGCATTTAACAAAACTTTATATGTGCTTTCTTGAAACAATTTTTAATTACTTTTCGTCGTTCTTACTCACAAAAAAAATTATTGTGATGGCAGCACTAACCGGAAATCGTGTTCTATGCTCTACCGAAAAACATAACCAACTTCTCTTTCCCGTCAGTTGTCGAGACGTGAACATTTATACGCCGGCATCTCCACACGTTTCGTGTCATCTACGACTTAAAAGTAAGTATTTCGACGAAACAGTGACGCAAATAACCAAAATAGTTCCTGCATCATCGAGATACATAATATTTGTGACGAAATATTCTTAAATTCGCTTATTATTTGTTCAGTTTTCCCGGATGTCATGCGATTGTGAAAGATGCCGTGTTCTAATGTGGTATTTTTTTCTAACAGTGTAACAGCCCAAGTGACGTGTTTGAACGGCGCAGTTCTAATAATCTTTCCCAGAATGACCGGTGTCAACGACGAAATTTTACTCGACGTACCAGGACATTGTTGACGGGAGTCAACCGTCAAATAGAAGAGGGCAGATTTTGACAGAAGTTTATGTTTACAGAATGCGTTACGTGGCCGCCTACTTGCTTGCCGTGCTGGGAGGGAAGGCAGCTCCTGCCTCCGGAGACATTGAGAAGATCCTCAGCTCCGTTGGTATCGAAGCCGATGCCGAGAAACTGAAGAAGGTCATCGCTGAGCTCGCCGGCAAGGACGTAGAGGAGCTCATCGTCAAGGGTATGTTGCTTATAAAATGTTATAATTTTAATCATTTTCAACCATGCTTTATTGACTTCATGTCAAAGTTGTGTTGTATAGTCTGTATTATTGTTAGTATAAGCAATATCGAGTGAAATGTTTCAAAAGCCATACTCAAACCATGCGAGTCGTATCTTAAAAACCTTTCAAAATTGTCTAAAATCTTCGATTTGTCTCGTATTCTGTTCTGTGTATAAAATAGTCATTTTTCATGATGATCCACATTCATACCATCTTTCGGCTGAGTGACAGTGCTGAGAGCCTTTGTTTCTGATGACTTCCATCCGCACAACCTTTGCGCCGTTGCTAAATAGCCACCATCACTAACCATATTATTATGTTCTTCCAGGACGTGAGAAGCTGTCTTCCATGCCAACCGGTGGCGGAGCCGTGGCTGCATCGGCAGCTGCCCCTGCAGCCGCCGCGGCCCCGAAGAAGGAAGGTAATTCTATCTGGGAATATTTTTTTCATTTTTTCTCATTATGTTGCCCTCGAGTTGCAAATGAATGTTTTATGTGACGACGACCAACTTGGAGTCAGTTTGATTCTGTCTACAGTGCCAAAATAATAACATGTGATAGTTTTATTTTCAATATACATTCCAACTTCTGCCTCTTGTGATGTTGAACATGTATTTAATTACACATAGGGCTTGGCACGATTCCTGAAACTACTCTATATATTCAAATCGCTACATGTCTTTGCCAACCTACTACATAAATTTGTACAGCGCCATTAGTTGATTTTTTCCTAAAAAGGTGCTATGCAAATCTTAGTACAATTATTACTGAAAATGTAATTGATCTGACAAATAAGTATTAACACATTGTGATCGGGCAGTTTTCGGCCGCATATCGTGCTGGTAACGGGTGATTTTTCGCGTAATTTCGCGCTAACGTAGACCTCTAGAAAAATTGCGATAACTTCAAAAATATTTGTTTGATTTCAATAATTCTTTTTGCAAATTATTTATTTTATTTCATTTTATTTTATTATATTTAGAAATGTATTCTTTATCGTTAAACTAGTGCAGAATTTCACATAAAGCAGGAAAGTTATGAAAAAATTAATATTTACACTACCTAGGTACCTACTGTACACCCCATCTATTGTTCTCAAAAGGTTTTTACCTGCATGGCTACAACCCTACAGAGGCTATATAGCGAAAACTCAAGTATATTGGAACCCGCATTTTAACGTGACCCGCGCTCCACTAACAATCTATCAAAAACGTATAAATACGTGTTCCGCTCTCTAGCATTAATTTGCTAAACACGTATTAATACGTGATCAGATTACAATGTGTTAACTAACATGATGATTTATCTTATACCATCTTTCGACTGAAATATCTTGATGATATACTATATTCTGAAGTTTAAAATATCACTATACAACAACGGAGCGAACTTGTTGCCATGTAACTAATACATGTTTGTTTTCCACTTTCCAGAAGCCAAGAAGGAGGAGGAGAAGGAAGAAGATGAGTCTGATGATGATATGGGCTTCGGTCTCTTCGATTAAAGACATCGCAACATCCAATCCTGACATTTTAAACTATGGCATTTTGTTGTGCAAACTATTTCTATGAAATAAATTTTGTATAATTTTTACCATATACCACATGTATTTTATTTTTTTAACCTACTAGTAGTGCAGGGGTCGGCAGACTTTCGAGTGAGAAGAGCAATTATCACGGATAAAGGATAATAAATGTATCGGAGAGCTATAAAATGGGTGGGGGTGCTAAGGAATATATTTTGACACTTAATAACCGATTTCTTAGGCCAGGGGTGGGAGACTGCAGCCTGCGAGCACTTTTTTTTATTTTTGACAATCTCATACAGATTCACTAAGTTTAAGACAGTTTTGCGTACCCGATGCCACGATAAAATTCCAACAAGTTGGGTTCATGGAGTGAGGTTTGTACGGATCTCGATGGCGGATGCGCCTGCCCATCAACTGCATGGTAGGCCGGATCGGGAGAGACTGCTTGAGGGAGACCTTTTGACCTCTTCAGCAGGACTCACGGAGCATCGCCTTGCACTGCAGTGGGGGGATAGATGCATACGTCAGTCCGTCACCCTGGGATTGGTTTATTTATGCCCCGGACCCAGTGACTCCTAGATTTCTACCCCTCGTACCTTTTCCTTTCCTATAACCCCTGACACAGCATTCCCAAAAATGACATAGGCCTGGAGTGATTTTCCTCAGGGCCTCCTGTGTGAAGCTAATGTTATAAAAGTTGTGGGTTCATCTGCTGACACATTTCGAAAAGAGTAATTCTTACGTAGACAGACTACTTTCTAGTTGCAGGTTGCAATGCTGCAAAAATGGAATGAAAACATCCTGGGGACTCGCCCACAACTTCATTATTAACCCTTTCCACTCCAAGCCGTTTTTGTTCCACCTGCTTGCTCCATGCCAAAATTGTGTTTTTAAAGTTTTAGTTTTTTTTTCGTAAATAAAATTAATATTAGTTAAAAAATAATTGAAAAGGCGTAGTACAAAAAGGCCTTTTCAAAACATTTCACTTTATTTTTTTAGACTTGATGGGATCGAGATTATTTCACTAATACACAATCAAGCTATATAAAAATCACAAATACTTCATTCAACGAGTCTTTGCACGAAAACAAACACGATAATGCACAGTTGGGAATAATATGTTGACGACAGAAAGGTGAAAAGAGTGTACTTTCGAAACATCGATATCTGCGGTGAGGCACAACCCTAAACAAAATTCACTCATCCCTCGACCATAGCAGGTACTAAAAGTATTGTGCGATTCTAGAATATTATGTATTTTAGAATAATACATGTATATTCTAGAATAGATCTTTCTATCGTGGGTGTTTCGATCGTGATTCAAAAATTTTAGAAAAAAAAATTCCTATTTTAAAATTGTCTGCAAAAAGTAGTATTACACCATGTCGATTGTCACTCGACATTGGAGCTGGTGGAACAAAATCAATATTGAGTGAGACTCAACATCGGAGTGCAAAGGGTAAGGTTAAAACCAGTTTGTGTTCTGAATTAAAGCTTGTGGATTCTTATGCAGAATCACTTGTTTAAAGCAGCCTTGTGTTCCAAATGAAATTGTAAGAATTTCAAAGGAAACCATTCTCGTGTTCTGAGTGACTCATTCAATAGATCTCTGCGTTTCAAGTACAGTATGAGCTGAGTCAGCAACACTGATGCTGATGGAGTCACAGTTAATGCATAAGCTTTGAAGCTGAGATGATGTCACCTTAAAATCTCGATCCTTATTATTACAATATTCCTCCCTGCAGACATTAAAGACACCTACATAACGCCTTGATGTGGGCGGTTCGATTCCGCTGCCTGTGTGACGTGTAGGTATTTACATTGTCATATGCAGATTGCTTTACTCAAAATATATTTTAATGTTTGCGTGCGCCTCCAGCAACTTATGCACCCGGGGGTTAAGAGGATCACTAATTGTACATAGGTTTAAAAATTAGAAGTATGTGGAAGGAGTTACAGCGGCCTTGATCCGCCGATGGCAAATCATTTTCCCAAATAAAAAATAAAAGTAAACAATTATGAGAATACAGCTGAAAAGATTTGGAAAAATTACTGAATCAAAATTCAAGTATAACGAACCCAAATATGGAAAACTGTTTTAGTTAATTATTATTTTTTATTTTAACTTTTATGAGTAAAACCTCAAATTGTAACATTTAATTAAATGAAGACACTGAGCGAAATTCAATTGAAAATTTGGAATCAGAAAAAGATATTGGCACCTCTGGGACTCTTTCGCTCGCCCAGAAAGAGAGAGGTCCTGGGTTCGAGTCCCAGAGGTGCCAATATCTTTTACTGATTTTTCTGTTTCCAGATTTTCGATTGAATTTCGCTCACAGTGTCTTCATTTAATTGTTTTAGTTAATTTACTATTATTGCGGCCTGTTTCTTCGTAGCTTCAAAGTACTTCACATTGTAAAAGCAAGATAAAGATAGATGTATTGGCTCGCTCTTCATAACTCCATTGTGCTCCATTGCATGCCAGGACACGGGTAGGTACTCAACATTACATTGTTCTTAGGCCTTATTTTTAAATTCCAAAACAAAATAGGAAGATGTCATTTCTCTGACAACTGAATAGGATCATGTTTGGTTGTCAGAAATGTCTGCGAAAAAGAAAGAAATTCCAGCCGCCGTCGCCAAGCCAGCAACTGAAAAAGCTAAAATCAAACAACCTTCCGTGGGAATTATAATTGCAAAAGAAGATATGTTCCCGGAGGAACTAAATAAGCATCTGCTGTACCAAATAACGGTGGGTTTATTAAAAAAAGCATCCAAATCGTTAAACCTACTTCTGTTCCTAATAATTTCTTTCTGATCGTAAAAGTAAGGCCGTCATCCCACGGATCGGTAAGGAATTGACCATAAGGATGCAGAATACTGAAAGCCCACCGAATGGTATTTGTAATGGGTCCTACAAACGGGTCGGGGGCAAGTGGGAGTGATGTGACCTTCTTCCCGTGTACATAGCTACGTGGTTTCAGTGGACATCTTTAATAAACATTTATTTTAGTTAAAAAATTAATATGAATAATATCACAAAAAATTCCACAACCTTGTTGTGATGATGAAAAATTCCAAAACTTGATGACTGACTTCTTTACAGATTCAGTAATTTATTATTGTTTTCATGTTTACCCGCTATTAGGCCTTCTTCTCAATCTTATCTCAAATTACAATTCATGTATATGAATATATTAAATTACCTATTATAATACATAGTACCCGATATTGCAGATTTCTGCAGTACCGACAGTTTACTGGGCTGCGAGCTACAAAATTATTTCTTGGTGTCTGCTGTGTGCAGGGATCATGCAACATTCTTCGCGCAACATTTCCCGCTTACTTACAGCATTCAGTTTATGTCGATTCTTTACTTGCCTGTAGGATTACGGCCTAAGATTAAGCAAATAATATTAAACATTTCAATTTATAGTCGCTAACATCTGAAAATGGGGATTTGAGGAATTTTATAAAACAAAGAGATGAGAAAATTGCTGAGCTATCAAAAACAATTAGTGAACTACAAGACAACATAAAGGATGTAATATCTTCCGGCGGGCCGAGCGTTTCTGCCAAATCTGCCGGCATCATTAGCTCCAAAATAACTGAACTGTGTAAAAATAATCGCCATCTGGTAGCAGAATTAGAATCAACTAAAACTAAATGTGCAATGTTAGAAAGAAAGATTATCGAAAATGAGAATAAATCATTGGAATCATCTGAAATCAATATTCTAGAAGAAGATAAGAATGTAATCATCCCGAGTTATGACGAACTGAAAGATTTGAAGGATAAATTAGCTAATGCAACAAAGAAGTTGATCGACAGTCGCAACAAACAGGAACAGATGAAGGTTGAACTCTTGCTAGCTAATAAGTGTTTGCAGAATGAAATTGGACCTGGTTTTACGACCATACAGAAGTTAGCGGTAGAACCGATCGGTTTCAAAGGCAGAGCGGAAGACATAATAATAATGAAGAATAAAATATCAGAACTAGAAGAAAAATTATACGGAAAGAATAAGAATATACTTGCTGAATTAAAAAAAGAAAACACAATTCAGGTTTGTCTTATATTAATATTTCCCTACAATACAAAATACATCATAATGATAAAATAATTAATCAGGTTTGTTTCTGTATAAGGTAATTCGAGACATTGAAGCTAGGAGAAGGCTCCAAGTAGAAAAGACCGCCAAGGATTTGGAAGCGTTACAAGTTGAATATGGAGAAGTCAAGAAGAAGATGGAAGGAGGAATTGCGCGCATCAGAAACCTGACCTGCGAGGGAGTGTCTTTGCGCCAAACCATTCAAAACCTGACCGATAAGAGTGCGCATGATGATAAGATTAAGGAAGAATTAATCGTAAGAACTTTCCATCTTCTTAAAATGGATTAAAAGGAAATCTCTTCAAACAGTTTCCATAATAATAATTGTTCTTTTGCAGTTACAGCAAAAAGCAGTAGAAAAGCAATATCAAGAGCTCTTGAAAGAAGTAACAGTGGCTAACGAGGACCTCAGGACTTCACAATTTAACATTGCGGAAGATTTAAAGAATGAAAAGTTCAGAGTGAGCGCTCTTACTGACAAACTCGAAGACAGGAATAAAAAAATTGATCATTTGAACAGTCAACTCACCAACGTTATCGAGAGCTCTTTGCAAAAAGTTTACTTCACACCGTTGCAAATAGCGGCGGATAAAGAAATTAAAACTTTGGCCGAATTGCTTGACAAAACAAATAAAAGACTGGACGAAGAAAGAAGAAAGTTAATGGATCTAGAAAAAAGATTCCTAAAAATGAAGGGCAATAAAATGACAACTAAAAAACATGCGGAATTGGAAATTATGGAAATGAAAGCGTTGAAAATTTCTGGACGGAAAACCAGATCGGTGACATCCATCGGAGTTGAAAGAACCGCAACCGTTCAATATACATTAAACACTGTGAAACCACTCGTGACAAGTGAAAAAGCCGGCAGTGTTTGCCCTGAAAACTGCAAACGTTATGAAATTGAAACTCTGAAAAATAAACTAGAAATTAGCGAAGAGCAGGTGAAGTTCTTGGAGAGACAACTGAAGATGATGGAAGACGAGAGAGCGGCAGACTTTGAGTCCATCGATGAGATGATAGTGAATTCTAAAAAAGTATTTGCTGACGCCCTGAAGAAGTTCCAGGAATCAAGATAAGTTGGTTTTTTCTTGAAACTGTAATTCAACATGTTGTAATAAATTCTTCTGAATGTTTATAGAGCATTTTTTTTGATCTGGTTTGACCAGTTTTCGGGAGAGAGGAAAACTGTTTTTGACGGCCTATTCAATAATTTTTTTTAACATTAATTAGCTCCACACAGGAGGCCTTGAAGAAAATAATTCCCCTCAAGGCCCATGTCATCTTCGGGGATGCCGTGTGGGGGGTCTTTTTAGGAAAGGAAGTTATGTGAAGGAAAAAGGTGCGAGGAGTGGGTTCAGTGTGTCAGGAGAGAATGACGAATCTACCCCTCCCACTGCAGTGCAAGGTGATGTTCCGAGGGGTCAAAAGCTCTCCCTTTACCAGTCTCTCCCGATCTGGCCTGCCACGCATTTGGACAAACGCATGCGCCACCAAGATCCGAACAAACCTCATCCCATGAATCCGGGCACCTCTGCTAAGTCACCAAATTTAGCGAACCACTTGGTGTGACCTATGGCAGAGGTGTAGGTCAATGGTTCCCGGAGCAGCGGTACCCAAACTCGTCTCCCAAATTATTATAAATAAATAGTGATTTTCTTCAATAATATTTTTTTTGCTGCAATTAGAGTTGAAACCAAAGAGATTATCGTGTGATATTGTCGATATGATTATTGTAGGACTATTCCCAATTCTGACGCTGCGCCTTACGACAAACCGTTTTCGTAGGCGGAGTTTGTATACGAATCTACTTTTGTAATAGAACCGAATTAAAGCAATGCCAAAAGATGGCGCTACTTACGTTACCAGCTGGCATGAGGAGTATTCCCTGGCAGAAGTAAGTACTACTCATTTTGTACTTTTGAGAATCTCTCCGGATATGGAGAGATTGACGATAATATGATTGTTATTGTAACTGGCAGTTGTGAGTTGTGAATAATACATGTGGCTATATATTACATATGACGTCCATTGCCTGTCGCGGTTACTTTGTCCCGGTGACTAGCTGTCACTGGATCACAGTGGATCCGAGGAACTGACTATTTATGGAACCAGTACCTATCGGATTTATAAAATGGTCAACAACACTCACAAAGCCAAACAAAAAGCCGCCACGCAGCAAAAACCTGACAATACATAATTGGAAATCCGGATGACTTCTACGCTGATGAAATTGCAGCAACGATTTGCCATTTTTCCTCCGTATTGGTCTGTTTTTTTGTAATTTTAGTGGGTAAATGCACTTTCATTCAGTTATCACAAGATAATCAACTTATTTTTACAATAAATTCTCTCAGAGCCTATGTCGTCTTTGGGGTCTAGGTAGGAGGGAGGAAACACAGCCGTTCTCGTGTGGCAAATGTCAACTTGTACAAATATTGGGCGCGTAATTGTTGTGTTTCCCGACTGCACCGGTGCCGAAGAGATCATTGACGCTAGTTCCTTGGAGCATCTTCCATTGAAATGCCGGTAGAACAAGAACAGCACTCAAACCCTACACCTGTGCTTAAAAGATTGCAATCCGTTTGTTAAGATAAGACAAATCAAACGGATCGCCTGTTTCTGCACAGAGTCGAGGGTTTTACCAGGTATTTTGGGGCTCCAGACCAGGTGCACAAATTTAATCGCGGGACGCACTTGCGATTTGTTCAGGGTTAGCAGTTGTGTACTATTAAAGTATCTTTGGGTCCCGTTCAGCACGCCCAGCTTCTGAGAGACTAACTTAATTCTGGCGGCGATGGAGTCATATTTTAAATGAAACAAATCAATTTAATGAAAAATATGAATTTTATACACAACAGTTTTCATACCTTCTAACTACCGTCACCTATAACTGCCGCCCTAACAGAATAAACCATATTATTTATAAATAACATATTTTTAAATATATTTGCTAAAAATAATAATGCCAACAACACAAAAATATAATTAATTGCACACGGGGCCTTTACACCTGCAATGCATTTAAAAGATTAAAACTAACAACAATAGATTTATTACAAACCCTTCAAAATCAAGATATAAAATATCAATCTGTTTTTTTTTTCTTCTAAATTTCCTTCATAACCCTTCATAATCAATACCGAATTGTTTAGAAATGATTTGGGGATTGTATAACATTAATTTTGTATCGAAGATTTCAATTCTGTTTTCATTTACTGAGAGAAAAGTTTTTATTTATTGTGAACCCTGAGATTTATAAGGGCTGATTTTATAATTCCCGCGCGGCATCTCATTTCTTTGAGGAAAGGAGATCTTGAGGAAAATAAATTCTAAGAAGGAAGGGTCTGGATCTTGAAGAGACCCATGCAGTAGGAGGGAGGAAACACAGAGGCCAGCAAATCGTTCCACAACCGAGCTAGAACAAGTCGTAGAAATGACCCATTCCCTTGTGACAACCCATTGTTTGTCTCACTAATATTTAGTGTGTAAGAAAGAGCTGCAGCATTATGAGGAACAAATTTTTATTGTCTTTTGTGCCTCAACCGTGGGAATTATAAAAGGAACATTATGAACCTTTTCTCTTAGCATAAGTTAGGTTGAAAAGGGAATAAGTCTGTTATCCACTGTGAGAATCTAACCCAGCCCGTCTGACTGCTAGCTGAGCATCCTACCCACTGAGCTATCGACCATCTTTCATCAGTCAAGATTCACACCCTGCCCAACCAACCGCTAGCCGGTAAGACAAGGAGCAAATCAATAATTTATTTATAATAATATGTTGGACAGGGTTTAACTTCACTTTACCTTGTTGGGAGATATGAGGTGTCAAAGATTGCAAAGACGATTTCTTATTTTCTATTTAAGATCTCTGATTTTGAGGTTGAATCTCGTGTAAAGTATTTTAGTTCAATATATTTAAATGGAACTTATACTTTCCATTTTAGAACATACCTAAATATGCAGATAGAACCGTATGCAATAATTCCATTTCCCTTTTGCCAATCCAAGACAGGGCCACATTCTAATTGAATATTTTCCTAAAATATGTTAAATTACTACTAGTCGTATAGTAGTACTATCTATACATGTACAGAAGATTGAACCTAAAAATTATAAATTGTTAAATAAATTATGTCTTTACAAATTTTGACACCTCAGAACAAGGTAAGGCGAAGTTGGAACCCTATAGGTACAACTATGTTGTATACTGCGCCTTGTAAAAATGATCAACTGTCAGGTACAAACAAAATGGGCAAATTCAAAAGGATCAAAGTGATGTTAGAACCTTGTAAAATAAATGGAAGCTTTAAAAATTTGATGTTAGGACTCGTACAAGTATAATACGGAAATACAGCACAGACCCCGAAAATTATTTTGGTTACGGAAATGAGCAAAAGAAATGGTTTCGCATCCAAAAATCATTTTTAAAAAAATGTCAGAACCTTGTCCAACTGAGGTGTTGATGCAAGTACAGATAAATAAATAATCCTTTAATGTGGAAATTAAATATGTACATAACATTAGGCACCAACACGAAATATTTTTTATAGAAAGTACATAAACATACTTTCTACTATTACTGCAATTCACGGGTGCAACAATTATGTATTATCAACACTAAAATAAATAAATTCTAAATCATGGAATTCTACAAATGAAATATTTCGAAACATTAGTAATATTATACTACGCTTAAACAACAACTTTTGGAAAAAAAATTATAATTCATTTTCACTTTTATAAATTCCATATTTGCATCCGGAGAAACCAACGTACTTTGGAACAAATGCAATAATTTGTGCCGACCAACAAGAACTATTAATAACCACCAACAACAATGTTTAAAATTTGGAACAAAATTATGTAATATTTTTTAAAAATAACATTCATACCTATAAAATATAATAATACTACGGTTGGGGAGTCACACAGAAATTCAAATGTGACATTGTAATCAATGGCATGTAATCTGAAACAGTCCAATCAGCCGTTGACACTGGTGTAGTTGGATGTGCCATTTACAAAAGGTTAACAATACATGATAGTAATTAAAATGGCTCAATGTTGTACTGTGCCTTTGTTCTCCTGGAGAACGCAACAGTTGAGAAAAACTATGTTGTGCTTTAAAAATATATAAAAATTAACCAATAAAAAATTGTTGTATTTGCAATAAACATTTAGTTCTATCAGACTTTGCGATGCCTCTGGAATCTGTTATAATCTAGAATAAAGTATAATTTGAGCAAAATGCTAAGTTATTAGCAATACAAATATAAATAAGCAGCATTTCAAAACTTGCGTTAACCCCACTTTTCAACAATTAAAAAACTAAAAACAATCTAAAATAGGTTGCACTCATAAACAAGCCAATTTTTCCTTTTTCCCAATTACTTTGGCATTTCTATTTCTCAATTCATTTTTAAATAAACTCCTTGATACTCCAACCACCAATCTCTTTTAAGGACCACCCTAGGATTTTCGAAAAATCGTTTTTATTTTTTTAAATTGTCCCCTAAGACCTCAAAAATGATGTCCCAAAAGATTATGGTCGGAAAAATCTCTAAGTACTCGATTTTCGAATTTTAGTACATAGTACTTAGTACAAAAGTAATCAACAAACAGCGCATAAAGCATTCAGAGAGATCGCTGTCTGAACGGGTAAAAGACACAAGGATCGCTTTAATATCAAGCAGATAAGAAAAGCAAGAGCAGGATGATAATCTAAAAAGCCAATTGTATGATGTAGGCATCGCAGATTGAAGGTATTGCAAAATTATTACTACTACTCAAAACTTCAAACGCGTGTATCTCAAAACAGCATTTTTTAAGTTTGCCGGAAACCATTTTCAATCAGACAATTTTCAACCGATTTACTTGAAATATTGAATATATCTTCAAAAATACATTGTCTATAGAAGTACGTAGGATTTTTTAACAAAAAATTGTTCAAAGGTTGAAACAAACCTAGAAGCGGCGATCATTTGGAACCGTTCAAATGTAAAAAAAAAATATATTGCCCTGACCATTTGATGATATTTTACGTTTGAATTTGTTTGAAACACCCCAACCTAACTGTTAACAATATCCTGGCCTGGTGTAGGAACACCAGGATGGAGGTTAGGTTAGTGAAGTACGGAGTCATCAGTCTCAGGTTTGACGGCCTCCATGGAGTGCACGGTGAGTTCGTGGCGGTTGCGATGGTCCGACCGGAAGAAGTTTTTGCTGCATATTTTGCACGGGTACTTTCTTATTTTCTCGTGCACTTTCATATGTTGCCTAAGGTCACTGGAAAAAGGAAACATTATTATATTATTCAAAACTAACAAATTGTATTAAAGTTGTATTACTGGTCTAGTCTCAAGATGGCCAAGATGGGTTGAAACCAGTAATGAATGCCGAGGGCAAGGGTTCCCAACCAGTTGATCGATCGCCAGGCATAATTTGGTCTATCCAAATAATTACAATTCGCTTGCTGAGGATTGGTTTGTACTAAAAAACTTGTATTGGAAATACATATATTGAGTTTCAAAAAATATTTTTTTTTCTTCCTTTATTTCAAACTAATTGCTATAAATATTTTTTTTAAAAGACGGGGGTTAATCTACCTATAAGTAAAAGAACAATGTATTTGGTTGAATTTTGAACGAACTAACATACACTTCAATTCACAGCTTAAAGAAAACCTAAAACACAGGAGTACAAACCAATCCTCAGCAAGCAAATTGTGAAACTTAGAAAAAAATACCTGATGCATTCCATATTTCCATAAACTTTTATGTTTCTGGTATGTTTTTAGGTTTTCACGGCCAAAAGTATTTTGGTTATTTATTTTTGGGGTGTTATGCCGTGTTTCGCTACCTCCATCTTTAGCCAACGTTTCGGACAGCGTTACAGTGTCCATCATCAGGGCAGATGAGCTCATCTGCCCTGATGATGGCTAAAGAAGGAGATAGCAAAACACGGCATAACACCCCAAAAATAATGATGGACACTGTAACGCTGTCCGAAACGTTGGCTTTTATGTTTCTTTTCATTTTCAAATTTGGCTTATTTAAACATCTTCATGCTAGTTAGCACGTGTTGACGATTCTTCCGACAAAAATCATCTTTATAAGTTTTACTACAAAGTTATAACTAATAGGATTTTGCATCTAGAATTTTTACACTGTGTTTAGAACACAATACAGCTTTTAACTTAAGATTGATCCAGTTCCCAAATAATAGTTACACACGGAACAGTCAATTTTTCAGAATTTCGCAGCATTTGCTAGGCAACTCAAATATTAGGCTTCACTCGGTAAACGATGAATCTGCAACTTGTTAATTAATTTATCGTTACATTCTGAATGCAAAACTGGTTTACACTCCCCTCCCCACATCCTGGAATAAAGACCTTATTATTATTATTATTAAATTAAATCTGTGTGTGCAAATTTAAACTACAATCAGAACATGAAAATGGTTTTTCTTTGATTCTGGCAGCACATACATAGTCTGCAACTAGAATTCTATAACTGCACTTCGAATGAGAGAATGTTATCCTTCGAAATGTGTCAGCGGATGAATGTGAAGCTGGAATTTTACATTTTGAATACAAAACTGGTTTTAGTTAAATCTGTATGCGGCGAATTAAAACTACACTCAGAACATGAAAATGGATTTTATTTCATTCTGGCAGGACATAGATAGTCTGCAACTAGAATATTATAACTGCACTTCGAATAAGAAGATGTTTTCCTTCGAAATATGTCAGCAGATGAATCCAAATAACCCGAATTTTACATTCTGTACCCAAAACTGGTTTAAGTTAAGTCTGTATGTGGCGAATCAAAACTACACTCAGAACATGAAAATGGATTTTCTTTGATCCTGGCAGCACATACATTGTCTGCAACTAGAATTTAATAAATGCACTTCGAATGAGAGAATTTTATCCTTCGAAATGTGTCAGAAAAAAAAATGGTTTTCCTGCTATTTTTTTACTTGGAACATATGGATGGTTTGATGATCTACCGGAACACATGATGATCCATGAAACTTTTTTTAAATTGTCGAAGCATCGCCCATGGACCTCTCTAAATCATTCTTACTGAATATAAGTCATAGACATTCCAAGCGCAAAACAAAATTCTGGGAATTCTTGCAATTCACTACCGACAGTGTCGACAGTCGCTAGAGTGATCAATTATACATTATTATAAATTCATTTAAAGAAAGGGGATCCCCCGGTTTTGTCCGAATAAGTAATGAAAAATTCCATACCCATTTCAATCCGACTGAATTGTAGGTGCGACAAAAATATACCTAAGTTTCCTACAAGATATTAACATTATTTTTTGTGAAATTTTGCCGCCCCCCTTAAAGTGCCGCCCGGGGCGGGCCGCCCCCCCCTCTGTGTATAACGTATGATTTATTAAACAAATGAATAAACAGCTCGCTTGAGAAGTTACCTTTTAGTTTTGAATGTCTTCTCACAGAGATCACACACCAGGCCCTTGTAGTCACTGTGCCTCAGTTTGTGCGTCTTCAGGAGATTTCCCGTCACAAACTTCAGCGGACACACGTCGCATTCATACGGACGTTCTTTCGTATGTATCCTGCAATCATACCATAAAGCGACGGTTAACAAATTACGTCTACAGATAATCGTCCGTCATCAGTTTACATTAGACCAGGGTTTTCCAACCAGTGGTCTGCAAGAGCTAGATTATGGCCTGAGAAAGATTTCAAATACGCACGCCGGTTAATAAGTGAGCTCAGCGCGCGGGTGGTCCCGGGTCAAGGAAGTCTGAAAAGAAAAACCCGGTACCCACCTAATCCCGTCTCGCCCCAATCCCGTATCCCATTCCGCCCCCTCCGTTGCGGTAAATGTAATTGTGACAAACATTCAGTTTATCACTATTGTACCTTGAAATGCAATAGTGGTCCCGGGTCAGAAAAAGGTTGGGAACCACTGCATTAGACCCTTGAATTCCTAGACCTCATCAGACATGCCGATGAAATTATTTCGTTTGTTCAAGAAAGAATTTCAATTTTTTTACTTATTTTATATTATAAATTATAACATATTTTCCACGCAGCATCTTTGAAGATGCTGCGTGGAAGTGAAGGAGAGGAGGTTCTGGGAAAGAAAAATGTATGGGTGATAGGAATCTGGAATCAGTGTGTCCAAGAGTGGCAGACTTGTGAATCTATCCCTCCCACTGTGGTGCAAGGCGATGGGTCAAGAGAGTCCGGCTGGAGAGGTCAGAGGGTCTCCCTCTACAGGCCATTGAGGATAACATTAACCAGTATCAAATGAAACATGTGATAAAATATAATTTCAGCATATCATTCGCCCACGCTTCCATATCTCCTCCAGATATACTGAAGTAGGCCAAGCTTCGACCAAGTATATCAAGACATGCCCTGTGAAATTAAAAATGACGCCAGAAACCAAATAAAACTGGCTCAAGGCCCATTTATGAAAAAGTGCGAGCATTGTTTCGTACTATTTGGATCGCATAGTGCTTTGTGTTTTACCTTTTATCGGTCCACACTGAAACTAATTGCTGTCCCAGCCGTCCTGAAGGAATTAATTTTTTCAAACACAAAAATATCCTACTTCCGAATATTGTACAAGGTACAGTCCGCGGACTTTATTTTTGATAATGTAACCCGCTATCTGAATACATAAAAAAAATTATGCCTTACAGATAGCTTTAAGGCAGCGTTTTAATAAATGTAATAATATTGACGTATTATTTTTTTGGCAAGCAAAGTTTCTGACGTCACTTTATCACCCAAATGCTTGTGACGTCACCACACACCGATACTAACACATAGACGAAGGGCTAGCATCACAATATGGCAGTGGTTTTTAAACTTTTTAAAAACGCGACCCGGTTTGTATAAAACGGAAACCTTTAAAATACATTAAACGCAGATCTTAACAAAAAACCGCTGCACTATTCTTCAATTAAGGTCGAAAGTTAACCTATCTTAAGCCATAGCATTCCGAATTTCTACCGTTTTACAACATATTTCTCTAAAACACTTAAAGTTTTTAAGTTTCTAAAAAAATATATGTTGTTTTTGACGATAATATCTATACATTTGCCACGCCGAAACGGTAATTGAATGAAATTCTTCCGATAGAAGAAAATCGTATAATTGTATATTTCGAAAATTATTATTATTGTTACATTACAAGTTATATATATATATGAAAAAAATCATAATTAATTTTTTTCTTTAAAGCTATGACATTTCCCGCGAGATTTTGGTTCTATTTTAAAATAGTTTAAACGAGTCATGTTTTATTAAACATTTTCACAATTTTCGCTTAAATATTATCGTTTTCGCGCTCCCTCTAACATTCGTATTTACATATCTCATCTTCCTCTTCTTTTTGAGCGCTTACTAACGGGCTTTAATTAACTACGAATTTCTGTCATTTTTTAATTATTACCTATACACAAAAAAAACTTAATGATTGAGCAGCTGATTCAAAACTTTTAAGAAAGATTATAGTTTTCGGCTAAGACATTTTGCAAAACAGAACAGAAGTCTTTGAATATTTTTTAGCGCAATTTTTTTGATATTTTTTGTAGTCAACGGTCGACGGCCTCCGTGGTCCCGAGGCAAGACTCTCGACTCACAATCCGAAGGTCGCGGGTTCGAACCCGGCGTGCGCAAATAAATTTTATTTGATTAATTTGTGTTATTTCACAATTTATTCATTTAAAATAATATATAGTATATTTGCGGCACGTTCCAGAGTGGAAGATACTATCAGTATCGCCCTGGTGTAAGACCACCATTCAGAATTGAAACGTTGCTTGAAATGGCTTTAGCCGTGTTTAGTGACCAGATCTGAATAGCCAGGTACTACTTCCCCATCTTCCTCTTCCCTATCTCCATCCCCTCCCCACTACCTTCAGCCTCACAACATACCCCATTTGGGGATGCCATAGTCTCACTGGCTCCAGACGGGAGCAGTTGGGACTCTTGTGCGGTATTTCACATAAAAAAAAAAAGCCAAAAGTCCAGAAAGCAGTAAAAGGGCTTGCGGGCTGCTGGTTGCTCATTACTGAGTTAATGATACGCGGCCAACCTGGGCAGCCCACGGTGCGTGGGCGGTAAAAGGGTCAATTTTTCGTAATTATTTTTAAGCAAACGATGAATGGATTTTTTTTATTTTAAAACTCATGATCAATATATACATATACGGGACTGTGTACAAGTTTTTGTACACGAATCTAAAGTATGGTTTGCAGTGTACACCGCTTTCAACAGGACACTTCGACGAAATTGCTGCTTGGTGGTTGACAACGAGCCATACGGTTCATCAGAAAAGTAAAATTTAAAAATTATCAGACGCATCCGCCGCCAAGACCCGGACAAACCTCAATCCATGAACCCGGGCACCCCTGCATAGTCACCAAACGTAGCGAACCACTTGGGGTGACCTATGGCAGAGGCGTTGGTTACCAAAAAATGGTTCCCGAGGCGGCGGTACCCATACTCGCCTCCGAAATTGAATCGCTTGTCATAATAAAGTAAAAAAATATTTTTGACTAATTAAATTTATGAACGTCTCGCGATCCCCACTTTGAAAACCATTTATATACAACACAGCTTGTCGAAACGTCACGCATGCAAAACGTGAACACCTATGGAAGTGTTAGTTCGACAAATCACACAATGGAATTCGGCGGTGCCCAGTTTTATATTGCCGAGAGTTCGCATGCTAGACGGCGGAATTCGAAGGAGAGTTGTATTGCGAAATTACTGATACTTGGGGTTATTTTTTTCCGATTTTTACTATGAGACGGCTTGTCTAGAGTATACTAGGTCAATGAGGCCAAGCCACAAGACTATAGCTCAAGTCTGTCAGCAACATTACTCAATAAGTTATTCCACAAAAAAGAAGAATAATATTAAGTACTTACTCATATATTTAAAAAAAAAAATAATAATAATTACCTCATGTGAATCTCCAGCTTGTATTTGGTTGAAAACAGCTTTGAGCAAAAGTGGCATATGAAATCCTTTTCTTTGTGTAGTGCTCTAAAACAAAACCAAAAAACATATTTATTTAATTTACCAAGAAGCCCCGCAGCGCTGCAGCCCTACAGCCCTGCAGTCGTGCAGCTCGGGTAACGAAACAGATTCAGAGGTATCGCCTGTTGTATCGCAAGCAAGTTATCTCACTTGTGCCTGTAGAGGGCGGCGTTCTGCTTGAAGGAGGAGCCGCAGTGGCAGACAAAGGGCCGCGCATCGTTGTGTATGCTGATGTGGTTCTTCAGCGACTGTTGGCTGGCAAACGTTTTCAGGCAGATCTCACAGCGGCGGGTCCTGTTCTTGTTGTGGATCCACTTGTGCTTGCGCTCCGATGTGCAAACTGGAATTACACACAAGCAACGATATATTAAAAGGTTTTCTAATTCTCTACTCTGGCGAGTGCCAGAATTGGCAAAACTGGACCTACCGGAAGACCTACGAAGAAGACAAATAATATAATAATTCTCCCTGCGTATCATTCCCATTCGTCCCCGTTCCCCTTTCGCATCTCCTTGCCCTCCGCCATCCCACTCTTCCCCTTCCACCCGTCCTGCAACCTTCCACCTTCCTCCTACCACGTTCCCCTCCTGCGTACCTCTTCCACCTTCCCTGCCTTCCCCTCTCCCTCGTCCCCCCTCCTGCGAGCCCCCGTTCCTTTGTTCCTCACCCACTCCTTCCCTCCCTGCCGCTAAACTATATGAAACACACTCATTTGTCAAAAAACTCGCGCACCACCTATTGTAAATTTTTTATACAAATTTCATAACGTCAGACGCGGTCACCAGTGAATATAAATGAATGGTAGAGGAAATAATTTCATAACGCCAGAGCTCACTATATAGAAACAATGGCGGGCATGCACACATCAAATTACCAAAGTTTCATCGCAATCGGATAAATGGTTAAGGAACACATAAGGGACAGATAATAATAAAGAAACAGAATGCATCTTGTTAGAAAACAGGTAATGAATGGGAAGACTCACACTTTTGGCAGAGCTCACAGAAATAGGCCTTGATCCCGAGATGCTTGTTGACGTGGTCCGTCAGGTCGGCCTTGCGCTTGAACAACTTGCCGCAGTGCGGACACATCATGTTCGGGGTCTTCATCTTCTTGCCCGCACTCGAAGCCCTGAAAACAAACAGATATTATATAATACATAACTTCCTTGTTGATTTGTTAACTTGGCTGATTTGTTAACTTTTCGGGACAACTTATACAGGTCTCATATAAATCGTTGTCTCCCTTACTATCAAAACGAGAAATATTGAGTGCAGTTCACATGCGGTAGAAGCAAAACTTCACAAAAACAATGACAACCTGTAGGAGTCATGAAAAGTGATGCCAAAATCAAAGCGGCCAATGAGGCGAAAATAACGTTTATAATACATTTGTCTAATCAAATATGTATGTGTTTTTATTTTTTTTATTATCAATAAAATTAGTTAGAAAAAATGTAGCCATTTTTAAATCTTTTTTATGTTTGTATGCAAAATTTTTGTATTAAAAAATTATATGTTTATTTCAAATTACAAAATTTTAAAGCATATCTTTCAAAAACAATTTTTCGGATGTGTTCAGACATATTCCATTTATTTGAATTTTATTACACAGGGAAAATATTTTGACCCTCTGACAAAACATGGTGAGGGGTTAATTGATGTCTAGGTCCTGTTTTAACTTGACCGATGCACCGACTCAACATTGCATTTTGTCCGTCTGCAAATTTGTTTGCGAGTTCCGTTTGGTTTTAGAAAGCCTACTGCATCCACTTTATCATTATTCAAGAAAGCCTTATTATTATTATAACTATTACTTTGATCCGATGGCTACCTTTGACTATGGAGCCATAAGAATTGTCATTGAGATAGTGACATTTCTTGAAAAATGTTAAATAAAATACCTATATGGTTTATAATTATAATTAATTACTTAATATTATATTAATTATCTTTATTTTTTTTTTTTTACAGTTATATTATATTTTGTTATCTCCTATACTTTACCAAAAACATGTACTGCACTTTATGTAAAAGCCCTATGGGCGTTTAAATAAATAAATAAATAAATAATTAAGTATGTTAATAAATCTTAAGATTTTGGTTTTGATTTATTAAATAAGAGAAAATTAGAAACATACTTTTTAGGCTAGCTTCTCACTCATAAGTAAAATTTACATCTTAGTTTTTGACAAGTTATTCACAGGAGTATATGCATCCGACTTGTTGTAATTATTGTTTACGGAAGTTGTTCTTGTGTAAGTGCTCATAGCGACGATAGCGACCGTTTACATCTGTAAATTTATTTGCGATAAGATGGTTTTCTGTTAACAACGATTTGCTGCTGTCAAATTTATGTGATTTTGTCAATAAGAATTAAAAGGCCCAAATAAAGTGAAGAAATAGAATTTGGTTTGAAATAAACAATTCTCCGCGTGCTTTTGTGCCCTTAAAGGTGGACATTAATGGAGTTCTTTCACTTTGTTCAAATGACAGCTACCTGACAGCAACCCACTTTGAATTCAAATATGCAATGTTATAAATAGAAACAGGATTGGACCGATAATTAAATAGAAGAATGCTGATTTTCAGAAAACTTTTTGCCACCTGAAAAATAAATGATATCCCTTCGGTTTTTGGAATCAGAAAAGTTTCTTTCCGTCTAAATTTATTTTCGTGGGGAGTGCTAATTTGATGTCTATCTAGTGTTATATTGTTTTCAGGATATAATAAGGTGGGTAATTATCCACGTAACCTCATCAGATTTTAGGTATATATAAATAAATACATATTAGCTTTATAGGAAAAAATCCTACAAAAACAAATATCTTTTAATTTTTTGACATCTCGCAACGGCGCATTTTGGTACCATTTCTTATGGCAAGTCTCTCAATTTATCAAACTGATTTGATAAACTGTGAGAAGGCTGGAAGTTGGACGCGATAAGACCTGTCAAAAAACTTGCGAAAGAACAACTTCTGTAACTTACTATAAATTAAGAGTGACTTTTGGTGTCGTTTACATTGGTAATTTGGACGGAAATTACATGAGCGACTTACGAGTGTAAAGGCAGCCTTAGGACGTAAGGTCAACTGTTCACAGAAATACTAGTATGCCCTTGCACAAGTCCAATGGTCCTGAAAAGCTTTTGGTTGCTATCAGAGGTAATATTAGGCTTAAGGAAAAAGCTTTAACAATAGAAAGGTATATAGTTGTTACATTTTAAGGTGTAGAAAAGCCGCTAGGGAGTCCTTGTCCATGTCGTCCAGTGGCGAGTGCTTGTCGAGATGCAAATTCCTCATGTGCCCTGTGCTGAAGGCTTCCTGGCATACCGGGCAGGTGAATGGCTTCTCGTTAGTGTGCGTCCTGAAATACATGGAATGCACTACTTTTAAAATGTTCAACGGCCTTCTTATAAGCATCTATCCTTTCAAAAATATGCACAAAGTTTCAACCATGAATCGCAGCGCCTCTATGACAACCCTACTATAACATGTCAAAGCAGGAACTAAATATGCAAAATGACAGTATTCAAATTGACGTTAACTGTATTCTACTGAAAAATGTTAATGTGTGCGCCAGTGGCGGTTCTTCACAGAGGGACAGTGGGGACAGTCCCCAACAGTTACATCCGAAACCTACTAAAGGAAATAACAGTCGATGCTTTGTCTTCACAGAGGGACAGTGGGGACAGTCCCCAACAGTTAAATCCGAAACCTACTAAAGGAAATAACAGTCGATGCTTTGTCTTCACAGAGGGACAGTGGGGACAGTCCCCAACAGTTACATCCGAAACCTACTAAAGGAAATAACAGTCGATGCTTTGTCTTCACAGAGGGACAGTGGGGACAGTCCCCAACAGTTACATCCGAAACCTACTAAAGGAAATAACAGTCGATGCTTTGTCTTCACCATATGAATGAATTCTTTGAACATAAAAGCAATTAACATTTGCAGAAATAAAATACAAAAAATTATTCTGGATCATTTAATGCGACCCCCACGCTGGCCAGAGGGAGCGGAATGATAGCCGGTGGCGGCCAGCGCCGTCAGCGGACCAGCGCACGAACCATCTCACTCGGTCAATATCTCAGTGCGCAGAATCTATTGCGCACTTGGGGGATATTCCGAGTTATCCCCCAAAGCATTTTGGTATTCTTTGCGTTGCTTTCTCGGTCATAGAGGCAATCCGAGAACCGCACAGGCGCATTCGTAGATGAATTTCAAATACCGTAGGGATAATCCTATGTTTCCCCTCATGACAGAATACCGAAGCATTTGTTTGCGAGTTTTGAGCGGGAATTGCTGGCGTTCAAATAAGTTCGATAACAATCTTGCAAGATAAAGCGATATTTTTATCGTAGTTTATTATAAATTGGTACATATTTATCTACAGACATTTTATATTATTTTGCATTTAGTTATCCGATTAGCATGATTTGACCATCAAAATTTTAGTTTGAGAAATTTTATATTAGGTATATTCTCCGGGTAGTGAGATTACGGTAGGTACACATAAAAAATGTCAATCCCACCATCAAAGTGCTCGAGCCACCACTGGTGTGCGCGATGCGAATTCAATGGAGGACACGTTTGTGTTAGTGTCGAAAAAGGCTGTGCCTTTCAGTACCAATCATAAATGTAGCAATCAGTGCCATCTGTTGGAACCTCTATTATTTAGTACAATGTTACTAACGAAATAAAATAAAATGTTATGTTGGCATTTGTGCAGTTGAAAATTATATAATTTTTATTTTATCCAGTGATTTGCTCGTATGTAATATGATTAAATGAAGTGGTTATAATTGTGTCAACAAAAGTGTTGTAAGTCAAAAAAGTTCATTTCAAAGGAGAGCGAAAACAAATGAATGAATGATGAACAAGCGGTCCCGTCGAAAAGAGATACTTACATAACACACTATCGCGTAACATTGTCGAAAAGAGATACTTACGCAACATCTTGCGGTGATTAAATGATCTAACATAAATACGGTTTTGGTGAGGCATAGATAATCACAATCACTTTACTTCTTAGAGATATACGTAAAATAGAAAATTTTGACTTACAACACTTTTCTACGGGATTTGCAGTATGTTATTTGGATATTTGATTGGCAATCCAATTAATATCAATTAATTTACTGTTTTTCCTACTGCCTACCCTGATTAAAAACCATATTCATGTCACTGCGCTGCTCATACCAAACAATAGAGCAATGCTGTTTCATCTGCAGGATCAATACTTTCAGTCTAAATAAAAATAAAAATTTGGTTACAAAACCAATAAGGATTAAATAAAAACGAAAGTGAAGGTAACAAACCTCAGATGAACAGTCAAATTGTATTTCAATTTGAATGTTTTTGAACAGAACTCGCAGCTATATTTGTCCTCAGCGTGTTGGGTCCTGAAAAAATAGAAGAAAACATTTTAGGATCGCAACTCTAAAACTATCGTTGATTGATAGTGTGTATAAAATAAGGATTCCGTGGCAACACCCCTTTGAAGTAATTAAAAGTGATAATGAGTTAAATAGCCCATAACCTAACCTACTTAACTCGTTGTTATCACTTAATGACTTTTCAAAAGAGAGATGAAATGCTACTTCGTTGAGTTGCCCGCTCACCGAAATAAGAGATGACATGTGACGTACCTATGTTTGTGTAAGGCCGCACCCTGTTTGAAGGAGGCTCCGCACTCATCGCAGGAATACTTCCTCTCGTCCGAGTGTATCTTGACATGCTGATTGAGGTGACTCACATTTTGAAAGACTCGTTTACAAATGGGACACTTCAGATTATGCTTCATTCCGTGATGCTGGGACTTTTTATGGGAATACCGGTGCATATATTCATTTTTATAATCTGAAAATATTATATAACATCATTACTAATAATTAGTTAGAAAGGAATGATGTCACGAGACACAATTGTATACTTTTTACCCAACTTCACTTTGAAAGCTTATAATTTTGTCATTTTTTGAGTTATTGAAAACTAAATTTACTGTTGTTATTTAAATATAACACTTTTTCATGAAACAGACAACCTCATTCAGAATAATAAAAAACTTTCTTGAAAAAAAATGGGTAACATATATTAGGTTGGTGAATATCACTACTGACAGGTAAGCTTTTTGACTCCGGACCCAGAGGTTACGAGTTCAATTAATGGTGATGTGAGGGGGAACCTCTGCCTTTAGAAATTACTGGCTGCATCAGCTGGGTGCCTTCTTTCTGGTATTCAATGATTAATCTAAACTAAATAAAATACGGGTTACTCACATTTCTGGCAGAGTTTACAAAAGTACTTTTCCTGTATATAATCAGGATGGGTCTTCATGTGTTCTTTCAGTTCCAGTTTACGTTTGAAGGTCAAACCGCACTCGGGGCAAATTTTTATTTTTATCTTCAACTTTAAACCTTTCTTTAACTTAAATTTCTTAAGACGCAAGCCCATTTGGTTTCCTATGTCTGAAACCACAAGAGACGCATAATTAATACTATATTTGCAAATAAAAACCAATCAAAAGTTAAATTAAATATACTATTTGTTGTTAAAATTAGCAAGACAATCAAAGAAACAACTAACAGAAACTAATCTTACTCGGTTCTGCTTTTATTTCCTCCAATACAGACTCGCTGTCGGCCAATCTCTCCACTAGAAATTCATCCTGATCGATGTCACAATCGAAGGCTTCCAGCGGCAAATCAATAGAATTATCATCATACTCTATCTTAATGAGCTTCTCATCTTTACACTCTTCTTCCAAGAAATCCTCTTCGCACTTGTTCTCTGCTTCCTCCTCCAAATTCACAAACATTTGCGAGTTTATCCGAGCCTTGGGCAGTCCCAGAGCCACACTCAAACTCTTGTCCACCGACCTCAGCGTGTTGTAGCTTCTATCGCATTTATTGCGGAAGCTGTAAGCCGATTTCAACTCCAAAATGCAGCAGTGACAAATTTTGTGAGGAAGACCATCTGTCGGTTTAACCTGCAAAAGAAAAGAGTTTTAAAATAATAGAAAACGGATCACATTAATGAAACATTTATTAGGTGGTTCATATTACCGTAATAACAAATAATAATAGTTGGTTTAGATTATAATTTATTCCTCGACATAGATTGAGTCCCCTTTCTTTGGAAATTCCCATTAAATCTTCTTCATCTTATTCTATTTTCGTCACAACTTTCTTGTTTTTTGCAAAATTATGCTTTTGTAAATTATATCGTCTTACCAGATATTGTGTTTATATATTCATAAAATAGAATACAATCTACCACATGCAGTTTCCCCAGAATAGCTGGTTGTGTTCAGAGAAATGATTTCTAAATGTATCCTGGATGCGCCGACGTTCAAGAGAGCAGATTATAATTTTTGTTTGTCTTTGATAGTGAGATTTTTAAAAAATTAAAGTAGAGCGTTTTTCTTATTAGAACTATTGATATTATTTTTTAACTTTCTCCATCTTCCCCATCGTAAATAGTTGATCCATTTAGTAATAGAGTTGAAGTGAATATTTTGTGCATATTAAGTAAGCAGAATACGGAAATATTACCAAAAGTGTAGGTACTAACCGCAAAAGAAGAGCAAGACGATATCATCTCGGAATAAGTGATGCTTTGATAATTATTATCTGTGTCTTCCATTTTACTGAAGATGTGCTCCACACCACCCGATCCCAAACAGCATCTACAAGTTCTCTCCATTTTGTTTTATCTACAATTATATACCGTGCATAGTTTATTAGTACCACCGATTAGAATATTCCAAACCAAAACACAGCACAGACAGCATAACTGCAGATTACAATTCCAATTTACAACAATGTTTCAATTGAAATATTAACTTCACTAAATAAAGTAACATATTATCTAACATGACATTTATTAGTCTTTAATAATACTGAAAAGCATAAAATATCAAGATTGTGAACGAAATAACTTCGGAAATAATCGGAAACCGATCAACGTCAAATGCATCTGTCACAAATAATCATAAACAATATTTTTAGTTTTTCTATGAATATTAATAACAAAATGTCTATGTTCTGCATAAAAGGACCCATTCAAATCATAAATCTAACGTCCCATGTTCAATCAAGTCGTTGCGCGATGTAACGTGTTGTGTGCAGTCAACTTTGTAGGCGTTCAAAGCAAAACCACCTAGATCCCAAGGCCGGGACACTCATTCAAATCAGCCTCTTAACTTTTATGGGATCCCAGAAAAATTCTCATTTTCCAATAATTTTAATATTTTTATTCTTATTTATTAAATTATTTAAAAATATTTTACTTAATTAAAAAAAAAATTTTTTACGGTTTTTCATACAAGTTAGAAGGCCGATTGGATTCACTGTCCCGGCCTTGTGATCTAGGAGGTTTTGTTCAAAGAGGAATTAACCCCTCAGGCCTCGACCGTATTAGGTCAAAATATTTCCGTTACTGATAACGAAATAAATAATGTTACATTGCATTATAGCCACTTGATACTTGCATCAAGCGGCTATATATTACGTGTTTCATCATTGCCTATCTCGGTTACTTTGTCCCGGTGACTATCACTGGATGTCAGTAGATCCGAGGAACACGCTATTTTGGAGCCAGGTCCTATTGGATTTACAAAATAGTCACCAACACTTAGTGGGTGAAGCCCAACCAAAAGCCGCCCGCAGGGCCTAGCAGTAAAAACCTACGGAGCGGATCTATCTTGAAATAGTAATTAAAAGTAAGTACGCGTATACTCACAATATGATGAATGGGCAATGAAACGCAGTCTTTAAGTATTTTTTAGTAATTGTAAGAAAACACACATATCTATACAATGAAATTTAGTGCACATTAGAAAAATACTAGTACGATGATTCAATATATAATAGTACCTGCTATAAGCCTGATATAGTAAGTAAAATAAAGTATAACATACAAAGTAAATCTTATCAGAAAATTAATTATGTGCATTTAAATAATAAAACAGAATAAAAAATAGTGTAATTTACTTGCAAGGTTTAAAAAATTTATGTTTTTATTATTATTTATTAACCAAGATACATTTTTTTTGTAATTGCCACCTCACTAGGCTGAGCTTGTTCCGAGGTGGCAGGAATTTAAAAGAAAAAATCAAATAAATTAATAAATAGAATTGAAGATAATAAACAGAAAATGAAAATGAACGAGAGAAATAAAAAGGAAAAGAAATAGAGAAGTGAAGAAAATTATTTGAGAAGAAAAGATAAAAAATAAAGGTTACTAATTGTAGAAGTTATCAAGCTCCAGTATTTAATTTTTATCATGCCGCAGTATTGTTGACTATCCATGTGTGAATTTAGTGTTTTAGATTTTCGCTTTTTGTCAAGTGAATATCTTTAATATCTTTTTCAATTAAATTGGAAACTCTTGGAGCCATTTTATGGCAATGTCTTTGTCCATATGTGGTATTTGTCTTCGGAGTCATGTGTTGATGTCTATGTCATGGGTTGGTTTAGTTTGTCTTTTTGGTAATGTTTAGATATAATTTTGATGTACAGTTTCTGTATGTTCAGTACCGCGAAATCCTTAAATAACTGTATTGTCGAGAATTTATAAGGTTTTTTTGTGAAACTTTAATTTAGGCTTTTTGCGCTTTGACGAGAGGGTCCATGTTAGTCTTAGCAGCACCACCTCAACCAATCATACCGTGGGTGGTAATTGATTGGCCTAACGCGTAGTATACATATGGTTTGAAAGTCTTCATTGGCATTATGTTTCGTATGTTATTAAAAAAATATATAAGTTTTCTGACTTTGCCTGCTGTTTTATTTATTTGTTCTGTCCACCTAAAATAGTTGTCGATGTAAATGCGTAATAAGTATTTGATTATCTGAGTCCGTGTTAGTGCGTTGCATAGGCAGTTTTTTTAGACGTGCAGTTGTGTATGGTTAAGTTTTCATTAAGTCTTGGTTAGCCAATTTTTAACCCGGTTGATTCCATCAGCATCTTTTTTTATACATTTTTCCAGGAGTCAGAAGTGAAAACGAGAACAGTATAATCCGCAAAGCAAATAACTCTCCGCTAATATCTAACCGACACAGGCAATTGATCTAAAGTAAAAACAGGATGGGTCCTAATGTACTTCCTCGGGGAACTCCGTAAGTTACGTATCTGTTTTGGCTTGTTACGTTGCTGAATTTTAGTGCGTGGCTGCGTTCATATGATTTGAACCAGTTATATACAGAATTTTTAATACCTATGTTATCTAATTTTTAAGAAGAATTTTATGGGACACTGTATCAAAATCTTTACTTAGATCTAGAAAAACCGCAATGCAGCTTATTTTTGGTCAATTTTTTTATAATGGTTTCTGTCACTTTTAGTATTGCATTCTGTACTCTCATATTCTTTCGAAAACCATGCTGATTTTCTGATAGAATTTTATGTTTGTCTAGGTAGTCTACCAGTTGAATTTTCACTAAATTTAGGCCTATAGTTAGAGGGATTTTTTTATCTCCGTATTTGTAAATAGGTACTATGTTTATACTTTTAAAATAACTGGGGAAAATACCAAGAGTAATACTCAGATTACAGAAACAAGTAAAGGGAAGGGCTATGTGGTGTTTTATTTCTTTTATTAGTTTAGTGTCAAGTTTTTCGGGTCCAGTCGCACAATCGTTTCTCATTTTATGTATGTAATGTATTATGTCTTTGGTTCGAAAAGTTTTTACTCTAAATGTATTGTTATCTTGTGCATTAGTGGTATTGTTATTAGCAAGTGTATCTTCGTCAGTGTTCGTTTTATTTAGTAGTGTTTGGCAATGTCGGCAAAGTAATTATTTAATGTGTTGGCAATATCGATCTGATCAGTTAAAACTGCATCATTAACTTCTATTTGTTGGAATTGTGCTGCTGGTTTTCTATTTACACTGTTGATTTCCTTTACTGCGTTCCATAATACTTTCGGGTCATGTTCGTTTTCGTCAATTTTTCGTCTGTAATATTGTTCTTTTGATTGTTTCACTATAGATCGGCAGATATTTCTATATTTTTAGTAGGTTTGAAGCCTGATATTATTCAGTGAGTTTGATGACTGTTTGTGTGGTTTATCACGGTTATGTAAACATTTAACCAGGTTGTCGTTGATCCAAGGCTTATTTTTTCTATTTTTGTGAACCAATTTTCGGAAGGTCGTGTATTTTATCAAAATCATATTTATTTTTTCAGTAAAATTCATCATTGCAGTGTTAACGTCTGTTTCATTTAAAATATTTACCCAAGAGAATCAAGAGATGATCTAACAGCTTCATAATCTATGTATTTTGTAAAAGTTGGAAATAGAGCCAGTCCTTAAAAACAAAAGAATTGCTAAAAAAAGGCAACACGATGAAATTTGTGAGGAAGGATCAAGAACGCTAGATCCGACTGGGCAATTTTATAAAGACATAAAATTAGTATTTGACAAATTTTTAACAGAAATTGCAACAAGAGTAGAAACCGCAAAAAGTCTACATATAAGAGCTTGTAACTGAAATTAATAATAAATCAAGTGCATTTGACCTGTGTGCAGCATGACTTGCAAAAAGCGTTTCCTAATGTTAGTATAGCTTTAAGGATATACTTCAAATTACCAACGACATCTGCGAAGCTGTGAGCGAGGCTTCAGCAAACTGAAATTATTAAAAACATTTCTGCTTTCAACAACGAGTCAGGAACGTCCATCTGGCCTCGCGATTCTAGCCATTGAAAATAAAACTCCCTTTGAGACGGATTTTGGTGAGCTAACAGATTTTTTCGCAGAAAAGAAAGCACGCCGTATAAAACTATAGCAAGATTTGAAAGAAAAGCTACTGGGACCTAAAGATTGAAAAAATGTCTTGAAAAATGCCTTGAAAATCCTGCCCCGGTTCATAAAAGTTGTATCTGGGGCTGCCGACACGCCATAGATTTGATGTGTTTTGGCGAGCCTTCAAAATTTTAAAACTTTGTAAATTATTTTAACTATTAAAAAAGATAAATTGTATTGGTATTTTAGAAGTACTGGTATTTGTAAAACATTAAAAAATGGACTGCAGTTCCATATTGCAGATTAAAGTTCGATGAAAACTAACAACAAAAAAAAGTTTTCTTTAAATTTCAACATTGTCTAGGATATATTTTTCTTCTGAACCAAAGAAAAGAAGGAACCAAGAATTTAAAAAACACAAATTTAAAATAACATTTAGATTATGTAACGATTTCACTCGAAGAGCCGCTTTTAATATGAAGCACGTGTTATTGAGCACCTTTTGGTTGGTGGTTTGTTGACATATTATATTCCACACTATTATAATATTGGTCAAGGACTCTTTATTCTTTTGCAGAATAACGGACATGAGAGTAAACAATCTTGACCGTCGATCAATATTTTGCTATAAATTTAATTTTGAATAATGTATCGACAAGGGCCAAGGGGCCGGACAAGAGGACAATAGTTATATTATTTTGTAGATTTTCTTACGCAGCATGAAAACAAAAATAAAGAAAACTGTTGAACGGTTTCTTTTACGTTCAATAAATAACAAAGACATGATTTTATATTTTCACGCCCAAAAGTATTTGCCATGTTGTTGGCTAAAGGAGGCACCCCAAAAATAAATAACAAAGTTCATTTTTATTATGTGGCCACGATTCACTTTGTAGTTATTATCCTAACTAATCTATCTCTCTCTCTAATTTATAGGTTAACCGGGTAGGAATGTACATATTATAATATGTATGTTTAACAATTAGGGGATAATTTGAAGAGCGCCATTTTTGTGAAAAATCACCTCAAGGGCGCCGTACAATTTATTATGAATTCTTAGGCTCTATCTAATTTTATTCTTTACAAATAGATACATAAAACATACTTACCTTACAGGTCACTTCCGATAAACACAGTTAGAAAGTTTATGCTTGGAGAAGATACGACTTTGCACGTGTAGGACACTATATTTAAAATACTTGACATTTCGTGGTTTTTATATTTGCTACCCCCATCACTGTTGATATTACATTTATAAGAAGATTTGTGCCCAATTTTGCCCAAATTTGAGTTAATATTTATTTTGAAAGACTGGAGAATTTAGGACTCTTTGTATCAGTATTTAATGTGAAACTTCTATAGCACGCCTATAATTTGGATTTCTGGTGAAACGGACCTCATCGGCCACTTGATAATGATGTCACTTTTAAAGGCTCCTATTGGTTCAGGTATGAAACGGGAATTACACGAGGTCTGCGCTCATTGGTCGCTTTGATTATGACCTCACTTTTCAAGTATTGGTTGAGATTGTTTTGGTAAAGTTTCGCTTCTACCACGTGTAAACTGCACTCGTTTTTTTTTGTTTACTTTAGCTCCACGCAGGAGGCCCTGAAGAAAATAATTTCCCTATGTGGCCTATGTCATCTTAGGGAATACTGTGTGGGGGATTTTTTTAAGGAAAGGAAGAAGAGGAAGTTCTGTAAAGGAAACAGGTATGAGTATAATTTTCCTATAACATCTTAGAGCTTACTGTGTGGAAGGTTTTTTTAAGGAAAGGAAAAAGAGGAAGTTCTGTGAAGGAAACAGGTATGAGTGGTGGGTGGAATCTGGGAGTCAGTGTGTCCAGGAGTGATGGACTTACGGAGGTACAAACTCACTGCGGTGCAAGGCGATGTTTCGAGAGAGTACAACTGGAAACAATGCCTCAATCAATTTACACAAAACCTTGACAAATTATATACTTACCTAAACCTTCATCATAAATCACTCTATCTATTGGTGAAAACCGCATGAAAATCCGTTCAGTAGTTTTTGAGTTTATCGCGAACAGACAGACAGACGCGCCGGAGGACTTTGATTTATAATATGTAGAGATTTTATGAAGTACGTAAGCGTGCAGAAAGGCTATTCCCTAAAATTTGTGATAAGAGATCGTTCTCCCGCGAGAAGTACTGTCAGATTTGTGTGATTTTCTACGGCTGTTATTTGCTTTTTCTATCGGCCGATGTCAAAATTTCAGCTGTGAGCTGTCATGTATTTTAGTTTGGGTCGTTTTAAACACGAATTCCCGCAAGTATGCATGATTACTTACTTATTTAAATACTTTTAAAAACTAATTCTTTAAAACTTGTTGTTTGGCACCACTGTGTACTAGTGCCTACATCTACATGTTTATGTACTCAGAGCCCAGCGCCACCAAGAAACCACTGTAACAATAATAATTTAGTCTAGTGTCCAGTGTAATTCGCCGGACTCGAAACATAAATTTATTCCAAAATTTATTTGTACAAAATTGGTTTGAAATAATGTACCTACCAATATAACCACGTACCCACAGATATTCATTAAACTCGTTATCCTTTCTTATTTGCATACTCTATAAAGTACTTACTTCGACTTTATATTTTTTATAATTATATCATTTTTATATTCTTTAAAATATTGCTTTCTATGTTCTATACTTTTCATATTATTTTTATATTCTACAATATTCTTCCATACTCTTTTATACTCTATAGTTATTTATTGTTTCCATACTCTTTAGTCATTTACATTCTTTTATATTCATTTATATTCTTTAAATTTCTTTAATATTATTTTATTTTAATATGTATATTTATATATTTTTATTTTATTATTTTTTTTTTATATTCTTGCATATTTCTTTATATTGCGTCTGTTAATGTACTGTTTACGAAAATTGACTACCACAACACAGGCATGTGCCTAGTATGGTGGTCGAAAAATCCCCAATTTGTGTAACAAACAATTCAAAGAATAAAGAAACTTAATAATTAATAAATAAATTATTTATTAATTTAACAGCCGTAGAAAATCACACAAATCTGACAGCACTTCTCGCGGAAGAACGATCTCTTATCACAAATTTTAGGGAATAGCCTTTCAGGTAGACTGTCGCCGGGTGCTGGTCTGGAATACCGCTGCTGCCGGGTGCTGGTCTGCAATACTGGAATACCGACAATACTGGAATACCGACATACCGACATACTGGAATACTGTCGGTCTGCAATTCTGGAATTCCGGCCGACCCGCAGTAGATCGACGAAAATAAGTGATTAATTTATTAAAAATCAATAAGGGACATTTGGACACATTCATTCCTACTATTTATACTAAAATTGAGATGTGTAAAAGCAAAGGCAGCAATCTCCCACTTAATAAATAAACCAAAATACTTGTGTTTTTGAGAAAAAGGCAAAAAACATATAAAAAAATAAAAAAACTTTTTAATCGGGAGATTGCTGCTTTTGCTACTAAGTGTTGGAGATTGCTGCTTTTGCTTCATACAGCATTGGAGATTGCTGTGTTTTACTACAAAACTTTACAAAAAACCGCCATCTTTGTTTCTTGTTGATTGGCTTCAAGGAATACTTCATAAATCAATAAGGGGCAATTGAATTAAATAAAAAAAACTTTAAAAAAAATATTATTGGACAACTTTAATTCTAAAAATACCATCTAGGGCTAGGGACACAAGTTTATTCCGGATAATAGGTTTTATTATGTGTGGAACAAAAATAAAGAAAAGGTGACAATTTTCTGAATAATGAATACATAATTCAAATACTTTTTTAAATTAGCTCCATAGTTCAGGAAAATAATTTCCCTCAAGGCCTATGTCATCTTAGGGGGAAGGAAAAAGGTATGAGGGTAGGAATCTGGGGCTAGCATCCAGGAGTGACGTATGAATCTATCCTTTCAACTGCGGCGCAACTGATGGGTGAAGAGAGTCCGGCTGGGGAGGAGAAAAGTCCTCTTTCGACCTCGATCCAGCCCGCCACGCAGTAAGTAGGCAGACACATCCGCCGCCAAGACCTAGTCAAACCGCACTCCAAAATAACAAAGGCCACCCCTGCTAAGTCACCAAATGTAGAGAACCATTTGGGATGACCTATGGCAGAGGTGTTAGTAATCCAATAAATGGTTCCCGGGGCGGTGGTACCCATTACCGCCTCGCAAATTGAAATATTTTTTTGTAAATATTTGAGCAAAACAGCATTTTGGAAAGGTTTTGAAACTTTTGAATGTCCATCATTCTTAGGCTAGCGCGTCTAAATGCCTTTTTGCATGCACGACCTTTGAACTTTTGAACTATCTTGGAGAGAGGTAAATAGCTGACATATCGTCAAGAGACGATTTATCGAGCGCTGCCAAAATATCTCTAATGGATAACGCGTTAGGTATTTACGAATATAATCTCGGTTCAGGGTCGATGTAGCCACGAGTGTTGCCATATAAATCAGCATCGGCCGGAGGAAACCGAACTGTAACCGCCTCAACCGCCAGCAGTCTGCCAACGCGCTAATCGTATTTATTTTAGCCTTGTTTATTGTCCAGTAAGGCTGCACGTATGCAGAAGGAAATGTAATTTATAATATAATTTGGAAGGTGAAATGAGGGAAAATACCACTTAACTGTGTTATGTTTATTTATTTTTCTATATCATGTGAACAGGATATCAAAATTATCCCTCTCATGTAGTCTAAATTTTACTGATATATTATATAAATATTATTTGACCGGATGCGCCGAAGCGGAGAGTGGAATTAATACTGGGACTGGGACTGGGCTCATAATATGTTTTTTTAACACGACACACCGGAACTATATTACTAATTATTTCTGGAAATTTTTTTTTTATGTCTATCCATTCTTGATGTTTTGATAGTGACTGTTGACTGATTTTTATCAATAAATTATGAAACACTCTTACATAATAATATTATATCTGTTTTTGATCTTACACTTAGTATTTATTGTGTTATAAAATTATTGTATTTCTGGTGGCAAAATATTTTTTTAACTCGTATCTACGTACGTAGCAAGTCGTGGGTAGGTTTTGCAGGTATCTTCATATTTCTTATGTGAGCAAATATAATCATTATTATCAATATTTCGTAACCTCAGTTGGACAGGGTTCTAACTGCACTCACCAAAGTGACGAACAACATTGCACCTCGGTAATAATGATCGACTGTAACAACGTCTAGTGCAAACAAAATAGAGATTGTAAAAGATCAAAGTGATGTTAGAACCTTTTAAAATAAATGGATCTAAAATAAATTATGTTAGAACTTAATCATACAAGTCTCTCCGGAAATACAACACATATGGATCTGAAAATTATTTTGGTTATAGAGATGAGCAATAGCAATGATTTTGCATCAAAAGGTAATTTTTGAAGATATGTCAGTTAGAACCTTATCCAACTGATGTAACGATTTATATAGTGCATAATAATAATATTTTTTTAAAAATTAAAAATTTAATAAAATAAATATTAAATATATATTTTTTAAATAACTTATTTCATTGATGACGCTATTCCAAATTGCTGTAATATTCAAAAATCTGTTTCTGAAAAATAAGAAAATATACAGATTTAGGAAATGAGATTAAAAGAATTTGGCATTCTCAGACTATAAAAACATTACCATTTGTTATTTCGGCTACTGGCATTATACCTAGCTCTCTCATTCAAAATTTAGGCTTATTAGATTTGTCAAAGAATCTATTTATAAAAATGCAAAAATCAGTCATATTAAATACATGTAGAATTAAGAAAGATTTTTTAAAATATTTATATTGAGGGATCAGTAGGATTTATCGGTCCAGTTAGGAGTTCTATCGAGTCGAACCCTCTGATATGAAAATATCTGGAGTCGGTGAAGTATTTTCCCATTTGGTTTCTGGTAAGTTGACATGTTGTTCTTGTATTGTTTTGTATTTATTATACTTATACAGTGCAATTACATAGCGTGGATTGACTAGACGATCATTTGTGGAAAAGTGTGTGGAAGGGTTTAGTTTTTCATGTGGGGAAGATTTAACCCGGACATAGTCATAAAAATAAAATAAATAAAGAATAACTTGTACAGCACCGTGTTTTGTTAAGGGGGTATTCGAGTCTAGAAGCATGAATTTTAGGTGTTTTTTCACAAACAAACAAAAATATTTTTGAAGCCATTATTTTACCAAACATTTAGACATTAAAGAATACATTAAAAAAATCAAACGAACAAATTAAAAGTTACAGGGTGTTGAAGTGGGTGGTCTCAAAAATATGGCGCGCCCTGGTTGACACAATTGCAAGCCTTCTAGTGATCCGAAAAAAAAAAACAAATTAAGTTTTAGTCCAAACAAATGCTGCTATGGCATGAACCTCGGAGAAGTCATAAATATTTTTTTTCGCACAAAAAGGCGGCTGTCTGAAAACATTTTTAACAGTTTTTTTTGACTTTCCGATTTTTTTTAGAGTAGTTAAAATTTTAATTTGGTTGTAGTTCTGATTCATGCCATAAAGTAGTGTATAGAGAAGGCTCACATCAAATTTCAAGTAAATTGATTGGTTTAGTAGAACTTGAGATATCGTGTCAACAGTCTCGAAAAAAGTGGTTTTGAGAAAAATACGTTAAATTTTTTTTGTTCAATTTAGATTTTGGTTAGAATCTGACTAAACCGCGAAATTAAAATGGTGATAGCTTTTAAAATAATGCGAATTTCGAAAAATCTTTTTAAGGAAATATTTAAACTTTGGAAATATGAAGAAAAGAAAAATTGTTTTTTTTTCTAGACTAGAATACCCCCTTAAAAATCAAGAATCAAGGGCGCTTCATCGCTAATATTGACTTCAATCTCAATTCGGCCAAAGGTACTCGTATTAATCGGGCAGATTGTTAAATGATGACATTTTTTATTTTTTTTATTTCATTTAACACGTTTTAACCGACTGTATAAGTGTAATAAATAAGCCAAATTTCAGTAAACAATAGATTTTTAACATGTCTAAAAAATTTTCGGTTTAAAAAAAATAATAATTTGTATAGCACCGTTTTTTGTTAAAAATCAAGAATCAAGGGCGCTTCATCGCTAATATTGACCTCAATCTCAATTCAGCCATTAAGGCAGGTACTCGTATTAATCGAGCAGATTGTTAAATGATGCGATTCAAAGTACAACCTTATTTTTTGCCATTCTCTTTGGTAAATTTCCGATAAGCAAAAATTATTATTTCACACTTCACTAAACTCACCAATAAAATATATTTATTCTTCATCGTCATTTAGCACTTTCTGATAAAGTATAGGTAAACAAAAGTTTGATAAATAATGACTAAATTCTTGCTTTCAGAACAAACATAATTATGGAACACTCCTCTAGAAGAGAAGGGGAGGGGGGAATTAAAAATACATGTTTACAAACTACGTCGGGTGAGATATCGTTTATGATTCCGTGTCAGTTGATCCCCGACAGTTGCCCCCTCTGGCGTTCATATATACAATATGCAGTCGGTTTAGGGAAAATAGGTAAACTTACTTACACAAAATATAACTCAGTGTCCTCAAAGGGGTGTGCAGAGAGAATGAAATTTTGGATTCTTAGTAAAACAAATCGTCTTTACTATAATCAATCAAACATCTGCTTTATGTAGAATTTGTGGAAAAATCATCAATTTAAAGTAGGTACTTGTCTATAATAATATAATATAATACATTAATGCAATACAATATAGAAACAAAAATTTAAAAAAAAAACATTATTATAAATATGCATTTACGAAAATGGGCAGTAATAAATTTGCATTAAATAATCTTGACAAAGCATTATGACGTTTTTATGAAGTTTCATATAAATAAGTACCTAGGTACCTACCTACAATGAAATATAATCAATTAGATTTAAATTCTGTACAGCAGACCAGATAAAGGGGCTACTTATTGCTTTATCAATGACTACCGATTTAACATAGAGATTATAGCAGGGTTGGCACGAACCACGAATTGAAAAAAAAAATTAAAAACTCTCATGAACAAATTTTTTGGGAAAATAAGGTACCTGATATCTGAAAAGTTATTTTTGGGTTCGTATGAATGGCATAGAAATTATGATAAGCAATTTTTAAAGTGCAAACGTTTGAAATTTGAGATGGAAAAACTTGTACGGACGTCATTCGCTCTTAGTTTGTCTTCACAAGAGGTTGATCCGATTGTCTTCCTGATTTAATTATTTTGAGTGAAATTTTTTTTTTTTTTTTTTATATGAAACACCGCACAAGAGTCCCAACTGCTCCCGTCTGGAGCCGGTGAGACTATGGCATCCCCAATCGAGGTATGTTGTGAGGCTGAAGGTAGTGGGGAGGGGAAGGAGATAGGGAAGAGGAAGGTGGGGAAGTACCTGGCTATTCAGATCTGGTCACTAAACACGGCTAAAGCCATTTCAAGCAACGTTTCAATTCTGAATGGTGGTCTTACACCAGGGCGATACTGATAGTATCTTCCACTCTGGAACGTGCCGCAAATATACTATTTATTATTTTAAATGAATAAATTGTGAAATAAGACAAATTAATCAAATAAAATTTATTTGCACACGCCGGGTTCGAACCCGCGACCTTCGGATTGTGAGTCGAGAATCTTGCCTCGGGACCACGGAGGCCGTCAAAATGGTTTTGTATTAAGTAATTTCGTGTTCCAACAAAGGAAATGAAAAATCAAAACCAATTTCGAGAGCCCCGCAGGTGAAATTTTTTTCCATGGTACCTATTCCCAATTGGATGAAGTGAGTCGAATATGAATTATTACATTCACAAATACATGGACAAAGCGCCACAGACAAAAAAAAAATTACCTCGAAGCGCAAAAAAAATAAATGCTTTCGATTTTTATTTTTCGGAGAGTCAGTATTTCATCAATATTTAAAAGAAAATTCGTTTGTATTTTCTTAAAGTGAAATATGTTTGTATTGTATAAAACGGAAAGCTTTAATACATCAGTTTAAAAACTGGCTAGTTAGTACCTAGTGAACAAATGCGGCAGGTGCCCGCCAGAAACGAGCGTCGCTAAATTAAGTCCCCTATCATTGTAAATGTCACTGGAAAAAATTTCAATTTCGTAGCAAATTATAAAGTCCGTAATGATGTACATTAGTTATTCCTACGTGAAAATTTTCACGGTCAAGAACTCAAATTTAAGTCTCATTTTCAAAATAGGAATCAGTTGTGTGAAGAACAATTCACACAAGCGATAAAATAGGTATACTTAACTTTTGGACTTTGGTTTGGTTTTATTTTCAAGATTTTATTTTCTTTTTAGCGCAACCCTGTTTTAATAGCCGCGATTATTTGCTGCCCCGAAGACCGGCGTCGTGTTTATCAATATCAGTTAGTTGATCGGTGAGGTCCCTCCCTTGAGGTCGCTGGTCGCTGGTCGCTGGTAGTGTCTCTTCTGGCTCTGAAGGTCTGAAGCTGTGCGATGAATAGTTTGATATTTTTGGTGGTCGCTGTTTCCCTCGGGTCGCAGGGTATTGAGGGAGCCAGCGTAAAGAGAGAGGAACTCTTCAAGCTAGATTTGATCCACTTCAATGATTTCCACGCGAGGTCAGTTAAATAAGTTAATAATATTATTAAAATTACAATACAAATAATATCTACCAGACTAATGATAACAATTGCTTGTATTGAATAGAATAAGATTAAAACAAAGCGTAAGAAAGAAGTACCTACCAGCGTAGTCAAATAATCAAGTCTTTTTCTTTCTTTCTATTTATATAATTTCTACGTTTTAAAACATGGTTTTATAACTTTAAGTTTTTAATTTTCTAAAAAATATATATGTTATTTTTTAAGATAATATCTATACATTTGTCACGGCAATTATATGAAATTACCTCGTTAGAAAAAATCGCGAAGTATTCTTCGAAATTTATTATAAACGCGTTTTTTTCTGTTTTTTTACTATGTATGAAAAAATCAGTGTTTCTTTAAATGCTATTTAAAGAAACTGAAAAATGCTTTAAATGCTATTTAACGAGATTTTTGCTCTATTTTAAGCGAGTCATGTTTTATTAAACATTTTCACAATTTTCGCTTAAATATTATCGTTTTTAATATTAGCGCGCTCCCTCTAACATTCGTATTTATATATTTTTTTCTCTCTCTAACATTCGTATTTACATATCTTCTTATATTTTTGAACGCTTACTACCGGGCCTTAATGTATAGTTTAAGAGGTACCAAAAGTGGCATTTGACTCTTCTTTTGTTGTGTCAATATTATTTTCAGCTGAAATGCGCACGTACGCGGTACGCATCTACACTATCTACCTAAACCTAAGAGTGTGGATATAATCATAGTTCCATGACCTAAACACACAAAAACATTATCATGAAATGTAGGTATGTTACAAGAAAAAATACACATTTTGCCTTTTGCGGTTGCTTCGTTCATTTCCCATAATTCGTGGCTCGACTAGCGATTTTTGCCATGTTTATACGAAGCAGTGTAAATGAAATCTCATTACTGCAATTAAGGGACCAGTTCTGAATAGCCAGGTACTTCCCCACCTTCCTCTTTCCCATCTCCTTCCCCTCTCCACTACCTTCAGCCCCACAACATGCCCCAATTGGGGCTGCTATAGTCTCACTGGCTCCAGACGAGAGCAGTTGGGACTCTTGTGAGGTGTTCATATAAAAAAAGTACTTATGCACTTTTATGGCTTTATAAACTTACCATTAAATACGTATGCATTTGTTAATTGTGATAATACTGATAACTGATAACTGATAACATTAGAATCACGTTTCGTGGTTTTGGAATTCATATCAATAATCATAATGGAATTGCTGATTGTTGAGATTATGAATAAAATGACTGATTTGTGTCAAATTAATTTTTGTCGAGATGAACGAATGTTCTCATCGATTCAAAAACCAATACCTGTGGCGGGATGTTTCATAGAAATTGAAGAAAACACAAAGTTTCAAAATGACTTTTCAAGTTTGCAACAGATTGTTCACATCTGTGTCATCCAACCCCGAATGCCTTGAGTTATGTTATGGGTGGCGATGAGCGTTGTCTCATCGGTGAACGCGGCCGGTCTGAGGAAACTGGACTCTGGAGGCCCAGGCAGGGGAAAGGAGTACACATCGGCTGGCAGAATTCTTCACATCATCATGTGAACAACGTGGCGTTCTGTATTCGTATTCATATTACCTTTTATTAGTATATTCTAGGTTACCACTTTAATCACTAGATGCGCGGCCCATTTCGGCCAGTTTCATACAAATCTTAAATTTAGATTTGAGATCAAAATACCCAACCAAACTGAAAAATTGTTTTTGTAATCAAAAGGTGTCTCAAATATCTAGTACGGAGGTGAGCTAATTTATTTATTTTTGTTTTAAATTATAAGATATAGGCCATTAAAGATTTTTGTGTTTCATGATTTTAGAGGCAACTTGGGCAATTATTTGTGAGTAAATGAAAACATTAAAAAATAATTTTACTATGTTTATTTTACAAATTCAATGAAAAATAAAATAAAAAATAAAACATCGTAAAAATCGCATTTTTGGGTAGTAATTTTAATGTATAAACGACAAATTTTTGTTCCGCCGTAAATAGGTAATTTGTATTTTAAATTTACACGTATCAAAATGATTTTTTTTCAGAATTTTTATTTTTTAATTTATATTTCATTATATTTCTATGATAAATCTTTGAGAGTCTAATCATTCAACAATATGTTTTTTTTTATTTGAAGAGTAAAGTCAATAAAACTATTTATTTTACGATTCCATCTGTTTTCATTGATAATATTGAATTTCATACATTCCATGCTCTACCTACCCTTTACACAAGCTAGCCACTTTACACCAGACATTATTAAATTAAATTAGTGAATCAACCTATATAAATATTTGAATCACAAAATATAAGAAATATTTTTGTTTAATAATAAAAATATATGTTACAAGTTCAAAAAAATATATGTTACGTTATATTCGAGTGCTATGAAACAACCGGTCCAAGATAAAATAATAACAGAACTTGAATAGAACTTCACAGAATTTAAATTGTGGCTTTGAAAAATGACGAATTGATGAGAGTTCGCCCAGTGCGCCCCAAACGCTTCTGCTGGGTCCTCTGCGGTCACTAGAGGTACAGCAGTAACACCAGCGGCCGGGTTTTTGATTGGGGCGTTGATGGGGCAGCCCCCTTGAGGGTCCATCTGAGCGCAGTCTGATGGACTTTGCACTACCGAGCGGGCAGGACAGCGGTTGTAAAGGGATGTAAAGGGTCTTCCTCAACCAGCATCTCCCAATCCGGCCTCATGAACGCGGGCACCCCTTCAATGTTACTGAACGTAGCGAACCACTCGGGGTGACTTGTGGCAGGGTCATCCAATAAATGATTTCCAAGGCGGCGCGGCGGTACCCTTACCGGCCTACCAAAGAGGCTGACGTTGATTGATTATTCAGCGAGATTACTTGGTCACTGATCAGATTTAAACCAGTTTAACATTGAACCCTTTGAATGTGACTGACATACTTTCTGACTTATGATGTAAGAACATACAAAGTATGCTGTAATAATACGAGTATATTAATTTACGGCTGTGGTTTTCCTTAATCGGGCTTATTCTTATTTTGAGGCATCTCATTTTATAGCTTTGAAGGGGAAATAAGTAGTTTCGGTTTCGGTTTCGGCAAAAAAACCTACTGATGAGTTTCGGTGTCGGCAGAAAATCTTTGGCGAACCTTCGGCCACACCGAAACTCTGCGTTTGTGAATTATCGCGCGTCGTTCGGCTGACTTCGGGTGAGTTCGTGGCTCGTGTGTCACCCGCCATCATCATCAGTCCTACATAGCGGAGCCATTATTGCAATGTAATGCCGACATGTATTGTTATTGGAACATCAGTCCATATCCTATCCAGAGAAAAGCGATCTTAAAGTATCTTTCTGCTCCGCCCACCAGTGTTCCAAGCGAGCAGCTTTTTAGTGCCACTGGACCACGCAGATCGTCGGAGCAACCTGCCTGATGAAAGTGTAGAAAAACTGCTTTTTCTAGCGTACAATATTAGACTTTTTAATTACGAATACTTAAGTTAATTAGTAATCTAATAATAATATTTTGTTTTTATTTTTATTTAAGAACTGATTTTTAAATAAAGTACTAACTAATTATAGTAACTTTTGTTGAGACTGATTAATTTATCTGAAGAACTGTATTTGTCTTTCTTTTCTTTCTTTGTTGAGACTGATAATTAATTACTAGTTATTAATTAGGAAATCATACATTAGGTACTAACTGCAATTAAAACATCTCAATAAATGTTAGATTTAGTCTTAAAAATGTTGTGACTGTAAACGCAATTAATCTTTCCTTTATAATGTACTCGTTGATTATTGACAAATTTTTGTTCCAAGTAGTTGACATGTTTATTAATTTTTTAATTTTTTTTGTTGTTTTTTAGCAGTAATATCAAAAATAAATAATTATTTTTTCGCATACTTCAATTATTGTTTTTAAATCGTTTAGCACGTGTAATAAGAATGTTGTTATTGTAAACGCAATAAAAGTACTCAATTAATGAGGTCCTTCCTTTATGTAAGTTGATTATTGACAAATTTTTGTTCCAAGAAGCAGTTAAAATGTGTTGATAATTTTTATTTATTTTATAGTAGTAATTTAAAAAAAAAAAATTCACATACTTTCATTACTGTTTTTTTTAAATTTCATTTGACACGTATTAACTGACTGTATAAGTGTAAAAAATAAGCTAAATTTCAGTGAATAGATTTTTAACATGTCTCGGTTCGGTTTATTAACTTATAATTCCTTAAATGAACAAAATAGAAACATTCATTACATAGAGACAATGTTGTGTACCCCTGCCTAAGTTTGTATAAATGCCATAGCATAAGAATTTCAACTACCAGTCTGAAAATGTCCGTAGTAGGATGAAACCGGTCCTGGTGAAAATAAATAAGTGAAACAAAGTGCAAAAGTTTTTTAATTTAAATTCTAATCACCTACATATGTACATATGAACTACCTAAAAAAATAGATAAGTAAAAGTTTTTTAATTTCAATTTTAATTACCTATATACATATCGAACTACATAAAAAAATTAATAAAAAATATAAGTTATGGAAGAACTTATGTAGTAAAAAAACTGACAGTGCGTTTTTAAAATGTTTTTATTTGTGTATTTATTAGTTCAAGAATTAAAACCATTCTAATTTAAAAAGTCAGGAAAAATTTATATTTACAAAAAATTGCATCTACGATATTTTAGGTACATATCCTCGCTATTTGGGCACAGTCCCTGTTACGATTGATGCACTTGGTGAGCCGTGGCACCAGGTCCTTGATTCCCTCATCGTAGAACTCCGCCGCCAAAAATGCCATCACCTCTCCCTCTGCGTCCTAATCTAATCGATATCTCGAAAAACACACGAGGTCACTGCCTATATGATATCTCGCCAAACACACAAGGTCACTGTCTACATGATATCTCGTCAAACACACAAGGTCACTGTCTACATGATATCTCGTCAAACACACAAGGTCACTGTCTACATGATATCTCGAAAAAAACACAAGGTCACTGTCCACATGATATCTCGAAAAACCCAACCCCCTTTTCCCACCCCTTAAAGTAGAATTTTAATGCTTACTCATGAAATTTTGCACATTTGACGTACAAAATGACCGGAAAATTGCTTTCAACTTCTGATTTCTAAAAACTCTGCGTAAAGGCCGGGCAACGCCGGGACAACAGCCAGATGGGTAATCCATTTCGAATGCAAGCTGTTTCCCTCCAATTCAAGACATTGCAAAAAAATTATCGAAAACTTATACCGTCTAAACGTGAAATATATTTTCCAACATGGGGTTTCCCGGCTTCGTTCTTCCATTGACCAAAATCAATATCAGATACAGTTTACTTTATTCATAGACAGTGTGTACCCTCCTTTCTACCTTTTCCCAGGCTGTGTTGACATTATATTGTAATACAAAATACCTAAACCATCTACACCTAACTGCCTACTTACCACAAGATTGTAACTTAGGTATTTTATTTGTTACTTGCTCTTAAAGCGTAAAAATAATACCAACAGAATGATAGGTATCTATAACGAATAATACTAACAGAATGATGGGTATCTATAACAAGGTTCCATGCCAACTGAGAATAAAGTCAACTCAACACCTCCTTGAAAAGTCATTAAAAGCTATGAAAAAAAAATTAAATTAGCCGATAACCCTAACCTAACTTAACCTATTTAACCAAATTTTTTTTTCACTCTAAATTTTTCTTTTCGCTCCGAACCATCTGAGATGGTTCTGAGTTGGTTTCATTCCGAGTTGTCCGGTCACCCTATAACAAATATCACCAACAAAGTGATAGGTATCTTTAACAATTAACACCAACAAAGTGATAGGTATCTATAACAAATAACCCCAACAGAGTGATAGGTATCTATAACAAATATCACCAACAAAGTGATAGGTATCTATAACAAATAACACCAACAAAGTGATAGGTATCTATAACAAATAACCCCAACAGAGTGATAGGTATCTATAACAAATATCACCAACAAAGTGATAGGTATCTATAACAAATATCACCAACAAAGTGATAGGTATCTATAACAAATATCACCAACAAAGTGATAGGTATCTATAACAAATATCACCAACAAAGTGATAGGTATCTTTAACAAATAACACCAACAAAGTGATAGGTATCTATAACAAATAACACCAACAGAGTGATAGGTATCTTTAACAAATAACACCAACAGAGTGATAGGTATCTTTAACAAATAACACCAACAGAGTGATAGGTATCTTTAACAAATAACCCCAACAGAGTGATAGGTATCTATAACAAATATCACCAACAAAGTGATAGGTATCTATAACAAATATCACCAACAAAGTGATAGGTATCTATAACAAATAACCCCAACAGAGTGATAGGTATCTATAACAAATATCACCAACAAAGTGATAGGTATCTATAACAAATAACACCAACAAAGTGATAGGTATCTATAACAAATAACCCCAACAGAGTGATAGGTATCTATAACAAATATCACCAACAAAGTGATAGGTATCTTTAACAAATAACACCAACAAAGTGATAGGTATCTATAACAAATAACCCCAACAGAGTGATAGGTATCTATAACAAATATCACCAACAAAGTGATAGGTATCTATAACAAATAACCCCAACAGAGTGATAGGTATCTATAACAAATATCACCAACAAAGTGATAGGTATCTATAACAAATAACCCCAACAGAGTGATAGGTATCTATAACAAATATCACCAACAAAGTGATAGGTATCTATAACAAATAACCCCAACAGAGTGATAGGTATCTATAACAAATATCACCAACAAAGTGATAGGTATCTATAACAAATAACCCCAACAGAGTGATAGGTATCTATAACAAATAACCCCAACAGAGTGATAGGTATCTATAACAAATATCACCAACAAAGTGATAGGTATCTATAACAAATAACCCCAACAGAGTGATAGGTATCTATAACAAATATCACCAACAAAGTGATAGGTATCTATAACAAATAACCCCAACAGAGTGATAGGTATCTATAACAAATATCACCAACAAAGTGATAGGTATCTATAACAAATAACACCAACAAAGTGATAGGTATCTATAACAAATAACCCTAACAGTATGATAGGTATCTATAACAAATATCACCAACAAAGTGATAGGTATCTTTAACAATTAACACCAACAAAGTGATAGGTATCTATAACAAATAACCCCAACAGAGTGATAGGTATCTATAACAAATAACCCCAACAGAGTGATAGGTATCTATAACAAATATCACCAACAAAGTGATAGGTATCTATAACAAATAACACCAACAAAGTGATAGGTATCTATAACAAATAACCCCAACAGAGTGATAGGTATCTATAACAAATATCACCAACAAAGTGATAGGTATCTATAACAAATAACCCCAACAGAGTGATAGGTATCTATAACAAATAACCCCAACAGAGTGATAGGTATTTATAACAAATATCACCAACAAAGTGATAGGTATCTATAACAAATATCACCAACAAAGTGATAGGTATCTATAACAAATAACACCAACAAAGTGATAGGTATCTATAACAAATAACCCCAACAGAGTGATAGGTATCTATAACAAATATCACCAACAAAGTGATAGGTATCTATAACAAATAACACCAACAAAGTGATAGGTATCTATAACAAATAACCCCAACAGAGTGATAGGTATCTATAACAAATATCACCAACAAAGTGATAGGTATCTATAACAAATAACCCCAACAGAGTGATAGGTATCTATAACAAATAACCCCAACAGAGTGATAGGTATCTATAACAAATATCACCAACAAAGTGATAGGTATCTATAACAAATAACACCAACAAAGTGATAGGTATCTATAACAAATAACCCCAACAGAGTGATAGGTATCTATAACAAATATCACCAACAAAGTGATAGGTATCTATAACAAATATCACCAACAAAGTGATAGGTATCTTTAACAAATAACACCAACAAAGTGATAGGTATCTATACCAAATAACACCAACAGAGTGATAGGTATCTTTAACAAATAACACCAACAGAGTGATAGGTATCTTTAACAAATAACACCAACAGAGTGATAGGTATCTTTAACAAATAACCCCAACAAAATGATAGGTAGATATCTACAACTAATTACAAAATATTTTGTCTTAGAAACTTCAGTTTTATTTATCTCACTACAGTTTAAGACTGCCTTCACTCAAAAGTAAAATTTACGACTTACATAAGATTTTGTTAAGTTAAATGTGCCTGCAACTTATGGTGATTAATGCTCACGGAGGTTTTTTGGAAGTTTAACTTACGTAAGTTCTCACGGTGAGCTAGCTTTACACTCAAAAGTAAAACTTACGTCTTACGTAAGTAAGTTTGGTAAGTTACTCGCAGGAGCGTTTACAAATACGTCCAACTTATGGTAATTGCTCACGGAAGTTGTTCTGAAGTTTAACTTACTTAAGTTCCCACGGCAACCGCTACACACGTAATTTATGCGTAATTTTATCAGAGGTAAGATGGCTTCCTGTCAATGATTTGCTGTTGACAAGAAGTTGGCTTGAGAGAAATAATTCTCTACGCGCTTTTGTTCCGTTGACGGCAGAAATTAATGAAATTCCTTAATTTTATCCGAATGACAGTAACACGACATGTTACGTTGTGTAGGTTAGGTTAGGTTAGGTTAGGTTAGGTTAGGTTAGGTTATAATACTGGTTGTGTACGTCGGATGATATTGGTATGTACGTACGTAATAGGTATGTATGTACGTAATATTTATCTTATATTTAAAAATCAATATTTGTTTGTTTGTTCGCATTTTATGGGCTGCCATACAGTTCATCAGATCGCGGTGAAACTTTGTTGGTTTGTTGTGCGCACGCCCGCGAAGTTTATAAGCTATATATAATGGGAAGATCTGGCGTTATGAAATTTGTATAAATGAAAATGAGTGTATTTCATTTATTTTATCGACATGGAGGAATGGCAGGAGGGGGAGGGGAACGGGGGAGGTGGGGTTCGCGGGAGGGGTGACGAGGGAGGGGGAAGGCTGGGAAGGTGGAAATGGAACGCGGGAGGGGAAGGGGACTCGGGAGGTGAACGGGGACGCACGGGAAAGGACATGCAGGGAGAATTAATTTATTTCTTTGAATGGCATTGCAAAGCATGCCGGGTACCGGCTAGTTACATCTAAAAATTATTATTGTAATTTGTATAGCGCCGTTTTCAAAAATCACGGCACTATTTTTAGTGCCGTGATTTTTGAAATTTATGTTAAATGTATCTTTGTTTGGGAATTAAAAATAAATAAACATTTGATAGACACTGCACAATGTGGTTTGTATATGGGCAAGATAATAATTATGTTCTAGATTAATTACCTCGAATCAGTATTTTAATTAAAACACAAACTTTTGAAGTTAAAACTGCGTACTCATTTTTCAATCGAATGGCAGCCACTTCAGCGGATCTACACAGTGAAATCGACAACTTTACAATATTAGATCAATAGGCGTAACTACTGATGATTTGATACCGATTTCCCGAGCATGGTCGCGCTGTCGATATCCAGACTAATATTGGAAACACTGGCGGATCTGTTTATGAGTTTACATTACTAAATGTCAAACCACTATGTAAAAATTAAAAATACAAATAAATTGACAATTTCGAATTTACTAAATTTTGTATACGTTGGCACTTTGCAAGTTTTTTTTTTATTTTTTATTTGAAATACCGCACAAGAGTTCCAACTGCTCCCGTCTGGAGCCAGTGAGACTATAGCATCCCCAATTGGGGTATGTTGTGAGGCTGAAGGTAGTGGGGAGGGGAAGGAGATAGGGAAGAGGAAGGTGGGGAAGTACCTGGCTATTCAGATCTGGTCACTAAACACGGCTAAAGCCATTTCAAGCAACGTTTCAATTCTGAATGGTGGTCTTACACCAGGGCGATACTGATAGTATCTTCCACTCTGGAACGTGCCGCAAATATACTACATATTATTTTTAAATGAATAAATTGTGAAATAACACAAATTAATCAAATAAAATTTATTTGCGCACGCCGGGTTCGAACCCGCCACCTTCGGATTGTGAGTCGAGAGTCTTGCCTCGGGACCATGGAGGCCGTCGAACTTTTTGACAATAAAAGGGAGTTAATTAGTTAATGAGGTCTTAAGTCGTATTTGAATGAAATGAAAAAGCTTTGAATGAAATGCATATACCTCTCCACCCTATATCTGTGAACTGTGCATTCCGGAAAATATTGAGCTAAGGCAGTCGACTTTTAGATCAGCGACTTCATCTGCAATCGGAAGGTTGAGAGAACCTAAACGAAATCCGAACACTAAGTTTGGTGATCGTGCATTCGGAGTATCCGGCCCTGAGGCTTGGAATAAACTTCCTGTGGAATTAAGATGCGTAACCAGCCCAACAGAATTTAGATCCAAACTAAAAACTCACCTTTTCCGACACCTGTTTCCATAAATTTGTAATTTTATTCAGACACTGCTATTTTCTATTTTTTTTGTTACTGTTTATTTAGTTAGGCGATTGATTTCATTCATTTAAGATGTCTGTACTTTCCTTAAAATCTTTAAAATCCAGCTAGCCCATTAAAATCATTTTCACAACCGTATTATAAAATTGTAATATTATGAATCATTTTCACAACCGCATTATAAAATTGTAATATTATGTACGAACTTCCTTCTTCTTCTGGCGCTAACAATATTAATATTAGAAAAGAGTATAAAATAATCTGTAAAATGTGTAGAATATAATATGAAGGTATTTAAAATCCTCAAATTGTTTCGACTTGCAGCTATAACTTACTTCTATGTTAGCTGTTTGTACCTACACCTATAGAGTTTGTTTAATACTTTGTTTTTAATATTATCTGGCAAAACCGAAATTTTTTATTTTTATATGTTAATACCTAATAAGTTTTAAATCTCTAATTTTAAATCACGGTTGTAAATATATATGGATGTCACAGTTTTAATAAGTCAGTAGTAATAAGTTGTAAGTCACTAGTTATACAAGTCTTAGATGTAAGTCACTAGTTATAATTTTAAATGTTAGTGGTAGGTCTATCATATTAATTTTATTTTATTATATGTTTAAATGTACAGCGCCCTTGAGATGATTTTTCATAAAAATGGCGCTTTATAAATAAGCCAAAACATTATGATTAGGAGCATAATAATATGAAGTAGGTAAACATTGAGTAGGAAAATATTAAAATCAAACATTTAATAATTATAATGGATATTAAATTGATGCACCTCACTAATTACTTATCCCTCCTAAGTACAATGTAGGTATTTGTAAAGAATTGTTTATTACTCATTGTTATTTCTTATTATGTTAGAAGATTGTCACTACTGTTTATTGCTGTAAAGGCTTGTTCAGACTAAGTTAGTAGTTTAGTCGAGTGGTGAGTAACTCGCCACTCGACTCGCCGAAAATCATTCGCCTTTCAAGTAGTGTACATTTGTGCCCGCCGCCCGTTGATAGATGACGACGGTTGACGTATTTACTTTGTAATGCTTAGAAGAGGAGAAATTTTAGAAGAGGTGGAGGAATAAATTAGTAAAGTGCAAATAAATAAACTACAGACATGAAAAGAGATTAATAGCAGTATTAGGTAATACATAATTGTAGAGTTGCATCTTCGCTCCAATGCCACGACGTTTCCGCGCGTCTACAAAATGAAATCTGCTAAAACGGCGGTTTGCGCGTGGAGGGAATCGCTACTCGCCGAAAAATTAGAACGAAATGGATTGAGTCGACTAAAGAGCTGACTAACCCACTCTACTAAAATTATGGTGTTCGGACGCGTTTAGTTACTACTTTACTCTACTCGACTAAAATAGTCGACCAATGCGAACGGATATTAAGTAAATAGAAGTCACGTAATTAGGGTTAAACCAACAATAATTTATCATTTCCTTTCTGCCTTCTATTTCTTCAATTCCAAACACGGAACATCGTGCATTTGTCAATTCGACTAATTTATCCCAACGTATGTTGTTGACTACGAGTACGGAAGAGAAACACAGATAGTGTGTTACGGACGTGTCTGCGTGCCCGAAGTAAGCTCATTTTTTGCTTAAACCAATCGCTCATAGGAATATTAATTCACAAGCGACCCGAGTTTGGTACCCGTAGGTATCATACGAGTAATTTGCGGTGGGTTAGTAATTCGCACACAACGCAACGCGTTAACTCAAAACCTCCGTTTTTTAACTTGAGCTCCACACAGGAGGCCCTGAGGAAAATAATTTCCCTCAGGGCCTTTGTCATCTTTGGAGATGCTGTGTGGAGGGTTTTTAAGGAAAGGAAGGGAAGGAGAGTTCTGGGAAGGAAAAGGGTTTAAGGGGTGGGTAGGATCTGGGGTTCAGTGTGTTCTGGTCATCCACCTCCAAGACCTAGACAAACCTCACCCCACGAACCCGGGCTCCCCTGCTAAATCACCAAACGTAGCGAACCACTTGGGGTGACCTATGGCAGAGGTGTTGGTTATCCAATAAAGGTTCCCGGGGCGGCGGTACCCATTCCCGCCTCCCAAATTGCATTGATCACAACTCGGCGATCTAACACTGTATTCTTTCAGAATACTTGTTGCCGCGCTTCCTCCTCCCTTGGCCAAGGTTTCAGACAGTCTCGCAGGGTCCATCATCAAGGCAGATGTCTAGATAAGTACGCAACTCAGCGGATTTCATTGATGTATTTTTGCATGAAACAGATTTTTACAATTATTACGTAATACGTATACAATTTTGTAGTCAAGTGCCAAAAGCGGAAAACCTAGATTGGGCATCTGTTTTGGTAAAGTTCATCAATATTATTTCAATAGCGGAATTTGGGTAGGTACCTTTTTGTGGGTAGATAGTTGATTCTCCCTCCCCTCTTTTCCTTCATGTTTTATTTTCTTGTACCTTTGGCTGTGTCCTGATGGTTCAGGACACAGCCAAAGGTAGATGGATAAGGGTTTTGTAGAACCGCAACCAAACCATCAACATTTTATTACAATACGTAACTAACCTAGTTGACATTTATTGATAAATAACCTTTCACGTATGTTTGCACGTTCCAAGTCAATTATTCACTCGATTCATGAGGGAATTCAATAACCTACTTCATCTATTTCACCACGACAAGACCTGTCCGTCTCGGGCGCAAGGCTTACTTATTCTTCGCGTACATTCATTTCTGTTTGTGAAATTGGCAAGCATTCATATAAACTTTCATCAATAAACGGGTTGAGATCTTTAATGAACAAATTGCACATTTTATCATTATATAATACTTACCGGCAAGGGCGTAGCTATAGCATTCACATGGGGGGGAGTTAAGAAGGGAGGGGGGGTTCAATCCTCTGAGAGACAAGCAAGAAAAGGGGGGGGGGGGGTGATAAATTTATTAGAAAGTTTTTTGGGACCTCTAAGTACTTAGATACCACAACATATTATTCACATCACAAATAAAAGCAATAATATTGTTGAATTTTTCAGGAATGTGAATCCCCTAAATTCCCCCCCCCCCCTTATATTCGCCCTTGCTTATCGGCTTTTATTTATTTTCTTTGTATTTACTTAATAATTAATTGCAAAACTAGCGTTGATTAGTGTTGGGTAGGTACTTAATACAGGATGCATTACAAAAACGTTAATACAAACACATAAAACACCAGCCACCAGTACACAGCCGCCTCACAAAATATACTTGTCTCAACTCTTTGTTTTTATAAACTTACACATAAAACGCCCGTAAAAAATATGGATTTTCAAAAAATTGTACAAACAAATATTTATCGACGTTTTATGTCACCGCCGGCGCCGCCCCCAAGATTCGTAAATATTCTGGGGAATTTTGTAGCTTTACAAAATTTTAGCTCCTTTTTTATTCTTTCATACCTCACCTCATTTGAGGTGGGACACCTAAACACCTCATTTCAGTATTTGACGTTCTTCCTCATACAAACTCATTATGAAATCGTGTCCTACTCAATACTAGGTACCTATGAGTAGGTATGTCACTTTGCAAGCTCATGTCGTATTTTACGTTCACCGTTTTCAGGTAGCGCGTGTTTTATACAGGGACGTACATAGGTACTCGACTTACCGAAACAAGTCGACTGTGTTTTGGTAAAATCATTCAAAACACATTTTTTGGGAGTGTTACTTTTCAGTGGTTTCATAGTCGTTGAAGTAGAAGATGGTGAAATACTTTTTTGCTGATTATGCATTTATAATACAAAAACAATTTTTAAGGATATTTCGAGAAAATCATAGATGAAATAGTCAACCCTCAAATCTCTCATAATTATAGGTAGATAGAATTGCAATATTTTAAATCACCATTTTTAAAACGAATGACCACTTTCATTTAAACTTTGAGATTTTTAATTAGTTTAACGAATTTGAAAACATCCGTTTTTATCGTCTCCTTTAAAGTTTTCATTTTGCGGCTTGAAGAGTTTTACGAAACCGCAGTCGAAGTGATTCATAACATTATTCAGAGTAATAATATTTAAATGAAAACTTGATCTTCGGTGACATTTTGATGTTTTTTTTTTTTTTATAAACTTGAAACATAAAAGTTCAGTAGGTATTGGACAGATAGAGTCGGTGTGAGGGGTGGGCATTTTTTTGGCTGGGTGACCAGTGACGACATGCAAAGAAAAAATTGTTTAATTTTGAAAAAAATAAAAAGAAAGAAAAGACATCAAAAAAGTCACCGAAGACTAAAATTTAATTTTCAATTTTTTCTCCAAATAAAGTCAAGAATCACGGGTTAAAGTAAATCAATGCAAATTTTATCTAAAATTATTTATATCAAATTTCGCTAACCTAACTTTAAGCAATATTTTTATAGGTAGGTATATGCCTTTTGAATGCACAATGCACATATCGAGTATTGACCCGAACATTCACAATGTCCTCCGCAATAGATAATTATTTACGTAATCATAACATTATGAAGTAATTAGAGGGAAATGGCGAAGCTATCAATTTTGCAAAAAGATTAATAAATAAAGATAAAGCATCACGTGTTGTTATAAGTGATTTAGGTTAAAACGTATTTATTGTTGTTCACTTGGTAGACTACTTGGTAGAGTACCAGGAAACTAAGCGTGCAAAATGATAAGGTAAAGTAGGTACCTACTTCTACTTATCACTACAACTAATTCCGGATTATCATATAAATATTTGTATTGGTATTATCACCAGATTAATATGTTTGGTTGGTATCATGGAATTATACTCTTAGGTTGGTACTACATAATATACTGGAATACCTCTCTCAGTTGTTTCTCGATTCAAAATAACGAATACATGATTTCAAAGATAAGAAAAAACACACCAAAAAAAATTTAAAAAATTATTTTGGTAGAAAGCAATAACTCTGTGGTGTAAATTCTTAAACATAATGGGGGTGAAGGAGGGGCAGAGAGAGGGATTTCAAAGAGCCCATCGTAGCGGTAGGGGATAGCAGGGAGTAAATTTGGAAAATCCATCCAAAACAAATTCAAAAGAATGAGGTCAAATGGGAGATAGTCGATGGACTGAGTAGTATGTAGTAATAGTTGTAGCGGAGCTTTACAAAATAAAAACTTGTGATTTTAGATTCGAGGAGACCAGCACGACCTCGACGAAATGCAGCCCGCCCGCACCCTGCATCGGAGGTCTGCCGCGCCTTTTCACGGGCATCAAGCAGCTCCGGGCGCAGCACCCCGACTCCGTGGTGCTCAACGCGGGGGACTCCTTCCAGGGCACCCTGTGGTACAACCTGCTGCGCTGGAATGTCACGCAGTACTTCATGAACATGCTGCCCTTGGATGCTCACGTAAAATGCCTCAATCAATATCATCTAAAGTTATTAGAATACGATCAGTACCTACCATTTCTAGTCATTTCCCGCCTGTTTTAGGGCTCTCACAAGGACTCTAACTTTTTTACAAAATGAAGCTAATTTATGTAGTTCCTTGAGTGTCCCTGCATATCAGGGTATCAGTGTTGTGTTTACGAATGATGGGTTTGTATTTGTATAAGGGTGAGAAAGGCGAAGAATTATAGAATACCATCAACAGCATGTTTGGGGGCGGTGCCTGGAACGTTTTGGTGAGACCCAAACGGTTGCACTAGACATTTCCAAGGCCTTTGACCAGGTTTGGCACAGGGGGCTTTTCAACAAACTGCCTTCTTACAGACCTCCCGTACACGTGGATTGCAGAATTTTTGAGGGAGAGGTCGATTCAAGCGGTTGCTGATGGTTCCACCTCTTCCTCGCATTCAATAAATGCTGGCGTCCCGCAGGGATCGGTTCTGTCTCCGACTTTATTTTTGTTGCACATCAATGACCTCTTGTCGTGTGAACCTCCTATTCGAAACGCGGTTGTTACACGGATGACAGTACATTCCATGACAGCTTTTTGTCGGGTCAGAATGGGTCGTTTCTACGACTCGTTCTTGTGCTCGGTTGTGGAACGACTTGCCGGCCTCTGTTTTACCTCCCTCCTACAACATGGATCTCTTTGAGATCCATGTTCACTCCTTCCTCTCCTCAAAAAGACCCTCCGGCATCTTCAAAGATGACATAGGCCCTGAGGGAAATTATTTTCTTCAGGGTCTCCTGGAGTGGTCTCAGTGGAGTTAATGTAAAAAAAATAAATTCTAGTGCTGCAAGGATACTAACTAATATAACAAGCATTTTTCTGTTTTATTGGAACCTGGAACAATGGAATATTTTATAACTTTACCATGAAAATGTCCCCGTTGTCTGAAAACTATTTAAGGTATTTTTAAAAATAAACCTAGTTAAGTCTCAAATTTTGTATATGAACAGACCCTTGGTAACCATGAGTTTGACAACGGAATCAGCGGCCTGGTGCCCTACCTACAGAACCTGAAGGCCAAGATGCTGGACTGCAATATAGATGACTCGCTGGAGCCGACCATCCAGGGCTTGTACCAAGAGAGTATGGTCATTGAGAGGAAGGGCAGGAAGATCGGCATCATCGGAGTTATACTTCAAACCACTAACGTGAGTTATACATTATCTTATTCACTGTCCCCTTGATTCATAAAACTAGAACCATTGCTTTGATAAGAAGAATAATTTATTGAAGAGAATCAAAAGCACTATATTGTTCCAGAGTATGTTAACTGTAAGCCTCCAACCATTTAATATTTTTGACCTAATTACAACTTAGTTAGATACTTAAGTCAAAAATCAATTGGAAAAAGCTTTCTGCTCTTCCGAAAAGCTATTTAATATGGCTGTGATGTCCTATGGGCTTTTGCGAATAACAATTCCACGATGTTTCAAAGAATATTTTGTAATAGGTCTGAATTTTTCCTATTTTCCAGCTATTGGCAAATACTGAAAAGCTGAAGTTCACGGACGAGATAACGGCCGTGAAGCGGGTGGCTGAGAAACTGACGCAAGAGGGAGTGGACATTATCATCGTCCTTTCTCACTGTGGAATAGATGTTGACAGGTTAGCTATATTTTAAAAATATTAATCGATAAAAATATTTGCGTAAGTAATCGTTATGATTATTTTTGTCTCGATATTGTAGATCAATACAACTACATATTTTCATCTTACAACGGTATTTTCATCAAATAATTGAAATATCTATTCAGCTAAAAACAGACAATGAAACAGAACATATTATAATTTGTTTATTCAAAAACCTTCAAAAAATCTAAAATAGCGATTCTGGGAAGTACACTACAGCTGGAAATTTTAAAAGTGTTTTCTTGAATCATTTGATCAAAGAAATTCTGCCTTGTAATCATTAGATTATTAATATTCAAATAATCATTCGAAGGACGACTCGGATGACTATAAAACTAATAAAATCCAAGCAAACAACTTGAAGATTATTGGTAACACAGAAGGTATGAATTTGGATATGAACAAAAATAGACATTTTAATCTCAAAATAATTCCATTTGCATGATGTGCATGATCTTGAGATGATGTATTGGTTAAAATTGTCAATCATTTATTTGTAAAATCATTAGAGTTCAAAATGAATCGAGTAGGTATGTTCTAAGGTCAAACTGCCGAGAGTGGCAAGAATTACAAAATTGGATCAAGTGAGAAACTTGACAATCCAAGTTGCTTACGATCACTCCCCCACTGTGTTCATGGAAAATCTCATATGAGTTGGCTTAGCCCGAATGCTAGAAGACCAACATCAGCACAAATAACAGGGAAGACATTATTTTGACTACCCCTGACAAGGTTGGGGGACAGAAGCAGGGCCAGCAATGGACGAATGACAATGACGCCCGGGTCTTGGCGGCGCATGCGTCTGCCCACCAACTGGGTTGGCATAGACTGATTGAGGGAGACCTTTTGAACTCTCCAACAGGGCTCTCTCGGAACATCACCTTGAACCGCAGTGGGAAGAAGGGATTCATTTGTCCGTCACTCCTGAACATACTTACCCCCAGATTCCTACCCAACCTTCATACCTATTTCTTCCCAGAACTTTCTTTCCTTACTTTCCTAAAAACAACCTCCACGTAGCATCCCCAAAGATGACCCTGAGGAGACCTGATCCATGGGCCCTGAGAGGAATTATTTTCTTCAAGGCTTCCTGTGTGGACCTTATGTAAAAAAATAATAAAATGATGCAAAAATAGCACAGGACATGGATGTCTAGATGAGCATTGTCGGAGCTATGAGCCCCCGACCCGATTTGGACAATGAAAGATGCCGAGATGATTTGAGTGGACTGGCATGTCTATATACCATTGTCACAGGGTTTCGCCAGCAATAGATGATTGGTCTGTTTGTAGGCTCATCGCTGCCGGTGCCGGCCCCAACATCGACCTCATAGTCGGTGGACACACACACACTCTGCTTTACCCCAAGGGGGAGACGCCTCCTAACGGTGTGGCCTTAGACGACTATCCCATTGCGGTAAACCAGACGCCTGGCACTACTGTAAGTTTTCATTTTCTACACCCTGCCAAGATCACGTCAGAGGGATCTATGGTTATATGTTATTATACATTAAGAACCTAACATGCGTAAGTAAATTTCGTACCACTCGAATTCGTGTGAAAACTAAAAACAACTTTTTTGCTATAAAATATCATTCCCCCCTGTTTTAAAAGTGTTTGCTTTTAGGAGTGATCAAATTAATCTTTAACTTTTTAGGTTTTGATAGTCCAAGCATCAGCGTACACACAGTACCTTGGATTTCTTGAAATCTTCTTCGATTCAAATGGAAAAGTCAACAACTGGAACGGGAGACCCATTTACCTAGATGCATCCATCGAGAAAGGTAAGAAATACTTCTATTTACAAAACATGCAAATTATTGTTAGAAAATGATAGAAGATGTTCGTTCAGTTCTGAACATTGAAGAAACAAATTCATGATCCTGCGTTATCAATCCATGTTTCCGAAGGGAGTTTTACATCTTCTAAAACTGAATTTTATTATTTTATCATTGACATTTGTTTTATACTCTCGTAGAAAATATGGCGTATCATAAGTAATTCTATTTTAGATCAAGAAATTGTGAAACTGATGGAACCGTACAAGACGCAAGTTGACGCTTTAGGGAAAAGGGTTTTGGGAACCACCAACGTTCAGCTGGACAAAGGCAAATGCTACACGGGCGAGTGCAATATTGGAAACTTCATCACTGATGCATTCGTCGATCATGTAATTATACATCTTTATTACCAATAAAAAATCATAATTTTTAGAAAATTAGTTTATTAGTTTTCAGTATTAATCGTTTTTTCAGGCACAGCAATAAAGAGGTCAAGAATCTAAGTAGGTACTTCACCGAAAAACACTATGACAAATTACTAATGCTACTATGGTATTTCTTTTTTTAACACTGACTGACTGACTGTGGAATTCCATTATAATAATAATAATATAGTAAAACTTATTTCCACTTAATTTATTTGTGACCGTAACCGGTTTCAGCCTGCTAAGGCCGTCTTCAGACTGGTACAATTGTTTCTCAATCTATAGTTTATATGCATAACATATGGAGGAGTGTGAGCGGGAAGTCTACAAGGATTGTGTTTAATTTATACAGGTTCCCTAAATTAGTTTTTTTTTTTAAGCGAAACCCTCTTAAGAAGTTCTCGCTTAAAAAGTTTCGTGGCTTAAGAAGTTTGGTTTTTTCGGTCCCTCGGCCCCAAATCGGCCCAATTTTTCCCACATATAAGGTTTTCCTGCTTAAGAAGTTTGTTTTTTCCGGGCCCTTGGAAAACTTCTTAAGAGGGTTTCACTGTAGTCAATTCACCCTAAAAAGAGTGCTTTGTGCCGATAAAGTTAAGAAAGATAGTTGCTATGTCGTCTTTAACGATTGGATTTCTAGTTATTTTGTTATCAGTAGTAGACATAATTGTTTATAGATTACTTTAATATTGCTTAGGGAATACCTTATTTATAATTAATATGAATTATTAACAGCCTATTTTATTATTGTTGTGTTTATTGTCTAATAAAATGTTATTATATTTATAATAACATGGAATTTTTTTGTTTGATATGTAGTTAGGTTTTAAAGGACACATATTTTAGATTGGAGTAGGATCCTACTGGATTGGTTTATTTATGAACCTACTACTGGATGGCCTTGACAGGCTGAAACCGGTTGCGGTCAGAAATAAATTAAGTTGAAATAAGTTTATATTTATTTTAGTATATTAATGCTACAGGTAAATATACCGAAAAGTGAGACACAATTTTTTTTAAAACACTTTTAATATGTTAAATAGTACTGAGAAAAAAGAATTAGTTTCCGGAAATGGAAAATAGTGCATTTTAATCAATAACATTATTTATAATATACAGTCACGTGATATATATCTCAAAGGGATAAGTCAAAACAAGGTAATTGCATTATACTCGATTTCAATCAACATTCGCCTCCAACTGCTCCTGACTTCAGCGGCTGACTTCCAGTTTGTTACCTGGAGAAGCTGTGCTGCATCCCCTCTTACCTCGTCTTCCCACTTTTCTCCTTCCACCTGGGTGGTAGTCATAATTATTTTTGGGATGCATGTGTCCAGTATTCTCTGTGTACAGAGAATGTGCTGGACATGTATGTCCAGCCTATCTCAACCTGAGGAATCTCATATGGGCTGAGATGTTAGGGGCCTCATATATATCATACAGTTCTTTGTTGTGCCGGATGCGCCATTGTTCCCCTCTTTCACGGGTCCACATAATATTCTTATCAACACTTTTCTTTCAAAAGTATCCAACATTTCAGCCATCTTTGCCGTCGATGTAGAATATACTATTCGGTATAAAATGCCGCCCAGTCCCATATCTTTATCGTACATTAAAAAAAATATATATAATGTTTGAAACATTTTGAATGTTTACAATTTTAGATAACATAACATAATCTTTCATATACTCTCCCAATAAAGCAGACTAGCAGATAAAACCCCGCTCCTCAGGCTTTTGTTGCTAGGCCCAGCGCGCGGCTTTTGTTACGGCTTCGTCCAGTTTCAGTGTTGGTTACCATTTTTTAAATCTCATAGGAACTGGTTCCAAAAATAGCCGGTTCCAATGATCCAGTGACAGCTAGTCATCGGGACAAAGTAACAGCGATAGACAATGACATCATATTTGTCTATATACCATTTAATAAATTAATTAATTAATTTATTAATTAAATATACCAATATAATAATAATTAAATATAATAACAATTAAATATAATAATTAATTAAATATACCAATATGTTGGTGACCATTTAATAAATTCGATAGGAACTGGATCCAAAAATAGCCAGTGCCTCGGATCTAGTGACAGCTAGTCACCTGGAGAAAGAAACTGCGACAGGCAATGACGTCGTATAATGGTATATAGAAGCGTGGTAAAAATCACAATGCTTTATTATTATTAACAACTGCCAGTTACAATAATAACCATACCATCGATCTCTCCATACGGAGGGATCCACGGGAGAGATCCACGTGGATCCATGATAGTCCGATTCCAATATTACTCCATCCAATCCAATGCTACTTGCCCTGTGCGAACAAGCCATTAGGATGGGTCGTTTCAAAAAACTTAATGTGAAAGTTCTATTCAAGTTCTGTAATTATTTCAGTTTTATGAAGCAACTGGCCTATAATGATATAATAACAAAACTTGAATATAACTAATACAGAACATGAAAATTAACTTAAAAAAAAATTATGAATAGTTAAAAATTTTTTAATCAACCCATCTTAAGTGTTTTTAAAATAAATGTGCCCATAAATTTTGTCCCACTTTTCTTCTACCAGAATGTTGAAAAAACAATCTCAACAAGTTGACATGTATAATCTCTTTGTTTAATTCCAGCTCATTAAGGGTGCCGAACCAGGTTATTGGGCGTACGCAGCCGCCTGCATCATCGGCCAAGGGGGGATCAGGACTAATATTGAGATCGGAAGTGAGTCTTTTTAATATATGAGTAAACAAAGAAATTGGAATATACGAGTTTTTAAAAACAATTACTTTTGTTATTTCAATCAATTCCAATAAAACAATATTATAGAAGGACGCCTTGGTAACAAGATGTGGTTCGTAGAGAGTTCAAAATTAAAATTCGAAAGGAAAATTTGATTCTGTATCGTAAATACGAAAAAACAGGGAGTTATTACTCGATGCTCAATTGATAATTCAGAGTGACAATAATGACATCTGTTGACAGTCTGTTTCATTATTATTGAGTAAATTCTTGATATCTTCTAACCTGTTTTACCACATGGACCTAATAAGCCCTTTTAGATTCATGTTTTACCATAATCATTTGCAGGTACATATCTTTTAAAATTAAATAAGTACCTACACAGGTACCTATTATTCGAGATAGTGATTTAATTTCGACTAAAATGAGAAATCTCACATTTTGACATGTTTGTTTCAGCAATAACCTATGAAGACCTTGTGATCGCTCAACCGTTTAGCAACATCCTGCAGACTTTTGACATTAAGGGGAAGTACATCCTGGAGGCCCTGGAACACGGCACGAGTGACTCTCTCAGCAAGGACTTGTTCATGGGACAGTACATGGTCCAAGTCTCAGGTACCTACCACGCAATCCAATAAATTTTGCTGACAAAATCATTGAGATTATAGCCAGCTTATGAAAACATATGAGGATGGGAGGACATTGAAGGTCAATAACTCCCAAAACTCTTGTATATTTATTTTTTTTTCATTAATAAACAACTGACTTGTTACATCTGAAAATTCCGAAATTGCAGACGAATTATAAGGCTTCAGATTAACTTGTAAAGTGGACAGCAAACACATAAAATGTAGATCGTAGGTTCTCAACCTTATTTTTCCCACCGCCCTCTTTGAGAATATTTTTTTTCTGGAACCCCCCAATTGTTTTTAATTATTGGGGGGGGGCTATTTTCTATTTTAAAAAGAAAGACAGACATTCCCGGGTTATGAATAACCTAACAATGTTTGAAAATCTCCTACTACCACCACACTAAGCGGAAAATGTTACTTGTGTGGTGATGGAGGTCTTAGCCAGCCGAGGAACCAAACATACGACGCCTGAGTGCGACCCAAACGCGATGCCCACTCAGCCACTGACCGGTCATTTGTTATACCTTTTTGTTTAGCAAGTTAAAAAAACAATTCTTTTGTATTTTAAGTACGGGGTTGCTACGTCCTTCCTTCTTGTATTCATGATAAAGTGTCAATTCTTAATAATAACACACGTAAGATATAAAAAAAATTTCATACCATCCGAATGTAGATCTAAATGTAAAGGAATCTTTCAGTTCAATTTTCATCCACTTCCCGAACTACCGAAATATGTGAATTTCGCACACGTGATAAATACAATACACACAATAATTAACCAATATTAAAGTTTGCTTTGCTTTATTAGTACATGATAAGGGGCCATCCATAAATTACGTCACACCTTGGGGGTGGGGGGGGGGGGGGGTGTAGAGAAGTGTGACAAGGGGTATGGGTGGTCAAAAAATCATGAAATTCTAGGGGGAAGGGGTCTCACAAATGTGACAGGGGGGGGGGAGGGGGATCAAAAAGTCATGAAATTCGTGTGACGTAATTTATGGATGGCCCCTAAGTGTGTTTTTATTTATTTTTAGAACATATTTTTTTACCTGCCCACGCCCTCACTGTGCCATCTCAACACCCCCTAATTTTCTATGGGTCTTCTACTGCTCCGCTGAAAGTCTCAAACGCCCACAATGGGGCGTTATTGCCCATGTTGAGAACCTATGCCATAGACCAATGAAATAAATTTTAACAACAATGATGTTGGTTGACAACCACTTGGGAAGACATATGGTAGGGATGTTGGTTATCCATTAAATGGTTCCCGGGGCGGCGGTACCCATACCCGCCTATAAGGGAAAGGTAGATAACTGTGGAACAGGACTTGCCAGTGGGAACCGAACATATGTTCAATTCTCAATCCAACATGATATATTTTCAGGTTTGAATGTTGTGTACAATGTGACGAGGCCCATCGGGAACAGAGTTGTGTCAGCAACCATCAAGTGTGCCAAATGCGCCCTCCCAGCCGTCTACTCCCCCATCGAGCCAGAAACCAAATACCGCCTTGCCGCCCCTGACTTCCTGGGCAATGGAGGAGATGGTTTTAGTGTAAATAAAACCTTTTCATATTACTGAAATAATTAATATCATTAAAAATATAGAAAACACGCACACGAAAATACATTACCAGAGCAACTGGGACTTAAAATCAGAGCCCTCCGTTATCCAGGGATCTGCTCTAATCACTGAGATATCCTGCTGTGTTTATTTTATTTTTACTCGCACTCGAAATTCACTAATATTTACATTCACTTACTTATTTTCATAACTAACTATAGATACCTATTTCCACTCTCCGAGGCCTACATTATATTTTTGGCACTAATTAAACAGGAGGAAAATAAAGAAAGTTCAATCCTCTTAGAAGCCCCTAAAAGAGCATAATTTACTAATTAAATATTATTATTTTGTTACACAGATGTTTGCGGACAACCGTGAGAATATTAAGAACTGGGGAGTTGACATCGACATCCTGGAGGAGTACATTGCCAAGGAATCTCCCATCAACGCGGGACTTGAAGGGAGAATTACGATTCTAAAATAAACAATTAATTATTTTTTAACGTTGATATAATATGAAACAACTAGGTAGGTAGGTATAGGTAAAAAAATCCAAGCTCCTAAGGTTCATGTGTAAATATTAAATACGAAAAAAAGATCCAAACTATTGCTTTTGTGTTATTTTAAAAAAACCCTTTCAATCCGAACTTCTTCAATGCCTTGTGATGCGGTAGGTACCTGATTATGTTTCCTCCTACTTTTGTTCAGGGTCGTCAAAGCCCCAACAAAATATAATTTAATTGTTATTGATAAGAAGACGGTCTGCAGTCTGCATAACTCCATCGTGCATCATCATAGATAATGTGCCACTTCAATCATCTATGATCATGGCCGTATAACCCGTTGCAGGGCCAGCCGTGTGCAGGCGCATTTAGAGTCTGCTCCGGGCGCCAACTTGTCAAGGAGCCAAGGAGTCAAAATGCTGATATTCCTAACACTGCACCCTTGAGGTTTTTACTAGCGCCAGGTGCCATTTCACGGCCGGCCCTGGCCCGTTGCGCTCCCATAATAATAAAAATGATTGGATTATTTCTATGGAGCCATTTGTATAGAAATACCTCAAGGGCACTTAAAATGTTAAACTTATTCGAAGGCGTTCCACAGCTTGCCTTCCAGGCTGGCCATGGGCCTCTTCCGAATGCTGCTATGATCCTCTTGAGACCTTTTTTTTATTTTTATTTTTTTTTATTTCTTTTTTATATTCAATAATATTATTATTCAGTTTATAAAAACAGTTTATTTATAAACAAGTTCTGCTAGGTAATTATTATTACACGTGACAGCTGTTTCGCCTTCTGAGGGCATTATCAAACTTCGCCTTTCGCCTTCAGAAGGCGAAACAGCTGTCACGTGTAATAATAATTACCTAGCAGAACTTGTTTATAAATAAACTGTTTTTATAAATTGAATAATAATATTATTGAATATATAAAAGAAATAAAAAAAATTTAAAAAAAAACTCTCGAGACCTTTCTCAGACCTACAATAGATAGTAACAGATCTAAAAAGAGGTCTAAATTTTTTTTTCACATTAATTCCACCAGAAAATAATTCCTCTCAAAGCCTATGTCATCTTTGGGGATGCTGTGTGGAGGGTCTTTTTAGGAAAGGAAGGAGAGGAAATTCTAGGAAGGAAAAGGTTATGAGGGGTGGGTAGGAATCTGGGTGTCAGGGTGTCCAGGAGTGACGGACGTATGAATCCATCCATCCCACTGCGGTGCAAGGCAATGTTCCGAGAGAGTACGGCTGGAGAAGTCAAAGGGACTCCCTCAACCACTCTCTCCCGATTCGGCCTGCCGTGTAGCTGGTGGGCAAACGCATCCGCAAAACCCAAACAAACCTCACCACATGAACCCGAGCACCCCTGCTAAGTCACCAAAGTCACTTGGGGTGATCTTTGGCAGAGGTGTTAGTTATCCAATAAATGGTTCCTGGGGCGGCGATACCCATACCCTCCTCCCAAATTGGAATTTAATGCGTTACTATTGCAGGTAATTAATAAATATGCAAAGCCCGTTATCCATTCACGAAACATCATCAGCTAATAGCGCTAGAAGCTAGAACCAAAATAGTTTTCCGTACAAAGGTAGAATGTTAATTTTTTACAGTAGGCAGCATGAATATGAATGATAATAAAAATAATTGGATAATTTGTAGTGCGTCGTTTTTGTGAAAAATCACCTCAAGGGCCCCACTCAATTTATTATGATTTCTTAAGCTCTACCTAATTTTGCATTTATGAGAAGATTATTGGCAAAAGCAGATATTTGATCACGTCAAATTTAATTCCATAAATAGGTTTGACAGGATTTACTATTTTCTGTACATCATTTCTTCCTTCAGTATATGATAACTCTCTTTCAAATATATACCCACACCTCCAACCACCTTTATATTATTATTGTACTCAAATGAATATGTAGCATTTATATTCTTTATAACTACCAAATATGTCATTGAAGAAGAAGATAACACTTATAATCTAAATGAAAATATGAAAGAAAACAAGGCACAGAAAAACAGAAAAAAAAAACAATGATCGCAACTGGGACTCGAACCCAGACCTCTCGTCTAACCGGGACGTGCGCGTTTTCCAATTTCGCTATTGCCACCTTCTGTCAAACCAATTCTGTCAAATTGGAAAACGCGCACGTCCCGGTTAGACGAGAGGTCTGGGTTCGAGTCCCAGTTGCAACCATTGTTTTTTTTTTCTTCTGTTTTTCTGTGTTTTGTTTTCTTTCATATTTTCATTTAGATTATAAGTGTTATCTTCTTCTTCAATGATATATTACGTTGATGGGAATAACCTTAAAAAGTTATAAAAAGAGAGTTTTTCTCATAAAAAAAAAAAAAAAACATGTATATTCTAGTGAGACAGGCATCGACAAAAACCTAATGTGAACATACTGTTTATAGATAAATAAATAAATTTATTTTGAAAGACCGGAGAATGTAGGACTCTTTAGGACTGGAGAATTTTTATGAAAGACCTTCAACGCTTACAAGTTCTTATTTGCTTACTTTTTTACACAATTGGTTATTAATAATTTCAGAGTCTGTGAAGATGAAGGTTTTTGAATCTATGGATACGACTGAAATGTGAGTTTTAAGAAGCTCCATAAATATGCCTGAAGCTCTAAATGCTTGTAAAACCACAAATAAAAAAATATTTTCTATTCTTTTTATTATTATTGAGCCTGCGAACTACAAGATAATATTTCTAATTAAAGTAGGTACCTTCCTACCTCCAAAAAAATAATTTTATTAGCCATAGAAGATAATCAAACGAAGTGACAGTTGACAGATAACTGACAGCAGCTGTTTGCGACATTTGACGTTTGGTTTGAAATGAATTTTAAAACATAAGTGATACTGCGCAGTAATATTAAAAAAAATAGCAAAAATGTTCGTTAATAGATATTTGCGTTCATCCACAAAACTTTTCACCAAAACCACAGTACCCTTGGTGTGTGATGGGAGGTTATATAATTTATTAGCATTCGTTCCAAAATATAATCCTGTGGAAGATTCTGATTGCGAAAAATTGCAGGAGTTTCTGTTGCAGTATTCGAAAATTACCGTCGTAACTGGAGCTGGCATTTCCACTGAATCAGGTGCGATTATTCTCATTGTGAGCATTAAAACCATTAACATGAATCGGAATTATTTCATTAATCCGCTAAGAGAATTTGTAAAGTAATAAGAATGTAGGGATGTTTTTTTCCATCCACAATAATTCTTGTCTTCTTCAGCTTCGACGAAGTTGATGTTCAAAGATAGAATAATAATATAATTTGTAAAAAAAAAACATTTTGGGTGAAATCTTCACTGAAGTTTTTGGTATGTGTGTATATACTGTAATTTTATACTGCTAATTATTATATATGCGCCCCGGAAATCAAATGTCAATCTGTGTCTTTGATGCAATTGACAATTGTTATTTGATTGTTTACTGTGGCAATCTCGACAGTAAATTGATTGACGGGGAATGATGTGTATTTTGATTGAGCGCGTATAAGTGACATTGACACAGTGGAATGATCGTTTCACTTAAGTTCTGCGATTAACAATCATTAATTCCATTGCTTTATCTCAAGAGCCCTTTGGAATTCAAATTCGTTTAGAATGAGATTTATTTTACTTACAATCGCATTATATCACAATTGTCCAGAGTTGTGGAAAGAAAAATCCAAAAATTATCACTTCGAAGGAAGGAAAGGATGTTCTGGGCAAGGAGAAAATTATGAGGGCTGGGTAGGAATCTGGGGGTCAATGTGTACAGTTCATCGTGTGGACATATGACCAGGCGATGGGTCAAGAGAATCCGGTTTGAGAGGTCTAGGTTAGGTCTCCCTCAACCAGTCTCCCGATCCGGCTCGCCATGCAGTAGGTGGACAAACGCATTTGCTGCCAAAACCTAGACAAACCTCACCTCATGAACCCGAGCACCCCTACTAAGTCACTAAACGTTGCGAATCACTTGAGGTGACCCATTCCGGGGGTGTTGGTTATTCAATAAATGGTTCCCATGTACTGTTCATTAAACTCCCATTGAATTTCGTGTTCTTGTGTAAAAATAATTTTCTTTTAGTTTTCATTTACTTTTTCCAAAATTTTTTAAATTTCTTTTATTTGCATAATGTTGTCCTTCCCGAAATGAGTTTTATTAAACTCATTGGGAGTAATATATTAAAAATGTTATGTAATATATTATCACTAATAAATAAATAAAAATAAATTGTTTTGTAAGTTTCCAGGTATCCCCGACTACAGGTCTGAGGAAGTGGGCCTGTATGCAAGCAGCAACCACAAGCCCACGCAGTACAACGAGTTCCTCGAGTCCGCCAGCACCAGGAAGAGGTATTGGGCCCGCAACTACGTTGCCTGGCCGCGCTTCTCGCACTTCCAGCCCAACATTGTGCACCGTTCCCTGACACATCTACAAAAAGTAAGTATTCTTTACTGCATGAAGCTTTCTCACAAAATCAGATATACATTATAACAATACAGTAATCTGCCACCCCAAAAACTTGGCAAGTCTCCAATTAGTGAAAGCTGCAGATTGTAGTGCATACGTAGAAAATATGTTCAAATAAAAAAGGTATTTCATAAAAACGAACAAACACCGCTACCAATCTTTCTTAAAATTTTCATTTTTTATTTTAAAGTTAAGTTGTCATGTTTTTATATTTGCTAAAAGACTCCATTTTGTAAACTTAGCTCCGCTCTCCGAGAAACTGAAAAAACCAGTTCTCAACGCAATTGCAATCAACCTCCGATAAAATGGATATTTTTCTGATCTGACAGGCCAAAACTTGACAATTTGTGAGCCGCTACCATGGCAACCTGTCAACAATGCAAACTGCAATGCATTCCAGACGCATTGGATTACGCAACATCTAAGTGGTGCAAAATTTACTTGCCTTCAAGGCGCTTCGTGCATGCGTCGCTGGGGCACGGGATAATTTATGTATCTGCACTGTTCCAACACATGATTTGCCATTACGACTGTAATCTGTCTCGCACACTTCACCGTTTCGGCCTGCGGAGCTGCTTTCTCGATGCGTTGCGGTCCTCTTAGGATGCTAAAACAAAATTTTGTGGACACTGGAATATGCACGACTCGCATATGCTTGAACAATGTCCTGACGGGAATTATGACTCGAGCGTACTTTCTTATATCGATGACTGGGGCGCAGATAATTTCGTAGTAAGTTATGTGAAGATCGAAGACAAACAACTTTCGACAATCATAATACGGGCATGTGCCTAGTTTGGTAGTCGAAAAACCTGTAAAAACTATGAACAAAAATTATTTTATGAGTAAAGAATAATAAAAAATAAAAAGCAGTGCATTACACAAACGCACATACCAAAGTACTGCCTGTGTAACTTAGATAGTCAGTATACAAAGGTTGTCTGTCGAGTCTAGGCATGCAGTGGATTACTGATTTTGACACAAGAATTCCGGTAAATTACAGAGCCTGATTTTAGCTTTCAACTAGTAAAAATAATGATAATTGAGCGGTGGATTACTGAGAGAATACTGTATTTGTGGTTCTTCTGCAGATAGGTAAAGTGTCGGCCATCATAACGCAGAACGTGGACCACCTGCACTCCAAGGCGGGTTCCAGCAACGTGATAGAGCTGCACGGCACCTCCTACCGGGTGATGTGTCTCGGCTGTGACAATGTCTTCCCGCGTCATGACTTCCAGACAGTCCTTCATGACCACAATCCCACAATGGAGGCCGTCACTAATTCTATAATCAGGCCAGATGGTGATGTGGATTTAACAGAGGTTCGTAATCTATTTATTAACACCCTTATTAGGGGCTTTTACATGTGAATAATAAAAATTATAGTATACAACATACACAACTGAACTGCCTCAGTAACAACATTTTGTATTGTGATAAATTGAAGATGTCCATTGACTCGGTATAATTATTTCCCCCCATTATTAGTATTCTGGGCAAAGAAGAATACAAATGGTAGTTTTCTGCACTGAAATAAGTCCCGACTTATAATATTATATGGTGGAATCCGAAAGCTTATTAACGCAAGCAATTCTGAATATCAACTAGACATGGGCAGATTCATTCCCAGGAGTGAATCGAATCAATTTGATTCCCCCGGCCTTTTATTTTTATTAACAATTTTTTTGGTACAATTGGTATAATTTTATAATACAAACTTTTCATAAAAAACAGTTAAAAAAGTAGAGAATAATACAATTTACAGATATTATATAGTAATAGTTTATTCATTCCTTTAATTCAATTGAAAAAAAAACCTTCTTAATATGTATGTATATTATCTAACACGAGGTAGAAGTGAAACCTTCTCAGAAAACTATAGTAGACATGAGTGGGGAGTCTACGAGGCAACGCACAAAGAGGAAACCAATTATATTATCTCATTCTCTCGCAGACTTAATCCTATAGATGTATGCGTTTGCCTCTTTTTAGTGTCGTTATTTTTCGTTTCATCGAGTTTCAAATCGCAACAGTGTTAAAGAAGTTTTCACTACCCAAAGCACTCTTCTTAGGGTTAATTGCCTATTTCAAAAAAAAGTTTTCCTTTAAAAAAAAAATTATGAATTAGGTAGGTATGTTTTTAGGTTTTCACGGCCAAAAAGTATTTTTGTTATTGTTTTTGGGGTGTTATGCCGTGTTTCGCTACCTCCTTCTTTAGCCAACGTTTCGGACAGCGTTACAGTGTCCATCATCAGGGCCATCTGCCCTGATGATGGACACTGTAACGCTGTCCGAAACGTTGGCTAAAGAAGGAGGTAGCGAAACACGGCATAACACCCCAAAAACAATAAAAAAAAAAATAAAAAAAAAAAAAAAAAAAAAAAAAAAAAAAAAAATAAAAAAAAAAAAAATGAATTAGGTATGTCATTCTGAAAAATTGTCCTAACGACGCGCGACGGGGTTAACATAATATTTTAATTTGTAATATGTTAACAAAAAAAAAATTTTTTGACAAGAAAAATGTATTTATATTAATTAGGCTAGCAATAATTTTTTTTAGACCGAAATTTTAATTATGCTTTTTAAAAATCGTGAATTCCACTGTTTACCGGAAATGACCCAGACGGAATGATCTTTGACCGGCAAGCGAACATTTTAGCTTTGCAAAAAGAGCAAACGAGATACGCAGTGTAAACGAACGGGATCTAGTATTTTCCACTAACAACTTAGAAATTACTTGCTATCGCTTAGAATTGTCCAGATACGTCCAGCAGATAGGAAGGGGGCAACGCCCGAACAGAGGGGTTGGGGGGCGGGTGGGACAGATGCTTCGCCGGAATTTGATAGAAATTATTTAAAAAGAAAAGTATTAATGCAATATTAATTTTTTTAATGCAGATCGATAACCAAATAGTTTTTCTAGGATAACACAAATTATTGAGTATGTGGTTTAAAAAACAACTTACATACAGCGTAAAACTCTCGTTAGTGTAAGTGCGTTCCCCTGGTCCGGTACGGAAGTGTTAAATGGGTAAAAATATTCATACAAAAAAAAAATACAAGTATAAAGTATGGAATAAAATAAAATAAAAATTACTACAAAAAGTACATATCGTGCCTTAGCTTACAACACAAAATTGGCAGTTTTCACATTCAAATGCTTTTAGATGGAGCTGCTCATTGCGCGTCTAAACCATTGGTCACATGAAATAGATTTCAGTCAATCAGAAGCCGTAATTCGAAAAGTAGTGACAGCGCGCAAGTCGGTTGGCCTCTCAACACTGCAGTTTTTTTCGTCTCCTGTAAAGTTGGTAAAAATGACTTATGCGGTGTTGTTAGCTAAGGGACGAAACCTTAACATAACATAACTGAAACATAACCTTTTACCTAAACAATGGTGCATTCTTCAGCATGATAAATCCCAGTGAGGAAGACATTGCAATAATAAAAACATCTTATTCAAGGCATAATAAAATAAATAAATCTTATAATTTTGATGTCATGAAAGGAGGCCGTTGATGTATCCCAGGGAACAGCCCAATTCGAGTAGGACAAGAAGATGAAATGAGAATTGACACAAATTGAATTTTTGGTTCCAGGACCAGATTAGAAACTTCACAGTACCCCCATGTCAGGAATGTGGCGGTGTCCTAAAACCAGACATCATATTCTTCGGAGACAACATCCCGAGGCAGCGAGTGGCGCGGGTCCGAGAGGAAGTCTCCAACTCCGACGCGCTCCTGGTGCTGGGCTCCAGTCTCTCCACCTTCTCCGGCTACCGCATAGTCCTGCAGGCCCGCGACGAGGGGAAGAAAGTGGGCATCGTCAACATAGGCCCCACCAGAGCCGATAAAGAAGCTGACTTCAAAATTTCCACCAAGTGCGGGGATATTTTGCCAAGGGTCTGTCGGAACTTATGATGAAGCGGCTAGAACCAATCAATTTAATAATAACGGGTACCTAAATTATGTGATATCATCGATGGTGGCATAATATATTCGATGTGGGAGGCGTGTATGGGTACTGCCGCCCCGGGAACCATTTAAAGGATAACCAACACCTCTACCATAGGTCATCCCAAGTAGTTTGGTGACTTGGGTGCCCGGGTATATGGGGTGAGGTTTGTCTAGGTCTCAGCGGCGAATGTGTTCGTATACCTACTAAGCAGAAAAATGAAGGGAGACTTCTAATTTCTTTTTATTTAATGTGTTCATTAATAATATAATCCTTATTAACCACTCGGACTTGACAGCTTGTTTTCACAATGATATATATTTTTTTAATGAAATAATTAAAAACACTTTGTTTTTACCACAATAAACTTTATTTTAAAGTCAACATGTTTCAAGAACGATGTTCTCTTCATCAGGACATAAAATGTACTAAAACTAAATGATCCAACATAGAATGGCGTGGGTAGAAATGGAAGTAGTGGGGGAGGAGAGAGGTGAATAATAAAACTCCAAATTAATAGACGATTTATTAAACAAAAAATATAAGAAAAAATTTCATTTGTCCTACATTTACCCATTGCTTACTGATAATATTAAAAAACAATGGAGAAAAATATTGTTTGTAAATCATCAAACCTCCAATCTAATCATGAAAAAAATTCCTAATACAATACAGCCTGCTTTTTATACGAATAATAAATTAAAAAATTATATTTTAAATAACAAGGACAAAGACCAAAAAATGAAAAAATCTGGAGTTTACCAATTGAATTGTAATGACTGCAATCATTTTTACGTAGGTAAAACTTGCAGAAATTTTGAAACGAGGATTAAGGAACATTTGAGATGTCTAAATAGCAATAATTATTCGGAATTTGCTAACCATCTAATTGAATTTAACCATTCATTTGATATAAATACTGGTTTTAAAATTTTACACACTAATGTTAGTGGTTTTCAATTAGATCTTTTAGAAATATTAGAAATTAGGAAAAATGTCAATAGAAATTTAAATATTATTAACAATCAAATTAATTTTGTGAGTAACCCTATCTTAAACATATTTCCATTGTAATTTTTGTCTTTGTTCTTCTAAGTACCCCCTTTCCCCCCTCCCCCTTGTTGATCTTCTAAGCACCTCCCCTTTTCACCTCTCTCCTCCCCCACTACTTCCATTTCTACCCACGCCATTCTATGTTGGATCATTTAGTTTTAGTACATTTTATGTCCTGATGAAGAGAACATCGTTCTTGAAACATGTTGACTTTAAAATAAAGTTTATTGTGGTAAAAAAAAAGTGTTTTTAATTATTTCATTAATAAAATGGTGCCACAAAGTGAATTTGCAAAATTTGAAGAAATATATTTTTTTTTTTTTTTTAGGTCGGAGACGGTTTACATATATAAAGTTCCCGTGAGCACTTAGGCCATAGGCCCATTGTGCTATCTCCCATTTTACCTCATTCCTTTGACAGTAATCCAGTCCCTTTTACAAGTTCACCAGGATTGTCATTGGAAATGAAGCTATATCTTCTGGTTCGACAATGTGTCTTCCCAGGTCTCATTTCTCCTCTTCGCTCCTCCATGGTTCCCTGAAGGCCCCACGAGGGAAGAGGGCTTCATCTCTCCTCTCCACTCCTTAGTTCCCTGAAGGCTCCATGACGGAGAGTTCACCTCCCCTTGGTTCCCTAAAGGCCCCACAAGGGAAGAGCCCACTCCACCTTGGCTCCCCGAGGACCCCAGGAGGGAAGAGGACTTATCTCTCCTCTTCACTCCTCCTTGGTTCCCTAAAGGCCCCATAAGAAAAGAGTTCACGGAGATGGCCTCATTTCTCCTCTTCACTCCTACATGGTTCCCTGAAGGCCCCACATGGGAATAGGACATCATCTCTCCACTTCACTCCTCCTTGGTTCCCCAAAGGCCCCGCGCCGGAAGATTGCCCTTTCCCTTGGTTCCCCGAAGGCCCCGCAAGGGAAGGGTTCATGGAGGTGGCCTCAGCTCTCTTCTCCACGACTTCTCCTCTTGGTTCCTCCTAAGGGCCCCAGGAAGAAAGTCCACAGAGGTGGCCTCAGCACTCCTAGGTTCCCAAAAGGCCCCTAGTTTTCGAATGGTCCAATTTTTTGTCCCACGAGTGACCAGGGAAATAGAAGGTCCACTCCAGCAGAGCCCCGAATGCTGGAGTAAGGTCTAAATACTCCAAGATGCGACCTTGTTTCTCAGAGGCACCGTTCTTGACACTGTTCCCCAGGACATTCAGCCTGAGCACGGTAGCTCACACCTTGGCTTGGGATGGCTACTGCAGGTTTGTGTTTCCACTCCCTGAACGATGGGTTCGCCACACTCCCTATGCTACAACAATGATATAACATTACCAGACATATATATGAGTATGAGGCGTACCTGACTTATTAATAGGTATAAATAATTATTATTTAGAGGTCCACATTCATAATTGTTTTTGCACTTTCGTGTAAAATATAATTTTTTTTTTTTACATTAGAGGTACTACACGCCTAGCGTGCATACTTAATATATAAAGGCATGCCACTGGTAGCTAGAATGTAAACTTTCCCAAAATGAAAGCAGAGTGAATGCTGTATAAATGAGATCCCTGAGGCGTACGTATGGTAAAACCATGTATGATAGTAGAGATTCGCAAAGAATGCAAGGCTGATGTAAGTGTAAGGTTAAAAAGAAAGGTGTGCTTAGATGGTTTGGGCATATAAAGCTAATAAACTAAGAAAGTAGTGTAGGGAGAATATATGATTCACATGTGAATGAAGCAAGGAGTGTGTGCCACAACCGAGTTATTTGGCGGTCCATCCTCTCTACCTACCCCTGCAGGAAATGGCGTGATGGTTAGGTAGTCATCATAAACTAGGTGTGTAACATAGAGAAAGGTTACAATGGAGCTCTCAGTGGCAGGACGTCGGTGAGTGACTCAGTGATAGTAAGTTAGTGAGTGAATCAGTGATAGTAAGTTATTTATACATAAATACACACCTATAGTTCTTTAAATGTTCTCTTTCTGACAACTACAATATTATGAATATGAATGTGAACTTACGCATTGTCATTAATTTTTAAAATGTGATTGTGATATTAATACCTACCTTGAAATATATTAAAACTGTAAAAATTGATCTTAGATTGATAATAGTGTATGTACAATACATATATGTAGAACATTAGTGTTGTGAACATGTATCTGAAATTCAGATTGTAGATGTCTGTGAATCCCAATTCAATCTACAATGAATATCTGTAAAATGTTTTTTATTTTTAACTTAAAGAGTAAAACCTCAAATTGTAATATTTAATTAAATGAAGACAATATTAGCGAAACTGAATCGAAAATCTGGAAACAGAAAAAGATGCGGTCACGTCTTGCCAGGGCGCAGGACAAAAATTTGTCCAAGACACTTTGTAGATAGCATTTAGTTCGGGTTTGAATCTTCATTTGAATTGGTTTGAATACATGAAAAAAGCAGCGAGAAAAATATGCATTAAGAAAATGAAGATAATGTTAGTAGTTCTTAGTCGAAGTACGATACAGTTAAATATGATCGAATCGGATAGAGACACATTAGCTCAGTTGGTAGAGTTGCGCCCCGGCAAGGCGAAGGTCCTGGGTTCGAGTCCTAGTTACGACTGTATCTTTTTCTGTTTTCAGATTTTCGATTGAGTTTCGCTAATATTTTTTTCATTTAATTTAGTAAACATTTAATAATTGTTATATTTTTATTAAATAAATAAAACACATATGGATCTGAGAATGTATTTTTAATCATTCATTTAATTTATCAGAATAAATCTGCGGCGTAAAGACCAAAAATCTTGGTGTTCTGTCAAATAATGTAATGCATACATAAGTGTAGTGGAAATAATGTAATGCATACATAAGTGTAGTGGAAATAAACTGTAAAATAAACCCAACGTTTGCAGCACTTCAACACAAATGTTCAAAACAAATAACAATAAATAATTAAATTTAAAGGGGGCATCATTCCAGAATAAGCTAAATGTTTTTAATAGGTTATTATTTCAGAATTCGTTTTGTATAAAAGATCCACGATTTTAGCCTGCAACCAAAACAGCTAATTTTCTTAAGTATTTTTGAGCACCAGTAAATAACTAATGTGTCATTTTTGCAAACTAAATTAGAAAATAATAAGTACACATTAAATAATTTTGTTTTTATTATGTACTGCAAATACAAGGGCCTTACAAAACAAACCATTGAACTGATTTGGCAATGTGAGTTACAAAACATTGTTCATCGATATAAAAGGATTACCTAAACAAAAATTAACTAATCTTAAAAATAAAAGGGTATTCGGGCTCGCTCTAGGGGACCACTGTTCAACCTACAATAAGAAATAGACAGTGCGTCGCTGCTAAGTCTTTACCTCACTAGTTATTTATAATTATATACCGGTTTCTGCGCTAATGCGTTCTGGAGAATGTTATTATTACGTACATATAATTTTATATATTGATTGATATCGATGCATACCACAGAAAAGGATAAAGAATGACAAATTGAAATCATTGGAGGAAATAAATATAATATGAATGATGTCATTAATGTGGGGACGTCTCAAACTCACAGAATTTTTGGCATTAAAACAGTCCCCGTTAAACACCGATATTCAGATCGTTTTAGCTTGTGATCATAGTGCAATGAGCTGTCCAGCATAACGGTCATGTTGCTGATCAGCATGATTAGTCAGCTGATCACGATTTGGACAAAAGCTAAAACAAGCAGAGAATCAATGTTTAAGGAGAGACCATTAAAAAATTTTAAATGCTGAATGTCGATTTAATGGTCATCAAATGTTATGGTAGTTTGAAACACCATAAAACCTAAGTTGGTTTTTCTTATTAATGTAACATGTTACTCATAACTTGCGTAGATACTGAAGGTTGAAAAGGGTCGTCTCCAGAAAAGGGAATACCGATAAGAAATGTTACATAAAAGATGTGAAGACACGGGGTTTGTTGGATGGTAGAAGTGTGTGGTATAAAAGAAGTGTCTGGTCCTGTGATCCGTCCCGACCTGTCCGGTCCGCACTGTATTATAAAAAGTAATCAGCCTGTGGTTTCTTGGATGGAATGCCTCGGGACTCTTGGGGGGCCGCCTCGAATATGGTGAAGTCTCTCTGCAGGTGCTCGTTCAGCTCCAAGATCGCCGCCACGTTTCCACACCTACAAAACAACAAACAATTAAACCGAGATGTATAGATACAAATATTCAAAATGATGGTAAACACACATTAACCTTTTGGTGTTCGCATGTTTAGACAGCACTACAAGAATATACAATCGCAGCTAGCTATTTACTAGTTACACATTGATTCGCTAAGTAGCGCAAGCATCGAACTTCCTATCCAATTGGACAATTCGGTATTCAATTACAAAGTGGTTAAAGTGTAACGAATGTCAGAAAAATGTCTGTAGGAATCGTAGGCAGCACCAAGTTATCTTACGAAAATTGCAACAAAGTATCAAGTGAAAGTACCACTCCACACCACTCCGGGATCCGAGCCGGCCATAGGAATAGCAGCTTGCCACCAAATTACATATTGAGAGGTGGACCAAATCCCAGCACTGGAAGGAATGGGAGAGGCAACCCAAAGTACTCATAAACGGACCAGACCCCAGATGGACCAGGAAACTACTCAATGTGGACAGAAACTCGCTGAGGAAACTTGTAGGACTACTAGCGGGACACTGCCCCTTCAAGAGACACATGCAGCTATTGGGAGTGGAAAACACCAATAGATGCAGAAAATGTGAAGAGGATGAAGAGACTCCAATTCACTTATGGTGCCAACGTCCTGCCCTGGTGGGAACTACCTGGGGAGATACCTGGGGAGACACTATAGAACCAGAAGATACAGCTGCATATCCAATGACAACTCTGGTGAAAAGGGACTGGATTATTGTTAAAGGATTGAGGCAAAACGGGAGTTAGCGAGTTAGTTTAAACCGCTGTTAGCAGTTGGCAATATTTGGAAGTATGAAATTAATAAAATGAAATGACTGAATCTAAAACCGACCACCACCACCACCAGCCAGCCGGCCGGCAATCTCCATCATTCAACTGGCTAATAAAATTATGGGTTGAAATATTGGTACAAAGTTATTTTATTGAATTCTACAATTAATGCAATATATTAAATATTCCTATAAAAAAGTCAAGTTGAAATGCTGTGCGCAACCGTCAGCGGTTCGAAAGACATGATTGTGCTAACTCAATAATCTTCTTTTTGAGTGGCTATCTCATTGCTGAGGATCATGGAAGGACCAGAACTGAATAAGTAAAAGATGTAATCAGAACACTGAAAAGATTAATCTAACAAGTGTGATGTATATCCATTTGAAATAAAACAAAAATAGCCACTAGTTTGTACGAGTTTCGGACATTTCCACTCCAGGCCGTCCAGGCCGATGAAATTGATGGTGACCGGCCAACTCAGAATGAAACCAACTCAGAACCACCTCGGAAAAATCATTAAGAGTGATGAAAAAATATATAAAAAAAAGGTTAGGGTTATGGGCTATTTTAAAATTATTTTTTTCATAGCTTAATGACTTTTCAAAGAGGTGTTGAGTTGATTTTATTCTCAGTTGGCATGGAACCAACCTGGGTCTTGAAGAGGACGTTGTAGAATGGAGGAAACATGTTGTGGAAATGACCAGTTCTCAACTAAGTACAAATGTTGGGCGCGCATTTGGCGTGTTTCCCGACTGTGCACCAGTGCCGAAGGAAACAACGAAGCTAGTTCCTCAGAGCATCTTTCATTGAAATACCAGTAGAACAAGGACCCCAACCTGATGCCTGTGCTCTAAAGATTGCAATCCGTTTGTTGAGAAAGGAGAACCTATCAAACACAGAGTTGGCTGCCAAATCAGAGGTGGCTGCTAAATTCAACTATGGAGCACACGGAAAAGAAAACACTCTCGAGGTAACCGTTCATTCTCTGCTTCAAAGCCCTTCGAGCTGTTGGAGTTTGTGTGTCGTGTAGGAGCTTGTCAAACAAAAAGCTTTCACGAACTTTACTGTCATCCAAGTCACAATGAAATGGTGCACACGGCAATAGTACCCTTTACACACAGAGTTCGGAGCGGGACGTGCTCCGCGCCACTTCAGGCCGCCGCACAGAAAAGTCTCACAGTGAACTGCGCTGTAAACCGTTATCTTACTTTCGGTCTTTACTTTTCTGCGCGGCGGCCTGAATTGGCGCGGGGCACGTCCCGCTCCGAACTCTGTGTGTAAAGGGTACTAATGTATGTTTGACAGAACCAAAACAATAATAGAATGTGATTTTGCACAAACCTATAGCAGTAGTTGGGTGCCGACCAGACAGTTAGTACGGTCTCGTCAAAATGCCACTTGTAGCCCTCCATGACCAGCTGGTGGGCGCGGCAGATCATGTTGATGTCATTGGCGGCGTTGAACTGCGACACCACGTCTGAACCAAACAGGTAACCGGCGCCTCGCGGGGACACGCCCCAGCCCAGCGTGTCTGCAATTAGAACATTACTGTCAGCATATTGCAGATTGCAGCATACAGGTTAAGTGCAACCACTGATATCGGTAGAGATCATAGACATATGAAATTACTAGACCTGCCCTAAGTGATAGAAGTGTATTATTTCCTCCTCCCCATGACGGTTCCATTTGAAGCCGGCTGGGCAGTCGAGCTCTCATTGGAAGATTTTACGAAATAACACACAAAAATGGTGGCTTGTTTTATGAAAACGTGTAAAAATGGAAGTAAAATAAGAGAATAAACCTGATTGTCGTATTGTATTCCATAGGTATTACTTTATTTTAAGCTTATTCAGATCGTACAATATGATCAGTTCTAGTAACACATCCATAAATATACAAAATCTATCACCATAACGAATGTTGGCATTTCTCAAGTGTGCTCGTCGCTGTTTACTGGGGTAAGTAAATTATGAAACATTTGTAAAAGTGTCTTAACTAAATACGGCAACAAAATATTTGACTCTGAAAACAGTGAACTTTACTTTGCCGTATTTGGACTTCGCAATTTGTTCATAATGTGGCGAGCAATTCGGCTCACATGTAAAAAGGTCTATTCATTCAAAAGCAGATTTTAATAAGAACTAAATGGTGATATTATAATGCAAAATGCCTATATACTGTCAGAGTGATTTATTGACGAATCACATATCATAAGTTATCTTCCCCCTTCACATCCCGCTGTAGTTGGTTTGTACCCCTCATCTGTCTGTTCTTGTCTAGTAATATTCATATGTCTATGGTAGAGATAGACATGCTCTAATGTAAAATCTGAGCATCATTTCGATGAGCTAGAGGCCAACTCTCGACAATCTTTTGGGCACCAGAAGGATTCGAGCATGTCTTCAATAATTGAATATCATTCGTACATTGACCACCGGCGAGCGCACATTGAAATAACCAGAAGGGTGATTCTGTATGTTTTGCGACAGCAATCAGACTTATACAATATATTTTGAGTTTTCTTAAATGCGGTATTTCGTATCACGCTAACGAGCCAAATACTGCACTTAGTTGTTTGGCGGTCCGTCCTCTCTGCCTACCCCTGCGGGGAAACGGCGTGATGGTTAGTTAGTTGTTAAGAAACCGACCATTAAAAGTGGTTACCCTAGAGGTTAGCCGTAGAGGAAGACATGTTTGCCACATAATCCTCGTTAAAAGATGTCACACGCAGGAAAATTTGCCAATCGAATGTCATCACGTACAAACATAATTATACGACAAACCGATAACCGTAAGTAGTTTTAATAAATAGTAATTTGTGTTTTTAAGTAGGTAATTAATTTATTCAACACACAAAAGGCATAGACAAGCCATTGAAAGCCATTTGAGAAAGAAACAAATTTTTGAGGAAGCCTTCAGATTTCTGACAGATTTTGTTTTTTGTCTTAATTGTCTCGTAACGCAAAAGATAACACAAAATATGTATACAGAATCACCTTTTAGACCGCCCAGAAAATTAAGGTAATGGTTTGCTGGGCCCGTCAAATCAAGGTAATGGTTTGCTGGGCAGTCCACTATGGGACTTTTCTGTGTAGAGTCTGAATGTTCATTTCTAAACAAACCGTAAGCCGTTCACTCATCGTTCACGCATTCATTTCTGCGATAAGTAAATTATAAAAACATTTTGTAAAAGCGTCAAACCGCAACTGTCACATAATATTCGATTTTGGAAACTAGCTGAAAAAACTTTTTTCTTTCAATTTGAGATTGGCAGTTGAAGTGAGTGGAGAAAAAGCGATTGTACCCTTGCAACGGGTACAGGGCAATTCCGATGAAAAAGATTAATTATTCTCCGTACCAGCATTTTAACATAATAACCAAATATCGATTTTATTTCATTCCAAATTTCCTTTGATAAATACCCACATTCAGTAATGCTCAAACTCGTGATGACAAAACAATTCAAATTATGTACTTTTGTAATTATTTTTTTGACAAGTATTTATAATTTTTCAATAATGTCTAAGCAAAATAAGAACGTATTTTTTTTTTAAATATATTAGTTTGTAAGACAGTAAATAAATAGACAAACTGAAGTATTTTCGTCACAAAACAAGTGCACGGATCTTTTTTTTATGATTTTATTTGAACTTAAATTAAAATTCTGAAAAGTAGCTCTCCCAAATAATTTATTGATTTATTTTATTGCATGATTATATGATTTGAAATGTATGTTGTATAATACAAAATTTTGTTTGAAAATTTAACAAATCTGCCAACGATCTACGGTAAAACCTTATTGTACTGAAAATAAACATATTTTCTAAAAAATTTAAAAAATAACTTTACTAGATAAAAGTCTTTCGAAATCAATTTATAATTTTTTGTGGAAAAGAGTCAATACGTCTAAAATTTGATTTAAAAATGACATATTTCTGGTTTTTTCTGGTTATTCCGTCTTCATAAGAAGATTTTATTTCCAATACTAAAATAGTGTTATAATGAGAGTAGCCTGTGAACTGTCATTGTGATTCATTTATTGACAAATCACTAAAAGGAACACGCCCACGCCATTCGGTTTGTTCTCCTCGCCCTTACGAGCAGGTTTGTCTTAGTTACTCTGGGCGTGCAACTCTGCCAGGATACACTTTAAAGGACTGCTGCAGCTGGTGAGAAGCAACAAGTACCTTCAGGGTCACTCCAGAGCAAGTCGCACATGGGCCCGTCGTGCGGCACTTCCTGCTTCCGGTCAATGGTGCGGATCTGGTCCAGGGTCTGGATGGAGGGGCTCAGGCCGCCGTGCACGCAGAAGATCTTGCCGTCGATGATGGCTGAGAGGGAGAGGTAGTCAAATAGTTCTGTGCAATATCTGCAAAGTAACCACAACTATTATTCCACCAATTAAGTGAGGGTAAAAAAACAAATAGTTCTGTGCAATATCTGCAAAGTAACCACAACTATTATTCCACCAATTAAGTGAGGGTAAAAAAACAAATAGTTCTGTGCAATATCTGCAAAGTAACCACAACTATTATTCCACCAATTAAGTGAGGGTAAAAAAACAAATAGTTCTGTGCAATATCTGCAAAGTAACCACAACTATTATTCCACCAATTAAGTGAGGGTAAAAAAACAAATAGTTCTGTGCAATATCTGCAAAGTAACCACAACTATTATTCCACCGATTAAGTGAGGGTAAAAAAACAAATAGTTCTGTGCAATATCTGCAAAGTAACCACAACTATTATTCCACCGATTAAGTGAGGGTAAAAAAACAAATAGTTCTGTGCAATATCTGCAAAGTAACCACAACTATTATTCCACCGATTAAGTGAGGGTAAAAAAAACAACAAAAAGCGCAATCAGCCTTTTTCTTCACATTAGCGCCACGTGAGGCTCTGAAGAAAAAAAATTCTTCAGGACCAATGACATTTTTAGGGATATTACGGAGTCTTTTTATGGAAAGAAAGGAGAAGAAGTTCTTGGAAGGAAAAAAGTATGAGAGGAAAATGTATGAATATGAATCTATAATATAATAAGCATGAATCCATCCCTCCCACTGCGGTGCAAGGGGATGGATCGAGAGAGCGTGGCTGGAGAGGTCAAAGAGTCCCCCTCAACCAGGCGCAGCTGGTGCATAAAATGTTGGGTGGTTCACCCGCAATACAATAAATCAACCACGTATTATATAATTTTATTGTAGGTAGGTTATGTAGCTATCCTATTTAAGGAGAATAAAAAAAATTCTTTGGTCCTTTTGCCGAGCGAAGACATCATTCACCATTCAAATGTTTTCAGAAAGATTCTTCCCGGTACCCGGTGTAGCGCATTTAAAACGCACACACATAAAAGGTCAATTTTAACTGAAAACTAATATCATTGTCAAATAGGTTCCCTAAATCCCAAACATAAAACCCGTTGACTTATATGATAGAATTTTGAACGCTAAATATTACTTAATTTTTATTTTAACTTTATGAGTAAAATCTCAAATTGTAATATTTAATTGAATGAAGACAATATAAGCGAAACTCAATCGAAAATCTGAAAACAGAAAAATCAGAAAAAGATGTCGGTATCGACACCGTGGCGCAGTGGTTAACGCGTTCGCCCGGAAAGCGAGAGTTCCTGGATTCGCGTCCCAGAGGTGTCAATATCTTTTTCTGATTTTTCTGTTTTCAGATTTTCGATTGAGTTTCGCTTATATTGTCTTCATTCAGCTAAATATTACAATATTGTTCAAACTGCTATTTTGCTGCCTCTTCGGAATACTTTGGATGTTTTCGATGCACTTCGTTTGCGCCGGGCACCGGGGATTTTGGCTAAATTTTGTGTTTTTGACAGTCTGGACATGTTTCTAGAGGCACTATACAAAATAACGATTCGCAAACGGGGTGTTTAACTGAAACGCACAGAGTGGTACCTAGGTTCCTAGTTCTTAACGTGCGGGAAAGAATGCCAGACGGCTGTAACAATTATTATCTCTTGCAAAATTCATGCATTTATATATGTAATTAATTTTTATTTTTTAACATTGGGTAATTTAAATTTAAGAATATTAAGTAGGAATACGTTAGAGCGGTAAAATGTTTAATTTTGTTGGCGGTTTGGTGCACGAGTGAACGTTAGGGCGAGCCGTGCCTTCCCTCAACCGATCTTGCCTGCCAAGCAGCAGGTGGGCAAACGCAACCACCACCAAGACTTAAGACAAACCTCATCCCACGAACCCTGGCACCCTTGCTAAGTGACCAAATGTAGCAAACCACCTAAGGCAGGGGTTTGTTATCGAATATATAGTTCCCGGGGTGGCGGTACCCATAACCCGCCTATGAAATTGAAAAGTTTCACAGGAGATGCTTCGCCTTAGGAATAAGCTTTCGGCTTTCGCCAAAACTTAGCCATTATGTCGGCAGGGGACAAACAAGCTAATAAAAACCTTGGCCATCGCCGAACCCGACGAAAGAGCAATAAAACCCTCGACCTCGGACCCACCAGAAGGGCCGATTTAAAGGTATACTTGAAGATAGGGCCCCAGAAAGAGGCTTAAGCAGAAAGATAGAAAAAAATAATATCTACACACAAGTTACACCTTGTTTGTTCAGTTTATTAAAAAAATATTAAGAAATTAAAAATTAGTCTAATTTGAAATGTGCTTATATGATGTTCAAATGGGAAGTTTTCTTTTCTGATTCTTTGAAAAATCTTGTTGAGTGTGTTTTTCGATACGGAAGTGTTGTTGGGTGTTATTACCTCCATACTGTGATGGATCCATATTTCCTGAGGCACTCGTCATAGAAGCCGTAGACCTGTGTGATTTGGCGGGACTCGTGGTTGCCTCGGATGAGGGTTATGCGGTCGGGGTAGCGAACCTGCCAACAAATAAACCATTGTAGCATTAGCAGATAATGAATGAGACAGTCTGCTTCAGTTTACGACAAATAATAACTTATAAACAAACTATCCGGATGCAGCCCTAACCTGACCCAACCTCTAATAGGAGAAAGCGTCAGCAGGATAGTGTTAAGTCTTTCGCATGTTGGGATAGGTCTAGTTAAGCCAGTTACATTTGAAACAAAAAAACACAAAACTAATTTACCTTTAATGCTAAGAGTAATAAGAATGTCTCGACAGAGTAAAATCCTCGGTCAACGAAATCTCCCATAAATAGGTAACTGGTCTCTGGAACATCACCTCCCACTTTGAAGAGTTCTTTCAGGTCGTAGAATTGTCCGTGAATGTCGCCGCAGACCTGAAGCATAATAACAAAATTAATCAATAAAAATAATGCAGGCAAACTGTTGCTGTTTGTGGCTAATGAATTGTTTGCCCGCGTTTCAGGGTAGGTACCAGTTGAATTAATGTCGATTGGTATGGGAGGGTTTCGCAAACTGCAAAAGATGTTAACATTAGAACAAAACCAGCGTAAAACAATTCTTTGCTCAGTTATCAAATGTAACCGGAAAATAAATAATAAGAAGCAATACTTACATAATGAAGAAAGGTCAACGACGGGGCTCGTCACAATAAAAACTTGTGGGTAGGAATTGTTATAAATCAGAGTGCAGTGATTGTGTTTGATTTCTTTACACATCAATAGGCTAGCTTTACACTCATAAGTAAAATTTTCCACTTAACGTAAGTTTTTGACAAGTTACTCAAAAGAGCGTCAACATAAGCATCCGACTTGTGGGAATTAATGCCCACGGAAGCTGTTCAAAAGTTCAACTCGTGTAAATGCTCTTGCGACCGTTTACATCTGTAAATTTATTTGCAGTAAGATGGCTTCCTGTCAACAATCTGCTGGTGTCAAATTTACGCGATTTTGTCAAAGATGAAAAAGTCCAAATAAAGTGTTGAAATAGAATTTGGTTTTATTAAACAATTCTCCACGCGCTTTTGTGCCGTCAAAGATGGAAATTAATGGAGTTCTTTGATTTTACCCGAATGACAGCTGCCTGACAGCAATCGACTTCTAATTCAAATCCGCAATGTTAAAAACAGAAACATCGAGATTAGAAGGATTGGACCAATAATTGAATATAAGGATGCTCATTTTCAGAAAACTTAAATAAGTGTAAATAAATACTAGTTTTAGGGGAAAAAAATCCTACGAAAACAACAGTCTTTTAATTTTTGACATCTCATTTCTTGCGACAAGTCTCTCAACTTATCAAACTGATTTTATAAGCTATGAGAAGGCTGGAAGTTCGCGCGGACGCAATTAGACCTATCAAAAAACAAGGGAAAGAACAACTTCTGTAACTTGCTATGAATTACGTTAAGTGACTTTTGGTGTCGTTTACATTGGTAATTTGGCAATTTTGGTAATTTTTAAAAAACTTACGAGTGTAAAGCTAGCCATACTATAATAATACGTATGTGTATCTCTAATACAGAATTAGACAAAAATAGGAAAGATTCAAATGCAAACCGGTTTGTTAGAAAACATACCCAGAGATAATTGTTGGTATGAATAATAATAAACACAGTAACTAAATAATTAACTATTGGTGGTTTGGAACATCGAAAGAGTAGTTGCAAAAGATTTTAATATTCTGCAAACGTAATTGTCATTGAAAAACAGGGCTTTATTCAGGATATTCGAACAGCCATCTTAAAGAGAACAACCTTGTGTACAAACATTCAAAGGCCATGCATCTAAAAACAAAGGTGAATTACTTACGGTAACTGGAGAGTCGACCCGCTGCACATTGCTCTCTTCCACTAATATTTCTCTAGCTTTAGCGCATAATGCTTTCACCTCTGCTTCCATAATAATCTCGCATCTTTTCAATTGCTCGATTTGGCGGTCCAAATCGCTTGTGTCAGACATTGTGGGCCGAAATGTTAACTCGAGATTAGAACAGTCCGTCACTAGATAGATTATTTAAACGGCAATTTCAACTAAAATATCATTAAATTATCTGAAAACACATAAATACATTAATATTTGATGTAATCTTCATATCGTAGCGGGTGAATCATGAAAAAACAGCACACAAAATAAATTGTAAGAGCATACTTTGATATCTATTTACAAAGAAAAAGAAAATAAATAATACTTACAATACTTGACACGGTAGGAACTAGATTAATAAAATGCTTTAAGTGTACTATTTTATGATTAAACTCTTATGTTATTTACGTTTGCTTAAATTAACCTCCAAACTTCTACACAACCAAACAACTTTCGTCCGCCATTGCGATATGACGAATAATCAGCATGCGCGGAGCGTAAATATCGTAGCAGTGGGCAACACCATCCCCCGTCCCTCTCACACACCTAGTAAAATCCATAGTTCACGTGAGATGACATCTGTTTTACGCGAATTTACTACTGTTTAATGTTGTATCAAACACTATCCGCATTTTATTCGAATTTATTTACCGAAGCAGTAAAATGATTGTAAACATCGAAGACAGCTTTACAAACTAATGTTATAAAATATATTTTTGAAGAATAATATTATTACAATTACCCATTCATTCTTTCTAATGTGCTTTACAATTTAAAATCTATTTAATGGTCGCTTGTTGGACGCCGGTAGTGAATGCACGCAAATAGCATAATTTGACGGCATAAGAAGCTCTAACAAAAAAAACAACGCATTAACCGATAGCGATCCTTTTGACAGACACTAGAACTAAGATATAATACGAAGGCGGCGAAACATACGGGTCGTTATACGTGTGGAAAAATTGGCGGTGATAGTCTCGTATGCAACGATCGTCTCAAATATTTGTATTTGGTTAAATGTATGGAAAGTGACTTGTGTTTCTCTGTGCGCGCGCCTCAATGTTTAGGAAGCGTTTTTCAGTATGGCTGAATTCTAAACACTATGAGAACTGTCAGTTCGTCGCTTTGATTTGAATAATATTGTTTTATGTGTTATCAGTGAAATAGTTCACGTGATTTTGTGTTTTAGTGTTCACCAGTGTAGTGCAATTCGTGAGTGATTTTTGAAAATGGGCAATATCCACACAGTCGGACCGAACGAGGCGTTGATTGTTTCAGGTCAGTCAGAATTTAATTAACTCGGTATTATTTTTGTGTGAATCTTAACTGAAAACTGTTCCTACAAAACGTTAATTTTTCTCGATAATTCCCTCCAGTTACTCCACGTTTTCCTGCGAAACTGGAGAATTATTAATATGATAACAACTCGTGTTTGAATAAATTACATGCATATCTTTTATTTGCATTCATTTACAAGGGGCGTGTTGTTTTTATATTAATAGTACGCCGGGACACACTATGAACACTAAAATGTTTAAAAATACATCATATCGTTTTTGAAATTCCGCGGAATGCTGACTTGATTCAAATATTGATAACACGGATAAGAAAAATGACACTTGATATGTATTTCTATTTTTTGTCGTAGGTCAGAGCTGTGAAAAACGAAATAAAACCCATTAACTAAACCTATTCGATCGGTAATAATATGGTTCATTTATATCTAGCGACGTCATGCAAAAATGCAATAGAATTTACCTAAACTGTAAATATTAAAAAAACGTTCGTTAGCTTGATTACGAATAGAATCACATGTTTTTCCAGCATTTCAAGGATGTCTGCTCAATTATTCGTTGAAGTCGAATGATAAAAAGCGAACTAACTCTGTTTATAAATAATGACAGAACAGGAAAACAGAAATGGCGGGACGTTAACTGTCAAAATCTACCGGGCGGCTCCAAAATAATAATGTTTCCAGAAAACTGAGTTTTTTCGTGAATTGTGTAAGAAAAAAATCTTGAAGTCTTCTTATTCCCGCTGAAACATGTTGTAGAGCGGCTGTTAAAAATTCATAAAAATAACGCTGACTAATAATATTCTACATAAACATAAACACGTTTCGCAGAAATTCCCTTGTTTTCCTCGTAGCAACTATCGCAGTATGTATAGTATTTTGTATTAGACTTAAGAACGAAAAACCTCTTCCGTCTGCAGTTAATCGAATTTGTATGTACGTAGAATTATGCTCAGTGTGGTTTCATTGCCTGGTAATGATTAGTAAAAAGTGATTTATTATTTTATTATTGTGGATTCAAATCACAGTTATGTAACTCCTAGAGCCAACCCATCGCCGGGAATCTATTTATAGCTTAGTATAAACACTTGAACACTATATCTGACTATTTATGATCGAATCTACGAAAACGTTTTTCGGTAGACAACAGACTTGGCTTATGAAATTTCTATGTGCTTTTCAAAAATAGTTCTGTAGAAAAACTAAACCGAACTCCAATAAAAACCCGCATTGCAATATAGGTACGTACTTTAAAAATTCCTGCGTTATATTTTAGTTCAACGGTTTTGCCTTTTCATCATAATGTTATTTAGGTACCTACTTACTGTTTGAAAATAATGACATTTTTAATTTATGTAAATTGAGGGGTAGCGTGCTGTAAACTGGAATGTTTGTTTGCAAAAAAATAATCTTATCTCCAATAGGTGCCCGATAGGAAGTGAGATAGAGAGGTAGGTTTTCGGGCCCTGTGAAACATGGTTATTATTAAATGTTCCAGTTTCTTTAACGATCCACGTAGAATAGGTAAGTACCTACTTGTAGCTAAAATAAAGTGTTAGTGAAGTGAAATCTTCTTTAACACCGTTGTGATTTGAAACTCGATGAAACAGAGACAGACACATCCTTACATCTACAAGATTAAGCCTGCGAAAGATTGAGATAATATAATCGGTCTCCTCTTTGTGCGGTGCTTCGTGGCCTCCCCACTCTTGACTACTTTAGTTTTCTGAAGGTTTCACTTCTACTGCGTGTGAATTGTGAATTGCATACCTACTCTGATTTTTTTAAAGTTGAATAACTTATTGAGTTAAACCTCAAATTGTAAAATTTAATTTTTCTATGGCATCCCCAATTGTGATATGTTGTGAGGCTGAAGGTAGAGGGGAGGGGAAGGAGATGGGGAAGAGGCTATTCAGATCTGGCCACTAAACACGGCTAACACCATTTTAAGCAACGTTTCAATTCTGAGTGGTGGTCGAACACCAGTGCGATACTGAGAGTATCTTCCACTCTGGAACTTATTTAATTTATAAATTGATTAATTTTTATAAAACCAATCACAGTTTAACGCACCTCTTAAATAACTTATAAATCCAAACTCTCTAGACCAGATAGTAAAATCTCTGTCTTTGTAGATAAAATATAATAATTCATTTTTATAACTTCGCCCAGATAGAAGTCATCATATTTCAAAATCAGCCGATACTGTGTTTATACAACCCATTTATGTAATTTGCAGAGTATTTGTCTTGCCGAATATGCACACCGCACACCTACTCGAATTATCTACGTGTGTCATGAATCTCATATATTTCGAGATAACCTTTGTGTTTACAATATAATCTTCTCCACATTCTTTAAATGCTTTATCGATACCACCAAAAATAATAATATCTTATGCCGGTGATAAAATTTATTTATATATATATTTTTTTAATTTTCCAAGATGAATAAATATTATGCGTCTATTTTGGTACACATGTAGGTACATAAATAAACAAATACAAACGTAAATATGTACACACGTTTGTTTAAAAATATACTACGATGTCATATGCCATCAGTGCCATTTTACCACATAATTTGTAGGCTAACCCACGCTATTTTTTCTGACGGATTTCAAGTGGATTTTAATTTGTCATGAAAATCTATTCGCTGGTGCCATCATATTCTAATACGTTTAGGCTCTGTAAATCGACCAATTCTCTCGCAGATAATAAAGTCCCAAGTCCCAAAACCTTAGTGGACAGTACCTAAAATGACGAATCTTATACTTTCACTAAAATTCTTACATTGAATATCGACTACCAAACTAAAAAAAATAATATTTGATCATTGAAGACAATATTAACCACTCTCAATCGAAAAATGTGAAACCGAAAAGTCAGAAAAAAAAATCGGTCGCATCTGGAAATTGAACCCAGGACCTCTGCTTTGCCGGGGCAATTGACCTTTTTATATATTTTTTTATATTAACTCCACACAGGAGGCCCTGAGGAAAATAATTTCCCTCAGGACCTATGTCATCTTTGAAGATACTGTGAGGAGGGTGTTTTTGAGGAGAGGAAGGAGTGAACATGGATCTTGAAGAGACCTATGTTGTAGGAGGGAGGAAACACAGAGGCCGGCAAATCGTTCCACAGCCGAGCTGTTGAACTCAAGAACGAGTCGTGGAAACGACCCGTTCTCATGTCACTAATGTTAACCGTGTACAAATGTTGGGCGCGTGTTTGGCGTGTTTCCCGACTGGGCACCGGTGCCGAGGTATTTTGGGGCTCCAGACCAGAGGTGGCTGACAAATTTAACCGTGGGGCGGGATTTGTACAGGGTTAGCAGTTGTGCACTATTAAAGTATCTGCGGGCCGTACAGTACACCCAGTTTCTGAGAGGCTAACTTAATTCTGGCTTCTATGGAGCCCCCGTACCTGAACTGGTCACTTAGAGTTACACCAAGCATATCAATGGAAAACCTGGACCTGCTCTGACCACTGAGCTAATTAAATCTTGTCATTTTTAATCACTCGGACCCATAAGTTTGTTTTCACGATAATATAATATTACCATACAAACGTATGACGTATGAGGCGCACCTTACTTATTTGAATATGCTTGTGTTATATGGTCTCCTTTTTATGCTGTCCATACTCGTCATCTCGAGTTTTTTTCAGATTTTTCAGATTTACGTTTATTTTTCTGTACGTTTTGCTTTTTTTAATGACTGAGGCCGGAATGTCTGTCCCTTCAACGTTTGCCGCCCCGCAGATGTGCTATAGGACTTCGACTCAACCAATCAACTCAACCTTCAGAAGAACCACCCCACACTTGTCTAACGTGATGTTAACTAATTAATCAACACTTCATTTCCTCCTACACCTGGAGGCAGGCAGATGAGATGGACCGAACTCTGCAAACACTCTTCATTCAGGTATGTTTTTAGGTTTTCACGGCCAAAAATATTTTTGTTATTTATTTTTGGGGTGTTATTTTTTTTTTTTTACATGAGCTCCACACAGGAGGCCCTAAGGAAAATTATTTCCCTCAGGGCCTATGTCATCTTTGGGGATGCTGTGTGGAGGGTTTTTTTTAAGGAAAGGAAGGGGAGGAGAGTTCTGGGAAGGAAAAGGGTTTAGGGATGGGTAGGAATCTGGGGTTTAGTGTGTCTTGGTCATCCGCCTCCAAGACCTAGACAAACCTCATCCCATGAAGCCGGGCACCCCTGCTAAATCACCAACGTAGCGAACCACTTGGGGTGACCTACGGCAGAAGTGTTGGTTATCCAATAAAGGTTCCCGGGGCGGCGGTACCCATTCCCGCCTCCCAAATTGCCAATTGCTTGAAACGTTGGCTAAAGAAGGAGGTAGCGAAACACGGCATAACACCCCAAAAATAAAGAACAAAAAAACTCTTCATTCATTTCATACTTCGTCCCAGATGATTTGTTGTGATGACTCTTGTCTTGACACGACCCGGTTCAACTATTTGATTCACTCGATTGCGCCAAATACTTGAGTCGGGCCATGTCAAGAGTCAGAGTAACAGAAGAGCATGTATGAGACGATGTATGAATATGAACGAGGCAAGGAGTGTGTGCCAAGACCGATTTGTATGGCAGTCCGACCTCTGCGGGAAACGGCGTGATGGTTAGTTAATGTTTTGACGGCCGGCGTGGTCTAGCGGTAAGGTTTTTGACTCGCAATCCGAAGATCGAATCCCGGTGTGGCAAATAAATTTCATTTGATTAATTTGTGTTATTTCTTAATTCATTTAAAATAATATATTGTATATTTACGTCACGTTCCAGAGTGGAAGATACTCTCAGTATCGCCCTGGTGTAAGATCACCATTCAGAATTGAAACGTTGCTTGAAATGGCTTTAGCCGTGTTTGGTGACCAGATCTGAACGGCCAGGTACTTCCCACCTTCCTCTTTCCCATATCCTTCTCCTCCCTACTTCCTTCAGCTTCACAACACACCCCAATTGGGGATGCCATAGTCTCACTGGCTCCAGACGGGAGCAGTTGGGACACTTGTGCGGTATGCATATTATAAAAATATAGTTTTAATAATATTTGCAATGATTGACACGCGGCTTGTATGTAGAATGATGGATTGATGGTGTATTGATATAATCTGCCGTGTACTTAGTACTTATTCAAGTAGGTATGAAAATAAAGCTAGCGTCAACACTGTTATCAAGTACCTAACAGTAATAGTCTGTCGGACACTTCATTTCCAAACGTTTGGGTGTTTGTCCGTCAACTTACTGATTAAATCTATTATCCGATTGACAAATCGATATTTCTTTTTACCATTGAAAGCAGTTTTACTTTTTGTATTCATTAGCGAGTAAATAATTATCTTATTTATAATTCCGTTAATTTCAGGAGGTCTTCTTCGAACGTTTTCCGAAGTCAACCAGAATTTCATCGTTTAATTATGTTAAGTTAATAGAGTCTAATTGATATAGGCGTGTTGGGATTTTCGCAAAATTGTGTGGAATTTTTATACCGGAATATTATATTTTTCGTTTGTTTGTTTCATACGCTAGCGTTATCTTTTCATTCTAAATCTATAACAACATATCCATCTGAAGACTGTGAGTGTGCTCTGACGTTATAAAATTTACACATTTTTTCTGTGTGAAATTTCTAGTTAAACGCAACTATGTTACATAAAAGTATTTGTAACAAGGTGTGTGCACCCCCTTGTACACACTTTATTTATGATATCGGTGTGTGGCACCTCTAGTGCTTGCCCATTGACATTTGGGCATTGGTTATATTGCGAGCCCTGCAATATTTTGAAATGTAACAGTTGTTAATCCTGCAGATATTCAAATAAGGATATTTGAAAGGAAAGCCAGTCATTCTTTGTGCTACAGCCGAGAGCTCTGGGCGGTCCTCTCGACCGCAACACGACGGATCCTTTTTTGAAGATCGCTACGATTCTGATCATCATTCTCACCATCTTGGGAGCTGACGGGTTATCGTCGTGGAGGGATGATTGACATCGAGAATCATCCACTTCTACTGCTTCTGGAGGGTCCTTTTGGCTGGGAGCCAGTTGTCTGGAGTCCTGCCCATCTCACGATGTGAGATTCGTTTTCACAAAAAAAGATTTCATCATGCGTCCTTTCAACTTACCACGGTATCAACACAAATTATTTGCCAGACAACCTTAGTTTTTGTTGGCATGTCGTTTTTATTTCAATATATTAAAATACCATTTTTTCTTGAAAATCATTAACCAACTCCTTACATCTGCCATGCGGGTAATTTTTGATCATAGTAATCTACTTGTACATTGTTGCCACCTCATCCCAGGTAACAACTATTTTCAGCTCGCAACGTCGTTTTAATAATGATGGGCTTTTGAAATATTAACTTTGGTTGTATTTCAGAATTCACTTAACGTTTGACTGAGGGTATTTCATCCTGGGTCTACTATTCGAATTTCGACCGATTTCTTACATATCTCCCTTAAACATTTAAAGATTTTAAGCTCTTAAAAAAATATATGTTATTTTTGAAGATAATATCTAGATACGTTCCACGCCGAAACGAAAATTATATGAAATTCCCTCGATAGAAAAAAATCGCAAAGTATGCTCCGAAAATTATTTAAAACAAGTCTATTTCTTTTATTTTACAAGTTATATCTGTGAAAAAATTCACAATGTTTCTTTAAATGATACTTAAGATACGTTCCACGAGATATTTGCTCTATTTTAAACGAGTCATGTTTTTTAAGCTTTTTCGCAATTTTCGCTGCTATTTTACGACTTAACATATTAGCGCGCTCTGTCCAACACTCGTAATTACATATCTCTCCATCTTCTTCTTTTTCAGCGCCGCCTTAAGCCTCCTTATAAGAGACCGAGTTTACTATTCGGTACTCGAACCTATGAATAGTGGCTTTATATCGATCGTCCAGTTGATTAGTCAGACATCTCCGAAAAATTTATCTCAAAACTGTATTTGGAGATGTCTGACTAATCATCTGGGCGATCGATATATATGGCAGATAAGTTATCCAAGTTTCATACCTATTGCGATTATTTGTTTTTTTTTTTTATAATGGATACTTATCGAGAGGTGGTGAAATACTCCATTCTCAATAAAACAAGACTTTATTTCGTTTTTGCGGATTTTCTTTTCATTTTGATAAAGATAACTTATGCAAATACCGGAATTACGAAGTGTCACACGTTTTGTATCAAGTTTCTTATCTTGTTACAGCATTCTCAGCACAGGAGTCGGGCAGTGGGCAACTTACGTCGTGTAATTTGAACATTTTTCTTGTTTTTTTCGACGAAATAAGATAACGTTCTATTTAACCCAGTCACCTCACAATTAGCGATACGAGGACCAAAAATGCCATTCAATAAAGTTGTAAGTGGCGTCAGATGCCCGATAACGGTAATAACACTTCATCCGAATGCGCTTACACTCTAATTTTTAATATTTCTGTAAGCGATATCTAAATATTTGATAAACCTTATATTTGCACTATCGTTTTGTTTCTAATATCCATAAAATGTATGCATCTCGCTTACGGTATTATTATATTAATAATGAATATTTTACTGACCTCATTTTTTGTAACAAATAGATGTAATGATATTGTCGGGATCTCCCGTGCTTGAGGACTTCATTTATTCATTAAAATTTAATAGTACGAGTAATATGAAATAATTATGTTTGGTTTTTTAGTGCAGTTGAGTTGTTTCGTTTTCAGCCTTTGTATGATGTCAGTATATTTTCAGCTTTTTATTTGAGGTTTAAATGTTATTGTGATTTTTTAATTAGAGTGTGATTGAATTGTGGAGTTTAGAACCACGGTATAAGAATTGAACTTGAGTAATTCATCGCTACATCTTCAACTAAAGGTTAATTATTTTATTCCTTGCGTTCGTTCAATTACACCCGATTAGGGCTCACAATAGAGTCATAATATGAATACTCAGCATCGCTCCGGTGAAAGACCAGTATCTAAGCGTTACTTGAAACACTTATCTCCTCTCCTTCTTATAATCTCTCCCTCATCTACTTCCTTTCCCACTCCCTCAGTGTAAAGATCAACCTCGCCATATTGCAGCTTTATCCACTTGCAAATAATTTTTAACAAACAACCAAAGAAACCATTTTTTCAACAACCATTTTTACAAATTCACAATGATAGAGAAAGGGGCCTTTTTGGCCCGGAGCTCTCTGTATGCCATTATTTCAACAAGTCAAAAATTCACTCCCCTCAGCCTCGCAACATACCACTTGTTAGACTGTTAGAGACGTACACGAGGTACCGTCGCAAAGCTGAAAGAATGGAGAAAAGTCAGGGATGACGACTTACTTCTTCCTTCCTCCTTCGCTTGACTTGAATTTTGCTAGTTCATCACATTCGCCACCACAAACTCGTTGGCTCACGATGACTTTTATCAGAACAAGGGTAAAGGTGTTGGCAGGATAAGATTTAATTTCCAACTGAATACGTCATGATTACTCTTATTTTGCATAAGGTAAGAAAGATGTAATACTTTTAATAACTTATATCTAATATGCACTATATAAATTGTCTAAAAAAAGTGCAGGTTGAAATCAAGTGAAGGCCTTTTCAAACGTTTACCCAAAATTCCATATAGAACTTAACAGCTTACGGCCTTAGAACTTTTCACTGGAAATCTTACGCTGCTATACATTTACAGGTAGGAATTAAATTAGGAAAAGGTACAGTTTGTCAAATAAGAGTAGAAAACATAGGAGGGCGCCACTGTTCATCAAATGGCAATACTAAACATTTAACTCATGGTGTTAATGTAAAGCTGTGTAACCTACATTTTTTATAAAAGTGAAAATAAAATTTCATTGCAGTGTAGATTCCCACCGATCTCAAAATTAGAATTGCATTTAGGTAGGTTATTATTATACCTTGCAATTTTGTGTTAACATAATGAAGAATAACGAAATTGTAATAAAATATAAAGCATGAGAAATTGCTCACATTTATTTAATTCTATCTTAAGTACTAAGCGTTGCCCGGGCTTTAGATCATGTCTCTAATTTTAGATCTGAATATATTTAACTCATTTAGATTTAAAAGTAGTATAACTAAACTCACCATTAGTGATTCCTCCTTTTTATCTAATGTCAAATTCAAATTTATGTTGAATTAAATGAAAGCAAATCACTAAGTAAAACACCGTTTAATCAAATGTATGTCATTAATTTCAACTATGTAATTTTTTTCTTTTAGAACAAAAAATGTTTTTTTATATGTGGTTAACTGTGTTCTATACATTCAGTGTAATTGCATTTTAAAAGAATATTTGACAGTTAATTTGGTGTTGCCAGCATACAAATTTTGTAGTTCCAATTTTAATATTTTCTACTATTTTTTGACAGACAATACAAGGATCAATGCTAGGTCCCGACACACTAAGCGGTGCATTAGCTCCACCGGCTCTGCAGCTGGACAGTTCGGATTCTGCAGGACTCACATAAAAAACCATTGTTCAGTCGGGTCAGAGACCATCGCCTCTATAAGGCGCCTCCAAGCATCATTAATTTCCATTCTTTATTTTCAGTTTATCTTCGCCCAGCCTTTCAATCTGTCTCTCTTGCTGTCAATCTGTCTTGCTTATGCAATTATTTTCAGTAGTCGTTTTGATGTCTAAAGCACATGTGTGCACCACCTGAAGAGCTATTCTCTAAGAGATCTCGTTCTCCCGCGAGATGTCCTGTCAGATTTGTGTGATTTTCTACAGCTCTTAAATGAATAAATAATCATGCATACTTGAAGGAATTCGTGTTTAAAATGACCCAAACTAAAATACGTGACAGCTCACAGCGGAAATTTTGACATCGACCGATAGAAAAAGCAAATAACAGCCGTAGAAAATCACACAAATCTGACAGCACTTCTCGCGGGAGAACGAAATCTCTTAGAGAATAGCTCTTCTGATCTGATATTTCTCAAATAGTGCAGCATCTATTTCACAAATAAATGTATAAGATACTTGAACGAAGTATGGCGCGTATTCAAACGTCTTAAAATGTACTCTTTCTACATAATTACTAATTATCTTCAGGCACATTCGTGTCATCGGTATGGACTGACAGCAATGAATGCAAATGTAATTTCCTTAACGGTGACACGGAATTCAGGTATTCAGAGTGGCGTGTCTAAAATTCGCCCAAACCTTCCTACACCTACTAAGCGCAAATTTAAACCATGCTCATCATTTTATTGTAGAGCAGGTCACCTTGGTCCTCAATAGGCCGACACTGTCATATTCAAATATGACGAAATTTAATTATGTCCATCTATAAATAAATATAAGTACCGTTCGATTTTTGTCAATAAACTATTTATAACTTCCTGTTGAATGACGGTTGAAGCTGTTGACTGTTGATAAATGAGGATTGTATTTCAGACAAATTGGGCGGTGTTCTACTTTAGCCGATTCATTGGCGAGTCATCGTTCGAATTAATTGTCACCGCCAACAAATGCGAACGATAAAATGCGTGAACCAGGGAGGGTTCGAGAATACTTTGAATAAACTACATCAATTTGGGAGGCGGGAATGGGTACCGCCGCCCCGGGAACCTTCATTGGATAACCAACACCTCTGCCGTAGGTCACCCCAAGGGGTTCGCTACGTTTGGTGATTTAGCAGGAGTGAGGTTTGTCTAGGTCTTGGAGGCGGATGACCAGGACACACTAAACCCCAGATTCGTACCCACCCCTAAAACCCTTTTCTTTTCCAGAACAGTCCTCCCTTTCCTTTCCTTAAAAACACCCTCTACACAGCATCCCCAAAGATGACATAGGCCCTGAGGGAAATTATTTTCCTCAGGTGTGGAACTAATTAAAAAAAAAAAAAAACATTAGTCACACATTGACCACCTTCTGACTGACCACCTTCCACTCTGGAACGTGCCGCATATGTACCTTAGGGGCATACATTAATAACGTGTGCTCAAAATGGCGGGAGGGGGAGGGGGAGGGGGGGGGGGGGGGGGCAGTAAAATCTTCATTAAGACGACAATTTACCCTAAAATATATTCAGAATCTTAAAGACGTAAGTAAAGAAGCCGTGTACACAAATTGCAACTCGCGACCCGTATATTGGACGGACCTTCTGTCGAAGAACGTGTTACAAATATTTAAGATTTTTCTTTATGAATCCCTCCCTAAGTTATTAATTCATCGTCTAGAAAAATAAAATCTGGTGCTCACCGCTAACTTTGTACTTGAAAAACTTGTTATAAAGTTTTAAAATAGTTGTACGTAAAGTATATTGATGGTAAGGTATTGTTTTTGTTATTTTTAAATATAATGAATTTACATCCCCAGGGATCTGTAGGAATAAAAAAGATATTTTAGTTACGAATTCGCCGGAAATTATTAAAATTTGAGTTTTGAGCAAACAAAAATTATTTGGGTTGTGTACCGTCTTAACTGAGGGTGGTTCTATGAAAGTCTAACGTCGACTTTAAAATAATATACATATATACATGTATATAGAGATAGTATTAGTCCATTATGTTATTGCTTGTTTAAAATGCTAACGCACTATATGTAAAATCGGCCACCATAACACTGGCATGTGCCTTTCGTGGTGGTCAATTAGTCTAAATTATGTAACCTTTAATGAATTGAATAAAAATAAAATTAAAAAAATAAAATGATTAAATTATTTCACTTCTTTTGAACAGTCCTTCGGTCGATGGAAGAGTCCCATTTTTCCCGCATAAAAAACCTAATGGCTGTTATGAAAAACATTTAAGTAAAAGAAAAACGTTCAGGGTTTAAAAAAATCTCCCTTAATCTCACCAAGGGGGGGGGGGGGGGGAGGAGTCTAAATTGAAAAAAAAAACAGCTCACGTAATTAATGTGCGCCCCCTTATATTATTTTTAATGATTAAGTTGTGAAATAACACAATTCAATCAAATAAAATTTACTTGTGCACGCCGGTATTTGAACCCGTGACCTTTGAATTGCTAGTCGACCCCTCGACCACTCGTCAAATCAAACGGACTAAGATTTATAGAGGTATGTTTTAGGTTTTCACGGCCAAAAAGTATTTTTGTTATTATTTTTGGGGTGTTATGCCGTGTTTCGCTACCTCCTTCTTTAGCCAACGTTTCGGACAGCGTTACAGTGTCCGAAACGTTGGCTAAAGAAGGAGGTAGCGAAACACGGCATAACAACCCAAAAATAATAACAAAACGATTTATAGAGTTTGGGCAATGATGTTTGAGCGTGGTTTTGTGGCTTGGCCTCGAGGGAGTGTAAACTTAATCCCTTGTGACATTGGAAATGGTTTGAAGGCTTTATAATTTCGATTAATCTTTTTGTTTCTCGTTCTGTAAACCAATCGACAAAAAGTTATCTGCTTTGTATTCGTTATCAATGGCAATAATTTGAATTGATTAATGCGTGATTACACATTACATTGTTAATAAATTATTAAATGAATCAATAATATGTATTACGAGAACATAACCCCTTTGTGTGGGATATGGGCTTCCCCGTATGATAATGAAGTACGATGATTCATAAAAATGATAATATGACAATTCAGTGTGCTCTCAATTTTCAGTCATAGTTACGCAAAGTCGAACAAGTCTGCTATTACAACGGATAATAATAATAACATTACATTTGTACAGCGCTACGTTTTAAATAGTTTTATTTTCCGTGTACATTTGTTACTTAATTTTTTATTTATCTGCTACCGGTTTCGACACATCCGTGTCATTAACTTGCAAACTTAAAATTTATGTTATTTATACAAGTACAGAAATGATTTGGTTTTATTAGGTAGGGTGGTGGGATGGGTGATTTTGGGGCAGGGGGAGAACGGTGGGAGACGTCAACATAACATGGGAACTTTGTCAATAATTGTGATTTACATGGTGGTATTATTTTGTTAAGACCCCGTAACAGCTCTCGAAAAGAAGAAGATGGAGAGATATGTAATTACAAATGTTGGAGAAAGCGCGCTAATTTTAAATCGATAAAATCGAAGCGAAAATTATGAAAAACCTTAATAAAACATGACTCGTTTAAAATAGAGCAAAAATCTCGTGGAACGTATCTTAAGTATCATTCAAAGAAACATTGTGAATTTTTTCACAAATATAACTTGTAAAATAATAGAAATTAATAGACTTGTTTTAAATAATTTTCGGAGCGTACTTTGTGATTTTTTTCTACCGAGGGAATTTCATATAATTTGCGTTTCGGCATGGAACGTATCTAGACATTATCTTCAAAAATAACATATATTTTTTTAAGAGCTTAAAAACTTCAAATGTTTAAGTGAGATATGTAAGAAATCTGTCGAAATTCGAATAGCGGCGGCTTAAAGAATTTTTTGTTGTTGTTTATTTCTAAGGTTTCTAAAGTGCACAAATTAAAGTATGTATTTATATTTGAAAGCTTAAACTTGGTTTTTTTTTTGTTGAAGCTACGGTCGCTAGCTAAGTCCTCCGTGATGATGGTAATGACACGAGTAACATGTTTCGCTTATAATGATGGTTATTCCCCTCGCGGCCTTTATCATCTTTGGGGAAGCTGTGTGGAGGGTCTTTTTAAGCAGAGAAAGGAGTGAACATGATTCTTGACCCATGTTCCCTGCCAACAAACTGTTCACGTTCACTGTGAACAATGTCAATCGTGTACATGTCGATCATGGAAATGTGAAATAATTTCCATCACGGCAAATGTCTTTTTGAGGAGAGGAAGGAAGAGAACCGTATTGCAGGAGGGAGGAAATACAAAGGCGCTAGTTCAACCATAAACTGTTCGTCAACCATGACGTGATAAATCAATTTTTAACAGTCAGCACAGTCCAAATACTTCAATGGACATGGATTTTTCCATTTCATTTATGGGTTCTACCAGTCTGGGTGTGTTTGTTAGTGTGGTCGTTAACTGATTTGGACCCTACATGAATGGCCTTTCAGCTGACGTAATGAACACGTCGACACATCCCCCAATATTGGGAGTGCCCTATGTGGTTATGGAATTCCACATCGTTTAGGGAGGGGCATTATCGACAAATGCGATTCCAAAGTTATCGATTTAATCGGGACATGTTCGACCGCCAATTTTTTTAAAATTTATAATCAAATATCGTGATATAAATGACATCAAATTTATTTAAAAAAATATAAATAACCATAATATGAAATCTTCTCTTTTAGCCACAATTGAAATCAAAACTAATCACTAGTAGGCGGCTGGCAGAGGCAAAAACATTGGGAATGTATGGCGAGCGATATGCTGAAATAAGTCAAAACCAAATGATCTTTTATAGCTAAGTCTGTCCCATAAAACAAATTAGACCAGTCAAATAACGATAGTTTAATTGTTTTGCCTTTAATAATAAGGGGCTCTAGAATTTTTGTTTTGCCTCCGCTTTCTGCCTCCTACTAATCACCCTCTACTAAAAAACCCCGAAACTTTTCTTTCATCATTAATTTTTCGGATAATAAGTAGATAATACAGTGTTATGCTTTCTTGGTCGATGTTTCGGACAGTGTTACAAAGTCCAATATCAGGGCAGATGTGTAGATTGTAGTGAAATGTGTCTTTACCGATGCAGAGGTGATAACAGTGTTACGCGCATTAATCCTCTTATGGCTGGTATGTAATCTATTTTTACTTAAATTAATGGGGTTTTCGGCGTTTAGTTTTGGCTTAGCCGTCAAGTACTAAGAACTATGGAGCTTGGTCCCGTCGGCGTTGTCTCTGTTTATATTAATGGGGTTTTGTGAATTTCAATAATTGCCTGATGATAGATACTGTAACGCTGTCCGAATTGTTGGCTAAAGAAGGAGGAAGTGCAACTCGGATAATAATCCGAAATGATAATACGTACAATATGTATGTATCCGTGAAAATCACAAATAAATCAAATTTTCTGTAATTTTAGGGGTGATGAAGGTTTTGTAATTCGACCCTTTGTTGCTAGGGGCATTTCAGAGATTGACGTCGGTGGCGTCGACATGGCGTCATCGCTAGTAAAATAGGCGCCGCCGACCAGCCCGGAAAATCGTATGTCATTAAGGCTTGTATGGAATATTGATCCTTACGCCGAATGGCCGAGTGCGTTTTTTTGCATGAATCGTATATACGATGTGAAATCTTTTGTGCTACGTTTGCATTCGTATTGAATTGTCGGCGTATTGAATTTGTAAACTATCGCTTTTTCTTGTGGTTATAAAGGGTATAAATAATATACAATTGTTCAAAGGGAGTTGACACTATGTTGTGATGTAATATTGGTCTTAGATTATTTTTTTCACTACTTACGCCAGTTTTTCTAGGATGAATAATGATTGAGAGAGTCTGGTTGAGGGAGACCCTTTGTCTTCTCCAGCACGACTCTCTCGGAACATTGTCTTGCACCTACCTACCATACCTTTTTCCTTCCCAGAACTTCCTCTTCTTCCTTTCCTAAAAACATCCTCTCCAACAACACCCCCAAAGATGACATAGGTTCTGAGGGGAATTATTTTCCTCAAGGACTCCTGAGGAGCTAATGTACAAAAAATCAATAAAGCAACAAATAAGGCTATGAAATGCTCGGGTTTTTTTTAGGTTCTCTTTTTAAGATCTATTTTAAGATTCTCTTCATTGCTTGTTTAGAACTAATTTTAAATTGATTAATCCAAAATAGTTTCCACACGCTCATCAAATAAAAATTGAAAAGTTCAACACAATTTTTTAAAGTTAATCAATTTCAAACTATTCGTACCAATTGCACAAATTAATATTATAAATAAATTACTTGATTTATTCGACTTTATTATCTGTCAAATAAGAGTAGAAAATATAAAAATTGGAACTACAAAATGTGCAGGCTGGCAACACCTATTTACCTGTCATATATTCTTTTAAAGTGCATTGACACTGAAAATACAGAACACTGTATACACGTAAACACATTTTTATTTTCTTAAAAAAAAATTGAAATCGAAGAAGCACTGTTGTTAAGGTACCCTCTTAATGACATAAATTTGATTAAATTGTGTATTACAAAGTGATTGGCTTTCATTTAATTTAATATAAATTTGAATTTAACAGTAGGTAGAAAGGAAGAAACATTAATGGTGACTTTTAGATCTGAATGAGTTAAAGACATATAGATCTAAAATTAGAGACTTGATCTAAAGCCCGGGCAACCCTAGGTACTTAAGTTGTTTTTTTTTTTCAAGGTTTAATTTATTTATTATAAATACAAAGTAATACAATATGACATAAAATATTATACAGAAAAAAGAAAAGTCCCAATAAACTACTTTTTAGCAGTTTGTCGATGGGTACTTTTACTTTGGAGATATAAATAAACTTATTTTACTTTGGTAAGTTTTTAGATTTTCACGGCCAAAAGTATTTTCGTTATTTGTTTGTAACACAATTACACATCTGACCTGATGATGGACACTGTGACGCTGTCCGAAACGTTGGCTAAAGGGGGAGGTAGCGCGCAACACGGCATAACACCCCAAAAACAAATAACGAAAATTATTTTACTTTATTATGCAGTTAGAATTTTTGCGTTAGTCTAATACAAATTATTTCTTTCGGCGAGCCAATTTTTCAACATAATACCATTTTTTACCATTTGCACATAATATATATAATATAATATATAATATAATATAATAATATATATTAATCAATATATGTTATAAAAGAAAGTCCAAAAAAACGTGCGGCTCACAAAAACTCAAAAACGAGTTCCTGTACGATTAAAGGAGTTATATGGTGCGGTAGATCTCTATGCCTCCTCCAGGTTGACGTTTCGGAAATCGGGAACATCATTGTGAAACATTCCAGAACCCTCTCGAATGTTGTCCTGAGCGAAGCCGGGTAACTAGTATTTAATAAATGTGAGCAATTTCTAAAGTTTGCTTTATATTTTATTACAATATCGTTATTCTTCATTATGTTAACACAAAATGGCAAAGGTATAATAATAATATACCTATACGCAATTCTAATTTTGAGATCAGCAAGTATCTAAATTGCAGTGAACGATTATTTTTTCACTTTTATGCCTTTTTAATTTTTAATAAAAATGTAGGTAACACAGCTTTAGATTACCACCATGATAATATTTTAAGTATTGCCATTTGAACAACAGTGGCGCCCTCCAATGTTTTCTACTCTTATTTGACAAACTGTATCTTGCAGAGTAACCATGAGCGGCATGGTACTTATATATAAATTAGTAAATGGCTCAATGACTTCTCCTGACTTAACAAGGCTAATAAAGTTTCGAATACCAACACGAGTACGTAACATTAGACTTCCAGAGTTGTTATTTGTTTATTAATCGAAAACAAACAATTTCATTCATTCCCCAGTCCAAAGGCTACAGGCCTGGAAATAAATTAATTTCCGTTGATCTTTTCATTTATCCCACACTTAACAATTTCTAACTTTTCTTTTGCTAATATATTATCACACATATTATATATATATATATTTTTTTTTAAATAAAGCCAAACATTCCCGGGTTACGAATAACTCAACAATGTTTGAGAATCTCCTACTACTACCACAGAAAGCCGAAAATGTTGCTTGTGTTGTAATGGAGGACTTAGCCGGCCGAACACCTTCCTTTTCGTTTTAATTTGGATTTTTGCTATTTACTCTAGACAGGTATCAGTTCTTTTTCTCATCTTCTTTGTCTGTATTGTACTTAACAGTGGCGGCTTGTGACTTTTGATGTGCAAATATATATTTTTAAGTGACATTTTTGGTGTTGTATTTTTCGATATTACGGGTTTTTATTTATTTAATTATTTTGATATTATATTTGATTACGGTAATGACGTATTGCCCATCTAACTAGGTGTGAAACGCCTGCGTTGAGATGGCAATTTACAGCGTGTAACACCAGCCGCTGCAAAAAAAACATTGCCAAAACGCGTGTTTTATTTTATTTTGGAAGCTGGGGCATACAATGAAACTAACCGAAAGGAGGTTCTTAAGTGGAAGATTTTGATCTTTAAAGTAGTTCTTGTAGGCCTGATACTTAATTTTTTCTGGGCTTGTAAAAAGACTAATCAAAGAAATAGTTGATTATTCTAGCAAATAGCATCTAAAATATTTCTAAGCGATCTTAATTGAGGTGTGTAGAAGCAAAGGCAGCAACTCCACTTTTGTTTTTTTGAAAAAAATGCAACAAACACATTGATATCTTTGCTTTTGATACGTATTTTCAAACTCTGATTTTGATGTGAGAAAGCTGAGTTAGTAACTAACCAGATTTGCAAATTGAATTTAGGTTCTCAATTCGAATCACTATGAAACTGCATTTACAACTTTTTTCCGAAATTTTGGAGATTGCTGCCTTTGCTTTTACACACCTCAATTTTCAAACCAAAATCAGATGATTTTGCATTGCTTAGTGCTTAGTGCTTAGTGCTTACTGCTTCACCTTGACACATTATTATACATAACTGTAAGACGCAACTTCTTGTCTTCCTCATTCTAGAAATCTACAAGGAGGATACAATCCAAAGTATTTGTTTCTTAGCTCGCACGATCGGCAATCGGCAATATACGCTTTGTGCTTCCTCTCCCCCGTCGCTAGTTACCTCATTCCTCTCATCCCCGAAATATTATTCCAATCTTCGTCAAAATCACATCAACGCCACATCATGCTTCAGAAAAGACTTTATCCTTGAAAATTCGAACCATCTGTTTGCGGAGGTTTGAGAGTTTGCCAATAGATGCTGCTTCTGATTCATAGATCCTTGTTTTTGTTTAGAGTTTAGATGAACACAACTAATCTTTATAAGAAACTATTTATGAATTTCCGTAATATAATACATAAAAAAAACAATGAACAGCAAAGACTCTGGACTTGAAGCATATAATTATGTTCATTATTTAATCGTTCATTTTTATGATCAGCATCGTGTATCCATTATCCATGGTTTAGCGTGGCTGGGTACATGAATAATTATTCAGTATTCATTCCTAAAATGTTTTTTTCGTGTTCATTACCGACATCTTTTGAGAACTTTGCACAAGTTAATACAGATTTTACATACAACAACAACTTAAACAATTATTAATTATTATTCCTTCCTGTGTGTAAAGTAATCATTACCGACATCTTTTGACGATTTTACATAACTTAAAAATAGATTACCGGAAGAAATTAAAGAGATAGACGATAAAATCCAATTAATAAACACTAAAAAAATATTTAAAAGACAATCTTAAAAAAAAAAAAATAATCTTAAGAATAACTTGTAACTCAGTTTCCAAGTGATACTCCATTTTTCAAATAAGTTAAATTCTGTTTTATTTTTAACAACTAATTACGGTATTTCTAGATACATTATTCTAACAGTAAAATAGTTTGAAAGAAAATAAATACTTACAATTATTTCCATCATACCAGAATGTTCAACAACATACATACAACATACAACATACATACATCATACATACACCATACCAAAATATATTTACCGCAGCACACAAATATGCACAATAAATTATAAAGTTCTAACTAATAACTGAATTTATGTAGGTACACTCCCCTTCCACACACAAGCAAATGCTTCAATTGTAAGAGAAGTAAATGCTTCAATTGTAAGAGAAGTAAATAATTCTAAGAGGTAAATTATTATTAAGATGTATTTATACCATAAATGAATGAAAAAAAAACATTTATGAAACAACATTAAATTGTATATTATATTTATGGTTTACCAGGGGAAATTAAATGAAAAGAAGATAAAAACAATTTTAACTTAAATTTTCAAAAATATGGGATAAATTTAAACAAACAAAAAAGTTTATTTATTTATTTTACGAATTCCTACATGTATGTATGATTGTATTTGGATCTAGATAACTATGATCTATTTAAAAATGATCAAATAAATGACAAATAAATAAATGCAGTTCATGGCTAGGTACAATTATAATTAATTCCTAACTACAATATTATTTTGAAATCATTACCGACTTTTGCGGATTTTCTTAAGATTAATTAATAATATAATATTGATTTTACATGTGTTGACAAGTTGTTTTTGACATTCAAATCTGTGATATTGTTAGGAAAATTTATAACTTTTGAAAAATTATCCTACTTATGTATAATTATCCTACTAGTATTTTAGTTGTCCGGATTTTTCGACAAGTCAACAGTTTCTCAGAAAGCCTTATTTTTGAATTGTGGTAATTATTGTACTGTACTTATACATTGTTTAACATTTATTAACGATTTAATGAAGTTATGTGTAGGGCAGTTCTACATAGCTAATGAGCTTAGTAAATTCATATTTATAAATGCTTTTTTCTTTTCTGTTGCCATTATTAACACAAATTTTCTTTATATTATATTATATCTCTCCTATATTTGAAAAAAAATCTTATACCGAACATCCGCCCCGGGACAGTAACATAATGGCATTATAGTAACATATGGTGAAGCTGATGAAAGTGGCAAATGATAAGGAACAGCGAGGAGTATCTATGGAATTACCCGACTATTCAGGTCTTGTCATAAAACATAGTTAAAGCCGTTTACGGCTGGTGTTATCAATCCTACTGATCAACTGTTGAGCCGAAATTGTGGCTCAACACTCCTCAAATGCACAAATAGTCTCTTCCTAACGCAACTCTCCGGCCAACAGGCGACTCGAGCGTTGCTACACAAATCGCTTACCTGATCGAAGACTCAGGTTGATCGATCGAAAAGTTGTGAACAACGGCCGTTGGAAAAATACATATAATTCGAATTGTGGTATCACACCGCGACCGGGGTGAAACTGGAAGAAGTTTCAATTTATTTGTTAATCATCTTTCCACGTATCCTTAATCATATCCGAAGCCTTTTCCGCCAGCATGTAGACCGGGGCAGCCGTGTGCCCGGCTATAGGGAAAGGTAGTACTCCCCCATCCACCACTCTCAGTCCACTGACCCCTCTCACCTTCAGTTCCGGGTCCACCACCGCTCCAGCATCCCCATCAGGACCCATCCTGGTCGTCGCCACCTGGTGCCGGAAATTAAACCCGAGGCTCCGCACCGCGCACTTCCAATACTCGTCTGAATCGTATTCAAATTGTTTACAGGTCGGCAAATGACCTCTGTACAGTTTCGTACCGAGTCTTTTAAAAGATTCCGTTTCGCTCAATTTAATTGTGAATCGTATAGCAGCTACCAACGTATCTAAATCTTGTTCATCTTTAAAAAGATTTGCGTAGAATTTCGGCCAGTGGAATGGATTGCTGTCTTTGAGTTTTAGATATCCCTGCGATTTCGGTATCAGTAAGATGGGCACCATTATGATTGTTCTCTTAGTTCTGATTGGCTCGAAGTATTCCTCGTAGAAATCGTCTCTGATGCGTAGAACAGTCCTGGCGATATCATTTGTGAAAGGTTGCGTCAGTAGGACTATTTCTACGTCGCTTGAGTTTTCGTGGTCTTTTGTGATGTTAGTGTTAATGAAGCCTAAAGCCTCGATTCCTCCTATATTGGCTAGTGGGCCAGTTCCATCTCTGAACCACCGAGGCACTGTTGACCCAAATTTCACCGCTTCGCTGATTTCGCTTACGTCAGGTCCGTCGACCAAAAAGGCAAGACCAGCAAAAGCCACGTGTTCGAATAAAGATTCTCCCACCTTCAAGTCTTGAATAAGCGGTATGTTAAGTTCTTCCAAGTGTTCTTTGGGACCTACTCCAGATAATATTAACAGTTTTGGGGACACTAATGCTCCGGCTGATAGAATGATCTCTTTCTTCGCTTTGATTTTGTAACGCTTCCTATTGCGGACGTACTCCAGCCACTGAGCTGCTTTTGTGTCCTTGTCGATTTGCACTCTTGTTCCTCTACTCCCGGGCAGGACATGCAAGTTTTTCCTGTACCTAATTGGATATAAAAAAGCCTTAGCAGCGCTGTGGCGACGTCCACTACGCGTGTTTGTCTGGACATAATCAAAACCTGGTTTCCCGTTGTTGAGGTCCCAAACGTTTTGTTTCAATTCTCTGGCTCCTTCTAGAAAAGCGTCAGCATACTCGGACCTGCGGATATAGCCACAATAACATAAGTTTATAATAAGATGTCAACAGTATTTGAAAATCCGTGTCGTCTATTCCTTTACCTTTCTGCGAGATATTCAACGCTCAATGGGCCATCCTTTCCATGAAATGGCGTTTCCTCAAGCCCTCTAAGATTTGCGTTTTCAGACTTGATGAAATACGGTAGCACTTCGTCGAAAGACCTACAATTAAAATGTTAGAACATTATAACGACGAACAACCTTCGACCAAGTATATCAGGTCAATGCGAACAACAGTCCAATTAGCCGGACATACTAACTGCATGATTCTAATTATCTACAAAACCACAAAGAAACGTCAGCGGATAATTTGTTTAGTTTGATGGACAACGGAACAATATAAGCAGTCCGATATGAGTTTGGTTATCTTCTTTTGAAGATGAAGGAATTTGAATGCTCACCAGCCAGTGTTCCCAGCTTCAGCGAGCTTGTCGTAGTCTCTCTTGGTTCCTCTGGAGTAGATCATGTAGTTGATTATGGTTCCTCCACCAACGCCTTTCCCAGCGGCGAAGAAGCAGGTTTTATTTTTCATTGCTGTGTTCAAATAAAACTCTTATGTAAATTGTTTGTTTGCGAAGGAAAACAACAAACGTTAATATGATGTCTACAAAAATGAAGATGAGGAAATCATGACAGTAATTTTTTTTTTTTAAATTTATTTATTTATTTTATAAATCAACAATCCAGTCCCGCTAAGCCAATTGCAATTGGCTTGACAGCAGGTGCTTATAATTACTTACAAATATATTTAAAGTTATAATTTACATCTTTTATCTACAGTTTAAACATTTTTTCATAAATTTTATGAAAAATTATTTTTTCATAAGTATCAAAATAAATATTCTTTTTCCAATAACCAATTTTTCACCATATATTTAACCTTATTCATAGAATTATGTTGCTTTATATTGTCAGGTAATAAATTAAATATCTTCGGTATGTTGTATTCAAACGTTCTCTGTCCGTACTTATTATTAAATTTCGGAATTATTAACCCGTCGTTACAACCGTCTGCAACCTACAGTCCGCCTCGGGAATAGGACTCCGAGGAGAACTGTGAATATACTAATATACCATGTGTTGTCATTAATAAAATATTAAAATAAATAAAAAAGGTCGGTTGGTATCGCGTTTGGTTCCCAGCCAGGCATCGTGTGTTCAACTCTTTGACTGGCTCCACGACACGAAACAAAATTTTCCGTTTACTGTGGTGTTCATAGGAAATTTTCAAATATTGTCAAGTTATTTGTAATCCGGAAAAGTTTGTCTTTCTTTAAAAATAAAAAAAATCAAATCTGCACACTTAAAACCAAATTGCATACTTGGAAATTGCACCCAAAAAACTGAATACAGTTTTTTTTTCGTGATTTGAAAAGAGATATATTTTTTAAAACTGATAACGTCAATGTTATTAAAATAACACCTTTATAGAATTTTTCAAAAACAATGTATATATTTTAATCACGAAATTTTAAAAGTATGTATACATAATTCATGTAGGTAAGTAATAAGTCAGTCGCGATGTCTTTGACCGGTGTACTGTAAAATCATTTTGATATAATATTACGATTATTATTTTCACTCAACTCTTTTGATTCGGTTCTATAGTAATTGTCGGGTTTTTCTTAAATGTATGCTGGCAACTTTACTTTAATACTGAATTTTACTCCGAGTACGTTTTTAAAGCGGGCACAACGCCAACCTTAAAATAGATTTGCCAAAATTCTGGTTTAATGCTTCTGACCAAATTACAGTCGATATCTGCATCCAATGCTGGATGGTAGGTCGCCCTTGGTTTGTTACACTTTTCTCGGTCCCTTTATTTATTTATTTGATAAAACATGAAGTAATGGTACTTACACACACGTTCATAAATCAGCGTGCTTGTTTTAAGCGTACTCACTAATAAACGTTGCAAACAATTGAACACATACGCTCTTTATAAGTATGCTCTCGGCCAAATAATTGTGAGAAAGTAGGTACTATATTTTCGTTTTCTTTCGCAGCAAATTTTCAAAAAAATTCTTTGTTTTAAAGCCTGAATGGAAGAGAAAATTAAAAAATATCTAGATAATGAAATATATATGCAAATTTCAATAAAATTTTGTTTTATTTTGGAGGTAAACAAGTCCCAGCGAGTGCACGTACGGACGTCATCGACGTTCGTCCTCTTCCTTCTCACGAGTATTGTTCGAAAACGAAAAAGACAGAAGATATTAAAAACGATGACATCACGTACTGAGACTAGTTTAAAGGAACTTGTGGGGATTTTGAACATCCATTGTGGGTATTTTAGAGACGGTTGTGGTTTTTTCATCCCCCCATCGGGCCATTTTCGATATTTTTATAAAAAATGCGCAAGCACAGCTGTCGCGAACTGGGAGCATGCACGCATGCTCATAAGCAAGCTTGTTCAGACACGCTTAGAGCACTCCCCCTCAGTGGCGGCTCGTGACTTTTGGGTGAGTTACGGTGCTAATATTTAAAAAATGGCATCATGGATGTTGTCATATGCAAAAAAAATTTTTTTTTTTTTTCAAAAATCGGTTTTTTGTATGAAGATTTTTCAGGAAATCCGTGTGGCACACGGCCAAACTGAAACTTCCTGAAATTCTTCATACAAAAATTGATTTTCAAAAAAAAAAAAAAATTTTTTTCGGCTGCAACAACATCAATAAAGCCATTTTTTAAAATATCAGCACTCTAGCACACCCAAAAGTCACGAGCCGCCACTGCCTCAACCGCGATCCAATACTGCTAGTAATACTAACAATGTCACTGACACACATGCCACTAAGTAGCATTTGCTCATTAGTAGCATGCTTACGTGCTTGTCTGTCCGTACCTTATTGGATTGTTGCAACGTGTTCTCACCAAACACGTTTATTACCAGCTGCTTTTTAGGGCGGTATTATTATTAAGCCCCTCGAAATTTGGCAACGATTTCTGGTTACTATTGTATGTGTTTCGTTAATTGGGTAGTATCATTTAGTCCAACCAGTTTGAATATAAATGGTTGGGCTCAAAAATCCACGTGAAAACCTTTAATTGGTAAAATTAATGTAACCCAATTGGTTGGTATCCCAAATAAAATTTAAAAAATAACAATTGGTATTTGGGTTGGTATGATTCAACACTTTGTATGTGGGAAACGGGTGTTACAGTCGTCTGTGACTGACCTCTGGTTTGCGTTTTCCCGGAAACAGCAGGAGACCCAGGATTTGTGAATGTATTAAGGGATATTTGTAAATTTTTGATAAACATAATTGATTTAATGTGATTGCTCATTTGTTGCTTATCCAAAAAGTTCCCGGGGCGGCACTACCCATACCGCCTCCCGAATTGAAAACACTTCTTGTTTTTTTTTTAAAGAAAGACAAACATTTTCGGGCTACGAATAACCTAATATAATATTTTAAAATCTCTTACTACCACCACTGTATGCGCAAAATGTTGCTTATGTCGTGATTGAATTTTTTAAAAGATTTTAAACAGAAACAGATTCTACAGAAAAAATTTTTTTTTGTGTAGAATTGAGATCCTGTCTCAGTAGTTAATCCTTTTTTAACGTGGGCGATTGCGTCATTTTTGGACTAGTTTTAGGAAGTGTTGATTGTTAACCCGTCATCGCTATTACTGTAGATTGGGCGATTATTGTTGAATTACTGTAAGTATATATAGCATATCCGGGAGAAACGCCCAACGCGTGCACAACATTTGCACAATTTTGCTATTTCTCTTGAGAACTGGTGGTTTTTACAGGTCGTCTTTGGAATGGGATGGGCTTTGGAATGCTTTGTCATTGCCATTCTGCAACCAGATTCCAGAACAAGATACCAGATTCATTCCTTCATTTCGTTTAAAAGATCCACCACAAGTCAACCTGTGGTGATTCTTTATGATCACTTGGCCTTCTCAAATTTTTTTCTTGATAAAATTAAGTCAATACGCGCACTAACAGCCTCCGCCTCGCCGCCATCTTTTACTAAATGCAATAGCGGAAACTTTTCTGCCTTTAAACCTACATCCCTTGAAGAAGTTAGGAAGTTAATACTCGCTTCACCGAACAAGCAGTGCTCACTCGACCCTATCCCAACGTGGTTATTAAAGAAGTGTTGCAATGAGATTTCTCCCTTTCTAGTTCATCTTTTCAACAAGTCACTTAGCATGGGTGATTTCCCAAAACCCCTTAAATCAGCTGTCGTAACTCCATTAATAAAAAAACCGCAATTGGACGCTGAAGATCTTTCAAACTACCGACCCGTTTCAAATCTTCCATTAATATCTAAAATCTTAGAAAAAATCACTGCTTCACAGATAATATGTCATTTAAATTCAAATGAATTGCTGACTAAATACCAATCCGCATATAGAAGGTTTCATTCAACGGAAACTGGATTACTACGTGTTTTGTCGGACATAACTCTTGCTATCGAGTCGGGTAAACTGGCACTTCTTTCAGTCTTGGACATGAGTGCCGCTTTTGACACAATTGACCATGATTTCCTTATTAAACGATTAGAAGAATCCTTTGGTTTAAACTGCGGTGTTAAGAACTGGCTGAATTCGTACCTGGACAACCGCTTACAAACCGTAAAAGTGGGGAAAAACCAATCTAAATATGCAACCCTTTCATCTGGAGTTCCCCAGGGGTCTGTTCTGGGCCCACTTCTCTTCATCCTCTTCACAAATGATGTCGCTAAAATTATCGAATCATTTGGTCTTCTATCCCACTGCTACGCTGATGACCAGCAAGTTTACTTTTACTGCTTACCAGAGGAAATAGACAGTCTTAAAAATCGCATAACTGAGTGTCTAGAAGCAATCACTCGCTGGATGACCTCAAATAGATTGAAATTAAATCCTGCAAAGACTGAGTTTCTCTGGACCGCCACAAGCAGACGTCAGCGTAACATTGATAATTCCCCAATAACTATTTCAGGAAGTGATATCACTCCAAAGGCATGCATAAAACTACTGGGTGTCAATCTGGACGCTGAGTTTTCCCTTAAAACTCAAGTGAACAGAACCGTAAGTACGGGGTTCTTTCAATTAAGGCAAATTAAAGCTGTACGGAGAAACTTGACAACAGAAGCGACTAAATTACTTGTCAATTCGTACGTTGTTTCACGTCTGGATTATTGCAACGGAATATATGCTAGTCTCCCAAAATATCATATTAACAAATTACAATCCGTGTTCAACGCTGCGGCAAGACTTATCACCGGTGTATCTAAATACTCCCATATTTCTGAGCATCTCAAAAACCTTCACTGGCTCAAGTGTCCCGAAAGAATCCAGTTCAAGCTCTGCTGGATGATATTTAAGTCCCTTAACGGAATGGCTCCGGCTTACTTATCGGAAATGTGTATTCCAGAAAATTCCAATCCTCGACAATTAACCCTCAGGTCAGCAGCAACATCAGCTATCGGAAGGTTGAAGGAACCAAAACGCACACCAGATACTAAATTCGGTGAGCGTGCTTTCGGAGTGTCAGGACCTAAAGCCTGGAATGGACTGCCACACGAGTTAAGAATGATCACAGATTCAGCGGAATTTAGAGCTAAACTCAAAACTCATCTTTTCAGACAGTCTTATCCATAAGTTAAAAAAACCTTTCACCTTCGCCTTCACGGCCCACGACGTTGTAAATAACTAATTGTGTAAAATATAACCAAATTCTTATTTTAATCTTTTGTAAAGGTCATTTTATGAAAATTTCCAGTCCCAGAGATCTCTAAATTCACTAGTCTTTCAAAATAAATACTAATTCAATTTTGGCATTAATCTTCTTATAAATGTAAAAGCAACAGCGATGGGGGTAGCAAAGGTAAATTCATGCAATGTCCAGTGTTTTCAATATAATGTCCTCCACGTGCAAAGTCGTATCATCCCCAAGCATAAACTTTCTAAAAAAGTGTGTTTATCGGAAGTGACCTGCCAGGTAAGTATGGCTCTGTATCTTTTTGTAAATAATAAAATTAGATAGATTCTAAGAATATAAAAAAAAAATAATAATAAATAAATAAAAAAAAACTGTAAAGCGCCCTTGAGGTGATTTTTCACAAAAACGGCGCTCTACAAATTGTCCAATTATTATTATTATTATTATTATTCTGTGAAGTGTATAATTTTGTTGATAAAAGGTTATAAAATTAGGCTTTTGCTGTATTTTTTTGGATTTTTTACCCCCCTACATAACCGGTTACTAGAAAGTATTAACCCGTATTGGATACCGCCAGTTTACTTAGCGTTCTAGTCCAATCAATATAGGGTTTCACCTTAGAATCAAACGGAATAAGCTGAAAATTTGTATAAACTTTCATTTTGGCATTCTAAACATTGTCTTAAAAGTCTCATAAGGTCACGTGTGAGCGTCCTTAAATATTCAAGGTCAAAGATCACGAAAATCAGTTTTTTGGAAATATCTCGCTTCCCTCGCCTCGAATCGTATTTGCATTCATTATAAAGTTGTAGAGTATAAAACTCTACAAATTTTGTTTTAAATAATTTTTTATACGATTAACCGTTTTTAAGATAGAGCATGAAAAGTGTGGAGCGCTCAGCCAAACACAGCGCAAGGTCAGTCACTGGTATTCGCGATTTATATCACGGACAGAAGACCATCCCGGGTTGTCGTCATTACATAGAAGCAGGAACGAAGGTCGTGTAACCACCCCCTAAGAGTGGAGGTTAACGGTCTGTTGGACAAGATTAGCTGGCTAGTGTCTCACCCAGGCAGGTTTCCTCGTCCCTCTCCAGCGGGTACTTCCAGGCGTAGTCCGTCTCCTCGAGGCCCGCCACCATCATGGGCGGCAGGTTGAGCAGGGACTCGGGCTGGCCGGCTTCCAGCAGCAGCACGCTCCAGCGGCCGTCCTCGGTGAGACGGTTGGCCAACACGCAGCCGGCCGGACCGGCGCCCACAATCACGAAGTCATATTCTGTCAGAAGCTCTGCAACCAAAATTATAATAGTCTTCTTCTTCCAGTCTCTTTTCTTTGCATCGGAAGGTTAAAAGAACCTAAGCGAAATCCGAACACTAAGCGCCTCCGTACATGGAGCTACTTACGAGCTATTCGAGCCTGATGCGCGTAGCACGCACACCGCTCGTGGGTACCCGCCATACAATTTTGCTGGTGTTCGTACACGGCGCTACGCGACGGATGTCAGGTTGAAGTCCGTAGCGCGCTAACGACGGTGCTGGTAGCGCGCTACGCGTTGCAGCATTCGTGTCTACTACTTTCGTTTGACGTTTGACAGAAATGGCGTCTGAACATGAAAGTAATGTTAGATTTGTTCTGGAAGTGAAAAAAAATGCGTGTTTACATAACTTTACATTACCAGAATACGCAAGAAAGGATTTAGTGAAGAAGGCATAGATTAATGTTGGAAAAAAAGTCATTTGACATCGTTCGACATTGTGTTAACTCCACGGCTGCACGTGAAAAATGATCAAGTTCAGTATAATTCGGGTAGCGCCGTGTACGGAAACCAGCTTTAAAAAGTAGTACATCTGCAGGGTACTTGTGGTTGTGTCACAATCACGTAGTTTGTAAGTATCTCCATGAACGGAGGGCCTTAGTTTGGTGATCGTGCATTTGGAGTATCCGGCCCTGAGTCTTGGAATAAACTTCCTATGGAATTGAGATGCATAACCAACCCAGCGGAATTTTGATCCATAAAAAAACTCATATTTTCAGATACTCTTTTGCATAAATTCGCCAGTCTATAATTGTTGATGTCCACGAATATATAAATACTAGCTGGTACCCGGCATGCGTTGCCATGCCATTTAATAAATAAATTATTTTCTCCTGCGTGTCCTTTCCCATTCGTCCCGTTCCCCTTCCGCCTCCCCTTCCTCTCCCGCGTCCTCTTCCCGTCTCGCGTTCTTACTCCGCCTCCTCCACCTTTCCTCCCCCCACTCCAATACCCCTTTCCCCATCCCGCGAACCCCCCTCCCAAGCTCCCTTCCCCCCTCCCAGATTCCCCTCCCCCTCCCGGGTTTCCCTCCTCCCCCTCCTGCGAACCCCCTACCCGAGTCCCCCTCCCGCATTTCATACATTCTTTCCCGGTACATTCAGTTTTCAAACAGCTCGCATGCCACCTTTTGCATATTTCATAATGCCAGAGCTCACCAGTAGTAAAATCCAATTTGGTGCCGTTGTTCGGAAGTCAGTCATGCGCGTAAATACATTTCGGCGATTCATTTTTTAGAGATAAATATTAACTACGATGACTGATTTAAAAAATATATATCAGCATGGTTTTACGGCAACGATTTGTTTTGCTTTTCTTCTGACGTTAGCAATAACTGCCGGCCTCCGTGGTCCCGAGGCAAGACTCTCGACTCACAATCCGAAGGTCGCGGGTTCGAACCCGGCGTGCGCAAATAAATTTTATTTGATTCATTTGTGTTATTTCACAATTTATTCATTTAAAATAAATAGTATATTTGCGGCACGTTCCAGAGTGGAAGATACTATCAGTATCGCCCTGGTGTAAGACCACCATTCAGAATTGAAACGTTGCTTGAAATGGCTTTAGCCGTGTTTAGTGACCAGATCTGAATAGCCAGGTACTTCCCCACCTTCCTCTTCCCTATCTCCTTCCCCTCCCTACTACCTTCAGCCTCACAACATACCCCGATTGGGGATGCCATAGTCTCACTGGCTCCACACGGGAGCAGTTGGGACTCTTGTGCGGTATTGTAAAAAAAAAAAAAATAACTGTAAAAAAAAAAAAAAAAATAACCCGCCTTTTTCGACAGAAAACGTAAAATAAATATAATATTTTAATATGTATAATTTCGTAACGCCAGAACTTACCATTATATATAGCCTATATTACTCGCGTATAATGTAGCTTTCTATTGGTGAAAAAAATTCTAAGATCGGTTTATTAGTTTATGCGTGAAAGCGTAACAAACAAACACACGCAGTTTCGCATTCATAATATTAGTATAGATTTAGAATTTTAGGGTAGGTACTTTCTATTACATAATTCAATTTACCAAATTCTGACACAGGCATTTAAATACAATAGCGAGTTCCCGGCATATGCTATGCCACTTAATAAAGAAAAAAAATCGCTCTACTTACCCTTTCCCATTCGTCCCAGATGATGCCAGAACTCACTTTACACGTATATAAACCATCGCGGGAATGCGCACATCAAATCCCCAAAGTTTCATTGCAATCGGATGAACGGTTTAGCAACGCAAAACATCTCACAAACATAGACAGAAACAAACACATTTTCTATAGATCAGCAATTTTAATATCAAAAATGTCAGTTGAGTATTTTAAAATTTTTTTAAAGTTTACATTAAAAAAATTTGTATTTAAAAAATGTTTTTGTAATTTCTAATAATACCATTTATTTAAGCGTATTTCACCTTTCAAAACCAGTACCTATTTAGTTTTTCGATACGTTTACAAATATTCCATTTATTTGAATTTTTATTGCGAAATCGATATATATCGAAACATTTTTACCTTTTGACAAAATACGCCAAATTTTTGAAGGGTTAAGCTTTGAGCTTTAAGCTTTGAGCTTCAAGCTTTGAGCTTTAAAATTTTTGAAGGGTTAAACTTTGAGCTTTAACCTTAAGCTTTGAGCTTTTATCTTTAATATTCAAGCTTTGAGCTTTAAGCTTTGAGCTTGAAGTTTTGAGCTTCAAGCTTTGAGATTTAAGCCTTGAGCTTTAGGCTTTGAGCTTCAAGCTTTCAGTTTTAAGCTTTGAATGTAAGTTTAGAGCTTTAAGCTTTGAGATTAAAGTCTTGAGCTTTAAGCTTTAAGTTTTGAGCTTTAAGCTTTGAGTTTAAAGCTTTGGGCTTTAAGTTTTGTGATTAAAGCCTTGAGCTTAAAGCTTTGAGCTTCAAGCTTTCAGCTTTAAGCTTTGAATTTAAGTTTAGAGCTTTAATTTTTGAGATTAAATCCTTGAGCTTCAAGCTTTGAGCTTCAAGTTTTGAGCTTTAAGCTTTGGGATTAAAGCCTTGAGCTTAAAGCATTGAATTTCAAGCTTTGAGCTTTGAGATTTAAGCCTTAAGTTTTAAGCTTTAAACTTTTAGCGCTAAGCTTTATGCTTTGCGCAAAGCTCAAAGCTTAAAGCCGAATGCATAAAGCTCAAATATTAAACTCAAAGTTTAAAGCTCAATCTTAAAGCTCAAGCCTAAAGCAAAAATTCAAAGTTTAAAGGCCAAAGTTTAAGCTTAATATCAAAGCTCTAAACTTGAGTTCAAAGCTTAAAGCTTAAAACTCAAAGCACAAAGCTTAAAAATAAAGCTCAAAGTTAAAGCTCAAAACACAAATCTCAAAGCACAAAGCTTAAAGCTCAAAGCTCAAAGTTAAAGCTCAAAACACAAATCTCAAAGCACAAAGCTCAATACTCAAAATTCAATATCAAATCTTAAAGTTCAAGGCTTAAAGCTCAACACGTAAAGCTTAACGTTGAATGCATAAAGTTCAAAGCTTAAAGCTCAAGAATCAAAGCTCAAAGCTTAAATTTCAAAGCTTAAAGCTAAAACTCAAAGCACAAAGCACGGCTTGCGTTGCAATGCAAAAAAATCAATTGATTCTCCTTGAATGTCCTTTCCCGTGCGTCCCCGTTCACCTCCCGAGTCCCCTTCCCCTTTCGCGTTTCCCTTCTACCTTCCCCGCCTTCCCATCCCTCGTCTTCGCACCCACGTACCCCACCTCCCCCGTTCTCCTCCCCCCTGCCTTTCCTCCTTGCCACTAAAATATATGAAATACGCACATTTTCATTAATACAAATTCAATAACGCCAGAACTTACCATTATAAATAGCCTATATCCTTTGCGGGCGTGCGCACAACAAATCACCAAAGTTTCATCGCAATCGGATGAACGGTATGACAGCGTATAAAATACGAACAAACAATTTTTGATTTTTATACATAAGATAGGAAAGATTTGATTGTTTGTTGGTGTCCTTCCGTACGGCCCGTACCCCAGTGACGCTAACATTGTATAATACTTACATTTTTAAACTCGTGATATCTTTTGAATGGGATGTCCGAATTGAATAATTCAAAAAGTTATATAAAGGCATTGAAGCAGTCTCGAATATAAAATAATTTATATTGATAAGAATTAATATCAAGATACAAATAAAGAGTCTTTTCTAGCGGCGGCATTTCAATTAAATTTTTTAAATAAAAGAACACTTATTGTGGCATAACTATAATAGTTAGACATATGCTGTCGCGACATTTTTTGTAGATAATGATGTGTTATACAAAGTTGTAGTACATTATTTTATTCTATCATCAATAGTTTTTGCAGCGCACGTGATTTAAAGAATATTTTCGGTAATTTTTTTACACCTTGGGTTACATTATTGTAGTTTTAGTAAAGATCCCTAATTTTTTTTTAAATAGAATATAGCCTATGTTACCCGGGAATAGTGTAGCTTCCCAACAGTGAAAGAATTTTTCAAATCGGTTCAGTAGTTTCGGAGCCTATTCGATGCAAACAAACAAACAAACAAACAAACAAACAAACAATCAAATCCTTCCTCTTTATAATATTAGTATAGAAGTATAGATAATAAGTGGGAACCTAACTCATCAATATGTTAATGCGGCAAAGCTCGACGATTCATTTTCATTCATTCATTTGAGAGGAACGTATGCGCGGTCCATTTTGGCCCGTTTCATACAAATCTTAATTCTGGATTTGAGATCAAAATACCCAACCGAAATGAAAAATTATTTTTGTAATCAAAAGGTGTATTAAATATCTAGAACGGGTTTTTGCTCTTAATTACACTAGTTATTATAAGTCTTAGTCATAAGTCACTAGCTTAAGTCTTGGATGTAAGTAAATCACTAGTTATAATTACAAATCTTAATTATACCAATTTTATTTTATATTTTCTTGTACAGCGCTCTTGAGGTGAATTCTCACGAAAGTAGTGCTATATAAATCATCGAAATATTATTATTATTATTATGTAATCTCGAAGTCAATTATTCTTTCAAACTGTACTGGATCCAACTTTGAATTTATTTTTTCATTTCGTGTTTTTCCGGTTTGTCAGAAAATACGACTCAGCGCGGTTATAGGTACCTACATAATTCAAGCAAGGTAAAAAATTTAAACTATATTTCGTTGTAATAAATTCAACAGGTGATGGAAGGCAACAGACAGTTAAATCTCATTTACAAAAGTACTTTTATTTTAGCATAGTAATTTTCTCCATCTTGATTTAGTAAACATTTTCCGAGCAACTTTTTTCCTAGGTCAATTTTTGGGCATGGAATTCTGCTTTTTTTATAGCTCTAAACATGAGATTTTTCTGCTCAAATTTCATTTTTGACCAATGTTAAAATTATATAAATTAAGAATCATGAATATGGAATTTGATCTTCTTGGCACTCCTTTTCGTCTGCACGAAAATTCGTAAAACCAGCTAAGACTGGTTGTTTCATAGAATTTGAACAATTCATAAAACTAGTGGTCGCCCAATGGTCGAAATTCGACCATAATTGTAATGTTTTTTATTTATTGATTTAATGTATTTTTTATGCGAAATTTAAAAAAAATATTAGCATTCTGCACTCCTTCTCTATATAAACTATAAGTGTGTGAAATTTCATACTCCTCCGTCCGCGCAATTTTCGTAAAAAGGGGTACAAAGTTTTTGCTGCACGTATTAATACTGAAAAATTTCAAAATTAATATTCAAATTTTGCGAAAGTTTTATTCGAGTTCTGTTATTATTTTGCCATCGGCCGGTTGTTTCACAGTTCTTGGATAATAACAGAACTTGAATAATATCTTAGAAATTTTATGAATCTGTGAAACAACCCTTCCTAACTAACTTTGTCGGAGTTCGGATGCCATTTTCATTTTCTCAACGGTTAACAATTTAGCATTCATTTGAAAGGAAGCCAACTCGGACTTTGATCTTTTTGGCACTTGATTGTATACGTGAAAGTCCACGGTAAAAGTCTCAACTATCAGCCGGATAGTAGGTAAGAGATAACACTATTTATAAAAACTTGCCGCTGATAGCTCAATTGTTACCTCTTTCCTATAACGACGCATGTGCCAGAAAGAAAGGTGACAATGGAGCTACGACGTCTTTTAAATTTGTGTGTTTCTTTTATTTCCAAACTGTCCTTCTGATATATTCATCGTTTATGAGAAAGGGGGTGGGGAGGCAAACCGCAGAGCATGAACATAAGTGTGTATGTAGCATTCGACATGTCAAACGCGTTGCGTGTCAAATGAACCCAATCTGAGTGTTACAATATACGATGTGCCTAATTTTAACCTAAATCGCCTCGTAATCACGCAGTATAACGACTGAAAATATTTCTTGTATACTCAAGTATTTAGAATTACTTACAAGCGACATTTATTTAGTGAAACAATACCTAATTTCATATTTGTAAAAAGTATTCACTTTGTGGCTCGCCATAATTTACAATAAAAAAACCTATACATTTGTAATGGACCACTTTGATTTTATTGACACTCTACCGGTTTAAGAAGAACCCTTTTCCATCATCAGAAGTATTTTAAAACTGCTTTAATATACTCCTGATGATGGAAGGGTGTTTCTGAAATCGGTAGAATGTGAATTTTTTTAATTGTAATATCTAGGTTGATGAACTGATGTTCGTATTTTTCTTTGAATCAAACGTATTGCTTATTCTACATGATTTGTTTGTAACTATAGTGTCACCTGACTACCGGAACATTTTCATACTCTATTATTTTTATATTTTACAGTATTTTATTACCGTATAACCGAAGATGGGACGAAACAAAAGGAAAAAAAATAATAAAAAAAGTTTAAAAAAAAGTCAATTTAGTCGACAATACCAGAACTAAACTAGTTCCAGGATCGCTGGAACGCGTCGTCCTCTCCCTTCTCGCACGTCTTGTTTGAAAACAAAAGAAGAAGATACTAGAACCATGACATCATTTACGATTTCCCACTAGGACTGGTATAAATATGAATGTACATATATTCATAATAATAATCAATAATAATATTATTATGACGATCTCATACATTTTACAATTTTGCTCCCCTTGTTAGTATCACGATGAAATATACACGTGACCACGTGACTGACTTTGGATGCACAGTTACTTCGTTTTGCCTTGCGAGATCCAGTATATTAATTAGCAATTTAGCATCGACAGTCGAAAATAGCTGCAGAATTTATTCAAATACATATTTCAATACGTTTGACAATCCTTCAGAACAAATTTAATACTCGTAATAGATGCGACAGCGGCAGAATGCATCCTTATCTGAAGCCACTTCGAATATTAATATTCTATTTGGGTGTTTACCAGGCTAAATTGATAAGGAGCTACGCTTCTACAGAATATTAATTCACTGGAAAATCGACCACATTTCCGTGGTGGACAAGGCTCCTCCATTACTCGCGGTGCTGCGCTGCGTGGAGAGCTACACAGAGAGACACCGTCATACAGCCTCAATTACATTAAGCTAGTTTACAAGCTACTAGCCGGTAAGTTTAAAAGCGAGTGAATCGGCGAGTGAGATTGTCATGATGACACAAATCGTCTACTCGCTCAGTGGCGACAGTAGCAACTGAAATAACGACTCTCGCGCCATGTAACTCTGTCGACATTTTACAGCCACACGCTAGCCAATAACGGCTTCCGCCCGAACTAATTCTAACGGACGAAATCAGCTGTTGGTGGGCCGCCATCTTTAGGCAAACACCAGTGAGTAGCGAGTAAAGTTGACCACCTTTCAACTTTTTTCGTAGATTGTCCACAATTTGCTAGTTAGCAAGTAATACGATGACACTGAGCGAGTTTACTAACAGATAGTGAATTTCCCAGATAGTAGCTTGTAAACTCGCTCTATGATGTCGTCGAGGCTTTACGGACCTTCCTATGCTTCTTCTGCCAAACACTGCCGCCAGTGACCAGGAGTTTCTCCAAGTTTAGCGAGCAACGTGTCCAAAATATCTTAAAATACGTTGTAAGCAGAGCAGATAGTTGAGAGCCTATCGACCACAACGTTTAGCATATAAACATTTTTATTTATTCCGACCTTGTCTTTTATCTGCTTGGCATTATGGGAAATAGGGAGGGGAATACGCCCGTTTCCCCAACAGCTGGATATGTTTGCTCCAATCCATTTGTTAGATAAATATAACGAACTGTATCGGCTACACCATAGATTCTCAACCTTTATATGCCCACCGCCCCCTTATAGGATATGACTCCTATCCTATTTCTACGGAACTCAGTCTTGTCGACGCATGTACCGATGCTCACTCGCTGACTCCCGAATGCACCGACGACACTGAGCAAGTTAACGCAAGCACAGATAATACTGTCAATTCTTGCAGGATTGCAAAAATCCCGTTATTTATTAAAAAAAACTTGTAATAATTGAATAGCTACAAACAATTATCTTATTAACTTCACCTGTATTTATATGAGAATGAGACATTTCACGTGAAATCGGAAGTTTTAACTTTTTTAATTCCAATCAAAAAAATTAATCTAGATCTGAATGTAATAGAATCTTTCAGTTCAATTTTTTCATCCACTTCCCGAACTGTCGAGAACCGTAAGTTTTCGCACACATTATAAAAATGAATACAATACACAAAATAACAAAAATTAATCAATGTTAAAGTTTACTTTGCTTTATTAGTACGTGATTAGCGTGTTTTGTTTATCTTTTTATACCATATTTTTCACCTGCCAACGCCCCCCTGGGCCATCTCAACGCCCCCCAATTTTCTCTGGGTCTTCTACCGCCCCCTGAAGGTCTCAAACTCCGAAAAGGGGGCGTTATCGCCCACGTTGAGAACCACTGGGCTACACGCTGATGGTTTCTGTTAGCGGTTGAATTGAATCAACAAGCAAAGTGTGTAGTCAATTCTTACAATTATTATATTATCTAGAGACGAACGGCTGATAATCTGTGTGCTGAAACGGCGAACGGTGACGTCATGAATTTGACACAGCTTTCTGTTTTCAGCTCGCAAAGTCATTTCCATTCTGAGCAATACTAAAAGCCTGCCCGACCCAGGTATTAAGAGGAGACGCGGTCGCCCAGAAATTTGAATAATGGATATTTTAACAAACTGTCGCGATCACTGTCATTGTTACCCCCTCCCCGATACTGAGTGAAAAAGACAACTGCATCCCCAGCTGATAATACCTAAATAAAATCGAGGTTTTGTGTTCCTCATTTTTCTCCTCCAAAATTGGACTAAAGATATTTTTATCAACAGTATTAGAATAAAATATTCTATTAGATAATATGATATTCTATTAGATATATTCAGACATTAATGCAAATTAAAGACTTGCGCATCACTTTTCTATCAAATCTTTCATTTGTTCACCACATAACAGAAATCTGTAATAAAGGCTTAAAAATGTTGGGGTTTATAACTAGGCTAACTAGAAACTTTAACAATATAGAGTGTATTAAACTGTTATATTTTGCCTATGTTAGAAGCCAACTTGAGTACAATTCTCCTGTCTGGAATCCTCATTATAATATGCACGTACAAGCTGTTGAAATAATACAAAACAAATTCTTACGTTTTCTAAATTTTAAAATGGGTATTCCAGCAAATATGTTAAACTACAACACAATTTTAAACGATATGAATATGCTTAAATTGTCAGACAGAAGAATTTTCACTGACTTGGTATTTTTATATAAAATTCTAAATGATTTAGTTGATAGTCCGGTATTACTTGAATTGATAAGCTTCCGAATTCCACTTCGTAATACTAGAAGTCAGGATTTTTTTCAGTGCAGAAATTCTGGGACTAACTACCATATGTATTCCTCTTTGCCAAGAATACTAATGGAGGGAAACAATTATACCAAGTCAGTGGACATCTTCAATTTATCTTTGAATAAATATAAAATATTGTTACTGAGGCAGTTTCAATTATGCACAATAAATGCTGCATATTTCTTACTATTCATATGTAAAAGCCCCGTAAAAGGGCGTTTATTAATAAATAAATAAATTACTACTGTGCGTTTTGCTTTTTTAAAATACGTTGTCCAGTTTGTTTACTGAACGTCTGTTGATAGCGTTCAAACCGGGCAATTTTAACGATTTTTGGTTGATTAACGATTTGATGCGTTCGCCACTCCTGGACACATTGACCCCCAGATTCCTACCCATACCTTTTTCCTTCCCAGAACTACCTATCCTTCCTTTCTTTAAACAGAACCCCCACACTGCAATCCCAAAGATGACATAGGATCTGAGGGATTTTTTTTTCCTTTGTTCATTTCCTCTGGTGTAAATATAAAATAAAACCTATTTTGCCAGAAACGGAAAAATCGATGGCACTTACTTAAATTTTATTGATTGATTCTGTCGTAGAAAATGTCAGCTCCTAAATATTCATAAATTGGGGCGGTGTCCGATAACAGGGGTGTGGTTTTTTCACTTGCCGTGAAATAGTATTGATTTTTTAAATTTTCTTTATTGGTAATCAAATCTGCAAATCTGTTTTTAGGTTAGGTTATTAACAATATATTACGTTCTTTTTCAAACGGTATTTATTATGTATAATAATGATATGATAAATTAACAATAAGTAAAATATGGATGGAACCCTTCAGGCCATCTTGAGTATTTCTCATGTCGTGTCTCAGTGGGAGAATTCATTAATTATTTACCACATGAAACTATTATTTGTCCAGTTTACGTGTAAGAAATATTTGTTTTGAAATTAATAATATACTTTTAAATATTTCTATTTTAAACCGATAATTCTTCGTGGAATTCCATTATAATATATTATAATAACAAATATAAAACTTTTTTCCACTTTAATTGACCGTAACCGGTTTCAGCTCGCTAGAACCATCTTCAGACTGGTGATACTTTTAAATATATGTGTACCTATATTATTTTCTAACTTATATAATATACGCCTCGTGGAAGATGCTCTGTAACGTTAGTAATATCAGGTGAGAGATCATCATTCAGATCGAAAAGTTACTTTAAATTACAATTATACCAAAATATTGTTACTGGGGTAGTTCAGTTATAAACAATAAATACTGTATATTTCTTACTGTTCATACGTAAAAGCCCCGAAAAAGGGCGTTAATTAATAAATAAATAAAACGTCTGAGCAATTGACACAATATCTTACTGGAAGACACCAAATTGTTAGAATAAAATCCTCCCTGTCGGAAAAAAGTGGAGGGTTCACACCTTGGCCCAGTCTTATTTATCTTGTTTATAAATGATCTTACAAAAATATTTCATGGTAAAATATTTATCTTACTTTTTGCTGATGATCTCAAAATTTTTAGAATTATTCAAAATATTTACCATTGCAACATTCTTCAAGATAATATAAACAAATTGTTTATTTGGTGTAATGAAATTAGACTTAACTTAAATATCTCAAAATTTCAATACATTGATAACAATGCTCTTGAGACATTAATACAAATTAAAAACTTAGGCATCACTTTTCAATATAATCTTTCATTTGTTATCCACATAAAAGAAATCTGTAATAGGGGCTTAAAATGTTGGGATTTATAACTAGGCTAACTAGAAATTTTAACAATATAAAGTGTATTAAACTATTATATTTTGCTCATGCTGGAAGTCGCTTGAATACAATTCTCCCGTCTGGAATCCACATTATAATACTCATGTGTCATATACAAGCTGTTGAAAGAATACATATCAAATTCTTACGTTTTCTAAATTTTAAAATGGGTATTCCAGCAATTATGTTGAACTTCAACTCTTTTTTAAATGATACGAATATGCTCAAATTGTCCGACAGAAGAATTTTCACTGACTTGGTATTTCGATATAAAATTCTAAATGATTTAGTTGATAGTCCGGTATTGCTTGAATTGATAAGCTTCCGGATTCCATTACGTAATACTAGAAGTCAGGATTTATTTCAGTGCAGATAATCTGGGACTTACTACCTACGTATTCCTTCCTCTTTGACCAGAATACCAATGGAGGGAAATAATTATACCAAGTCAGTGGACATCTTGAAATTATCTTTAAACAAATATAAAATATTGTTACTGAGGCAGTTTCAATTATGTACAATAAATACTGCATATTTCTTACTATTCATATATAAAAGCACCGAAAAAGGGCGTTAATAAATAAATAAAAAAAGCCAAAATCCGTCGGATATCGGAAAGCGTCCGTCGTGCGTTGTGGGCTGACAAATTTCTGAGATTTTCTATGGCTTTCAATGGCTTGTCTATGCCTGTGTCATGTGTTGATGTCAGTCGGTTTGGATTAATTACCTACTTAAAAACACGAATTACTACTCATTAGTTATTAAAACTACTTAAACATAAACCTAATAGGCGTCCATAAATGATTCGCTTGTCGTATTATTTTGATGTTTGTAAGCGATGGCGTTCGATTCATCTCTTATGACGCGATGACATCTTTTAACGAGGATTACGCGGCAAACGCGCCGTCATCCCTGGCGTTAGGTTAACTACTTTTAAGAGTTGGTGTCTTAACACAAGCGCAGAATTTAGCTCGTTAACGCGATACGGAAAAGCGCATTTAAGAAAACTGACAAAATGTGTCGTATTCTGATAATTTAACACGCGTTACGCTGTCGCAAAAATAGAATCTCCCTTCAGATCTGAATAGCCAGACAATTCCCAACTATTTCCCCCTCTATTTTTCCTTTCCTAATCCGAATTTTCTTGACTCATCTTTTACCTATTGCAAATCGCATAGCTCCGGGGAATGAGGTTATCTCCTGATTTATTTATTTTTATTTTTATGAAAATGTATTGTATTTAAAGGGCCAATTATTACTGCGGTAAATTATTCAGAAATTGTATACAACTGGAACTCGTGATGTCACACGCAGTACAATTTATTCACAATTCGAATGGCAGTACTGCCGCGCATTTACCGTGACGTCACATGATTTTCGGCCGGTCGCAAATATCCAATGTTTTGACAGCCAAATTCTGAAATTTCTGTCCTCGGCATGCTCGTAAAAGTAAATGTATAAATAACAGAAATTTCGTTGTGGAGGATAACCTCATTGGAACGTTATAAATTTGTAACAATGTTTTAAAGCAATTATTTTACCTTTTGTTGGATATTGATCCGTAATGAAGTCCAAGTTTCCTTTAGAATTCAAAGGAAGAAACTCAGAAGATGGGCTTTGTCTCAGGACCTCAAACATGAAGTTGTTGTGATAGCTGAAAATACTCCTCCCGCTTCTCCTTGTTTCACTTCCATCGAAAGCTTTCTCATCTTCTGTATTGTATGAACTCCTGATCCCATCTCCGTCCAACACACACTGGGTTAATGTAATAAATGCCCAAAAGCACAATTTCACTATTATAATCTTTGATGTCACATTAGAAGAGGCCATTTCAAAACTAAACTTTTGGACTACTCTTGATTTTTAAATACTTCACACAAATACTATTTTTGTAATATATCATTGAAGAAGAAGATAACACTTATAAGTGTAATGTAATATCATTGAAGAAGAAGATAACACTTATAAGTGTTATCTTCTTCTTCAATGATATATTACGTTGATGGGAATAACCTTCAAAAGTTATAAAAAGAGAGTTTTTCTCATAAAAAATTGACTATTTTTGTTTTTATTTTTTATTTTTACTATAAATAAATACATTTTATTTCTAATAATCGTGATCCATTTTTGGGGTATTATGCCATGTTGCGTTACCTCCTTCTTTAGCCAACCCTTAACCTTTCGGACAGCGTTACAAAGTGTCCATTATCAGGGCAGATGTGTAATCCATGAAGGTAAATTGCTTGTTTATCTAGATGTGCGTGTTTATCTATTGCTTGTTTATCTAGATGCGATACCATATTGCCAGCTCCAAACATCTACGAGCTTTCTGCATATATGCTTTCATGCTATACCAAAACTAAACGCAGAAAACCATTTGCATTTAAACTGTAATACCAGCTCTTCGAAGATTCGAGCTGGCAATGCGGTATCGCGTCTAGATACATAAGCACACTTTACTACTGGTGGATTACACATTTGCCCTGGTGGTGGACACTATTTATCGCTGTCGGAAACGTTGGCTAAAGAAGGAGGTAGCGCCACACGGCACAATACCCCAATAATTAATACTATAATACTTTTAGCCATGAAAATCTAAAATCGCTTTATTTCTACTATTTTCACTGTACTGTTTTTTAAAACACTGGAGCCAGAAATCAGAGCGTCTTTTCGTGTGATTTTGGCGAAGGTACTAGTTATTTCGTTAAATTTTCCGGCTTATGTAACCTCTGCCTTACGTGATTTTATTCGTTTTGCACTAACTTGCTAACCTTGTCATGAAGGCCCCATTTTATTATGAGTGTTTTACTTGTTGTGGAGAGTTGACCAACCAGTTTAAATCTTTGTCAATACTGTGGTTTTACTGGGATGTAAAAAAACATATTTTGATTTTTTTTTTTAAATTTTTAATTGAAATTTTTTTGAAACAATACATAAAATACAATTTTGGAGGCGGGAATGGGTACCGCCGCCCCGGAAACCTTTATTGGATAACCTCTGCCATAGGTCACCCCAAGTGGTTCGCTACGTTTGGTGATTTAGCAGGGGTGCCCGGGTTCATGGGGTGAGGTTTGTCTAGGTCTTGGAAGCGGATGACCAGGGCACACTGAACCCCAGATTCCTACCCACCTCTTAAACCCCTTTCCTTCCCAGAACTCTCCTTTCCCCTTTTCCTTAAAAAAACCCTCCACACAGCATCCCCAAGGATGACATAGGCCCTGAGGGAAATTATTTTCCTCAGGGCCTCCTGTGTGGAGCCCATGTAAAAAAATATATATGTATATATATATATATAATAGATACATAAAAAAATTAAATAATGTTGGTTTTTTATTTTAATTTCTATTAAAGTGAAGATTTTAAGTGTATATTAATTAGGGATTTAAAAAGAGTAACTAAAAAAATGCAATTAAAAACTACAACACAATAACAGTCTGCACTGTTATTATTGCATTTGTGAAAATTTTATAAGAATGAATTTACAAGTGGAATTGAAAGACAAAAAAAAGGCAGCACACAATAACATATTTCTACTCTAAATTCTGTCTAATGATACTTATAATGAATGGCTTTGTTAAAACTTAAAAGAAAAAAAAAATCTCTCACAGCGTTTTTTAGCCATTTGTAGATTTTATTTTTTTATTTTATAGAACACATGTAACATATTAGTGACACTTACATAAAGAATATTAGATCACCATACTAGGCGGCTGCCTGTCTCATGGTGACCAATGGATAAAAGTTATGATTTATGAAGTATGGAGTCTAGTGTGAACATGGATTTAAGTATAAATGATGCTAAAAATTGGAAAAATTATAGTAAAAAGAAATTATAATAAAAGTAGAAATTATAATAAAAAGTAGAAATTAAAATAAAAAGTAGAAATTAAAATAAAAAGTAGAAATTATAATAAAAAGTAGAAATTATGTAAAAAAAAAAAAAATAGAAAGTAGAAAGGAGAATAAATTAACATAAGGTTGTAAAAATGTACTTGTAATGTAATAATGTAATAACTTGCGATGTAATAACTTTTTTTACCTTTTTTGTTAGTCTGGGTGCATGCATGCACACATGCATATATTGGTGCACACATCTATACATGTATAAACACACATACGTACGATTGATTGTAGATTTTGACACGTGATCTCTTTAAAGGTTGTACATAGTAAATTATACATTTTTGGAGCAATAAAACTAATATGTCTTTGGGCCAACCTAGTTTTGCAGTGTTTTACAGCATACTCTCAGGCGCCACGTCTTTGGATGGTACGATTTGAAATTTTTTTTACGTTGTTTGGACGCATGTAAATAAATTTAAGACCTTGAAAACTATATGTCTGTCTTAGGTCCTAAATATCGGTTTTCTTACAAAATTTTTTGGAGGGGTAGGATTTAGTTTTCTTGTACATAATCTTAATAATTGATTTTAGGGCAATTTCTATAGCTTTTACATGATGGTTGTAAGTTCCGCCCCAGCCAATTATTCCGTAGGAAAGAGATGAATGTCTAGTGCGTCATAAACAAGTTTTATTTAATATTTACTATATTGCACATTCTTTTAAAAATATAATTTGCAAATACAATACATTATTATTGTATTTTGCTCCAAAGATTTTTTTATTATTTTGGACAAAACACAAACACAGACAATAACAGGCAGAAGCAGTTTAAAGTAATTAATTCATATTCACGTGAATTATATTATACATTTGTCGTGTCCCTTACTATCATAATGAGATAAATATGATATAAACGGCGTTAGAAAGTGAAAACACCACGCTTTACATTCAAATGTAAAAGTTAACCACAAAAGAAGTAAAAGAGTATACGCGTTAGGGACATATAAGTTAATCTCCTTCAAATTGAAACTTTGTGAATTTTTTAGACATTATTTTTATATAGAACGATAAAAAGTGAGGTGACAATAACGTTTATAATGCATTTGTATAAAAAACATGTACGTGTGTTTATTTTTTTCGTTATACACTGTAAATTTATTTAGAAAAAACGTAAGGTGATCCATTTTTACCACTTTTTGTGTTTCGAAATTTTTTTATATTAAAAAAAATATGTGTTTCTTTCGAATTATAAAATTTGAATGCCTTTCAAAAGTATTTTTAGTTGTCGGAAACGTTCGGAAAAATTCCATTTATTTGGATTTTGTTGCACAGCGGAAACATTTTGACTCTCCGACAAAATATGGCCAAAGCCTGAGGGGTTAAGACTACCCAAATACGTACTTCTATTTTATAAACCGCTGATTCGGTAGATGTGACTCAAGATTTTCCGGCTAATACAAAGTATGCTGTAAGAAAATTTTACAATTTATTGGATAACCAACACCCCTGCCGTAGGTCACCCCGAGTGACTTAGCTAGGGTGCCCGCGTTCATGGGGTGAGGTTTGTCTAGGTGTTGGCGGCGGATGCGTCTGCTAACCTACTGCGTGGCAAACCGAATTGAGAGAGACTGGTTTAGGGAGACCTTTCCAACCGGACTCTAGACCCATCGCCTTGCACCTTAGTGGGAGGATTGTATTCATACATTCGTCACTCCTGGACACACTGACGCCCAGATTCCTACCCACCCGTCATACCTTTTTCCTTCCCAGAATTTCCTCTCTTTTCTTTCCTTAAAAAATCCTCCACACAGCATTTCCAAAGATGACATCGGCGCTGAAGGAAATTGTTTTCTTCTACAAATTGGATGGAAATCCAAATCCTTCTCAAATTGTATGGAGCTAATGTAAAAAAAATAACTTGTTTCCTCTTTTAATTGGCTGAAGCCGGTAACGGTCAGAAATTTGAGTGAAAAAAATAATTAAAATTTTGTTTTGAAGAGTTTTAATTATCAATGTACATTTGTTACTTTAATTTTAAATTTTCTGCGACCGGTTTCGACACATCCGTGTCATTCACTAGCAGACCTAAAACTAACTTAAAATTACTCCGAATTTGCTAATCATTTAATTGAGACAGGTAGTGCTAGTGAATGACACGAATGTGTCGAAACCGGTCGCAGAAAATTTAAAATTAAAGTAACAAATGTTCATTGATAATTAAAGCTCTTCAAAACAAAATGTCTAGAAATTGTTACATAGTTAATGCTCAAGAAACACAAAAAATAATTGAAATTGTCTGAATACATTGTGAATTCATTATGAAGGAATTCCACCACGAATTGTCAGTATCAAAAATAGAAATATTAAAAGTTCTCTGATACCAAAATAGCTTAAAATAATATGAGAACTTTTGTAGTTTTCCAAGTAATTCAGCAAACCTTCAGTTTTTACTCTTTTAGAAAGTATTCCAACATAATAGCACTTATTTAGTCGGTGGCCTTACTTGTACTTGATGGTCAGGTACTTCAGAAAGGTCCCCACTCCCTACAAGCAGTTACCCTTCGTCTACTTTTTATTTCGGTTCTGATCCCCTCCCCCCTCCCCCCTCCCCCCTCCCCCTCCCCCTCCCTGTCAATCTCAAAACCTTGAGAATAAGTGCGATCAAACCAGATTTGTATCACTTATAATTAATATGAAATTAAATTTATACGGATAACAATTTCAAAATTGAAGTTTTATGAATTAGTGGACTAATTGGTCCATTATACCTGACTAAAGTTAGTTAGGAAAATGCACGGTTTTAAGGGTTCTACGGATATATTAGCAAATTACAAATTTTATAATCAATATTTTATTGAATTGCACAAATACTATCAAAAATGCCATTTGGCCTGTATAAGTAATTCTCAAAAGTAAAACTCGCTACCTTTTTAAAATTCTGGTGCTGGACTATCAGGATTGTACTTTGTGTGGTGGGAAGATTGTATTTTCTTTGGTAGAAGTGGGAATTTAAAAAAATGTAAATGTAAATTCAATTTGGTATTGTTATTAAGTTCTGCAAATAATAATAAACACTTGCAGAAATAAAAACTTAAAGAATTTAATCATAAAATTATTAATTTTTTTTTAACTTTAAATTCAAAAAAAAAAACTTAAATGGAGTTCCACGTATTAAACACAAAAACAATTAACAAAAGTGGGAACTTTATTGATTTTTTTTATAAACTAAATAAATATCCTTTCAAGCCTTATCTAAAATTGCCTCCCCTCTAATCAAGATCTCACCTAGACTCAGATCTTTCATGTAATTGTAAAATTTTCCCATTTAAATAAAACTAATGTATAAATCATCTTCCCACTCCCCATAATTTGCACTGATATCCTAGAACCCTCTTGAAGGGTGAAAGCCAGAAACATTATCTAAACAAATATCCTCTCTTCCATCAGCCTTGTCTAAAATTGCCTCCCCTTTATTCAATATCTCACATTTTTAAAGTCTCGACTCCAATTTCCGTATAATTGAATACCGGAAACATAAAAAGATGTATGTGCCATTTACAAAAAGGAGGTAAACGGGAATTTAAAGTACGCTCAAACATTAATAAAAAAACCTATTTTATTCTTGTGCCAAATCAACAAATGAACGTATTATGTTCTATTTTTTATAAGAAAAACTCTCTTTTTATAACTTTTGAAGGTTATTCCCATCAACGTAATATATCATTGAAGAAGAAGATAACACTTATAATCTAAATGAAAATATGAAAGAAAACAAGACACGGAAAAATAGAAAAAGACAATGGTCGCAACTTTTGTTTCCAATAAAAAAGAGTAGTTGCCTATAATATGGAAAAAAGAACTAGTTGAAGATAATATTGTTGATTCTAAATATTTGAAATATGAGATTGACAAATATGACGGTTTGACAGAAGGTGGCAATAGCGAAATCGGATAACGCGCACGTCCCGGTTAGACGAGAGGTCTGGGTTCGAGTCCCAGTTGCGACCATTGTCTTTTTCTATTTTTCTGTGTCTTGTTTTCTTTCATATTTTCATTTAGATTATAAGTGTTATCTTCTTCTTCAATGATGTATTATGTTCTACCTCTTTTTTTTTGTAAATGGCACTTACATCCTTTTAAGTTTCCGGTATTCAATATATTTGCTCTTTAAATAAAAATAGTGTGTATACTCCCCTTCCCTCTCTTAATAATTTGAAAAGACGCTTATGATTGAAGGGTGAAAGACAGAAACATTTAGCATAAAAGAAGTAAGATCAATTGTGTTAATGTGGGTGAAGATACTACAATGGTGATTTACAGCGTGTGATCGGAGATGGCACCGGAAGAACCTAATAAATTATTTTTCTGACCAACGTCTCCTATTTCCCTACAAAATAATACAAGGCCATTACTGAAAATTCCCTTTATTATTAAGAATTATAAATTATTTCCTTAATCCTAGCTACTTAATTACTTACAAAATAAAGAATTACGAGATTTGTACTTTATTATCGCTGCCACTTAGTCTTCAGCATGTCTGCCAGTTTCTCCCCAATCATGATGGCCGGCGCGTGTGTATGCGCCGTCAGGGGCTTTGGTATCACTCCCGTATCTGCTACCCTCAGTCTCTTGATGCCGTGCACCCGCAGCTTGTGGTCCACCACGGCCTCGGGGTCTGTCGCCGGCCCCATCTTGCAGGTCCCCACCTGGTGATGAAGGGTAGCTGATAAAGTCCTCACGGCGCAACCCCAATATTCATCCGTTCCGAACTTGAATTCTTTACACGTTGGAAAATGTTTGCTGTGCAATCTGCTTCCGAATTTCTGGAATGCCTTAGTTTCCGATAGTCTGATGACGTATTTGACGGCTTCCACAAAGGTCGCTAGGTCTCTAGGATCGGAGAAGTAGTCGTAATAGAATTTAGGCCAGTGGAACGGATTCTTGCTCTTCAGCTTGATAAATCCTTTAGATTTGGGATGGACAATCATGGGTAAGATGCTCCATGTTTGACTCTCTGTTATTTCTCCGAAGACGTTCTGGTAGAACTCTTCGGATATCCCCATGCCCTTGTGTATAGCTCCTGATTGGTCTGATGTAATTCCTCCAGAAACGAATATCAACTCCATGTCAGGATAATTTCCCGGTTCATCCGATATTTTTGTTTTAATGTAACCGAGTCCTTCGACCCCACCGGGAATGGTCATAGGTCCTTGACCGAATTTAAGCCAGTCGACTGTTGTTCTTGTATTGAGAACTGATGTTTCTGTTGACGCGCAATTGGTGCAGTTTACCAAGAACTGGAGGCCTACGAAGCTCATATGATCGTACATGTTTTGTCCTACTTGCAAATCTTGAATCACAGGGATGCTCAGTTTCTCCAGATCTTTTTTTGGTCCAATTCCCGAAAGCATCAGTAACTGTGGAGATAGAAGGGCTCCAGCCGATATAATGATTTCCTTCTTCGCTCTTACCTTGTTTCGAATTCTGTTTCTGACAAACTCGACGGAGGTGGCTGTCTTTGTGGATTTATTGATATGTATTTTGGTGACTCTGCTGTAGGGCAGGATGTGCAGATTGGTGCGGTACTTGAAGGGGTTGAGGAAGGCCTTGGCGGCGCTGTGTCTCCAACCGTTCAAAGTGTTAGACTGGACTCTATTAAATCCTGTACTGACACCATCATTGTAGTCGACAATCTTTTCGCCTAGTTCAACAGATCCTCGAAGGAATGCACCTATTGTCTTTGACCTGTAAATAAAAAAAATCGTATCAAATATCTGTTCGATTTAACGTTATGGATTATTGTTTTATTGACCAGTTCCATCTTGACAATGAAAACGGTTGTGTTTCTTACTTGTACGGGGGATATTCAACTGCCAGCAGACCATCTTTGTTGTGTTTGTTTGTGTTTTCCAACCCACCCAACCTGTTTGCTCTTTCAGACTTCAAGAAATACGGCAACACTTCGTCATAGGACCTGAAAAATAAGACTTACTTGTTTTGGTTCCTTTTAACCTTCAGCGCCAGCACAACATTTTAGTGCCTACATAAATGAATAGTTATCACGTCTAGACTCTTTCCATTTTTACCTAAATAATAGATTAACAAGCGATTAGACAATTGTTTGGATGAGCCAGTATTTTCTGGTCACAAAAATGTTTAGAATAAAATTTTGTAACAGGTCAATCATCAATAATAAATTATTAGTGTACATCTGGATGTTATTAAATTACTTATTCCGTAGTCAACACCAATTGGTTCTGAATACAAATTTAATTATAAGTTATGGTTGTAAATTACAACCAAAATCTTGATTAGGCACCAAAATGATTTTGTTTCACAGGAGGCAATCATTGAACAATTATATGGATGAACTATTTTGCTAGAACTTGATTTCTGTTATAAATTGTATATGATTAAAGATTCTGACGGCCAAAAGTATTATGTAAATTGATTTTGGGTTAATGAGCCGTGTCTTCCTGCTCCTTAAGTCAACGTCGCAGACAGCCTTGTAATGTCCATCTGCCCTCATGTTGACTACTGTGAGGTTGTCGGAGGCATTGGCTAAAGGAAAACGTCGCTCATCACGACTTATTACTTTTCCCAAACGAAGTGATTCCTGTTGGTCATATAATATTGGATAAATTGTTGATTCACTTTTTTCTGTTCCTACCATTAGATCAAGGTTCCCTTACCCCCAGTATGTATTATTGCGACAATTACTCTACGGTTTATGGCTACAATTCTGTTATAAATAGATTACACACCTTCGGTAACTATTTTGCTAATATAACCGATGTTTTAATATGCCACTATTGAAGTATAAGCAGTACCTAAGCGGTGCATATTTTAGCGGAGGCACTGCATAACATTTTTTTTTGTTTTTCTTCTTCGTTAATTTAATTTATTTTGTACAAGTGTAATTTCTTTTTTTCTTGAATTTTTAATTTACTTTTATAATCAAACTTATTTTTTTAGTCTTTCTTTCTGTACATTTTGTTTTTTGAAGAGTTTTATTAAATACTATATATTACGTAAAAAATATATACGTATAAATAAAAATATATACGTATATATTTTTTTACAATTTTTAATCTATTTATTAATTTTTTTGTTTAGCTTTGGACATCGAATCGACTATTTATGTACACTATTCATGTGCACTATCCATTTGATAATATATTAAATAAAAGCCATTCATAAATATTTGTTACCATCCTGGGTTGCCAGCCGCGGCCACTCTGTCCCAGTCGATCTTATTGCCCCTCGTGTATATCATGTAGTTAAGAATGGAGGAGCCTCCGATGCCTTTGCCCCTTGGCCACCTGCACAGCCCTCCCTCCATTCCTGGAAAAATGCATAAATGCTAATTTATAGAACCAGCTTCAATAGATACATAAAAATCAGGACTTGGGATATTGTAGGTACGTTAAAAATTTTATACGTCGTTAATTGTTAATACATAATTCAAAATATATTTTTAAACATGTTCCTTGAGGTGATACTTAAAAGAATTCATTATCTACTCTTTCACTTTTTACAAGTTATCCTTTAAAGTATTAAGGTGAATCAATTGTTTAAACTCAAATCTTTTAAGAAAAGCAAACAAATACCAATTTTATTTATTTATTTCATTTTTATTTAGTAAAATATTTACACATTTATGTACATTATTTATAAAATGTTTTGACTGTCCAACTAGGATGATTCCCGTTTTAGGACAGTCAGTCGTAGAAATATATCAGTGATTCAATCCAATATTGTATTTGGAAATAAAGAGGATTTTTTTACATTAGGCCCTATACGGGAGATCCCGAGGAAAATTATTTCGCTCTGGATCAATGATATCTTTGGCGATGATGTGTGCAGAATCTTTTTAAGAAAAGGAAGGAGAAGAAGTTCTGCGAACTTTGAGTCCATTTCTCCCTCTACAGTGCAAGGCGATGGGTCGAGAGAGTCCGCTAAACCTCACATTATGAACCCGGGCACCCCTATTAAGTCACCGAACCATTTGGGGTGACCTGTTGCAAAGGTGTTGGTTATCCAATAAATGATTCCAGGGCGGCTGTGCCGATGCCCGCCTCCCGAATTGTTGGAAGCTGCTCGGTACTCAGTTCCCGTTATGATATTCGATCTCGAACCACTTAAATGACATCCGATACTCGCCGGGCTTTTTGTTGACCACCTCGTAAATGTAGGTCACACAGACCTATTGGTAGAAGAGAAGAAACAGAGGCCCTGAGGAAAATAATTGGTAGGTAGGAATTTGATGGTCAGTGTGTCCAGGAGTGGCTGACGAATGAATTATCTCACCTATTGCGGTGCAAGGCTATGGGTAGAGAATCCGGCCGGAGAGGTGAAGGGGTCTCCCTTAACCGGTCTCTCTTAATCCGATACGCCACGCAACTGGTGAGCAGACGCATACGCCGCCAAGACTAGTTGGGTTGGTTTTAAGTTACCAGAAATGGAATGCAGTTACCCAAACAAACGCCCGCCTGTTTTTCCATCTTGTACCCCCAGTTGTAGTCAGTGCTCTGGAAGTACGCGGCCAGTAGAGGGACCTCGGTGAGCAGCGACTCTGGTCCCCCGGCCTCCAGCAGCAGGACACTCCATCGTCCGTTCTCCGACAGCCTGTTGGCCAGCACACACCCGCTGGACCCGGCCCCCACTATCACAAAGTCGTACTCTTTCTCGGGGGCGTAAACACCTGCAAGATAAACAGAGGAATATATACATTTATGTTTAAGAACGTGTTCACACACTGCTATAAAAGATGTAGCTCGGTCTATTTCAGCATACCGCTCGCCATACATTCCCAGTGGGAATATATGGCGAGTGATATGCTGAAATAGGCCGAGCTACATCTTTTATAGCTGTGTGTGAACGCGCTCTAACACCTAGAGCAATTCTTGGTCATATTTCTCCCAGAAGTCAAATACCCGTAGAGTCGTTTTGGGAGATATTTCTCTCAGCCTGGCGGTGTCTTTTTTATTTATTTTATTATTTATTGAGTTAGTGTATACTACGTGAATATAAATTAATAAGCACAATGTAACATTTCATTTGACAAATTAAAATATTTACACAGTAAGCATAACATTTCTTTGCATAACATAACCACAACATTTCATTAGCATAACATTTCATTTCATACTATTAGGCATTTAACTGTGAGATCTACAATTTAAACAATGTTGGAAAGAGAGAACATGACGCTTTGTATTTACATTTGTGTAATTGGCTTAAATTGAATTGTTTTTAATATTAATTTTAGTGGTGCGTAACTTGCACTTATAAAATATGTATTAAGAATCCACATATTATTAATTTATGTTATATTTTATGCCATCTGCAATCCGTTGTTCAATACAACTGTTTTTTTATTTATTTCTCCTATAATATATATTGCTAAAATGCGCCTCTTCATCTCTTCACGTTTTATAACCATTTTTATCTTATTTTTTTCTTATCTTAACCTTTAGATCTGTTTTTGATATATCGCTTGCTGAGGATTGGTTTGTACTCCTGTATTTTTAGGTTTTTTATGAGCTATGAATTGAAGTATATGTTAGTTCGTTCAAAATTCAACCAAATGCGTTATTTTTTTTACTTATAGGTAGATTAACTCTTGTATTTTTTTAAAATATTTATAGCAATTAGTTTGAAATAAAGGGAACATAAATATAGTTTTTTGAAACTCAAAAACTTTTATTTTTCAATAGTACAAACCAATCCTCAGCAAGCGATATGTGAAATCAAATAATAATAATATGTGAAATCTCAAAAGGCGTTGATGATTAAAAAATAAAATAAATAAATAAACATTTACAAGTTTGCCATAGACACTCCCCAATGTTGTAAATAATTCTATGAAAATTAGCTACGAAAATGCTTGCTCTGTGAAAATTCTATGACTGTTTGCTTTTGGCATTTTTGAATTATTTGTCAAGGCTTGCAAATTTTTAATACATATTTTTTTTAAATAAAATGAAAAATGATGCCACAGTAACTTTTATAATAACTTCGTTTAACTATATTTTTTTAGTTCGTGCCAAGTAGTAATTACAATTTACACGATGAAAACCATCGGTAAACAAATTTAAAAACTTTAGCTGTATATTGCGTTCAAAATTTTAATATTTTCATATGCAAATGTCGATTTATCGATAGTAAAACATACGCTCTCCAAAACATTATTTTATTTTGAAATTCCTTTTTTCATAAACAGCGAATTTATATGAAATCGAATGTAATGCAAACATATTTCCCGCACAATCCGCATTTTAACAGTTATTTAAGAGAAATATTGAAGGGGGGGAAGGTTTTAAAGGCGAAAAAAGGGCATATTTTCATGATTTTTTTGGAGATATCAATAATGTTGGTTTATTTATTTCATATCCACGTTACAGTATAACATCTGAAGTATCTTTGAAAAAAATTTCAATTAAAAATATCAATAAATAAGTCCGTGAGAGCGAATCTCCGGAGGCGCCTCGAAAAAGAGTTTTTTTCAATTCAATTCAATTTATTACTTCAAAAACATTATAAAATTTTACATTTTACTGCGTTTTCAAAACACATTTGTAAGAGTATTACAATCAACACTTCGCTTGATTGGTTTGTACTCCTGTATTTTTAGGTTTTTTTTAAGGTGTGAATTGAAGTATATGTTAGGTCGTTCAAAATTCAACCAAATATGTTGTTCTTTTAATTATAGATAGATTAACCCTTATATTTAAAAAAAAATTTCTAACAATTCGTTTGAAATGAAGGAAACAAAAATATAATTTTTTGAAACTATGATATACCAAAAATAAATTTTTTGTATACCTAGGAGTGAAATTTACACATGCGGCTGTTGACGGAAGTAGCGACATATTTTGACAGATTCTTGAATTAAAACCGAATTACAACGGTAGATTTGCTTGAAATTTCATGAACATAGATGTTATTTGAGGCGCGGCGCGTAAGGCGTGGCGTCAGATTTGCAATCGAAGTCGGGTTCTGAAATTCAACCACGCAGATGCAAGGGTATTAATACTGTGATGATTATTATTCTGGATGTATACATTTGACACTGTGACAGAGCTGTGTTAGATTAGTTGTTCCAGTGTTGCTATCGAGAATCGAGAATTTCCATTGGCAAAATTAAAAATTGCCGCGTAAGAAAGATAATAAAAACGGTGACTACGAACTTGTGTAAAAGTGATTATTTTAACGAAATCTAGGGAAATTTTGCCTCAACATCTAGGGAAATAAATTTTTGGGCATACCATCCCTGGCGCGAACTGAGATCGGAATGACATGAGCATGCTCATAAGCCAGCCTGTTCACACTTGCTTAGAGGCTTCCCCTTCCACCCGATAATCCAATGAGCATGCTCATAAATCAAACGGCCGTTGATTCGTGAGCTATTTCATTTGGCTTCAAATGAGCATGCTCATTACTAGCAACGTCACGGACACACATGCTACTAGGTAGCAATTGCTACTAGGTAGCATGCTCTTTGGCTTCAAATGAGCAAGTGTGCCCGTAGCATAAATAAGTGGATGAAAATAGAGTAAGTATTTTCAAAGCAAGAGAAGCAATTTTCGGATTAACAAGGAATCGTTTGATCCATTTTTTTTACCGGAAATGCAAACGTACCTATTACGCCCCCCCCCCTGACATTTGTCTACGCTCCCCTAGGGGGGTGGGCCCCCTGGTTGGGAAGTCCTACGTTACAGGATCATTTCAAACAAAAAATCGAAATGCGTTTAAGAGGTGATATGTTTTTCTAGGTAGTCAGAGGGAGTTTTTTTTCAATTTTTTTTGGCAGCATTTTGAGGTGAAAAACGCGGTTTACGCCAAAAAAATTCGGTGAATTTGTTATTATAAAATGAAAAAAATAATGAAAAAACTCCCTCTGACTACCTGTTGATTTATGTGTGGAAATAGTGTACAAAATTTCAAAAGGACCGGTCAAGTAGATTTTGAGTTATGACGTTCACAAACTTCAAAAATGTTTGCGAGAAAATCGATTTAAAGTTTTTTACTCGAATCGAGGATGGGGCCGGTCGCTTGAAACGCTGTATCTTCTTTATTTTTGCTCCTGAAATAAAACTAGAAATTTTGACACGATACTCTCGACATGTTGTGCATTCAGAAATTTTAAAGAAAATAAAAATAAGAGTTTTTAAACCTTACCCCCCCCCCCCTTAAAGCGATAAATTGATTCGCGATCTTTCGATTCTTTGAATAAATTACTTTTTTTTATTTCCTAGGCCATAATTGCACAAGCAATCCACTTATTAATCTTCCGTTTATTGTAATGAAATGTTCGTCTCTCAAAATAAGCATTACAACTACTGCCAGTAGATCATAATCAAATATAGTTATCTTTTTATTAGCCAAATAAAAATGTGTCCGAGCTCTGAAACTGCTCTGAAGTGAATTTTCTCACCCACCTCCAATTTTTATTATCTGATTTTATTTAGTAGTGTGGCAGATTAAGTTAACAATACCGCAACACTGATAATTTTTGAGTTTTAAGTAATTTTCTGTACAAATACAAGTCAAAGAATTCTACCACATCTTTGGTATTCTTATTAAAACGACAGTAAAATATATTCTGCGCATGTTTGGAGTACCGTGTTCCCCGCTTTTGTTTATAAGTATTACATATTCATATAAATAATTAGCAATTTTATGGTAACCGAATAGGTTGGTTATTGACAACTCCGACCAGTTATTGACCAGCATTGAATAATAATCATAAAAAACAAATCAATTTGTTTACTGAAAAGTAAATAATGAATAAGCCACGAGTAAACCTAACTAACCGATTCCCAAAGCGTAATAATTTTAGTTCATCATGAATATATAATCAGGTGATTATATGTAATATATTTTAATATTGAACCTTCGTATTTTTTTATAATTCATAACGAATCCAATTAAATAAATGTTTTTAGTAGGTTCTGCTTAAATTTTATGTATTTTTTAAGTCTGCTAATAAAAATTCCGCACAAAAAGCATAAACAAGGAATTATTTATAATATATTATTACTGAAATCAAACCTCGAGGACACATATTTTTATAACTCCGTTTTTTGGACATGTATATATTAAATGTATGTTAAATTTTTTAATCCCCATGATGGAAATCGCCAAAATTTGACCAAAAAATAATTGCGTTGACCTAGAAAATCCATGCTGAGAATACTTTTAAAATTTCTTCGCACCAATGTGAAGTGCGACACAAAAACAGATTTCGTGCTTTATGGTTAAGATTTATGAGTGTGATGTTTGTGTGTAGTTGGTTTCTGTTTTTGGATGGTTCCTTGAACTTCCTTCTCTTTCTAAAGTCGATAGCTTTAGCCTCGCAGTGTCCATCTTTAGGAGTCACTGTATGGACACTGCTGCCGGAAGATACCCAGTTACTAGTTACCCTGGCTATATACTTACGTAAAGTTAGCCGAAGAAGAATAAAGCTTTCCACCAATACTAAAATCAACGAACATGAGACACTGCAACAAATTTTTAAAATTCGAAATGATTTGCGTTTGGTTACATGATTTTTGGAATATTTTAAAAGTTAAAACTAAAAAGTCATAGAATTTCAACAATTCGTAAAATTTCATGGTTAATTTTCAAGTTCTGTAAAGGTTCTATTCCAGTTTGGTTGTTATATCGTTAAAGTTCTGTTATTATATCACTTATCTGAATTAATAACAAAACTTTCACAGAAATTGAAAATTAATTTAAAAATTTGAATATTTCAAATTCTGTAAAAAACTGGCCCTTAAATTTGGTGACATTGGTTATAATTTTTATCCTTAATTGGTACATTTTATTTATTGTTTCTCTACGTGATAGGTATTATTGTTAACATTTCAAATGTTAACCTCAATTTGTTGAATTATATCTTTTCTTCTGACTTTGATTCTTTGTGGAAAGAAATTTTAACTACATATTAAATAAAAAAAATTATAACTCTGCAATAAATGATTTCGTCAAATGTTTATTGTTTATAAAGTAAACACAGCGCACCTACAAGAATACATTATCCCTGTGTAATTATTTTCTGAACGCATTTCCTCCTCTCGTCTGTGAATTACCACAATATCTTCAATAAGGTACTATTAATAATCACCAGTACCACAGTTGGAATTGATTGATGGACAACATCAGATAAAAAAAACATAACCTCTTTCAAATGTAAACATTTGACTAACCTGCTGGCAGGGGGTAGTTATCTCTCAGGAAATCGAATATCTCCCCCCTCATCGGCGTGTAATTTGGGGCGGGGCTCATTTTCATCGTGTTGAGAATTCCCAGAGACACGTGCGACAGGAGGAACCTTCCCTGCCTCGAATCTGGGACTCCAGCAACTGCCACATCCGCATCGTCTTCAAACTCACTCACTACTTCGTCAGAATCCCCAATTTCCTCATTGTCAGACGTAACACCATTCAAATTTAAACATAAAAACGCCACTAAAAACAACGCCTTTAATAATTGACTCATTTCACAGTTGATCCAAATTAATTCAATATGCGAAATTTTATATCTTTAAAACTTTAGCACATCTACTCGAAGCGAGGCGCGTCAACTTATTGAAGCTTCAGAAAGCTGGACTAACTGCACTTTACAGTAACATAATGATATAACCCGTTTACTTCCTTCTTCCTTCAAGTCTAATAACGCGACCTTTAAGGCATTTAAGGTTTCCACGTTTGTGTCAATCAACCATCGTGTATGATATTATATTTCTTGAGTGGTTAAATACTGATTTAATAAATCTTTGCTCACTTTTAAATCTTAGCGTATTGGTTTTCCGGCAACACGTCCTAATAGCTAGCCCCGCGCGCTTCGAATAACAGCGTTGATCATTTCCATAATATTTCAAAGTCGAACAAAGCCACAAAAAAATACTATCAGTGTCTTAATGACTCTAACGGCACTGCTCTCCTTAATACACAGTTTGGTTATCTGATGTGGTTCTCAAATGTTTTAGTATAAGTTATTCCCAATCTGTAGTATTTATTCATCAAATATTTATATTTGTAATAATTTATAATTATTTGTGACATCTATTTCACGAATCAACCAACTGAATTTCTGTATAACATCTTAAAAAAAATATTTTTCCTTGACATACTTGAATATTTATTAGAAAAGCTTATTTTCTTTACCAACTGTACCCTGTTTCCCTACAAAATAATGCAAAGCTTTACAGAAAATTACTTTTATTATTAGGGATTATAAATTATTTCCTTCTAGTTATAATTTCCTATGAAATAAAATATTGTTTAGAATCTTACGAGATTGTTACAAAAATTAAATTAAATTAAATTATATTTTATTATCCCTGCCACTTAGTCTTCAGCATGTCTGCCAGTTTCTCCCCAATCATAATGGCTGAACTTAAATTCTTTAAAAGTTGGAAAATGCTTGCTGTGCAATCTGCTTCCGAATTTCTGAATTGCCTTAGTTTCCGATAGTCTGATGACGTACTTGACGGCTTCCGTAAAGGTGGCCAGGTCTCCTGAATCGGAGAAGTAGTCGTAATAGAATTTAGGCCAGTGAAACGGATTCTTGCTCTTCAGCTTGATAAATCCTTTAGATTTGGGATGAAGAAACATCGGTAAGATGCTCCATGTTTGCTACTCTGTTATTTCTCCGAAGACGTTCTGGTAGAACTCTTCGGATAAGCCCATGCCCTCGTGAATAGCTGCTGATTGGTCTGATGTAATTCCTCCAGAAACGAATATCAACTTCATATCAGAATAATTTCCCGGATCATCTGATATTTTTGTTTTAATGTAACCAAGACTTTCGACCCCACCGGGAAGAGTTAAAGACCCTTGACCGAATTTAAACCAATCAAATGTCGCTCCGCTTTGGAGTACTCATTTTTCTGTTGTCGCGCAATTGGTGCAGTTTACCAAGAACTGAAGGCCTACGAAGCTCATATGATCGTACATGTTTTGTCCTACTTGCAAATCTCGGATTACAGGGATGCTCAGTTTGTCCAGATCTTTTTTTGGTCCTATTCCCGAAAGCATCAGTAACTGTGGAGATAAAAGGACTCCAGCAGAAATGATGATTTCCTTCTTCGCCCTTATCTTGTGGCGAATTCTGTTTCTGACAAACTCGACGGAGGTGGACTTTTTAATGCGTATTTTGAAAACTCTCTGTAAGGCAGGAGTGCAGGTTGGTGCGGTACTTGAATGGGGTTGAGGAAGGCCTTGGCGCTATGTCTCCAGCCGTTCAAGGTATTAGACTATACTCATTGAATCCGGTACTGACACCGTCCTTGTAGTCGACAATCTTTTCAGCTAGATCCTCGGAGGAAAGCGTCTATTGTCTTTGATCTGAAAATACAAAATTGTGTTAAATAAAGTTCTATTAGATTTAGCGTTACAGACTTTTGTTGTACTGATCGGTTGAATCTTACGATCAAGTTTTTGTGTTTCTTACTTGTTGTAGGGGGGATATTCAACTGCCAGCAGACCATCTTTGTTGTGTTTGTTGATGTTTTCCAATCCTCCCAATCTGTTTGCTCTTTCAGAATTTAAGAATTATGGCAACATCTCCTTACAAGACCTAGAAAGTTAAATGTTAAGTTATATCTTCGGCTTCCAAAACAACATTCTAGATATTCAGATAAATGATCATCTGTTTTGGTTCATTCGTGCTATGGATATAATCACAAACATCCATGTACTTTATCTTTACTTCCCGATTACTTAATACATTACGATCTTTACCATCCAGGGTTGCCAGCCGCGGCCCCTCTGTCCCAATCGATCTTTTTGCCCCTCTTGTATATCATGTAGTTAAAGATGGAGGATCGAAAACCCTCTCCTCCGATAGGAGGATCTCGGAGGATATCGGAGGAGGATATCGGAGGATCTCGGAGGATATTGGAGGAGGATATCGGAGGATCCTCCGATACCTCTTCGCCTAGGCCACTTGCACAACTGGCCCCCCTTTCCTGGAAATATGCATAAAACGTTCAAATTGATTTTGCTAAATGTGTGCTTATCGGTTCATGAAGGTCTATGATGATCAAATTAAGGGATCCATTTTGTTGTATCTATTTTTTGTTTAGATAGTCCATATTCTTATTTCGGTTACTTTGTTCTGGTGACTTTGCTGACCCTGTAACGCCAGATATTGTATACTTTTGTGGTATCTATTATTTGGTATAGAGAGTTTCGATATTCTTGCCTTCCCCCTTCCCTCATCCCCCCTCCCGCAAATCACCCTTTTGTTCTTCTCCTTCCCCCCCGGATTCCCCTCATCTCTCCCTCCTTCCGTCCCTGCCGCTAAACTATATGAAATACACACTTCTCACAGCTGTCCGTGTGAGCACGCGTTTCTCTTTCACCTTCCCCGTCCTTCCTCCCTTCCCCTCCCCAGCCAACCCTCCTCCCTCTCCTTTATCACCCCCCTCCCGATTACCATCCCTGCCGCTAAATTATGTGAAATACACATGTTTTTGAAACTCGCACGTCACCTACTGTAAAAAATTTATACCAGAGCTCAGAGCATATATAGAAAAATTCGGATAAGGGACAAATATAGAAACATTCATTTTAAGAAGATATGTTAAAAAATGTATTAAGAAGAATGAAATAAAATATGTTTTTATTCACTCCGGTGATAATTCTTGGCACGAAATTGGCCGAGAGGCGCTTAGTACTCTTTTTAATTTATTTCATTCAATAGTTATCAATTAATATGTTTTGCACGCGGGAAGTTTTAGCATTTGTTGCAGTGCAGGTGCGATCTTAATCATTGTCTCCACACCATTTTTGTTCTCCCCGGAACCTGGCCTCCGTAGCAATGTACACAGGTGCTCTGCCCGGCAATGTAAAATTGAAACATAAACAATTGGAAAAAGATATATTGGTCCGAAGGTGTAATAATATTAAGCCAAATATTCGTCAATCGGGCGCACACGGACGGCCTCCGTGGTCCCGAGGCAAGACTCTCGACTCACAATCCGAAGGTCGCGGGTTCGAACCCGGCGTGCGCAAATAAATTTTATTTGATTAATTTGTATTATTTCACAATTTATTCATTTAAAATAATATATAATATATTTGCGGCACGTTCCAGAGTGAAAGATACTATCAGTATCGCCCTGGTTTAAGACCACCATTCAGAATTGAAACGTTGCTTGAAATGGCTTTAGCCGTGTTTAGTGACCAGATCTGAATAGCCAGGTACTTCCCCACCTTCCTCTTCCCTATCTCCTTCCCCTCCCCACTACCTTCAGCCTCACAACATACCCCAATTGGGGATGCCATAGTCTCACTGGCTCCAGACGGGAGCAGTTGGGACTCTTGTGCAGTATTTCATAAAAAAAAAAAACATAATCTGAATATACAAAAATGAATGTTTCTTTATCATTCATCCAATTGCGATGAAACTTTTGTGATTTGTTGTGTGCATGTCCGCGAAGCTTTTTAAATATAATGGTGAATTCTAGCGTTATGAAAGTTGTATAAAAAATATAATATGTTGTGCGTGAGTTGTTTGAAAAAGGAGTATATTTTATGTAGTTGAGCCGCAAGGAGGGAACGCGATAGGTGGAGGGTAATATTGGAGAAGGGGACGGAAACGAAGTAGAGGAGGGAGGGAGGACGAGGAAGGGTGAAGACGGGAAAGTGGAAAAGAAACGCAGGAGGGGAACGGAGGCGGGAATGGGGACGCGTGTGAAAGGACACGCATGGGAGGGATGAATGATGAGGGAGGGAGGGATTGCAAAGGAGAAATAGTAGCGGTAGAGTATAGCAGGGGAAAAATAATTTTGCTAGGAATTGAATGAAAATAAATCTTTTCCATATATTGTAATGAAACCTCTTGAGTTGAGTCTAACGTCATTGATCCCATTGACCTAGTATATCTAGGTCGGTTCCATGCCAACTGAGAATAAAGTCAACTTAACACCTCCTTGAAAAGTCATTAAAAGCTAAGAAAAAAATAATTTGAAATTAGCCGATAACCCTAACCTAACGTAACCTATTAAACCAATTTATTATATTTTTTATCACTCTAAATGACTTATCTGAGATGGTTCTGAGTTGGTTTCATTCCGAGTTGTCCGGTCACCATCTAGGTCAATGCATTGTTCGCCAACATTTATAACAAAATCTGCAAAAATCCCGTTAATTCTTTTTATTGAGTAATTTGCTTACTTTTTGAGTTGATTGATCTCTTAGGAAGAGTTGTTTCACAGAATTTAAACAATTCATCAATTTTTTTTTTTCATTTTTGCGAAAGTTTTACTCAAGATCTATTTTTGTTTCAGTTCTGTGAAGCAACTGGCCCATTATTATACAACTGAACTGAACTTGAATAGAACTTGAAAATTGATGAGTTGTTCAAATTATGTGAAACAACCGGCCGTCAGAGAAGTCTACTAATAAATTTAATAATTATAACTTCTAAAAATTGTTTCAATTTCTTTCTTTTATAATATGTACATCCACGTGCTAACCTGGCTACGAGAGATTTTTACAGCGTCATTTTCAAGGAAGAGGGTAAAATTGAAAAAAAATATATACATCAGCGTGGGTACCAGCACTTTCTTGTTTCCGGCACCCTTCTTTTAATATTTCTTCAATATCAGCCTTTCAATCTCTTGTAAACATACTTACCAAATACACAAATTCATCCCCCTGCTCCAAGTATTCATCATTCACAAATATATTGCAAACAGTTTTCGTATGTCTCTTTCAAACACCGTGAATTTATACTTACTTACATTCACCATTAACTCATTTTTCATAAATACTTCGTTTATCTTACACACGAGAGACTGTTAGTTGTTAAAATATATACAGTACTTAGTTACCCAAGCAAACACCAGCCTGTCTCTCCATGGTAGTAATCAGTGCCCTGAAAGGAAGCGGCCATCAGAGGAATCTCAGTGAGCAGCGTCTCTGGTCCCCCGGCCTCCAGCAGCAGGACACTCCATCGTCCGTTCTCCGACATCATGTTGGCTAGTACACACCCGCTGGACCCGGCACCCACTACTTGGAAGTAGAAATAGTAATATTTTGACAACCGGGCAGACAAATCAGCGATCCTTGATGGTATTTTCAGAACTTTAACTGATTTCAAGTCCTCGAGTGGTATGAAAATGCTCTACGTTTTATTAGTTAAAAACTAAGTGGAGTCTAAGGGGGTATTTTCACAAACTGTGAACACCGTTAAAAATTTGTGGAAGATTTAATTTTTAGTTTTCTGATTCACTCATAGTTATTGATTTTAAAAACTATTAAAAACATCACATTCCTCGCATTTTGTCACGGTTCCCACTGGCTATAACGTCATTGTTACGTAGAAAACGCCGCTGGCTGGCAGCCCGCTGTCACCAATATTGCCCGGCGTGACGTCAACGCCGCCATACTCACGCCAATTAAAATGAACGTATCGTTTTGACGGCAAACGTAAAATTACACATTTTAACTCGTTATAGAAAATGTATTTGAACATAAAAACACCTTCATTATCGTTATCTTTTTAGAGAATAAAAAATAGTGAGAATACCATACCGACCTCTTTATTTTCCTTTGTATAACTCTTACATCCTGATGCACATCGCGACAGGATCACGTGATACCCGCGCTGTTTCGGGTGTTACCGTGCTGCTAGAACGAGACGGAGTGCTCATCACGTGACCCGTCAGTTTATACCTTGCCACTCAGTTGCGATGTGAGGTGGAAGCAAAATGACATCTACATGTTTACTCCAAATATTCTCAGGAATCGGATTTTAAATCCTCCATACGTGCTGTTACATCCTGTATAAAGAAGAGCGTCTGTGACGGGCGGCGTGCATTTGATTTTTATAAAAATCTTTAGTTTCAATCCGTGATTTATACAAAATTGCACCCTTGACTTTCAAAACAAGAGGAAGGTCACTCTCTACACGAGATTTTGTAAAAAAACCCCGTCCCATTTTCTTTTCCTTGAAGCAGAATTTTGTTAGTAGAAATTTTGCACACTTAACGGAGAATTGACGAGAATGCTACTTTTCGATAGTTGCCGTTAGTTTGAAAAGTAACGTTATGTAATAAATATTATATCTTATTGCATCCAAATTACGTCACAGCCCGTTAGATTAATTTATGCATGTAATCGCGATATTGAACTTGTTTATCTGTCTTATCACGTGACCGTAACACACGAAACATCGCGCGTATCACGTCTTGATCTGTAGGAGTGGGATCAATGACGACGTGTGATGTGTGATTGAAAATGTCATCGGACAGCAAAACTTACCTACTTTTTTTTACTCCAAATATGCTCAGGAATCGCTAGTTAAAATCTTTTGGGTATGTGCTGTTACAGCTATCATAATCATTATGCTGCGTATAGAAATTAGAAAAAATCGCGAACCGAATCACGAATTACGAACGGCGCGAAAGGCCCATTGAGGTTGCTTCGTTCCTTTACCATAATTCGTGGTTCGGCTCGCGCTTTTTTCGCCAGTTTTATGTTTATACGCAGCAATGTACAATGAAATTCTCCGCTAGATCAGCTCTGTAATTTAACACCTACAAAGTTTTACCGTTTGCTTTTGACAGGTTTATTATGCCAAGCCTTTTTGGTAATTCTTCAATAGCTTAAAAATCGACTTCTTGCTAAGAATTAATATTTAAAAATGCGTCCTCATTTTGGTATTCTAGTTTTTTGCATTTAACCCCTCGGGCTGATTTGTCCGCTTTTGGGAACAACTCGTGTAGGTCGCATAGAAATTGAGCTCACGTAATTAATGGATGCCACCTTATCACCCACTGACGCATGCACCGAAAAATAAAATATTTGAAATTCCTTGTCAGATTATCCATTGTCGTATACATAATATCTAGAATTATGTATGTTCATCTGTTAATATGGTACCATAATGCTAAAAACCTTGATTTTTTTAATATATTCTCAAAGGTGTGTGGACAATACCAATGTTCGATGTGAACAGAATTGCAATATCTTCATGTACTCTTTGCGTGTGCAACTCAAATGCAACCTCATCGGTAAAGCTTTTGCATATAAACGATATTTGTTAAAAAAGAATTAAAACAAAACAAATTAAATTAAAAGAATTAAAACTTAACTCATTCAATATACCTTCTCGTAGACTCAGAAATAAAGAGCCGCTCTTCCTCAATCAACACTCGACTAATTATGGTTATAATTCACCACTATCCAGAATGTGTAGAATGGTCAACTCACGTCAAAACCTTGATTTTTTTTGTATAAGCCTAAATGATTTTTGTCGCTCACTAAACAATTGAAGATATTTTATATTATTCTATTTTTAGCAAAGTCTTGACTTGACTTGACACTTCTATTTCACTTCTATTTTCTTAAGTTTTATCTGTTTGTCTTTGCTTTCATGTACCATTCTTTATTCTTGTAATGTACATTTCCTAAATTTCGCGTTACTTGGTTGTAAATTGGACGTTAGTCCGTTAATAAATAATAAATAAATAAATAAAACATACACTTTGTATTTAAACCACTAATTTCTTATTTTTTATATATCTACCGGTTTCGCTTCGGCCAAGCTTCATCAGGATATAATAATAACTCTAAATATATAATGTCTAACCACAAAGTAATTGCTTCTTACAAAAAAAAAAACATATTTGTTACTTCATTTTCGATTCTTAACACAAGTTACCTGTACAGTTGTACAGTACGTACACCCAGCAGAAACTTGAACAGTATCATGATGTAAATAACAATATTTGTTCATTTATGATGCCTGTGACTACATACCATGTTTTTATCGGTTCGAACTCTGTTTTCAAAATGTCACTGATATTTATAACGAGTTTTTAATTTTATTTCTTATCTGCAAATCACCGTTAGGCTCAATAACTTAGAAGACAGTTACTTCTTACAATCAATCTCTTTTGTAATTTATGATTATTAATCTCAAGCGGAAGTTGAAACATCCCGGCCATTTCTAATAAAATAATCAAATGACTGGAAATACACATGAGCCGATACAGATTTTAGCACCCCTCTTGACGTTTTATGTACCGTCCTGAATTAATAAATCCAGGTCGTGGGAATCAGTTCTTCTATTGATGATTTATTTGTCGCCATTGAGATTAGCATAATGAATTTCCTATATTATTTTTAAAAGTTACTGCTTTTTTCTTATCTTTCTATTAATCTTTGACTATAAAAAATCTTGTTTTAGGTCGGGAGCTACTTAATACCCAAATTTTCGTCGGGATGTACTTTTGAAAAGATTTTTTTACCTTTTTTTATTTCTTAAAAGCTTTAAACGTGTAAACTTAAAATAATTTCTAATCTTTTCGTTCAAAGAGAGCGGTAATTTTATAATTTGAAGAAAAAAACTCTTTTTGGAAGTTTTTTTACCAGTCAATACTTTTATAATATCATTGTTTACGTCCGTACATACGCAATATAAATATGAATAATTAGTTTTGTTCATAATTAAATTAAAAATTTTCAAGAAAGGCTTACACATGCAATATTGGATTGAATCACCGATACAATATTGTATTTGTTAGCCTTTCTTGAAAGATTTATGATTCTTTATGGACAAAACTATTAATTCATATTCACTTTTTTGTATTTCTCGGGCATTAACTATGTAACAATTTCTAGACATTTTGTTTTTGAAGAGTTTTATTTCCCAATGTACATTTGTTACTTAAGTTATAAATTTTTCCGCGACCGGTTTCGACACAACTATGTCATTCACTAGCAGGATTAAAACAGCAGCAGTTTTAAACTTAGTAGTTTTAATCCAAGTAGCAGTTTTTATCTAAACAAATTAGCAGTTTTAATCCTGCCAGTGAATGACACGGTTGTGTCGAAACCGGTCGCGGGAAAATTTAAAACTTAAGTTAACAAATGTACATTGGAAAATAAAACTCTTCAAAAACAAAATTCATATTCATATTGCGTATGTATAGGCGCAAACAAGTAATTCATTTAAATTTTTGAAAGCACAAAATTTTTAAACCTAAAATAATTAAACTATCGCCGACTAAGAAGCAGATTATGAATTCTTTAAAGTATCACCTTAACAGATAAGCACTAATCTAGCAAAACCAATTGGTCCTACTACTAGGATGTACATTGTTTCGTCCATGGTTGTGAATTTAAAATATGGAAAAATAGTAATTATTTTCAAAAGTCACAATCGTAATTACCCGGATCACCAAAATATGGCAACCCTGTGCCCCCTCGCTGATGATATAATGTATATTTTATATGAATACCTCACAAGAGTCTCAACTGCTTCCAACCGTCTGGAGCCAGTGAGACTATGGCATCACCAACTGGGGCATGTTGTGAGGCCGAAGGTAGTGAACAGAGAAAGGAGATGAGGAAGGGGAAGGTGGGGAATACCTGGCTGTTCAGATCTGGTCACCAAAAACTGCTGAAGCCATTTCAAGCAAGTTTCAATTCTGAATAGTGGTCTTACACCAGGGCGATACCGAGAGTATTTCCGTTCTGGAACGTGCCGCAAATATACTACATTTTATTTTTCATTAATAATTTGTGAAATAATACAAATTAATCAAATAAAATTTATTGCGCATGCCGGGGTGAGAACCCGCCACCTCCGGATTGTGAATCGAGAGCCTTACCCCTCGACCATGGAGGCCTTCACTGAATCATTGAACTTGCAGTGGGTTGTTGGTTGTTGGCTCGCTAATGACCTCACTTGCGCACTCCTCTTCGGGCAGCTTTATGCAAAATGTGCACAACTGCCCGACCCACCGATAACAAGTGACCTATCATGGCACGAGAGGTACTTACTTACCTTACCTTCGTTGAAAACTTTTTTTTTAAATTTTGGTATCGAAATTTTTTTTTCTTTTTTCGTTTTTTCGTCAACTAAATGATAAAAAAAAACTTTTAGAGCCTTCTCTACGCATCGATTCATTTTAAAAGACTATGAACAGCTGATAGTAACTCCTAGCGAATGATTTTTTTTTAAATTTGACCTAAAAAGTTCCAACTTTCGACTCGATTTACTCTAACGAAAGCGCTAATAAAAAAAGTTACAATACAAAATCAACTGCAATTCTTTCCCACTGGTTTCTGGACGCCATGTAAATTTTCAAAACTTCCGTTAACTGTTTACTTATTCCTCATTGATATATTATATCTCTATGTTATTCCTGGTTCCATGCCAACTGGGAATAATGTCAACTCAACACCTCCTTGAAAAGTCATTAAAATCTATGAAAAAAATAATTTTAAATTATCCGATAACTCTAACCTAACATAACCTATTTAACCATTTTTTTAGAAATATTTTTAAATCACTCTAAATGACTTATCTGAGATGGTTCTGAGTTGGTTTCATTCCAAGTTGGCCGGTCACCGTTATTCCTACGTAAAGTATTTTTACAATTCTGAAATTTTAATCACCTCAAACATGAATTATTTTGCATTGATAATTTACGCCAATGCTTTCGGTGTCATTTTGCCATTTTTAATGCATTTTTATCAAGGTTAGTGTTATTTTTTGGTTAACCGAATTAATTGGTAATATTGCAGGAAGTTCTGGTAATAAACTTTTAAAATTTGCTCAAAAATCCACGCATGGTTCTCTCCGCAAAGAGTTGGCATAAATATCAAACGAATTATATACCGTGTCGATTTTTTGTACTTGCGTTGGTATACTCAGTATATAGACAGGTAGATTTTTCCTTGACGCATTTGAATGAAAATATATTTTATACTTTGTTATTCGGCGGTTTTCAATTTGGGAGGCGGTTATGGGTACCGCCATCTCGGAACCATCTATTGGATAACCCCTTCCTTAGGTCACCTCAAGTAGCTCGCTACGTTTAGTGACTTAGCATGTCCTGGTTCATGGGGTGAGGTTTGTCTAGGTCTTGGCGGCCAATGCGTTTGTTCATCTAGTGCATGGCGGGCCGGATCGAGAGAGATTGGTTGAAGGAGACCTAACCTACACCTCTCCAGCTGGTCTCTCTTGACCTATCGCCTTGCAATGCAGTTGGACGGATGGATTCATACGATCCATTACCCCTAGACACATTGACTCCCAGATTCCTACCCACCCCTCACACCCTTTTCCTTCCCAGAACTTCCTCTCCTTTTTTTTCCTTAAAAAGACCCTCCACACTGCATCCCCAAAAATGACATAGGCACCGAGTGAAATTATTTTCCTTGGGGCTTTTCCTAATGGTAATGTAAAAAAAAAATTCTCTCGGGATCACTTAGTTATATTTTGTGTAATTGGGTTGACCGTATTTTCCCTAAACCGACTACATATTGTATATAAGTATGCCGGGGACCAATTGTCGGCGGATTAACTGTCATCGATCCGTGGTATTATCCTTCTATGCGGTTTTTCATAAAGAAGAGCAATAGTTTAAGGGGAATTAATCCCCTTATGCTTTCGTATGGTGATAGTAGGAAGACCAGACGGTAGACATCACAGCCTTATTACTAAATAATCCAGATGTCCAAAGCTGCATTTCCACTAAGTGAGGGTCGGCCGCAATTGTAGTAGTCCTCTCCGGGCGCCGACTTGCCAAGGCACCAAGGAGCCAAGAATCAAAGGCGCTGATTCAAACTAAAAATCATTGTTATGTGCATGAGATTTATTGGTTTGGGTTTTGTGAAGTTTTTGAAGGGAAAATTTCTTTAGCACCATTGTGATTTGAAACTCAATGAAACGAAAAATAGCGACACTAATAAAGACAAACACTTACATCAATGGGATTTAGCCTGCGAGAGAGACTAATCGATCTCGTCTTTGCGCGGTCTTTCGTAGCCTATCGTTTTTCTATTTGTGCGATGCTTCCTTGTATATTTTATTTTTCTGAAGGTTTCACTTCTACCGCGTGTGAACTGCACACTTGCATTTTTTAGTTTTCGGATGCGTTCAGAAATATTCCGTTTATTTTGATTTTATTGCAAAACGGAAATATATTGACCTTCCGACAAAATAGTTCCGAGGGGTTAAAAGATTTTCAATAAATCCTACAATTAAAACTCACAAGAGGGTTTGCAAGACATTCTTAAGTTTAGCCCCTAATTTTTCAGCTACATGCTTGTACCGCAACATTACCCAGTTAATGGTATTATATATTCGTATATTTTACATCGTACATAATCATTTCTACACCTAAACATACGGATAGTTAACTTGTCGATTAATCGTCTATAACGATTCGAACCGCTAGATGGTCAGTAATCAGTTTCGGGTCTCATTCATAGATGGCATTACCATTACATATGTACAAGTATAACCGAATACCTCTAAAAATAATACATTTTTTATTTATTGAACAAATAATCTATCACTTCTATAAATCTATTAAAACTAGATTGGATTCTTGTTTAGAGAGAAGAAAGAATTAACTTATTTTAAAATAAAACAACCCAATTACTGTTAATTTTTTATTTCATGAAAATAATCATTATTTATTTGCATAAAGATTGTGAATCAACATGCAGGCAGATAATATAACACGGTGAAATCAACTCAGAACCTCCTTTGAAAAGTCTTAAAAGTGATGAAAAAATTGGTTCAAACTACTGGAGAGACCACGCGAAATAAATAAATTTGCCTCGATTGCTCGAGATTTCCAGAAGATCATTTTTGAAATTTTACATCGACATTAAAAAAATCATATCTTAAAACTTTAACATGTAGACACAAAAACTTATTATAGTGCTATATAGCCAATGAATTAACCTGTATTTTACCTTTTATCTCATATTTGTAGGATTTATAAATTTTTTTAAAAAATCGTAATGTTTATAACCCTGCGAATCCTGCGTGTTTGAAACTTTGAAACACCGTGAGAGGTACTTATTAGTTAACATAGAATATTTTCGATTTCTGCATGTTGTCTGTGGTATACTTAATAATGAAAGGTCTAGGTCTATCTATAGAAAAATTACTTAATTTTAACCGCAAACAGCTGATCAGAAATTTTGCGTGAAAAAAATATTTTTAATATCGTTCTAAAATAGTCTACGAAGTTCGGATTTGCGACATCTATTATCGTAATAGATAGAGCATTTAAATAGCTTCGATTTAAAATAAATGGCTGGCCATGGAAATTTTTTATATAATTACAATAAATGTTTTACGGATTTTAGGAAAATGTGGTCCAATTTTGGATCACTATCTATCAATCGAATAAAAATAAAAGAGGTCCATTTTTCGACCATAATCGCTCCAATGGATATAAATAGGTTAAGTTAGGTTAGGTTTATGGAATATTTTAAAATTATTTTTTTCATAGCTTTTAATGACTTTTCAAAGAGGTGTGAGTTGACTTGATTCTGGGTCGGCATGGAATCCATTGAAAGATGGGCACCTAATCATTAACTATAATAACATTTTTGTTAAATTATTTATTTATTTATTTTATTTATTTATTTATTTATTTCAAAAACATACTGCACAACATGTGCCATTAACATAAATTGTATTAAATATGTATTATAAAACAATAACAAAACGAAAGTAACAACATAAATTGAAGTTAAATATAAAAACAAAAGGTAAAAAAGGAGTTGAGGTAGTAAGCAGTAAGTAGAAAGTAAGATAGATAAATGAAAGTATAAAGTAAAAGCATTAAATTATAAAATATAAAGTATAATGAAAAGTTACAGTTATTTAAGTCACTGATGATTTCACTTTAAGGGGGGGGGGAATTTAAAGGCGAAAAAGGCATATTTTCATGTTTTTTTTTTTGAGATATGAATAATGTTGGCTTATTTTTTTTATATACACGTTGTAGTATGACATCTGAAGTATCTTTGAAAAAAAAAATTAATAAATAAGTCCGTGAGAGCGAATCTCCGGAAGCGCCTCGAAAAAATGTGTTATGCGGTGAACATCATGACTTGTCAACAAATCATTTGAAACAAAAAATTGAAATGGTTTTATGATGTGATATGTTTTCCCAGTTAGTGACGAAGCGTCTTTTTTTTGCAGCATGTTGAAGTCAAAAATGCGATTTTCTCTAAAATTTTCGGGGAATTTGTTATTATAAAATAAATAAAAAAATAGAAACAAAAAACAAACTCTTCGTCACGACCTGCGGAGCGATTCACTATTAATTGTGATAAGACAACTAGTTTTTCCAAGACAACGGCTGTCAGATTTGTGTTATTGTCTATTGCTGTTGTTTGCTTTTCCTGCTTCTGTCAGGCCGACTTAGCCGATTTTGAATAGTTTAAAACACGAAATACAGTAAATATACATGATTATTTATCCACTTAACGTATGTTTAAAGTTGTATACCATTGATTTGACATATGCGAAATTTCTTTTCAATCAAATACGCGTGAATTACTTAGTTTGTCAAAATTAACCTAAAAATCTACTTTCTGCACGTAAATAATTGTTTCTTGTACTAATTTTTGAAATGGAGTGTAATTTCCATAATCTTTGCATAAAAGTGCGGCGGTTAGTGGTTTTAGCGGTTAGCGGTTAGCGATTTCGTCCCCAAATATTAAATTGTGCTGTAGATGTGGATTTGTAATGGAGATATGTTTTAAAGTTAATTTAACGAAACAATTCTTTAAATTAAGCTCCTATTTCTCCAATAGATGTCTAGGAGGCATGCGACGAGCGGGCAACTCGAGATGTTGGTCAGTCGGGTAGAGTGGTCATGTTTTCAGTTGGTTGTTGGTCATTCACCGATCCATAAGGTTTTGGAAATGGAAGGATGGGTACATTTATAAATTAAACAATCTCTTGCTATACAAATGTCTCGTATATTGCAGTAAATGAATCCACACTACTATAAAAAGCTTTAATCTCTTTGTGGATGGATTTGGCAGTTAATTTACTGATTTTAAATCTATTTTTGCTACTACCACCTCTCTCTAAACTGTCTGCCAATGAAAATGCACGCACGCTTTGTCAAAGAAGGTTTGTTGAATCTAAACTCTTAACTGTAACCTTTGATAAAACTAGAGAAAAACATCATCCACATAGAGAGATTCAGCATTAAAAACCTAGGCAGAATGTTACATATTTTACATAAATAATAGAATAGTTCACAGTTTACAGGAACATAGTATTATAATCATAACAGTAAATAGCAACACCAATACGTCGGAGTGACCAATCACAGGCATCCGGAACGTTGGTGTTGGCAGCTCTCTGTGCCGTGAAGGAGCGCACGTAGTGGAGTATCATTGTTCCTTGTTCATCAGGGCGTTTGGAGTGGGAGTCGTGTCGGACCCTCGGCAACAGAGAAACAACTCGGCAACAATAAAAAATTTTTTACAAAAATATGGGAAAATAAAGAAATAATAAAAATATTTTGCAGATTAGTCATTTCAAGTTATTGACGGCCTCCGTGGTCGAGCGGTGAGGCTCTCGACTAGCAATCCGGAGGTTGCACATTCAAATCCGTGTAATGGAGATATGTTTTAAAGTTAATTTAACGAAACAATTCTTTAAATTGAGCTTCTATTTCTCCAATAGATGTCTTCTAGAAAACGTGCCACAAATGGCCAAATCGAGAAGCTCGTCGCTTGGATGGAGGAGAGGCCGGCAATGGCTACGGGGCGCCACGATGGAAGAGATGGCCGCATAAACGACAAACTGGCGTGGCGCTCCCTGGCGGTGGCATTAAATGCCACGGAGTTCGGGTGTGAAAAGACAGGCGAGATGTGGCAACAGGTATGCACTAATTATATTATAACCACTATTATGTTTCCATTGTTACAACAAGGTACGGACTTCAATTTATGGATTCAATTAAAAATTATACATTTCAACATTCTTTATTAATATAATTTGAATTTTATTATATTTTCTGTAGTACAAAATGTGTCTTTATTTCAGACTTGGAGGGATTGTAGGAGTGCTGTAAAGAAGAAGGCATCCGGGTTGAGGATAGAAATGGGAGGGACTGGAGGTGGCCCAAGTATGGCACAGCCCTTGACACCTTTAGAGGAAAGGGTGCTAGCGGTGATAGCACCCGAGGCGGCATATGGGCACACCGCCACGGAGTCCGTACCCGTAAGTTCTAATTATTATCATCATATGGAAGTATTTCACCATCCTCTTGATAGCTTTGGATAACTCCATAGAAATTTGTATATTTTCGATTTCCAATTTAAGATTTATTTACTTATAAAGTCGGAGTTTACTATTCTATACCTACTCGAACTTGTAAATGGTGACTATAAATCGGATAAGTTAGCCAAGTTTTCTACCTATAGTGGAGTATTATTAATTATTTGTTAGTATATATTATCCTATGGATAAGCTATCAAGAAGATGGTGAAATACACCGTAAGTAAGTTATTATCATCTCTTAAGCTTAATAATACAAGTATATTATTTAAAAAATCGTGTTGACATAAAAATGTAGCTGGAGAATATGTTGTATTATAATAGACTGAGTTGTTTGGCGGTCTGTTCTCTCTACCTACCCCTGCGGAGAAATGGCTTGATTCAGTTAGTAAATTATCAACGGTTCCTGATTTTAGTTGCAAATTGTTTAGAACTTCATTGTTGATATCAATCATCGACATGAAATATAAAAGGATGAATATTTGATGCAGCTTTCAAAGAAAATACAAGGGTTGCTTGCTTATTTTTACAATGATATGAGAAAAGCTAATACCTTTTGACTGTTGTTGTAGATTCATTTCAATATCGGAATCAAGGACTCCGTCATCATCACCATCACTGGAAATGGAGCAAGTTGACGTGGTCCCACTTTCCATAATAAGCACCGATGAGGCAGTCCCGCTGTCAAGTACCGGTAAGTACTTTAGCACTGAAATACTAAGTAGTGAAGAGTGTTTGGAAATACTATAAAATGGTATGTGACAAATAACAAACGTCAAAATACTAATTGATTATTTTGTTTCAGCTAATAGTAGGGGGCTCTCCGTAGCAGAGCGTTTGATGTTGTTAGAGGAAAGGAGAGAGGCGAGGGAGGAGGCAAGAGAGGAGAGGCAGCTGGAGACCAATTTTGTTAATTTTTAAAAATACGATTCAAATACAAATTAGCAGACAAATCAATATTATTATATTATTTATATTGTCCACAGATCTGCGATTCAAATTTAAAATTTTTGTCCGTTTGTGCAAGATTTGGTGGAGCTTCACATGACGCTCACATTTGGCAGATGATGGCTGTGAAACCATACATTGAACAAGTACGCACCCAAGAAATTGTGTGGTTATTAGGTAAATTTCATGTATTTTTTTAATAAACATTTTATTGATTACAATTAATATGTTGTTTATATTAAAATATATGTTTGTTTCAGGAGACTCTGCATTTCCACTCCGTCCGTACATGATGACCCCAGTATTAAATGCAGTTCCCGGTTCGCAAGAATCTGTGTACACAGACATGCATTGCAAGGCCCGGAACTGCATCGAGCGTTGCTTTGGACTCTTAAAGTCAAGATGGCGCTGTCTGCTGAAGCATCGGGTGCTTCATTATTCACCTCTGATGACAATTAAAATAATAAACGCCTGTGCGGTTCTCCACAACATTGCCCTCGTCGCAAGACTTCCAGAACCAGCAGACTTGCGTGTCGAAGATGACTTGAGGCGAATTGCCGAAGGACTGCATGCAGATGACATCCATGATGATAACCTTCAGCAAGGTCAAATTGTCAGGCGTAGGATTGTCGCCAATTTGCAGATTAATGTATAGTTACATTAATCTACAAATTCTTTCAAAGATAAGCAAACACTTCTTTAAAATTAACTGCATTGTCAGCCACCTACTCTCCTCTAGGCGGAGGCCCTTCTCTTCTCCCACCTCTCTTCCAGACGGAGCTGCCAGTTTTTATATTATTTCCAAACACACCACTACTTATTATTTCAGTGCTAAAGTACTTACGGGTACTTGAAAGCGGGACTGCCTCATTGGTGCTTATTATGGAACATGGGTCCTCGATTCAAATATGAAATGAATCTACAACAGTCAAAAGATATTAGCTTTTCTCATATCATTATAAAAATAAGCGAGCAATGCACTCTTGTATTTTCTTTGAAAGCTGCATCAAATATTCATCCTTTTATATTGTATGTCGATGATTGATCTCAACAACGGAGTTCTAAACAATTTGCAACTAATCCCAGGAACCGTTGATACTTTACTGACTAATTTTACTAACCATCACACCATTTCTCCGCAGGGGTAGGCTGAAGACGGACAGAGAGGATGGACCGCCAAACAACTCAATCTATTATTATATAACACAATCTCCAGCTATATGGTTAGGTAAACAAGATTTTTTTGCAATATGCTCATGATAATAACTTACTTCTTTAAACTTTGCAAATGCACTAATACATTTTTACTTAATGAAAACAAATGACTTTGTGTAAACACCACTATATAATCAATATTATCAACACGTTTCTATACGTTCAAATTGATTTCTCGTTGCAGGTCCTTCGCAGCTCTAAAAAAGGCCTGGGACAATCTAAAATGAGATGCCCGAACGCAGAGGGCAAGCATTCGTTGCCAGTTATTTGGAACTGACGGAGGGCCCAGCCAAGATATGGAAGATCCAGTGCTGCTAAAGATTGAACCAGCAATTGAATTAAGTTCTTCCGGGCTGGTGAGTTAAAATATTTTGTGTTTAATTATTTTATTATTAACGTCCTTTAAGGGGCCTTTACATAAGAATATTAAAAATGTTACAGTATTATACATAAGTGAACTGCCTCAGCAACAATATTTAGTATTTGGTGATGACTGAACATGTCCACTGAGTCAGCATTAGTAATCCATGCGGGGCAATGAGGAATACATTACGTATACGGTATTTAGCAGTAGTCCCAGAATTGGTGCACTCAAATAAACCCTCACTTGTAGTACTACCTTTACTGTGTGGAATCCAAAAGCTTATCAATACATTGGCGTTGTAGTTCAACAATAGCTGGAATACGCATTCACGTTACTTATGACTTGTTCATATGAATTTCTATTGTATTTTGAAAGATTTGATTCAAATGGTCCTGCCGTCCAAGATGATGGTCAATAGGCATCCACCAGCTGGAAGGAAGTAGTGCAGAGTGCAGCCGACACAGGAATCACCAGAGACTGAGGAACGGACATTGCTAATTTTTATTTCATTTATCCTAATTCTTAATAATCTCATTATTTGCATTGGAGTCCCAACTGCCACTGCTCCCAACCGCCCGGAGAGAGAAGATGGGGAAGTACTTGGCTGGCTGGTCACCAAGCATGGCTAAAACCATTTCATTCAATGTTTCAATTCTGAATGATGGTGTCACAACAGTATCTTCCACTCTGGAATGTGCTGCAAATATACTATTTATTATTTTAACTGAATATTTTGTGGAATAACGCAAAGTAATAAAAATAAAATTTACTTGCGCACACCGGGATTTGAATGTGCAACCTCCGGATTGCTAGTCGAGAGCCTCACCGCTCGACCATGGAGGCCGTCAATAACTGATAATAATCTTTGTGTGTTAGTATAATGTGCATATTTATATGTGTATCAAGATAAATAATATTGAATTCTCCCCATATTCTGTTGTCTTTTACTTATTTTTTGTGAGAACTCTTTTCTTTCATAATGATGATTCTTGTTAATTGATCGTCGTTCAATAGCTTCACAGACCAATATCAATACGAATGCCTTTTATGTGTACTCTTTAATCTTTCTTTTGTTTTGCTTTCATGTCGCTTCTTCTTGAGTCATTTTATCTGTTGCCGAGGGTCCGACACGACTCCCACTCCAAACGCCCTGATGAACAAGGAACAATGATACTCCACTACGTGCGCTCCTTCACGGCACAGAGAGCTGCCAACACCAACGTTCCGGATGCCTGTGATTGGTCACTCCGACGTATTGGTGTTGCTATTTACTGTTATGATTATAATACTATGTTCCTGTAAACTGTGAACTATTCTATTATTTATGTAAAATATGTAACATTCTGCCTAGGTTTTTAATGCTGAATCTCTCTATGTGGATGATGTTTTTCTCTAGTTTTATCAAAGGTTACAGTTAAGAGTTTAGATTCAACAAACCTTCTTTGACAAAGCGTGCGTGCATTTTCATTGGCAGACAGTTTAGAGAGAGGTGGTAGTAGCAAAAATAGATTTAAAATCAGTAAATTAACTGCCAAATCCATCCACAAAGAGATTAAAGCTTTTTATAGTAGTGTGGATTCATTTACTGCAATATACGAGATATTTGTATAGCAAGAGATTGTTTAATTTATAAATGTACCCATCCTTCCATTTCCAAAACCTTATGGATCGGTGAATGACCAACAACCAACTGAAAACATGACCACTCTACCCGACTGACCAACATCTCGAGTTGCCCGCTCGTCGCATGCCTCCTAGACATCTATTGGAGAAATAGGAGCTTAATTTAAAGAATTGTTTCGTTAAATTAACTTTAAAACATATCTCCATTACAAATCCACATCTACAGCACAATTTAATATTTGGGGACGAAATCGCTAACCGCTAACCGCTAAAACCACTAACCGCCGCACTTTTATGCAAAGATTATGGAAATTATACTCCATTTCAAAAATTAGTACAAGAAACAATTATTTACGTGCAGAAAGTAGATTTTTAGGTTAATTTTGACAAACTAAGTAATTCACGCGTATTTGATTGAAAAGAAATTTCGCATATGTCAAATCAATGGTATACAACTTTAAACATACGTTAAGTGGATAAATAATCATGTATATTTACTGTATTTCGTGTTTTAAACTATTCAAAATCGGCTAAGTCGGCCTGACACAAGCAGGAAAAGCAAGGAAAAGCAAACAACAGCCATAGACAATAACACAAATCTGACAGCAGTTGTCTTGGAAAAACTAGTTGTCTTATCACAATAAATAGTGAATCGCTCCACTGTTGATTTATGTGTAAAAATAGTGTACAAATTTCAAAAAGATCGATAACAGTGGTTGAAATAAATGTATATTTTTTTTGTCCTTTTGTGACCATTTTGTATCACATTCCCTGGAAAAATATTTTTGTCTAGCTAGATTGAGGTTTGGGACCACCGTGCAACGTATTGAAGCTTCAGAAAGCTGGACTAACTGCACTTTACAGTAACATAATGATATAACTCGTTTACTTCCTTCTTCCTTCAAGTCTAATAACGCGACCTTTAAGGCGGTTTCCACTTTTGTATCAATTAACACCATCGTTGTACCTTATAATATTTCTTGAATGATCACTTTTAAATTTATGCGTATTCGCCTTCCGGCAACACTTCCTAATACCTAGACCCGCGCGATTCGAATAACAGCGTTGATCATTTCCATAATATTTTGAAGTCGAACAAAGCCACTAAATTTACTCTTATTGAAATATACACAGTTTAGTTTTTTGACAATGTTTCTCACATGTTGATTGTTGCTGATTTGTGACATCTGTTTCACGGATTAACCAACTCAAGTGCTGCATAACAAGCTAAAAATAAATTCCTTTATAAACTTAAGATCAGTTTATTTTAGTTACCGATTTACTATTATCTTGTTTCCCTACAAAATAATGCAAAGCGTTACTAAAAATTTCATTTATTATTAGGAATTATAAATTATTTCCATATTTTTTCATACTTTACTTCTTACAAAATAAACTATTGTCTAAGATCTTAACACATTTTAACATAAATTATATTTTAATTATCGCTGCCACTTAGTCTTCAGCATGTCTGCCAGTTTCTCCCCAATCATAATGGCCGGCGCGTGTGTATGCGCCGTCAGGGGCTTTGGTATAACCCCCGTATCTGCTACCCTCAGTCTCTTGATGCCGTGTACCCGCAGCTTGTGGTCCACCACGGCCTCAGGGTCTGTCGCCGGCCCCATCTTGCAGGTCCCCACCTGGTGATGAAGGGTAGCCGATAGAGTCCTCACGGCGCAACCCCAGTATTCATCCGTTCCGAACTTGAATTCTTTACAAGTTGGAAAATGCTTGCCGTGCAATCGGCTTCCAAATTTCTGGAATGCCTTAGTTTCCGATAGTCTGATGACGTATTTGACGGCTTCCACTAAGGTGGCCAGGTCTCTAGGATCGGAGAAGTAGTCGTAATAGAATTTAGGCCAATGGAACGGATTCTTGCTCTTCAGCTTGATAAATCCTTTAGATTTGGGATGGACAATCATCGGTAAGATGCTCCATGTTTGCCTCTCTGTTATTTCTCCGAAGACTTTCTGGTAGAACTCTTCGGATATCCCCATGCCCTTGTGAATAGCTCCTGATTGGTCTGATGCGATTCCTCCAGAAACGAATATCAACTCCATATCGGGATACTTTCCCGGCTCATCCGAAATTTTTGTTTTAATGTAACCAAGTCCTTCGACCCCACCGGGAAGGGTCGCAGGTCCTTGACCGAATTTAAGCCAATCTAATATGGCTCCGCTTTGGAGGACTCCTGTTTCTGTTGTTGCGCAATTGGTGCAGTTTACCAAGAACTGAAGGCCTACGAAGCTCATATGATCGTACATGTTTTGTCCTACTTGCAAATCTTGAATCACAGGGATGTTTAGTTTTTCCAGATCTTTCTTTGGTCCTATTCCCGAAAGCATCAGTAACTGTGGAGATAAAAGAGCTCCAGCAGAAATGATGATTTCCTTCTTCGCCCTTACCTTGTGGCGAATTCTATTTCTGACAAACTCGACGGAGGTGGCTGTCTTTGTGGGTTTATTAATGCGTATTTTGGTGACTCTGCTGTAGGGCAGGATGTGCAGGTTGGTGCGGTACTTGAAGGGGTTGAGGAAGGCCTTTGCAGCGCTGTGCCTCCAGCCGTTCAATGTATTAGACTGGACTCTATTGAATCCGGTACTGACACCGTCGTTGTAGTCGACAATCTTTTCGCCTAGTTCAACAGATCCTCGAAGGAAAGCTCCTATTAATTTTGACCTGAAAATAAAAATGATATTAAATAAAGTTCTGTTACACTTAGCGTTATAGATTCTTGTTGTACTGATCGGTTGATTCTTACGATCTAATGAAACGGTTTAGTTTCTTTTTTTATGTGCATAACTCACAAATGTCCCCGCTGCTCCGGTCTGGAGCCAGTTGGGTATGTTGTGAGGATGAAGGTAGTGGGTAGGGGAAGGAGATTGGGAAGAGGAAGCTGGCTATTCAGATCTGGTGACCAAACACGGCTTCTTACTTGTAGGGGGGATATTCAACTGCCAGCAGACCATCTTTGTTGTGTTTGTTGGTGTTTTCCAATCCACCCAATCTGTTTGCTCTTTCAGACTTCAAGAAATACGGCAACACCTCTTCGTAAGACCTAAAAAGTTCAATCTAAAGTTATATATTCAGCTTCCAAAACAACATTCTAAATATGCAGATAAATGGTGAAAAGGTTTTAACTTTTTCATGCTTTGGATATAACTATTTTTTTAAATTTTAATTTTTATTAATAAATTCCTTTATTATTTATTTACATTTTTTACATGTTTTCAATTAAGTCCCTTTAAACTGATTGATATCAGTTTGTCAACGGGTTCTATCTTAACATCTATGTATTTATCTTTACTTCCGATGACTGAACACATAAAGATCTTTACCATCCGGGATTGCCAGCCGCAGCCACTCTGTCCCAGTCGATCTTATTGCCCCTCGTGTATATCATGTAGTTAAGGATGGAGGATCCTCCGATACCTCTGCCTCTAGGCCACTTGCACAACTGGTCCTCCATTCCTGGAAAAATACATAATATATTCAAATATGTGCTTATCGGTTGATGAAGGTCTATGATCATCAAAGTAAGGGACCCCTTTTGTTGCATCTATTTTTTGTTGTAGAGATTGTCTTTATTCCTATTTCCTGTCCCTGTAACGCCAGATATTGTATACTTTTTGTGGTATCTATTATTTGATATAGAGGGTGTCGATATTACTGCCTTCCCCCTTCCCTCGCTTCCCGTCCCGCGAACCCCTCCTTCGTTCCCCTCTTTCCTCCCGGATTGCCCCCATCCCTCCCTCCTTCCCTCCCTGCCGCTAAACTCTATGAAATTGACACTTCTCACAGCTGTCCGTGTAAGAAGCATAGATTTTTTTCAAATTTACACCCTGCTATCCCGTACCGCTACTGTGTCTCTTCTTCCTTGTGTTCCAGGCCCCGCCTGCATTTCCCTACCCCAGTGATTTCCAAAGTGGTCGAGGTGGACCCCTACAGTTTCACGGGAGACCCGACAGGGGTCCACGTAGGCGCGATGAAGAAATGGAGGTTCACAAGTTGTAAGTGGGGGTCCACGAAGTGGTTTTGATTGAGAACCATCTCGTGCCCCGTATCCATATCCCATTCCACCCTTGGTCTCATATCCCATTACGCCCCCTCCATAACAGAGCGACAGGCGTACAGCGCACGTTGTTGTACTGTTGTTGCACGTTGTTGTACATGAGATATTAAAACGCCCAGCTAGGCAAGGGGGGGGGGGCGTAGTGGGATATGGGTGTACTTTACTGGGATGGGAACACACCCCCCTCCCATATCCCACTACGCCCCCTCCGTCGTGGTAAATATGATTTCGAATATTGGTCCATTTTACCCCCGTTTGAGAACGTCGTAGATCTTGTACTGCTCCGTTGTGACGGACCACACCTCGCCATTCAATAATCAGTACAACGCGTGTCGAGTTTTGGGAATATGGTAGTAATGTACCAGCAGGGGGTCCACCGTGACCAGTAAAATTTTGAACGTGGTCTACGAGAAAAAAAAAGTTTGGGAACCTCTACCCTACCCCCTCTTTAGTCACCCCCTTCTCGCCTACCCTCCCCGCCGCTAACTATGTGAAATACACATATTTTTCACCTTTTTAAAAAAAATTATACAAATTTCGTAACGCCAGAGCTCACCATTATACATAAAAAAACTCACATAAGGGTCATACAAAGAAACATTCATTTTTATGTATTAATAATAATAATAATAATAATAAGGTCTTTATTCCAGGATGTGGGGAGGGGAGTGCAATCCCACACATCCCATATAGGGTATAATTACAAATGTTATTGTGAATAAATAAAAAGATAAAAATTAACAAAATAAAAAAAAAAATAAAATAAAAAAAAAAATCAAAATAAAAATAAAATAAAATAAAAATAAAAAAAATAAAAAAAAGCATCATTAGATAAACTATTCACAAAAAAATATAGTAAAGTCTTTAATCAGGTTCTTGTTGTTCCAACGGATCTCAGATTGTAGGAGCCAGTGTTTTTCTCCAATATTCATCTATGCTCGATCTACGGGGGCTTCAGATGAATTCTCCACGTTTGGTGAAGAGGTGCGCCCTGCCACTGGGCCACGGCCAGGACGAGAGTGTTCTCCGATCTTTGGTAGCGCTGTCTCACCCCGGCTATTCTGTGGCGCATCAAAGCGGCGAACCCATGTACCCTTCCTTCTGCGAACATCTGCGAGGCACTGCATCGCCAAGGTAGGCCGAATAGCGCCCTATATGCGTTATTGTATTGTACTCGAAGTGTGTTCATGACGCCTTGTGAGTATCTTGTCCATAGTTCGCCGGTGTAAAAGCTCATGCAGTAGCTCTGGAATATTTGCTTCTTCACCGGAGAACTGCACCTGTTGAATCTCCTGGCGAGCATGTTGGCTCGCACGCTTAGTACTCTTCTTTGGCGTTCTATGTCATTTTTATCATTTAGGTCATCAGTGACGACATGCCCCAAATATTTTATTTCACTGCAGATTTTGACATTGTCTCCGCCGAGGAGAATGGGTGGAATGACAGTAGGAACAGTATTTGCTTTAAACACCAGCAATGATGACTTTTTGGCATTGTACATCAAACCATGACTATCGACGTATGCTTGGCAAATGGCCAGAAGTTTTCTCATTGCCCTTTGCTTAGTCTTTTTTGTTGATCTCTTAACACGGATTGTTTTACAGAATTGGAACCATTCATCAATTTTCGAAGTTAATTTTCAAGTTCAATTTGAAAGTTCTTTTCCAACTTTGTTATTGTTTCAATTCTGTGAAACAACTAAGTGGCTCATTATTTTACAAAAACTGAACTTGTAAATTAGCAATGAAAATTGATGAATTGTTCAAATTCTGTGAAACAACCGGCCCTCAGAGAAAGTCTACTAATATATTTTATAATTATAACCCCTAAAAATTGTTTTATTTCGATTCGTTTTTTGATAATATGTAAAAATGTAGCCTATGGGAGATTTAAACCGGCCTGTGGGAGATTATTTACCACGTCATTTTCAAAGAAGCGGGCAAAGTACTTGAAAAAAATATATAGATACACGTTTGCCTCTCATCCTTTTCATACTTTAAAACTGTAATCAAAATACATATCCCCTATCAGGCACAAGAGCTCCTATTTTCTGATGGGGTATAACATGACCAAAAACGACCTCTATTATTGTGTTTTGTAAAATGTTTGTGTATATATGTAACCCATGTTTTTTATATTACAATAAAAAAAATAAAAAATATGTATGTACATAAGTACTTGATGTACCACACATACCTATCAGGTATCTCATCTCACGGCCATACAAAACCGAAGGTACCAGCACTCAGGGGTTTCCTGCATTTACCCTTCTAATACGTCTTTTCAGTCTTTCCATTCCTCGTTAACATACTTCCCAAATACACAAATTCATCCCTCTGCTCCAAGTATTCATCATTCACAACTATGCTGCAAACAATTTTCGTAATCGCTCTTTCAAACACCATGACTTTAGACTTACTTACATTCGTCGCCATTCTTCATTCATACTTCGTTCATCCTGGACATGAGAGACTGGACTAAAAAGGGTCCAAAAGGTTAATAAAATATATACAGTAGCTACTTACCCAAGCAAACACCAGCCTGTCTCTCCATGGTGTACCCCCAGTTATAATCGGTGCCTTGAAAGGACGCGGCCATCAGAGGAATCTCAGTGAGCAGCGACTCTGGTCCCCCGGCCTCCAGCAGCAGGACACTCCATCGTCCGTTCTCCGACAGCCTGTTGGCCAGCACACACCCGCTGGACCCGGCTCCCACTATCACAAAGTCGTACTCTTTCTTGGGAGCGTTAACACCTGGAAGTAGAAGTATAAACATTTTGACAACCGGGCGGACAACCCAGCGATTCTTGATTATATTTTCAGAACTTGAATTGATTTCAAGTCTTCATATGGTATGAAAATGCTCTATGTTTCATAAGTTAGAAGCTTAGTGGAGTCTAATGGGGTATTTTCGAAAACAATGAGTATGTGAAAGGTTTAATAAAATATGTGAAAGATTTTTAGTTTTCTGATTCTGATCATTCATTGTGCTAAAAATGTGTGATATTACTATTTTCATTCGTAGTTATTGATCTAAAACCGCACATTCCGAAACGGTTCCAACTGGCTATGACGTCAGTGTGACGTAAAACCGCCATTATCTGGTAAGGTGGTTGATAACAATATTACCCGCGTGACGTCAACGCCGCCATATTCACTAATATATTTAATTTTTTATTTTTATTTATTAATTTCAACGCCCTGGTGGGCTTTTACATGAACAGTGTATGTATAATACAGAGACACAGTTTTTAAGTAAAGAAGATGAATAAAGAAATAAACATTACAATACGAATTGTAGGTATAAATATAAATTTAAGTAAAAATATTGTATAGAGAATGTTTTTAAGTTGCAGATATCATAGAAATAATAATCAGTGCAGGTTAGTAATACAAAATTTACAGGATAAATAAAATTCACAAATATATGCAATAGCTCCTTTGCGATGCTCCTCGCAAATGTATTCTTACTGCATCATCCATTTTTAATTGTTTTCTTTATAACATTCGGCACGTGTTTCGTTCGGTTACTACGATTTACGCTCGTTTATATATATTTTTAACATTAGCTCCACACAAGAGGCCTATGTCATTCTTGGGGATGCTGAGGATCTTTTTAGAAAAGAAGGAAAGAGAGTTCTGGGAAGGAATAGGTGTGAGGGGTGGGTAGAAATCTGGGGTCAATGTGTCCAGGAGTGACGTACGTATGAATCCATCCCTCCCAATGCAATGCGATAGGTCGAAAGAGTCTGATTGGAGAGATCTAGGTTAGGTCTCCCTCAACCGGTCTCGCAATCCAGCCCGCCACGCATAGGTGGGCGATCGCATTCGCCGCCAACAACTGTAAAACCTCACAACCCCTGCAAAGTCACCAAATGCAGAGAACCATTTGGAGAGACTTACAGCAGGATGTTGGTTATCCAATAAATGGTTCTAGGGCGGCGGTAACCACACCCGCCTCCCAAATTGAAAATTATAGTAATATTGAGCACAACATTCACGGATTTGTTCGCCGAGCATGTCCGGCACAGAAACCCACGGGCGGATCTGTCCGCCGAGCATGTCCGGCACAGAAACCCACGGGCGGATCTGTCCGCCGAGCATGTCCGGCACAGAAACCCACGGGCGGATCTGTCCGCCGAGCATGTCGGGCACAGAAACCCACGGGCGGATCTGTCCGCCGAGCATGTCCGGCACAGAAACCCACGGGCGGATCTGTCCGCCGAGCATTTCCGTATGTGAATGTTGCGCTTTACAATCGTATTCGCTTGAACATTATGGTCACAGTGGGAGACTGGTTATTAGCGAATGCGAGCAGGTATTTGGACTTGACATCATTCATTATAAAAAATCAACCTCTTTTTTTTACCGATTACATTTTATTACTAGCAACAATTGCCCACTAACATATACACTATATCTATGTCAATCGGGTGTCAGTATTGTGGTAAGTGCATAAATTTGAGAGGAACGTATGCGCGGCCCATTTCGGCCAGTTTCATGCAAATCTTAAATTTTGGTTTGAGATCAAATTACCCAACTAAACTGAAAAATTATTTTCGTAATCAAAAGGTTATCAAATATCTAGTACGGATGTGAGCTACTTTATTTATTTTTGCTTTAAATTATAAAATAAAGGCCATTAAAGATTTTAGTGTTTCGTGATTTTAGAGGCAAATTGGTCAATTATTTGCGAGTAAATAAAATCAATAAAAAATAATTTTACTATATTTATCATAGAAATATAATAAAATATAAAGTAAAACATAATGAAAAATTAATAGCTGTAAATTTAAAATACAAATTACCTATTTACGGCTGAACAAAAATTTGTCGTTTATACATTAAATTTACTACCCCAAAAATGCATTTTTAACGATGTTTTACTTTATTTTTCGTTGTATTTAAAAAAAATAGTAATATTATTTTTTTTAATGTTTTTTATTTACTCACAACTAATTGCCCAAGTTGCCTCTAAAATCATGAAACACTAAAATCATTAGTTGTCTAAGAAAATATGTTTGTGTTTTTCTTGTTTTTGTTATCAGTAATTTTAGTTAGAAAAAACGTAAGGTGGGCTTTTTCATTTGCGAGCTGAATAATGTAAAAAGTTCATAAATGGTGTTTTTTCTGACATGTCATGAGAAAATTTTCTGTTCTTGTTTTTAATTTTATTTGATTGTTTACACACTGTCTTCTTATTTTGTGTTATATAATTTTATTTGATTGTTTACACACTGTCTTCTTATTTTGTGTTATATAATTTTATTTGATTGTTTACACACTGTCTTCTTATTTTGTGTTATATAATTTTATTTGATTGTTTACACACTGTCTTCTTATTTTGTGTTATATAATTTTATTTGATTGTTTACACACTGTCTTCTTATTTTGTGTTATATAATTTTTAACATCAGGAGGAAATTTATAATTGGTTGTATTTTTAGTATAATCCAAAAAGTGTTAAAATTCAACAGTGGATATCTCAAAGATTAATGAATAAAACTCATATTAATTTTTAAATATGATATAAGGTTAGACTAATAGTATTTATATAAAATAACCTAAAGCTTAAACCTAAAAGTAATACCTGCTCATAAAAATTAAATGAGATGAGTGCCCAAACCGACATTCGCAGATGTCGCGAACTTACATGATGTGAAATTGTGTAATAAAACATCAAGAATAAAAATAAAACTCATATTAATTTTTAAATATGATATAAGGTTAGACTAATAGTATTTATATAAAATAACCTAAAGCTTAAACCTAAAAGTAATACCTGCTCATAAAAATTAAATGAGAAAATAAGCCCAAACCGACATTCGCAGATGTCGCAAACTTACATGATGTGAAATTGTGTAATAAAACATCAAGAATAAAAATATAATTATGTGGATTTGCGCTGTGGAACTGTAAGGAAATTATCTTTTACTAGATGGGATCTTTTTTTAGATGGGTAGATCATAGATTCTGATTGCATGTGACGGTGAATTTCACGGTGACCGGACGACTCAGAATCAACTCAACACCTCCATTGAAAAGTCATTAAAAGTGATGAAAAACTTTGATAAAAATGGTTACATTAGGTTAGGTGCTATTTAAAAAAAATCAAAGTATTTAATGACTTATCAAAGAGGTGTTGAATTGTGTTAATTCTGAGCTGGCGTAGAACTGAATTTCACGATAAACGTAAGTAATTTATTGGAATGATGGTATAAAACACAAAGAAATAACCCTCATCACTAGAATAATATAATTTAATGAAAACAAATAACTTTGAGTACACCACTATTTAATTAACAATATCAACATGTTTCGAAAACTATGTTTTCTTCGTCAGGATAATAAGTTAATATTGTTAATTAAATAGTGGTGTACACAAAGTTATTTGTTTTCATTAAATTAATAATGACGCCACAAAGTGAATTTGCGAAGTTTGAAGAAAAGAATAATATAAGTTCATTAATGTATTAACCATTCTTTAAAATGTGGCAGTGCTTTGGAAACAAATAAGAAGAAAAACTGCTGAAAAACAAGAAAATGTACTTGCAAAACTGACTCTAGGAGTGTGAAGAAGTAAAGACTATTTGACTGAAAGAAATGGATTTATTATTTAATTTCTTCCTTACTCTTTTTATAAAGCTGAATGTATTATTTTTTCCTTGTTTATTTATTTTTCATCTTAATATAAATAATATTTTGACTAACCTGCTGGTAGGGGGTAGTTATCCCTCAAGAAGTCGAATATTTCTCCCCTCATAGGGGTGTAGTTTGGGGCGGGACTCATTTTCATCACGTTGAGGATCCCCAGAGTTACATGCGACAGGAGAAACCTTCCCTGTCTCGAGTTGAGGGTTTCTGTGTTTACTTCATCAGAATATACACCACGCCCGTTGCTTGGAGATTCATCGTCGACGTCTTCCCCATCAGAATATGCACCACGCCTGTTGCTTAGAGATTCATCGTCGACGTTTACCCCATCAGAATATGCACCACGCCTGTTACTTGGAGATTCATCGTCGACGTTTACCCCATCAAAATATGCACCATGCCTGTTGCTTGGAGATTCATCGTCGAAGTTTACCCCATCAGAATATACACCACGGCTGTTGCTTGGAGATTCATCGTCTACGTTTACCCCATCAGAATATAAAGCACGCCCGTAGTTTTGGGGTTCATCGTCACTCCATCCGCCGTCAGCATCATCTTCAAATGCAGACAGATACGCGTGGTTTGACCCTCCATCCTCACTCACAATTTCATCATAATCATCCCTAAATGATGATTCAATGTAGTCATCGTCAGACGTAACACTGTTCAAATTAAAACACATAAACACCACAAAAAACAACGATTTTAATAAACGACTCATTTTTAGATTTGCTTCATTACACGTATTTTCAATGTGTTTTCTTTAATGCTTTTGCCCGACTGCTCAAAGCAAGGTAAGGAAGCGCATCGAAGATTCAGAAAGTTGAAATAACCGTACTTTACAGTAACACAATATTATAACCCGTTTACTTCCTTCTTCCTTCAAAGCAAATAACGCGAAAGACCCGACTTTTAAGTTGGAATTCAATACTGATTTTAACAAAATCGCTCTAACTTATGCGTTTGTTTGTGTTTAGATTACGATCCTAGCAGCAGAACGCACACGCTTCAAATAACTGCCTTCATCAATGTTCCACGATGTTTTAATCGTCAAACGAAGCGAAAAAAAAGTCAATGACTAACAAGTTGTTCACTTAAGTTTGGTTATTTACTAATGGTTCTCAAATGTTTGATACAATTAGTTCTAAATCTGTACTATTTATTTATCAAGGTAACTACAAACTTTGCATACTTATGTATAGATTATCCAAGTACTTACTTTTTGGTACTTCCTCTCTTTTGTACTATTAAACAATCATAAATCATTTGTATAAATTTTTATGATAATTCAACTCATGTATTTTTATTTTTCACATGATTGTCACAGTGGAAACTATGGTGGAATCGAGTAGATTTAACAGGGAAACGGATATTTATAACACCTAACATTTCAGGGTACCAAATTTGGGAGGATATTCAGTAATTTAAAAAGTATAAGAATATCATTAATAGGACTCCGAATAGAAAGTAGCGGTAGTTTTATCACTATACTTTATTTCTCTTTGAAAAGTGCGGTGGATTTATTATATTTTTAATGTTTAAAATACGCAGGGGAGGTAAATGTCTAAAAAACCCTTGACCTGTCTTTTAAGATTTGTGGATTGTATTTTTAAGTAAATGAGGAATGAACCTGGATATTGAAGGTGCGAGCAAACACAAAAACTCGGAAAATCGTTTAACATCCGAGTTTTTGAGAACCAGTTGGAAAACCGACCGAATATTATTCGGGAAATATATAAAAGACCTCGAAGTTATATTTGATGAAAAATTAGAATTTGTACACCACATATGTATGTACAAACAATGGTATGAAATCATTAGGATTTTACCGAAAACGACTGAAAACTTTAATACACTTCCTTTCATGAAAATTTTATTTGTCTCATTAGTTCGCAGCCAATTAGACTATAATTCCGTCATTTGGTCCATCACTATTAAATTCATATAAAATATGTCGAAAGAATTCAGCGAAAATATCTAAGAATTATTATTTTAATTTTATGTTATATACCCCCTTAGAACAAATTGACTAATATACTTTTTTATTGAATAGCTTAAAACTTGTTTCATGACAACTCATCAATTTCAATACCCTTTTGAAGTCATTAAAAGTTATAAGAAAATTAATTGCCCGTCACCTAACTTTTCGTAAATGCACGAATATTTGGTAGACGGTTTTCAGTTTGTACTATTTTAGTTTCTGTGATTCTGTTCAGTGGGCCAAAGTAGGTTGGCCGCCAAGCTCAATAGTGAGACACACTGAGGGAGTTGTACTATTAGTACTATTATTATAATTTGTGATCCTGTTCAGTGGGCCAAGATAGGTTGTTCATAAGTGGGGCGCACTCTTAAATTTTATGTTGTTATTAAAAGTAACTCTTGTATTTTTATGTTATTATTAGTTTCTGTGGATTCTCTTCAGCCCAGCTTTTGTAGGCTAATACAACTTGTTTTTCGATAGAGCTGTGGTGGTAATAATAAGTGTATTTAATAATGTGGTAATAATAAGTTTATTTTTTTGCACCGTTACTTTTTGTAAACGAGCCTTTTTTGATACAGTATCAATAAGCAAACCTGTATATTAACCTTGCTAAATATTCTCTGCTCTCATTTCAATTTTCAGTTTGCACTCATTTTTTACGCCTCCCTCCTCATAATTTTTTACGCCTCCCACTCATAATTATTTTATCCATTAATGGATACACTACTGTTAAATAAGACCCGTTCACTTGTGTTCTTTGAAACCAATAGTGGGCGCAACACCCAGTCACCTAGATCGCCTACCAAGTTCAATTTTTAAAAATCGCCGCTGAAGCAACGACTCAAATAAATCAGCTATTCGTCTATTGAAACGAAAAAAATATAATACATCGGTTCCATGACAGTTCATCCCCCGACTGTTGGCCCCCTGGCACACTTACAGTCGGTTTTGGGAAAATATGGTATACCTACTTACACAAAATATAACTTAGAGTCCCCGAAAGGGTTTGTAGAGAGAATGTACAGCCGAATAATAAAAACATTTTTTTTTCATTAACTCCACACAGAAGGCTCTGAGGAAAATAATTTCCCTCGGGTCCATTTCATCTTTGAAGATGCTGTATGGAGGGTCTCTTTGAGGAGAGGAAGTAGTATTCCTACTAGCGCTCCACCTACTACAATTTTTAGCGCAAATTTAATAACGCCAGAGGTCACCAGTGTGTATAGAAACCTTCGCAGGCGTGCGCACAACAACTCACCAAAGTTTCATCGCAGTCGGATGAATGGTATAGGAAATAATTTCATAACGCCACAGCACACCATTATACATAGAAACCATCGCGGGCGTGCGCACAACAAATTACCAAAGTTTTATCGCAATTGGATGAATGGCTTAGGAACAAACAAAGAAACATTCATTTTTTATGTGTTGAGATTAATCAATATTAATAATCATCAAACAATATTTACGAAAATACAAGGGGTAACGTAAATAATTACGTGACAGGGAAAATTAAGAGATGGAAAGAAAAATTTTGCTGTGTCATCCTCCTCCTCCATCACCGATTGATTTATTTTGTATTTCAAAAACTGGATTAATTTTATTCATGTAAATTGTAAAAGAACAAAGAAATATTCTTCTTCAAACTTCGCATATCCACTCTGTGGCGTCATTACCATCCATCCATCATTTTCCATCCACAAGCTAATTCTTTTAATGGAAGATCAGTACTACTATAATATGTACCATTTTTAAGATGAATAAATCAAAAATTAAAATCATTAATTTAATGAAAACAAATAACTTTGTGTACACCACTACATAATTAAAGCTGGGTCACATTGAGCTATAAATCTGCGAGCAGATATCTGTTGATTCGCGAGCGCTTATCTTTTGTCCTTTCACACGAGGCTATCAAATATTTCTTCCTGTGGTAGGAGAGGGGGTCAGTCGAATTAGGGAGCGGCAACGGAATGCATATTTTTTGTATTGAAATCTGTCAACTTGACATCTGTCATCCACGGGTCTAGGCAGCTCCGTAATTACAATGACCCCCTCTCCTGTTTTAGTCGGAGAAGGGGAGAGTTATATTCTGACATATCGCCTCTGGAGCGGTTACGTCTGAAATGTGTATTGTCTATGATTGATCTGCGCTTAAAAACGCTTAGCTGTGAACGGTCTGAAGGGATTGTATGGAGAGCGTTATTTGGCGTGCTATGATCTTTTTATTTGATAGCTCAATGTGAACCAGCTTTTAACATTATCGACATTTTTCATGTTTAAATAAATTAATGAATAATCTATGAATTGTTGTTAATAAATAATATGTTAATTAAATTAATAAATAATGAATTGAATTGAATTAAATAATGATTGATTTTCTTGAATTAAAAGGCTTTGCGAAACGTTTTTATATTGACTTGCCAACAAAAATCCAACGAGGTTTTTTCGACTATTGTTGTGTTAATTTAGCAAACCAGCTAGAAAAGCTGTCGGATTCGTTAGTCGCACAGGAATGAAGATTGTTAATTTCTTGGTGTAAAAAACGCTTAAATAATGTTTTGATTTCTACGTTACATAGACCACGTTATTAATATAGAGCACCCAACGATAAAATAAGCGACGTTTTCTAAAAAGTATTTTCTGGTACCTTACAGTCACTTTCAGCATTAACCTCCAAATTAATACTTGACCGTAACCGAATCCTTGAGGTATCGTTTTCATTTTTATTTTGTTAATTAACAAATACCGCCACGGTCCCTCTGCCCTTTCTACATTAACTGTGTAAACATTCTTGATAAATCGCCTTGTACCGCAGTGGGAGGGACGGATTCATACGTCTGTCACTCCTGGACACATTGACCCCCAGATTCCAAACCACCCTTCATACCTACTTCATTCCCAGAACTTTCACTTCTTCCTTTCTCTAAGAAGACCCCCCACCCAATATCCCCAAAGATGGCGTAGGTTTTGAGGGAAATTGTTTTCCTGACGGCCTCCTACGAGGAGCTAAGTGTTTAAAAATAAATAAGTAATACGGGAATCACGTTCTCCTTGTTCATACAGGGTGTAACAACACGTGCCCGAAGGATTTTAACCAGCTGTTTCTGAGCATATTTACAAAAGTATCTACCAATTTCTATCTTCCTTTGAAGAAGTGTTCTTATTAGAATAGAACATATACGATGTTATAATAATATTCCCCACTACTTCGTACGTTTACAAAACCTTAACAATTTAATGCATTTAAATAGCAGTGACGTTAATATAAAACAATTAAGAAAACCGTAATATTTAGTGCGGGGAAAACAGATTCCGAATCCCATAAAATAGTATCTCAATTAGTGTCTCAGCAAATTGGTTTAACCGGTAATAAATCAATTTAGACAACTTCAAAAATTGACATTGAAAATCTTATAAATAAGTCGTCTAAAAGTGGATTAACCACAGTTTGAAAATGACCTTGTAAGTCGAATTAGCTGTAACAAAAACACACTAAAATACTTGTAAAACTCGATAATAACATTATTAAATTTAATTTTAATTAAGCTGGCGGCGTGGATTTGAATTTTAAACAAATCTTGTATTATACGGTGATTTATAAAAAAAATGCACTTAACCTTCAAAACAAGAGGAAGGTACAAACAACCCCTATCCCTTTTCCTTCCCTTGAAGCAGAATTTCTATGCTTGTAGAAATTGACGACAATCCATCGTACTTTTCGATCGTTGCCGTTGGTTTGAAAAGTAACGTTATTTAATAAATACATATTAAATTCAAATTACGACACAACCCGTTACATTAATTTATGCAAATAATCGCGATGTTGAACTTGTTTCCCGGTCACCGAGGCGTTAACTTGTTTATGCCTTAGAGCGTTATCTTACAGCACGTACCCAAAGGATTTTAACCAGTGATTCCTTAGCTTATTTGTAAAAAAATGTAGTTGTCATTTTGCTAAATAACTAAAAACATTAAAAATATTTTCCCATCACACGTCGCAACTGAGTAGTCGAGTACAGCCTTGGAATCAGGTCTAGCCATAGCCTAACACACGAAACGTCACGCGTATCAATCATATGTCGCCATCTTCGACCAAGATACTAGGTCAATGGTCGCTACTGATCACACTGCTACACATCGCGACGCGATCACGTGATACGTGCGCTGTTTCGTTTGTTACTATGCTGCTGGAACGAGACGGAGTGTTAATCTCGTGACCCGCTAGTCTGTTCTGACTACTCATTGGCGACGTGTTATTGAAAAATATTTAATAGAAAAAATATCATCGGACAGCAAAATGCCACCTACTTTTTTAACTCCAAATATGCTCAGGAATCGCCAGTCAAAATCTTTCGGGTTTGTGCTGTTACACCCTGTATATATTATAATCATTACGCTGCGTATAGATAGAATCACATATTACGAACGGCGCGCAACGCCCCTTGAGGTTGCTTCGTTCCTTTCCCGTAATTATTCGACTCTCCGTGATTTAACACCTACAAGATTTTACCGTTTGAAGTATTTTGCCAAGCCTTTTTAGTAATTGTGGGATGGCTTATAAGTCGACTTATCACTAAGAATTACTTTTTATAAATGTGTCCTCATTTTGGTATACTATTCCTTTTTATTTAACCCCTTAGGCTAATTTATTCGCTTTTGGGATCAACTCATATAGGTCTCACAGAAATTCTTTTGTCTCTCTTACTATCGTAGTGAGAAATGTGATATAAATGGTGTTGGAAAGAGAAAATACCACGCTACACCCACTGAAAAGTTTCCAACCGCAATTTGAAAAAAATTTATGAAACTTAGTGTTTTTTTATTAATAATTTATACCTGAATCATGAAAGGTGATGATAACGTTTAAAATACATTTGTCTAATAAAATGTGTGTTTTCAGTAATTTTAGTTCGAAAAAACGTAAACGTAACATGAGCCATTTTATAAACTTTTTTTATGTTTGCCTTCAAAATTATAATAAAAAAAATCAAAATTATATTAAAAAAATTGCATAATTATTTATAACTAGCTTTTCCCCGCGGCTTCGCTCGCATGGTATTACGGAAAATTACTGTAGCGGTTGAACTTATCAATTATCCCCCCTCCTCCCCACCCCCACCCCCTCCCGCATTTCATACAATCATTCCCTTACATTCAGTTTTCAAACATCTCGCCTGCCACCTAAATTTCATTAAGCTATAGCTCAAAGAAAAATATAGTTATCCAATTTTGTTCATTCGTTCGGAATTTATGCGCTTACAAACATTTCGGATGTTTATTTTTAATTAAATATTTGGAAGTTTGTTAATATCTATAATATTTCTTTATAATCGTTGCGAATTATATTTTTATTGTAGGAACTATCTGATATTTATTCCAAAACAGAAGCTTGTCCAAAAAAAACAAAACATATTCTAATATTTGAATTTTCTATAGCAGTAGCTGACCAGGGGGCTGAGGACCTACCAGCTTAGAGCCCACAAATATATCAACATCGTTTCCATGGGAACGATTTTTTTCTGACATTTGCAATTAACTCGCTTTTGTTAGCGACAGAAAACGTATAACAAATATAATATATTAATATTTATAATTTCATAACGCCAGAGCTTACCATCATATACAACATATAGTCTGCGCATATAATTTAGCTTTCTATTGGTGAAAGAATTATTAAAGTCTTTATATTGTGTTATGCGTGAAAAGGTCATAAACAAACTCGAGCAGTTTCGCATTTATAATATTAGTACGGATATTAAAATTTGGAAGCGTATTTCATCACCCTTAAAACAGTTTTTGGTTTTCGAATGCCTTAATTGGATTAATTTGGATTTTTTTTAATACGGAAGTAATCTGAGATTTTGACCCTCTGACAGATTTCGCCTGAGGCCTGAGGTTTAAAAGGCTCAATATCTTAGAAGACAGTTACTTATATTAATCTTAAGCGGAAGTTGGAATTCCCGAACCACTTGTAATAAATAATAAACTAATAAAATGACTTGAAATACACACGAGCCGATACAGATTTTAGCATCCTTCCTGACGTTTATTGGTTGCAGTATAAAACATGTTTAGTTAATAGCTAAGTGGGATATATACCAGTGAATTATTATTACCACAACATTTAAATCCAGGGCGTGGGAATCAGTTCTTATTTGATGATCTATTTGCCCTCTTTGAGATTCACAAAACGAATTTCCTATATTTTTTTCTCGTTTTACATACTCTATAAAAGCTACTGCTTTTTTCCTGTCTTATCATTCTTCCTTTTTGAGGTCGGGAGCTACTTTTTATTCAAGTTTTCGTGGGGATGTACTTTTAACAAGATTTTTTACTGTTTTTTTTTTTTTATTTCTTCAAAACTTTAGCCAAGGATAAAATTAAAATAATTCATAATCTGCTCGTTCATAGACGACGGTAATTTAATTATTTTAAGAAAAAAATCCTTTTGCAAGTTTTTTTGCAAGTCAACCCTTTTATCAATGTTAAGATGAATTGTTTGTTTGCACCCGTAAATACGCAATTTGAACATGAATAAATAGTTTTGCTCGCATAAAAACTAATGCTTCTAAGAAGGGCAAACAAATATAATATTGGATTTCACCGGTAGAATATTGTATTTGAATTCCTCTCTTCAAAGAATTAGGTTTTTATACGAACAAACTATTTATTCAAATTCTTACTATCAATGCTTACTCACGGGCGCAAATAAACAATTCGTCTTAATATTTTGCAGCATATCTGTCAAAAAGGGTTTTTTCCTAAAATAATCAAATTACCCCATCTATGAACGAACAGATTATAAATTATTTTAAGTTTACCCTCAACTCTCTTCAGATACCATCAATATTGTTTTTGTTAGCCTTTCTTGAAAGATTTGAATATATTTATGCACAATTCATATTGCGTATGTACGGGCGGAAACAACTAATACATCTTAATATTTTAAATCATAATTTGCAAAAAGTTTTTAACCTAAAATAACTAAACTAGCGCCGTCTAGAAAGAGTAGATTTTGAATGCTTTAAAAATCACCTTAACAGATAAGCACTAATCTAGCAAAACCAATTTGTCCTGCGACCAGGATATACATTGTATCGTCCATGGTTGTGAATTAAAAATATGGAAAATTAATTATTTTTTTCGAAAGTAGGTAATCGTAATTGGTGGAATCGATCAGAAGTTGCTCCGCGATTGACCGGCAGATCGCAGTCAAACCCTTGTTTTAAATTTATAATATCAGAATGTCTTATCAGGGTTGAGGTTGAATCTTGTCTTTCTTTTTTCACTCTCATTGCACTAGATTTCTGAAACAGCCATTAATTGTTTACTTACCCCTGCGTAACGGATTTTCGCTAATCTGAAATTTTAACCATCTTAAAAATGAATTATTTTGCATTGATAAATTATGTCTTTCCCTTCTGAGCCATCTGCCGGTTGTCGAACAGATCAAAATTGTTGATTTTGAAAGCGATTGGAATAACGGTTCGAACCGCTAGATGGTCAGTAATCAGTTTCGAATCTCATTCACAGATGGCATAGTTTTATACGATAGCCGCTAACGAATACATCGACAAAGAATACATTTTATTTATAAATATATATTGTAGGCCAACGCGTCGGATAAAATAACAATCAGATGACATTACTACTACACTTTGAAAGTAAAGGGATTACTTCGCTCAGAGAAATTGTAGCAGTGGCCTCAACAAGTCTTGTGCATCACATTTCGGGACGAATACTGCCAAATACAGAACTGACGCGGCTAAAGTCCAGAACTGCATACTTTTCTGGCCAGACATGGTTGTCCATCGGTGCACCTCCTGAAAAGATAGATATATTATTATTAGTAATGCAAATTGAATTAATATTGTTATATTTCTTTGTTTCAGGTATGGATTTTAATTTCTTTGTAACATCAATACAAGTTTGCGGATACTGGTGAGTAATTTTTATAACTTTAAATTTAAAACTTTTGTAGAAAGCTGTTTTAAATAATTCGATTAAATTAATAATGTATTTTTTCTTTGTAATCAGTCTCAGCCTTCGCGGTACACATGCCTTGCAAATGTAAAAAATAATAATAATAACCCTAGAACAATGTAATTATTGCAAACCGGATAGAAATTACCTTCGAACTATTATATTGATTGCAAATGATAATAGATTAACTTTAAACGTTGTAATTATTGGTGTCTGCACAGACATGATTCTTTGTCAAGAAAACATTATTTTATAATAATTAAAGCTGGCTATTAGGTACTAATATAATCTGTTGTAGGCATCTCTCCATGGATGATTAAACATGTAAATAGTGTTAAAATGTCAACAAAGCTCTACAATGAAATGGTTATTTATATCCAGGAAATTTGAAACTCGATGACGAACGAAAAAAAAGCCACACTAAAAAGAGAAAAGCAGGTAGGTACATCTGTAGGATTTGCCTGCGTGAGAATGGGGTAGTATAATCGGTCTCCTTATTGTGCGGTGCTTCATATCTCCACACTCTTGCCTACTTTAGTTTACTGAAGGTTTCACTTCTACCGCATGTGAACTGTACACTCTGATTTTTTTACATCAGTTCCGTAGAGATAAATTATTCCCCTTAGGGTCTACGACATCTTTGGGGGTCGTGCGTGGAGGGTCTTTTTAAGGAAAGGATGCAATGGAAGTTCTGGGAAAGAAAAAGGAGTGCGTAGGAATCTTGAGGGCAGTGCGTCCAAGAGTAACGGACGTATGGGTTCATCCTCCCCCCTCTACGGTGGTGATGGATCGAGAGAGCCCGCCAAGTCTTAGACAAACCTCACATTATGAACCCGGGGACCCCTAAGTCACCCCTAAGTCACCTTAGTCACCAAATCATTTGGGTGACCTGTAGCAAAGGTGTTGGTTATCCAATAAATGGTTTTCTGTGCGGCGGTACCGTTACCCGCCTCCCAAATTGAAGTTTGCTGCTCAGTATTCGGTTCCTGTTGTGGTATTCGAACTCGAACCGCTTAAATGACATCCAATACTCGCCATGCTTTTTGTTAACCAACTTGTAAATGTAGGTGCTTGTTATTTTAGTGTATATTTTTAAGTATTTTTATTTTATTCATGTATTTTTTTAAGTCTGCTAAAAAACCATAAACAAGGAATTATTACTTCCGTGAAATCAAACCTCGAGGACACCGTCTTTATTATTTGGACTATACAATACAGGGTGTTAAGGAATGTACTCTTTAAGAGCGTACGAGGGATTTTTCAATATTTTTTAATATTTTGTGGTTTTGCGTGTTTTCAAAGTCACCTGTGCACGTAACAGCACATTAAAAAAATATTTGTAGTATTTTTTTATTAGATGCATGTATGTTGTATTCCACCAGCTAAATTTAAATATTAACAAAAAACGTAATTCTTACTTTAAAACTGTTTATAAAATAGCAGATTTCAATAAATCGTCAATCGACCCCCGATTTTTTTCTGTTTGTAATCGTATACAATATGAAAAAGATATATAAAAAATATTTTGTAATAGAAAACATCTCAACCTATACCACCCCATTTATATATTTGTATAATGTAGCTTAATTATGACGTATTAAATTTTTTTACACTACGTAAATCAAGGTACTTTAAAATCATTTTTTGGTGCTAAAAAACATTTTTTTTCTGTAAAATAAAAATATTACCCAATACAACAGAACTTTATCTATAAAATGTATACACTAATATCAACAAATTAAATGATTTATTTGATTTTATTCAATTTTCTTGTGCAACCAAAATACATTAAAACTATTGCATCTTAGACGTTCTGATCATAACGCGGAAGTCTGTCCGCTCCAACGGTCGTCTGTGACGCTCTGTTCCGTGAAGATGTATTGAAAAACATGAGTGTATTAGTTATTAAGATATAATACATATAGACTAACTAAATGAAATCAAAAAGTATGATTTTTTCGTGTAATTCGAAGAAAACATGTCAAAAAGGACTTCGAAAGGACGTGCGTAGAAAGGGGACGGACGATCATGTGCTTAAACTTTTTCACATATAACCCGTTTATCATCCAAAAAAAAACATGTCAAAAGGGATTGGATAACGGAACTTGCGAGGATACAATATGGTCCTTACACATTGTACCTTCTGATATGTTGGCTGTTTGTGCGCGATTTCTTTAAACAGGGTCCCTTAAAATATGTTCAAACGGAACACGTAAAAAGGGACAAGGTAACGAGAATATCCACAACGCGGACGTTGAAATGATTGTACCTTCTCACACATTGTCTTCAAACGTGTAGCTTCGCACAGGGTAGTTGGATTTTAACTCGGTTATCACTCGGAACGACAAAGAAAGTGTTAATTTATTGTGGTCTCTTTCCCTAGCGCGGCGACGTGGCTATGTAAGAAAGAGACCACAGAAACAATACATTATTGAAACCGTACATTATATGCGTAGATATCATATTTCATTCGACAAAGTGTAAGGGCTGTGCCAATGATTGATAAATTATTATAATCACTTAAGTATTTAATCTAGCTATTTTCGTGGTGATCCAAAGAAATAAAAATTATTAACTTATTCTATAATTACGAGTACAAATTCACTTTGTTTAATTAGTTTTTTTTAATATTTTTTTTAGTATAAAAATTTTAATACGGTAAACAAATGGCTCCGAATGAAAAAGTATGATTTTTAACCTTTTTATAACATAACCATTTTAATACTCTATGTATATGTATCCCACAACTTTAACCAGAAATTCTTTATAACAAACAAAAAAAAAGCTTTGAAATATTAGTGGCAAAAGTAGATATTTATATTGAAAGACTGGAAAATTTAGGATTCTTTAGGACTGGACAATTTTTATGAAATGACCTTAAAAACTTACAAGTTTTTTATTCACCAAACACGGCTCAAGCTATTTCAAGCACCGTTTCAGTTCTGAATGGTGATTTACACCAGGACGATACTGAACATATCTTCCGCTCTGGAACGTGCCGCAAATATACTTAATATTATTTCAAATGAATTAATTGCGAAATAACACAAATTAATCAATTAAAATTTGACTATTTGTGTACAGATTGAGACCTCCGGGAATGAAAGTGAACAATGCTGTCACTCTAGCAACACATTTTCGAAGCTTGATTAGTGATGTTGACAGTAACGTGGTTGAAAGATTTAACCATATAATTGCCAAATGTTAATAATAATTCATAACAAAAAACAAACTAAGTTATGTATTGAAGTTAATTTGTGTTTTTTTTTTCTTCAAGTTATAAAACTATTTTATTCTATTCTGCAAAAAACAAACTTTTAAGTAAGTAAATGAATTTTTCAATGGTGTTTTATTTTTCGGTGTTTTGACAGCCCTAACAATTGGCACAGGCGATGTGCGACTAGGCAGTCCTCGCTAAACTGCAGGTGTTCGGGGTTAAGAGTGTTACAAAAATTCCCAATATTTATGGAAAATTACTTTACATGGGAATATTACTAACATGAAAAATTTATCAATACCCTTCTAATTTTAACTTCATATTGAGAAGAAGCAGATTTTATAGAACTTGGTAAATTTTTTGACGTTTATATTTTTTAAGTTTAAAAACAACGTAGAATATAGTGTTTAAACCCAGTAAACATCTCCCAATTCAGTTTCAAAATCACACTATTTGAATCTTGGAAATCCGCCAGTTTTAAAAAGCTGTTAATGTAATATTTTTAATTTATTTTTCAAAGAAATAGGGAATCTCAGGGGACATTTCCCCACGTTCTAGGGGACAATCGAAATCCAGCGATCCGCGAAAACAGCCAACACGTAATGTGATTCTGTTTTGAATCTGTGTTCGGGAATGATCGCTGTTCTTCGGGTTTTTACGAGCGGATACTGGAATCAAACTCATAAAGTAACAAAATACATTAGATTTTCGTGGAATTGATTTAAAAATTCGATGAGGGCGACACAAGCGGCAAAAATTTGAACTATTTTGGTAAATTTCGACAAAATCGATTGTCCTCCTAGACTCTTAACTAGTGATTCCTGACTTCATTTGGAGTAAAACATTTAAATCAAATTTTGACCTAGAGTGAATTTTTGACATCTTTTTTTAAAATGGTTTTCTTCAATATCAAACAAAGAAAATTTCTTCCAAATGTAGTCACTAGTCACACAGCCGAGTGACCGACCACCCACCCTATTGATCTCCCACCCGCCCCCAACTTACCAACAACTACTATTTTGTAATGTTTTGTAGAAAAATAAAACAACAACAAAAATGTCACCGGAGACCAAAATTTAATTTACATTTTTATGTTGTTTTTTTAAATCTCCATCGCTTTTTGAGCTACAAATTGTTGTGTTGACCTAGAACCTAGAATATCTGTGAAAAATTAATTTGTTACATAATTTATGCCCAAGATACAAAACATACAAAATCTGGTGACCGGACAACTCGGAATGAAAATAACTCAGAACAATCTCAGATAGGTCATTTAGACTCTAAAAACGTGTTTCTTATTTTTGTTGAAACTTAATTAAGGAAGGGGGCATGAAAATATTTTTTTTGGTTCGGGGAGGCTCGGCAAAATAAAGGTTGGGAAACACTGATTTAGCTGGAAACTTGCTGGTGGAGGGTAGCTATCTAGGAAATAAAATATCTCCCCCCACATCGGGGTGCAATTTAGCGCGGTTCTCCTCTTCATCGCATTGAGAATTCCCAGAGACAAGTACGACAGGAGAAACCCCCCCTGCGTCGAATCTGGGACTCCAACGTCTACCCTATCCGCATCGTCTTCAAACGCAGACAGATTCCCTCCATCCTCACTCATAACTTCATCAGAATCCACTCCAAGTAAAGATTCAATTTCCCCATTGTCAGACATTAAAATTCAAACATAAATACGCCATCAAACCAATGCTTTTAATAGTGGACTCATTTTAAAGTTGATACAAATTACTTTAAAACACGATATTTTATATCTTTAAAGCTTTGGCACATACTCGAACGAGACGCGTCAACGTATTGAAGCTTCAGAAAGCTGGACTAACTGCCTTTTACAGTAATTCAATGATATAACCCGTTTACTTCCTTCTTCCTTCAAGTCTAATAACGCGACCTTTAAGGCGTTTAAGGTTTCCACGTTTGTATCGGTGTACGATTTAATACAACTAATATAATAATTAATAATTATACTTTAATTATATACAACAAGGACATTCACAGACACAACACAAGGACTTGCAAGGAAATCAGACTACAAAAAAAGGACAAAACGAATACGCAGAACAGTTTACTATACAAAGGGATGAAGTTATACAACACTCTACCAGAAACTTTAAAGGCCGCACAAATTGGAAAGTTCAAAATGTATTGTAGGAGATACATAAAACAAGAAAAAATATAGTTTGAAATATGATACAATATAATTAATTAGGAAATTGTAAACTTAAATGTACAATTTACTAAAATAAAACAAATAAATAAATAAATATTTCTTGAATAATTAAATACTGATTTAATAAACCTTTGCCCACTTTTGAATCTTTTCGTATTCGTATTCCGGCAACATTTCCTAAAATCTAGACCCGCGCGCTTCGAATAACAGCTTTGATCATTTCCATAATATTTTAAAGTCGAACAAAACCACAAAATTTACTATCAAGTGTCTTAATGACTCTAACGGCACTGCTCTCCTTAATACATAGTTTGGTTTTCTGACAATGTTTCTCAAATGTTTTATATAATTTGTTCCGAATCTGCTGTATTTATTCATCAAAGACTATTTGTAATAATTTATATGATTTGTGACATCTATATCACGGATTAACCAACTAAAGCGCTGCGTAACAAGTTTTAAAAAATTCCTTTACACACTTGAATATTTATTAGAAAGGTTTTTTTTAGTTACCGATTTAATGTATCTTGTTTCCCTACAAAATAATGTAAAGCGTTACTGAAAATTCCATTTATTAGTAGTAATTATAAATTATTTCCCTATTTTTATTTCTTAGGAAATAAACTATTATCTCACAATATTTTAACATACATTTAACCAAATTATGTTTTAATTATCGCTGCCACTTAGTTTTCAGCATGTCTGCCAGTTTCTCCCCAATCATGATGGCCGGCGCGTGTGTATGCGCTGTCAGGGGCTTTGGTATCACTCCCGTATCTGCTACCCTCAATCTCTTGATGCCGTGCACCCGCAGCTTGTGGTCCACCACGGCCTCGGGGTCTGTCGCCGGCCCCATCTTGCAGGTTCCCACCTGGTGATGAAGGGTAGCCGATAAAGTCCTCACGGCGCAACCCCAGTATTCATCCGTTCCGAATTTGAATTCTTTACAAGTTGGAAAATGCTTGCTGTGCAATCGGCTTCCGAATTTCTGGAATGCCTTAGTTTCCGATAGTCTGATGGCATATTTGACGGCTTCCACTAAGGTGGCCAGGTCTCTTGGATCGGAGAAATAGTCGTAATAGAATTTAGGCCAGTGGAACGGATTCTTACTCTTCAGCTTGATAAATCCTTTAGATTTGGGATGGACAATCATCGGTACGATGCTCCATGTTTGCCTCTCTGTTATTTCTCCGAAGACGTTCTGGTAGAACTCTTCGGACATGCCTATGCCCTTGCGAATAGCTCCTGATTGGTCCGAGGCGAACCCTCCAGAAAGTAATATCAACTCCACATCGGGATAATTTCCCGGTTCCTCCGATATTTTGGTTTTAATGTAACCAAGTCCTTCGACCCCACCGGGAAGGGTCAAAGGTCCTTGACCGAATTTAAACCAATCAAATGACGCTCCACTTTGGAGCACTCCTGTTTCTGTTGGTGCGCAATTGGTGCAGTTTACCAAAAACTGAAGGCCTACGAAGCTCATATGATCGTACATGTTTTGTCCTACTTGCAAATCTTGGATTACAGGGATGCTCAGTTTGTCCAAATCTTTTTTTGGTCCTATTCCCGAAAGCATCAGTAACTGTGGAGATGAAAGGGCTCCAGCCGAAATGATGATTTCCTTCTTCGCTCTTACCTTGTGTCGAATTCTGTTTCTGACGAACTCGACGGAGGTGGCTGTCTTTGTGGATTTATTAATGCGTATTTTGGTGACTCTGCTGTAGGGTAGGATGTGCAGGTTGGTACGGTACTTGAAGGGGTTGAGAAAGGCCTTGGCAGCGCTGTGCCTCCAGCCGTTCAAGGTGTTTGACTGTAATCTATTAAATCCGGTACTGACACCGTCGTTGTAGTCAACAATCTTTTCGCCTAGTTCGACAGATCCTCGAATTAAAGCATCTGTTGCCTTTGACCTGAAGATACAAAATGGTATTAAAGTTCTGTTAGATTTAGCGTTATAGATTGTTGTCGTCTTGATCAGTTGAGTCTTAGGGTCTTAAAATGACAACGGTTATGCTTCTTACTTGTAGGGGGGATATTCAACTGCCAGCAGGCCATCTTTGTTGTGTTTTTTAGTGTTTTCCAATCCACCCAATCTCTTTGCTCTTTCAGACTTTAAGAAATACGGCAACACCTCCTCGTAAGACCTAAAAAGTTCAATCTTAAGTTATATCTTCGGCTTCCAAAGCAACATTCTAAATATTCGGATAAATGATGATTATGTTTAAGCTTTTTCATTCTATGGATATTGGAGGTTATCCACCACTCACCCGCCCTGGTATAAATAACAAATGGTTACTCCTGCAAGGCTCTCGCAAGGACTTTAATTTTTTTTATAAAATTACTGTACATTTAATAAACGATAATAGACCTCCATTATCCCCGCATCGTTGTTAGGCAGCAGTATGCAAGTTCTTGCCATGTATAATGTTAGTATACAAGAAATGTATAAAAGCCTTACTTGAACTTATTTTGGGTAAGGAAAAATTAAAACGAAAAGTAGGCGGTATGCCTACCCTGCCTGATGTTCACATATGTATATATGAACACAAAGCATAAATTAAAATAGAAATATCAACAAAAGGCAGAATATAGATCCAGAAACGGAGGCGGCCGACACAGATCGCCTGGCAGTCCTGTTGTGAGTATGTCGGAGATCAGGCAGGCCGGGTACGAGGTTCGGATTCCGCGCCCCTAAACCAACTTTCCGGTGGTGCCTCGACGAGAAGTGATTGGGGAGTGGGGGGATTAGTCGCCCGAAGACCCTGAGGATATCAGCGTCGGGTTGTTGGAGGCGGGGCGGAAGTCTCTAGCTCGCACGGACATCCCTCAGACCTTCAACTGTCCCCAGGGGTGGCGCGGGCGGTCTCAGAGGCAGCTCTCCGGGTTCTCGTCACTGAGTTGCGTATACGGGGACGAGGTCATACGGGCCCCTAAGGGGCCATCCATAAATTACGTCACACCTTAAGGGGAAGGTGGGAGTAGAGAAGTGTGACATTGTGTGACAAGGGGTATGGGGTGGGGGGTCATCAGCTCTGTGACGTCACATGTAAAAATCAAAATTATTAAAATGCAAAACTAAAAAAATGAAAAATGTACAATTGCAAAATATGTGACGTCACACTAGGGGGGGTCTCACAAATGTGACGATGTGTGACAGGGACGGGGGGGGGGGGGGTAAAAATAATGAAATTCGTGTGACGTAATTTATGGATGGCCCCTAATGGGGAATTCTATGGATATAACATAATCTTACTATAACCATCCATGGACTAATAAACTATATAAATTAAAAACAATTAACTAATATCCAATAACATCCATGTACTTTTTACTTCGCGATTACTTTACATTTAGATTTTTACCATCCAGGGTTGCCAGCCGCAGCCACTCTGTCCCAGTCGATCTTATTGCCCCTCGTGTATATCATGTAGTTAAGGATGGAGGATCCTCCGATACCTCTGCCTCTAGGCCACTTGCACAACTGGCCCTCCATTCCTGGAAAAATGCATAAAATTTTCAAATATGTGTTTAAGGTATATGATCATCAAAGTAACGGACCCTTTTTGTTGAACCTATTGTTTGATATAGAGATGGTCTATATTCCTATTTCGGTTACTTTGTTCTGGTAACTTTGCTGTCCCTGCAACGCTTGATATTGTATACTTTTTGTGGTATTACAGAGAGTGTCGATATTCCTGTCTTCCCCCTTCCCCCGTCCCTCATCCCATGAACGTCTTCCCTCTCTTTCGTCCCCCTCCCGCCTACACTCCCTGCTACTAAATTATGTAAAATCTACATTATTTTCAAACTCGCGTGCCGTTGTAAATTTTTTATACAAATTTCGCCAGAGCTCACCATTATGCCAAGAAAAATTCGCGTGCGTGCGTACAACAAATCACCAAAGTTTGATAGCAATCGGATGAAATGGTACAGGAAGTAATTTCATATCGCCAAGATTCACCATTATATGTAGAAACCTTCGCGGGAGTGCACACATGAAATTACTTCCTGTACCATTTCATATCGCCAAGATTCACCATTATATGTAGAAACCTTCGCGGGAGTGCACACAACAAATCACCAGAGTTTCATCGCAATTGAATGAATGGTATTGGAACGCATAAGGGACAAATGACAAAACATTATTTTTTATATATTAAGAATATATGAAACAAAATATGTTTTTATTCACTCTGGTGAAAATTCTCGGTACGAAATTGGCCGAGTGGCGCTTAGGACTGTTTTTCATTTATTTTATTCAATAGCTATCAATTAACAAGTTTTGCATGCGGAGAGTTTTGGCACTTGTTGCAGTGCGATTTTATTCATCCAATTGTCCATCCAATTATCCATCCAATTATCCATCCATCCAAAGTCTCCATACAATTTGTGTTCTAGTCATATAACAGTGCCTTCGAAGCTGTGTAGGTGCTCTGCCCGGCAATGCAAAATTGAAACGTGAAAATTGTGAAAAGAAATTGGTCCGATGGTGTAATACTATTTTATATGAAATCTTGGTCAATCTTACGCACATAATACATATAAATATTTTGAAATAATTTTGCTTCCGAATTGAATGAAAAAAAATGGTTTTCCATAGATTTTCGTGAATTCTCTCTCAAGTGTCTTGAATTTCTGTGAAGGTTTTACCCAATTTCTGTTTAACGTGAAGCAACTGGCCCATTATTTACAAAACTGAACTTGAATAGAGCCTTGACAAAAATCAAAAATTTATGAATTGTTCAAATTCTGTGAAACAACCGTTTATCGGAAAAAGTCTATTAATATATTTTGATTATAACCTCTAAAAGTACCTTCTAAATTATTAGTATTATATTAAAATGTACACGTCCTAACCGGGCTATATGAGATTTTTTACCACACCGTTTTCAAAGAAATGGTAAAATAGAAAAAAAATATATACGCACATTTGCTTCTCATCCTTTCCATACTTTAAAACTGTATTTAAAATATATATATTTATAATTGCTTTATCCCACGTACGCATCAGGGATCTCGATACTAGAGCATTCAGTCTACTTTCATTCTTCCTCTACCGGTTCCTTGCCTCACTGCCATACATCAGCGAAGATACCAGCAATGTTGTGGACTGCTTCGCTTCTTTTGACATTTTTTTTTCTGTTGGCGCAAACCACGTCCAGTTCTCCATTAATAGAGTTTCCTGCAGTAACCTTTCTTTTAATATCTCTTGTCAGCCTTTACAGCTCTCTTAAACATACTTCCCACAAACACAACATACACAAATCACCTGCTCCAAGTATTCACCATTTACAACTATATTGCACACAGTTTTCGCAATGTCTCTTTCAAACACGATTAGACTACTTTCAGATTACTTTCATTCATCGTTAACTCATTCTTCATATATTTTTTATCCTAGACACGAGAGACTGAGCTTAAAAAGGGCCCAAAAGGTTAATAAAATATATACAACAGTTAGTTACCCAAGCAAACACCAGCCTGTCTCTCCATGGTGTACCCCCAGTTGTAATCAGTGTTCTGAAAGATAGGGGCCAGCAGAGGAATCTCAGTGAGAAGCGACTCTGGTCCCCCGGCCTCCAGCAGCAGGACACTCCATCGTCCGTTCTCCGACAGCCTGTTGGCCAGCACACACCCGCTGGACCCGGCCCCCACTATCACAAAGTCGTACTCTTTCTTGGGAGCGTTAACACCTGGAAGTATATACAAGATATTATCATTTTGACAACCGGGCAAACTAATCAGCGATTCTTGATTATACGAGGGATGTCCATAAAATATGGTCTCCAATGTGCTGCGGTCGTGAGGAACGGTTTTACGGGTTTCCCCATCCCAAATGCTCACCACGCTGCACTCTCTATCTTAGTCTCGGCGTGGCAGCTGTTCGCTATAGAGCTTCCGCTCGCCACACCCGCCAGGTGTGAATAACGCTCTGTAATTAGTTTTTTTGGAGCTCTGTGATATGGTCATATCAGTAAGACCATTATTGACAAGATTTTCAAAAAACATTTGGAATACCACAAGGTCTGCGCAAGGAAAAATGCTCACCAAAGGTCGATCACAAACAACAACGGGTTAAATGAGCCCGAATTTCTTGAATGCTACTCATCGATTGTGGGGAATTCTTGGACTCGTTTGTGACTGGGGTCGAGACCTTCTAAACCCACTTTTCGCGCTCACACACTGTTTTCGTACACTTTACGCAGCTGATAGTGAATGTCTACCAGGGTATTTATTGTTCTTTGCACACAAAAAACGAACTAGAGAACATAATTCACACCTGGCGGGTGCGGCGAGCAGAAGCTCCATCAAGAATGGCTGCCGCGCCGAGACTAAGGCTGGGCGCATACATCCGATTTTTCCTTCTGATTGTCTGATCAGACAACCGGAAGGCCTTCGCGCCATACATTTCTTATGAAAGCCCGCACACATCCGATTCGAAAACCTGATCGGTAATAAAAGTAGGCCACGCCCTTCCACGCCGGCCGTCCAATCCGATCTGAAAAAGGGCGCGGCCCCGGTCGTATTACCTATCCGGTTTTATAATCGGATGTGTGCGGTGTTAATCCGATTCGATTGTCTGATCAGACAACCGGAAAGCAAAATCGGATGTATGCGCCCAGCCTAAGCATCACAGAGAGTGCAGCGTGGGGGAACCAGGCTATACGCCAATGTTGCCAGATCGCGCGTAAAATCGTTCTTCGCGACCGCAGCACCTTGGAAACCTTATTTTACGGACAGTCCTCGTATTTTCAGAACTTTAATTGATTTCAAGTCCTTGGATTGTATGAAAATTTCTATATTTTATTAGTTAGGAGCAAGTGGATTGTAATGGGGTATTTTCACAAACTAAGAATTTGCCACCCTTGCTCACTATCTTTGGTGCCGTGGTAACAAATGAAGGAATTTTAAATGTGTTTTTCGAACGGTAATGCTTTCAGAAATTCATAAATCCCTACTAATACGTTACTGCTGTATTTTTTTTTAATAGTCTTTAACTTGTGTTTTGACCGGTTTTCTCCCCTAATTAGTTCTCCTTGTTTTTTTTTTACGGAGTGCCCGTTTAATGAAGATTCTATAATGATTTATATCATACGTAAACCTGAGTGGTAGTTACTCTAAGTATCACCCTGGTGAAAAACCACCATTCAGAATCGAAGCATTGACCATCATTTTAATAAAACGCGAAAGCTTTCGACCATAGGTACACAACCTTTAATGCGTTGAATCGAGAAAAACATGCTTTTGCGTAACTACCAATATGCTATACACAGTATCCGGAAAGTTGTAGTTCAATCGGAAAACTGATGAATCTGCATCACATGGAAAACCGAAATTCTTTTTTTCGATCTGAACATCTATTATTTTTTTCAACAAATGGAGGCGTGTACATATTTTTTGGGCCTGGTCTATGCTTCGACACATTTCAAAACACCGCTGAATTTCAGCCCTCTAGCGACCGAAATACCAATTTCGGTCTCGATTAAAGCTCAAATAAAAAAAAGTTTTACCACAAAATCGACTTGCCGCCTGCATTAAGAGTTTCCATACACTTGTAGCACAAGTACATTTTGTGTTGTATAAAGTACCTAAAAACTAACGCAAATGTATTTTAGAGCATCATCTATTTTTTTATTGTTTTTTTTAAATGCCTTCAAAATATAATATTCGGCACGTGTTGTGTTCGGTTACTATGATTTACGCTCGTCTATCAAGGTTAAACTAGGCGTACGTTATAATGTACGCATTCAGAGATGGCGCCAAATTAAATTATGTTAGGTTTAAACACTTTTGCAAGTCCTGGCAAAGAGCCTGACAGTCCAAAAAAGTCCGGACATTTCAATCGCATAATGCAAATATCAGGTACGCACTTCATAACGGTATGCATTTTTTAGTAAGATGGTCCATAAAATGTGGGTTACCATTTTTACAACACAATCGCCAGATTGCGCATTCTATTGAGTATTTGCGAGTTCATTTTTGCTATCCAAGCTCAAAACGCAACTGTAGAAAGAGTGTTTTCTCTAATGGGAGCACAGTGGACAAAATAGCGTAATAGATCATTTGTACCCTCGGTCAGATCGTTGTTGGTGATTCTATTCAACCTTAAAACTATGAAGAATTCTATAAGAAAACTTTGAATGAACGGGAGCTGCTCCATTAAGTATCTGGCCCTGAAAAATATTAAAATTTATATATTTGTCGAAAACAAGTGTTAAGTTTTGAAGAAGATATTCTATATTTGAATTTGAACATGTTGATTATTGGCAACTGCAATTAAAATTATTGTTTGATGTCCATGAGTGGATTGTTAAAGAAGATCTATTTTTTGTTTTTAGATCAGTGGGAAATTAATAAAGATATAAGACTTATTTGATATTACTTATGTAAGTTTTATCACTTATATTCCATCTAAACCAAAAAATCCGGACAAATTAAAGGGCCGGACAAAGTCCGGACAAAAGGCTAGATATCCGGACATGTCCGGATTAATCCGGACGAATGGTAACCCTATCCGCACGGGTGTTTCTGCGCCGGACAAGCTCGGCAAACAAATCAACCGAGCATATTCGTGTGCGAATGTTGTGCTTAAAGTTAAACGGAACGACATTATAATCTACGCATAATCCATCCTAATATTTTAAAGACTTTTCAATTTTCTAAATGGTAACCCTACGTGCGGATCGGTCAGCAGAGCATATCCGTATGTGAAAGTTGCGCTTTACGAGCGTTTTCGCATGAATTTCATGGTCACATTTCATAGGAGACTGGTTGTTAACGAATGCGAGCAGGGAGCAGGTATTTCAACTTGACAACATTCATTAAATATTAACCTCTAAACAATCATAAAAAAATTTACCGTTTATATTTTTTACTAGCAACAGTTGCCTACTTACCGCCCACTTACAAATCTGTGTTAATCGGAAGTATTATGTTTAGCATGTTAAGAGGAATATAAACGCTATAAATATTTCGATTCTCATGCCTACAAAATTTAAAATCGCGCGTCGTATTTGCACGAAGCAACAAGCGAAAAAGTGGTTTTTATTTATTTTGTGCATAATTTTATAATAATGAAAAAAAGTTAGAACGTACAAAACCTCAAAAATAGTCTTAGCTATAAAGGGATATTTTTAAAAATTGTTTCTTATATTAATTACTTCATAGTTAAGTCATGAAAAAACTTTTTTTTTGTGGTTTACGCTTATATTTTTTGTTACGTAGATAATAATTTTATTGTAATTCCAATACACAGAACAGCTAGTAAAAGCTTCAATTTATCCGTAGCATATTTTTTGAAGTTCATAATGTAAACGGATTCGTCGTAAAGATGAATCTAAATAGTATCTAAATAGGATTTCACGTATAGTTTCATCTTAACCCCTCAGCCTAATTTGTTCACTTTTTGCAATAGCTCATGCAGGTTTCATAGAAATTGTTATATTTTCCTTACTGTCGTAGAGATACATGTGATCTAAACGATGCTAGAAAGAGAAAACATCACGCTTTACGAAAATTAAAATGTGCTCCCCTATGAAACCAAAGTTTCCGACCGCAGCACAGTGGTCCCAAATCGCTTCTAGCTAGTCAAAAATATTTTTCCACGGAATGTGATGCAAAAGGGTAGGAGATAATAAAAATTATTTAAAAATTTTACATTTAATTCAACCACTGTTACAGAATTTTCAAAGTAAAATAAAATACTAATAAATTGCGTGTGGTACAATGATTCAAATAAGTCATAACAATCTGTTTATTTTAAGTAATGAGTTAAAAATATTATTTGTAACATAATATAAGAACCGAATGACATTTGTTTATGGTCGAGTCACAATCATCACTTTTGTTAAATGATAATATTCCTATGTAGCACTGTCAACAGATCTCTGCAGTTTCTTCGTTGGTACTTCCGAAATCGACAATAATTTTAAGTCATCACTAGATAAGCATGGGGATGTTTAGATATTGTGGTTATTTCGGATATTACAGCTTCCCGTTTTCCATCTGACTTCAAACTGACTTAAGCAGCATGAAATAGTTCTTTTAGACTTCGAGAATTCAGAAGACATTTAATTTTTCTTATTTTACTTTTTAACGAGCAAAAACCAAATTATTTTTCTGGCTCACCACGTAGTTCATCATCATACGTATACCGGAAGAAAAAAAAACTGTATTAAGCCATTTCTGTTTTTTTTTCTTGAATTTTAGAGCATCTTCGACCATTTCCTGCGAAATATTAATAGAAATGAAGCGATATTCTTTTTTTCCATTTTCTATGACATATTAATAGAAATCAAGCTATTTTTCTTTAGTAAATTTTTCTCGAGACCTCTAAAATTGTTTTTGTCAAACAAATTTTTTCCGTGTTGCAGCATAACTCGACTTCGTCGCGCTTTTTTCTTCTAACATCTCGAAAATATCAAAAATATAGATCAAGGGTAGAGGCTCTGTAAAAGTCAAAAGAGCACGTAAGAGCGGACAAATTCTATAAGAAGATATAGATAAAGAATGGTTTTATTATGAAAATTGTTTAGAGTTTGGAGGTACAAATTGGTACACGATTTTGAAAGTTTAATCAAACTTTGGCAAATAATTGTAAATATTGGTAATGGTTTTACGATTTTTTAATGACTAATAAAAGTAATATGGAAGAAGCAAATTATTAAATACTTAAATAAATTTGAAAGAACATACTATGGACTTTAATTTTTCTCTTGACGTAATTTTTCTCCGATTTCAAATAACACCACTAACGACAAAATAGCGCATACACCCGAAAGAGATGGGCCGCGGGGAGGCCGCCTGGCACATTCAAAGTGTTGTGTTTACATCGTTGCCACGTGCAGCGCGTATTGTTTTAATTTTTTTATCGATGCGAACATAATGCTATGGACTGTTTTCTATGCTGTGAGTATATTTTTGTACATAAATAAAAACATCATTGAAATCTTTTTGTCTAGCTAGATTGTTTTAAGGGAACCACTGTGCGCAGTATGAAAAAAAATATTGGTGACTGGACAACTCAGAATCATACAACTTCAACACCTCTTTTGAAAAGTCATTAAAATAAATTAATATTATCTCTTTGTACTTCTAATAACAACTGTATCACTTCAGCGATTTTATTTTTGTGAACCCATTCATTCTTATTTTGTTACTACTGATACCCTCCTGTGTAACACTGTATACTTGTAATCTCATGTATCATTTAATGTAAAACGCCACCCTACGAAGTTAAAAAAAATAAATAAATGAAATAGGTTAGATTATTAGGGCTATTTTTCAATTTTTTTTTTAAATAAACTTTTAATGACTTTTTAAATGGGTTTGTTGCGTGATTCTGAACTGTCATAGAACTGATGAATAATAACAACACTTGAAAACTTATTTCATCACCTTTCTAACAGATTTTAGTTTTCGGAGACATTCAGAAATATTCAATTTATTTGTAATTGCAAATCGGAATTTTTCTGATCTTCTGACAGAATATGCCCGAGGCGTGGGGGATTAATAATAGCAAACGAAATTCTTGCAGATCATGTCATAATTACAATAACGCAATATCAAAAGTGAACTTTTTCATTTGGGAGCTGAATATGTGTTTATGTGTGAATATGTTTTTCTGACATGCCATGAGTAAATCTTCACCTCTTGTTTCTGTTATGTACATAATCTCTTATTTTATTATAATATTATAATTTTAGTTTTATATAATTCTTGATAAGGTAATAATCTATAATTGGTCGTATTTTTTGTATAATCTAGATATTATGATAAAACTCAAATTTGGTTTTCCCAAAGATTAAAAATTAAACTCAATAATAATTTTACTTTATATCTTTTTATGTTGGAAACAAAAGTTTAATTCACATTGAAAAAAAGTATGATATAAAGTTAGATTGATTACATGGTTATAAAATAAACTGAAGCTTTAACCTAAACACCTAAAAGCAATACTCATTCACAAAAATTAAATGAGATGGCATTAAATAAACCAAAGCCGATATTCGCAGATGTCGCCAACTTTCATGCTGGGAAATTGTGAAATAAAACACCAAGAATAAACATAAAATTACGTAGATATGCACTGTGGAATAAAAAGAAAATATTCTGGTTGGTTTATTTGTGAAATTCGCATAGATTCTGATTACACGACTAGGGATGTAATAATTTATTGAGATGAAAGTATGCAATAAACAAAGAAAAACCCACATCATTAGAATAATATTATGAGTTAAATAACGTATTATAATGTGGCGATGCCACGGAAACATAAACAAGAGAAGAAAAGCAAGAATATGCACTTAGTTAGTTGACTCCAGGAAGGATAAAGTCTATTTGCAAGGAAAACATTGATCTTTTACTTTGCTTCTTTATTTTTTCTCGTTGTTTATTTTTCATTTTAATATAAATAATATTTTTGACTAACCTGCCGGTAGGGGATAGTTGTCCCTCAAGAAGTCGAATATTTCTCCCCTCCGAGGGGTGTAGTTTGGGGCTGGGCTCATCTTCATCATGTCGAGGATACCCAGAGTTACATGCGACAGGAGAAACCTCCCCTGCCTCGAGTTTGGGGCTCCTGTGTTTACCCCATCAGAATATACACCACGCCTGTTGCTTGGAGATTCATCGTCGACGTTTACTCCATCAGAATATACACCACGCCCGTAACTTTGGGATTCATCGTCACTCCATCCGCCATCCGCATCATCTTCAAACTCAGACAGATATGCGTCGTTTGACCCTCCATCCTTACTCACAACATCGTCGTAATCATCCCCAAATGACGTAACACTGTTCAAATTTAAACATAAAAACGCCACAAAAAACAATGATTTTAATAATCGACTCATTTTTAGATTTGCTTCATTACACGATATTTGCAGTGTGTATTCTTTAATGCTTTTACCCTTCTTCTCAAAGCGAGACAAGGAACGGTATTGAAGATTCAGAAAGCTGGACTAACTGCACTTTACAGTAATATAATGATATAACTCGTTTACTTCCTTCTTCCTTAAAAGCAAATAACGTGAAAGACCTGACTTTTAAGTTGGTATTTATATAAATTTAATAGTGATTATTAAAAATACGCACTTTTTAAACTAACCTACGCATTTGTTCAGTTTATGGTCCTAATGGCTGGACACGCACACTTCGAATAGTTGCTTTCATCAATGTTCCTTAATATTTTAATCGCAAACAATCGCAAAAAAAATTAATTACCCAATTATAATAACGAGTTGCTCACCTTAATACATACCTTCATTATATATCAATGTTTCTCAAATGTTTAATACCATTTGTTCTAATTCTGTAGTATTTATTTATGAAGATATCTACAAATTTGCGAAAACAATTTTTTTTTTCTTATCTATTCACGGCCCCACGTTCTGTAATCAACTATTACTTGTATTTTTCCTTTTGTTTTCAAATGGTAATGCATAGTAAATGTTGTTATTTTATTAAACGCCCGCCAATACGTGTAATATATATCAGATGTAATAATGCTTGTCATTTTACAAACATAATAGATGTTCACAACAATTTTCTTTATTCATAAAATAATTTTAGTTGGCACTTTTTTTTACATGCTTTTCGACTACCACACTAGTCACACGCCCATATGATGGTAGTCAAAATTTGTATACATAATTATATAAATGTTATTAATCCTTTAAATATAAAAAGTTTTTTTTTGTTAAATACAATGTTTTTTTATAAAGACGGGGAATTCTTTAACTGGTTTCTTACTCAAAGCTTTTGACTCGCAATCCGAAGGTCGCAGTATCGCCATGAAAGGCTATTCCCTAAAATTTGTGATAAGGAACCGTTTTTCCGCTGTTAGATTTGTGTGATTTTCTACGGCTGTTATTTGCTTTTTCTATCGGCAGATGTCAAAATTTCAGCTGTGAGCTGTCACGTATTTTAGTTTGGGTCGTTTTAAACACGAATTCCTGCAAGTATGCATGACTTATTCATTTAACAGCTGTAGAAAATCACACAAATCTGACAGCACTTCTCGCGGGAGAACGATCTCTTATCACAAATTTTAGGGAATAGCCTTTCTGGTGTAAGACCACCATTCATAATTGAAACTTGCTTGAAATGGCTTTAGCCGTGTTTGGTTACCAGATCTGAATAGCCAGAAACTTCCCCACCGTTCCCATGTCCTTCCCCTCCCCACTACCTTCAGCCTCACAACATACCCCAATTGGGGATGCCATAGTCTCGCTGGCTCCAGACGGGAGCAGCTGGGACCCTTGTGAGGTATTCGTATTAAAAAAAGGACGGCGAGGGTCTGTTTTAGGAGTGGATGGAATGAACTCGGCAGTATTGGCAGTTCGGTGAAATCCCACTAGCGGTGAATGATATGATTCGTTCGTGCCACGGTTGTCACAGTAGAAAAGACGGTGGAGTCGTGTAGATTTAACAGGGACACGGATATTTATAAAAAAATTACATTTGAAGGGATTGTCTATGAGATTATTCAGTAATTTAATTAATTTAATTCAGTAAGAATAGCATGTATTCTCCGAATTAAAAGCGGTGGTTTTATTACGGTATTTTATTTATTTGGAAAGTGCGGTGCATTTATTATTTTTTTAAATATTTAATATATGCAGGGGAGGTAACGGTCTAAAAAGAAGATGTGTGGAGTGCACTTAAATAAAAAAGGGCTGAACCTGAGTTTTGAAGGTGCGAACAAACACAAAAGTCGTCAAATCATTCAACATCCGAATTACAGGGCACGTTGTTGAGAACCAGTTGTAAAAAGACTTAATATCATTTCATATTCAGTAGTAAAATGTAAACCTTGTATAATTTATACACGACCTCGGAGTTATATATGATGAAAAAATAGAATTTATATACCACATAAACCACATTACAGTAGTTTGAAATCACTAGGATTTTTACTGAGAACCGTTGAAAACTTTTGATTCCTGTCATAAAATTTTTATTTGTCTCATTAGTTCGTAGCCAATTCCGTCGTATGGTCACTGGTCACCTCACCCTAAAATTCATATAAAAAATGACGAAAGAATTCAGCGAAAGTTTCTACGATTTATTAATTTTAAGTTAAATAATCACTTAACAAATTAACTACACTTTTTGAAGTGAAAATTTCTTAGGCACCGTTGTGATTTAAAACTTGATGAAATGATTAAACAACACTAAAAAGAGACAAACACACACATCTATAGTATTTAGCCTGCGAGAGAATGAGATGAGAATAATCGGTCTCCTCTTTGTGCGGTGCTTCGTAGCCTCCACACTCTTGTCTACTTTGGTTTTCTGTAGGTTTAACTGCTACCGCGTGTGAACTGCACGCTTGGTATTTTTTATTTTATTAAATACCTTAACCACTCAGGTTAATTTGTTCGCTTTTCGGAACAACTCATTTAGGTCTCATAGAACGTACGGAATCTAAATTTATAAATATATTAATTTTTACATGGAACGACGAAAAAGTGAGGTAACTGTAAAGTTTATGATGCATTTTTCTAATAAAATATCTATTTGTTTTAATTTTTATTCTTCAGAAAAAAACAGTGTAGTTGGGTTATTTTTAAAAGATTTTTAGGTATACATACAAAAATTTTATATTTCAAAATTATGTGTGTATTTCGAATTATGTATGTTTTGAAAAACTACTAATAATGAAAAAGCGTATTTCATAACCTCACACAGTTTTTAGTTTTCAGATGCGTTCAGAAAAAATTCCTTTTATTTGGATTTTATTGTAAAGCGGTAATATTTAGACCTTCCGTCAAAGTAGGCCGAGGCCTGAGTAGTTAAAAATACACACTTTTTTGAGGATCGGCGAAGAACCCGTGTTTTTTTTTTTTAATTGTACGTTCGGAGCTTAACTGTTGCGAACTTTTGAGTGTAGTCATTTAAGAGTACCTGCTCGACTCACTGGGCATCTATTTCAAATGGATCATATCACTATCACTCAAGGATCTATTTCAAATGCTAGTCATCGGTCAAAGTTAGAATAAGTCGGGGGTAACATTGACCACGCCTAAAAGTAACCGTTGCAGACTTACTAATGAAAATTCAGATTTTTTATTTATTATCTTTAAATATGTCCCTGAAGCGACCCAAAAACCGGAATAGATCATTTATAACTATTCGTATGTGTTTATTATCAAAGCCCAAAGGTCAAAATTGATCAAAATAAGCAAGCCTTACGTTACAATTTCTATTTTTAAATCATACTTCAACGATTTTTTTATGTCAACATGTTATTTCTGATAATTTCGTTTTATTATTTTTCAAGTTTATTGTATACTGTAATGTAAGTAATTGTTTTTTGCAACTTATTGTTTATTATTTAACCCTTGTGTAAAAAATTCTACATTCTACGCAATGTAAAAGCCCCAGGTGTATAAAAGAGAAAATAAATTAATATAAAAGAGTAAATTTAATATTGGAGTGTTTTCCGGCTGTCCTCGGATGCCAAAAAGATGACGCTGGTTCTCCTTAGCACCTTACATTGAATTATCAGTATAACAAACACGGCATTCCCATCTGGCGCCAAGGTACCTACATACATATGTAGGTACCTTGTTAGTTATTAGTTAGGAGAGGATCTGCAATTTGTACTATAATAGTTTCTGTGATTCTGTCCATTAATCCCAACTTTAGAGATGCTAATATAAGTTGTCCTTCGATAGAGCCCCTGCGCTTAAGTAATGCCTGGATCACACGTACCGAGTAGATGGGCGAGACAGCAAAATAATACTAGGCCGAGAGAGTTGGGTAGACTGGTAGGTGATTACATGTTTTTTTTTTAAATTTGGCACCGAGTCAGTCGGTCAATTCAGTTGCGACGCTACATACTAGCGAGACAATGGATCGCAAAAAATAATTAATAAAGTGCTGCTAGCGACGTGAGTGTACACGTACCGAGCACTCGGCCGAGAGCACTGTTTCGCCCATCTACTCGGTACATGTGATCCAGGCGTAATAATTAGTGTATTTATTACGCGTCGTTACTTTTCGCAAACGAGTCTTTTATGACATCGTACCAATCAGCTAACACGTGTGTAGCAAGGCTAATGCCCTCATTTCACACTTATTCTTTACCCCCCCATAAACTCATAATTATTTTGTCAATAAATCGAGTCACCAATATTAAATAAGGCCCGTTCACTTTTGTACTTTCAAATATTTCTCCTTAGACGGCCTCCGTGGTCCCGAGGTAAGAATCTCGACTCACAATCCGAAGGTCGCGGGTTCGAACCCGACGTGAATTTTATTTGATTAATTTGTGTTATTTCACAAAGTATTCATTTAAAAAATAATATGTAGTATATTTGCGGCACGTTCCAGAGTGGAAGGTACTATCAGAATCGCCCTGGTGTATGACCACCATTCAGAATTGAAACACTGCTTTAGCCGTGTTTAGTGACCAGATCTGAATAGCCAGGTACTTCCCCACCTTCCTCTTCCCTATCTCCTTCCCCTCCCCACTACCTTCAGCCTCACAACATACCCCAATTGGGGATGCCACAGTCTCACTGGCTCCAGACGGGAGCAGTTGGGACTCTTGTGCGGTATTTCATATAAAAAAAATATCTACTACCAAGATCAATTTATAAAAATCGCCGCTGAATCAACGACTCGAATTCAATAGCTATTCGACTACTGAAACAAATAAATGGTAATATTTTGCTATTTTCGGTTCCACGACGATTGATACCCCGACAGTTTGCTCTCGGACATAATGTCAGTTTAGGGTAAATACGGTTTATCTAATTGCACAAAATATAAATAAGTGTCGCCGAAAGGGTGTGCGTCCTGAGGAAAATTATTTCCCTAAGAGCCTGTGTCATCTTTGAAGATGCTGTATGGAGGGACTTTTTGAGGAGAAGAAGGAGTGAACATGGGTCTTGAAGAGCCATGTTGTTGGAGGGAGGAAACACGGAAGCCTGCAAATCGTTCCTCAGCTGAGCTATTGAACTCAAGAACGAGCCGCGGAAACGACCCGTTCTCTTGTAACAAATGTCAACCGTGTACATTATGTTGATGCGTGTTTGGGGTTTTTCCCGGCTATGCACCGACAGTAAAACATATATTTTCATTCAAATGCAACTGTTTATCTTTACATTGTATATAACAGCGTAGAAATGCAAAAACTTGACACTGTATAAATTTGTTTGATATTCATACCACCTTATTATCAAGGGTAGTTTTGAAGTCGATTTTAGGGTTAATATTGGTAAAAATTGCAGAAAAAACTGTAATTTTATAATAGTTGTAATTTCGGGGGACCAATTGTCGATCACCGCTATTTTTAGTGCCATTTTTGTTAAGTATCACATCAATGGCGCTACTTAACTTTATAACGAATGAAAAAATTACTTAAAAACATATCGCACTTAAAATACTAGCGCAGCTCTGTGAAAAATCGAGATATTATGATTGCAGGATTTGTGAAGCTTTATATTTTTTGTTGACGTTTTATACAGACGTCAGATCTACCTTTCATACGAAAAACGTTAGTAAACTTAAAAACATCAATCCAAAATTTAAAGAAAAGAAATTATACACATTTCAAATATGGAATTTTAATTAATCAAAAATGAAATATTTTTCTGATTCAAATTAAACATTGAAATTCACACAATCATTGTCTTTGAAAATTTGCAAGCAAATTTGAGTTCGTTACGCAGAAATATTTCAAATGACGCATAATATCACAGACAACTGAATCTAGATATATTTTATATGGGATAATTTGTCATTTAGCGTGCTGTGTAGGGAATTCAATTTGGGGCACAATAAATCTGTCAATACTATGGAAAATTTTAAATTTAAGTCAGCATATTTGTGTGAAAATAAAATGTTTATAATTAAATTTAGGTAATACTCTCTTAAGTTTTTACTAATAATTCTAATGTTTTTACATTAGCTCCACACAGGAGGCTCTGAGGAAAACAATTTTCTTCGGGGCCTATGTCGTCTCTGGGGTTGTTGCGTGGAGGGTCATTATAGGAAAATTAAGTTTTGGGAAGGAAATAGTTATGAGGGATGGGTACTCGTAAGTGGGTAAATGGGTAATCTGGGGTAAGTGTGTCCGGGAGTGACGGACCTCTGAATCCAACCCTCCTACGACGGTGCAAGGCAATGCTCCGAGAGAGACCTGCTGAAGAGCCCTTAACCAGTATCTCCCGATCCAGCGTGCCACGCAGCTGGTGAGCAGTCGTAGACGCATTCGCCGCCAAGACCCGGACAAAACTCACCTCATGAGTTTTCGGATTCATCTAGAAATATTACATTTATTTGGATTTTACTGTAAAACAGAAATTTTCTGACTTTCCGACAGAATACGCCCGAAGCCTGAGGGGTTAAGTACGTTTATGTATTATGATCGTGATCTGTTGGAGTGTTTTGGCCTCAACAAACTGAACCTCTCCCGACGGGGGTTGGTTGGAAGGGTTCCATATTGGCTGCAAGCCAACTCTACAATGGGTTTGTCTGTAATTCCAGACTAGTAACACTTTTAACCAAGTACCTAATGGTTTATAAAAAAACGTTTGCCTTTAAGAAGTAGTATTGATTGTGGTTATCTTTGAAGATTTTTCTGACGAGTTCAGAAAATCTTTTGTTACGCAGGTTTTTAAATTGATTTTCTTGGATTAAACGGCTTTTTGAAACGTTTTTAATTTTTATGTCAACATTGCCAACAAAAATCATATGACGTTTTTTCGACTGCCATTGTGGTAATTTAGCAAACCAGCTAAAAAAGTTACAATTTATAATTCTGAGGCTTGATGCTGGAAGTGCATGTTATGTCGAATTTTTTAGTCGCTCCGGAATGAAGATCGTTAAGATAGACCACAATTTCATTAATATAGAGCACCTCACGATAAAATAATGGACGTTTTCCAAAGAGTATTTTCCGGTACCTGACATAGTCACTTCTAGCTATATTCCAGAATACCACTTGACCGTACCAGTAAGCAGTGTCGCAGAAATAGCTCCAATTTTGACGAAGCTTTTTAAAATGTCGAGAAAAAAGACATAAAGGTAAACACCTCACGTACTCATAAAGCCAGAGCCAAGCAAACAGACATACTAAATATACGGGATCGATCAAAAGTTGCTCGGCAATTGACCGTTGTATCGCGGTCATACTCTTTCTATAAATCTATTGTTTATATGATCTGGAATGACCTATATGTTCTCTTATTTTAAATTTATAAAACATTGTTTTCCCATGATCTATGATGAATGACGACCTATGTGATCATTTATTTGATTTTTTTCAGTCCAGATTTCAATAACTTAAAATATGAGTGAAACTATTCAAGTGTAATATGTAAAGATATTCCAAAGACGTTTAATATCGGATTCTTTTTGCTGGAGCAAAGTTATTTTTATTTCTGGAACTGTGCCAAAAATAGTTGAATTAATTTTCTTTATAAATTCCCTTTCTAGATATGCATTGTGGTCTGGCTATCGTCAATCAGAATACTAATCAGGGTTGAGGTTGAATATGCTTTTGTCTTTCTTTTTTCACTATAATAAGGAACTCCAGTGAAAAATATTATGGCTTTAAAAAAATATGTTCATATAGACCAATAAACGCTGATTCTGAATATATAAGTTGTATTAAATAATATTTAACGTAGAGTAGTTGTATTAAGTAATATTTAACGTAGAAAAAATATATTAAAAAGTCCATTTTAAAACAGTTCGTTAAAACACCCTGTCAATTTGGTATTATTGAATTTGTGAGGCGTGACGTCACCTCGTCCATAAAACGCTCCAATGCTGAAATTCAAAATGGCCGTCGATGATCAGCTGATTCCAGTTGCCTACAAAATTCATACTTCGGTTGGTCTTGATGACATCACACTAGATTCGGTGGTTTTCGGGGTATCTTGAAAAATTAATACTTTGACATTTATTTTAACTATTAAAACTAACTATAAAAATAAATATGCAGTTATTTAAGTTAGAAGGTCATTATTCATTTAAAAAAATTAAAAACATTGGACTGGAGTTCCTTATTGCACTAGAATAGTGACAACCCTTTGTTCAATATGTTGGTACTACTGTCAGGCGATATTCCTCATCAAAATAAGTCTTTCACGAAGGGCTCCCAAAACGTAATTTTCTCGTTTGTTTGTCCGTCAGGCATGTTTCGTCATCGTCAAGGATATCCCTATCTTATTGTGGACGAAATAATAATTATATAAACCTATGTTATAATAAACCTTCAGATATCCATACTCCTTGAGATCTTTGCTTATTTTAACAGCATAAATAATATATTCTTTTTTTACATGAGCTCCACAGGAGGCCCTGAGGAAAACAATTTCCCTCAGGGCCAATTTCATCTTTGGGGATGCTGTGTGGAGGGTTTTTTCTAAGGAAAGGAAGGGGAGGAGAGTTCTGGGAAGGAAAAGGGTTTAAGGGGTGGGTAGGAATCTGGGGTTCAGTGTGTCTTGGTCATCCTCCTAGACAAACCTCACCCCATGAACCCGGGCACCCCTGCTAAATCACCAAACGTAGCGAACCACTTGGGGTGACCTATGGCAAAGGTGTTGGTTATCCAATAAAGATTTCCGGGGCGGGGGTACCCATTCCCGCCTCCCAAATTTATAAAAATGTATGTAGTTTCAATATCCTTCACCACATTTTACAAGTATGTAGTTTTGAGGTGTCTCAACGGAGACCGGACAAACTCACTCAACACTTCCTTTAGTTAGAAAAAACGTAAAAGATATCTTAAAAATTGATTAAATATTTTACGTTCGGTTAGGTTATTGGCTATTTTTCAATTGTTTTTTCATAGCTTTTAATGAATTTTCAAAGAGGTATTGAGTTGAGTTGATTCTTAGTTGGCATGGAACCATCTGAACTGTAAAGTTGTACCATACAAGAGAGTCAACTGTCAACCTAACGAACCGAATATCATTGAAACTCCCGTTCACCTCCAATTGTTCATCGGAGATGAACATACATAAAAACATCAGAATACGTCGGATAAAAATTTGTTTCTCGGTCACTTTTTCTTGTTTTTAATAGAGCCAACGTGGTGCTAAATTCGTCCTGCAATCAGCTCATAAATGTGGCAACCCTACGTCCTCTCGCCGATGATATATTGAATCATTGAACTTGCCAACAGTAGCGGGTTGGTTGGTTGTTGTCTTGCTAATGACCTCATGTGCGCACTCCTCTTCGGGCAGCGACCAATCAGTAACAAGTGACGCATTGTGGCACGAGAGGTATGTACCTTACCCACTTTGAAAACGTTTTTTCTTTAAAATTATTTTTTTCCTTCTTTTTTCTTTTTTCGTTAACAAAATGATAAAATCAACGTTTTAAGCCGTCACTAGGCTCCGACTCATTTTAAAGACTATAAAGAGCCGAAAGTAATCCCTAGCGACTGATTTTTTACTCTTAAACGAAAGTGCTAATCAAAAAAAGTTACAACATAAAGTGTTTCCCAGTAGTTTCCGGACACCATGTAAAATAATGTTTCTGCAATATCTTCTCTCCCTCTCTCAAACAAATTTGTACACATGCACAGATTGATAGATTTTTCAAAATTTCTGAAACACCTATTATTCTTTTTTTTTCGTATTTCTTGGGCATTAAACTATGTAACAATTTCTAGACATTTTGGTTTTTGAAGAGTTTTATTAAATGTACATTTGTTACTTAAATTTAATTTTTCTGCTAACTACCACTAGCGGAAAATTAGTAGAATAATAGGTATTTTGTTTTTTGAAGAGTTTTATTAAATGTACATTTGTTACTTAAATTTAATTTTTCTGCTAACTACCACTAGCGGAAAAATTAAATTTAAGTAACAAATGCACATTTAATAAAACTCTTCAAAAAACAAAATACCTATTATTCTACTACTTCTGCGTAGATTTTCGCAATTCTGAAATGAATTATTTTGCACTGATAATATGTTATAATTATGTCAATGTTATAGTTAATGCAATTTTTATCGAGGTTAGTAATATTTTTTGGCTAACCGAATTAATTGGTAATGTTGCAGGAATTTCTGGTAATAAACTATTAAACCTTGCTCCAAAATCTACGCATTGTTCTGTGCGCAAAGCGTTATCATTGATTTCAAACTTTTGTTATATTATTCCCCTGTGCGATTTTTCACTGAAAAGCAATAATTGAAGGGGAATTAATCTCCTTCTGTTTTCGTATGGTGATAGTGGGAAGACTAGACGGTAAACATCCCAGCCTGATTATAAAATAATCCAAATGTCCAAAGCTGCATTTCCACAAAGTGAGGGTCGGCCGCAATTGTAGTAGTCCGCTCCGGGCGCCGACTTGCCAAGGCACCAAGGCGCCAAGGTGCCAAGAAACCAAAGCGCTATCACCTAACACAGTGTTCCGCAAAGTGTGTGCCACGGCACAGTGGTGTACCGTAGTCCTCAGCTGGTGTGCCTCATCGCAATGCTACATTGTAACAAAGTAACATTGCGACGCTGTACCAGCTTAGGCGATCCGACTATCGGATCAGTAATAAAATAGGCCAGACGGACATATTCGCTCATTTAAATGAGCTCAACCAAAAAAGCAAGGCAAGAATTCTAATACTTTAACTTCATCGGATAAGATTGAAAGCTTTCGCGCTACGTTGGTGTTATGGATCAGTCACGCCCAATGGTACGTACTAATGAAATGTTCCGAAATGTCATGGCTGCCGATTCAATAAAAAAAGAGCAGGCTTTGATAGTGAAACACTCGAAGCACAGGCTAGCGAAACACAGCAAAAAAAATTAACTCGTATTTTCCTAAGTGTGACCTGCAACCTATGGACTGGGTTCGAAATCCATTCTCAGATAGCATTTTCCTTGGACACTTACCGATAAACGAGCAGGAAAAATTCTGAAGATAAAAACTCAGACATTGAAAGTAAAATTTTCCGAAACAGCGATCACATTTTTGGCTACGCATAAAAAATGAGTATCCACTGCTTTCAAAGCGCACTATTGCAATTATCTTACCATTTGCCACGATCTATGAATGCGAATTGGGGTTTTTAACTCCCACTACGATATGGAGAGAACGCCTGAGAACGAACGACGAAGAGATGAGAGAAGTACGAGTATTACCAATGATTGCTCCAAGTTTTGATCGCCTATGCTCAGTTAAGCAGGCTCACATTTCTCATTAAACATGTTTTCATATTAAATTGATTTTAATAATAAATAATAAACATTGTTTTTTTCTTTGGTGTACCTCTAAAATTTTTTGCTTTGGTAGGTGTACCTTGATCCCAAAAAGTTTGCGGAACACTGACCTAACACGGCGCCCCTGAGGCTCTTACCAGCGCGAGGCGCGAGACGTCCCCCGATGGTTGATTATTATCCACCCTCAGACGGTGATTATTTATCCAAATAAACCAATGTTTTTGGTGAAACTCGTGATTCGAACTTAAAACATCACCGTTTTGTGAATGAGAGATATGGGTTTTGTGAAGTTTTACATCTTAGGATATCAATTTTTTTTTTATAAAATATGCTAAGGTACTTTTGCGAGGATTATGTACAATTTGCATAAGATAGGTAGGTATTCAAATAATAATACCAAAGTATTTATAATGTTTGTTTTTCTATGTTAACATTAACCCCTCAGACTTATTTGTTCGCTTTTCGGAACAACTCATATAGGTCTCATAGAAATCATTGTCTCCCTCCTAAAATGGTTAAAAATACGATCTAAACGGAGTTAGAAAGAGAAAACACTACGCTTTACATTAAAATCTAAAAGACAACCACAAAATAATTGAAAATATACACCTTTACGAAACCAAAGTTTCCGACCGCAATTTGAAAAAAATTATGAAACCTTAAAGGAATTTTTTTATTAATTATTTTCACGTGCAACGACAAAAAATGAGTTGACAATATCATTTGCCTTGTAAAATATATGTAGGTATTTTATTTTTTCGGTATCGGTAATTTTAGTTAGAAAAAACGTAAGGTGAGCCATTTAAAAAAATCTTTATGTTTGTTTAAAAAATAATACCATAATATGTTTATCTCATTTCTTTTTAAGTGTATTTCATCACCTTTCAAAAACAGATTTTAGTTATCGGATGCGCTCAGAAATATTCCGTTTGTTTGGATTTTATTGCAAAGCAGAAATATATCGATCTTCCAACGAAATAGGCCCTAGGCCTGAGGGTTAAAAGATTTTCAATAAATGCTAAAATTAAAATTCTAATAAAAAAGGTTTGAACGAAGTTCGTAGTTAAGTTTTTGTAAGAAGGTCGTTTACAAAATATACTTCTTTACCCCTAATTATTTAGCTAATTTATGTAATTCCCGTCTATTATATACTGCTTGTTCCGCAACATTACCCAATTAATGGTATTTATCTAATTAAGGTATATTGTACATCGTACATAAATCTTTTTACACCTAAAAATATGAATGGTGAACGGGTCTATAATTTTAAATTTTCTTCTAGATATTTTTCCTTTCCGAGCCATCTGTCGGTTGGCAAACAGATCAAGATTGTTAATTTTGAAGGCGATTGGAATAACGGTTCGAACCGCTAGATGGTCAGTAATCAGTTTAGAGACTTATTCACAGATGGCATTACCGTAGTAGTTTCATACGTATAACCGCTATCGAATGCCTCCACAAAAAGTACTTTTATTATTATAAATAAATATTGTAAGCTCGCGCATCGGATAAAAACAATCAAGTGACTTATTACAGTTTGTTTGAAAGACAAAGTGGTTCTCCGTGTAACTTCCATAATCAAAGAAATCTTTTTTTTTGTTTTTGTTTAATTTTTATGTTTATTTTTGTTAAATCTCATCCGTGGACACTCAAAAACAGTTAACAAAACACCTTTGCATATAATATCCCAGGAAACACTTCCTTGCAAATAGAGTGTGGAAGCATGGAACATTCTTCCACAATAAGTCATCGATGTCACTAATTTAAACCTCTTGAAACTGAATTAAATTCTTATTTGGAGAGAAGAAAGGATTAACTTATTTTTAAATTTAAAACAACTCAATATTACAATATTAAATTTATTGCGAAATCAGATATGAGCGCATCAACAGAAATACCTGAAAAACCATTGACTGCAGGAACGGTCGGTCCGTTAGATAAATCCCCCGTCTTAACAAGCGGATTACAATCGTAGGTAGGTATGCTATCCTTGTTCTACCGGTATTACAAAGTAAGATTCTCCGAGGAACTAACGTCATTGATACCTTTGGCACCGGTGCATAGTCGAGAAACACACCAAACTCACGCCCAACGTGTGTACACGGTTGACAATTGTTACTTAAGAACGTTTTTACGTCTCGTTCTTGAGTTCAACAGCTCGGCTGTGCCGGCCTCTGCGTTTCTTCCCTCTTACAACAGGTGTCTCTTCGAGACCCATGTTCAGAAAGATCCTCAAAACAGCATCCTCGCCACCGACAGCATAGACTGTTCTATCTCCCAGCCTGCAAGAGCAACTTGCCAATGGTCATGCCGGTCGGGGGAGCAATCTTGCTGTTGAACGGAATTAATTCGGATACCGACATATTTAGCGTTAGTGAAGCCGCCTTTAAGGCAAGCTTTCTTAATGCTTATATAGTTTGTATACTACCAATAGGTTTTATAAAATACTCTTACAAATGTACTTTAAAAACGTAAAATTAATTAATAAGTATTGAATTGAATATTGTATTGAATTGAGTATTGAATTCAAATTCTTCAAAAATGACATAGGTCCTAAAGGAAATTATTTTCCTCGGTGGCTCCTGTGTGGAGTTAAGGCAGTTTTCTAGTTTAAAAAAAAAAAAAACATTTTTTTTTTCTTCATATTTCCAAAGTTTAAATATTCAAAAATGTCTACTTAAAAGGATTTTTCGAAATTCGCACTATTTTAAAAGCTTTAACCATTTTAATTTAGTTTAGGTTTAGACGGAATCTAGCCAGAATCTGAATAGAACAAAATTTAAAGGCATTTTTCTCAAAACTACTCATTCGAGACGGTTGTCACTGTATCTCAAGTTCTGCGAAACCAATTTGCTTGAAATTTGGTGTGAGCCTTCTCTATACATTATTCTATGGCGGGAACCAAAACTATAATCAAATTTAAATTTTTACTATTATAAAAAAATTTGGAAAGCCAAAAAAAATTGTTAAAAATGTCTTTTTTATTTCAGACAGCCGCCGTTTTGCGTAAAATATTTTTTTGACTTTTCCTTAGTTCGGGCCATAGCTGCATTTGTTTGGATTTAGAATTATTATTATTTTTTTTAGATTACTGGGAGGGTTGCAATCGTGTCAACCAGGGCGTGCCATTTTTTTAGACCTCCCGCTTCAACACTCTGTAACTTTTTGAATTATGAATTTTTTCGTTTGATTTTGTTTTCATGTATTCTTAAATGTTTAATCAATATTTGGTAAAAATAATGGCCTGTAAAAAAATTATGGTTATTTTTTTATTGCACCTGAAAAAATACCTACAATTCATGCTTCTAGACTAGAATACCCTCTTAATGTAAACAAATAAATATTTATACAACTTCTTGATATTAATTATGTGTGACATTGCCACATTTAAATAATAACGACATATTTGTCTAACTTATGCGACATTCTAATTCAATTCATTCATTTGCGTCAATAAACACCGCAACCTGAATTGAATTAGTTTTTCAATTTATATTTATGTCCGCTTCATTATAGATGTAGATCATTGAATTACGCGAAAGTGTTTCAAACTGAAATTGATGGATTCAAACCTCACCCATACTAAAAATATACTGAAGCGATCCACCTCGATGTATGACATTCGTAATCGGGCGAAATCACACACTCCTTGCGTATTTTATTTTGTGAAGTCCAAGGTCAAATATTAAGAACGGGTTGTTTCGGGGAATTTTAACGATTCGTCTATGTTCAAAATAAATTTTCAAGTTCTTTGAAAGTTTTATTCAAATTCTGTTAATATATAGGAGGCGGAATGCGGAGGCAAAAACATTGGGAATGTATGGCGAGCGATATGCTGAAATAGGCCAAAACCAAATGATATTTTATAGCCAAGTCTGTTGGCCCCATAAAACAAATTAGATCGATCAAATAACGATAGTTTAATTGTTTTGCCTTTAATAATTAACGGCTCTGGAATTTTCGTTTTGCCTCCGGATTCCGCCGCCTACTAATCATTCATTCAGTTTTTTGAAGCCCATACAGAACTTTAATATAACTTGAAAATTAACTTTAAAATTATTGAATTGTTTGAATTCTCCGAAACATATCCTCTATAGACATTTCCCAATTTCCCTAGAATTTTCCACATTCGATGCTACCGCGTGACACTTATTATGTATTAAACTGCCACAATGACTTCTTAATTTTTTAATTCTTGGAAATAGTAATAATGTATTTATATAAGATTGTGAATTAACATGCAAGCAGGTAATAACCCTGAAACGTAGGTACTTGATCATTAGCTATAATAACATTGTGGTTATATTATATAAGGCATTAATGATTCCACTTTAAAACTTACCTACATTTGAAATAATGTTTGATCACAAATATGTATAATTTTTGTTTATAACCGACTGCGTCCATTTACTACTACACACATCGTAAAAAGTATGGGGCGGGGTGGCTGGAAAAATTCTGAGGTAAAAAAACAAAGGTTTCAAGGTTTTCATTTATCATTTTACGTGATTGAGTTGTGGATAGATTTAATAAAGAGCTAGAATATCCGAAGAAAGGAGCTGAGAGGTCAAATAATTTTTTAAGCTGACGACTTTGATTTAGATCTCTAAAAAGTTGGCAACACTGGTGCTATTTTAGTAAGAGTTCATTTGGCAGCTTCGTCCCATAAGTCTGGTTAAAACGTTGCCCAGTTCTGAATGGTCAGGCAATCCCCTACCTTCCTCTGACCCGTATCCTTCCCCATACCTAATACCTTGAGCCTCACAGCCAAAATTATACCCCAAATTGGATGGGGATGGGGATGCTATAGTCTCACCAGACGGTTGAGAGCAGTTGGGACCCTTGTGCTATTCGCATAAAATCTGTATGATATCTTTTATTATTACCAATCGCTTGTGTTACACCGATTAGATTTTATGTATTCATGTTATTAAAAGCAGGTGATGCTATTCCTGAAAAGTGGGGTTGTATAAATGGTTGGTACCTAGCATTCATACTTGCACCTTTTCCAAATTGTAATTTCTACCCATAAATACTCGTCAGTCAGCAGTCGTTGACTTTCCCCATTCTTTCTATAAGGTCCAGATCTCGGGCAGGAATTTTATTCATATTAGTGTTAATAACATTTGGTTAATAATAACATTCGGTTGCGTATTTCATCACCTTTCAAAAACAGTTTTTACAAAAATTTCTTTCATGTTTCTTCAAAGTTCTTTCAGTTTTTTCAAAATTTCATCACGTACATAGTCTAGACGTATTAAGTCTTAATATGATAATGCTCACCGGTCAGTGGCTGTGTTGGCATCGCGTTTGGGTCCCACCCAGGCGTCGCGTGTTCGATTCCTCGGTTGGCCAAGTTCTCAATCATGACACAAGCAACATTTTCCGCTTACTGTGGTGGTAGCCAAATATTGTCAGGTTATTCGTAACCCGGGAATATTAAAAATCTGAATACCATTCTGTTGTCAGTTACACTGTTCGGCCTTTGGCATAATTGAAGTCATCACTCCACTTTCTCCGTTATCTTCCTGGTTCTTCTTCTTTCGTAGATCTTCTTCTCCAGGATCAATCTTAGATAAAGATATTTGCCACCCTTTTTGTAGGGTCCTGAATTAGGCATTATTTCGTTTCTTACCGTGTGAGGATTCTAAGGAGTCTAAGGATGTTGATTGTGAAAGAAGAAAATTTTATCCCTAGAATTGCCAATATAGCGTGTCTATTGTCTACGGGAAAAATGTGCCGGGAATATTCTTTTGGTAGGTTTCGCTCTTATCCTCCTACTCTTATTCAAGTTATTTTTATTGAATTTCGTTATTTATTTAATTTTTCAATAAATTATTATTTTTTTTTACACGAGCTCCACACAGGAGGCCCTGAGAAAAATAACTTCCCTCATCTTTGGGAATGCTGTGTGGAGGGTTTTTTAAGGAAAGGAAGGGGGAGAGAGTTCTGGGAAGGAAAAGGGTTTAAGGGGTGGGTAGGAATCTAGGGTTTTAGTATCTCCTGGTCGTTCGCCTCCAACACCTAGACAAACCTCACCCCATGAACCCGGGCACCTCTGCTAAATCACCAAACGTAGCGAACCACTTGGGGTGACCTATGGCAGAGGTGTTGGTTATCCAATAAAGGTTCCCGGGGCGGCGGTACCCATTCCCGCCTTCCAAATTGTTTAATAAATAAATGAAAATCTGAATAAAGGTAATATAATATACAAGTAATTATGCATTGTGTTTTGTAATCTATTTTTATGTAAAACAAATTGAGTTGTATATTTTAAGGTACCTATTCATTTGTTAATCAATAAATTTAAATTAATTATGCGTAAAAGGGTACATTATTAAAATTATTTCAATAAAACAATAATTATTTTTGCTTATACATGTTTATAGGATTTCTTTCAAAATATTATTCATTGTCTTAAAAGTAATTACTGAGCAATTATTCGTTCATTTATAATTAATTAATTGTTACAATTTTTTAGTTTTTTTTTACGTCATCTAAATACATTATAAAATAATATTGTTTCCATTGATGTATTAAATAATATTATTTTGATAAGGTATGAAGTTAACATAATAGGTTCCACTTCTATCCGTCCACTTAGTAAAAGCCCAGTGTGAATAAACAAGTATAAATAAACTCATTTTTCTGATATTTATGTCTCCCATCATTCCATCAAGGGCGATGTACCAGAAATTTCACAACAAATTTTATTTTCAATACAGTATATTATTATGCATGTAAAAAATTATTTTAATGAAATAAATTAAACATGAATGTTATTTTAAAACTTAATAAATAAAGTGATCACAACATTTCTGTTCACTAGTTTTCATTAATTGTTATACTCTAATGACTTATTAATTGTGTATATTGTTTTGCCCGTTTTGTAGTTTCCAATTTCATATAAATGATTTTGGAGACTGCTGCTTATGGTTTCTATCACTAGATCTACAATCTGCCATTAATACTAAGCAAATATCACAATGTTTAGATTTGTCTTCTTTATGTTTTGATTTACGCGAATCTACGCACTCTCAGTCCCCAGTCTTCCTTGATCAAATCGGCTGCTTTCTCCGCTATCATGTACACCGGAGAGTTGGTGTGTCCCGACGTGATCTCCGGCATGATGCTTGCGTCCGCCACTCTCAACCCTTGTACCCCGTAAACCCTCAGTCTCGGATCCACCACCGCATCCGGGTCGTTGGATGGACCCATCTTGCACGTCCCGGAGGGATGGTATATGGTGAAGGTAAAGTGTTGCGCTTGACAAGCCAGGTATGCGTCTGTGCCGAACCCGAGATTCGCACAATTCGGTATTGGATTTGAGTAAACTCTAACCCCTAACCTCTTGAGTGAAGGTTGCGCCGCTATCTTTATGGCCGCTTTCATCCCGGCCACCATCTTCTGCAGATCTTCCTCGTAAGCGTAATAGTTTGGATAAATCAACGGATACGCTAATGGATCCTTGCTCTTTAGCATTATTCTTCCTTTTGATTTCGGTCGCATCAACATCGGCAACACCATGAATGATTGCGTATCGCCCAACCTCCCGTAAGTCTTATCGAATATATCATCTGCGATTCCAAAGTTTCTTCTCAACAATGGATCACTGTTTAACGATCCGCCTACAAACAATAATTCCATATCCGCCCAGCCATCCTTTGCTCGTGGATTTTTAAGATCTATAAATGTAACCGCTTCGCATCCTCCCGGAACGGCGAGCGGACCACTTCGATCTGACATCCAGTCCAAAATATATTTTGGATTTTCAAGTATAAACGCAGTTGTTAAAGAAGAGTTTTGTCTGTCAGCGGTAAATATAACCCCCCCGGCAGCGATGTGATCCATTAAATTGAAACCCACCTTTAAATCTTTTACGACGGGAATGTTAAATTCTTGCAGATGGTCTCTTGGACCGATTCCCGAAACCATCAAGAGCTGTGGAGAGTTGACCGAACCACCTGACACGATTACTTCTTTCCTTACGTATATCTTAAATCTCTTGCCTCGCTTTCTTAATTCTACTCCTTTGACGACATTTTGTTTATTGATGATCAGTTTAGTAACCATACTTTCTTTGGCCACATGCAGATTTGGTCTATTTTTAATGGGCAACAAGTAAGCTCTGTTAGAACTGTGCCTGCTTCCATTGCTGAGTGATAGTTGAAGGAACGATGTTCCGGTTTGCGTTTCCCCGTTATGATCTCCGTACCTGTGTCCGGCTTCTTGAGCCGATTTGACCCAAGCCTCCGCGATATTAGTCCTGTACGGCGAATAGTTTATATCCAAGTGCCCCCCAATGTTGTGGTACTCCGGATCTTGAAATTCGTTAATTTGGTAGTTTTCTACCTTCTTGAAATAAGGAAGTACGTTTTTCCAACTCCATCCAGGATTGCCCAGTTTCTCCCAGAGATCAAAATCTCTTCGATTTCCTCTCGTGTAAATCATGTAGTTGAGGACACTGGATCCGCCCATTACCTTTCCTCGAGGCCAGTTGCACTGTTTGTTGTCGTGGCCGAGACAAGCCCTGTTAGACGGGACCGTCTTGTATTTCCAATTGGCTTTGGTGAACTGGAGATAGTTGGCCAGCACGGGAATATCCATTACGAAGTTTTCGTGCCCTCCGGCTTCTATCAGGAGCACCTTCCACTCTGGCACTTCAGTTAGTCTGTTAGCTAAAGTACACCCCGCAGTTCCAGCTCCAACTATTATGAAGTCATACTCCTTGAGCAGTCTGGTTTCATCTGCCGGCTCTGTGTCGATCTGCCTCTGCCCATCTCCTAGGAACTGTAGCAGTGGCCCCAGCAAGCCTTGTGCATCACATCTCGGGACGAGTATTGCCAAACTCAGAACTGACGCGGCTAAAGTCCAGAACTGCATACTTTTCTGGCCGGACATGGTTGTACATCGGTACACCTCCTGAAAAGATAGATATATTATTATTAGTAATGCAAATTGAATTAATATTGTTATATTTCTTTGTTTCAGGTATGGATTTCAGTTTCTTTGTAACATCAATACAAGTTGACGGAAATAGGTGAGTAATGTTTAGAACTTTAGATTTTGTAGAAAGCTGTTATAAATAAAACGTTTAAATAATACTTTTTTTTTCGATATCTATCTCAAAGTGCCTCTCAGCCTTCGCAGTAGCATGTCTTGCAAATGTGAACTATAATTATAATAATCCTAGTACAATGTAATTATTGCAAACGGGGCAGAAATCACCTTCGAACTGTTATATTGATTGCACATGATAATAGATTAACTTTGAACGGTATATTTATAGGTGATTATTTTATAATAACTAAAGCTTGCTTATTATTATTAATTGATCTTTCGCCAAATATTCCAAATCCATAAAATAAAACACAAAGGTTGCAAGTGTTATAAGTTATAAGGCTATCTGCCGAGGTTTTCTTAAATATTATTTCTATACGACAACTTGTTTCTTTTTCAGGGTAAATAGAATAAAAATTATTATAAATACACAATATGTATTTTATAAAAAAACAGATAAGATAGAAATATTACTAAAATGAAAATCGATCGACACAAAAAACTTCACAAAATAGGGATTGGAAATCGGTCATAAAATATATATTCCCTATATTTTACATGAAGTACCCTTTGGTGGCAAGTTCTACTGTTAGTTCTAATATTGAATGAAAGTCAAAAAGATATTTTAATCCATTACAACATATATTAAGAATAAAGATAAAAATGCTTATTATCAATAACTAATTTTACCGTTTCATTCTCGATAGTAGTATCGCTACAGTTTATAAACTAGTCCCACCTAGAGCTCGTACGGACGTTATCGACGTCCGTCCTCCTCCTCTCATGCGTCTGGTTTGGAAACGAAAAAGGCAGAAGATACTAGAACAATGGCGTGACGTACGATCTTTTACTGGGACTAGTTTATCGATTGTCTTCACATCACTGCACACCGACAACTAAACGACGACTAACCTTTCTTTATTGTCATTGAATTAATTTCGGTGCGTAGTTAGTTAACTTGTAAAACCCGGTGTTTTTACAACGTGTTGCTTACTACGATAATGTTCACTGGACTGACAAACACCAATTAAAATTCCTCGCAATATGCACACTAGGTAAACGGATGATTAGTTGTACAGAATCTGCGGACGTTGATTTTCACCCTTACGGCAATTTCACGAAAGTTCTTATCACGGTAACTATCGGCGGCATTGAGATATTTGATGATAAGAACGTGTTCGAATGAGAATTTTTATTGAAGAAGAAGATAACACTTATAATCTAAATGAAAATATGAAAGAAAACAAGACACAGAAAAACAGGAAAAAAAAAAAAAAACAATGGTTTTATATATTTCAAATATGAGATTGACAAATATGACGGTTTGACAGAAGGTGGCAATAGCGAAATTGGAAAACGCGCCGTCCCGGTAAGACGAGAGGTCTGGGTTCGAGTCCCAGTTGCGACCATTGTTTTTTTTTTCTGTTTTTCTGTGTTTTGTTTTCTTTCATATTTTCATTTAGATTAAAAGTGTTATCTTCTTCTTCAATGATATATTACGTTGATGGGAATAACCTTCAAAAGTTATTAAAAGAGAGTTTTTCTCATAAAAAATTGAGAATTTTTAGATTATAAATTGAGTTCAATTTACTTCACTTTGATAGGCTTGTAAATTTTATTAAAGATCGATAGCGATTTGTTTTTATAAAATGCCAAATTTAATATTTTGTATTACGCACTACAATCCGTCGCTTTGATTAATTGGAAACTGCCCGGTTTTTGGTGTTGTAGATTTTTTTATATGATACCGCACAAGGTTCCCAAGTGCTCCCGTCGAGCCAATGAGAGTATGATATCCCCAATTAGGGTAAATCCCCAATTAGAGTATGACATCCCCAATTAGGGTAAATCCCCAATTAGAGTATGACATCCCCAATTAGGGTAAATCCCCAATTAGAGTATGACATCCCCAATTAGAGTATGACATCTCCAATTAGAGTATGACATCCCCAATAGTGAGGCTGAAGGAAGTGGGGAGGGAAGGAGATGGGGAATATAAACAAGAAAGTGAGGAAGTATCTGCTTATTCAGATCTGGTCATCAAAAAATCATGAAATTCATGTGACGTAATTTGTGGATGGCTCCTAATACATATATTTCTTAACATATCCGTCTGTTTAAAAACTGTTTTTAAAGGTCATAACATACAAATACATTCAAATTTTATAAACCTTCATAAACGTATAATTTTTTTAACATAAAAAGTTTTGAAAATAGCTAACCTTACTTTTTTTCCTTAAATTACTGAACGAAAAAAATTAAAACACAACATATTTTATTAAACTAATGTATTACAAACGTTTTTATCACTTCACCTTTTTGTTTTTATTTATGTGGAAATAATTTTTAAAAATTTCGAAAGGTTCATATATTTTTCAAATTGCGGTTCGAAACCTTGGTTTCATAAAGGTGTACATTTTATTTATTTTGCGGTTAACTTTTATATTTGAATGTAAGACATGGTGATTTCTCTTTCTAGCGCCGTTTATATCATATTTCTCACTATGGTAGGAAGGGAGACGCAACGATCTCTATGACACCTATATGAGTTGTTCCGATAAGCTAACAAATTAGCCTGAGGGGTTGACCAACATCGGTTAAAGCCTACAGCTTTGTCATTCTTAGCAAAAACATGCCACGTCTTTAGTAAGATGGTAAATTAAGACCAATTAGTTCGCTGTTTTTCTTACTGCCTGCCCTGATTAAAAACTACGGCCGCCACTGACCGTCTGTTCCTACTAAATATATGATAAGATATTCCTTACGTGATGATTTTATAAGTATGAATGAGTTAATCGGGTTTTACGCGTGTTATCAGTTATCACGTTTTCGTGTCGTTCTGCCGGCAATGCAATGCGATCAGGGTACTGCAATTTGTGCATCACCATTTACCATGAACTTATCACGAAGGTTGGTATCTTGATATTTATGATTCGCTCCGTGACAGGAAGGTAAGATCCTTGGCTCCGAGTTGAAAGTTGAGCAGGCTAAAACTAAAATAAATTTTTAATTAATTGACGGCAGTATGCAGTACCTACTTGTTTATGCGCTTCATACCACAGTGGTCATGGGAAGAGTATCGGTATCAGTCAAAATAGAACTGTTACGTTGCTTGAAATGGTTTTAACTATGTTTGCTACCTTGACTCAAAGAATTCAAGATCACCCGACTAATACTGAAGATAGAAGATTGCTGAATGACGAGACAGAATAAAATAGAAGTGATCACCAGAGATATCGTAAATTGAGGGCTTAATTTCAAACAACGTTATGTGCAAGAAAGCATCGCAATATTTAATATTATTTATTTACAAGAGGTTTAATGTCAAACAACTTTATCTCTATAAAAACGTACAAATAATTCTAGGGCCTAAAGACAAGAAACGGTTTGTACAAAAAAGCATTCCAATAGTTTGAGGATTTAATGTCACCAAACACACATACCAGTAATTTGAGAGTGTAAAATCATATAAATTTCTCTACAAAAAAACGTACACAGAGTTCTAGGGCTTAAAGTCAAGAAATGTTATCTACAAAAAAAAATACCAATAATTCGAGGGTCTAATGTCAATCTAAAAATTCGAGAGTCTAATGTTACCTAAAAAAAACGTGCAGAAAATTATAGGGCTTAAAGTCCAGCAACGTTATCTAAAAAAAACATACCATAGGTTTTAATGTCAAATAACGTTATCTATAAAAAACCCACACCGATTCAAAATGTGAGCTGAAATAAAGGCGGAAAATCTGTTATTTTTTATGTTGTTTAATAAAATAAAATGTAAGAATAATATTTATTATGATTGTTGTACTTTTTGTAACTTCTATTTTTTTACATTAGTTCCAAATGGGAGGCCCTGATGAAAATAATTCCCCTCAGGGCCAAAGTTATCATTGGAGATGCTGTGCGGCAGTGGCAGTCCGCGAGTTTTCAATGAGCTAGAGCGCTAAGATTGAAAAAAAATACGACGTTATTGATGTTGTAGCTGAAAATGATTTTTTTTCAAAATTTCGATATTTTGTATGAAGATTTTCAGTTTCAGGATGTGCCGCATCCACATTTCAATATACCTTCATACAAAAAGTTGGAATTTTGAAAAAAAAAAAATTCGTTTTCAGCTACAAGAACATCAATAACGTCGAATGTTTCAATCTTAGCACTCTAGCGCACCGAAAACTCACGGACCGCCACTGCTGTGCGGATGGTCTTTTTAGGGAAAGGAAGGAGAGAAAGTTTTCATAAGGAAAAAGGTGTGGGGAAACTTTTTTGTGTGCAAACTTTTCTGTTCTTCTTAAAGAGAAGAACAGAAAAGAGTAAGAATAACGCCGATTAAAATTATTATATTATTTGATAAGTACTTTTTTCTGGAGTTACAACTATTTACCACGATGGATATAATTTACAGAATTGATGCGTTGGGTTTAAAAATATGGTAAGTACTTATTTTCGCTTGACGTATTTTTTTTTGTTTTCTGTAAAACCATGAAAATAATTGAAACTTGTTTGTTGTTGTGAAATACTAGTTCGCGGGGATTCAATTTCCGTCATATGCAAAATTTAATATTAATTTGTTATTGTATTTTAATTTTACGAATCTTTATCGTAATCGTAATTCTGGCATGGGCGTCATTGTCACGTTCAGGGCCCCGCTAAATGGGCACATCTGTAGGTAGTGGTGTTGCGCAGATTTGTAATTTAATTTCCATAATAATGCTATAATTCAAATGAGTGAATTGTGCATAATACTTAGTATGCCCGCATACATTAGGATACTAAGAAGTTTCAAAATAAGGATAATTGGCGATTTAATGCAGGCAAAAGGATTCGAATCACCAAGTAAAGAATACCCGCAGAGAAAACTATATTTTTTATGGAGATACGCCAGGATGAAGTATGAAGTGGACAAGCGGCGGAAAAGCGTTTTAATACGATTCAAGTCGTTAAAACTTTTTGTACTTATCTTGTTTTTAATTCAAATTCTTATACAGGGTGTTAAGGGACGTAATTGATTTACAATTAACCAGTGATTCCTAACATTATTTGGCATAAAAAATGTAAAAGAAATTTTTGTCTCCCGGGACTTTTTTCAATTTTTTTGTTCTTCAAAACCAAACAAAAAAAATCTTCCTCATGTCATGTCTGCTCATCACTGGTTACTCAGCCGAGTAACCGCTCAATATCTCATCTGAACCTAACTGTCTAATACCTACAGATCTTTTGTGTTTTAAGTATAAAAAAAAAAACAAAATGTTACCGGAGACCAAAAGTTCATTTTTTATTTATTTATTTACTTATTTTTTATTTTTTTATTAGTATGTATAGCAAAATTTGTATATAATGTATTTATAAATTGTATTATATTAAGGTATTATAAAGTTGTTTTTTTTTTTTTTTACATTTACATTTTTACTTCAAATAATGTCAGAAATCACTAGTTAAAGTACGTCAAGTACGTCCCTTAACACTACGTAATGACAAAATAAAATTGATCAATCTGTATATTTCTCCCAAACGTCTAAATACTCTCGAACGGTGAGCTCTGACGTCGTGAAATTTGTACAGCTTATTTTGCCTGGAATTTCAATATCAACGAATCTCTTCAGCTCGCGTAAAATGATATCGGCTTTTTCGGCCGTTTCGTTGTGAATGTTATTGCTTTACTTACATATATTATGTATTTACTGAAGAGCTCTGAGGTTGATGAAAACTTAAGATAGGGCCAGTTGTTTCGCAGAAATTCAAATGCAACATTGTCATGACTGTTCAGCGCCATTTTGTTTTTTTTTTTTTACATTTGAAATTTGAACCGTTAACCGCCGATTCTAGTTGCATTTCACCTTTCTAACAAATTGTAATAAGCTGACAAACTTAACAACACGGTAGTTGTTGTCGTCTTCTGTTCATCATATTGAAAGCTGAAACGGTCTTTAGGATCGGCATTTGGCTTGGCAAAAATAAAATGGCGCTTAATGGCCATTTGACGACAATGTTTATGTCAAATTTGAATTTCTGTGAAACAACACGTCTTCAATATTTCCGTTTTAATCAATCTATCATTTTAGTTGTTAACAATCAACTTCAATTATATATTTTTAATTGTGTATGCCTCATCTCTACTGAAGGTATTAATGCTTGTAATAAAATCAATCATAATCATAAATTATCTGAAGTGGTGACAAATATCTACTGCTAACACACAAGTGATCAGTAACTTTGATCGATTTAATGTACGAGTATGTTAATTTGCCGATTTGCACTTTATAGACGTGTCTAATGGCTTTAGAAGCAAAGTTGTAAAATTTACGTTTATTTTATTAAATGACTGTTTTATTACATATATATTTATATTATTCACAACTATCAGTCAATTTATGGTAATCGGAAAATACTAATTTTTGCCCCAAAACTACGTTTTTAAAAAGTTAACCTTTTTTTCTTTCGAAATCTGCCAGCTTGTTCTTTTTTACATTTTTATCGACACCTTATAAAAGCGCCCGTATGTACAGTGTAAAGACAGGGGAACTATGTCGCCAGCGTTACGCTACGTTGGGCAGCGTTGTGAGGCGGGTTAAGGTAGGGGTCGTAGGAAGGGTTTTATTAATGCGAGTCTTGAAGAGGCCCGGATTACATGAAGGAGGAAAAACAAATGCTGGTAGATCGTTCCACGTACGAGCCGACTTACACAAAAAAACGAGTCGAAGAACGACCCGTTCTTATGAAGCCATCAACTGTGAACGGGTGTTCCCCTAATGTCCGTCGAGTTTAACTCACGTGTCCCGGTGCATTGGGGATCCATGCTGCTAACTCCTTAAAGCAGGCTCCATTAAAATACCTGCAGAACACACTCAGCATGCCTACATTGCGTCTGTGCATTCGATCGGCCTATTAACAACGGATTGTCAATTAAACAGACCGCCCTCCTTTGCAGAGAATCCAGAGATTATTTCAAGTATTTGAGTAGTGGCTCCCAAATTCAATTGTTGGCCTTTTTTATTAAGTTTTTTTTTAATACCTAATAAGATCAATTAAACAAAATATTGTGTTTGTCTGATTAGGTTTATTAAATTAACAACACTACTCGGTAAGAATAGAACCGTCGAATTGATTATCTAATTAAATATGTAGGTTAAGTTCACCGATACAGCTATTAGTTAATGTTAACTGTTCGCAATTACACGAATTATTTAAATTTCAAGGTTAATGGTAATTAACAGTTGATTGATCTATTATTATAATGAATCAATAGGCAGTTAATGCTAATAGTCTCTATGATGTATTGCAGATCATCGAATAAAATGCATTGGGTGCTTTATGGACCAGTGCGGTCGTGCCGATTGCCTCTTTTACCGTGTTGATTCGTACAATGGTACACAACCGCCCTTCGGGTCTCTTAAACTTTCCAATTTGGCATTGTGCCCGATGCGAAAGCCCCAATAAACCGAAACACATTATCATCAAAAGCCAGATTCCACAACCGGCTGCCCTCGAGAGAACGCGATAAGAATTATCAACCAAGTGTGGGATTGATTCCAAAAATTGCAGTCGTTAAAGTTACGACTGGTGTTGTAACAATAAAAAAAAAGTTATGTCGTAACGAACAGGTTATCAATATTAATTTGGGAAATGTGGGATTGCACTTACCTCCGCACATTCTGGAATAAAGACCATTGTTATTATTATTAATATTAAGGGGCTATTCTAGTCTAGATTTTTTTTTCTTCATATTTCGAAAGTTAGGTATTCAAAATCTCTTCTTAAAAGGATTTTTTGAAATTCGAATTATTTAATTTAATAATCGCCATTTTAGTATCGTGGCAATAGACGGAGTCTATCTATAATCTAAATAGAACAAAACTTTAAATGCTTTTTCTCGAAACTACTTTTTTCGAAACGTTTGTCACAAAATCTTAAGTTCTAATAAATCGATTTTCGTGAAATTTGGCAAGAATTTTCTTTATACATTCCATTATGGTAGGAATCAACAAAAAATCCAAAATTTTCAATTTTACTTTTTTTTTTGTTAAATTCGGAAAAGTTAAAAAATAAATGAAAAACATACATATTTTTTTGAGTAGCCGCCGGTTTGCGAGAAAAAGCTTTTTTTTAATTTTTCTTGGTTCCTACATAATGACATTTGTCCTGATAAAGAATCTACTATTTTTTTTTCAGATGAGCAGAAGGGTGGAAATCGTGACAAGATGGACACCCTCATTTTTTTTCACCCTCAACAACGTGTAACTTCGTGAAATATATCTTTTTTTTGTGAATTCTTAAAATATATATAAATAAATTATAAAAATGCATACTTAAAATATCATTTTTTTTATCGACTGTCAAAAACGTCAAAAGTTCGAGCTTCTAGATTAGAATACCCCCTTAAATATCAAAGAATATTCATCGTTTTTTGGCCCGTTTGTTTAAGCTGGTGTTATACCACATTTTAAAATGAAATAATTTGTAAGCAATGTAATAATTTCCACCCCTTCATCAATTATTATTCTGCTGATTTGGGTTTACCCCCCTCCCCCTCCTCTCCCCCGATCTAACTCCTCTCACAAGATAAATCTATATTTAACTTAAGTACCCGACCCATCCTGATGAAGAGAACATTCGAAACATGTTGATTTTGTATCTAATAAAGTGGTGCTAACAAATTAATTTGACTTGAATGCATTAATTATACCATCACAAAGTAAAAACCTACCTTTGAAAAATAGTTTTTTTTTTAAATTATTTATTACTTTCTCTTGGCTGTGCAATATAACTTTATAAATGTTTTGATTAAATTATTTTATAGCGGTCCACGATCTTCCTGTTTGACATGATATCAACACAGGTCATTAGCAGCAAGGATTGATCTCACAGAAGGATATATCACTAATAATCCCCCACGCAAACTAAATCCTTCCACAAGTTATGTACAATCCTTACCGTGTTTTGCCACGGCCGTTCAACTTACTACTCCATACTTAAATAATTACACAATGTTTTTTGCAATCATGTTGGAATTTAATCTGCATAAATATAGGTAATAAAGCGCCCTTGAGGTGTTTTTTTCTGTAAGAATCGCGCTGCCAAAATTAGCCAATGTTATTGTTTTTAATTCTACCAATGCTAAAAAATGGATAGTGTTTCCTTCCTGGTTCTTCATGTGATAAAATTTATATGACAAATGTATGATTCTGCTTTGAGTGGGCCACTGTTTATTTCTAAGCCAACTCTACAATTTCCAGATCATGTTGACGTTTTCCCTTCCGCACCGCGACGGTCATGTTATTTTAAAAAACGGATCCCTAATGAAAGTAATTGGTGACTCCTGGCTTATAAAGTAAGCTTTCAAATTGTTATATTACAAATAAATATTAACATTTGTAAATATTCAAATTAAGAATGCAAACATAAAAAAATTGTAAATATGACACGTGATGTTTTTATGTGAAAACGGTACTAAAACCATGGATTATGTAAAAAAAATACTTATTCTATTGTATAAGTGTATAATAAATAATTTCGTTACCTTAATTTTTTACCATTTCATACAATAACATTTAATAAAAAATTAACAATGTCTAACGGCACGTAGGCGATTTGGCGGGTGAAAACTGTTTCTACAAAATAAGTCTTTTTTATGTACTTCTATGGACAACTTTGAATAGAGATGTGAAGCTTAATTCAATATGGATCTTCTACTTTTGTTTTAGGATTGTCACTAGAACAATAACAGAGTTACAACGATTTTTGTGGGAACACACGCATTGACGTGAAAACACGCTTATTGTACTTGACTGCTATTGTTATATAGTCGTGTAAACTTGCTTACGGGTCGGAGTGGTTTTAAGTATGTTTGGAATATCCATTAACATAGAAAGCGTAAGAATTTATTAAGTTTTCTTTCAATACATGAATGTTGTAATGTAGGTTCCAAACAAGAGAATTGTTTTGAAGCTGTCTTCAAACAAAGATTAAATATAACAGTTTAATACAGTTAATATTGTTAAAATTTCTAGTAATAGTTATAAATCCAACAATTGTATGCCCCTGTTGAAAATTTCCGCTATGTTGAAAAAGTGATGCCTATGTCTTTAATTTATATTAATGCGTCAATTAATGCATCATTAATGTCTCAAGAGCATTGTTACCAATGTTGTAATTAAAGATCACTGTATCTTTTATTCGAGAAAATTCGAGACAGTAAATATGTATTTAAGTAAAGTCTGTTTTCATTTCCCAAATTATTTGTTTTCTTTGCCCAAATTTGTTAATATTTTCTAGAGCATTGCACCAAGAAACACGCCAAGTGCGCGCCCAACATTTGTATATGGTTGATATTTTCCACGTGAGAACAATTTGACGTCCGGTCTTTTCAAGACCCAGTTTCTCTACTTTCTTTCCGCAAAAAGGCACCACACAACATCCCCAAAGATGACATAGGCCGCGAGAGAAATTATTTCAGTCATGCCTCCTGTAGGGGGTTAAATTAAAAAAGATAATAATTTCACGTATATAGAAATCTACCACCATTATAAAGCTAGCCTTGTGTATATGGAGTATGTGTTATTATGTTCGATATTTCTTTATTTATGTTTTGTTAAAGTATTTCTAATTTACGTTGTTTTATAATATTATACTGTTTTATTATCAACTGTCAGCGTCGTTTATATGACGTCAATTGATTAATTTGAGATAACAAAGATCTTTCCGCTCATTATTTAAAGTTTATGCATTCCTGCTCTACCGCAAAACCTCCGTCTGCTGATACTAGATTATCATTTACTAATTATAATACTCTCTCGCTACTGACGTATACAGTATTGTTATATAAGTATAGACTAAATACATTGTTTACCTTGAATTGATATCTTGACTTGGTGTCATCATTGCATCACTCACAATGCATTGGGTTTTTCATTATTTCCTCTGCATAATAATATCAGCATATTATTGTTTTTCTTGATCATCTCCGACCATCATTAACCCCCCAAGCTATTTGGTTCGCTTTTCGGAACAACTCATTTAGGTCTCATAGAAATCATCGTCTCCCTTATTATCATGGTTAGAAATATGATCTAAACGGTGTTAGTAAGAGAAAACGCCACGCATTATATTCAAATTTGAAAGTTACAAAGGTGTACATTGAATTATTTAGATAATTAATAAATAATTAATTAAATAATTCAATGTACACCTTTGTGAAGCTAAAGTTTCTGACCGCAATTTGAAATATAATTATGAAATTTCGGAATTTTTTGAGAATTATTTTTACATTAAACGACAAAGTGAGTTGACGATAACGTTTATAAAACATTTGCCTAATACAACTTGTGTTCGTGTGTTTGTTTTTTTCGTTGTCAATAATTTTAGTTAAAAAAACCAAAGTGAGTCAGTTTTAAAACCTTTTTTTGTTTACTATAAAAAAATTTATAATTCAAAAATAATATTTTTGTTATTTATTTTTGGGGTGTTATGCCGTGTTGCGCTACCTCCTTCTTTAGCCGACGTCTCGGACAGCTTTACACTCATCAGGGCAGATGAGTGTGGACACTATAACGCTGTCCGAAACGTTGGCTAAAGAATGAGGTAGCGCAACACGGCATAACAATCCAAATATAAATAACAAAAATACTTTTGGCCGTGAAAACGTAAAATCATACCAAAAATAATATATTTATTTCGAGTTGTAAAATTTTAAAACGTATTTCATCCCTTTCAAAAACAATTTTTTAGTTTTCGGTTACGTTCAGTAATTCGCCATTTTTTTGGACCAAATAGGCCCGAGGCCTGAGGGATTAAAGTTTATAAACATTTACCCCTGGTCAAGCCATTTTTTTTTCTTTGAAGGACCAGTAATGTTTGGCTCATTCGGCTTATTCTTCATGAATCCAACGGTGTATTTTATCAAACCATGTTATTTACTGGTTAGTAATTTCATCAAGTTTTTTTTAACATTCTCTCCCAGAGTTGAAGATACCCTCGGTATCGCCCTGGTGTAAGACCACGATTTCACAAATGAAACTTTGCTTAAAATATGATTAAATGGATTTAGCCGTGTTTGGTAACCAGATCTGAATAGCCAGGTACTTTCCCCACCTTACTCTTCCCCATCTCCTTCTCTTCCCCACTACCTTCAGCCTTACAACATACCCCAATTGGGGGTGCCTTAGTCTCACTGGCTCCAGACGGGAGCACCTGGGATTCTTGTGAGGTATTTTCATAAAAAATAAAAAAAATAATACACGGGAAGTTAGGAAAATAATTCTCCTCAGGAAGGATCTATTTAGAAAAAGAAAGAGTGGAAGTTTTGGTGAGGAAAAGGGTCCGAGGGGTGGGTAGGAATTTGGGGTATCAGTGTGTCCAGGAGTAACGGACGTACAAATCCAATCCTCCCCCTGCGGTGCAATGTGATGTTACTTGAGAGTCCTGCTGGAGAGATCAAAAGGTCTTCCTCAACCAGGCTCTACCGATCCTGCCTGCTACTTTTGGTGGGCCGACACACCACCGTCAAGACCCAGAAATACCTCACCCCATTGCCACCGGGCATTGCATTAAAACTTATCAATAGTTCATCCATCAACACATTATTATTTGTGGCCTTTTTAGCTTGTTGGTTGTCGTTTATTTGTTGTTATTAATTATTCTTGAAAAGTCAACATAATGTCCCTTGTAATCCATTAATTAGCTCAGGTGATTGATCCATAAACACATTATGCCATCGCTGAACGTCATTGTGAATGTTTAAATGCTTAAAAATCGCAATATTGTGTATATTCCAGACGTAACATTAGATCCGGCTCGAAGGACCAATTCTTTTTTACTATTTTTAATAATTTAGGAATAATAGAGGATTTGAATGTTAGTCACTGTTTTTGTCAGTGTTTATTGTTGCCTGAAATGAACCGCCGTCAGTTCACACCTGATTTAAAACATCTGTGCTTGACGTCTTTAACCTGTTGGCCGTCAAACAAGTTTTTCAGTAAAAATATGAATTCACTTATTTTAAAGTCGAGATGTTATTTTATTTGATCGAAGTATTTTTTGTCTCAACACTTAAACGTATTATTATAGAATCTCAATCGAAATTCACAGTTCTGTAAGTTTTGCAAACGTTGTCCTTAATTACGTGAAAACTTCTTTAGCATTGTTGTGATTTGAAGCTTGATGAAACGAAAAAGCGACATTAAAAAGAGACAAACACACACAATAGGAGTTAGCCTGCGAGAGAATGAGATAGAATAATCGGTCTCCTCTTTGTGCGATGCTTCGTAGCCTCCCCACTCTTGTCTACTTTAGTTTTTTGAAGGTTGCACTTCTACTGCGCGTGAACTGCACACTTGTAATTTTGTTTTATCAGTTTTCGATGTAATTCAAATGTTTTGAACTGTTACTCAACATTTTTTACAAAACTAGTATAAGTTTATACTAGTTTACGATTCGATTTTTTGTGAACTTAATGCTGTCAAGATTTTTGCTTCCTTGTGCGGGTGCCTACGAACACTTTTTATTAGCCCTAGCTCTAGTGTTTTAGTGTATAATTAATTATCAATACTTATGAAGGCTAGATACGTACACTAAGTGTGTTGATGTAAAACAGTTTATCTGTTCCTGGTTATTAACGATAGTAACTAATGTCAAAAGACAGAAATCGGTGGGTGACCTTAGTAAAATTAAAATTTTAATTGTTGTAACTAAAAAGAAATAAAATGCCCCCCTTTCAAAGGGGGCAAAGGTTTCATCATGCACGAAACCTAAAAGGCAGTATAGCCGTTTATGTATTTAAAATAAAATAAAAATAAAATAAAATAAAATACCATTACCACAAAAAAAAAAAAAACTATCTTTTTTAGAGAATTACATAGTAATAAGAATACTGCTATTTTATACTATTTTACATATTTGATATATCACATTTTTTGTGATAAATCACCTCTGGGTTGTGCTAAATAAATACGTGCGTATGATAAAATTGATATAAATGGATTGTTTTTTTATTTTCAATACAGTGTTTATGAGTTGATAATCAGTCTTAAAATACAAGTGATTTTTGGAAGAGTTTTCTCAGAAAGGATGTCAGCAATGTAACCTGTAGCTATTCCTGACATGATACTTCTCTAGTCCTAAAATATTCTTCACGAATTTATTTTCAACCTCTAAAATAATCCTATTCGAAACTACTTGATTTTATGTTACATCTAAAATAGTCCTCGATAATTCTGAGACTAACTACCATATGTATTCCTCTTTACCCAGAATACTAATGGAAGGAAACAATTACACCAAGTCCGTGGACATCTTCAGTTTATCTTTAAACAAATATAAAATTTTGTTACTGAAGCAGTTCAGTTATGTACAATAAATATTGTATTTATTACCATTAATATGTAAAAGCCCTGAAAAAGGGCGTTGATCAATAAATAAATAAATAAATAATCGTAAACTTTTTATTACTATTTGTCTGCCCGATTAGCGTATTATATCAAAAACTTCGATAACAACTAAATTTCTAATATGTTTCTACATGGACAAACTCAATTATCGATGTTTGCTATTTTGGCGACCACCTTTATTTTCACGTGTAATTTTTGCCGAATAAATTTGACTGCCAAATATCGTCCTTAGACTATTTTTTTTTATGTAAGTATGCTTTTTATTTATATACGTCATTAACATATTAATAGCACATCAACATAAGTAATGTAACAGTATAATTATTGTAAAGTATTTATATATAAAATTACAAAAAACATTAAATATAAAAAGTAAACAATGCTCTTAATAGAAAAAAAAAAATACTTTAGATAAACTCTTCTTTATTTTGTATATCAATGATATTGGCACATGATTTAAAAACTCCAAATTCCAATTTTTTTGTGATGACAGTAAAATTTACAAAAAGTAACTAATGTTATTAACAGCCTTGCAAGAGGATATTAATAGGCTTGGAATATATTGTGCGAATAACCAACTGTACCTTAACCTGGAAAAATGTAGTACAAATTCAATGACGTAGAACTGAAAAGATAAGCGACTCCAGAATGTCTTTCCGATCACACATAAATTTCATCTGTGACGGGGCCTACAAACATCTAGGATTCTTCGAAATAGTGACTAAACCATTCCCTTCACCACTTGTTCTTAAAATACTAAAATAAATATACTTATCTCTTTTTTTCGCTCAATATTTTTGGAACAATCATGTGAAATTCCAATACAAAGTTAATATTGAAAGGTTAGAAGGAATTCAAAAAATATCTTGAAATATTTAGACTTTAAACCCTTCCGAACACAAGAATATCTAAAAAAATTCAATAGAATTCCTTAATTTATCAGCTCTAGAAGGTAGAAGAAATATATCCCATCAGAAATTTTTATTCAAAATCGTCAACAACGCTGTTCACAGCAACTACCTTTAGAAAACATAAATTTCCGATGTCCAATACGAAATACACGATCAAAACAACTATGCATATTCCACACTAAAAAACTACGCAACATTCATTTCTCAAAAGGACGTGCTCAAAATACAATAAAATCTTTATTTTCTATGCACACGAGTAACAAACTCATATCTAATAAGCAATTTAAACTCACGCCATGGATCACTCCTGGTCTAGTCAACTCAATTAACAAAAGGAACCAACTCCACAAAAAGGCAAAAAGGAGCCCAGATAATATAATATTACAAACTCGCTATAAAAAGTATAGGAACTTGTGCAAAAAGTTAATTGTATCAACTAAAGAAACCTATTTTAAAAAAATTATTTACGAAAATAATTACACGCCTAAACTGCTATGGGAAGCATTCCGTAATATAACTAAAACTAAAACTAATAAAACTTCCGAAATCAAATCACTGTACATTGATAACACTATTACGTCAGATCCAAAAAAGATGGCAAATTTTGCAAATAACTACTTCACGTCGGTGGGAAACACACTGGCAAAAAAAATCTTAGATAAAAACAACACAACTGAAGAGGATCTCGCGAAGCAAACTGGCTGTTATTTCCGTCACAAAATAGATAACATTCGAACTACGTCACACGAAGTGATGAAAATAATCGACGAGCTTAAGTCATCCAATGCATGCGGTCCTGATAAGGTCTCATCAAATCTATTAAAAAATATTAAATCCGTCATAGCATCACCGATATCGTTCATATGCAATCTAAGCTTTAACTCTGGAAATTTCCCTAATAATTTAAAACAATCAAATGTTATTCTACTGCACAAAAATGGGGATAAATCTCAGATTAACAACTACCGACCGGTTTCTTTGATCAATTCTGTATCTAAAATTATTGAGAAAATTGTTAAGAATCGGCTCAGTCAATATCTAGAAAACAATAACATCCTTTCCAATAGACAATACGGTTTCCGTCCAGGTTTAGGGACTGAAAATGCCATTGCTAATTTAACAAAAATTATCTCTAATAACATCGATAGAGGTACAAAATGCATTGCTCTCTTCCTGGATCTAGCCAAAGCGTTCGACACTATCTCTCACAAAATTCTGTTAAATAAACTACAGCGTATTGGTATACAAGGTCAGCTCTTCAAATGGTTGTGTAGCTATTTAGAAAACAGGAGCCAAAGAGTACTTATCAACGACACTATAAGCGTTCCAGCTAATATTAAATTCGGCGTACCCCAAGGAAGTACTCTAGGACCACTCTTATTCAACATATATATAAATGAACTATGCAACAGTTCCTTTGCCGACCACATTATTACCTTTGCCGACGATACAGTTTTACTATATGAAGACAAAAGCTGGAATATTGTTCATAATAAAGCAGAAGTAGGTTTAAACAAGGTCAAACAATGGCTAGACAATAATCTCCTCACCCTCAACTTAGATAAAACCAAATACATCCGTTTCAGTGCAACACAAGCAGGAAAACCAAAAGAAACACACAACATCATTATACACCACTGTAATGACCTAACCACTTGTAAATGCAATAACTTAGAATGTGTCGATAGCATAAAATATCTAGGAATCATAATAGATAAATCTCTGAGATGGGAGGAACACATAGACTCTACCACCACTAAGATCAGAAAACTTACTCATCTTTTCATGTCTGTTAGAAATATTCTTTGCGTAAAAGATCTGAAACAAATGTACCATGCCATGTGTAATTCCTTGCTAGAATATGCATCCTTAGGATGGGGCGGCTGTTCGAAAACAATACTTGATCCCTTAGCAAAAGCACAAAAATCACTTCTAAGGGTCATCCTTAAGAAACCTTTCAGGTATCCCAGTGATCTATTATTTGAAGAGATACGAGTTCTTGACGTACGGCAACTTTACATAAGAAAAACTATTCTACATACACAAAAACATCGACACCACTATTCATCCATTGATCATCTCCACAACACCCGTCATGCAAGGAGGAATCCAGTAGTTCCACCAAATACCAACACATCACATGCCCAAAGACAATATTCTTACTTAGGGCCAAAATTGTTCAACCTCGTACCCGATGCATGGAAATTGAAAAGTGCAAGCACTCTGCGCAAATGGGTTAGCAATTGGCTTCTGGACATGGGGAGAGTCGAGAGCGAACATATGCTCACACAAACTTACTTACCTAATAATAGGTACTATCAGGTTTACGTTAATCCATAAGAATTTTGTAAGTACTCATCTTATTAGCTGGTATAATATAGATTGTATAATATTATCTGTATTTTTTTAATATTGTTTTCTTCAATCAAAAAGTTACTAGGTTACAAAAAAAGGTATAAAAAATATTTTAAAAAGTTGTACTAATGATAAAAATAAATTATGAGTAAAATAATATGTACTATCAAAAATTGTAACACAGAGGCTATTTCTGTACATTAGAGGAATCAGAAAGTTACTTTTATTAATTTCTAAAAATGATATTATTATTTTTTTTTATGCCCCTGATAACTTGATATCCGTTTTTGTTAATATTTAATTTAAACTTACAAATATTTTGCTCTCTTTGTTGATTCTTGTATAATAATGACTATCCATTTCAAAAATTTAAGTTTTCAATATTGCCTTTTCAAACTTGCCTATAAAACAAATGTAATTAAACTGGGATATTCTCTATATTAATTAAATAGTCAAAATTACATTGGGAATGCATATGTCTGGTTTTTAAATATGTAAATTACATTACTTGGGAAATATTATATATTCTGGTTTATATATAATTTATAAATTTTATATACCATATATTCTGGTTTTTAAATATGTAAATTACATTACTTGGGAAATATTATATATTCTGGTTTATATATTATTTATGAATATTATATACCATATATTCTGGTTTTTAAATATGTAAATTACATTACTTGGGAAATATTATATATTCTGGTTTGTATATTATTTATAAATATTATATACCATATATTCGGGTTTTAAAATATGTAAATTACATTACTTGGGAAACATAAAAAAAAAAAAAAAAAAAATTAAATTGCAGTACTTTATATCATTTCAATTGTTATAAATACATTGGGATTTCACTGTCATATATAAGTTTATAAATTTGTAATTTCTAAATACTTAGTAAATGTTTAAACATTTTAGTTAAAAACTATATTTTTTTAAATACCATATTTTCAAATATAAAACTGTAATTGTTCTCCGAAATGACCTGGAAAGAGTCTCAACCTTGCGATTTCTCATAAGAAACCATTCACTTTCCTGAATGCAATTATTAATTTTCTCCAAATCAAACTTAGAATAATCGCAACTTTGCGACTCTTTCAAGGACATAAAGAATCTATTCCTACGCTCAGGATGCAATTTTTAATGTTCTCAATAGTTATTTGGACAGTTAAGAATATTATGAACTAAAAATGCAATTTGCCTATCCTGAAACGGGAATCCTTCCCAGTTGGATAGACAAAGGACCATTTTGTATTGTTTCATTTTGAAATATGTATGTTTATAAATAAATAAATAAATAAATAAAAATAAATAAATATTTGTCCTCAGGTCAATTTACTAAATGTATATTTGAAAAAATTAATACAAATTGTTTTCTCTATCCCCGCTGTTTGTTATTTTCTAATTCTCATCGCGTTTTTATTTTTTAATCATGCATTTTTTCGAACTTTATCCTAAGATGTGAAAATGTAGGTATTTAGTATATATTTCATGTTATCTATCCTATATACTTAAATCTGTATTTTTAAAAATTCCTTTTTATTAAAAAAAATATTTCTTTTTCTACTAATTTTTTCTTTAATCATCCACATTTTTTACTGTTAATATTAATATTATGCTGAAACTTCGTTCGTTGATTGACTTCTTCGTTAGTAGATGCAACCATGTAACATGTAATTATTTTAATAAAATATAAATAAAATATTTTTAACCGTTTGTTTCCCTAATTAAAATTAACTACCGTTAAAATAAATATTACTACCGGATTATTTAAGAATCGTATACAATAATAATGATTTTGTCCTGTTGGACTAGTTATGGTTGATTGATTTATGTCAAATTATTCAAATTAATATTAAAAAAAACTGACGGCAAAGCTGCACGTAGTGCTAGTTAGAGGCGTCCTTGGCCGTCAAATTGACTCGTTTTGATCGATTTATTGACCGACCGCGACCCGGTCACCGGTCAACGTTCAAGCAGAGTGAATGCGGTTCTTGCCCCGGGCTTTCCGCGGTTTCCGGATACGTCAAGTGCTTTTCAAATGACCGGTTTTGTTTCAGATTATTTCATGAACACAGGAAAAAACCGCTCAACTTATGAGAGTTTTATTATTGATTTTTTATAAATTACTTTTCAGAAAACATTACGGAATTTTTTAAAAAGAAGTTTTAGCATGTTTACATGTTCTGAATTCAAAATTCTAATTTCGGTTGTGACTATGTCTAACTGAATGAATTCTATACCTTATGCTTCGAATTAAGATTCATTTTCAAAATTAGATGTGTTTGTTTGAATAATTCAGGCAAGTTATAAAGTACCTACACCTTACCTGCCTATAATGAATTTTTAACAGAAAATTATTTAAGTTGCCAATTTCTAAATTGGAACTGGTTTATCGAGAATTCACACTATCCCTATTGACATCCATACTAATATTATAAATGCGAAACTGCTCGAGTTTGTTTATGACCTTTTCACGCATAACACAATATAAAGACTTTAAAAATTCATTCACCAATAGAAAGCTAAATTATATGCGCAGACTATATTTTGTATATGATGGTAAGCTCTGGCGTAATGAAATTATAAATATTAATATATTATATTTGTTATACGTTTTCTGTCGCTAACAAAAGCGAGTTAATTGCAAATGTCAGAAAAAAATCGTTCCCATGGAAACGATGTTGATATATTTGTGGGCTCTAAGCTGGTAGGTCCTCAGCCCCCTGGTCAGCTACTGCTATAGAAAATTCAAATATTAGAATATGTTTTGTTTTTTTTGGACAAGCTTCTGTTTTGGAATAAATGTCAGATAGTTCCTACAATAAAAATATAATTCGCAACGATTATAAAGAAATATTATAGATATTAACAAACTTCCAAATTTTCCAAGCAAATTTTTGCTAACGTCAGAAAAAAATCGTTTCCATGGAAACGATTGCTACTGCTTCAGAAAATTCAAATATTCGAATATGTTTTATTTTTTTGGACAAGCTTCTGTTTTGGAATAAATGTCAGTTCCTACATTAAAAATATAATTCGTAACAAATAAAGATAACAATAAAGACTGAATAAATAGTGTAATTTTTTATTATATTCACAAACTTTCAAATATTTAATTAAAAATAAACATCCGAAATGTTTGTAAGCGCATAAATTCAGAACGAATGAACAAAATTGGATAATTCTTTTTTTCTTTGAGCTATAGCTTTATGAAATTTAGGTGGCAAGCTGTTTGAAAACTGAATGTAAGGGAATGAATGTATGGAATTCGGGAGGGGGTGGGGAAGTTCAACCGCTACAGTAATTTCCCGTAATACCATGCGAGCGAAGCCGCGGGGAAAAGCTAGTATTAAATATAGATGATTCACAAAGCGAAAAAGTTGGTTCCACTATTTTACCTTCAATTACTCGTAGTCCAATTTGATCTTCAGCGTTCTAACACCGAACGTCCGTAACTACCGAATTCGGTCCCCGTGCACCACTACTCGTGTGATAATAGTGAAACACGCGTCGACGAGATATTAGTGCGCAAAAGCATAACTCTGTAATATCCCGTGATTTTCACGGGTATGCTAATATAATATGATGCATTGTAAGAAAATCTTGCGACATTAATCTCACTGACCAAATTTTGGCGCATGTGGCAACGCTCTCTTGTTACGTTTACTTTATTAATTCAGATTTTCAACTGTAGGATTGGTAGGGTAGAGGTACCTACACACATATCGAGTGGGAGAAAATTGATATGGCAAAAAAAGTCTGACCTTGCTATTAAATCCCGGTTTTATATTGCAAAGTCAACCTACTGTTTCATCGGATCATGTCGGTTTAGTTTCAATGGTTGTCGGTAAACTTCAGGTATATAAAAAAAGAGTGAAAATGTGCGAACGGATTGAAGGTAAACACTGTGACTATATTTATGAGGATCGGTAGGGACGGATAGATAGATATAAGGACCCAGAATTACTATATTACTTAACAAGATTAGGTTATTTTAAGAAAAAAATATAAATGTTACAAAACTGTATAACCCTCTTCCAACTGAGATCAAGAAATTTAATGAAATAATTTAAAAATAATGCGTTGAGAATTCTACGCGGTCTTTTTTATAAACTTAATTTTGTGATGAGGCCAAAATACCTAAACAAACTGAATTACATTCTTTTTAATCTAAAGTTATAGCAAATATCTTGTACAGATATTTGCTATTTTATTTATTAATGTGTTGCAATATGAAATATAGATTTTCACACAATTCCATTTTTCACAATTTGGCAATTATTTGTTAGTTTAAGGTAATTCTATAAAATAATTAATTAGCTCTATTTTCTTTAAGAATATGATGATACATAAAATATAATGTTAAAAAATGTTTTAAAAAAGCTTTTTATGGGCCTAAAATAAAATTAAAAATGACTGATATACGTTGTAACTTAAAATATTATTTTCGCTCAAAAAAGTTATTTTTTACGATCTTTGAAATTTTTATTTAATTTTCATTATATTAACACAGTAGGTAGGGAAAATAATTTTTTTAACAATTACAGTTTAACTATCGAAAAAGTTTTGCGTGATTTTTCTTTAAAAATCACATAAAATTGAATTTTTTAATGGCCAAAATATATCAAAAATTAAAACACAAATAAATAAAATAGCACATTTCCATTCTTATTATTTAGTTTTTTGAGAATTTTGGGCCCTTATCCAAATTTAAGTTTTGTATGAAAAACGCTGCGTAGCCGATTATTACATTATAATTGATTTCCAAAAATAATTATAATATATTCTTAAATCAGCTGGTTACATTAAAAATTACTAAGTCCTGACAGTGAAAACTGGTTCTATTAACTCAAGTTTGCTGTGAATTTAAGTGTCATTTTCAAAATTGAAGAATTTGTACAAGCGAAACGTACATAGGTTTAGGTACCTATCCATACTAATATTATAAATGCGAAACTGCTAGAGTTCGTTTATGACGCTTTCACGCATTAATCAATAAAAAGACTTTGAAAATTCATTCACCAATAGAAAGCTAAATTATATGCGAAGACTACAGTCTGTAAATGATGGCAAGCTCTGGCGTTATGAAATTATAAATATTAATATATTATATTTGTTATACGTTTTCTGTCGCTAACAAAAGCGAGTTATTTCTAACGTCAGAAAAAAATCGTTTCCATGGAAACGATGTTGATATATTTGTGGGCTCTAAGCTGGTAGGTACTCAGCCCCCTGGTTAGGTACTGCTCCAGAAAACTCAAATATTAGAATATGTTTTGTTTTTTTTTGGACAAGCAAGGAATAAATGTCAGATAAGAGTTCCTACATTAAAAATATAATTCGTAACGATTATAAAGACTGAATAATAAATAGTGTAATTTTTTTATTATATCAACAAACTTCCATGGAATGCGGGGGGGGGGTGGGGAGGAGGGGGGGATAATTGATAAGTTCAACCGCTATAGTAATTTCCCGTAATACCATGCGAGCGAAGCCGCGGGGAAAAGCTAGTACTATAATATTTTTAACAATTTTTTTATTTCCATTTTCAAAATTGCAACTGATTTGCCGAGCATTTAGACTATTCCAAGATTTTTAACTAATAATCATGTTATGTTATCATTGCCAATGTAAAGGTCTGTCAAGTAGTTCAAAGTCAGCGCAAATCGAGCATTTCGTTCTTCTTGACTGCTGTCTGCTGTCTGCTGTCTGCCGTCTGCTGTCTGTTGTCGTAATCGAAACCGGATTGTTAAAATGTGCAATTCCACACATTATTCGTTACAAAAAGTCTACCAACATGATGGCATATTATTCAATTTCGTCACTCTTCGCCGTAGGGGTAGGCAGATCTCATTTCTGGTAGAATGCCACTCGGCGAGGAGCAAGAAACTGGATAAGTAGTAGTTCTGGGTTCGAGTCTCAGTTGCGACCGTTTATTTTTTACAAATGCCTCTGTAAAAAAAAAGGCTCAAATGCCATTTAATGACAATGTTAATTTTGAATTTCTGTGAAACTTAATTTCGTCTCTTAATTTATTAAAAAAAAAAAATTGTTTATAAATAATTTACTTACAATTACTATTACGCGTGACAGCTGTTTCGCCTTCCGAAGGTTTTATCAATTTCAATGTTTCAGCATTATCAGTCTGATAATCTAAAGAACAAACAACAGTCGTCGTCGAATATATTTAGAACATTTAGTCATTGTGAACTGTTATTTATTCGTTGGCGATCTGCAGTCGTGCTAGCGAACGATGATAAGTAATCGAAAGTTATCGATCGATCGACGGTCCTGAACAAGTATTTTAGCAAGTAAATAAAATTGTGAAAAAAATTGACCGAGGCTGTCCAATTTCTGTTTTATTAGCTTCCGCCTTATTTCGCAAGAGGTCGACCGCAAGTCGACCGGAAAGCAAATTAATTGAAATGAAAAAAAACTTTTTTTAAGTAGATTGATTTGTTTGTTTATAATTTTGTATTTTCATGGCCATTTCATACGCTGGATATAACCGTTTACGAAAAATCTTAAGAATTTACGTAAACGGGTATACCCTGCGATTATAATTTTGTATTTTCATGGCCGTTTCATACGCAGGGTATAACCGTTTACGTAAAATCGTAAGAATTTACCTTTTAAATTTTGCGAGAATTTTTTTATTTTAAATTAATCGAGATACCGAATCCTTCGATAAAAGAAACCACAGGATATAACTTCAGCCCTCGCGTGACATATTCACGAGATTCTTGAGAATCAATAAATTTTAAGGACACGCGGCATTTACCCACCTTTTCATGTAAGAAAATGTAAGATTACTGACTCATATATACCTATAACAGGTTGATAACAGTACCTACACGCGACGTTTTACTGCTGCCAACACTTCGTGTTGGTGTGTAAGAGAGGGAACGCGGGTGCGGTCTCTTTCGGCGCGTATTTTAGCAAGTAAATAAAATTGTGAAAAAAATTGACCGAGGCTGTCCAATTTCTGTTTTATTAGCTTCCGCCTTATTTCGCAAGAGGTCGACCGCAAGTCGACCGGAAAGCAAATTAATTGAAATGAAAAAAAACTTTTTTTAAGTAGATTGATTTGTTTGTTTATAATTTTGTATTTTCATGGCCATTTCATACGCTGGATATAACCGTTTACGAAAAATCTTAAGAATTTACGTAAACGGGTATACCCTGCGATTATAATTTTGTATTTTCATGGCCGTTTCATACGCAGGGTATAACCGTTTACGTAAAATCGTAAGAATTTACCTTTTAAATTTTGCGAGAATTTTTTTATTTTAAATTAATCGAGATACCGAATCCTTCGATAAAAGAAACCACAGGATATAACTTCAGCCCTCGCGTGACATATTCACGAGATTCTTGAGAATCAATAAATTTTAAGGACACGCGGCATTTACCCACCTTTTCATGTAAGAAAATGTAAGATTACTGACTCATATATACCTATAACAGGTTGATAACAGTACCTACACGCGACGTTTTACTGCTGCCAACACTTCGTGTTGGTGTGTAAGAGAGGGAACGCGGGTGCGGTCTCTTTCGGCGCGGAGAGTTCCAGCTGAGCTCTCTTTGGGAAGACACGGTGTTCGAGCCTTGCAGATATTGGTGTGGCGGAGTACGTGAGAATAATTCGTTTCTTGTTAGTCGATCATGTTTAATATTTTATAACATTTTGTTTAGTGAATTACCATGTTTCTATTAGTGTCTCATGCTTCACATGAGGATGGCACTCACAACCAGGTTTGATATTGTAGCTTTTTAAATATGTCGGTACATGTTACGATGACGCAACAGAATTTAACATCTTTTAGATTCAAGTTTTCTAGAAGGCCACCCCTGAGTTAATCTTAATATATTTATTCATAGTCTGATCTCTCTATTAGAAATTCCTAGTTAAGTAATAATTTTATAAATGAATTGCCCGCATACTTTATGAATAAATATTAATTGTTCTTAACAATGTGAGTGTTGATTTTAAATCTACCTTAGTTGCCTTTTCTCTTGAATATTTGCTTGATGGCGATCCTGGGACACCATTTGATCATTGTTTTAGGGTTCCAGCCTGAGCAGAGAAGTGATTTTGGTAGGTTGATATAAAAATAACAACTATCATTGTTACAAAATGGCGCCCAACGGCTTTCGAAATGTTCTTTTCTGCTGTGTCATAGTATCATAATGTACATTATTGTTAATATTTTACAAACTAGATCGACTCTCAAGGCGGCTTATTCCCGCGGTTTCCGTTTCTGCAAGGCCCGAACACAGCTGCTTCTAGTAAATTCCAGTTTAATTTAAATTCATAATTTGTACATGATCTCAGCTGTTGCTCAAGACGATTATCGTCTCTTATAATTGTTTTGATGCCCAGTTCGCTGGCATCACTCAGAAATTTTTCTTTTTTGAATAGAATTCTGGATTGAACTGCATGGCTGAAATAATTTGTTACAAAATTTTTTAGTTGCATGTATTAATTTTTTTTTTCTACCTTCCTATTAGCTAGGGATGGAAGAACCGGTTGTCACAAGGAGCCAAGCGAAAGCTAAAGAAACAATGGCGAAGCAATGCGACAACAATCGACTTCTAAAATGGATTGTTCATCTTCACCGCCATTGGTTACACCGGTTCACAAATGGTACATATAGTACGATCAGCTGATAGGACGGGGTTTATTTTATGCAGATTCAATCAACTAGCATTTCTACTTTCTGATGGAAACTTAGTAAGTTCATTTTTAATTTCAAGCTAATTTCATGCAACTATAGCTGAGCTAATTTTTTTAACCTTATATTTGATTTGATGGCATAAATCTTGGTTCCAATTATTTTGGCGGCAATATTTTATCTTATCTATTAATTTACCTCAACAATTTTGTTGTAATTATTTCACTGTCATTGTTAACAATGTTATCAAAACCTACATAAAAATTTCAGTATATGATCACATGTGATAAAAATTTTTTTTCCTACCTTCTTTTAGGTTATCATTGCAATTCTAATGATTAAACTAATAAAATTTTTCAGTCTACCCAACTTTTAAAATAATTTTACAAGGTGGTCTTTTACATTAATAATGATTTATTTCCCTTTATTTTTTGGTTCTCATTTATATTCAGATTTTATCTTTCATCTTTATTAAATATAACCAAACGTGCATTTCAGACTTCTTGGATTCTTCGGGTATTCTTCTGATCACATGACGTCGTGAACGGTTGGGTTCTGCAGATTTCCAGCTGACCTGATAATGCAAGGCAACTAAAGTTTGTTTTTCAATTTTCTTAAATTCTATAATTCATTGTCCGGGTTGTTTTGGGTCTATCGATGAATTTTTCTTGTGCATGTTTTTATTAAGAAAGAAAAGTTCCTTGCTAAAGTCAATATCTTCTTTTGGGACAATATTTTATACAATTTTTTTTCTCCTTTGATGGAATTGTTCAACTATTTCTGATTGCGTTTCATGAACAAGGACTTGAAAAGTTTTCATTATGGTGAATAACTTCCATCGAATATTTTGGGTCTCCTAATTAAATTTAATATGTAATTGTTGCTGGGGTTTTCAAATTTTAATTTTCTTTGTTCTGGATTTTTCAAATATTACAATTTATTTTATTCGCTATAAAATGGTACAACGTAGAAAGCACATATTATTTTATTTGATTTTATCAGGTTCGTAGTTTTTTTTAAGTTTTCATCTAATTGGGTATTTAACATTAATTTTACATCTTAAATTTAATCATTTGCCAAATCTTTTAAAGTAAATATTTACGTCAATGCCATCTATTGGATTATTCAAAACTAAATATTTTGGTTCCAGTTTTCGCTTATTATTACCTTCTTTTAATTATATTTTGGATAAACATTGATTATTGCCATCTTTTGGTTTTTTTAACAGTTACATATTACGGTAAACTTAATAAATGGTTCTTTTAATACTTCGATTCAGAATTGGTTGGAATCTTAGCTAGTGATCCATTGATTGAATTGCAATTTAATGGGATATATTTGAATTTCTTTATCAGGATTATTTAATGTCCGTAAGTTATTATAGGATATTTGTATTAGGGAACTCGGGTTAAACATTAAATTTTAGCTTTAATGCTCTGTGGTATGGTTTCACGAGATTTTCTTATTTGCTGCGTTTTCGGTATTTGAGCACGTTCCATGATTTCTTCCTGCTGGAAAATCCTCTGAGTTCGTTCGCTTTTCTTGTGTGTTTCCATGCCGGTACTTTTCCTGCCTCTGAGTTGCACACACAATTCTTCTGAATTGACCGTTGTATGTAAGCTCGGATGACGAGTTACTTTCAAGCGCAGGAGACGGAAGAACCCTTTGCTTAATCGATTTGTTCTTAAGAGGAGGGTAGATTCGTTTCTGTTGGCATATTATTAAGAATTTTGAATTCCATATTTTGGGTTTTTTTTTCATTTTGGGGAAGTTAAAATGTAGTTTTGTACCTATATGTGTAGGGAAGACTCTTGGTTTCATCTCGTTCAGAGGTTTTCAATGAATCTTGGTTTTAAAGGGGGGTTTTCATTTCAAAATGTGATGAAGGATTTGTGTCTACTTCTGACATTTTGAGGGGGTAGTTTTTTGTGCATACATGTCCACCACATGTTGCATAATTTTGTTTAGACATTGTTCGTCTTACATGTTGTCTTGTCTTGTCATAGTATTATGTAGCGAATTAATGTTTAATTGATTGATGTCATATTCAACGGGGAAGGATGATTAATAGTTGTTTTGTGTAAATTTATGGAATGAGTTTTTTTTTAATGTGATATGTGACGGTGTTTTGATCTACTTTCATTACTGATAATTTAAAAATTAGTTTGGTATCATTTATGTAAGTTGATTATGTTGGTTGTATAATTTCTAGGAATTTTAGCCAAGAGTTTTCACAAGAAAGTCTCAGGAGCTGTAAAATACCTATTACGATTTAGGAATCACCCTCTTGGTTAATTTTCATATTAATGTCATTAATCTGGTTTTTGCTCTCTTACAATGTGCTATTTTACAGTAAATTTTATTAGATTGCATGTTTATTAATTCAGTACTATGGATATTAACTATATTAAGGTGTTTTCATATCTCTAGCTCTCCTTCGGGTGTTATTTTCATGATTGATGTGGTGGGAGCTGATCCTCGTATGTTCTTCAATTCCGGATAATTATATATTAACATTTTCAACTATAGACATGTTTTATAATCAATATTGTGACATCATTTAACTTGAGAATCTTGTCTTTTGAGCTCGAGGACATTTTTCTCGACTTATTTGATTTCTTAATATTGTTCAATTCTATTTTGTTTTACCTTGTGATCGTCAGAGGTGGCAAGGAAAAGATAATTATATTTTTTTCATGATTACGCTATTTGATTTAATTAAATATTAAATATTGATTTTTATCTCTATTGATGTAGTTCACTGACACCTTCAGTCGGTTATTGCAAGTTCTTAGATTTTTTTAGTATAAATCTTATTGGTTTGTGTCTGGGGTGGTTAGGCTTTCAGAGTTTTTCAAGAGATGTCTCAATTTTAAGTTTGTTAATTTTTAATTATATTTCAATTATTCTGTCATATTGAGTTTAGGCTTCAATATTTTTTTGTTAATTTTCAGTAGTTCAGTAATTTTTACAATTTTACAGCAGCAATATAAATTCTTAGCATCACTTGTTTTTTATATTGGTAATTCTATAGCTAGGCAGTAGTTTAGTTTAGCGAATTTTCTCACAAGAAGAAGATGTGGACCTCCATGCAGTGGATTTTCAAGATCTCAAGAGATACAGAGTATTCGGGGTTAGTTATCACACCTCCTCCTCCCCGCGAGTATGTTACACTAGCGCTTTTCAAGAGGCGTAAGATAGTTCCTGTTACAAACGTTGACTGCCAATTTCATTTCTGAAGAAGCTTCTGTTGTCGCTGGACTGTATTATTCAATTCTGGCTCAAGACTGAGATGGATGTCTTCTGATCACTCCTTCGGACCTGTCGGTGATTAGTGTTTTGGATCCAGTATTGCCAATCAACATACCCACTTGCAGCACCTGGTGAAGGAAGAGTTCGTTTCAACGCTTCCTTGGAAATACTCAGAACAATTTGGTACTTTCATCTGGACACCTATCTTCTTGGAATTACCGCTACTGAGTGGAGCGTAGAAGAGGTCCGCTACAATGATACCTCACTACCGGAAGGCATTATTCCACCTGAGATGTTTTGGTGTTTGTCATCATGACTCATCACTCTTCATCGGTCACGCTGCGTTTCCATGGACTACATTACATAGAAGAATCCTTCAATCATTTTCTCCACCGTTTGGATCAACATTAGGCATGATCTGCAGAATGTCCATACTGGGTTTCAACGCCAGGAGGCGTCCGCCAGGAGGCGTCCGAAATTTTCTGATGAAAATTTCGCTTTTCGTGGGAGGGTAATATAACAGGTTGATAACAGTACCTACACGCGACGTTTTACTGCTGCCAACACTTCGTGTTGGTGTGTAAGAGAGGGAACGCGGGTGCGGTCTCTTTCGGCGCGGAGAGTTCCAGCTGAGCTCTCTTTGGGAAGACACGGTGTTCGAGCCTTGCAGATATTGGTGTGGCGGAGTACGTGAGAATAATTCGTTTCTTGTTAGTCGATCATGTTTAATATTTTATAACATTTTGTTTAGTGAATTACCATGTTTCTATTAGTGTCTCATGCTTCACATGAGGATGGCACTCACAACCAGGTTTGATATTGTAGCTTTTTAAATATGTCGGTACATGTTACGATGACGCAACAGAATTTAACATCTTTTAGATTCAAGTTTTCTAGAAGGCCACCCCTGAGTTAATCTTAATATATTTATTCATAGTCTGATCTCTCTATTAGAAATTCCTAGTTAAGTAATAATTTTATAAATGAATTGCCCGCATACTTTATGAATAAATATTAATTGTTCTTAACAATGTGAGTGTTGATTTTAAATCTACCTTAGTTGCCTTTTCTCTTGAATATTTGCTTGATGGCGATCCTGGGACACCATTTGATCATTGTTTTAGGGTTCCAGCCTGAGCAGAGAAGTGATTTTGGTAGGTTGATATAAAAATAACAACTATCATTGTTACAAATGGTATTTTGTAACGATGCATTAATTTTATTTATTTATTTGTTTGTGTTATAACGTTTTTGAGCTTTTACACAGCATAACTTATGTTATAAGACATTTACTATAATATGAGAAATGCGAATTGCGTAAGTAATAAAAAAAAAACTAAATAACCATCACGGCTTTTCTAAGCAGGGATAGGCAGAGAGAACAACTAGGTCTTGGCGCACACTCTTTGTATCATTCAGATTCGTACTCAAAGATGACCGTCTCAAAGTGTCTGATTCGCCTGCGACATATTCCTCGGACGTCCCCGACTTCTTCTACCAAACACGTTTGCGTCACATATTCTCTTTATACTCCTTTCTTCGCTCATTCGCTGTACATGTCCAAATCATCTCAGGGTCCCTTTCTCAATCTCACTCATTACCCATTCCTCCTCATTTCTCCCACGATCATACATGGTATTACCACACATTCGCCTCAGGGATCTCATTTGCACAGAATTCAGTCTACTTTTCGTAAATTTTAAACATAATATCTCTTTAGAGCATATAAATTACTCGTTCTTAATGAATATTTTAAATATTCAAACTCTAGAAAACAGACGAAAAATAAACAACCTAAACTTTTTATTAAAATTATTAAACTCTTAATTCGATTGTTGCGAACTCCTGCAATTAATAAATCTTCATGTATCTACACGAACGACTAGACAAATATTAACATTTCATATACATACGTCTCATTCCAACTATAGTTAGCATTCTCCAACACAGCGTTTACACAGTCTTGGTAACGAATATTTAAACAATATGGATGTATTTGATATTAATTTGAATTTGACAAACTTCAAACGACGTATGTGCCAACTATTTCTTCCTACTTCAAAACTACCTTTATCTCTATTTTTACATATCTTCTATATTCTATGTTACCTATTTTGTGTCAACTCTTATATTTTATGTTACCTGTATTTTGTCTCTTATATTTTATGTTATTTCCTGTATTTTGGCAAAAACATGTATTGCACTATACGTAAAAGCTCTGCGGGCGTTTAAATAAATAAAAATACATAAATACATCAGGGTAGGTACCAGTTCCTCATTGTGGACTGCTAGCTTCGCTTCTTTATAACAAAGGATAGTAAGTAAAAGTTAAGAACACCTGCAAATTAGAAAGAAAACAATGAGATCGTATTTACGTAAATATAATTGGAAAGTTTAAATCTTTGATGCGTGAATTAACTTGATTGGTAGTAACCTTGTTGGCGGATTATGGTCAGGAAACAACGCCTTCATTATGATAATTATGCATTTTTTATGTAATATCAATCGTTTTTGTTTAATTTTAAAATTTTATTATTAAGTTCTGCAAGTATTTTAGTTTTCTGTTATTGGGACGCATGTTTATTTTTGAAAATGGCCTTGAACTCCAGTAGACAGAACTATCAGTGGACAGTTTAAAAATGGCCTTGAACGTCGAAACAGCTGTCACAATAATAAAAAACTCAAACACTTGCAGAACTTAAAAATAACATTATTACATTTGATTTGTATTAAATTTTAAAAATAAATAAATTACAAAAAACGCAGTTGGCAAATTTTGCTGAAAATAGGACGATATTTGTGGGAAGTGTTAATTTTAGTGGAAATGCAAGTCAAATTAATGTGTAACCTGTAGGTTTAAAAAAAAACGTACCCTAGTGTCGTCTTAAGAGGAAACCGGGCGGCGTTTCGTCCATACATACGAATTCCTTTGTGGATTCTGACATCAGTACAAATATGTTTGAATATAATATAGACAGCAAACACTGACATTTCCCTAAGTTTGGCTTTTTTTAATAAGTTTCTTAAATAGTAGGAACCTTAAAAAACCCGTAAATTTGCCTAGTTTGAACGCCAATGCAGCTAAAACTCAAGCGGTAAGCTCCGGTGTTATAAAATTTACACACTTGTTTTCTTGCGCAAATTGAGTTTCGAAACTTCTTTCAGCTAAAAATAACCTTTTTCTCGAGAGCTGTGAAGTTTTGAAATATCAACAAATTCACGATGGCGTATTGTTTATTCCGTTTTTATAATGCTTGGCTCTAGTGTGTTGTACACTGGGCAATAAAGCTAAATTTATTTTAAAGGCAAGGACCGCAGGACCCAGTCTGCAGTTTCTGTATTTCCAGTGACGTGTCTATTATTCGTAACGATTTGCTGGAATTAACATAAATCTGTGAATTAAATTAATCGCCTATTGAGATTCAGCGCGCGTCTTTCCCGGCTTGGCCCGTGACGAATGTTTTGTTGCGACACATTAACAAGGTAATTGCGAGATTCCTTATGGCCTAGCCGCTGCGGCGAATGGAAAGCACCTCATTGACCGTCATAAACATTGAAAAATAACAAAGTCATACTTCTTCGAGTTCAAAAATACTTAACGTAAAAAAAATTACAACCCGCGGATGATGTCAAATATAAGAACGAAATGATGGCTTGCATGACACTTACTTTTATTAAGCGTTCTTACCGGGACGAACGCCTTACCAATGCGTTAACTGAAACCTCTTATTTTTAAGTTTTTGTCAATCTCTTATTATAATTTTAGAATTAAAAATATTATCTTCGAGTGATTTTTTTCCCGTATCGTTGGCAGCTACCTTTTTTATCGGAAACAAGTGTTCGAAGAACTGTTTGTAACTTAGACAGCATCACGGATAAATATATTCGATTTTATTGTATAGGGGACAACTTTTGACCCTTTTCAAGATTTAATGAATATTCAATAAAATAAAAAAAATAATTCGGTAAGGCAAGTTGATTTTAAGTATTTATTATCTTCTTCTCCAATGGTATATGTATTACATTGATGGGTTGTTCTATTAAAAAAAATATCTCTCTTTTACTTACATTACGTTTAGGGGGTTTGAATTGAGTTCCAGTCAGTCATTAAAAACCTTTAGACGAGTGGTTTTACGTAATTTAAACAATTCAATAAATTAGATAATAAAAAAAAACAATTAAAAAATACATTCAATAAAGTTAATGGAATAATTATGTAACTGTCACATAATAAAATATTTAAAAAAATTATAATTTACGGCTTTTAAATAACAAACAAAACGTTGCAAGAAACATTCCAAAGAGATTTTACATATTTTTTAAAGATAATAAAAACAATTGAAAAATACAGTAAATAAAGTTGGTGCAATTGCCAGATTCTAAATGATGAAGTATTGTTACTATATGTGATGATAAATAATTTGTTTAGAGTGTATGATGAAGCACGAATGAAAATCATGTCAAACACTCATGTCGGGAATATCTATTCAGTTTCCCGTATCCTTCCAATCACAATCCTTCCTAAACATGAAATCGTAAGTGCCGTCCTACAAATTATTAAACAATCAACTCACACTTGCACCAAGCCACTTTACAATCAAGACATCCGCAACCACAATTCTCGAAATAACAATAAAATCTCCTTCCCTCAAACACACACTACAAAATATGGGACAAAATATATGAACTGTATCGCCTTCACACTATGCATATAATTCGCTTCCAGATATGTTAAAAAAATCCAGCACATAAAAAAATTTCAAGTACCTTATCCTTTAAATGAATATCTTTTTAGTATTTTTGTTATTTATTTTTGGTGCGTTATGTCGTGTTCCTCTATCTCCTTCTTTAGCCAACGTTTCGGACGGCGTTACAGTGTCCATCATCAGGGCATATGAGTGCTGATGATGACGGACACTGTAACGCTGTCCGAAACATTTGTCTATCTTTTTTTTTCTTAATTTGTTTTTCTTGTTGTTTGTTCTACTTAACCTGTCTTTTATTTTTATACTGTAATGAATTTGAAACTTATATTTTTGATATCAAAATTCCTTTGTAAAATTGTCATTATTACACCTCCCACCTATAAATTTTAAGTTCCTCCCGTCCTTAAATGAGTTTTGTAACTATTCAGGATTGCTCTAGCAAGAAAAAAAAAACAATTAAAAAAATATATGCATCAGTAAGTTGCAACCTCGTGGTTCTTGTACAGAATGCAATGAACACGTTATAACCTCCAAGGGCCAGTAATTGCAGGTTGGTGTAGTGCAGATTATATCAATATGAATGCACCTTCAGGTTCGACCCCTAGAAGCTGGTAACACCGATCGAAACAATTACTATAAAATGAGTGGTTCTTGGCCCAGAATGTAAAGAATTGCTAGCTTTCAGAACTAATAATTAATAACAATTCTTTATGAATCACAAATTAGTATTACGTCTTCTCTCCTTCGTTTCTGACCAATGTGGCTACTCTGTACATTTCAGGATCATTGCATTGTTTGAAATAGATTTAGCTATGTTTTATTGCTCAATACTTCCTTACATCACATATCCATTTCATTTCTTTTTGTCCTACAAAATTCTCGAATTAGGTGTTATGCATCGATAGTCCAATTGATTAGTCGGGCATCTCCAAATAATAAGTTTTGAGATAATGAGGAAAGCAATTCGAAAGCTTGCAATATATAAAATATTAATTATACGTCTGTGTTTTGAATATGCTATTAAATAACACCGGGAAGCAAAACGGTCGGAAACATTATACGACATTTTGAAATTTCCTACTAGTAACCCGGAATACATCAATTTTTTGTTTCACTACAAGTTTTCTCCATTATAATTGTTTTGGTAGTTAGTGTTTACGAGTAATCTGAGTATTGTACCAGATACTTTTACATACAATTGTGTACTAAAATATCCATACTTTGGAGATGTCTGACTAATCAACTGGACGGTCGACATATAGTCCCAATGTTACCGAGCGTATTATCGCTTGTCTGGATTTTAAAAGTTTATTCTTCTATTTTGATAATTTTAATAACACACACTTAGCGTCGATTTCAATTTTGAAAATGTCAATCACGTACGCTTAAGGAAATAATGTTGTTTTATTATTTCCTATTGCATAGCGCAAAAAAAAAGCCAAAATACTTTTATTATTTTATTCAATGAACATCATCAAAATATCACATTTCGGCGAAAGGACTTTAACCGTTGGAGTGCTTCATTTTCCGTCAAGAAAAAGGAGCTGAGGCATCAAAATAAAAACATTTTGAATGTGCTACGTCCTCATACAAAAACTTTAGAAATATGGCGGGATATTATTTTTGTAGATCTGTGAAGCTGAGAATGTTTATAAAACATTTGACCCAGGATCCAAGCATTTGAAAACAAATATTGTCAATTTTCTTTATAATATATAAATATTTTTTAGAGGTACAATCAGAAATTAATCGTTAGTAAATCAACCGTTAGTAAATTTGAAAAATCACGAGATCTTTCATAAATTTACGCAAAAGATATACGTATTTGGAAAATAGAATTATTGTTTAATTATATCAATGAAGAAGAAGATAACACTTATTAACACTTATTTCTTCAATGATATATTACGTTGATGGGAATAACCTTCAAAAGTCATAAAAAGAGAGTTTTTCTTATAAAAAAATTAATATTGTTTAATTAATTAATTAAAATTAAGTAATTTTATGATTATGGGTAGGTACCTACTTCATTGCTTATTTGAATTATTCTTCACACAATCATTTCTATTAGCAAATTTAAGTTCATTGAACGTGAAAAACTTCATGCAGGAAAAAGTAACTCACATCACATACAATAATGGGTTTGATAAGAAAATGGTGGCATTAATTTTCTCTATTAAAAAAAAACGTGGTCGCGTTAATTTTCTCCAATGTTCATATAAGAGAATTGATGACACCCCCGATTAAAAGAGCTTTTCGAAAGTAACTGAATTAATTTGCATTGTGTAACACCAAAGTCTATTGGTGATTATTTTTTTTATAATGTGAACATAATAATATTTTATTCTTTAAAGCGCAAAAAACTTTAAGTAATTTTTTCATGCTCCACAAAAAATTGTTGTTACGGGTTACTCCCCTTTGTCTTAGCGTAGTTTATACACATTATCATTACATTATGTTAATGCATTGCATCAGACACGGTATTTTTTTGCATCATTTGCATTCATTACTACTCCATTAAACAACATACTAATGCGCACTCACCACACTTAATAAGAAGATATTATGCAGAACTGTTGTTTCTTCCTCGTCTTGACTATTCGAAACACCACAATCACTTATTAAACTTTATAATATTATGGTTCAATATTTAAATATTGCACTGCAATTTACAGTTCAAACTGACAATAACTTCGCGTTTAAAACATTTGCGTATGTAATGATTACTGGGATATTTATTTCTGTCGATAAAATGCAGTTTATTCACACTACTCCACTTTTATAATATGTAGGTTTATTTATAATGTTATTGTTATGAATTTATTATTAACAGTGTTTAATTATTTTTAAACTAGTTGTAGAGACCTCTGAGTGTTCGTGTCATGTGTCGAAGGTTGATGAATTGATCTGCGTACAAATTACACTTCATTAAGGTGATGACTTATTGTCATTAAAACTGCTTTTACGTAATATTGTGGACGCGTAATTTTCTAAGCATTTTGTGCTCACTGAAAATTTCAACACCTTCTACTTTTTGTTACGTTTCTTTTATATTTCTCGAGGGTTTACACTGTGTGCTGCACTTGATCAAGTTGAGTGTCTTGATATAGCTTTCTCGGGGCACTCGCTCGAAGCTCCACGGCGCTCAATGCCGTTGGGTGTCTTGTGGAATAGTGGCGGCCAGCGCACCCCGTCACAGTATAAATAGCCTTCGGCGTCCTTGACATTGACTTGATACGGCGTATCTCTTTCACGGGCAACAAAACAAGTGGAAGATCGGTGTGCGGTTGATACTACAGTCCTCGGAGTTTTTCTATTTCTCTATTATGTCATTTGTGATGCGTGAATCAATTTTATTTATATTTCACTCTTATTTTTTTTTTTAAATTTAAATATTCATGGTTTGTTATTCGCGCACCCAAATATTATTTTTTAATAATGTTTGTTTTTGTGGAACATTCCTTCTAAAAATACTTTAGACAAACAAATCTATAAAACTGTTTTTTTAAATTTCGTACGATAATAAAAATGACAGTTTTCCGCAAATTCGTGTTTACCTGTTTGCTTGTATTAATTTGCCGACCTCCGGTGATGGAGCGATAAGCTCCTGTACTTAGGGCCCAATAGTTGCCATTTTTAAATTTTCTTTTTGACTTCTATATTTATTTGGTACATCTTATTTTTGTGTCTTATGATATATTTTCTCTTCTATTAAAAGCTTTTGCTTGTGGATGTAAAAAGAGTGAACATTTGAAAAAGCGTTGGATACTGATACTTGCTGTATTGGCCTGGTGAAAGCTAAAAACTTTGCTGTTTTACTTATCCACTGTGTTTTGGTAAAACCTCTTTACCCCATTTTTTGGGAATATGTGGTTTCGTGTAGAATAGAGTTTGCTGATGATTGCATTATTAATATTAGTAGGTAAATTTTTCAGGTTTTTTTATGAAACCTTAGCTAAAATTATTCAACCCTCATTTCTTTCATAATTATAATTAGAATTGCAGTATTTTATCCAGTGCCTTAATCATCTGCCCTGATGACGGACACTGTGACGCTGTCTGAAACGTTGACTAAAAAAAGACGTAGCGCAACACGGCGTAACACCCCAAAAACAAATAACAAAAATACTTTTGGTCGTGAAAAGTTAAAATCGTATCTTCAGTATTTTACTTCTAAATTTATAAAAACAAATAAAAATTTTCGTATATTAAGATTTTTTAATTAGTTTAACGATTTTTAAATATTCGTTTTTATCGTCTCCTGTAAAGTTTTCATTTTGTGGCTTGAAGTGTTTTACCAAACCGCATTCGATATTATTAAATGAAACAAGCCTTTTGTTTTTAAACTTACCAACCAGTTTCGCTTTGCTTCCACTTCCACTGTAACGCTGTCCGAAACGTTGGCTAAAGAAGGAGGTAGCGAAACACCGCATAACACCCCAAAAATAAATAACAAAAATACTTTTGGCGTGAAAACCTAAAAACATACCTATTTTTCTTTAGTTTATATTTTTATCATGTTGTAGTTTGAGCCGAAGGAAACCGGTTGGTAAATTTAAATGTTGGTGGTTTAAATCAAGATGTTCGTTTCATTTAATTGTTGTTTTAATCACAAGAAAAAATAATTTATTTGGTTGCCGCGACCTCGGACCGGGTTACAACTCCGAGATATTCCGATGACCGGGCGATCGCTTAAACCACTTTTTTGCATTGTGTTTGTTTCTCTGTAACTTATAATTCAAAAATACTGCATCCGCAATAAAATCTTGTCCTATAATCATAAAAATATTATATCTGAACACGGCATCCGGAAAATCATAATACAAAAGGGAAACATTTATTTTTAATTTTTTTAGCAACGGGTTTAAATTTTAAAGCCGGGTCTTCGTTTCGACGCATTTTAAAATACATTACGACACAGCTGATATTAAACCCCTAGCGTCAATTTTTTTTAAAGTTGGCCGTTTTTCAAATTCCAACTTCTGACTCGATTTTCTCAAAAACAAAAGCTCAAATTAAAAAAAGTTTTTAGCAAAATCGATTCCAAATGTGCTATAATTTTCCGGGCACAATTTATACGATACGGGAATATTTTTGTTATCGACAATGCCGTGTCCCCCGAAGGAGTATGATGTGTGGACACCGGCTGTATTTCCACACTGCCTACTCCTTGGGGCACGGCATTATAGTTTGAAAAAATATTTTCACTCAAGACACATCCAGTTTTAAGAATATTGACTTTTGTTATAAGGCCGTATATTATTCTCTCTGCACACTTAGTTTACCAATGCAGACGTACGGCAGAAACAATTCTTTGGCGGATCAACTTTCCGGGGAAACAATTGTCGGAAGGCCACCTTTATGGGGACTAACTGTTGGGAGACCAACAGTCGCGGGGGATTGAGGGAGTCTTTATTTATTTATACCACGTAATTGACAACAATAATATGGTTGAATACAAAATAAATTAATTTTGATACAAATAATTGCTTGAAGAATTAAATTACTACAAAAATGACTGATTTTTACCCGAACAAATTTCTTACCCGAATCTAGAAACGGTGATGTTACACACAAAAACGGTACTGTGCAAATTATCAAATTTTTATTATTATTTATAATGGCAGACCCTCCTAAAATAAAAGCGGAGATAAATGGTTAAAATTCTATTTATACTTGCTGGGTTACCCGGCTTCGCTCAGGACAACATTCGAGAGTGTTCTGGAATGTTCCACAATTTATTTTATTTCGGGACAAACTAAAATTAAAATAGAATAATATTGAATATTCGATACTGCGATGGTAGCGCAGTCTGCCGGATCCAATGTAAAACATTCCAAAATCAACAACTCCTTAGAAATAAAAAATAATAATTAAAGGAACATTTTCCAGTGGACCAAATTGGAATCTAAACCATTCTCGAATCCCCCTGAACCCACACAACAAAATTTCATCAAAATCGGTCCAGCCGTTTAGGAGGAGTTCAGTGACATACACACGGGCAGAAGAAATATATATATTAAGATAAAAATGAAAATATGTTTGCTTCCGTCTATGTATATATGCTATGCGTTGCTAAACCTTTCATCCGATTGCGATGAAACTTTAGGGATTTGATGTGTGCATGCCCGCGATTCTTATTATATACAATAGTGAGTTCTGGCATCATGGAATTATGCGTTGCTAATAGTTCATCCGATTACGATGAAACTTTGGGGATTTGATGTGTGCCTGCCAGCGATGGTTTCTATATATACTGGTGATTTCTGGCATTATGAAATTTGTATAAAAAAATTGCAATAGGTGGCACGCGAGCTGTTTGAAAACTGAATATTCCGGCAATGAATGTTTGGAATACGGGAGGGGGGAGGGGAACACGGGAGGGGGTTCGCTGGACAGGGGAAGAGGACGAGGGGAGTGGGGAGGGGGAAGGCGGAGAAGGTGTAATGGAAACGCAAGAGAGGAAGGAAGGGGAGGAGGAAGGAGAGGCGGATGGGGAACGGGACGAATGGGAAAGGACACGCAAGTAGAAACAATTTCTTTATTAAGTGGCATAGCAACGCATGCTGGGAACTAGAACCGTTTATAAATCATTCGCTGCCAATACTCATGAAAAGATTTTACCTAATATTACGTGCTGCCGTTTTTCCACACTATGATTCTTATTTTCTGAAAAACCATTTTCATGAATTACTGCAACATCAATTATTTATTTAAATACTTTTATTTACTAACCGGCTTCGCTCGAGTTTCATCACCTTTTTCCTTATGAATATATAGCATTACGTCAGTTTTTATTTCAAAGCTCTCGAAGAAAATATTGTCGCGAGCTGATTTGTTTCTTGCGTTTTTTTTTCCTAGAACAGAAATAGCTATACAAATTCCACGGCGTCAAAATCCTCCGTTTTTGGTCAAGGCGATGTTCCGAGAGAGTCCTGCTGTAGAGGGTAAAAGTTCTTCCTCAACCAGCTCCCTCACCAATCCGGCCTGCCGTGCAGTTGATGAGCAGATGCATCCACCGCCAAGACCCAGACAAACCTCAATCCGTTGACCCGAGCACCTCTGCTACGTAACGAACCACTGGGGTGATCTTATACAGAGTTGTTGGTTATCTAATAATTGGTTAAATTTCCATACTCGCTCCCAATTGAATTAATTTTTAATTACATCTTAAATAATATATTTTTTTAATTTTCATATTCATGTGTTTTTATTTAAACGCAATAAATAATAATAGTTCTACGTTATTACGAATAATTTAAAAGTAATTTCGTGTTATTAAATGGTTTTTTTCCTTATGCGGAATGCACGATCACCTTTTAATCTATGTTTTTTCGCCGGATGTGTTTGGGATGGGCTCGATCCTTAAGAGGAAAGTGGGTGGCGTTTTGTCCATACAAACGTTTTCCCAATTTCCTGTCTGTGTTCGGACACTACTGCGAATACTTTTTTAGCTTAATGTAGATATCGACCACTAGCGTGTCGGTACGTTTTACTTTTTTTGATAAGTTACTTCTTACAGGTGTTGGGACCCTCCAAAAATCATTTAAAGTGCCTGGTTTGAAAACCATCAGCAGTGTTCAAACCAGACACAGATTAATGTGTTTTTTTTTAAAAGCAAAGCGTACAGACAAGATATTTTCTTCTAATACGGTTAGAAAAAATATCTTAAAATAGCTCCAGTTTTTGAGGAAAAAATAAAGAATACAAAACTTAGATTTTGATGATTTTATTTGAGAATTATCAATTATCAGGCAATGGTGCAGTTGGGTCGTTCTTCTTTTTAACCCACATAAAGTTGTCTCCACCAGTTAGTGGAGAAAAATTCAACAGAATTACCAATATTATTTTTTTATAATTACTTTAAAATCTACTGTACTAAAGACGTGGCGACTGTGGGCGTTTAAAAAAATATGTGTTTATATTTTTGTAGTAAAAATTACGTGACAGAGGTGGGTGTAACTCCTCGTGGTAGAAGTGTATTTCATACAAATCACAGCTGTCTTCTGCCACCCCGACTTGCGTCAATTCAATGTTACAAAAAATGATATGACGACATAAAATATAAAACTATTTTTAAATTCCAAATGGTCTAACTCAATTCACGGCACAACTCAATTTAACGATTTCAGTAATTATATCAGCTTGTTTAACAAAAATATAATTTATCAGTCTTCAGCCTTAATGTATTTTAATAATTTATCAATCTCCTCAACAAAATCGATATTTTCCTGCACTTACATAGCGCAAATTATTCGAAAACTTGACAGGTCGTGGGGCCATGGCAACCTGTAAACGTGAACGAAACGCGAGGCGTGACCATGGCAAGCTGTCAACATAGCAACTGAAATGCGACTAGCACTGCTAGTGCTTTCAACTGGTCTTTAACAAGTTGCTTGTGTGCGGACCGCCAATGACAATTCGCAAGTTCCTTTCCTGTGGATAGCGATTGAGTCGCCAACTGGTTTTTTCTCTCCATGAGCGGATGGGTTAAGAGCGGCAGTGACAACAAAATTGGCAAAATAACTAGTGTTCAAATTTGTCGGCTGGGTTTCCTCTTAATATTGCTTGTTATTGGTATTTAGTGTATATTTTTTAATTCACATCTTACATAACATAAGGAGGCAGTAAAATAGATTTAGTTATACTATTACTTTTTATTTTTAACATCAGTTAGTATTGCGAGTAAGCTAAGAAAATGGGTATTATCCAAAGAATCTTCCTTATTTGCGCATTCCTTTCTATATATGTTAATACATTTTCATTTCTCGATTATTTTTAAATAATTTATCAACGAAAACAAAAGCGTCCAGTTGGAAGTTTAACTAGATGTTATTTTGTCAGTAGATAATAAAATCTATTTTTGTTTTTAAAACTGTCTTGTTTGTTATAATATAATTATACTTATTTCCACTTAATTTATGTGTTTTTGTTTTTATAACTGTCTTGTTTGTGTTTTATAACTGTCTTGACAAATGTCTAAGTACCAAACCCAGTTTTTGATTTTGAACCCCTTCATGGCTTTTTTGTACTGCAATAACTTTTTTTTTTGGTACAATAATTTACATTTTAAAACTTAATTTAATAATGTTGCCCTCACCAGGTGTCTAACCCGTGCTGAGGGCCCCATTTTACAATACAAAATTCAATAAAATGAAGTAATAAATTTTAATAACATATTTAAAGGAATAATGAAAAACAATCGGTATTTATTATGGGTTTTTTTTTTAAATTCACCCTGACAGTGCTTTGTGTTTTTTTTAAAGTTACGATTGTGTATAATGTGTGTTTTATATTGTTTTTGTGTGTTACATATATGTGTTTTAATCTTTTGTTATAAAATTTTAGTAATATTGCTTTTTTGTTCTCCATCTTTTTATTTTTTATCTGAATTTGTTTTTGTCTTCCTCATTTTTCGTATCAAGTGAAAGATTGTTGAATGCTTTTGGCTGGTTTTTATGGTATATTTGTCCGAAGCTTGTGTTTACCGTCAGAGTTTTTATGTTTTCTTTGTAAGCTTATCTAACTGATCTCTTAGTGGTGGTTTGTGTTTGTTGAACTTTGTTTTTTTTTTAAATTTAGTTTAGTAGTGTTTTAACTGAATAATTAGCGTATATCTACTACGTCAAACATTTTGAATATTTGGTCTGAATCAATCAGTCTCTGTTTTTTAAGTATCACCTTTAATTATTGTTACGTATAAGATCACCCAATGCCAAGGTAAATATTATTACACCTGAAATAAAAACACATACTTCAGATTGCTTACACGTCGGTATCTCTGCTTTGTGTACATGTGAAAATGTTGAACTAGTCAAAGAATATGTTTATTTGGGTGTAATTATTGATTGCTTTTTCAAATGGGATTTACAAATAAATAAAGTCTGTGAACGACTCAGATCTGTTAGCAGATTATATAAATTAAAATTTTATGTTCCAATTTGCACACTTCGAATAATTTATTTATCATTAGCTGAATCTATTATAAGATATGGAATTACAGCTTGGGGACTTTCCTGTAAAACAAATGTAAATCGTGTTCAATCAGTTCAAAATTCATTAGTTAAATTATTAGCTCATAAAAGTTTATATGAACAAAGGCATAATGTTCCGTACTTTTACCAAAATCTCAAAATTCTCAGTAAGAACAGTTCTGTGGTATAAAATTATATTTCCGCATATGAATAGCCCCATATACAAAAATAAACTGGACCACACTTACAATACTCGTTTTACGTTAAATGAAGGACTAATTGTACATAAGCATTTAAACAAATATGGACAAAGAACGCTGGACTATATGATACCTAATTGCTTCAATATGTTACCTGCCGAAATTAAAAAATGTACAAATGGTAAAACAAATATTTTGTTGAGAAATTGGCTTGCCGAAAGAAATAATTTGTATTAGACTAACACAAAAATTGTAAAATAAGTTTATATATATCTCCAAAGTAAAAGTACCCATCGACAAACTGCTAAAAATTAGTTTATTGGGACTTTTCTTTGTTCTGTTTATTATTTGTTAGGGACTTTTTCTGTATAATATTTTATGTCATATTGTATTACTTTGTATTTATAATAAATAAATTAAACCTTGAAAAAAAAAAAAAAAAAGGTTTTCTCTACGATAGATTGATTCAAACAAACAAACAATGATTCCATATTCTATTATGGATTAAGAAAGTGCAAAATATTTATTATTTTTAGGATTTTATTTATGTTTGTTTGAATTTTTTTATGAGAATGCCTCACAAGAGTCCCAGCTGCTCCCGTCTGGATTCAGTGAGACTATGGCATCCCCAATTGGGTTATGTTGTGAGTTGTGAGGCTGAAGGTAACGGGGAGGGAAGGGAGATGGGGAAGAGGAAGGTGGGGAAGTACCTGGCTTTTCAGATCTGGTGTTCAGGAAACACGACCAAAGCCATTTCAAGCAACTTTTCGATTCTGAATGGCGGTCTTACACCAGGGCGATATTGAGAGTACCTTCCACTCTGGAATGTACCGCAAAAATAGTATATATTATTTTAAATGGATTAATTGTGAAGTAACACAAATTAATCGCGATCTTCAGATTGCGAGTCAAGAGCTTTACTCTTAGAGTACAGAGGCCGATATGATGTATTCATTTGAGGTTATAGTCGATTATGATTCAATTTAGGAATTACCTACCGCGATGTTCTCATGCATTTATCCAACAGGGAAAGAGGATGGGAATTTCCAATTTCTTCATATATATTCTTGTTAAGTTACAAATTGGACGTTAGAGGCCATTCATAAATTACGTCACACGATTTTCATGAATTTTTGACCCCCCCCTCTCCCCCCGTCCCTGTCACACGCTGTCACATTTGTGAGTCTCCCTCCCCCCTAGCGTGGCGTCACACGTTTTGCAGTTTTACGTGTAAAAGTAATAATGTTTTGAAGTTTTTCGCCGTGGTCACATTAACCACAACGCAGGGGGTGGGATGGGATGTTTTTGTGTCGAATGCGATGTTCTTTCATTTTGAAAATTCATACATTCAGACGGACATGTCAGGAAAATTCCTGTCATCTGGTAAACCAACCGCATGTGACGTCACAAAACTGATGACTCCCCGTATGTCTTGTCACACAATGTCACACTTCTTTGAAACCTTCCCCCCCCCCCCTTAAGGTGTGACGTAATTTATGGATGGCCCTTTAATTAAGCCAATTAATTAATTAAGTTAATTAGTCCTTAATTCTTAATGAATCTAGAATTTACAGATATTAACAGCAGTCCAATACTTGCAGTAGCAACCTGGTGCTATGCTGACTGGATCTGAAAAGCCATTCTCCGTTCTCTCCCAATATTCCGTTTTCTAGTAAATCTTCAACCTAACTTACTAACTTGATTTGGGAAACATGTTAGCGAGAGATGTGAAGATTGATAGAGATATTGGAGGGTAAATGCAGCTAACTCCATTGATGGATGGCTGAACGCGGTTGGCGCTAACAAAAAACTATCCAATGATGCGAAGCTAGCAGTCCACAATGGATTGCAGGTACCTACCCTGATGTATGGCAGTGAGGTATGGAACTGACAGAGCAAGGATGAAATTAAACTGAATGCTGTAGAAATGAGATCTGAGGCGTATGTGTGGTTAAACCGTGTATGATCGTGTGAGAAATCTGCATATCCGCAAAGATTGCAAGGTTGACGCAAGCGTAATGAATAATATCAAGAAAGGGAATGAACGAAAGAAGGTTTGGTTGGAAGGTCAGAATAATAGAAGAGTATGTAAGACGACGTATGAATGTGAATGAGGCGAGAGGTGTGCGGCAAGACCGAGTTATTTGGCTGTAAAGTCCTCTCTGCCTACAGCAAAACATCTCCCTCGCATGTGTTCGGTGTGATAAAAATAAGAATAAAACTTTTTCGCAGCGTTTATATCCAATTAAAATATTTATGATTTTTTCATATTTTCTTTAACAAAATAATGTCTTACCATAAATCATTTTTTTTATTGAGGTCCTCAAATACGCCATTAATTAAATTTTATAAATAGCCCTGATAAATATCCTTCGGATCTTTGATGCGTTACACTAAAGGTATTTTCGGTCATAAAACCCACAAATTTTTCAGGGCAATGAAGATGAATTAATAATTTATTGTTTGGTTTTAACCCGTTCAATCAGAGGAGACCAATTTTTTTCCAGCTCGCATAGGTCTCATATAAATCGTCGTATCTACCTTACTGTCATTGTGAGAAATATGATCTAAACGGTGTTAGAAAGAAAAAACTCCACGCTTTAGATTTATAATTTAATTCTCCTCTATGAAACCAAAATTTACCACAGCAATTTGAGAAAAATGTGTAAAATATCTAGAATTTTTCATTCATTATTTTTTTATGAAACAACAAAAACGTGAGGTGATAATAACTTTTAAAATACATTTTTCTTATAAATATGTGCATGTTTATATATTTTTTTCGTTTATCAGTAATTTTCGATTAGGGATCATCCATGTAAAAGCCCTGAAAAAGGGCGTTGATCAATAAATAAATAAATTACGCCACACTTTAATGGGGGGGGAGGGGAGTAGAAAACTGTGACATTGTATATGTGTCAAGGGGTATAGGGGGGTCATTAGCTCTGTGACGTCACATGTAAAAATCAAAATTTTTAAAACGCAAAAATTTTTTAGATGTAAAATTGCGAAATATGTGATGACACACTAGGGGGGAGGGGTCTCACAAATGTGAAAATGTGTGACAGGGACGGGGGGGAGGGGGGTAAAAATCATGAAATTCGTGTGTCGTAATTTATGGATGGCCCCTAAGGTAAGGTAAGCAATTTTTAAACTTTTTATATTTCTTCACCTTTCAAAAAAGGATTTTTGATATCGGATATGTTCCGAAATTTATTTATTTGGATTTTGTTGCAATGCGGAAATATTTTGACCTTCTGACAAAACACGCCCAATTTCTGAGGGGGTTATTTATGCGCTTACATGGTTATTTATGCGCCGTTTTTAAACTATATTTGAACGATCATTTTGATCAACATGACGAACACATCACTAACAAACATAACAAAATGACCTTGTAACAAAACCATCTCATTATTTCAAGCGTAAATTGAGAATTATTCAATCTCCAATATCTTCTCTTTCCCGCATCGCTTTGTCCTTTACTAATAAAGGGCGAGGGATGCTATTGGTTAAATGCCACAGATGTCACAGACGGTCTGACCGTTATAAGGTCACGTGATATCTCGAGAAAGTGGAGTTGCCTTCCGGTTATACCCGCGCAAGAAAAACCTCTGGGAAGACTGAAACTCTTTCAGCTCATCTGGAGAGATTATTACTCGTTTAACCCTTGTAAACAGTTTAACCCTTGTAAACAGTTTAACCCTTGTAAACAGTTTAACCCTTGTAAACAGTTTAACCCTTGTAAAAAGTTTAACGAGCGGTTAAGGGAACAGTTATGGTTATGGTTATCCTATGGTTAGGTTAGGTTAAGGGAACAGTTAGTTTCCGTTGGGTTATGGTTAGGTTAGGTTATGTTATGTTATGTTATGTTATGTTATGTTATGTTATGTTAAGGGAACAGTTAGTTTCCGTTGGGTTATGGTTAGGTTAGGTTATGTTAGGTTAAGGGAACAGTTCGTTCCCGTTGGGTTATGGTTTAGTACCCATAAAGTTATTGTTGTAGTTTTTACTATTATGTGTCGTATTTGCAAATTGATTGTACCTACTCCAAATAAAGACTATTTGTGATTAACCTAAAATAATTTTGTATTTTTTTTATTATACCGATTCACCGTTATGTTTGACAACTACAAGAGTTCGAAACACACTAAGCTTAGTGTCTCTTCGACCTGTTTGTATCGAGGAGAGACCGATTAACGAAATTGTATCGTTGCTCGGAATCCAGAATTTTATTAGTCTAAAGTAATTTTCTCGAGTCAATTAAATTTTCGGCGGTCGCTCTGAAGCAATCTTATACTTGTACCAACTCCCGAACAAGCAGTTTGTACGTTTATTGTGGCACGTCCTCTGTGAGAATGTCATATTCATAGCTAAATTTTATGAAACGGTTGGTAACCGGTTCTGAATAACCAGGTACTTTTCAACCTTCCTCTTTCTCATCTCCTTCCACTCCCGGCCCCTTTCGACCTCACAACATACCCCAAATAGTCACATAGATCCTTTGACCCCGGGCATTCGGGCTATTGTTTGCCACTGGGGTGAGGTTTGTTTAAGTGTTTAAGGTGGCGGAATGTGTCTGCTCACTAGCTGCATGGAGGGCGGGATCGAAAGAGGCCGGATGAGGGAAACACTTTGATCTCCAGTCGGAATCTTTCGACCCTGCACTTGCCTCGACAGAGATTGATTCATACGTCACTCGTGATTCCTACTCACTCCTCTTTTTCCTTCCCAGAACTTCCTCACCTTCCTTTCCTTAAATTTCCCTCCACACAGCATCCCCAAAGAAGATATCCTGATAAAAATAATTATCGCCGGTGCCTCCTGTGTGGAGTTTGTTTTTTATATGAATACCGCACAACTGCTCCCGTCTGGAGCCAGTGAGACTATGGCATCCCACGGGGGATGTTGTGAGGCTGAAGGTAGTGGGGAGGGGAAGGAGACGGGGAAGAGGAAGGTGGGAAGTATCTGGCTATTCAGATCTGGTCACCAAACACGGCTAAAGCCATTTCAAGCAACGTTTCAATTCTGAATGGTGGTCTTACACCAGGAGGACGATACTGAGAGTATCTCCCACTCGAAAGTGCCGCAAATATATTATTTATTATTTTAAATGAATAAATGGTGAAATTGTCACCTTGTGACCTTCGAAATGCGAGTCAAGAGCCTTACCGCTGGACTACGTCGGCCGTCTGTTGTTTTGTTGTGAAAAAAAAAATAATGGCTTCAATTAAAAAAACAGCGAAGAAATCATTTGGTTGATCTTGAGCGTAATTTTGGTATTATTTATAAATATTAATATTATGGAGTAAGAGGTGGTATTTCAAGTTCACCCACCTCAACGGAGGCACGTCGCACATGATTTTTAAAATGTCGATCACGCGTCACGTGATGCAACAGAATTCGCCACAACCTCACGGTGAGATTAAGGATTCGGCGAGTTACTTTAGTCTCGCGAAACTGTTAACCGGAATATTCAAGGATTTGTTTGTTAACTCCGGGTAGGTGCATATGACGTGCATGTTGGTGCACCGTGCTCCCATTACATCTTGTTACGAGGTACCTCTGGCAGAAATGGGTTATTTATTAATTTGGGCCCTTAATATATCTTATCGTGGGATTATTACTATATCTAGTTAACTCCGAAATCAGTGTTTTAGAGTTAACACTAAAAGCGTAACTTCATTTCCTCGTCTATGAATAATGCTACAAATGAAGAACTCGAAATGCATTGGAAGCATCAAGTTATTTGAATATATTTTTTGTGGGTATCTCAATTTATCTCATCTATCGTTTAATTCTGTAATTAGGTAACTCTAGTTACTACAAGTGTTTTCCATGTTTCAATTAGGCAATTAGACTTAGCAATAGTTGCGATAGTAGTATGAAATTTGGGGACAAAGCATTTAACGCGCTGGGTTCACATTCTTGGAATAACCTGCCAGTTAATCTGAGGTCACAAACTTGTTTTGAGTACCTTAGCAGTAATTTATAAACACTTCTTTTTAGAAAATGCTACCTAATAATAGATAATATTAGGGGGGCCCTTGAGGTGATTGAATCACTAAATGGCCCTGTATGAAGTTGGCCATTTAATATTAACTCTTTTTACAGTAACCATATTGTATTTAGTGCTTGATGAAGTCCACGGAATGAATTCGCCACAATTTGTGGAATGATTTCCTCAAAAAGACACGGCAGACACGAAGTTGACATAGAAAATTATTTCCTTCCGGGCCCTGTGCGGAGCTAACATAAAAATTATCATAAATAATTATTTCTTTTAATCGATCATTACGGGATTTGGGAAGGATCATTATACCAGATACCTCCCTCCCCCTGTTTGGATTCTCTTACAAATCCTAGTGTTTCGTCTCCTTCCGTTCATGGACCCTGAATACACTCGAATACAGATATTTAAAGTTTCTTGTGTGCGAAGCAAAAACTAAGTCACAATAACAAGCAGACTACATCGATTATATTTTTACGTTAAAACCATTCAAATACATTACAATTCAATAAAACACTTGGGTACAGATATTTAAAGTTATTATTTATTATTTTAACTTTATGAGTAAAACCTCAAACTGTAATATTTAATTAAATGAAGACATTATGAGCGAAACTCAATCGAAAATCTGGAAACAGAAAAATCAGAAAAAGATATTGGCACCTCTGGGACTCGAACCCAGGACCTCCCTACTTTCCGGGTTGGGCGCTCTTATTGGACACCTTAGCTCAGTGGATAAGAGCGCCCAACTCGGAAAGTAGGGAGGTCCTGGGTTCGAGTCCCAGAGGTGCCAATATCTTTTTCTGATTTTTCTGTTTCCAGATTTTCGATTGAGTTTCGCTCATAATGTCTTCATTTAATTAGATATTTAAAGTTTTTTTTTTTTTTAATGAAAACAAATAACTTTGTGTACACCACTATTAATTAACAATATCAACTATTAATTAACAATATCAACATGTTTCGAAAACTATGTTTTCTTCGTCAGGATAAGTGAAAAATAAATTAAATTAATAAGTCAAATTTAAAGTTTCTTTTGTTCACAATAACAACTAGACTATTTCGATACATTTACGATTATATCACAATTCAATACGTTTTTGTGGTTAATTTTACAAACTATATGTACAGTGTGATGAATTATTCCGTCTCCATTGAATACAAGCAATGCTTTTTTTATTAATCAATCAGAACAGTCAAAATTCATAATAGGAGGTCAGATGGTTTGAACTCTTCAATTTTAAATAAATACCGATGGTAAAACAAGAGTAGATAGTCGCAAAAAATCGCAAAGGGCAAAGTAGGGTTTTACGGTGTATCGTATATATCATATTGTAGCCAAAAACCAGAAGACCTTCAAGATTTATTTTATTTCTTGTGTATAATATGCGCAATAAAACAGATTATTAAGATTTTATGAGTAAAGAATATACTCAGCCAAATCTTGTCTGATTTAACCTTGCAGTTTACTTTACATGGAGAAATATGTATTTGTGATTTATTAAGAATTTTCTTCAAATTATTCGTAATTCCGGTTAAAAACGGTATTGCAGGCCTTACGAATGAAATAACAGGACCTCCCTTCATCGGGAGAATATTAAAACTAACATAAAATACAAAATTCTGACAGATATACATAAATATTTAGGTGTTGGATTGGGAAAGGTTAATATGGTTAATTAATCTAATATATAAAATTCTCGTGTCACGGTGTTTGTTATCATACTCCTCCGAAACGGCTCGACCGATTTTGATGAAATTTTGTGTGCTTATCGGGTAGGTCTGAGAATCGGCCAACGTCTATTTTTCATACCCCTAAAAGTTAAGGGTGGTCCACCCCAAATTTTTATTTTTTATTTTTTGAACAAATTTTTATTTTTTTATGGTGAGGCATTAAAAAATACATACAGCCCTAAATTTTCACCCTTCTACCATCAACCCATATTTTTTAATAGCGATATTAGTAATGCAATCAAAATTATAAAAGTAATTCGGGTAAAACAACGTTCACCAGGTCAGCTAGTATTCTTATATAATTGTTTAATATAATATAAATATTTATATTTTATGTACAACTAATATTTATTTAATTAGGATAATTACCTAGTAAAACCAATTACTATAAACCTTCAAGTACTATTCTAGAAATGTTTCTAGGAAACAATTGTGTTCTCCCCGTAATCCCCCTCATTTTTATCTTGACTGTACTGTTAATGGATTGGATTGTTATTAGCGGAAGTGAAGTGGCGTTCACTGTTGTTTTAAAAAAGAACCGTTGAACTTTTCAAACCGAATCCCTAATGATAAAATGTAAAATATAAAATTCACAAAATTAGGAAATTCTCATATTCAAAAACTTTTATTCAATTTCCCGACCAATTTTCCGAGCATTATTTTATTTCCCTATTTTCCCGGAAGACATTTTCCGGAAAAAAACTACGGGAAAAATTTCCATTCTTCACATAATAAAATCAAAATTTTTTTACAAATTTTACAAATTTTTTACATTTTTTACAAATTTTTCTAATCCCAGAAAAACTACTGACCAACTACCAACCAACATGGAAAATTTCCAAACTTCACACGATACCAAAAAGATAAAAGTTTAAAAAAAAATATCCGACCTACTTTCCGATCAATTTTCAGATTTTCCAAGAAGAAATTATTGCAGAAAAATTCAATTTTTCAGTATCAAAATTTTCTCAACATGAAAAAATACCAAACTTAAAAAACAAAATCAAAAAGATAAATATCCAATCAAACGTTACATTTTCTAAAGTTAAATATAAAAATTGGAAAGAAAAAATCTTCTTTTCGCTATTTATGGGGTGTTAGGCCGTGTTGCAAAAGAAAGAGGTAGACGGCTTAACACCCCAAAAACAAATAACGAAAATACTTTTGGCCGTGAAAATCTAAAAACGTATCAGAAAAAAATCTTACTTATGAACCCAACTTCATGTACGACGATATTATTGTCCTGTAACGATTTTTTGTCCTTGTCACTTTGTTGCCACTGGATTGATCGATATTATTTTTCCAAGGATCCGGCTGTTTTTGTATTCGGTTCCTTTTGGATTTTATAAAATTTGAATAATTTGAGCTGTGCCTATGAATATGGTTAAAAATAGCTATGAGAGAGGTTAGGGGAGAAACTAGAATTTTATTTCAAAATACTCAATTTCGGCGGCGTACTTTCATTCCTTGTGTTCTGATTGACATTATTTCTTTGTTAATGGGAGCTTATTACTTAATCAAAATTCGTTTTTATTCGTCCACAGAATTTCAAATGAGCGAAGTTACAGGACATGAATAGGTACCTACGTGACAAGTAAATTTATGCACACATTCTAAAAATTGCTGTTGTACGTGCAAAGGGGCAAAACTCTACTATTAGGGAACTTTACTAAATCAAAAATCCGCCTTCAGGGCCAAGTAGCAAAAAATCCCCGGAAGCATGTTTTTATGTGCTTATCAATATTATTATTCGTTCATTTTGGCATTGTAGCTTGCCAAAGTATGACTAAAACACACTATAGCAAATGCATAATTCGTATTAAACCGCTCAATCTGTTTCGAGCAACCTTTTCGCCATCGGGAAGTGTACTCTCGCCCTGACGAAGGAAAGGTAATTGTTGAAGAAGGAGTTCAAAGGGAAATGTAAACTTTATTTAGTCTAGTTAATTTTATGATAGCTCTACATCGTCACCATTTTTAAAAATATTTAGTTTTCAATAAATATTCAACAGTAGTAATAATTACTTTTATTTTTTCTTCAAAATAGGCATATTTACTTTGGGGTGTCATCATTAATTTTATGAAAAACAAATACCTTTGTATTACACCACTATTTTATTAACAATATCAACATGTTTCGAAAACTATGTTTTCTTCGTCAGGATAATAAGTCAATATTATTGACTTATTATCCTGACGAAGAAAACATAGTTTTCGAAACATGTTGATATTGTTAATAAAATAGTGGTGTAATACAAAGGTATTTGTTTTTCATAAAATTACTTTTATTTTAACTGAAATTTAATATTATATGTTTAACTTTAGTATGTTATAAAATATACAATCATAATGACTTTTCTTCACTATGAAGAGACTAGATGCTTGTGTTTGGTGAGGGAATTTCAGCTCAAATAATAAATCAATGTAAAAATTATAATAAGAAAACGCTATATTTGTGGACATCAGAAAAGAAGAAATAAAAAATAATGATGGCCTCTAACTTTTAATAATTAATTAAGCTGTAATTCATGAACATTTTCCATAATCTTAAGTTATTCCTAGATAGGTAGTAGTTATATTGAAATATTAGCGTTCAATTATAGGATTTTAATGCTATTCTGATAACTTGCTGATATATTAAACTGTAAGTTGTTGAACTGTTTTTCTAAAATTTTTTTTTTTTTTTTTAATTTTGTCTATTTTACTTGAAAATTGTGAAAAGTTGTTTATTATTATTATGTTTTTGTTTCAGTAGAAAATATAAATTTCTTTTTACAGATTACTTTAATTATCGATCTTTGAACTAGTGCGTGAAAAATATTTTCATATGACCCTCCCCAGATAATGGATTATACTTAAATTGAACACAGATTGAGGAATTGCATAGCGCACTTTGTAGGTTTTCTAGTTAAAGACTACATATTTAAGTCATATAAATACATTTCCTAGTTTGACAAGTTTACAAGTAAGTATTTTCCATTTTGACGGCCTCCGTGGTCCCGAGGCAAGACTCTCGACTCACAATCCGAAGGTCGCGGGTTCGAACCCGGCGTGCGCAAATAAATTTTATTTGATTAATTTGTGTTATTTCACAATTTATTCATTTAAAATAATATATAGTATATTTGCGGCACGTTCAAGAGTGGAAGATACTATCAGTATCGCACTGGTGTAAGACCACCATTCAGAATTGAAACGTTGCTTGAAATGGCTTTAGCCGTGTTTAGTGACCAGATCTGAATAGCCAGGTACTTCCCCACCTTCCTCTTCCCTATCTCCTTCCCCTCCCCGCTACCTTCAGCCTCACAAAATACCCCAATTGGGGATGCCATAGTCTCACTGGCTCCAGACGGGAGCAGTTGGGGACTCTTGTGCGGAATTTCATATAAAAAAAAAAAAAATTTAAAATTTTGCATTATCTATCACCAGGTACATGGGGTAGATACATCTATCACATACATACACAGGTACATCTATCACCAGGTACATGGGTAGGTACCATCTTCACTTGCCAATTGGTTCACTCCTGACTCCTCGATGCCGTTCATGAACTTTCTATTTGTTGTCTTCCTTGTGATCAATTTCTGGAGATCTTATTCTCAGTGATCATTCTTTGGAAATTCATATTGGTGACCTCTCTGTACTCTGTAGGTGTCTGAAGAAAATTCTTATGTTTCATTCATTCAGTGGGTGTCATTAACTCCTTTTCCATCGTTTTTCGAAGCCATACATTATTAATTAATTTTTCTCCTTTTTTGTGTACAGTTTTGTCTCCAATTATTCATAATTGTTTTGGATACCATTTCTGTGCTATTTCCTGCCAAAACATCCTCCCGTCACCCTCCATAATACGAGTATATTGAAAACATGCACAATAAATTACAAAGTAAACGACCTCCGTGGTAAAGCTTAAGTTCCTTAGCTCTGAACTCGGAGGTCGGTACAAACCCCGGCGAGGACAAAAAAAAATATCTAGACCCGTTTATTTTACGTTTTTTTTGTCGATCTCATATCTCAATGTAAAAATTACTAATATTGTCCTCAAGTAATTCGAATATTTATAGCTTAGTGGTTATAGATATGATCTTGTATTCGATGCCCACTTGTGACCGTTACCTTTTTTTTTTGTGTCTTATTCTGTTTCATATTTCGTTTAAATTTATGAATGTTATCTTCTTCAATTATTAAATTTTAGATAAATAATCTATGATTTCAAAGTTATTCCATTAAATTGAAATTTATGTACAATTTTAAAAGCGCCAGCATCAATTTGACGACGTCTTTACCTCAATCCACTGTCCTTAACACGATATGCGTTCGCTTACGACATTGTTTATTATTCTAGAAACAATCCCCATTGAACCACGTAACTATGTATTAAGGTTGTCGGCTTACGATCTTCTTGTTTTGATAAACAATTGCTACGAATCGCTGATGAAACAGGCGACAGTAAATCACTGCAAATGGTGACAACAGGATTTGACTTAGATCTCTGAGCCTGACAGACGGATCCTTCGATCGGCATAACATTGGAAAATAACCTTCAGTCATTGAATTAAATTTAAAAAAATAGCATACATAGTATAACTACACACCACTCATTTAATAAAATTTATCAACATGTTATGAAACCAATGGTTCCTTGCATTTACTGACGTTATCGTTCTCGAACCATAAATCAAGGCTCGCTCCAGCCTGCTACAAACTCCCGGGGTTTATCAAGAGAACGTCTAAAGTTTAGAACATCTAAAGTTTAGAACATCTAAACAGTTTAATGACCAATAAAAGGCATATTCGATGTCGCTATAAGAAATAAGCCGGAGTATGTGAAACTATAATATACCAAACTAAATACATTAATGTTGTGGAAAAATCCAGAAAAAAGTCTTCAGGTGCGGACGCATCGAACTTATCCGAGGGTAGTGCACCATATAGACTAACTTGGGACAACACATAGATTGTGTGCAAATCTTAAATGCAAACCTTGGGTTACTTTTTTTGATATAATTAATAACTATTGACAGCCATTCCTCTTATAATGCTATGGCTCAAACGTGCCTGGAAATTTCAGGCGTATTCGTCGACACTTGTTCAAGATGCCACGCGGCAGAACAGATGTTCTAGCACAGCATAGCATGACAAGAGGAATGGTGGTGTCGAATGAACCTTCTGAAACAGTATATTTAATTCCTCTTTAAACAGGCTTAAGACTCTTTGTTTAATTATTTCCCCAAATGCTAAGAGCGTCAGAAAGAGAAGTCTTATAATTCGATGAATAATTTTCGTACGATAAATAAATGAAAAAAAAAAACAAATTTCGGAGGTGAATTGGTTGAGTTGATTTACGTCCAGTTAGTTTTAGGCAAGTGTTACATCATAATTTTCTTTATAGACAATAAACAGTGTTAATTTCAAGCGACCTCCCAGGTAAGTATGGTCCTGTACACATTTTTAGGAAGCATCGCGTTCATTGGTCGAGAGATTGTACATATATTTTCGTATGAACCGGTGGATGCAATTTTTAACTTTAAGTTGTTTTTAATTGTTTGTCTAGTTTGTAGATTTTCTAGATTTTAGAAATATATTGTAAGTTTGTACAGCGCCCTTGAGGTGATTTTTCACAAAAACGGTGCTATATAAATCATCTAAATTATTATTATTATTATGTGGTTTATCACTTACTAACATTCTGAAATGTGAAATAATCCATAGTTAGATTGTGATGTTTTATTCAAATCGTTCGTTGGAAATATTCAAGGCCCCTATAAGTATAAACTTGACAGTGAATTTTACACAAGATTATATTAGCGTTTTTATGATACAAGTTCAGACGATAATTTTTTGTTACGCTCCGCGAGCCTCCCAATTTTTATTGCTTAAAAACAAATTAATTTTGCACTCAATAATAATAATAATGATTTTAAAATTTTATTTTGCATCTTGATAATAATCTTACCTTGGTGTTTATATTGAATAAATTAAACCACTTTAAATTTAATGAGTCGGTTATATAAATTCTTGCAGGTAATTTCCTAGGCTAGTCAGTTGTCAATTAACAATTGAAAAATATTTTAAAACCATTCAAATTTGAAGTTTTTTTTGTGTAAGAGCTTTTTGAAGCGGAGACTTCTTTAGGACTGTTATGATTTAAACTCTATGACATGAAAAATAGCGACACTAAAAAGAGAAATACATCTACAGGATTTAGCCTGCGAGAGAATGAGATACTATAATCGTTCTCCGTTCTCCTCTTTGTGCGGCGTTTCGTAGTCTATCGGTCCCCTCTGTGCGGTGCTTCGTAGCCTTCCCACTCTTGTCTATTTTAGTTTTCTGAAGGTTTCACTTCTACCGCGTGTAAATTGCACACTCTGATTTTTTGTGCTTAGATAATAAGAAATCGTACATCAATAAATATGCCTTTTTTATAACACTGAATGTGAGGTTTCCTTCGAGACTATGGGAATGTTGGTTACTTGACAGTTGATCCCCTGACAGTTGGCCTCTCGGCATACTTATATTCAATATGCAGTCGGTTTAGGGAAAATACGGTATACCTACTTACATAAAATGTTACTAAGTGTCTCCGAAGGAGTGTGCAGAAAGGATGTACCGCCGAATAACAAAAGTTTAAAACAAATGTTTCATTCAAATGCATCAAATATAAAACTATTTGTCTATATACTGTATATATCATAGAATAAGTACAAAAAATTGACACGAATAAGTACAAAAATGGTAAAAGAATTTCATTATATGTAAGTGACATAGTTCAAATCCGACTATATATTCGTATATTAACAAATTCGTTTGTTATCTTTTCCAACTTATTATTAAAGGTGTTTTTGAATCAGATTTTTGGTTTGAAATTGGTGAATGATGCACAAAAAATATGATTTTATAATAATTATCATTTCGGGGGTGGGGGGGGGGGGGGAAATGTTGTATGGAAGATATTTTTAATGGTTTGACTTTCAATATCACTTCTGTTAGGACAGGACAACCCAGTTGCAAAGCCCAAAAACTACCCGTTCTCATGCATCGGTGCGTATTTACTCTATAAATATTCCGTCAAGTTTAATTATGTTCGAGAGTTTTTTAGGGGATTCATTAGATTCGCTAAGATCTTACCATCTAGCTGCGATAATGTAGTGCGATAATTCCCAAAGTGGTCCAGGTGGACCCCCAGGGATCCACGGGAGACTCGACAGGGGTCTACTTTGGCGTGATAATAAATGATAAATTGGTAGAAATGCAGCAGCAGGGGGCCCACCGAAACCAGTGTTACATAAAAGTATTTGTAACAAGGTGTGTGCACCTCTTATACCCACTTTATTTATGATCTCGGTGTGTGGCACCTCTAATGCTTGCCCATTGACATTTGGGCATTGGTTATATTGCGAGCCCTGCAATATTTTAAAATGCAACAGTTGTTAATCTTGAGAGATTCAAATCAGGAGATTGGAAAGGAAAGCCAGTCATTCTTTGTGCTACAGCCGAGAGCTCTGGGCGGTCCCCTCGACTGCAACACGACGGATCCTTTTTTTGAAGATCGCTACGATTCTGATCATCACACTCGCCATCTTGGGAGCTGACTGAATCATCCTGGAGGGATGATTGGCACCGAGAATCATCCGCCTCTACTGCTTATGGAGGGTCCTTTTGGCTGGGAGCCAATTGCCTGAAGTCCTGCCCTTCTCACGATGTGAGATTCGTTTTCTCAAATGAAGATTTCATCATGCCTCCTTTCAACTACTCACGGTGTCAACACAAACTATTTAAACCTCAGCAAGCCCTTTGCCAGACAGCCTTAGTTTTTGTTAGGATGTCATTTTTATTTTAATATATATTTTTTAATTTAAAATACCTTCTTTTCTTGATAATATTTTTTTAAATATTTTCTTTTTGTTTTAGTTTTTAAATATTTAAAAGTACTGTGATACTAGACTTATAAACAAAGAATGTAAAAGCCCATTAGGGCGTGTAATAAATAAATGAATAAATAAATAATCATTAACCCACTCCTTACATCTGCCATGCGAGTCATTTTTGCTCTTAGTAATCTAACTTTTACATTGTTGTCACCTCTTCCCAGGTAACACCTGTAAAAATTTTAGAGTGGTCTACGAGAAAGAAAAGTTTGGAAATCTCTGATGTAGTATTTGGTAGACGACCCTTGCGAACGAAACATGAACCACAGTGATAACAATTAAGTTTAAAAAAGATTTAGTTCGTTGTGCAAAATTGTCTTTGTTCATGCAAAAGTCACCAGCTTTCGATTTCGCAATAATAGAAAAAATAGGTAAACGATAGTGATGTGCATAATCGAGATGTCCGTTTCGAAATGATCAACTGTTTGTACAAATTATGTTCAAATTATTTTCAAAATAAACTGTTTGGTAAACTTTCTGGCCGACTGTACACGCTTAAGAGCGTACGAGGGATTTTTCAATATTTTTTAATATTTTGTGGTTTTGCGTGTTTTCAAAGTCACCTGTGCACGTAACAGCACATTTAAAAAAATATTTGTAGTATTTTTTTATTAGATGCGTGTATGTTGTATTCCACCAGCTAAATTTAAATATTAACAAAAAACGTAATTCTTACTTTAAAACTGTTTATAAAATAGCAGATTTCAATAAATCGTCAATCGACCCCCGATTTTTTTCTGTTTGTAATCGTATACAATATGAAAAAGATATATAAAAAATATTTTGTAATAGAAAACATCTCAACCTATACCACCCCATTTATATATTTGTATAATGTAGCTTAATTATGACGTATTAAATTTTTTTACACTACGTAAATCAACGTACTTTAAAATCATTTTTTGGTGCTAAAAAACAATTTTTTTCTGTAAAATAAAAATATTACCCAATACAACAGAACTTTATCTATAAAATGTATACACTAATATCAACAAATTAAATGATTTATTTGATTATATTCAATTTTCTTGTGCAACCAAAATACATTAAAACTATGGCATCTTAGACATTCTGATCATTACGCGGAAGTCTGTCCGCTCGAACGGTCGTCCGTGACGCTCTGTTCCGTGAAGATGTATTGAAAAACATGAGTGTATTAGTTATTAAGATATAATACATATAGACTAACTAAATGAAATCAAAAAGTATGATTTTTTCGTGTAATTTGAAGAAAACATGTCAAAAAGGACTTCGAAAACGTGCGTAGAAAGGGGACGGACGATCATGTGCTTAAACTTTTTCACATATAACCCGTTTATCATCCAAAAAAAAAACATGTCAAAAGGGATTGGATAACGGAACTTGCGAGGATACAATATGGTCCTTACACATTGTACCTTCTGATATGTTGGCTGTTTGTGCGCGATTTCTTTAAACAGGGTCCCTTAAAATATGTTCAAACGGAACACGTAAAAAGGGACAAGGTAACGAGAATATCCACAACGCGGACGTTGAAATGATTGTACCTTCTCACACATTGTCTTCAAACGTGTAGCTTCGCACAGGGTAGTTGGATTTTAACTCGGTTATCACTCGGAACGACAAAGAAAGTGTTAATTTATTGTGGTCTCTTTCCCTAGCGCGGCGACGTGGCTATGTAAGAAAGAGACCACAGTAACAATACATTATTGAAACCGTACATTATATGCGTAGATATCATATTTCATTCGACAAAGTGTAAGGGCTGTGCCAATGATTGATAAATTATTATAATCACTTAAGTATTTAATCTAGCTATTTTCGTGGTGATCCAAAGAAATAAAAATTATTAACTTATTCTATAATTACGAGTACAAATTCACTTTGTTTAATTAGTTTTTTTTAATATTTTTTTTAGTATAAAAATTTTAATACGGTAAACAAATGGCTCCGAATGAAAAAGTATGATTTTTAACCTTTTTATAACATAACCATTTTAATACTCTATGTATATGTATCCCACAACTTTAACCAGAAATTCTTTATAACAAACAAAAAAAAAGCTTTTGAAATATTAGTGGCAAAAGTAGATATTTATATTGAAAGACTGGAAAATTTAGGATTCTTTAGGACTGGACAATTTTTATGAAATGACCTTAAAAACTTACAAGTTTTTTATTCACCAAACACAGCTCAAGCTATTTCAAGCACCGTTTCAGTTCTGAATGGTGATTTACACCAGGACGATACTGAACATATCTTCCGCTCTGGAACGTGCCGCAAATATACTTAATATTATTTCAAATGAATTAATTGCGAAATAACACAAATTAATCAATTAAAATTTGACTATTTGTGTACAGATTGAGACCTCCGGGAATGAAAGTGAACAATGCTGTCACTCTAGCAACACATTTTCGAAGCTTGATTAGTGATGTTGACAGTAACGTGGTTGAAAGATTTAACCATATAATTGCCAAATGTTAATAATAATTCATAACAAAAAACAAACTAAGTTATGTATTGAAGTTAATTTGTGTTTTTTTTTCTTCAAGTTATAAAACTATTTTATTCTATTCTGCAAAAAACAAACTTTTAAGTAAGTAAATGAATTTTTCAATGGTGTTTTATTTTTCGGTGTTTTGACAGCCCTAACAATTGGCACAGGCGATGTGCGACTAGGCAGTCCTCGCTAAACTGCAGGTGTTCGGGGTTAAGAGTGTTACAAAAATTCCCGATATTTATGGAAAATTACTTTACATGGGAATATTACTAACATGAAAAATTTATCAATACCCTTCTAATTTTAACTTCATATTGAGAAGAAGCAGATTTTATAGAACTTGGTAAATTTTTTGACGTTTATATTTTTTAAGTTTAAAAACAACGTAGAATATAGTGTTTAAACCCAGTAAACATCTCCCAATTCAATTTCAAAATCACACTATTTGAATCTTAGAAATCCGCCAGTTTTAAAAAGCTGTTAATGTAATATTTTTAATTTATTTTTCAAAGAAATAGGGAATCTCAGGGGACATTTCCCCACGTTCTAGGGGACAATCGAAATCCAGCGATCCGCGAAAACAGCCAACACGTAATGTGATTCTGTTTTGAATCTGTGTTCGGGAATGATCGCTGTTCTTCGGGTTTTTACGAGCGGATACTGGAATCAAACTCATAAAGTAACAAAATACATTAGATTTTCGTGGAATTGATTTAAAAATTCGATGAGGGCGACACAAGCGGCAAAAATTTGAACTATTTTGGCAAATTTCGACAAAATCGATTGTCCTCCTAGACTCTTAATACGCATATTTTTTTGGAAAACACTTTTTAATTCACCTTAATTACTACAGAAGACAACCGTTTGCATTCGGGGCAATGGAAAATACTGCATTTAAAATTTCAATTACGTAAGATGTATATTTCGTCGTTTGGGATGACAGCCATTTACAGTCATTTTTATCCATATTCTTAATATTTTGTATTGACATCCATCGCTTCGAATAGATCGTTGTCTTTTATAGTAATTATGGTGAATCGAAGGGTTTTTTTCTAAAAAATATGCGTGTTAAGCATGTCTAGTCATCCCGAAAGTTTACCAATGATTCAAATTCGTAATAGATGCAGCTTTGTATAAAAAAGGTTGAATATTTTGAATAGGTTGTAAAGTTAAAATAGGTTGAATAGGTTGAATAAATTGAAATACCTAGGTTGAATAGTTCGATTCTTCTGTCCGTGTATATGCCACTGAACTCCTCCTAAACGGCTGGACCGATTTTGATGAATTTTTTTGTGTGGGTTCAAGGGGATTCGAGAATGGTTTAGATTCACAATTTGGTCCACTGGAAAATGTTCTTTTAATTAATTTTTTTTATTTCTAAGGAGTTGTTGATTTTGGAATGTTTTACATTGGATCCGGCAGACTGCGCTACCATCGCAGTATCGAATATTCAATATTATTCTATTTTAATTTTAGTTTGTCCCAACAGTTGTGTACACGACAACGTCTGTCGGGTCCGCTATAAATAAATAAAATAAATTGTGGAACATTCCAGAACACTCTCGAATGTTGTCCCGAGCGAAGCCGGGTAACCCAGCTAGTTTTTTTATAAAATTTGACTGAAACGGAAAACGATTATCATTTTCTGATGTTTGAACCTTTGTGACCATTAAAATGTTTTATTTTATTTATTTGTCTTCGAGCATGATCATTTTCATCGTCTACTCACTTCCACTTGATTGTAACGATTCTTTCAAAGGGACTATGATTTTTCTATATTCTGTAATTTTTATAATAATATATAATTATAAAACTGATTTACAGAATAGTTTCAAAGTCACTTTTTTTAAATATAAGGTTACCTTCATCCTATTTTCAGTCATCAGAAAAACATCGATTATATTGATTGATAGTTCGGAGGTTGTTTTACCTTCTTTATTGAATCTAATATAAAAAAATCCTTTGTTGTTCACTTTTTCATCGTTTTGAGTTTTTACGTTACGTGTTTTTCCCAAGTATGTGTTATGTTACCTAATGATTATTTTATGACGTAAGGCCCTATCTATAAATCAATCGATCTGTCTGAAATTGGCATACAACAATGACACAAAAAAACTATTATTTCGCAGAAATTCGCTCCTAAATGTTTGCAACGCGCGAATTCACTTGTTTAAATTATGTTTTTACTATTCATTCTGAATAATTCGATTCCGATCTCTTCTTATTTCAAAATCTTTGCACTCTGAATGCTTTTCTATTGAAAATTATCATATTGTCGAAATTCTTACATTTTATAGATTTGGGCATGATTTTTTTTCAGACAGAATCATTTAAAATTACTAGAATTTATTAAATTCAACTCGGTCAATTTTAATATTTGCTATTGTGATAATTATCAAAGGCCAACAAAAAAAATATTTGTGAAAAGTTTTTAAACGAATTTACCAAAATCTTATGTAATTTTGAATTCTGAAACCGTATTTCTTTTTATGCAGTTTTTTTTATCACCCACCATTCTTTCACAATAGGATATCGATTTAATATTTCAAAAAGTAGGGAAAATTTAATCCATAAAAATTAAAAATTTCATAGTTTTAAAAATTTTTATATTTTGCTTACAATCATGTTTATTTGCTTAAATTTGAATATTAGATGCTTATTTTTTTCTCTGTAAAGTTTCTTGCGTAGCGTTTTCGCCGATGTATTGCGTTTTGTTGTTCTCGGTGAAGTGACCAACAGAAATCACTTGATTTAGATATTCAACCGTCCCTGGTATCGTTTCTCCATATCTTTTAGTTACTGATGAATCCGTTCCCCTTGCTTTTCACTCACATCGCCTAGATTTTCAGGAAAAAAGTCAAGATGGTTGTGCAAGAAGTGGACTTTAAGGCTCATCAGGCATACTTAATAGTGAAATGTGAAAAATTGGAGGGTGATACGACTTTTTAATATTTTTTTTCGTAATAAGACGCCAAATTACGCAGGAATTAGTAAAAATTATCAAAAAAATTTTTTCACTGTTGGCCTGTGTTATTTTTCTTGTCGGAATTAACTTCTCATAGAAATCGTTGTCTCCCTTATTGTCGTAGTGAAAAATATTATCTAGTAATAAATAAATCTAAACTGCAAAGAGAAAACACCAAGCCATATATTCAAATCTAAAAGTTAACCACAAAATAATTAAAATGTACACCTTTATGAAACTAAAGATTCCGACCGCAATTTGAGAAAAAAATTAAACTTTGTGAATTTTTTATTAATTATTTTTACATAAAATGACAAAATGCGGTATCGTTTATAATACATTTGTCCAATAAATTATGTGTGTTTTTATTTTTTTCGTAGTAATTTTAGTTATAAAAACGTAGAGTGAGCCATTTTTAAAAAGTTTTTAAAGTTTGCATTAAAAAAAATTATAATTAAAAAATTACATGTTTATTTCTAATAATAAAATTTGAAAGTGTATTTCATCACCTTTCAAAAACAGTTGTTAGTTTTTGGATATGTTTACAAAAATTCCATGTATTTGGATTTTATGTGAAAGCTGAGATAATTTGACCTACTGACAAAATATGGTCGAGGCCTGAGGGGTTAACATCGACAAAATATCGCCAGTAATATGATATTATAATATGAATCTGAGATATTTAAATTACACCGCATATTTGCCACCACTCGCTCGTACAAGTAAATAAATATGACACGTCGAGTGCTAAAAAATGTTTCTCATTAACGATTTGGGAGTTTAATATATCGTGACAGAATTATACGCTCTTTTAATTATTTCTAATTTAAAAACTGAATTTAATGTGGAGTTCAACTTTAATATTAATTTTATTATTAAATAATCTGTCTAACTTGTTTCCTCGTATTTCTGTTTATAAATTGTTATAATAGCCTGGCAACCCAGACTTGCAACTGTTTTGAATTGATTATGTCTCGCGTTGTTCGCCATTCAACATTCAACCGGGGAGGGTTAAAAACGAGCTTTGGTAATGAAAGCTTTAACCTCATTTGATAATCAACTGATAATCTGCTGCACCGATCAATTTCCTTTTCCGTCAGTGTGTGTCCAGAATGAGGTTCTTGCGAAGTGGTGACAGCGGGCGCGAAAAATCAATCATATAAAAACGCCGTTAGCGTCCTCAGTGGCTAGCTACAAGCTACCTCTTCCGCGCGAACACCCGCTCAAGTCACCGCGCGTTCACTGTGGACACGGCTTTACCCATTTTGCTGGCCATTTCAGTCTCCTGCCATTTTTTGTTATTTCAGGCAAAAAAGTTTTCGTAGTTTTTCGCCCGCCATGTTACAGGGATGTCCAATGTCCATGTGTTCTGGCAGACGAAATTAACAGGTTGATTGACTTCCTTCTAATGCGCAATTTTTTAATCCCATCATAATACCCTAAATGAGTTTATAACTCATCGGGATTGCTTTGTGGCAAGAAATAAAATCACAAGTACGTCGTTGCGGGTTAAGTGCCTTATAATCGTCATATTTTGATACTACGTGACCCATCGCCGCGGGCATTCCCCTTACCCTGAATAATTATTTAAGAAACATAATTTTCCTCAAATTAGCTCATTATGCATTATCGTTGTTTAGCCGTTTTCCCGGTACTGGGTTACTAGCGACTGGCGACAACACTGATCCGATATTCCATAGAAGTGTGTTCTTCACCGATTTGTATTTATTTATTTATTTACGCCTATTTAGACTTTTACATATAAATAACAATATTTACGAAATTATACTTGTAAATAGTGCAGGAAACGACTGTTTAAAACACTTGCACAAAGTAAAAACATTGTTGAATTTGATCCACACAGTATGTAGGTACAAAATATAAAAAATCCAAAATAGCTTTTTTCTTTCAGTAGACAAAATACAATTTAAACAGCTTTATCAAAATATTCCCTTACTTGATGAAAAAAAAACTTCAATAAGGTATGCTTATATATTAAAATTGATGTACTAAATATATCAACAACATCGGAGTATTTGTTTCCTGGCTGTTGAATCCGTCGCATAGTGAGATTTGAAAGACAATTGATGTTGATGATGATGTTGAAGACAATTTCCATAAGATCTTTGCGACTCGTAATATTAAGTCAGGCCAACAAAATTGATTATCTGCTCATTATATCAATTTGGACGGCAAGTGTGATAGTGCCGCTGCAAGAATCATTTGTTGAATAACCAGCACCTCTGCCGTTTGTTACCCCAAGTGGTTCGTTAGGTTTGGGGATTTAAACAGGATACTGGGGTTTATGGGGTGAGGTGTTGGCGAATGCGTCTGCCCACCTACTTCGTGGCAGGCCGGATCGGGAGAGACTGGCTGATGAAGACTTTTTGACCTCTTCAGAAGAACTCTCTCGACTCATCAATTGGCACCGCAGTGGGAGGAAAGGATTCAAATGGTTTCGTTTGTCACTCCTGAATACACGGATCCCCAGGTACCTATCCAACCGTCATACCTTTTATGCCAGAACTTCCTCTACTTTCTTTCCCTGTAGACCCTCCACATAGCATTCCCAAAAAAACCGTTATCAATTTCAGCGGAATTCACTTCTATCGTGTTACGTCTTCATTGCCACCGACAATTATTTAAATAATTAGTATATTATACAATAATGTCGTCACAATAACCATTTATACAAGGTGTTCGGGGGTAAAGTGCACTAACGTGATGGTACAAGTAAAAAAGATAATTTTTGTGTGATTGTTTTCAAGTTTAATTTGTAGAACTCCATTTTAATTTTTTTTATATTTAATAATATTGGACATTATTATTATTCAATTAAATTTTTTTTGTTTATCAACAAGTTCTACTGTGTTATTACTATTACGCGTGATAGCTGTTGCGCCGTCCAAAAACATCATCAAACTGTGGCTTACAGGCGATCTATTTATGTTAATTTTGTATATGCGCTAATAAAGAAAATATTTTGATAAATTGCTTTTAATTTTAATACCAATGCCCTTATTGATTTCCGACCAAGTAAATTATTCTGTAAAATTATATTATTATTTAATTTAGAATGATACAGACTTTGAGGTCCTACTAAGCCAAATATCATTGTTAGTCAGTAACGTTTTTAAATTTTACCATGAAAAGATTCCCTACTTAATTGTTATATTATTTATTTATGTTTTTATTCCAACAGGGCTGGAAGGGTAGTTCAATCCCAGTCTGTCGAGTTACCCGACATATAATATATTATATAATATAGAGGTTTAATTCTTTAATTTAACTGACAAATAAAACACTTGTGTTGCTGAGTTATGTAATAAAGAAACGATATTTATGTTTATTATATCACTTTATTTTTATGGTTGCTTCTAACAAACTGACCCTTTACAATAAAATCTTAGAATAACAAAACAAGTGACAATTCTCATTTTGACCGACACCACAACAATAGTTTTTCTTTACGTCTCCCCCCTCAAAAATTAATAAATATTGGGAAAGAAAATTATTGCAAAATTTTCGCCAAAATTACTCATCTTCGAAGTCCTCTTCTTCCGATATTTGAACTGGAATAAGTTTTGTGATGTGGAATAGGTTTGATTCTGTTTTTTTATGACCCGTAACTATCCTGTATACGGAGTTTGAAATTTTTTCAATTATCTCATATGGTCCAATTTCTTCCTGTTCAGCTTGTTTCCATTTACCACAAACACCATGTCTCCTTCATTAAACTCGAAGTTTTCGCAAACTTTCATGTCTCCTACATTAAACTCGAAGTTTTCGCTTTTTATCGAATGATGTTTTATTGTAGTTATGTGATCTTATTGTATTTTTAAGTGCTGTTTTCCTGTCTCTGATCCAGTTACTATTTGATTCTCGTTGTTTTAGTTCATTCGGTAAAATTGTGCTGTCCGTACCATATAAAAGGTAACTTGGTGAAAAGTTAGTGACTGAGTGAATAGTCTCATTATATTTTCTTGTACATTCTTGAGCTATTGCTCTCCAGGCTCTTTTTTCCTTTTTCGTTTATTTTACATCTTATTTTGTTAACTCAAGTTTGATTCAGCCTCTCATTCAAACCATTTGAGAATGGTGCATTTACTGCTGTGAAGATCATTGGTATCCGCTTGTCTTGTAAATATTTCTTGAATTCTTTTGAATTGATTCCCGGGTATTGATCGGTAAGTAGCATACCTATGTCCCATGTTTCTGTTTTGTTAATTAGTTTTACAAAATCGTCTGCAGTTTGAATTTTTGAGATAAGAACGAATGCATAACTTGTAAAGTGATCTACCAACAAATGTAGAAATTTTTTGTTGATCTTGTACCTCCAAATCCTCCGATTGTGTCTATAGATACTATTTCAACAGGCTTTGTTGCCGGGCCCAGATGAGACATGACGCCAAATTTATCTTGTCCTTTTGATTTATTTTTAATACAAATTTCACAGATTCTATTCTTTTTTTTTTATTTTTGGCTACGTAATGTGTGCTTATCATCTTTTGCATTTGATTTTAGAACTTGATTTCTGCTTAGACAGTCAGCTTCGAAATTTTGTTTTCCAGTGGTTTGTGATCTGAGTAAACTGTAAATGCTTTTACCTATCAAACAGTATTGCCAGTATCTCACTGCTTCTTTTATAGCTAAGCATTCTAAGTAAATTGCTTTTTTCTTTTTCTGGGCTCCATTTAGTTTTTTCGAAAACTAAGCTACTTGGTAAAATATCTGGGTCATATAATTCAGAATAATTCAGTCAAGCCAGTAAAGGATAATTTGATTTCAATAAAGAATTTTCCTATTCCAAAAACAAAGATGAATGTGAGACAATTTCTAGGAAAAATCAACTTTTATCATGAGTATATTCCGAAGAGTGCAATAAAATTACATCCTTTGCATAATTTACTAAGGAAAAACCAAAAGTTTATTTGGACTGATAAATGCCAAAATGCTTGCATACAACTGTTATACAAAGGAAAAAAATAAATAAAAAAAGGAAGAAAAAAAAATTGACGTCATGAAATAAAATGCATCTTATAAATAAGTGAAATTAAAGATAAAATTAAAAAGTAAGGGATAGTCCATTAGGCAGGACGCCGCATTATCTGCATCCAACTTTCATTTACTGCGGAGTTTCGAAATCAAACAACAAAGACGTTGATTGACTTGCGTGTCCTGCCCCAGCAGATGGCTGGTCGGTGGCGAAGTAAGGCGGGGAATGAGTACACCCTCCCTTCTGTGAAATCTGGAGGCGCTGCAGAACCTTGGTAGTTGCGTAAGTTGCCTGTATGCGTTGTTGTAGCACACCCTCAGTTTGTCCCGTCGCGCTGCTGGGTAGTGGGTAGTGCATCCACAGCTCAGATGTGAACAGGGCAGTGCAAGAGTATTTTTCTGGCATCTTCGCTTCAGAACCGTCTTGAGAGCATTCCAGCCCTTGTATTAATTGCTCTTCTTAGTCGGTCCATATCTTCTATACATTCTATACCATTCACATCTGTCCCATTGTGAGGCCACAAGCAGTTCATTTCCTTCTAGTCAGATTGAAGGAATATTGAATAGCTCCTTTTTGTGTTTGAAAACGACCATGACTGATTTTTTAGAATTGTACAACAAGTTATGAGTTACAACAAGTTATGAAATATGTTCATCGCATATTTACAATAATCTATTTGCTTTAATCGAGTAGCGCCATGTTATCCATACATATTTAGTTACATAATTTTGTCCTGTTAGAATTTGACTTAACCCACCAGGACTCGAGCATATTCTGTCAGAAGGTCAGAAAATGTCCGCTTTGCAATAAAATCCAAATAAATGAACTGGAAGCAGAATGTATCCGAAAACTAAAAACTGTTTTTGAATATATTTTCAAATGTTATTATTAGAAGTAAATATAATTTTTGATATATTAAATTAGAAATTAACACAAACATAAAAAAGTTCCGTAAATGGCTCATCTTACGTTTTTTTTATCTAAAATTACTGATAACGGAAAAAAACACACATTTTTATTAGGTGAATGTATTATAAACTTTATTATCACCTCACCTTTTTGTCTTATAATAAATAAATAAAAAATCCTCGAATTTTTATACATTTTTCAAATTGCTCTCGAAAACTTTGGTTTCATAAAGGTGTTCATAAAAAATCTCTACGGTTAAATTCTTGATTTGAATACAATGCATGGAGTTCTTTCTTTCTTACACCGTTTAGATTATATTTCTCACCATGGCAGTAAGGGAGATAAAACGGTTTGTGTGAGACCTGTGGGACAAATTTGGTATCCTGTGATTATCATAAATCGTCAAAACGGGGCCATTTGTTTTGCCAAATTCAGAGGCATCGTATTTAATTTAATAACTAATAATTATACTTTAAACTTTTTTCGAAATTCCAACGTTTTCACGTAAAAAAAGTTCAATTGTTTATATGAAGAAAAAAAAAATTGTGGAAGAAAAATCATGTAATTTCGACAAAAGTTTTTTCTTCTACTGTTATGTAGAATCACCTCCCGATTCTAGTGCACTTTACCCTCGGACACCTTGTTTACAAGCAGACTGGTTATGCAATGTCACTGGTCATGCCATGTAACAATCATGCGCTGTGCTCAGTTACAAGAATTAATTATTACTTATATATCTTATTACGTGTAACTCCTGTGTGATCACCGTTAACTTATTTGCACAAGGACTGCCCCGAGAATGTAATTAGTTATAATGCAAAATGATTAAACCTTAACCCTTCAAGCTTCGGATATATTTTCGGAAGGTCAAAATATTTCCTCTTTTCAATAATATCCAAATAAATGGTATATTTCTGAATGCGTTCGAAAACTAAAAGCTATTTTTTTATTTGGAAAACCAACAGTTACAATAATTTATTATGTATAATAATATATGTGTAAATTATTTAATCAATTATAGGATTTCAATGACGTGTATTATTATAAATTATATTTGGACAAATTCAGTGGTTCAATTCTACAAATAATTTTTTTTTCAATAAAGTCGTTCGGCCGCACGTATGCGGCGATACTCCATCTGGATCGTCCGAGTGCCGCCGCATACATGCGGCGATACTCCTCAAAGGGTTAAGTGGCATTGCAACGCATGCCGGGAACTCGCTAGTTCGATAAATTAAATTTCGAATTCCCTTAAGATAATCAGCATTTCGAATACTTTTAAATAAAATTAGGTAAATATTTACACGTTTAATATTCCCTTTAAAATTAAAAAAAAATGTAGAAGTTATAGTTATTAGTAAGTAATTCGATTACCGGAATTACATAATGCGTTTTAATGGTTATTTGTTGACTAAAAATAAAGCTAAATGTCATTTTTCAAGAACCGCAATTACGAATTATGGCGGTAATACGCATTTTTAAAAGAAATGAAAAACAGTTTATATAAATTAGATAATAATAAGTAAGTATTACAGATTCTGGAAATGGAAAATAATGTATTGGATATTATTTTGGGCTAGAAATCGCTTGAGCCGTGTTTGGTGACCAGATCTGAAAGCCTGGTTCTTCTCCACCTTTCTCCGCCTCTCCCCACTATCTTTAGTCTCACAACATACCCCGATTGCGGATGCCATAGTTTTACTGGCTCCACTCGGTTGGAAGAAGTTGGGAATTATTAAAAAATATATATAAAAGTAGGAAATATCTGTGGTAAATTCCAAATATTATATATTATTATTATATAATATATAAAATGTATAAATATTACATATAAATATCTAATTATCTTTTAAAAAAATGGGGGGGGGGGGTATGGGTCCCGCCGCTCCGCGAACCATTTATTGTATAACCATCACCTCTGCCACAGGTAACCCCAAGCGGTTCGCTATGTTTGATGTCTTTGCAGGGGTCCCCGGGTTCATGGGGTGAGGTCTGTCCGGGTCCTGGCGGCGGATGCGTCTGCCCACCAACTGCATGGCAGGCCGGATCGAGAGAGACTGGTGATCGAAGAAGAGATATTTTGATCTCCTCAGCGGATCATTGCACTGCACCGCAGTGGGAGGGTTGAATCCATAAATCCGTTACTCCTGGTCGCACTGATCCGCAGATTCCTAATCACCCTTCATACCTTTTTCCTTACCAGAACTTTCTCTCCTTTCTTTTCTAAAAATACCCTCCACACAGAATGTCTAAAGATGATATAGGCTCTGAGGGGAATTATTTTTCACTGTGTGGAGCTAATGTAAAAAAACATATAAATAATAATGTTATTCGTTTATCTTGACGAAGAAACCATTTTATGTCTTGCTTGTCTGTATTATTTTATTTTCTTTTTGTAGTTAGTGTTTTTTCCGCGCATTGCTCTTCTTTTCTTTGTCTAATGTGTGAGATTATTTTCTAATGGGTGTGTAAGAAGTAAGTAATGCGTGACGTCGGATCTCAGAGGATGCGCTGTGTTGACGTTTACACTAACACTGGCACTTAACACCCAAATTTGTCTTCAGGTTTGGTATTTTAATGCAAGCGTGTTTGCCCTTTTAAAAGTACAGGTTTAACACGGTAAAATCCGCACTTCGTAATCAAATACTAAGTAAGTAAGGCTTACATTAATAAGTGTTGTGCCTTATTATTCATTTATCGCTTCACCTCTCTAAAAATTTATTTAACCACATTCCAAAGTTTTTTTTAGCTATTTCTGATATAATTTGTAAATTGCATGAAAAAACGCACTGTCACCAAATTTATGTGTTCGAAATCTGTGTGAAAATCTCTCCTACAGAAAAACCAAAAGATTTGTTGTTTTGCGGTTTGACCTTGAATTATCCATAAAATACTTAAACTTATATTACATGCATTTTGAATACTTACCTTGTAAGTGATGAACAAATTAAACGATTTACTTTTAATTACAATATATTTTTTTAAATAAGTGGTTTTGGGGGGTTTTTATTCCTCCCCCCTTCACCAAGCAATTTTGCATGTTAATTTTGATTTTTATTTATTCCATTAATTTTAGAATGATGACTAGTGTTTTCCATCTTGGACTACTAATTGATTTAAATCATTTTGTCTGAATTGTTCGTGATGTTATTTGGATTAAAAAATGTAAATTAAATTTTTATCACCGGTGTATAATAATACTCAATCAAAAAATATAAATAACTATATGAAATGGCTCAATTAAAAAATATAAATAAATTGAATTAGTCAATAATATCAGGTAGTTAACCTTCAGAACGAACGTATTAAAATTCATTGTATGAATGGTTTGAACATATGTTACAGTGTACAGTGTACAGAGGGTTAAGGGACGTATTTGACTTACTTACCAGGGATTACTGACGTCATTTGGATTAAAAAATGTATTTGAAATTTTTATCACCGGTGACTTTTTTTACAACCTAAATCATAAAAGGTCAGTAAGTATTTGACAGGTAGGGTCGGAGTGAGAAGTTGGTAAGATAAGTAGTCACTCGGCTGAGTGACCAGTGATGACACGTGGAAGATTTTTTTTTCGTTAGTTTTTGAAGAAAAAAAAAACATCAAAAAAGCCACCGGAGACCAAAATTTCATTTACAATACTACTCCAAATAATGTCAGGAGTCACCAGTTAAAGTAAGTCAAGTACATCCTTTGACACCCCGTATAATGATCGGATTTTCGACATCATGAACCATGGTTTAAAGTTTAAACGATAATGGAACCCAGCAAGGCGTATCACACAAGAGTCCCAACAGCTCCCCAACGTCTGGACCCGTTGAGAAAGGTAGTGGGGGGAGGAGGGTGGGGATGTACCAAGTAGTTCATATCTGGTCGCCAAACACGGCTCAAATCATTTCTAGCAATGTTTTTATTCTGATTGGTAATCGTTCACTGGGGCGATACTGAAAGTATCTACCATTGAGGAACGTGCCGCTAATATACTAGGTTTATAATATTTTTACTGAACAAATAATTCTAAAATAAGTCCGCGAGATCGATATTTTTTACACACAAAACTTAAATTTGGAATTGAGGCCAATGAATTCCAAGAATTCCTGAAAAAATAATGTATTTATACGAATAAAACTATTTATTTATTCATATTCATATTGCATATCGGTTCATCTTAATATTTTACAGCACAACTTGCAAAAAGGGTGTTTTCCCAAAATAATTAAATTATCGCCATCTATGAACGAACGGCTTCTGATTTATTTCAAGTTAACTCTTAATCACAAAAAAATACTTACGCACCTCGGGATTCGAATGCGCGACCTACGGATTCGCACTAAGTGTCATAACCGCTCAACCACGAAGGCCAGGAAATCATGTTTATATTCCAACCATAATATTATTACACCCATAATTCTATTTGGGGAATGTTGTTTGGGGAAGTATTAGATAAAACAATAATAAATCTTCAAGAGCCTCCAAATCAACATTTTTCTTTTTATATCCTAAATTATGTAGATTTTATTTAAAAGTAATGTGTTTTATTGCAAATAAATTATGGAGATAGATTTTTTTCGTTCTCTATGCACCTTAAGCCGCGGCATACCCCCTTTCTATCAATTTATTACCCATGTACCTTAAACACGTGAAGTTTTAAAGCTCTTAAGAAAATTAAGTGTTTTATTAAACTTTTCCACAATTTTCGCTTCAGACGCATTCGGAATCGGTCGAAATAAGCGTTTTATGGGCGTTGACCAAATGACAGTTGCAAAATCCATGTCCTTCCATCTTTGTTCGCAGATGAACAACTCTGGCGGAAAAAACACAGTGGTAAAATTTTGTCATAATTTTGTCAAAGTTGTAAAAATAATAATTAAATTAAACAATTTTTTTTATTCAAAGTTTTTATTTACGATATATTTATTGTATTTTTTCTAGTGAACAATAGATTAGGTAAACACGGAAATTGATTGTTTGAATCCAGTTTGAGGAGAATATTTTTGATAGCATACAATTGAGAGGCGGGTATGGGTACCGTCGCCCGGGAACCATTTATTGGATAACCAACACTTCTGCCGTAGGTCACCCCAAGTGGCTCGCTACGTTTGGTGACTTAGCAGGGGTGCACGGGTTCATGGCGTGAGGTTTGTCTGGGTCTTGGCACCAGCAGCATGGCAGGCAGGATCGGGAGAGAATGGTTGAGGGAGTCCCTTTGACTACTCCAGCCGTACTTTCTGGGAACATAGCCTTGCACCGCAGTGGGAGGGATGGGTTCACACGTGGAAACACTGATAATGATGATCGATGTGTTCTACTTGCAGTATTTAATTGAAGCATCTATAATTCTTCTAAGCGATCAAATTTTCAAAACCAAAAAAATGATTTTACATTATTTCGCATGGCTTCATCTCAAATATTATCGATTTTAAGTAGCGCTCTCTCTCTCTCTCTCTAACATTCGTATTTACATATCTTTCCATCTTCTTCTTTTTGAGCGGGTATACCGCACCTTAAGTGATGGTTCATTTATACGTGACTCTTTCCACGTGAAGGTTTTTTTTAGCCACCCACCTGACTAACCCGAACCACAATATTCTTGTTTAAGAACGTGTTGTACCGATAATAATTCTACATATTATTTTATTATATCCTGAATGTTTCGCACGCTCGAACTGATCTGTCAAGGATTTATAATCATGATGTAACTCAGAAGTTAACAACTTTTTCCAAACCCGAATTGACTACTTATCATTAATAATAATAATAATAATAATATTTGGATGATTTATAGAGCGCCGTTTTTTGTGAAATCACCTCAAGGGCGCTGTACAAACTTACAATATATTTCTTAAATCTAGAAAAACTACACACTAGACAAACAATTAAAAACAACTTATGACTAAAAATTGCATCCACCGGTTCATACTAAAATATATGTACAATGTCTCGACCAATGAACGCGATGATTTTTAAAAATGCATATAGGACCATACTTACCTGGGAGGCCGCTTGAAATTAACACTTGTTTATTGTCTATTAAAAAATTTAGATAGAGTTTACCACATTACCACAGTTTAAAGACAAGATAAGACTTTTTAGGTACATATGGGAGCATTTAAATACGTCATCAACTTCTGTGGTCATAGTATAAAACACTTTCAATAAACACGGCTGATTTTGGAGAGGTTTTATTTATTTAATTTTATAAAAAAATATCAAGTGCTGCAAGTATTTTAATTTTTTATCATTGTGACAGCTGTTTAGACTTACAAGGCCATTCAAACTGTGGCTAGACCACTTTGAGACGACTTATTTATGTAGTTCTAAATTTCAAATTTGAAGTTGCTTACACTGATTTATTACCGGTTGCACCGATTTTCCGAGAAAATAATTGTGATAATAGATTCTCTATTTTGAAATTTATTTTACCCAATTTTAATTTTAAGGAGTTCTTAATTGTTTAATAATGGCGTCACTGCTATTGACTTATGTGAATAATTTTTATTTATCTCAAAGAACTACATATTTTGACCGGTCAGTGGCTAAATCATAATATGTGAGCCGGGTGTTTGTAAATAACTCGCTGGGCATAAAACCCTAAAAATTGACTGATGAATTAACTTTACGCTGATACAAAATATGTCAACAAACTGGCAATCGGTAGATCTAAATGTACACCAAAGACACCAACCTTATAGAGTGACGTCAGAGTGCATAGGCGGCCCTTTAGATGTTTTTCAGTCCAAGTTAGATTCACACGCAATATTTAATAATATTTTATGATATACACCGATTGGGATTGAAGTTGATCTGGAGAGAGTAAAATCAACAATGATTCAAAATTACTATCATTTGGTAGTTGTTTTTTTTCATGCCACAATAATGTGAATTGAATAATTCTCATTCGTATTCAAATGGATACTTCAACGACATTTGTGGTCTAAGGTGGTCTATGCGCAGTTCAATACATATTAGTATCCCTGAAAGCACATAGAGACCGCCGGACAACCACTGATATAAATGATTTTACTTTATTATCGAGATTAAAAAAAATTTAAAAAAAAAAAAACAACATATTATAATGCCACACAAAACTACTATTGATAAGAGGGTCAAATCCTAGCACTGTCAAGAATAGCAGAGGGCACCTGGAATGAGACAATCTAAAGTACTCAAAACGACCAGACCCTAGACGAACCAGGAAACTACGCAATATGGACAGAAACTCGCTGAGGGAACTGGTAGGACTACTGACGGGACACTGGCATCTCAAGAGACACATGCACATATTGGGAGTGGAAATCACCAATAGATGAAGGAAATATGAAGAGGATGAAGAGACTCCAATTCACCTATGGTGCCAACGTCCTGCCCTGGTGGGAACTAGGCTCAGATACGTGGGGAGACATACAGTAGAACCGAAAGACATATCCACATATCCAATGACAACCCTGGTGAACTTTATTAAAGGGACTGGGTTGTTATTAAAGGATTGAGGTAAAATGGGAGACGACACGATGGGCCTATGGGTAGAATAGGTTTTCTGGCCGAAGAGGAATACATATAGTATTTAGTTCCAGAATTTCTGCACTGAAATAAATCCCGACTTTTATAATATAACTCTCGTGAGAAATTTATTTATTTGATTGTACGGCCATCTAGAATTTCCAATCAGCTCAATTTCATGACAGTTCATCATTATTTACTACAATGCTTATGTTTATAATTGCAACATCTGTATTTATACGTCAGATAATAATTATACGATTTCAAAAGAATAATTAAGTGTAATTTACATGAACAGATCGAGAAATGCAAAATAAATCAGATTATGCACAAGAAAAAAAATAGCACAATCATTTACTTAACACAAGTACCGAGTGGTGCAACTTTATTATTACATTCCAGTATAAATTAAACTAGTGGATACGTGACATTGACTACATTTGTATAAGATATAATAAGATGTGTAAGCAATAAACAATATTTTAATGCTCATTTATTATATTGGGAGGCGGGTGTGTGTATCACCGCCCCTTAAGGCAACGCTTCCCGGCTCAAAAAGAAGAAGATGGAGAGATATGTAATTACGAATGTTGGACAAAGCGCGCTAATATTTTCAATGATAAAATTGAAACGAAAATTATGAAAATGCTTAATAAAACATGACTCGTTTAAAATAGGCAAAAATCTCGTGGAACGTATCTTAAGTATCATTTAAAGAAACATTGTGAATTTTTTCACAAATATAACTTGTAAAATAATAGAAATAGTCTTGTTTTAAATAATTTTCGGGGCATACTTTGCGATTTTTTTCCATCGAGGGAATTTCATATAATTTGCGTTTCGGCGTGGAACGTATCTAAATATTATCTTCAAAAATAACATATATTTTTTTAAGAGCTTAAAACTTCAAATGTTAGGGAGATATGTAAGGAATCAGTAGAAATTCGGATAGCGGCGGCATAAACCATTTGTTACCGGAGATGAGGTGACAACAATTTACATAGTAGCATACTTTAAGCAAGATTTTTTCGCATGGCAGATGTAAGGTATAGGTTTACAGATCTTGAAAGAAAGGAAAGTAGTAGAAATACAAAAACCTATTAACCACTGGAGCGAATTCGGTCGAAAAATCGACCGTTTGTACCTACCCCTTGATTGATGTCGGTCGATTTTTCGACCGATTTTTCTATCACTCGTAAAACATTTATTGTAATTATTTAAAACATTTCCATGGCCAGCCGTTTGATTTTTTCGAATAGTTAATATAATATTCTTTTAGTCTATGACCTTATCGGTTACCTTATGGTTGTCTTTGAAGTAATAACAGCAAGTTTTCGCGGCTTTTTAAGAGCGTCCTGTCAAAAATCAACATAAAACTTTTGAACATTCTGACGTATTTTGCTCTCGACTTAAAATGCCGTTAGGAATTGATTTTTTGAGTTTTTAACGCAAAAATATATATCAGTGTAATCGTGAATGAATTATCTATCTTTGAAATGTGTTTTCAATTCGTTTGTTCATGATATATTGTTTCTGTGGTAGTTTTTAGTAACAAGCGTCAACTGAAAACGTCCATCAGTTTTTGATTTACAATAATATCCATAATTACTGCACTTTTGCTTTTGAAATGCAGTTATTTAATCAGAGTGATTCATAACTAAGAGATAAATATAAGTTTTATTTGAATTGGTTCGTTATTAATCCAGATATCAGCTATCCAATTATGAATGTCCTATGTCAAAAATTCGACATTTTTTATGATGTAAATTCGTCTAAAGCTCCCGCCACACAATGATTTTAACAGTTATTTCGTTAAACACTTAATTAATTTATTTACTTTAACCAAATGTGTGCTCAAACAGTAATTGTTCAGGGAAAAGGAGCACTCGACGATCCAGGATTAATTTTTTTTTAAATTTTATAATATTAATGTGCAGTATTTAAAAAAAGTTTTAACATTAAAGTACATGAAGTGTTTTCAATTTGAAATATGTAGAGTGGAAGTGAAATATGAAATGAGAGGTAGAGGTGGGGTACCAGCTGCAGAAGCAGTAATTTCTGGTGCCGGACTATGTGGACGTGGGCGTCAACGCAGAGCTGCTGTTGCAGCTCGGCCCGGAGTGTAAGTATTTTTTAATGTTTTTTTTATGAAAGTACTTTGCTACGGCTGTGGAGATATTGAACTCATTATATATTTTTTATTTATTTTAACAGTGACCCTGGTGAGGGAGGATCGCGCCAAGGCCTTTAAAGCCGTTAGGTCTCTGCCTGCTTCCTTCCATTTTGCTCCCCACCGCACCTCCAAGAAAAAATAAACAAAAGTAAGTTATCGTATCTAGATGCATGATACAATATTATGTTTCACGCGTGAATGAGAAAGATTCATATAATTTATGTAAATGTTTTCAGAAATCCATCTCCGAAGAGAATAGCTTGTCACTTTTCACAAGGGACACCTTCAACATTACCACCACCTGTTTCACCACCGTTGCTGTCCACTCCCGTACAGACCCAAGCAACGGCTCCCTATGCACCGATTCCGCCTGCTGCACCTTTCCAGGCAGCATCTCGGGAACCGTTACCTGGGACATCGTGGGGAGGGGAACTCCAGTGTGGAGAACTCTTCTCTCCGGAGGCCGGCTACAACAGCGTGCTGTGGGTGGACGTGCCTTTCTACCAAGAATTGTCTGCGTTTGGGAACAGTGAGTTTATTTTTTGAAATGTTATACCAGGGGCTCTTCTAGCATAGTGAAATCCATAACTAACTAACTAACTAACCATCACGCCGTTTCTCCGCAGGGGTAGGCAGAGAGGACGGACCGCCAAACAACTCGATCTTGGCACACACTCCTTGCTTCGTTCACATTCATACATCGTCTCATACATGCTCTTCTGTTATTCTGACTCTTGACATCGCCCGACTCAAGTATCTGATTCACTTGGTCGTGCCATGTCTTCCTCGGGTGTCCCCGACTTCCATGAAATCCATAACTTTACAATATCGGATAGATAGGCGTAACTTCCAATGGTTGAATATTAATTTACCTAGCACAGTTTCACTGTTGGTATATTGGCAGGGAATAAGCGTAGAACTTAAACTTTCCACGTAAAAAACATACATTATGTACTGTAATCTGAAAGGATACAATGTACCTACATTCTATGCAAGCAAATATGTAGTTGCTAACGTAGAAAGTCTGAAATTTGACCTTGTTTTTGGCCAATTTTTGTGCGATAGTAAGATCAGGTGGATATTGTAGAATGAGACACGCCGAACTCCTTCGCTAAATAAGTTAAGTACCCTTTACACACAGAGTTCGGAGCGGGACGTGCCCCGCGCCACTTCAGGCCGCCGCACAGAAAAGTAAAGACCGAAAGTAAGATAACGGTTTACAGCGCAGTTCACTGTGAGACTTTTATGCATGGCGGCCTGAAGTGGGGCGGGGCACGTCCCGCTCCGAACTCTGTGTGTAAAGGGTACTATTCATTGGATTCACCGTCTTCTAAACGGTGTAATACAGCACTTTTTTCTTCAATTGAAAAAACACTTTCACTTCACGGAAATCATTGTGTCGAGCTTTCTAGTCACAAGCGAGGCGCGGGGCGGTGAGGTATTGGTGCGTGGGTTTTGTAAACAAAACACTGCATGTCATTCTAACCTGACGAATTGTCATTAAAATGGGTTGCTTAAAACGGAGTCATACTAAACGTATACGTTTTCCTACTAAAAGCTATGAAACCTAACTTGAGTTTACATTATCGTCGCTTAAAACGGTAGGCAGTTATATGCAAAGTCATTATATCCGAATTCTACTGTAAATTTGTGTTTTCTATTATTTCAGAGTCAGACATGGGCAGAACCAGCAACGTGGACGAGGCAGCTCTCTATCAAGAAGAGTCAGTACCGGGAAACGTGAGTTATTAAACTATCTAACTTACCTTCACGCCATTTCTCAGAGAGGACGAACCGCCAGACAACTCGGTCTTGGCACACACACTCTTTTCGTTCATAACCATTTCTTTTATTTTTCCACGATTTCATCGGTTTGTTGATGCGCTGGGGCATCCGGGGCGTTCGTCATCTTCAATCTTAAATTTTAAAATTCCCGTTACTTTTTGAACAAACCTCGTATTTGATTAACTTGATCGTACCAAGAGTTAATTATTTTGAAACGTTTTACCAGAGGCAGTAGGTAATCGTAATACAGACACGTTAAAATTAATTTGGGTTTTCTGTTGTTTCAGAAATGGACAGAACGAGCGACGTGGACGACGAGGCAAGCGACGTCGACCACCAAGAGGGCGTTGAGGATGTCTTGTGCATGCCACCGATACCTTATAATAATATTAACAACGTTTCACCTATTCCACTAACGGCCATAGACTTTAGTAGACAAGACCAGTTAGATCGTGAGGCAATGTGTTCGATTCTGCCGCCTGATGGTTACCCTTTCGATTGGTCCAGCGAGGTCTCACGTTTTACTGGTATAAAGGAGACTTTCACAGGTACACAGATGCCAGGACCAACCTTCAATACCGACGAAATGGGCAAACCTGTGGATGCCTTTTTAAAAATCTTCAACGCAGATTTCGTTGAACTAATCGCGAGAGAGACCAACAGGTATGCAGATCAATGCATTGCAAAAAACAATTTCAGCGCCATGCGCGTACCAATAAATGGGCTCCCACGAATAAAGAGGAAGTGTACGTATTCTTGGCAATTTTAATGCATCAAGGTATTTGTCCCCTTCCCGTCGAAAAAGGCTACTTCTTTTCAAAAACAATCACCGCCATGCCTTATTTCAGCCAAGCCATGGATTATAATCGTTTTCTTCTAATGACATAACGGAAAACATGACAGAAGACATGACGGAAGACATGACGAAAGACATGACACGGGCCAACTTTTCGGGTGGTCACGATATCTGCCCAGTTGGGGCCACTGCAAAGATAGTATACGACCTGGCCAGCCCTCTGTTTAACAAGGGGTATACGCTAATAATGGACAATTTTTATAATAGTCCATTATTAGCGCGATGCCTCAAAAGAAATGGGATGGACTGCATGGGCACATTGCGGTTAAACCGAGAATTTGTGCCCTCTGCATTGAAGCCCAATGTCCGAAAATCACTGAGGGAAGGTGAGATGGGATACTCGAACTGCGGGGACATCAATATTTTGGTTTGGGTGGACAAAAACGTGGTAAGTATGTTGTCTACCTACCATTCGGCAGAAATCGGGTCAGCTCAAAAATTTGGTACCACTAAATACAAACCCGAGCGTGTACTTGACTATAACAGATTAATGGGGGGAGTTGACCGAAAAGATCAGCTTTTGGCAGGCTTCCCCATTGAACGACAGCGAAACCTGGTCTGGTACAAGAAACTTTTCAGGAGACTACTAAATGTTTCGGTGCAGAATGCGTATATAATGTACAGCTCAAAGCTCCACAAGGAAAATAAACGCATTTTGCACCGAAACTTCAGGAGTGAGGTTGCGGAGGATCTCCTCCAGCTGTTCTGTCGTAGTCGAATTGATACGACTGTAAGGACCATTAGCCTAATAGCTGAAGGAAAGGCTCTGCGACCTATCCTGAAAGGCAACCACTTCGTGGTCCGTAGTGGGAAAAAAGTGAAATGTGCGTGGTGCAATTTAAATAACATTTTTAAAAGGACCCTCACAAAGTGTGATGTGTGTGATGTGGCTTTATGCTATAATTGCATGAAGCCATATCACACTACAGTATTGAATTGCTGAGGGTTTTTTTTTAATTTCAATTTTTTTCTTTTCTTGTTTTTTAGTTGTGAAATTCTAATTAATAAATTTAATTAACTTTGTTTGAACATCAAGACCCTTCTTTCCGCATACTCACACCTCATGTTAAGTTGTCCTCAAAGGTTCGACTTTCGCTTCTATCTGATAAGGTTCGGTGTACATTTAATACGTATATTTCAATTCTGATCATTGAAATGTGCGTGTTAAAAAATGCACAGGTATTCTCATTTTTCCCTGTTTATTGTACCCATTAAATAATAACTTGTTTTATTTTTATGTCTTAATTATATTTTGCGAAATTGAGTGATCTGGAAGTATGTTGCCTGTTGTATGCTGATGATGCGGTGCTGATTTCTAACAGTATGGAAGATCTACAGTCGCTCGTGTCTAGGATGAACGAAGTATGTATGAAGAATGAGTTAATGATGAATGTAAGTAAGTCTAAAGTGATGGTATTTGAAAGAGAGAGTACGAAAACAATGTGCCACATAGTTGTGAATGACGAATACTTGGAGCAGGTGGATGAGTTTGTATATTTGGGAAGTATGTTTACGAGAGATGGAAAGACTGATAGAGATATCGAAAGACGGGTAAATACCGGTAACTCCATTAATGGAGGACTGAACGCCGTAGGCGCCAACAAAAATCTGTCAAAAGAAGCGAAGCTAGCCGTCCATAATGGAGTGCTGGTACCTACCCTGATGTATGGCAGTGAGGCATGGAACTGGCAGAGAAAGGATGAAAGTAGACCGAATGCTGTAGAAATGAGATCCCTGAGACGTATGTGTAGTAAAACCATGTATGATCGTGTGAGAAATGTGGAGATCCGCAAAGAATGCAAGGCTGATGTAAGCGTTATGTGTAAGATTAAGAAAGGGACGCTCAGATAGTTTGGGCATGTAGAGCGAATGAATGAGGAAAGGAGTATAAGGAGAATATATGACGCAAATGTGAATGGTAGACGAAGTCGGGGACGCCCAAGGAAGACATGGCACGACCAAGTGAATCAGATACTTGAGTCGGGCGATGTCAAGAGTCAGAATAATAGAAGAGCATGTATGAGACGATGTATGAATGTGAACGAAGCAAGGAGTGTGTGCCAAGATCGAGTTGTTTGGCGGTCTGTCCTCTCTGCCTACCCCTGCGGGGAAACGGCGTGATGGTTAGTTAGTTAGTTAGTTAATTAATTATATTTTTTCAATTATTCTGTAAAGAGGCTTTTTCAGATCTAGTCACTAAATATAACTAAGTCATTTCAAGCAATGTTCAATTCTGAATGGTGGTCTCACCAGGGCGATACTGAGAGTATCACTCTAGAGCGAGGCACAATGATATTATGTATTGACTTACTTTAATTATGAGAAAAACCAATATAAATTGAATACATTTTTATTATGACGAAGGGTGTAAACAATGTTTCAATCAATATACTGTTTTTCCAATGTAACTATGCAACTCTAATATTAATTTAATTTGTAAAAGCCTATTAGGGCTTAAATAAATAAATAAATCATTAATTTGTTACATCAATTATTTTCCTCCCCATTTTTTTCGATATCCAGCTTTTAGAAATAAAATAATAATTATGGTTTTATTTTGCCAAAAGACACTCCTACAAAAGGTTTGATATATACGGTTTTATCATCATCATCATTTTACGTGGTCATGAGAGACCCTGTGTGCATTGACCATTATGTCGCTTGTCAATGACATTTTTGTCGAAAATTGACAAATGGCGACACGATTTCATCAACTTTCAAACTATCACGCTGAAATATTGGCAATGTGTATATCTATGATATATGTTTTATTTTAAACCTTGTTTCTTGTTATATCACGTAATATAAAAACAAGGATAAAAATTTCTAGTTCTAAATCACAATCGTTCAAAAAGAAGCACCATGATTTTAATATTGTGAAAAAGGTAATCTGTATAATTCATCAAATGATTCAAATAAACCAAACACGGCAATTATTCTCATCGTTAATTGTAGGCAATTGATGTATCTTCCTAATGTCATGCCAGTTTTTTGTGTTAAATTTATTAAATAGTATAATTTAGTGAATTCAATTTTGACATCGTCACGCACTAAAATTCTAAAATAATTTTCGAAGTAAACTTTTAATCAGACATTAGCATGTAAAAAAATCGTTTTCTGAGTTTATTTTTGCATCTGTGGTTATCGAACAGGCCATAGAGAACATAGAAACGTAGAAAATATTCAAAATAGATATTTAAAACTGCCACTGGCGGCGATTTCAAATCACTACAACACAAATTTTGCGCATTTATAAAGTTAAAGATTTTTTAATTATTTATCTATCAATTCTAAAAATATAAAAAAATTAGTAAAATATAGGTAAATTCATTGGCTATGTAGAACTGTAATCAGTTTTTATGTCTTCATATTAAAATTCGGAGGTATGATTTTTTTAATGTGGGCGGAAAATTTTCAAAATCGTCACAAAAAAACAGCGAGCAATCGGAGGGAAAAATGTTTTATCGCGCGATCGCTCCAGTGGTTAAACAAAATGACATCCTGATAACTATGGCTGCTGTCAAGGGCTTGCTAAGGTTTAAATAGTTCATGTTGATATCGTGGTAAGTTGAAATGACTTATGATGAAATCTCCTTTTGTGGAACGAATCTCACATCATCAGAAGGGCAGGATTCCAGGGGATTCCAGGGAACTGGCTCCCGGCCAAAAGGACCCTCCAGAAGCAAGAGAGGCGGGTGATTCTCGATGCCAATCATCCCTCCAGGATTTTTTCCAGTCCGCTCCCAAGAGGCGAGTATCACGACCAAGGTTCACAATCACGATCGTAGCGATCTTCAAAAAGGATCCGTCGTGTTGCTGTCGAGAGGACCGCCCCAAAACTCTCGGCTGCCCCACAAAGAATGGCTGGCTTTCTTTTTCAAATCTGCTGATTTGAATCTGTGCAGGATCATCAACTGTTGCATTCCAAAATATTACGGGGCTCGCAATACAACCAATGCCCAAATGTCAATGGGCAAACACTAGAGGTGCTACACACCGAGACCATAAATTAAGTGTGTACAAGAGGGTGCACACACCTTGTTACAAATACTTTTATGTAACACATCTATTGGATAATCAACATCTCTGCCATAGTTTGGCGACTTAACAGAGGTTGGATTCATGGGGTGGATTTATGTGCATCTTGGCGGCGGATGCGTCTACCCACCAACTGCGTAGTAAGCGGTATCGGGAGAGACCGGTTGAAGATCTTTTGAACACTCCTGCAAGACTCTCCGAACATCGTTTTGCGCAGCCGAAGAAGGAATATTTAATATATGGATTCATATTTTATGGATCTAAATAACAATTGATAAAAAATTACATTTATTTCTAGCAAAACAACCATATACCACACTAGAAATTTCGCCACAAAATGAACGATCCTCACTGGTTTCGCACACGTCTTTAGAAGCTTGTACATCACGTTGGGTTGTTTTCTTGTGACGCGATTCCTTTCTGGTTTGCTATTAAAGATAAGATAAAATCAACAAAATCACATCATGGGATTGAGTGACAACTTTGTGCTCTGTTTTATATTGTAGAGAACTTGCATTTTGATTTTATTAAATATGAGACGGCTAACCTGTTGATATTATACAACAACGATCGCTGCAAACGCATTGAAGAAACGCGAGTTAGCCTCCTCCTAAAAGTGTCTCGCGTGCCGCAGGTTGTGCACATCTGAAGTAACCTGCAACTTGTAATGAAAACTTACTTTGATTTACAACTATTTAAACAAATTACATAAGAAATTCTTTAAGCCACATAATTTCCATAAATTAACGTAAATATCAACAACTAAGGAATTAATTGAGCGAATGCATGCTTTATTGGTAAGACGTTATTCTATTATTAAAGATGAATTCGCCGTGATTGTTTATTTATTATTCGCATAAAACTTTTAAAGAATATCCGGGTTGAATCCCCCTTTGTGCGTTAATAAAGATTGTTGTTGACTTCGACTAGGCTGGCTAGGCAGTACAAAACTGCTAAAATAAAAAAAAAATAATTGGAATTCGAAGTTGTTTTGTGAAAAATCACCTCAAGGGCAATGTACAATTTATTGTGATTTCTTAAGCTCACTAACACTTTAATTAGAAAGTTTATGCTTGGAGAAGAAACGAAATTGAATCCTGAAGACACTATGTAAAACACTTGACATTGGATGCGTTTAGATTTGCTACCATCTTCACTGTTGATATTTATTTATTTATTATTTATTTATTTATTATACGCCCTAATGGGCTTTTCCATTCTTTGTTTATAATTTAAGTATGAGAGTACTTTTAAATACTTTAAAACTAAATCAAAAAAGAAAATAAAATATAATTAAAAAAATGTAACAACAATAGCATATAATAAAAAATAAAATACATTGGTGAAAATGATAAGAAGCCATACATAAAAAGATATTTAATATAAACAAAAATTGCAGAAATTATCCACGGCTATTTGTATCTAGGTTTATAAAAGAATTTTAATAAACAATGTTATTTACATTTATGAGAAGATAAGTGCTAAAATTATAGTTGATATTTATTTTGAAAGCTTGGAGAATTTAGGACTTTATATTGTAATGACTGATTGCGCACTGGAGCGCTTTTGCCACAATATGACACACTATTTAAAATACCTCGGATTGCTTTGCTGCCAATTTTGGCAAATTTTTCCTTATTTATTAGTAATTACGTGGAAGTATACGATTTTATAATATTTTTTTATAAATCCAACGAATTCGTAATAGTCGACAAAAGATAGGTGAATTCATTGGCTATATAGGTCTATAATCAGCTTGCATGTCTCCATATTAAAATTCGGAGGTATGATTTTTTTATTTTTGGGCGGAAATATTCAAAATGATCACCAAAAATTGTCGAGCAATCGGAGAAAAAACGTTTTAAATTGCGCTACCGCTCCAGTGGTTAATTTGCTCTTCGGCTTAATTTTAATTAAATGAAAACATTAAATGAGAGGTGTCAGTAGTCGAACTGGTAAGGCGTTTATCCCGATAACACGAGAGGTTCTAGGTTCGAGTATCAATTGCGACCGTTATCTTTTTATTTTTCTGTGTCTTGTTCTCATTTATATTTTTGTTTAGATTATTATTTTTTGTTATCTTCCTTCTTCTTCAATAGCGTAGGGAACAATAAACTTTTTTAAACCACTATTTAATAAAAATGATCAATATGTTACAAAAGCAATGGTTTCTTCTTCTAGATACAAACAGTTTGCATATACACTTATACACTGTGTATTTCTTTTCTTTGTCAGTATATCCTCTTAAAGAAATCATCGCTTTTGTAAAATGGTGATATTTTTAACTCAATATTTGTTTAACGAGCCTCTGTCATCGAGGGGTTAAGGCTTTCGCCCGGAGATCATCTGTTGTCAGTGCAGTGTTCCGCAAAGTGTGTGCCGCGGCACAGTGGTGTACCGTGATCGTTAGCTGGTGTGCCTCCCCGCAATGCTACATTGCAACAAAGTAACATTGCGACGCTGCACCAGCTTCAGCACCAGGCGATCCGACTATCGGATCGGTAGTAAAATAGGCCAGGCGGACATATTCACAAGGCAAGAATTCTAATACTTTAACGTCATCGGATAAGATTGAAAGCTGAGTTGGTGCTATGTATCAGCCACGCCCAATGGTAGTAACGAAATGTTCCCAAATGTTGCCGATTCAATAAAAAGAGTGCAGGCTTTGATAGCAAAATACTCGAAGCACAGGCTAGTGAAACACAGCAGCAAAATGAACTCGTATTTTCCTAAATGTGACCTGCAACCTATGAACTGGGTTAGAAATCCTTTCTTACATAGCATTTCCCTTGGACGCTTACCGAATTCTGAAGACAAAAACTGATCAGACATTAAAAGTAAAATTTTCCGATATAGAGCTAGTACATTTTTGGCTACGCATAAAAAATGAGTATCCACTGATTTCAAAGCGTAGTATTGCAATTAATTATCTTACCATTTGCCACGACCTATTTATGCGAATTGAGGTTTTCAACTCCCACTACGATATAAAAAAGAGAACCCCTGGGGACGATCGTCGAAGATATGAGAGAAGCAATATCAACGATTGTTCCAAATTTTGATCGCCTGTGCTCAGTTAAGCAGGCTCACATTTCTCATTAAACGTGTTTTCATATTATATTGATTGTAATACTAAATATTAAATAAATATTGTTTTTGTCTTTGGTGTACCTCTAAATTTTTTTGTTTTGGTAGGTGTACCTTGATCGCTAAAAGTTTGCGGAACACTGATCTAGTGATCCCTAGTCACCGGTACAACGTAGCCGAGACAGGCAATGGCGAAGGAACTGTTTCCAAAGTAGCTTGTTCCTCGAATCCACTGTCATCTAGTGATCCCTAGTCACCGGTACAAAGTAGCCGAGACAGGCAATGGCGCAGGAACTGTTTCCAAAGTGGCTTGTTCCTCGAATCAATAGTCATTTAGTGATCGCTAGTCACCGGTATAAAGTACCACCCCCTGCTTATTTTTATGAAACACATGTCTCATAAGATTTGTGTTTACTCTCGCTATTTTATTTTGTCGCACAAGTTATAACTCATAACACAAGTTAACAAAGCAAATTTGTTACTAAATAAGAAGTCAAGAAAAATAAATGAGGCGCCTTGAAGCACCTTTCTACCCACGTATATATTTTTTGCACCGACGGAAAAGGGTAACTGACCCACGAAAAGGTTCATATAAAAAGGCAGAAAAGGCACGAGGAGTTAGTGAAGGTATTTTTACAATATCCAGTTTCCAAGTACTTGCTTTTCTCATCTTCAACTGAAATAAAATTTGCCAAATTGTAAAATAAAACAGTTGCTGGATTCCTGTTTTCGGTATTTGACCCCCGTTATGCGAACATACTTTTTCCGGTGAAGTCCTGCATTGATGACAAAAGTTTACTTGCATTGTATAAATGTGCATTTGATCATTTGGCTGTTCGTTCATCGTGTTGTACTAGGCAGACCCGTGAACAAAATAATTGTCAGTTTTGTGAAGCTGAAAGTATTTAAAAAATATATATTTATCTCAGAATCATATTGCCTTTCAAAATAAGAAATTTACCTTCCGAACTTTAGCAAAATTGAAAAATTATCACGACTTTATAAAATTCACCTTTTTCATTTTATCTTTGATGGTGCTGTGTGGAAGGTTTTTTACGGAAAGTAAGTGATTTGGGAAGAAAAAAGGTACGAGGGGTGGGTAGGAATCTGGGGGTCAGTGTGCCAATTACGTATGAATCCATTCCTTCCACTGCGGTGCAAGGCAAGAGAGTCCGGCCGGAGAGGTCAAAAGTCTCTCCCGATCCGGCTCACCACGCAGTAGGTGGGCAAACGCATCTGGCGCGAAGGCCTAGTTGGGCCTCACCCAATGAACCCGGGCACCTCTGCAAAGTCACCAATCGTAGCCAACCACTTGGAGTGACCTATGGCGAGGGTGGTAGTTACCCAATTAATGGACCCACACCCGCCATCCAAATTGAAAGTTTATTAATAAAAACATAATTTTGGTACCTACTTTATCGTTTGTCTTATATATTTATACTTACTAGTTCAAATTTTTAAAGTAAAACCTGCTTTGAACTTTAATGTTTTTTTGCGTTGCCCAGGAATATCATTAAAACACTTACCCACGCACCGCCCACAAAATTAGTATGTTCAATTATTTTATTTGCATTCAATTATATTTCTTGTATAAATTAAACAATAGTTTCGAATTATGACTTCTTTACGATTTAAATTAATTGATTTATTGTTGTCATTTTTAATCAGAAAATCTATGCAGTTCTCACCTATGCATTGTAGATACAGCGTATATTATATTTAGGAGGCGGAATGCGGAGGCAAAACGAAAATTCCAGGGTCGGTAATTATTAAAGGCAAAACAATTATCGTTATTTGGCCGGTCAAATCATCATCATCCGTATATTAATACGTGAAGCAAAAACTTTGTACCCCTTTTTACGAAAATTGCGCGGACGGAGGAGTATGAAATTTCGCAAACTTATAATTTATATAGAGAAGGAGTGCAGAATGCTCATATTTTTTTTTTAAATTATGCATAAAAAATACATAAATCAATAAAAAAACATTGCACATTAAATTAATTATGCAAAACCATAAAAAAGAAAAAAATAATAATCAATTGCATGTAGGTCTTGGTCTAGGGTGAGCTCGGGCCCAGCGCTCACTCTTGAGTGGCGTTTGGTGCTGGAATGCTGCGATCACCACCGTATGGTCGGAAGCCATTAGCCGCGTCCTGGCTCCAGTGACCCGATGTTTCATCAGACCGGCGAATCCGTGCAATCCTGGTTCCGTAAACATTGTCGATGCACTGCTATATCTTCTGTATCTAAATAAAATTCTGCAAGCATTATTATATTGGATCCGGAGTCGTTCCATCGAGATGGAAATATAAAGCATATTTAAAATACTTCGTAAGTATTCCGAAATTCCGTGAAATTTCACCGTGTCGTCTTGACTAGAATGCATCAATATTTTAAGGGTTAACAATTAACACTTCATTGTATTATTAATTATTATAAACAATTACAATATTTTTTCTCTAACTCGCTCACCATTACGTTTTTCTCCTAAAACCATGCTGTAAGAATCTTTTTCCGTGAATTTGATTGTGTATAATAATCTTACAAGGATTTTTTTCTTCTTTTTTCAGGTAAGAATTTTCATCTCCATCTGCCGTACGAAGAGTAAAATAAAAGAACTTACCTCGCAGCCTCCAGTTACCATCTGCGAAAGAGGTAAGTCGGGATCCAAACCAAATATGGATAGTGCGGATTTTCGTTCACAGATGGTGGGAGTGATCACGCGTGTAAACAAAATAAAAATAATGTCACACTTCTTTCTTACTCAACCTGTGAAAACTTTTGCTTTTTGAAAGTTAAGGGTCTACTATTCGTGAACACAGCGCTGAAAAAGAAGAAGATGGAGAGATATGTAATTACGAGTGTTGAACAGAGCGCGCTAATATGGTTAGTCGTAGAATAGCAGCGAAAATTGCAAAAAAGCTTAATAAAACATGACTCGTTTAAAATATAGCAAAAATCTCGTATCTTAAGTATCGTTCAAAGAAACATTGTGAATTTTTTCACAAATATAACTTGTAAAATAAAAGAAATAGACTTGTTTAAAATAATTTTCGGAGCATACTTTGCGATTTTTTTCTATCGAGGGAATTTCATATAATTTGCGTTTCGGCGTGAAACGTATCTAGATATTATCTACAAAAATAACATATATTTTTTTAAGAGCTTAAAAACTTCAAATGTTTAAAGGAGTTGTGTAATAAATCGGTCGAAATACGAATAGTAGACCCTTAAGGTATTGATTTATAATATGTTACTTTTCAACACAAAAATATCATGAATCTCTGAAGTTATTTTTCACAATAGTGATCCTCCAAGGAGTGTTCATTTATTTACTGTACTTAGTTTACTTATTAATTTGTTATTTCAATTTATTCACTTTAAAAACATAACAAAATTAAAATTTCAAATCTTTTTAAAATAGAGAAAAATAAAGATTAAAGTTTGTTTAAGCAATTTAAACAATTTAAATAAATTAAACAATTTAAACATCAATGAACAATTTATACACCAATAAAGCACAATCAGACTAACAGCAATAAAGCTTGCTGTCTAAATTGTGCTTCATTGATGCTAAACATATCGATAGTTTTTTTATTTTTTCCATAATGTAACTTTATATCCGCAATATGGACATGTTGAAATAAAATGATAATATTTCTCATTTTTATTTCTTTTTATTTTTTGTTGTGATACACAAAATAATTGTATGTTATTTTTAGGTTTCAGTTTTTAAGTTTTTTATTTTTTCCATAATGTAACTTTATATACGCAATATGGACATGTTGAAATGAAATTATGATATTTCTCATTTTTATTTCTTGTTATTTTTTGTTGTGATATACAAAATAATTGTATGTTATTTTTAAGTTTAAAACTACTATTATGTAATGATATTATTTTTCTTACTTTTGTACTCTATTATATGTTTATTTATAAAAGGCAGTATAGCCGTTTATGTATTTAAAATAAAATAAAATAAAATATTCAAAGTGATTCTATTTAACAACAAGACTGCTCTCCCGACTGGCATAACCATTGGCAAGTTAGTTCTGCAAGCCGGGAGATAAAACAGTCTATGCTGTTATAATTAATTACTGGTCGTTTTGTACCTATTTTCCTACCTCTTGTTCTGAAGGATAGTATTTCAGTATGACCCAGCAGTTGATACCCCGATACCATAATTATTATAAAATTGCAATATTTTGTTTCATGTTTTACTTGTCAATTCCAACCCTAAAATATACTTCAAAAATACATACCTTTAATAACAAGTTGGTGTGGACTTTATTTACAGTGTGGATTCTTGATGCTTATACTCTGGTATATACTATATACTGTATAATAGACAAGTGGTTTTATCCTTGATGCATTTGAATGAAAATATTTTTTATACTTAGCTGTATTTTGTATAATTAGGTATTTCGTACAGTCTCTAAACCGACTGCATATTGTATATAAGTATGCCAGGGGGCCAACTGTCGGTGGATCAACTGTTAAAAATCACAAAATATACACGCATTTCAGCTTTAGTTGAAACGTCACCTTATAACGTGTTTTTATTTATTTGCTAACATTGTGTACTTCGAGTATAACTGATTTTATACATTTTTTTGATTTTATACATTTTTTTTGTTCATATGAAGCAGACTCACAATCCGAAGGTCGCGGGTTCGAACCCGGCGTGCGCAAATAAATTTTATTTGATTAATTAATGGTATTTCCCAATTAATTCATTTAAAATAATATATAGTATATTTGCGGCACGTTCCAGAGTGGAAGATACTCTAAGTATCGCCCTGGTGTAAGACCACCATTCGGAATTGAAACGTTGCTTGAAATGGCTTTAGCCGTGTTTTGTGACCAGATCTGAATAGCCACGTAACTTCCCACCTTCCTCTCCCCCATCTCCTTCCCCTCCACACTACCTTCAGCCTCTCAACATACCCCAGTTGGGGATGCCATAGTCTCACTGGCTCCAGACGGGAGCAGTTGGGACTCCTGTGCGGTATTCGTATAATAAAAAAATTTAAAATACTTTGTGAGGTGACATTATAATTTAAATTAAAACAATAATTTTGTAAACACCACTTTTATTTTTTTTATGCTGACCGAGTTTCGCTACAACCGTAGCTTCGTCAGGGCATTATTATATTGCCCAGAAGAAGCTACGGTTGTAGCGAAATCCGATCGGCATAGAGTATAAAAAAAATAGTGTTTACAAAGTTATTGTTTTATTTTCATTTTATACAACTGCCTTGTATTTTCTCTGCTGCATTGTAAAAACTAAACATTATTTTATGATACGACTTGTTGCTTATTATATTTGAGTGAAATTCTCACCAAAAAAAACACTGTTATTATGCATACTTAACAATACTTTTTGTTATTTAACATTTATTTTATATTTGTCTCGCAGAAATACGTATATTAAACAAATATATTTTTTATGCTTCTGATTATCTATAATATGAGTTTTGATTAATTTATTATGTTCACTTTTTGTAGATAAATGGGTTCCATGACAACTCAGAAACAAAAATTTCAGCACCCTTTGAAAAGTTATTAAAAGTTTTGAAAAATATCCCACAATCTACCCTAACGTAACCAATTTTTTATGTATTTTTTTCATCACTTTTAATTAATTTTCAAAGGAGGTGTTGAAGTTGCATGATTCTGAGATGTCCCATCACCGATAAATAATACCCTTGGAATGTTTTACTTAATTCCTTTATTTATGTAATATTTTTACCCTTGGTTTTATATTCGTACTTACCTTCATTAAAAATCTAAAATCTCCGAGGCATTAATTATACAAGAATCGTATTAAAAATAATTCTTCTTCTGCTGGTGTCCCCTACTATTCGAGAATGCCCAACATCGAGCAATCTGCACTTACAGAGAACAGTGTACAAATCCCTGTACGAATCGCTAGTAGGCCCCACGGTTGAATTTGGCAGCCACCTATGGTCCGGAGCCCCAAAATACCTGGAAACCAGCGACTCTGTGCTGGTGGGGTAAGCTGTGACTTCAAAACCCAGGTTCACTTTTCTCAAAAAGATTATCTACACAGCATCCCCAAATATGACATAGACCCTGAGGGAAGTTACTTTCCTCAGGGCCTCCTGTGTGGAGTTAATGTAAAGAAAACAGACAAAAGACATGTGCGATATAAAATAAAAAAGCAGGTTTTTTTAAATTATTTTATTTGGCGTAATAAAATTTACGTCGCTACGAACCTACTTATTGCATTTATAATATTTACATAACACACTATTTACAATGCTTTACATTTTTAAACACTTTTTTGTAATAAGTTATTATCTTTAAGATAATAGTTATTATTTTCGACTTTTTAAGTCACAAAAGTTGAGAACTTTTCCACCAATTTCTTTAAAAAACTAAACGAATTTCGGGATTTGACAGCACAAAACAAAAAAAGGTTCGCATTCAGTGCTGGTATTGATAAAAATAGATCTTTGAATTGAATAATATTGGTCTCCTTCCAAACAAAAATAGACTGGCTAATAGTCTGGCTAAGGGATTTTTATGTTGAAATTTGACCTCTCTTTACCGAGGAACTTTTATGTTCAAATTTGATTCTATCATACTATTTCGAAAGATGCAGCTTTTGATTTTTTTCTTTTTAATTTAAAAAATGCTAACTCTAAGTGTTTTGTTATGAAAATTCGCAAAAACAAGAAAAATAGTAACTAATTAAACAGCAAAAACTGGTAGCTTCAACTGCGAACATATTGACTGTGGTAAAACAGAAGTGAAGCATTTTGACTCACTCATTAGGGCTCACCGTAGTGATAGGAAATACGTCCATTTATAATGATTACAAAAACAACTAAGTCGAGACTGGTCTGGGCGTTGATTTTCCCCGTACTTCTGTACGGTGTGGAAACATGGACACTTGAGCCAGTGAAAGAAAATGGTTATACGCAATGTAGAAAACTGCTCAGGATTCCATGGACAACCAGACGAACAAATATGTCCAATCTGGAAGAGTTAGGCATCCACAACAGGCTTTCAACTATCTGCCTACAAATTATTTTAAGATACTTTGGACACGTTGCCCGCCATACTGAGTACTATAACTTTTAGAAACTCATTGTTTCTGGCCGCAGTGTTTGGTAGAAGTAACAGAGGAAGATCACCAATGTGCTGAGTGACAAGTATCATTGACGTCTGGTACTAGGTTGTCTTTGGCTCTCCTCGCAGCGCAGCACCAGGAGTGGAGGAGTCTCTTCCACCATGGAAGTCAACCACTAAGGAGCAGGGGTCACTGTCCTCAGCAATGAGGAACCGACTAATGATTACATTTCATCTGCTTTCAAGTGCTGCAACCTGGCGGAAAGCTTAGAAACCGTTTGAAACGTTTTTTTTGTTGTAAATTTAAAGGAGCCATGTACCTCTTTAGAAAATGAAGTAAGTACCTATTGTAACTTTTCATTTAGTGCGAGAAAAATGGCAAATGGAAGTCCGGCTGGGCGTGAAACCAAGGAAAATATCAAAAGTTATCTAATTATCAAAGAAAACAAAGTGGGTCTCCCTTGATTTAAAGCCTTGTAAAAAAAAACTCAAATGCTTTTGAAATGAACACAATACTAATTTTCTTAAACGTCGACATAATTTTTTTTTTTACTAAAAGAAAGACAAACATTCCCGGGTTACAAATCGGGTCCTGAAAAACCACCCGGTATGCGGAAAATGTTGCTTGTGTCGTGATGGAGGACTTGCCAGCCGTGGTATCGAACACGTGACGCCTGGGTGGTACCCAATCGCGATGCCAACCCAGCCACTGACCGGTCTTCTTTCCTTTCGTCTTGTCAGTCGATAATTTTCAATTTTTAAATGTTTTAGTTTCACTGGTAATTATATGATAAATTTTCACTGGTAAAATAATAAATAAAAAATAAAACTATTGAATACGGGCGATAGTAGTACAATTTTTAATATAACAATAATTATTTTTTTTTTGTAAATAGAAAAATGTTTTTGTGTATTCTTGTTTCTTATTTGGAAGTATCCCTTGGAAAACTATATACAATATTAGTGTTCCTGTGAATGTGTCTTTTTTTTTTTTTTTTTTTTTTATATGAATACCGCACAAGAGTCCCAACTGCCCCCGTCTGGAGCCAGTGAGACTATGGCATCCCCAATTGGGGTATGTTGTGAGGCTGAAGGTAGTGGGGAGGGGAAGGAGATAGGGAAGAGGAAGGTGGGGAAGTACCTGGCTATTCAGATCTGGTCACTAAACACGGCTAAAGCCATTTCAAGCAACGTTTCAATTCTGAATGGTGGTCTTGCACCAGGGCGATACTGATAGTATCTTCCACTCTGTAAACATTGTCACCATGATTGTCACCGGCTACTGCGGAATAAAGGCTTCTATAGATAAAGGCACGGAAGTTTCACTTTCTATAACTTAATTATACTTATATTTACATAACGTTAATTTATTAATGTCTGACTAAACGATCAATCTCACTCATTTTACTTTTAGTCCCTTTTCGTCATCATTTATTTAAAGACAAGAGTCACTCATAGTTTTTTTAGTCTATCACCATTTTCCTACACTCGGTTTGCTTATTTCTTCTGGTACTATAAGTTTCTTGATCCGTACGACTTTTGTTCTAACCAATCTTCCTTTACTAAATCTGCTCCCTTTTCTCCAATCATAATGACTGCAGCATTTGTGTTTCCACTGACTATTGTTGGCATAATACTGGCGTCTATCACCCTTAGGCCTTTGACTCCGTAAACCCTTAATCTTGGATCCACCACTGCTTCTGGATCATAAACGGGACCCATTTTGGCCGTTCCAACTGGGTGGTAAATGGTCATAGAAATAGTCCTCATGTGGCACTCTAAATAAGCATCCGATAAGAACTTATGCTTTTTACAATTTGGTAATGGTCTATTGTAAAGTCTCGAACCGAACTGTCGGAATGCTTTGGCTTCTGAAACTTTCAGGGCTATCTTCGCCCCATCGACTAAAGTGGCAACGTCGAAGGGATCTTCGAAATATCTTGGATTTATAATTGGCTTTTGATAAGGATTCGAAGACCGCAATCGGACATATCCTCTTGTTCTTGGTCGCAGTAGCAAAGGTATTATCGTCCATGCATCTTTGTTCGTTATTGGTTTCCAGTAGTCATTGTACAGTTTGTCTGTGAGCCCTAATACGTATCTCACTTTGGCTCCAGCATCCGAGCTGTAGGCTGCAGGCGCCATGTGGAATTGAACGTCTGGCCACAAGCCGGATTTATTAGCATACTTCGTATTTACAAAAGCCACTCCTTCTAATCCTCCTAAAGTGGTCATTGGACCTCTGCCTCGTAACACGTACTGAGTTGTTACGGGGAACGCCTGCAGCCTATCTTGAACTATGGCTACTGGTTTATCAACTAAAAATGTTAGTCCACCCATGGCCACATGGTCCTGTAAATTTTCACCCACACGCAAGTCTTTCATGACTGGAATACCAATATCCATCAGGTGTTCCTTGGGACCGATTCCCGAGAGCATCATGAGTGTCGGCGTGTTGATAGACCCAGCGGAAAGGATCACCTCTCTTTTAGCATACGCAATGCGTTTTACGCCGTTTTTCACGTATTCTACTCCGTAAGCTCTCATCGTCATCGGGTGTATCAAAACTCTGTGGGCAAAAGAATTCAAACTTATGTGAAGATTTCTTCTTGTCCTCACCGGCCTCAAGAATGCCTTTGCTGTACTGCATCTAGTACCTCTCCTGATTGTTCCTTGCGCGAGCATGAATCCCGTCTGTATTTCTCCATTTATATCTCTGTTTTCATAACCTATTTCAGTTCCTGCTTGCACAAACGCAGCCACGAGAGGACTCCTCCAGGGTGCTTCTTGTATGGTCAAATACCCACCTTTCCCGTGGTATTTTGAATCGCTCAAATACGGATTTCTGTTGTCCTCTGATTTAATAAAGTAACGCAGAGCTTCGCTGTAGCCCCAGCCTGAATTTCCCAGTGACTCCCACAGATCGAAGTCCCGCTGGTTACCTCGGACATATATCATGTAGTTTAATACACTGGAGCCTCCGAGCACCTTCCCTCTGGGCCAATTGCACCTCCCGTTGTTCATCCCCAAGCACGCTTTTCCCGTTGGCTCCGTCTTGTACTGGAAGTCCAGCTTGGTGAGCTGCAGGTATGTGGCGAGTGACGGCACATCGGAGATCTCATTCTCGTCCGGACCTGGAATTATGATACTTTCATGAAATATTTTACGATAATGGTATTTTTTTTTTGGCAGAGTATTTGCGGAATTTTCTAGCAAAACTTTCTTCTGCTTAACCCTAACTATAAAGAAAATAACTAACTAAACTAACAATAAATGATTTTATGTGTGCGTTAACCACTTTAAGATAGAAATTAGATTCCATCCACGTCTCCTCTAAACAAACTCTCTAAATTCATAGTTCTCCGGCAATTTATGCAAATTTTCTACTCGGATTGAAATTAGCCGGATTCCCAGCTGAGAGTAAGAACATAAAGCTTATCTAACAGCGTTCAAATATCATTTAGTATGTATTTGTTCAGTGTGTATTTGTTACAAAACGAAGGATTGCTGACAAGGCAAAGTGGTGAAATATAGGCTCAATAAATAGGTGGAAGTTATAGCTTAATCGTTAAATTACATGACAGCTTGCTTACCAGCTTCAAGAAGCAGAACATTCCACGATGGAATTTCAGTCAATCTGTTGGCCACCACCGCTCCCGCAGATCCTCCTCCAACGACGATGAAATCATAATCCTGCGCAGGCTTAATGTCCCTGACTCGACCCTCGGGATCGTGGCTGTCGTAGTTCTTGTACGTTAGAGCTGTCAGCAATAGCGGGACTATCCAAAGACTCGCTATGCCCACCGTCTTTATGGCAGTGGACGCCAATAGAATTCCAACAGCCATTTTTTATGGTCGGTCTTATATTTCTTCTTTTGCTTTCTTTGATTTTTTGTTTTCGTTTTGCCTTAATGTTTCAGATTTATTCTATTTTCAATTTCGAATCTTGTTTGATTACGAAAGTTTGAAGTTCTTCTTCCTTACCGTATATTCTCTTCTAATGCAACTTATTTAATTTTTTTATCTTTTACTGTCTATTTTTTTTTCTACTTATATATTTTAGGCAGATGATTTCTCGATATCATCTGTCGTACGGTGTTTCTGGTGGTCTGGTCACTCCGTTGGTGTTAATGATTTTCTTTATTTGCTGCCTCGTGCGCTGTCGGCTTGTCCACACCATCCTACATCGGGGGTCCCGGGATGAATAGCAGTGGTGATCCGCTCTCTGGCTTTTGACCTTGGGCACCTGAAAAATATAAAAGCCTATTATAATCTCTTTCTGTTTTTTTAAGCCTCCTTTAAACATGTGGATAATTCGTGTGCATAAATACTGGCTGCATTATAGCTTGGCATAATTGCATTGCATGAAACATACACATTGTGACAATTTAAATCAATTAATTAATTTCGAAGAAGACATGACTTTATCAAATAAACAAATAAGTTTCGAACCATGTCAAGAGTCGATCATATGACAAAAGGGTTTTTCGGAAGCTGAAAATTAATTTACTGGACCTAAATATTTCAAACCGTTACACAAATGATGAATGTAACTTTTTTATTTATTTATATTAATAAACGCCCACACATGCAGAACTATATTTCGCGCGGTTGAACATATCTACTACTTCTGAGAAAGTATTGCCGACTGCATGCAATCTAGATATAAACGAGTATCTAAATGACTCAGTCCTGATCTTGTTGTTGCGAATATAAGGAATTTTATATCAAGAAGTTCTTGCTGGTGTTATAGTAGCACTAACAATTTTACAAATTTTTATAATGTTATGCTTTTCATTCCTATTTCCTTTATTCCAATTTGGGATGCAGGTATGGATACCGCCACCCCGGACAACCCCGTTGCATTGTCATGGGTTACCCCAAGTAATTCGCTACGTTTGGTGTCTTAACAGGGTGTCCGGGTTCATGAGGTGTCTAGGTCTGTGCGGCGAATGCGTTAGCCCACTTACTGCACGGTGCGCCGGATCTGACTAGTAAACCAGACCTCTCCAGTCGGACTCTTTCGATCCGTCGCCTTGCATCGCAGTGGGAAGGATGGAATCACACGTTCGTGACCCTCCACTTCCTCATTCCCAAAGATAACTGATCATTTTTTTATCAGGGCTTCCTGCGTAGAGCTAACGTAAAAAAACTTTTTTCTATCTTTATTTTCTATTTTCCTATTTCCTTTATAGATCGCCACCAAATTTAAAGCGGAAAGTGAAAGTTATCAACGGTTCGATAAAGAATCTACGTTTTACTATTTTTTACTTAATCTATGGAATTTACATGTAAAGGGTAAAAAGCTTCACAACTTAATCTACGATCTGTAATCTACAGACTTCCAGGAAGCTTCTGCAAAACCGGCAAAGTACACCACACCTCGTCACCTGTGTCACATGTAAATGTCGTTACCGTGCGATTTTTTGCCTCTATTCTCGACTATCCGGTTTACGTAATGAAGTGGCTAGCATGGGAAACAGTGTCAATGCATTTGTTGTCCTATGCCTATGCGTCCAGCATTTCCGCACCCACAGATGAATGCATACGTAAACCAGACAGGTGAATACGGTAATTGGACTAGCCTGATGATTTATTGCCATTGTTGAGGTTTTGCAGCAACTCATGTCTGGGATGAAGGAAGTTTGCATGCAGAATGATTTAACGATGAATTTAAGCAGGTTCAAAGTGTTTGAATAGTAGGAAAGAATACGTTCGAGAAAGACGAATCCTTGGAGCAAGTGGGTTTATTTGTGGACTTGAGATGGACACATCGCGATGGACGAATATGTGTAGGATTTTATGAACGAATATATGATCGACATCGCGATGGACGAATATATGAAGGATTTTATGTTACGTGTGAATGCAGTAAATTCAAATAATGGAGAACCAAAGGCAGTTTTCACTTTGATAAATGTTGAAGGACAATGAGGCTAGGAACTGGCGGAGGAAGGATGAAAGTAGACTAAGCGTAATTGAAATGAGTATATTTATTTTGTGCAGTAAAACCACAAATTATGGAAGATAATGGTCCCGTGGCTCTCAAATACACAATACATGCTAAAGAATCCATTTGCGTGGTTCTCTCCAGACATCAAACTGCTCTATTTGAGGGTAGTTTTTTTTAATAAACACGATGGTATAACTTTGTTTAATTCCACTTTTTATTTTCTTATCCAACTAGTTTCGGTTCAACCTGTAGTTTTTTTTGTTTACATTAGTGATCTACACTTGAGGCTCTGAAGAAAAAAAATCCCTCAAGGCCTATGTCATATTTGAAAATGCTGTGTAGAGGGTCTTTTTAGGGAAAAGAAGGAGAAAAATTCTGGGAAGGATGATGGTATGAGGGGTTGGTGGATATCTGGGGGTTAGTGTGTCCGGGAGTGAGGGACGTATGAATCCATTCCTACAACTGCGGTGTAAGGCGATGTTCCGAAAGAGTACTACTGGAGAGGTCAAAAGCTCTCCCTCAACAGTCTCTCCCGATTCGCAGCTAAGACGAAACCTCACCCCATGAACCCGGACATCTCTGCTAAGTCACTAAACGTAGCGAACCACTTGGGGTGACTTATGGCAATAGTATTGGTTATCCAATAAATAATTCACGGGGCGGCGGTACCTACCCGCCTCCCACATTGAAAAGTTACAACTATTCCTGAACAACACTTTAGAATGAAATACCACTATTCATTTGAATATCGACATCGTTGCGATGCTTCAAGACCTTTGCTTCCCATCTCCTTCCCCTCTCCACTACCTTCAGCCTTAAAACGTACCTATTTTGGTATTCTATAGTCTCACTTGGTATGCTATAGTCTCAGGCGGTTGAGAGCAGTTGGAACTTTGTGCGTTATTCGCATATAAAAGCGATTAATAAAGTAACTTAGGCGTTTCACAATACCATCAGCTTCTGTGCGGTACTAGTAGGTATTATTGATTATTATTAACTAGGGATAGAAAAGTAATACCGAGTTTTGTCCTGTCAGCCAACAATAAATACAATATCCATTACCTGATTGTGCGTTCATTCATTTTCAACCCAACATTAATGGCAATACTGTTGTTTTTTGCTTGATTGCATTTTTTATTCATTGCTACAGTGTGATTTCCACTTAAATTTCTAACTGAATACATCATAATGAACGTGGGTTCTATGATTTTATTTTTGTGTTGAGAAAGGGCGAGAGTTGGAACAAAAGGAATGATTATAATTAGGTACCACCATTGACGAGGAAATGATTTAACATTTTTTAGAGAGCGGCAAAGACACAATTGATTCCATTGCTTCATCATAATGTAGATAGGTTTTATGTAAGTATAATCATTAGTTGTAAATATATATTTAACTACCAATCTCATTTAACTGTGAGGAACTTTTTAAAATAAATATATTTGAATTTTTGAGCACAAAGAATGTATTTTGGCGTCTTCCGCGACATTAATCGCGTATTTTGTAAAAATGCGGTAAATGTTTCACACGTGATATTTTATTTGATTACTTATGAATTGATACAGAAATTTATAGGTTGCAATATTAGAGCAAATAATATATACGGGTATTTCTCATCAAATTTCGATATTTCTGATATTAATATTTTTTTTTTAGTTAATGCATGCTTAGGTGAATAGGGCGGGTGAACAATTTGGTTTTTGAACAATTTGTCATTCCATGCTTGTTTAAGTACTGCTTCACAGACAACGCGGAGTGAGCAGGTACGTTATCTTTGTTGAAGAACCACTCCACTGTGCGCCAAGGATTCGACCTTTTTCGACGATTTTTTCTAATGCTCTCTCGAACCTCTTCTGTACCTCCATGTAGAACTCTCGGTTAATTGTTTGGCCTAGAGTAGTGTTTCTTAACCGTATTGAAAGAATCTCCCCCTTTACGACAGTAAAATTATCCAGTATATCCAGAATATTTTTGAAAATAACCATAGTTTTGAAAAAGATACAGGGATAAATATTCTTCATGTCAATAACAAAGGAAAACGCTTAGATAACTTAGAAGCCTCAGAAATAAATTTAATAAAATCATTCAATTATAATGAATCCATAAACAAAAAATATTATCTTATAGCCCCACCTTAGATTTATTTATTTGAACAAAAATACATACACATTATAAGAAAACTTTGACTGTCCAACTAAGAGATTTCCCGTTTTAGGACAGTCGAATTGCCTGGTTTAGTTCACATTAGGTAGTTACGTTGTTTTTTGTAGAACTTAAATACTAGTAAATGAATGAGGGCATAAGTGCTGATTACATTTGTAATTGTTAAATCTACAGTCAAGTGCAAGATTAAAAAGCAATAAAACAATTAAATTTAATATTAATAGTAAAAAGCTACTGAGAAGAGTTACCAAGTACAAAAAATTTGAATGATAATATATTAAAGCTACAAAGAAAAAAAAAAAAATATGAACTCATTGGTTTGTGAAACAGAAAAATAAAAACTAAATCTTTCTTCGATGTATTCCTACCCGAAAGTTCGAATGTGTTTTTAAGAAAATATATAATAGGTTTGAGTAAAGACAACCTCTCTTTTTTAATTTAACAATTTCGTATCTATCCTATGTTTTCTAAAAAAAAAATGTTTTTAAATATTATAATAATTTGATGAAATGGTTGTTGAGTTAAAAGTCTGTAAATATTAACAAAAATGGATATAAGTTATCAGGGGCATAGAAAAAAAAATTATATCATTTTTAGAAATTAATAAAAAGTAACTTTCTGATTCCTCTAATGTACAAAAATAGCCTCTGTGTTACAATTTTTTATAGTACATAATATTTTACTCATAATTTAATTTTATCAATACTACAACTTTTAAAATATTTTTTGTACCTATTTTTGTAACCTTGTAACTTTTAGTTTGAAGATAACAATATCAAAAAATAAAGATAATATTATACAACCTATATTATACCAGCTAATTAGATGAGTACTTATAAGATTCTTATGGATTAACGTAAACCTGATAGTACATATTATTAGGTAAGTGAGTTTGTGTGAGCATGTGTTCGCTCTCGAGTCTCCCCATGTCCAGAAGCCAATTGCTAACCCATTTGCGCAGAGTGCTTGCACTTTTCAATTTCCATGCATCGGGTACGAGGTTGAACAATTTTGGCCCTAAGTTAGAGTATTGTCTTTGTGCAAGTGATGTGTTGGTATTTGGTGGAACTACTGGATTCCTCCTTGCATGACGGGTGTTGTGGAGATGATCAATGGATGAATAATGGTGTCGATGTTTTTGTGTATGTAGAATAGTTTTTCTTATGTAAAGTTGCCGTACGTCAAGAACTCGTAACTCTTCAAATAATAGATCACTGGGATACCTGAAAGGTTTCTTAAGGATGACCCTTAGAGGCGATTTTTGTGCTTTTGCTAAGGGATCAAGAATTGTTTTCGAACAGCCGCCCCATCCTAAGGATGCATATTCTAGCAAAGAATTACACATGGCATGGTACATTTGTTTCAGATCTTTTACGCAAAGAATATTTCTAACAGACATAAAAAGATGAGTAAGTTTTCTGATCTTTGTGGTGGTAGAGTCTATGTGTTCCTCCCATCTCAGAGATTTATCTATTATGATTCCTAGATATTTTATGCTATCGACACATTCTAAGTTATTGCAATTACAAGTGGTTAGGTCATTACAGTGGTGTATAATGATGTTGTGTGTTTCTTTTGGTTTTCCTGCTTGTGTTGCACTGAAACGGATGTATTTAGTTTTATTTAAGTTGAGTGTGAGGAGATTATTGTCTAGCCATTGTTTGACCTTGTTTAAACCTATTTCTGCTTTATTATGAACAATATTCCAGCTTTTGTCTTCATATAGTAAAACTGTATCATCGGCGAAGGTAATAATGTGGTCGGCAAAGGAACTGTTGCATAGTTCATTAATATATATGTTGAATAAGAGTGGTCCTAGAGTACTTCCTTGGGGTACACCGAATTTAATATTAGCTGGATCGCTTATAGTGTCGTTGATAAGTACTCTTTGGCTCCTGTTATCTAAATAGCTACACAACCATTTGAAGAGCTGACCTTGTATACCAATACGCTGTAATTTATTCAACAGAATTTTGTGAGAGATAGTGTCGAACGCTTTGGCTAGATCCAGGAAGAGAGCAATGCATTTGATGAGATATGTTCCCATTCAGCGTCCGTTCTGTTTCCCCCGCCCACTCTTCATTAATTAGCCACGCCCCCACCCCTATCACAACACTTAGTAATAATACACTGTACTCACCCACTATTATGTAATTGTCAAGTCATATGTTTTGCCGTGAGGAAGGAACGGTCGTTCCGAAACCGGTCGTTCCGAAACCGGTCGGCGTAAATAAAATATATAAGTGGTTCTAACAAAGTTACATTGTTTCATTTATTAAATTAAATATTTTAACCCTCTGACGACATGCGGTCGAGGTCTTTTAACAAGGGATTAAAAAACATTTTTTTTCTAAACTTGTGCTCCTCTTCACCAACAAAGCGTCACCTTAGTTGGATAAGGTTCTATCTACGCCTTGCCACGGTAAGGACATTGACACCTAAGCACATGTTCTTAGGTATCAAAGTCCTTACCATTGTAAAGTGCAGTTAGAACCCTATCCAAATGAGGTGACGAAAGGTCAAAATCAGTTTCTGATACGATAACAGTTTTCATTGATTGATGTATGTAATATATGAAATTTGTTCTCGAATTAAAACAAGAAACACTCAGTTCACACACATCACACAATTCTCACTAAAAATGCTTTCATATAATTCGTTTATTACCACCTGATGTAATAATTGTCGGTACCGCCCGCGGCTGTGAGAAATGGAACACAGTTTCGTGAAATTAATACATTGACCGCAAAGCAACAAACCAATAAATCTTGGGAACATCTGACATGGTAATTAATTGTGCAACGTCCGAAATCGGAGTCAACGCGTGATAGCAATAATCGGTATCTACCGGCGACCTCAATGGCGCAACAGGCGGTCTTTCCACTTTTCTTTATTGTGTACCAACACGCAATGCGATAAGAGATCGATACATCTCGTGTCTCATGTGAGATGCTGTTGTTTTTGGTTTTTAAATTTTCTGTTGTATTTGGTTTTTAATGATTCTGTTGTATTTGGTTTTTAATGATTCTGTTGTTCAAATTGGTGTTATGGATTTTGAACAGTAAACCGATGTTTGTGACATTATTAATAGAAAGACTGGTACAGTATTTCATATTAAATCATTATCAAAAAAATTATTTGTGATAAAAATTTAAACAACTGTATCTGCTGTGAATGTGGCGATGATTCCGATGAAATGCAGACGTTAAGAGTAATGAGATGAGATCTTGGATTAAATTAAGGCCATCAAAATGGATGGTTTAACATGCAGAACGGATGGACGGAGAATCAGGAGTGTCGAAAGAATTTGTAATTCGCATTCCAATGAAAGAAGTAGAGGACACCTCGAGAAGATATGACGACTTAGTATTTTAAGGTTTGTTGGTTGGTTCTGTAACAGGTATGACGGAGAAGTGTGTAGGAGACGATGTATGAAGATGCAAAAAAATGATGGAATGTGTGCCAAGACAGAGTTTTTGGGTTCAATACCATCTGCTTAGCCTTGCGGTGAAATGGCAGGAATGTTAGTTTTTGATTTTGTCCGTTTTACCCCAGAGTTGTCACATTACCTACAAAAGAGCAGACAGTAAAATTTTCCCAGTTTGATCACGGAGTGGAATATTTCTGGATATCGGAAAGACAAAGTTCTAATGAATGGCATGAAAGGATGAGCGAGCATGCTCGTGAACCCTCTGAAGCCTATCGGAGATAATAGGAAGAGGTTTAGATTGATACACTTTAAAGAAATTATACTAGACTGCAACTGGAAACCGTTACTTCCCAATTCAAAATCAATTGCGTCTCTTAACCCCCAAGGCTTCGACCATATTTTGTCAGAAGGTCAACACATTTACGCTTTGCAATAAAATCTCAATAAATGGAATATTTCTGAACGCATCCAAAAATTAAAGACTGTTTTTGAAAGGTGTTCGTTCGCTTTTAAAATTTATAATTCAAAATAAACATTTAATTTTTTTAATGCAAACTTTAAAAAGTTTTCAAAATAGCTCACTTTATGTTTTTTCTAAGTAAATTACTGATTATTTTATTAGACAATGTATTATAAATGTTACTGTCACTTTACTTCTTTGTCGTTTCATGTAAAATTAATTTATAAAAATTCCCAAAGCTTAATTTCTTTTTTCAAATTGCGTTCGCAAGATTTAGTTCAATTGTAAACATATGCATTTTAATTATCTTCTGGTTAATTTTAGATTTGAATTGGTATATTCTTACACCGTTTAGATCATTTTTCTCACCATGACATTACTTACGGGAGACAACTATTTGTTTGAGACCTTTATGATATAACAACAGATATGTTGCTATTATTTTTGTTGATTTTTGTTGGTTTTTGTTGATATTCTGTTTCTTTAATTATATGTTATTTTCTTATTGTACAATATTTTTGTAATATTTCACAGTATTTTTGAAAATCTTATTTTTCCATTTTGTAACTATGCATATTATTTATTATCTATATATATAATTACATTGACTAGCTCCCCAGTTAGACCCGAGAATATTTCTCTACAATTGGGTAACCAAAAAAAGTCTGATATGAAAAAAAAAATTATTATTTTTTGTAAATAAAAAAATTAAAAAAAAAATAAATAAAAAAAAATAAGAGTTTTTCCCAAAAGCGAACAAATTTGCCTGAGGGGTTAAATATCTTATCCCGATACATCACGTAAAAATGTGAAAGTAATAAAATAATTAAAGCAGGTGGTCCTATTAGAATATGAACACCTACTAAAATAATTGTTTATTTCTCGATGCAATCTGCACTTCGTCTATATACAAACCGACTACTTTCAAAATGACAATGCAAAATTATAAAGAAGTCCATTACAATTTAAATTTTAATACAATATTAATTAAATTCTCAAGGTCTGGTGAAAGCTGTTTTGTATTACGAGCATCCTAGGTTTGCTTTTCGTTGCTTCGTGTATTTGAATTGTTTCGATCAATTTTTAATCGTGATCAAGTCAAAGAAATCCAACGGGTTCTTTGATCGTTTGTGTTTATTTCGAAACCGTTACTAAAATGATCTAAATCGAAACCGCAAGGGATACGGCTACTGCGAATCTGCCAATCGCCCTTTTGAGTCTAACGCGTATAAAATAGAGAGACTTGTTATTATAATGGAATAGAATAGAATAGCAAGAGTAACTGAAATGCGAGATCTGGGCAAAATAATGGATGAGGAACTAGACTTCACGATCCACATTCAACAAACTGCAAATGAGGGTATGAAAACATTAGGATTTGTATTAAAACTTCGAATCGTTACAAACAATTAAACTGTTATACATATCCGTTGTTAGAAGCGTAATGGAACATAACTCCATAGTCTGGTCGCCTTTGTACAAAATTAATATCCATAATGTTGAGAAAATTCAAAGAAAATTTCTACGTTTCGTAAGTTTTAAACTTTATAACCCTTTAGCTTTAGAGCATATTACCCGTTACCAATTACCTGTTGTCAATGAATATTTTAAATATTCCAACTTAATAAAATAGACGAAAATAAACAACCTAATCTTTTTATAAAAATTGTTTAACTGTAAATTCGATTGTTGTGAACTCCTGCAATTAATAAATCTTAATGTACCTACACCAACAACTTGACAAATATTAACATTTTGTATACATATATCTCATTCCAATTATAGTTTGCATTCTCCAATGCAGCGTTTACATAGTCTTGGTAACAAATATTTAAACGATATTGATGTACTTGACAACTATTTGAATTTGGCAAACTTCAAACGACATAATATGTGCCAACCATTTCTACCTACTTCATAAACAATTTTTTTTTTAATTTTTGTTTTTTACCTAACCTACATTCTATATTACCTACTTTGTTTCTTATATTTTGTTATTTCCTGTAATTTGTCAAAACATATACTGCACTATTTATAAAAGCGCTATGGGCGTTTAAATAAATAAATAAAAATATGTAACATCTTGTATATTTGTTATATCAAATAATCGTCTGTACTCTTTATGGCTCCAAACAAATTATTGTTTAGCATCACTAACCTAGATGGTTAATTGGTTGCAATATATATAAACTAGAGATCTCTTTCTATCCCGAAAAGAACAAGTGCTTTCCCACGCCATTTTTCAGACCATCTACCTTGGCGCGTTTGATCGTGGTCTGCATTCAGTCCGCAACAATGTCGAAGGAAGTAGAAAGTGAACCGGTCGGCGTAACAGACGGAATGATTTGAGGATCTAATTCAATCACCATCACCCACCTGATGATTGCCTGTGGCTTACTGCAATCACACCGCCTCAAGCCTCATGCCTCATGCCGCACAGTGATTCATCATCGTCACTTTCTTTGTTGTGCCACGTGGTGCGAGACACGTAGTGCGAGGCAGGTTGTAGCGGATTACCGCGTGTAAGAATTATAAATAGACCGTTCGCATAATATCACTTTGTGTAACGTATAATATAATATTTGCAATTATTTTTTGTCGCATTCCGTCGAAAATTGAATTCTGATTGTAAAATCATATTATTTAACTATAAAACTTCTTGGTCGGGCGGTCCAGAATGATCTGGTTCCCATCCTTGCGTACTTGCATATCCTGGCTCAAACTTCTGCCAACTAATTCCTCCATCGTTGTACAAGCAATATTTTCCGCTTAATTTAGCCTAGGGGGATTTAAATATTGTTATGTTTTCGTACCTAACACTAGAATTCTAATAGAGTTCTGTGAACCCGTTCAAGAAGTTCGTATGTTTCTAATCTTCTCTTTTTCAATAAGTAAAATTTGCTCCGAAATCATAAGATTTGAAAGTAAGGTACCTACTTAATTATAAACCATAATATTTATGTAACTTTTTTTAAAATTTCATGTAGGGAACTACCTCAATGACAATTATTTTTTCAAACCCTGTTCAGGCAGGTACGATGATAGTGAAAATTTGAATAAGAAAGAAAGTCCAATTTTGAACATAGATGTTTTCACATTTGAAAAAATAAATTTTACTAAATCATTAAAACGGCTACCATCTTGAAAGGGTAACAGAACATACGTCGAGTTAAAGTGTGACTTCGTCACGCGTCTATAGATATGATATAATTTCTTTTATTGTTGGATCAAGTGATTTGTGAACTAGCCGAAGTCTCCTGCGCTTCCCGGATGTAGACAGTGATCTTCCTCTGGTTTTGAAGGTCAGGTGTGCAATATTTCACCAATCTCGGAATAAAACGGTAGAGTTGTATAAAACTCACTACTTATATAAATCGCTAGATGGAAGATGCATGCCTCTATCCTATTTACTTTTTTTTACATTAGCTCAATACCTTAGGAAAATACTTTCCGTCAGGGCCTGCGTCATCTTTGTGGACGCTGTATTGAGGGTCTTTTAAAAGAAAGAAAGGCGATGAAGTTCTGAGAAGGAAGAAGGTATGAAGGGTGGGGAGGAATCTGGGGTCAGTGGATCCAGAGTGACGGACGTATGTATTCATCGCTCCCACTGCGGTGCTAGGCGTCGAGTCGAGAGAGCCATGCTGGAGAGACCAAATTAATGATCCCCCTCAACCAATCTCTCCCGATCCCGCCCGACTCGCAGAATCATCCGCCGCCAAGACCTATACAAACCTCATCCGATGAACCCGGGCATCTCTGTTGTAACCTATCGTAGCAAACCACTTGGATTGACCTAAGGCAGAGATTTTGGTTATTCAATAAATGGCGGGGCGGCGGTACCCATACCCGCCTTCCAAATTGAATGCTTTTGAAGCAATTTACATGCATGTACGAAAATTATACCAATTTTCAGCGAGGACTGGCCGTTTTATTTATATCGGAGTTTAAAACAATAAAAGAAATGCATTTCGTTTTAACGTTTAGATTAATTAACCAGCGGCCGAGAATTCAAATTTCGTCGAAAGATGGTCTTGCAATCGTTCCCTGGCAACCGTGCAGGGCGGTTCCGATGAAAAAGATTAGTTACTCAACATCGGTTTTATTAAAAATGCTCAAACGCGTGATGATAATTTATTATTTTAGTAATTATTTTATTATATCACAAGTATTTATATTTTTTTAATAATATCCGAGTAAAATAAGTGATTAAAAAGATAACTGAATTATATTAGTTTGTAAGACTGTAACAGACATACCTAATTATTTTCGTCGCTAAACACATGCGCGGATTTTTTTTAAAGATTTTATTTGAACTAAAATTAAAATTCTGAAAAGTACCTAGCTTTCTTAGATAATTTATTGATTTAAAATTTTGTTTGAAAATTTAACAAAACTAGTGGTCGCCCAATGGTCGAAATTCGACCATAATTGAAATGTTTTTTTTTATTGATTTAATGTATTTTTTATGCATAATTAAAAAAAAATATTTGCATTCTGCATTCTTTCTCTATGTAAACTATAAGTGTGCGAAATTTCATACTCCTCCGTGCGCGCAATTTTCGTTAAAAGGGGTACAAAGTTTTTGCTTCACGTATTTATATACGGATGATGATGATGATTGCCATCGAACAACTGTATAACCTTAATATAATAAAAATAAATATATTTTTCTCAAAATTAAAAACATAACTTAACTAGATAAAATAACAATCTTTAGAAATCAATTTTAACTTTTTTCGTAGAAAATAGTCGTCGATACGACTAGAATTTGATTTAAAATGACATATTTCCGGTTATTCCCTCTTACCTTTAAAAGACCAAAATTGTATATTATATAAATATATCGATTTGCAATCATTATTGGATATTAATAACTAATAAGGTACGTGACATTCAAATATTCACGTTCCCATTAAACGAGAAAGTTTTTTTATCGTACTGTGTTAAATTAATACTTGATTTTGAAATTTGTATTATTTTAATAATGCTTCGTGAGTGCTGCTGAATAAAACTTCCGCTTAATCTGTAATATTTTCATCTGCGGAAAAATAACGTGGTTTTGTTTGACATTGCTTTCTCTGTTCTGACGATCCGGTGATGAAATATTGTTATGATGAAGTCAAATGCAAAAGCTCACGTATGCAAGTCATTCGATACACGTAACAAGTAATAATAATGAGTACATTCGGCGTTAGAAATGTGCTAACCACTTACGGTGGAATAGATTAGGTTTGTTTGAGTTACGCAATTGGGCTTTTATGGAAATTTCCGGTAACAGGTGGTAACTACAATAAAACCGACTTATGAAGATGACATTATCTCGTTTATTGTGTATACGTAAAAATGTGCTGATTGGAATTGCGAAGAATTAAGAAATTACGCATCCTCGATTATATATCATTAAAAAAATATAAAAATATACTTTTTTTTATATATTATTTTTTTAGAAATTAAAAAAAAAAAGTGACCTTACTGGGGTACCCCTTTCTAAGATCACATTGTACGTGATTCTGTGTGTGAATTATAAATAAGTAAATTTAAATATTACGAGAGGAAATTTATACGGCAATATCTGGAAGAAAACATAACAAAAGCGTTTAGTTTGCTATATTGTGTCTATAGTCTTCCTTCCCTTGTCCATAATCTATTACTTTCTTTTTGAGTCTTTTGAATGTCGGTTATTTTTTAATGTTGTTATTTCAAGGGAAGGATATAAAATAATTTTGTAGATAAATTTTGCGTATTTCTTCTGTTTAACGAGTACTTTATTAGGGTTATAATTGAGATATTCGCAAGAGATCACCATTCAGAATTTTTTAAACATTTTTCGACGTAAGGTGAATTGGCTATTATTATTTTATCGCTTGAATTGTGGTTCTCCCTATATTTAGCAAGCAGATTTGAATCATCAATTCCTTACGTTCTTGGTTTACTGTACGTCTGATAATTTCATGTATTGACTTCGGGCAACGGAAATCTTTTGAGGTGTCATGAAATAAAGCTCTGTTTAAAGAAAATAATCCATCAAAATACGCCAATTTTTCCGGGTTGGTATTCCTTCAAAAGCTAATAATTTTTGTTGTTGTTGATAAGGTGACCGGACAACTCGGAATGAACCAACTCAGAACCATCTCAGATAAGTCATTTAGAGTGATAAAAAAATGGATTAAATAGGTTACGTTAGGTTAGGGTTATCGACTAATTTAAAATTATTTTTTTCATAGCTTTTAATGGCTTTTCAAAGAGGTGTTGCCTTGACTTTATTCTCTGTTGGCATGGAACCGTTGATAAAACAGCATAATGAACAAATATTGAGGTATTTTTTTCAATGTTCTCGAGAAGCGCATAATCCGTAGAATCTGAAGATAGTTTCTGTGAATTCGGTCAAAGTGTTTTCGTTGTAATTTGTAATTCAAGTATCCCGACGGAAATTTATTACGACCTTGAAAATGACTTGCAGGTTTAGTTAGAAGCATTATTTGTTGCCTAATAATTGGCACTTTTTAGATACAATAAATTGGCACATCTTGAAATGGCATGAATTGAATCTTGAATCTCTCACAAATTAGCCATTGGAGTGTGTTACAAACTTCGCCGATGATTTTTTTGCCCCCATTCTGTGGATAGCTGAGGCGCTCGTTGTTTGGTAACTTTACCATTTGAACTTCACTTTCAACAGCCGAGGCTCTTGGATTTCGTTTGAATTTAAACCTGAGACCGCCGCCAGAGTCAATTTTTTTTCGCTGTACCACGACGATGATAAAATTTATAGCCTTTTTTATTATTATTATTAGTCAACTTAGGAAAAAAAAACAGTTGTGTATAAAATCATTGTAGAATAAAATAAATAGTGAATCTATACTAATATTATAAATGCGAAAATGCTCGAGTCAGTTTGTTATGCTTTCACGCATAAAACAATAAAACGATTTTAAAAATTCTTTCGCTTACAAAAGCGAGTTATTGCTAACGTCAGAAAACAAATCGTTGCCGTGGAAACAATGTTGATATATTTTTTTTTTATTTCAGGCGTCGTAGTTAACATCTATCTATCTAAATAAAAATAAAAATGAATCTTAGAAACGTTGGTACCTACGCGCGTAACTTCCGAGCGACTGAACCAAATTGGATTATTCTTTTTTTTACTGCTGGTGAGCTCTGGCATTATGAAATTTAGGTGAGAGAATGAATGTATGGGATGCGGGAGGGGAAGGGATAATTGATATGTGCAAGCGCTACAGTAATTTACCCCCAATACCATGCGAGCGAAGCCGCGGGCAAAAAAGCTAGTATGATATAAACCGGTTTAGATCCATTTATAATATTTTGTTATGGTTACTGACTAGCCACTAGTACTAGCAAGTACTTATTCAAAGTTATAATCGCACATAGTGTAAGTAAAATAATTTTAAAAAGTTAATTTGATTTTAAACGATTTAAGGGTACAGTGGAAAGTGGTCTGGGGATGGTATAAGGCAGTCTATAAGGCAGTTCACAACTTTGTACAGAAACAGAACGTCAAAAAAATTTGTCCGTTTATAATGATAATAGGATTACTACAGCGATGATTTTCAGAGTGACAGGACAGGTTTTTTTTTGTTATTTATTTTTGGGGTGTCATGCCGTGTTTCGCTACCTCCTTCTTTAGCCAACGTTTCGGACAGCGTTACAGTGTCCATCATCAGGGCAGATGAGCTCATCAACGTTGGCTAAAGAAGGAGGTAGCGAAACACGGCATAACACCCCAAAAATAAATAACAAAAATACTTTTGGTCGTGAAAACCTAAAAACATACCCGACAGGACAGGTGTTTCAAAATTTTTGTTTGAATGTTTCCGGTTAATGTAAGTTTGGTTTTTGATATTTCTTCAAAATTTTTTTTCGTTATTGTCAAGAATTGTGGAAAGTGGATGTATAGACAGTTTAAATGTGGAGAATCGGTAAACTATAACGGAGCATTAAAAATATATTATATATATATATATATATATGTAACGCGAAATTGTCAAGACATTAAACGTGCTAACGACATTGCACGATTTAGTGAATTTATATATTTGAAACACAAACAGGACATTTATGAAACACGCTTGTAGGTAACACAAAAATTATTACTATCCATACTAATATTATAAATGCGAAAATACTCGAGTTTGTTTGTTACGCTTTCACAAAAGAATAAAAAGATTTTAAAAATTATTTCATAATTAGAAAGCTAAATTATATGCGAGGACCATAGGCTGTATATAATGGTAAGCTTTGGCGTTATGAAATTATAAATATTAATATATTATATTTGTTATACGTTTTCTTTCGCTAACAAAGGCGAGTTATTGCTAACGTCAGAAAAAAATCGTTGCCATGGAAACGATGTTGATATATTTGTGGACTCTGGTGTACTGTAATGTACTCAGCCCTCCACCTACTGGTCGGCTGCTGCTCCATAAAATTCAAATATTAGATAGAATATGTTTTGTTTTTTTTGGACAAGCTTATGTTTTGGAATTAATGTCAGATGAGAGTTCCTACATTAAAAATATAATTCGTAACGATTATAAAGACTGTAAAATAAATAGTGTTATTTTTTATTACATTTACAAACTTCCAAACATTTAAATAAAAATAAATATCCGAAATGTTTGTAAGCGCATAAATTCCGAACGACTGCACCAAATTGGATACTTCTTTTTTTCTTTGAGCTCTAGCATTATGAAATTTAGGTGGCACGCGAGATGCTTGAAAACTGAATGTAACGGGAATGAATGTTCGGAATGCGGGGGGGGGGGGGGTAGGGGTAGGAGGAGAGGGGGGATAATTGATAAGTGCAAGCGCTACAGTAATATCCCGTAATACCATGCGAGCGAAGCCGCGGGGAAAAGCTAATTTTAATATAAATGTCATAGACTAATGCGATCGGTAGTAATTTCGGTCGTGTTGTAGGCTACAATGTGTACATAAAATATATAGGAAATGAAAAAAATTAAAACAATATCAGTCAGAAGAAAACAAAAAAATTTGATCTAAGTAAATTAAGATGAGTCATGCTAAGAGTAAGTACAATAGAATAATATATAGGAGACGATCAATAAATACAGAGTTCTGTGTCATTAAATCATCTCTCAGGAAGTTAGATAATTTAGTTTTGAAAGACAATAATTCAATTTTTTCTGCTTTGTTTTTTTGTGTAGGAAATTCAATATTGCCATCGAAATGCACAACCCAAAGATCAGGTTGTGTGGCGTTCCAGGCGAAGAAATGATCTTATTAAAATCAAGATGCAATCACATCTTACTTTGGTTCCAACATTTCTTTCCAAATTAGAGTTTTGTAAACCGGATATTCAGTAAACCCTGCAATAATTTCTCAATATGCATATCTCTCAAAGGGCAGCGAAAAGCAGTTCATTCCGGTTTACCCCAATCTCCAATGTCAATATATAACCACCGCCTCATTACTTCCGTATTAATCAGGCCCAGATCCCAAACCAGTATTCTCTTTGCAAACAAACTACGGTCCAAAAGCCAGTTCCATCATAATATGTCAAACCTGCCCAAAGAGGCCGAATTGAAAAATGGGCCTGTTCGAGTAGGGGCGAATTACATAACCCCGCCTCCGCCTCCGCCTCGTGCTCGAGTCGTTACATCATGTCTGTAGGTCGTCCCGTGTACCCGATCAGCCTGTACAGTACAGTGTACAGTGTACACGCACGCGGTATCAGAAGTTGTGAACTATTGGTCCCACAATCGCGTTTTGTTATTTGGAAAAGTTCACATAATTATTTCGTTTTCAATATTAAACCACTATTGAAAAACTGTTTCTATTTGATTTTATTGTAATTATTTCATCGCAGTTTTATTTTTTTAAATTTATTATTTTACGTTATCTCTTTATTGAATTTTATTAATTTATAAAACGATGGCCTCGTTACGGTTAATGCACCCAGTGAGGCCCACATTATCAAATATTTGTTTTAAAATATGTAGAGTAATTGAATAAAAAAATGACAATTCTTTTTAAATCTTTCTTCCGGCTGGTCGCCACCATTATATTGATTACAAATACAAGCTGTTGAAAGAATACAAAACAAATTCTTACATTTTCTAAATTTCAAAATGGGGAGTCCAACAATTATGTTGAACTACAACACTGTTGAATAATATGAATATGCTCAAATTGTCAGAAGAATTTTCACTGACTCTCTGACCTTCACTGGCATTTCTATATAAAATTCTATATGATTTAGTTGATAGTCCGGTATTGCTTGAATTGATAAGCTTCCGGATTCCACAACGTAATAAAAGAAGTCGGGATTTATTTCAGTGCAGAAATTCTGGGACTAACTACCATATGTATTCCTCTTTACCCAGAATACTTATGGAAGGAAACAATTACACCAAGTCCGTGGATATATTCAGTTTATCTTTAAACAAATATAAAATATTGTTACTGAGGCAGTTCAGTTATGTACAATAAATTTTGTATTTATTACCATTCATATGTAAAAGCCCTGAAAAAGGGCGTTGATCAATAAATAAATCAATCAATCAATTACTCCGATTTGACAGCTCCTCGTAGTATAAGGTAGTATGCAACACGGCAACCATCTTGAATCGGAACCGGAACGTAACAAATTTACAGACAAATAAAATGTAAGATGTTCGAGTTAAAATAGGACTTCGTTATGTTCAATCAATAATTATGAAGTTTTGCTAAACCTTTCATTTTTTTATTTAAAATTAAATGATACAAACATGTATCCAAATTACGTTAAATTCTAGATAATCAATCACACGAAGAAAAATATAAAATAAAATCAAAGATTGGATTTAAGAGTTCAAACTTAAACTTTCATAGACAATAAAAAATGTTGCATAAAATTCAAATCGATTTCTTTTATTCGCAATGAGTAGGCTTCCCGATGATAAAATTAAAAAAAAAATATATATAAACAGTTCTCAACTTCTACTTTGAATGAAGAAATGAATGAACGTAACTTGTACAGTATTACACGACAACTTGCATACTTCACCGACTTCGTGTTCATTGCAAACCGATTCGAGTTTTATGGTTTTGTAACATGCGCCCAGTCTGGTCATGTCCTCGTTATTGCGCTCTGGTTCAAGGGACCGTTTACAGCTACTGCACGAGGTGTTACGTCAAAGAAAAGAGAAAGGTCATGGCGTATCTTTCGACAGGACTGTATCTAGAGTTGTTGGGAATATGGTATCACGGTTCGTTTAAAATTGTAAGAAACACGTGTTGGTTCGGAAACCCATGAACAAGGTCATGGAATATCTTTATGAAGGGCAGTATGTACCGTTAGTGGGAATACGATGTCTTAATCCTATTGAAGCCATTAACGCGTATTTTTATAAAGTTTGGTATTCAGCGCCTGTTTAGTTCGGAAAAAGTCAATTTCTGCAGCCTAAAAGTCCGAGGTCATTCCCGCGGTGAGTTTAAGTCTTGAGATTGCAAATTTTTCCGTTATTCTTCGTATTTTTAGGGTCAAGGTCATGGTGTATCTTGTTGTTCCAAGATACGTCACCTCACATTTTATCTGTGAAAGATCAATTAAACTACTCTTTGTGCATTACTTGGGGAATGACTGAATAGACAAGGTCTTGGCGTATTTTTTTTTACATAAGTGAAGTGAAACCGCGTTTGATGTTACAACATGGCGTCATTTGCCACAGAAAGTCAACCATGTACACAGTTGGTTTTGTTTCTTTTTCAACTAATTACAGTAAAGAATCGTGGTTTCGTCGGAGTTTTTGGGGTCATGTTTTGATTTGCTTGATTTTATACAATTTGTATCAACTGAAAAAAATGTGATTCAAGCATTTCACAGCCATTGTATCGCGTTTTTGTGTATATTGTGGTACTGAGGAGAAACAACCGTTACAATTTTCTAATGGCGCATTCTAAACATAAATGAATTTGCAATCTATTGAAACAATAGCAAATAACACACAAGATATCCATTCACCTTGTTCAGTTTTTCCGACAAGAGGCGTGCTTTATTACGTATTTTTCATATCAATAAATTGAGAGAGTGTTGAAAGATTACCCGTCAGCCCGCAATCATCTGACATTGCGACAATCTGATGGTTGCCGATCCCCGACCGGTACTACACTCTCCAATAACACGTTTCGTAACGAGGTTGCGTTTTCGTTCCGTTCCTCGGCCGGCCTTTTAGGCGTCACACTTTCGCTGGCGTCCGAAATACGACGGCCGCTGTATACTGTCTACGTGACGTGACGTAACCACGTCAACTCTTGTCCACTTCTCGCGTTGCGTCACGCCGCGGCCGGAGGAATTTATTACTTCTTTTTGGAATACCATTAGCCTTAATACCGCTACTTTTTTCGTACGTTCAATGCACCGGGGTTTTTTATCGTGACGTTTTGTGGATAACGTGATTATCTTCCGTCTGCTGGATTGGTTATTACGAGTTTTAAAATCGAGTAAATGGGAAAACACGTATTATGGCACTGAACACACAATATAATAATAAAGATTTGATCATTTGTATAGCATCGTTTTTGTGGAAAAAAAACTCATCGGTTGTTTGTAAAGTCGGTTTACGGACGATAATTTTACGTGATAACGTCGTATAATAACGATGGAGTGGAAGAGAGTTAAATGTGTCACAAGCCGAACGCTTAGGCCGAACGCTTGTTCCGCGCTCTCGCTTGCACGCTCGGCTCAGGCGGAACGTGACAACGTGACAATGAGTCATGCTTTTTCGTGAGTGCAGCCGGCGTTCATCGATTTATAAGATGTTATCACGTCAAAATTTTGGTTGTCTGTAAAGTCGGTTTACGGAAGAGAATTTTACGTGATAACGTCATATAATAACGATGGTGTGGAAGAGAGATAGATGCGTCACAAGCCGAACGCTTGTTCCGCGCTCTCGCTTGCACGCTCGGCTCAATGTGACAATGAGTCATGCATTTTCGTGAGTGCAGCCAGCGTTCATCGATTTATAAGACGTTGTTATCACGTCAAAAATCACTTCAAGGGCGCTGGACGTACTATTCGGAATCATTTTGAAACGTTTAGATTGGGTTGAATGGTTATAGTTTGTGGTTAGGTAGGTAGTTCGAACAAGACAGATTGTAAGGGTGCACTGAAGACAATAATAGACATAAGACACAAAGAAGTGTGTTTTGGGGGTGTCCGTGTACCCAAAGTATCCGCAATTTTCCTTGCGTCTTGTGAAATCGATTGATTTTTGGAATTCGATATTTTTTCTTTGACATCGCTACGTCTAGGGCCTAGAAGTCGAAAGGTTTTAATTACACTTGCGACATCAGTTTTCTTTCAAATTGGCATAGGTCACAGTCCTTAAGATTATCTTGTCAATTGGAAGCATGGTTACACCAAAAACAGAATGTAGTATAATTTACATTTCTGTAATACTAAAAGGTAACGGTGCTCAATAACAATACTAAACCATTCAACATTGCCCAAACTTTACAAAATTATTCAAAATAATACAACGGTTATACAAAGTAAAAATTATTATGGAACTTGGACCTGTATTAATGATTTAAAAACATATTGTGATCTTTTATTATGTAATACAAGTTGTAGATTCTTTGTGAGGTTGTTAACACTACTTTTATTTCAAAAGACTCAATATTAAAATAAATAAATCGTTACGGAAAAGAAAAGTTTTTTCCTCAATGCTAATTTTAGAAAACGAAAAAGTTTACTTGTGTCGTTTATTTATATTTTATTTATTTCTTATGAAAGTAAAAACATCGATAGTAATACAATATTTTACATCTGTTTATATTTTTAATATCGTGTTGTTATTTTATTATCACAATAAATTAGAACAATAAATTAAATTAGATTTCATTTCGAGCATCGAGATATCTAATACATATAATGGTTTGCCGTCAAACGACTCACGAATCACGACCGTTGGATGCCTCTCACCTCGGAGATGCTTTAAATAATATAATATAAATTATTTAACCTGAAAATAATAATTCTCGAGTAGGTACCGGTAAATCACGATCTTTTTACGTGCAATATAAATGCTCTGCGTTACATTATGGATGTTTAAAAAAAAACTTTTAATGTATATAAACTAAAAAAAAATGTTTTACTCTAATATTTTATATTTTTACATATCATCAATGTGGGAGGCGGGTACCGCCCCCTCCCCTCCCCTTTTTAAGCATTTATAGGGTATCCAACATCTCTGCCATAGGTCATTCCAAGTGGTTCGCTATGTTTCGTGACTTAGCAGGGGTGCCACGGGGTAAGGTTTGTCTAGGTCTTGGCGGCAGATGTATCTGCGTGGCGGGCCAGATCGAGAAAGACTGGTTGAGGGAGGACTTTTAAAAGTCCACTCCAGTCAGACTCTTTCGACCCATCGCCTTGCGCCGCAGTTGAAAGCATGGCTTCATACGTCACTCCAGGACACACTGACCCCAAAATACCTACCCAACCTCATACTTTTTTCCTTCCCAGAACTTCTTCTTCCTTTCCTTAAAAATACCATCATTTAAAAAATGTATACACTCTATATCCAGATGAGAATCACCTCCAGTCTGAGTCATTAATTTGCTTGAAATAGGTTTAGCTGTGTGTAGTCACAGTAGACACTTCAACTCTCTTATTTTCTCTTCCTTCATCTTCTGGCTTTCTCCATTCTTACGATTTAGAGATTTATTTATTTGTGAGTGACAAACAGTTTGTATCTAAAATACAGAGATAAATTTATATGTACATTAAGTTAACTGAAGTCAAATGTATCTGGGCTCCATCATAACGCAGGACAACGAAGACCCAGTAGAAGGAAGAAAGCGCATCACAGCCACTAACAACACATACTTCGCGTTGCTGCCAGTGTTCAAATCCTGAAATGTCCAAAGGAAAACTAAAATAACCTTATGCAAAACAATCATTAGAACGGTCTTGGCCTATGGATGTGAGGCGGGAACACTGACAGCAGAGTCTGCGGAACAGCTGGACACCTTCGAAAGAAAGGTACTTCGAAGAATCTTAAAGAGGCATGGAGAATCCGCCACAATAATGAGCTTTATGATATTTACCAAGCTCCCAGACTCTCTACCCATTTAAGGCTCCAAAAATTAAGATGGGCCGGACATGTGCACCGAATGCCAAGCACACGAGTACCGAAGAAGGTTCTAATAGGACACCCGGGAGGTAAACGGAAGGCGGGCAGACCTAGGCTGAGATGGGAGGATGATGTCAGGAAGGATGCAAAGGAACTACTTCATGTTGCAGATTGGACGGCCGAGGACAGAGGGCGGTGGAGGCTTATTTTGAAGGAAGCCAAGGCTCGGAATGGGATGTAGCGCCGTTGAAGAAGAAGAAGTCAAACCAAAAAGTCTGTGACGTTAAAGTTGCTTGGAGATGGAGTTTATTGTATCTTAAAATTAATTTTAGGTGAGGAGGAGAAGACGAGGAATACAGGTAGGACAAGGATAGGAAACGCTCCCGATGCACTCCAAACTCTTGTATTAATTTTCAATCGTACGCGTTACTTCTATTTGATACTTCTGAAGGGTATTGCTAAAAATATTATTGTGAAATTTTTTGCGCACATAAACGGGAAATCGGAGATTTTTTTCTGATGTTGGTTCTTCATGTGGGCAAATGAAATACGAAGATACCATAGTAATACTGGCTCCAGACAGAGAGAACTCATGAAACAAAATCACTTCTTAGAACTCGGGACAACACCTCTGCCATAGGACACCCCAAGTGGTTCGCTACGTTTAGTGATTTAGCAGGGGTGCCCGGGTTCATGGGGTGAGGTTTGTTTGACACCCTGAACCCCAGATTTCTACCCACCCCTTAAACCCTTTTCCTTCCCAGAACTCTCCTCTCCTCCTTTTTCTTAAATAAAACCTCCACACAGCATCCCCAAAGATGACATAGGCCCTGAGGGAAATAATTTTTCTCAGGCCCTCCTGTGTGTGCTCAGGTAAAAAAAAAACAAATAATCCATCCAGGGATTTTTAAAATTATTTTATTCGATATATAAACTATCCACGTCTAAACTTCTCGCATATATTTAATGCGTCCCGAGTACATTACTGAAGTACTAATAATTCCCTAATACGCTGGTCCCCCTTCAATACTGCCTTTCCGTCTTGCGCAGAGCGGACCAGCGGACCGCTTTCTTTTGCAATCTGCATCGCGCGCGCATCGGAAAGTGTATTCAGTTCCGCATTGCACCGTACCTTATATTGGTGGGAATGATTGCAGCCAAGTGTTAAGTGCAACTCGAGTCTTTCACGCCATACTAACTAGTAACTAGTAACCTTCAACGCTGTTATCCTGCAGTCTGCAAGCCCTCGCTGTATTTACGTTGTTTTTCTAGGAAGTACAATTACGCTCATGTTTTCGCTTAGAACCTATCATCAGCGTTTCTTCTCTTTTCGCTCCTGACATAATTACAATCTAATAATTATTTCCTAGTACCCATCGTTGGCTATCTTTAGAGCCCTCTGTTGTGTGCTTGCTACGTGAATTTGTGCAAGTCAATTAGTCTAATACTTTAAGGTCGGTAACCTTTCACGTGAACTAGTTTTGCCTATTCCTTTTACTCTAAAGCTCGCGTATTTATTAAACCTCTCCTTTCACAGATCTGTATTACCTACTATGTTTTCCTTTATCAGTCTAACATATACTTTTTCCTATGCTTAGTTTTTTTTTAATTTGATTTCTGCTTTCACTTGAGTCCTTGTGTGTGCTTTTCTTGTTCATCTCTGAATATTATCGATTAACCACTTACGCGTTAATAATTAAAATACGCATCCGGAATTTCTGAGCGTTCGATTTCGAATATTACGGCCTTTATAAAAAAAATCGTGCCACCGAATTTTAATATGGAGACAAATAAACTGCTTATAGTTTTGGAGAGCCATTGAATGCATATTTATTTAATCATTTATCCCATATTTTTAGGGTTCATAAAAAAATCGTTAAATTTATAAATGCATGATATGCGTATTAATTACTTAAAAATTGGCGTGCGTGGTATCTATTTGGAGATGAATAAATTTTATGATTTTTTTATTATGTCGATAGCCTAATTGATAATTGCAGATATAAATTAAAATTCAAACGAGCATTTTTTAATGTGTAAGACATGGTAAATGATTTGAAAGAAAGAATATTTCAATAATTTTGTTTCGTGAAGTATTATTAAAAAATAATTCGAAGAGATGTGATGTATTTCTTGTTGAAAAGTGAAAATAAGTTATCTTTGTAATTAATCGAATTAAATGACGTGCGGTAACTTTTGAAATAATTCCAATAAATGTTTTAAAGTATCTCTTCGAATTGGCCACAATTTGGCCAGCGAACGCTCGAGGATGTTTGCGATTTGCCATAATGTGGTCAAAAATTCTCCGGTGGATAACTAACAAGTATTACCGTTATTAGAGCAGATTCTCTGGAAGTTTTGGCATAAAGTGTGATACGCCTATCTTAGCACACAATCACATCTCCTTCCTTTACCCTCTTCATTAGTTTAGTCCCGTTTGATTTTATTTGTTTTGAATTTATGTTTTTCTGACTTAAAACTTAATATTTATCAGCTTTGTGAAGGTTCAGTGTTTCGATAGCTCCTTGGAAATTTATGGCGATTCTGGGCCGTGTGAATCTTGTGTGAACAGCACTGAGAGAAAATAGGGAACGGAAAATTAAGCTGGGAAGCGGAAAATGAGCCACCAGAATAGTCCTACCTGTAGAATTGGTTTCTCCTCTGTTGTTCCCCCTGGGGTTGCACATAAACTCACGACATAAACTTCTTTGCCCGTTATCGACCATGAAAACTTGCTCACATATGACAATATATTGCGACTCGCTGCGCGGTAGAAATTGTATTGAGGTCTGGACGAATTCTTCTCCCGGTGACAAGGTTGGATAAAAGGTAATATTTTGTAGGTAGGTTAGACAGTGGGTGTTGGATGTAGGTTATGTTAATTAGGATATTAATTAGGATATTAATTATCAATTATGCCCGAACATTCATTATTAGTTGCTTTTGTGTTTAATTCGTAGAAACCCATTTAATTTTAAACCCTTGCCTTCTGTCAGTTATATTATTATTATTAAACAATTATGAACATTAGATGTGGGGAAAAAATATTTCAAACTACCCCCCCCCCCCCCATCCCTTCTACAGAATAGAGAATCTACTGTCAAATTTATACTCAACGTGGCCTTACCACAGTTTGAAAATGGCCAATGTGCCAAAGCTAAAATACTTGCGGGGACTTAATAATACATTCTGTTTTTTTTAATTATGGTGCGAGTGCGATTTATACTAAATAAATCCAACACAATGAGAGAATAACAGATCTGTATGCAAATTATAACTATGATTTAAAATATATATAGAGCATTTAAAAAACTTTCAATGTTGTAAAATGTTATGCTCGCGGAAGTTACTAGTTGTATTTCCTCTAAGCGCGCTGCATTTTATTGCTGACCACTTTAAAGCAATTTGAGACAAAACTTTATTTATTTCATTCCAAGTCATTTCTATCATTTGTATTCTACCATTATACGCTATAATAACAAGCAATTGCACAACAATTCTCCACCACATGGGGCTTTTTTTAAAGTAAACTTGCACGCGAGCGTCGATTATGACTTCATCGCCTTTCTGTAGTTAGTCATTTCTTGTTTTACTTTTTTATTATCGAGAACACCATCACGTAGGATTGAGAATATATACAGTGAACTAATTTATTATAATATCCAGTTTATTTGCGGCGCGTTCCAAAGTGGAAAATACTCTCAGTATCTCCTCGGTCTAAGACCACCATTCAGAATTGAAATGTTGCTTGAAATGGCTTTAGTTTGGTGACCAGATCTGAATATCTAGTACTTCCCCACTTTCCTCTTCCTCATCTTCCTCCCTTCCCCACAAAGCCTCAGCCTCACAAAATATCCCAATTGGGGATTCCATCGGTCTCTCGGCCAATTTTTAATTTTTCTATCTCTGACTCTTGTTAATTGTAAACTTTATTTTTACTGTCTTTGTTAACCCCGCAGGTCTCGACCATATTCTGTCAGAAAGTCAAAATATTTCCGCTTTGCATTAAAACCTAAATAAATTCAATGTTTGTGAACGTACCCGAAAACCAAAAACTGTTTTTGAAAAGTCATGAAATATTATAAACGTTTTCATGGATGCGTGTGAGGTTTGTCTAGGTTTTGGCGGCGGATACATTTGCCTACGTACTGCGTGGCGGGCTGGATCGGGAGAGACTGATTAAGGGAGACGTTTTGAACTCTCCAGCCCGACTTTCTCGACCCATCGCCTTGCGCTACAGTGGCAGGAATGGATTCATACGTCCGTCACTTCTGGGCACATAGACCCGCAGATACCTTTTTCATTCCCAAAACTTCCTCTCCTTTCTTTTCCTTAAAATACCTTCTACGGAGTATCCCCAAAGATAGGCCTTGAGAGATAATATTTTCTCCCGAGTCTCCTGTGTGGAGCTTTTTGTCGTATCTCGTAAAAATATATTTTTTTAAATTCACAAGTTTTCATAATTTTTTCGAAATGCAGTTTTTAACTGTGGTTTTTTAAAGGTGTACAATTTAATTATTTTGTGGTTGATTTTTAGATTTGAATATAAAGCATGGTATTTTCTCTTTCTAACGCCGTTTAGCTCATTTTTCTAACCACGATAGCATGGGAGACACAACAATTTATATGAGACCTATATGAGTTGTTCCGAATAGTGAACAAATTAGCCGGAGGATAAATTATTGTTAATTGTCTTTTCGCTGACTTGGTCGATTTTATATTTCTGTCCACTGTTTTTGTCGCTTGCGTTTTTTTATTTAACTTTTGTAGAAAATATTTTTCTATTGTCAACGCTTTCAATCTTTTTGTGGTTTGTTTTTACGGGCTGAACAAACTTACCATTTTAATTATATTTTAACAAAACACTTGAAAATATTGTTACGTTTTTTTTATGAAATACTTTTATTATAATTCAGTCAAATAAATGATCGTCCTTTAAAAATGACTTCATCTCGTGAGATGTGTGATGCAAGTTTGCGGGTGAATTATAGCGCGCGAAAATATGTTCAACTTATCAAATAAGCTTTTATCCAGTTGTCTCATGACAGAACTTCAGATCGGATGTTTGCCCACTACTTTCTACAGCTATTATTTGTTGACAATACAATACGAAGATTCTGTAACACAAGGATAATTCTCGTCTCGTATAGTCTATTATAATAATAAGATGATGGGTGTCCGACGGACTAGACTCCGATAGTGAAAGCCATTCGTGGGAAGATTATTGTCTTGTCATTTGACGCATTTTATGCAATGTTTATAGTTATTATAATAAACAGCTATATCGTTTGGACTTTCCCTAACATGGATTATTATGTAATTATTTAAGTTTGCATGAGACAATCCGCTTATGTGTATGAATGAAATTAACCAACATCGGCTAAAGCCTACAGCTTAGCCATTCTTAACGAAAACTTGCCACGTATTTAGTAAGATGTTAAATTACGACCAATTGGTTCGCCGTTTTTCCTACTGCCTATTCCTGATTAAAAACTACTACACGTTTAGATCATACTTCTAACCATGATAGTAAAGAAAATAACGATTTCTATGAGACCTACCTAAGTTGTTACGAAAACCGAACAAATCGGTCTAAGGGGTTAAATGAGGTAAAGCCAAATAAAGTTCTTATATTAAAGTTGCTTACAAGTATTTATATGTATGAGTTTAATTATGCCTTAAATGAAGGGAAATTGAAGAGGAAGGATAAGGATAGGAGATGCTCCCGATACAGCAGTCTGATATTTCGGAAGGTTTTTGCTAAAAATGCCTAAATTTTGAAATTTTGAGAAACTGGATTATTCAACTCAGTGACAGGTCAACACACTTTTTAAAGGTGATAAAATCATGAAAAGTGATGAAAAAACTGGGTTATATAGGTTAGGCTTACTGACTTTATATTGCTCATTGTCCTGTGCCAAAACAACACTGTTGTTATTAATTTTGTTCTCTTGGCATTGCTTTGCATACTGTATATTCTTTATTTTATTAAAAGACAAATAACTTTATAATAATAATAAAATTGGATGATTTATATAGCGCCTTTTTGTGAAAAATCACCTCATCTTTAAAATATCTTATACCTATAAAAACTATTTTTTTTTTTTTTTTTTTTTTTTAATTTTAATACCGCACAAGAGTCCCAACTGATCCCGTCTGGAGCCAGTGAGACTATGGCATCCCCAATCGGGGTATGTTGTGAGGCTGAAGGTAGTGGGGAGGGGAAGGAGATAGGGGAGAGGAAGGTGGGGAAGTACCTGGCTATTCAGATCTGGTCATTAAACACGGCTAAAGCCATTTTTAAGCAACGTTTCAATTCTGAATGGTGGTCTTACACCAGGGCGATACTGATAGTATCTTCCACTCTGGAACGTGCCGCAAATATACTATTTATTATTTTAAAATGAATAAATTGTGAAATAACACAAATTAATCAAATAAAATTTATTTGCGCACGCCGGGTTCGAACCCGCGACCTTCGGATTGTGAGTCGAGAGTCTTGCCTCGGGACCACGGAGGCCGTCCATAAATTTTATATCCATAAAAAGTATTTTTAAAATCTGTTATGTATGTGCGTTTATAATTTTCGAAATTAATGTTTTTATTTAAATTCTATTCTAGCGAAACAATAGGAGAGCATATCTTGTACATATTTTATCTAGAGCATATTTTGTGGCATACATAATGTAAACAGATTGGTGGTTAATTAATGAATTTACTAATAGTGATTTTACTGGGTGACCGGACAACTCACTTCATTTGTCTTTTAATGAAATATGAGCCGTGCCGCTTATTATTATTATTCTTATCATCAAAGATGTGTTTATTTATTTATTTATAAAGAAAGACAAAAATTCCCGGGTTACGAATAACCCAACAATGTTTGAAAATCTCCTACTGCCACCACAGAAAGCCGAAAATGTTGCTTGTGTTGTGATGGAGGACTTAGCCAGCCGAGGAATCGAACACGGGACGCCCGGGTGAGACCCAAGCGCGATGCCCACTCAACCACTGACTGGTCGAGTATTGAGCCACTGTATTGAGTTGTCGTAAAACTACTTTTCATACCACAAAAGTCAAATACTTTCTAACTTAGCATTAATTTGTTTGACATTATGTTAACAGTTCTCATTTCGAAAACCTAAAATCTTAACATATTTCCGGATTTCATCGTTCAAACTTTATTATTATAATTTACGATGGATTTGGTTCGATCGATTGAAGTATCCGAAGCAGTGTAAGGAAGCTATTTCCAACTTCTCACAAATTCCGGTGCATGCATTCTTACAAAGCGTTCACAAGTATTCGTGTATTTTCTCTCGTAGCCCAGTGGGAAATGCTGGCGTGCGGCGTGCATCACCTATTATGGAGCATGCGTTCTGCGCTTGCTCCACTGACAATACTAACCATAATTAACAACAATGACGTGTTAAGAACTAGATGTATTTCATTGTTTGTTACGTAATGTAGAATACTGATAGATATGCTTTCCCGTGGTCAGCTGTCTGTTTTCGGACTTCGGATCCCTCAAGATGTGCCCAGGAAATTGGTGAAGTCATCACGTCCGCGATGGATGGCTTCATCCAATCCACTATTAAGGAAACTGGTGTGGGCTCAAAGCCGTGGTTCAGTCGACAATGCTCTGAAGCAGTGCGACGAAAAAACGCGGCTTACCGAGCCTACAACACATCTCGAACGTCCGAAAACAGAATATTATACAACCAAATTGCAAAGGAAAGTAAGAGAATCATCAATAGGTCGAAATTCGAGCACGACCTGCAGGTCAGCAGAAAGCTGGCTGCCTGCCCGCATGGTAGCAGAGCGTTCTGGTCGCTTGCGGGCTCTATAGGTCGCAATTTCTGCAAACCCAGTCTGCCACCTCTTACCAGACCTGACGGCTCTCTAGCAAATACCGCCGCCGAAAAGGCTAACTTATTAGGCAAAATGTTCGCGGAAAACTCGACCCTCGATGACCAAGGTGCTATCCCGCCGTCGGTTCCTCACTGCGGTTTTCGTATGAAAAAGCTGAGGATTCGGCATCGGGATGTACTCCAAGTCTTACGAGGGCTTGATGTTAATAAAGCTAGTGGGCCTGACGGAATACCTGCCCTGGTATTGAAGAGGTGCGCTGCAGAAATAGCTCCAATTTTGACGAAGCTTTTCAAAATGTCCCTGAAGTCTGGGTCTGTGCCCTCTGGTTGGAAAAAAGCGATCATTCACCCTATTCCAAAGAAAGGTGACCGCTCTAACCCGGCCAACTACCGCCCCATAGCGATCACATCTGTTCTGTCAAAAGTGATGGAACGTGTGGTCAACGACAAACTACTCACATACCTCGAGAAGAACAAAATTATTAACGACCGTCAATACGGATTCCGGCGGAACCGCTCGTGCGGTGATCTTCTCGCGTATGTGACACATGTTTGGGGGCGGTGCCTGGAACGCTTTGGTGAGACCCAAACCGTTGCACTGGATATTTCCAAGGCCTTTGACCGGGTTTGGCACCGAGGGCTTGTCAACAAACTGCCTTCTTACGGACTTCCCGCTTCCTTGTGTACGTGGATTGCCGACTTTTTGAAGGAGAGGTCGATTCAGGCGGTTGCTGATGGTTTCACCTCTTCCTCGCATTCGATAAATGCTGGCGTCCCACAGGGATCGGTTCTGTCTCCGACTTTGTTTCTGTTGCACATCAATGACCTCTTGACATGTGCACCGATTCATTGTTACGCGGATGACAGTACAGTCCATGATAGCTTTTTGTTTGACAAGCCCCCAAAGGGCTCACAAATCCCAATGGCTCGGAGGGCTTTGAAACAAAGAATGGACGGTTACCTCGAGAGTGTTTTCTCTTGGGGTAAGAATAACCTCGTCGAATTTAATGTTTCAAAGACCCAATCATGTCTGATTACGTCTAAAAGGGATCGGAATGATAATCTAGTCTCCTTCAACGGAAGCAATCTCCCGAACAGGCCTTCCATTGATATGCTTGGTGTAACTCTAAGTGACCAGCTCAGGTACGGGGGCTCCATCGAGGCCAGAGTTAAGTTAGCCTCTCAGAAACTGAGCGTACTGTACAGGGCCCGCAGATACTTTAATAGTACACAACTGCTAACCCTGTACAAATCGCAAGTGCGCCCCACGGTTGAATTTGGCAGCCACCTCTGGTCTGGAGTCCCAAAATACCTGAAAAAAACCCTCGACTCTGTGCAGAAACGGGCGGTCCGTTTGATAGATTCTCCTAACTTAACAAATGGACTGCAATCTTTAGAGCACAGGCGTCAGGTGGGAATGCTGTCCTTGTTCTACCGGTATTACAATGGAAGATGCTCCGAGGAACTAGCGTCACTGATCCCCCCGGCACCGGTGCATAGTCGGGAAACACGCCAAACACGCGCTCAACATTTGTACACGGTTGACATTAGTCACATGAGAACGGGTCGTTTCTACGACTCGTTCTTGAGTTCAACAGCCCGGCTGTGGAACGATTTGCCGGCTTCTGTGTTTCCTCCCTCCTACAATATGGGTCTCTTCAAGACCCATGTTCACTCCTTCCTCTCCTCAACAGCACCCTCCACACAGCATCTCCAAAGATGACATAGGCCCTGAGGGAAATTATTTCCCTCAGGGCCTCCTGTGTGGAGTTAATATAAAAAAAAAAAAAAAATATATATATGAAGATTACGCGACATGGACCCATTTTAATCGTCAGCGAGTGACGAGTGATTTGTTGTTAATCTCATTTTCAAATGCGGTATATGACGTTTCAATGTGCGGTATTTGATGACAGAAATACGACTAATTAGCAACAACGAATGGCCACATTTGCACACCGGTGAAATTGTTTGCTCTAATGATGTTATCGATTTCTTCAATTAGCAAATGGTAAGATGATGAAAGGTGACATCTTGATGTTTGAACTTTCATATTTTTTAGATTCTTAATACTTTTATTTGATAGAAAATCTGCCGTACCAAGCAATTAAAAGAGGTGTCCTTTCCTAAAATTGACCAAAAAATAACCACGTTTACCTGGTAACCCCCCAATCCAGCTGTACAATATAGGAAAGCTCATTGTAGGCAACCAAAATAAAACTAAGCACACTCTGTAAAACACTATGTAAAAAAATACTTTTGTACCTAGTAGACAGCCGACTGGGTTTCATTTCATTCAGACTTCGTTAAGTCTTTTATATGTCGAATAATTTTAACTCCGTAAAATTGCGTTGTTTTCACTGTAATTACATATACTACACACTCCAAGTTTTTGTTATCTTCGAAAGAAAAAAAAACTTAGTTGCTCTGCATTATCCCACAAATATGTATTTTTTTTAAATAATATTCAGTACATCTGTTTCGTAAGTACAGCATTTTATGTCTAAACCCGGCGTTGCTCGGGCTTTTCGCAGATTTTTTTCCAGACTTAGACAGTGACCTTCCTCTTGTTTTGATGGTCAAGTGTGCAAAATTTCATCAATCTCCGAATTAAACTGTAGATTTGTTTTAAAACCAAACAGACGCCGCCACAGATGGATAATATCCTGTACATAAATAGATTATTTTAGCTTAGGGAGAACGGCTGCATAGCCTTTTTTAGGTTATGGGTTTGAGGCTAAAATACTTGACTAAAATGAGAGATATTTTTTTTAATAAAAAATTATTTGTTAGTTGTAGTCATGATAATTATTTTACTTTATTTGCTATGAAAATATGAAATGAAATATAAAATAAAAACTTTTTTATAGGCGTAAATGCAATTTACTAACGACCGATTTACGTTGTTTTTTTTTTTTTACATTAGCTCCACACAGGAAAACAATTTCTCTCAGGGCCTGTTTCATCTTAGGGGATGCTGAGTCGAGGGTCTTTTTAAAAAAGGGAAGGATAGGAAGTTCAGGGAAGGAAAAAAGTATAAGGGGTGGGTAGGAATCTGGGGGTCAGTGTGTCCAGGAGTGACGGACGTATTAATCTATCACTCCAACTGCGGTGCAAGGCGTTGGGTCGAGAGATCCGGCTGGCAAAAGGCCTCCCTCAACCAGTCTCTCGATCCGGCCCGCCACGCAGCGGGTGGGTAAACGCATGTTTTTTTAACGAGGTTTTTTTTATTTATTTATTTTTCATTATATTAACTAAATAGGTAGGATAAGATTATTTTTTAAACAATTATTATAAACTCACAAAGAAATGCAAAAGTTGCCTCTAAAATTATGAAAAATCGGTAACCAGCATTCTGGGAGAATCGTCATGGAACAGTAGTAGAACTAATGGACAGTCAGTGATCGTCTTTTCAACAATATGGTCGTCCGTATGGTGACCGGACAACTCGGAATGAAACCAACTCAGAACCATCTCAGATAAGTCATTTGGAGTGATCAAAAAAAATATATAAAAAATTGGTTAAATAAGTTACTTTAGGTTAAGGTTATCGTCTAATTTTAAATTATTTTTTTCAGAGCTTTTAATGACTTTTAAAGAAGGTGTTGAGTTGACTTTATTCTCAGATGGCATGGAACCTATACGTATATACTTATTATTGGGTACTCGGTACTAGAAGTATTGAGTATTTTAATATCTTTGGGTACGCTATTGCGCCTATAATGTTTGTATTGTTGTGGTGGAAAACGTCGTGCAAAATAACATTACTTTATCAATGTGTCGTTTTAACCTTTACAGTAGTGGCCACAATTAAACATTAAAATCCATTATATATCATTTTTATAAGAGGTGTTTTTTTTTTTAATTACCCTCTGTTGACATATTTCGCTTTCCAGCTACATAATTCAAAGCTATTATCATAAATTCATTATTAATATAACATTAATACATAATATCTTTTCTTAAAAATTATTCCACTACAGTTCGAGAATATAACTCTCTTCACCGATCTAAAGATTGAACTTTTTTAAATTTTTGTTTATTTGATTCTCTGTTTTCAGGCAATCGGGAAGGAAATTGTAAATGTGTGTACCTTCGTAGTCTGTGAATGCTTCTTTTACCATTTTTTTATATTTATTTATATTTAATTGAAACGTTTTTTTTAAACGTTGTGTTCTCGTGTGTGTAAGTCCATTTTGTATTTAGTAGATTAATAACCCTTTGTTATATTCGTACAAATTTCTAATTTTCTATTAGATGGGTTATAATTGAAAAGTTTTTTTTTATGTGAACAACGCACAAGTCTCAATTGCTTCAAACCGTCTGAAGCCTGTGAGATTACGGCATCACCAATTGGGGTATTTTGTGAGGCTGAGGTAATGGGAAGGAGGAAGGCAGGGGAGTACCAGGGTATTCAGATCTGGCCACCAAATACGGCTAAAGCCATTGCAAGCAGTGTTTCAATTCTGGGCAAAGGTCTTACACCTGGGCGATACTGAGAGTATCTTATACTCTGGAACGTGCTGCAAATACACAATTTTTTTTAATCAATATATTGTGTAATAACGCAAATCAATCTAATAAAATTTGCTTTTGAATGCCGGGGTTCGAATCCGCGACCTCCAGATTGCGAGTCGAAAGCCTTACTCCTTGACCACGAAAGCCGTCTAGTATGTATTGTGTGTGTTTTGCCAAATAATTATTAGATAATTTAGGCGGGATTGGATTTACCTGATTGCTAATATCTCTAATGAAATAAATTTTACCTTTGATTATAGCTCCCAGTAGAAAATGTTTTCCGACAACTAAAAACTTACGAACATAAAACTTTTTACACTTAATCTTTTGAAATGCTTTCTCCAATTGTGATAGTATTGGTTACAAAATAAAGAAACAATTGTCAATCAGTGGTGTTATTAGGAATAGTAACTGTTTCTCTTTGTCCCTGACTCTAACCTTGCAAACAAACAACTTTTTGCCATTACAAATCACATTACAAAGCACATTGTCAAACTTCGTTCATGAACCTTGAAGTGAGATTTTATTGCAAAATGAAATATGCTTTAGCCATAACAAATTATTTTCCTTTTACGCTGAGTTTTTTCGCTTTGCAAAGATTATTCGATGAGTTGTATATAAAAAAACACGTGTTAATTTTATTAGCTATAAGCTCGTATGACGTCACGGCAAATAGAAGTATTTGAACTAAAAAATTCTATAAATAATGAGTAAAGACAACATTAACGACATTCAATCGAAAATCTGAAACAGAAAAATCAGAAAAAGATACGGCCTCATCTAAGAACATCTAGTCGCATATAAATATGATCGAATCGGATATAGTTACAATAGCTCATTGGTAGAGCTCCGCCCCGGCAAGGTAAAGGACCTTGGTTCGTTTCCTAGATGTGACGTATCCTTTTCTGATTTTTCTGTTTGTTTTTCGATTGAGTGTCGCTAATATTGTCTTCGTTAATTAAATATTACAATTTGAGGCTTTACTCGTTCAGTTAAAAATAAGAATTATGTAATTGTAATTGTTTTATTATGCTTCATTATTATTTCTTTTCTTTCATCTCATTTTCCCTTTCTTTTCTGCACTATAAACTTTGAATGTTTTATACTGCTCGTTATTATTTCTAATTTCCACTACTAGCATCTCCACCTAGTAACAATTAAACCTTGATTTAAACTGGTATGTTTTTAGGTTTTCACGGCCAAAAAGTATTTTTGTTATTGTTTTTGGGGTGTTATGCCGTGTTTCGCTACCTCCTTCTTTAGCCAACGTTTCGGACAGCGTTACAGTGTCCATCATCAGGGCATCTTGGTCATCTGCTCTGATGATGGACACTGTAACGCTGTCCGAAACGTTGGCTAAAGAAGGAGGTAGCGAAACACGGCATAACACCCCAAAATAATAACAAAAATTGATTTAAACTCTTTTTTAAATTGGAATGTTAATATCTATGCACATCCCGATGGGAATTTCATTAATGTAATAATTGTAAACACAATTGTAAATATTTCAAACAATAAATAAATAAGTTATAAGCTGGGGTTCAAATATATAAATAAAAAGAAATTATGACAAGGATGAACCGAAATTCAAATCGTAGAATTTTTATATATAGGTATTTCAAAATTTGATCAAGAATGAGCACAATTATCCAAGGTTTATTGTCAAGTCGCTGTACGTGTCGTGCGCGCGCCGGCGCGGTCGGAACAAAATTTTCGAATTTTATTTAGAAGCGATTTTAATCCTTATGTATAAATAAACTGTATGAAAGACAAGGTCAGAATCGCTTGGGCTATTCTCGTTCTTTACGTTACAGGTACCCGAAATACGTCTAGTCACTCGGAATTATTTGTATTAAATTTCTATGGCGTCCACGCATCTTTTTTTGCCGTGATTTATACTGTCAAACACTGAGCAAAGTATAGGTAGCGAAAAAGATCGAAAAACCTATCAATTTATCAAATAAACGCAAGTAAAGTTGTTTTTTTACATAGTTTATTGTTCAAGGAATGTGTTTCAGTAAATATAATATACGATAGCACAAAATATTACGTCAAAGTCAAAACTTTGCGAAATTTACGTTGTTTCCTCCCTTGGCATTTGAGAGGTATGGATATTGAAAGGTTAAGTTCTCAAAAATTAAAGTACGCAATTTTTAAAGTCCCATTTGCATAATATTACTATGCTTACATTTCGAAAACGAATTTGGAATTTTTATCGTAAAAATAATTGAGGATAAATATTGTGTTGTTTTTGGTCAACCCATCACTACCGGGCAAACCACTTTGACTTTTAGTTTAAACATCTAACGGTGTTGTCCATTCCGTACAGTTAAATCTTTCTACCGGTTTCTGTCTACTGTTGGACCGGTTCATACTTATTCTATTCTTCTGTCTTCATGGTGTGAACTTGAGCATTTTGGACATTGAGTTGACGCCGATATTTCCTATCTTTAGAAAATCATTTCTAATGCCGCGCGATCCCGTGAAAAACGCAGATCAAAATTTTGTTACATTTGATAGTTCTTCAGCTAACTTGCATTTTCAACACTTGAACAGGTGTTGGTGAGGTGTTGCGCTACCTCCTTCTTTGGTCAACGTATCGGACAGTATTGCAGTATCCATTATCAGGGCAGATGTGTATTCGAAGTTTTTAAAGTGAGGTCTGTAATCCATACTAATATTATTAATTCGAAACTGTTCGAGTTTGTTTGTTACGCTTTCACGCATAAAACAATAAAACGATTTTAAAAATTCTTTCATCAATAGTATCAATAGGAAGCTAAATTATATGCGAGGACTATAGGCTGTATATAATGGTAAGCTTTGGCGTTATGAAATTATAAATATTAATATATTATATTTGTTATACGTTTTCTGTCGCTAACAAAATCGAGTTATTGCAACGTCAGAAAACAAATCGTTGCCATGGAAACGATGTTGATATATTTGTGGGCTCTATGCTGGTAGGTACTCAGCCCCCTACCTACTGGTCAACTGCTGCTCCAAAAATTCATATATTATAATATGTTTTGTTTTTTTGGACAAGCTTATATTTTGGAATAAATGTCAGATGAGAGTTCCTACATTAAAAAATATAATTATAAAGACTGTTTAATAAATAGTGTTATTTTTTATTATATTTACAAACTTCCACATATATCAAAATTAAAATAAATCTCCGAAATGTTTGTAAACGCATAAATTCCGTACGACTGCACCAAATTTGATAATTCTTTTTTTGTTTGAGCTCTGGCATTATGAAATTTAGGTGGCACGCGAGCTGTTTGAAAACTGAATGTACCGGGAATGAATGTATGGAATGCGGAATCATCCAATTATTATTATGTTAAAAATAAGTGTACCAACCTTCTAAATAACTGGAACCGCGCTTCTCGGAATGAACACAACACTCCTCGCCTTTTACTTCTTTTGGTTTAAAGATGTGGAATGTCAAGTAGTCGCCGTCACTTATCCACTATTTGTATCCACTGTTTGTGCACTGTCAGCAAGTTATGCAACTCCAACAGAATGAAATGACTATTGACATTTATTTGACAGCGCCGACACCAAATTGGAAAGTGCGCTAAAAAACAAGGCAATAATAACAAATAAATTTGACAGTCTGCGCTCGATTATTTTATTTTTCGCATTTAATTTTTGCTCAGTTTTTTTTAGGTTGCATAAGCTATGTAGTCACTGCTTGGAACTTATTAAATGCTAATTTTAATGCACAATGGCAACCAACTGCATTTGTTTCAATTTAGATACTCACATTAATGTTTTTGATTATTTTATTACATGTTTATTCATTTATACGCGATTATGTAAAAAAAATCGTATAATTAGGTTATCATTGTTGCACACCGTTACGTGTTCTTTTATGTAACTTTGTAGATGTTGTGATATTTTGTGTAAATAAATAAATTGTGATTTGTACAAGTAGTAATATTTTTTTATTCATTTAACTCCGATGGCATTTCATACGAGAATTATGTGGATAATGTCATGGATATGTCATAATTTGTATACTAATTTAAAGAAACGCATCGCCCGGTGATGCTTTCGCTCGTTATTTAATGAAAGAAATATGGTAATTCTTTTTGCCTAATTTGAAAGTTTTTTTTGCAATTCAACAGAGTTGATCTTAACTGGGCAATGACGTCACCGAATTAACTTCGTTTGCTTTTAAACGATGCTTTCTCGACGATTGATTTTGATTTTTATTATTAAGATTTTTGTTTAAAAAAATCGTGAAAGGTTTAAAGATTGCAACAGGTAAAAACCTACGTTGTTTTTGTAAAATATAACCCCTGAAAGCTTCAAGCAATTTACATCAATGAACAGTTAAGCGACAAACCTGGAATTAATTTTTATGCTGACTTTTCTTGGCTGTACTTACTAGATCTATGAGAATGGAATAACATTTTTTTGTCAGTGTACTGAAGAGGAATATGCAAACGGAGTCTAGAATTTATCGATTAAAGGGCAAAAGTAGATATTATTTATTTTAAGAATAATTTTATAAGAAAGCAATAAATTAATCAGCAGAAACTTTGACAATATTATATTACCATAAATAGTATTTTTAAAATCTGTTTCTTATGTATTTTATTAAAAATTTTCGAATTAAACGATGCTTTATTTTAAAAACTAATTAACAATTTTATTTGAATTCTATTCTGGCGAAACAATAAAAAAAGCTTCAATTTATCTGGAGCATATTTTGTGGCATTCATAATGTAAACAGATTCAAATTCAAATTCAAATTCAAAAAACATTTATTGCACAAAAAAAAACACAAGTACAAAAGGTGTAGCTTATAGGCGAATTCTATTTCTTACAGCTAACCAAAAAATACAAACATTATAAACCAAACAATTGCATGTTTACAATTACATATGAGAAAATAAAAACTAAAAATTAAACATAGTTATTTTACGTAAGGTATTCATTAAGAGTATAATGACATTTGTTTAGAAGAAATGTTTTTAGTGATGATTTGAATTTGAGTGTATCTTGTATTTGTTTAATGTTTTGTGGAAGGTTGTTATACACTTTAATGGCCATGTAATGTGGTCCTTTTTGGAACATTGTTTTGTTTGCTTTGGTATTAATAAGTTTTCTGTGAACCTTGTAACGTAATTATGTGTTGAATTTTTTTGTGGGAACTTGACCGGAGATGTTCGCACTAACATGCACAACTCCATTATATATATTTCTGTGACTGTCAGAATTTTCAGATTTTTAAACAAAGGTCTACCAGATCAGGAATCCAGATGAGCAGAGTTTGCTATTTTTCTCATGCATCTCTTTTGAATGATAAAAACATCTTTGGCGTTAACTGAATTTCCCCAAAAAATAATTCCGTACTTTATTACTGAATATACATAACCATAGTATGCAGCCATTACTGATTCGATGTTTAATATTTTTCTAAGGACGGGTTGTTTCAAAAAATTTGATGGATTCATCAAATATTTGATGTTAATTTTCACGTTCTGCGTAAGTTCTATTCAAGTTCTATTATTACATCATTATAGACCAGTTGATTCACAAAACTGAAATCATCACAGAACTTGAATAGAACTTACGCAGAACGTGAAAATTAACTTCAAATATTTGATGAGTTCATCAAATATTTGAAGTTAATTTTCAGGTTCTGTGTAAGTTCTTTTCGAGTTCTGTTTTTTTATCATCATAGGCCAGCTGCTTCACAAAACTGAAATCATCACAGAACTTGAATAGAACTTACACAGAACGTGAAAATTAACGTCAAATATTTGACGAATTCGTCAAATTTTTTGAAACAACCCATCCTTAGTGTACCTAAAACAAAAGAAAAGCTACTGATTTTTGCTACTATTTTTGATACATGTTCTTTCCAGTTTATATTTGTATCTAGTTGTATTCCCAGCAGTGAACAAGTTTGGGAAGGTTCGATAATATTATTATTAAAGTTTACATTAATGTTTATAGGTGTAGCTTGCACTGGACAAAATTTTAGAACTTGTGTTTTGTTCGTGTTGAGTGACAGATTTTGTGATAAAAGCCAGTTTGCTATGGATTGACAAGTCTCGTTAATATGTTTATCAAATTCGTCAACGTCGTGGTAAAGATTTACCGAAAATAGTGATTTTACTATTTACTTCAGCTTCGCGCTTAAAAGACTATAAAAATGTATATTTCTGATTTATTTTTATTCGGTTTGTTGCACTTCTCTAAAGGAAATTGCAGTAATTAATTCAGCGAATCATTGCCAATTGAGTACAAAAGCTCAGATTTGCAAGTGAAAATCGAATTTCAGAAAACGTGCTACGAATTAAGTATCTACCTACTTAATATAATCCTCCGGTATTATTTGTTTGAACAAAAGGCATTTTCGTTCTGCTCTCGAACACATCAAAGAATTGGTATTCTCTCGAACAACTCCGAGTAAGTGTTGTTATTCTCTTCGTCGACTCGAAGCTCTCAAAGGTTCTTGTGACGAATCGAAAAGGAAAGTTTTCTTTTATTGTCGGAAGTAAAAAGCTTTCGCAAAGCCGTATGATTTGTCTTTTGAATGGTTTTTTTGTCGAGCGGTAAATCGTCATTTGTATTGTGTGAATTACTTGGTATTTTATTTAATTACACATTATTAACGCTGGGGTTAAATAACCTCAACGGATATAACTGCTAGTTAATTATGTTAGGCCTATGTCTGGTTTGTTTGACAATAATTGCTGCTACTCTATTACGTTTTCTTCACAATTAAAAATGTATCCGCAAATAATTGACGTTGTGCAAACACTTAAATCCATAGGGTTTCACTCTCAGTTAACTACGTAACCAACATAGAAGTGGTTGTCCATTCTCCTGAAATATCAGAGACTAATGGCACGATGCACCCCTGTAATACGCAACAACGCGCTTGAGGTTATTTATGCATTTATTTTAAAGAAAATGTGTTGATAACAAGTTCAATTGAAATCAAGGCCTACATGTGTCCATCTACCCTGATGATGGACACTGTAACGCTGTCCGAAACGTTGGCTAAAGAAGGAATAACACCAAGGAATAGCAACACGGCATAACACCCCAAAAACAAATAACGAATTTTGTTTTAAAAAAATTTCAAAAAATAAGTTTTGGCCGTGAAAATCTAAAAACGTATCAGACACAGGAGAGTTTCATTTCTGAGGACAGTGAAGTTTTGAAGCAATTATGGTTTTAAAAATAGACATAGAAGAGTTTCATGTCTGAGGACATAGAGAAGTTTTGTAGTAAGTATAGTTACAAAAATAGACATATGAGAGTTTCATGTCTGAGGACAGAGAGAAGTTTTGTAGTAAGTATGGTTACAAAAATAGACATAGGAGAGTTTCATTTCAACCGGTCAGTGGTTGAGTGGGCATCGCGTTTGGGTCTCACCCGGGCGTCCCGTGTTCGATTCCTCGGCTGGCTAAGTTCTCCATCACAACACAAGCAACATTTTCGGCTTTCTGTGGTGGTAGTAGGAGATTTTCGAACATTGTTGGGTTATTCGTAACCCGGGAATGTTTGTCTTTCTTTTTAAATGAAAAAATAAATAAAAATCTGAGGACGGAGAGTTTTGTAGTAAGTGTGGTTACAAAAATAGAAATAGGAGAGTTTCTTTTCTGAGGACGGAGAGAAGTTTTGCAGTAAGTGTGGTTACAAAAATAGACATAGGAGAGTTTCATTTCTGAGGATAGGACAGAGAGAAGTTTTGTAGTAGGTATGGTTACAAAAATAGACATAGGAGAGTTTCATTTCTGAGGATAGGACAGAGAGAAGTTTTGTAGTAGGTGTGGTTACAAAAATAGACATAGGAGAGTTTCATTTCTGAGGATAGGACAGAGAGAAGTTTTGTAGTAGGTATGGTTACAAAAATAGACATAGGAGAGTTTCATTTCTGAGGACAGAGAGAAGTTTTGTAGTAGGTATGGTTACAAAATAGACGTAGGAGATTTTCATTTCTGAGGATAGAGAGAAGATTTCTAGTAAGCATGGTTTCAAAAATAGACATAGAAGAGTTTCGTTTCTGACGACAGAGAGAGGTTTTGTAGTAGGTATGGTTACAAAAATGATGAATAATAATTATGCTGTGAAAATGTGTGCAAAATTAATTTACCGAAGAAGATTTAGATTATTACATCGGAAATAAATCTCCATTATTTTATTACTATGCATTAATTAATGTCTTAACAATTAGATAAACCTACGCCCAACAGCACTACACTATCAACCGTAATAATTTAATTACCATCGCGTGTTACTACACGTTTAGGTCTCAGAAACCGCCTTCAGATTAAAAATAAAGGTTTTACATAACCAAAGCTGTTACTTATTATTTACATTACGAACAGGTTGGAGGAAAGCGGTCAAATTGTGGCATTACATCACCTTAAAACCGGTTTTTATTCATAAACACTTTGTAAAAAGGTTATTGCGTTATCAAAGATTTCTTAATCTTGTATATTTTTATTATTTCTTTTTGGTGAGGTGTCCAGTTTTAAGGCCGGCAATTTCTCACGCGTTGGCGTTATTGAGACCTTCGGAATCGGGTTATTTTTATGACAGTTGATAGAGTTTTTTTTAGTCAAATCACGTGTTGGGTGATTATTGCGGTGTTTATTACTTTCAAAGGTTTGGTGGTTGCTTTGACATGTATATCCTTTATTATTATAGCTTTATGAAACACGTTAAAATGATGTAAACAAGTGTTGATGCGTACGTCAAGTGGTTTTAACATTCGCAATAGACGAGGAAAACTCCCGAATTTATTCGGGAGTTACACAAAAAAACGACAAAACATTTTAATGTCAAACGAACTTTCAACATTAATGTGTTATTTTCAGCAAACTACCAATATCGGTAGATGTTTGAGTAGAAGTACACAATTGTCTGGAAGAAAGGATAATTAATATACTCGTATATTATAAGAGTGATCAGATTTGTTTCTGCTCGGTTTGTATGCTGGTGTAACAGATTGAAAAACATATCTTTCGGCTTTAATAGTTTGAGGTTAAAGAAAAAAAAATCACTTTGCATTCACCACTTATTTAATTAAAATTATTGAAACGCTTCGAAACCATGGTTCCTTCGTCGGAATAAAATATTTTTTTAAATTAAGTAATTTAATAATTTTATAAATTAATAAAATAATTTTATTTTTATCCTGACTGAGTGACTGAATAAGTGGTGTATACAAAGTGTTTTGTTTTCATTTAATTAAAACACAAAGTGATTTTGCGAATAATGAAGAAAAATTAGTTAGTTATTAAAAATTAGTTCCGAATTGCGTTTTTAATTTTTTTTCTATTTCAACTTAGGGGTCGTCCATTAATTAAAAAAAAAATGGGGGGGTCCAGTAAAATCTCACCAATTAAAAATTGAATTGTTGTACTTCTTTTGAAACGTCCTATTTTGCCGGTTGAAAAATCTAACGGCTATTTATTATCTTTAAGAAAATAAATATAGTCATTTAATAAGTGTGGTGTAAGTCTCACGTGAGGGGTAGAGAGGTCCCGCCAATTACTTAATCTCACCAATGGGTAAGAATACTTAGAATTTGTTAAGAACAAAATGAATTAAATAATGGCTTGCGCTGATCATTTTATAATCTTTTAATGCGAAATAAATAATCAGCTTACTGTCAAATTAACGCCCTTTTTCGTACATATGTAACACAAGCTTTTAAACATGTTAAATAAATCTGCGTTTGTAGCAATAATTATTTTATTATTTCATTATTGAAATAAGACGTTAAAACTCTGGAACCTGATTTTCGGATTTAGTTTCAATATGAGCATATTTTCATAATGGTAAGTTTTCATTAGGTTATAATGGCGGATAAATTATTATTTTTTAAAACAAATCCGCTGTAAAAATGCAACCTCTGGAAACCAAGAAATTTTGCGAATATCAAAAAAAATCGTGGCACACCACTGCACAGTAATAAAGCACGTTTATCTTTCTTTAACTAAATTTAATAAAAAGATATTATTATCTTGTTTTTGGCCCTATATTAAAATTCTACACACTTTCGGCAGGCGCGGGAAAAACTTAGTGTGCGCGAGATTTGTCTGAACTTACGATTTTCCCCTGAATAGTTCGTTTGGCCGATAGACGGACGGTGGAACGGTACTACCGCGGCGGACGGGAGACGCGCGGAAACTAAAGCGGCGCCGAGACGCCGACCCGTATTTATGCACTCGCACAACTCGGAGGTGGGGTGGCTCTGAAATTTCAAATTTGGACCTACAATCAATCGTTATGTATTTTTAATAATCAATTTGAAGAAAAGATTAATCATAATTTAAAAACAAACTTGCGAGGTCGTTACCGTTCCAGAATCCCAAACGATATTTCAATACAAATATTGAACCAATAATATAATTGTGTTTTAAAAACATCATGCTGCAAATGTTTTCATGTTCCATTTTGCGAATTTGGAAGAATCCACCGGATTTAATGAACCGATCTCAGTTATTGTTGTAAGCCCCAAACCTTGGTGAACACCCGGTATTCATCAGGTTACCCGAATAGGTAAATCGGGCGCAAATGGGTTTGTCATTGGCCCTTGGCTCGCCTTGGCGCTTGGCATTTTAACTCATCTTTTAAACTTTATTTGTTTATAACGAGAGTGCAGAATATAATTTATTTTTTTTACCTTCGATTTTTAAGTTTCGCGAAAAAAAAATTTGAAGAAACTGAAAGAATTTAATTAAAACATTAGTATTTTTTTAAACATTAGATCCACACAGGAGGCCCTGAGGAAAATAATTCCCCTCGGGGCCTATGTCATCTTTGGGGAAGCTGTGTGGATGGTTTTTTTTAGGAAAGGAAGAAGAGGAAGTTTTGGGAAAGAAAAGGGTGTTAGGGATGGGTAGGACTCCTTGGATGAGTGTGTCCAGGAGTGGCGGACGTATGAATACATCCCTCTATCCATGCAGGTGATAGGCAGACACATCCGACGCCAAGACCAAGATAAACCTCATCACATGAGCCCGGGCATCCCTGCTAAGTCACCAAACGTAGCGAGTCACTATGGCAGAGGTGTTTTAATATTCGAATTAATGTTTAATCTATCAAAATAAGAATTAATATATATTTGCTCTGATTATTCGTGAAAATCATTTAATAAATCTACTGCTGCTGCTCATCGAAATATTCCCTACATTATTTACACCTTGTACGGCAAATCTTCAAACAAACTTAATAATAACGTACGTGTCGCTAAAGGCGTCCGACGTCTTTACTCATAAAGAATTCACGTCTCGGCTGCCACCAACGGATACTACCGATCATAAGAATCGTCTTCTCTAAATTATTGGTCGACTGGGTGACGTTATTACTTAGCAGTTATTACCCAACAAACTGCGGGCGCAGGCTGGCGGCTCAAATAGGTTTAGAACTTGCAGCGGCGACTTCAACATAGGTTATCCTATTACCACAATTATTTGATTATGTTAGTGGTCAGAATACTGATCCTCTGTGCTCGATTTTGGGAGTAAAATAATTGGAATGTGGAAATACGATACTCTGTAAGAAAAATAAATATTGTAAGAAGGTTGTGGCAATTGTTTTCTTGTTAGATTTTTTCAAATATTTGAAAAACATTTTTGGAACATATTTTGACATTATCTGTATTATTGGTAGAAAACAGAAGTAGATTAGGAAAATGTAGTTATCTTCTTGCCTCTGTCTCCTAGTCATAAATACGCCGTATGTCCATTATTTTTTTCTTATATAATGTTTTTATAAATTTAAAAAAAATAATTTATACATTGATTAAAAATATTTTTGAATATATAAAACAAAAATAAAATGATTTTTTTTTTAATTATTATTATTTTTTTATTTTATTTTATTTATTTTTAAATTTATTTATTTATTTTATAAATCAACAATCCAGTCCCGCTAAGCCAATTGCAATTGGCTTGACAGCAGGTGCTTATAATTACTTACAAATATATTTAAAGTTATAATTTACATCTTTTATCTACAGTTTAAACATTTTTTCATAAATTTTATCATAAGTATCAAAATAAATATTCTTTTTCCAATAACCAATTTTTCACCATATATTTAACCTTATTCATAGAATTATGTTGCTTTATATTGTCAGGTAATAAATTTAAATATCTTCGGTAATGAAATTAATAATGAATTATAACATAATAAAATTAATGATAACAATAAAAAATAAATAAATAAACCTTTTGTGATTTCTCCAAAATTTGTGTTTCGCCCTCTGAAGGCAAAAAAATTATTTATTCTCACAAAAAATTTCCTATTAAATAAAAAAAATTAAATGAAATATGAAGTATAATCTTGTATGTTTTATTATTAACTCTTTTGCTCTAAAAACACTGTCTTGGCTTGAATTGTATGTTCTTTATCTCTTACTTTAAGGGGGTATTCTAGTCTAGAAAAAAAAACAACTTTTTTTCCTTTATATTTTCATGGTTTAGATATTCGAAAATATCTCATTAAAAGGATTTCTCGAATAATTCGCATTATTTTAAAAGTTATTATCATTTTAATGTCGCGGTTTAGACGGAATCTAACTGAGATGGTTGACACGATATCTCAAGTTCTATTAAACCAATTTACTTGAAATTTGGTGTGAGCCTTCTCTACGTATTACGGTAGCAGAACTATAACAAAATTTCAATTTTTACTATATTTAAAAATATTCCTGGTATAGTTGTATATATATAGTTGTATATTCTGGTAGCAGAACTATAACAAAATTTAAATTTTTACTATATTTAAAAAATTCCGAAAAGTAAAAAAATTCCGAAACTGGTAAAAAATATCTTTTTTCAAACAGCCGCCATTTTGCGAAAAAAAATTTACCTTCCCGAAGTACGGGCATAGCAGCACTTGTCTGGATTAAGAATTAATATGTTTTTTTTATTACTAGGAGGGTGGTTGCAATCGTGTCAACCAGGGCGCGTCATTTTTTTGAGATCTCCTACTCAACACCCTGTAACTTTTTGAATTTATTTTTTTTTCGTTTTTTTATGTATTCTTTAATGTTTAATAAATATTTGGTAAGGAAATGGGTTATTAAAAATTATTGGTTTTTTTATTGCATCTGAAAAATACCTACAATTCATGCTTCTAGACTAGAATACCCGTGATTTTGTACCTTAAAAATAATTGAATAAAGGGTATATACAAAAGCTAACTATTACATGTATGTGTATTATGCGTGAACCTAAACAGATACATTAATGTTTTACCCTAAACTATTTCGATAAGTAGTTATTGTTAACTTCGGATAAGCAATGAAAAATAATAACCAGCGTGTGAAACAAATTTGTTGCGTAAAATCCGATCCAAAATAACAACCTCACGAGATTACAAAATGTTTGAAGCGTCTTAAGGCTTTATTCATCTCGTATTTGAACTGTCGACATTTAGAATCTAGAATCAAACATGTATCTACTTTCTGATTATAATTACAGTTTCAATTATTTTAGGTTCAATTGTTACATTCTTGATACATCTGCGCTTCTGGCTTTTAGTACATTAATGTGTTCGGACTTTCGGGAGGTTGCGATTTCCGATTACTCTCGTTGTTATATGGGGTCGTCCATTAATCACGTGAGACTCGAAAGGGGGAGTGGGTTCGGAAAAAAATCACGAAATATCACAAGGAGGGGGGGGGGAAATAATGAGATATGGGAGCCGATTATGGGTACCGCTGCCCTGAGAACCATTTTTCGGATACACTTCGCCTGTACAGGTCACCCTCAAATGGTTCGCTATGTTCGGTGACTAAGCAGGGGTGCTCTGGTTCATCGGGTGTGGTGTTCAGGTTTTGGCGGCGGATGCGCCTCGCACCAGCTGCGTGGCTGGCCAAATCGACCCAACATCTTGTCCCCCCCCTCCTCCCCCCACCAAAAACACGCGTGGGCGTGAGATTTGGCCTTCAGTCCTTACTTCCCAGTTACCAGGCACAACCGAGGAACTGGCTAAGGGGTGCGGTCACCTTGTCTCGTTATGGTTTGACCGACCGCCACACACATTCTTGCTGGTACCGCCAGACAACGAGAGAGGGAACCCTACCGACTGCAGAGACATTTTGTCTTTTCTCCTACCCCTTTCTTGCAGGTGCTTGCAGCCTACGCAAGATACAATTCCTCTCCGAGCTGCTGTCCTTCGTCTTACATTCTATCCGTGCATTATTTCCGTGCCCTTATTTATATATGTTTTAATAACACCATTGCATCAAGTTTATTATGTAAGCACTTGAATACTGCTTACTAACAACGTATGCAGGGAGGTTAGATTTTTTCTAAACTAAATGTAGTTCTTCAAAAAAAATCCTTTCGAGAGCCTTGAAAGAGTAATTTATACCAGTTACTTATACCCAAGCGGTGGATCTCCTTTAACGATGGTGAAGTTACATTGTCAAAAACAATTTGATTATAATTAATTCTGTTTTTTTTTTTCTTGTTTCAGGTATGCGACGACTATCATTCGCGATGAGATGAATTTTCCCACAGATTTCAACTCCCTCTTCTCTAGTAGACGAAACTACATACTGACATCGAACGATAAGTAAACAAATAATGTTGAATTCTGCTAAATTAAATAAAACTACCTAATTTGTACTATTAGTTTCAATTAGAACGTGAAATGAAGTCAATTGCAATAATGCAGGGCTGTCATCAATAAGGGACTTAATGTTAATCAATCCTCTGTCGGACAGCTTTATTAATTTTAGATTTTTCATAAGACATTTATGGTTCCTATTTTCAATAAGAGTATTAAGTTAAGGTTCCTATTTTCAATAAGAGTATTAAGAGTAATAATTATTTATATGTCTGAAAAAATTGTTCTTTATTTTTTCAATAGAATCTGAGTGAACCATGTAAATCTAATGAAACAGCTGGAATGGAAAAATCGTTTAACAGCCATACAGCTATATGACGCTTTAGCCATTTTTCCATTCCAGCGTCGATATTAATGTCCCGTGTAAAATATCCGACGCGCGACGGTTCGTTTACTCTTATTAGGTCCTCAGTTATTCTTCTACCGCTGCAATTTGTACGGCGCTGCGCGGGCCTCTGCCAGAAGTTATCATTCCCTCGGATTAAATTAAGATTAAGGAAGTTGATAAAAGAAGCGACGACGACTAGGAGGAACGGTTTAGATCTGATGACTGCTTTAAGGCGAAGAGAACACTTTCTCTCATCAAATCATCAAACGCCGAATACAAAACGTCTGTTTAGAGTTTTTTTTATTGTTATTATTTCTTTTTTATGGTCGTAAGAAACTTATCATAACTTATATGTACTTGTAATTCATACTTTATAAATACTCATATGAATCATTTTGTATAAATCGTGATTTATTTTTGTGGTATTATATCGCGTTGCGCTTCCTCCCGTTATTTGGCTAAAAGATTTCAAAATTTTGGAAAAATAGTATACTCCAATTTTGTTTATATTTAGTTCATCAACGTTGCAAGTTGGCTTTTTATCTAGTAGAGCTGATTTATTTGGAGAAACCGTTTAACTCTGGATGCGCAAAAGAACTTTGATTCGATGGCTGAAGGTGTCAAATTGTGTTGATACTTTTATATTTCTTCCTACCATGTACCAATAAGATTTTATTTTTTCTTTTACAATATTTTAAATATATTTATTTTAGGCCTAACTGCTTGAATGTGTATGTAAAAATCTTTTTAACAATAAATATATAAAAAGGAGGAATCGCAGCACGGCGTAATATAATACCCCAACGTTAAAGTTTATTTACATACGATTTTTCAATGCCTGTTTCACTAAGATATACATCAGTGGCGGTTCGTGAGTTTTCAGTGAGCTAGAGTGCTAATATTGAAAAAATACGACCTTATTGATGTTGTAGCTGAAATAATTTTTAATCCATAATTTCAACATTTTGTATGAAGATTATCAGGATTCTTTCAGTTTAGAGATGCACGCAACTACAAACTGAAAGATATTCATACAAAAAGTTGAAAATTTGAAAAAAAATAAAATTCATTTTTAGCTGCAACAACATCATCATTAACGTCTTATTTTTCAATCTAAGTACTCTAGCTCACAGAAAATTCACGGACCGCCACTGATATAAATAGGTATATCCTAGTGATCAAAACATTCAAAATCGTATCCATATTTGCATGTTTTGAATACAAGAGTCCCTTGCTCAGAGCATGTGGAACTTTTGCAACCCTAATGCAATCGTGATGTGGAAATAATAGAAGCTAGTATACAATAGTAAAAGTGAATACGGATTATTCACCAAATCTAACCATTTTTAGAAACTGAAAGTAAAATTCAATCACAACTATTTATCTAATATTTATACCTACATTTTAACAAAAAAGTCTGCCTCTTCCCGCCTCCTTATATTTAAAATTAACTCTACACTTTTACAATAAATGGTGACCGGACAACTCAGAATGAATTCAACTCAACACCTCCTCTGAAAAGTCATTAAACGTGATTAAAAATCACATTTAAAAAAAATTGGTTAAATAGTTTACGTTAGGTTAGGTTATGGGCTATTTGTCAATTATTTTTTTCACAATCTGACTTTTCAAAGGGTTGTTGAGTTGAGTTGATTCTTAGTTGTCATGAAACCATTATAAATATATGCTCTTTTGCAAGCATTAAAAACAAGAACTGACAAGAAATATATATTACTTTCTTCAAAATTCGCAAATTCACTTTGTGGCGTCATTATTAATTTAATGAAGACAAATAACTTTGTGTACACCACTATTTAATTAACAATATCAACATGTTTCGAAAACTATGTTTTCTTCGTCAGGATAATAAATTTAATAAAAAATAACAAAAGACAAACAAGTTTTTTTTTTGTTTTTTTTTTTAACAAATCTAAGGGTTTATAAATTAATTTGTAATGATTGTAACTTTTTTTATATTGGGAAGACTTCTGGAAATTTTAACATTAGAGTTAAGGAACATCTAAGATGTTTAAATAATAATAATTTTTCAGAATTTGCCAACCACATTTTGGAAACAGGTCATTCTTTTGATATTAATAAAGGTTTCAAAATTTTACACACTAACACAACGGGTAAATTTCTAAGTTATCTAATACAATTAGATAATTTAGAAATTTTAGAAATTAGGAAAAGTGTTAATAGTAAATTAAATATTATAAATAACCAAACGTTTTTTTTAAATAGCATTTTTTAATTTATTTTCGTATTAAAACTTATATTTATCATAATTTATTTTGTTATTTAGACTTCCTGTTTTGTTTTAAAAGATTTTATTATTATGTTAATGTAATTTTTTACCCATCCTAAAATAATTTTTGTATTTTATTTTATATAATTGTTTTTTATGATATTTTAGGTAATTAATCACCTCCCCTTTCTAATATTTTGTTTATGTTCTAATTAGTCTATACTTGTTTGTCTTTTGTTATTTTTTATTAACTTATTATCCTGACGAAAAAAACATAGTTTTCGAAACATGTTGATATTGTTAATTAAATGGTGATGTACACAAAGTTATTTGTTTTCATTAAAAATATATATATATGTATACGTTCATTCGAGACTTTTTCCGATATAAACGTGATATGAATTACACCAAAACCGCAAACTAGACTAACAGGACAAGTTAAGTATCTTTATGTTCAACAAAGAACAAGTGCACAGGCGTGACTAGAAATGTTAGCATGTTACAAAAACATTCCTATGAAATAAGATGACATTTAAAATCCCAACAAAATCATTTAGGTCAAATATTTCCAAACAAACATATTCTCGATCTTAAAATAATTTTTGTCGAGTTGTTATTACACAATTGCTTTTGATTAATGTTTATGCTAATGTGTCCGCGATACAACATTACCGGTATAACATCCCAGCCCAGCTGTTACCAAATACTATGGTAATGTGTGCCTAACTTGTAACCATTGAATTCGTTGAATATTTTATTTAGTTCGTGCTGAACGTAATACTTTACTGATCTAGGCGGAAAGTGAAATTGGAGTTTTTCCGGATAACGGCGTGCTGTACTTGGGTAACTTAGCCTTGGCTACCGATGGAACATGCACTTGTAGTTTATTAACCCCTCAGGCTGTTCGCTTTTGGGAATAACTCATGTACTGCCGTGGTAACTAAACACGCAGTGTTTTCCACGAAACCCTCGAGAAAGACAGTGTTTTTTACTTACCGCGTCTCATACAAATCCTTGTGACTCCCTTACTATCGTGGTTAGAAATATTATCTAAACGGTGTTTGAAAGAGAAAATACAACGCTTTGTATTCAAATAGCCAAGTTAACCACAAAACAATAAAAATATAAACAAAAAAAAATCATAAAAAATTGAATTTTTTATGATTTTTTTTTTTTAATTATTTAAAGATAGACAATCATTCCCGGGTTACGAATAACCCAAAAGTGTTTGAAAATCTCCTACTACCCCCACACTAAGCTGAAAATGTTGCTTGTGTCGTGATGGAGGACTTAGCCAGCCGAGGAATCGAACTTTCGATGCCCGGTGAGATCTACTGATTTTTTAGTTGTTAAAACATGTTTGTTATCTAATGCGAAACACGAGAACGAATTTTGGGTTCATGCGATTAGCTAAAGTTTGCTTAGCAAAAACATCAACGCGTGGTTATTGCCGAAACGTGAAACTAAAATCCTTCCTTGAGCTTAGTCTTTTATGAGTTAACAAGATTTCTCTATTTAGGCTTATTTTTTGTTTGGTGATTTTTTCTATTTATAAGAAGTTGACTCTCATCAAAGCAATCGAACAATAGGATATTTCTGTTTTTTCTCTAAAAAAATTACGATAAAGAAAGCATTTAAAATGTGACTTTTTTTATTTGCTGCCGTAACGACATGTTCGTTTTTGTTCGCGAATACGGCGTTGCTGACGTCACGCGTCACACCGCCAACATTGGTGACAGCCATTTTAGCAAGTAGCGTTTTCTACGTCATAATGACTGAAGATGGATTTAACACGCTGAAACCGATTAGGGTCAAATAAATTAAAAATAAGTTTCCTATTTGTTTTATTATAATATATCATAATGACGTTGTAGCCAGTTGGTACTATTTTGAAATGAAAAATTATGAATGAAATTATTAAAATTACACATTTTTAGCAGGTAGTTGGATACGAATAAAACATAAACTTGAAATCTTTTGCACATTTTTAATTCGTAGTTTGTAAAAATATCCCATTGTTCTCAGCTTCACTTCCTCTTTCCCATTTTCACTTGTATTTTTTTTTTAATTCGGTGACCTTGTATTTATTTATTTATTAACTCCCTTTTTAGGGTCTTTTATATACGAACAATAATTACACATAATTTATACATAACTGAAGTCCTCAGTAACAACAATTTCTAATGTTTACTGATAAATTGAAAACGTCCACTGACTCATAATACTATGTCTGGGCAGAGAGCAATACATGTGGTAGTCAGTCCCAGAGTTTCTGCACATATATGAATTATAAGAGAACAAATTAACAGTAACAGTGCTATTTTAGCATAGGATTATATAACAATATTCTTAGGCGTCTACCTTCCTTGCAAAAATGATTTTACAGCTGGTGTGAGGAACTTTTATAAATAAAAAAACAAAAACCAGTTTGTGCGTACACCGCTAAAAATGGGTCACAAGAGAAAGAGAATTTATTTTTCAAAATAAATTCCAGCAAGATGGCTGCATCTTATTCAATTGTGTGTTAGTGTGTGTAATATCAATTTATGAACGGTGGACGATTAAAGTATTGTAGAACAACAACAGTCAGGCTCTGTAATAATTAGTATCGTATATTGGAGAGAGTTGTAAATGTTTCTGCGAAGGAGTTTAATGGGGAGAATGTTGTAGATAAACCGTTCTATATAGACCCATAAAACTTTACTTAGCCATCGTAGGTATGAAAAATATATCGCAACAACCTTCTAATGGAACGATTTCAAAGGTTTTCGAAGCTAGGAAAATATTATTAGTTTTTTTTTTAAATTTAATCTTCTCACCTACAGGTTTTAGAAAGGTCGGTGTTCAGATTAAATGATATTGTTAAGCAGATAGACACCTTCGTTTTTATTTTACTCATAATCACGCGTCCTTTTAAGGCTAAATAAAGCCTCTCGGGTGTTTTTTAAATCAAGACTCATGAATGCAGCCTTTTTTTAATTTTAAATTTATTGATGTAGTAATTCTGTATTTTCAAACAATGAACAATATTATGACAATGTGGGCCTCATTGGTTACAATTTCCCGTGATGAGGCCCCCATTTTACAATTCAATGAAAAGATAATATGATGTTATAAATTGAAATACACAATTTTTTAATTCTTCATTTTAAGCACCCGCTAAACTGCCAAAGTAGTTTGTCAGTAGTAATAGTAAATGCTGTAATGAAACAAAACATTGTCAAATATTATGAGGTACGGTTATAGTATAGGTGTAATGACGTGTTTAATGGAATGTATTGTTTATTATTTCACATTATATTTTTTTAGTAATTTTGCCTTTTTGCTCTTTAATTCAACTATTTATTTTGTATCTCAAATGTTTTTTGTCTCCCTTATTTTTTATATCGAGTGAAATATAGCTGAATGCATTGACTGAAATTTGTGTTGTCTTTGTCCAAAGCTTGTGTTCACCGTCTGGGTTTTAATGTTTTTTGTACGCTTGTCTATCTAACAGGTCTATTAATAATAGTTTGTGTTTGTTGAAATTTGTTTGTTTGTCCAAAATGTAGTTTAGTGGTGTTTTTTTATGTATATCTAGTAACGTGTTGAATATTTGGTCTGTGTCAGTAATTCTAATCTTTTTTAAGAATTATCATTTAGATGGTTTTCTATGCGATTTCCATATGACCGAAAGTTAAGTTTATTGCTCCTCCCCAAACAATCTTCCGTATTTTATTGACGATTGACAAGGTGCAAAATATATGCGTTATTGAATAAACACGATATATCAGTGCATAAGATTCAGGTATGCGGAATAAAAAAGCATTACAAAAATTATTATTAATGTGCTTACAGTGGCATAAACATTTATTTGCAATTTAATTATTTATTTATGTTTATTTATTAATTATAATTCCATTGAAAATTATACTCGGTATCTAATATTTGTCGAATACCCTGATTGACTAAGTTGGTATTTTTTTCTGCTCCGAAAATCGTGATCGCATGATTTTGAAGAGGAGGCGTCCGGATTAACGAATCGAATCGTTATCATCATTTAATCATCCGGTTCCGAAACATTATAGCTATCGAATCTTTCAATTCGATGATTAGATTCGATTTAACCATTGGGATACGGTTTCTAGTTATAGCTGACCCTTTGAACATCATAAAAGCTACAAATGGTAATATTATTCTTAATGTACTTTGATATCAACCGTATCTACCTCCGCAGCCATTATCTCCGTGAAATAACTTCCGTTTCTCCATCATTTCGTTACATCACTATTTCTATTTCTGCCTACTCTTCTTGCCACTTACTTCTTACCGCTTTCCTCCTACCCATCTCCAACCACAATACGCTTCCGAATCGTCGCGCTCCACAGCCTCGGGTGATTAATCATGGTTTATTGTTGCGTGATATGAAGTGTTATAAAAGTTGATGGATTTGTTGTTATTGAACCGATCTTCTATTGGTGCTACGATGGACAAATCAGTTACAACATCGGAAATGCTTTAAAATTTCCAAACACACTAAATTCCGAACATGACTTAACAAAAATATATATGATCCGTCCTGTGTAATTTTGATTTTATTTCGGCATTTTAGGTTCGTATTCGAATATTTTCTTTCTCATTATGTGGTCGCTGTATCCGAAACTCCAAACATATATTGAGGTCCGGTAGTAAAGCGCTCAGAAAGAAGAAGAAGGAGATATGTAAATACGAATGTTAGAGAGAGTGCACTTATATTAAAAACCATAATAATTGTGAAAATATTTAATAAAACACTACTCGAGAAATAAATAATAAAGAAATAAATAAAATAGAGCAAAAATCTCGTGTGAGATGTCTTCAAAAGCATTTAAAGAAACACTGAATTTTTTCATAGTATAACTTGTAAAATAACAGAAAGAAACGTGTGTATAATAATTTTCGGTGGATGCTTTGCGATTTTTTTCTATCGAGGGATTTTCATTTAATTACCGTTTCGGCGTGGGTTATGTATAGATATTTTCTTCAAGAATAACATATTTTTTTAAGAGCTTTAAAACTTAAGTGTTTAAGTAATGAATCGGTAGAAATGCGGGAAGCCAGAATATTGATCTTGATGGTGATGTATCTCTAATGTTTTTAATTTTATATGCTGGAATTTGTTTGTTACTTGGAATTTCTTTATATTTTTTTGAATCGAATCCACAAGACTAAGTTAAACGAAAAACAGCTTTGTAAACTATGTAGGATGTATGTACAGTTAAGTTATGTTTTAGAAATAAAATAAAAAAAATGTGCTTTCCGAGTGTCATTGCAAATTCGCAATGGAAAGTTTGTTTGATTTATTTGTTTATTGAGAATTTCTATTGACCGTGGAATTCTGGTATTTTGATTCCTTTCAACCGGAAACGTGAGAAGAAGTGTGCGCGTGAGGAAAAACTCGCACGATTTTTCACACTTTTCTATATGACTTTACAATTTTAGCAACGCTTCATGGCAAATCGAATAACGAGTGGAACAGAAACGTCAGGAGGCTAACTCTTTTATCGAACAGTGACGTGCCGTGTAGAACATACGTTTATGGTAGATTTTTATTCGTAGAGACAACAGTTAGCTCTCTGGATGTCTCTCTCTCTCTCTCTAAGAAAAAACATTTCGTAAAACAATTGGATAAATTAATCTCCGGGTCGCTTTAGTTTCGATGGCCTTCGTGGTTCAGGGGTTAGGCTCTGGCGATCTGGAGTTCGCGGGTTCAAATCCCGGCCTGCGAGAGTAAATTTTATTTGATTGATTTGTGTTTTCACGGCCGGTATATTCGGGCATGTTCCAGAGTGGAAGATACTCTCAGTATCGCCCTGCTGTAAGACCACCATTCAGAATTGAAACGTTGGTTGAATTGTCTTAAGCCGTGTTTGGTGACTAGATTTGAATAACCAGTTACTTCCCCACTTTCCTCCTCTTTTCTCCGTCCCTTCCCCACTTAGCTTCAGCCCATAACATACCCCTATTGTGGATGTTATAGTCTCTGGCTCCAGATAGTTGGGAGCAGTTGCGATTCTTGTGCGGTATTGACATAAAAAAAATGTAAAAAACATTCTTTACAAAATGGTAAGAGTTTAAAACAAATCGTTATGTGTGCAAAATACTTGCGTTAAAAATAACGGCACGCCTCTGTGATTTGGTCACTTTATATGGGTATTGTTACTATAATCTCCTTTTCTTCTCGTAACTATTCCTTGCATTTGGATAACAATGGCACATTTAATGATGAAGCTTTATACGAATTATTGCATATATTTTTATTTTCATCTAACCGCATTCGAATTGTTCGTCAGACGCTCGAAAGTGTATCTCCTTTCTCCCCCACGGGTTGCTCGCTGCTCGCAATCTAGGTATTTTGCATTCTTTACCAGTTAATAAATACTAACCGACCGCCTCACACCTCACACCGGAAAATCTATTCGACTATGTTATTATATGACTGCTGTAAAAAAAAAAAATCATTAATTTATATTTATGGCCAATCACGAGTTTATGCAACGCGTGAAAAAAGCAAAAATCTCTCCTTGCATTGCCGTAAATATTATGATTTTTATAGTTTTTACATTTAAATTTTATGTTATTTATTACTTGCTTGCAAAACTGGCCGTTTAATAATTGTTGGTCTTTTTGTGTGCGAACTTTCCGTCTCGTTCATCCGGGCTATCTTTTCCAGTTATTCGTTGCTTGACTGTTAAGCCTCGATTACATAGAGCGAGTTTACAAGCTACTAGCCGGTAAGTTTAAAAGCGGGTGACTCGGCGAGTGAGATTGTCATGATGACACACAAAACTGTCTACTCGCTCAGAAGCGACAGTAGCAGCTAAAATAACGACTCTCGCGCTGACCAATACGGTCGACATTTTGTAAAAAAATTGAGCTCGTAGCTAGCGCCACACGCTAGTCAATAACGGCTCCCACCCGAACTAATTCTGACAGACGAAATCAGCTGTTGGCGGGCCGCCTAGGCAAACACTAGCGAGTAGCGAGTAAAGTTGACCACCTTTCAACTTTTTTCGAGCGAGTTTACTAACAGATAGTTAATTTCCCAAATAGTAGCCTGTAAACTCGCTCAATGTCATCGAGGCTTTTGTCATTCTTTGCAATTGTTTTAAAAATTTACACGAGAAAGGTAATTTGCTCTGAAATGATTCAAGACAAAAACAATTTCTGCGTTCTATAAATTCTAAATGAAATATCCCAGTAGAAGACTTAAAATACGATTTCTTATAAAATACTCTAAAAATACAAACATTAGAAGACAGACGTAAAATAAACGATTTACCACTTTTATTCAAAATACTTAACTCTAAATTCGACTGTTGTGAACTCTTGCAACTCATTAACTTACGAACACCCACAGTAACAACACGACAAAATACAATATTCTACAGCAGCACTCATAAGCGTATAAACTATATTGCCCACTCTCCGATACAACGACTTCACACCATGGGAAACCAGTACTTGGGTGATATCGACATATTTAATATCAACTTAGCGAGTTTTGTGGATCATCTAAAACATTTGTTTCTACACTATTACTAAACACATCTTGTAAACCTATAAAATAGCTGTATTTTTCTGTGTTTGTATGACTTTTATCAAACGTAATTTTATTTTCATTATTTCCAAAGTTTTTAAAGTATCTGTCGAGTTAAAATTATACTACAAGTCATATAAAAGCCCTCTGGGTGTTAAATAAATAAATCAATAAATAAATAAAGACTTCTCCATGAACTTCCATTAAAATCTCCTTATGGCGGATGTGATATAAACCGGCGGATGTGTATTACGAATAATTCAGCGATCCGAAAATACATGCAAGGCTGACGGAATGACGTCTAGGACGTCCCAAGAAGATATGGCACGATCGAGCTAATCAAGTTTATGAACCATGATGTTCGCCTGGTGCACTTCTGTTTCTGCTTACCTGCTCACTTATCCATGAAATTGACAGTGAACGTCGTAACATTTATTACCCATTTCTAAACATTTAGTGTTGTTATAAAACGTAGATTTTTTTCAATGCTCATTTCCGTCATGTTTGCGCTACCGCACGTAAGCTTCTAACGCTGAGAAATAACTCACAATCACTCTTAAACCATGGTGCGTGTGCCCCTGGAATCGAAGTTAAAATTTTTTTCAAAATCAAAATCTGCCTTTTTTACTTTCCTCGGCCTTCGAGCCCTGAGGAAAAAAAATCCTCTGGGCCTCTGTCATCTTTGGAGATGCTGTGTGAAGGTTTTTTTAGGGAAAGGAATGAGAAGAAATTTAGGGATGGAGAAAGGTATGATTTGGAAACAAAACCACTTTAGATTATAAATAACCAAAATTAAAAATCTTAACTATGAAGTGAATAAAAAAATTGTACAACAAAAATTTTCAAATACAAGGTGTTAAACAGCGCAATGCTCTATCTATGTGTGAAAACAATAATGCCGGGATAAAAGGGTTTAATTATTTTTTTCTTTAGGCATAGCACCTCAAATGTGGCAATTCTAGGTCGAGTAAGTTACGATTTAACTTATTATTTAAGTTATTATATATTCTCCGAGGTACGTAGCCTTAATTCACAATTTTTCCTTTGACCGTTGATGCCCATGATTAGACGTTTTTAAGGCGACCAACGGGGGCAGACTGTCCTGTTTTAACTCGACCGTTTTGCATTTCTTCTGTCTGTAAATTTGTCTGTGTCTTCCGTTTCAAGAAGGCGACCATTTTAATTGCTCAGCAAAGATTCTTTTTTCAGATTTTAAAACCATCATATTTCTTATTCGCATTTTTTTCAATTAGATATCTATTTGCCTGAAGATAGTTTGAAAAAAAATGTCGTTGAATTAGTGAGAGGTCTGGGTTCGAGTCCCAGTTGCGACCATCGTCTTTTTCTATTTTTCTGTGTCTTGTTTTATTTCATATTTTCATTTAGATTATAAGTGTTATCTTCTTCTTCAATGATATACTACGTTGATGGGAATAACCTTCAAAAGTTATAAAAAGAGAGTTTTTCTTATAAAAAATAGAAATTTATGATTTTAGAGTGAAAATAAAATTAGAAACATACTCTTCTTGAACGCGAGGCCTGCCGTCCTGTTCTATTAGTAATAATTTTTCATCGGCTTCGAACTTCTTTTATTGCATCGTTATTAGCTCTATGGTCAATGTTGCAAGACCCAATATAATAAGTTGCACTCTTAATAAAATCGTTACCCAACGGCCAAGGTGGCCGCTGCTTAGTGCCTTGCAAAATATCAACAATCCAGACACCATGTCGAATTAATTAATCGTGGCTACAATGGCGAAAAGCGGAGACATTGCTGACTGCACTGTCATTGCCACGATGATTGTTGCCCGCAGCTTGTAGCTTACAGCTTTCGACTTGCGACGCTCATTGGCAGTGTCGCAGTGCACTTCCGTTGTGCCACTTCCGTCTCTGCCCTTCGAGCCGCTTCCGGTAGCTGTCGGCAGGTAGTAACTGCAGGCTGCAGGTAACAACTGTAATTTGTTGCGTCGTGATCCTTTCGCTAATCGATGATTGCGATTTGTGAAAGCCTTCTCGCCTGCCTGTTATGGCGCCCATTGGCGTGACTCGTGGACTCATGATGCTTGCTTTTATCCCTTGCTTCATTTTATGCGATTTAGTTTATACAGTATCATCATCATCGGCTGCTGCTGAATGAATGCCGCGGAGTGAATGAATGATTGATATAGCGCCGTTTTTGTGAAAAATCGCCTCAAAGGCACTGTACAAATTTCTAAAATTTTACTTCTAACTACAGACTGGACAAACCATTATAACAACTTATGGCTAAAATATTACATCCACCGGTTCATCGATCACTTATACAAAACTGTATGTATAATGCATTTGACCAACGAACGCGATTCTGCTTAAAGATGTACGTGTATTTTTTTATTTATACTCTCTAGAGGCAGAAAATATACAGGGCCATACTTACCGGGAGGTCATTTGAAAGATTTGCTTTGGATCTGTGTCATTTTGTGCACTCTGGTTTGATCTTGTGGTCGAATTTCGCTGTTATTGTAAGTTAAAAATATGAATGAAAGTGTTTAATTCAACCGATACATTATTTAATAAACCTAGTATTACGTACATATTAGTAATATTACAAAACCCTCCGAAAATATCAAAAATGTTGTAAGAAAAATGTTGCGTTAAAAACGGTCCGCACAAAATTATTTTTATCCCGAAAAACTATCTACGCTCGCTCTGCGCATTTCACTTCTATTTCGTAGGTTCCTTGTTCGATTTCTGCAACAATTTAGTGCAAGTGTTTATTGGATTTTTATTTTTATTTTTTTTATTCATTACTTCGATGGCTACATAATTTGTGGATTTTTCAACCACCATGCTGGGCACATACTCGTGTTATTAATATTTATTTATACGCTTTGCCAATCTGGGTGAAACGATGTTTTTCAAACAAATAAATACGATTTGAGATTTTCACGGCCAAAATTATTATCTTGATTTATTTTTGCGGTATTATGCTTTGTTGGGCTACCTCCTTCTTTAGCCAACGTTTCGGACAGCATTGCAGTGTCTATCATCAGGGAGGCGTGTAATCTCGATACACATCTCATCGTAATCGACAACATAATTCCCCAAAAATTAAACACGACAATAAATAATTTTAAAAAAACTCAGCACGGAATAAATTAATGTACTTACACCAATGTACGCCATCTATGCAGGCTATACAAAAACAATGTTCACGTAAAGCCTCTACATTTTTACAAAATAGTTTGCGTCTAAAAACAAACTTTATTTTAGAACGCAAAAATCACGAGACTTGTTCGAGTTAAGTTCTGAAAATCATTCCAAGAATCATTATTTAATTACCGTAAGTGTCTTACTATGGTTTAGTAATTATACAAACTGCAACATCGGATCTCTCATTACGCTGTTTTCTCCCATACAATCTTTTATAGCCAAAAATGGTTTGAACCTTCGATGATTTATTAATAACACTATCCTACAACAGATGTCGCAATCTCGCCCTAATTTTTCTTCGAATATCTTCTGACAAAATGATAATCACCATGGTTATGAAATGAATATTGAAAAGCGGAAACACGATTCAGACCTCTTTATACTTTCCTTTTTTTACGATTTTTGGGACGGCTAAATAAATACCAATTATTTTTTACTCGGTCGTCAATGTCGACTATTAATATTTATTAAGGTTAATATAATTTTTTCAGGCTGTTTTCCACTCGCTGCTGAGTGTTTGGGTTGTTTATATTAAAGTTGATAGCAGTTGATAGCCTACATGCTCATTAGGGTGAGCCAACTGTGTTATTAATCACTTCTTCATAAAAAACATCTTTTGCGGCATTATTTTGTGACACGATTTTAATTAAAGTTAATCAACACTTAGTTTTAACCACCTTTATTGTGCAATTATTACTTCTTCCGGATTCACTTTATTTTATTCTATTTGGTACAAGAATTAATATATTTTAAAAAGTATATTAATTCTTTGATTTGATAAAGTGGGCCTCTTTGTTTACCTAACCCGTCTGAAGCCAGCCCATTTTATAATACAAAATTCAATTAAATAATATATAATAAATAATTTAAAAATAATAGAAATCCGCATATATAATGAGGTGTGTTTTATAATGATAGATGCTTTTATTGCCTGGAATTTGTGGCGTCTTTGTCCAAAAAAGGTTGTGTTTACCGTCGGAGCTTTTATGATCTTTTGGACGCTTGTCTAACTTGTCTATTGATGATAGTTTGTGTTTTTTATTGAAAAATGTAGTTTAGTAATAAGTAGTGTGGCGTATATCTAGTACGTCAAATATTTTGAATACTTGGTCTGTATCAGTCATACTACGAGTATGTTTTTAAGTGGTATCTAAGATGGTTTTCAGTGCGATTTCCGTATGACCCGTAGCTGGTATGACCCGTAGCTGGTATGACCCGTAGCTGAGTTTGTTGCTCCTCCCCAAACAATGATTTTGTTTTCTATTATGGATTAATAGAATAATATAATATTTTTTTTTTTAAATATACATGTATTTTAATTTTCTTAAAACATTTAAAGTGTGAAAGTTAAAAACTAAGTGTTATTTAATTTTTAATATTTTTTATCATTCGTGGTAAAAAAATGTGGACATATTGAAAAGACAAATTTATTTTTGAACATCGTTATTTATTTACATCAATATTTTATTATACAATAACTCTTAAAAATAATTTATTTACAAAACTGGATCTATTTAAAAACAAAGAATTAATAATACCTACAAAGTAAAACGATTAGTGTTCTTTGTATTATTCGATAATGATGTTATTTGATTTTGGTATTGCCTTTACATTGGCACAGATATAAGAATATTTATATGTGTATTAATATGTCAAATACAAAAAGTATTTTTTTTACGATTGTCATTTTTTTGACAAGTTAGGTTCCTGATACTATGAGCCCAATAGCGTAAGAGTGGTCTAAACACCTCTTTTACCCATTCGTGATATAAGTTCAACTAAATCACTTTAGAGACCCTTGCTTGTGCAGCGGAATACTGTGTGATTAAAAAAGTATTGTTTTTTTTAGGAAACCAAAGAATGAAACAAAAAAAAAATAAAGACAACATTTCAAATTTAATCCTAACTGTATCATTAAAAAGGTATTTTTTTTGTTAGGAAACCAAAGAATGAAACAAAAAACATAAAGACAACGTTTCAAATTTAATCGCGACTCTAAAATTAAACGCAATTGATGAACGGCATTTGGTCATTTGCTGGATATGAAGGGACTGCGGACCACTGTTCTATCCTAGTTCGAAAAACTTTTTATAAAATTTTGATAAATTATTGGTATACACACATACATTCAAACGTGGTATATATTGAAAATGGTGTACCTGTACAGCATCCTTGACTTGTACAGGTGATTTTTCACATAAACAGCGCTATATAAGTCAGCCAAATATTACTATGATAGAACAAATATCATAAGTACATCATTTCCATGAGGAAAAATACGGCATTATAAATAATGCTTTTGAAAAATATTGGTCTTACCGTAAAAACGCGTTTAAAGTTTATATTATTATCCAATCTTTCAAATTACTGCCATTCTAAAGAAATCCACGTAACAAACAAGGTCGACCACAAAATAAGACTAATCGTCGTCACCCATTAGAATAAGTATGCAGTGTACCACAACACGGGCATATGCCTAGCATGGTGGTCGAAAAATCATAAAATTCATGTAACAAACATTTCAATGAATAAAGAAAACTTAAAAAAAAAAAAGTGTAGCAAAAACATTATAAGAAGGTGACAATGATATCTGACAGACTTATCGTTTTCATCTTTGCTCCCAACGGAATAATATTGAATTGTGAAGATTAATAATTGGGAATAACATTAAAGACCACAGATAAACTAGTCCCAGCGTCCGCGACGGTCGTTCGTACTTCTTCCGCGTTACGATATTAAATAAGATACTAGAACGATGCCGTCACTTATATCTCTCGCTGGGACAGTGATTATAGTGAGTACAAAAACACAATATAAAGGGACAGGACATTCGCAAAGTTCTCTCACAATTTGTCATAGTTCAGTTGTAAGGCGGCCGCTACACTCGTTCCTCGCCCTATTCCTGTTACAAAGTAATCACAAATCTTTATAGAAATGGAGGTCCCTACACACGTGATGATGCCTCTAGTGACTGATCGCCTTGCACCATCTGTTGCAAGAGATTCCTTTTCCAATGCGAAGGGATCAAAGAATAAACAAATAAGTGTCACAGTGGAAAATTTTCAACCTTTCAATCACATTTTTGCAAATTTTGGGCTAGAACACTCTTCGCTAATATGGCACTGACGGAGTTAGTTTTGCAAAGGTATGTTTTTAAGTTTTCACGGACAAAAAGTATTTTTGTTATTATTTTTGCCGCTAACGCTGTAACGCTGTCCGAAACGTTGGCTAAAGAAGGAGGTAGCGAAACACGGCATAACACCCCAAAAATAATAAAAAAAATAGTTTTGCAAAGTTCAAACGAGCCGATATTAAAAAGAGAGATATCATACCTTTAAACAATACCAAAAAATATATTTTCAATTTTTTGATTACCTTCCGTATTTAATTTTCAAATTAATGGATTCATTGATTTTACGGTATTTTTTTGCGAAGTGTAGCAAAGTTCGAAAAAGGTTACAAAAGAAAACACAACCACTTGAGACGAAAGATCAACTATTTGTAGATATAGATCTCGATTACACCCGGGTACTTTCAGCGAGCTGGTTTCTGAGGCGTCTGATCTAAATTCTAGATATCGAGTGTTCAGACCCATCAAATTCAAATTCCAACCGTCTAGATCAACAAGATGAACCACTATGTTGAATACTAAAACGCTCTCCACGGAACAATGCAATCAATTTTATAATATTTAATGACAGGTATGGTGATATTAGGTTCCGTGTGTGTTACAAACGACTTTTTAAAATATTTGGTTTTGAATTGAACGTTTTTAAATGGAGAATGTAAAATAGGCAATCCAAATAACGTAGTAGGTACATATTAAATATGAAACCATGAACTGATAATATTGGTAAAAAAGTTTTTTTTTTTCTGTGTTTGTTTTTTTTCTATTAGTATTATTGTAATAGTTATTTTGATCAAAAGTATAGAATTAATAATTTAATAATATTTTGAGAAATAAAAATGCTATACAAAACAAAATGTCTTATTTGGTAGTAGTTTGATTGAAACCATACCTCACACAGACTAAATCAAAATGATACATTTTTTCTGCACAACTATGTCCCATCGACCACCCGATTCTAATATTTTTACAGTTCAAACACCCTAATTATTTTTACAATCTTCAGTCTTGTTTCTTTTTATAATTTTACAAAAATGCTTCAGAAAACAAGTCAGTAACAATAAGAATATTTAAATATCGACTATTCAAACACTTTAAAAATATCGATTTGACAGAACACTTACACAAATCCTAAGTCTATCCGTTTATTCTACTTTGGTAAATTAAACATGTATAAGTTACTTCTTAATATCTGCAATTAGTATTATTAAAAAAAAAATTAAGTGTTCATTACTTTATGTTCTTATAATTATTATTTATGACAAAGATACGTTGTTAATGCGTCGGAGTAACTCCTAAATTTGTTTCCACTCATAGTCAATTTTTGGACTAATTTTCATTATGATAACCAATCTTCTTTTATTAAATCACTAGCTTTTTCACCTATCATTATAACTGGAGCATTCGGGTTTCCGCTGACAATAGTCGGCATTATACTCGCGTCTACCACTCTCAGGTTACTGACTCCGTACACTCTCAGCCTCGGGTCCACTACCGCGTCAGGGTCATCCGTCGGGCCCATTTTACAAGTCCCACAGGGATGGTAAATAGTGAAGGTGAACTGTCTCATGCTGCACTCCCAATATTCGTCGCTGAACAGTTCCAGATGCTTGCATCCTGGTAAAGGTATCGTCAAAGGTCTCGAGTTATATTTCTGGAATGCACTTGTGTTGGATATAGCCATGGCAATTTTTATTCCTTCTGTAAGAACTTGGATGTCTTCTTTGTACGCAAAATAATTCGGTTCTAACACGGGATAATGTAGAGGATTTCTGCTCTTCAATCTCACCCAACCTGTACTTCTTGGTCGTAGAAGCAACGGTAATATGGTCCATGTTTCTGCTTTTAGCAATGGTTTGTATACCGTGTTGTACACTCTATCTCTTAAGTTTGTGGCTTTTCGTATTTGGTCTCCTCCGTCAGAATTGACTGAGGCTGGGCCGAAATGGAATTGAATGTCTGGCCAAAGACCTGATTTAGGGGCGTATTTTGTATTCACGAATGCTAGACCTTCAATTCCTGGTGTGGTCATGGGACCTCTTTCGTTGATTATATAATCAAGTAGAACCTCTGGCTTTTGAAATCTGTCTTTAGTGTACGTAATCGGATCGTCTATGATAAATGTCAGCCCGCCCAACCCAACGTGGTCTTGTAAATTGTGGCCAACTTTAAGGTCTGCTATGACAGGAATATTATGTTCGGCCAAATGCTGCGCTGGGCCTATTCCACTCAGCATCAACAATTGCGGAGAATTTAATGACCCAGCTGAAAGGATCACTTCTTTCTGTGCTCTCACTACGTACTTTCTATTGTTTCTTATAAATTGAACTCCGTACGCTCTTCTATTTTTGTCGATGAGAACTTTTGTTACTTGCGCATTTACAGCCACGTGCAGATTTCTTCGGAGTCTGACAGGCCTAAGGAAAGCTTTGGAAGTGCTGCATCTGCTGCCTCTCCTGATGGTTGCTTGTGATAACATGAATCCCGTTTGTTGTTCTCCATTAATGTCCCTGTTTTGGTATCCGAGTTCCATGCCAGCTTTTAAGAACGCAATTGAAAGGGGGGTCCTCCACGGTGCCTCTTGAACCGTCAAATATCCCCCGGAAGAGTGGTAGGGGGTTTTGGCTAGATAGGGGTTCCTGTTGTCTTCGGACTTCATAAAGTATTTAAGGACATTGTCGAAGGACCAGCCGACATTTCCGAGAGATTCCCAAAGATCGTAATCGTTTCTGTTTCCTCGCACGTAGATCATAGCGTTCAGTACACTCGAACCTCCGAGGACCTTCCCTCGCGGCCAGTTGCAGCGGTCTCCCACCATGGCTTGGCAGTACGCCCTGTTAGCGGGAGGTGCCGTTTGGTATTTCCAGTCCATTTCCGAGAGTTGCGTGTACCCCGCCAGGGCGGGTATGTCACTTATCTCGTTCTCATGTCCCCCGGCCTCCAGAAGTAACACGGTCCAGTTGCGAACTTCCGAGAGTCGTGAAGCCACCACGGCACCCGCTGACCCTCCCCCAACGACTATGAAGTCATATCTCGGCAGTATCTGAAAAAGCAAACAAAATTCGATGAGCTTTTTATTATTTTTGATTGTGGCAGAGAAATGGATTTTTTGCCGTGTTATTTTTTTTATTGGCCAATTCAGCCGTGTGGTGGAATGTGAAATTGGTCTCGTTTTTACGAGGTATTCCAGACAAAAAAATCTGAATTAATTCACAATTTCTTTGTTGGCCCATGCCATTATTTCGATATTTGGTCACATAACTTTTGCTAAAACTAACGGTTCTTTAGATTGCATTTTCTAATGGTATTTCCACTTTTATGCAAATACTGATGTCACCTTTTTGTGGTAAGACGGCTTTTAATGCTGTATATTTCTAGTATAGTATATATATTTCATCAACATTAGATCCTAGTCTGAGCAACAAAGTCTTTGAAAAAATAATAATATGTTGGTTTTCCTAACATATATATTGTTTGTCTTACAAAGTTTTCTTTAATTAATAATATTAGGGATTTAAAAATCATGCATAATTTAAAAAAAGTTTCTTTGTTCAATCACGGCACCAAGTAGCTTTAGAGAAAATGTCCCCAAGGAACAGTGGTTAATTAATGTTTTAAAGTAAGCAGTTAAACTCACATTCACGACGTTTAATGGATGCGATTCAGGGTCTACTGTCTGGTAGCGGAACAGGGTGATGCCGACAGCGAGAAGGGGCAACAGGCTGATGATCGTCACGGGGGAGGGGGCTAACCCGCCCAGCGCTATCAAGGGCCCCAGAATAGGCATGTTGATCCTGGAGAAACACTATGCAATCTATATGATATAATAAATTCTTATCTTCACAGTTTCGTGACAAAGGTCAATTATACCGATTTATATCTTCCAAGATTCACAACAAAAGTCTTTTGAACCAATTTCTTAACGAACACTTTCGAATTCCTTATCGATGAACCTGTTGAATCACTTATGCCGGTATCAGATGTTATCACGCGAGAAGACGCACGGCCATATAATATTATAATGCGGCAACAGGTAGTCAAGGCGTGCAATCGGAAGAAAGTGAAAAAAAAAAACAAATGTTACCCGCTGCTTTCCGTGAAAAAGCGCTCAAGCACTATTATGGTTATCGAATAATTCTACATGTGAACTTATATAACACAACGTTAAAACTTTCTTGTTTTAAAAATTTGAATTACTTGCGTATTTTCCTCATGCGTATTGAAATCACTGTATTTTAATCAAAGCCTTTACGTAACATTTGAATCAACAGATTAGTTTAATGTCTTTTATTTTTTAAATATTGCGATTGATTTTGTTATTAGTTAGATCACTCGGTTTTTATCAATTTTCGTCACTAAAACTATCTTATTTTTTATGGGTAACTTGTTTAATTTATCACTGTTGCTTTCGACTGGTTATGTCATATCCAATGTTCCAAGTCTTTTTGCATCTTCTTTTCGCTTAGTATTTTTGGAGTGTAGTTCCTGATGCCCGATTTCTTGAGCTCAGGTTCCGGTAACTGCGGTCCTTTGTTGATCTTCTTGTCTCCCTTGTCCTTGTCCAAGTAGGACTTGATAGACAGGTGCTTCTCCAGATAGATGGCCGTGTCCTTTTCAGCGTTGAGTATTTTTAACCGATGTATCTTGTTCTTGCCAATCTTTAGCGGCTTGTAGATGTCGTTATTGTTCACGTCTCTGAAAAGCATAAAAACATTTTAATATAATAGTTTTCAGAGTGTTAAAAAACAACAAATCTGGTTCAATTTTCTTTGTTGGACTAATCAAAATAAAAAGTCATTTTAGTGTTAGGCCATTGACTTCATTAATACGTTTTGTATGTTTTACGATCAATAATGTAAATAAATATTGTATGTCCGAACAGCTTAACCAACAAAAAATCTGGATTCCCCCCAGAACCCAGAGAAATTTTCACCGGCCAAAATGACAAACACAGTCCCAAATGGAATATGAAATGAATTAGGGAACTTTGTGTTTTTTACATTATTTTTAATGTTTGGTCCATTTCAAAATAATGCATAATTTTAGAAATAGCTCAAACCGAACTTAGGTAGGTACTTGCGAATCTCTTTCAAAACCATCGAGATAAAGTTTTCGTAACAAACCAGTTGTTGTGATATTTGTTTGTAAAATATGCGTATGATTAAAATAATTTATTCCGCCGTTGGCTCAACAGACCTTTGCGTTTGGCCAATTTATGGCAAATGTTCTTTATTCGTCATGTGACTCGATTTTATAACTTTCGTGTGGTTTTCTTTGACGTGCTTGTTCAAATAATTAATTAAGCATGATTCTATCGATGTGCTTAACCCACTTTGCACTGTCTCCAATGTACATAATTTCAAATATGTCGTAATTTGTCTCGTTTCTGTCTCCGAATAATTAAACAGCGTAAATTCGGCTAAACAATTAAAAAATCATAATACATTTAGATAAATCTTTACCTGTAGTGGACGTTTGTGTAGATCGGCAAACGCGGATTCCTGCTTTCTGCTGATGCGTTTGAGTCTGTCCTCGAAATCGAAGAGTTACATCCGCTGGATAAAGATCCTTTAGTGCGTTTCAGACCAGGATCCGGATGGTGACTGTAGTCACTACAGTTCCTGCTGTATTTGCTGCTGCCAGTTCCGCAGCTATCTGTTCCACTAGGACTGTAGTTGCTGTTCTTGTCGCAGTAGTGGGCGCTGCTCTTGTCACTGTTGCTGGTGCAGTATTGCGATTTGCTCTTGCTGTCGCTGGAGCAGTAGTGGGTGGCCTTACTCTTGTGGCTGTAACCGTCTTCGGCGCCGCTACCGCAGCTGTGACCGGAGTAGCCGTGTCCACTGTGACTGTGACCGCTGTGACTACTGTGGCTATGACTGTGGCTGCTGTAGCCTGCTTGCTGCGGGTTCGGGTGTGAGTGTGATTGCTGGCGGAGTTCGCACGGCGCGGATTGCTCCTGTCCCATCGCAGAGTGGGGGCGCGGGGCTGAAACGCCGCTCTTGCTAGTCTGAAAAATAAAGGTAAACATATAAATAAAATGCTCAATTATTCAAAATGACGGAATATTAAAACTCCAATTTTGAACAAATGACAATAAAAAAAAATTCTGTTGAAATATCGTAATACAGGTACGAATAGGTTTTTTATCACTTGTATGAATTTGTTCAAACAAACTGATCTATTTTTGAAAATGATTAATTCAAAGCGAATCCGAGTTCATTGAACCGTAGCTACAGACACAACCAAAATTGGTATTTTGAATAAAGTATAAAATATAAACTGTGATCGATTAACAACGGTGGTGAATAACAGATCTTACAATTTTATCAATAACAAACTCCTTGTAATAATCAAACAAAATGGCATTATAAATGTAATGAGTATTCCAAGCAATTTCGTAAGGGATAACCAATTACATCCATTTCAAATTGATTTAACGTCTTAACAATCGATCTGTGGTTCCGAAGCTAATGATTGGCTTGTCCAATTGTCCAATGTTCCATGCTTTCCTCTACTGCGGGGGTCTCCTGCAACCAATGAACCATCTCCTACGCTTAATTACCTCAGCATCATCTGCAGTTGCCTTAGGGCTCATCTCTTGTATCTCGGTGAAAGGTAATCGGTAATAATTTTGGATCATTAGTCTCGCTGTTTCATTTTAAAAGCGTTCCATTCTGATTGAGATATTTATTTTTATACATATTTTTTAAATGTAAATATTAGTCCCTTTCATGTAAGTTCAACTTTTATACCAAACCAAGCTATTTTTAGCAATAATAATTATGGCTATAGTATCATTTAAAGTTTTTGTTGTTGATACGGTCTCTTCATCTGTGAATTTATTTTTCATTTTTGGTATTTGCTATATTTTTTATTTTTATTTATATTTGTACATTTATATAAGATACATGTTAAATATACGTATTAAAATAGATGTAGATTATATTCGTAGTCCTCCTCACTAGGAGATCCTATGCTGAGGGACTGTGGAACTGTTTTGGATAAGTTTTCAGCGATTTCTACGGTACAACTTCGTGGTTTGTGGAAGGTTTTCCAGAAACTTCTATGACTATGTTTTTAATATACTAGTTAAGTTATTTATCCGTTAGTTCCTTAAACTAAGATTTAATGTCCTTAATGTGGTAAATTTGTGTTTTGATTTATTTGATACTGTGTTACAGCAATTTACTGGTAAAAATTCATAGCTTCTTTGTCCAAAGTTAGAATCACAGTATAACACTTTCGTATATTTAGTATATCTGTTTGTTTGTGAGTTGTTATTTTTATCAAGTGAGAATCTGCCAATTAATGTTTAACATCTTGCATATTGATTGAGTCATTCAACATTACACAACTCGGAAGACAGAAATAAGAACACTCCCAGATCGGGTATTCTTTTTGCTTTTCTATTTTTATCGATTCTTTTATTGTAAAATTTATATTGACATCGTATCATCGATTCACAAAGAAGTAGTCTTTTAAAGACGAAATGTATTTATATACATTTTTTTTTAATTTAAAATCCTTTATAACCCTTTCTCCTTTTATTTATAAAAAGTGGGAAAAAGTTATAAAGGTTCTTAATAAAAGAAAGTAACGTTAATGGAATTCCACCATTAATAATAAATTAACGATTTTATGAAAATATATTTCCTTCATAATATTAGAAGACATAGTAGATTCATAAATTAATATGTATACTTTTTGAATCACGCCAAACGCGCCCCAAATGTATGTACACGGTTAACATTTGTCACGTGAGAACGGGTTGCTTTTAATTTTCTTAATTTTAAATCATTTAGCTTTAGGATAATACTCTGACATAACCATAACTTAGTTTTCAATCTTTGAATCTATTTGTATCTATTAATAACACCGTTTAACTTATCTTTCTTTTTCCGTGTTTTATAAACCAGTTGTTTAGTGCATTTTAATGCAATCATTCGAATGCATCTTCTAATTCAATTATGCAAATCACCTACGCAGAGTGGAAGATACTTCAGTGTTATTAAACCATCTGAAACAAGATGTGAAACCCACTCCATCTAACGGCTCCGGGCAACTTTTCTAATGGTGAAATAACTGTTATACTTACGTCAAAATTTCCTAACATTTATGAGTATATTATGCTTTAGTGCAGGGGTTCGCTACCCGAATCCTTTGGTGGGCCAAAAAAATGAAACCGCGACCCTTAATTCTAAAAGTCATAAACTGTCTACACGCGCCTTTGTGTTTGTTTTGCACTCACCCTCAACTTATTTAAATCAGGTCAATAGCAATATATCTTCCAAAAACACGCGGAATAAAATTGGTTGGAATTGATTGCGTAAATAAATTCCTAGTGCGGCCATGTTGTCACTTTTCAAGCGACAACATGGCCGACAAAACCCCCATCGAGAGTCCTAGGTCTAATAACACGAAAGTTCTGATTTCACAATTTATAATATATATGTGATAAATTTACGAATACTATTTTTGTCTTTTTTGTATGAATACCAAAATCCAAAATATAGAAAGCCGAAAACTTCATTTTGGGCCGTAAAAAAAATCTTCAATTGTGCCAAGTTGGGCATGCTTGCTTTAATGTTTTTTGTTCACTGTATGGTACTGTTTCAGCAACCCGATGCATCGTATTATTTGTTACTTGTGTTTCTTTATGGTGTTAGTATGGATGGTTAATGAAACCATCTCAGAACCACCACAGAAAAGTCATTAAGAATGATGAAAAAAATAGGTTACGTTAGGTTACGGTTATGGGCTATTTTAAATATTTTTTTTTAATAGCTTTTAATAACTTTGCAAAGAAGTGTTGAGTCAACTTTATTGTCAGTTGGCATGGAACCATTTTTTATTACGGTGAAATGACAATACGGTTCGATCATTTATCAGTTTCTACAAATCCTATATTGATAACATGACGCTCTTCATCAAAAAACTAATTTCGGTTGTAGATCTGTCTGTGATTGTCACTCTCAAAGACTTAGATACACCTCCCCTATGAACCCCTGCTTAGTTACCAAATGTAGCGAACTTGGGGGGACCTGTGGCAGGGGTGTTGATTATCCAATAAAAGGTACCCATACCTGCCTCTCAAATTGAATTGAATCTGGTTCAATGAACTACCTTTATTAACAAGTGCCATTAGCACCTACCTAAAATAAAATAATTTTTACCAGAAAAATATTTTATTATAGGTAGGTAACTCCACATTTGAAATGTTCATTTTTGTTTCAATTTCTTATGTTAATCTTGACAAGTTAAATCAGAATTCATGAAAGAGTCTCTCTACTTTTTAACTCATGCAATTTTGCTTAATTTTGCTTATTAATAAATGCAATTGTTATAAAATGATAATAATAACTTTTTTGATTTGTGTATTAAAAACATGTGCTTATGACATGGCATAGCAAATTTCTCTATTATCTTCTCGTCAGGTAACCAGATACTAATCGTCTCCTTAGTTGGATAAGGTTCTAACTGTAATTTTTTTAAATGCACTTTTGAATGCAAAATCATCTCTTTTGCTCATTTCTAAAATCAAAATAATTTACGGAACCACATGGATCTTATTTCCGTAGATACTTGTATGAAGAAATTCTAAAATCAAGCTCCATTTATTCTACAAGTTTCTAACATCACTTACACTCTATTTTGTTTGTACCTAGCAGTTGATCGAGGGGCAATATAGTTCGTCACTTTGGTTGGATAGGATTCTAACTTCGCTTTACCATGTTCTGAGGTTTCAAAGTTTGTAAAGACGAATTTTTAGGACGGGATGTTTCAAAAAATTTGATGGATTCATCAAATGTTTGAAGTTAATTTTCACATTCTGTGTAAGTTCTATTCAAGTTCTGTGATGATTTCAGTTTTGTGAATCAACTGGTCTATAATGATGTAATAATAGAACTTGAATAGAACTTACGCAGAACGTGAAAATTAACTTCAAATATTTGATGAATCCATCAAATTTTTTGAAACAACCCGTCCTTATAGTCTTTTTAAAAAAAATTGATTTTGAGGTTCAATATTGTGGTAAGTATTTTATTATTTCATTTTTTAATGGAAAATATTTAAATAGGATGCCTCCCAAGCTTGGAATTGCAATGGAAAATGTATGTGGAACCTTATCAAATAGTGTTAATAGCCTGCGTCTGCGCGGTTGAAATTTAAGAACCCGGCTTCGAGTGCATGTCTGACGCCACGCCGCGCATGTCTGACGACGCCCGCCACAAAACATCTGTTTACGTAAAGTTTCAAACAAAACTGCCATTGTAATTCGGTTTCGAATTCAAGAATTCGTCAAAAGATGGCACCACTTGCGTTAGCAGATCGCATGAAGACGTGCCCCTGGCAGGTATAAGTACTACGGATTTGTGAATTTGAGTATCTATCCGGATATGGAAAGATGACGGTAGTACTTTGAGTTGTGAATTATACTATCACGCGGCTACATATTACATGCCGTCTTTGCCTGTCACGGTTACTTTGTCCCGGTGACTGCTGTCACTGGATCCGAGGAACCAGCTATTTTTGGAACCAGTTCCTACAATGGTCACCAACACTCAAACTGGACGAAGCCGAACCAAAAGCCGCCTAGCAGCAAAAACCACGATCTCAGGGCCTAGTGGCAAAAACCTGCGGAGCGGGTTTTTAACTGCTAGTGCATTGAATTATTATGCCCTTTCTGGTTGAAAATCGTTCTATCTGCCCATTTAGGTATGTTCTAAAATGGTTAAGTCTACGTCCTATTAAATATTTTCCGTTAAAACATGTTAAATTAAAATACTTCTCCAAATCAGAAATTTATTTTATTTATTTATTTATTTTATTTTGAGAAACATTACATATTTTGTTATAATGAGCTTTGGCTGTCCAACTAGGCAATTTGCCCGTTTTAGAACAGTCAAAATGAACAGATATTTTACATGTAAATAGTGTGTTGACTATAATATTGTCTTAAACTTAAATATAACATTTGATAAATAATATTAAGGTTTTGATGGTAGATACAAGAAGTTACTTCTAAGTGTAAATTATATATTTATCAATAGAAAATAAAATATATAGAAGAGAAATAACAAGAACATTCCAAAAGAAAATAAAAAAGTGTTGGTAAATAGATTATGAGAAATCGTCTTTGGACACTTCTCAAAACAAGATAAAGTGAAGTTAGAACCTTGTCCAACTGAAGCGACGTAATGATGTAATGATCGTAGAAATCGGCCTTTGTTTTCAAACGAATTGTTAAATCTTATCACCTCTTGTATTACTAAAATAATACAATTGAGCAACATTGTATATTGTGTCCAACACTTTTATTTCTCACGCGTTTCAGTGTTTCAACTAACTCAGTGCCTACTCTATTTACAAGTCAACAATTATTATAACTGCAATTATTATAACCCGGAGGCTGGTGGTTTTAGATTAACGAAATTGGATGGAAAATAATGTGCATTTTTTTATTTTAATATGAACCATTCAGGTGCACTCTTTTTACTTATTTACACACGTAATAGTAATAGCAACTAGCCTAAATATTAATATGCAGCTAACCAAGATACATGTTTTATTGATTTATGATGGACATTGTTTAATTTTAACTCTTATTCTATTCTTGTTCATTATATAGACCGGTTATCACGTATAAAGGTTTATTTATTTTTTCTTTGTAATTTAATTACTTAAAATAACATATTTTCTGTACCTATTTTTTTACAATGGCACTACTCCAAAATTCAAACACGAGAAATTCTTTCTCTAATTAGTTGGGTAGCTTGTTAACAAGAAATTAATATATTGTAATTAGTTTTAAGAACCATATTGTTTACCTTTAAATCTGTTATATGTATGTATTCTAAATAAAATTAAAATAAAATAAAAAAATTGTATATAAATTAAATAAAAACAAATCACTTTGTATTATTATATTCACACTGTACCAAAGTGATTTGTTTTCATTCCATTAAAATGACGCCACTAAGTGAATTTCCGATTTATTGAAGAAGATATAGACGGCTTCCGGGGTCGAGGACTTAGGTGTTAATCCCGGCGTGTGCAACTAAATTTTATTCTGTTCGATTTGTGTTATTTCACATTTTAATAATTTAAAATAATATAAGGCATAATTGCGGCACGTTCCAGAGTGGAATGTATGTACTCTCAGAATCGCCATGGTGAAGAAAATTGAAACGTTGCTTGAAATGGCTATGGCTGGTTTTGGTGACCAGATATGAATAGCCAGGTTCTTCCCCACCTTCCTCCTCCACATATCCTTCCCCTCCGCACTACCTTCAAACTCACAACGTACCCAAATTAGATGCCATAGTCTCACTGACTCCAAGCAGTTGGGCGCATTTGTGACTCTTGTGCGGTATTCATATAAAAAAGATATTGTTTTATATTCAGATCCCAGACTGAAATTATAAAGTAACCGAAAACTGCAATTTTAAATAGAGGATCATAAATCAATTAAATGCGGTTTATAGTTTAAAATTATTATTTATTTAAAAAATTAGATCAAAATAATTTTTGTTTATGTAATGCACGTACTTGCTAAAATTTTATTGTTCCCAAGGCATTAGAAACTTTTACAATGAATAATAACGCCACGTAGTTCTTAATCGAATTTAATACAAATAATTATAATTGGGATATCAACACAAAAAACTATAGTTTCGGTAATAGAAATTTGTTTTGATAAAGATACTTATTTACACTAACGTCATATGCTCGAAATAATAACAACAGAACAAGCTAACAGTGAACAGGCAGTGCTAAGAAAAACACAGAACAAAAAGAGTTAAAAATCCAACTAAAATTTCTTTGTAATAAATATGAGCACTGTAAGTAAAAATCGAAACAGATAACAAGGCTTTACTTATTAGTTGAAACGTGACTTTTTATCAAACGTACCATTGTAATTGTGCTTTAATTATCCCTGCGTGACTTTTCTCTAATTGCTTTGAATTTAAGTGTCATTTTAAATAATTGGAATCGGTAATTTGAAAAATATATCAGACAAGCGATAAAGTTATTTTATATTATAATGAATAATTCCAAATTTGAAATGTAAATTTCTTTTGTTTATGTTGATAGATTTCGTGATTTTTCATGTACACTAACAAAGATAAATTTCTGATCGCATTCTCTAATAATTTACCATAACCATATCCTGAGGCAAATATTTTGTAAATGTTTTCAGCTTCACAATTCCTACAATAACATTATAATATCTCGTGATTTTTTAGTCAGTACTCGTATTAAATAATACATGCAATGTTATCACCAAGACAAATTTGACAAATTATTAGGATAACTTTTTCAAAACTCGTGATGGAAAAGACATTGCTTCTTGAAAATATGTGGTTTAATCTAAGGACGGGTTGTTTCAAAAAATTTGATGGATTCATCAAATATTTGATGTTAATTTTCACGTTCTGTGTAAGTTCTGTGATTATTTCAGTTTTGTGTAGCAGCTGTCCTATAAATATATAATAACAGAACTTACACAGAACGTGAAAATCAGCTTCAAATATTTGATGAATCCATCAATTTTTTTTAAACAACCCATCCTTAGGATTCTTGACATAAAATGCTCTTCAAATTTCAATGTGCCAGAGAGATATTCAGTTTTGATGAGACAAACAACAACAAAACTAAATTTCTGCTTAAAAAGTTTTATCATTTGAAAAATATTGCACTTTCATTTTAAAAGAGTAGATACCTCATTACCACTCAGTTGTATGCTAAGTCAGATTTTTCTTTAATATTACAATAGATAACGCATTACAAAAGCTAATCCTCTCTCTCTAAATGCGTAGCTCATCATTATGGACGTCTGCAGACGTTGAGCTTCTTTTATTAAACTGCGGTGACGTTTTTTGTGCTACAGAATATTTGGAGAATACTTAACAGATGTCGTTGAACGGTAATCACTTGGTTGTGGCAAGCGCATTACAGCTTTGGTAATCACGATGTTTATCATTTGTATAACATAAATATTATACACATGCCGTATTTTTAAGCTTAATTTGAATCTTGAAAATTATGAAGAAGCGACAGACGGAAATATTGTAGAATCGTGTCGATCGTTGATTTAGTGTCTACCGCTTTTTAACATTTAAAAACATAAAAAAATAGTTGGGGTGGGGTGAGAGGTTGGACGGTTACACGATTGAATGACCAGTTACGACATGCGGAAGAATTTTTTATTTGATTAAAAAAAAAATTTAAAAAAATTGGAGACGAAAATTTCATTTACGTTTTTTACGCCAAATACAATCAGGAATTATTGTTTAAAGTAAGCGAAGTACTTCCCTTAACAATGTACACAATTTATTTATTTATTATGATGATGGACACTGTAACGCTGTCCGTTGGCTAAAGAAGGAGGTAGCGAAACACGGCATAACACCCCAAAAACAAATAACAAAAATATTTGTTTATTATTTGAAACATTTACACGGTGGAAACAATTATTACATAAATAAAATTGCCATTGTGCATAAATATTAACACTCCAATTAAAAATGTTCACAGTAGTCGAGATTTAGTTATTACTAGGTGGAGACGTTACAAATGAAATAACAGAAATAATTATAAGCAAAATAAAATATAAAACATAGTGAGTATAGTATGGAGAAAGAGAAGAAAGAAAGAAAGAAATAAACTGAACGTATTTTTAGTTATATTTGCAAATTTCTCACAATAAACATACATATTCTTATTATTAACCCCAGCAGTACAAAATAGTTGATTAAAGTAAATATTAGTAGATAGGCACTATTCACTTCATTTTTTGCGAAAACGTTTAGAAAAAATATCAAATAAAACGATGGACGATGGCTACGAATACATGATGCAATTGCCTACACGTATTTATTTTTACATTTGAAAATATCAAAAAGTGTTTTAAATAATTGCACCCGACGCAATAATGCTGATGGGAAATCATGATTATTTACTAGAGGAGAGGTAGAATTTAGATGTCGATAAGAACAAGCGGCTATTATTAAAGATATAAAAAAATTATATTATGTAAACCCACTCATTACTTTTCTAAATTCAAGTACAATTAGTCGCAGCCTTGCCCGCCATTAAAGAATAATATAAAAAGAGAATAGCCGTAATGGCTGGCAGGAATAAAACTGAAACTATGGTTCATTAACTTGGTATTTGGAAGCCTGATCGTGAACTATATATACTAACTCGACGAATAAAGGCGGATAAATACCACGACACTTTTGTAGGGACATCATGACGTTTCACTATTTAAAAAATTATTTTAAGTCCCGCATTAACAACTTATTTTGCGTGAATAGCAACTTCTACAAACTGCCTCAAAATCAAAACTTTGTCCAACGCAACGGTACAATAGCTCCTCTCATTCTACACGAAATAGGCTAGGTTGCTTACGTAGAAGTGGCACAACAAATTGGGGAACCTGTTTGAAAAACTTTACTCAATAAAACACAACGATAATAACAGTAAAATATATTAATTTGATTGTCTGGGCTTTTAAAAACCCTTCAGAGAAAAATTGCTCAGGATTCCATGGATAGCCAGATGCACACATGTGTCCATCCTGGAAGAGTTAGGTATCCACAGGATGTTTTCAACTATCTGCCTACAACATCTTAAGAGATTTTGAACATGTTGCTCGCCAAATCGTGTACTCCAATTTGGAGAAACTCATAGTCACTGGCAAAGTTGAAGACAGAAGAAACAGAGGAACGTTACCAATGCACTGAAGTGATAAAAAATCACAGTGTCCAGTACGCCGGTGTCCTTGGCTCTCCCCTCCAGCGTAGAACCGCGAGGAGGGGAGGAACCTTGTCTAACATGCAAATTGGAGTATGGGTCACAATCCTCGGCAATGAGGAACCGACTTGAGAAAAAGAAGAGAAATAATTACTGCATAAAAAAAAAACTCACACAAACACCACCACTCCAAATATCTGTCAGTATTTTACCTTAGTTTTATTATTCTCCTGATATAATGAAGGAAGTACTTATACTTCGAAACCGGTATTGTTTAAAAGAGAGTGGTTTAATACAAATATACCTATATATTTATATTTTCAATAAAAATTTGTCTGTGTCCTGATATCATCTTAATGTTAGATCTGTTTTTTCAAGAAATCCTGCTTCAATGATCTTCACTGGCATACCTACGTCTAACCGGAAAATTTCTATAATTCATTAAACATTTATAACCACGATTGAAATTCAGTATTAACCAAACCGAAGTAGAGCATCTTCATCACACTGCCTACAAGGGTTTGAAAATAATGGTTTCCATAAATTTTCAACAATAATCATAAAACTAAAATAAATGTATATTTTGATGTAATTTGCGCCAGCCAGTACAGCAATGTCCCTGCCCTTGCCCTTCCGGAGCTTTCACCTTCCGCCTCCGTCGAAAGCGGCCGTTACGAAACGCGAGGGAAAATTTCGATTCGTTGCGCGCCTGCTAATGCGCATTGCCATTAATAAAATCTGCGCGGTACAAGCCCGTTGCAGAGCAAGATTGTATTATAAATTTATGAAGGTTACAGACGCGTGCTCGGAAGCTGTATACTATACTATATTTGTATCAGATCAGAGTGCGCCAACTCCGCTCTCTTCTTTATTAGCTAACAATCTTTAAAATATTGAAAACGAAAGTGACACTTCTGCGAAAATGCCTGTGGCGCCTTCGTGCATACAATTTCTCCAATTGGAAAATGTCATCAAAGTAGTTATTTGAAAGAACTGCAACTAACTAACGGCAAATTTCTCAAGAGATGTACGCTTTATTATTATTGCATATTTATTATTATTATTAACATATTACGGTTTTTTTTAAACTTGGTACTGTGTGTTAGATTTTCATCAGTCTGAAGCAGCTAGAATTTCGAAAACCTCATTTTTTTAAATGTGTAGTTGAAAGAAGTAGGGCGTGGCGAAGCTTAAGGCGGTACACAACCCTAATAATTTTTGTTTGCTCAAAACTCACATTTTAATCATTTACGGCGAATTCGTAACTAATTAACATTTTTATTCCAACAGACCCCTGGGGATGTAAGTTCTTTATATTTAAAATTAATAAAAACAATACCTTACCATTAATATATTTTACGTACAACTATTTAAAAACTTTATAACAAGTTTTTCAACTACAAAGTTAGCGGTGAGCACCAGATTTTATTTTTCTAGACGATGAATTGATAACTTCGGGAGGGATTCATAAAGAAATATCTTTAATATTTGTAACACGTTCTTCAGTATTAATTAAAATGAACGCGGCGGAAAGGTCGAATCTCCAGGCCCGCTACGGCGAATTCGACCGTACGTTCGTCTAATACGCCGTGCCGCGGGCGTATATTTGTTTACACGCTTTCTTCACTTACGTCGTTAAGATTCCCACATTATTTGTCTTCTTCTTCTTTTCTTTGATAGAGCAAATTCGACAGTAGGTCCGTCCAATACACGGGTCGCGAGTCGCAATTTGTGTACACGGCTCTTTTACTTACGTCATTAAGATTCTGAATATATTTTAGGGTATATTGTCGTCTTAAGATGAAGCTATACGTGAAATCCTATTTAGATACTATTAAGATTCATCTTTACGACGAATCGGTTTACAGTATGAACATTAAAAAATATGCTACGGATAAATTGAAGCATTTACTAGCTTTTCTATATATTGGAATTACAATAAAATTATTATTAACATAACAAAAAATATAAGCGTAAACCACCAAAAAAATGTTTTTCATGACTTAACTATGAAGTAATTTAAGTATTTTTTTTTAAATACCCCTTTATGGCTAAGACTATTTTTGAGGTTTTGTATGTTCTTACTTTTTTCATTCTTATAAAATTATGAACAAAATAAATAAAAACCACTTTTTCGCTTACTTTCCTCGTGCAAATACGACGCCCGATTTTAAATTTTGTAGGCATGAGAATCGAAATATTTCTAGCGTTTATATTCTTCTTAATGCTACATCACTTTTAGATTAATTTTTATTATGAATTGGCTCACATTATAATTACAAAATATGTTGTGGATAAATTGAAACTTTTCCTACCATTTCCATTGAGTGGAATTAAAATACAATTGTGAATTACTTTATAAAAAATATAAATGTAAATTTTGTCTCCTATAAAATTTTCACAAAATAATAAAAACCGACTTTTGCGCTTGAAATCGTTACCTCTAGACTAGTTTGCCAAGCAATTTTTATGCCTATTACCTAGAAACATTCGTGGCGATACAAAGCAAATTAAGAATACATAATTTTTTTTAACTTGTCTTTTGAAGTAGTAGCTTGCTGTATGACGTACGTACATAACATAACACACATAACTTATCACGCAATATAGAGAAAATTTTATTTTGCTTCGCGTTATAAAGTAAACCGAGTCCCAAATTTCATTATAGAGAAATGCTGTTAGGCTGAGGAAAGTGTGGGGTAGGTAAGAGAAAAGTCAGAAAGTTTCTAATGAATTAGATCTGGTCACTAAATGTAGCTCTAGTAACTTCAAGCTACGTTTTTATTCTGCATGATGAATGATATCATTTTAAAAGATCCCAAAATTTCATAAGTAGGAAATAGGAAGCAATTTAAATGTAAGCATTTGTATAGCAAAAAATAATTTATTCCGAATCATTACAAAACACAGAGTTGTTGTTTGAATTCTGCATGTGATTTCCAATAACAAAAAGTTGTGGTTCCGAACACAAGTTTAGCTATTGCTGTTACAATTTATGTACGGTTATTACAATAAACAATGCTACTGTAAGTAGGTGTCGATGCACTAACGCTGAGAAGCTGACATTGCAAGGACGCTATTCGTTACATCCCGTTGTTAGTAGTAATTGTTACAGTGACTTCCGCGGTAAGAAGGTGGTCTTTGTTAGAGTTAGTCTCGGGGTTTTTTTGTACAAATCAATCAACGTACTTCTCAAGTTGTTTGTTACGATGATAAAACCTGTTACAAATTTAACAGTACAACGTAAAACACTGATTTTTTTGTATTGTTTGCTACCTTGTATTTAAATTTAATGACAATTAGTTTCGGACACATATATGTCTTTTATGTATATGACACTTTATTTGAACTAGTGGTCGCCTAATGGCCGTGATGACAAATCGATTACGTTAGGTTAGGTTATGGGCTATTTTTTCATAATGATTTTTCGAAAGGGTGTTGAAATGCCACTTTGTTGATTTATCGTGGAACCATATTACACAAGACATCAAAAACACTAACTTCGATTATGTTTATGCCTGAGTAACTCTGGTTCAATGAATTCGGATTTACTTTGAATTTAAGTTTCGTTTTCACAATTGGAACTGATGTATCAATTATTCAGACAATCGATAAAGTACCTACCTATAATACAATACAATATTTTTTTATCATATATTTTTAAATATTCTATATTTTAAATGTATATTTCTTACGTTTAAATATCCTGGAGTTAAACTTGACAAGTAAAATCAAATTTTGTGTATTTTTCAAGGGTCTGCGCTTTCTCGCTAACGTGCAATTTTCAATCCTACAATAATTACAAAGTCCCGTGATTTTTATGAGTTTTCGCTAACTAATAATAAATATTCAACTTAACGACAATCATAAAATAAGCTTCGATTCCATTTATAATGCATGAAATTTTAAAACCTTGTGCACATAATAATAAATTTTGTCTTAATTTATCGCCTTTCTACATAGGAAACATTAAAAAACGGTAATTTTATTTTCTCTACCTTTAAACCGTTGATAAATGTGATACTTACTATCGATTTTCTAAAAAATCCGTTAGCTAATAACAATATTACATTTATTGTTATTAATCGTTGGGTAATTTTGAATAAATAATAATATTGAACAGCCGACACAAGATATTAGATGAAGCTGCATATTAACTGAAATTTTGTAATATAAATGCATTAAAACGTCTCACATGAATATTTTAAATTCCACTTTGCATCGTCAAATCAATCAAACGAAAATTATTTTTCCTTTTTAACTGGTATCTCCGGATATTAATGTTCGGTGAATTGTGTCGATTTTTCAAATGTCATAACACATAAGATAATGTCTACCGGGATGTTTTTTTTATGTAATACGTATGTACACTTTTTATGTTTATATTGTATCTCTGAAAGTACCCATTAATTTTATAACCACAAATTTTGTAACATACGCAGCTGCATTAACAAAACGATTTTTGTATAATGTATACTTTTGTAAATAAATCATTATACGTGCCTATAAACGAAATATATTGTTGATTTATTTCTTATAATATAATATCTTCTCTTGTCGTCACTGTTGATGAAAACCTCTGGTTTTTTGTAGCGATTGTTTATTGTTTATTTTAACTTTATTTATTTAAACCTCAAATAATAATATTTGGCTTATTTATAAAGCGCCATTTTCATGAAAAATCATAACAAGGGCGCTGACGTGAATAATAAAGTAAAAGCATGTACGTTTTCAAATTAGTAACTATATGGACAATTATTAAATGACATTACGACACGCCTTCGAAAAATACATGAGATTTTTTTTTTTTTACATGAGCTCCACACAGGAGGCCCCGAGGAAAATAATTTCCCTCAGGGCCTATGTCATCTTTGGGGATGCTGTGTGGAGGGTTTTTTAAGGAAAGGAAGGGAAGGGGAGTTCTGGGAAGGAAAAAGGTTTAAGGGGTGGGTAGGAATCTGGGGATCAGTGTGTCCTGGTCATCCGCCTCCAAGACCTAGACAAACTTCACCCCATGAACCCGGGCACCCCTGCTAAATCACCAAAAGTAGCGAACTACTTGGGGTGACCTATGGCAGAGGTGTTGGTTATCCAATAAAGGTTCCCGGGGCGGCGGTACCCATTCCCGCCCCCCAAATTGAATATAAAGATAAAAGGTTATTACCACGATCGTGATTTAAATTCAGGACCGTTCGTTCTTCGGACGACTGCTACTGCTTCAGATAATTTCTTCCTACTTTGTTGCAGATTAGACCACTTTACTTTCAATGTACAAATTATAAGTTTTTCCTAATACATTGAATTTAAAAAAACAGAATATTTAACAAATTAATTAATTTATAATTTTTTTTAATAATTTTAATTATGATATTGTAACGGTATGGTCAATTTAATAAATAAAATCCGCACTTTTATTCCGTAAACACAATTTGTCTTTATTTGGGTATAATCAATTTGCAAGTATACAGTTCAATAATCGTAACACACAGTAGTTTATCAATAAAAACTACCACAATACCTTTATGGGTATTTCTACACTAAGTAGCCCAAAGGAAACCAATTGTTCCCTAACCACTCGTCACCTTATGACAAAGGCTGTACGAGGACCTTTTCTCTCTACGGAGACCTGAAGCCGCGCGAGCTAATCTCGGAAGGCAGACTTCCCATTTTTGGGTTTTGCTTCTTTTATATCGGTCCGCTACCCTAGCGGTGTTGGGTGTAAGGGACAAGCGATGTTAGAAAGGGAGAGCTTTCTGTATTTCAACACTTATACTAAAATAATTAGATTCGCTACAATATTAATTTATTATCCTAACGAAGAAAACATAGTTTTTGAAACATGACGATAATTTTAATTGTATAGTGGTGTATACAAAGTTATTTGTTTTCATTAAATCAATAACGACGCCATATAGTGGATTTGCGAAGTTTGAAGAAGAAATTATAAAAAAATTCTTCAATAATCATAATATTAAAAATAATGTAAACATTATGTAAAGTTTTTTTTAAAATAAATAACGGTCATCGAGTGACACCTTGTTTTAGAGCAACGCTCGTGTTAAAAAGTCAGAGAAACGTAGGTAAATAGCATTTTTCAATGAGAACAAAAAATAACAAATAATTGATATGAAATTGGACAGAAAATAGAAGAAGAGAAAAAAGAAGTAAGAAGAAGAGAAAAAAAGTGTCCTACTATTTTACAAAGTTTAATAATTGAGAAATACTAACGAAAATAAAAATTTTGTAATTTTTTTAATTCAGTGTAATTTGTTCGAAGTTTATAATAGCAGATAATTATTAAACTATTTCACTCCAATACATTTGTAAAATTATTGGGTTGTGGTGGTGTTTCAGTACGGGAGAGCTATAGAGCCAAGAAAACGGTCTATTGCTGTTCGAAAAAATGGTAAGGTTTTCAATGTTGGAATAATGTTTGTAAGTTTTGAAAAGGTTTGTTTTTTTATAAATAATTTGCATTGAAGGGACTTTAAATTCTTGAATCTAATGGCTTATTAAAAATGATTTTCATTAATATTCTTATTATAGATATTACATATTTATAATTATGTATAAAAATTTCGACAAATAAAATACGGGCATGTGCCTTACGTGATACCTAGACTGAACAGTTTATTTATAAAAAAAAAACAGTTTATTTATAAAAAGTATGAAAAAAACTATGCCCAAAAACTTATGCTATGAATACAGAATTTTTTTTTGGTTTGATACGGTTTGAGATTTTCACGGCCAAAAAAACTATCTTGATTTATTTTTGGGGTAGTATTGTGCTACCATCTTCTTTAGCCAACGTTTCGAACAGCGTTATAGCGTCTTAATTATACAACTGCCCCAATGATGGACACTGTAATTCTGACGCTCTCCGGTTGAAGAAGGAGGTAGCGCAACACGGCATAATACCCCAAAAATTAATCACGATATTTATGTTTTTAGTTGATTACGCAGTCCATTATTGTTCACTCTTCAACAATATTTTCTTTACACTTTCATTCTCACTTTTGGGATTCCCACTGTTCCTCCTGCCAGTCACGTCTGATATTATCATGCATTAGTAAGCAGAAGAATTATTTCAACCGAATGTGGGACCAGTCTTTCGAATGTGGGACCAAATAAAGACCGCTAATGTGCTCGGAATACTAAACGGAAAGAAATTTCTCATTCATCACTCAATAGAAGCCACGACTGTACGCCGTTGTATTTTCCTTAATCTAAACGCTGCAATTGCAGAATTGGTGATGTTTTTAGCAAAATCGGATAGATATGGTAAATATACGAATTTACAGTTAAAAATTGTTATAGGGATTACAGATGCTGCCGGATACCATTAGTGGAAGACAGGGATAGAATTTGATACCCAAGTTATTAAATATCATGACAAGAAGGATCTTCACTATTCATGTTTGAGTCTTGGGCAAGTTGTTTCTCAGAATTTGAACAATTTATTCATCAATTTTTAAAGTAAATTTTCGATTTCTGTGAAGGTTCTATTCAATTTCTGTTATTATATCATTATTGGCCAGTTGTTTCAAAAAACTGAAATAATCACTGAACTTGAAAATTAACTTTTAAATTTGATAAATTGTTGGAACAAATAACGCTCATCTGTAATTCGGGCGTCAATTAGATTTTTTAAAATTCATTCTTGTATATGTTGAATGGGATGTTGTTTCTCATAAGCTATTGAGAATTTACTTTTTACTGAAGTTATATAAGCAATGATTGTGGTCATCCCGAAACTCTGAATAATGTGCATTCATCACGCCATTATTTTGGCACAGAGTTATACTAGAAATTATAATTGTTAATTCAATATTGTCTTCTTCAAGGGTATATTATTAAGCAAATAAATTTAGCATTATCAACCTTTCCCTTTTTATTACGGATTTCTGTAATGATTTTTAACCTGCTTAGTCCAATTGTAATATTATATAAAAAAAAACGGCCTGCTTTTTGTACCACTTGGTTCATACGTCGATAATACATACCGCCCATTAAACGATTTGATACAGAATCGCTGGAGATTTTCTCAGGCGATAAGATTTAAGTGTGATGCCCCCTGACTAACCTGCAAGATTATATCCCATTGTGTTTGTAGTACGTTGTACCTAACCGACACGAATAATAAAATAACTTTAAACTTTTGACTCGTCAACAGCACAGTCCAGAAAAATCTGTTCTTAGCTGTTGTCTTGTTTTAAAATGGTTATTTATTAGATGCACTGCTCTTCTTCTGAACGTTGACTCTTTCTCCGGTCCATGCCGATTTTGGTTCGTGTTTTAAATAATTTGTCCAGCTTAAGAAGCTGAGAAAGTCAACATTCCGATCATTAAGGTCATCATTATTTACTAAGCACGTCGGTGAGTTAGATTTTGACCAACATTTCTTATGGGTTTCGTTCGAATATGACGCATTTTGGAGAGGTGGTATGATATTTCATTCAAAAGTATTTCTGGATTACCGCTTAAGGATTTCAATTAGGTCTTTAACGAAATTGTTAGTTTATTTATTTCTATCAAAGCTTCGAATTTACAAATAAATATTGAACTTGATATAGTTGCTTCCAGGTTCTTTCACCAATTAAACTTTTCTATATGCCGATTTAACGGTGCTTACATTAGCTGAAATATGCACGTAAGCCAAATTTCTCCTTTGATTATAGATTGAGTCATGTTGTCAGTTTTCGAAATTCCTGTGCGTACCATCATAAATTATTCTGCATTTCGTCTACTAGTTTGAAGTAATATTATTTTTTATAATTTAAATTATTTTTTCAAATTCTAAAGCTTGTTATATGAATCCTAGTCCTAATCAATCGAGCCACTAATCTGTCACAGTTTTTAGACGGTATCCGTAATGTTGTTCGTAACAATTTCAATGTACATTGGTAGAGGTAGTTTTTGGATTCATAATTTACTTATTTTTCCTTTGCTTATGCGTTCCGGAATAAGTGGCCTGGGATAGGTAATCAAAACTATGTGTGTTGGATGGGTGTAACGGCCGTGAATTATGGCTCTGCATTGTCTTTATAACCACCGTTGTCAGAATAGAATTGCCATATGCAAGTAATTTGCAGAATGTGTCGATTTGCAAGACAACCGACTTTGCATAACAAATAATGGTAATTCCACAAATTGTTTGTAATTCGAGATGCGCTTGTATTTTGTTGTCTGGACATTCTATTCAAAGTAAATGCAAACAATGCACCAACTATTAGCGTTGACTTGTAACATTATTGCTTTTTTTTTATTCTTGAGTTCAAAGTTATTTCCTAAATCTTCCAGGCCGTTTGACTGTTCACATTTTTATTGATTATTATTTTAGCAACACGTTTCTTTTATACGCAATCTGTAAATCCATTTTAATTAAAAATATATGCAACAAAGTAATGGATGAAAGCGAACGTTACATCACTTCATGGCCATGGAAATAATGTACGATTGATGTATTTGGGTGTCCTATTTTATCTCTCAATTACTTTGATTTTTTGACAGTCACTCTTTTTAATAACATTTAGTGTAAACCCGCAGGGTTCCCACCCTTTTATTAGATTATTAATACACCATCGAGTATTTCTTTCTGGTTTTGAATGGCATCTTCTAAGCGGAACTTGGACTTAAGACTTTATTGAAAATAGCGTAATTGGAGTAGTATCACCGCTTGAAGACTTCCTGCCTCAGGAACCTGTTAAATTGATTTAATGGATGTACCTGTTCTCCAAAGATCGTAATAATGGTAAACCTCCGATAGTAGAAGTCCCTTAATTGAGAATAAGAAACACATCATCAAAGAAGACCAAACCATATCATGGCGCTATTGCATTTCCGAATCGGATTCCAATAGCACGCTTCATGAATCCAAAACTGCATCCACCTTCCTGCCGCTCTTGCTCGCTCGCTACTTCCGCATACGTGCATCTTTCAGCTAACACCGGTCATTGTAATTACGTCACTGGCTGATCGAAAAGCGCCTACTAACCGCTAACCACGTAGAGTGAAAGTCGAGTCTTGCTTCTTCCGATTCTCAATACTTACATATATATATATCTATACATTTTCAAAACTAATTGCACAAGACGAATTGGCGTCCTCATGCGGTTATTGGTTATTTATATGTAGGTAAGATACATGATACACGCAATATAGGTGTTTTGGTGTGTCCTAGATTTTACCTCTCCACGCTCGGTTTTTTTTGTGCTAAATCTTATCGACAGATCGAAGGTCCCACCAAACATTCCTACATAACGGAGCAAACTTTGTGACTTGTTTTTGTGGCAGTCTAACAATCGTCGTTTTTTTGTCCACATTGAATTTTTTTTCGTACTTAGTGGTCTTTTCTCTTGACACGTCAACTCTACGTGATGTCCCTATTAAAAGACAACTTTTTTAAATACCGGCAGGTGCGCACTTACAATAATTGCACGTAGAGTGCTCCTTAGTTACTTTAAAACTCAATTTGACGCATATCGCAGTTTGAACTAGCCATATTAAAGCACTAAAGACTTTCTTAAAACTTGATATACCTTTTTGTTCGGATTTTAGATTTACTTAATTTGAAAGATGTCTTCGTGACAATATTTGCGTACATCGCTTTTCAATTTGCACTGTCTCTAATAGCATGGCTAGATTTATTATTTAACCAAGACTAATTCTTCCGAAGGGCGATAATAAGTAATAGATTCCTTGTTTGCGGAAGTGTTGAAACAAAATCTTGTCTTATTTTCTCGCATTTACCTAATGTATTCAAATAATACGAATACGTACAAATTATTGAACCCAATTTAGTGTCCATCATCGGATTAACTTCCAACCGGATTCCACCTGCGCCCAAATTAGTTGGAAAGATTGACCAAATCTGGTTTCGGCTTATTACTGACATTTTTATTTAAGTTTGTGACATCTTCACCTTAAATCTTTCGCTGGCTACATTGTTAACATTATCAGTTATGATAATTATCGAGGCATTTTCTTGTTCTTTCGAATTGTCTAATGTACTTTGCTTGTCATTGACGTGTAGTATTTATAACAATTGCTTCGTCCTTGTGAAATTTGTTGTTGGTGGTGATTAAGTGATTACAGATTACAAATTCAGATGAACTGTTGTACACTTTTATACTTATTAATGTGCTATATCTTTTTAGTAAAGAAGTTAAATATCCCTAGTTACTTAATGTTAACATAAATACCTCTAAGTAAGTTACTGCAATCATTTTGTATCCGCAAAGATTATCGATAATTTAAGTGTGTTCGTGTACACATTACATATTAGGCGTTTCACAATTGGTTTTCACAAGCCTCTTAAAAAATCATAATGCAAATTGAGTTGGCTGTCCAACGTAAATTACGACAAAACAAACACAAATTATCTAACCCGCGTCTCCTACGCAGATTATTGTCTCCGTAGGAGAACACTGCAACAGTACTCAATACTTGACACTCGAACAGCAGTGAAAGCAGACAAATAGATCGTTAGTTTACCAACAAAATTAATTACATTGGTTCCACAACGGTCTATTCAGGAAGATGTGGCTCATCAGGAAGCTAATTGATGTCAGGCGTGTCGAGCAAATAGATCAGTCAATTTTCACGCATTGGAGCAAGATACGTGAACACATCACAGCAAATTTCTCTAGGATGGCTTGTTTGAAAGAAATCTCCAAATTGATAAAAAAGAAACACAACATATTCCGTGTTCTTGACAGTTATGGAAAGTTTTTATTGGAACCCTCGCTTGCTTACTGTGAGATAAAATCACCAAGGCTGTCAAATCTCAAGGTCAAAGATGTTTTGTTTCATTTACTAGATTTATGTCAAATCCATAAAACTATAAATGTTTTATTAATTTATCTAATCAAATTGTTATAGAAGAGCATCGTTTTGATTTTAGTTACGCAATTTACAAATGTAAACAAAGGTTATGTTATTTATCCGGTCATTGATGATGTCTGCGGCGTGTTATGTTGTGTTGCGAAACAGGGAATGATTCAAGGCACCTAGCACTGCTCAGTGCACGTAACACGAATTGATAATCGGCACTGCGTTGTATCATAGAAGAATTCTCAGATAGTGAAAGCAGTTGGCGATGGTCACCGGCGCAATTTCTCCACTTGTTCCGAGTTGCGGAGTGAGCGTGCTCGGAGTCCGAAATAATCGTGAAATGCGGCCCGGGGCTATCGGACTCGGCACTCGACATTCAGCGCAGCACTCGCGCTCCGCAACGGGCATTCAACAGCCCATGCGTTATGAATTCATTTGGGGAGAAAACGTCACAGTGGTCGTACGACAGGTACCCGAGATAGCCTGTTCCATCAGCTGTTTTAGACAGACAATAACAATGAAATTAACCCCACTTATTTGGACATTCACCGCACTGCGCCTATTTGGTAGTGGGACGATGTACTATAACAGTGTTCCGCAAACTTTTTGTGGTCAAGGTACACCTACCAAAATAAAAAAATTAGAGGTATACCAAAGAAAAAACAATTTTTATTTAATATTTATTATTAAAATCAATATACTTAATATGAAAACATATTTAATGAGATATGTGAGTCTCAGGCGATCAAAATTTGGAGCAATCGTTGATAAAGTTTCTCTTATCTCTTCGACGATCGTCCTAGGGGTTCTCTTTTTTTATGTCGTAGTGGGAGTTAAAAACCCCAATTCGCATAAATAGGTTTTGATAAATGGTAGGATAATTGCAATACAAAGCTTTGAAATCAGTGGATTCTCGTTTTTTATGCGTAGCCATTTTGATATTCATTTTTTATGCGTGGTGAAATCAGTGGATACTCATTTTTTTATGCGTAGCCAAAAATGTGCTGGCTCTATTTCGGAAAATTTTACTTTTAATGTCTGATCAGTTTTTGTCTTCAGAATTCTTCCTGCTCGTTCGTTAAGTGTCTAAGGAAAATGGTATCTAAGAATGAATTTCTAACCCAGTCCATAGGTTGCAGGTCACACTTAGGAAAATACGAGTTCATTTATTCTGCTGTGTTTCACTAGCCTATGCTTCCGAGTGTTTTGTAATCGAAGCCTGCACTCTTTTTATTAAATTGGCAGCCATGACATTAGGGAACATTTCGTTACTATATACCATTGGGCGTGGCTGATCCATAACACCAACTTAGGTTTCAATCTTATCCGATGACGTTAAAGTATTAGAATTCTTGCCTTGTTTTTTTGGTTAGGTACGCTCATTTAAATGGGCGAATATGTTCGCCTGGCCTATTTTACTACCGATCCGATAGTCGGATCGCTTGAGCTGGTGGAGCGTCGCAATGTTATTTTGTTACAATGTGGCATTGCGGTGAGGCACACCAGCTAACGACCACGGTACACCACTGTGCCGCGGCACACACTTTGCGGAACACTGTAGAAGAACACCACACTTTTCTATTTCGACACCCGTTCAATCAATTCTACTTTCATACCTCACACAATATCATGGGTGTCAAGAATGTATTTAAGAACTATAATAATTAATGCTTTCGCCCCTCGCCCAGAATTATGTCTTCTCCAGTTACCAAATCTCGTCGGCTTTCTGTCTCACCAACTTGTTTTCAATTCATCTAATGTGCCATATTTGTAACCGAAACATTTTATGACACTGCTTTTAAACATAGTTATATTTTGTGTCTTCGTCTCACACTCTGATAAGTCGATTTTTATTACCTTGCCCCCTTTTCAGCGGTAAAGGCTTTTTATTCAATTGCCTTTGTTCCAGTACCTTTTGAAATTGTAAAAAAACCTCCTCTTTCCTTTCTGTTTGATCCATATATTTCACGGTCACAAATTCCATTTAATATCTGCTTCAAGCTTTGCGGGTGTCATTATTACCGTGTTACACATTATTTGTGTATAAAGTGTGCGACGACAATAATTCGTTTTACCTTTTAGGCATTGCCTTCATAAGATATTATTAACGCATGTCCAAATACTTTCTACCAGTGGAATGGTACGTGAGCGCGAGTTTTTCTGCTGAATTATACTGAGCCGTGGCGAACATTATAATATATGTAATGTTTATGATGAATGATGACGTACGTGAACTGTTGCACGTAGGTCTAGTATGAACAGTTTAGTTGGATCTGGCATTGCAAATATCGGACCAATTAGTTAAAATTAAACGGAATAGTAAACAAATACTTCCAGTAAAGTCCCGTTTGTGATCGGTTTGCTGTTTTTCTCTAAACCTTTTGACACTGTTCTGTGTTTCATGGCGTGGTGACTTTATTTATTAGAGTTGGTTCTTCGTGGAGGCAGATACAACAAAAAAAATTGTGACTTCTGTCAACACGGCAAGAAAATAAACATAAATTAGCGAACCAATAAAACACGCATCATGCAAATCCTTCATTGGAAATTTTGAATTTTGCATGTCTTAACACGCTGCAGTATTGTAAAGACAATTTAATTTGCATGTATATTGAGCAGTCTATTTGGCACCCGAGACCTCGTAACGATTCTCCTGTCGATTAGCACCAGCCTCTCGGAAGATATAAACAGATTCAACTTTCGATTTCACCCACTTCACATAACGATTTTTTGTGATCGATTGTGTTGTAAGACCGGCGTGTTAGGTCAGTTGAATAATTATATTTGGCAATACGGTACAATAGTAACATAATGCATGCTACGAAATGTAATTTTTGCGTTCGATTGGGCACGTCGATTTGCGCTTTTGACTGTCTTTATTGTTAGATCACTTCTTATTCATTTTGCTCTATTATATAATATATTTTTACTTACTTTCAGGCACTTTACTTTTTATAATGTTTTTACTTCAAATATAATAACATTTTTCACGGAGCTCCGCGCTCGTGCCACAAATGGGTGATGATTAACTTGACCGACATGACTTATTGCATTTTTTTTATTTTCGTAATACTGATAGCTCTTTTGCGTTACTGACTTTCACGAGTTAGTCTTCAATTAAATAATTTGTTCATTTCATGTATTATTCCCAGGCCTACCCACATCTTTGAATTCTGCAACATGTTGTTGCATTGTTATTTCGATCAATTCTCATTCTTAATTACAATCGTTTTTTCTCAAATGTCCTAGTTTTGCGCAAATCTGCAATAATAAAAATATTATTATGCCAATGTTTATTTATTGTTTTATTATTTTATTGTTTTTGTTCTTTTTTGTTCTTTGGTAATTATCTAGTTCAGTATAACTCTTGTTGATTTGATTCATGTGTCGTGCTGTTTTTCGTCCTCCTGTTTAAAATCTTGTTCAGCTCAGTGCCAGTGACCTGACTGACCCATGTTAGCAATGTAACCTAACCTAACCACATTACTGCTAACTATGTATGTGGGTCACGCTGTGAAGAAAACACGCAACATATTAACGGGCATTAACAACTGTGAGGCAATTCTAGAATTGAACTTTTTATGGCAAATTATCAGGATTTAAAGACAGGAAGTTAAGTCATACCATGATGTTGCTGTTTTACACATATTGACGGTAACATCAAAGATGGTTATAAGATTTCTGGTTATCTTCGTAGATTTTATCACTCTGATAAAATGAAAAGACCGCTTAACTAAGCAAAGATATTTTAAAACTTAATGGCTTTTTTATACTGCTTCGCCCGAGATTTAGAATGAAAATGTTGAACAAACAATATTACGTCTTACTTACTTTTGATGGATAAATTATGCCCGAGAGAGTGCAACAAGGCACAATAACTCAAAAATTAATCATGATCACTGAAAGTAGTTACTTGATATCATCCTTACTCCATGCTTTCAGCAATGGAAGACGTTATAAATGCCATGTTTCGAAAATGTGTAAATTATCCTAAATAGTTGGCTCATTGAATTAAAATTTATTGCCAAAAGGCAAAAAGCCTACCTTTACTGTAGATTTAGTTTTCCCATAGCTAATTTCAGTTACTAGAGCTTTTAGTTCAAAAACTTTGGCAAAATCGCTCGCCAATGTCGATAGATCACATCCTCTCCTATGTCTTGGCAAATTCCTATGAAAATGGCATCGCTCTGAAATACTTAATAATTACATAAATTTCTGAATGGGGCTTTATTATATCAGCCTGCTCCGTCGTAGAATTTTATTTTTATATTCATATCAATCCCATTTCTGCATTAGATATTTTTTATTGACCAGAGAGCGCGGTAGATAATTATTCTCGTTTTAATTACGTTAATATTTTATGTATGCAATAAAATGCAATTAAAACATCATAACATTCACGGTAATGATTAATACCGTAACATGATTTTTTTTAAATTTGTTTGATAGTTTTGGTTGAAGAACATCTTGCATAACGTAACATATTGCCATCGACCAAATTTAACAACCTTATTTATATTCTGTTATTTGTTGCGGAACAATGTCAGATTTTACTTTTTTAAATGAAATTCTTCAGTCTGTTTATGGGCAGCGGAATTATTTGTGATGTAATATTCGAGAATCGCAGACATATTGTTATATCATTCACAGTATGATTTATTGAAGTGTAGGTAGAGATTGTAATAAATATTATTTTCGTTAGCATCAATCTGTTAAATTATGTTTCAATGTTGGTAGCAGTGTATGTGTTTAACTTCAATTTTATCAGATGTCTTCCGAATGATTTCCGTATTTTTTATTGTTTGCTGAAATTGGATAGTGTATCAATCCATCTAATTGTTATGCAGATTTAGTATATTGATTAGTTCTTTTATCTCGAATAATTTCTCATTCCCGCATCGCTTCTTCTCTTACTAATTAAGGCGACGCGTCGGATGTTATTGGTTAGTTCTCACCCCGCCGCTCAAGCTTACAGATGTGATCGCTGGAAGGGATGATACAGCTTTGATGACTGATATTAGGTCATGTGTTAACTCTAGAGAGCAAGTTGCTTCCCGGTGCTTCTTCGAGTGGAACTCTGGCAGAATTGCACCACGAGACGCTTTGTAGACCGTCAGCTTTCGGAGTTTAGTTAACCCAGAGAGAAAATACTCGTTGAAACCTTTTTGATAAAACGAACTTAAGGGAGCAATTAAGTTTCCTTCGGGAGGACCAACACAGGTGTAACCTGTTTATCAGTGAACCCACAAAGTTATTGTTGAAGCGTATATCATACGTATACTGTCTTACTATTATTGAACTACTATAAATACGTGTCATACATGCAAATTGAATATACCAAAAATAAAGACTAATTGCGTTAAACTTGTGCATTTTATTAATTGGCCGTTACAATAGCGTTTTTGTAAATGGATTTTCTCAGAAATGTACTATTTCCCAATTAAATTTGCAGTAAACCGCAATTACAATTGCGATTTACAATTAGTTGAAAAACGATAATTTCTGATAATTTGTGCCAATTTATGCCAAAAGTAAAGAACAATTTCCGTTAATTAAGAATGCACCGGATCCGAGAAAACTTCCCAATCTTCATCTTCCTTTCTCTTACCTTCACAAGAGAAATAAATGTTCAAAATATTTTTTGTAAAGAGAATAGTAATAAATTATGGTACATATATGATTATGTGTTAGGATTTTCTCTTCATCTTCAAGAAGCAATTTGCGAGACTCTCGTAATCCGCGGTTACCAGGATTTAGTGTTACGCTACCATTGTTACGAATGAACATAACACAAATTTCACTCTGATGGTGGATACTGCAAGACAGTTCGAAATGTTGGCTCGATAAAGAGGAAAAGCAATGCAGCATAAAATGATGCATTTTTTTATTCACTTCCTAAAAATAATTTTAATAAAATCTCTGTCAAATTTGTACTTTCGGCTGTGTATTACTTTATTAAACAATTTATTGGCGAACAAACCTGTCCCGCCTCAAATATTTATAATTAATTCCCTTTTAGATAGTTGTTTAACTCAAAGAAGTGGCTGAGAGAAAATGCGTGACGTAAGGTCGTTAATAATTATTATCTTTGTACTTCTTGGTGTTGTTTTTCCAGAGTAATTTTATTTACTTTTATTTATTTTATTTATTATGTGCATCTATATAAAAAGGTTTACATATATTTTTTTGTCCTTGCCTGTCTCAAGGAAATCCTGTGTCGAGACAGACTAGTTTACAAATATTTTATAAGTATTAATTAAGTACATTTTTCAATGAAGTAAAAATATTTGACAAAAATTTTCAGGTTGGTATGTAGTGGTAACAATAATGAGATAGAGGATTATATTTGGGTGAGGTGACTAATTATTGTACGACCTTTTTCGATGGTACACTGTTTGATCAGGATTTTGTATTTGTTAATATTATTCGATTGTCTTATTTTGTCATGTAGGTTATTGTATATTTTAGACGCAATGTATTTGAAATTTCTTTGACCAAATGTTGTGTTCGTTTTAGGTGTTTGTACGAGTTCTTTGGTTTTGTGCCGCGTGTTTACAATATTTTGGGTATTTTCATAAAATGTATGTGTTTTATTTTTAAACAGATGGGTTAAGATAGTTTTTGTGTAAATTTGTCGAGTATCTAATGCATGGAATATATCGAATGTTGAATATTTTTACAGTACTTGTTATTATGGGAACTTTAAGAATAACTTTCATAATTATTTTTTGTGCCTTCGATAATTAATCTATAGCTGATAGTGTTGCACCTCCCCATGCGATTATTCCATTTTCAATGATTGATTGACAAAGACAGTAATAAACAATTTTCATAGATTTGGAGTCCAGTATGTTTCTAATGTTTTTGAAGAAATAAATATGTTTTCTAAGTTTATTCGTGATAAGTAGGCAATGTGTATTCATTCCACTTAAGATATTGATCAAATGTAAGACCAAGGTATTTGATATGGTCCGTTCGATCTAGGCAAGGACATTGACAGAATGTATCGTGAATACAAGAACATTAATGTATTTTTATTTCAACATCTTGATTAGGTTAGCCAACGATATTCATACTAGAAGTAATGTATTTTATTTTGGTAGTATTTAGTGCAAGAGAATTAGTATCTAGCCATTTTTAACAGAGTTAATTATAAGAATACTTGTGATTCTCTGTACTTTAAACGCGGGTTACGTCGAAGAACGAGCTACTGCTTGTTAAGACATAACACCAATATTATTTTGTTATTACCTAATTATTTAAATAGAGGTGTATACATGTATATGTGTATGTGTGTGCGTATACGTACGTGTTTGTACATTTCTGTGTGAGTTTGGTAGGGTTGTTGACATTTTCGCGTTCATTTATTGAGTTTTGGAGTGCTTTTTTGAGTCTGTGGTATTAGATTAGATACACATACGTATATAATGTTTACGTGTGATATGCATATATAAATATGTGTGTGCATGTATGTATATATGTATGTAACTGAAAAATCTGAAAAAAATTGTGTATGTAATAATCTTATGCATGCCATTTTCTAATTTTCTACATTCCGTTATAACTTTACAATTTTCAGTATATTTAATCCATATGTTCACACTCGAATTATACAGACAAAGCAACTATATTCCATTGATCACCATGAAACAGGCAGCCGCCTAGTACGGTGATACAATATATCTATTCTATGTAAATGTCTGTATATCATATCGTGTATTTTAGTTACAAATAACCTGTTTAAATTTCTTGATATGAAGGTAGAGTTTAACCTTTTGCGTTGTGTAATGAAAAATGAGGTCAATCGTTACACACAAATTTCCAGTGTTCGTCTTTTATTATTAAATAAAACCATTTCGTTTTTATTGAATTCTGATTATTATGCCGATGGTGACCTTTTATATTGTCGTAAATCGTAAAGTAAAATGAACACAAAGACGATAGAAAGTGAAGGTGTTTTATCCAATACTTCTTGGAATAATAATTTCATGTGCAAACTTCGCACTATGAGATGAACATGAACAATGATTTCAATCGTTTTAACGTACAATTTTTTTGTGTTTATTTATTTGGAGTTTATTATCGTATGATTTTTTTTTATCACTAATCATCGACAAATAAGAACGACTAAAAATACCCGAGTTAATTACCGAAAAGTGTTTACAGATGGAAATTTATTGTGTTTTTTATTATGTTTTGAGAAAACTATCTCTAAGATTATTTGACAATTTTTCAAATTTTTGATAATCAAACAACTGCAATGTACAGAGTTTTTTCCGTAACAAAAATTAAAGACGTTTTTTTAAAGATTTTTTTTTATAAAAAATACGTTTTACATTAAAAATATATGAAATTTGACAAAATTGCTTAGAAACATAATGTCATAAGGGTCTAAATAGATAAATATCAGATGATGATTTCTAATTCATGTATATTCTTGCATTTTTAGCTCCAAATCGCGATTTGCCTCAACAATTTGTGAATTTCATTTGAATTCATAAGTAAAACATACCTCACAAGAGTCCCAGCTACTCCCGTCTGGAGCCAGTGAAACTATGGCATACCCAATGGGGGTATGTTGTGAGGCTGAAGGTAGTGGGGAGAGGAAGGATATGAGGAAGAGGAAGGTGGGGAAGTACCTGGCTTTTGTGATTTGGTCACCAATCACGGCTAAAGCCATTTCAAGCAACGTTTCAATTATGAATGGTGGAATTAAATTTATTGAGAGTATCTTCCGCTCTGAAACGTGCCGCAAATATACTAAATATTATTTAATGAATTAATTGTGAAATAACGCAAATTAATCAAATAAAATTTTGCGCACGCTGGGATTCGATCCCGCGATCTTCGGATTGCGAGTCAAGACCCTTACTCTTCGACCACGGTGGCCGTCAAATTGTTTTGATCTAGAAATTGTTACGCAGTTAATGCCCAAGAAATACAAAAAAAAAGAGCTGTCAAATTGTTCTTCGGAACCGTCGATATAATTTAAATAGCTTATTTGATTTCATCATATATATATACATTAAAGGCATACATTTATATAAATACATTAAAAAAAACTTAGGATTCGAAAGTTCTGCCTTTGACCCCTGCCAGTTTTATTGACACACGTTTTACTCTCCATTAAATGCACTTTCGTATAAGTGCATTCAATTAAAAGTAAAATGTAAAGTGTTGTAGATGACTCTGAAAAAAAAACTGTGTCCTATTATATCGAACAAAGAATACAAATATGTTAATTACTTTGCCTGCGTTTCAATGATGTAATGGTTTTTATGTAATTATCTCGGCTTACTTCTCTTTCACTTCTCGACTTTTCAAGTTTCTTGACGGCAATACAAAGTAAACTTACAAAGCGGTTTGATTTGATCTAATCTGGTTAACCAGTATTTATCTAGTGTTATAATGTCTACATATGGAAGCAAGCAAGTATGGATATACCTTCCTACCTGGAAATCGGATATGACTCTATATTAATAATTTTTTACCATACTAGTTCTACTTGTTACATAAACTTTACTGAGAGCATTTATTTCTATAGTTTCGATTGACAAGAATCTTATTAGTAACAAAAAAGTAGTCAAATAACGCTGCCTCAAGACAGATAGTCTTCATTTTTCTTTAATTTTTTAAACATAATACAACAATTTCGGAGGCGGGTATGGGTACCGCCGCCCCGAGAATCATTTATTGGATAACCAACACCCCTGCCATAGGTGGCCCCTAGTGATTCGCTGCGTTTGGTGAATTAAGGAGTGCCCGGGTTCATGGGGTGAATTTGTCTAGGTCTTGGCGGCGGATACTTTTGCCCACCTACCGCGTGGCGGGTCGGATCGGGGGATGCTGGTTGAAGTAGACCTTTTGAACTCTCCAGCCGGACTCTCTCAACCCATCGCCTTGCACCGCAGTTGGAAGGATGGATTCGTACATCCGTCACTCCTAGTCAAGTTGACTCATGTCTCATACCTTTTGCCTTTCCAGAATTTCCTCTCCATAAAATAACCCTCCACACAGCATCCCCAAATATGACATAGGTCCTGAGGGATTTTTTTCCTCTGGTACTCCTGTATGGATCTAATGTAAAAAAAAATCATATTCATTTTGTTGGTATATTTAGTTTAATTTAATTTCACGAAAATGTCCAAAAAATACAAATAATATGTCATCGCGTCCGTTGTTCAATCTTTTCTTGTTCTTCTGATTGCATTATCCTAATTATTAATTATTGTTATTGGTTATTATTTATTAAATTTGTTTCGTTATATGTTAGTGAAAAGCAGAAATGATAGAACGAGACAAATTTCTCATTGACAACACGCCCCTGAAGCTTTTACACTGAAAATATTTAAATTTGAACATTAAAAGAAATTATACGAATACTATTAACCCAAATATTGGCAACAACTTTTATTTATGCAAATGTATCCATATTTTAAATTAATTATTGAAAAAACAGTCAGAATTAGTATCCTCCTTGACTTTTTCTTGGAAACCATTTTTCTATTGTTATTTTTGTTGAACAAATTTATGTCAAGGTCTTACGTTTCGAAGATCATAATTTAAAGTTTAAACAAAGACATTTCAACAATAATTGTTATACATGTACTTATATTTACTTTGTTAAATCAATCTTATGCGGTTGTTATGTTACTAATTTTAACTGCACGCATTTCTTGCGTTATACAATATTGACCAATTATAATTGTAGATTTTTAGAGGAAACGTTTAAATTGTCGTTAAAATTGTGTTTTTTTTTTGTAATTTAATTTGAAGAAAGTTAATTATTTTTAGTTTTTTGTAACATTTAGGCCTCGGAAAAGAAACGCTGGCCGCCAATGACGACAGAAAGATTTATTTATTTTATCATTGGGGTCCTCGGCGTAGTGGTCTAAGCATTATTTGACTTTGACTGCCGCAGAACGTAGGTTTAAAATTAATTTGATTCGATGGTCGTTAAAAAAATGTGTACAGTTCACACGCGGCAGAAATGAAACCTTCAGAAAACTATAGTCGACAAGAGTTGGGAGGCTACGAAGCACCGCACAAAGAAGAGACTGATTATTCTATCTCATTCTATCGCAGATTAAATCCTATAGATTTATGTGTTTCTCTTTTTAGTGTCGCTTTTGCGTTTCATCGAGTTTCAAATCACAACGGTGCTTAAGAAGTTTTCATTTCAAAAGTATAGTAAATGTGGTCAAAAGTAATAGTTTTAGTCAAATGTCTACGTGGCACTGCTTAGTATCATGAAACTAAAGCCAATACTGATAAAGCCCTCTAATTAAGCTTTTTACGGCCGGGATAATTAAATTGTATTTATAAAACAACGGTTTAAAAACTAATACCACAACAAAAGCGAAATGACAGTGTGTTTACTATATAGCTCATAATAACACCCTTCATAACCGTTTGAGCGAAAACTGCTTTATCGTATAGCAATTAATTATAGTCTCATATGTATAGTATCCTTGAATACGCATCTCAAGTGTGGAACCCAGGCTATGCAGTACACAAAAATAGAATTGAAAGCGTTCAAAATCGATTTTTAAGGTACCTCAATTTCCGCTCTTTTCGAGCTCATGTTAGTAATGAAGACTCTGCAAAGTTCACCAAAATACAGACGTTAACTTTTCAACGAAATATAGCAGATTCGGTAATGTTATTTAAAATTACACATAACTTAATCGTCAGTCCCGATCTTCTTCAACGCCTATCATTCCATGTTCCAAATCGCAACAGTAGACAGTCGCTTACTTTTAATCTCCCTCTTTACAAGACCAACTCCAAACAGAACTCATTTATCTACAGATCCACACATTAATTTAATTTAAATTATTACCACATTTAAATTTTTAACTCGACGTTACGTGATATAACGAAAACTCACTAAGTAACATGACTCAAACTAGGAAGTTCAATCTACCCCTCCCCCCTATATATTCCCGTCCTTAGCCTCTTAATCCTAATCCTATATTTCTCCTCACCTTCCCCCCCTTCCTCACATATTGTAACCCAAAATAAACTAATTTTGTAAATACCTTTATCACGTCACACCCTATCATTAACTTTCATCAGTAGAAAGTTCATAATTGGCACAATTTACTATATTATCATTGCATTATTGTATAATTTATGATTTGCTGTCAAATTTTCTTAAAATAAATAAAATTAACAGTAATGACAGTAGGGTTTAGTCAAGTTTCGAACCTAATACCGTTGTGCGTTGAATCATGAACTAAAGCCACGACTGAAGCAGCGCCTCGAAATAATCTTTTCACGACCGGGATTTATTTCAATCTTCAACTTTTTTTTCATAGTTATTTTTATGCTCTACGGTTCCTTACTCGGGAAGTACGCATTACATCAGCCCATAATAAGTTTGTCAATGTGAACTTTGAAAGCGACCAAGGTTAACTTTTGACAGATGCGTACGGCTACACTACTTGCGTACCACGTTTAGTGACTATTTGAACCGAAAGACTTTGGGTAAACAAGGGTCAGTGAGGACTCACATGTCGGCAAAGTTGATTCATGTCCAAGCTTCAAGGCGAGGATTCTTAATTTGTTTAAAAACCAGCGCCCAGGGATATCGCTGTTTGTATTACGAGAAGACCAAACGCGCAAAAGTCAACGATTTTTACAGAATTCTCAAATGTGGCCAAGGCCTTTTCTACATATAGATAGGATAGGCTATTAAATAATTCGATTTTTCATTATTTTAGAGGCAACTTTGGCAATTCTTTTGTGAGTTAATAGTAATTATTAACAAACTAATCTTATCTAATTACTTTGAACATAAAATAGAAAGTAGTTTTTTTTTGGTCGAAATTTTAATTTATGTACGACAAATCCGTGTTCCAACGTAAATTGGTCGTTTGAAATTTAAATTTAGGCATATCAAAATCCTTTCGATTTTTTTATTATTATTTTATATTACATGTATCTATCTACTATTTTACATAGTAGATAGATACATGTTTTAATATAATTATCTCATATATTAACTTGCCTGCGCTCCCTCTATGAACAAGAAAAATCGAGTTATTAATGGCCTTTAATTTTAAAACACAAATAATAAAAGAGCTGATATCCGTACTTGTATTTGTCATATGTTTTGTTTTTTTTTCTATTTAATTTTGGTTGCGTATTTTGGCAGAGTCAACACGTCCAAAATTAAGTTTGTTTGAAAAAATGCCGCACAATCGCTTGCCTTATGCTCCAAGTGGGTAAGTATCATGTGGGTTGATAGTCACTACATTTTTCCATACTGGATGGTGTTAAAGTAAGATGGTGTTAAAGCGAGATGGTGTTAAAATGAGATGGTATTAAAATGAGATGGTGTTAAAGTGTGAAGGTGTTAAAGCGAGATGGTGTTAAAGTGAGATGGTGTTAAAATGAGATAGTGTTAAAGTGTGATGGTGTTAAAGTGTGATGGTGTTAAAGTGAGATGGTATTAAAGTGAGATGGTGTAGCAATACGACTTGTCTCCACTGTTGTCTCCATTCGCTGCAAATCCGGAAAATCTTATCCAGGAAATCTTACGGAGTGCCTACGTGGGTATATGTCAAATGAGCATTTTTTATTATTTTTTCTTGACACGCGAACAATGTACGGATATCATTTGCTTTTTGCACGAGTAGTAGAGACATTAACATCATACCGTCTTTAATCATGCTTTTTGGCGATAAAAATGCTCGAGTGAACAACCGTCGGGTGATAAAATTACAAAAGGTGAAGCAAAAAACTACCCATTGTTAATTTATTATTCAAGCTTAATCAACCTATTAGCAATGTCTAATTCGCCATTTTAAGCCTTATTACTAATTCATTTCTTTCCATTAGAAATTATCATAACAACGACGTTTTGATGATATTATTTTAATTAACCTTTTCCTTGGAGAAAAGTGCCACAAATTGCAACAAACTTTAAATTGTTAATTTTTACCTTTTCAATCTGACACAACAATGTTTTAACCCCTCAGGCTTATTTGTTCGGTTTTCTGAACAACTCATATGGTCTTACAGAAATCTTTGTGTCTCCCTTACCACCATGGTTACAAATGTGTTAGAAAGATAACACACCGTTCTTTATATTCAAATCTAAAAATTAACCACAAAATAATTAAAATGTTTACCTTTTCAACCGCAATTTGAATAAAAAAATTATGAAATTTGGCAATTTTTTTTATTAATTATTTTTACCTGAAACGACATAAAGTGAATTGACGATAATGTTTATGATATATTTGTCTAATAAAATATGTAAACGTTATTATTTTTTACGTTTATCAGTTATTTTAGTTAAGCCATTTTTAAAATTTTCTTATACCGGATTAAAAGTTTTTGTTTTTCGAAAATTATGTTTATTTCGTTTATTTCAAATTAACAGTTTTTAGTTTTCGGAGGCGTTCAGAAACATTCCATTTTTTGGATTTTATTGCAGAGCGGAAATATTTTGACCTTCCGACAAAAGAGGCCCGGCGCCTGAGGGGTTAAAACTTTTATGAGTAATTTAAGTATTCGCAGACATATGGAAGACGGAGAAAACAGAGTGCTAAAATTTAACGTGCGAGTGAAAATGCTTATTACGGCTGTGTTAAATACCTTCTCCGCTTTTCTAAAATACGTTCTTTACGCACAGCTATTTTATAATTAAATGCACAATTAAATTAAGGTATACAGGATGCGTATTTATTTTGAGCCACTCTCCCTTTTATAAGTAAAAAAACTTCAATCAAAATTCAGTTGGGACCCTAAACAATGTTTTTTTTTCTCTTTGTGTTAAGTATTTTTATATTGCCGTTTTCGTGAAAACACTAACCTTACGTTATTTTTGTTGAATTGAATTATTTTATGGTATTAAATTACTAAATTAAGGATTTTAAAATCTTATAGATCCTCATTTAATCAGTGAACCAGTGATTTGCATGCTTTAATCATAGACAAAGATGACATAGACCTCCATGGAAATTTGTTTCCTAAAGTCCTTACGACTTCCCTTTGGATTACATGCCATATGTAACCTTTAAAAAGATTATTACCTAATACACCACGATTGGGCTGCAAATGTAATATTTAAAAGAGTGGATAGATCAATTAATTATGCATAAAGAGTATATATTAAAAGGTAGCAAGAATAAAAATGTCAATATTACAAATGAAATAAAAGATAAATCACGTTAAATAACATATAAATTTATTGAAATTATTAATTTAAACATTTAAATGTTATTTATAGGGATTGACTAATGATTATTGTTTAAGAATTGGGAATATAATATATATATATCGAGCAAGCTGTGTTAGCAAGGAAGTTTTAGTTTGGAAGGAAATAGACAGTACTTATCTGCCTACCTCCGATAAAATAACTTATTATTTGTGTTTTTAGTACGACACTGTGCACTGGTTAGAAATGGGTTAATTTTTCTAGCACCAAACTTGTCACCTCATTTCATTGATTTGCATTTGCTATAGTAATTGCAGATTCATTGCATACATACCAATTCACTTGGCGTCTGTGTTTATCTTTAATGAATGTCATTAATAGTTCTCCGGGGAACAATAGAAAGAGCGTGTGAGCTGGTGGCGCATTATGCAGATGACATGTGACTGTTTTGGCCTCCTCAACCTGTGTCTATATGGAACATGGAATTACTTGACGACTAGACGTGTTGGGTTAGATATTTGGGCTAAATACTATCGGTGACACGTGGCTATTGCGTAGACCGTATATTGAATGCAGATGTCTAGTGGAATGTAGTGAAGTGTGACCTCGTTTCAAAATGTTCGGGTTTATCCATATCTTACACAGCAGCCTAATAGAAATTGTGGTGACGATGAATATCGAGGCAGACCTATATTCGCCAGGATGGTTAAGGTCATACTTAAGACATACCTTCAAAGAATTTCCAGTCGCCAAGGATAACAGAATGATAAAGTTCTTGAGACATTTCTGTGTTGAATGATTTCTGTGTTCACGATTTCAAATCCACTGTAATCTTTCCAAGCTCCTAAAATATGCTAAGGTCCAGGAATACATCAGTCTCCGGTGAGATAGATTTTAAAATATTGAAGGGCTCATATTTCGTGAAAGTGAACTTTACGAAAATCTGCGAACGTCTAATGTAATAATAATTATATATTATAATGAATTGCAATTACATTATAATAATTTATAAATTACGTCAACTAGTTTTGGTTTTAACCTAAACTTCTTTGGGACGGCATTATTATAAACTAGTCTAAGTACAGACATGTTTTTACATTTACTCCACACACTCCTACGAGTCGTAACAGCGACCCATTCTCATGTGACAAATATCTATCTTGTAAATATATTGTGCGCCCTTTTGGCATGTTTCTCGTGTAAACCGGCGCAGGAGGGATCAATGAAGCTTGTTCTTCGGAGCATCTTCCATTGGTTGAACAAGGACAGCATACCTTCATGACTCCTGTGCTCTAAAGATTGCAATCCATTTGATAGATATGCGGAATCTATCAAACGGACCGCCCATTTCTGCACAGAGTCGAGGGTTTTTTGAAGATTGTTTTCGTTGAAGGAGACTGTATTGTCATTTGCAGACATTTATATTAAGGATAGAATTTTAAGACTTAATGAGACAATGATATTCAAAATGTCAATAATTTAAATAAAAAAACGCATTTTCGGTTGTCGGTGCTTTTGCGACAGTTTCTTCTCAAAATTGAGTCTATTCATTTGAAAGTCGACTTTCTGCTCATCTCACGAGATGCTCTGAGCCCGACACGCTCGCTGATTCCTTATTGCCGTTAATTGTCTCACCGTCAGCATCCACCATACACCATACACCATCATACATCGACCAACAAACCACAACCAAACAACTCACTCACTTACTTCAAGATGAAGTTCTTGCATTGCATTCTGCAGTAACGCAGGCTGAAACTGCAGATAACTTCAAGACAAGGCTGGACATTTTGCAACAACTTTACGCTCTAAATCAGAAAGTCTTTAGGTGTACGATCAAAACCTGTCTTATGTTTTCAGGTGAACGAGATTTGGAGGAATTGGTACAAATCTGCGCCCGGGGCTCGGCTGATTTCAATGTATCGAAGCTTCGAATTCTGAAACGCGGTTTGTTTCCTAGAAAACGAGGCCAGCTGAGAATGATTTTGCTCGATTTTAGTTCTGTAAGTCAAACGCGATAGTAACGTTGACTTGGAAAACGCGTTTTGGAAACGAAAAGGTTTTTTTATGATTGTGAATATTGTCATATATTACCAGAAGTATTACAATAATTATTAAAAATAGCAATAGAAAACACAAGAGAAAAATGTTATTGCTCCATAAAATATTGTTACCGGGAGTTACACTGTTATATTTCTGTTATTCTTTTTTTCTGATGTGTTTTGTAATGCATACGACGTGATGCTTATTGTATGAAATATTTTATGTCCTCCTGTATAGCCCAACGCTAAATGTTGTCTTTAGGTTTTATTTAAAGGTGAGTATTTTGATTTTTTGGGGCATTAACTATGTAACAATTTCTAGACATTTTGTTTTGGGGAGTTTTATTTCACATGTACATTTGTCACTAAATTTTTATATATCTGTTACCGGCTTCGACACATCCAATAATAAATACTAGCAATCTCAAAACTGGTAACAGACAATCTTGAAACCGGTGACAGATAAATAAAAATGAAGTAACAAAAGTACACGTGAAATAAAACTCTTCAAAACGAAATGAGTATTTTGGTTTAATAATTCTATAGGAAAATTCTTTGGAAAGGTTGCTTTTTTCCAACACAAACACGTTGTACAGTAGTGTTGGAAAATGTGTTGAAATTAGCGTTGAAATGATTAAATCATTAAATTTTCTGGCAAAAATTGAGAACTTCGGTATGTTTATGTTTTTGGAACTCATTTATAATTTATAATTTGAATTTTACTTATTTTTTTCTTTCTCCTGACCCCATGCCAGTTTTGCGTTGAACTCTTAATGGATTGAAAGTTTTGGAAATCGAAATACTTCTCTATTTTCCTCAAATCCTTGAGAATATGTTTTATTAATCTTGGTGTGACATAACAGATTTAATTAATCAATTCGCATCCTCCTTAAATATTTAAATTTAAACCCATCATAAACAAAATTTTTACATTTCTTGAAATGTCGTCGTAAATGCGTATCTTTTTTTAATTTATTTTTCCTTAATATTATATAAAAGCTTCAATGGGATGACCTTTTCAAATATGACAAATGGTCAATATTTTTTAATCTCACATTAATACTCAATAAAATATTTTATCCTTAATCCAGCTTTTTTAATAAACATTTTGAAAACATGTCACCGACCTTGCTTTTTATAGACGTTGGCATGATTTTCTCTTACCTAATGCTTTCAAGATATATTATTCGGTATTAATTCAAGTCGTCTAGTTAACTGATTCGATTAATTTTCATAGCGTAAGCAGATACCTTTATGAATTTAATTCAAAATTTAAATGTCATTGAAATAATAACGAATGAAACTACTTGACGATAACATGCCATAACTTGCCGGTAAAAATGTACCTACCTACTGATTTCACAATGTATATTGAACCAAAATCACTATTTAACACAAATTTCTTCTGACTGCATACTAAAAATAGCTAGAGCCATTTTAGGCACGTTTGACTCTCATTATGGCCCCACCAGCACGATGCTTTTCGACAATTTTTTTCACTCTTAACGAAAAACAAAAATACTTCGGTAAGAAACCGGTATAAATCTGATTTTTTTTATTTTTATTTGCGATGCGTCGGGTTTTGAAACCGCAACCTCAGTGCCCGGAGCCAAGCACATCATCGTTCTGCTACGGAGTTCATCGCTCTGACTATCATATTTAACCCCTCATATTTTGCTAGAGGGTCAAAATATTTCCGCTTTGCAATTAAATCCAAATGAATGGAATATTTCGGAATATATCCGATAAAAACTGTTTTAAAAAAGTACTAAAATATGCTTTCAAATTTTATAAATCAAAATAAACATACAACTTTTGAAGTATAAACATAAAACAGTTTTAAAAATGGCTCACCTTACGTTTTTTCTAACTAAAATTACTGATAACGGATTTTTTAAACGTACGTAATATTTCATTAGATAAATCTATTATATATGTTATTATTACAAGGCGGAATGCGGAGACAAAACGAAAAAATTATCGTTATTTGACCGGTCTAATTTGTTTTATGGGGCCAACAGACTTAACTATAAAAGATAAAAGATCATTTGGTTTTGACCTATTTCAGCATATTGCTCGCCATACATTCCCAATGTTTTTGCCTCCGTCAGCTGCCTATATTATCACTTCTTTGTCGTTCCATGTAAAAAATAATTAATAAAAAATTTCCAAAGATTAATTTTTTTTTCAAATTGTGATCCGAAACTTTGGTTTCGTAAAGGTGTACATTTTACTTCTTTCGTGGTTAACTTTTAGATTTGAATATAGAGCGTGATATTTTCTCTTTCTAACACCGTTTATATCATATTTCTCACTATATAAGGGAGACAACGATTTCTATGAGACATAAATGAGTTGTTCTGAAAAGCGAACAAATTAGCCTGAATAAAAATCTTTGAAGCGATTTTCTCAGATGGTCGATAAGCTTTTCTGGTTCTGAATACCTTCTTTATACACTCTTTTTTATCTTCCCGCTAAAGTCAATAAACGTATTTGATGGCTTTTTGGTTACAACCTCACAGCTATTATGTATAAAGTTCTACAGGTTCTGAGCGCCTCAATTGTACCTATGCTCTTTTTATATTCCTAGTCAAAATCAAAAAAACGAAAACGAAACCAAATAAACAACGGCTTGCGAGGCACTGTTTTATGGGCATACCAATTTTTTTACGACGTTAAAGGTGTAACCGTTAAACCCAAAGTAAAAATAAAAATCTGTGTAGAAATTTCTACATTTTCCGGCTGATCTTGTGCCATGAACTTCGGAGACCGGAGATTATTCGTCATTGAATATGAATAATTTATTGAAAGTGACACATTTTTGAATGAAAGAAAGTTAAGTGATGTTAATTTTGTTGGCCTTGCAAACAAACCGTGCCACGGACTCAACTCTGACGGTTCAGTTTAGTCACAATTAAATTCAAGGTTAAGCATTGTTATTTGTTAGTTACTGCAAATAAAAGTGTAGAGTTTTTGGGATATTGTGTGGCGTTATTCGGTTTAGTTGCAACGGTTATACGAGGAGGGAAGATATAAAAATACCAGTGATCCGATAGTTGATCCGCCGACATGATATTTACTATAAATTTATATTTTTCGTGCATTATTTACCAATTTGTAACGTAAAATAACGTAAATAACTAATAAGGCAATGAAATGTCTGGGTTTCATTCTGAGGACGGTCAAAGAATTCAAATCAATTAATTCGTTTAAATTGCTGTACACTGGGCTGGTGAGATCTAATTTAGAAAATAATTCAACCATTTGGGCTCCATTATATAAGACACACCAACAAAAAATTGAAAGAGTACAGCATAAGTTTTTAAGATTTATTAATTATAAACTCGGAATACCTATCGAAGAACTAAATTATGTATATCTAATGGAATTACTCAATATAAGCGATTTAACGTCAAGGCGTGTAGTGAGCGATTTAGTTTGCCTTTTTAATATTGCGAATGGCAGACTGGACGCCCTCGATTTAACTTGTAAAATTAATTTGAGAGTACCCACGCGTGATACCCGTTCTAATGCACTTTACTTTGTTACCAATTCTACTAATAATTATTTTGAAAACTCTCCAATACAAAGACTTCATATACTCGGAAATAAATATACTTCAATTGACGTTTATCGACATCAATCGATTTCTAAATTTAAACTCAGTATATCAGAACATTTAAAATAAAGCTATAAATATCATGCACTATATAGCACCTTTATCGATATTTTATTGTAGCTATGTTTCGATAAACACGTACCAAATATGTATAACAAAGATTGCTAATTATAAACATAAATAATGCCAATCATTTCTTATTTCTCTTTATAATTAAAATAACTATCTCACATTAATTTACGTGATCATATATTCTATTTTACCTGCTTTGTGTCATATCTAGTGTTATCTATGTTTTGTTTCTTATATCTTATGTTATCTTTTTTTTCTTACAGTTATATTATGTTTATATTATATTTTGTTATTTCCTATACTTTACCAAAAACATGTACTGCACTTTATGTAAAAGCCCTATGGGCGTTTAAATAAATAAATAAATAAATAAAATCGACTTAAAAAAAGCCTCAATAATAAGTTAGTATGAATATCAAACGAATTTACACTGTCGATTTTTTGTACTAATGCGCTGGTACTCACAGTATATAGAGAACAGATTTTTCCTTGATGCGTTTGAATCAAAATATGCTTTATACTTTTGTTATTCGGCGGTACATCCTCTTTGCACATCCCTTCGGGGTCACTTAGTTATATTTTGTGTAATTAGTAAAGACTGGATTATATACAACAAAAACAGCCCAAAATATGCATGCAAATATGCAACAAAAATAGCTAAAATATGCACGAAAATCCATAAAAAGGGCCAAAATATGCAACATGAAATAATACGGAAAGTCGTATTTTTAAATATTTTTATTTTAGTAAGCTATTAATTAGTTCGCAAGGATAACAATCGTATTTTCGAAAATATCAATTACAAAATGTATTTAAGGCCGCACTCTTGAAACGCACGGCGCTGAAAAAGAAGAAGATGGAGAGATATGTAATTACGAGTGTTGGACAGAGCGCGCTAATATGTTAAGTCGTGGAATAGCAGCGAAAATTGCGAAAAAGCTTAATAAAACATGACTCGTTTAAAATAGAGCAAAAATCTCGTGGAACGTATCTTAAGTATCATTTAAAGAAACATTGTGATTTTTTTCACAAATATAACTTGTAAAATAAAAGAAATAGACTTGTTTAAAATAATTTTCGGAGCATACTTTGCGATTTTTTTCTATCTAGGGAATTTCATATAATTTGCGTTTCGGCGTGGAACGTATCTAGATATTATCTTCAAAAATAACATATATTTTTTTAAGAGCTTAAAAACTTCAAATGTTTAAGGGAGATATGTAAGAAATCGGTCGAAATACGAATAGTGGACCCTTAATAATGAAATTTACAATTTACCTTTAAAAACGTACATGATCAAGTACTAATCTAAATGTTCTGTAGACAAATTGTGTTTACGATCGCTTAATATATTTTTGTTAGCGGAAAAGGAGCGTTCTACGTCTACTGATGTGACTGGACAGAATTTAAATTTGGGTGCGATTTTTGAACTTAATGTGCTGGGCAAAATTTCACCTGCCCCGTAGATGAAGCTATCAATTTGGTGCGAGGGTTCAAACCCTGGGTTATTGTTCAGTAAGTTTTCAAACTTTTCTTTGAGTTTACTCGGGAATAGCTTTGGCAACGAGGAATTCATAATGCGAATTTTCTTCATAACTTGAATAAAGTTTTCAAACTTTTCTTTGAGTTTACTCGGGAATAGCTTTGGCAATGAGGAATTCATAATGCGAATTTTCTTCATAACCTGAATAGATTCATTCAACGCCAATCCACGAGTCTCAAGCGTTTTTATACTTGCAGGTATGTAGGCGAAATGAGTGCTAATCATAGCTAGGTTTTTTTTAATACTAGCATCGTCAAACGCTTCTTTGCACTGGAAAACTGCCAAAGCCTCTGCACTATCGAAGTCATTGATAAAATCCTCGATGGCCTCAAAATGTTCATGGTAAAACATCGCAGCTTCGATCGGAAAATATGTATACCTAATTACTAATTAAATAAAATACGGTATACCTAATTACTAATTAAATAAAATACGGTATACCTAATTACTAATTAAATAAAATACGGTACACCTAATTACTAAATCCCTAAACCGACTGCACATTGTATATAAGTAGTCGGCGGATCAACTGTCATGGAACAAAGAATACCATTGTAAGTCTGAGCAAATAATGAAATTCAGGAATTCTGTAGGTGAAAAGTGGCGTAATGACCACTAGATAGAATGATCAGACGTGCGGTGACTAAAACCACAATGGGCCTTGTGCCTGAAGCTTATAATGCACAAAATGTATTGATACTAATTAATATTACAAATATGCGCATCATTTTATTTTTATCATTATTTAAATTCTGATCGATGCACTAAATCATGTAACAAATTTTCAACGGCAACCTAGTACTGTCATATTTATTAAATTTTTAACGAATATGTTCATGTATGTACATTAATTATCATATATTTTAATGCCTATTAGCGTTAATATTGGCATTCATCGCGGGTGGGCGCCACCGGTACGGTTCAAACTACAAAAAACGGTTTTAAGAAAATTAAAATTTTAAAATAACAACAACAAAAAAACAGAAAAAGAATGGTAGACAGAAAAGCGAACGTTAGGAAAAGAACCACAAAAGAAAAACTGGCCCATTTCAGTTCAATTCAGTGTTGTAGTTTCAAAACAGTTGATGAGAGCCCTTCTCGCGATCCGGCTCGAAGGACCAAATAAAGTCTGTCTACAATTCCAACAGTTTATTTGAATCTTAGTTCTCTAGCACTAGAAGAAAGTTATCAGTCACAACTCCCACTCCTATATCAACCGATTAAATCCCTCTATGCAGCACCCCCAAAGATGACACAGCCCCTAAGTGAAACCATTTCCTTGATGACCTCCTGTATGGAGTAAATACATCGATCGTCCAGTTGATTTTGTTAGTCAGACTATTTGATCTTCAAAAAAAACTACATTTGAGTTCGGTGCAGTTAAGTTCTGGTACAATACTCAGATTACTCGTAAACACCATCAAATCAATCATAATGAACAAAAATCTATAGTGAAATAAACAAACAAAAAAAGTGTTTTCTGGGTTACTAGTAGGATATTTCAAAATATCACTAATGTACTGGACCGTTGTCTCCGGGTGTCATTTGTAGCATATTCAGCTGGACGATCGAGATATTTAAAAAATAAAATAATAACGATCCCTCAATAGTGGGTCAAGCACGAAACCTTTAATGAGTGAAAGTTAAAAAAAAACATTACAATGAAATGTCGGGCGTTAAAACAGTTATTCCTTCACAACTCACAACTTCACATAATACACTTGACTAGTTATACTCTTATTTTCAATGTTTTTGCCATTGCTCTCACGTTACTTTCACAATACAAATATCTTCGCAATAATAATTCCCATACTAAACAATATGCCCCTGAATTAACAAACACAATTTCAATACAACTCGCGATAATGATTTCGCAGAAAATTCACTTTTTGTAATGTTGTTTACATTTAGTATCTTCGCAAACGTTGTTGGTTAATAATGCGTTTGCTGCTGTTGTGATTTCATTAATTTGGCACAAGGTGCAAATCTGAGGAAACGTAAAGTTTCCTTAAATTAACGTTAAGTGAATTGATTCACGTTATAATGCTAATTTATGTACATATTATATGACCACGTTTTCATTATCCTTGGCATTATTTTTTTACAATTGAATAATCGAAGTAACCAAATATGATAATTAAATGAATAGGATGGGTTTACCTTACAGCTGTTATTTTATAATTTGCAGGTGGGCCAATATAGTACGATCGTATGGCAAATAAAATCGAATGATTGTTGTTTATTTTATTATAATTTGTGTATAGATATCGACCACTCGCGTTTCGGTACGTTTTGCTTTTTTGACAAGTTACTTCTTATAAGATTTATGACCCTCCAATAATCGTTTGAACGCCATCAACAGACGTTCAGTATGCAAACTAATGTATTTTTAAAATAAGCAAAACGTACAGACGTAAAGTATTTTCCTCCAATACATTTAGTAAAAAAATCTTAAAAATCGGACCAGTTTTTGAGAAGAAAAATAGGAAATACAAAACCTCGATTTTTATCAGCCTGAAGTGCAGTTGTCCCTTTCGTTCAGTATTCGGGAGAGAAAGATCCGCAGTGAGAGCAACAGTTTATTAAACAGTTTGTTAACAGTTTGTTTTAAGTTTATTAAACTGTTATATTTTGCCTATGTTGGAAGTCAGATTGAGTACAATTCACCCGTCTGGAATCCACATTATAATACTCATGTACAAGCTGTTGAAAGAATACAAAACAAATTCTTACGTTTTCTAAATTTAATAAGGGTATTCCAGCAAATGTTGATCTACTACAACACTCTGTTAAATGATATGAATATGCTCAAATTGACAGACAGAATAATTTTCACTGACTTGGTATTTCTATATAAAATTCTAAATGATTTAGTTGAAAGTCTGGTATTGCTTGAACTGATAAGCTTCCGGATACCACAACGTAATACTAGAAGTCAGGATTTATTTCAGTTCAGAAATTCTGGGACTAACTACCTTATGTATTGCCCAGAATACAGGAGGATAATAATTATACCAAGTCAGTGGACATCTTTAATTTATCTTTAAACAAATGAAAAATATTGTTACTAAGGCATTTCGATTATGTACAATAAATACTGTGTATCTTTTACTATTCACGTGTAAAAACCCCGAAATGGGGGTTAATAAATAAATAAAAATACCTATTGTTCAAATTTATCAGCGACCGTATTTCCTCTTAATAATTATTGTCCCATTTTTCTTCGCCAGGAGGTACTAATTCAAAACATATATCCATACTAATATTATAAATGCGAAACTGCTCGAGTTCGTTTATGACCTTTTCACGCATAACACAATATAAAGACTTTAATAATTCTTTCACCAATATAAAGCTAAATTATATGCGCAGACTACAGGTTGTGTATGATGGTAAGCTCTGGCGTTATGAAATTATAAATATTAATATATTATATTTGTTATACGTTTTCTGTTGCTAACAAAAGCGAGTTTTTGCTAACGTCAGAAAAAAATCTTTTCTATGGAAACAATGTTGATATATTTTTGGGCTCTATGCTGGTAGATACTCAGTCTACTGGTCAGCTACTACTGCAGAAAATTCAAATATCAGAATTCGTTTTTTTTTGGACAAGCTTCTGTTTTGCAATAAATGTCAGATAAGAGTTCCTACATTAAAAATATAATTCGTAACGATTATAAAGACTGAATAATAAATAGTGTAATTTTTTAATTATATTAACAAACTTCAAAATATTTAATTAAAAATAAACATCCGAAATGTTTGTAAGCGCATAAATTCCGAACGAATTAACAAAATTGGATAATTCTTTTTTTCTTTGAGCTATAGCTTTATGAAATTTAGGTGGCAGGGAGATGTTTAAAAACTGAATGTAAGGGAATGAATGTATGGAATGCGGGAGGGGGTGGGGGTGAGGAGAAGGGGGGATAATTGATAAGTTCAAGCGCTACAGTAATTTCCCGTAATACCATGCGAGCGAAGCCGCGGGGAAAAGCTAGTATATTTATAAAGTTCAGTTTGCCAGTTTTATTTATCCATTTGCTGAAGAACATTTGAATAAATACTCTCACGCCTGTCATAATAGATGAATGAATTAATTAATATTTTATCGATGTGTTATTATCGACTGTGTCGGTATGCTTAATGCATTTTCGTGTACTTTACACGAGATAACGTGCCGACAATTATTACCATTTTACACGAATAACACACAACTGTCAGAATACACCAATTACGAAATAGTAATGTCTTCTTGGGAATCAATGTTCTACTAAACGGAATCTATAACTTCCGTTTTAAAACAATCAATATCTTCAATTTGCGTAAGACTTCTCGGCTTTTGGACCCCAAAAGGGCCAATCTAACTGATTATCCTTCAATGACGGCCGCAATCCTCTCTAGCATTCCAAGGAGGTCGCAGGTTCAATCCCGGCGTGCACAATTAAATTTTATTTGATTAATTTGTATCGCTAAATAATTTATTTATTTAAAACAATATACAGTAGGCGTAATTGCGGCACGGAGTGGAAGATACAGTACCGCCCTGGTGTAAGACCACCATTCAGAATTGAGACGTTGCTTGACATGGCTTAAGCCGAGTTTGGTGACCAAATCTCATTAGCGGGATACTTCCACATCTTCCTCTTCCCTATCTCCTTCCTCTGTCCACTACCTTCAGCCTCACAACATATTCCAATTTATTAATTGGGACTCTTGTGCGGTATTGAAATAAAATAAAAGGTTTTATCATTTCACTGAAAGTAAGAGAAAATTGGCCTTCATAGGGGCCCATCAGACACACCCATAACACACACCTACCTATCTACAGTTCCTACATAAATATTTCACAAGTTATGTTAAATGCATTTATATAAATAAATTATTTACCTTTGCTTCGTATCCACATTAATTCCATATTGAAGATGTGTTGTCGAGAAACCTGAATGATGATAAACTCACTTACTTCCGGATTGCTTCCGGAAGTAATGATATTCTTCCGCGGAAGTATCACTTCTTACGAATCACGCTTCCAACATTAATAATAGCAAAGCTTAATCAAACTATCAACAAATACGAAGTTTTTATCGATACAAATTAATCACTTTTTACCGATGAAATAGAAATTCAGCCAAACACAAATTCTTTCAACTAAGTAAAGCTTTTTTGGTTCACAGCCTTTTTAAATTTATCAATAATGATTCATTTATTCGTTAGTTTAAACAAATTAATAATTATTCAAAATTTATCTTCGTTTTCGATTACTGTGTTATTCAAATCACTTTTTATTCGAAATTCGACGTGCGTAGTTTGCGACGGTTTTTGCACAATGCTTTAGCTCTTACGTCTGGATAGATAATAAATTTTAGTTTGCGCGGGCAAATTTTCAAATTCGAATTTCGAAAGGAGTCATGCTTTTGCCTTTTACTGACAGAGGTTCGCGCGATACTATCGCCATCCACTTGTGATAACTTTCGTTTTCGCGGTATCCGAGGGACGGAGCTGAGACACGCAAGTTTCTTCTTCCATTTCCAATTCCAAGCGAGAGAGAGAGAGATTATAGCGTTTACGATTACTATCAGCATCCTTTGCTTAAATTTTACCAGGCAAATTTTTCCACCGAGTAAAAATGTTTTAGTAATTTGAAAAATTTTAAAGAACGCTTCAAGTGTTTGATTGTATTCTTTTGCAACTGGTTCTCTAGGCGAGCTGCTTGATTATACCTCTTGTTTAATTTAATGTAAAAGCTATACTAGAAACAATGCGGGAGTAGGATAAAAGATTACGGATATAGTGGTCTACGCACGACCCGATTTCTAGTCCCTTCTTGCTGTTCTGCAAGAAGTGCTGTAGATTGGAGGTTGCCACCAGACGACCCGATTTGCAGAGAGGTCGTAGATTTTGCGCTGTGCGGACGTGTTCGGAGCGCTCGCGCTGTATCATGGCGCTGTCACTTTCCAAATGTCAACGTATTGGATTAGCGTTGGCTTTATTGACAAAAGACAATAATCCGATTTGTTAAAAAAAAATATTGGGCAAAAAAATGGTTAATCGAAAGGCATAATTTTAGCCACATAAACATAACATTATTTCAGAGGGTAAAAATATTTCCGCTTTACGATGAAATCCAAATAAATGGAATATTTCTGAAGGTATCCGAAAACTAAAAATTGTTTTTGAAAGGTGATAAAATACGCTTTCAAATTTTATAAATGGAAATAAACGTACGGGTGTAAAAGCACGTACCTGAGGGATTTTATCCAGTGATTCCTGAGCATATTTGGAGTAAAAAATGTAGATATCATTTTGCTGCCGGATGATATTTTTTTTCTATTAAAAACAAAAAAAAAGTATTTTAATCACATGCCGCTACTGATCCCATCACGATATATTCCGACACGATGAACTAGCGCTGTTTCGTTTGTCTTTTGTAAAGTAAGTGCTGCTAGAACGAGACGCAACGCTTATCAAATGGTCGCTAGGCTATAAACGCGCTACATCCTAACTAGTCAGTTGCGACGTGTGATATTTTGAATGTTTTTAATAGAAAAACAGAAAAATGATATCCACATTTTTTTCTCTAAATAAGCTCACGAATCGCTGGTTAAAATGTCTCGGGTACGTGCTGTTACACCCCATATAATTTTTGAAATATAAAAATTTTGCACACAACATAATTTTTTTTTTAAATGTCTCACCTTACTTTTTTTCCAACTAAAATTACGGATTACGAAAAAAATATACACAAATTTTATTAGGCAAATTACTATAAACTACTACAAACATTATCGTCCACTTATTTTTTGTCGTTTCATGTAAAAATAATTAATAAAAAATTATCAAAGTTTCATAATTTCTTTTCAGATTGCGGTCGGAAACTTAAGTTTCATAAAGGCGTACATTTTCAATTATTTTACGGTTAATTTTTAGATTTGAATAAAAAAAGTGGTAATTTCTTTTTCTAACACCGTACAATGGGGTGGATGACCCCGAAAGTTGGCATCAAATCAGTGGTTGTAATTACATCACACCTTTTTAGATTTTTAGTTCCGTATAGACATGTTAATAAAAATAATTGAAAAAAAATGTTCGAAAAGTCACACATATTTAGTACAAAAATAAAATAAAAAAATGAAAAATATATTAAATCAGTTTTAATGCTCACTTCATTTCACAAGCTATTTATTTATATTTATACACAGAAAAGATCGTCTTCATCATCTTGTGACAATACACCATCGTCATCACTACTTGGTTCAATTACCGAATCATTCCCGGTAGTCGGGTCTGGTATCTTAAGTATTTGGAGTACTTTTTTTGGAATTGTTTTCACTGTCCTTTTGTTCAGTTTCCCTAATCTGGAGATAACTGGATCCGACGAAATCTCACTCAGAAAATTGATGATGGGCTGCTGAACTTGTATTTAGTGCACCGCTTAGATTGTATTTATAACCATGATTTAATTTCTTCGAGAACTATATGAGTTGTTCCGACAACCGAACAAATTAGCCTGAGTGTTTAAACAGACTGCATATTATATCATCGTATACAAAAAAATTAAAACACATACATATTTTAATGGACATATTTAATTTAAAAATAAACGTTATTATCACCTCTATCGTTCCATGAAAAAATAATTCACAATGTTTCATAAATTTATTTCGTTTGTGTACATTTGATTTCTGTGAGACTTTTATGAATGTTTCGAAATAAAAAAATGTTAAATCGAACAAATAGCTTTTGAGGGTTAAGAATACAATAATAGTAAAAATAGTAACAGTGGCAAAAAAATTTTATTCCCTCTTGGGGATTTTTAAATTTTTTTTATATGAATACCGCACAAGAGTCCCAACTACTCCCGTCTCGAGTCAGTGAGACTATGGCATCCCCAATTGGGGTATGTTGTGAGGCTGAAGGTAGTGGTGAGGGGAAGGAGACGGGGAAGAGGAAGGTGGTAAGTACCAGGCTATTCAGTTCTGGTCATCAAACACGGCCAAAGCCATTTCAAGCAACTTTTCAATTTTGAATGGTGGTCTTACACCAGGCCGATACTGAGAGTATCTTCCACTCTGGAACGTGCCGCAATTATACTATATATTATTTTAAATAAATAAATTGTGAAATAACACAAATTAATCAAATAAAATTTATTTAACACGCCGGGATTCGATCCCGCGACCTTCGGAATGCTAGTCAAGAGCCTTACCGCTGGACTACGCCGGCCGTCCGTTAAAAAAGTCCGTAAAAAATTATTATTTCTTCTTCTGGGATTTATAGGCCAAAATAATATTAATAATGTAAAAAAATATTATTCCTTCTTCTGGGATTTATAGGCCAAAATAATATTAATAATGAAAAAAAATATTATTCCTTCTTCTGGGATTTATAGGCCAAAATAATATTAATAATGTAAAAAAATATTATCCTTCTTCTGGGATTTACAGGCGAAAAAAAAAATAATGTTAAAAAATATTCTTCCTTCTAGGAATTAGGGTCCATCCATAAATTTCTTTTTCCTTTTCAAGCATGATGCAATCTAAATTAATAATATTTATATCGTAAATAATATAAGTCGCTGCCAACGACCGCCCTGAACGCTCCCGGTGAGAAATGACAAATATCGGGGCTGAGGCAAGTAGAAACAAGTCGGTTCTTCTGCAGATTGGTGGCAAATTGGAAAGAAGCCTCTGCCGCTGGCCCGGCAGCGGAATAAGAATAACACCGCAGAAGGGAAATAATAATACGGCAGGGAGTTCTGCCTACTAACGGTCCGATACGCAGAGACTCTGCAGCCAAATTGGAAGAGTGGGGGCCCGGCAGAGGGTAAATAATAATACGGCTGGAGAATAATAACAATACGGCCGGCGGTTGTGACTACTAACCACCCGATTTGCAGAGACTCTGCATGCAGAACAGCAAGAAGTGACTAGAAATTGGGTCGTGCGTAGACCCTTTATCAGGGCAGCTCAACTGCTGATATTACTTCTAGTAACAATTACTATTAATTAACTGAATTATAAAAATAATATTCTGTGCGTTTAGAAATAATTATCGCATTTCTAGTATCTACCTACTCTAAAATTATTTTTGAAAAATTAAAAACTTTTGCAATGAGCATTATTGTGTTGTCATTATTGTTTTTTTTAAAGACCAAACAACTTGATCAGTAATATGTCTTATCTAATATCATAACTAAAACATTGGCCGACCTACACCTTGCAAGAGTCTACAATTTTTTTCTTTTAGTTGACTTTTTTTTTAAACTTTTTTTTTTCAGTTGTGATGAAACATTATTTTTACTATGTTTGCTGTCCGTTTACGCCTATTAGCTGTCATAAGAAAACTAATAAATATTTTTAAAAAATCATCCGGTTAGAATTTACGTTGTGTTAACAGTTTTTTGATATTAGTTCTAGTTAAAATCAATTTCTCTTTTGATCTCTGAGGAGGATCTGAGGAGACCGCTTTGCCTCTCCGGAAGAACTCTCTCGACCCATCGTCTTGCATCACAGCGGTAGGGATGGATTTATACGTCTGTCACTCTTGGATCCACTGACCTCCAAATTCCTACCCACCCCTCATACCATTATCCTTCCCAAAAATTCCTCTCCCTTATTTCCTTTAAAAGACTCTACAAAGCGTCCTCAAAGGTAACACAAGCACTGAGGAAAATTATTTTTCTCACGGCACCGTGTAGAGCTATAAAAGAAAAATTGGTATTGTAAATTTCTATTTAACATTTTTTTGTGGAAAGTTGGTTATTCTGTTAATTCTTAAGTATTATTTATTTTATTACAAACAGTTACAGGTTCCCATTACACGATGTCGACTACCGACGTGATCTAGGGGTAAGGCTCTTGATTCGCAATCCGAAGGTCGCGGGGTCGAATCCCGGCGTGGGCAATAAATTTTATTTGATTAATTTGTGTTATTTATTATGTATGTAGCATATTTGCGGCACATTCAAGAGTGGAAGATGCTCTCAGTATCGCCTTGGTGTAAGACCACCATTCAAAATTGAAACATTGCCTGTTAAGCCCTGTTTGGTGACCAGATCTGAATAGCCAGGTACTTTCCCACCTTCCTCTTCCCCACTGCCTTCAGCCTCACAACATACCTCAACTGGGGATGCCATAGTCTCACTGGCTCCAGAAGGGAGCAGCTGAGGCTCTTGTGAGGTATTCACATAAAAAAATTACATGCATTAAAGAAAAAATATTTTAATAATTAGATTAAAACCCAATAACTATAATGTGAACATCGTGCATAAGTAATAAATAAAAAAAAAAATAATACTTATACAGGGTGTTAAGAGACGTACTTGACTTAATTTAAGTAGTGACTCCTGACATTATTTGAAGTAAATGAAATTTTCGTCTCCGGTGACATATTTGATTTTTTTTTTCTACAAAAACATTAAAAATAGTAGGTGTTCGGCAATTGGCCGGGTTAGGTTAGGTCTGGTCGGTCACTCGGGTGAGTGACCAGTGACGACATGTGAAAGATTTTTTTTTTGTTTGATTTTGAAGAAAAAAAAGATTCAAAAATTCACCGAAGATCGAAATTTCATTTACATTTTTTACTCCAAATAAAAACTATGTCAGGTATAACCCTAAACACCTTGTAAACATACTAGAAAATCAAAATAAACGTACATAAAAGATACAAGCAATAAATGTGATGTTTTGTAGCTAGAAAAAAGGAAAAACAGATAAAATTTCAAAAAAATCTTTTAATAATTACAGCTTCTCGTCTCGAAGGTAAGACGAGATTTTGGGGACTGTCAAACGTTTATTATTAATTTTTGCGTATTAAAATGTACAAGTAATTCAAGACCGCAGACCCTCATTTAAATCTCCCTGTAATGAAGCGAGACAGAAACAGTGATAAGTCACCTTTCCCTTTCACTCCACTTTCATGCACATGACATTTAATCCAAGGGGTGGGGCGCCCATGAAAAGTGACTGAAAGGCCTAACTGACGTCACGTTACAAATCTCACGTAGCGCCAAGTGTTCCACCACACTGCACACTGCACACTGCACACTGCACACTCGGGAATAGAGCAGTAAAGACACTATCGTTACTTGTTAAATCTCATTGTTTCTTCTTATTTATTAAGTTTGTTGTGTTAACATTCGAATGTAACAATGTCAACACCTTGATACGTTAAAATTCGGATCGGGCAAAATTCGCATCGAAATCACGCACCCCTTACGCAGATGGCGAAAGGCTTGAAATTTCCGCTCAACACCGCTTACTGGTTTATATTTGGCAGAAAAAAACATCGCCAAAATTCATGTTTTATTTTATTTTGTGAAATTAGGTACAAATATCAACCCCTCAGGCTAATTTGTTCGCTTTTGAGAACAGCTCACACAGCTCTCAAATTTTAAATCGTTGAATCTCCCTTACTCATTTATTTCCCATGGTGAGAAATGTGATTAAACGATGTCAGAAAGAGAAAACACCACGCTTTATATTCGAATTTAGAAGTTAATCTTCGAATTATTTTAATGTGAGTCCCTACGAAACCAAAGTTTTCGACCGCAATTTGAGAAAAGCATTTGAAATTTCGTGAACTTTTTTTTATTATTTTTTTTTAAACTAGAAAAAAGTGAACTGATAATAAGGTTTATAATACATTTATGGGTTTTTAAAGATTTTATGTTTCTATTCATAATTTTATCATTTAAAAATTATGTATTTATTTCTAACTAGCTGACCCGGCCACGCGTTGCTGTGGCTAACGAAACACAACGCCATTTGTTAATTTGCATGCAAATCAAATCCACACCGCCCGCTTGCCAGCCCGCTCACAGACATTCTTATATATTTCAACCAATTTACACAAAACCTTGACAAATTACATACTTAAACCTTCCCCATGAATCACTCTATCTATTGGTGAAAACCGCATAAAAATCCCTACAGTAGTTTTTGAGTTTACGGCGAACAGACAGATAGACAGACGCGCCGGAGAACTTTAATTTATAACATGTAGAGATATTACCATTTATTAATACCAAGCGACCACCACCTTTCTAAAACAGTTTTTAGTCTTCATTGAGATTGAGTAAATTGAGTCACCATTAAAAAATTGTATTTGTTAGCCTTTCTTGAAAGGTTTTGGTTTGTTTATGGACAAAACTATTTATTCATATTCACATTGAATATGTACGGGTATAATAATAATAAATTTGTATGTTCACTGTCATGATTAATTTATTATTTTCTGTGCAGGAACCTTTGGTTTCATTTTGTCATTATTGATGATATTTCAAAGATGTGTACCCTTTATTTACTGGTGTTAGCAAAGATTTTAAATTATTTCGCATTTTAACGCATAAACAAAGTTTTTTTCGCATAAACATTTTTTTTTCGCATAAACAAAGTTTAAATATTCAAAAATATCTCCTTAAAAGGATTTTTCGAAATTCGCATTATTTTAAAAGTTATAACCATTTTAATGTCGCAGTTTAGACGGAATCTAACCAAAATCTAAATAGAACAAAATTTTAAATGCATTTTTCTCCAAACCACTTTTTTCGGGACGGTTGACACGATATATCAAGTTCTACTAAACCAATTTACTTGAAATTTGGTGTGAGCCTTTTCTATACATTCCTCTATGGCGGGAACTACAATTATAACAAAATTTTAATTTTTACTATATTTAAAAAATTTGGAAAGTCAAAAAAACAGGTACAAAAAGTCTTTTTTATTTCAGACTGCCGCCATTTTGCGAATATTTTTTTTTTACTTTTCCTTAGTTCGGGCCTTAGCCGTATTTGTTTGGATTAAGAATTATTATTAATTTTTTTTAGATTACTGGGAGGGTTGCAATAGTGTCAACCAGGGCGCGCCATTTTTTTGAGACCCCCCATTTCAACACACTCTTTGAATTTTTAATTTTTTCGTTCAAATCTTTTTTTAATGGATTCTTTAATGTTCAATAAATATTTGATAAAATAATACTTGGTAAAAATATTATTGTTTTTTTTATTGCTCCTGAAAAAACACCTACAATTCATGCTTCTAGACTAGAATACCCCCTTAAGCATGTAATAATAATCATGGAACGTTTGTTTCGTAGAATTTAAATCTAAAATTCGATTTCTGTGAAAGTTCTACTCAAGTTCTGTAATATAAGTATTCACGAATTTTGTCTTTTCAATTTCTGTAGAACATACCGTTCAAACTTTTATAAATATTCAACATTCTGAACGCCTTCTGTTTAATGTTTATAGAAATTTTTCTAATTTATAGAAGTCGTCAATCTATAAACTATTTATGTACTGACTACTGACATCTAGCGTAATTCCTCTCCAAATGGTTTTCCTTCTGGTGAACGTTTTTCATTATTTTATTATTGACACCACCTGGCGGCGAATAGCTAGGATAGTCATGAACGGTTTGGAGCTAAGATAGAGCTTCGTTGGCGGAAAAAGAGATGGCGCTAATATTTATTATTTTATCAACCGATATCTTTTTTTAGTTGACCGTTTCATACAATCAATATAACTTGGCGGACTTTACACGGCAGTCAGTGGCGTTGCTAATGTTTGTTGATAAAAAAATGATTTTCCAGATTGGATACATTTGTATTGGTTGTCCATGGAATGAATTTTATTTAAAATAGTTCATTCATTAGTTCTCCTTTAGCCACTTGAGTGCCAAGATATTTACGAATTATGAAAATATGCAGCGTTCAATATAGCTATTATAGCTACATTGAACGCTGCATATTTTTGTACGTTTGGTTTTGAATTCGTGACTCAAAAAAATCATACCTCCGAATTTGACACGAAAACAGATAAACTGTCAACTACCATAAAGCCAATAGATTTACGTACATTTCATAATTCGTTTGTAGTTTATTTGAAAAACAAATTAAAAATCATTAACTTTACAAACGCGTGTAATTTGTCGAGAAGTAGTTATTACAGGATATTTGTTACCATGTATTAACAGTTCAATAGAACTAAAACATTTTAAAATTATGGTTAAAAAATATACAGGATGTAACTTGATTAGATACAAATGATTCTTAATATTACTTGGAATAAAAAATGTTAATGAAATTTTTATCGCCGGTGACATATTTTGATCTTTGTTTTTGAACAGTCGGCGTCGGGTTGAAGGGTTGGGCGGTTACTCGGCTGAGTGACCAGTTTTTTTGTTTAGATTTGAAGAAAAAAAAATTGCCAAGAGGTCGGTCTAATCTAGGTGAAGGAACCCTCCCTCCTCCCCTGGAGTTCAGCCCATATTTTGCAACCCTCTGTAAACTGTGAAGGCATACCGTATTATTTATATAACACATCGTCACCTCTTTTGGATACGGTTCTAACTTCACTTTACCTTGTTCTGAGATATGAGGTGTCAATGTTGCAAAGACATGCACTCATTATCTATTTACCTATTTCTGATTTTGAGGTTGAATCTTGTGTTTAAGGTTAAACGCAACGTACGTTATAATCTACGCATTCACAGATGGCGCCAATAAAATTATTTTAGGTTTTAAACACTTTTGCAATTTATGCTTTAAAATATTAAGAATAATTAATTGTTCGCGCCCGTACATACGCAATATGAATATGAATAAATAGTTTTGTCAATAAAAAAACTCAAATCTTTCAAGAGAGGCTGACAAATACAATTTTGGATTGAATCACCGATGTAATTTTGTATTTGTCAGCCTCTCTTGAAAGATTTGAGTTTTTTTATTGACAAAACTATTTATTCATATTCATTTTGCGTATGTACGGGCGCGAACAATTAATTATTATTAATATCTTAAAGCATAACTTGCAAAAGTGTCCAAAACCTAAAATAATTTTATTGGCGCCATCTGTGAATACGTAGATTATAACGTACGTTGCGTTTAACCTTAAATTGAGTATTTTAATTGAACATATTTAAATAGGGCGTATACTTACCATTTTAAAACATACCTAAAAATGCAAACAGAACTAGGGCATACTAATTCATTGCATAATATTCTAATAGCATTTCCAAGCTAGGGCCACATCGTTTTTAAATATTTTCGATTAAATTGTAATAAACTAAAATACTTTTTAGATTACGAAAATTCGTCTTTGCAAACTTTGAAACCTCAGAACATGGTAAGGTGCAGTTAGAACCCTAACCAACCAAACCATGCGCCTCGTAATGTAATAATAATAACGATTTACTGCCAGATACAAACAAAATAGAGAGTGTAAGTGATGATAGAACCTTATGAAATAAATGATTATTTAAAATGTTAGAACTTTGCCATAGTTGCATGCATCTACGAAAATTTAGGACAGATGGATCTGAAAATTATTTTGGGTATAGAAATGAGCAAAAGAAATGCTTTGGCATTAAAAAGTCATTTTTGAAAAACTCTACCTAAATGAGGTGACTACATGGTACTAAACGTAGATTTTAGATTTTAGTAGAATATTGTACCACCCTGAAGGAGCTTCGTTATCGAAATCCGGTCGGCGTTTGGTACATTAAAAATAAAAATGGTGTTTACTTTAAGTTATTTATTATTTTATTTATTATCAAATTTTATTTATTTTAAAATAAAATAAACAGATACACTGCAACGCTGACCGGACACGTTGCCTACAGAAGGGGGAAGCGCAACACGGCATAACACCCCAAGCAAAAAAACCATAGATACAGGGTGTTTGTCGTGCTTCTTGTTATCACCATTTTATAGAGGATTATGATGTATGATCAATTGCATATATGTCAAATAAGCATATAACAATTTAAATCCGAACCATGATTTATGTTTATAAAATATTAATGAAATGAAAAGTGGGAGCGAACAAGCAGCGATTTAAAAAACTGTTATGTCCTCAGCAGTCTGGAACAGAATGGTTTCTCTTGATTTGTCCCGGCCGACGTTGACTATGTGGAAATGTAGAGGGATCGCTATTGGCGTGTGAGGAATCAATAGGAATGCTTCTGCAATTCAAAATCGCCGCATCCTTCGCTACCACACTACCCTCTTCGGTTTTACATTTACCTTCTTCACAAAGCGGTCATTGAACCCAAAGCATCACATATCTAAACAATTATTTAATATATATTTACATATTCGCCTAGTTAGCACTTTCGTTCCATGAATTGATTATATTTACGAGGAGGTAATGTAATGGTCATTACCTTTAGTTTCCATCATTAACTCCCAATGCATCGTTACTTATTATTTGCTTACCTACCTTCCTTCAAATTGCTATCTAAATCTATCCATTACTCGTAATAACGCACGTATTATGTTATATATAAACGTAACCAGTCTTTACTGACAATGTTACCTTTATGGCGTCATTTATTGGATGGCGTGAGTTTAATTATTTTACGGAAAATCGCTTTTTACACGTTATGTTCCAAAATATTAAGAAGAATTAATTGTTTGCGCCCGTACATATTCAATATGAATATGAATAAATAGTTTTGTTCATGAACAAACTCAATTCTTTAAAGAAGGCTAACAAATCGGTGTTGTTAATTAATTAATTTAGCGGCTAACGTATTGGTGATTCAATCCAATATCAAACAGTATTAATGGACTAAAGACTGTACGGTTTAAATTTAAGAATTCGGCCAAGAATGCAACTCTGGTGCCGCGCCTTACGCAAAACCGTTTTCACGCGTGGAGTTTTTATACAAATGTACTTTTATAATATAACCTCATATTTCCGTCGTAAATGTCCTGTCTTCTTTCTTCGCTCTATATGCCCAAACCATCTTAGCGTCCCTATCTTAATCTCAATCATTACGCCTTCATCAGCCTTGCCTTCTTTGGGGATTTCCACCTTTCTCACACAATTATACATGGTTTACTCCATATACGCATTCACTTTCATTCTTTCCCATGCGTCACTGCCTAACATCAGTGTAGGTACTAGCACTCCATTGTGGATTGCCTTGGACATTTTTGCTAGCGCCAACCACGTTCCATGAACGGTGTTACATAATAATAACTGAATGACGTCGTCCGTGGTCGAGCGGTAAGGCTCTAGACTCGCAATCCGGGTCGCGGTCGAATTTCGGCGTGCGCAAATAAATTTTATTTAAACAATTTGTGTTATTTCACAATTAATTAATTAAAAATAATACACGGTGTACTTGCGGTAAACGTTGCTTGAAATGGTTTTATCCGTGTTTGGCGAACAGATCTGAAGAGACAGGTACTTCCCCACCTTCCTCTTCCCCACCTCTAACCCTCCCCACTACCTTCAGCCTCACAACATACCCGTATTGGGGATGCCATAGTCCCACTGGCTCCAGACGGGAGCAATTGGGACTCTTGTGCGGTATTCACATAAAAAAAACTCCCAAAGAAGAATCAGTCTGTTATGTGCTGTGCAATGATCCACAGTGATCTCTCGGTGACTGGCTTCAGACGGGAACATTTGAGAATCTTGTGAGGTATAAACAAAAAAATGGAAAACAAGAAGGGAATTTCTCATCTTTTTGTGCGACAACCTCCTAGATAGAAAGCTTTGGTTTAAAGGCTTTAAAATGTTTACAATTAAATTAATTACCACATTCTTTCGAATTCAAAACTTCTCTTGCTCCAAGTTTTTTCCGCCTTCCAACAAAATGTAATACGCTGAGAACTATCGGCAATCTTTTCTTAAACCGGATTTGGTCCACATGTAAAGAAAAAAACCTGTTTTTGTATAATTTATTTTAATTGATAAATAAACACAACTCAAAATAATTGTAAATACGCCAAGGAAAAAAAGATTTTCAGCTTTTGATTAATTATTTTCAATTCGCTCTTTTATTTTAATTAAATAATTACTATTATTATTTATTATTTTAACTTTATGAGTAAAACCTCAAACTGTAATATTTAATTAAATGAAGACATTATGAGCGAAACTCAATCGAAAATCTGGAAACAGAAAAATCAGAAAAAGATATTGGCACAATAATACAAATATTACCGTTTAAAAGTTTATATGCTGTTGTCAGCAAAGCAGTTTTCCTTCTATCGGCGAGGCTATTAATACCCAGCATGCCGGACAAAAAGGCTGATGGATATAACCAGGGATAATATCCGAAGTCTCTAAGATATAAATATCTCAGAAACTTATTTTGTACTCTCTCTATCATTTGAGAGTAAGTCAAATCCATTGGTCCCCATGATAAAAATGAAATGAAAAGGCTACCCGGTCTACATCGATGTCGTTCATAAACACACATTCTTTGAATGCCTATCTTTATCATACATGAATAACTTTTGAATTAAGAACTTACTGAAAACAAAAGAGTGTATCTTACTTGCCACATTGTCTCTCGAGTTTATGAGACAATGGCGAGTTTAGACGTAATATATAACGTTATTGAGAGATTGTCGAATAATATATCCATCGGGGAGGAAAAAATTTTTCACAAAAAAGGTATTTTTAATTAATTTATTATTAATGTTTTCCTCCCCGATAGATATATTATTCGATATTTTAATTTATTTTATATATTCCACTCCATCACGAACTGGCCACCCTTTTCGGGGAACTGAATTTCATGACATTGCAACCTATTTGCTAGAATGTTTAGTCACCTACCTACATAGAAATAATAAAAAAAGGAATAAAAATACCTACTCATGAACAGGATCACGTAACAAAATAAAAATAGAAAAAAGTGTAATAATTTTTAAAATTTTAATTATCATTTTTAATTATTTTATATCTGGGGATATCTGTTTCTTGGACCCTTAGCACTACGGCTAATTTAACTTTTTCTCTTGTTGTTTTCTCTCAATTCACATAATCATACATGTTTACATGTAAAACTAGCCTCTTTATGGATGTTTAAGCGATAAATAATATGGCTTAAAGGAAGCCGGGTAGGTCCCATCAATCACCAATATAACCCAATGTTTATATATTACTGCTTAACGATTCTGCATTGACTATCGACATTTTCAATGTCACTTACAGACAGTTAAGCAACTATCTTTTGACACATGTCACAATATAGTCATAGTGAAACTGCCTCCATGCACTTTTTAATTTGTTATCTTATTCGTGATATATTGGTATATAACTCAAACGTTTTACGAAGAATATATATATATATTTTAAATACACCTTCCTTCATCCTACCTACTTCTTTCAAAACCTATCCTGTCTTACAAATGTGCCAATATTACTGTCAACCTGTAATATTATGGAACAATAACTCCCAAAGAGGGATCAGTCTGTTATGCGCTGTGCAATGATCCACAGTGATCTCTCGGTGAATTCAATATCGACTGATAAAGAAGTCTGTTAGGAACCAGTGCAATGATCAACTCATAGAGGAGTTGATCTCTCGATTCTTTAATATCGATTCAAACGGAGACTTGTGCATGTGCTCAGCCAAGTGATTTATCGGTGACATAACAACACAACAAGAAAGTGCTGTGGGACTCTCAGGTGAGTCAAATTCCCTGCCAGTGTCCACTGTTAACATATCCCCAAAGTTGTGTCGTATTTTCTAAAATATTGATTACAATCCATTTGCTTCGCAAGCTATCTGCGACTATACCATATAAATAATAATTATTACGTTTTCTAGAAACTCGATATACCTTACAGCTGGACTTCGGATAAAAGAGAAAATATTATATCTACACATTAGTTGGCGGCACCCACTCCTGTTCAGCAACGCAGATAATAATTTAATGTCCAATGCTCTTCGTGGATTAAGTATTTTTGTTCGCACGTGAGATTTAGCTAGCCGAGAGCAGTTTGAGATCAAACCTCCTGGGTTCGAGTCCCAGAGGTGCCAATATCTTTTTCTGATTTTTCTGTTTCCAGATTTTCGATTGAGTTTCGCTCATAATGTCTTCATTTAATTAAATAATTACTCTTTCCTCTGCAATTAGTGGCGTAAAAGTCCTCACTCGATTTCCCAAGGCATTATATAAAATGAATTGATTTGACAATTATTTGTTGCTTTTTCAAAATTAAATTACATTGTTTAGCATTTACTTATTAACTCCACTAGGGTTCGCCTGTGTCGGGGTTAATCATTTCACAATTTAATTAAAGTAACATGCGTAAGTATCGGTCATTACGAAACAGTTATAAAAAGCAAAATAACATTAATAATAAAAATAATTATTATTATTATTCTGCATTCTTGAGGAGTATAGCGATCCATGTTTTATCCACGTATATTCTGCTTCTCTTTCCTTCACAAGTGTCAAGACGCCATTTGCAAAAATTAGAGCGTGTGTAATGACTTTTGCGCCGCCTTTTATATCTATGTGTTATGCCGGTTGGGATCTGTGATTTTCTGTTAATTCCTCTGATTAGCGATACAATTTTGATGATCGGGAGTTTTTAACAAAACCTACTTCTGTTCTTCTAGTCTTGTTTATTATCGTAGCGTATTTACAATGAATATCTTTTTTTTTTACGTGAGCTCCACACAGGAGGCCTTGAGGAAAATAATTTCTCTCAGGGTCTATGTCATCCTCGGGGACGCTGTGTGGAGGGTTTTTTAGGGAAAAGGAGGAGAGGAGAGTTCTGGGAAGGAAAAGGGTTTAAGGGGTGGGTAGGAATCTGGGGTTCAGTGTGTCCTGGTCATCTGCCTCCAAGACCTAGGCAAACCTCATCCCATGAACCCAGGCACCCCTTCTAAATCACCAAACGTAGCAAACCACTTAGGGTGACCTATCGTCGCCTCAGTTCTTATTTGTCCAAAAGACCATTTTGGTTTTTGTTCAATCTCCACTTTAAAATTTAAAAAAAGTATAAAAAAGTATAGTTAATCACTTCACTAAGATTTATTTAAACTGATAAGACCTTTGACTTTACGGAAATAGCTTTATCTTAACACTTATCATAATATTTTATTGCAATAATGAAAGAAAATCTTCTCCTCCTGTAAAATTTTCTAATGGTCTGTTGGACAAATACGAACGAAAGCGACGCTACGGCAGAGGTGTTGGTTATCCAATAAAGGTTCCCGGGGCGGCGGTACCCATTCCCGCCTCCCAAACTAGACTTTACGTCCGTTCTAAAGGATGCTCTCTGTTAATCTGGAGGAACGGCTCTGAAAATGCCCGCCTGTAGATCGCATTAGTCCCAAGCGTCTGTTGTGTCATCACTTGTATCATTTCTGTCAGTTGCGACACCTGTACCCAAGGGCGCCCGCAGGGGCACTTTTCAATCAATCGGATTGATTGAAAATAGTCAAATAATGTTAGTTTTATTTTAAATCACTTTGTGTTAAAAAAAATTGTTGCTACGGTATGCCCTTCATTACTAGTGTTCTGTCCGTTCGTTCACCATACAAATACGCTACAGTAAATTAAAACATTACTAAAAATATTTTGCCCCCCCCCCCCCTAGAAAATTTTCTGCGGGCGCTCATGCCTATACCTATAGCTAGACCTTAAAACTACATCCTTAGCTAGACCTTAAAGAACATCCTAACGATATCTGTTGAGAGACATTGAAACTACATACTCTAACGACATCTATTGAGAGCCATTGAAACTACATATAAGAGTATATTTACAAACAGTACAGTATTCTTCAGAATTAGAAGTGCATTCAATAATAAAACCACAAATACATTATGTGGTTTGATTTGACAACTATTGTTTCCCGTATCTTTTCTTTTTGGGTTCAAAAATTATCACTCTTTACGAGTAAAGATGCAAGACATCTATGCCAGTCTTCACCGATGAAGGACACCGAGGCAGTCGAAAACGTTGGTTAAAGCTGCAAGATTCGCAACACATCACCAAATCATATAAATGTTTTTGTACGTCTTTTAAATAGCACCTCATGCCATTGAAATCGAGTTTGCCGACTAAACTGCAGAGAAAACATCTTAAACTGCTCTCGGCTAGCTAATTCTCACGTGCGAACAAAAATACTTAATCCACGAAGAGCATTGGACATTAAATTATTATCTGCGTTGCTGAACAGGAGTGGGTGCCGCCAACTAATGTGTAGATTTAATATTTTCTCTTTTATCCGAAGTCCAGCTGTAAGGTATATCGAGTTTCTAGAAAACGTAATAATTATTATTTATATGGTATAGTCGCAGATAGCTTGCGAAGCAAATGGATTGTAATCAATATTTTAGAAAATACGACACAACTTTGGGGATATGTTAACAGTGGACACTGGCAGGGAATCTGACTCACCTGAGAGTCCCACAGCACGTTCTTGTTGTGTTGTTATGTCACCGATAAATCACTTGGCTGAGCACACGCTCAAGTCTCCGTTTGAATCGATATTAAAGAATCGAGAGATCAACTCCTCTATGAGTTGATCATTGCACTGGTTCCTAACAGACTTCTTTAACAGTCGATATTGAATGCACCGAGAGATAACTTTTTTTTTTTTTTTTACATTAACTCCACACAGGAGGCCCTGAGGAAAAAATAATTTCCCTCAGGGCCTATGTCATCTTTGAGGATGCTGTGTGGAGGGTGTTTTTGAGGAGAGGAACGAGTGAACATGGGTCTTGAAGAGACCCATATTGTAGGAGGGAGGAAACACAGAGGCCGGCAAATCGTTCCACAGCCGAGCTGTTGAACTCAAGAACGAGTCGTAGAAACGACCCGTTCTCATGTGACTAATGTCAACCGTGTACAAATGTTGAGCGCGCGTTTGGCGTGTTTCCCGACTATGCACCGGTGCCGAGGGGATCAATGACGCTAGTTCCTCGGAGCATCTTCCATTGTAATACCGGTAGAACAAGGACAGCATTCCCACCTGGCGCCTGTGCTCTAAAGATTGCAATCCGTTAGTTAAATTAGGAGAATCTATCAAACGGACCGCCCGTTTCTGCACAGAGTCAAGGGTTTTTTTCAGGTATTTTGGGGCTCCAGACCAGAGGTGGCTGCCAAATTCAACCGTGGGGCGCACTTGCGATTTGTACAGGGCTAGCAGTTGTGTACTATTAAAGTATCTGCGTGCCCTGTACAGTATGCCCAGTTTCTGAGAGGCTAATTTAACTCTGGCCTCGATGGAGCCCCCGTACCTGAGCTGGTCACTTAGAGTTACACCAAGCATATCAATGGAAGGCCTGTTCGGGAGAATGCTTCCGTTGAAGGAGACTAGATTATCATTTCGATCCCTTTTAGACGTGATCAGACATGATTGGGTCTTTGAAACATTAAATTCGACGAGGTTATTCTTACCCCAAGAGGAAACACTCTCGAGGTAACCGTCCATTCTTTGTTTCAAAGCCCTCCGAGCCATTGGGGTTTGTGAGCCCTTTGGAGGTTTGTCAAACAAAAAGCTATCATGGACTGTACTGTCGTCCGCGTAGCAATGAATCGGTGCACACGTCAAGAGGTCATTGATGTGCAACAAAAACAAAGTCGGAGACAGAACCGATCCCTGTGGGACGCCAGCATTTATCGAATGCGAGGAAGAGGTGAAACCATCAGCAACCGCCTGAATCGACCTCTCCCTCAAAAAGTCGGCAATCCACATACACAAGGATGCGGGAAGTCCGTAAGAAGGCAGTTTGTTGACAAGCCCTCGGTGCCAAACCCGGTCAAAGGCCTTGGAAATATCCAGTGAAACCGTTTGGGTTTCACCAAAACGTTCCAGGCACCGCCCCCAAACATGCGTCACATACGCGAGAAGATCACCGCACGAGCGGTTCCGCCGGAATCCGTATTGACGGTCGTTAATAATTTTGTTCTTCTCGAGGTATGTGAGCAGTTTGTCGTTGATCACACGTTCCATCACTTTTGACAGAACAGATGTGATCGCTATGGGGCGGTAGTTGGCCGGGTTGGAGCGGTCACCTTTCTTTGGAATAGGGTGAATGATCGCTTTTTTCCAACCGGAGGGCACAGTCCCAAACTTCAGGGACATTTTGAAAAGCTTCGTCAAAATTGGAGCTATTTCTGCAGCGCACCTCTGCAATACCAGGGCAGGTATTCCGTCAGGCCCACTAGCTTTATTAACATCGAGCCCTCGTAAGACTTGGAGTACATCCCGATGCCGGATCCTCAGCTTTTTCATATGAAAACCGCAGTGAGGAACCGACGGCGGGATAGCACCTTGATCATCGAGGGTCGAGTTTTCCGCGAACATTTTGCCTAATAAGTTAGCCTTTTCGGCGGCGGTATTAGCTAGAGAGCCGTCAGTTCTGGTAAGAGGTGGCAGACTGGATTTGCAGAAATTGCGACCTATTGAGCCCGCAAGCGACCAGAACGCTCTGCTGCCATGCGGGCATGCAGCCAGCTTTCTGCTGATCTGCTGGTCGTGCTCAAATTTCGACCTATTTATGATTCTCTTGCTTTCCTTTGACATTTTGTTATAAACTATTCTGTTTTCGGACGTTCGAGATGTGTTGTAGGCTCGATAAGCCGCGTTTTTTCGTCGCACTGCTTCAGAGCATTGTCGACTGAACCACGGCTTTGAGCCCACACCAGTTTCTTTAACAGTGGAATGGATGAAGCCATCCATCGCGGACGCGATGACTTCACCAATTTCCTGGGCACATCTTGAGGGATCCGAAGTCCGAAAACAGACAGTTGACCACGGGAAAGCATTAAAATGTGCCCGCAAACCGAACCAATCTGCAGACCTGTAGTGCCACACTTTTCTTTTCAGCCTCTCGTTTGGCGGTCTGAAGGTTACGGGGATTGACGACGTCACCAGGCAGTGGTCCGACGATCCTAAAGGCGCTGTGACGTCAATCTTGTAACCGTGTGGCACAGTGGTTAGAAACAGGTCTAACAGATTAGAGCGGTGAGACTGGACATCAGGAACCCGTGTGGGCTCCTGAACCATTTGCTCCAGTCCGTGGCAAAGGGCAAAGGATTCCGCTTGTCGTCCAGCTGAGTCTGTTGACCCTGAGAACTTCAACCAAGGTTCGTTATGAACATTGAAGTCCCCCAGGACCACAAACTCTGCCGTAGGGAAGCGGGGCAAGAGGTCATCAATAGTGTTGCTTAAATGTTTGAAGAGCTCGGACGTGTCTAATTCGTTTAGGTTTGGTGAACGGTATAAACACGCATAAAACCTTACCGTACTGGCAAGATTGACGCGCACCCACATTACGTCGAATCTGGAGTTTTCCAGATTCAACATTCGCACACAGTTGACGTCAGCTCGGCTGAAGAGACAGACACCTCCCTTGGGTCTGAATTTGCCCATGAGGGTGAAGCCCGGGCAGTCCAGATAGGAGGCGTCAGGAGGCTCGGCTATCTGTGTTTCGGAGAGGAAGAGAAGGTTAGGACGTTGGGAGAGAAGGTGGTGGTGGACGGAGTTAAGGTTTTTGTGCAGGCCGCGAATGTTGGTGAAATTCACCAACAGTTTTGGCCTGCACCGGGGACTCCTGCTTCTCGCCGTTGTTGTTACGTTATGGTTGTAAGTTTGTATGTTCATATATATATATATTTTTTTGTTAGTGGAGATGGAAGGTCCGGGAAGGAAAGGGTATGAGGGGTGGGTAGGATGCTGGAGATCAGATTGTCCGGGAGTGATGGACGTATGAATCCAACCCACCCACTGCGGTGCAAGGCGATGGGCAGGGAGAGTCCGGTTGGAGAGGTCGCCCAATGCGCCCCGAACGCTGCTGCTGGGTCCCCTCCGGTCACGAACCGGCACAACAGCAGTGGCGGGGTTTTTACACTCGTTGATGGGGCAGCCCACCCTCAGTCGTGAGCCTGAGGGTCGGGCCCCTGTACTACCGAGCGGCCCGGACAACGGTAACCGGTTGTAAAGGGTCTCCCTCAACCAGCATCTCCCAATCCGGCCCGCCACGCAGAAGGTGGGCCGACGCACCCGCCATCAAGACCCGGTCAAACATCACCCCATGAACCCGGGCACCCCTGCTAAGTCACCAAACGTAGCGAACCACTGTGGATCATTGCACAGCGCATAACAGACTGATTCCTCTTTGGGAGTTATTGTTCCATAATATTACAGGTTGACAGTAATATTGGCACATTTGTAAGACATGATAGGTTTTGAAAGAAGTAGGTAGGATGAAAGAAGGTGTGTATTTAAAAAAATATATACATTCTTCGTAAAACGTTTGAGTTGTATACCAATATATCACGAATAAGATAACAAATTAAAAAATGCATGGAGACAGTTTCACTATGACTATATTGTGACATGTGTCAAATGATAGTTGCTTAACTGTCTGTAAGTGACATTGAAAATGTCGATGGTCAATGCAGAATCGTTAAGCAGTCATAATATATATGTAAACATTGGGTTATATTGGTGATTTGATGGGACCTACCCGGCTTCCTTTGAGCCATATTATTTATCGCTTAAACATCCATAAAGAGGCTAGTTTTACATGTAAACATGTATGATTATGTGAATTGAGAGAAAACAACAAGAGAAAAAGTTAAACAGATATCCCCAGATATAAAATAATTAAAAATGATAATTAAAATTTTAAAAATTATTAAACTTTTTTCTATTTTTATTGTGTTACGTGATCCTGTTCATGAGTAGGTATTTTTATTCCTTATTTTATTATTTCTATGTAGGTAGGTGACTAAGCATTCTAGCAAATAGATTGCAATGTCACGAAATTCAGTTCCCCGAAAAGGGAGGCCAGTTCGTGACGGAGTGGAATATATAAAAGAAATTAAAATGTAGTTCTACAAATTGTCGAATAATATACCTATCGCGGAGGAAAACATTTAATTATTAATTAAAAATACCTTTTTTGTGAAAAAATTCTCGAAATCAAAATCGGGGAGGAAAACATTTTTCACAAAAAGGGTATTTTTAATTAATAATTAAATGTTTTCCTCCCCGATAGATATATTATTCGACAATCTCTCAATAACGTTATATATTACGTCTAGACTCGCCATTGTCTCATAAACTCGAGATACAATGTGGCAAGTAAGATACACTCTAGATAAAGATAGGCATTCAAAGAATGTGTGTTTATGAACGATATCGATGTAGACCGGGTGGCCTTTTCATTTGCGCCGAATACTATATTCTACATCATGGGTGTGACTGAGTTGACAAGATACGCTTATTCGCTTAAACAAGACGAATACGGAATGCTGTACGAGACGACCTGCTGTCATAGGTCGTCTTTCTTATACTAAACTGTTTGCCATCTCACTTTCTCTAATGGCGCTAAAAATCTTCCGGAAACAATCGAAATATCTGTATTTTTTATAAAAATAAATAATTTGCGTGGATTTACGATTGAAATTGATTCCTAGCTTTTACTTTCTCATCACACACGAAGGCATTTTGGCGCTTTTTTAATGCAATTTACTAATTGGTAGGACACGACCTTATGCGACGCGTGGCAGTTGAATACAAAAACTAAAATTGAAAACAAATACAATTGCCTTTTCTTTGGCTTACCAAATTTCTACCACGCGTCTAACTTCATTAATAACGTCATTGCAAAACTTCGGTATTTTTATGAGTGTTAAAAATATACGCGTTTACTCTTCCTTAAATCCATATCAACAAATATAGAACTTATTTGTTCACTGGGAAAGTTTATCATTTACCCAAGTCCCGTATTTACTAAGCCAAAGATAGTTCTGCCAAAGATAGACCTAGTCTTTCGCGTCCCACACACATATTAAAACACCTCTCAGTATAGTATTTACACATTTACTCTCGCTGGGGGTATTATACCAATAATTACCCACTAATGTCATAAAACTAATTAACATTACGCACTAAACCACTACAAGAAAGTAATAGGTACTTTCTCTTTCTATTCCGTCTGATAACATGATTTTCTACTTGTGCTCAGTTGCTTTTCAAATGGTAAAACGTGTTTTTTAACCTTAGGAAGGTTGCTTCCTATAAAAACTGAAAGTTCATATAGTTACATCATACCCGAATACTACCGGTTGGAGCCAGTGGTTCTATTACGACTCTAATATATTTAGACTGGAGTAAAGGTTTAGTCAACAATAATTCTTGGGATTTGTTTTTTTTTGTCCGTACATTTTAAAGACAGGGAAACTATGTCGCCTCTCTATACAGCAGCGTTGGGAGGCGGGTTAAAGTAGGGGCTGTGGGAAGGAACTTAATGGAAGTTTTGAGGAAAAATAGATGGCGGTAGCTCGTTCCATTTACGAGCATATTTACACAAGACGAGTCGAAGAAAAGACCCGTTCTCATGAAGCCAACATCAACTTTTTTCCTCTCGTGTACGTCGAGTTTCATGCACGTGCACTGGTGCACCGGGGTCAATGCTGCTTACTCCTTAGAGCAGGCTTCATAAAAATACCTATAGAACACACTCAGCATTTTTTTTTACATTAGCTCCACGCAGGAGGCCCTGAGAAAAATAATTACCCTCATGGCCTATATCATCTTTAAGGATGCTAAGTGGAGGGTCATTTTAAGGAGAGGAAGTTCTGGGAAGGAAAAATATATGAGGGGTCGGTAGGAATCTGGGGTTCGGTGTATCCAGGTCTTCCGCCGCCAAAACCTAAACAAACTTCACCTCAAGAACTCGGGCACAAAATGCAGCGAACCACTTCGGGTAACCTATGACAGAGGTTTTGGTTATCCAATAAGATCGTTCCCGAGGCGGCTGTACCCATTCCCGCCTCCCAAATTGCACGCCTACATTACATTAGAGATGGCAATCGGTCAATTGACAATGGATTGTCAATCAGACTCCTTTAACTCGGAATCAAGTAGGTTTGGGGCTCCAGCCCAGAGGTGGCTCCCAAATACAATTACGTATACTTGAGATTTTTACATCGTTAGCAGCTGGTCTCTATTGAAAAATCCGCTAGCCCTTTACAAGACGCCCGTTATTGACAATAACCATAAATTGCTTCGGCCTTTTTTTATAACCACTCTGTCAGTCATAACTTTGACGTCCATGCTTTGAGTGTTGACTACGTGTTATCGTAGATTTTCGTACTGATAATGATAGATATAATTTGGAGAGAGCGTTAAATGCAACAACAAGGTAAATTCATTTTTGTAAAGCCGCCAGTACATGTTGACTCACACGTTTGGTCATTGCGTTGGCTCAACGCGATATATTGGCCGTTGCAACGCATAGGCCGCCGAAGTGGCCGACCATCCAATTATCGTCGGTTTTTATGCACACATCAAAGGCTCTTGGCCTTAACAGCGTTGTGTCAGCAACAACGTGTACTGGCAGCCTAACAAGATTTGACGTGTGCAGATTCAGTCTCCATCTAACTTCGCTCCAATTAATTAATCTTCTAATTGTGCTTCTATTAATTTCGTTTTATTTTTTTCACAATCTTCCACAAATTTATCAAAATTCACTTAAAGTAGTCCAACTATTTTATTGGCTGCCGAAGGTCCTGGGTTCGAGTCCCAGAGGTGCCAATATATTTTCTGTTTGCAGATTTTCGATTGAGTTTCGCTAATATTGTCTTCATTTAATTAAATACTACTTTAGAGTTCGTTATCCTACGACGTTACCGCAACAGATGGAACCTTGTTATTCCAAAGGGTCGATTTATAAAAATGTTTAATCAATTTTTTGCAGTTTTGTTAAATTTTTTAAATAGGTTCATATTTACCCATGAACTAATATAATCCTGATATATACATATATATAAAAAAAAAAAATTTTTTTAGAATGTATCAATCACAGCAGGGCTGCCCGGGTTCTTGGGGTGAGGTTTGTCTAGGTCTTGGAGGTGGATGACCAGGACACACTGAACCCCAGATTCCTACCCACCCCTAAAACCCTTTTCCTTCCCAGAACTATATTTCCCTTCCTTTCCTTAAAAGAAAAACCTCCACACAGCATCCCCAAATATGAAATAGGCCCTGTGGGAAATTATTTTCTTCAGGGCCTCCTGTGTGGAGCTCATGTAAAAAAATCACATAATATAAGTTTAAATTTGTTTACATTTTCCAATAATTTAATTTACTTCGGTAATTCCCTAACCATCTTTTTTCCTCCCAACATCAACGACTTTGCTCTGCTTTTTTTCTGTAGGAAAGTCTTATTTCATTTCTTTTCCTCATGGTGTTGCAGGTTTGCATTTTGGTGTTGCAGGTTTTTAAATTTTCTTAAAAATTTAATTGATGTTTTCCATTAATTATTTTATAGATTGAAGTAAATAATTTGTTTAAATGACAACATATCTAACTCCTTCAACATTTCCTCCACTTTCGTATATTTATTTGTCGTCCGTCTAATTCTGATAGCTCTGTTTTGTAGTATTATCATTTGTTTCATTATCCACCGTTGGCTAAGAATAAAAAAATCCTTTACTTTGAGCACCCAACACACCTTCACCGTTTTCTTTTTTGAGTGGATATCGTGAATTTAATTCTAGGAATGGTCCGGTGACTTTGTGTGGCGGTTCAAAACCAAATTCAGAGTGTTTACCTTCTCACCATATTATCTCTTCCAATGTCCCGTTTTAAAGCCTAAAAATCTGGTCATCTTTTGTGTAGGTATACATGGCTTTATTTGAATTTTTAAACTTTACTTAAAATTTTTCTGTTCTTTTGTTGCAGGTATGGATTTATTTTATTCGGATTTTACTCACACACAACTTTGGTCTACTTTCGATATGGACTTTGGACTTTGGATTTATTTATTTTTCAGAGTACCTAAACCTAAGTTTACTTGCTCTAACATATTTATAAAGGATTATCTAATGATGCTTTACATGGTTTTTAATGTAATTGAGTTTTTGAGATATATTTTTAATTTTACTGCGGCTTTATGCAGGAATATTCTATACGTAATGAATTAATCTCTACGTAAGACAGATTTTGGTTTTTTATATTTAAAGTGTTCATTCTCGCTGTATTTAGCGAGAGAGTTTATCGTGGGATTAGGGTGACTATCTAGGCCAGCGTAAAACCTAGTAGCCTGTGAAAAAATAAGGTCTTTAACCAACGGGACGTTGGATTCATTGTGGAGAGTAGAGATTCTACTCCAGTTGGGTGCATTTAAAGCGAGTCTAATGCATTTATTTTGGAAGACTTGAAGTTTATCAATATGGGTTTTTGGTGCATAACCCCAGATTGGGCAAGCGTAGGAGAAGCATGATCTGATGGTTGACTTATAAAGCAGTAATTTGTTGTCTGTAGATAGACGGCTATTTTTACACATCATGGGATAGAGGGATGATAGATAACGATTTGCAGCTTTTCTTTTTTCTTCTATATGTTTTTTCCAAGTTAGTCTATAATCTAGAGTGACACCGAGGTATTTTAATGACGATTCCCATGGAACGTTTTTCCCAAACAGTTTAATGAAAGGGGGCCGTTTGGGCCGTGTTCTGTGGAACACGGTCGCGACACTTTTGGTCGGATTGATAGAGATTCTCCACTTTTTACACCACTTTTCTGTAAGAGTGGCTTGTTTCTGTACGCGGCGTGTAGCAGTGGCCTCGACAGTTGAACTAGAGATGATGTTTGTGTCGTCAGCGAATTGGGTTATTATGATATTTTGATCTATTGGCTTAGGAATGTCACTCGAATAAATGTTATATAGTGACGGCGAGAGTTGACTGCCTTGCGGGACCCCAGCTGACAGGGGGCGAGTAGTGGAGAAAATGTTATCTATTTTTACTTTAAATGAGCGATTTCTCAGGAAACTATTTATAAGTTGGATGATTCTAAGTGGGTACCCTAGACAGTACATTTTATATATAAGGCCATTATGCCAGACTTTGTCGAACGCTTTACTAACGTCTAGAGAGAGTATTACTGTTTTTTTCTTTGTGTTAAAGCCCTCCGTGATGTGTTCCACAACACGGAGGAGTTGGTGAGTGGTTGAATGACCAGCTCGAAACCCATGTTGAAAGTCTGGCAAGAATTTACATTTATTTGTGATTTCATTTAATCTTACAAGGATTACTTTTTCCAGGACTTTACCCAGACAAGGAAGGAGACTTATCGGCCTATGGTTCTCCGTTAATAATGGATCCTTGCCTGGTTTAGGAATTAATATTACGTCAGCTTCTTTAAAGTCCTTTGGAAAGCAACGTAGTCTAAGTGCTGCATTGCAGATGGCAGTCAGGGCGCAGATGCCCTTTTTCGGTAGGCATTTGAACTTTCGATATTCCCTGACATCTCTTCTTTTATATCGTATCGGATATTAAACCGGCGTCCTCACCCAGTAAGTAGTTTAAATAAATAAATAACATGCTTTTTTTTCACGCTTCTCGTGTCACAACGCAGCAATGTTCAACTAATTTAGAATTATAATTCAGGTCATAACAACAACTTAAACTAGTGTTAAAAGAATTTTAGAATATTCTGTTTTCACGACGTCGCTTATTAGAGAAAACCCACTTAATTCGCAGATTGGTACGTTTTCCGTTCCTTTAACCGACTCCTTCCGTGGCAGCCAATAAAGGCAGAAAGGCTATACATAATAAAAACAACGAACAACAAAGAGAAATTAGAAGAGATGGGAAAATAAAAATAAATGCAACAAATTTCTAAGAAATAGGTAAAAAAATTGTACGCGCATGCGCATTTATTCAGTTGGAACATGATATTTAAATGAACAATTTCCAAATATTCAATTCACAATAAATCCATTACCGAACAAACTGCATATACCATTGGCTGAGCAATGCGCGCCACTGCTCTCTTCCATAATCATTTGTCACTCTACTTTTTTTAAATTAGGAGGTCCTGAGGAAAACAATTTTCCTCAGTGCCTATGACATCCTTGGGGATGCTGTGTGGAGTGTCTTTTTTAAGAAATACAGAGGCTGGCAAATAGTTCCACAGCCGAGCTGTTCCAAGAACGAGTCGTAGAAACGACCCGTTTTCGTTTTGAAAAATTTCCACTGTGTAAAAATGTTGGGCATGTTTCCCGACTGTGCACCGGTGCCGAAGGAATCAATGATGCTAGTTTCTCGGAGCATCTTCCATTGAAATACCTGTAGAACAAGAACAGCATTCCTACCCGACGCCTGTGTTTTAAATATTGCAATATGTGCCGTAACGCTCAATGGTTGTCGATGTGTTTTCTGCTTGCTGAGGGCCGACTAGCGTTCCATGTGTCGTTGGACGCGCACATGAGTACATGACGTCAAATCTACCGCCCGGCGCAACAATAACGTATCGGCAGTGTAAAAAGTTAGCGTTCGTATTATGTGCATCGCACGCGCATATTTACGGTTCATATATCGATAACGTGCTTCATCTCGTACCGAATCATATCGTGTTTTTTATCGTACCATAGTGTATGTGTAATGTGTATCAGACTTTTATAAAGTGTCGGTTGCCTGTGGAAAGAGCGCCATACAGCGTTACCGAATGCATAGCGGAGGAAACAAGGCAAGTACTCAATGTGACTATATCGTGCGTTTGGTATGTAGTTGGCGCCTTGATATCCATGGGCGCAGAGCACACAGAGTGGCTCCACCACACCACTCTGACCCCGTGATTCGTCACGATACATTGGTGCCGAAAAGAAACCAGGGACATTTAGATGTTCATCTTTGTATTAAATTCGTTCCATGCAAAGCGTAAAATGCTATGAATTGTTAATTTATATGTGAATTATATCGAAAAACGTGAATCATTGACCGCACATCTAAATTAAAATAGCTTATAATTATTATTTCTTTACGTTTTGCAGGTTATTCCTTTTCTTTATTTTAAGCGTTTCCAAACGTGTTTATTGTCAAAATGGCCCCAACGGTGCAAGCATTGCGCCGGAAACGGACATTAGCGAATAATAGATTAATTAAAACATATGAGATTGCGAAAATCGCTTTGCACGATGCATCCAAGTGCAATCTACTGTTAGCTCATTATACGACCCTTGATAGGATAGTGCTGGAATTTGGGACAGCACACGCAGAAATGCTGGACTTAGACGATTCTAACGAAATAGAGGAAGATAAGATTCGAGAATCTTTTGATGAGATGTACTACCAAATTATTGAAATTTATCAGGAGTTGACTACTCAATCTGGCGAATCCAAGGCCGCGAGTGCGTGCGCGAACGTCAAGTTACCAAAGATAAACATTCCTACATTTTCTGGCGATATCAAGAAATGGCCCGAGTTCTACGATATGTTCAATGCTTTGATTCATGAAAACAAATCGTTGTCAAACATCGAACGTATGCAGTATTTGTTTTCAAGTGTGTCTGGTGAGGCACTGGGTTTAATTCGAACGTTCCCGGTTCAGGGAGCTCATTACTTGGATGCATATCAAAGACTGGTAACGCGCTACCGTAACGCGCGCGAACTAGCATTTACGTGTTGGCGGGAAATGCTAAATGTAAATTTTCCACCCAACGATCCGTATGAATTTCGCCGCGTATTCGACGTATTTAACGAAGATTTAACAATCCTAAGAGAATTGGATCTCCCAACTGACAATTGGGACTTCGTGTTGTGTTACCTGATCCTGTCAAAATTGGATTCACTAACAAGATGCGCATTCGAACAAATGCAGTCTCCTACTGAGTTGCCATCATATTCAAAACTAAAGGAGTTTTTATATAACCAGTGTGAAGCTCGTGTACGAGACTTGCACTTTTCGCCTCCGGATCATCACGGTGTACGATCAGCGTACAAACCTCCCGTGCGTAAATCGGATCAGGCTCCCAAAAAACATACTTCATCGTTTCTTTGCGATGTAACGAAGATGCGACCTGAATCCAACGGGTCCTCGATCTCGACCAATTATCCGATGTGCTCTTGTTGCGAGGAAGAACATTCCATTTCCAAATGCAAGGCGTTCGCGCTAAAATCGGTTCCTGATCGCATCCAGTTCGCCAAAGCACACCGTTGGTGTTTTAATTGTCTGCATTCTTCGCATTTTCTTAAGGATTGTAAATCTTTATTTAAGTGTCGGAAATGTAAACAAAAACACCACACTCTCCTCCATCGTGATGAAATCTTATCTTCTGAAGAAGGGGGTCATCACTCCATGACGTCTACGGACCGTGAGGCCCCTGTTTCCAACCCTCAAATTAATGTCCTCACCAATTTAGGTGACAGGTCCGGAGTTCTTTTGTCTACTGCCAAGGTAAGCATTCGCGATTCCTCCGGCAGGTGTCAAACTTTACGTGCATTAATCGATTCGGGCAGTCAAGCTCACTTTATCACCGATCGTGCTGCAGAGCGTCTAGGTATCCATCGTACGGCCAGTGCTCGAAGAATTTGTGGCTTAGGCCAATCTTCCGCCACTGCGTCAGCAGTCATTCAATTAGAAGTCGGTGTTAAGGAGCGGGTTCTTTTTAATATCAAAGCACTCACGCTGCCTACTATCTGCGGCAACATGCCAACGGTTCAACTAGACAAGTCATCATGGCATCATTTGCAAAACTTACGTCTTGCGGACCCTGACTATCACAAACCAGGACCAATTGACCTTCTTCTGGGTGCTGAGGTCTTCACTTCTCTTCTGAGACCTGGTAATGTGAAGGGTGGTCCTAATCAGCCATCAGCTTTTAATTCTGTATTTGGTTGGCTTCTTCTGGGTTCTGTTGGTTCTGACGCCGGTCACGAAACAAAATCGTTCATGTTAATTAGCGAGGACCGGCTCCACGAAGAGGTTCAGCAAGTATGGGAGTTAGACACCCCAATTCCCCAGTCTTTACAGCTTACCCCTGAGGAACAACTTTATGAACAAATGTACTGCATGGACCACACCCCTGATACTCCGGGACGATACATCGTAGCTTTGCCTTTTCGAGAAAAGGACCGGGATATCTCTTACCTTGAGTCGAACCAAGTCGCCCGCACCAAAAGGATTTCATTGCCTCGCCTCGAACTTTGTGCGGCAGTTCTTCCAGCGGATCTATTAAAATTTGTCAAGGAATCATACGAACCGTTGCTTCCAATCCCCAATACGTTTGCGTGGTCCGATTCAACTATCGTTCTTGCATGGTTACGATCTCCTTCTTATCGCTGGAAAACTTTCGTGGCTAACCATGTCAGTTACATCCAGGATGCTTTCGAAGATACTCCTTGGCATCACATATCATCCGGCGATAATCAAACCAACGTTGCTTCGCGTGGTCGGTTCCTGCCCGATAACACGTTATGGTGGGCGGGGCCTCCATGGTTAATCCAACCAGTCAATTTTTGCCCAACCCTTGATAGCAATGTCGACGAAACTGAACTTCACTCTGAGAAACCAAGTCAATCGTTATTAGTCCAACAGGATGAAAATTTGGTGGACCTACTACTAGTTAAATTTTCTTCTCTCCGAAAGATTCAACGCGTTCTCGGTTATTGTCACAGATTCATTTACAACCTACGTAACAAAGAGTCTCGTCGTTCAGATCTTCCATTAAACCGTGCCGAAGTTCACGTTTCGCTGTTGGCAGTGGTTAAACACATTCAATCTGTAAATTTCAACGATGATATCACGCGCTTGAATGAGGGCAAACTTCTTTCGAAACAAATGCGGAAGCTCAATCCATTCATTGACGACCATGGTGTGCTCAGGGTGGGCGGCAGGTTATCTCGTTCTGAGCTCGAATTCGAGCATAAACATCCTGCCCTACTTCCTCGTGAATCCAAGCTCACTTTTCTCGTGATAGACGCTCTCCATCAAGAATATTGTCATCCAGGTATTAACACGATGCAATATCTGCTGACGCAGCAGTTTTGGATTCTGTCGCCAAAACGCGCCATCCGCCACTGCTTGTCAAAGTGTATTCATTGTTATCGCATAAATCCAGCTTCTCTAGAATCTTTCATGAGTGACCTACCCGCTGCTCGTATTAATCAAGTTAAACCATTCCCGATCGTGGGCTTTGATTACGGTGGTCCGTTTCACATCAAAACTGGTAAATACCGCGGCGCTAAGATAGACAAAGCTTATCTTTGCTTATTCGTATGTTTTACTACCAAGGCTCTACACCTTAAAGTAGCTTCGGATTTGTCTACCGAATCTTTCATTGCAGCGCTACGTCGAATTGTAGGTAGGAGAGGTCGTGTAAATATCATACACTCAGATTGCGGAACGAATCTCGTCGGAGCTAAAACTCAGCTTAATTCGTTCATGCAGACTGCTTCAAATTCGGAACAAATCGTTTTCGGCTTCAATCCCCCATCTAGTCCCCATTTCGGTGGCGTATGGGAGATTCAGGTTAAATCGGTCAAAACTCATCCTTATCGCTTAATTGGTAACCAAACGTTGACTTTCGGGGAACTGACTACGCTTTTCGTGCAGATTGAGGCCACGTTAAATTCTCGGCCTCTCTACCCATTGAGTTCAGACCCCAACGATTTGAGCTTATCAACTCCAGGTCATTTTTTGACTTTGGAACCCTTAACTTCCGTGCCAGACGAGGGTTATACCGATCTGAAGATCAACCGTGTGGGTCGTTTGCAACTTATTCAACGTTGCGGCTAATCGACATCGCGATCCGTCTTAGTTTTAAGTTACCTCTAAGTTTATCATCATCTAGTTTAGTTCTTATTCGTATTCTCTTCGTTCCTTTAACATTTCATGGCATTTTGCGCTTCGGTTAAGGTTCAATTTTATTTTAAAAAAATACAAGTTTCTGTATTTTGGTGGGCGGAATGTGCCGTAACGCTCAATGGTTGTCGATGTGTTTTCTGCTTGCTGAGGGCCGACTAGCGTTCCATGTGTCGTTGGACGCGCACATGAGTACATGACGTCAAATCTACCGCCCGGCGCAACAATAACGTATCGGCAGTGTAAAAAGTTAGCGTTCGTATTATGTGCATCGCACGCGCATATTTACGGTTCATATATCGATAACGTGCTTCATCTCGTACCGAATCATATCGTGTTTTTTATCGTACCATAGTGTATGTGTAATGTGTATCAGACTTTTATAAAGTGTCGGTTGCCTGTGGAAAGAGCGCCATACAGCGTTACCGAATGCATAGCGGAGGAAACAAGGCAAGTACTCAATGTGACTATATCGTGCGTTTGGTATGTAGTTGGCGCCTTGATATCCATGGGCGCAGAGCACACAGAGTGGCTCCACCACACCACTCTGACCCCGTGATTCGTCACGATACACAATACGTTTGTTAAGATTGGAGAATCTATCAAACGGACCGCCCATTTCTGCTCAGGGTCGAGGATTTTTTCAAGTATTTTTGGCTCCAGAAAAGAGTTGGCTGCGAAATTCAACATTGGGGCGCACTTACTGCCATGTTATGTAATTATTACACTTTTTTCTAAAATATTTTTTTTTGTATTTTTGTAAACGATTATCGAATAAATAAAAAATTTGCGATAACCTAAAAATCGGCAGCAAATAAAAAATCTCGAATTTTTAGTGGGATTGATAAATGTCCAGTTTTTATAGTTATTTCTTTTTTTGGTTCGGTTGGCTGTGTTCTGCAGAACGACGCATAATAATTAATTGCGTTGTCAAAAGTATTCTGCCGCGGGTTAAATCGATATATCTTATTCTGTGTACAAAAAATGTGAAAATATTGGGATTTTTTCTTATTGCTTCGACATTACATTTTGTGAAATTATCACCAACAATAGGTATCCATCCACCCACTGTTTCCGTTTCTCTTATTGATATTCCGGATTTTTTGACAGATTTACCATAACTTTGTTTTCAACAACTGTTTTTTGCTTGGACAGGAAATTTATTTATTTTAGCGACTGTATAAGATTTATACAAAATATAATGGTGAATTTAAGTAAGTATAGATATTGTATTTCTAAGTCCTCCTCACTAGGGGGTCTCGTGCCGATGTGGACTAAAGTTGTTTACACGTAGTTTATTTGTCTTCTATGTCGTTTTTAGTGTCTTCATTGGGGTTTTTTCGTTGACCTCTTTCAGCCATATTTTTATTCTTGATTTGTACTCATTAGAATTTTTTATTAATTTTATGTCTTGGGGAAGGATGTTACGGAGTTTTGTTGCAAAGTATGTGTAGTTTCTTTGTCCAAATGTGGTTTTATAACTTGGAATATTTTTTATGTCATTTTTATTCGATCTAGTGTTATAAATACACGGTTTAGTAGAGGATTCAGTATTTTTGAATAGCTTCATTAATATATTTTTGGCATATATTTGTCGTACATTTGGTACGTCATAGCTATTGAAAATTTCAATTGAAGGCGTTCTAATGGGTACTTAAAGTATGATTCTTTTTTGAATTGTATTCAGGTTATGTAGGTACTTATATGTAACAGATCCCCATCCTACAATTCCGTATTCAATTCGAGAATGACATAACGCGTAGTAGACCTTTTTCATATCCTTTTTATGTACCATATTTCTTAGATTTTTAAAGAAATATAATATAAGGCTTGTGAGTTTTTCCGTAATACCTTTGATGTGTAGGTCCCATCTAAGATTTTCATCAAGTATTACTCCGAGATATTTTATGTTTTTGTTTTTTCTATAACTTTTTATATGACTTTTAAAGAAGCGTTTCCACATTTTGTGTGAACCAATTACACAGAAAACATAATATTTTATGGCTTATTGCTTGTACTAGCCAAATTAAATCAAACAGATCAGTGTAGTCATCAATGTCGTTTATGATGGCGATGCCTGTCCTAACATTAACCCCGTGTTTATGATTCGCGCATTGAACACAAAAATATAAACATCTAAAATTGATACGTTGTAACGGTCTTAATTCACCACCACCATACGAAAGAAGAAGAATTCTTAGGTCTTTTTATGATATTATTTATTTATTTGCAAGAGACAAACGTACTTAAAAATACAGAGATACAGAAAAATACAAAGTTTAAAGTCAAGCCCAAAGGTCTCCTATGTTTGAGTTACTTGGAGATGGAATTTTATTACATTTTAAGATTAATTTTAGGTGAGGAGTAGAGGAATAGGAAAATATGATAAGGATAGCAGATGCTCTCGATACATTCCACACTCGTATTAATTTTCGATCCTATGCGTTACTTCTATTCGGTATTTTTGAAGGGTATTGTTAAAAATGTCTATATTTTAAATTTTTTTGTTTAATATTGCGCACATATACGAGGAAATGGGTTTTTTTCCAATGTTAGTTCGACTGTGGGCAAATGAAATAAATTGGATTGTCTTGTTGATCTTGTCGAAATATTAATTTTGACCGGTCGGTGGTTGAGTGGGCATCGCGTTCGGGTCCCACGGGCGGGCGTTCCGTGTTCGATTCCTCGGCTGGCTAAGTCCTCCATCACAACACAAGCAACATTTTCAGCTTTCTGTGGTGGTAGTAGAAGATTTTCAAACATTGTTTGGTTATTCGTAACCCGAGAATGTTTGTCTTTCTTTAAAAAAAAAAATAATAATTTGGTAAGCTCTGGTGAGTCCAGGCAATTATTCAGAAGTTATAGCATGGTTGGTCAAAAATTAAACATCGTATACGAAGAGAGGTGATAGTTTAAAGATTCGGTGTAAGTTGTTTTTTATAATTTGTGTGTTTAATTTTTTTTTTATTCTTTCGATTCTTTCGACATACCCCAAAGATAGATTCCCTGATAGATTCTACTTCTTTAATATGTGTCTCATTTATTATTTACTCGAAGGAAATTTTATTTCTGTTGTGTGTAAATGATAATTTATTGCATTTTGAGGTAATTACAAAAAGAAGATCGAGGTCCTCTTGAAGTTTAATGAAGTATTCGATTGATTTGATAACTAAGTAAAAAAATTATCGTCTGCATATGCTAGGTAATTAGCGTGTTATAAACATTTGTGAATATCATATATGTATACGTTAAATAATAATGGTCCTAAATGAGAACCTTGAGGTACGCCGGAGGGCACGGAGAAGATGCTGGATTTAGTTCCTCAACCGAAATACACTGAAGTCTGCTCCAAAGGCATGAAGTGAGCCACCGAAGTAAGTCACCATGGATCCCTAATTGATTTTTTTTTTTTAATAAGAATGAAATGGTTTACCTTATCGAATGCCTTATGTATGACCCTTATACTATAACACTTAGACGACTCGATCACAAAAAAAGCTTTGCAAATTATGATGACTTTAATGAAACTTTCTCAGCTTGGACATTAATTATTCAAATAGTGATCATTTTTATGTGAGTACCGCACAAGAATCCCATCTGCTCTCAACCGTCTGGAGCCAGTGAGACCATGGCCACCCCAATAGGGGTGTGTTGTGAGGGTGAAGTTAGTGGGGAAGTGGAGGGGATGGGGAAGAAGAATCTGGTTATTCAGATTTTCACACGAATCGCGTCTTATGTCATTTCAAGCAACGAAGCAACGTATCAATTCTAAATGGAGATCTTTCACCAGGGCGATACCTACTAAGAGTTTTTTTCACTATAGTGCGTGATTAGTATTAGTAAAACAATAAATAAAAATAAATATTGATTAATTTTTGATTAAAATGGTGCCATAAAATAATTTAAATGAATTAATTGTAAAATAATACAAACTAATTCCTTAAAATTTTCTTGCGCACGCCGGGCTTTGAACCCGCTACCTCCGGATTTTGGTCGAGATTCTTACCCCTCAACCACGGAGGGCGTCAAATGTGACAAACGCAGGCACTTTGCAACCAATAAAAATCCAAGCAACAATTGAGCGATACCAGGGTGAATGGAGTAGTCTCTGAAAGTGTACCCGTAAACTTTATAGTAAGTACCGTATAGCAATAGGCTGCTTCAAAAAGTAAAAGTTCGTCTTTTTTATTAGGGCAAAAATATACACATTTTATTTTTATTTTTCATTTCAATAAATTTTAGGGGTCGCGACGTTTAGGGCATTGATTTCAACGGTTCAAACCAAACACGTCGCTGCATGCAGAATTAAATAAGCCACCGAAAGGTTAAACACACCCCTAAGGTACTTTTTGTTCTTAGACTGAATTTACAATCGTGACTTTAAACGGCGCCTAATCAAGATTAAAATCATTAACATTTTACATTTTGTAAAAATTTGCTTTAAAATAAAATAAATACTCAGTTTAAAAATACTAACTTCTTTTACATTTTGGTTAAACCTCTATATTTTCAGAGCTGGTAGCGACCCCTAAAACCCACTTAAAAAATCTCAAAATAAAAATTGTATAATTTTTTTGGCATTTGGAAACAAAATGTCATATATTTTTTAAGCACCCGGACTCGTGACCGGACAACTCAGAATGAATCCAACTCAACACCTCCTTTGAAAAGCCATTAAAAGTTTTGAAAAAAATGTATTAAAATTAGAGGTTTGGTTATGGGCTATTTTTCAAAAATTTTTAATAGCTTTTTATGACTTATTAATTAGGTGTTGAGTTGAGTTGATTCTGAGTCGTCATGGAACCAGTATAGCATACATGTGCAGTGTATGTACAAGGAACCGGAATTTAAGTTATTTTTGGTTTTCAATCAGTAGAAAATCAATAATATTTTTCCAATTGAACTTTTGTTTTTCCCAGGTGGACAATCTGCAGGTATCTTGGCGAAGAGACTACGCGTAGATACCTTTCCACGCCCACAAACAACTCTCTTGCAACCAGAGTTGTATTGTATGTAATTATGTTTATCCATGGCTGCCGCTCTTGCAATCATTTGTAATATACCCTCATTATTTTAATTTTGTTTTTCAGCATTTTATTTCCTTATTGCACGGTGCACAAATTAATTTACACTAGATGGGTTTACATACATGTGAGTTTCTAGATTTAGAATGCCAAGGCGCACCTACAAAGCAAAGAAGAAATCTTTGTTCACCGAAATAGATTGCCTGAAATAAATGAGCCTTTTTTAATCCATTATTTGTAATGATACTTTCATAATCAATGCAGAGCATGGTAATATTCAACAAAATCTCTCTTGTAATCAACAAAAGCTCTCATCTAGCTAATTTATGCCCAACCTAATTTTGATTCGGCAATAATGTAATTATAAATTATATTGATGTGAAAATGGTATATGATTAATTCATACATTCTTTGATATCTCAGTGTGTAACTTCCTCTATTTATAAATAGGAAAGTACAATGATGGTGCTTGGATGTTAATTATTGTAGTCCAATGTTTATGAAATAAGGGCGCTCTGAAATGCCACAAAATTACTCCCAAACAGATTTTAAACTCTTTGTAGTACTATTATTATTAAAATTACAATAACAATATTACTATGCTAATAAGAATAGAATTAGGGGAACGGATGCGCGGTTCGTTTCGGCCCGTTTCATCCATATCTCAATTTTGGACTTGAACCCGAAATACCCAACCAAACTGAAAAATTATTTTTGTAATCTAAAGAAATATCAAATATCTAACACGAATATATGCTTCTTTATTTATTTGTGCTTTATATTATAAAATAAAGGCCATTAAAGTTTTTATTTTTCATGATTTTTGGCAATTATTCATCAGTAAATGAAAAACATTAAAATAATAATTGTTCTGCAAAAATATGATGAAATATTATAATTTGAAATTAAAACACTTTTGCACTTTTTTCCACTAATTTATTTACACCAGGACCGGTTTCATCCTACTACGGACATTTTCAGACTGGTAGTTGAAATTCTTATGCTATGGCATTTATACAAACTTAAGCAGGGGTACACAACATTGTCTCTATATAATGAATGTTTCTATTTTGTTAATTTAAGGTATTATAAGTTATTTGTTAATTTAAGGTACATCTAGGTAATTATAAAGTTAATTATTAAAATTATGAATGATTTTACATAGTAAATGGATATTTTTAACTCACATGAATATATACGAATTTATACAATTGAAAAGGTTTGCAATTTCTGATATTTTATTCTGGTAATGTTGGGATATTCCCTTCTTGTTGCTTAGGGATTATTGAGAAATATTGATGGTACTATGGTCATTATTATTATTGGGTTCTCCGTATAATCGGGTTATTACATTTTTAAATTACATACTTAATTACACTGCTGCTCTCTGAAGTAAAATTATTCTAAGGAATTATAATGGGTATATTAATGTCGATTGGGCATTATGTTCTAATTGTTTATTCATAACGTATTTGCGATCAATTTTCTTTGTTAGGCGATTAATTTCTAGGGACTCTAATCTGTCTAAACATGAAGGATGACCCTAACAAAGTGCAAAAGTGTTTTAATTTCAAATTATAATACAATGGAATTCCACCACGAATTAACAGTGCAAAAACTAGACTCATGATGAAATATAATTTTTTTTTCAAGAAAGCATTTTGATGGTTGTAAATTATAATTACTAAAATCCCATTTATGTCTGAACACAATTTTTTCGCATATAAATTAAAATTACTAGCGAAAAAAACTAATTTTTTTACTTACAAAAAATTCCAAAGTTCCCTCCGAAATGAAGCAAAATTGAATTCTTCAATTACTTATATATCATAATTTAAAAAATATATATATAAAATGGCACATAGCCGATATTTAATATAATGTTTGATTGAAAAAAATATTATGGTTGGTTGGGTATTTTTGCCTCTAAATCCAAAATTAAGTTTTGCATGTAATGGTACGAAATTATTATAAAATCAGACAATAATTAAATCAACAGTGATTAAATTTGTAATGCAGATAATCAAAATTTGCACACTTCGAATATAAAAAAAGTTCAATGACTCTGAAACATTGTGGGCGAATTCGTTTATTTCTGATTTTTTATTATTAGGTTTATCTATTTAGCTCATCGTTTTAGTTGGGAATAGACGATTGATTAAAACATTAATATTTATGTTATTTTTTATCCCTGTAAACTGTAACTTTTCGGTACATACGAAATAGGTTTTACAATGTGTACTACTATTCCATTAGAAGCTTTTGCTTGTGGATTGTAGTGCCAAACTTTTATTTTTAATTCACCAACCGCCTCTGCTTTTGAAGCACACGATCATTGTAAATAAATGTGGAACGCACAATTTGATGTTGTTTAAATGTAAACGAATAATTAAATGGCCAATTTTAAGCAGCCATAATTAATTCTCCAGTTAACAAATTCCCACCGAGAGAGCCGTATGTCTTATTACGCATTTACCCGAATTACTCGAATAATCGCAGCTATTTTAGACGTAAGTTGCGTGAAATTTATTACGTTTTCTACTTTATTTCGTAATAAGCAACGGGCTACATACTATTATCATGATGGAGATATTTAAACTTTAGCCAGTATTCATTTACTGCGCTGTTAACATTGACAGGGGGAAATCAAAAACATCATGGAGATTGAAATATAACATAAGAAAAAAAATTGAATTATTATAGTAATTTAATTAAATATCAAGTTGTTATGTAAATGATGCAGTTGTGTGAATTGATAGTTTATCTCATTCAAGAACATATCTCGTTTTGATTTAACCATTTCAATATTTGAAAGCTTTGTTGCTTTTTAACAAACGCCGGTTACAAGATCTTGTTGCGTTCTCTATTATTTTAATTAAATAATTAGGAAAGAATAATATTTATTATTAATTATCATATTGCAGTAGTGGGAAAGAGCACTGGATGATAAATGTGTTTATGTTATTAGAAAAATAATATTGTATGGATTAGTTCAACGACTTATACAAAATCCATTAACCTGTTGAGTATCGGCTGATAATTCGCGGAATTGCGGGAAAGTTACCTTGATGAGTTTTTCTGAAATATTAACGATTAATGTTTTTTGCAATTGTTTTCTGTTTACCAAATAATGTATCTTTTTATTCATATACAGGATGTCAAGGAACGCACTTGTCTTACTTTAACCAATGATTCTTGACATTATTTGGAGTAAAAATTGTAGATGAAATTTTGGTCTCCGGTGACATTTTGATGTTTTTTTTTTTACAAAAACATTAAAAAAATTGTAAGTTCTGGAAAGTTGGGGCGGGGTAAGAGGTTAGGTGGTTTTGATGAAAAAAATTGAAAAAGAAGTCATCGACAAAGTCACCGGAGACCAAAATTTCATCTACATTTTTCACTCCAAACAATGTCAGTCAAACAATCACTGATTGCAAGACAAATCCCCAGAATAGCAAAAAAAAAAATTATTCTCCCATTTGGGAGACTACAAACAACAACTACAAACTACGGCAATTCTCTAAATAATATTTATACGAATAAATTAACTGGCTTTATAATTTTTACATAAACTTAAATACATAATTCCTACACGAAAAACTTCATACAAAACGCGTTTTCAAGGAAATAATAACCTTTATACTACTTTGAAAACTCAAATATTGAACTCAAAACTCAAATATTGAGCGACACAGTTGAACGAAAATGCATTTATTTTGACATTCATAGACAAATTATTTCGTAAGACGTCACAGAGGCTACATTCGGGAAATAAAAAGTAGAATCTACAGTTATCTAGATTATATATTATAGTGATTTTGTTCCCTGTACAGTTTTCACAGCATAAAGGTTTAAATGGTAAAGGCGTGGATTGTACAAAATTCGATTTTTTTCTCTTGTTAATACGCAGTCTTCATCGCACATGTTTACGAAAGACAGTGAAACTGTCTTATATGTACTATAAATAAATTAATGTTCTTACCTTAAATATTAGGTCCAACTGATCCTCTCTCCTCTCCTCTTTTAGGCTTTCACGTTTTGTTTTCACGAACAGTCCATAATGTCACAAGACGAATTTTGAGTTTTTCAAAATTGCTCGACACTCAAAAGTTCACTTGACGATGTTCAATGTTTACTCTAGTTTGTTTAAATTCACTTTATTTTATCGATTTCGTAAATTATGTTTATAATTCGATACACTGCACCTGCACAGGTACTGATAAAGATCTTCGGCCAGTAATCTATGAAATCGACAAAGGATTAATAATAATTATTGTTAAATAAGAAAATCTTAACCTACTCACATTACCTCATCGGGTGAAGTTTTAAATTTAATAATATGGTTTTTATACCAGTATGTGTATCCCACAAATCCCATAGAGAATATGAGTACATAGGTGTTTATAATATTTAATAGATAGATATTTAAAATTTGTAGAACTCAATCTTGTTATAATGGCTAAGCGGTGAATTTGGCACTAAACTGTTTTAAACGTTTTATTTCTAAAACACGAGAATTTTTCGGATACGTTTTTAGATTTTTACGGCCAAAAGTATTACATTGATTTATTTTTGGGGTATTATGCCGTGCAATACCTCCTTCTTTAGCCAATGTTTCGGACAGCGTTACAGTGCCCATCATAACTTCACTGGACATTTGCCCTGTTGATGGACACTTTTACGCTGTCCGAAACGTTAGCTAAAGAGGGAGGTAGCGCAACACGGCCCATAATACCCCAAAAATAAATCACTACTAATAATAAATTATCAGGATTGTATAAAAAAAACATACTTTTAGTACTTTCTATTGTTATAAGTTATAACTATTATTATCATGTAAACAATATTTTTAATTTAACTAGCGCAGACCCATGAAAAACACGGGATGTGATAATTGTAAGATTTGTGAAATTGAACGTATTTATAAAATTTAAAAAAATTCCTCTATTTAAAGAAATTAACGTTTCGGTATCCGTTAGTAAAATTGAAACATTATGAGAACTATCAAAAAATTTATCAAAAGAAATACCATTTTGAACGTATTCAACGATATTAATTGAGTAACTTTACTGCACTTTATAAATAAGTCATAAATGCATCATAAAATATTATCTGTACAGCAGCGACTAGTGTGAAATCATTATCAGGTAGTACAATATTATATCAGAAAGTGATTGAGTACGGTCAGGGTTATTGGCGTAATGATATTAATACGTAAAGTGCACTTGTGCTTTATTATCGTACGTTAATAATACATTTATATTCTATAAACAGGATTTATCATCTATTCGTGTTTTGCGGAGAGAGTGAATAATATAATATTGTCGGTCACATTACAACAATCACCGCGTATCTCATTTTACACAATTTTTCGGAAGGAACAAAAAACCGTTGGTTTATTAAATCGTATATCTTTGAAAAAAGGGTCAACAAATTGGTTATTTGGAGAAGTATATTTTTTCATTAAAAACATATGGTTAGTTATATTATATGACAATCACGGTGTAACACACAAAAAAGGTTGAGAAATAATTATATGCTTAGTTCTCATGCAAGAAATATAAACATTCTTTTCAACTTTCTTAAAAAAGACCAAATTAATTTTAAGAGAATTAAAAAATTTCAATAATTTTATTCTTATGACTAAATAAAACTTTTGTATAAACATTTACTGTTAATCATAGATGATTACCAATTATTTTGTTATAAAACTTGTATAAAAGGAGCGGTGATTGATCAAAACATTTTTGTTTGTCGGTTCAAACAATGGCGCGTGCTTAGTTTAAAAAAAAGTCAAAATACTTTGCTGTATTTTTTTAATACACGGTGTTAAATGTGAGCGACGGTGTGCTAGAAAGGTGAGTGTCGCGAGTGGAACCCAAGATTACGAAAGGCTATTGATAAAGTGGAAATTGTTAAGTTTCTAGTTGAGAATCATTATTCCGAAGGTGCGGAAAACTTTCTGTTTAGGTAATTTAAGATTAATTTTATGAATATGTTCTTCTGATTCCACTTCGGAGGCCTTCCTAAAAAAATAAAGTACTTCATATATTAGGTTAACCACACTCAATATAATCCACAGCAGATTAGTAAGATCCTCGTGTGTGTCCAGATGCCGGTTTAACTGCCCTCTACCCTAACGATCAAATTCTTGTAAAAGTGTGACGAAAACGAAAATTAATTAAAAAATCTAAGCTACGTATAATCGGGAAAAAAAACCGTACATATTGTGCAATAACGTATTTTTTTTAATGATACGCTAGTGAATGACACGGATGTGCCGAAGTCGGTAACAAATAAATAAAATTAATTAAGGAACAAAAATGTACATTGTGAATTAAAAAAAAAAACAATCAGAGTGTGCAATTCACACGCGGTAGAAGTGAAACCTTCAGAAAACTAAAATAGACAAGAGTGGTGGGACTAGGAAGCACCGCACAAAGACGAGACCGATTATACTATCTCATTCTCACAGGCTAATTCCTGTAGATTTATGTGTTTGTCTCTTTTTAGTGTTTCTATTTTTCATTTCATCGAGTTTCAAATCACAATGGTGCTAGAGTTTTCACTTCAAAACTCTTAAAAACAAAATGTCTAGAAATTGTTACATAGTTAATGCCCAAGAAATACAAAAAATACAATATCTATCATTCAGTTTAGTTTGGGATTCAGTTGATATTTAGGGAGATGCAAATAAACGAATGTATCGTGTGATATTTGAAATGAGCGTATAATGTTGTAGATTGTATCGCCATTAAAACATCGCGCCGTGTTTTGATTGGATCTTGTGAGTAATAATAATTGTTGAATAAGGCTGTAAAACGGTGGAACAAGATCGGTTATAGATTAGCTACCAGATGGATAATACCTAGTATTATAGAAGAGGAAATTATGTGAAAGGGATAGTTGGATATTAACATTAACACATGAATGTGAAAGCTGGAAACGGTCATATTGACTGCTTCGATACATCGCTTTAGTTTTCTAAATGCAGCAAATGATTGCTAACATTTATTACAACTCCTGGGCAAGCTTTTTTCTGTCTGATTATTAGCCAAGTGACACAAAGCGTCAGGTTTTACCCAGGCGTCGTGAATTCAATCTTTTGTTTTACGATAAGTCTTCCATCATTACATAAACATAATTTTCTTTTTATTGTGATGGTAGTATTTTCTTTCTTTTAAAAATAAAAAGATATTAAATGCAGATATAATCGTGGATTCACCAACTTTGTTGTGTAAAAAGACCACATCTGCAATTTGGCTATTTTCATTTAGTTTCTTTATAATTAATACAAATTTAATTTATTTTTATTATTGTAAATGTATTTTGTATACACATATTGGACTGTGTATTGGAAAAATCCTTTAAGCCATATTTTTGAGATTCTTACTTTTCAGTAGTTTCATGTAGAATTTTCGTCGAAGTAAACATGCTAAAATATTTTTTGCTGATTTATGCATTTTTATTACTAAAAATTAAGTTTATTCTTATTTTTTAGTTTATTTTGAAGAAACCGTGGTTGAATTGGCTCAATCCTCAAATCTTACACAATTGTAAATAAAATTTTGACCATTAACTTATAAATTTCAAGATTTTTACTTAGTTTTACAAATTTGTAAATATTAATTTTTATCGTCTCCTGTAAAAATTTCATTTTATGGCTTGAAGTGACCGCAGTCAATATGTATAAATATAATATATTTTTAAATAAAGTAAAAACTGTTTTACACCGATTACAGAAAAAAAAACATCACACATTATAATTGTTTGATTTTTGACATATATTTGGAAATTTTGAAGTTTATTCAAAACGTGAGAATTGCAGATAGGTTCTTTTGAATGACACGAGCGATAAACTTTAAACTCTCGAAGATTTTGAGGTAATATGAGATAACATTTGATGGAGGTATTTCTTATGTTTTGAAATGCCTTTGATATACACAAAAATGACACCATAGAAATTAACCATGTAACTACTAGAGTTACTCGGTCTTGGTACACGCTCCTTACTTCTCTTATGTTTTTTATAAATATTCTTTTGTAACTCGACACATGTGTTTGATTCACTCTGTCGTGCCATGTATCAATATGTTTCTGAATTTGTTAGTGAACTACTTAATTGCCTACACGAGGCTGGCTAGTCGTGTTAAATCCAATTTGTTTGTTATTGTCTCAATGGCGGTGCTTTTTGCCGATGTGTTTTATTGCGAATTGTAAAGTGGTAAAGCGCGAATTTTTTAGTGCTCTAATTACGACTGAAATACACAACATGACCAAGCACTGTCACTTTCTGATTGACGGTAAAGTGATAAGATATTTTTTTTATGATACGTAGAATTTGACGTGTGGATATTGAACATTGTTATGTTTGGTCCCGCCCTTATCTCAGCAAGGGAGAGGGCACACATCTACGCTAGTACATAACCCGTCCATCATGCAACGTGCGTCGTGCGACCATGTGTTTTCAAAAATAAAATAAATCATTAATCCGTCCTGACACTGCAAGGCGTGCGACCCATGGCCCAAACAAGTACTGTAAACTGGTAAAATTTCATTGAATTTGGCGCAATATTTTAAAAAAATCGATCGCTAGGGAGTTAATATCAGCTATTTAGTGTTTTAATATGCGTCGAAGAGCCGACCCGGCTTTAAAAGTTTTTTTAAACCTTTATAATAAGAAAATATCGAAATGCTCAGAAGGGCTATTTCCTAAAATTTGTGATAAGAGATCGTTATCCCGCGAGAAGTGCTGTCAGATATGTGTGATTTTCTACAGCTGTTAAATGAATAAATATACATGCATACTTGCAGGAATTCGTGTTTAAAACGACCCAAACTAAAATACGTGACAGCTCAAATTTTGACATCGGCCGATAGAAAAAGCAAATAACAGCCGTAGCACAAGTAACACAAATCTGACAGCACTTCTCGCGGGAGAACGATCTCTTATCACAAATTTTAGGGAATAGCCTTTCAGCCATACAAACTTACAACCATAACGTAACAACAACGGCGAGAAGCAGGAGTCCCCGGTGCAGGCCAAAACTGTTGGTGAATTTCACCAACATTCGCGGCCTGCACAAAAACCTTAACTCCGTCCACCACCACCTTCTCTCCCAACGTCCTAACCTTCTCTTCCTCTCCGAAACACAGATAGCCGAGCCTCCTGACGCCTCCTATCTGGACTGCCCGGGCTTCACCCTCGTGGGCAAATTCAGACCCAAGGGAGGTGTCTGTCTCTTCAGCCGAGCTGACGTCAACTGTGTGCGAATGTTGAATCTGGAAAACTCCAGATTCGACGTAATGTGGGTGCGCGTCAATCTTGCCAGTACGGTAAGGTTTTTTGCGTGTTTATACCGTTCACCAAACCTAAACGAATTAGACACGTCCGAGCTCTTCAAACATTTAAGCAACACTATTGATGACCTCTTGCCCCGCTTCCCTACGGCAGAGTTTGTGGTCCTGGGGGACTTCAATGTTCATAACGAACCTTGGTTGAAGTTCTCAGGGTCAACAGACTCAGCTGGACGACAAGCGGAATCCTTTGCCCTTTGCCACGGACTGGAGCAAATGGTTCAGGAGCCTACACGGGTTCCTGATGTCCAGTCTCACCGCTCTAATCTGTTAGACCTGTTTCTAACCACTATGCCACACGGTTACAAGATTGACGTCACAGCGCCTTTAGGATCGTCGGACCACTGCCTGGTGACGTCGTCAATCCCCGTAACCTTCAGACCGCCAAACGAGAGGCTGAAAAGAAAAGTGTGGCACTACAGGTCTGCAGATTGGTTCGGTTTGCGGGCACATTTTAATGCTTTTCCGTGGTCAACTGTCTGTTTTCGGACTTCGGATCCCTCAAGATGTGCCCAGGAAATTGGTGAAGTCATCGCGTCCGCGATGGATGGCTTCATCCAATCCACTGTTAAAGAAACTGGTGTGGGCTCAAAGCCGTGGTTCAGTCGACAATGCTCTGAAGCAGTGCGACGAAAAAACGCGGCTTATCGAGCCTACAACACATCTCGAACGTCCGAAAACAGAATAGTTTATAACAAAATGTCAAAGGAAAGCAAGAGAATCATAAATAGGTCGAAATTTGAGCACGACCTGCAGATCAGCAGAAAGCTGGCTGCATGCCCGCATGGCAGCAGAGCGTTCTGGTCGCTTGCGGGCTCAATAGGTCGCAATTTCTGCAAATCCAGTCTGCCACCTCTTACCAGAACTGACGGCTCTCTAGCTAATACCGCCGCCGAAAAGGCTAACTTATTAGGCAAAATGTTCGCGGAAAACTCGACCCTCGATGATCAAGGTGCTATCCCGCCGTCGGTTCCTCACTGCGGTTTTCATATGAAAAAGCTGAGGATCCGGCATCGGGATGTACTCCAAGTCTTACGAGGGCTCGATGTTAATAAAGCTAGTGGGCCTGACGGAATACCTGCCCTGGTATTGCAGAGGTGCGCTGCAGAAATAGCTCCAATTTTGACGAAGCTTTTCAAAATGTCCCTGAAGTTTGGGACTGTGCCCTCCGGTTGGAAAAAAGCGATCATTCACCCTATTCCAAAGAAGGGTGACCGCTCCAACCCGGCCAACTACCGCCCCATAGCGATCACATCTGTTCTGTCAAAAGTGATGGAACGTGTGATCAACGACAAACTGCTCACATACCTCGAGAAAAACAAAATTATTAACGACCGTCAATACGGATTCCGGCGGAACCGCTCGTGCGGTGATCTTCTCGCGTATGTGACGCATGTTTGGGGGCGGTGCCTGGAACGTTTTGGTGAAACCCAAACAGTTTCACTGGATATTTCCAAGGCCTTTGACCGGGTTTGGCACCGAGGGCTTGTCAACAAACTGCCTTCTTACGGACTTCCCGCATCCTTGTGTATGTGGATTGCCGACTTTTTGAGGGAGAGGTCGATTCAGGCGGTTGCTGATGGTTTCACCTCTTCCTCGCATTCGATAAATGCTGGCGTCCCACAGGGATCGGTTCTGTCTCCGACTTTGTTTTTGTTGCACATCAATGACCTCTTGACGTGTGCACCGATTCATTGCTACGCGGACGACAGTACAGTCCATGATAGCTTTTTGTTTGACAAACCTCCAAAGGGCTCACAAACCCCAATGGCTCGGAGGGCTTTGAAACAAAGAATGGACGGTTACCTCGAGAGTGTTTCCTCTTGGGGTAAGAATAACCTCGTCGAATTTAATGTTTCAAAGACCCAATCATGTCTGATCACGTCTAAAAGGGATCGAAATGATAATCTAGTCTCCTTCAACGGAAGCATTCTCCCGAACAGGCCTTCCATTGATATGCTTGGTGTAACTCTAAGTGACCAGCTCAGGTACGGGGGCTCCATCGAGGCCAGAGTTAAGTTAGCCTCTCAGAAACTGGGCATACTGTACAGGGCACGCAGATACTTTAATAGTACACAACTGCTAGCCCTGTACAAATCGCAAGTGCGCCCCACGGTTGAATTTGGCAGCCACCTCTGGTCTGGAGCCCCAAAATACCTGAAAAAAACCCTTGACTCTGTGCAGAAACGGGCGGTCCGTTTGATAGATTCTCCTAATTTAACTAACGGATTGCAATCTTTAGAGCACAGGCGCCAGGTGGGAATGCTGTCCTTGTTCTACCGGTATTACAATGGAAGATGCTCCGAGGAACTAGCGTCATTGATCCCCTCGGCACCGGTGCATAGTCGGGAAACACGCCAAACGCGCGCTCAACATTTGTACACGGTTGACATTAGTCACATGAGAACGGGTCGTTTCTACGACTCGTTCTTGAGTTCAACAGCTCGGCTGTGGAACGATTTGCCGGCCTCTGTGTTTCCTCCCTCCTACAATATGGGTCTCTTCAAGACCCATGTTCACTCCTTCCTCTCCTCAAAAACACCCTCCACACAGCATCCTCAAAGATGACATAGGCCCTGAGGGAAATTATTTTTTCCTCAGGGCCTCCTGTGTGGAGTTAATGTAAAAAAAAAAAAAAAAGATCGAAAACAAAAAATATTTTTTATGGGTTCTCTGTATGGTGTAGATTCACCAGTTTCCCGCTTGTACTACGAGTTTTCAAACACCTTAAAAACTACCCTCCGTAGACGGTTTCCCTTTATCGCGCTTTATTTACAAAGGTGCGTTGATTTGCGATAAGAATATCATCTGCCGATAGTAGCCTAAAAACATTGTTACCGAAAAACGTTTTATATTAGCTGTATTTATTTATTTAATATCCACGGTATAAATAAACTATAAACAATGATTGCCTATCACAGCATAAGAAAATAGATAATAAATAAAATAGACTTAGATTAAATTAACATTTAATTAAAATACTTGAAAGCATCACCTCTACCTACTTTCCGTACAGTTAAATTCCGTCACATCTGCATATCTATTACTAACTTCATTCAACCTAAGTAGAAGAGAGTGTTTGATATACTCAGTCCTGGTATTGTTATATTTAAACAGGATAGAACGAATAGCTTTCGTGGGTATATGAAAATCAATGAGGTTAATCAAATCCGGGCGGCCTATTCTACCATGTACAATTTTAAACAAAAATATTAAGTCTGATATAATTCTTCGACCTAAGAGTTTTAATAAATTAAATTTTTTCATTAAATAATTATAGTTTATGCTTCCAATGGGAACACCGAGTTGTACTACGTATACATTATTATTTTCAGCTCGCCATATCATTTCTATCGTGAGCTATCAATCTTTTAAATATCCAGTACACAGTCTATCTATCTATATATCCAGCAAATATACAGTAACTATGTCGTCATAATACTCATAATTTATCACTTTTAATATTGATTGAAATTGACGTTTTTAACATAGTTTCAAGATTTATGCTTATCTCCGATTAGTTAATGTGAGTATTTTCAATAGTGATATGTAGAAGATACCTATACATTTAACGTGACTGGAAACACGATACATCGAGCACCTACACCGCGAGTACCTGTCAATCAGAGGCCGCTGCACCTTTATCTAACAACCGTCCATTAGGCTGGCGTGTCCAGAGCACTTCATGCCTTCATGGTAACCGGCGTACATAACACTTCATCTTCATACCGTGTAATTTGCATCTGTACCCACAGCCGGCTTTACAACTGCATTGAATGGATAAACCGATAGTGTTGTTTGGTTTTGAAATGAGAATATTCTTAGTTCCTACCGGTATGTCATTTATCCAGTTCCTACCTCTCCCTATCCATCACCTTGCTGGAAAAATATTTGAAATTTGGAACAATGACAAGAAAAATGGTGAAAATTCGAGTGCTTTGGTTTGCACAAGAAGATTAGGAACTCTCTTAGAAGCTGGTGTTTTTCGTGTACACAATCTCGTTTTAGTACAAAAAAAGGTATTTGACCATCTCGGAAGTAATCTCGTTTTGTTGTAGCGATAATTACCTCTAGGTATCGCGGTGGAACTATATTGCGGTTGCTTCGTGTGCTCTTTCGCAGAGATATAGTGGTAAGACATTGGTTATCCCTTTTCCTTGCAAACCTTGTTTTCCCACACATATTATCACCCAATTTCAGCAACACCGTTTCGTCTTTTTTCATTTATAGTTTTTACAGTCCATTAATAAGTGCAGCTGAAAGTGCTGAGAAGAATATGTGGACCCGTGAAAGAGCGGGAACAGTGGCGCATCCGACACAACAAAGAACTGTACTATATATATCAGGCCCCTAACATCTCAGCCCACATGAGACTCCTCAGGTTGAGATGGGCTGAACATGTACAGAGAATGCCGGATACACGCGTCCCAAAAAGAATTTTGACTGGACACCCAGGTGGAAAGAGAAAAGTGGGAAGACCCAGACTGAGGTGAAGTAAGAGGGGATGCAGTACAGCTTCTCCAGATAACAAACTGGAAGTCAGCCGGGAGGAGTTGGAGGTGAATGTTGCGGGAGGCCAAGGCTCTATATGGGCTGTAGCGCCATCGGAGAGAGAGACAAGTGCAGCTGAAGCTGTAATATAAGCAGTTTTGGATGCAACAAGTGTATTGTGGGCGTGTGTCTGCTCAAATTAAGGTCAATCTTATCTTACTTCGGATGGAATCGACCAAATATTTCATTAATCAATTTCATTGACCTATTTGATGCCTAGGAACCGAAAGGTCCTATGTATTTTTGCAACACTCATATCGGTTTCAATCTCTTCTATTTATTTTCTGTTCAGTGATGTGTGTGCATGTGCTAATGATAGTGTACTGTAATGGGTGTCTGTATCTAAATTTATGAAAGAGACAGCCGAGTACGAATGTGACAGCATGATAGTGAATATGCAATAGAAGGGTATGACTGCTGTGTTTCCCATCTTTACCACATTACGTTCCCAGCTTATATCGTAGGACGAATAAAACGATATATAATTTAGAGGAAGCCACAAGCCGAGAATGTGTATTTTCTTAGTGTGCCTGTATCGCCACGAATGTAGGTAATAGACATAAAAATCGCTTGGCAAATGGAGTCTAGAAACGCTCGATTTCAAGCGCAAAAATGGTTTTCATTTAATAAATATAATTTAAATATTCGTGAATAACTTTATTAAAAAAAATAAAAAGTTAATCAAGGGAAACTGTCACAGATATCTTAGCCATAATATTGCATTTTTTGTTTCTTATATTGTGTTCAAACATTTCTAATGAAATAAATTAATTTTCTAGTAGTTTTCACTTATATTTTTCATAAAGTAATTAACAATTATATTTTAATACTCTTCTAGCGAAACGATAGGAAAAACTTCAATTTATTTTTTTTTTTTTTTTTTACCGATTCGCAGTAAAGATTAATAAAAAATTGTGATTTCAAGTTAAGCTTCGCCTTAAAAATGTTATTACTACCTTCCAACAAGAAATTTTCTTGGTGATTGGTCACCATAATTTCGTCACCTCGTATAGATAGGTATATATTTCCGAGCTGTTCACAAATTTATGAATATAACTGCACAATCAATTCCACCGGAAATTATTACCTATCCATAATAACACTGTTTTTCAGGTAACGCCCATTTTGCTTCACCTTCCTTCGTATTACGAATGTACACAACTATTATTATGGCTTTATTAGCTTAACTGAGGAAAATATCCCTCGTAGCCGTAATGTTTACTGCTCGCCGATACTATAATATACTGCGCACTATATCTACGCAGGTAAATGGCTTCTGACTTATAGTTAAAGCGGCTTTCATTTTAACTGGCCGCCTGCACGCTTTTCATCTAAACAAATTATAGACTGACTTGGGATTGATTTTAATTGGCAATAGTTACTGGCGACGTAAACTTCGAAGTGGATGGATTTAAAGCTCTTTTGAACGCGATCCGAGATAGCTTTATCTTAATATAATTAATTAATGGGTTCTAACTGCGCATAGCTAGTGAAAAGAGTGCGAGAGGAAAGTTGCAATTACAAGGATATACATACTCAGCACAGCTAAAGCAAAATCAAGCAACAATTTTAATCTTAGTTACGATATCTCACCAGATACATCAACAGTTCATCTTCCACTTATTGCATTATATTTTATTTGGGAAGTGTGTTTACGAGAATATGGGAAGACTGATAGATACATCGGAAGAATAGTAAATGCAGGTCTATTAACTGGACTCTGGACTGAACGCGGTCGGCGCTAACAAAAAAAAAACTGCCCAGAGAAGCGAAGCTAGCAGTTCACAATTGAGTGCTGGTACCTATCCTGATTTATGGCAATGGAAGGTTGAAAATTGACTGAGTGCTGTAGAAATGAAATCCCTGTGGCGTGTGTGGTAAAACCGATGTGATCGAACCGAAATTATCGTGTGCAAAATGTGGAGATCAGCAAAGAATGCAAAGATAATATAAGCGTAATAAGTAAGATTAAGAAAGGGGCGCTCAGAGGGTTTGGGCAAGTAGAGAAAATGAGCGAAGAAAAGAGTGTAAAGAGAATATATGACACAAATGTGAATAGTAGAATAAGTCGGGGACGCCCGGGGAAATACATGGCACGATCAATTGAATCAGATGAATTTGGCTAAAGAAGGAGGTAGCGAAACACGGCATAACACCCCAAAAACAATAACAAAAAAAAAAAAAAAATTGAATCAGATATTTGAGTCGCGCTATGTCATGAATCGGAATAATAGAAACGTATGTATGAGACGATGTATGAATGTGAAAGAGGCTAGGAGTACGTGCCAAGAACGTGTTGTTTTTATAAAAACTTACATTTTTATTCCGAGATTGATTAAATTTTAAGAGAGGTGATGAGACCACCCCATCCGCTTTTCCCACCCCTTAAAGCGGAATTTTGATATTTTTGTAAAAAAAAATCACACTTGACGTTCAAAAAGAGAGAAAAATTACTCTCAATCTCAGATTTCCAAAAACTCTATGAAAAGTCCGGTCAACGCACTAGTGAGCTAGTCACAAAATAAAAATCGTAAAGGACAATAGTCTATATAGGAATTTCAGAAGATTTACAAACTGCTTGCGGATGTTAGACACTCAATCACCACACTAATTTATATTTATTTAATAAATCCAAATATTTTATTTCTACGTTTGAGATTTCTTCAGTTTTATATTTTCAATCGAAGAAAACATCTTTAATGCACACTTTTTGTTTATTGTTGTTGTTATTTAAGTAACATCGAACACATGTTGTATTACAGAGTTAATTTAGTTACTTGTTCATCAACCAATAAAACTAAATTGCTTAGTAACATTTCGCATGGTCAGTGTTTGCTTTTTTACGGTCAGTTTTAGTTGAATCATAATTTCATAAGTTACTCTTACTTTAATTATTTAACTTGAAATTTAGCTATCAAAAACATTTCAGCATTTTACAAAATTACGACACACTCTTGAAGCGTTTCGCAACCAATTAAATGCAGATAACTGGGTTATAGTTTTGCGTATGAATTTAACTTCTTGTAGAATAAATTGATTGCTTCTTTTTTATTACAAATGAGTTTTAATCTGAATGTAAAATAATATTGCCTCCAACCAAATTATTTCTGACATCACATTAAATTATATGCCAAGTAATTCACATAAATAATAAAAAAAACCTTAAGTACTCGTGAATTTCTTTACTGCCTGCTCCAGATTTGGTAATTTTGTTATTTGCTCTGTTTTCATTATTTTTATCGAAATTGGATTATACCTACATTTCGAATAATTAGGCGGAGAAGCTACCTACCTTCGCTAGTTAATCTTTTAAAATACACATAATATTCTTTTGATATTTAACTGTTTATATCTTTTGCTTCTTGTTAATTTACAATTTTATCTTTTTTTAACAATAGCTCCACACAGGAGAGCCCGAGGAAAACAATTTGGGATGCTGTGTGGAGGGTCTTTTTATGAAAAGAAAGGATAGGAAGTTCTGGGAAGGCAAAAGTTATGAGGAGTGGGTAAGAATCTGGGAGTCAGTGTGTCGAGGAGTGAAGGACGTATGAAATACACTGAGGTGCAAGGCGATGGGTCGAAAGAATCTGGTTGGAGAAATCAAAAGGTCTTCCTCAAACAACCCGATCCTGACCGCCACGCAGTAGATAGGCAAACGTATCCGCCGACAAAACCTGGACAAACCTCACCCCGAAAACGTAAGAACCCCTGCTAAGTCACGAAACATAGTGAACCACTTGGGGTGACCTATAGTAGGGGTGATGGTACCCATACCCGCCCCTCAAACATTTAGTCTTGCCTGTTAATGTTGACAATATCTTTCTATCAACAATATCTCACCCGATCCGGACCGCCACGCAGTAAATAGGCAAGCAATTTCGACCGGTCGGTGGTTGAGTGGGCATCGCGTTTGGGTCCCACACGGGCGTCCCGTGTTTGATTTCTCGGCTGGCTAAGTCCTCCATCACAACACAAGCAACATTTTCGGCTTTCTGTGGTGGTAGTAGGAGATTTTCAAACATTGTTGGGTTATTCGTTACCCGGGAATGTTTGTCTATCTTTAAAAAAAAAGAAGCGTATCCGCCGACAAAACCTTGACAAACCTCTCCCCGTGAACTTGAGCACCTCTGCTTAGTCATGAAATTGGGGTGATGGTACCCATACCCGCCCCCCAATTTGAATATTGTCTGTTAATTGACAATATCTTTCTAACGTAAAATAGATCTGATATCTGAATAGCCAGGGACTTCCCAATGTTTATCTTCCTCTTCTTTAGTTTTTTTATTCAGCCTCTCTTGCTCTAGACATTGTTCAGGTTTCACATAACATAATAAAAATCTTCCGTGTATGTAATCGGAGGCTTGAACATTTCATAATTATATGATTCCAAAACGAGACGTAATAATTGCAATTACTTACTTCTCATAATTTCTAAATAACCCAACTGCTACATACTTACTTACCTGTGCATAAATATAACAAGACAACACAACAGGTGTGCTTTCCAATAAATCCTTCACTTCCACTCTGTTATTAACTTTTCACTTACAACATGTAATTATCGTGCAATTTAATATCTTCTTCAGCAATTATTATAAGTTAACAAACAGGTTAATATAATTATATAGAAAAAAAGTGTTAACTGTTAATTTCGTTGACGCGAATCAAACACACGTTTTTTTCGATCAAATCGTTTACAAATCCCGTTCCAAAAAACGCCGTTATATTTTATTAATAAAGCGATGAATTTGAAATAATAGCGGTTGAGTTGAAAAATAAATTAAAATCATAACTTTTCTAAACCATTATTGAAGTAAAAGCCTTGTTTTGGAGACGAACTGACCTTCCTGGATTCCACGACAGTTTATCCCTGATAGTTGCCCCCCGGCATACGAAATACAGTACCTACTTACACAAAATATAACTAAATGTCGTCTAAGGGCTGTGCAGAGAGGATGTACCGCCAAATAACAAAAGCTTAAAACATATTTTCATTCAAATGCACCGAGGATAATTAAACTATTTGTCTGTGTACTGTATATATCAGCGTATAAGTACAAAAAATCGACACTAAATAAACTCGTTTTAGATTTGAAATTGGTAAACATTGCACAAAAAATTATATTTTTATAATCATTATAATTTCGAGGGGGCAGCTGTCGGGGGATCACCGGTCGGGTCACCGACTTCCTACAACTGTCAGACTGTCACTATGTCTTTCTCAGGGTAAGTTATACCCGCTTTTTTATAGACGGCATCCGGAAACTAGTGGTATAAACAGGAAACTTTTATTTAGAATAACTTTTCTTTTCGGTTTTGAACATTTAGACCTTTTTATTTAATCTTTTTTCTGAAACTTTAGGGTTACTAAGCTGTTGGAGGCAGGTCTCAGCTTAAAATTAGCATAATAAAAGTCAATAAGCAGCTGATAGTGGCGCCGTGGAGACCAACAAAAAAAATATATCAAGAAAATTCTATATTCGAACTTATAATATTACTCGAAAACGGTTGCTGAAATCAAAAAGTACTCAAAATTGGCTCCAATGTGAAGTAGATTCACTATTTGTACCAGTGAGGAAAATAATTTTCTTCAGGGTCTACATTATTTAAGAGTGCTGTGTATACCCCGAACAAGACACCATCGTATCGAAATTGACATAAATCTGAAATACTTTAATGTTTAGAAGTTTATATTTTATGTCACCACACAGTTTTTCTAAATACATATTTTCCTATTTTACTTCGCTGAAAATAAGGATTTCTGATGTGCAAATCATCCAGAAAACTGTTTCAAAGCCTCAATGAAGCCTGATCAATCTACAAATTCTGACGTAAAAAAAAATTGGCACATCCTGTCAATAACGACGATGGGTAAAAAAAACTAGATAAAAACTGTCGGAAGTGTCACTATTAGCGTAATGTGTGATACACGAGTATGTAACTGACCCTCTGTTTTAGTGGTTAAACCGCGCACTGATAGACCTCCACTGAGCGAGTGTTGGTGACCGCGTCCGCGCTCGCCGGCTTTGTAAAGAAAGTGCTAGCGCCAGCGGGCGGGGTGACGCTTTTATTATATTATCTCTGCGTTTTATTACGGAGAAGCGATCGCATAGGTAATACTTGTATATGCATAGAGCATCGAGCATGGAGCGTGGAGCGCGGAGTGACCACGCGTTACAAATATCTTATTAACCAAAGAATGCTTTCATAAACATTTTTTTTTAAATTCCACACTGACCTTGAGGATTTTCTCAGCCTACGCTTCTTGGACTGATACTGCGGAGGGTCTTTTTCAGAAGATGAAAGATTAAATAAGGGTCTTGGAGAGACATACAGAGAGGAAGAATTCACTTTACAGCTTAGAAAAAAATGTTTTGGTCTTCATCGGGGTACACAACGCTGTTCAATAAATTCTTACTCAATATTTATGTTGGCAGCATGAAATAATATTTTTTAATTCTGAGTGCCTCACATTCTAAGTAAATCTGTATACACTTTAAATACGTATTACTAAACTGCTTTAAGGGGGGGGGGGGGGGGGTAAGGTTTTAAAGGCTAAAAAAATGCATGTTTTCATGATTTTTTTTTTGGAGATATGAATAATGTTGGTTTTTTCAATTTATATACACGTTATAGAATGACATCTGAAGTATCGTTAAAAAAACTTTTTTTTTTAAATATCAATAAATAAGTCGGTGAGAGCGAATCTCCTGAGGCACCTCGAAAATGCGGTGAACATCATAACTCGTTAACAAATCATTTTTAACAAAAAAGTCAAAATATTTTGAAAAGGTGAAATGTATTTCTAGGTGACGAAGCGTTTTTTTTTTATTTTTTTTTTTTTTTGCAGCATGTTGAAGTCAAAAATGTGATTTTTGCAAAAATTTTCGGTGAATACGTTATTATAAAATGGAAAAGAAAATAGTAAACAAAAAAAAACTCCTCGTCACTACCTGTTGATTTATGTTTACAAATAGTATACAAAATTTCAAAAGGATCGGTTAAGTAAATTTTGAGTTATGATGTTCACGGACTTTACTCGAAATATACTTGAATTGAGCAAGAAGACCGGTCGCTTGAAACGCTGTATCTTCTTTAGTTTTGCTCCGATTTATTTGAAATTTGGACACAACTCTCGACATGTTGTACATTTAGATAAAAAATAAAGTTAAAAATGGGTTTTAAAACCTTACCCCCCCCCCCTTAAACGTTATTCAAAAAAAAAATAGTGTAGGAGTAAATAAAAACCATAGTTTTTGAGTTAAACTTCATTTTTTTTAAATTTATTTTAAATCAAATTTAATAATGTTATTATTAAGTTCCGCAAATATTTTAGTTTTTTTTTGTGACAGCTGTTTCGTCTTACAAGGCCATTTTCAAAATGTGCTTAAAGGGGCAGCCCGCTGTGCATGGGCGGTAAAAGGGTGAATTTTTCGTAATTATTTTCAAGCAAACGATGAATGGATTTTTTTATTAAAACTAATAGTCAATATATGCAAAAATTTTGTTAGATATTTACATTAAAAAATGTGTACGTATAGAAGACTGTATACTACTGTATACTGTATTTGTACTGGAATCTACAGTTCAGTTTGCGGTGTACGCCGCTTTCAACAGGTCACTTGCTATTTGGTGGTTGACAGCGATTAAGCCAAATGGTTCATCAGAAAAATAAAATAAAAATATATTTAGAAACTAGACATGTAGGTTTATGGCACCACGTAGGGGAATTTTGATATCTAGAAAGAAAAAAAATGGTGGACCAGTGAATCTTATTTCCGGTTTTTTTGGAAAATTTTCATCGTTCATAAAAAAAATAGAAAGGGGGCCCTTTATAAAAAAAATCCCTACGTGGTGCCGTAAAGACTGGATTTTCAACAGTTTAAGACTGATGATGATGATGATGATTCGATGCTAACTTAACTTTATCATTTGATGAATTGTTCCAATTCTGTGACACAACACACCCTAAATGTGTAAAAAATTTAAGTAACTATTTATAATTTCATATTTAAACCTAAGTAGAGTAGTTTTTAAGTTCATTTAAAAAATACTCTCCCATACCCAAGAACAACAAAAATATTAAATTTAAAAATAAATACCATCCCTAATTTTGCCACTAATCTTCTAATAAGTGGTAAATCAAAAGTAATAGAGAATAAAATAGTAACTGTAAAATTATGCAATGTTCAGTGGTTTTATAAAGTGTCCTCTGGTTGCAAAGTGGTGTCTTCTCCATGTTTAAACTATCTAATAAAATTATCTGAGTTGACCCATCAGGTAAGCTAAGCATGTTTTCTGTATCTTGTTGTATATAATTAAATAGAGCCTAGGAAGTCAGATTTGTACATAGGGATTGCAATCCCGCAAAGCGGGATCCCGCATTCCCGCGGGATCCCGCAGCTTTTATTAATCTGCTGGATCCCGCACCTTCAAAGCGCGGATCCGCGGATCTTCTACGAAACACAATAAACTAATTTTCATTCAATTTTACTGTTACTTTGTATAACAGCAGCATGCCGCAGTGAGCTAAAGGTATCCCTTTCTACTTCCCGTTTCACAACAATCCTCAACACTTCACTTAAGATGAAGCTATACGTGAAATCCTATTTATATACTAATTAGATTTATTTTTACGACGAATCGGTTTACATTATGAACATCAAAAAATATGCTACGGATAAATTGAAGCTTCTACCACCTTTTCTATGTATTGGAATTACAATAAAATTATTAATTACGTAACAAAAAATATAAGCGTAAACCACTAAAAAAAATGTTTTTGCGTAACTTGTAAGTTTACTATGTAAGTAATATAAAAAACCATTTTTAAAAATTCCCCTTTATGGCTAAGATTATATTTGAGGTTTTGTATGTTCTAACTTTGTCCCATTCTTATAAAATGATGCACAAAATAAATAAAAACCACTTTTTCGCTTACTTGCCTCGTGCAAATAAGTCGCTCGATTTTAAATTTTGAAGGCATGAGAATCGAAATATTTCTAGCGTTTATATTCCTCTTAACAGAGTTGCGAGATAATTTATTAAAATAGTTCTAGCTTTGCATTGTGCCATATTATGAATATTTTATAATTCATCAGTCCAATTGTTCTAGTTACAAACTGTTGTCATCTAACACCTTTCCCGCTTACCAGTCCTCCCCACCCCGTGTCCTGATGGCTCTAAGCGCGTCACCCGACACCGCCACCTCACCCGCTACCCGCTACCCGCTACCGGCTGAGCTTGAACTTTCCTGCAATACACAACAGCACAACATACAGTCCGGTTTTATCGCACAACCATTGCCGCCGGTGGGAGTGTGGAGTGTGGAGTGTGGACGTTGGCCGAGGTTAGGGAACTACCATATGGCGGAAAGCAGATAGTAGGCAAGCAGGTAGGTAGGTACCACTTTCACTGAGGGCGACGGAAGAGTCTAGTCTCTAATCTGGCTGTTGCGGGAGAGTCGGCGGTTTCCTAAACGGTATAAACCGCCTCGCGTGGAGATGACTGGACAACACTGACCGCTGATTTGTGATGCGACAGTTGTTTGATATTATTTTTAACACGCTGTCAAAAAGAATCGAAGTGTTAGAAATTGACAGTAGAAGTTCATGGGTAGGTAATAGAAATCATGTATACTTGGAGTATCGGTTATCCGAATTAATTAGTTACGAATATTTGGACTATCGAAGATTTTCATAATCGCGTATAAAATTATGCATGATTTGATAAGTAGATATTCCATACCTCCTGGAATGTCATAAATAATTAATTGTTACCAAACAACTACTGCCAATGGTGGCACCACGATCTGCTATTTATACCACTTGGCAGAAGAGAAGTATTGACTCAGCACGGGGTATTATGCTGCTAGGCAACATGTGTCTTCAACGTAAACCTTAGAGGTTTCAAGAGACATGCAAATTATTTCTCTTAATTCAATTCATTTTGTAACTTGCTACTGTTCTGCCGTCATAATCAAAAAAATTGATTACGACGACATAACAGGCTTAATCCTATAGAGGTATGTTTTTGTCTCTTTTTAGTGTCGCTTTTTCGTTTCATCGTGTTTCAGATAACAACGGTTAAACGAATAACGGTGCTAAAGAAGTTCCACTTCAAAAAAATCATAGCTTTTAATGACTTTTCAAAGAGGTGTTGAGTTAAATTGATTCTGAGTTGTCATGGAACCGTATAAACCATCTCTCTGAGCTGAGTCTGTTCTAAGGTGGCAGGAATTAAATCAAATAATAAAATATTGTTTTTGTAACTTTACATTTGTTCCACTTATTTATAATATAACGCCAGACCGGATTCTACCTCTACTTGCTGGCATAATCTTCAGACAGGAGAAACCTGTCGGGTTTCAAATAAAATGAATAAACAAATTCATCAGTCGTACAGGTTTTACGAACATAATTCATAAATCACCATTTTTTTAAATGATAATATCAAATGCATTTATACAAAAACTATTTCAAACCGCTTTTAAAACGTTCGATCAAAAATGGTTAAATCTATTAACAAATATAACACCTCTCAAATCTATATTATTACACTCTAACAATAATTGGACATGGTTATTGGATATTTACGTGCGGTTTAGTGTTGCAAAAAAGCACTTGAGTGCCTAATAATTATTTAACCACCCGCTTAATTCCGTGTTATTTTTTTTATAAACTGCAATAGAGTAGTTATTAACCTGTCGATAATAATAATCCCCGTAAATCACTGGTCGTTGTTGTGTTTGATTGACGATCAGGAGGTTACGGGTTGTATTCCCGACGGTTGACTTATGTCACAATGTTGTCTTTAATCATGTTAGCACCTCACTGATGAAGTGTTGTTAATTAGCAGTTAATTGAGATACGTAATTAATCTTTTCATTTCACTTAAACAAAGTTTCGCGTGTGTTTCGGAATTTATTGGTTAATAGATTTTTATGTTTGTAGAGAATTTGCTTGAAAAGCAGTGGCTTTGTTTCGACGTCACTATTTTGTTAATATTTAAGTTAAGGGGGTATTCTAGTCTAGAAAAAAAAAAACAATGTTTTTTTTCTTAATTTTTCTAAAGGTTAAATATTCAAAAATGTCTCCTTAAAAGGATTTTTCGAAATTCGCATTATTTTAAAAGTTGTAACCATTTTAATGTTGCAGTTTAGACGAAATCTAACCAAAATTTGAATAAAACAAAATTTTAAACCCATTTTTCTCCAAACCACTTTTTTGGAGGCGGTTGACATGATATCTCAAGTTCTTCATCAATTTACTTGAAAATTGGTGTGAGTCTTCTCTATACATTCCTCTATGGCGGGAACTAGAACTATAACAAAATGTCAATTTTTACTATTTTTAAAAAATTTGGAAAGTCAAAAAAACTGGTACAAAAACGTCTTTTTTATTTCAGACAGCCGCCATTTTGCGAAAAAATTTTTTTTTACTTTTCCTTAGTTCGGGCCGTAGCATTTAATTGGATTAAGAATTATTTTTTTTTTTAGATAACTGGGAGGGTTGCAATCGTGTCAACCAGGGCGCGCCATTTTTTTGAGACCCCCCACTTCAACACCCTATAACTTTCTGAATTTTTAATTTTTTAGTTCGACTCTTTTTTTTAATAGATTCTTTAATGTTTAATAAATATTTCGTAAAATAGAAGTTGGTAAGAATATCATTGGTTTTTTTTGTTGCACCTGAAAAAACACCTACAATTCATGCCTCTAGACTAGAATACCCCCTTAAACAGTTTTTTTCTTTGTTTTTTGGTACCAACACCACAAAGGGGCTATTTAATTATAGTTACTGGTTACAAAATAAGTCTATTGAGCATCTAATTTAATTTATAGGTTATAATGTTTTACATAATATCTAGTATTTTATTTTTTTAAAACCTACTGAAAAAATATACTGCAACAATATATTATTACTTGAAATCATTGAGACATAATCCTCGATAAATCAAGGCTTTTAACTTCCACTTAAAGGACAATTATTTTGTGTTCCCGATAAATTGAACAGCGTTACTAATTATGACACTTTTTAACGTATATAGAGCCACAAAGTTAATGCTTTTTACAAATACCTATTACTAATGATTGCTGATACCTTCCGAAAAGACGACGCGATTGTTCTTAGAATGGTAGATAATATATGTGTAAAACCCATTGACTTAGTATATCCTGTTAACTACTCGGACCCATAAGCTTGTTTTCACGATAATTTATTGTTTCAAGACATATGTATGACTTAGGAGATGAACCCGACCTATCAATAAAATAAAAATGGTGTACAACAAATTTATGTGTATTGTAAATTAATGTTATTGTAAATAAGTAATAGAGATTTTTATGATGTCTTATGGCCTTTTCATTTCTATCACTTCAGTTCGACACAATAGCTATGCAGATCCACAGCGGACACTTAAATGATTTTAATACAAACTCAATAAAGGTTATTGAACCCGGATTGTTCCAACTCGTTAAACGTCTTGGAATATCTAATGCCAACGAAATCTATAAACTTTTATGAATTCAAAAAATTTCTGACAAAATAATAAAAAATGGCCTAATAATTTAAAAGATATTTATTTATTTATTTAATATCAACGGTATAAATATACCATAAGCACACATGTCACAAAATCATAGGAAACATATTAGAAACAGTAAATAAAGATTATAATAGATAATTGTGGCGTTTAAAAGAGAAATGACACCAGAGATGCAATTACATACAAAAATATATATTACAAATAAAACTAATATTGATTGAAAAGATGTGATAGTATAGCCCTCTTGTACCTATCTTCCGTGCAGTTAAATAGATCTGCCGCATCAGCATATCTATTAGTAACTTCATGTAATCTAGGTACAAGCGAGTGTTTCGTATACTCAGTTCGGTTATTGTAGCATTTAAATAGGATTTTAGAACGAGTTGTACTCGTGGGTATATGAAATTCAATGAGCTTAGTTAAATCAGAACTGTCTATTCTACCATTTACAATTTTGAACATAAATATTAAGTCGGATATAATTCTTCGATCTGAGAGTCTTAATAAATTTAATGTTTTCATCAAGTAATTATAGTTTCAATGGAAATATGTTTTCAATGGAAATGCCGAGTTTAAAATTCAGAATCTCCAAAGAAGACATAGGCCCTCCTCAGAGCCTCGTGTGTGGATCTCCATTATCTAATGTAAAAAAAAAAACATTTTTATCTGTAAACAACCAAATTTATTAGATCGAGATCTCAATTTGTGTGGAAACACTAAAGTTTTTATATACAAATATTTGGATAAATGATTTCGGACATTTTTAGTAACATTGAAATTTTTTGATTTAAGTAAGTGTTGCTACGGGTTTGTTACACAGAATTTGAACCATTCATCAAATTTCAAATATTAAAGTTCTGTTAAGTTTCTATTCAACTTCTGTTACTATTTCAATTCTGTGAAGCAACTGATCCATAAAGATTTAATAACAAAATTTGAATAGAACTTCACAAAACATGAAAATTAACTTTAAAGGTTGATAATTTCTTGAAATTATGTGAAACAACAACTGGTTCTTAGCATTATATACATCACTCAATGTTTTCTTCAAACACAAGTTTTATTAATTCAAAATTACTTATTTGTGGCACCACTTTAATTCAAAATTAATAAAATTCATAATTCTTAATCTTTCGTTGTTTAAAAAAAACACATGTTTCATTAGCAATGCTCTTCATCAGGGTTTTCTTAAAACTATTTGCAACAATAGACTTAAAGATGCCAATGGATTTTGCTAATCCTTTATTGGAGACGAATCATACTTTTGATTTTAATAATGGAATAGAGTTGCTACACTGTAATATTAATGGTATCCATATAGACAAATATGAAAACTTTCAAATTAGAAAGAGGATCAGTTTAAATATTTTAAAACCAAAACATATTTTTAAATAACCCGTTTGTAAATTAATTATTACCTTTGTAAATTACGCCCTATTACTCCCCACCCCCCTTCCAATTCCCGTCTATTCGTTGTCATCTTTAAGTCTATTGTTGTAAACCCCGATGAAGTAAGCATGGCTTACGAAGCAAGTTAGTTTTTTAAATAATAAAAGTGGTTAAAACTAATTATTTTATCGATTTCAGCTGCAACAATACATTTAATTCTATTAACTGCTCATCGTAGCATCTGCACATATAGCTTGAAATTATAATGATGGGAATAAATTTCAAAAATTATTATAATAAAGAAAGTAATACTAATAAAAATTGACGATTATTATAGTTTTGCACAGATCGTAATTACTACAATTGAGTAACTAGCCAGCTTTGTTGGGAAATTGAATTATAAGATGATAATCAATCTGGTAAATCCATTGTTGTATATTTATACTGATAAGTGTGAATAAATCGTAGATTGATGTTCCCGTATTGGGAACCGTAATAATTATATTTTGGAAATAAGATAATGGCTAATCATTTTTTTTATGTATTAATTTACAAAAATGAAATGACTTACCTAGTTGTTACATACAAAATAGAAAGAAATCAACTTAAGCAATTCCATAAACTAGTGGTCGCCCAATGGTCGAAATTCGACCATAATTGTAATGTTTTTTTTTTTGTATTTATTATGCATAATTTTAAAAAAATATAAGCATTCTGCACTCCTTCTCTATACAAACTGTAAGGGTGCGAAATTTCATTCTCCGTTCGCGCGATTTTCGTAAATAGGGGTACAAAGTTTTTGCTTCACGAATTAATATATAAATATATATATAATATATAGATTTTAGAGAGAGATGGGAAGGCTGATAGAGATATCGAAAGAAGGGTAATGCCGGTAAATCCATTAATGGAGGACTGAATGCCGTTGGCGCTAATAAAAACCTGTCAAAAGAAGCGAAACTAGCAGTCCACAATGGAGTCCTGGTACCTACCCTGATGTATGGCAGTGAGGCATGGAACTGGCAGAGGAAGGATGAAAGTAAACTGAATGCTGTAGAAATGAGATCCCTGAGGCGTATGTGTGGCAAAACCATGTATGATCGTGTGAGAAATGCGGAGATCCGCAAAGAATGTAAGGCTGATGTAAGCATAATGAGTAAGATTAAGAAAGGGACCCTCAGATGGTTTGGGCATGTAGAGCGAATGAACGAAGAAAGTAGTGTAAGAAGAATATATGACGAAAATGTGAATGGTAGAAGAAGTCGGGGACGCCCGAGGAAGACATGGCACGATCAAGTGAATCAGATACTTGAGTCGGGCCATGTCAAAAGTCAGAATAATAGAAGAGTATGTTTGAGACGATGTATGAATGTGAGTGAAGCAAAGAGTGTGTGCCAGGACCGAGTTGTTTGGCGGTTCATCCTCTGCCTACCCCTGCGGGGAAACGGCGTGATGGTTAGTTAGTTAGATTTTAGTGCTGTTGCCTAATTGAAACATGAAAAACACTTGTTTTAACTAGAGATGCCCAATATGGAACTCCAGTGAAAAATATTATGGCTTTAAAAAAATATGTTCATATAGACCAATATACGCTGATTCTGAAAATATAAGTTTTATTACATAATATTTAACGTAGAGTTTTAAAAAATATTTTAAAAAGTCCATTTTAAAACGTGTCATTAAAACACCCTATTGCTGGATTTTGGCGGCGTGACGTCACCGCGCCGCGTCACCTGGGTCAAAGTTGTAAAGAAATCAATGTAAGACGCAAGCCGTTCGGCATTCCGTTCTATTGGTTTATAGAGAATTGGACGTATAATAGTTTTGTTTTTATTGGAACATTATTTAGGCCTAAATAATTCAGTATCAAAAATAAAGTATCTCCATTAGTTTATCTATATTATTTAAAATATTCAAAAACTTAACTGTACAAAAAACGATCGTACTGCCCAGTAATGTCTGTGAAAACGCTCCAATGCTGAAATTCAAAATGGCGGGAGTCGAACAGCTGATTCCAGTTCCCTACAAGATTCATACTTCGGTTAGTCATGATGACGTCACACTAGATTCGGTGGTTTTCGGGGGATCTTGAAAAATTAAAACTTTGACATTTATTTTAACTATTAAAACTAACTATAAAAATAAAAATAAATATGCAGTTATTTAAGTTAGGTTAGAATTCATAAAAAAAAAATTTAAAAAATTGGACTGGAATTCTCTATTATAGATTTCAATGATAACGGTTTTAGAAATATCCTCAAAAACAACTTGTTGATTCCAATGAGTTACGAATTTTCTGTTTTGACCATTCGTAGACGAGGAAATAAGAGTGGAAATAAGTGCTATTAGTGTGTAACTCAAAAACGCTGATTTCAGAGTTGACTAGTTGTAGTAATTATCCCACGACATTATAACATTTATTTTAAAAGGAAAATCCGATACCATCTGCTAATAGAAAGTTAACATGTGCCGAATATACCGGAAAGGATTTGCATTGATAGTGCACACGCGTGCAATGTATTATACAGATTATGTTTTATGTTACTTCACTAAAATGATGTATTTTCATAATCACAAGATAAGACACGGTGGTTCTTATTCGTAATGTAGGCCTTACTTTAAATGCAGTTTAACGTACGTTTAAGTGAGTAGGAAGTGTCTAACGGGCGGTAGTTAGTGTATGTTTGAATAAGTATAGCTCAGGGAGAAGAGAAAGGATAAAGGAAAGTGACACCCATTGTATAATAGCCGTAGAAACTTACACTTCAACCAAGTTAATCTAAAAACACATTGAGCTTCGAACAGTAGAATACAATAAGCTGCCATGTCTCTGCAGGGAATGATTGTTATTTGATGAGGAAACAATGCTACAGACTGTCAGAGCATTGCTTTATTGGCTATCGGTTGAAAAGTTATGAAGATGTTGTTTAAAGGTCAAAATCCCATTTATTTGAGAATACAAATACGTGACATTGACTATGAATAGTAATAATACTAAGCCAACATAATCAACATTAAAATTAATGTTTCTTTGTTTTTCCTTATTATTTCTTATACCATTCATCCGATTGCGATGAGACTTTGTTGATTTGTTTTGTGCACGTCCGAGAAAGTTTATTTATTTAATGTTGAGGTCTGGCTTTACGACAATTGTATTAAAAATTTAAAATAAGAGAGCGCGAGTTGTTTGAAAAGGTGACCGACCAACTCGGAATGAAACCAACTCAGAACCATCTCAGATAAGTCATTTAGAGTGATAAAAAAATATATTTAAAAAATTGGTTAAATAGGTTATGTTAGGTTAGGGTTATCGGCTAATTTAAAATTATTTTTTTCATAGATTTTAATGACTTTTCAGGTGTTGAGTTGACATTATTCCCAGTTGGCATGGAACCGTTTGAAAAATATGTGTTTTTGTAACGGTCGTGGTAATTGAATAAATACGCACTTTTATTCCGTAATCACGATTAATCTTTATTGGGTACAATCAATTTGCAAGTAGACACAGTTCAATAATCGTAACACAGTAGCTTAATAATATAAACTACAACACTAGTTATTTTATGGTTATTTTAACAATAATAACCCCAAGGGATACCAATTGTCCTCTAATTGCTCGTCACCTAATAAAAAAGGCTGTACGAGTACCTTTTCTCTCTCTGGAGACCTGAAGCCGCGCGAGCTAACTCGGAAAGCAGACTTAACATTTTACTATATCCCACGACCTTTTATCAGTCAACCCATTGTTACGTTACAAATTGTCACGTTGCGTATTCGAGAATAGACCTCTTCGCGGACTGAAGAATAGACCGCCAATATAGAGGCGCGCGCATTACCCCCTCCCGCGAGCGACAAACCGACCTGTCGCTAGAGCATCTCGCCGGCAAGCTCGCCAGTCAACAGCCAGCGAGCTTCCCGATCCCACGTCTCTCGTGAACATGTGCGAGACGAGTTCAGTTTCGCCGGGTGCGCACCTCCGGTGTCCGCGTATGGACGCTGCTGGGACCCGGAGAAGAAGCGCGTAAAGCCGCTGTTGGCCCATAAACCAAACGTGAGTCAATACAATGTTTACCCTTTGTGTGCAAATAATGTTTTAAAGCCCTAAAAAAGCGTGTAGAGAGCAGAGATCGACGTTCAAACTAACTTTCAGCTAGGATCGTTTCTCTTATGTACTATTGTGACTCCTAGAATTGAATAAACTATTTATGTGATAACCTACCGTGTTTTGCTTGTCGAAAGAGGCCCTGGGAGGATGAGAAGCGTGAAGCTCTGAACCACAGGCACTAGCCTTGAGGTTAAGAGAAACATACTTGCACCGCAAACCTGAGCTAGTTTTATTTGGGGCAGATCCAGCATCTAATTGTATTAAATATGTGGGAGCTTTCTCCAACCCTGCCGATAGCGTCAGCACCCACGCAGACGCTAACACTGGCGCGCTAAACGTGGGGCCATTTAAATTTTTTCTGTTCCACCACGGCCTCGTTTCCAAGCAACAATTGTAAACTCTGAAATGTTATTATGATGTATTGTTTATTCCCAATTGTCTAGCACTTCCAACAGGAATCTCGGCGCGAACGTAACTTCGAATCACAATTTAAATTATTACGGGCGCGATTTTATCATTTGTGAGTCGTCACTCGACAAAATATTACCGGTATTCCAACGCAAGGTGCCCAACCTAGGAAGTTGTCGCTGCGAATAATACAGTGATTACAAAGTGTCGGCCGATTAAAATTGCTATTTTCAATACAAGTGAATAGTGGAAATAAACACAAATTAAAGAAGAATTTATTCAACAATTAAAATCATGTACATGATAAACAAATCATCCGCTTGGTCTCGAAAGTGCTAAATATTTTTATAATATACTATACTGCAGCACGCTGGTCCGTCCCTTAAACGGACACTTGCTGACACCTAGGGAACAAGTGGATTTAAATTCTTTCTGTCATTTGACAATTAGGTATTTTTGACTGTCGTCTGCTGAAACCGGGTCATGCCGAATCACATTCGAATAATGCAAAAAATACTTAATTCGCGTTGACGTGGATTCCTTGACATCTGACACTATAATACCTTGTCAATTGACAAAGAAGGTAATATCTTGTCGAAAAGACGAAGGGAATTCGCGTGTAAATACCAGAAAAATTGGTGCTGTATAAAATCAGGCTATAGGAAGCCGCGTAATGAAACCAGGCCCCCAAAATATTGTTGAATTCTCAAACGAATTACTTCCACGAAAACTTGTGAAAATTTTTTCGATTTTTCCTTTTTTCGATTTTTTTAAATTTTCGAAATTTTTTTTTTTTCCAAAACGCTTGGATTTTTTCTTAAAAACGCATGGCCAGAGGAAAATCGCTGCCCAAATTTTCTCCAGTTTCGGACTCTGAAAATTTTTTCGATTTTTCCTTTTTTCGATTTTTTTAATTTTCGAAATTTTTTTTTCCAAAACGCTTGGATTTTTTCTTAAAAACGCATGGCCAGAGGAAAATCGCTGCCCAAATTTTCTCCAGTTTCGGACTCTGAAAATTTTTTCGATTTTTCCTTTTTTCGATTTTTTTAATTTTCGAAATTCTTTTTTTCCAAAACGCTTGGATTTTTTCTTAAAAACGCATGGCCAGAGGAAAATCGCTGCCCAAATTTTCTCCAGTTTCGGACTGAAAATTTTTTCGATTTTTTGTTTTTTCTCGAAATTTTTTCCAAAACGCTTGGATTTTTCCTTAAAAGCACGTGGCCAGAGGCAAATCTCTGCCCAAATTTTCAAATAACCCAAACACTTACAAATACGCGTTTTTTCGCAGAAGCATTTTGTAAAAAAAAATATATACGTCCCCAGTGGTCAATCCCTGGCAAAAAATTTCTTTCCAATTACGGATAAAGAGTCGAGTTCTCGTTTTTCTTCCAACGTAAGGTCACCCTGACACGACCCTATACACTATGGAAGTCCCTCAAGTCACGCTGGGTATAATCCCCCACATTTCTACGTCAAAAAAGGAAGAACTACTACAGGCCCTGAGAAGTAGAAAGATTTCTCCCAGGAATAAATCCAAAAAATGCCTTATTCAATATGCTTCTTTCTACAACAAAAAGTACATCAGGAAGTTGCAATTTCAACAGGAAGACACCTCAGAAATCATCTCTACCTCCCTCACAGTCTCCGAAGCAAAACCCTTGGTGGTACAAGCCCAGGAACAGACGAAAATATATGATTTGACAACCTGGAAGACGAAATACAACGGACTCACGGATGTGGAGGATTTCATCAACAGAATAGAAGAAACAGCCCAAGTCAGAGGAATCCCCGAAAGTATTCTACACAGGAACTTCATAGACCTCATCGCTCCTGAAATGCTTACCTGGCACAGGATACATAAGAGGAAAACAAACTCATGGAGGGAACTCAAGGTGGCACTTTTATCCAGTTTCGGAGAAAAAAAGGCCCAACATAGAGTCAGGCTATCCCTACTCGCTATCAAGCAGCACTCCGGAGAGCCTGTTGCTAGATTCACACAGAGGGCAGAGGCCATCAATATAAAGCTCACCCAACCTGTCCCTGAAGCGGAACTTCTCCCGGTTTTAATCGACGGTCTTCTCCCCAGATACGAAAACATCATTACTTCTCAGAAAATTGCCACGCTGGAGCAACTGAAAGATGTCTGCCAGCTACTAGAGGCATACCAGGATCGGAAGAGAGACGAAAGATTCCCCAAAGAAAACTTTCGCCCAAGCACTTCGTCCGGCATAAAACCGGAGCACAACGAAAAGAAATCCTGCTCTTTTTGCCACAAGATTGGTCACTCCCAAGCCGCCTGCTTTAAACAAGCAAAACTTTTATCCTCCAAAGACACCCATTCTAACAAAAGGCGATCCGTCGATCGTTCTCCAAGAAGAGATGAAGGGAGGAAGTTTGGCAAAAGACCACGCCAAGACAATACCGAAACGTCCATCCCGGATCTCAGATTCATCAAACCCCCTATGGATTTCTCCAGACCCCCTCCCAATTGGACAGCCAGGAAGACAAAAAACTAGACCCCAACCCCCCGGGCCATCCCTCCCATAGGCCAAAGGAATGGTCGGAGTGGTTGGAACACGTCAAATTTTTTAAACAGGCCTTACCCCTCTCTACAGTTTGCTGCAAACAGGCAATAGACGGTAGACCCTTCGCGCATTTTTCCATAAACAACGTGGTTTTTTCAGGTCTCCTAGACAGCGGCGCCTCTGTCAGCTGCCTGGGCGACAACGCTCACACCTTATTCACAAACTGTGGTTTTAAAATGGGAAAACATTCTTCACATGTTACCACGGCAGACAACACTTCACAACTCGTCATCGGTTCTCTAACCCTGCCGATCAATTGCGACCAAAAAACAGTTTGGATCAAGTTTCTAGTTGTACCTACAATCACACAGAAATTCATCTTGGGAGTGGATTTTTGGATGGCTTTCAAAATTGCCCCGCAACTGTTTAACAACCCCTCCGTCACTCCCCAAGTAAACGAAATCCGTACGGCAATACCCTACGAAAACTTGAACCCCTTACAAACAATACAATTAAATCAAATGATCAACAAGTATGAATCCATCTCCTTCGAAAGGTGCGGTTTAGGCTTAACCAACCTAGTACAACACCATATAAAAACAACAGGCCCCCCAATCAAACAAAGGTATTACAACCTAGCTCCACAAAAATTGAAAACGCTGGAAAAAGAATTGGACGATATGTTAAGACTGGGAGTGGTGGTACCCAGCCGCAGTGCATGGACCAACCCCACCTTATTAGTTTCAAAGAAAGACGGCTCAGCCCGTTTCTGCCTCGACAGCAGACGCCTCAACGCATGTACAATATCAGACGCCTACCCGCTCCCCTTGGTCAACTCCATCCTTGACAGACTTCGAAACGCTAAATACATCTCATCCATAGACTTAAGCAAAGCATTCTGGCAGATACCTTTGGATCCCAGCTCCTGCGAAAAGACTGCCTTCGTGGTGCCTGGCAGGGGTATGTTCCATTTCAAAAGACTACCCTTCGGTTTAAAAAACAGCCCAGCAGAACTACAAAGACTCATGGATAAATTGTTTGGCCCAGAGTTTGATAACAATTTATTTTGCTACCTGGATGACCTGATCATCATTAGTGATACCTTTGAAAAACATATACTTATTCTAGAAAAGGTTTTTCAACAACTCAAACAGGCCGGTTTGACTATCAACCTGAAGAAATCGGAATTCTGCAGGCACCGCCTACGATACTTGGGTTTCATAGTAGACGAAGAAGGCCTAAGAACAGACCCCACAAAAGTAGCGGCTATGACAAATTTTCCCCGACCTACAAATGCAAAAGAGGTAAAAGCTTTCCTCGGACTCACCGGTTACTACAGAAGATTCATAAAAAACTTCTCAACTCTCGCGGCGCCGCTCAACAAAATCACGGGAATCCGTAAAGGTACCAGTAACTTTTCCTGGTCTGCAGAGACTGAGTCAGCATTCAACTCCCTGAAAGAGGCTCTTCAATCAGCCCCAGTACTGAATTGCCCCGACTTCAATCTTCCCTTTACGATCCATTCGGACGCATCAAACGTCGGAATCGGAGGAGTCCTCACTCAAAATTTTACGGACGGCGAACACCCCGTGGCATACTTCTCTCGTACCCTAAATAAACACGAAAAAAACTACGGGATTACCGAGAGAGAATTGTTAGCAGTCATGGAATCCATTCAACATTTCCGCGGATACATTGAGGGCAGTAAGTTTACCGTCGTCACAGACCATAGCAGCCTAAAATGGCTAATCTCGCTAGACAACCCCTCTGGGAGATTGGCTCGCTGGTCGTCCTGCCTATCTCAATATACCTTCGATGTCATCCACCGTAAAGGCGCGGATAATATCGTCCCGGATGCCCTTTCTAGGATCGAGATAGCAACATTAAATGCCGAATTATCCAATTCTAGTCTCCCCACAAAAGACGTATGGTATCAAAAAATCTTTAGAGGATGCAGTGACAACCCACAAAAGTTCCCGAATTTTATAATTAAGAACGGACAACTATATCGCAACTGCAAGCCTCCACTGTCAATCTTAGAGGATTATGCCTGGAAAATGGTAGTCCCTCTCGAAAATAGAGAACAAGTTATTATTGATAACCACAGTGCCGTAGACTCCATACACCCTGGAACTTTCAAAACATTCAAAAAAATATCTTTAAGATATTATTGGCCGGGTCTATTCAAACAAGTACGTTTATACATCTCCAAGTGCGACATCTGTAAGGCATACAAGCACAGTACGGCACCACCGTCTGGTCTAATGGGCAACCCCAAGCGTGCCGATAGACCACTTCAATCCTTTTCTATGGACCTCATTGGACCCTTCCCTAGAAGCTACGCCGGTTACATGCATATACTCAGCGTAGTGGACATCTTTTCCAAATACTGCTGGTTGTTTCCTCTGAAAAGGGCAACTGCAGCAGCAATAACCAATCTATTGGAAAAACATATTTTCATACCCTACGGTACCCCTCGTACTATAATATGCGACAATGGTAAACAATTTATAGCTCTGGAATTTAAAGAGTTTTTGTCTAAATATGGTATAAAGGATGTATTCTACAACACCCTTTACACCCCACAGAACAACACCGTTGAACGATACAACCAAACCATAAACACGGCCCTGGCAATTTTGGTTGGCAAAGATCAACGCACATGGTGCAAAAAATTAGACAAAATACAAGCAGCCATGAACAACACGGTGAACCTCGCTACAGGCTATACACCATTTTTTCTCAAACACGGCATGGAACAAGTAGTTCACGGTTCACTACACCCTGACAATTGCCTTCCACCCGTCCCTTCCTCCACAGCAGACCCCGCAGCAAATTACGCCCACCGCTTGGAGGAACTCTCCGCTATCTATAGTGAAGTAACAGACGCTCTACTATTGGCCCACCAAAAGAGCGCCGACAGGTATAACCTTCGCAGGAGGCACGTCACATTCAAGGAAGAAGACATCGTCTGGAGGAGAAACAACACTCTGTCACAAGGTGCGCTGTACTTCTCTGCCAAATTGGCACCCCGTTTTGTAAAGACGAAAGTCCTAAAGAAAATCTCAGACCTGGTTTACCGATTGTCCGACATCTCTGGTAAACACATAGGTAACTACCATATAAAGGACATTGTAAAAAGTGGGAACATGGAAACAAACTCCATTGCCACGCCCGTATAACCCCAACGGTTATTCCTTGACTCCTAGCAACCATTCGTCTACACCGTGACATGGATCACTATGGAAGTCAACCCTTTTTGTTTCGTCACTAATGAGCGGCCTCTCGTAAACGATTGTCACTCATTAGGACACTCAAACGAAACCTTTCTAGCTCTGGCACAGTGGTGTCAACTGTAGCCAAAGTCATGGAAGAAATTATAATTCTCCCTTGTGGTTTCGTTTCATTTTTATTTTATTTTTGTTTGTATAAATATCTCGTCATCATCAGTCATTTGCCTCTAATTGCTGCCCCAGGTGTCAAACCTTGGAAACATCGTTTTTTCTAAGCATGCACACCTCTACCTGAAATTGATCACTTCGGAGAAAGGAATTCCCTGTGGCTTACTGCAAGTAGTCAGAGACTACGTGCCCAAGGTTTTGTGCATCGTCACAACTCGCAGCATCATATTTTCACATCATCATGTCATACCTCGTCACCCCTTTCTAAATGTTAGAAAAATCTTTTTTGTACATTAAATATCGGGTCCTCGCCAAAGTGCATCTAACCCTTATGTCATATGTAGTTAAATTAGGTAAGCAAACCTGTGTAAACCCACGGCGGTATCAGATGTTTGCTACCCGTTCTAAGTTTTTTTTCTGTTTTTTAAGAAAATAGAATGGCGCTCAATAAATAACCCAAATTGCTCTAGCTCTCCCCAGAACTGGATGTGGAGTCTGGAAAGTATCGTTATAAAAGGGACAACTTTCAACGTGCCTCTTCATTAACGATAAATTTTTTTTTACAACATTTCAGCAACATTGAGTTATCCTTGGTCTCAACTACTCAAACTGAAATTTTGGGGTTGCCTTGTTGTGACTTATCACGTGCAAAGTACGAGGTCACAACAAGAAGCCAGGTCTCCAAGTGAACCACCCTGTGAACAACCCATCCCATTATTATAATTTTCATAACACCAAGGTGTGTTCATCGCAGTCTGTTTAAGTAAGTAAAACCTAGAAGGTCTTAAACACTCAAATCGGACCAATGTAAATAATTTTCCTTGTCAAAACGATAAGCGCATGTCTTGTATTGTTGCTACCATCGTACGTGTAAGTACAACTAAAAGTTGTACCATCACGATACGATACTCTGTGCGTAACCAAAAGGGTTTGTACCACAAAGGATCTCTTTTGCGGTAAGCTTAGATGAAATTCACATTCCATCAGCACGCCAGAAAATTTTTTTTTTTGTCCCTTTATTGTTGAAGTATAAAATCCTGGCCAGATCTTCAAATATGTTTTTGCCTTTGTGCAAGTCTTTAACGTACGCTAATATGGATTTATTATGCTACGGTATTGTTGTACTAAGTACATCAGTATGTCTCGCCGTCTGTATTGAATAGGTACCTTTATATGAACGTTAACCTTTGTTGCCATCATAGGTGGGAACCTTATAAAATCTGCCGTCATAGATGGGAATCTCAGAATATCTACTAAATGCGATACGGGGAGCCCGTTATAATTACTCTGTGGGTTTTTGTCAGAAATGTCATAAATACCTAGTCTTTTGCACCTCCCTTCAATACTGGGCAACCCAGTTGTAATTCGTTCATTGTTATCCGTGAAGACGTTATAAAACTTACTTGCAAATCTTTTGATTTTGCAATCTTGTACGCTATACGTGAAGACGTTATAATACTCACCATGAATCGTGCGAACGAAATAATATCAAACCTTTATGTGTGAACTACTCAATGTAGTCCACACCCTTTTTTTGTAATCATTAATATGCCCGTGGACTTCCTGTCACAAGAACCCAGGAACTATCTACTATCTCAAAAGGACTAATCATACGCTTCACTCATGATTATGGGGCATCGTGTCGTGGGAGTTAAGTTGATGGACACAAAAACACCTAACTCGTTGTCTGGGAGACGAACAAAGAAAAATCCCCAGGTTTGTGAGATTTGAGCAAGGGTCTGTCATTTCTCGCAAACAAGTAGGAGAATAAAACGACCCCTAATCTTCTGCCCAATACACGTAGAGGATTAGACTCTTTTATGTCAGTGTATTCTTTTGTCCAACACTACCAAATATTATTGTAATGTGCCAGGATGACTGCTGTAGACCTTGTTTCACCTCCACCCAGAGGTCGAATTTCGGAAATAGCCGAGTCCCCAGCAGTTTTCTTCGTTCAAATGTTCCCAATTATCACCCTCCCCCTTCCTCGAAATTATCCGTGAATGGGGATATATGCGTTACGCACTTGGCGTTTCGTTTGTCAAATGGGACAATCTTCATACGCGGATCCTTTCAACTTCCTACTCCTTTCCCACTTTGTCATAACTAATTTTGTACGCAATGTTTTGTTTTTTCGAAAGTAGAAAAAATGCTACCGTATAGACGTGAGCATAGGTCATGGAAGACCAACTTCTTTCGAATGGGGAATTTTGTTATACGTACAATCCCTCAACCACGTATTCTTGGAAATGTATTTGGTAAAGAAAAAAACCAAAAGGGGTTACACAGAACCTGTCCTTGAATACGTACCTTTGTAACATGTATTAGGCATTAGCCACATTTAGTTAGCTCTCTCTCCGTCTCTCTCTCTACACGCCAAACAAATCCAACTTTTTCTCAACATGCACACTTGTTTCTCTCCAAACTTTTTTCATCATTGGTCTACTAGGCAGGTAAACTTCAAGAATTTTGTTCTAATAATAATTTTTGCCGGATTAAAAAAAAAAACCAGCAGCTCTGCACCCTATCTACATCTGCGCCTCTTCATGCTGCCCTCGCTACCGTCACGGAGGTCCCTTGCCTTCAATCCCTGCGTACCAAAAGCACCCGACCGCATCTAACATAACCTAGTGTGAGTCGTGCGTGTAGTTGCGAATTGTATCACCACAAAGAACCGACACTCAAAACAAACCCGAGCACGCCAGCTCTAGGTTGGTTCCTGTTCCTGTTGCCATTGTGCAAATGCTCTGCTGCCATTATGCAAATATTCCTGCTGCATAATACAAATGTTCCTGTTGCCATTATGCAAATGTTCCTGCTGCATAATGCAAATGTTCCTGTTGCCCTTGTGCAAATGCTCTGCTGCCACTATGCAAATATTCCTGCTGCATAATACAAATGTTCCTGTTGCCCTTGCGCAAATGTCCTGCTGCATAATGCAAATGTTCCTGCTGCCATTATGCAAATGTTCCTGCTGCATTATGCAAATGTTCCTGCTGCATAATGCAAATGTTCCTGTTGCCCTTGTGCAAATGCTCTGCTGCCATTATGCAAATGTTCCTGCTGCATAATGCAAATGCCCTACTGCCATTGTGCTGATGCTCCTGTGCCCTTGCGCAAATAACAATACCAACGATTGTTCACAAAACAATCCCACTACATACAAAAACCAGTGTACCAACCACCAATTACGATTCCACTCTCCAGTACTTCAATGGTTTCGTACTGGCTCACCCACAGGATCCGGAAGCAGTTACCCTTTCGACCTCTGTGACAGGTAGAACTCTCCACACCACCTAGAAGCCTCATCCTGTGTTCTCTTCCTCGTATTTTCTTAAAGGCCCTAGTGTCCCTTGAGTGTAATCTCAAATGGGCCAGGTTACTGTGACAAAGTAACCTTGTAACTTTAGTGAAACGTTCAACCACCCCAGACATCCTACGCAAACCACGTTCGCAAACATTAGCTCACAGACCAATGATACAATTTTAGAGTTTTTTTTTTCTATCACTGCATAACCCTTGTACCTTTCTTCAACAGATCCTTGTTCTTTGCAACTGTATTTATGTATGCCACTGCCTTTATATACATTTATTGACAATTCCTTGTTACACCATGTATCATCTCTTTTGTGTTCTGTTCATAACTATTCTCCAGCTAGGAATTTCTCTCTCTCTCTCTCTCCTCGTTTCTCTTAAATGTTTTTGGCACAAGTGCTGAAAGGGTAAGAGGATTTATTAGTCCTACAGCTCCATTGCCACGTCGCTTTTATTGCGGCGAGGGGGGAAGTGTTACGTTACAAATTGTCACGTTGCGTATTCGAGAATAGACCTCTTCGCGGACTGAAGAATAGACCGCCAATATAGAGGCGCGCGCATTACCCCCTCCCGCGAGCGACAAACCGACCTGTCGCTAGAGCATCTCGCCGGCAAGCTCGCCAGTCAACAGCCAGCGAGCTTCCCGATCCCACGTCTCTCGTGAACATGTGCGAGACGAGTTCAGTTTCGCCGGGTGCGCACCTCCGGTGTCCGCGTATGGACGCTGCTGGGACCCGGAGAAGAAGCGCGTAAAGCCGCTGTTGGCCCATAAACCAAACGTGAGTCAATACAATGTTTACCCTTTGTGTGCAAATAATGTTTTAAAGCCCTAAAAAAAGCGTGTAGAGAGCAGAGATCGACGTTCAAACTAACTTTCAGCTAGGATCGTTTCTCTTATGTACTATTGTGACTCCTAGAATTGAATAAACTATTTATGTGATAACCTACCGTGTTTTGCTTGTCGAAAGAGGCCCTGGGAGGATGAGAAGCGTGAAGCTCTGAACCACAGGCACTAGCCTTGAGGTTAAGAGAAACATACTTGCACCGCAAACCTGAGCTAGTTTTATTTGGGGCAGATCCAGCATCTAATTGTATTAAATATGTGGGAGCTTTCTCCAACCCTGCCGATAGCGTCAGCACCCACGCAGACGCTAACACCATATGTGAAACCTAACGGCGGGATGCAACCTCTAACCAATAGGATCCCTTGTCTCTGAGAGACAGCAAAGTTAGACAGAGAAATTATTCGAGCGTGAACACTGGGGTATTTCCACAAACCAGGGTATATCGCTAAAAACATCATCTGCCCTGATGATGAACACTGTAACGCTGTCCGAAACGTTGGCTAAAGAAGGAGGCAGCGCAACACGGTATAACACCCCAAAAACAAATAACGAAAAAAAAGTCACTTATTTATTTATAAATGTGTAGTTTGTGTCACATGTGTATTGTAAATGGACACACGGTCTGTAACACACTATTTAAACAAAAAAAATGAAATTTAATTACAGAAATTTGAAAAAAAAGGTTGCCCAACACCCGTACCATGGGTAACATTTATTACCCGTGAACATCAATATTGACATCATTACCAGAAATTTACAAATTTCGAAAATATCGCTACAAAAATGTGTTCATTAACAACCCGATAAGTAGAACTATTTGTGAGTTCACTATCTACTTAAAGAACTACCCTTATTAATAAACCTGTTTACTGTTAAACAACCATTTACGATGCATTCCACATGAGGAATCTGGTTCAATGAACTCAAATTTGTTTGAATTTAAGTCATTTTTAGAATCGGAGCTGCTTGTCTGCAGGATAATTCAGATAAGCGATTATTAAGTATTTACCTTACTTTCCTATAATATAACATTTTAAAAGAAAATTATTTTAATTGTCCTTTTCAAAATTGGAATTATAATATCGCGTGATTCTTATGGGCTGCTTGAGTGTAACAATTTTTTATTTCACGATGGAATCCACTATTCCGAAAGCCGAAATCTTGATTAATTGAAAGATTTTTGAGATACGAGTGTTAACTCTCTCTTAGATTTGGGTGAGCATTGCGATTTTATTGTGAAGAAACGAGTTTTAAGTAACTCTGAATTCTGTTATGGTTTTATATGTGTTTTGACTCCACGTGGTGACTAATGCAAAACTTTAAACTTTATACACTGGTGATAAGGCACAATTTCCAAATGTAAACGTAGATAGGTTTAATTTATTATAAGTGTTTTTTTGTTCATTTTTTTTACATTGGCTCCACACAGGAGGCCATGAGGAAAATAATTCCCCTCAGAGCAGAGGAAGGAAGGAGAGGAAGTTCTGGGAAGGAAAAGGGTATGACGGGAATCCATCTCTCGCACTGCGGTGCAAAGCGATATTCCGGGAGAGTACGGCTGGAGAAGTCAAAGGGACTCCCTCATCCATTCTCTCTCGATCCGGCCTGCCATGCAGCTGGCGGGCAGACGCGTCTGCCACTATGACTCGATCACATGAACCCGGGCACCCCGTGCAAGTAGGATTGAAAAATGTAGATAAAAAAATATTTACAAATCGAAGCAATGACTATGGGTTGTTCTTATTTTTAACCTATATAAAGTTGTCTCCACCTAGTTAGTGGAGAAAAATTCAACAGAATAATCAATATTATTATTTTATGATTACTTTAAAATCTACTGTACTAAAGACGTAACGACTGTGTGCTTTTTAAAAAAAATATGTTTATATTTTTGTAGTAAAAATTACGTTACAGAGTTGTAAATCCTCGTGATATAAGTGTATTTCATTTAAATCACAGTTGTCTCCCGCCACCTCGACTTGCGCATGTTACAAAAAAATGATATGACGACATAAAATATAAAACTATTTTTAAACTTCAAAAGGTATAACCTGTCAAGTAACAGCGATTATTATTTTTTTATGATGTTTAATAAAATATTTTTAAAAATCTCAAATACTTGTCTCCTACAACTGATAATACGTTAATTCTGTCACGTAAGTTGTCATTCGAAATAGGTATATACGCAGTTCGTGTTTGTCACCCCCGATAGGCGTTTTAGGCCTCCTTCCCCCTTAAGTAAAGTTTTGTGGGTTAAAAAAAAGAACAACCTCTTAACATTTTTATTAATATTTTCGTAACATGTATTGTTTTATTGGGTACCTAATTCGCATTAAACTCGATAGTTGCAAATGTTTACCCCTACAACGTTCCTACCGGGCTCATTTGAGTAGTTTATTTTTTAAATGTATTTATTTTCACTTGAAATAAATACTTCTGATTTCATTGTTAATTACGAATTACTAATTACAAACCACCAATTGTATTACTTGTTTTTTCTATTTTATCACTTTGTACCTACCTACTTCTGTTGGAGTGTTCCGATGATTATGACTTTGATTAATTAACGCACTATTCTCTGTTACTTTATTTAATGACTTAAGTTTATTAATCAATTAGACAAAATTATCGTTTTTATCGTAAGTAATAAATTTTCTGCTGTAAGTTGTTTTGTCATGTTTTATATCGGCGGGTATTTTATATCGGCGACAACAATGTCGGATGTGCGATTTTGTAGTTTCGTTTCTTCATTTTTATTGTTTCTGAGATCAAGAAAGATAGTGTCCTCTTGATATTTGGGATTTCATTTCACATTCACTCAAAATTTCAAAAATTTACGCTTTTAAATAAGCAAAATAAGAGTTGTTTTTGGTCTGACTGCATGTGCTCTTACATAGTTCCCGTGAGCACTTAGGCCTTAGACCCATCGCGCTATCTCCTATATTACCACATTCCTTCAGTAATCAGATCCCTTTATTTTTTTTCGACTTTATGTACGGGTTAAATCTTCCCCACAAGAAAAACTAAACCCTTCCACACATTTTTCCACAAATGATCATCTAGTCAATCCACGCTACGCAAGAGTATTATATAAGTAAAATGTGAACCTACCAGAGACCAAATTGGAAAATAATTCACCAACTCCAGATATTTTCATATCAGAGGGTTCGGCTCGGTAGAAATCCTAACTGGACCGATAAATCCTACTGATCCCTCAATACAAATATTTAAAAAATCTTTCGTAATCCTACATGTATTTAAAATGACTGATTTTTGCATTTTTATATATAATTCTTTGACAAATCTAATAAATCTAAATTTTGAATGAGAGAGTAAATAATGGTAATATTTTTATAGTCTCAGAATACGAAATTATTTTAATCTCATTTCCTAAATCTGTATATTTTCTTATTTTTTCAGAAATAGATTTTTAAATATTACAGGAATTTGGAATAGCGACATCAATGATATGAGTTATTTTTTAAAAATTTATTGTTCTCTAGACTTTATGTCCGGGTTAAATCTTCCCCACAGGAAAAAATTTAACCCTTCCCCACACTTTTCCACAAATGATCATCTAGTCAATCCACGCGATGTAATTGCATTGTATAAGTATAATAAATTCAAAACTATACAAGAACAACACGTCAACCTACCAGAGACCATATGGGAAAATACTTCACCGACTCCAGATATTTTCATATCAGAGGGTTCGGCTCAATAGAACTCCTAACTGGACCGATAAATCCTACTGATCCCTCAATATAAATATTAAAAAAATCTTTCGTATTCCTACATGTGTTTAATATGACTGATTTTTGCATCTTTATATAAAGATTCTTTGATAAATCTAATAAGCCTAAATTTTTAATTAGAGAGCTAGGAATAATGCCAGTAGCCGAAATAACAAATGGTAATATTTTTATAGTCTTAAAATTCGAAATTATTTTAATCTCATTTCCTAAATCTGTATATTTTCTATATTTTCAGAAATAGATTTTTAAATATTACAGGAATTTGGAATAGCGACATCAATGATATAAGTTTTTTTTTTTTAATTTTACTTTAATTGTTATTATTATAATTGATTTTTATTTTTCATCATTTTATTACCGATTTATTATTACAGTTTTATGTTTTACAGTCATAACTTTCCATTGTTCATACACCGCAGTAGTTCTGTGTTGATGACGTTAGATTGGAAGGTACTTTCAGTTTATATATACACTTGAAGGCATCTTCATTTCTATTGCTGGGTATTACGGTGCAATATGCAATTGTTGGTTTATGAGCAGCGCCGATGTGTGATAGCGGATAGATATCGTTGGATGTTAGTCGCGGTAAATGCGAATAAACGGCACGATTTAATCAATGTTGCAACTTGTAACATTCCACTAATAAATCACCGCTTCCTGCGAGAAAGTACGAATAGCATTTACTCTAAATAAATACATTGTAATATAATATGGTGGTGCCTGCAACGATATAACTACAATTAGATTGCAGATAATATAAAGTTATTCGCCAAACGTCCACGGAAGTTAAGTAACAATGGTTGATGTATGAATAAGATGAACACTTAATATAAATATAAGTAAGTAAATGTTTTTATTTTCTTTGTCTTTATCAAATTTGTTTGATTTTGGGATAAAATTATTAGAAAATGCTCAGAACTATTATAAAATGTTGAGAGCCCTCTAGTTTTTTTATTCTAATATTATTCGGCTGGTGCTCATCAGGGCAATCTTCACCCTAAAAGCTCCAGCTCAATTCTAGCATTTAACTCGAGCGCTTTGTGTTCTGTAAATTTGTTTGTCCGTGTCCAGTTAATCCTGTCAAGATGGTGGTAGCCGTGTTGAATAGTTATCTTCCCCACAGGAAAGACTAAACCCTTCCACACACTTTTCCACAAATGATCATCTAGTCAATCCACGCTATGCAATTGCACTATATAAGTATAATAAATACAAAACAATGCAAGAACAACATGTCAACCTATAAGAGACCAAATGGGAAAATAATTCGCCGACTCCAGATATTTTCTTATCAGAGGGTTCGGCTCGGTAGAACTCCGAACTTTGTTATTAGTATTGCGGTGTAGGGTAACTATACAGTGCCTAGTCTACATAGTTCAATGACCTCCCCGCTTTTGCATTTATCAGATTTTCTAATTTGACCAAACTCACTAAGCAGGTACAATAAAACATATATCGTATAAAAGTTTAACAGCCTGTTCAAAGGGCTTGACTGGTTTTCTCAAATTGTCCACTATTATTAAGTATTGAACCACTTTCGTTTTTCCCAGCCATAAACCATATAACTAACGAGCTACGATTATTTCATTACTAACAATTTGTTAGGTACTATAATTAGATTTAACAGAACTTCTCTTACCGCAATATCCCCATAAATTAATGGTTATGCTAACACATTAAATTCTATGCACACTCATTAAGATTATGTGCTTGGTCCATGATTTAAAAAAAATAACTTTCGTTTTCATGGTCACTTTTAATTTTAACTTCCGATAAGCAGGGATGGCGATGAATTTGTGTAATGATTATGTTACTGTTTTTTTTTTTATAATTAAAAATAAATTAAAGTTAACGATGTTATTATTACGTTCTTCAAGTGTTTTTCTTATCATTGTGACAGCTGATTTCGGGGTTCGAAACGATTTTCAAACAGCTGTCAATTATAAAAAAGTTAAAATTTGCGTATACTAAGGATGGTTTGTTTCAAAAAATTTGATGAATTCATCAAATATTTGAAGTTAATTTTGACGTTCTGTGGAAGTTCTAACCAAGTTCTGTTATTATATCATTAAAGGCTAGTTGCTGCACGAAACTAAAATAATCACAGAACTTGAATAGAACTTACACAGAACGTGAAAATTAACTTATTTGATGAATTCATCAAATTTTTTGAAACAACCCATCCTTACAGAACCTATAATAACGTAACTAATTTGATTTATAAAATTGTAAAAACATTAAGTGGTGTCCTATTTTTTTTACATTAGCTCCACACAAGAGGCGCTGAGGAAAAAAATTCTCAGGACCTGTATCATCTTTGGGGATGCTGTGTGAAGGGTATTTTTAGGGAAAGGAAGTTCTGGGAAGGAAAAGGGTATATGGGTTGGATTGGAATCTGTGGTCAATATGTCTAGGAATGAAGAGAATTCATCCTTCCCACTGCGGTTCAAGGCAATAGGTCGAGATATTCTGGCTAGAGAGGTCAAAAATCTCCTTTAGCCAGTCTCTCCCGATCCGGCCCGCCACGCAGTATGTGGAGACAAGCATTTGCCGCCAAGACCTAGACAAACCTTACCCTATAGACCCCTGCTAAGTCATCAAACGTGGCGAACCTCTTGGTAAATAAATGGTTCCCAGGGCGGCGGTACCCATACGTGCCTTCGAAATTGAGAATGTTCTACGAATAACATAATTCAAAACTGATGTATATCATATTTTATGTGTACATCAGTTTTAAACATAATATTGCCTATTACCACAGTACCAGTATGCTATGGATTCGATTTGGGGTCAAAGAAGTTTGCGTTTTTTCACTGATCCGTCAAATCCGTAGTGATTATTGTTTCCGAGGGGGTCTAGCATCAATCAGAACACCTTAACTTGTCAACGTTGATATAATGATAAAGATTTTTTATCAACATTATCAGTGATTAGACTTCCGCTAGCACATCACATTCGAAAATTACGTTTGACAGTTGACTTCGTCTAAAGTATAGGTACCAAGGTCTTAAAGGAGTAAAACCTCAAATTGTAATATTTAATTAAGCGAAACTCAATCGAAAATCTGAAACAGTTTTCTGATTTTCGATTGAATTTCGCTAATATTGTCTTCATTAATTAGACATCTAAATCTTTTTTTCTCGTAGACCACTTTCAAAATTTTACTGGTCACGGTGGACCCCCTGCTGGTACATTTCTATTTTCAAACGGAGGCAAAACGGACCAGTATTCGAGATTATATTTGCCACGATGGAGGGGGCGTAATGGGATATGGGACGGGTGGGGTATGTTCCCATCCTATTACAGTACACCCATATCCCATTACGCCCCCCTAGCTAGACCTCTTGCATAACCGGTACAACAACGTGCGCTGTACGCCAGTCGCTCTGTTATGGAGGGGGCGTAATGGGATATGAGACGGGGGGGGGTAGGAGGGATATGGATATGGGGCACGGGATGGGTCGCAATCGAAACCAGTTCGTGGACCCCCACTTACAACTTGTGAACCCCCATTTCTTTATCGCGCCTACGTGGACCCCTAGGGGTCCACCTGGACCACTTTGGGAATCACTGATCTAAATTATTCATTACGTTGTTATTTTTTTTATTTATCTTTCAATATTCGTTGCAACTGCCGTAAAGCCAAATTTGTGTGCTTTGTCAAACTTAAAAAAGAACATTATAAACATCCCCAGACTGACTCCAGTTGAAAAAAGTGCCAAGTTCAAATAAACTTTTACTTTTGAAGTTAACCAGTTGGCAGCCCTGATTTTTCTATTAACTAGTCAATGATCTTTAAATGACCGCCCGAGGGCCTCCAGTGCGTGCAGTCTAACAATGTTAACAAATTGGCGTTCTCAATAATAACAGACGATAATTCTTTATCGATACAAATCATGTGGGCATGCCTTGTAAAACAAGCATTTTGTTAAACTTTTTAAGCATTTGGTTGTATTCATGTGGAAACCGTTTTTGTGCCTTAAGAATTCTCGATTATTAAATGCACAGCTTAAGTTTCTTCAAAACACGGATTGGCCGCAGAGAAACGAACCTGTTCTAACAGAACGACTATAAGTTACGGATTCTTTGGTTATATTAATTCAAACTGCATTTCTGTATGCAGTTATTGTATTGTAATTTATAAACTCGTTGCACAAGACGGGATTAGTAGAAATGTCGGCTGCGCAATGCGCATAACTCCGAGTGTCGTTGTCGCATCTCTGTTGCAACTCTCTTTATTATTGAATAATCAGTAGATATTAACGTGATGTTTTTATTACTATGGGTCTCGTCCGGATACCTTTTTAGAAATTATCGAATATCTTTATAATTTCATTTTATTTATTTGCCGGCAACCCGGGCGTTTAATGAAATAACATTATTATACCAAAAAAATAAGTAACCCGTCTCACTAGACGATGTCTGTTCCGAGACGGGTCCATAAATATGCGTACATATACATACATACGCACGTATATTCATATTTATCCATATAAAACACATACACACAAACGTACACATACATACACATACGTATACGCAAGCATGCACATAATCATAAAAACATAAGTGTACAAAATTTATACAAAATTATTGGAACTTGTTAAAAGTTTATCATAAAACCAAAAAACCTTAAAAGAATTTTTGGTTATTGCTAAAAGGTGTCTTGGAGTGAACATAGTGTCATAAAACCATAAATCTAAAAATAATGATTGGAAATTGTTACAAGGTTATATGGAACGTACATAGAACCAAATACATAGAACATAATACCAGAAATATTAAAAGAATTGTTGGAAAATTTTAAGATGTTATCATGGAAAATATATAGTTTCATAAAATCAAGAGTTTCGCTAGCATGTAGATTGAGCACGTAGATTCTTTAAATAACCTAATAAATTCCAGGATTTCTTTGTCGACTCGTGATTGGGTCCATTCCTTCAATTGTTGAGTGAAATAACAGCCGCTTCACCTCAGATACGAGAACTTAAGGGTGTGATGAGAGTTTTAACCGTTACCCTACTTCTTGACGCTCACTTCTTGCTTCACTCACATCTAAACATCGACTCGTATATCGATGGTCTATTTCTACACTGAAACAAGTAAAACGAATGCCGATTTTGATTTAATAATTGATGCAATTTCGTAACTGTTTGTCCTCTGCCCTTGTTTAAATAAACAACTCAGATATATTGTGTAGTTTGGCAGAAAGCATGAACACACACAAACGAAAATAAATAATTTGAAATATGTTTTTTTATTGGTTTTTATTATAGAAAGAATAGTTTCGCTGTTTTTTAAATTTGTTTATTCGATTCTCCGTTTTCAGGCTATCGAAGAAGAGATTGTAAAAGTGTATACCCCATTGACCTAGTATACCCTTGGTCGAAGGTATACCCTCATGACCTACCATTACCGTGGCTTCTTCCACTTTCAGTTCTTACTGCCTTAGTGTATAATATATTATGTTGTCTTTTATGGTGTTTGTTGTGACGTTTTTATAGATGTTTTGGTCGTGGTCCAATTTTTATCTGTAGATTAAAGGGCATATATATGTTTGTATAATTAATAAGGCTTAATTATTAATTTCTTAATATATAAGATAATCACCAACACGCCATAATTTCGATACATGATTCCTTTTTAATTATGAAATTTTGAAAAATTTGTGGCAAATGTCAGTTTGTTTATTCACTAGAGTTTTGCTGATAAATTTTATTTCAAAAAATTTTATAACGCCATTAGGAATCCGTGATTTGTTTGATGTCTCACCAAGACACCTACTATTTTTATTTTCAGTCTTGACATGATCTAACTCGATCATTTGATTCACTTGGTGGTGCCATCTCTTCCTTATACATATATATACCTTTATTAAATCACTTATTTCTCTCAATAATCGACGTTGAAAGCATTATTAATGTGTGTCAATCAATCGACTCGTGCGTCTTCCTCAATATAGTGGTTAAAACGCTTGACTTTTGACTCGGAGGTCGCTTGCATGATTCCCACTTCAAGTCAGTATTATATTTCATTGCTTCTTCATCTTCTGTCGTGTGGTGTGGGAAGTCTGATGAGACATTCTGAATATTCCATGATGTAATCAGCACCTCGCTGGGTTAGTTTTTCCACTGAGGGGGCGCTTTTACAATCTCCGGTTTCACATGCTGATTATTTCAACAATCTTCTTCTTTCGTGTTGTGTGGTGGATCAGAGAGGGACATGTACATGTTCTGCGAGTCAGTATAGGGCTCCAGGACGGGGAATGAATGGAACGATCATTCGTTGACCACAAGCTCGGTGGTCTGCAAAGCACGGCATTCGCACATCACTCTTTAATGCCCCACTTTCGCGTCATGTATAATTGATGTAATTGACTGAGCTTTGCGAAGTCTTGTTTTTTCTCGACCGTTTTGCTTTTCATCTGTCTGAATAAAAGATGACGGCCGGCGTAGTCTAGAGGTAACGCTCTTGACTCGCAATCCGAAAGTTGCGGAATTGAATCCCGGCGTAGATAAATAAATTTTATTTGATTAATTTGTGTTATTTCACAATTAATTCATTTAAAATAATATATTGTATGCTTGGGGGCGTTGCAGAGTGGAAGATATCCTCAGTTTAGCCCTGGTGAGAACCACCAATTAGAATTGAAACATTACTTGAAATGGCTTTAGCCGTGTTTGGTGACTAGATCTGAATAGCCAGATACTTCCCCACTTCACTCTTGCCCATCTCCTTCCCCTCCCTACGACCTTACCTCACAACATACCCTAATTGAGGACGCCGTAGTCTCACTGGCTCCAGACGGGAGCAGCTGGGATTCTTGTGAGGAATCCATATAAAGAAAAAATGTTCCAATTCCGTTTCAAAATTGTGGTCGTTCTAATGGTTTAGTAAAGAGATTGGTTTTGCAAATTTGGACTATCTTATTCGCATTTTTTTCTCAGTATTATGGTAACAACCTGTCTGAGGAAAGTGTGAAAAAATAATTGTCATTGAAAGAGTAACGTTCCTTTGGAGAAATTACATCTTTTTGAAAATTAACAAAAATGTTACCCAAAATATATATGGTTTTTAATTAAGTAGGTAGTGTTTACGTAACAAATCTTATAATTTAAGATAAAATTTTGGTTTTATTTTATTTAAAAATAAATAGAAATGGGCTTAATACCGACCCTTGCGGAGCACTTAAGATGCTTTCTTGTTTCTGGTGCTGAGCTTTCAACTTTTTTTTTAACTGTTTTCTTTCCTGGAGATATAATTGTATCTAATTTTAATAAAAAAACACTATTTATCTCAGCCTCGATGCCTATTATACAACTTTGGTAATTCGTAATATTATAACATCATAAACCTAAAATATGTAATTGTTCTTGGCTGAAGGGAACACTACACCAGAACACCACAGCAGGGAATATGATGAATTAGTATTTACAGGAAATAGCGTTTACGATGTGGACTTGTGAACTATTAAGTAGTTTTAACAGACACCACTTTCATGAAATGTTTAGAATCTGAAACGAAAAGAGGTACGAAACAGTTTTTTTTTTTATTGCTTGCTAATATTTTTTATTTGTTTTTAAAGTGAAAACTTCTTTAGCACCGTAGTGCTCGATTAAACGAAAAATGGCGACACTAAAAAGAGACAAACACGTACATCTATATGATTTAGCCTGCGAGAGAACGAGATAGTATAATCGGTTTCTTCTTTGTGGTGCTTCGTAGCCTATCGGTCTCCTCTTTGCGCGGTGCTTCGTAGCCTCCCCACTCTTGTCTACTTTAGTTTTGTGAAGGTTTCACTTCTACCGCGTGCGAATTTCATCTTGTTTGAGTCTTGTTTTTCATTCGAAAGAAAATTGTACAGTAAATACATTTTTTAGTATTATTTCGCCCGGCATGCTAGGGATGTCCCTGTGTTACGGCGGGGGAAGTTTACAGATTGAAATATTTAATTAAATGAAGACACTATGAGCCAAACTCAATCGAAAATCTGGAAACAGAAAAATCAGAAAACGATATTGGCACCTCTGAGATTCGAACCCAGGACCTCTCTCTTTCCGGGGGAGCGCGCCGACCACTGCGCCAAGGTATCGATATCAAATTCGTTTTAACTGTTTCATACTTCGACAAAGAACCACCCATATTATCTTCATTTTCTTAAGATTTGACTCTTTCTTACAGATTGAATTTATTCATAACAAGCTTAATCATTTTTATTAAATTATACATATCATTTTGACTTATATAATACTTTATAAGATTAATTTACGATGTACGACGTGCATTTGTTACTTAATTTGATTTATAGTACACTAGCTGGGGTACCAGGCTTCGCTCAGGACAACATTCGAGAGTGCTCTTCCTTCAAGAGTTAGCGAACCATCCAGAATGTTCTCGAAACTTTTAGACTCACCGACATAATCCGCCACTCCTTCCAGAACTTTCTTTATTTTTTTTCTTTCTTTTTCTAAATAAGAGTTTTATCGAACCTTCCAGAACTTTCCGGCAGACTGTTCTTGAAATTTCTAGAGGGCGAAACATCCAGCCCTTATATCTTCAACAGCACGCCATTTAGGTAAAAACGGGGCCCCTCATCCTGGAGGGGGGATAGAGATCTACCACACCATATAACTCCCTTGATCATACCGGGACTCGTTTCTGAGTTTTTGCGGGCCGCACGTTTTTTTGGAATTTCTTTTATAACATATATTGATTATTGCAAATATAAATAAAATTGAGTAACAAATGTACATTGTGATTAAAACTCTTCAAAACATATGTCTAGAAATTGGTTCGTAATTAATGCCTAAGAATTTAAAAAAAATAACCTAAGTCAATTCAAGCATTGACCCTTCGCACAGCAACCATAAATGTGATGTACGCCTTGAGGGAAAATTTTCCTTCAGGGCACGTAGGGGTACACGGGGATAGAATAAATTTACAAGTTGTCCGCAAGTAATGTGCTCTAACTTTGGGAGGTGATTTTGACGATTAGAACAAGTAAAAAAAAATAATTACTTTTCCAAATTCAAACGTTTTAAGGTAGTTTTCAGGTAAAAAAAGTTGAATTGTTTGTAAGAAAAAATAATGTTTTTCTATGGAAAAATATTTACAGCAATAAAAGGTGAAATCTCGAAAAAATGTTTTTTTTTTCTTTTTTACTTTCACCATCATGTAGAATCCCCTCCCGAAGTTTGCGCACTTTACCTCCGGACACCATATATTATCGAAAAAAAAAAACCTAACTTTAGAGTGTGTTAATGAAGATATAATAGGCTGGTGCGCACCCCTGCATATGCACAGAGAAAGTGGTTTGCACCACACCGCCTGCGGTTCAGACGTGCTGCGCTTACAAAGTTGCGCCGCTGCACTCCACACACCGCACGCCGCACTCCGGGGATATCTATTAAGATGCACCTATACAGCAATGCACATTTCCACTTGCACTTCCGCCGGCAATAAACCAACCAACTGACTTGAACTTGTCTTGACCTCGCACTAACTCTTCTAATGTCGTCTATTTGCTGCACGATTATGACTTGCCACTATGAACCTGTTGTGAAAGATGTGCTGGGTCTTGGTTAAAGGCATATAATACCCGTAATGGCGTCTACACAATATTATATATCAGTTTGTTTTCTATTAAATAACCGAGTTATAATAAGGGAGGTTTCAAATTCGTAAGTCGGAAAGGACTGTCCCAAAAGGTCCCAAGATTGTTATTTTGTGAAGGTGTACTTGCGCAAAACTGATGAAAAAATCTGGTGACATGTTCTTTTCTTTGAGTTATGTGCGGCCAATGTGTCTCCGCACACCTGCCCACTTTAGAGGAACATTGTTGAAAGTATGTTTTTCCAATGCTACGTTGTCTAATACCCGAGCGATTACGGAAATTATCGATAATATCCGGGCTCCTTTAATGGGGTTAGGCTCCTTTAGTGTCGAGTTCCCTTGCTTCAGAAATACAAAGAGCGTTCATTCGGTTCTAATCTGAGCTGGTCTGTTATAGGTTCCCTCTGAGCTGGTCACTTATAGTTACCCTCCATTGATATGCTTGGTATAACTATAAGTGACCAGCTCAGGTACGGGGGCTCCATCGAAGCCAGAGTTAAGTTAGCCTCTCAAAAACTGGGCGTACTGTACAGGGCCTAAACTGGGCGTACTGTACTTTAATAGTACACATCTGCTAACCCTGTACAAATCGCAGTGCGCCCCACGGTTGAATTTGGTAGCCACCTCTGGTCTGGAGCTCCAAAATACTTGAAAAGTACCCCCGACTCTGTTTAGAAACGGGCGGTCCGTTTGATAGATTCTCCCACCTTAACGAACGGATTGCAATCTTTAGAGCACAGGCGTCGGGTGGGAATGCTATCCATGTTCTACCGGTATTTCAATGGAAGATGCTCTGAGGGACTAGCATCATTGATCTCTTCGGCACCGGTGCATAGTCGGGAGACACGCCAAACGTGCGCCCAACATATGTACACGGGTGACATTTGTCACATGAGAACGGGTCGGTTTTTCGACTCGTTCTTGAGTTCAACAGCTCGGCTATGGAACGATTTGCCGGTTTCTGTGTTTCCTCCCTCCTACAACATGGGTCTCTTCAAGACCAATGTTCATTCCTTCCTCTCCTCAAAAAAACCCTCCACACAGCATCCCAGATGACATACACCCTCAGGGCCTCCTGTGTGGAGTTAACGTAAAACAAAAAATGAACTCGGGAACTCGGCACTAAAGGAGCCCTGCTATCGATCAGATATTATCGGCTATTTCCGTGCTCCTTTAGTGCCAAGTTCCCTTCAGAAATACAAAGAGCATCCATTAAAACGGACGATGGGTCCTGTTAAATTGTTCATTGTAAACCAGACGATAAACAAATATGACTCGTAACTCGTAACCTGTTGAACCTAGTATCATTGATACTCCCGGTCATCTAATTTCAATTTGGGAGGCTTGAATGGGTACCGCCGCCCCGGGAACCTTTATTGGATAACCAACACCTCTTCATAGATCACCCCAAGTAGTTCGCTATGTTTGGTGATTTAGCAGGGGTGCCCGGGTTCATGGGGTGAGGTTTGTCTAGGTCTTGAAGGCAGATGACCAGGAAACACTGAACCCCAGATTCCTACCCACCCCTTAAACCCTTATCCTTCCCAGAACTCTCCTCTCCTTCCTTTACTTAAAAAACCCTCCATACAGCATCCCCAAAGATGGCTTAGGCCCTGAAGGAATTTTTTTTTTAGGGCCTCCTGTGTGGAGCTCACGTAAAAAAAATCTAAGAAGTATTGTTCACTAGAGAAAACCAAAGTACATCACATTGTTTTTATTTTTATTGTAAACTGCTTATGTCACAAACTGCCCTTGCACTCATTACAGGATTTCTTAGACATCATCAGTGTAATGTAATTAATAATATTTAATTATAAATTTAAATTTCCATTGAAAACATAAACTATAATTGACCCTTCTTTGTGTAAGTAATCCAAGACAAGTCCTAAGCCGAGTAAGACTTGTTTGCAACATGTTCGAAGACAGGTCAAAACTGCACCTATAATCACGAATTTCAACAAGAAAATTGTCAATGTCAATGTAATTTTTGTTATTGTTTTTGGGGTGTTATGCCGTGTTTCGCTACCTCCTTCTTTAGCCAACGTTTCGGACAGCGTTACAGTGTCCATCATCAGGGCAGATGAGCCCTCTCATCTGCCCTGATGATGGACACTGTAACGCTGTCCGAAACGTTGGCTAAAGAAGGAGGTAGCGAAACACGGCATAACACCCCAAAAACAATAACAAAAATACTTTTTGGCCGTGAAAACCTAAAAACAATGTCAATGTAAGCTTAGATGAATTAAAAGGTAGTATTAGTTAAGGGTCCACTATTCGAATTTCGACCGATTTCTTACATATCTCCCTTAAACATTTGAAGTTTTTAAGCTCTTAAAAAAAATATGTTATTTTTGAAAATGATATCTAGATACGTTCCACGCCGAAACGCAAATTATTTGAAATTCCCCCGATAGAAAAAATCGCAAAGTATGCTCCGAAAATTATTTAAAACAAGTCTATTTCTATTATTTTACAAGTTATATTTGTGAAAAAATTCACAATGTTTCTTTAAATGATACTTAAGATACGTTCCACGAGATTTTTGCTCTATTTTAAACGAGTCATGTTTTATTAAGCTTTTTCGCCATTTTCGTTGCGATTTCATCACTTCAAATATTAGCGCGCTCTCTCCAACATTCGTAATTACACATCTCTCCATCTTCTTCTTTTTCAGCCGAATAGCGCCGCCTTAATAAGCTGACTAATATGTTCAGGAAGATTCATTTACGCGTAAATCGAATAGGATTCAAATGTTTACTATCACAGTCTGCGTCTGTTCGTTTCTATGCTATGTAAAGTCTTCATTTTTTGAAATAAGAAAATGTAATTGAGGAATGACTACCTCAGAAGACCGTCTCCATTTTTAGGAAGTTAATTGCCAACGGGAAATGACAGCAATTACCTTCTTGCTCAAGAGTGATTGGATAAGAGAAACTGATGAGGTGGATAATGAATTGGCCGTTTTAGAAACTGCACTGATTTACGCTGTCACATCAACGATCAAACAGCGGGATGAGGAAAATTGGGGTGATTTCTAAAAAACTTGAGACAGTTTTAAGCGGATAATCACTCGGGTACAATATCTTATGGCAGCCTTTTAATTAACCCACTTAACTGTTAAACGTGATGAAAAATAAGAAAACTCATTTCATTTTGTGAAAATCCATATTTTTTTTAAATTGTCAAAAATGTCTAAATATTTAAAAAAAAGTTTTCATTAATATTTCTTACATTTTCGTTCTAAAATAAAATTATTGTTTTTAACCAATGTTTATTAAATGAAAATCGATGTTTGCTGTATCCTTCCTACAACTAAAAAATAATCATAAAAATTAAAAACATAATACTATAGTACTTAATATGTAGGTAGTAGGTACATACAAAAAACATACGAAATATCTGAGCAAAAATCTTGGTTAGAAATCAAAAATAATGCTAACATAATTATGGATCTTTTACATTATATAACTAATCATTACGCTGTTTCCCTGCAGCGGTAGGCAGAGGACGGACCGCCAAACAACTCTATCTTGCACACACTGCTTGCTTCATTCAAATTCTTACATTCGATTTTTCCAGATCCAATCCAGGTCCAATCCGGTCTGAAAAAGGGCGTGGCCCCGGTCGTATTACCTATCCGATTTTCGAATCGGATGTGTGCGGTGTTAATCCGATCCGATTGTCTGATCAGACAACCGGAAAGCAAAATCGGATGTATGCGCCCAGCCAAATCCGGTCTGAAAAAGGGCGTGGCCCCGATTGTATTACCTGTCCGGTTTTGGAATCGGATATTTGCGGTGTTTATCCGATCCCATTGTCTGATCAGACAATCGGAAAGCAAAATCTGATGTATGCGTCCGGTCAAATACTTGAAAAGTGAGGTCATAATCAAATCGACCATTGAGCGCAGACCTCGCGTAATTTCCGTTTTATATCTCAACCAATAGGAGAGCCTTTAAAAGTGACATCATTATCAAAGCGGCCGATGAGCGCAGTTGATGCGTAGGTGTGGTAATCGCCATTTCCGTTTCATCCGAAATCCAAATCATAGCCGTGGTATAGAAGTTTCCCTTAAAAAAACATTTTGTGTAAATATTTCTCTTTGTGAAACGCTCCTCAATAAATGGCTACGCTCACAACAGCGGTAGAGTTCCATAATTTATAATTATTTTTTCTTAATTCGCGTAACGCCGTTTTCAAGAAATATCAAAGCTATTTTCCATTGAAAACAGAATTAGTCTAACACGAACGTGTCTGTTATCTGACACCTGATTTTATTGATAACCTGTTTAACGACAACACTTGACTGATCAATGATTACCAACTAATTATTGCAACCACCGATTCATCAATCAACCATAGAAAATTATAATTTATGCGTGCAGTTGATTAATGAGTGTGACGTTGTATGCAACGTGATAAATTATACATAATATTATAATGTGCAGATAAATTATCTCCGCTTACCATTTCGTTTACTTCACCCGAGAATCAAATACTTGATTCGGGTCATGTCCAGCATCGGAACAACAGAAGAGTGTATGTGTATGTGTATGAAACAAGGCATGAATGTGAACGAAGCTAGGAGTGTGGGGCCGTCTGTCCTAGAGAAAACGGCGTGATGATTGGTTTTTTAGTTTATTTTAAAACCAAAACTAATTTTTTAATTTTTGGATATTGGAATTATTTTATGAACAAAATAAATATATGATTACATACCTGTGTAGTAACTTTTTTTCCTTCTAAATATATATAAAAATGGAAATATGTTTGTTTCTGTCTGTGTACGTAAGTATGTATGCGTTGTTGAACCATTCATCCGATTGCGATGAAACTTTGTGGATTTGATGTGCGCATGCCCGCGATTCTTACTAAATATTTTAAAGTTGGCATTCAAAACATATTTCTTTAAAAGCACCCTCAAGTTTTACAATGTAAAAGATACAACAATATATGCGATGATTGCTACCATGTGTACCTATCTACTTACTGAGATCATCAGCGGAATCATCGCCTAGTGGCATCTGTATTCACTGCTGAATGAATGACTCCCGATCTCAGATCCTTGCTGTGTCCAGTCTATCGAATCACTTAGATCCAACGGCTTTTAGAACGGTCGTGAGTCGTGAGACCTCTTAGTTTCTCTTAGGCAATTGATTGATGGGATTTGTCCATTAGCTGTCCAGTTTCCATCCGCGGAGTAATCTCTCTGGTCATTGACATTTATTTTATTACGTTGACATTTTCTATCTCTTCTAATGCTGATTTATCCGTAATGCCAATGCTTATGTTTCTCCTTGAGTTTATCTCCAAATTAGGATTTATTTATTTAAGTTTTTAGTACAGCAGGAATGGGAGTAAAGTGCAATCTCAGTAAGCCATGTTTCATGTTCATGAAAAATAAACAATTATTACATTTAAAGAGAAAAATAGAATAGAAAAAGAAAATGAAAAACGTACAGGTGATGACAACATAAAAAAATAATAGTAATAAAAATAAGGGATCATCCTTCAGGAAAGGTCGCCACATCATCTGCATCCAATCTGAGCCACTCGGATGCAACCACGACTATGACGTTGGTTGACTTTCGTGTCCTGCCCTGAAGCTGGCTAGTCAGTGGCATAATAAGGTGGGAATGAGTGCTCACTCCCTACTGTGAACAGCCTAGAGCCTAGAGGCTCTGCAGAACCTTGGAAATTGCGTAAGTTGATTTAAAGCCGCCGTTGTTCAACTGTCCACAGACTACGAGTTGTTTAGCGGTACATCCTCTCTACCTCCCTCCCCTTGGAAACCATTAGGATTGAGATTAGACTCCCATAACAACCACATCTTCAAATGCCTTATAAATAATCCTCTTAGCTCATAATTTCAGAATTCTAGAATGGTATTTACCTACCAACATCTAAGGTAGTCCTTTTTCTTTTATCCCCTTGGGAGTAAAATGTATGTGGGTTTGCATAGCACCCCTGAATATTATATATCAGCCGGGCTATCAACCGGGTCGGGTGAGTGGTTGAGGGAGACCTTTTGACCTCTACAGCAAGACTCTCTGAACATCGCCTTGCACTGCAGTGGGAGGGATGGATTCGTACATCCGTCACTCCTGGACACACTGACCCTAAGATTCCTACCCATCCCCTCATACCTTTTACCTTCCCATAACTTCCTTTCCTAAAAATACTCTCCACTTAGCACCTCCAAAGATGACGTGGGCCCTGAGATGACTTATTTGCCTCAAGAGGTAAACTCTCCACTGTGTGGAGAAAATGTAAAAAAAACATACTGTGCACACGCGGTAGAAGTGACACTTCAGAAAACTAAAATAGACAAGAGTGGGGAGGCTACGAAGCACCGCACAAAGAGGAGACCGATTATACTATCTCATTCTCTCGCAGACTAAATCCTGTAGGTGTACCTATAGGCTTATCTTTTTTAGTGTGGTTATTTTTCATTTCATCGAGTTTCAAATCACAATGGTGCTGAAGAAGTATTCATTTAAAAAAATAGTGTTGCCAACTGAAATGTTAAAAAAATGGTGGGGAATTTAAATCCGGCGTACCCGATGGGCATCTTTTATAAATAAATGATTTGTTGTTATTATTTCCTTACCAGTTTCATTTTCGTGATATTCATACTCAAAGTTAACATAATATTATCATGCTCCTAATCGGGATCTCTTTCGTTTTCCCGCCATTCTGACGTCAACTTTCTCCCTCGTGATTTGTTGCACCTATAATCCAAGTATCACGGCCGTTTTATCGAAAGACTTTCAAAAGTTTAGCAGTTGGCCAAAGTCACCCGATTTAACGGACACCCACACTTAGTGATACGTGACACACCCAGTGAAAATATCGCTTCTGCACCTGGACTTCATCACCCGACTTCATCATGCGATCACACGCTGGTTTTTTTTAATGTTTAGGAATCTCACATTTATTTATAAGATAACTGTCGAGTATCCGGCTTGCGTTGCGATGCCACTTAAATACAGGAAGTGTTTGCGTTTCAATTCTGTTTATTGAAATGCTTTTGGATGCACAGTTATTTTTTTTGTTTTTCCGTCTGGTGCATCCACTTATAAATCAGAAGGTTTTTCCGACTCGTGAGCAGGCCATATACAGCTGTCCGTGTGAGAAGCGTGAATTTTAAAAATATACCCCCTGCTATCATCCCCTACCGCTACTACGAGTACGTCTTATTTGCAATTTCACCCTCTGTCCTTTACTCCTGTGTGGAACTAATGTTAAAAAAAACTGTAGTTTTGGGCCCAATACTTTTTAAAGCAAATGAATCTGTGGAGGAAACAAAGAAAAATCCAGGTGACAATATATTAACGCATTGATTTTTAATATTTTACTATATGTATAATAAATTAATTTTAATATATAATTAATTAATTTACGTATAAACTAATTGTAATTTATATAATTGTAAAAAAAAATATTTTATATAATTGTAAAAAAAAATATTTTATAGAATTGTAAAAATGTAATTTTTGTCTTTTATTTGTTAATTGTGTAAAATAAAAAAATTAAAAAAATTTGGTTGTCTGTAAGGTCGGTATACGGACATAATTTTACGTGATAACGTCATAAGAAAACTCTTACGTAGAATTTTACAGCCGAATGCTTAGGCCGATCGTGCCTCTTTATCGCTTGTTCCGCTCTCTCGCCGAACGCTTAGGCCAAACACTTGTTCCGTGCCCTCGCTTGCATGCTCGGCTCAGGCGGAACGTGACAACGTGACAATGAGTCATGCTTTGTCGTGAATGCGGCTGGCGTTCATTGATTTATAAGACGTTATAACGTCAAAAAAATAGTATATGTAATTATTAATTTAATATATAAACTGGTTTTAATAATTATAATAAGGTCTTTATTCCAGGATGTGGGGAGGGGAGTGCAATCCCACACATCCCATATAGGGTATAATTACATATGTTATTATGACTAAATAAAAAGATAAAAGTTAACAAAATAAATAAAAAATAAAAAAAAAGAGAAGCATCATTAGATACACTATTCACAAAAAATATAGTAAAGTCTTTAATCAGGTTCTTGTTGTTCCATCGGATCTCAGATTGTAGGAGCCAGTGTTTTTCTCCAATATTCATCTATGCTCGATCCTGGAATCAGACGGGCTTCCATGATGAGGATATTACTGGAGTGGCTTATCCTTCCCCGCAGTCCTGCAATCCTTGTTCTTGTAGAGCTTCGAATCCTGGAACTCTTCCTTCTGTGAACATTGAAGAGGCACTACAGTACCTGGGAAGTCCGAACATTAGACGGTATGCATTATTATATTGCACCCGAAGCCTTTCCATGGTCCTTTTTTTGAAATTTGCCCAGAGCTCGCACGTGTACAGGGTGGTACAAAAGGCTAGGAAGAGCGTCCTTTTTACCCGTGGGCTGCAAAGCCGATATATAATATAATTTTAATAAATAATTTCCATATATAATAAACCACTGATTCATGATGTACTTATGTTATTTTTTTAAATACGTAGACGCTTATTATTACCCCTACGAAAGAATGCTTTGCTTTTTAAATTGTTTTTATGTCGCCTTTCTTGTAAACAAGTTCAAGTCTATTTTTACGTTTCTAATATGAAAGCAAGAGCTAATTTGCATCGTATCATACCATAATATAACTCTTACATAAGTTATATTTCTCACATTTAATATATTATAAAGTATAGATAAACGAATATAATTGAAAAATTGCATGGCGATGACAGACTCATTAATCAATCATACATTTACTAAATTGATTTGTGGTCGTTTGTTTGCTATAATATTCACCGATTAAAAATGATAATGGTTTTGTGAAATTTAGACGTCAATTATTTAAAGTGTTTTTTAACTTTCTATCCCAAGCTGTTGACTAGATTAAAGCTCGCAGTGAATCAATTGATTTGATTGATGTTTTGATAACCAGAGTAAGTATCAATTTGGTAAGGTGTAACTAGCTTTTAAATGGTGTTTGTGCTGTAATTTTATGTTGTTTTAAACGATGTCGTCCTATAAATATAATATTCTAGTCTTCAATAATTACAAATTTACTTTGTGGCATCTTTTTTAATTAAATGAAAAATCACTTCGTATACACCGCATATTTAATCAAAATTATCGACGTGTTTCGAAACCAATGGTTCCTTCGCCAGGATAAAATGAAAATTAACAAAATCAATAAAAGAAAAAAGTAAAGACAAATAAATAAGTACATATAAACAAAAAACAATCATGCAAAATTAAAATTAAAAATTATTTAAAAAAAGTAATAATTGGATTTATATATTAAAAAACTTTTATTAATTAATAGACAATAATTATTAAATAGTAACTTTTGTCTAAGTAACTAAAAAAAAATATTATAATTATGAATATTGCTAAAATAAATTAAGGAGATTGCTATTTAAAAAAATATATGGTTATTAATAATATTTAGTTGGCTAGTACTTCTAATTTAAAAAATTTAAGCTAGTACTTTTTCTAATTTAAAAAATTTATAAGTTATCTAATTGTTAACCTGTGGTATTTGTATGTGAAAATTTTAACCCTTTACTTATATCAAACGAATGATTTGTTTCCAAAATTTGGTTTGCAAATTTAGAATAACTAGTGGTCGCCCAATGGTCGAAATTCGACCGTAATTGTAATGTTTTTTTTTATTTAATATATTTTTTATGCTTAATTTTAAAAAAATATTAGCATTCTGCACTCCTTCTCTATATAAACTATAAGTGTGCGAAATTTCATACTCCTCCGTCCGCGCAATTTTCGTAAAAGGGGTACAAAGTTTTTGCTTCACGTATTAATACACTGATAATTCTAATTCGAACACCTCTAGTGTAATTTGTATAAGGAACCATAATCTCGTATTTCGAAACATGTTTTGAAGTGGGTTTTTCATTTAATTTAAATAATATCAAGTGTTCATAGGGCCATCCATAAATTACGTCACACCTTAAGGGGGGGGGGGGAGGAAAGTAGAGAATTGTGACATTTGTGACAAGGGGTATAGGGGTCATCAGCTTTGTGATATCACATGCGGTGCATTTGTCACAAAACATTTTCCCTATCCCATCCCTTCCCATACTATCCCATTACGCCCCCCCCCCCCCCCCCCGTTGTTGTAAATATGACCGGAGACAATAGCCACTTACCAACTAACTCAAATCGCGACAATGGCTACTTACTAACTCTACTGGCTCCTATCCCATGGTTAATATGTTTGTGACAATAGCTACTTACCAACTCTACTGCCTCGATTATTTTTAGATGTATAATTGCAAAATATGTCACTACGTCACAAAATAGTCACACTAGGCGGGAGAGGGTCTCACAAATGTGACGATGTGTGACAGGGATGGTGGGGTAATTTATGGAAGGCCCCCATATTTATGATGTATGCATGTACTACCCGATACTTCATATTTTATTTAAGATTTTAAAAATACTGTTTACAAACTCTTATTTTCATATTTGATTGAGCGCGCCCAAATACGCCTACGCCCCTGTGTGTTTCTGATTTGTTCTACTTGCTTTTCCAATTCCTTACATGTATATCCTATTCACTTTCAATAAATTAATATTCACGTGATTGTCCATTTTCCAAAAATTTTTACAGGCATTAGATATACGTGTTTGTAATAATTTGTTTTATTTTGTTTCAGGTATGAAAATGACTATGTAGATGACAGAATTATCATGGCGGTTTTACGTCGCTTGTATGGCGATTCCAGAAAACACTGCAATACGGTAAACAGACCAATAAATTACGATTAGGTATTTGCATTTTACCATTTTTCCTTAAATTACCGCGGTTAGCTGCTGGGAGGTTAGGTTTTTTAGCATGCTAAACTTATGTATAAAGCGATGATAAAATATTATAAAAATATGATTAATAGGACAAAAATAGCTAGAGAAACAATATTTTGACAGTGATGAACGTGCATTTTACGAGACGCAAATAACTAATCGTTGAAGACAATATTAGCGACTTTCAAACGAAAATTTGAAACATAAAAATCTGAAAAAGATTCGGTCGCAATTAGGAATTCAACCCAGGACCTTAGCCTTGCCAGGATTATGCTCTAACCACTGAGCAAATTCGATCCTATCCCCTTCGGTCATATTTAACTATATAATACTTTTACTAAGAACTACCAACATAATCTTCTATTTCTTAACACATATTGTTAGAGACTGCTGTCTGTGTGTGTGAGGTTAACAATATGAGATTTTAATAACTCATTACAAGAAACAAGAAGCTGACAGTCCACAATGGAGTCCTGGTGTACCTATGGCAGTTTGGAAAGGTGGTGAATTGTGTATGTTTATCCTGATTTGGATTTGCAGCTTACAGCCTTTCCGAGCACTGCAAACTGAGATGCGTGTGTAGGGGAAATTTGCAAATAAGAACTCTTGATTATGCGGGTCAAATATATTTACAAGTAACGTTATATTTTATAATAAACTAGATACAAAATTAAAATCGTAACAACTAGAGGGTGACAAGAGAGGGAATGTAAAACAGCCGAACTGAGCGGACGCGGAAACCGGAATGAATTTGCAATATCATGCACTGGACCGGAGAGCGATTCTCAGGGATACCAGTCGGTAAAATTTAACTTTAGTAATGTTTTAAGGTTGTTCAGTCATAGTAGCGAGGCATGGACCTGGCAGAGGAAGGATGAAAGTAGACTGAGTGCTGTAGAAATGAGATCCCTAAGGCGTATGTATGGTAAAACCATGTACGATCGTGTAAGAAATGTGGAGATCTGCAAAGAATACAAGGCGGATGTAATATTAGTAGAAAGGGACCCTCATATGGTTTGGGTATGTTGAGAAATGAGCGTAAGGAGAATGTGTGACGCAAATGTGAATGGTAAAAGAAGTCGGGGACGCCCGAGGAAGACATGGCGCGATCAAGTGAATCAGATAATTGCGGCGGACATGTCAGGAGTCCGAATAATAGAAGAGAATGTATGAGACAATGTATGAATGTGAATGAGGCGAAGATTGTGTGTTTGGCGGTCCGTTCCCTCTGCCTACCCCTGCGGGGAAACGGCGTGATGGTGAGTTAGTTAGATAACTCATTATCTATGTCGGATTGCAGTTCGTTCATTTTGGAGCTCGACTGTTCCGCGTTCTGTCACTGATATATATTTCTTCGAAGCAGCCAACAACATCCTGAAATAATACGCAATCTGCTAACAATACTAACAATACGCATGACTTAATTCGAAAGTCATAAATCGTCCGTACATTTGTTGATATAAATAATTCGGCAAGTTTCGTGTTATCTGATGTTTACGGCTCGTTCGCGCTCGCAATCCCGCAACAAAAAACGTGTGTTTAGAACACAGCCCATGTTAATTTTTCCCTAAATTTATACCTCGTAACATTGGGTATTCTTTGGTGCTTTGAGTTTTTGAAGAGAAAACTTCTTTGACACCGTTGTGATTTGAAACTCGATGAAACGAAGAGCCACACTAATAAGAAACAAACACATACCTCTATAAGATTTAGCCTGCGAGAGAATGAGATTGTATAATAGGTCTCCTCTTTGTGCGGTGCTTAGTAGCCTCCCCACTCTTGTCTACTTTAGTTTACTGAAGGTTTCACTTCTACCGCGTGTGAACTGCACTCTCTGATTTTTTGTCTTGTTTTTCCAACCTAAAACATATAAGTCTATAGATATTGGACAGTTAGGGTCTGGGTTAGGGGTTGGTCGGTTACTCGAAAAAACTTACTAGAAAAAAAATTGTTTTGTTTTAAGAAGCAAAATAACATTAAAAAAGTCATCGTAGACCAAAATTTACATCACAATTTTTACTCCAAAAAAATTTGGTTGTCTGTAAAGTCGGTTTACGGACGATAATTTTACGTGATAACGTCATATAATAACGATGGAGTGGAAGAGCGATAGATGCGTCACAAGCCGAACGCTTAGGCCGATCGTGCCTCTCTATCGCTTGTTCACACGCTCGGCTCAGGCGGAACGTCACAATGAATCATGCTTTTCGTGCATGCCGGCGTTCATCGATTTACAAGACGTTATCACGTCAATAATGTCAGGAATCATCAGTTAAAGTAAGTCAAGTATGTGCCTAACACCCTACACGCTGTATAGCAAGCAAGATAAAGGAAAACTGGAAATCGTTTTCTACGCAGGGTGAATATTTTTTAAAAGCAATAAATTAGAAAATAGTTTTATTTGTATTAGTAGGTAAATTTTTTAACAAAAACAATAGGATCTTTGCTTCATTTTAAAATTACTAATAAATTTCTTCAATTAAGCTGCACGTGAGTGGCTCTTATTTTCAATTTCTACATTTAAAACACAATCAGAATGAATATGTCGCAGTTACCTAATGTTATTACCTTCTTTTATCAGTTCACATCGCGGTCTCTAATTAAAGTGATCGCGTAATAGAACGCGATGACTGACTTATGTAGACAAGGGCCCGTTGTTTTCTGGAAAATTTCCCGAAAGAGTTGCTTTCACTCTGCTTTTTAATCCACCGTTTCGTTCAAGATTCGATGAGGATTCATAGAACCCGATTCTTTTTTATGAATAATTGGCTTTTGTTGGTACAGCTTCATCAATAAAAACATTTCAAATACTTGCACACTTTATTCATCTCACTTCATCATTATGCTAAAAACTCGATGCGCATATTTTACACCCGAGCTGTTTGTACGGGTATTTATTACAAAGCATTAGACCTCCACAAATTCGTTTTTGAGACGGAAGGGAAAAATAACATAGAAATCTTTTGGATCTTGTACAGCGTATTTTTTTCTAAATAACTATCGCAATATCTATCATCTCACGGGAGTTTCTCGACAATGAAAAAGTTAGCCAATAATTGACGCAAAAAACTTAAAACTAAGAAATGTGTCAAAGGTAATTTTAAACATTTTCTTTCTGAGTTGCTGTTGGGATACTGAGAGAACGTAATATAACAATAAATATTGCACGTATTTTCAGGATTTAAAATAAATATTTTTAAATGTTTGAAAATGTACATTCCTACATATTTTAATGATAATGATAAGTTGAAGCAGTTAGTTTATATGCCAAAAGTACCAGGACCAACAAGTGTGTCTGCAAAAAGTACCAAGACCAACAAGTGTGTCTGCAAGAAGTACCAGGACCAACAAGTGTGTCTGCAAAAAGTACCAAGACCAACAAGTGTGTCTGCAAGAAGTACCAGGACCAACAAGTGTGTCTGCAAAAAGTACCAGGACCAACAAGTGTGTCTGCAAGAAGTACCAGGACCAACAAGTGTTTTCTGCAAGAAGTACCAGGACCAACAAGTTTGTATGTACTAGACCAGTGGTTCCCAACCTTTTTCTGACCCGGTACCACTATTGCATTTTTTAGACAGGGACCACAAGGTACAATAGTGATAAACTGAATGTTGTCATGATTACATATACCGGAACGGAGGGGGCGGAATGGGATATGGGATTGGGGATAGGCGAAATGGGGTGGGTACCGGGTATTTTTCTTTTCAGACTTCCTTAACCAGGGATCACCCGCGCCGCGTTTTTGAGAGTTTGAAATCTTTTGCGGACCATATTCTAGCTCTTGCGGAAACCTGTACTTGACCAACAAGTTTGTGTGTGTGCAAAAAGTTCCCGGACCAACACATTGGTATTCAAGAAGTACCAGGATTAACAAGTGTGACCTTCTAATACTCTGCACCTTTAGTTAGAGGACATTAATTAATTGTTTAATATAACTCTTCCCTACAAACTTTAGTCCAAGAAAGTAATTTTTGTGGTCACCGTATAATTTGAATGAAATTATTTAATAACTCGTCTTCTTTTGGCCACGCGTTTATTTAGTGATGGCATCTGCTTTAATTTAATAATAACTTTCTTTCTGCCACACTCCGCACTCCGCACTCCTCACTCCGCACTCCTCACTTCTCACTCCTCGCGGTGGCAGTGGCGTGCATTATCATTAACTTACGGTGTTAAAGATTTCATTAGTCGTGAATAAACATTTCAAACGCCAAATCTTTGACAATCATTTTAATTAATTAATGTTTTGATTAGATGTCTGATGGCGTAATTTCGGAGGTGAAAATTGCTCAATAATTGACAATATTTTTTTAATTACTCCTATTTTTTATTAGATAATAGATTCCCACCTGACTAATTATTAATGGTGTAAAATTCTGATTAGGAAGCTGATTTTAAGCATTTCATTAGTTTTAATGAAGTCATCATTTTGATATGACGCGTTAACGTTTTAATTTTGTTTATTCTTGTAATTGGTGGTGACTTTTAAAATTATATATATTTATATATTATTTTTTTTAAGGAATTACTTAATGACTGAAACCTCAAATTATAATATTTATCATTGAAACGGCCCTCAAGCGTAAAATTTGAAACAGAAAAAATAAATGGTCGCATCTAGTAATTAAACACAGGACAGGGCAGAGCTCCGGCAGCTTATTTCCAAACCCTATACCGGTTCAGTCGCGATGAAATTATCATACGACGAATTATTTATTTATTTAAAAATTAACCCAATTAATCAACCTACTACGCGAATGTCCGTATCGTGGTGGCGTAAGTGGTGGCATAAGGTGTCCGTAGCGTAATGATAAATTAGTATAAAACTAAGAAGATTTTATATGAATCATACCAAATAATAAAATTATGTGAGCGCAGAAACCGTTGTCGGAATAATTACCAAATCAACTCATTCTTGAGCGTAAAGCACGTAATGTATGACATCTCTGGTTCAGGTGAGTCACTGAAAGACACCTGAATAAAATCTGTGACGCGAACCACAGATTTTCTACTAATGTGGTTTATTTATTCGTTCGCTAGGTGGTGTCGAGTTCCACTACAAAATTTTTATTATATTCGTTGCAACTTTTTATTACATAGTCGCAGAGAACCGGTTCATAATGGGCGCACTATTTACACGTTATGAAGGTGTTTACGGGCCCAAGGAAGGTGTTCTACTTATTGGCGCAATAATATGAATTGCTTCACTTATAAAACGTGTGTTGTGTGATGAACTTGGACCAAATTTGTACCAATTCACCATAATTTGGTCTAGCTGAAGAAATGTTTGTTCTATTTTTGTAATTCTTCATGTATGCCCTCCCATCGTCATACCAATATTCAATTAAGTTTTCTTACCAAGTAAGTTTGTTTTTTAGAGTTAGTATTAGAATTAGAGTTTGTATAGTTTTATACGAGTTAGTATTTCCACGTGCTTTCCGTTAAGCCGCCGCTATTCGAATTTCGACCGATTTCTTACATATCTCCCTTAAACATTTGAAGTTTTTAAGCTCTTAAAAAAATATATGTTATTTTTGAAGATAATATCTAGGTACGTTCCACGCCGAAACGCAAATTATAAGAAATTCCCTCGATAGAAAAAAATCGCAAAGATGCTCCAAAAATTATTTAAAACAAGTCTATTCTATTATTTTACAAGTTATATTTGTGTAAAAGTTCACAATGTTTCTTTAAATGATACTTAAGATACGTTCCACGAGATTGCTCTATTTTAAACGAGTCATGTTTTATTAATAGCCCAGTCAATCTAGACAAAAAACAGGCCCTAACTGGAACATGCTAGGGGAGAGCTGAATTTTTGCAGGTGGATAGTACATCTTATGTGGAGTATTTTCCATAAAAGTCCCTACCCCTCCCCCGCTTGCTTCCTCCCCTGTGCCCTCCCAAACATTAAAATGTGGGGTTCTACTAAAGCGATTATATCTCGTAAACTAAAAGATATATCAGAAAAAAAATTTCATCGTTGAATTTCTTATAAAATTGCCTAAAAATTCTATAATAAAACTTTTTTTAATATCTGCATTAGTTTGGCCAATAATAATGAGATTGTTGTTAAAAAAATTTTTTTTTTTGCAAAATTATTTTTTGAAGTTGAATATTTTTTTTGTCTGAGAAAATATGAAAAAATACTTTCGACAAATAAGTTGTCAAATTTAATAAGCTTTAAAACCATGCATAACAATGTTTACTTACATCTTTTATTTCTATCGAAAATAGTGGACAAACGCAACGGCGTGCGCGGGCTGGCCGTAACACGGAGTGGCGAGGCCAAGCGACATGTCGTTCTTGTCGCGTCGCTATTTACTGTTTTATCAAGTTGAAACAAACGAAAAAATAAATAAATATGGTCAGTTTGATCTCATATGTTAAAAAAAAAGATATGTCTTAAAGTTAAGGTGTGTGTCGGTTTTGTGGTTATATTTTGACGTGGTTGCGCCAAGCCGTGTATCAAGTTTTTTGTGCGTTTTCCCTCCTTCATCAGGTTAAAATATTGAGAAAAAATTAATTAACAATTAATAAATAAAAAAAAAACCACTGAAAATGTCTGAAGAGAACTTATTGTGTATTTTATGTAAAAAAAATACCTTCCAGGAAATTTTGTTAAAGTAAAGAAAGGGTTACAAATGCTAATTAACGCTAGTATTGAAAGAGATAATAATTATGTTAAATTAACCACTTTAGGTAGCGTAACCAACTGTCCACGTAGATTGTAGAAAAATGTATAATAAGCCTAGCAGTATTAAAGCTTTTACAAATGTTAATTGTAGCCTATTGACCAGTAGGTACACCTCAGCCATTCCTAAGGCATTTAGAAAATACATTTAATTTCACGGAGAACTATTTGTGAGTATTATTTTTGATAATAAAAAACAGCGTTTGATTTTAAACTATCTCATAAATATCGTTAACAAAACATTTGGTGTTAAGACCAGAAATAGGGGAAACATTGTAATATAATAGATGACAAATGGGGTGCAAAAATAAAATCTAAACTTTTAGGTGTGTTTGATTTGGTCGTAGCAGAAGCTCGCTATCATGGCATTTGCTACAAGAAGTTCTGTAAAAGTAAACCAACTCAGTATATAGGAACACCTAAATATGATAATTCAGCTAAAAATTTTCTTAAACTCTGTAGTTTTTTAGAAAATACTGACGAATGTCAGTTTATATTAGAGAAATTAGGGAAAATAGTAAAAGACATTTGTGGCAGTGATCTTCCGTACTCATATACATTTCCTAAAAAACAAGTAATTGACTATTTTCAAGATTTTATGTATACATTGACTATTTTCAAGATTTTATGTATACATGCACATGACAGTTTTTCTGTCTCACTCAAGTTATAAGATACTAGGCGACTGGTACAGAAACAAAGAAAAGAATGCAAATCTGGAATGTTTAAGAATTGTACTTGCTGCCGCAGAAATAATCAGAAAAGAAGTTTAAAAAAATGCCACATGATTGTGAAAGCTATCCTGATGTTTCGGAAATCAGTCGTGGGGGTGATGATTTAGTTCCTCAAACTCTGAATCTGTTCACGTTAACTGTAACCAAGAAGAGATTGTATGATAATGGACCTGATGTTACGAGAAGACGTTTAGTAATTAACCACGCCATAATAGCATCTGCAAGGCCAAGGTCTTTTTGTCATCAATTCAGACAAGTTTGTGTTTTCTACAGAGAATGTACGGATCTAAGAATTTAATAGAAGTGTTGTCGTCATTGGGCATTTGTTCGTCGTGTCATGAAGGTGACAGATACCAAAGATCTGTAATAAGAGCTGGGCCTCCTACAATCGAAGATGATACATTCTAACAATTTGTGTTCGAAAATGCCATTGAAATGAAAAATTAAAAATGAAAAATTTGATGGCCTAAGCACATTTCATGCCGTGGGAAGAATAAAGTGCAATGTGCATCAATCCAGCCTCTAATTTTACAAGTCTAGATGTACTTCGTCTTCAGTGATGAAATGGAAATTACGTTAATCAAGAAAATATCCTTCAACCTTGTTACGCGAAGAGAAAAAAGAGCGGCTTGAAAGATGTAACCATCAAAGATGTCAGTGAATGTATATCTTTCAGAAAAGAGCATGCCGATTCATTATCTTTTGTATCTCCAACCAATTATTTGTGGTGAAGTGACATAAAATTAGCATTGTGCATTCAAAAGTTAGCTGGAACGGGTTTATGAACGATTGTGTGACATTGTAACTTCGACCAACCGCTTTTTCTCAAACCTATTGAAATGGTAGCGGGGGCTGGTGGATCATCTGAAATTTCAAAAATTATTGTATGACTAGGAAGTTTCATTTGTAAATATCATATTTGGGATGTATTGGATCACGGAAGAAAGTGGGCTCGAAGATTTATGGAAAACTGTGTACGGAGGTCCCACAGTGATACACGTGATAAAAGGACACGCTTATGCAAGAGCTGTAAGAGCCTATGTTCTTACAGGCGCTGCAATCGTCAAAATAATTTGCAATGACTCTCATGATACATTTTTTCCTCGTGAAATAACAGAAATATTGTGAACAAGAAGATGCCACATGAATAAGCTTGTGAAGACGAATCAGTTGCAATAAATCTTAAACATTTCACCGACACTTAAAACACAATCAAAGCGACAAGTCGGACAGCAAAACTTACAATATGTTTTTACTTAACAACATGTTTTGCTCAGGAGTTTGGACTGATACATGCATTGACATGAACAATCCTTGATGAAGTCATTAAAAACAGTAGGAGCACTTACGCAAGGGTGTGGGATTTTTCAGTAAATGGATATTAGGAGCTCCATTATTCATTTCAATCAGTGAAGCTTTTCAAACAAGACTTAACAAAATTTATACTGGTGACACACAATACTTTTGCTCGAAAGTCTGGTGAATTAATTTGCATTTCTTCGAGATTAGTATCAGACTCAACTAAAACATATGACGATGCTTATGAGGTAAGGTTCAAAGCTATGAAGAAAATGGCAGGGCAAAGTTTTTCAGAAGTAAAACTACACAGATCGGATATGATTGATATTCAAGCCAGTAATAAATCTAACAAAGTTAGAAACAAAGAATTTATAATCAACCCTAATCAGATATTCAATAGAATATTATGCGTATGTGACAGTCCTGCAAAGCTCAAATCCTACTCTGAGTTTGAACTAGCTTCGCATCCACCTTTATTTTAAGACGTTTTTTTAAAGCAAGGTAAGAAAGCCTCCATTACTACTATTACTATACAGTTTAGTGTTAAAGCGTTTTTAAATCGTGAATCAATTAAAAAGTACTCGGTGTTTCAATTTAAAACTATAAATACCTACCTAAGCTCAAATCGGTCATCTGCAAGCACAGCGAGCTAGGCCCGACCGCCAAGCACGCCGTGCCGCCCTGCTATCGAATCGGATTTTGACCAGTATTAAGAATAAAGGTAAGCAATATTATACATCGTTTTAAAGCTTATTAAATTTGGCAAATAAATTATATGAAATATTTTTGCGTGTCCCCCCAGATAAAAAAAATATTCACCTTTAAATCAAAATTTTACGAAAAAAAAAAATATTTTTGCGACAATGTCATTATTATTTGCCAAACCGTAATAGATAACAAAGACAAATAGACACCTTATTTTTAGACAGCTTTCTAAGAAGTTTAACGGAGAAATTTTTTTTCAGATGCATATAATAGTTTAAGAGATATAATGGATTTTGTAGAACTCTAAAATTGTAAAGTTTGGGAGGGGACAGGGGAGGAAGCAAGCGGGGGAGGGGTGGGGACTTTTTTGGAAAATACTCCACATAAGAAGTACTATCCACCTGCAAAAATTCAGCTTTCCTCTAGCATGTTCCAGTTCAATGCGTTCATTGACTGGGCTATAAGCTTTTTCGCAATTTTTATGTTCGCAAGTTTGAAATATTAGCGCGCTCTCTCCAACATTCGTAATTACATATCTCTCCATCTTCTTCTTTTCGTGCTCGAGTACGGGGCCTTGAGGTGATTGTCAAAAGAATTCATTTTCTATTCTTTCATAGATGGCGCGCGTATAATTATTTTACTGAAAAACGCTTTTTACAAATTGTGCTTTAAAATATTAAGAATAATTAATTGTTCGCGCCCGTACGTACGCAAAATGAATATGAATAAAAACTTTTGTCAATAAAAAAACTCAAACCTTTCAAGAAAGGCTGACAAATACAATATTGGATTGAATCACCGATGCAATATTGTATTTGTTAGCCTTTCTTGAAAGATTTGATTGGTTTATGGACAATAGTATATACATATTCATATTCCATACATTTAATTCATCTTCATATTTTAAAGCACAGCTTCTAAATGGCGTTTTTCCGAAAATAATTAAACTCGCGCCATCTATGAAGGAGTAGATTATGATTTTTTTTAAGTATCACCTTCATTCGTTTTTATGTGTTGTTATTTACTTTTTACCTCTTACTGGTATTTGTCTTTCTTTTGTTATTTCGAAATATGGAATGTATTGCATTGCACTTCCCCTGCGTACATTCTGGAATAAACTATTATTATTATAATAAAAATACATAAATTTGTCGTAGACCACTTTACCAAAGTTATGTGTTTTTATTGTAAATTATGGCGAGCCACATGATGATAATACATATTTGTAAATTATTATGTGGCTCGCTATAATTTACACATACAAATATGTATTATTATTATTAATACCTATTTAATATTTTCCAATCGTTTCGTTCAATCTCATTCAAAGTAACAAAGACGAGTAACTTGTGTCAATTTAAGACTACGGTAATCTTGCCATGGATAGATAAAATCTGTAGACTAAAGGTCGTTTTTTATTGGTGTTTTCGTGGTCCGTAGTCACACACGTTATATTATCATCTTCTTCCCCTTCGATCCTATTGTATTCAGGGACCCATCGCATCGATAGGACGCCTCCGACGTCCCTGTCCTGTGATTCTATCTCTCCAATAATTATTACTAACTAAAGCACCCAGCATTGCCTGGGCTTTATCCCGCAGTAAGAGGTGGGAAAAGGGGATAGAGGTTATTTTTCGAAACGTCTTGTAAGCCGTGACCTTCCTCTCGCTTTAAAGATCATGTGTGCAAAATTTCATCACTCTCGTAACCCACAGACACATTCCTTTATATATTTATAAAATTACGCAATAGTAAAAAAGCAATTCTCTGTACAAAATATTATTTATTTAATTATAAACACCAGATTACAAAATACATTAAATAAACCTACTGAGTACAAACGTCAAGTTATTACATAAATACATTATGTACCTATTTCTATTTACAAGCAAAAAAAATATTCCTGTAATAAAAGTTATTATTAGGAATGTTTATATTAACATTTGAGCAAATGATTTCTTTGATAAGGGTAACTCTCTGTACGCAATACTGATTTAATTACTAACTTAATTTAAATTGCAATAATAATTTACTATAGATACAAATTTATGTGTGTATATACTATAATGCTCAACCCTTTGAGAACCGGCGTTGTTTTAAATCTAAAATTTTGTAAAATAAGCGTTATTTTAATCGCCAGCTGAATATAAAATTAGCAAATCTGAAGAGATATTAAAATTTATACGTCCTTCATAATTTATTGATGTATTTCGTTTAAAAATGTAATACGATTTTCAGCACTTTTTCTCGTTTTTGTTTTGATTGCAAAAATTGTTAAGAATCCTTAAAGGGTTAAAGCTTAAATTCTTCAGTAAATCTATGTATACTATCCTTTAAATTTTCGCAAAGGAATTAACCCCTCGACCATTATTAAATACGACTACATTTCCACACATTACTCTCTCCATGAATATAGCCCACCAGGTCATCATGTCCCTAACCTAAAGCACAAGCTATTTTACAAGAATTGCAATTTATTTAGGATATTTAAATCTAAATTAAAAGAATACTGCCCATTTAATTTTAAACCCAAATGTAAACCGATTAAAATTACAGAAATTAAAAAAAAAAGTAGTTACATACATACACATTTTCTGTAGGATGTCCAAAAAACACTGTATCCTACAGATACAAGTTTAAAACAACGCAAAAACTAATTTGTGAAAAAATATTTTTTGCACTGTTTTATGTAAAACTAGCTGGACCCCGGCGTTGCACGGGCTTTACACAGAGTTTTTCGAAATCTCATATAGACAGTGTCTTTCCTCTTGTTTTGAAGGCAAAGTGTGAAAAATTTCATTAATCTCGGAATAAAACTGTATATGTGTTTACAAATTAAAACCACGCCGACCCGCCCGCTACAGGCACTCCTAAACGAAGTATTGTATTGTGTTGGTTTACCTAATTTTTTTATTAATTTTATTTGTTGACCTTAAATTGCGGAGGTTTAACCTAATTTTTTTAAATATAAATTTATTATGAGTGTGCAATTTCACAATATATACTGAACTATTTTTTAGCCTATTACTACTGGCTCACCTTGACTCAATAGGTTGGTCTAACCCACTAACACACTACTACCAACAAAAATCAAAAATAGCAATTTTTTCATTAAGTCCTTGTCGTTAACATTAACGCAACTACACCAAAAAACTGTAAATAATATATGTACAAAACTGCAAAGGAATTTAATAAATTGTCTTTTAGTTTGTCTAGTTTAATTTTTAAAAACTTGTTATCTTTTGTCCTTCGTGTGCGTGAGATATTTTGAGTAGATTTTCTCTGCGCTTATAAACGGATGGTCTGAATCACAATCACTTGTTGCGTTACGTGGTTGATTGAGACTGCGCCTCTTCCGTTTATTAGCGCTTCTTCTCCACAAATCTTTTACCATGTCTGACCCTTTCTCGGCTATCATCATGACTGGAGCGTTGATGTTTCCACTTGTGATTGTCGGCATAATGCTGGCGTCGATTACCCTCAATCCTTGAATCCCGTACACTCTCAGTTGAGGATCTACAACGGCCCTAGGATCAGAAGACGGACCCATTTTGCAAGTACCAGACATGTGGTAGATAGTCATGGTATACTGTCGGACGACGCAGTCCCAATACTCGTCAGTGAAGTGAGGAAGATGTTTGCAGTTTGGTAGCTGTTTGCTGTGGAACCTGGCTCCAAAACGCTTCATGGCTGCTGTTTCTCCTAAAGCGAGTGCCGCCTTTACACCTTCTCTCAGCACTCCAACATCGTCAGGATGCGTGAGGTAATTGTGGTATAACAATGGGTATCTCAATGGATTTTTTGAGGCTAACTTTATGAATCCTCTGCTCTTCGGACGCAACATCATAGGGAACACTCCAAATACATCTTTAAAGTCGATCTCTCTGAACACTTCGTTGTAGAAATCGTCACTAAGACCGTGAGCGTTCTTCACTTGCGTTCCTCCATCAGAATTCGTCGACGAAGAAGTCAACATGAATTCTATGTCAGGCCAGTCGTCTGTCTGATTGGCGTATTTAGTAGAGATGAAAGCTACCGCTTCCAACCCAACACTCGACGTCAAGGGTCCGTTCTCGAGTACGGCGTATCTAATAGCAGAGTTAATATTGACAAGGCGAGTCTGCGTCGTACTGACTGGGTGATCGATCAAGAAAGCCAATCCGCCCACGGCTATGTGATCTTGTAAATTTTGTCCAACACCGGGAGAGTCGTGAATGACGTCGATGCCAATTTCGTTCAAGTGTTCCTTTGGGCCTACTCCCGACAACATCAGCAAATGAGGGCTGTTGATGGATCCAGCGGAGAGGATGACTTCTCTCTTTGCGTACACCACGTGTTTGACTCCTCCCCTGATGAATTCGACTCCGTAGGCTCTCTTGGTGGGCTTGTCGATAAGGACTTTGGTGACGTGGCACAAGATGGCCACGTGCAGTTGCTTCCTGTTTCTAATGGGGCGAAGGAAGGCCTTGGCGGCTGAGCAGCGAGCCCCCCGGCGCATGGTGTACTGGAAGAATGCGTACCCGGTCTGCTGGGCTCCGTTGGTGTCGACGATATCGTATCCCATCTCCTCGCCGGCCTGGAGGAAGGCAGCTCCGATGGGAGTATTGTAGGGAGCGTCCTGTACTGACAAGTAGCCGCCTGGAAAAGAAAGGTTACCGTTATTGTGTGTGTACCACTGTCTACTATAAAGCTGAAAATCTTTTTATGTTTCCTACAAAAAAAAACTGTGATCGGTGACCTCCGTTGTCATGAAATTGGCGAAGACTGCTTTCAGATCGCAACGTAAGATGATTACATTCTCTTATTTTTTAAAATTAATATTTCGATTAACATCGAAATACGGACATTAAGTCGACTGGATGTAGTAACTACTAGCCGTCCACAAATCTTGTGAGAACCCGTTGCTACCAAAAAATCGGACGTCGGACGCCCTGTTCACACCCCCGTTTAAAAAACAGAACGACAAAAATCGGATGTCGGACGCTCTTTTCACACTTCCGTTTAAAAAAAAGAACTACGAAAAATCGGATGATCACGCAGACGCTGCGTGCATATAGCATTCCTTACGGCTGGGAGCAGGCGGGTTGAGGGATCAGGGTTTAGTGGGGCTCATGCCTGAACAACAGGCTGACAAATGTGAACGGCTTCGTACAAACCTATGATCGAGCGAGTTTCGACACAATTTTTAAATGGATGCGCTGCGCTCCGACGAAACGTGCCGGATCCGTTTTATAATCGTGTCGGACATGGATCTCTACAGACACCAGCAGACTAGAGCATCCAATTTTTAAATGGGAATGTGAATGGGCCCTGAACCTTCACACAATAAAAGGTATAATACATTTTATCATAACGCAAGTCTTTTGTTGGGTTTATTGCGCATTAAAATCACTCTTTATGACTAGGTAAAATTCACTAGTTACTTATTCTCTATTCACATATAAATGTATCAATTGGTTTCACTGGTCACGATTTTATGGTCAGAATTAATCAATCATTTGTTGAAGGTGTAGCATTAGTAATTTTGGTGTTCCATTATTGCTTTGACGATTGATATTGTAACACTAAAACCGGATCTATAAAATATGGTTTGTGGAGGGCACTGACTCCCCGTGATGCATTTCCCTGGTAGTTTATTACTTGTAATGATTCATGCCTAATCTTAACGACTGCTTCCATAATTCTGTGAGAAATAAATGCATAATGGCAGCACAAGGCTTTACTCTTTGTCGGCTTGCTTTATTTAATTTATGGTTTTAAACGTGGTTGATTGGATTTATCCAGAACTATTATTTTCCAGGTTTAAAAAACTCTTTTTGAGGGGTTATCTAGGACGAGGTAAAAGCATCAAGTTTTAATTAATCGAAAAACTAACTTACAACATTCGAGAGAAAATAGTTAGATCATTGCAATTGCTCTTGAAACAGCTAGCGTTTTTATTATTTGTAAAGTATCAAAAGGCTGCAATTATATTCGGTAATACGAGGGCTGTCCGTAAAATAAGGTCTCCAAGGTCCTGCGGTCGTGAGGAACAATTTTACGCGCAATCCGGCAACACTGGCGTGTCGCGTGGTTCTTCTACGCCAAATCCCCACCACGCTGCGCTCTCTGCGATGCTTAGTCTCGGCGTGGCAGCCGTCCGCGATGGAGTTTTCACTCGCCGCACCCGCCAGATGTGAATAACGCTCTGTAATTCTTAAACTTTCGCGGCTTCCGCGAATCTGAATGACGCCACTTACGATTATTCTTGTCGCTGGTGTCGTGCAATTCACACGCGGTAGAAGTAAAACCTTCAGGAAACTAAAGCAGACAAGAGTTTGGAGGCTATGAAGCACCGCACAAAGAGGAAACAGATAGGTATGAAGCACCGCACAAAAAGGAGACCGATTTCACTATGTCATTCTCTCGCAGGCTAAATCCTATAGATGTATATATTCTCTTTTTAGTGTCGTTATTTTTCTTTTTGCCGAAAATCACCACGGTGCTCAAGAAGTTTTCACTTCAAAAAACGTTTATTTATAACTAAGTTCTGCTACGTAATTATTATACGTGACTTAGGTTTTTCACCTTATCAAACTGTGGTTAGGCCACTTACAGACGATATATTTATATTATTTCTATAATGAAAGACTAATTGCTTTTATTTTCATTATCCTTGCCTTTATAGATTTCTGAGTAAAATGTCTGAAATTATTAATGGTTATTGTTATTACCATTTAAAGTTTCCTCAATAACAACATTATTTAAATTTGCCTTCAGGTCGTTAAGTGAGGTGATTCCAAATAATGACTGGGGTTTCTTTTTCCCTGCATAATTGAGTATTTTTGTATGTTCTAACCCTCAGCTCAACTTCTTCGGCTTTTCGGTAAATCCACCCCCTCAAGCTGGCCAGTCGAGATTATTGGATTATATTCTAAAAATACGCTTTACCATTTTTTTATGACTACACAGTGAAGCGACTGTTCTTACCGTGCAGTTTCTGTCATTGTTTTGTCCTCCCGGTGCAAGATTGTCTCGAGAAGACCTGTCTGTTTCTGTGAGGATGTTTCCAAACTCTATTTAGTTTCCTGTAATATTTTTGGTCTATACATGTACCTGTTGCGTGGTATTTGTTATTGGCCAAGTAGGGGTTCCTCTGGTCCTCTGACTTCTTGAAGTAGCGCACGGCCTCCTCGGCGCCCCAGCCCGGGTTGCCGGCAGCCTCCCACTGCTGGTAGTCGCGGTGGTTGCCGCGGACGTACAGCATCGTGTTGAGCACGCTGGAGCCGCCGAGCACCTTCCCTCGGGTCCAGCAGCAACGCTTGTCCTCCATAGCCTGACAGGCAGATGCCTGCGGCTGGGTCCTGAAATATTCAGAATTATATATAATAAGATAAAGTGTGCTGAAGTAGACTTTTTTGTCGATTTATACGGATTCAGAAAAAAATGTTCTTCAAAATTATGTTAGCCAATTATACTCGCATTATGTTTCACTTTGTCTCTCTTTGTGTCTCTTTCCTCTCGTTGTATTATTTGTTATTTGTGCGAGCTTTTACATAATTATGTTTTTCACGTAGATATTATTCATCCTTTGACTTTGACTGAAAAGGTTTTTGTAATTTTATGTACCTTTTTGTACAATAGCTGATTTTTTTATAACTGGATTATTCTCATGTAAGTGAGAACATCTGCAATACCCGGTATAAATACATAAAGATATGAAAACATTTGATAATTGATGACCTCACACGAGTTTCACAACTTTCAGAAACCAGTGACAGTATGTTCTTCTCGAGTCAAGACCACCACTTCAATTACCGTGGTGAACCAAGCTCTCCCACTTTTTTAAGGTCCCGCATGTTAGATGATAGAGGAGACTTGTTAGATCCTAGATATTTAGTTTCAGAAAGTTAATTAAAGCCAATTACGTACAGACTATTCCACGACAGGCGATACCATTAAAAAAATTTAAAAAAAATAAAAAAGTGTACGATGCCTAAATACGAGGGATTCACAACTTCATGAAATTCGTGTATTTGGAAGATTACAATCACACATTAATTGTTAAAACGTGGCTTGAAATTGTAAGTTGAAATTACTGTAATCGCGGAATTCTTGAAATCGGTGAACGCTGCCTGACCCTCGCCTAAATGTTATAAATGATAAAATGCATGCATCTTTTTAGTAACACATTTTTTTAATGATTTATGAAGTCGATCAGTGTTTCACTTTTCAATCTAAATCCTCAGTGCTTATATTTGAGCAATTCCTCAAGGTCTTGTGTTTGTTCCACATGATACATGATAGTGTCCAGCCAACCAAATCCAATAAAACAACCGATTATTTCGTCATTAGGTACTAGGCCTACGTGATTTTCGTCTTTTTCAATACCGATATTCTAGTTGTGTTGGGTTAATCTCGCATCTTACGAAACCTTACATTCTTCGGCCGGTGCTTGGACAGGCATTAAAAGCAATACCACCGATCAAATACATGCTTGTTTCAATCTTTTATTTGTAAATTAGAGTAAACCTGGCCGGATTGGGCTTGATTTGTGTTTTGTGTGCGTGCCGCCATGGAGGAATGGACCAATAATTTGATCTTACGTAAGAAAGGCAGATCAACTTTTGATTCATGTCGATATTTAGACGTAAGTGCATCGAAGTACGGTTTTTGTATTATTGTTACTATTATTTTGTTCATCTTAATATATAAAAATGAATGTTTCTTTGTTTGTCCCTTTGGCATTCCTTATCCTTACATCCGATTGCGATGAAATTTTTGTGATTTTATGTGCATATGCCCTGAATGTTTTCTATATATATTACTGAGCTCTGGCGTTACGAAATTATTTCCTATACTTTTCTTCCGATTGCGATGAAACTTTGGTTGAGTTTTTTGCGCACGCTCGCGAAGATTTCATGGGACGGATGGAAGCAGAAGAGGGGAGGGGAGAAGGCGGGTAATGGGGAGTGAAAACGCGGGAGGGGAAGGGTTCGTGGGAGGGGAAGGGCAGGTAAAAGGGAAACGGAGGCGAATGGGAAAGAACACGCAGCGAGAAGCAATTTTTCTATTTAAGTGGCATTGCATCGCAAGCCGGGAACTCCCTAGTGTTTATATAAATTTTCATTGGAAGGATGGTTGGGTATCCAATTCTAAAAATTCGTTCGATTTGAATGGATGTAGATATCATAAAAACCTACGCAAGTGAGATTTGTTTCAACATTTTCTGTAGCTACTTCAGAGACTTCGTTATTTACCCTCTTCATTTTTAAAAGACTATCTCACTTTATATACAATATGCGGTTCGGACTAATCAGGTTATGCAGCAATCAGCAATGTGCTTGTCGAGTATCTAGTCCTTCCTGAAAAACTATTCCCACTCTTTTTAAATGGTTTTTTGAGCGTGGAGTTATGGCAATAGAAACAAGCTAGAAGTTGGTTTACAAGTGAACTAATTCAATAATATCGTAATCAATGCAAGGAAAATGAAAATGGCATTACGCATTTTAAGAGCTTAGAGATCGTGACATTAAGATTTAGAGAAAATTTTTCCGTAATCATTTTTTTTTTTTTTATCATTTCAAGGAACGTTTCAATTTTGAATGGTGTTCTTACACCAGGGCGATACCAAAACTGTCTTCCACTCTGGAACTTGCCGAAAATATATTTTATATTATTTAAAGATTAAATTTTGAAATCGCAAATAATCAAATAGAATTTACTTGCGCACGCTGGATTTGAACCTGCGACCGCTAGTCGCGAGCTTTGCCTCACGCCCACGGTGGCCGTCAATTAAACAACATTTATGAGTGTTTGGAATGTTTAGTTTTTAAATATCGAACCAATGTATATTACTCATTCCTAACAAAGGCTGTTAACAAATATATGTTATTATTTATGTATTTATTTAACGCCCAGAGGGCTTTTACATGATTTGTAGTGTAATTTTAATTTGACAGATACTTTGAAACTTAGGAAATAATAAAAATAAAATTACATTAGATAAAAGTCATACAACAAGTCATACAAACACAAAAACAAAAACAGAAAAATACAGCTATTTTATAGGTTTACAAGATATGTTTAGTAATAGTGTTGAAATAAATGTTTTAGATGATCCACAAAACTCGCCAAGTTGATATTGAAAATGTCAACATCACCCAAGTACTTATTTCCCATGGTGTGAAGTCGTTGTATCGGAGATTGGGCAATGTATTTACGCCTATGGGTGCTGCTGTAGAATATTGTATTTTGTCGTGTTGTTACTGTGGGTGTTCGTAAGTTAATGAGTTGCAAGAGTTCACAACAGTAGAATTTAGAGTTAAGTATTTTGAATAAAAATGTTAAGTCGTTTATTTTACGTCTGTCTTCTAATGTATGTATTTTTGATGTATTTAATAAGTAATCGTATTTTAAGTCTTCTACTGGGATATTTAATTTAAAATTGATGAAACGCAGAAATTTTTTTGAATGTTGAGGAAAAAGTGCAAGTTTTTGTCCTATAAACATTGTGGGTGGATACTTGTTTAAATTAATAACTTTAGCAAGTGGAGAATAGACTATCCTCTTACCGCTGCGGCGAAAAGGTGTGATATTTTGATTTTGTTAGTTAATTACCCGATTGCTTTTAAACTGATGTAGAAAAACCGGGCTCTATTGTTCAGACGCTTCGCCTGTAAATTGAATATTTGAGATATATTTTATAAACGCCCCGAACGACCTGTACGCCCTGTGGGTTCGTGTTTCCAGGCATCTAGAAACGGGTCGTGGGTCTATCCCGACTGATAATGGCTTTATGAGAGCAATTTAAAATATACCGAATATCGATAAAAACGTCTTCGGCAATCATTTGTATACTCGAATTTATGGCGCTGCCGATTGCATCATAAAATTTATGACGAGTTATTGTATTGTGTGTCCATAATATTCATTTATATATTTAAAAAAAAAAAATGAATATCCTTCAACCACAATATGGAATCGTTTGGCTTTTTAATGTTTTTGTTACATGACAGTGACAGCCAGATTGTCGGATTTCATGGCATAGTTTATTGATATATTATTCATATTGCCTTATTGACACAACCAACACAAAACTCTTCATTAAAGCCTTTTCTCTTTCGTGTATTGGGGAAACAAACGTGTTCTTCCTACCAGAACTAAATTAGCTAATTAACATTTTTTTTTATCGTTGAAGCGTTTCAAGTTTTGACATTTGATTATGTGCCCACAAAGGTGAATAATTGAGGTTTTACTATATTTTACAACCGGAAGCGTTTGATCCTCAGACATTTCTCCTACTGTTGCCGCATATCAATGAAACGGCAAAGATGATGAGATGTCTCCGTGACATAATCGTGTCATCACAGACAAGTGGTTCTGTCGACACGGTTCAGGAAATTCCCACGTGGTGAAAATCCATCAACGTTAGTTTGAGATATGCAAATGAGAAATGCACTATGAATCATCGTCAACCAATCATGTTTATAAATAAATTTCGCAAGCTAAACAAATATTTTCCTACTCTCCGAAATGGCATGCAATTAAAATCACTCTTTGATTTATTTTTTATACCTTAGGAACAGATTTTTTAAGGTGATCTCTAAATAACGCAAAGTTTTCATTGGTTCTAACATGGCTTTCTTAGAAAAATTAAAGAAAATATGTTAATATTTTCAACCAAGCAATTCGTAAACTTAAACGACTGCCCTTACTTGAAAATTTACTTGTTTACGGTAATGTAAAATTGCAAAGAGTTTTTTTAGGTTATTAGATAATCATTGAAGAAAATGCTGATAAGAAGCTGATAGTGTATAAATAAACCACTTAACCTGAGATCAAGTCTCAATAGCTCAATGGTAGTGTGATGTCCCGGTAAGACAGAGGTCCTGGTTTCGATCCCCAGTTGCGACTGTTACCTTTTTTCTGTGTCTTTCTCGGTTTCATGTTTTGTTTAGATTTGTTTATTTGATCTTCTTCAATGATTAAATATTACTTTGATGCGTACGTAAACCTTAAAAGTTTATTACAATAAATTAAGGCTTTATATAGCTTAACTCACCTATATTTCCAATCAACTTTGCTCTTGTGTAGGTAAAGCGACAGGATCGGCACGTCAGCTATCTCCGGCTCATGTCCCCCTGCCTCCAGCAGTAGCACCCTGTACCCCTCCACCTCCGTTAGTCTGTTGGCTATGATGGACCCCGCCGATCCAGCGCCTATGATGATGAAGTCATAGTCTTCACTCAGATTCATCTGGTTGAAGGGTCTGTTTTCCGGGTCGAACATGTCGTAGTGGAAGTAAGCCAGAGCCCCCAGGAGCACAGGGACTATCGCCAATTTGCTCAAGCCGACTATCCCCGCTGCCCCTTTCACGGCAGCGGCTAAAGCCGGAACCACTCCCATTTTATTTATTTGTTGCGAAGCACCTCACACTAAATGTCTTCTAGTCTTTATTGTGTGACTTATTAGGTGTTATTTTAGCAATTAACTTGTACGGTACCACGCGATTATTGTTTTTCAATTATTTAATTTGGTTTTTAACTTGTCCACTTAATTTATTTTTAAAATTTCGATGAAACTTTAATGGCGTTTTAAATTTATTAATTTTGTTAAAATGAACACTTTCACACTCTGTAGCTGGTTGAATACGACTGACTTCATCTGAAAATGAAATGGGAAGTGTTATAACTTTTTGCATGTTACATTATAATAGATTAGTCAAATTATGTACATACCGACACAATAATGAGTATGAAAAAATATACATATGTTTTACGTCATCTTAAATGTATGTCCAACATCGAGACATTTGAATTCAAATAATGTGTTTTTAAGGTTTTTTTAAGTTATATAAGAACTTACGCAATAAGTGTCGCTTTGATCGACGCAATGATACTGAAATTCCAATACTGGTCTTTTATTGGTATTTCTAAGGTTTTTTAATGACAACTTCTTTGTAGGTAGATACTTTGGAACCGAGCCGTGTATGGCATTTTGAGGTTATATTTATGTATAGAGTTCTAACAATAGAGAAATCAGTTAAATATGTCACAGAAAAACTTTGCGTTTTGGATAAGAATGAAATCACAGTTGGTTGAAAATGGTGTTGCAATTGATTGGATTTTGAATTTGACTCTTACGAAATGCCAGGGTTTTCAATAATGACCCTAATGATCAGCAACGCATGGTGACATTACGATATAGGTACATGCATCTGATGAGCAAAGATCAAATATTGTGACATAATTTTCCGATTTTGGGTATGTATCGTTGTTGCTGGCGGTAAATAGGTACAAAATACCAAGTAAAGAAAAATAAAATACGCCATCACAGTAAACGGAAAATGTTGTTTGTGTCGTGATGGGGGACTTAGTCAGCTTAGAAATTGACGCCTGGCTGGGAACTAAATGCGATATCAACTCAGCCACTGACCGGCCGCTGGTGATAGAATCGTATAAGTTCTATTTCATTCTCCCCCTTTACAAGATGGAAATCGGGTGCTTTGAAGCGAAATTTAATTTAAACCTTATTTTCGCATGCACAGAAATTGGCTACTATATTAAATAAACTTTTTTTTGATATACTAAAAAAAAAATCGCTTTTGGGAAGAATAAGAAGATTCCTACACATAGTTTCCAGTAAAAATGTATAACAGCAATTGTTGCACCACATGTTCATTACACACTATAGCAACAATATGTTATTAGACAATGGTCGATATATGAAATGATTGACAATATACAAATTAGAGGTGTTAGAATTAGACTGAAGAAAAATAGATTCGAACGTCAATGAAATGTTGAAGAAATATCTTGTCATTTAAAGAAATTATTTACTTCAATTCTTTATTTCTAATCTATAAAATAATTACTTTCCATGTATCAACTGAATTTCTGAGAAAAATTGAAAACCTGCAGCACGGCAGTCCAGGAAAATAAATCTCCTTTAGAAGAAAAAACCAGAGTCGAAAGTCGTTGATGTACGGAGCAATGAATATATTTATTTTGTTGAAATTACAGGAAATTAAATTAGACAAGAACATAATATAACAAATTTAATTTAAAATTTCGAAAATTCGTCATTGATTCGTTAAAAATGATTATATTAGGATATAATTAACTATGTATCTATTTAAAACAAGTAAGTGTAGTAGTTGTCTAATTTCACTTACTTTATAATTGCCTCTCAAATCCTGACGACTTCCTTGACCAAGTCCCCCAGTACCCCATATCTGGACGAGCTGAAGAAAGAAGCACACATGGAGCGTAGTCTCACCACACTATCTCTCACTTGTCTCATATTTATCTACTATATTTCACTTTTGTTTTTTAGTATCGCTGCAAATGGTCTTCTAAAAGCACTTCTACTTTCATTAGTGGCGATTTTGCTTCTCTGTAACAAATGAAAGTAAAATTATAGTTTATTACGCTCTCAATCATTGCGGAAAACAATTCTAATTAGTGGGTTGACTGTTCCAACAGCTGCTTGACTATATGGGACGCATATTTGTGTACAATTTTCAGATACAAACATTTTATTTTATTTGTAATATTTTATGACCTGACTTGATGAAATTGCGTCTTCTAGTCTGTAATAATTGTTAATTTAATTAAATTTTCAATACTTCGTTCTCTTATTTATCTATTTTTTTACATTTACATTAATGAACTTGCCATTTGGATGTGCAAGATGCACTCTGAGTACAAAAATGTTAACTTCGTGCTAATAGTGAAATAACAGAAATAAAAATAAGCAAAATAAAATATAAAATACAGTATTTATAGAGAAGTACAGAGTACAGAGAAATAGAAGAGAGAAAGAAAGAAAGAAAGAAAAGGAATAATAATAAAGTAATTGCATAATATTTAGTTATTGCATCGTTCGCTATTATTTCTGTTATCGGATTTTGTGATGTGCAACAATTTAAGAACCGCAATGTTAGCATCCTATATTAGTTGGCGGGTTAAACTTGTGGCGCAAGTTTAGTAATTTGTGTACGTGGTAGATGAACGGTACACCTTAAAAAATAACAATTTGTCAATTAACGTGGAATTAAGGTGGAACGATGATTGACATTTAAAAAAAAAATAAGCAAACATCATGTTTCTTCGTGTTCAGTGCTTGTAACATTTGTTAATTGAGAAAGCTCTGTTTAAAAAAAAGCTTCATTAATAAATCTATATTTGCTATTAGCAAGCCGCGCGGCAAGTACCCGGTATGCGTTGCAATGCCACCCAAAGAAAGAAAGTGTTTGAGTTTTAATTCTGTTTAGTGAAGTGCTTTTGGATACACGGAATATTTTTTTTATTTTCGTCCGGTGCGTACATGAATAAATCAAGTGAGCGCTAGAACAGGCCAGATACAGCTGTCCGTGTGAGAAGCATGGATTTTCCAAATTTACTTCCTGCTATCCTCTACTGCTGCTGAGTCTCCTTTGCAATCCCTCCCTCGTCCCCTATTTATAGAAAAACCTTCGAGGGGGTGCGCACAACAACTCATCAAAGTTTCATCATAATCGGATGAAAGGTATAGGAAATAATTTCATAATGGCAGAGCTCACCATTATATGTAGAAACCTTCGCGGATGTGCGCACAACAAATCACCAAAGAAGTTTAGAATCGAGGGACAAGCAAAGAAACATTCATTTTTATATATTAAGATGAGGGTTTTTTTTATATTAACTCCACACAGGAGGCCCTGAGGAAATTAATTTTCTTCAAAGAATATGTCATCTTTGTGGATGCTGCGTGGAGGGTCTTTTAGAGGAGAGGATGGAGTAAACATGGGCCTTGAAATAACCCAGTCGAAACGAGACCCAAAGGAACGAGTCGTAGAAACAACCCTTTCTCATGTCAACCGTGTACATATATTGGGTGCGTGTTTGGCGTGTTTTCCCTTGTACTAATATCAGATCCCAATTGGTGTTCTAGGGTAAACACAAATCCCTAATTGAACAGATTCTGCTTAGCATACCTGCTTAAAAAGAATCTATTGTTTAGTTAGTTTGCTTGGCTAATAATACATTTTGCATTAATAATAACTGTCCTGTTTTATTTTTTGCAGAACACGATTATCGTGGGAAAACATTGCGAAGAGAAGACGTACTTAACTATGGTTGCGAATTCATGTGAAAACTCTTGTACGAATTAATAAATTAATCATTACTTTCGTAATAATACGTATTTCTAATTGCAGCGCACAACAAAACTATTGTAGGGATTTATGACAAGGAAAGTTTTAATTTGTCATTAGGTTTGACTAGGTTGAAATATCGTGCAACATTATTGTATAGATTATCTATTTACGATTTTGACTTTTCACCACGATATCTGTAGATATTTCTTTAATAAGTAAGTAACTAGCTATCCATCACGCTATGGCTGAACAACCTTAAAATTATTAAAGATAAAATTTTACCGACTGGTATCCCCGAGAGTCGCTCTCCGGCCGAGTGCATGAGATTGCATAATTATTCCGGTTCTCGCGTTCTTCCCTCTGTGTCTCCAGTATATTTGTACGAGATTGTTAAATGAGTCACCAGTTGATCCCGTCGGGGTCACCAGTTTGGAAAAGGTTTTGAATTGTGGTGAATTATGTGTTTAATTCTGACTTGGGTTGGCAGCTTGCAGCCTTTCCGATCACTGAAAACTGAGATGCCTGTGTAGGGTTTATTTGCCAATAATAACTCTTGATAATGCGGTCAAATTTATTTACAATAAAACTTGGAACAAACTAAATTTGTCGCGACAAGAGTAACACAGGAGGGAATGTAAAACAGCCAAAGCAGGGGAATGCGAGAACCGGAATAATTTTGCAATCTCATGCACTCGGCCGGAAAGCGACTCTCGGGGATACCAGTCGATAAAATTTTAGCTTTAATAATTTTAAGGTCGTTCAGTCATAACACCTTTCGCAGGGGTGGGCAGAGAGGACGGACCACCAAACAACTTGATCTTGGAATACTTGCATCATTCACATTCATACATCTATGATTCTGACACTTGATATGGCCCGACTCGAGTATCTGATTCACTTGATGGTGTCATGTCTTCGTCGGGCATCCCCGACTTCTTTTTTAGACAAGAATCAGGATGTTGCCTTGTAATCGTTGCTTCACTAGTTTTAATTTTAAAAATATTTCTGGTTGCATTTTTTCTTTATGAATACGTAAGTAGTTTTTCTCTTTTACTTTCATTGCTTAATATAATTTATTTGTCTTTCCGATCACAAGGTTTTGTGTCACCATAATATTCGTAAGTCACTTTCGATTTCAATGCTTGCAATATTTACACATCAAATGTATGCAGTTAGAGATCCGATACCAAAATAAAGATGCCAATGTGTTAATTATGTATCCGAAACGAGTTGCTAATTATTTTTTCTTGATTTTCGAAACATATTTTAACCTGTTATTTAAATATTTTCATAATATTATTGGTTTTGAAATAAGAATTTGCATAATTTTTACCGGAGTGTCATTTATCCATCTTTTCCTAACCACATCACCTTGCTGGAAAAGCATTTTGAATTTAGAATAATGACAAGAAAAACAGCAAATTCGAGTGCATTATTTGTTTTTGAAAAACATGAGAAGAATTGGGATTATCTTGCAAGCAAGTAGTTGGTGTTTTTCGTATGCATAATCTTGTCTTTGAACTAAGAAGGTAAACAAAACTTTTTTTTTTACTTATTCGTGTTGTTGTGGCGATAGTTACCTCGAGGTATCGGTGGAACTAAATAAGCTATATCGTGATTATATAACTATATTGTGATTGTGTTGTATGCTCCTTCGTAAAGTTACAATGCTAAGTGATTGGTTATCCCTTTTCCTTGCATCCCTAGTTTTTCCTACACAGATTATTATCACCCAATTCCAGCAAACACCATTTCATCTCGTTTCATTTTAAGTCTGCACTACCCGAATTTCTATCGATTTCTTGCATATCTCCCTTGAACATTTGAAGCTTTTAAGCTCTTTAAAAATATATGTTATTTTTGAAGATAATATCTGTACAACCCCCACGCCCAAACGCAAATTATATGAGATTCCCTCGATAGAAAAAAATCGTAAAGGATGTTCCGAAAAATTTTATTTTCAAGCCTGTCTCTATTATTTAACAAGTAATATGTATGAAAAATTCACAGTGTTTCTTTGAAGGTGTTTTTAGACAACCCCCACGAGATTTTTGCTCTATTTTAAACGAGTCATGTTTTATTAAGCATTTTCACAATTTTCGCTTCAATTTTATCATTGAAAATATTAGCGCGCTCTGTCCAACATTCGTAATTACTAATTAAATATCTCTCCATCTTCTTCTTTTTAAGCCGGGAAGCGTCGCCTTAAGTGTTTAAGGTACATTTTTCCAAGTGCATCTGAAGCTGTAATTCGAAATCAGTTTTGTATGCAACGATTATAGTATCAAAGCCATTTATTTGTCAAACTTCAATTTTAAAACGTGGAAGATGCTTTAAAAGTGGTGTTAACAAACGTTACTGTACAATTCAATTAGAACATTATTAATCAGTATTCAGGCTTCACAGAGACAAGTTCATTCATCTGTCAAAACACCTTACATTCAAGTAACACGTTTAAAATATTAACATTTTCCACGTCGTTATCGTCATAATGGTTCACCATCCATCATCGACTACTGTTCAATAATAAAGTTGTTTTAAACAAATTACTTGAATACTAATGTATTTATTTGTTTAACAATTCAGTGTTCTCTGAGCTCAGACCGATACGGATGTTTTCACGTTTTGTGTACATGTTTCCACTCAAATCTCAATGTCTTTATCAATCATTCTACTTATAGTATGAATCGAAATAGTTTAGGTTACCTTACTACCACCATGTTAAAATCGTGATACTTTTTTTATAATATCGAATAATTTACTTCATTATTACGCTTTGTGATCAGCCAGGGAGATTTATTAATTATTTACTATGGAAACATCCCCGGCATTTATAATTCGTAATGTTTTATTCTAAAGTTCTTTGTGCTTTTTGAAGAAAAAGCCTTATATATTTTCGACAAAAATTGTGTCGTCTACTATTTTTATTTAAAGGTCGTAATTATTATTTTTTTAGGGAAACTTTATTAGGGAAACAAACAGTTATACACATTTTATTAAAATAATTTCACGTTACAACCAGTGAAGTTTCCGCGTAAAATTCATATTATTAAAATGTTATTTTATTGCCATAAAAATTTGATACGGCCTCAGTTTTTTTTTTTTAAATTAACTTCTTCGGAAATTCATTTTTATTTTATGTACTAGCGAGTTCCCGGCATGCGTTGAAATGCCACTTAATTAAATAAGTCGTATCTCCCTGTGTGTCCTTTCCCATACGTCCCCGTTCTCCTCCCGCATTCCCCTTCCACCTTTTCCGCATTCCCCCCTACCGCGAACCGCTGCCCCTCCTTCGTTCCTCACCTCTACCTTCCGGATTCCCTCCTCCACCCTCCTTCCTATCCTGCCACTAAAGTATATGAAACACAAACATTTTTCAAACACAAGTTTCATCGCAATCGGAGTTTAAGAACGCATAAGGGACAATTAAAGAAACATTTATTTTTTTATATTAAGATTGGAGTTTGACTAGGATGTGATTTGATGATATTTGAAGGCTCTTCAGATATAAAGACAGTTGTTGTTAATATTTAGCGTGTTTTATCCATTTCACTAGAAATAGAGTGTGCAAGTTAAAGTATGGTTTTTCCTGGTTTACTGTTAAGTTTCGTACGAAACACTTTTCTGGGAATGTTATTTTTTTGTATAATTATCTTATCTTCTATTAGTTTCTAAACTTGCTTGTTGACAATTTCAATGAATCTAATGAGTTTTAGGCCTGATGCTTATTTTAATTCTAATTCTAGTTTTTTGATTGGTAAAGCCGAAATATGTACTCGTATTATCCTACGTTTCGAAAAAATAACATCTGTATTTATTCCAACTAGAACTATTCATATTAGAACGTTGCTTAATGGCATTATTTATTTATTTATGTATTAGCTATGTTCGTTGAAAGACGCTGTCCCAACCTTCTCCTTCCCCTCTTTTTCCCCTTTCCCCACCCCACAACCAGCCTCCTAACCTTCCCCAAAATATCGAAGAATCGGGCCATTAACAATAACGCTCCTTATGTAGATGGTGATAAGGTTTAAATTCCCGCTTAAGATGAAGTTATACGTGAAATCCTATTTAGATTCATCTTTACGACGAATCAGTTTACATTATGAACATCAAAAAATATGTTACGGATAAATTGAAGCTTTTACTAGCTTTTCTATGTATTGGAATTACAATAAAATTATTATTTACGTAACAAAAAATATAAGTGTAAACCCCTAAAAAAATGTTTTTTAATGAACTATAAAGTTATATTAGAAACAATTTTTTAAAAATACCCCTTTATGGCGAAGAAAATTTTTGAAATTTTGTATGTTCTAACTTTTTTCATTCTTATAAAATTATATACAAAATAAATAAAAACCCCTTTTTCGCTTCCTGCTTCGTGCAAATAAGACGCGCGTTTAAATTTTGCAGGCATGAGGTTCGAAATATTTCTAGCGTATATATTCCTCTTAACAGCCGCCTATTTTAATGTCTGCAAGAAAAAACATCGCAAAAAGTGTGTTTTATTTTATTAAATTTTATTGAAATATATTATGATAATTTTCTAAAGAACTTAATTTGCCAATTTATACGAAAAGGGGTTACTAAGAAGATGTTGTCTTTAAAGAAGTTTTTTAGGCCTGGGCTTATTAAAAAAATGCTCGATTATCTCAACCGCCAATGTCGGTTTTACTCGCAGTATTTAATTAAAACATCTAAAATATTTCTAAGCGATCAAATTTTCAAACCAAAAACACGTAATGATTTTGCATTACTTGGGGACTTGACTTACATTAGGGACACTTGTATGTGCTAGATAATTGCTAATTAATATACCTACAAAAAATAAAAATGAACCCGATAAGACATGTATGCGTACTACAGAAATACCGTGCACATATTTCCCATACGGACCAGACAACTTCTTGTACCTGCGTAGGTTATTATAGTTACATAACTAATACATACCTGAGTAAGTTAGAAACCAGGCGGATACTTGGATAGTATTTTTTGCTTTCTACAATGACATCATTCATTATTCATTCTTGAAAGTAAAGTTCATTCTGCAAATTTGAACATTTGGACGACGTAAAATTCCGCGACATCTTCTGTAAATATTTAAGTACAGTTTTCGTTTAATCTTTGTGAATGTTTAATTTTTAGGCTATTAAACTATGGTTTTTACCTTATTGACAAAATTTGCACCGTCATATTTTGCTAACTAATATTTTTATTGACATGTTATGAGACGAATATCATTTATTTGTAACTATCGGAAGTACCCGTCTTAACCCGGCCTTTCGCAGAGTTTTTCGAAATCAGATGTAAACGATAATAATTTCCCTCTTATTTTGGAGGTCAAGTGTTCGAAATTTCATCAAAAAGTATCAAATTTGGGTTGGGAAAAAGTGATGGGGTGATTTTTAAAAATCTCATAGACCTTGCCGTTCCTCTTATTTTGGTAAAGTGTGCAAAATTTCATATCCTGAGCATATTTAAAGTAAAAAAATTAGATGTCATTTTGCTGTCCGATGATATTTTTTTAAAATTCAAAACAATGAAATTATTTTTCCATGACACGTCGCAACTTAGTCGGGTAGAGCCTAGCGGATCACGGGATAAGCACTCTGTCTCGTTCCAGCAGCACGGTAACACATGAAACAGCGCAAGTAACACGTGAACCCATCGCGTTTAGGAATTTAATCAGTGGCAAAGTGTGATTGAAAAATATATATTTTTTTACGTGAATACCGCACAAGAGACCCAACTGCTCTCGTCTGGAGCCAGTGAGACATGGCATCCCCAAATGTATGTTGGGAGGCCAAAGGTAGTGGGGAGGGAAAGGAGATGGGAAAGAGGACGGTGGGAAATACCTGGCTATTCAGATCTGGTTACCAAACACGGCCAAAGCCATTTCAAGCAACGTTTCAATTCTGAATGGTGGTCTTACGCCAGGGCGGTACCGAGAGTATCTTCCACTCTGGAACGCGCCGCAAATATACTATACATTATTTTAAATTAATAAATTGTGAAATAACACAAATTAATCAAATAAAATTTATTTGCCACGCCGGGATTCGATCCCGCGACCTTTGGAATGCGGGTCAAGAGTACCATCGCATATCATCGGACTACAAAATGACATGTACTTTTTGTAATCCAAATATACTCAGGAATCGCTGGTTAAAATCCTTTGTATGTGCTGTTACACCCTGTGGCTAATTAGGATATAATAATCATCATGTTTTCCAAATTGTGGGTTGAAAAATGGATTGACTGCCAAAACGGTGTTTTTACTTTATATCCTCCGCATAAACGTACATGACGGCAGTGGAAATCCGAATCGGTGTTTATTGACTCATGAAGTTATTGTATTACTATTTTTTTGTTTATTTTACGGCTTCAATGACACCATTAATTTGGTTGATTACGACGCTGCGTCTGACCGCAGACGATGTGGAAATTGCTTCCATTATGCAAATTCCCGGTCATAATGCATCCATCTTTTGAATGTCTAGTCGTGATGTTAAAAAATATGCGAAGATTCAGGTTAATGGACTGGTTTTGCTTATTGTCGTAAAAACTGATACGTCTTTGTTTGGCAATAGAAGGAAAACACCGAATTACCACAGTAAAGCTGTGCCTTTCTTGCTTAATATCGTCGTTGCTTGAAAGTCTGTTTTTTTCTTCAGGACCGATGTCAACCTTTATCCTCCTCTTCAAGAAGTAAAAATGATCACTAAATTTGGAGAGGGAAATTTAATTCACTACAGCCGCGGCGTTAACTTGTACCTACTTTACATAAACTCCAAACACCTTGCAAACATCATATTTTAAGACAATCATATCCATAAATTCAAAAAACCTTTCACCTTCACCTTCACAGCACGCGACATTTAAATAACTAATGTGGTGTAAAAATGTAAGCAAATTCACGACATTGTAAATAACTAATATGGTGTAAAAATGTAAACAAATTCTTATTTGTAAGTCATTTCATCAAAATTCTCGATTTCTAAAGCGTCCTCAGTTTCTCCAGTCATTCAAAATAAATATCAACTAAACTTTTAGCACTAATCTTCTTATAAATGTAATACCAACTGTGATAGGTATAGCAAATATGAAGTTACGCAATGTTCAGTGTTTTGAATATAATGTCCTCTCCGTGAAAAGTCATATTTTCACCAAGCATAATCTGTCTAATTAAAGGGGGTTTATCGGAAGTGACCTGCCAGTTAAGTATGTTTTCGGTATCTATTTGTGAATTATAAAATTAGATAGAGCATAAAAATTCATAATAAATTGTTTAGCACCCTTGAGGTGATGTCTCACAAAAACGACGCTTTACAAATCATCCAATTATTAATCCTCTCCCCCTCACCAAAAATTAATTTTTAGGTCTAATAAAACTCCATCTTCAAATAATTTTAACATAGGAGACCTTTCTGGCTTAACTTAATTTAATTTTATATGTATGTATCTATATTTAATGTAATAGCTGTTTGTCTCTTACAAATAAATAAATAAATTAATATTAATATATAAGAGATTTAAAATGGACAAACTATTACAAAGGAACACGGACTTAAAAAATCAAACAACCAACATACGTAACTTCCAAACATACAATTTAATACAAAACTGCCGTTGTTACTTGTAACCTTATCATTCTTTAAATTGTATTCTTCGTCACGAGAAATCCCAGTGAGGAAGACATTTCAGCAAAATTTATTATTTTAAAATCATAGTAAATTACATAAAATATGTAAAAATAGAGACTTTTATTAGCAATAATTGGGAAAGTTTTCAATTCATTTTTGCTCTTTTTGTGACTAGGTTACATTATTCAATACCATTTATGTATTAATGCCATTTTCTCAAAGAGTGTCAAATTTCAATGAGTGTCATGCATCTGCTATTATTTATTGACCTAGGTTAATTTTATGCTCAAATTATGTAAAATAAAGTTGGTAAATTTTTATTTATTTGTCAAATAAACACTTAGCGACCATAAAGGCGAGACAATCCTCATAACGCATAAGTAATTGCATTCATAAGGTTTTATTATTTCTGCAGTGAAGAACGGCTGATGTCATTGATTTTTTTTACATCAGCTCCACAGAAAAAAATTCCACAGGGTCTATGTCATCTCTAAGGATGCTCTGAGGATGTTCTTATTTTTAGGGAAAGGAAGTTCTGAGAAGGAAAGAGGTACGAGGGGTGAGTAGAAATCTGGGGTCAGTGTGTCTGAACTGCGATGGGTCGAGAGAGTACGTCTGGAGAAATCTAGTCTAATCTCTAAGTCTCCCTCAACCATTCTCCTCAGCCCGCCATAAAGTAGATGGGCAAACGCATTCTCCGCCAACACCTAGACAAATCTTACCCCACGTAACCGGGCACCCCTGCTAAGTCACCAAACATAGCGAACCACTTAGGGTGACCTATGGCAGGGGTGTTGGTTATCCAATAAATGGTTGGGTACCGACACCCGCCTCCCAAATCGGATTTAATCAATCTATAAATTAATGTTGCTCAAACTTCAGTAATATTGGTATACCCCAATAATGTACTCCATTATTTATTTATTTATTTAACTATGGCATTATGTCCATATATGCAATAGTTCCACTGACTCCAGGCAGATACTAATGAATGCATTTTAACAAATCGAAGCTTACGCCCACCCAGCGCCCTTGAGATGATATATTATGTCACATAAGCAGCGCTACATAATTAAAATATTATTATACGAGTATATAGACGTAAACAAAATATAAGCCGAGGATAACATATTATGTTAATAATGCCTATTAAATTAAATTTAATATCAAATTATAAAAAAAATAAAAGCTTTGTGTGAGTAGGTAACCTTGTCGATTATATTGCAAATAAATCATTATGTGCATGGCAATTTACTTTTATAATCTCTTACACAAATACTTTTTATGAGTAGTCTAGGCACCGAACTAATAAATGTTTTATTACCTGTGTTTTTAATTACATTGTTACCTTATTTATTTGGTTAGTTCTCAAATTTAGCGAGACTCGAAATTATTACCTTTTGATTCACAAATTAAATTTAATAAATGTATTGTGTAAAGTGGCTAGCTTGTGTGTTCTGCAAAAAGGGGTAGAGCATAATATTATTTTTCTATTGCGAGTAACCGTACCCCTTTTTGTCAGTATTAATTTTTTTTATTTACCATTATTCTTAAAATTTTTAATTTTAACTTAGAATATTCTATAAGGAAAAATGAGCAATGATGGGTCTATTTCGCCATCTAACTCATAGGTCAGGTGCGAATTTATATTACAAATCGTTACTAACAATATTGAGAGAAGACTGACGGTAAATTTAATTTGCCAGAACAAAATAACATCGTTGATTTGCGCATAATTATTTAACAATTTCTGAAGTACCTACGCGCGAAAGTGTAAATTACTCAACTATCGGATGAACTATTGAGTGTGCCATCGTCTTCAACCAAAAAAATAAATGTCGAAAGATCTGGTGGGATTTTTTGTAATCAATATTACATCGTAGGTGTAGGTGATATTAAATGTCAGTTTTAATAATATAAAGGATTTAGTTACACCTTTATCGAATAATAACTTATGTTATATTTTTATCTTTTTGTATATGCTTATTGGTTTATTCTTATACCTAATTTTCAGTATTCTTTGTATCCTGATGAAGAAACCATTGGTTAATTTATTTATTTGGAAAAAAAAAATGTGTGCTCTTCACACGCGGTATATGTGAAACATTCAGAAAACTAAAGTAGACGAGAGTGGGGAGGCTACGAAGCACCGCACAACGAGGAGACCGATTATTCTATCTCATTCTCTCGCAGGCTAAAATCTATAGATGTATGTGTTTGTCTCTTTTCAGAGTCGCTTTTTCGTTTCACCGAGTTTCAAATCACAACGGTACTTCAAAAATCAACAACTTGTTAATTATTTATATTGAAATAGAGGTTTAAAAAAAGTTTGTTATTTTTCATTTAATATGTTCTTATTTACTGAAAGTTCTGTTTATTTTTTATTAGACAAATACTTGAGTAATTTATTTATTTCTAGCTGAAGTCCCTAGAGTTGCCCGGGATTTGTGCAGAGTTTTTATGATCAGATGTAGACAGTGACCTTCCCCTTGTTTGTAGATCAGATGTGCAATGTTTCACCAATCTTGGAATACACTGTAGATTTATATAAAAATCTAATCCACGCCACCCGCTCTGTATCCGCCACAGACACAATTCTTTAGAAGTCAAAATGTTGAACATAGTAATCGAATCGAACGTTATTAATAGCCTTGCGACTGTGTGACGCCACGCCATACCCGCCGCGCCACAAATAACATCTGTGTACATGGAATTTCAAACAAAGCTACCGTTGTTATTCGGTTTCGAATTCAATAATTCGTCACAAGATGTCGCCATTTTCGTCAACAGGTAGGATTGGGACGTGTCCCCCCTAGATATAACTCCTACGAATTTGTGAATATGTAGTATCTCTCCGGATTTTTTTTATCACTTTTAATGACTTTTCAATGGTGTTGAGTTAATTTCATTCTGAGTTGTCCGGTCACCGATTAAATCGATAATATTTTATGAGTAAGCACTTATTGCAACTCGTGTTAATTTTCTTTGTAGCTCTGTTGATTAGGGAGTTATGAAATAATACGTGTAAATAATATACCCTAGCATTGCTTAGGGGCCAAACTTTCACTGTACATCGCAATGATATGAATTATGACAGTAATAACAATAGTTGTTAATGAAATAACACTAATTATTACACTTTATTTAAATGACTGATCATTTATTGGTAACTAGCCACGTAAATTGGGTCAAGCTCTAATTTAAAGGTAATGAATATTTATTGAGAAACTATTGTAATTAGTACTGAGTACTACTGCATGTAGTTAACAGGTGTACTTATTTGTTTAACTTTTTTTTTAAACGAAAGATTTACTCGCGTTTCTTATGGGCCCACTGAAACGATGATTTGTTTTTTTCTTGTTTCGAATAACTGAAAACTTGCCTTTCAAGATAAAAATATCTTTTAAGGCTGCGCGGTCTTTTTCATTCAAAATATAGTTTTGGATTTGAGGCTAAAATACCCAACCAAATTATATTTTTTTTAAATTAAAAGGTATTGGAAGTATTTAAAATTGCTAAAGGTATTGAGAGTATTTAGTTCGGACATGTGCTATTTAAGTTAAATTATAAAATAAAGGTAATTAAAGAAATATTTTTTTTTTATATTTCATCATATTTTTACAGAAAATAATATTATAGCAATAATTTCTATAGCAATTAACTCACAAATAATTAATTAATAGTGAGTTAATTATCATTATATCACAAATCACTCCTGGACACACTGACGCCCAGATCTTACCCAGCCGCCATACCTTTTTCCGTTCCAGAACTTCCTCCCCTTCCTTTCCATAATAAGACCCTCCCACAGTTAACTGGAACGAATGTAAAAAAAAGTATGGTGCCACTAAATGGGAAGATTAACCCAATACTATTTACCATTTGGTATTTTTTACAAATTCTTTTATTTCACTTATTTTCAGCGTACAATTTAATACAGGCAGATATTTGGCAAGTATATACATTTTTTTTACAATAGCTCCACATATGAGGCCCTGAGGAAAATCATTTTCGTCAGGGCCAATGTTATCTTTGGGGAGGCTTTGTGGAGGGTCTTTTTAAGGAAAGGAAGGGGAGGAAGTTCTGGGACGGAAAAAGGTATGGCGGCTGGGTAAGATCTGGGCGTCAGTGTGTCCAGGGGTGACGGACATACGAACCCATCTCTCCAACTGTGGCGTAAGGTCGAGAGAGCCCGGCTGGAGAGGCCAAAAGCCCCTCAACCTTTCTCTCTCGATCCCCTCACCACGCAGCAGGTGGGCTGACGCCGCTAAGGCACGGACAAACCTCACCCCACGAACCTGGGCACCCTTGCTAGGCCACCGTAGTGAACCACTTGGGGTGGTCTACGCAGATTAGGCAATTGCACATATTATGGCGGTCGAAAATTTAAATAAAATTAGCTTATTTTTGTAACTTACTAAGCTTCTATCATGAAGTATATATATATATATATATATATATATATGGCCCAGACAACGCGAATTTCCGAATGCCTCACTTGTGCAAGTTTCGTTTCGCTCGGTTTAGTTTTTTTAGACCGAAACATCGTACGGCGTATGAATAAATAACTGTACCAACATCCTATTGCTGGAGGAAGTCACTTTATTATTTTGAAATGTGGTTCATTTAATTGATTAGCCAAAGTTATTAATTTATTCATAGTGTCCTAATTGTACATTTTGTGTCTTTTATTTTTAGTTTTTGCCAGTTTTGCATTTGGCCATGGTTTAAATATCTCAAATTGTTCATTTGTGTACTAATTACTCCATTTGCTTACTCTTTTGACGTAACGAACCATGTTGCGCTTTTTTCCCTTCTGAAAACACACTCCGAAAATTGGCCGTGAGAATTTTAACGTAGGTAGGTAAGTACATAATATTAGACTATTGAAGTAGAATTCATCTTATTCGGTGGGCGGATGTGGTTACCGACGCCCCGGGAACCATTTATTGAATAACCAATACTCTACCATAGGTGACTGGGTCCATGAGGTGAGGATTGTCCGGGTCTTGGCGGTGGATGCGTCTACCCATCAACTGCGTGGCAGGTCGGAAGGGAGACTGCTTGAGGGAGACCTTTTACCTCTCCAGCAGAAATATCTCGGAACATCGCCTTGCACCGCGGACAGATTCATACTGAAGTAAACTCCTGGACGTATTGACCCCCAGATTTGCAAATTTTTTTTTATTGATTGTAATATTAATTTTCTAAAAAGTCCATTTGGCACCCCCAAAGATAACAAAGGCCCTGAAGGGAATTATTTTCCTCGAGGTCTCCTTGTGCAGTTAATGTAAAAAAAGCAAAACTTATTTTTTGTAATTATTATACAAAACGTATTAATTGAAATCTAGTAAGCATTAAATTTTGCTAAAGAACTCACATCCCAGAAAGTCTCGTTTCGTTGAAATTCCTTGGCATTGTTCTCAACCCAAGAAAGTTTATCAACTTTTTACAAAAATAAACAAACAAGACCACTGAGCACTGAGCACCTCTTGAATACCTCACGTATAAACCCACATGAGATTCTTGAGCAGCTTCTGAGAATTTTCTGCCTTCCGACATTAGAGCACGTCCCGATTTATTTATTTATTTATTTACTCTTGCATACGCCCACGGGGCTTTTACATTGGGTAAATAATATTTACAATTTGTACACATGGGCTAGTAATAAACAATAGGTTACAAAAATAATTTCTTACATAAATAATATGGCTCTCGACAAATTGGCGCTTCTCACTTGAAAAACTGCCGACCCCTGTCCTAAGAGGATGTTTAACTTTAAATTAATTAATCGTAAAATCGAAAATTTTTTGATATCGCGTCTTCAGCACCGTTACACTTGGTACTCTATTATTATCCAATCTGAAATACAAACTCAGGTGTGTATCTACATAACATTATTATCACATCTCTGTACGTGTACGGAGCGCGTTAAAAGGTAAAGCTTTCACTTTCAAGCAGACGTGCTGGGAGACACGACGCGCGTGACGCGTTGTCCGACTGACTCCTTGTGACGTAGGGTTTGCTTGTTCCATATTATTGCGTACGAGCTGCATACCGTGGATGTATTCTTTGCAATTACTCAACTGGCATTCAAAGTGTAAGTGTGCACCCGTTTGCGCTTCTTAACGCGGTCGTCTTGATAGTGACCAGCAAATATGCAACTCTATTGCCCTAGTTATTTCGCAGCAGTTTGAGCATCTTGAGCGGCCTAAGATAGAAAACATCATTAATAATTGTATAATCGTTGGTTATTATCACAGTTTCTTGCGCTCCATCTTCTACGAAGGTAATTGGTCCATCGGGATATCAAATCAAGCAACAAATATTTAAGTTTTTAATCGTTGAAGACAATATTAACGACTCTCAAACAAAAAATGTGAAACAGAAAAACGTTCGGTCGCATCTACGTAAAAACATTCGGTCGCATGACCTTAGTCTTACTGGGGCTTTGTTCTATCACTGAGCTAATTCGACTCTATAGCTCAATTGTAGAGCAAAACCCCGGCAATGCTGAGATCCTATGTTCAATTCCTAGATGCGACCCAATCTTTATCTGATTTTTCTGTTTCACATTTTTCATTCAAGAATAAAGTTAAGAAGGGGGGGGGGGGGTAAGGTTTTAAATGCGATAAAAAGGCATATTTTCATGATTTTTTTTGAGATATGAATAATGTTGGTTTATTTATTTCATATACACGTTATAGTATAATATCTGAAGTACCTTTGAAAAAAATTTCAATCAATAAATAATAAGTCCGGGAGAGCGAATCTGCGGAGGCGCCTCGAAAAAAGTTGTCATGCGGTGAACTCCATATGTAACTCGTTACCGGATCATTTGAAACAAAAAAGTCGAAATGGGTTTAAAAGGTGATATGTTTTCCTAGGTAGTCAGAGGGAGTTTTTTTTCGATTTATTATTTTTGGCAGCATTTTGAAGTAAAAAACGCGATTTTTGCAAAAAAATTCTGTGAATTTGTTTTTATAAAATGGAAAAAAATGGTAAATAAAAACTCCCTCTGACTACCTGTTGATTTATGTGTAGAAATAGTGTAAACAATTTCAAAACGATCGGTCAAGTAGATTTTGAGTTATGATGTCCACGAACTTCAAAATTGTTGTTTGCGAGAAAATCGATTTACAGTTTATTGTATTCGAAATATATTCGAATCGAGCATTAGGGCCGGTCGCTTGAAACGCTGTATCTTCGTTAGTTTTGCTCCGATTTACTTGAAATGTTGACACAATACTCTCGACATGTTGTACCTACATTCAGATTTTTTTTAAAGTTTTTAAACCTTACCCCCCCTTAATACTGTGTTCAATGATTAAATATTATAATTTGAGGATTTACTTATTAATTATTCCAAAAATAAAGAAATGTGTAAGTGTGTAAGATTTTATTAATCTTTTTCTATTGAAGACAGATTTGCTTACATTCGTTCTTTCGTTGATGGTCCTTCGTGTCAGATAATAATATTTGACAGTGCGTATATATGGTTACTACTGCGTGACTTTTGACGATCCGTCTTATGAAAATCTGTTACTTTTCTTTGCTAATTTCCACTTTTTTAAAGTCATTTACAACCTGTATGGTAATCACCAGACAGCTTTTCTATGGAAAAAAAACTCGGAACTTGCCAAGAAGGTCACGCCGCACCCCAGAAAAGCTACAGTTACAGCTCCTTGGCACACTCAGCTTATTCAAAAGAGATAGTTGTGCGGGACAACTTGCTCTTGCCACAGATCCGTGGTTGTTTTATATTCACTTATCTGTTATCGGCACCCACCCGTCCAGTTCTTACTCAAGAGTCTTCCACTGTCGTCTTTTAAACGCTTTTATTTTGAACGAGGGAACTTTTTTGTATTGTTTTTGGCTTCTGCTAACATAAAACGAGTATTTGTTAAACTTTTAACTAAGCGATTGTAATCATTGAGATGATGGGTTTATAAATACTTTTCCGTGTCGGTATTAAGTTTCGCAAAACCTATTACCTCATACTCCGGTGTTCGCCAAGGCACCTCCGTGCGGTGCATCGTAATTAGTGTGTCCTATCAAAGTAATGACTTGGTTTTATCATGTTTCCCTAAACAGCACTTGTATCTTAGTTTTCCTAATGACGTATAATTTTAAGGCTCTATTTTCTTGCGCTGCACATATAATTTACACTATGGATTTAATGTACTATTTGGTTGAATATCTAAAAACGATTAAATAGATTCATATTTCCTCAGTAGCTGTTAAAAGCTATTTATATCATGCAATATGATTAACATATAATTTAAAATACTAAATTATCTTTTCAGAAGAAATTACATTCCTTAAGGTGATGCACCACGTTGTGCAAAATTCGGTATCAGGCCGCTAACAATAACACTCCTTATGTAGATGGCAATAAGATTCAAATTCCCGTTTAACACCAGCCGCAAATTTGATTTATTTACGAAAAACGTTGCCGAAAAGCGAGTTTTATTTTATTTTACGAAGCCCAGGTACAAATATTGAAATGTTTTCCGATAATTCTCTAAAGAATTTAATTTTCCTCATTTTACAATAAACTCATAACCGAAAATGGATTCGTAAGTAGGAGATATTGAACTTTAAAGCAATTTTTATAGGCCTGATACTGTATTTGTTTCTAGGCTTATAAAAAGAGTAATAAAAAAAATTGACGATTATTTTAAAAGCAAATATGTGTTCTTCTCACAGTGATAATTAAAACATCTAAAATATTTCTAAGCGATCTAATTTTCAAACCAAAATCACATGATTTTGTATAGTAGTGCATAAGCCTCGATTACATTGAGCAAGTTTACAAGCTACAAGCTGGCGAATTCACTATCTGCTTGTTAGCTCGCTCAGTGTAATCATATATACTTCTTTTATACAGATTTTACACTGAACAAGTTTACTGGCAAATAGTGAATTCGCCGGCTAGTAGCTAACATGCCATCGTTTTCGCCTTACCTAAGTTAATTTTTATTATTTGTTGTGATTTCGTTGTTTACATCAGCTTCCCGAAAGCGGCTATTTTGAATTGCATTTTATTAAAATAGCATTTAGGAATTAATTATTGTATTTCTACCTCCTATCGTAATTCCAGGTGTCTAGACTTCTAGGCAGTTACTTTCCGTAACCGAATTACGTAACTATAAATTTTATTTTCCTTATTTCTTATGAACCGTTTTACTTTAAAGTCGAACGGTATTTAGGAACATTTATATTTTTTTATAGACAATGTAGTGTCGTGCGTGACTACATATTCGCGTTTTATGAGTTCAAAAAGTAGGTCATTACACGAGCCCTTGTGGAAAGCCTTTGCGAACATTGTGTCATAATCGTTTCGTCACTGCATTTTACATGGGTACAATATTACTCATCGAATTTGTATTTGCTTCCTCTTTCATATATTTCTTCTGAACATTAAACAGAAAATTTCAGATAAGAGATCTGTTTAATCTGTTTACATTAAATATTTGAATAATCTTTATAATTCAATGTATGTTTTTTTAAACTTAAAATACAGCAGGTATTTAGCTTTTGTTAAAATATTCACCGATCTTTTTTTACATTACACATCTACATCATCTCCACACAGAAGAAGAATGATTTCCCTCTGGGCCAATGTCATTTTTGGGGATAATTTGAATAGGAATTTTTCGAATTAAAATTAGTGACTTACATATAAAATCACGCCATTATATTATTTAATTATACACTTTCGCAATCGCGTCGCCAATTGCGGTCATTTTCATTTTCATCTTCCATTTATTTTTTCTTCTTCCTCTTTGCCAATTTAAAATAGTACTATCTAACCACAGATGAGAATATTAGCGACTCTCATCCGAAAATTCTAAATAGAAAAATCAGAAAAAGGTAGGGTCACATCTAAGAATTGAATCCAGGATCTTACCCTTAGCCTTGCCTTGGTTACAAGGCGCCCTGGCAAGATTAAGGTCCTGGATTCAATTCCTAGGTGTGACCGTACATTTTTCAGGTTTTTCTGTTTAATTTTTTTTTCTGTTTAAGTTGAGAGTCGCTAACATTCTCTTCAAGTGATTAAACGTTTTTTTTTTCGCTTTTTTATATGAATACCGCACAAGAGTCCCAACTGCTCCCGTCTGGAGTGGACGGTGGCATCCCCAATTGGGGTATGTTGTGAGGCTGAAGGTAGTGGGGAGGGGATGGAGATAGGTAGTAGGAAGGTGGGGAAGTACCTGGCCATTCAGATCTGGTCACTAAACACGGCTAAAGCCATTTCAAGCAACGTTTCAATTCTGAATCGTGGTCTTACACCAGGGCGATACTGATAGCATCTCTCACTCTGGAACGTGCCGCAAATATACTACATATTATTTTAAATGAATAAATTGTGAAATAACACAAATTAATTTAAATCGCTTGATTTGTTTATATTGTTCTGTTACATCCAATTTATTGTTGAATATTCACTCTGTCCAACAATGAATACAATCTCCATTAAACTTCAACAAAACGCACTACAAACGTACTCTTAACGTACTGTCGAGGTACATTTCTACAATTATTTATAATTTGATTCTCCGGCATTCCATACGTATTTTTTAAAGAAAGTGTTCGATGAATAAGTGTTCAACAGCTTTATAATAGCCTGTCAAAAGTGATTTAAGTCAATTTACCCGCGGTCACGTGACAGCAAGATGGTACAAAACAGGCACGGAACATGAAGTGTGTTACCTTCATACATGGTTTTATGTCTGAACTAAAACACCTTCAACTCCGAGTTTTATATTTAAGGTGAAGCTATACGTGAAATCCTATTTAGATACTATTTAGATTCATCTTTACGATGAATCGGTTTACATTATTAACATCAAAAAATATGTTACGGATAAATTGAAGCTTTTACTAGCTTTTCTATGTATTGGAATTACAATAAAATTATATTATCGAAGAAAGCAAACACTTTGTGGCTTGACATTTTACAGAATGAAACAAGTTCTTTGTTTAAAACCACTTTATTTAAATTTATATTCGTCGACCGGTTTCGGTCGAACTCGACCTTCTTCAGGACAATAAACATATAAACTTTATATGTTTATTGTCATATAAAGTTTATATGTTTATTGTCCTGAAGAAGGTCGAGTTCGACCGAAACCGGTCGACGAATATAAATTTAAATAAAGTGGTTTTAAACAATAAAATTATAATTTACGTAACAAAAAATACAAGCGTAAACCCCTAAAAAATGTTTTTTCATGACTTAACTATGGAGTTATATTAGAAACAATTTTTTTAAAATACCCCTTCATGGCGAAGACTATTTGAGGTTTCGTATATTCTAACTTTTTTCATTCTTATAAAATTATGTACAAAATAAATAAAAACCAATTTTTCGCTTACTTGCCTCGTGCAAATACGACGCGCGTTTAAATTTTGCGGGCATGAGATTCGAAATATTTCTAGCGTTTATATTCCTCTTAAGTGATCAAGGGTCTGGACAAAATTGTTTTTTTTTGTCGAATGGACCACGTGTTATTTTACGGTGATCTATGATTCCTCCTCCTTTCAAGCGGTGGATGTTTCTCCCTTTAGCTTTTAATTTGTGATTTGTGGTTTTTGATTTTTTAAATGTTAAATTTGTTTATTATTTGACATATTTACAGAATCTTAACAATTATTTCATTAATGAAATTGCCATTGGAATGTGCATAGATGTTAACACCACAATTAAAAATGTTCACAGCATGCGAATCAGCGTTTAGTTGTTACTAGGTGGAGATGCTACCAGTGAAATAACAGAAATAACAAAAAGCTAAAATAAAATATTAAACATTCTAAGTATTTAGTACAGAGAAAGAGAAGAAATAAAGAAAGAAAGAAAATGCATAATAAAGTAATTAGATTAATTTTTGGTTCAAATGGTTCTGTTTGCCATGACGTCATAACAGCTTATAAAGCTAACAAGATCATAGATATTGGGTACATAAAATATAAAGGATGATAAAACTTAGAAATTCTCTAAATTGGTGATAAATTTGACGGCCGGCGTAGTCCAGAGGTAAGGCTCTTGCCTCGCATTCCGAAGGTCGCGGGATCGAATCCCGGCGTGGCAAATAATTTAGTATATTTGCGGCACTTTCCAGAGTGGAAGATACTCTCAGTATCGCGCTGGTGTAAGACCACCGTTCAGAATTGAAACGTTGCTTGAAATGGCTTGGTGACCAGATCTGAATAGCCAGGTAATTCTCACCTTCCTCTCCCCCATCTCCTTCCCCTCCCCACTACCTTCCTTCCCCACTACCACCAATTGGGTATGTTGTGAAGCTGAAGCTGCCATAGTCTCACTGGCTCCAGACGGGAGCAGTTGGGACTCTTGTGCGGTATTCATATAAAAATAAAAATATATAACAAAAAAAAAATTAAAAAAAACTAGACAGAAAAATGAAAGAATTTCTGCTTACAGTACAAAATTGAAGCAAAGAAAAGTGGTAGATTATTGTAAAGTGACGCCATAGTTTATTTTTCTAAAACCTTGTCGGACAATGTGTTAAGAATGCAAGAATGCATCTTAAATTATTGAGTTTATTAGTTTGGGTGATTTAAAACATTCCTTACCATCGGAAAAGTGTATCTAGAATGCACTGTTATCGGAGATGCTATACAGATTTACAAAAAGGTAATAATCATCAGATTATGTAACTAAAATTGATATTGCTATTAAATACAGCCTTTTGTGTCGGAACCCCCTCATTGCCAAGTATTTTTAACGACGTGATGTAACTATGATCAAGAGACCCGACACTTTATTTGGACATAGATAAATGTCATCAAGATTATGGATGTAAATTAGCTCTACCACCGAAAAGTAATGTCATGAACAACGTTATCTGAAATTTCATCGTTACTACGGAATGAAGATTTTGTAATTATTACTGTATGAGATCAAGCGGTTGGCTAAGACGCGAGGGAAGAAGTGATGTGATGATGAGAAAAGAAACAGTTTTGGTCATGCGTAATGGATTGATTGTCTTGACAAATAGATGACGACTTTAAAAATAGACCTCCCATGAGTTAGAAAACCTAATTTAAAATGATAGCTGCGTTAGAACCATTCGTTCTATGCATCAGAGGTCAGAAGCCCATATTAAAGCCTAATAGATCTTACGAAAGAAATGTTTTCTTATGCCACACACCGATTCAGGCAAATTAAATTACCCACGCAATATTTTAATTAATTAAGATCACAGAGAAGAGGTACTAATGTTGGTCATATCGTGGTGAACGAAGTGATTTTTGACAAAATAATGCCAATTTCGAAGAAAGCAAACAGCTAAGGTACAATGGGGTGGGTTTTGTATCAGTTGGCTCATTCGTTATTGAGTAATCAGACATCAATCCGGGATAGAAAGTTCAACAGGGAGAAAATTAATTTCATCGGACCACGTGTGTGGGAAAATAATTTAATTCTGTTCATCGTAATCCTAATCGAAACATTTAGATAAATTTATGGCTCATAAATTGAAATTAATTGCTAGGAAATTACTGCTTAAATTTCGCCGCACCGTCTGCTGGAGAAGACAAACTCATTTTCCGCACAGTACGGTTTACACTACTATAAATACTGAAAAATAATTATTACACCAAGGCTTTGTTAATTTATACTTATACCATCAAAGTAGGCAAATAGTCTGGTTGTGAATCATCCGGCAGGTTAATCAAACAAAGGTGTAACAGGCTAATTGAGTTATGTAAGTGCATATCTGCAATAGCACCGAAGGAAAGTCACCCAAGTCACTTCCTTCCGAGTTACAAAACCTGGCGATAGGTAAATAGAAATACTTGGTGAATAAGCGGACGTGTGGTGTACGTGACAATGCTAGTCTTGAAAAGCAACGGTATTAATACTCGACACACCGGCACGTGCACGTAAAGATGAGGTACTTACTACATCGTTGTAGATACACGAACGTTGTCAAACGTTGTAATATTCTAAACAGAAGCGAAGCAAACAAAGTTAGTGTTCAACTCCCGACGACAATATCTGAAGAAATAATTACCTTGAATGATGGCGCCAAAACCAAAACTTTATCACGTTCTCATAAATGCCTAGAAATGAAAAGCCCAGATTATCGGATCTTGTTCAAATATAATTTAATACCTATTAACGTTCTTATCCATAATACCATGATGGCCAAATACGAATATAAAAAAAGTATACGAAGGTGTATGCAGGCGATTATAAAATGCAAAAAAATAATCCAAATAATTGAAATTCAAAGATGTTGATATAGAAAAGATATGATATCATGGCCGCCCGACCGTCGACGGACTACTACCTAATGGGCATAGTTTGAATACGGAAAGAATTCGTTCATTTAGTTGATTTTTTTGAAGGTGTGCAAAAATATTGGTCAACAATAATTTTTTTTGAATTTTTGAAGGTGTGCAGTAGCATTGGTTAACAACATCGGCACCAGGAAACACACAATAAAAATTGCCGATAGCACATCATCTCTTATATTTAAATATCTTTGTTGAAATTAAACACGACGCGACATCTACCTTTGGATGCATTAGCGTCGTGTCACGTAAGCGTTTCTTCAGATTGTTGAAGAATCAATAGTTTCACCAGATTAAGCAGTTAACTGGTTTAAGTATTATTTTAAGTAAGCTAACTAGATGTATTATACTTGCAAAGGTCAATGTAGTGTACCGGTTATCGTTGGATTGCAGTCATATTATATCATCCGATTCTTGGAATTCTGGAATGGAGGCATTCCTACTTTATCTCTGGCAACCCACGCTTATGGTCTGATGTAATGTGTTTACCTTCCGTTTCGTTCGAAATGACTAAAATATGTCCCAATTCTCCACGATTGCCAGCCACCTGCTTTTAATCGGACCCTCTCTCCCTCACGGTGGCGTACTGTCTCTTTTGATTGGCAAACGTTCTTGATGTCCTTGTGCGTGGTTTCTCTCATTCGATATTCATACATCATAAATTGGATCGTATGATTCAGCAATTGTCATTTGGTAAAAATTTCATTAATTCAGATAGTTAAATGTTAGTTCTTTGAGATTTAAATAAAAAACCTTTTCGAAATACACAGGAGTATCAACGATGTTGGTATAGTATTAGCATCGTATCAGGAAGTAATTCAGATATCCTTGAGGATTTGATGTTTTTCTTTGTCATTTTATAATCTTTTTATTTATTTATTTATTTAAACGCCCATAGGGCTTTTACATATAGTGCAGTACATGTGTTTGGAAAAATATAAGAAATAACATAATATAATATAAACATAATATAAATATAAGAAACAAAATAAAGATAACATAAGATATACAAAATATAGATAACACCAAGTATAATAGTTGACACAAAGCAGGTAACTTAGAATATATGGTAAGTAAATTAATGTGAGATTGTTATTTTAATTAAAGAGGGAAATACGATAGGATTGTCAATACTTATGTTTGTAATTAGCAAACTTTTTAAAAGTATTTATTACGTGTTTATCGAAACATAGCTACCATAATATTTCGATTAAGGTGCTATATAGTGCATGATATTAATAGATTTATTTTAATTGTTCTAATACACTGAGTTTAAATTTTGACATCGATTGATGACGGTAAACGTCTATGGAGGAATATTTGTTACCGAGTATATGGAGTCTTTGCAGAGGAGAGTTAACAAAATAATTACTAGCAGAATTAGTTACAAGGTAAATCGCATTAGAGCGAGTATCGCGCGTGGGTATTCTCAAATTAATTTTACTGATTAAATCAAGGGCGTCCAGTCTGCCATTTGAAATATTAAAAAGACAAAATAAATCGCTCGCTACGCGCCTTGACGCTAAATCGCTTATATTAAGTAACTCCATTAAATATACATAATTTAGATCTTCGACAGGTATACCGAGTTTATAATTAATAAATCTTAAGAACTTATGCTGTACTCTTTCAATTCTTAGTTGGTGTGTCTTATATAATGGAGCCCAGATGGTTGAATTGTATTCTAAATTTGATCTCACCAGCCCAGTGTACAGCAATTTAAACGAATTTAGTGATTTAAATTCTTTAACCGTCCTTAGGATGAACCCCAGACTTTTCATGGCCTTGTTAGTTATTACATTAATGTGAGGAACAAAAGTTAATTTACTATCAAATATAATACCGAGGTCCTTGATTTGATCTACTCTTTTCAGGAAAATGTTGTTGATGCTATATTGAAAATTAATGGGATTTTTGATTCGCGCAAAAGTAATTGTTTGGCATTTTTCAATATTGAGGAACAGTTCATTAAGGGCGCACCACTCTTGTAACCTTACTAGATTTGATTGTAATATACAGCAGTCGTTAAGATTCGTAATTGTTTTATATATTTTAAGGTCATCCGCAAATAAGAGTATCATAACTCCTTCAAAGATGGTAGTTATGTCATTTATAAATAAGGAAAATAACACTGGGCCCAGATGTGACCCCTGTGGAACTCCGGTGAATATTTCGAACTGATTTGAAAAGTGTGAATTTAGTTTGACTGATATTTTTCTTTTGTGTAGATAACTTTCAAACCATTTCAAAATATTCCCCGTTATTCCTAAGGATCTTAATTTATGTATGAGAATTTTGTGTGAGACTTTGTCGAAAGCCTTACTAAAGTCGGTGTATACTACGTCAGTTTGAAGATGATTGTGCATACTATTAAACAATTTTTCCTGATAGATCATGAGATTCGTAAGAGTAGACCTGTTTGCCATGAAACCGTGTTGTAGATGTGATATAACTTTATTAATCTCAGGTGAAAGTTTAGAGAGCAGTGCAGATTCGAATATTTTAGGGATTGTCGACTGAATACATATGGGTCTATAGTTAGATACATCAGATTTATCACCTTTCTTAAAAATAGGAGACACAAAGCTTGTTTTCCACTTTTCCGGAAAGGTGCCAGTTTTTATAGACAAGTTAAAGATTTTAGTAAGAGGATAAGTTAAAACTGATAAGCATTTCGATAAAAAGATTGGAGGAATGTTATCAGGTTATCTTTATTCTATTTTTAAAAGTTTCCACAAATTACAGTACTTTACTAAACAAACCACCGCTACTTTCTTGTGTTTTTGTTGTGTTGTTATGCTTCGTGTTTTATTATGTTTTTATGCTTAGTATTCATTAGTATTCCTACTAGCTTCCGACATTTCGCCTTCTTTCTTTATGCATTAGTGCTATGGATTTTACGGATATTGTGTTGACAAACGGTGTTTAGTGTAACAAAAAGTGGGCCTGGCAAGGCCACTCGTGATGAGACGGTTTAAGTAACACCTTTATTTGGCTATTCCAACATTTTTAATCATTTGTTTACATTACTTCCACCGGAAAGAAATCATGAAGAAACTAGGTTAATATTTTATTTGTATTGGTTGTGTTATTTTTTTTTTCTTGTTTTTTTTTTTTATTTTAACGTCAATGAGAGTTTGGTGGTGTTCGTCATAAGTCTACGTATGTGTATATGTGTATGTTGTACGTATGTGTATAGGTAGTTGAAAGGTTGCAATTAGTACTAATAATTACATTGTGCTTATGCTGCTTGTATTAAATATTGATTGATGACCTCCCCGACCAAGCGGTTAAGATCTTCGACTCCGAATCCAGATGTCGCAGGCTCTAAGCCGGCAAATAAATTTAATCTTAGTCGGCAAATAAGTACTTTCACACATATTAGCGCGCTTTAGGTGATTTTTCACAAAAAGTGCGCTGTGTAAATAAGTCAAATGGGTTTATTCTTTATATTAGCTCCACACAGGAGGATATGTTATGTTTTGTGTAAATTTTAGTTTTATACAATGTTTTGTTTTATATAATTTTTGGTTTTATATTCCTTTATTATAAATTTTATTATTTCTATTTTTTTATTACGCTGTTTTCATTTAAATTCACAAGGAGGAAATCCATAATTGGTTTTATTTTGGCTATACAAACATGTACAAACTGAAAAAAATTAACTGTCCATTTCCCGAAAATAAATAAATAATATTTCCCTTTAGGGCCTATGTCATCCTTGGGGATGCTGTGTGGAGGATTTCTTCAGGAAAGGAAAGAGAGAAAATTCTGGGAAGGAAAAGACGTGAGGGGAGGGTAGGAATCTGGAGGTCAGACGTATGAATCCATTTTCCCCTCTGAAGTCAAGGCGATGTTCTTAGAGAGTCCTGCCGAAAAGGTTTAAAGGTCTCCTTCTATCAGTCTCTCCCGATCCGGTCTGCCATGCAGCTGGTGGGCAGATGCATCCTCACCCCTTGTTAAGTCACCAAACCACAAGACCTGTGGCAGAGTTTTTGTTATCCAATAAATGATACCCAAACCGGCGGTACCCATTTCCCATTGAAATTGAAAATAGTTTTATATTTATTGTATGTTTGCGGCACGTTTCGGATTAGAACATTATACTACAATTAGGCATGCGACTGACTGACTCTGACCACTGACTCTGTCTAGTTTGATATTTACATAAAAACTAATGTCAAAGAAATTAAAAAGATAATTAAGAGACGACAACGCGACGTGCAACATCACTATGTTGAACTTTAAAGGAATTCTAAATTATGCGATTAAGTATTTAATCAGCCAGTTAAACCAATCAACGCGTTTTCACCTGCCAACATAACTATATATTATGTGTGTTTAAACAACCACACCACCTCGAGATTTGGCCCATTCATTACACAAGAATGTATTAATCGTTTTTATATCCACGGAATCGTCGTTTCGAAATTTTGCCCAATTTGTTAATTAGCTTACTGAAATCGTAATATTTTTTTACCCTGCGTTCTGTTAAATTAATTTTCTCATCTTGATCATATTCAACGTCGAAAGGAATATTTCAGAGAAGCCCAGTCGCATTTCTTGTACGATAAGCCTATTTCTACAATTTTGTAAATGCTATTTTTTAAATATTTAACTGGTTATGGATCAACAATCAGCGTTGCTCGTGGGTATTACCAAGTGGATAAGGATGCTATGATTGATGTTTCTGTGAAATGACAGGTTTATGGTTGAAAGTAACCAAACCGGATTATGTAAAACATGTTAAAATACTTGTAGCATTGAATTTCAGACTTAAATAACATTGTTTTGCCTCTACGTTCTTCGGCTGGAGATTGGGAGTAAATTTTTTTATGTATTTTTTAAAATTCAAGAAATATTCAAGCATTTCACCGCAACAATTTTACGATCATTATTTAGCTACCTACGTACTTGGTTGGTTGTTTGTGTTAAAAAAGAGGTAGAATTACTCTATCGCCAAAAATTCTATCTTAACACACATTCCTTGCTTCGTCCAAATTCCCTATTCTTTTATTCTTGCTCTGAAGATGACCTGACGATAATTTTCGGATCTCCTCGTTCATAATTCCATTGAACGTACATTTGCCTACGTAATCCATTTCTACTGCCTTCATTTACCTACTTTAATATTACCGTATTCGGTCCTCCAATCAAATTTCCTGCCTTCATGCTTCTTTCAATGTCCTTTTCGTCCCTCCCCTTCCTTCCGATCATACTTCTGTAATAAGTTCCCTTACTTCACCCACTTTCTGGTTTGTATTTCAAACTTCATGCCCGTGCTATGTGATCCTCAATTAAATAGGTCAGCAGGTTTGTCAGGTGTTCGGAATGTTGAAACATTTACATCATACCTCCCAAACCTGTTGGAATTTAAAGGGCACAGACTTGCAAGTATCGGCCAATCAAATCGGATATTACAATTCTGCAATGTTGAAATTCTCGTCTTGTTCGTCAGTTAAATCATCAACAGTTCATCAGTATGCACTTTGCGCCGCAGAGAAAGTTGTTTCTGAAGAGTCGAAGCCGCATCGCGTTTTGCAATAGGAGAAATGGCTCATTCGAGAGGTTCTAGTGCCATTACTTGACAAGTTTGGTTCCTTTAGATTCCATTGGCACAAAATGCATTCATGGCTCAAGGGCAATCGCTGCATTGACATTGATCGTTCATTGATGAAGCAGTTATAAGTATTTCTGCATTCGGTATTTTTGTGTTGATGTGATTATTTACCTGAGAATGTCCGCCTTTTGAGCACGTGTTTTAAAGCACTCTTCACTCGTACAAGTACCACACTGTACATTCCAGAGGACGCAACGTTTACGGCTCAACTTGATCATCCAAGTAGGAATGTGTCCTTGTTTCTTATGTAAATATTTAATGTTTATCGTTTAAAACAAACTTCTTCTTATCGCACAGTCGTTAAGTTGGATGACAAAGGCAGAATTTCTGTTCAGGAATTTTATATTTTCGACAAAACTCACAAAAATCAAGATGATCATCCAAATCCTCGACTCCCCCGGTGCCATCATTCGTTTTTCATTAATGCACAGTTTTTTAGGTACTTATATCAAGAGTGTGTTGTGAAAAGTTCTGGAATATTTTGGAATCTTTTGGAAGAACCAACACACTATAGGCCGCCAGCTTCCTCAATGATTCTTTTCCGCAAAACGCACTGACTCCAAAGTAAATTGTAACAATATATTTTTATACACTATCTACGTGTTTCGTGTAAAATGTTGACATCATCAGGAGTAAATGTAATCTGAAGTTACAAATTAAATACAGATCACAGATTAAATACAGGGGAATGGGCTAGAAGGAAGTGGGAGAGTGTGTGAGAAGTTTATTGGAATTAGGGATTACAATATCATTAGCCGGGAAAGACCGGTTAAGTGGGAAAATATTCAACAGAGGGTTCATAATTTTTTTTGCTTATTAATTATTTCTGTTTTGGTATTAACATTTTTCCTTATTTCTAAGATTTCAAAACTATTTATCTGAGTTGCCTTATAATCCGTGTGTAGTATTTTAAGTTCTTAGTTAGTATCAAATGTATGATCGTTTTTTTTAATAAATGATCTGCGAACTCAGATTCGCTGTTATCATTTAATTTATCGATAATGTCGATAACTTGTCATCGTTTTACAGATATATAATATGTTACCACCGCTGCCAGCCAGACACTGACACCAACATGTGGTCTTGGTGCGTGTTTTTAAAAAGTTTCACCTGTTTTTATTCTCTATTTGGTAATTAAACCGTGAACTGAGGTGTTCGTGTTATTATCTCGTCAGGCAATGTCAATTATTGAATTGAAAAGTCGTAAGAAACCTATTGAAACGGTATAATGTGGTCAGCATCCATTTAAATGTTAGACTTTGAGAATTCTCATCACAATGTAACGTTTCATTGTTTCTTTCTCATCAATTTTTTTTCTATGACTTGTTACAAACTGTAAATCTATACAGTATGAACAATATTTATTTTATTTTTATTTTATAAAATGACGTTGGCAATAATTATCTAAAAATATCGCTGTGGAGTGCAAAGTTAGCGTATGGATGAAATTATTGTTAATATGCATTTTTAATTTCGTTATTCGTTTTTGCGCTCTTTCTCTCTTTCTTTAGGCAACGTTTCGGACAATTTTTTTTAAATAATCTCTATATTCTTTTAAAGTTGATGTAAAATTTGTATTGACCTCCTCTCAGTTAAAATGTTATTGATGAGATTTAACTGGACCCCTCCCCCCCATGTTGAGCTCTTGTAATTAATGGATGCCCCCTAAATAGCTGATTCGATCAGCTGTCGGTCTAAATATGTCTATTTTTTAAATTTATGTTTTATGCAAATCCAATTTCTGCATGCTAATAATGAATGGTTCAACCTTGCATTCGTTCTTTATCTTTTTTCCGATCGATTGGCGATCAATGCGTCAATTCTGCCCACCCTTGACTCCAAAAGCAATGAATACATTCGATTTCTCTAATTTGCCTGTCAGACTAACATTAATTATGTATCTTTATTTATGCGGGCAAAAGTAAAAGTATTGTTTTTGATCGCGCTTCTTCGACTTTCAACGTTATTATTAACAGAAACGGCGTGACTTATTCCAGTTTACTTTGTAGCTAATTTTGCCATTCGATTTGAATAGCGCCATTTTTTACCATAATCTTTGGGAAATCAACCGTTGAATTTTATACCTTTTTTTAACAAAAATACAAGAAATATATATTTTCCTCCCTGTGATAAGATAATGAAAAGAATTATATTATTAGAAAAGCGTAATATTATTAAATAACAAGAAGGCCGGTTGTAAAAAACAGAATAATATTACAAACAACAACAGATAAGTTGCTGTTATACACGTGTTAGAATAAACTCCCTTTTATGGACTTTTTATATTTATTCAATTCGCAATAGAAGATTTCCGCTTTTGATATCATGTTGTTGTAATTTTTAATCGTTGAAGATAATATTAACTCCTCTCAAAAAATGTGAAAAAGAAAAATCAGAAAAATATTCTGTCGCATCTAGGAATTGAATCCAGGAACTCAGCCTTGCCGTGAATTTGCTAATTATTACATTGTCTGTTCAACGAGAATTTTTTTTTCAGTTTTTTTTTTACATTGATCCACTTTGATTGGAATATGTGGAGTTGAATCTTATTTAGCATATCCGGACGCTGAATTTTTTAATATTATCTCTATTTTATTATTTGCAGAGAATATAGCAATACGGGGCGTGCTGGGGCTTTTATTCTTGTGAATGGACGCTTATTCAAAGACTTAGGTTCTTTATAACACACATGACTATTTATTGATGAATTGTGATTATAATAATACTTCTGAGGACGAACACCCTTCCAGGCTGAAGGCTAGTGATCTGCCGAGCTCCCGAAACCTAATGACGCGATACATTTACCTTCGGTAACCTTCGGCACTACTCGGCAACGAGACCATGAGACCCGAAGAGCCCATAGATAGACTCCTGTAGTAAAGTAAGAATTAAATCACAGGCTTGTATGATACATTACAAATATTATTGTTAACTAATTTACGTATACAAGAATAATGCATCCATATGATACCTCTGTAAATTCAATGAATCAATTTTAAAACATGAAGCTGCTTCTGTATAATTATTGAAACTTTTAAATGATTTGTCTCAAAGAGATTTTAAGAATTAGTTTTGAATTGCTTAGATTTTGTATTTTGGGATTGTCTTGTCGTTATAATTCATAATCGAAAGCGTTGCTGTAAGGTCGTTTCTACTTGTTGACCGTGTGACCGTGACTTCAAACTTGGCGAGTAACAAACAGAGAGTGAACGTTACGGTGGTTATGATCATTACGCTTCACTAATTGCGTAAAAACGAAAGTATATCAAGTACTCCGAAAAACAACCTTCCAATCTTCGATGTTTTTGTTTATTTTATTATTATTGATATTGAAGCTATTCAAAGACGTTTGAAAATAAAAGTAACCGTTGTAGTAAAGCTGGCATTCACCCGAGTCTCGAGCTGTTAACTTTTACCAATGGTCCATTGGTCGAGCCTCAACACCGGTACCCCCGCACGCCTGTCACCGGCAGAGGCGTGCATTTAGTATGGCCCATAAGCACTGCCTTCCCTACCGTACATTAAATTATATTAAAATTTATAAAATTATTGCAAGAAATCATTCTACACTTTCTTGAAAATAAGCGCAAGTCAAATCGCAGCAACACGCCCGTCCTATTGTAACGCTTCAAAAGCAGGAACTAGATATGCCAAATGACGCACTTGTCGTAATTTTCAAATGTTGTCTGTATTTTACACAAAAAAGTTGATGTGTGCGTAATGCGCATTCAAGGGAAGCCTCGTTTGTGTTAGTGTCGAAAAAGGCCGTGCCTTTCGATTTTCGATACTAAATGCAAATGTAGCAATCAGTGCCATCTGTTGGTACCTCTATTAATTAGTACAACTTTACTAGAGGGGTAAGACTCTCGACTAGCAATCCGAAGGTCGCGGGTTTAAAGTCTTGCGTGCGTAAATAAATATCTGTTTTTGTTTTAATTTTCACGATTTCTTAATAGAATAATATTTGATTTTAAAAATATTGGCTTTACGTATTTAAAATGATAAATAGTACTTATATTTGCGGCACGTTCCAGAGTGGGAGATACTCTCAGTATCATCCTGGTGTAGGACCACCATTCAGAATTGAAACATTGCTTAAAAAGGCTTTAGCCGTGTTAAGTGACCAGATCTGAATACCTCAACGTATTTTTCTTACCCCAACTGAGGTTGCCATAGTCTCAATGTTTCCAGATGGTTGGGGAAAAAAAAAGATTTGCAGTAATTGGCTTGTAAGGGTTAGATATTTAATGTGGCAGGTAATCCCAGATCCCATCAAGAATCGGCTAATTCCAACAGCTTTTTTTACAATAGCTCCATACAGGAAGCCCTGAGGAAATCAATTTTCCTCGGGGCCTATATCATCTTTTGGGATACTGTGTGGAGGGTCTTTTTGGAAAGAAAGGAGAAGAAGTGCTGGGAAGGAAAAAGGCATGCGGGGTGGATAGCCATTCCTCCCACGCAAGGCGATGGGTCGAGAGAGGTTGGCTGGATAAATCAAACGATCCCCTCAACCAGTCTCACCCGATACGGTCCAGCACGCAGCAGGTGGGAAAAGACACGAACCATGAACGGGCACCCCTGCTAAGTCACCAAACGTAGCGAATCACTTCGGATGTTGGTTATCCAATAAATGGTTCCTGGGGCGGCGGTACTCATACCCACCTCCCAAATTGTGTATTAAAGACCATTCTTAGAGAAAACTTGGCACATCTGTGTACATTTTTTTTCCTCTTTTTGATTAAAAACTCTACACGCCACTGGTCACTGGTTTATAGTAATTTACTTCTGTGTCCACTCAACCACTAACTATTATACGTTCAGATATTTCTCCACTCACGCAGTCAATCGTCATAAATAATAATAATGCAGGTAGAATGTGTAGATGAAGATGTCATTCCTGACGAGCATTTCCGATTTCTGCACCGTAGGCAAAAAAATAAAAATGTGATTTTGACAAAGCAGTTGAGTGTAAATTTTTTTTTTTTGTTTTATCTTTGTGTTTATTATAATTTTGTATTCCCACAAAGTGTTTGCTACATGCGAAAAAGAAAAAAAATCAAAATCAAAATATAACAGTTTAATACACTTAGTATTGTTAAAATTTCTAGTTAGCCTAGTTATAAATACCAACATTTTTAAGCCCTTATTACAGATTTCTGTTATATGGTTAACAAATGAAAGATTTGATTAAAAAAATGTAATTTTTAAGTCTATTAAAATCGTATAAAATTCCCTAAATAGAAAATATTCGCAAGGTATGCTCTGAAAATTATAAAATACACACCTGGTTATGTTATTGGTGTTGCAGGTATGAAGAAATTTAAATTTTGAATATTAATTTGTATTCCCCAATTACTACCACTCAGGCCTCGATCAGCAGAAGAAAAGCGAGCTCAAATCCAGGTCGCAGCAATAACCACTTTTCTCATATTACTTACATATTTCTGTTAATATAATATTATAATTTATAATGTTGCATGTTTTCAAAGATTACGCAGAATTGGCAAACTAACCAGCATATTAATTAGAATATTTGTACACAATTTCTGACATTTGTTTTCAAGTCATGATGATGACTGCCATGAGTTAACTATAAATTACCCATCTTATAATATAGTAAATCAGCGGTGCGTTCCATTCAAAACGTTGCCAATGATGGCTTGCTTGTTTTATAATACTAATAACGTTATGTCATGTTTTGCATTGTCTTCAATAGATTAAAATAGTTATATAATTTATAGCCCACAAGTAAAGTTAGTTTTTTGTTATAATGTATGTTATGTGAAAGTCCCTTATTAGATTTTATTTGTATTATTAAGTTTATTGTAATAGATGTAAATAAAGTATTGATTTTCCGAAATAAATAAAATTAAATATGAAGTTCTAAGACAAAGCCAACGTTAATAAACCAGGTCACAACATAAATGTATAATTACCGCAAGGTCGCTCGTTTTCTAGATAACTTTTCGTCACCTCATTTGGATAGGATTTTAGCTTCACTTTACCTTGTTCTGAGATTTGAGGGCCAAAGTTCGCGATGACGTTCCTCATTATCTATTTACCCATTTCTGATTTTGTGTGTGAATCTTGTGTAAAGTATTTTGATTGAATATATTTTAAAGGAAAATATTTAGATAGAACCTATGCTTACCATTTTAGCATAACATGCAAATAGAGGTTTTAATTACATTTATCTAGGGCCACGTCCCATTTAAATATGATAAACTAAATGCTTTACACAAAATCAAAAATTGGTAAATAGATTATTAAAATTCGTCTTTGCAAACTTTGAAACCTCAGAACATGGTATGGCGATGTTAGAAGTCAATCCAACCAAAGTGACAAATTATAATACATCTCGTGACAACGATCAACTGTCAGATACAAACAATATATTCAAAAAATAGAGTGATGGACCTTGTAAAACAAATGGAGCTCGATTTTCGAATTTGTTTTTACAAGTATGTACGGAAATAGAACACGCACGGTTCTGCAAATTATTTTGGTTATAGAAACGAGCAAAAGAAATGGCTTTTAATTCAAAGGGCTTTTAAAAAAAATGTCAGTCAGAACCTTGTCCATTTGAAGTGACGCTTTGGAGAAAAATACATGTGTTTTTATCAAAGTTTTAGTTTCTTAAAAAATGTATTAATGTATGTGTAGTGTAGATATATATTTTTAATTAGATAATATGATTTGGTCTAAAGTATTATCGTAATTAATTTTTGAGTTATTATCTCGTGTTGCGCTTCCTCTTCCTTTAGTCGTTTACGTTTCGAACAGCGTTACGGTGTCCATCAAATCTGCCCTGATGATTTCGTTGCCCTAAAGTCGCTGTAAAACCCATTTTTGCGGTGTGTAATGCTTATTGTTTCAGTATTTCGTAATCATGTGTAAAAATAACTAATTTTTAATGTCGAATCTGTAGGGAATCTGTACTTTATTTTCACCAACTACCCTTTTAATGAATTCAAAACAGTCGTGGCTCCGTCGTTTCGATAAGTTTTTTTTTATCTCATGTAATATCATTGTCAGTGGTGTTGTAAGCTTAATTTCCTTCCATATACCAACAAGAACCACTCGATCTAACATTCCGTTTGATTGCGATTCATTTAGATACTCGCTTGCACCAAGATTACATTCAGTTGGCAATACTTTCTCAGAAATAGTTGATACGTTCAACTACACTGAAAATAGTTATAAGAAGGCTATAATAACATACTTCAATAAAATAATTAATGTTAGCATAATACTAATCTTCTGCGTGGGTTCTACATAATTAAATTAGAATATTCTTCATGATTACAAAGTTATTGTGTTTATCACACGTTTTATAGGCGTCTTTATAGGCGTAAATTGTGAATTAATAAAAAAATATTACGACGTATTGAATTTCATATTAATGTAGGTGAATATATATAAATATATATTATAAATCGAAAATCAAATTTACCTTATTTTAAAATCCGGTTCCTTTCCCAAGTGAAATTAAAATCACAATAACAGTAACATCCTTCGAACTTTTGATAATATTTATAGTCAATAAATTATATTTTCACTTTCTGTATTGGCACGCACTCGAGTTATTTTCCATTGGCTCATCGAACGCACTTAAAAAAAAAAAATATTACCAAGATACGAAATTTGCGTAAAACAACCGCCTTTTACCGCGGAATTTACATTAATTCTTACGAAGCACTGCTGATTTATTGATAAAGAAAATATGGCTTTATTTTTATTTTCGATTTGTTTATCAAGTTGATTGGTTGGGTTGAATTGGGGTGTGTTATTAAATTTATTGCATTTAAAATCACCCTTAAAATGTCGGTCTCTGTTCAATTTTTAATGAAAATCTATGAATATGAAGTAGGTACCTAGCCGAGAACAGTTTATTTTTTTCGATCGCCACCCTGTTTTGCGTGTTTGAAAATGAAACGTTCGAAAATTTGGCGGGCTGTCATCGGAAAAGCGCGGCAATCGTTTCGATTGGTCGTATCGCGTACTGTTCGCCGAGTCCGTCCCGTTCCGCTCGCTACTCGGAAGAAACTGAAGCGCTCCGACCGAAGGCGCTGTAATGTGCCTTGCGTCTTGTGTCTAGTGCAGACTAGGGCAGGCGGTTTACCCAGTTCTTGCGTTACCTCTTTCTTTCCCAATAGAGGTGAAAGAATTGCTCTAAAAGTTTTTATTGCACGAGGATGTGTAGAAGCAATTTTCTTCATTGATTAATTCTGTCGTACTTGGTGTGAAATTGAACAAACATGTTTAAATATCTAAATTCCTTTTTTTTTTTTTTTTTTCAAAAATCCAAGACCTACTAAGGTCGACAAAGACTAAGTTTCCTCTGGAAACAGATGGAGTATATAAACTCAGCTGTTCCGGATGTGACAAGGTCTATGTAGGCCAGACAGAGCGGACGATCTCCAAAAGGATTTCGGAACACTTTCGTGCTTGTAAACTTGGCCACCCTGACAAATCGGCAATCGCCGAGCACTTAATCGAAACCGGCCATTACTTTGGATTTGTTCCTGAAGTCCTGGGAAGACCCAAAACTTACAGAGCACGCCTAATTACGGAGGCAATTGAAATCCATAAAAACCCCATCAATATTAACAGAGACGACGGAGCTAAGCTCAATAGTTCTTGGTATCCAGTAATTGACGGCTACACCAAAGCTAAACGCAAAAAACCAAGCTGAATTTTTTCTAACACCAGCTCGTAGAGAAATGGAGCTGGCAGCACGGTATCGCTTCGACACACATAAGTAAACACACTCACCAATATCATTTACTCATCTGCCCTGATGATGGACACTGTAACGCTGTACGAAACGTTGGATAAAGAAGGAGGTAGCGAAACACGGCATAACATCCCAAAAATAATAACAAAAATACTTTTTGGCCGTGAAAACCTAAAAACATACCTGATCTAAATTCCTTCTTGAAAAGATGGTTGGGTTACGAATAGCGGGTTCAAATCCTGGCGCTCGCAAGTAAATTGTATTTTAATACAAATGAAAAAACTCTTTTTTTAAAACCACTTTATTTGATTTATACACATCGACCGGTTTCGGTTGATTTCAACCTTCATCAGGACAATAAACTAAATTACACTACAGAGGTTACACTTATGAGGTAAATAAGAGAGGGAGAGACCGTCAAAGAAAGGCTGGTGGAGGGGCAGGGGGGGGGGGGTTGCGTAGGGAGAAGGAGAACAACTTTAAAATCGGACTTTCTTTTTCATTAGCTGCAGAGGTAAATAATTCCACTCAGGACCCGTGTCATCTTTGGGGATGCTGTGAGTCTTTTTAGAAAAGAAAGGAGAGGAGGTTCTAGGAAGGAAAAGAGTGTTAGGGGTGGATAGGAATCTGGGGGTCAGTGTGTCCAGGAGTGACGGATGCATGATACACCCCTCTCACTGCAAGGCGATGTTTCGAGAGAGTACGGCTAGAGAAGTCGGACTCCCCCAACCATTCTCTCCCGATCCGGCCTGCCATGCAGCTGGTGGGCAGATCCATCCACCATCAAGATCCGGACAATCCTAACCCCATGAACCCAGGCACGCCTGCAAAGTCACAAACGTAGCGAACCACTTGGGATGACCTATGGCAGTTGATTATCCTATAAATGGTTCCCGGGTAGGTGGTACCCATACCCGTCTCCCAAATTATTGTTGATTAATTCTAACTTCTGTTCGTTTAAAATTAGGCAATTTTTTCTAATTGATTTTTTTATTTCTAATATTTATAAATTATCAATCCGCATTCCTATTCTATTTTTCATCGTGTTAATTAATGTGTATTTTATTAATTTGCGTTTTTTCACAAATTATTCATTTGAAATAATATAAACCTTACCTACTAATAAACGTGTTTCAAAATTTACACAAATGATAAATTAAGGTATCGTAAATGGTTGTTAATAAGTTGTGTAAAATTTAAAACAGGTTTATTAAAATATATAGTATATTTGCGGAACATTACTGAGTGGTAGATGCTTTCAGTGTCGCCCTGGTGAAAGATAGTTTTAGCCGTGTTTTGTGACCAGATCTGAATAGCCAGGCACTTACACACCTTCCTATTTCCCATCTCCTTCCTTTCCTTACTACCTTCAGCCTCACGACATAACCCGATTGGGGATGCCATAGTCGCAATGTCTCCAGGTGGTTGGGAGCAGTTGTGACGCCTGAACCTCTCTCACCTAAATTTATTTTTTACTTCATGTTAGTGGTGTTTTCTCTACAGCTAAACGATTAAAAGAGGCGATATGGTACGCACTGTACGAGCACCTAGTATGTATATCATAATATATCGATAACTTACATCACTATATAACAACATCGATATAATAATCGTATCGGGAACCGGCATCATTCAACTGTACGGCTGTGATCGAACTGAAGGGAGAAAGTTATTGGAGACGTTGCTTATGATATTGAACATTTCGGCAAAAGGATATATTTAACACCTTTATGCTGCATTTACTACGCATGCAGAGATTAGTATTTTTGATGCGGTTCTTGAGATTTGCGGATTAGTAGTGTACGTGACTTACGACTGCTGTTGCGATGTTTTTGTAAAGTACGTCAAACTATACAATCAACCCCACAACACATCAGAACCGCATGACCCATATCTCGTCTCATCTGAGAATTACATCTATTTAGGAATAAAGTATTTCAACAATCTTCCGATTGAAATAAAAAAAATCAAAGACATCAATAAACTGAAACTCAAACTGAAGCAACACTTCATCAGGAATAATTAATTAAATAATTACCTGTTTTTCTCTTTCTTTCTATTTATTGTCAATCTATATTTATTTCTATATAATTTAGATTTTTCGAATTTCTCTAAAGTGCACAATATTTTAGTATGTAACCATATCCCATTGTATGTACATCTTCACATATAGATGATCCAGAAGTTTCAATTGTTTCCATTATATAATGTTATATAACCTATTGCATAATGTTATTCTATTTCTGTCATAATTAGTGTAACTCGCTCATCAAGCACAAGAACTAGCTTCTTTGGTGAGACTGCAATTTTAAAGAATTTCTGAACCAATATGTAATTTATATTAACCCACTGTAAACTTATATATCTATATTAAATAAAAAAAATCTTCTTCCCACTTTTTTTACATTAAATCCACACAGGAGGTCCTGAGAAAAGTAATTTCCCTCAGGGCCTATGTCATGCTGTGTAATATTGTGTAATAATATGTGTAGAGGGTCGTTCCGAGGAGAGGAAGGAGTGAACATTGGTCTTGAAGAAAAAGTACACAGAAGCCGGCAAATTGTTCCGCAGCCGAGCTGTTGTTTTCAAAAACGAGTCGAAGAAGCGACCCGTTCCGATGGTATCAATGAAGCTGGTTTCTCGGAGCATCTTTCATTGAAATATGAACAAGGATAGCATTCCCACCCGACGCCTGTGCTCTAAAGATTGCAATCCGTTTGTTAAGATGGGAAAATCTATCAAACGGACCGCCCGTTTCTGCACAGAGTCGAGGGCTTTTCAGGTATTTTGGAGCCCCAGACCAGTGGCGACTGCCGAATTGAACCGTGGGGCGCACTTGTGATTTGTACAGGGCTATCAGTTGTGTACTATTAAAGTATCTGCGGGCCCTATATAGTACGCCCAGTATTCCTCCCTATCCCCTGATCTATTCGGGTCGGGGACCCATCGCTTCTACAAGACTCCTCCGGGCGACCCTGTATTGGTCTTCTTTAGAGACCTCCGTCCACTGCAATTCCACCCTCTCCCCGCACAACCTCCGGAGTTATTCCAACTTTGCCTGGACGTCTTTCTACCGAAATTTCCTCCAGTATTTTATGCGAAGTCAGTCTGCTGGCTTTCGAAGTAGGTCATATATATCTAAACCACCTGATGATTATCATATGTAGTGACCGACCGAGCTATCGGCCAAGAAACCCGTTTTTTGCCGCTTTCGCCCAAAAATTAACCGAAACCGAAACTGCGATCGTAATTTGTTGGATCACGTTCGGCTCTTCTCGGGCAAGTGTGTATTATGGCTCATGAATAATTTTAAAAAAAAAAATTTTTAATGAGAAAAACTCTCTTTTTTTTATAACTTTTGAAGGTTATAAAGAAAAAATAATAATATAAAGTTATTATATGGTTAAAAAGAACTACTTGAAGATAATATTAATGATTCTAAATATTTGAAATATGAGATTGACAAATATGACGGTTTGACAGAAGGTGGCAATAGCGAAATTGGAAAACGCGCACGTCCCGGTTAGACGAGAGGTCTGGGTTCGAGTCCCAGTTGCGACTATTGTTTTTTTTCTGTTTTCTGTGTCTTGTTTTCTTTCATATTTTCATTTAGATTATAAGTGTTATCTTCTTCTTCAATGATAACTTTAAAAATGTTTAAAATAAAGATGTGAAATAGAGTTTTGTAATTTTCAAATATTATTTATTTTTTTCGTAGTGCATCGTTTTACACTAGACTGATTAGTTTTCTATACTTTCCTATTTTATATACCTTTTCTATTTTTGTAATTCCTTTAAAATTAAAGTACCTACAGTGTAGTTAAAAGCTTCAGTTTCTGTTTCGGCTGAAACGTAACACTGTTGGAGCATTAGCCGAAATTTTGTTTCGGTTTCGGCCGAATCATAACACTGTTAGAACATAAACCGACATTCGGTTTCGGTTTTCAGATGAAACATAACACTGTTAGAACATAAACCGAAAATCGGTTTTGGTTTCGGCTGCAATTCTGGTTTCGGTTGGTCATTACTTATGTGTACCCAATATAAAATTGCACGTCTTTATAAGTTTGTGCTGCGGCGGCAATCGGTCCAATTTATGACTATTTTAATTTTTTATGTCATGTAATGAAAATTGTTCTTTTGAATTAATTAATTAGTGACTTCGCTCCACTTATTGCAACTTAATGCAATATTTGCACAATGGTCGAGGTGGAGGTATCAGTTCTCGTATACGTGCATTTTACAGCGTTTACAAAGCCTCTCCGCCCCCATAAACTTGTTACATTGCGTGGCGTGGCCATTCGTTCTAGCTTTACTGAAACAGATTAACCTGTTTGTTCCGAATAAATATTATACAATCGTGCAGGCGTCACAAGATGTTTTATGTGTCCAAGAACCGAACATCCTCCTGTCAAAGTACACCCATAAATAAGGCGATGCAACTATTCGACGATCTATGTTTTGTAAACATATTTGTAAGTAACACATATGAACAATTTTATGATTCTTTTGGTAACAAGTTCGACAGTAAGCATAATATAACTATCAAGATAACCTCTTTTCATTCAACCGATTGCGATGAAACTTTAGTGATTTGTTGTAAGCATGCCCGCGAAGGTTTCTTTATATGCTGTTGAGCTCTGGCATTATGGAACCCAAAATTTAATTTAAATATGTGACGCGCGAGTTGTTTCATAAATGTGTGTATTTCATATAGTTTAGCGTCTGGGAGGGAAGGAGGATGGGGGTGGGAAGGAGGGGAGGAGGGGGAACGAACGAGGGGGGATTCGCGGGAAGGAGAACGAGAGAGGGGGGGAAGACATGGAATATGTAAGGATAACGCGGAAGAGAAAGGGAACGTGGGCGAGAACGGTGACACATGGGAGAGAACACGCAGGAGTGGGGCGACGGAAGGGTGGGGAACGAGAGGGGTCAGAGGGAAGGATTGCAAAGGAAACATAGTAGCGGTAGTGGATAATAAGGGGTAAAATTGGAAAATCCATACTTGAAATATTGATATACATAGATGCATTTCTCTGTTTACTTTTCATTCAATATAGTATCGTAGTTGAATTGCTTTATATTACTTCTCTACTATAAAGATATACATATATATATTGCATGGGCGTAGCTATAGCATTCACACGGGGAGTTCGCCCCTAAGGGAGGGTTCGATCCTCCTCCTGTGAGGCAAGGAACTTCTACCTACTATAACGTTATATACAGGGTGTTAAGGGACGTACTTGACTTACTTTAACCAGTGATTCCTGACCTTATTTGGAGTAAAAAATGTAAATAAATTTTTTGTCTCCGGTGACATTTTTGATGTTTTTTTTTTTTGGACAGTTGGAGGCGGGGTAAGGGGTGTTTCGGCTACTCGGCGGAGTGACCAGTGACGACATGCGAAAAAAAAAATTTTGTTTGATTTTGAAGAAAAATTTTTTGAAAAAAAAAAGTCACCAAAAAAAGTCACCGGAGACCAAAATTTCATTTACATTTTTTACTCCAAATAATGTCAGGAATCACTGGTTAAAGTAAGTCAAGTACGTCCCTTAACACCCTGTATATCACATTGATAAAAAAAGATGCTACAAATGATGTTGTCATAATTTCCAGGAAAGTAATCTACGAGTACTATTCTCTTTTTCTATCCAATCTGTGTGGCTGAAGAGGGGGTTTGAATCCCCTATGCCCTCCCTACCCCTTATATACGCCCTTGACCATTTGTTTGCTCATCAATTTGTATATTAGCACATTGAGTCTTTTTGGCCATTAGTGTGTATTTGAGTCTTTTTTGATCATCTTCCATATCAGTCATTAATTCTTCGAATATGAGCTGATGGTCGAGAATCCGTTTGAAAATTTGAAAACAATCAGATTTTAGTAGAGTTGGTCTTCGATAAATTAACAAATTCCACGGAAATCTGAAAAGTTCGAACCCAGAATTCGAAAAACAAGAAGTTGAGTGAATATATAACAAAACTAGTTTTAAACTTTTAAAATAAACAAGAGTCTAATTTTCGGAGCCTGTAGATCTACGACGCTCTTCATTGGGAAAACATGATTTGGGAATAAGATGAGAGATAGAAAACAAGGGACTTTGTTGTTGCGACATAACTAGTTTGATAGTTTATAATGATCTAGTAACTAATCCGTTAACACGGCGATACTGTGAATACTACAACTCTATCGTGGTATTTTAGAATCTGCCCTGATGTTGGACACTGTAACGCTATCCGGAACGTTGGCTAAAGAATGAGGTAGCGCAATACGGCAAACACCCCAAAAGCAAACAACCAAAATTACGTTTTCTTTATTTTTTTATTATTAGGGCTATTTTATATTTGTCGATTGCGTGCTTAATGGCATCTGTTGTAGAACATTAAAATTAATGTGATACTTAAAAGAATTCATAATCTTCTCTTTCGTAGATGGAGCGAGTTTAATTATTTTACGGAAAAACACCTTTTACAAAATATGCTTTAAAATATTAAAATGAATTATTTGTTAGCGCCCGTAAATAAGCAATATGGGCTCAATGGCTCAGTGGCTGAGTTGGCACCGCGTTACAGGAGTTTTTTAATTAATGTCAGGTTATTCGTAATCCGGGAACGTATGTCTTAGAAAAATAAATATTTAGCAATTTTTGTTTCCCTTAAATAATTAAATGAGTGAGCAGATTATGAATTCTTTTAAGTATACCCTTCATAAGTTCCGAAGCAAAAATTGTGAAAACATGTTTAAATTTGAATAAAATAAATCAATGTTTATTAATTTATAAATGGGTTAACAGCGCAAATAAATTATCTATTTAATTTCGCAACTCCCATTATTTGATGCGTAACTTTAATAATGTCAACATTTACTGCATACTAAATAGTAGCCTACTAATGTATATTTTATTGCGTTATTAAATTTTATTTCATTGTGACCATATATTTTGCATTATGTCGTAAAAATGATTGACCAATTTTATTTCCGAAAGGTCAGTTTTTAATTATTTTTATACATGTTGCATTTGGAGATTTCTCCTGTTACAAAGTTCTTAATTTATTTTTTTATCGTTTTGTGGCATGGAAATTTTTTTATTTTTATCGACGTTACAAAAGGTAATTACCAAAACTTTTGCTTCCTACAAACAGCTGTAATTTCTTAGACATACAAAATCATACATTATTCCATAATCTTATAGAAGAGGCCCAATTACACTTTTTCTACGAAGGGCTTTCCATTGAAGTATTTTTAACCGAAAAGTTAAACAGAAAGAAGTGTGGTGTGCCCGAAGTGAGCCCAATTTTTTCTTACTTCTACATAAATTTTTCAACCAACATTTTAAAATGTCGAAATTCTTTTTTAAACCGATCAGTTTCGGAGGTCCATCTGTGACTTCCCGCACCAAGTCGAAAGATGTAATATAACTTTTAACGGGCATATTTTGTCGGTAGACCAAATATTTATAATAAAATCCAAATAAATGGAATATTTCTGAACGCATCTGAAAACTATTAACTGTAATCGAAATGTGATGAAATACGCTTTCAAAATTTTTAATTCGAAATAAACATTTTTTTTTTAAATATAATGAAAGGTTTAATGCATAGTGTTAAAAATGAATCATCTTGCGTTTTTTCTAACTAAAATTACCGATAACGAAAAAAAAATACATTTTTTATTATGCAATTGTTTAAAAAAGTTATCTTCAACTTACCTTTTTGTCGTTTAATGAAAAAATAATTGTTTCAAATTGCGGTCGCAAACTTTAGATTCATAAAGTTCTACATTTGAATTATTTTGCAGTTAACTTCTAGATTTGAATATAAGGCGTGGCGTTTTTTTTTTCTAACACCGTTTAGAATATATTTCTAACCGTAATAGTAATGGAAACAACGATTTCTATAAGACCTATATGAGTTTTTGCGAAAACCGAACAAATTAGCCTGACGGGTTAAAAATCGATATAGGTCGTAGGTACTTGTAAAAATTATCGTACAGTATATTGTATTCAACTCACAGTTGGAATCCGGGCAAATATGTTATGTCCAACATTTTTTTTTACTTTTCAAAATCACTTCCATAAGTCGATATATTCTCAATAAAGCTGTCGATACGTTACAGCAGACAGTCGTTACGTCTGTGATTCATGGTTATTTAGTGTTCTCATGTCAAACTTTCGTACGACGCACTGAAGACCTTTCACTTACCACTCGATCTTTCACGTCGCAATGGAAAATTGCGAATATCATAAAATAAATCACTTCACTCCAGCAGCAGCTGTGCTACGAACTTGTAATTTATTTTTTTGCCATTGGAAGGTCAATTTCTCACTTGCTCAATTAATTCTATTATATTATTAATTGTTGTTTGGTCAATCGAAACATTCATTGTAAAAACGTTTATAGAGACCCACAAAATAAAGATAATTTTTGAATTTACATCAATTTAACCCACAAATTGGGGAAACTTTAAAAGGGTAATAAACATTAATAATTTCCGTCATTTTACTCGAAAATCAATATGGGCAAAGGTGGGCAACCATTTATTGGATAACCAACACCTCTGCCACAGGTCACTCCAAGTGTTTCGCTACGTTTGCTGATTTATAACAGGCGAAACAGCTGTCATAAATAAATAAATAAACTGTTTTTATAAATTAAATAATATTATTGAACGTATAAAAGAAATAAAAATTAAAATGAAGTTCTAGAAATGGACCTTGATAACAATAAATAAATAATTTAACCCGCGTTTATTCTTAATACTGTATTTTCCCAACTATGTCTAATCTTTTAACTTCAATATATTAGTTCTACTATGAGCTACGAAATCTGTCCTTCGATTTTAATAGGACATTATTGTTAAAGCTATAGGAAACAGGAAATTAGAGTTAAAACACGCCTCTGGTTCGTAGGTTCTCATCGCTTTGTAATGAAGCAATTAACATAACATTTAATAGATAAATATTGTGTAAGAGCTTGCATGGGAATTTTTAAGTAGAGAAAATATATAGAACTGGTCAAACGTGTGTTGTTCAAGAAGTTATGGCGGTTTATGTCTAGTCTATGGTAAAAATTATAATTGCCCAGCCGATTTTCACAGCATTATTTTGTGGAAAAGAAAAATAACAAATTATACCTTGTAAAAATTTATAAACATGAAATTACGTAATAATTAATTATGCATTCTTTGTTTCAGGTATGGTTTTTCTCACTAATCGCTGACAATTGCTGAGGTTTGCTAATCTTCACGGAATACTTCGAAGGGTATGCAGATAATTATTTATCGACTTACGTACAATTTTTTTTATTACCTTTAATCATGCTTTTTCTGTTATTTAATATTCCTAGGAATGAATACTGATCTCTACTAGTTTTAATTTCCACGGCTTGGTACTTGCTTGTTTGTATACAAGTAAATTTAAATGATAATGAAGGATAATATACAGTGACCGCAACTTATGTAAATTCGCAGGTATGTACTTAAACGGGATATCTCGAAAATTAAATTTAAAGTTTTGTGCAATAGAATATGGCCAAACGTAGCTCCCAAATTCAATTGAAGGACGTATTTGAGATTTGTACAGAATTAGAACTGGTCACTTTTGAAGAATCTCCTAGCCCTTTACAAGTTCCAAATAAAATAGATTTTTCCCCGGATGCCTTCTCAAAGTTTTTTAGGGAAAAATCCATTTTGCCTCCACATCTCAAACCCAACCTCCAATATTCACTACCAATACCAAAAGAAATTTTTCTTCCTTCAAACTTAGGGGCCATCCATAAATTACGTCACGAATTTCATGATTATTTTACTTCCCCCCCCCCCCCCCGGCCCTGTCACAATCGTCACATTTGTGAGACCCCATAAATTTAAGTTGTGCGTTTTATTAATTTAGATTTTTACATGTGACGTCACAGAGATTGTAGAAATATATAATAAGTTTGTACAGCGCCCTTTAGATGATTTTTCACAAGAACGGCGCTATACAAATCATCCAATTAATATTATTATTTAGACATAAAATATGTTTTCATCTACTTCTTTTTTTTGCTCGAATTATCTATTTTGAATTACGAATTACTACACATTAAATCTGCCTAAGAATAAAATCGCACATTTTTTTTAAACACTTTAAACACAATTAAATAAAGTCATCTTCATCCTCGTAAAATTAAAGCTAAATTATTTTCTCTTATTGTTTTAGTCATATCCAATTTCGTCTATTTAATAATAATAGTACATTTATTATTTAATAACGTGACAATTATATTCATTCAACTTACTCGTGAAACGTTTGATAATATGTTCTTTATTGTCTTTGTTGACATCATAATATTATGTGGTAACAATGTGAATTTCGTAATCCCTGAACTCGCGCCGGTGTAATAAATTCTAATTAGCAATTAATTTATATAGCACCATTTAGTTCTACTTCACCAAATAAGCTATAATCTAATAGTCTGACCTATAAACATGACACATTAGCATAGATAAATCTAATATGCTTTGAAATTTTCACCTCCAAAGTGTAATATTAAGTAGCAGGCAGGCTTCAATTTGGGAGGCGGGAATGGGTACCGCCGCCCCGGGAACCATTTATCAGATAACCAACATCTCACAGGTCACCCCAAGTGGTTTGCTACGTTTGGTGACTTAGCAGAGGTGCACGGGCTCATGGGGTGAGGTTTGTTCGGGTTCCTTATACCCTTTTCCTTCCCAGAACTTCCTCTCCTTCTTCTCCTAAAAAGACCCTCCACACAGCATCTCCAAAGATAACGTAGGGAAATTATTTTCCTCAGGGCCTCCTGTGTGGAGCTAATGTAAAAAAAATCTTCTGGCGATTTGTGTTTTCACAATTTAATAATTAAAATTAATATAAGGTTAACATTTGCGGTACGTTCCAAAGTAGAATATACTCTCAGGATCGCCGTGGTGTAAGACCACCATTCAAAATTGAAACGTTGCATTGCTTGGAATGGCTTTAGCCGTGTTTGGTGACCAGATCTGAATAGTTAGGTACTTCCCCACCTTCCTCTCCCCCCTCTCCTTTCCCTCCCCACTACCTTCAACCTCACAACACACCCCAATTGGGGATGCCATAGTCTCACTGGCTTCAGACGGGAGTAGCCTGGCACTCTTGCGAGGTAGGTATGCGCGTAAAAAAACAGTACATTTGTTCCAATTTATTTTTATATTTTTCTTCCCAGCGCTTTATCATTTCACTTAGCAATACCTATCTAATAATTGCTGTATATTTTAAAAACGTTTGTTAATGACACGAATTTATCGAAATCGATAGGTAGCGACGTATAAAAAATTAAAAATTTGATTGATTTTAATAAATAGTAATTTAGTTAAACCGGACGGATTTGTACAAAACCTGTCGGCAGAGGAAATTAATTTTGTCGTTTTAAACAACTTTTTATCTGGATGAAAGCTAAAAAATTAAAAAAATTATGTAGTGTCGTAATTATTAAAAAAATATTTTTAAAGTACAAATAATTAGCGTTTTATAGTCTAATTCATGCGTAATATTTATGCAAGTCCCAGTGTTACTGCTTTTACCAAAACTTTTTTATGGCCTATTGGTTGTCAAATGGTGGTAAATTATCGTTTTTTCTGTTAATTAACTGTTTTCTTCAAGTGGCCCAAGGGGAAATAAAAAACCGAACAGGTTCCACCTGTGATTAAAATGACACTTATAATCAAAATAGATTTAGATAACATCTTTCGTGTCTCAACTCCGTACTGGCCTAGTTCATTACACAATTTTTGTTTTCTCTTACATTTAAATAATAATGTTATATCATTAAAACTTCTGATAAACAACTTTTGGACAGCAAATAAAAATAGTTTAATGAAAACAAATAACTTTGTGTACACCACTATTTAATTAACAATATCAACATGTTTCGAAAACTGTGTTTTCTTCGCCAGGATAATAAGTTAATTAAAAAAAAAATTAAAATTTAATATTATTAAAGTAATTTTTTTTTTTTTAATTTAATTTTAATTAACTTATTATCCTGACGAAGAAAACACAATTTTCGAAACATGTTGATGATATTGTTAATTAAATAGTGGTGTACACAAAGTTATTTGTTTTCATTAAATTAATAATGATGCCACATAGTGAATTTGCGAATTTTGAAGAAATAAATAAAAATAGATTTATAATAATTCTCTAAACCTCTGCTTGATTACCGGCTTATTGTTTTTAACTACGTTTGAAAAATAAGTGTAGTTCATGTAGTTTAGCGGCAGGGAGGGTAGGCAGGAGGCGGTGGCGGTTCGAGCACTTCTTTGATGATGGGGATCGATATTTTTTACGTATACCTACTGTATTAAATGATTGTATCATATTTTTTAAATTTGTTTCTTCATTTTATTTAATTGTATATTATATTTATTTGTTTCCAATTGTATGTGCCTAAATTCTTTTCATGCAAAAATACACCGCCTACAACTTTTACCAAATCAACAACAACCTTTAAGAGGAAACCCGGTCGCCGAGAAATTTTAACAGTAGGTATTTTACCAAGCTGTAACTGTCGCTCTTACTCCCTAAATAAAATCATCAAATCGAAGTTTTCGTTCTCCGTTTTTCTTCTTTGAACTCGACCGATTTTTTTAATAGCGGTATTAAAAGAAAATAACCTCTGTCTGAACGTTTTGGCCAGGGGGAGGGGCCATCCATGAATAGGAACACTAGGGGAGGGGGTCTCACAAATGTGACGATGAGTGACAGGGTCGGGGGGGAGGGTAAAAAATCATGAAATTCGTGTGACGTAACTAGATGTTGATGGCGTTCAAACCAGGCAATTTTAACGATTTTTGGAGAGTCCAACTCCTAAAAGCAGTAACTTATCAAAAAAAGCAAAACGTGCCGACACGCTAGTGATCGATATCTAGGTATAATATATTAAAAAATATTTGCACAAGTTTCCAAATTCAGACAGGAAACTGGAGAATACGTTTGTATGGACAAAACACCGCCCCGTTTTCTCTTAATGTTCAAAATTACAGTCTGTCTAATCCTAGAAACATTTCATATCATAACATATCATAAGCAAACGCGTTGGTGTGATGATACTTTATATGGAATGTCTTGCTTCATGTGCTGACTTTCATTTATTTCTTGTAGCTTTCCTCGTTATAAAATTAATGAAAAATCATGATTTATTATTACGTGAGTCGTGTCGTAATTGCTTTTAGAAAATATTGATTTTGTAACATATTGTTCCTCAAGGGCCTTTTTGATCCGACTTCAGATAACCGTGCATTCCGAATTTCTATTGTCATATTACTTCCCTTGATAAATTTAATTTTTACGCTCTTTAAAAATTCTGTGTTTTTTTTAAGATGATCTCTTTTCAGGTGCCGAGTTGGATAACTAAGTGTTTGAAATTCTCTTTACAGAAAAAATCGCTCAAGCTCAGAAATTTATAAAAAAACATATCTGTATTTAACATGTTGAAAAAATTTGCAGCGTTGCTTTCAGATATCTAGAGATTTTTGCTCTATTTTAAATAAGCTTACGTCATTTTTTCAAATATTAGCTCCCTCTTATCATAGGATGATAAGACTCTTAGAAAAAAAATTGAGGGATTAGGATTCAGATACAGAACACAATCTTAATTTATTCGAAAAAAAAGCATTTTCTTTTTGGCTTGTCATTTTTAAATATAAATACACATGATTTTGTAATATAATGTATGTGTATATTTGCTATCTTCATGTTCTCAAGGCAAATTTACATTTAAACTCTCTTATTATAAAACCCGTCACATCAATATATTTTCCACTTTCCCAGAACGCACGCATTGTTTTTTGTGCCCAAAAATTAATTGAATCATTTTAAATCACTTTTCCACTGTTCTTCATAATTATCGAAATACTCGGCTTTTATCATAGCAGCCGCCTTTTCCCCGATCATCATAGTGGGAGCATTTGTGTTTCCACTGACGATATCTGGCATGATACTGGCGTCTGCCACGCGGAGTCCTTTGATGCCTTTAACCTTGAGTCTAGGACACACCACAGCTTCGGGGTCGGAGGAAGGACCCATCTTCACAGTGCCAGCGGGGTGGTATAGCGTGCTGCCCAGGTGGCGAATCACACATTCCCAGTATTCGTCACTACGAAATACTAATTCACCCTGGCATGGGGAGTAGTTGAAGTTTGCAAGTTTTGCACCTGCCTTTTTAAAAACCGATGTGTTTTCTAATCTCTCTGCCTCGCGAATTCCTCTTATTATTGTAGCAATATCCTCTCTTTCACTAAAATAATTAGCATATATCAAAGGTTTATCGCAAGCGAATTTACTCTTTAAAAGTATTTCTCCTTTTGATTTTGGTTTTAGCAGAGTTACGAAAATGTGCAGGAAATCTGCATCATCATTAAATTTCTTATATGATTTGACGAATTCCTTGTTGTATCCATTCCTTACTACGAAATCCGTTAGATCTGGAGTATTAGCGGGTACAGTGTGAAAGTGATATTGGATATCAGGATATTTCGAGTTACCTTTGGTATCTACAAAACCAAGAACGTCCATGGTTCCTATAGAACTCAAGAATCCTCTACGGTTGGTGAGATAGTTAACAACTCCGTCAATGAAGTCAACGCCAGGTTGGTTAGGTCTTTCCATCTTGAAAAACACTGGCGCCAGTATGTGATCCTGTAAATTTTTACCAACTGGTAAGTCAGCAATAACTTCAATATCAAGAGAATTCAAATGATCCTTTGGACCTATTCCTGATAACATCAGAAGTTGTGGTGAATTTATTGATCCAGCAGAAATGATTACTTCTTTATTGGATCTTACAGTATATTCAGTTCCTTCAATTTGTACTTTGACGCCTGTAACTATTTTTGATTTGTCTATAAGGATTTTTGTGACGTATGCGTTCTTCACCACGTGCAAATTGCTCCTATCTTTCGCTGGACTGAGGTACGCAGCGGCACTTGAATGTCTCTCTCCATTTTTGATTGTACCTTGGGAACGGGAAAACCCTAAATAAGTGTCAGCATTCATGTCGGTTAGAACTTCGTGTCCCAATTCGGCCTGGGCTTCCAGTATACTTTGCGCGAAAGGACCGGAATCGTTGTAAGGTCCAACATTAAGGTAACCTTCTGTTCCGTGGTAGATTTTATAATTTCCCGTATTTGTTACCCCTTCGTCGTCGATGTGTTCGCCCTTCTTAAAGTATTTTAATACTTCTTCATATCCCCATCCAGTGTTACCTTTATCCTTCCAATCATCGTAGTCTCTGCGGTTTCCTCGTATGTATATCATTGCGTTGACTGCGCTTGTGCCCCCAAGCATCTTACCTCTCGGCCAAGAGCATCTAGAAGACTCCATACCTAAACAACTATTTCCGTCAAACTCAGTTTTGTACTGCCAATCAGCATCAGTTTTCAAAATTGATAAGAACATGTGAGGTATCTGAAAACAGAACAGAATGACTTACTAAAAACAGTTGAAAAGATTTGAAAAAAGCTGGATTGATTTGAAGATGTGGGAGTATATTACCTGGCTTTCCACTGGCGGGTCTCCTCCAGCTTCTAGAAGTAGAACCTTCCATCCCTGTATCTCTGACAGCCTGCTGGCCACCACGGCTCCTCCTGACCCTGCACCCACCACTATGAAATCGTACTCTTGAATATCTGGAATTTATAGATTAAGAACTTTATTTCACATAATATTTATTTATCGCTAATGAGTTTATTAAGTTGGTATTTTTTATCATCTTTATGAAAGGCGTGTTTTTATATTTTAGGGATTCTCAATTTCAAGACTCCTTTTAAGGGCTAGTAGATTATTAAATAAGGTTTTTAAGAGGCGTAACCGGAAGAAAATAACGTATAAATGCCCAACTTTTATAGAAGTAACGCCATTAGTGATGTATTTACTAAAACGCGTAAATATATCTTCAAAGATGGATTTGCTTTTAACATCTAAGCGCTTATTAATCTTTGCTTTTCATTTTGTTATTTTTACTTAGGTAATTTTTTTTTCCAAACCACGTAAAAATCCCTTGGCTTGCGGCATCTGTGATTGTAATTGGTAAACTATTTGTGCATGTTGTAACTTATAAACTGTTGTAATTGGTAAACTATTTGTGCATGTTGTAACTTATAAACTGTTGTAATTGGTAAACTATTTGTGCATGTTGTAACTTATAAACTGTTGTAATTGGTAAACTATTTGTGCATGTTGTAAATTATAAACTGTTGTAATTGGTAAACTATTTGTGCATGTTGTAACTGAATCAAACTTCGACTAAGAACGACCAACATTATCTTCATTTTCTTAACGCATATTTTTATCGGTTGGTAAGATAGCAAGATTCAAACCCGATGCTATCTAGATATAGTGTCTTGGATAAATTTTTAACCATTTTTATTTTTAATATGCGACATCTATTGATTTTTCTGCAAGTCTAGGATGAATATATATTTTTTAACTTAGTGGTTCAATACTCAAATTATATTTCGATTAAATGAAGACAATTTTAGCGAACTCAATCGAAAATCAGAAAAGATACTGTCACATCTAGGCTCATTTTGTGAATAATTTTATAAGAAAGAAAAAAAGTTAATTTACCTTGTTGGTCTACCTATCTCGTAAAAAATTAGCTTGAAATAAATAACTTTTCGTGAATAAATAAATTTAAAAAAAACGAATCAAAACAAAAAAAAAATAAAAATCAATGGACACAGTCACACATAATTTTAGACATAAAATTATGTATAAAAAATGTTGTTTTTTTTAATTTGTTTTGTCTTATGTGCGTTCATACATTTTTAATGAAAAAACACATATTTTAGTACGCTTATATTTTTATAAAGTAATTAACAATTTTATTTTTATTCTACCCAATAGAAACATTAGGAAAAGATTCAATTTATCCAATGCATTTTTATAATGTTAACCGATTCTTAGTAAAGATTCATTGAAAATAGTGATTTAGTATTAATTTTCTTGAAAAGGCACTTAATACTTTATTTTATTGGAAGGATTGCTTTTAGCTGCAGAACTAACTGATCATGTCTCACCCTTATTAGTGAGGAGCTCGGCCCTGTCCGGGGGCCACTGCTCGCTCCCCCCCAGCAGGCAGCTGGCGGCCATCAGGGTGCCCAGGGCTCCGCTGAGCAGCTGCGCGAAGGGGGCTGCCGACGCGCTCCCTGTTATGTTGCCTAAACATTCCATGTCACTATTTTTTCACTAAACCTGGAAAAATAATCATTCGATATAATAATTATTGCCAGTTTCGAAAACTCGCAAAATGTTTACACAATTGCAGTGTGTATTATCAAATACCTAACTGGTTTTAAAAATTGACTCAAAGAACACTTATGGTAAAATTTATCATGAGGAATGTGTTATGGTAAAAAGTATTAGAGTTGACCAAATTAACACGAGTAAGAAATATTGTTCCGCCCATTAAATCGACAGATTCGTTCTGAGTTGTGGGTAGTGATGGGTAAGTTCTCGGGAATTTATTTTTGGAGAATATTCCCGAACGGGCAGTGCTGCGGGAATTTTCATCTAAATGGTGAAATCCACAAACTAACCAATGAGGTTGTCTTCGACAATGAAATTTCACGTTTTTTTACAAGTGTACCATCTGTTCGTATTAATACGCTAGCATCTGTACGGTTGAAATTTAAGATCCCGAATTCGAATATATCTCTGACGCCGCGCCTTACGCAAAACCATTTTCGTATGTGAAGTTTACAAAGCTTCTATCGTGACGCCCGCCGCCCGCAGGGAATAACACCAACTGCTGGTATTAATTCGAGCATGCTGAGGTGAGAGAATTTTTTGAAAACACCAAATGGTTCCTATCGCAGAAATAGCCCTTCAAAATGTTGATATTTGCGGCCAGCCGATAAGCGTGTGATGTCACGGTACATACAATGACTGGCAGTACTGCAGCACTGCTATTCAGTACACATTAGGGTTGGTCACGACTGTATGGGAAAAAAATGTCTTGTTTTGATTCGTCTAATAGTGATAAAAGGGTGTTAAATGGAGATATAAAATCACGTAATTTAAAAAAAATATTTGGATATCATCTTCTTCCTGCGGATTGACTTTCAAATTTCACATAATATGTAGAGAAAAACCCACCCTTGTTAAATATTTAAAAAATGTTAGATAAACCATTAAATATAACAATTTTTTAATAAAACACAAAAAGAGGGAATATTTTGATTTATTTATTAAAAAATACATTTGAATATAATTAAAATTATCTCAAGGCAATGTATTCAAATACCAGCAAAATCCTTCTTACTCTCAAATTTCGGTATTATTTTGCGAGACTCAATTTTGGGACTTTTTGTAATTGATTTCGACAAAATATATTACATTTGATATGTAAGATTACAAAAAATATAGTTCGGTAAAATATAAAAAAATAAAAAATTTTTTTTAGAAAAAATATTAAAATTTTAAAACTTTGAAGTGAATCAGGAGGAAGAAGATCGTATCATAAATTTGAAAAATTTTAAACACGTCGTTTTGAACCCATTTGGCACCCTTTTATCGCTCTTAGAATTTAAAAATAACACTTTTTGTTAAACGACCCAGCTTAGTACACATATACCAAGTTTACTTTGAAAGCTCTTAATAAAGCTGACAATTTCTGGGTATCGAAAAAAACTAATTTTGCTGTCGTTGACTCATTCATTAATGTAATAAATCTTAGAATAATTTTCTTCTAACATATATTTATCTTGAACAGAAAACAATATTAATTGTTATAAAGGTTTTAAAACATAAAAATAAATAAATTCCCAACTTAGGCGAATTTATATTATTTCTTCAAAATAGGCAAATTTACTTTGTGGCGTCATCATTTAATAATGAAAAACAATTACTTTGTGTAACAATCACTATTTAATTAACAATATCAACATATTTAGAAAACTATGTTTTTTCGTCAGGATAATAAGTTAATAAAAAGAAAACATAGTTTTCGAAACATTTCTTCGTCAGGATAATAAGTTAATAAAAAGAAAACATAGTTTTCGAAACATGTTGATATTGTTAATTAAATAGTGGTTGTTACACAAAGTAATTGTTTTTCATTATTGAATTTATATTAGGTCGGGGAATATTCTCGGGTGCACATCACTAGTTGTGGGAATGTCCGGATTGCCCGAACTCCAAAGTAAGATAATTTTCCCTAATAATGGGCAAAATTGATGGAAAGGTGCAACTGTCGAAATTCTTTCTTGAACAACTGTCAAATTCATCGTTTTATTAGGGACCTAAGAGTCAAAAGTTTAATTTAAATTGATGTAAATCAAAGATAATATAATATTTACTAGAAGATAGATACATACCCAATTTGAATTATCTGGAAAAATGATTCCACATTACACTGTCTCTTAAAATGTCTTCATATATTCAAGAAAATACTAACCTACCTAATATTTAGGACGGGTTGTTTCAAAAAATTTGATGAATTCATAAATATTTGAAGTTAATTTTCACGTTCTGTGTTAGTTCTATTCAAGTTCTGTGATTATTTCAGTTTCATGCAGCAACTGGCCTATAATGATATAATAACAGAACTTGAATAGAACCTACATAGAACGTGAAAATTAACTTCAAATATTGGATGAGTTCATCAAATTTTTTTAAACATCCCGTCCTTAATGAGCTTCAAAAACTTTCCAGACCTTTTATATTTTATGAATACGGACACTTTTATGCCAATTGGTACTGCTTGATGATACTGGTGTGCGATCTCGACACTTTATCGAAACGAACTGACTGTAAATGTTGATAAGAGTATAACGTTGAGTTTTATTTAGAATTTATTAACTTACAAACAAAGATAACTCTTAAATTTTTCACGTAATATTCAAAACATATTAAGTACATTGTTTACAAAATATAATGATAATTAAAGTGAATATGAAACCACAATCCATTAACAACTCTATAATAATAATAATTCTTGTATTAAAATAATGCAACGTACCCAACTAATGTTCTTGTACTTTAAAACATAATTTCACCTGGATGGTATTTAAGTCCCTCAACGGAATGACTCCGGCTTACTTATCGGAATTGTGCATTCCAGAAAATTCCAACTCTCGATAGTCGACCCTGAGATCATCAGCTATCGAAGGCTAAAGGAACCAAAGCGTACACCAGATACTAAGTTCGGTGAGCGCGCTTTCGGAGTGTCAGGACCTAATTGGCTCAAATGTCCTGAAAGAATCCAGTTCAAGCTCTGCTGGATGGTATTTAAGTCCCTCAACGGAATGGCTCCGGCTTACTTATCGGAATTGTGTATTCCAGAAAATTCCAACTCTCGACAGTCGACCCTGAGATCATCAGCTATCGAAGGCTAAAGGAACCAAAGCGTACACCAGATACTAAGTTCGGTGAGCGCGCTTTCGGAGTGTCAGGACCTAATTGGCTCAAATGTCCTGAAAGAATCCAGTTCAAGCTCTGCTGGATGGTATTTAAGTCCCTAAACGGAATGGCTCCGGCTTACTTATCGGAATTGTGTATTCCAGAAAATTCCAACTCTCGACAGTCGACCCTGAGATCATCAGCTATCGAAGGCTAAAGGAACCAAAGCGTACACCAGATACTAAGTTCGGTGAGCGCGCTTTCGGAGTGTCAGGACCTAAAGCCTGGACTGGACTGCCACATGACTTAACAATGATCACAAATTCAGCGGAATTTAGAACTAAGCTTAAAACTCACCTTTTCAGACAGTCGTATCCTTAAATTCAAAACCTTGTAAATAAGTCATTTGTAAAAAAAAAAATTAAAGTGTGTTTTTCAGAAGTAACGTGCCCGATAAGTAGGTTTCTGTATCTGTTTGTAAATAGTTAAATTAGGAATTCTCAATAGGTTGACAGCGCCCTTGAGGTGATTTTTCACAAAAACGGCGCTCCACAAATTATTCAATTTTTATTATTATTATTGAAGATCTGGTTCTTCAAGAACCAACATGACGGCGCCCGTGGTTGATTTTATTCGCAATCCGAAGGTCGCGGGATCGAATCCCGGCGTGGGAAAATAAATTTAATTTGATGGAAAACAAATAACTTTGTAAAACACCACTAAAAAATCAATATTATCTGAAATGTATTGATATGTTATCTACAATATTATCTTTTATGACGCCACAAAGTGTATTTGCAAAGTTTGGAGAAGAAATTTTATTTGTTTAATTTGTGGTATTTCACAACTAATTCATTTAAAATAAAATGTAGTATATTTGCGGCGCGTTCCAGAGTGGAAGATGGTGTAAGACCATCATTCAGAATTGAAACTTTGCTTGAAATAGCTTTAGTGCGTGTTTGGTGACCGGATCTGAATAGCCAGATACTTCCCCACCTTCCTCTTCGACATCTCCTTCCCCTCCCCACCACCTTCAGCCTCTCAACATACCCCAATTTGCCATAGTCTCACTGGCTCCAGACGGGAGCAGCAGGGACTCGTGAAGTATCGCTTAAAAAAATTCACCAAATTTATTTTCTAGTTTCGATCACTTTTCCGTTGTTCTTCACAATTATTGATATACCCTGCTTCTATCATTACATTTTTATTTAATGAACATGGCAGTAATTTATTTTTTAACCTTTTAATTTTTTATAAAATCCATTTGGATTTGTTCTTGAAGGTTATCAACTTATCAAATTTAGTTAATTAAACTATGTTTTGATAAACTTCATTATTAGAATATCAATGAAATATAACAATATTTGGCGTGCTAAACTAACTTTTATTTATTTATTTTTATTTTTATTTTATTTATTTTTTTTAAAGAAAGACAAACATTCCCGGGTTACGAATAACCCAACAATGTTTGAAAATCTCCTACTGCCACCACAGAAAGCCGAAAATGTTGCTTGTGTCGTGATGGAGGACTTAGCCAGCCGAGGAATCGAACACGGGACGCCCGGGTGGGACCCAAGCGCGATGCCCACTCAACCACTGACTGGTTTATATAACTGACTTGGTGCGTTGGCTTGTTGTGATTATGAAATAATAATTAATATCTTCTTCGATATTGCCAAATTCACTTTAAAATTAATATTTAATTATGCTTCATCTGTGTAAATACTGCGATAAAGCTGTATAAGGGCCAGTTGCATCGAAAATAGTTAAAAGTTAATTTTTTGTTAAAGTTACATAAAAGTAACATTTTTATCATTTTTTACAAAAGTGGGTTGTTTCAACTTCGTTTAAATAAAAGTTAACTAAATTGTTATAAAAAAGTTACTTTAACCCATCGATGTTGAGAGTTTAAAGCTAGATTTTGGTAAAGTTCTCAGCTGTCATCTGTCAGAAAGAAACGAAATTTGGTTTCAATAGAAAATAATATTAAAAAATGTCTCGACAACCGGGGTTTTGATAATCAATTGATTGAATAGTTGGATTATTGATTAGATGGATTTTGTTTGCCAGATTTCAAAAGGTATGGTTAGGCAATTAACTTTACTCATTGCCAACAACGCCAATGAGATCACTAGATTTAAAAACAAGGGTTTACTCAAACTTATGTACCTACACTTCTCTTGCACAATTAAAAATAATTTATACTAGCATTGTAATATTTCAATAAATGCAACGGCACTGAAACAAATAAATTTTTAGTCATCAGAAATCATGATGTTTGAACTGTGGACCAGGTTCTAATACCATTGAATTTTTACGTAACGGGAAAGATGCAAAGATGTATAGGAGACATCTCTGGGGAGCATTAAAGTATTATTTCGTGTTTAATAGACAGGGCTAGCAGAGCAATAATTGCCCGCCTTCGGCCACAATATAATAATATCATCATTCCACAAACTTTATTGACGTTTTTAAACTGTAATTGTGAAATATCAAATAACCTTCATAAACTCCATAAACGTCAAACGTCAAGAAATCGCCTCGATTTGGATAGTGATGACACCCGTAAAAATAAATTGTGTCTTTATTTGTAAATCCGGTCCTGTGCCGAGTACGCCGAATACGCCGAATACGCCGGCACGCCGAAGAAAATCAAAAAACAAATTTTTTGAAATGCGATTTTAATCCTTATGTATAAAGAAAATGTATGAAGAACAAGGTCAGAATCGCTTGGGGCATTCTTGTTCTTGACGTAACAGATATCAGAAATACACCTGGCCACTGGAATAATTATTTTTTAATTTATCTATGACTTCCCAAACGTCATTTTTTCCGCGATTCGAGCTATCAAAGCTGTGAGCGTCGTGGGTCATGAAAAGATCGATACACCTATCAATTTGTCAAATAAACGCAAGTAATGTTGTTTTTAGGCGTAGTTTATTGTTTGGTTTATTTATTTTATATTCACGTTATAGTATAACATCTGGAGTATCTTTGAAAAACAAAATAATTTAAAATATCAATAAATAAGTCCGTGAGAGCGAATCTCCGGAGGCGCGTCGAATAAAAGTTGTTATGCGGTGAACATCATAATTTGTTACCGGATCATTTGAAACAAAAATGTCGGAGTGCGTGATATGTTTTTTCTAGGTAGTGACGAAGCGTTTTTTTCGATTTTTTTTTTATCTAAACGCAAGCTAAATACCAAGTTATGAGATCGCGCTTTCGGAGTATTTGGGCCTAAGGCTTGGAATGAACAATTACATTTGCAGCCCACGGGTGAAAAGGACGCTCTTCCTAGCCTTTTGTACCACCCTGTTCACATGCGAGCTCTGGGCAAATTTAAAAAAAAAGACTATATAACAATGCATACCGTTTAATATTCGAACTTCCTAGGTACTGTAGTGCCTCTTCAATGTTTACAGGAGGGAGAGTTCCAGGATTCAAAGCTTTGTTAAGAATAAGGATTGCAGGACTGAGGGGAAGGATAAACCACTCCAGAAATATTCTCATCATAGAAGCCCGTCTGACTCCAGGATCGAGCATAGAAGAATATTGGAGAAAGACACTGGCTCCCACAATCTCAGATCCGATGGACCAACAAGAACCCAATTAAAGATTTTATTACATTTTACATGAATACTTATCTAATGATGCTTCTCTTTTTTTATTTATTCATAATAACGTATGTACTTGTACTCTATATGGGATGTGTGGGATTGCACTCACTTCCCCCCAACCTGGAATAAAGACCATTATTATTATTATTATTTTTACAGTCCCAACATAATTTAGGACCGAACTGAAAACCTACCCTTTGAGCTCTCATACCCTTACATTAAATATACCTATCTGAGATTATCTGTCTTGTTTTACCATGATATGTCTTAATCACATTTTTCTTAATGGATTAACATTATTCGAATCCTTGTACACCAATCTGCCTCTTATCGACGGACGAATCACATTTAGGAAGATAAATATTCTGATCAAATCCTTGTACAGAAATATATGCATAATAAGTTTGTATAGCGCCCTTGAGATGATTTTACACAAGAACGGCGCTATACAAATCGTCCAAATTTTATTATTAAGACATAAAATATGTTTTCAACTACGTCTGTTGCTTAGAGAATCTCACCAATTGGGTATGTTCGATTATGAAACAATATTATGCGCCTGCCCACATTCAATCTGCCTAAGAATAAAATCGCACAATTTTATTGGTGGCATTAGTTTTAGTGGCAAAATATTGGTCGTCTTCATCCTCGTAAAATTAGAGATAAATTATTTTCTCTTATTTTTTTAGTCATCCAATTTCGTCTTTTTCATAATAAAAGTTCATTTATTAATTAATTATGAATATAATATTAACCTACTCGTGAAACGTTTGATAATATGTTCAATTTCGATTTCATAATCCCTGAACTGTCGCCGGTGTAATAAAATCTAATTAGCAATTAATTTATATAGCACCATTTAGTTCTACTTCACCAAATAAGCTATAATCTAATAGTCTGACCTATAAACATGACACATTAGCATAGATAAATCTGATATGCTTTGAGATTTTCACCTCCAAAGTGCAATGTGTTAGTAGCAGGCACGCTTCAATTTGGGAGGCGCGAGTGGGTACCGCCGCCCCGGGAACCATTTATCGGATAACCAACACCTCTGTCATACGTCACCCAAAGTGGTTCGCTGCGTTTGGTGACTTAGCAGGGTTTCCCGGGCTCATGTGGTGAGGTTTGTTAGGGTCTTGGCGGCGGATGATTCTGCCCGCCAGCTGCGTGGCAGGTCGATCGGAAAATAATTGTACAAGGAGTCCCTTCGACTTCTCCAGCCGTACTCTCTCGGAACACCGCATTGCACCGCAGTGGGAAGGATGGATACAGACGTCCGTCTCTCATGGATACATACCCTTCTCTTTCCCAGACTTGCTCTCCTTCCTTTCCTAAAAATACCCTCCACATAGCGTCCCCAAAGATACCACATAAGTCCTGAGGGAAATTATTTTCCTCAGGGCCTCCTGTGTGGAGCTAATGTAAATAAAAAAAAAATCTTCTGGCGATTTGTGTTTTCACAATTTAATTATTAAAAATAATATAAGGTACATTTGCGGTTCGTTACAAAGAAAATATTCATTAGAATATACTCTCAGGATCGCCGTGGTGTAAGACCACCATTCAGAATTGAAACGTTGCTTGAAATGGCTTTAGCCGTGTTTGGTGACCATATCTGAATAGCCCACCTACCTCTGCTCCCTCTCCCTTGTAAAAACACCACTATTTAATTAATATTATCTAAAATATATTAAATTTATTGATATATTATCTATAATATTATCTATTTTGACGCCACAAAGTGTATTTGCAAAGTTTGAAAAAGAAATTTTATATGATTAATTTCTGATATTTCACAATTGATTAATTTAAAATGATATATTGTATATTTGCGGCACGTTCCAGAATGGAAGATACTCTCAGTATCGCTCTGGTCCCACCACCATTCAGAATTAAATTGCTTGAAATAGCTTTAGCCGTGTTTGGTGACCACGTCTGAATAGCCAGGCACTTTCCTCTTCCCTCTCTCCTTCCCCTCATCACTACCTCCATCCTCACAACATACCCCAATTAGGGATGCTATAGTCTCACTGGCTCCAGACGGGAGCAGCCTGGCACTCTTGCGAGGTATGCGCATAAAAAAAAAACAAAATACACAGTAGTTTCAACATTACATTTGTTCCTGTTTATTTTAATAATTTTCTTTCCAGCATTTTATCATTTCACTTTTGCAAATTTTTATAAATGACACGGATTTATCGAAATCGATAGGTAGCTAAATATAAAAAATTTAAAATTTGTTAATTTTTAATAATGTAATTATTGTCGAGATCAAACGGACGGGTTTCTACAAAACCTGTCGGCAGAGGAAATTAATTTAGTCGTTTTAAAAACCTTTTTATCTGGACGAAAGCCAAAAAATTTAAATAGTCTCGAAATTATTAAAAACAATATTTATTTAAGTAGGTACTACTTAATCAAATAATTAGCGTTGTGTAGTCTAATATTTATGCAAGTCCCAGTGTTACCGCTTTTACCAAAACTTTTGCCTCTTGGTTGTCGAATGGCGGTAAATTATCGTTACCAACTATTTTCTTCAAGTAGCCCAAGGGAAATTAAAAACCGATAGAGTTCCACCTTTGATTAAAATGACACATATTTAAAATAGAATTAGATAATAATATCTTTCGTTTCTCAACTCCGTACTGGCCTAGTTCATTACACAATTTTTGTTTTATCTTACATTTAAATAATAATGTTTTATCATTAAAACTTCTGATTAACAACTTTCGGATAACTTTTGGACAACAAATAAAAATAGATCTATAATAATTCTCTCAACATTTACGATTTCATTTTCATTCAAGCAAACATATTTTGATTTTTATGTATATATTTTTATTCATTTTTCAAAGGGATATCGGTTTTACTTTCATGTTTACCTCTAAAGAAAAGAAGCGAATATGAATATTTATGGATTCAATAACTTAGTTTACAATAAAACCCATCACATCAATATATTTACTACTTTCCCAGCACGCACGCGTCTTTTTTTTGTGCCCAAAAAATTAAATGAATCATTTTAAATCACTTTTCCACTGTTCTTCATAATTATCCAAATACTCCGCTTTTATCATAGCAGCCGCCTTTTCTCCGATCATCATAGTGGGAGCATTTGTGTTTCCACTGACGATATCTGGCATGATACTGGCGTCTGCCACGCGGAGTCCTTTAATGCCCTTTACCTTGAGTCTAGGACACACCACGGCTTCGGGGTCGGAGGAAGGACCCATCTTCACAGTGCCAGCGGGGTGGTATAGCGTGCTGCCCAGGTGGCGAATCATACATTCCCAGTACTCGTCACTACCAAATTCTAATTCACCCTGGCATGGGGAGTAGCTGAAGTTTGCAAGTTTCGCACCTGCCTTTTTAAAAACTGATGTATTTTCTAATCTCTCTGCCTCGTGAATTCCCCTGATTAATGTAGCGATATCCTCTCTTTCATTGAAATAATTAGCATATATCAAGGGTTTATCGCAAGCGAATTTACTCTTTAAAAGTATTTCTCCTTTTGATTTTGGTTTTAGCAGAGTTACGAAAATGTGCAGGAAATCTGCATCATCGTTAAATTTCTTATATGATTGGACAAATTCCTTGTTGTATCCATTCCTTACTACGAAATCCGCTGGGTCTGGAGTATTGGCTGGTATAGTGTGAATATGATATTGGATGTCAGGATATTTCGAGTCATCTTTGGTATTTACAAAACCAAGGACGTCCAGGGTTCCTATGGAACTCAAGAATCCTCTGCGCTCGGTGAGATATTGAACAACTCCGCTAGTGAAGTCTACGCCTGGCTGATTCGGCCTTTCCATCTTAAAAAACACCGGACTCATCACGTGGTCCTGTAAATTTTTACCTACTGGTAAATCAGCTATAACTTCAATATCGAGAGACTTCAGGTGATCTTTTGGACCGATCCCAGATAACATTAGAAGTTGTGGAGAATTTATTGTTCCAGCGGAAATGATTACTTCGTTATTAGATTTTACAATATATTCCGTTCCTTCAATTAGTACTCTGACGCCTGTAACTATTTTTGATTTGTCTATAAGGATTTTTGTGACGTATGCGTTCTTCACCACATGCAAATTGCTCCTATCTTTTGCCGGGCGGAGGTACGCTGCGGCACTTGAATGTCTCTCTCCATTTTTTATTGTGCCTTGGGAATGGGAAAATCCTAAATGAATGTCAGCATTCATGTCTGTTAGAACATTGTGTCCCAATTCGGCCTGCGCTTCCAGTACATCGTTCCCGAATGGTGCAGAATCAGTGTAAGGTCCAACATTAAGGTAACCTTCGGTTCCGTGGTAGTTTTTAAAATTTTCCATATTTGTTACCCTCTCGTCGTCGATGTGTTCGCCCTTCTTAAAGTATTTTAATACTTCTTCATATCCCCATCCAGTGTTACCTTTATCCTCCCAATCATCGTAGTCTCTGCGGTTTCCTCGTACGTATATCATTGCGTTGACTGCGCTCGTGCCGCCAAGAGTTTTACCTCTCGGCCAAGAGCATCTAGAAGTCTCCATACCTAAACAACTATTTCCGTCGAACTCGGTTTTGTACTGCCAATCAGCATCAGTTTTCAAATTTGAGAAGAACAAGTTGGGTATCTGAAAACAAAACGGAATGACTTACTAAAAAACTGTTGAAAAGTTTTGAAGAAAGTTGGATTGATTCGAAGATATTGAAGTTTATTACTTGGCTTTCTACTGGTGGGTCTCCTCCTGCTTCTAGCAGTAGTACCTTCCATCCCTGTATCTCTGACAGCCTGCTGGCCACCACGGATCCTGCTGATCCTGCTCCCACCACTATGAAGTCGTACTCTTGAATATCTGGAATTTATAGGTTAGGAACCTTATTTCATTGAACATTGCCCACGCCTGGCAATATACCCCAATTGGGGATATCATTGGTCTCACTGGCTCCAGACGGGAGGAGCTGGAACTCTTGCGAGGTATTGACATAAAAAAAACCTAATAGCAATCAATGTTCAATGAAATGAATTTATAGGTTAGGAACCTTATATCATTGAACATTGATTGCTAATAAGTTTTTTTTATGTCAATACCTCGCAAGAGTTCCAGCTGCTCCCGTCTGGAGCCAGTGAGACTATGACAATTCCAATTGAGGTATATTGCGAGGCGTGGGGAATGAAGGTAGTCGGGAGATGAAGGAGATGGGGAAGAGGAAGGTGGAGAAGTACCTGGCTATTCAGATCTGGTCATCAAATACGGCTAAAGCCATTTCAAGTAACGTTTCAATTGTGAATGGTGGTCTTGCTCCAGGGCGATAATTAGAGTATATACCACTCCGGAACTTTTCTCTCATATACTTTATATTATTTAAATGAATTAATTGTGAAATAACGCAAATTAATCAAATAAAATTTATTTGCGCACGGCGGGATTCGATCCCACAACCTTCGGATTGTAAGTCAAGAGCCTTACCCCTCGGCCAAGACGGCCGTCGTAATTTCGTTAGTATTTAAAAAAATATCAACTTTATGAAAGACTTGTCTTTTTAGGGATTTGGAGATTCAAAGCCTCAATTTCAGGATTGGTTTTAAGGACTAGCAAATTCTTAAACGGCGTGTGTGGAACAACTTATAAATGGTAATTTTTTATACAAGTTACGCTATTTATTCAATTACTAGAAGGCGTAAATAGCCGTTACTGTTTTATCGCTAGTTTTAGGTAGTAATCCTTAAGGCCACGTCCGCATAGGCAGGTGGCTTGCTTAGCGCCTAGAGCCCAGCGAGTCGCCTAGGAAGTCGCCTAGCTAGTCGCCTAGCGACGAGCCGACAAGCAAATGAGCAAGGCACCTAGCGACCCACCAGGCAAACCACCTACAGTGCGGCCACCGTGTATCCTAGCGAGTAGCCAGGGTGCAAGCCACTAGGCACTAGGCACTAGGCGCTAAGTAAGCCACCTGCCTATGCGGACGCGACCTTAGTGTTTTGTTAGATTTTTTTTGTTTACAGAACACCAAAAATTGTAAACGATAATTTAATCGAATTTGTAGAATGCATAGAATTGATTCTAGATTTTCTTTTGCTCAATTTAATGACCAATAAATAATTAAAAGCGCCCTTAAAATTATTTCTCACGAAAAGGTTTAATTATCTATTTTAGTGGAAGTATTGCAGATAGGATTGCTCTGAGCTGCAGAACAGATCACGGCTCACCCTTATTTGTGAGGAGCTCCGCCCTGTCCGGGGGCCACTGCCCCCCCAGCAGGCAGCTGGCGGCCATCAGGGTGCCCACGGCTCCGCTGAGCAGCTGCCCGAAGGGAGTCCCCGTTGCGTTGCCTAAACATTCCATGTCACTATTTCTTCATTAATCTGGAAAAATAAGCATTCGAAGTATTTTATTGACAGTTCCGAAAACAAAATGTGTACAGTGGGCATTTTTAAATCTTTGGTAACTTGACTATTTTGAAAAATGAATTCATTCATAGAAATTTTTTGTGTAAAAATGTATTATGAGATACGGAGTTGATCAAATTAACATGAGTAAGAAATATCGTTCCACCCATTGAATTCTACACATTCGTTCCGAGTTGTGGGTAGTGATAGGTACGTTTTCGGGAATTTGTTTTCCGGGAAAATTCCCGCAATGGGGAGCACTGCGGGAATTTTCATCTAAATGGTGAAATCCACAAAACTAACTAACCAATCAGGTTGATTTCTGCAATAAAATTTCACTTTATTTACAAATGTGACGTAACCCCTCAGGTCTCGGGCCCACTTTGTTGGAAGGTCAAAATATTTACGCTTTGCAGTAAAATCCAAATAAATGGAATGTTTCTGAACGCAACCGAAAACTAAAAACTATTTTGAAAGATGATAAAATTTGAAAGCGTATTTTTTATAATTCTAAATAAACGTAATTATTTTAATGCAAACATAAAAAGTTTTAATAATGGCTCACCTTTCATTTTTCTAACTAAAATTACTGATAATGAAAATAAAAAAAATATATATTTATATTTTATTAGTCAAGTGTATGTATTATTAACATTATCGTCAATTCACTTTTTTGTCGCTTCATGTAAAAATAATTTTAAAAAAATTTTCAATGTTTAATTTTTTTTAAATTGCGTTTGGAAGCTTTGGTTTCATACAGGTGTACTTTTTAATTAGTCTGTAGTTATCTTTTAGATTTGAATGCGAAGCGTGATGTTTTCTCTTTCTAGCACCGTTTAGATCATATTTTAACCATGGGAGTAAGGGAGACACAATGATTTCTATGAGAACTATGTGTCGTTCCGAAAAGCGAACAAATGCGGGTTTAGTTATTAAAGCACGCCAAGGACAGAACTATAAGAATTTTTCGAAATTACCGAACAGTAGCGCAGATATATGGAAACCGTCAAAATGTTGATATTTGCGGCTAGCCGATAAGCCTGTGACTTCACGGTACATTCAATGACTGACACGGCAGCTCTGCAGCAATTTATGAACTATGCTGAATTGTGTCTCGCATGACGTCACGAGACACGACTGTTTACGTTTTACCCAAGTTCTCATTGAAAGCTCTTAACTTTGTCAATTTTGGAGATATCAAAAAACTAATTTTACTGTCGTTATAACTATTTAAATGTAATAATTTTCATAAAAATTAACAAAATTGATTTGATGTAACTTTCTTAATATTCCTGACTTTTGGGAATTTGTTAGGTCGCGGAATATTCCCGGGTGCACGTCACTAGTTGTGTGCGTGTGTGGATTTCCCTAACTCCGAAGAGTTGTTACTTTGGGCGAAATTGATCAAACATGTTCAACTATTGAAATTCTTTCTTCAACAGATTATCAAGTTCAATGTGTTTTTTCGGGGCCTAGGAATCAAAATATCTTGTTAAAATTGTTAAAATCAGTTTTATTTCAATTAAGTATTAATCAAAGATAATATATTCTTTAATAGATACACAACCAACAAGGATTATCTGGTAGGTGGTTTCACATTATATGTCTCTTAAAAGGTCTTCAGAGCTTTAAAGAAAACACTTACTTACCTAATATTTAATTAGGGTTTTTGTTTTTGTCCACTTTTCCACTTAAAAAACGTAATTACGATAACGATTATTTATTACTGTGTTTAAAAAACTTTCCGAACCTTTTATATTTTATGAATTCGAACACCGTCCGATGTAAAAACCTATATTTTATTTAACAAATAGGTGCTGCTTGATGATACTGGTGTGCGATCTCGACATTTTATCAAAACGAACTGACTGTAAATGTTGATAAGAATATAACGCCGAGTTTTATTTAGAATTTATTAACTTACAAAGATAATTCTTATATTTTTCACGTAATATTTTAAAAAATGAATTAGTAAATTGTTTACAAAATATTATGATAATTAAAATGAATATGAATCTTTGGAAGAACTACAATCCATTAAAAAATATTTTACGATAATTCTTATACGTAATGCAACAACATATGATAATTATTTTTTTATTGAGGGAAAACGTAATTTCACCTTGTAGCGGTGGTAATTAAAACCCCATTAGCCTTTATTTGGAGTTGGTACAATCAATTTGCAAGTATGACACAGTTTAGTAGTAAAACGGTACAAAACTATAACAGTAGCGTCATGGGTACTTAACACAAAGGAAAATAAGTATTCCCTCAACCGTTCGTTAAACCTTTTAACCAAAAAGGTTTGCGAATATTATTTTATCCGGGTTAGCTGACGTATTTCAGGCCTGCCAGAGATTTTTTCTTGAAGATCCGCGGATAGATCCGGAAAGCGACTTATCTTTCTTGAGGTACCACCTGACCTTATACTGGTCAGACGCTCAGCCTGAGCGGTGGGGTGCAATTCTAACCAATAGCGTACCTCGTCCTTAACTAGTAAGAGTCGAAGCGATGCGAGAAAGAGAAGGTATTCGATAAAATACTTAAAATGGTGAATGTCCATCTGTCCGCGCCGGCCGCAACGCACGCACGGCACGCAATGGATTTTCTTTATCTTTAAAGCTCGTTCACACACAGCTATAAATCTGCTTAGGGGGAGGCTTATCTTTTAGTATATCGCCTCTGGAGCGGTTCCGTCGTAAGATGTGTATTGTCTATGATTGATCTGCGCTTAAAACCGCTAGGTTTGAACGGTCTGAAGGGATTGTATGGAGAGCGTTATTTGGCGTGCTATGATCTTTTATATTTGATAGCTGTGTATGAATTATTACAGCACTGCGTCCACTATCGGTACCGCCCGCACCAACCGCCGGCATTTAGGAGCAAAAAATGCGTTTCGTGCCGGTGACGTCACACGGATTCTCAGGACCGCCGGCATTTATGAGAAAAAAATGCGTTTCGTGCCGGTGACGTCACACTGATTAGTTCGCGGCGTTCCGGATACAGTGGACGCATACCATCGGCAAATCCGTTCAATCCGTTGCGTGCCGTGCGTGCGTTGCGGCCGGCGCGGATAGATGGACGCTCACTATTAATATTCGCTCGAAATAATAACGTACATATAAAAGACGGTTTTGTTGCAACCTTAATTTTGATGATTTAAGCCTGAAACATTTTTTGGATAAAGGCAATACATATATTGTGAAGCCGGCAGTTCCATAACAATGAATTAAACTTATTAAAGAAAACTAATCTTGTTCTTCAAGAACCAACATTCACCAAATTTATTTCCGAGGTTCAATCACTTTTCCGTTATTCTTCAGAATTATCGACATTATCTGCTGTTATCAAGGCAATTTATTTATTGAACATAACAATAATTTATTTTTTTACCTTCTCAGTTTTTATAAAATCCATTTGGATTCGGTCCTGAAGGTTATCACATTAAGTTGAATCAAACTTCATTTTGATAACCTCTAGTGTTGTAATAGCGATGACATAAAACAATATTTGGTGTCTAAAATAAGTTTTATATAACAACCGACTTAGATAAACACGCGTTGGCTGTTACGATTGTGAAGTTCACTTTGAAGTTATTATAATTAATTTTCGATGTATGCAAGTTTCAATTTGGAAGGCTGGAATGGGTGCCGCCGCCCCGGGAACCTTTATTGGATAACCAACACCTCTGCCATAGGTCACCCGAGTGGTTCGCTACGTTTAGTGATTTAGCAGGGGTGCCCGGGTTCATGGGGTGAGGTTTGTCTAGGTCTCGGAGGCGGATGACCAGGACACACTGAATCACAGATTCCTACCCACCCCCTTAAACCCTTTTCCTTCCCAGAATTCTCTTCCACTTCCTTTCCTTACAAAAAAAACCGTCCACACAGCAAACCCAAAGATGACTTAGGCCCTGAGGGAATTTATTTATCTCCTCCTGCGTGGAGCTCATTTAAAAAAAAAAGTTATGCTTTATCTGTGTAAATATTGTGATAAAGCTGCCTAAGGTGGCGAGACCTTACTTAGTGCAAAGTTTTTTTTTTCCCAATTCAGACAATTCGTGAAACCAGATGAATGAAGGAGCCCTGCCCTGTCAGGGGACCACAGCCGATATTCGATTGAAATATTACAAACTATACAATACTCTACCAGCTACGATCAAACAAAGTGAATCCTTGACAAAATTCAAACAAGATGTTAAGAAATGGTTGTAAGTATTGGACGCCACACTACTGCAAATATCTGTAAAATAAATCATTCATAGACAGAAAACAATTTGCATTCGTCCTAAACCATATACAATAAAAAAAATAGAATCACGTCAAATTTAATTCCTTAAATAGATTTGACAGGATTTACTATTTACTATTTTCTGTACATCATTTCTTCCTTCAGTATATGATACGAGTTCAGTATCAGAGATTCAGTCTATGTAACTCTCTTTCAAATATATACCCACACCTCCAACCACCTTTATATTATTATTGTACTCAAATGAATATGTAGCATTTATATTCTTTATAACTACCAAATATGTTCCTAAATATATTAATTTATGTACCTCTATGCCTGTCTCGACACAGGTATATCCTAGTGAAACAGGCATCGACAAAAACCTTATGTAAACATATTATTTATAGATAAATAAATAAAAAAAATAAATTATTATATCACATTGCTGTCAGAGGTTAATTACACAAAACAATAATTTCAAGATTAAAAACTGTGTCTTCGTTTAATTCTTAATTAAATATGTATTCTGACATATCTTTAGCCCGATTGAACGTAATCTAACAATTAAGCAGGAATATTAAATAAAATCCACACTTTTTGTTCAGTAAACACAATTAGTATTTATTTGGAGTAGGTATAATCAATTGCAATTCATTCTGTGTTGGCTGAAAGAATTTCAGTCCTACCAGAAGCTTTCCCTTGAAGATGCGCGGGTAGAACCGGGAGGCAACTCAACTTTCTAGAGTAAAACATGATCTTATATCGGTCAGAAGATCTATTCTCTATCTTTTGTGAGATCGAGCTAGATCTCAGGTGAGATCTCCTGTCAGATTTATGTGATTTTCTTTGGCTGTTATTTGCTTTTTCTATGGGCCGATGTCAGAATTGCGGCTGTGAGATGTCACGTATTTTAGGAAGTCGTTTTAAACACGAATTCCTGCAAGTATGTATGAATATTTATTCATTTAACAGTCGTAGAAAATCGCACAAACCTGACAAGAGATCTCGCCTGAGATTTATATCGATCTCATAAAAGATAGAGAAATGCTCTTCTGACCATTTGTCAGCCTGCGCGGTTGGGTTCAAAATCTAGTCAATAACATCCCTCGCCCCCATTCAGTAAGGGACGAAGTATTCGAGATTGAATAACTCTCAATTTACACTCGAAACATGAAATGGCTTGTTACAAAACGGTTATTCACAAAAAAACCCAGGAAGGTTGAAAAGAATAAACATTTTATCTGAACATACAACATAGTAGGTCACTGCCCTTTAAAGAAGTGAAAACAATCCCTATATAGATATTCATAATATTATTTTTATGTTAAGCTGACTAGTTATTAATTATTGATAAATGTTGTAATGTAATGATACCAATTCATTAACATTTCTTACAAAAATCAAAGATTTTGTACGGGACAAAGGAGAAGGACGTGTCACCATTATTTTTATTTTAAAGTTTTATAAACAATGCCTTCAATTTTGCTTTGGGAGTGTTATCTGCATTAGTTTTATTGTGTAAATTTATGTACGCCCTACTATAAGTTTTCTGGTTGCAATTCTTGATACTTTTTGCATCCTCGTTAAATACTTAAGTGTTGATAACTCAATTCCCATATGTATTTAAGTTGGTTCTCTTGGTCGGCATGCTTCGATAAAAATATTATCTACATTACTGCTACAGGACGAGAATACCACACAATTTTTTTTCACAATTCCGGACTCAAGAAGAGTGTGTGAATTTTTAATTTACTTTCATTTTGATTGGTGACCCCGACTACATTGCATTCACATTGAATTTTTTCAGTGAAATAACATAATATATAAACCACAAGTAAACCACACTTTGATACCAAAATATATATAGGATTTGGATGTGGCCAATTTACCACCGCTTTTCGTCCATTTTACTATTTAGTCTTTTATTGCCTCTTCTTACATCTTATTACGTCTTCTTTCTTCTTACTGACCGTTCTTGTCTATTCTTATCTCTTCTATCTAGTCTTTTTTGGCTCTTCTTGCATCTTCTCTCACCCCCTCTCATTCGTGGCTCGCCTCATTTCTTTTTGTCTCGCCTTGTCTCCTCTTGGTTCCTCTTGTCTGTTCTTGAATCTTTTTACTTCGTACCGCCAATTATTGACACTTCCGGACCCTTTTTAGAACTTACCAATTAGCCCCTTCGTCCCGGTACGCAACCCCATTCACTTCCATACACGGTCTCACACTTTTTCCCAGGCTTCTGAAATAATCCGATTTCCTGAATCTTCCAATATCCGTGAAATTCGTAATGAATGCTTTTCCTCCTGTTCGTAGACCTTATCAACCGAGGCTATAGACTGTCGCATCTTCAGTAAAAATATAGTTATTTTATTAATTAGTTGTTAGGGCGCCAATGCCACCGTATGACCTTTAAGTTCATTATAATTTTTCAACAATTTCTTTGGTATTATTTTTTTCCATTCATTGGCCAACTATTTCACCACTCTCGCCGAATGAAATTCGAGCTATTCCGATTTTGACCGTGCCAGGTGCAATAAAACTAGTTTCAATCGCAATACACGTATTTGGTAATACAATAATGTAGTGTTAATAATGTGTACGCGTTCCTTTGGTCGGGTGTATTGCATTGGCCAAAATTAGTTCTAAATAACTCCTGGAGTTTCAGTACTAATTAACCACTGTATATTTTACAAACATTTAGTTCTATTAAATTATATTTCTATCCAAAAATACTACATGTTTGAGTAATATTTTAGTTGATTACAGATACAGTGAAAATGTATAGTTTCCGCATCGTGGTTTATATTTATTTACAGCACGATGTTATCATTTCGCAAACAAGTCGCGTTTCTCTAAAGTAATAAGAGCTTTTCGTCTTATATTCCTTTGCTTCCACCACTTTTCCCCAGTACGAATTCTTGGCACTAATCTCAAGAACAATTCGCTTGCTCGTGATATTTCTCTCCTTTCTCAATATATATATTACACAATAAGAACTGCTTCGTCTTTCAATTTTTTAAAGAACTATAAATCATAAGATTTAGTGTTATATTTCCGCGTTTATCATTATTCTTACTTAAACATTTGTTACTTACCACTTGGACCCAGATTGGTTGATTAGTCACCATTAGGGCGACATTATTTACTACATCAGTTAACCAAAACTATTGCCAACAAACGTGAGAACATTGTTTGCTGCTAAAATTTCTGTTAACTTTAACAAGGTGGCTTTATTATCTTTCTTATTTTTATTGATAACGAAATGGGTTTATTTTACATAAATTGTAGAACAAAATACGCATGGTTTATGGATTTTACTGAAAGTGTAAATAATGGCACCAGTGTGGTCTGCCAATTTGGGCCTTGATGTTTTTATTTAGGTGGACCGTCTCTGCCACCTCATGAAAACAAATTATGCTCTTTTTGAGACGCTTTTTTCCGTGTTCTTCGTATTCTGTAATTGTGCTGTGAGTTCTTTTTCATATACATATATATTTTTTAAATTTTATAAGTACATATTTGGGGAACTTGGATTGTAATAATTAATACTGAACATTTTCACAATATTTGATATTTGATAATAGGGCAAAGAGCGACATCTGCACTACTCTTACAGAAATAAAATGTTTCCATGCTAGTTTTACTTGATTTTTCATAGGTGGCGCTATTTTAATCTTTCGGTTTGTACTGTTGTTTAATTGAATTTATTGGTTAATTATCATAAAAGTGTACATCGCTACCATAATTTGGTTCTATATTATTCTCGTTTATGTTTCGTTCTCTGGCAGATATTTGTAAATATCTTCATAGTTCCATATTGAACTTATAATATCTAGAGATATAAATCTGCTATTCCGAGAACCTCGTCTTGGCGGACATCCAAACAGATTACCATTATTGTTTTGTCTTGTCGTGCTCGTTACTGCGTCATCGTCATACCAACGTTTTTTTGTACTTGATAGATATTACACGTATGCCACAATTTATGGCCACTAGATGGAGTAACCCCCGCGTGCGGCTCGCGTGTGTATAGTTCCATCTCGTGAATATATGCTTTGGGAATCTTAGCTTCGGTAGGACTGTACTTCACAGGATCATTTCTGTAGTACTTCCTCCCTCGTAACGTGTACACTCTACCAGAGTTACACCCCGTGATGAGGAGACGTGGCGCGGTTCCTTGAGCGTGAGGCAGGTCTGGAGTTAGCCGCGAGGCAGATTCCTGACCATCGATGATCGTTCGCCGTCTGAGTTTTCTCAGATGGTTAGGGAACCGTCGCTTTCTGAGCGGTCGTTACATTTTTGTCATTTATTATTATTTATCATGTTATGGATTAGGTACTCAAGTGCTGCTGCGCGGGCGCTGCTTATTGTTTGGAAGGGAAGAAGGAAGAAGAGAAGTACGGTTTTGCTAATTTATAGATAGCTATTCAGAACCTTCTTCTATATTAGTCTTGGGTAACTGGCCAGAAATTCAATAACATAACCAACTGGTTATTAGTATGTAGATAACTGGTTATAAAACGGTTATCTCAGTTATTGCCGGTTACAGTTGATGCTCGCTAGTTGTCTAGGTATTAGTTATCAGTAGTTATCATGGTAATGGAGTTATGGAGGTATTTGGTTTTGTCCATGGTAGTCTTGGGTAACTGGCCAGAAATTCAATAACATAACCAACTGGTTATTAGTATGTAGATAACTGGTTATAAAACGGTTATTTGGTTATCTCAGTTATTGCCGGTTACAGTTGATGGTACGGTGGTGAGGTATTTGGTTTTGTCCGTGGGTATTGGGTATCGGGTGAGTTTTTGACCCACGAAAAGGGACAACGCTGTGCGAACTATCTAATATTACCGTTCCACGTCACCAAAGAAAAATAAAGACAAAACATGTGACCCGGTATGGCGCTGTCGATTTTTAACGAATATACGAATCTGCCCTGCTTGTATCACCAGTTACAAGCAGGGCAGCAATCAGAAATTTTTTAGAAGGGAATAAAATAAGTTAAATTAAATTTTAAATAAATACCTCCAATGGAAAATATATTATAAGCTTGTAAAAATGCAAATTTATTGCAATGCCTGATAAATCGAATGTAGTGAAATTTCACACGACTGCTATACACAACAAAGATTACATAAATAAGAACTGAAAATTTCTCGAAAGAAATACATGTAAATGAAGGTAGATAGCTTGTTGCCATTATTACATAGTTATTACTTTCAGAAGTATTTTATTTACGGCATCACTCTATTATTATAACGGACCATTATTTTTTCTTTCAATGTGAAACAAACCTGCATATATCAACTACAAATATTTTTACAAAACAATATTATATTTATGTACGTTATTTCCCAAGCGCAACAAGTAAATAGATTGTTAATATTTTGGCAAAAAGTTATTATTATGAACAATATTCCGGCCAGAGTAATTATCAAATTACTGGAAATCGAGGAGTTAAAATACTTTAGCAATTAGGATGGGAAATTCCGACAATAAACACACTTTCTTCCACCAAGCAAAAAGGCTGGAAACTATCGGTGAGCAAACCCATGTCGATTATTCCCTTTTGCTGTGCGTTCTTCTTTTTTGGTTTATATGCATCCATTTACTTTTGGGCTTTGGTGGTCCTGATGAAGTAGATGGAGCATCATAAAGTGAAACGCTTTGGGCGCTTTAATAATGGCGTTCGGCACTGTAGCACTTTTGATTTCAGTTGATGAAAACGCATTTAATTCAGCAAATGCAGAAATATGTGTTGTTTTTAGATGGGAAGTTTAATTTCCCGTTGAATTTTTATAACTCAGAACAAGTTTACACAATTTACACGGCGCTTTTTTATCCACGTTATGTTTGTAAAATCGGCCCAAATATTGCCTGCAATATTTATAATGTCACAATTTTTTAACAAAACTTTCACAAATTATAAACAAAATGTTTTAAACTTTTACACTTATATAAAAATACCTAAATATACTAATAATATTCTAAGCGAAGCAATAAACTAAAATAATTAAACACTATTTTTTACTTCTAAAAAATTCCGCAATCGTAAGATTTTTCGAAAGAAATTCAGTATAATATTACAAGAATATAGCTCCGCACGCCACGCCGGCTCGTGGAGCTACAACTGATGGCTTAGGGTGCCAGTTGCCAGTTGCCAACTACTGGTTATGTATGACGTATGAGGTTGTGATAGTTATCTAGTTATCAGTGGTTATCATGGTTGTGTAGGTTTTGGTTTTTTCAGTGGTGGGAATGGGTATTGGGTATCAGGTAGTTTTTGACCAACCGCCAACAACCAACAACCCCCGCAACCGCCACAACCAAATAACCAAATACCCGAGCTGCCGCTAGCGTAGTTGTGGGTATTTTTAAATAACCGTTATATAGTTGGTTATGTTATGCAGCTACCAAGACTAGTCCATGGGTATTGGGTATCGGGTGAGTTTTTGACCCACGAAAAGGGACAACGCTGTGCGAACTATCTAATATTACCGTTCCACCTCACCAAAGAAAAATAAAGACAAAAAATGTGACCCGTATGGCGCTGTCGATTTTTAACGAATATTAAAGACCAGTTACAAGCAGGGCAGCAATCAAATTTTTTTTAGAAGGGAATAAAATAAGTTAAATTAAATTTTAAATAAATACCTCCAATGGAAAATATATTATAAGCTTGTAAAAATGTAAATTTATTGCAATGCCTGATAAATCGAATGTAGTGAAATTTCACACAACTGCTATACACAACAAAGATTAAATAAGAACTGAAAATTTCTCGAAAGAAATACATGTAAATGAAGGTAGATAGCTTGTTGCCATTATTACATAGTTATTACTTTCAGAAATATTTTATTTACGGCATCACTCTATTATTATAACGGACCATTGTTTTTTCTTTCAATGTGAAACAAACCTGCATATATATCAACTACAAATATTTTTACAAAACAATATTATATTTATGTACGTTATTTCCCAAGCGCAACAAGTAAATAGATTGTTAATATTTTGGCAAAAAGTTATTATTATGAACAATATTCCGGTCAGAGTAATTATCAAATTACTGGAAATCGAGGAGTTAAAATACTTTAGCAATTAGGATGGGAAATTCCAACAATAAACACACTTTCTTCCACCAAGCAAAAAGGCTGGAAACTATCGGTGAGCAAACCCATGTCGATTATTCCCTTTTGCTGGGCGTTCTTCTTTTTTGGTTTATATGCATCCATTTACCTTTGGGTTTTGGTGGTCCTGATGAAGTAGAAGGAGCATCATAAAGTAAAACGCTTTGGGCACTTTAATAATGGCGTTCGGCACTGTAGCACTTTTGATTTCAGTTGGTGAAAACGCATTTAATTCAGCAAATGCAGAAATATGTGTTGTTTTTAGATGGGAAGTTTAATTTCCCGTTGAATTTTTATAAATCAGAACAAGTCAACACAATTTACACGGCGCTTTATATCCACGTTATGTTTGTCAAATCGGCCCAAATATTGCCTGCAATATTTACAATGTCACAATTTTTTAACAAAACTTTCACAAATTATAAACAAAATGTTTTAAACTTTTACACTTATGTAAAAATACCTAAATATACTAATAATATTCTAAGCGAAGCAATAAACTAAAATAATTAAACACTATTTTTTACTTCTAAAAAATTCCGCAATCGTAAGATTTTTCGAAAGAAATTCAGTATAATATTACAAGAATATAGCTCCGCACGCCACGCCGGCTCGTGAAGCTACAACTGATGGCTTAGGGTGCCAGTTGCCAGTTGCCAACTACTGGTTATGTATGACGTATGAGGTTGTGATAGTTATCTAGTTATCAGTGGTTATCATGGTTGTGTAGGTTTTGGTTTTTTCAGTGGTGGGAATGGGTATTGGGTATCAGGTAGTTTTTGACCAACCGCCAACAACCAACAACCCCCACAACCGCCACAACCAAATAACCAAATACCCGAGCTGCCGCTAGCGTAGTTGTGGGTATTTTTAAATAACCGTTATATAGTTGGTTATGTTATGCCGCTACCAAGACTATTCTATATTCTTAACTTCGGAACAATGTGCAGCGCCGCCCTATCCACCACACACCACACCACTCCCATCACGAACTGATGATGTAAGTAAATAGGGATTTGTTGTTATTAATAAGATTGCTGAATACCACGTAAGTTTATTGTTACACCCTCCCCTGATGCTTGATAATAGAAGTAAGTGGACTATGTATATATATATATATATATATATATATATATATAAGCGTGGAATATGTATATATATAAGCGTGCGGGGATTCTCCAAATTTATAAAATTTTTTTTGAGGAATATTGCCGGGAGAACCTTTTTGTTTGTGGGGAAAATGCGAGGATGCACTGATGCACATTCGGTGGAAGATTTCATAGTATGGCACTGTAGCATTTATTTCCTAACCGATAATAGCGATAGGATTCTTGGTTGACGTTCGGTACTACGGTACTCTAAAAATGACGTATTGGAATCCATGACTCTCAGTCGCTGTCAGTCTAGCTTCTACCTAAACAGTTATCGCTCGTGTATTTTCTAATGCTTCCATTGAGATGAAATTCAGTGTGCTTAAAAATTAATATCGCCCTCATATAGCCACTGTGGTAACATTGATATCTACTAGAAAAAAAGATACTAAATAACTTTTTTTTTTTTTTTTTACATGAGCTCCACACAGGAGGCCCTGAGGAAAATAATTTCCCACAGGGCCTATGTCATCTTTGGGGATGCTGTGTGGAGAGTGTTTTTAAGGAAGGGTTTTAAGGTTTAAGGAAAGGAGTTTAAGGGGTGGGTAGGAAGGAAAGGGGAACTTAACGTCTTGTTTGAAATTATTGGTCTCAATATCAATTAACGATTTTTTTTTAATTGGTTAAAACTATGTTTTGACACTAAAATACTATTTTATCTTAATTTCTTCACTTAACTCTTTTTTGTCTCGTTTAAATTACTTGTCTTTTTAACATTTTTTCTCCTAGCACGTTGTACGTGTGATTTCATTACGTTATTTTGTATGTTTTCTACTAAGTACCCAATTTATTGGCACACCGTATTGAATATTTTTTTATACATGTTATTGGGTTGTAACCTACTTTTAATTCTTAAATTATGTATATAATAATTTGTTTTAATCCTAACAATGTTTCAAATAAAATAAACCAGTAAAAATGTTCATTTCAATAGAATTTTGATTTACTTTGAAGGCAATTGTGGGGAAATTGCGGGGAACTAGTTATTTCGTTCTCCCTAATTTAAGGCGATCCAATAGTTCAGGAAAAAAATTAAATCTGAATTCACACCCCTTTATGGGAGGAGTTTAAAATTACTTGTGAAAAAGATTTTGGAAAGGTTGGAAAAGCTATTTGAGAATTTTTTATTACAGGTTGATTTCGTAAAGGCCTGAAAAAAATATAAACTCCTTTTTTACGCATTGTTTATTGTAATAAAGCGGAGATTTAAAATTGATTTCACGGAAACAAGCGACGCGGAGCAACTCGTCTATTCCTCGCTCCGGCCGAGGGCAGAATGACAGAAAATGGGTGGGGTTAGTCAGTAGTTCTTCGGTGCACGGCATAGAGTTCACTTTGAAAATCCAAATTCGTCGACTGCCGGCCGTATTGTGAAATAACAACGTAAAAATGCATATTTTATTTTATTTTGTAAAGTTCTGGCGTAAATCTAATTTTTTTACGATTATCATAAAAGAAACTGAATTTGCCACATTTTTACAATAAAACCATGTCCGAAGAGGGCTTTATAAGTATGACAGTTTGCACTTGAAAGTATTTTTTATACATCTAATACTTTATTTTTTCTAGGCTTATTAAAAGATTTATTAAAAAAAATTACCGATATTTTTAAGGGACAAGATATGTTCTACACGCAGTATTTTATTGAGGCATCTATAATACTTCTAAATGATCTCAGGAAATTGGTGAAGTCATCACATCTGCGATGGATGGCTTCATCCATTCCTCTGTTAAGGAAACTGGTGTGGGCTCAAAGCCGTGGTTTAGTCGGCAATGCTCTGAAGCAGTGCGACGGAAAAACGCGGCTTACCGAGCCTACAACACATCTAGAACATCCGAAAACAGAACAGCATACAATAAAATGGCAAAGGAAACCAAGAGAGTCATAAATAGGTCAAAATTCGATCACGACCTGCAGATCAGCAAAAAGCTGGCTGCATGCCCGCATGGCAGCAGAGCATTCTGGTCGCTCGCGGGATCAATAGGTCGGAATTTCTGCAAATCCAGTCTACCACCTCTTACCAGACCTGACGGCTCACTAGCGAACACCGCCGCCGAAAAGGCTAACTTATTAGGCAAAATGTTCGCGGATAATTCAACCCTCGACGATCAAGGTGCTGTCCCGACGTCGGTTCCTCACTGCGGTTTTCGTATGAAAAAGCTGAGGATCCGGCATCGGGATGTAATCCAAGTCTTACGAGGGCTTAATGTTAATAAAGCTAGTGGACCTGATGGAATACCTGCCCTGGTATTACAGAGGTGCCCTGCAGAAATTGCTCCAATTTTGACGAAACTCTTTAAAATGTCCCTGAAGTCTGGTATTGTGCCCTCTGGTTGGAAAAAAGCGGTCATCCATCCTATTCCAAAGAAGGGTGATCGCTCCAACCCGGCCAACTACCGCCCCATTGCGATCACATCAGTTTTGTCCTAGGTGATGGAACGTGTGATCAACGACAAACTGCTCACATATCTCGAGAAGAACAAAATCATTAACGACCGTCAATACGGATTCCGGCGGAACCGCTCGTGCGGTGATCTTCTCGCATATGTGACGCATGTTTGGGGCGGTGCCTGGAACGTTTCGGTGAAACCCAAACGGTCACACTGGACATTTCCAAGGCCTTTGACTGGGTTTGGCATCGAGGACTTGTCAACAAACTGCCATCTTACGGACTTCCCAGGGATCGGTTCTGTCCCCGACTTTGTTTTTGTTGCACATCAACGACCTTTTGTCATGTGCACCAATTCATTGTTACGCGGATGACAGTACAGTCCATGACAGCTTTTCGTTTGACAAGCCCCCAAAGGGCACACAAACTCCAACGGCTCGGAGGGCTTTGAAGCAAAGAATGGATGGTTACCTCGAGAGTGTTTTCTCTTGGGGTAAGAATAACCTCGTCGAATTCAATGTTTCAAAGACCCAATCGTGTCTGATTACGTCTAAAAGGGATCGAAATGAAAATCTAGTCTCCTTCAACGGAAGCAATCTTCCGAACAGACCTTCCATTGATATGCTTGGTGTAACTATAAGTGACCAGCTCAGGTATGGGGGCTCCATCGAAGCCAGAGTAAAGTTAGCTTCTCAAAAACTGGGCGTACTGTACAGGGCCCGCAGATACTTTAATAGTACACAACTGCTTACCCTGTACAAATCGCAAGTGCGCCCCACGGTTGAATTTGGCAGCCACCTCTGGTCTGGAGCTCCAAAATACTTGGAAAATACCCTCGACTCTGTGCAGAAACGGGCGGTCCGTTTGATAGATTCTCCCATCTTAACGAACGGGTTGCAATCTTTAGAGCACAGGCGTCGGGTGGGAATGCTATCCATGTTCTACCGGTATTTCAATGGAAGATGCTCTGAGGAACTAGCGTCATTGATCCCTTCGGCACCGGTGCATAGTCGGGAGACACGCCAAACGCGCGCCCAACATATGTACACGGTTGACATTTGTCACATGAGAACGGGTCGTTTTTTCGACTCGTTCTTGAGTTCAACAGCTCGGCTATGGAACGATTTGCCGGCATCTGTGTTTCCTCCCTCCTACAACATGGGTCTCTTCAAGACCAATGTTCATTCCTTCCTCTCCTCAAAAAGACCCTCCACACAGCATCCCAGATGACATAGGCCCTGAGGGGAATTATTTTCCTCAAGGCCTCCTGTGTGGAGTTAATGTAAAAAAAAAAAAAAAATTATCAAATTTTCAAAACAAAAACATATGATTTTGCATTATTTAGTATGTCTTCATCTTAAGGATTTTGAACATTTATTGTGGGTATTTTTAGAACACAAGCCTCGGCAACCCTGTTTATAAGATCAAAACCATTACTTTACTTTTCGTTCAACCCACGTTCCTGAATTATTTTTTTTATCATTGAGAAGAAAATAACACCGATAATCCAAACGAAAATATGAAAGAGAACAAATAATAAAAAGATAACGAATCAAAAGATAAATATATCACATTGATGGGAATAACCTTCAAAAGTTATAAAAAGAGAGTTCTAATAAAAATTGATTTTGTTTCGTCTGCTTTATTTATTTAGACATTTGATCTTATGTAAGATTAATTTTAGCAGATAATAAATATAAAATTCTGAATAAATCAACGTTATAAATTACAGGTATGAATTACATGCGGTTATTAAATTTTTCAAAAAAATCCGTGATAATCCAGTATATATCAAAACATTGAACTTAAAGCAATCAATAGCCCTAAAGGCTTGCGAATAATGGTTGTGCTAAAACCTGTCGTGCAATCGAAGGGTATTTCGTACGAAGAGTAAGTAGATTATTGTAACCGTCTCTTGGATTGAATTACCGAAACAATATTGTATTTGTTAGCCTTTCTTGCGAGATTTTGGTTTGTTTATGGACAAAACTATTTATTTACATCCGTCTTGTGCGTACGGGCGTGAACAATTAATTCATCTTAATATTTTAAAGCATGATTTGTAAAAGGGATTTTGCCTGAAATAATTAACTCGCGCTGTCTATGAAATAGTGTATTATGATTTTTTTAAAGTAACACCTTAACCCTAAAGTTCACCTTAACCCTAAAGTTTCAGAATAAAATCATAACGTAAAAATATAATTCTTATACTCTTGGGTTCTTTACCCAATGCGGAGTCTCAGTTTCCCTCTTTTGCCACTAATTCCGAGCACCGTTTATAAATAAATGGATCCGAGAAAGCAAGAAACCAGATATAAAAAGAAAATCAAAAGAACTGAATTCAGGTATGTTTTTAACAAAAAAAAAAAAGAACTGAATTCCATTAATCAGAATAAATAGAGGGAGGTTGAGAAAAAAAACGAATATAAGATTTTACCACCTATTTTGTTTCTAGTTTTGCATAAGCTCGCAAAATAAAACACACTTTAATACAAACCTCATCTTATTATTTGTCTAATTTCTTTTGTTATTTCGAAATATGGAATGTTACGGAATTGCATTGCGTAAACTACCCCTGCATACATTTTGGAATAAACTATTATTATTATTTATTCATCATCTAATGTGTATTCATGGAAGAACGTGTTTAATTATTTGTTTATTTTAGTAACAATCAATAACAGCACCAGTTTTTTTGAGTTCCTGGCCTTGAATTTATTTTAACATAATTTATGACTCTTTTTTGTACTGCGTTCTATAAAATTATCATTCACTGCTTTCTCCCTTGATTTTCACTTTCAATATAATATAATATTCTCTGTTCATTGCAGTCTTCACATTACCACTGGTTTATTGCATCGTTCCTTGCATTTATCAACTTATTTAAAATCATTATTCTTCGCTTTTTACAATTCACTGTGAACTTCGTTAATTTTAATTGCCCAGTCTTCTTTGATCATGTCGGCTCCCTTTTCCCCTATCATTATGGTAGGAGCGTTTGTGTTACCTCTGACTATTTCTGGCATGACACTTGCATCAATGACTCTCAATCCCTTAATTCCGTGAACTTTCAATCTTGGATCCACAACAGCTTCCTCATCGCCTGCTGGTCCCATTTTGACTGTACCAACCGGGTGGTACACCGTTGTAGCTGTATTTCTCAACAGGCATCTCCAATAATCTTCCGATTTGAATTTAAATGTTTTGCAGTTTTTGAATGGGACTGGCTCAATTTTAAGTCCCAACTGTTTGAATATTTTGGTTTCTTCCATCTTCTCTAAGAAATTAATTCCTCTCAGTAAAGTTTTAACATCGTCGTCTTCTCTCAGGTACTCCGGATATATCGCCGGCGCCTCCAGAGGATGTTTACTGATCAATTCTATTCTTCCGATCGATTTTGGTTTGAGAAGGGTGGGTACGAATGTTATACTTTCTTGTGCTTTATTAATTTTACTTATGAAGTTAATGTATTCTTCGGCGTATCCAATAGCTTTCAGGTATTGTGGCATAATCAATAAATCATTTATAGGATGGTATATGTGATGAAACTGGACATCTGGGATGCTACTTCCATTACCAGTTGAATCGATGAATCCTATCAAGTCTGTGATGCCTATTGTTGAAAGAAGGCCGGAGCGCTTATTTAAGTAATCAGAGATTATTTGGAAGACAGCTTCTTTCGGCATTGCTTGGCTGTGAGATTCATCCACGGAAAACAACATGGGAAAAATAACATGGTCCTGCAGATTCTTTCCTACCGGTAGATCTGCAATAATTTTGATACCATGTTTTTTGAGTTGTTCTTTTGTTCCTATTCCTGATAGCATCAAGATTTGTGGTGAGTTAATAGCTCCTGCAGATAAAACAACTTCTTTTCTCGCATTGATTGTTAATTCTCTATCCTTGATTTTGACCACCGCCCCTGTAACGGATTTTGTCTTCTCATCTACGAGTATTTTCAAAACATGGGCGTTCTTGACAACGTGTAAGTTTTGTTTATCTTTAATACCACTGAGGTAGGCTTTGGCAACGCTGCATCTTTGTCCTCCGCGTAGTGTCCCGAAACCATCCGTAATTCCATTTTGACCTTTGACATTGATATCTGCAAGAACTTTTTCACCCATTTCTTTCCAGGCCGCCTTAATGACGTCCTTCCAGGGAATATCAGATTTGTAAGACTCTATGTTTAGCGGGCCATTATTTCCATAAAGTTCTCTGATACCAGCGTCCTCTTCCGAAAACACGTGCTGCAAATTTTCCGCTTTCTTGAAATACTCTGTGACCGAAGCATAATCCCATCCAGGGTTTCCCATCCTCTCCCAATTGTCGTAGTCTTCTTTGTTACCTCGGACGTAAAGCATAGCATTGATTGCACTGCTCCCGCCGAGGACCTTGCCTCTGGGCCAGTTGCAGACTTGTCCAATCATTCCTTGGCAGAGTCGAGGATCCCTCTCCGTTTGATAACTCCAGTCCCACCCGACCTTCTGATTTGCGAATAGGAATGCTGGCACCTGCAAAGATACTCATCCATATTTAGGAAACATCTTGACAGTTCGTGTTTACATTATTATTAATAACGCTTCTGATATCATAAAAAGTGGCTTGAATCTATTAAACGTTTTTGTTTACACCAAGGTAAGGTTTCTAATTTATTATTACTTACATTTCTGGAAAAAATTTTATGGGTTTTAATAAGATTTACATTATTGTAGTGGGTATAAATGAAGTTTCTCTTTACCTCTGAGTCAGCCGTGGGGTCTCCACCTGCTTCTAAAAGAAGGACCTTCCAATTCTCCCCCTCAGCCAGTCTCCTGGCCACAACAGATCCTGCTGATCCTGCCCCTATCACGATGAAGTCATATTCGGGGATATCTGAAATTATCGATTTATAAAATATTATCGATGTAACGAATTGGAAAAGCTTACCAGTAGACAGTTAATAAAGTTAATTTAACCATCGAAATTCATTTTTAGTTCATGCATTTGAGGTCCCCGGCGTTGGCTTGGCTTTGCGCAGATTTTTTTTTAATCAGATGTAAACTGTCACCTTCCTCTTGCTTTCAAGGTCAAGTGTGAAAAATATCACCAATCTCGGAATTAAACTGTAGATTTGTATAAAAGCCACGCCGCAACAAACATTTTTCTTTACATTAATTATGTAATATGGGTATATTAAAAATGTATGCAGGTAAATTAATGTTAACTTAATTTTTTTTTTTGATAATTCATTTTCAGTAAATACAATAAAAAATACTCATTTTTCGCACCCATTCTCCCACTCGCTTTTCACACCAGATATGGTCTGTAAGCCACATTGAATATTGACATTCATCTTAAGCTAGTAGGGTGGATGCTTTGTCTTCAGGTCATACGGGGGTGTCTCCCAGACCACACAGTTTTGCCATATTACGGTATCGTTTGTGAGTTTGAAAAAAGACATAAAAATTCACCTTGAGCTAGCAGGGTGGACGCCTTGTCCTCCGGCCATACGGAGGGGTCCCCCAGACCGCAGTATGAAGCCAGAATCAGCTGTAGAACCCCTGCGAACACGGCCTGCGTCTGCCCCCCGGCGGCCAGTGGACACGTGCTCTGAATCAGCTGCTCCATTTTCAGACGAGTATTTCTGCCACTCCTGAAATCAAAAAAAACAGGCCAACAACGCTAATTTTTTTTTTTTTTTTTTTTTTTTTTTTTATGTTAACTCCACACAGGAGGCCCTGAGGGAAATAATTTCCCTCAGGGCCTATGTCATCTTTGAAGATGCTGTGTGGAGGGTGCTGTTAAGGAGAGGAAGGAGTGAACATGGGTCTTGAAGAGACCCATATTGTAGGAGGGAGGAAACACAGAAGTCGGCAAATCGTTCCACAGCCGGGCTGTTGAACTCAAGAACGAGTCGTAGAAACGACCCGTTCTCATGTGACTAATGTCAACCGTGTACAAATGTTGAGCGCGTGTTTGGCGTGTTTCCCGACTATGCACCGGTGCCGAGGGGATCAGTGACGCTAGTTCCTCGGAGCATCTTCCATTGTAATACCGGTAGAACAAGGACAGCATTCCCACCTGACGCCTGTGCTCTAAAGATTGCAGTCCATTTGTTAAGTTAGGAGAATCTATCAAACGGACCGCCCGTTTCTGCACAGAGTCGAGGGTTTTTTTCAGGTATTTTGGGACTCCAGACCAGAGGTGGCTGCCAAATTCAACCGTGGGGCGCACTTGCGATTTGTACAGGGTTAGCAGTTGTGTACTATTAAAGTATCTGCGGGCCCTGTACAGTACGCTCAGTTTCTGAGAGGCTAACTTAACTCTGGCCTCGATGGAGCCCCCGTACCTGAGCTGGTCACTTAGAGTTACACCAAGCATATCAATGGAAGGCCTGTTCGGGAGATTGCTTCCGTTGAAGGAGACTAGATTATCATTCCGATCCCTTTTAGACGTAATCAGACATGATTGGGTCTTTGAAACATTAAATTCGACGAGGTTATTCTTACCCCAAGAGAAAACACTCTCGAGGTAACCGTCCATTCTTTGTTTCAAAGCCCTCCGAGCCATTGGGATTTGTGAGCCCTTTGGAGGCTTGTCAAACAAAAAGCTATCATGGACTGTACTGTCATCCGCGTAACAATGAATCGGTGCACATGTCAAGAGGTCATTGATGTGCAACAGAAACAAAGTCGGAGACAGAACCGATCCCTGTGGGACGCCAGCATTTATCGAATGCGAGGAAGAGGTGAAACCATCAGCAACCGCCTGAATCGACCTCTCCCTCAAAAAGTCGGCAATCCACGTACACAAGGAAGCGGGAAGTCCGTAAGAAGGCAGTTTGTTGACAAGCCCTCGGTGCCAAACCCGGTCAAAGGCCTTGGAAATATCCAGTGCAACGGTTTGGGTCTCACCAAAGCGTTCCAGGCACCGCCCCCAAACATGTGTCACATACGCGAGAAGATCACCGCACGAGCGGTTCCGCCGGAATCCGTATTGACGGTCGTTAATAATTTTGTTCTTCTCGAGGTATGTGAGTAGTTTGTCGTTGACCACACGTTCCATCACTTTTGACAGAACAGATGTGATCGCTATGGGGCGGTAGTTGGCCGGGTTAGAGCGGTCACCTTTCTTTGGAATAGGGTGAATGATCGCTTTTTTCCAACCAGAGGGCACAGACCCAGACTTCAGGGACATTTTGAAAAGCTTCGTCAAAATTGGAGCTATTTCTGCAGCGCACCTCTTCAATACCAGGGCAGGTATTCCGTCAGGCCCACTAGCTTTATTAACATCAAGCCCTCGTAAGACTTGGAGTACATCCCGATGCCGAATCCTCAGCTTTTTCATACGAAAACCGCAGTGAGGAACCGACGGCGGGATAGCACCTTGGTCATCGAGGGTCGAGTTTTCCGCGAACATTTTGCCTAATAAGTTAGCCTTTTCGGCGGCGGTATTTGCTAGAGAGCCGTCAGGTCTGGTAAGAGGTGGCAGACTGGGTTTGCAGAAATTGCGACCTATAGAGCCCGCAAGCGACCAGAACGCTCTGCTACCATGCGGGCAGGCAGCCAGCTTTCTGCTGACCTGCAGGTCGTGCTCGAATTTCGACCTATTGATGATTCTCTTACTTTCCTTTGCAATTTGGTTGTATAATATTCTGTTTTCGGACGTTCGAGATGTGTTGTAGGCTCGGTAAGCCGCGTTTTTTCGTCGCACTGCTTCAGAGCATTGTCGACTGAACCACGGCTTTGAGCCCACACCAGTTTCCTTAATAGTGGATTGGATGAAGCCATCCATCGCGGACGTGATGACTTCACCAATTTCCTGGGCACATCTTGAGGGATCCGAAGTCCGAAAACAGACAGCTGACCACGGGAAAGCATTAAAATGTGCCCGCAGACCAAACCAATCTGCAGACCTATAGTGCCACACTTTTCTTTTCAGCCTCTCGTTTGGCGGTCTGAAGGTTACGGGGATTGATGACGTCACCAGGCAGTGGTCCGACGATCCTAAAGGCGCTGTGACGTCAATCTTGTAACCGTGTGGCACAGTGGTTAAAAACAGGTCTAACAGATTAGAGCGGTGAGACTGGACATCAGGAACCCTTGTAGGCTCCTGAACCATTTGCTCCAGTCCGTGGCAAAGGGCAAAGGACTCCGCTTGTCGTCCAGCCGAGTCTGTAGATCCCGAGAACTTCAACCAAGGTTCGTTATGAACATTGAAGTCCCCCAGGACCACAAACTCTGCCGTAGGGAAGCGGGGCAAGAGGTCATCAATAGTGTTGCTTAAATGTTTGAAGAGCTCGGACGTGTCTGATTCGCTAAGGTTAGGTGAGCGGTATAAACACGCATAAAACCTTACCGTACTGGCAAGATTGACGCGCACCCACATTACGTCGAATCTGGAGATTTCCAGATTCAACAGACGCACACAGTTGACGTCAGCTCGACTGTAGAGACACACACCTCCCTTGGATCTAAATTTGCCTACGAGGATGAAGCCCGGGCAGTCCAGATAGGAGGCGTCTGGAGGCTCGGCTATCTGCGTTTCGGAGAGGAAGAGAAGGTTAGGACGTTGGGAGAGAAGATGGTGGTGGACAGAGTTTAAGTTTTTGTGCAGGCCGCGAATGTTGGTAAAATTCACCAACAGTTTTGGCCTGCACCGGGGACTCCTGCTTCTCGCCGTTGTTGAAAAGTTATTTTTGAAAGTTTGTAAGTTCATTTTTATTTTTGTTTTTATTTTGTGTGTGTGGAGTGGAAGGTCGGGAAGGAAAGGGTATGAGGGGTGGGTAGGATGCTGGGGATCAGAATTTCCAGGAATGATGGACGTATGAATCCAACCCACCCACTGCGGTGCAAAGCGATGGGCAGGGAGAGTCCGGCTGGAGAGGTCGCCCAATACATTTATAAATACAAAACATGAAAAAATAATTACTAACACACATAATATATTATAAATACTAGATCTCAGGTTCAAAAATGTATCCAACAAGTAACTACGAATACAATATTTGGATTAAAAATCTTTTTGTGATATGGGTATCAAAAGAATCGCCAATAGGGGCTCTTCCCAGTAGTTTTAAACAGCAATAAAATTAATAAAAATGTTTGATACCTAAAAATTTCCATTTAAAACTGACAAAATTGTTTTAAAAACAAGGGCTTGCGTTATTTGAGGTAATGTAGAAATTTCACTGAAAACTAGAGCATAATTTTCTGCGCTAGTGCATAATTGACTGAAGTCCTCTTTTGACTCGACCACTTTGTCTGTAAATTTATTTGTGTGTTCCGGGTCCGGTTAATCCTGTCAAGATGGTAGTTTCCGCCAGAGCGCATGAGCGGTGGAACTGTCAAGTCGGAGTAATCAACTATGAGCGAATTCTACTGTTCACAGAACTATTGGTATTTCTGATTTTATCTCTTGTTGTTTTTCTCTTTATTCATAAAATTAGTTTTGTTTTTTACATGGTTTTTCTAGTACCATAATACGGGCATGTGCCTAGGCACATGCCCATATTATCATAGTCGAAATTTGTCAAATATATTGTTTTGTTAAATACAATGTATTAGTATAATAAGGAATTCTATGATTGGTTTCTCAGTTAAGTAGATTGCACGTACATAAACCAACCTCATTGTAGACTGTTCATTTCGCAAAAATAAATAAAAATATGTAAATAAATAAATGACTTTACTTTTTATATGAATACCGCACAAGAGTCCCAACTGCTCCCGTCTGGAACCAGTGGAGTGAGACTATGGTATCCCCAAATGGGGTCTGTTTGAGGTTGAAGGTTGTGGGGAGGGGAAGGAGATAGGGAAGGAAGGTGGGGAAGTGCCTGGCTATTTAGATCTGGTCACTAAACACGCCTAACGCCATTCAAAGCAACGTTTCAATTCTGAATGGTGGTCGTACACCAGGGCGATACTGATAGTATCTTCCACTCTGGAACGTGCCGCAAATGGTGACCGGACAACTCGGAATGAAACCAACGCAGAACCATCTCAGATAAGTCATTTAGAGTGATAAAAAAATATTATAAAAAACGGTTAAATAGGTTCCGTTAGGTTAGGTTTATCGGCTTATTTGAAATAATATTTTTCAATAAAAGTATTGACTTTTCAAGGAGGTGTTGAGTTGACTTTATTCTCATTTGGCATGGAACCGCCACAAACACACTATACATTATTTTAAATGAATAAATTGTGAAATGACACAAATTAAACAAATAAAATTTATTTGCCACACCGGGATTCGATCCCGCGACCTTCGGAATGCGAGTCAAGAGCCTTGCCGCTGGACTACGCCGGCCATCAAAAATAATAAAAATAAAGATTAATTGGCATTTTTTTTATTAGAAAAAATGCACAATAGAGTAAATTAACGTAATTTCATAATTTGAGGCATAAATTGTTCTTTAGACTTTTATGTCCGGGTTAAATCTTCCCCACAGGAAAAACTTAACCTTTCCATAAACTTTTCCACAAATGATCATCTAGTCAATCCACGCACGGTGTACGTATAATAAATACAAAACAATACAAGAACAACATGTCAACCTACCAGAGACCAAATGGGAAAATAATTCACCGACTCCAGATATTTTCATATCAGAGGGTTCGGCTCGATAGAACTCCCAACTGGACCAATAAATCCTACTGGCAATAAAAAAATACTTAAAAAATCTTTCGTAATCCTACATGTACTTAATATGACTGATTTTTGCATTTTAATATATAGATTCTTCGACTAAATTTTGAATGAGAGTGCTAGGTATAGCTAGCCGAAATAACAAATGGTAATATTTTTATAGTCTGAGAATGCCAAATTCTTTAAATCTCATTATTATTATTATTAACATTATTACTTGAACGAGTAAACGAATTTAAATTGTTGTGTTTTTTTCCATCAAATCACTTTCCCATATGTATTTTAGAATTTATTAGATTCATTGTCGAATGTCTATATTGGGAATTAAAAAAAAAAAATTATCGTAATAGTGGATGTACACTTGGCACCTGTCTTATTATCTTTTAATATATTATAATATATACGCTTGTAGGTACGTGTGAACTCTGTCACTTTTTAATATATTCGCATATTCTTGTCATTGGTTCAAGGTCGGAAGCAAAACCTATTATATTGCGTACATATAAATACATCTGAAGCATTGTCTATTTATTTAACCAGTCTAGCGTTCGCGTTAATAATTGAAATAAGCGTAAAGCGTCCGGGATTTCTGAGCGTCCGATTTGGAAATTTTCCACCTTCATTTAAAAAAAACCATACCCCCGAATTTTAATTTGGAGACATATTTTTTTTTTACATATATATTTCCAAAGTTTAAATATTCAAGAATATCTCCTTTAAAGGATTTATCGAAATTCGCATTATTTTAAAAGTAATAACCATTTTAATTTTGCGATTTACACAGAATCTAACCAAAATCTAAGAAGGACAAAATTTCAAACACCTTTTTCTCAAAACCATTTTTTTCGTGACAGTCGACCCGATATCTCAAGTTTTACTAAACCAATTTACTTGAAATTTGGTGTGAGTTTTTTCTATACATTACTTTATAGCACGAACCAGAATTAAAAAAAAAATAATAATTTTTACTATTCTAAAAAAATTCGGAAAGTAAAAAAAACTTGTAAAAAAGTTTTTTTTTTTTTTCAGACAGCCGCCATTTTGCGAAAAATATTTTTTATGACTTCTCCGAGGTTCATGCCATAGCAGCATTTGTTTGAATTAAAAATAAATTTGTTTTTTTTTAGATTACTAGGAGGTTTGCAATCGTGTCAACCAGGGCGCGCCATATTTTCGAGACCCTGTAACTTTTAAGCTTTTAATTTTTTGTTTTTTTTTTTTTAATGTGTTTTTTAATGTTTATAAAAATTTGGTAAAATAATGGTTTCAAAAATATTATTGGTTTTTTTTATTGCACCTGAAAAAACACCTACAATTCATGCCTCTAGACTAGAATACCCCCTTAACTCCACACAAGGAGGCCCTGAGGAAAATAATTTCCCTCAGGGCCAATGTCATCTGAGATGCTGTGTGGAGGGTCTTTTTGAGGAGAGGATTTGAAGGAATGAACATTCATCTTGAAGAGACCCATGTTCTCTCATATATTTTCAAATTTGCCACATTTTCGCCAGCGACCGCTTGGGGGTGTTTGCGAATTGGCCAAAATGTGTCCAAAAGCGCTCCAAATGTGGTCGCTCAAGGTACATAAAAAGTATTACTTCTAATATATTGTGATAACAAAAAACATACCAGTTTTTGATGTTCAAAGATAGATTGATTTAGAAATATATAAGTGCATATAGCACTAAGTGTTCAGATCCTCTCTTTACAAGTTTGCACGCGGTGGATATTCGACAGCTGTTTACAATATTAAATCTCTGCGATGTATGGACCAATAACCTCCTTATGTAGCCCTAAATCAAAAGCACTTGGGCTACTCATTGAACATTGGATGCATTAATCCCAAGACAAGACCCACACTCGCCCAACGTCAATTCAGGGTAGCTATTCTCCTCGCAATCGCCGTCGAAAGTACGTACATTGGTCGGCGTGGTTATTCTTGAGCCTGGTCGACCGGAACATTCTTAAACGCCAAACGCCAAAAGTCATTCGACACAACAACGAGTGGGGTAGACCAGTCGTAGCTGGCGCATGGTGAGTAACGATTGATCGTTGCTCGGGAATAGCTACCCTGGTTCGTCGCCTCCAAAATGTTCATTGCACTGAAAACCGACATCAAAACATCCAGTAGTTTGTCCCAACTTGCTGTTGGTTTTCAGAGTTGGATATTTGAATCTTTTTTAAAGAGTACATTGTTCCTCAAATATGAATTTTACTCACTTCTTTCTTTCTTTCGTATTTAATTTTAAATTTTATTTTATTTTTTGTCACGATTTTCATCCACCAATTTATCGAGAAAATGTTAGCTACGCTATAAATAATAAAATACGACGATTTACTTTTCTAAATCAAGGCAGTGATGCAACAAAATGAAGGCAAAAACCATTTTTCTTCTTCGACACCCGGGTTCTCGCAATGCTTTGGTTAGGAGTAGGCTTGAGAATGGATCGGTGGTTTGGAGCCCGCACCAAGTGAAGTACTCCCTCATGTTGGAGAGGATTCAGAAGAAATTTCTGAGATTTCTTTACCTGGGGGAGTACGGCTACTACTCGTGTCTCTATCGTAGCGTTATGCGTTATGAACCATCTACGGGTAAGGGGGGATGCGCTCATTGGAACACATTTCTTCAAAGTGGTTCGTGGATGGTTTGAAAACTCAACTATCATGGAGAGCATTAGTTTCTATGTTCCCGATGGTTATCTCCGTCACCGACAGCATATACTGTTTTATTTCCCGGCTTGCAGAACTAACTTGCCAATATCGATATGTTTAACATCAATGAAGCACAATTTAGTCGTCAAGCTTTGTTGCTGTTAGTCTAGTTGTGCTTCATCGATGTTTAAATTGCTTAAATCTGCGTATCTAATATTTGTTTTTTCTCTCCTTTAAAAACGCTTTGAAATTTTAATTTTGTTTTGTTTTTAAATGAATAAATTGAATTGAATTGAAAATATTTTAATCGCATATCTTCTTGTTTACCAGCACTAGCCTTCTAGAGTCCAGCTATTAGAAATACGCTTCTCACTGATAGCCACACTTTTATCTGTAACCCATTGGCTTTTTGTATTATAACACTATTACGTGTTGTTATGCCAGTTTTACTTTAATGAATTATAATTTTAATATTTTACTTGTTATTCTCAGTATCTTTATTACTCCTACTAATACACTATTTAATTGCTTTATTGGTTTTACGACCTTGGACTTGACCGTTAGTCCGATAATTATAAAATGGCACTTGTGCCATGATTCATTTAGTATTATGTTTATGAATAATGGCATGAGCCTTCCAATATGAACGAAACCTATCAATTTGACTGTGCTAAAACGGTAAACCTTTCTAGTTGGACAATCAATGTCAATAAATAAAATAAGTTATAATTTCCAAAAGGCAGAAGATACGTTAGTGATTGCGGTATAAAATGGTTTATCTGAACCTATTTTTTTTTATTTAATCGCATACCTTGATTCCGGTAACACAATGTAAATAACAAATAATCAGTAGGTATGATTTTAGGTTTTCACGGCCAAAAGTATTTTTGTTATGCCGTGTTGCGCTACCTCCTTCTTTAGCCAACATTTCGGACAGCGTTACAGTGCCCATCATCACGCTTTTTATTTTTATTTATCGCATAAAAATATTAACACGTAGTTTAGTAGTGAGAGGGAAATCCGGGAGTAGGGGGTATGCGGGTGGGAGAAGGCATTCGTGCATTGTGCGGCCTGTTTGTACTATTTTTGTTATTTATTTTTGTGGTAGTATGCCGTGTTGCGCGACCTCCTTCTTTAGCCAACGTTTCGGACAGCGTTACAGTGTCCATCATCAGGGCAGATGATGATGGACGTAAAGCTGTCTGTTTTTTTGTAATATTTGTACCGTTTGTCTAACTGGTCCATTAATGATAGTTTGTGTTTGTTGAAATTTGTGTTTTTTGTGAAAAAAATGTCATCATTATTGTTTGTATCATTATTGTGGGTAAGGTTTTAAAGGCCAAAAAAGGCATATTTTCATTATTTATTTTTGGAGATATGTTTAAAATTGCCTTATTTAATTTATATACACGTTATAGTTAACATCTGAAATATCTTTGAAAATTTTTTTCTTAAAAATATCAATAAATAAGTCCGTGAGACCGAATCTCCGCAGGCGCCTCGAAAAAAGTTGTTATGCGGTTAACATTATAACTCATTAACGAATCATTTCATTAAGTTGTTCTGGAAGGAGGTCAAAAGGTCCCGGAGTGGTTCAGAGAATGGAAGCATGAAAGTGATAAAATCGAATGATGGACAAATTTTGACGAATGAGGAAGAAATAAAAGAGAGATGGATGAAATATTTTGAGGAAGTCTTTGAAAGCAATCCGGGTGATAGTGAGTCCAGCGTCGAATCGGGTATAAACGATGACGAAGTGAATGTTACCAAAATCAGCATGGATGAAATAAAAAGATCAATCAAATGTATGAAGAATGGTAAGGCTGTGGGTTTCGACAATGTTGCTGCCGAATACTTTAAAGGGGATAGTCCTATTATTCTTACGTGGTTGTGCAGACTTTTTAACCAGTGTTTAGAGGAGGGTTACACGCCATTAGATTGGAGAAGGGCTGTAATCATGCCATTATACAAAGGTAAAGGGTCACGTATGGAATGTGGGAATCACAGGGCTATTAGCCTGCTTAGTTCAGTCGGCAAGCTGTATGGTAGAATATTGATAGAAAGGGTAAGAATGGAAACAAAGGAAAAAGTTTGGGATGTGCAAGGTGCTTTTATGAGTGGAAGGGGGTGCATGGACCAGATTTTCTCGTTGCGTATGCTCACTGAGAAGTTTCTTGCAAAAAACCAGAAACTCTTCTGTGCCTTTGTAGATTTACAGAAAGCATACGACCGAGTTGACAGGAAAAAGCTGTGGAAGGTGTTGTCCAAGTACGGAGTGAATACGAATCTCATACACGCAATTGCATCTCTGTATGAGGGAAGCGTTGCATGTATTAGGGTGAACGGCGATTTTACGGGGTGGTTTGACATCACAAAAGGTGTTAAGCAAGTCTGCGTAATGTCACCGTGGTTATTCAATCTATACATGGATAATTGTATGCAAGAATTGAAAGAGATGGGATTGGGCGCGAAATTGAGTGATCTGGAAGTATGTTGCCTGTTGTATGCTGATGATGCGGTGCTGATTTCTAACAGTATGGAAGATCTACAGTCGCTTGTGTCTAGGATGAACGAAGTATGTATGAAAAATGAGTTAATGATGAATGTAAGTAAGTCTAAAGTGATGGTATTTGAAAGAGAGAGTACGAAAACAATTTGCAACATAGTTGTGAATGACGAATACTTGGAGCAGGTGGATGAGTTTGTATATTTGGGAAGTATGTTTACGAGAGATGGAAAGACTGATAGAGATATCGAAAGACGGGTAAATACTGGTAACTCCATTAATGGAGGACTGAACGCCGTTGGCGCCAACAAAAATCTGTCAAAAGAAGCGAAGCTAGCCGTCCATAATGGAGTGCTGGTACCTACCCTGATGTATGGCAGTGAGGCATGGAACTGGCAGAGAAAGGATGAAAGTAGACTGAATGCTGTAGAAATGAGATCCCTGAGACGTATGTGTGGTAAAACCATGTATGATCGTGTGAGAAATGTGGAGATCCGCAAAGAATGCAAGGCTGATGTAAGCGTTATGAGTAAGATTAAGAAAAGGACGCTCAGATGGTTTGGGCATATAGAGCGAATGAATGAGGAAAGGAGTGTAAGGAGAATATATGACGCAAATGTGAATGGTAGACGAAGTCGGGGACGCCCGAGGAAGACATGGCACGACCAAGTGAATCAGATACTTGAGTCGGGCGATGTCAAGAGTCAGAATAATAGAAGAGCATGTATGAGACGATGTATGAATGTGAACGAAGCAAGGAGTGTGTGCCAAGATCGAGTTGTTTGGCGGTCTGTCCTCTCTGCCTACCCCTGCGGGGAAACGGCGTGATGGTTAGTTAGTTAGTTAGTTAACGAATCATTTGAAACAAAAAAATTGAAATGCGTTTAAAAGGTGATATGTTTTTTCAGGTAGTGACGAAGCGTTTTTTTTTTTTTGATTTTTTTTTTCAGAATGTTGAAGTTAAGTCAAAAGTGCAATTTTTGCTAAAATTTTCGGTGAATTTTTTATTATAAAATGGTAAAAAATTATTAAAAAAAAAACTCTTCGTCACTACCTGTTGATTTATGTGCAAAAATAGTGTTAAAAATTTCAAAAGAATCAGTAAGCAAATTTTGAGTTATGATGTTCACGAACTTAAAAAAATTATTTGCCAGAAAATCAATTTAATGTTTTTTTGTACACGAAATTTACTTGAATCGAGCAAGAGGGCCGGTCGCTTGAAACGCTGTATCGTTAGTTTTGCTCCGATTTACTTGAAATTTTGACACAACACTCTCGACATGTTGTACATTTAAAATAAATAATTGCAAAAATGAGTTTTAAAACCTTACCCCCCCCCCCCCCCCCCCCTCTTATGTGCCTATTGTGTGATGCTGATGATGCGGTGCTGATTTCTAACAGTATGGAAGATCTACAGTCTCTCGTGTCTAGGATGAACGAAGTATGTATGAAGAATGAGTTAATGATGGATGTAAGTAAGTAAGTCTAAAGTCATGTTATTTGAAAGAGAGAATATGAAAATAATGTGCAACATAGTTGTGAATGATGAATACTTGGAGCAGGTAGATGAGTTTGTGTACTTGGGAAGTATGTTTACGTGAGATGGTAAGGCTGATAGAGATATTGAAAGAAGTGTAAATGTAGGTAACTCCATTAATGGAGGACTGAACGCCGTTGGCACCAGCAAAAACTGTCCAAAGAAGCGAAGCTAATAGTCCATAACGGAGTGCTGGTGCCTACCCTGAGGTATGGCAGTGAGGCATGAAACTGGCAGAGAAAGGATGAAAGTAGACTGAATGCTGTAGAAATGAGATCCCTGAGGCGTATGTGTGGTAAAACCATGTAAGATCGTGTGAGAAACGTGGATATCCTCAAAGAATGCAAGGCTGATGTAAAAGTAGTGAGTAAGATTAAGAAAGGGACTCTTACGGTTTGGAGACACGTATGATACGATGTATAAATGTGAGCGAGGCATGGAATGTGTGCCAAGATCGAGTTGTTTGGCGGTCCGTCCTCTCTGGCTACCCCTGCAGTGAAACGGCGTGATGGTTAGTTTGTTGTTTTCAAGTGCCTACTTAATAACATTTAGGTTACGCAATAACTCAATACGGCTGTAATCTAAATGATAGCAATATTATGTCATTCGTATCTTATCAGTCTGTTCATATTTATCGTAAATGTTTATTTTTCTACAAACTAACCCAATTTAACGTTATCATAGTTAAAATTTGATCGTTTTTATAACATTTTTTTGGTGAAAAATCACCTCAAGGGCGCTATACAGACGTGTGCAGATTGTTAAGACTGAAACACAAATTCACATGTTTTTCATCTTAATTGGTAATAAGTAAAGAGTGTTTGTTACTATCGTGGTACGAAAGCACAACTCGATGGAATTTGCAGGAAAACACTTCTTGTTATTCTTTAACACAATTTATTTAATAAAAATACAATACTGGGGACAATGGTGATATCCAAGACTACACCACACTGACAAATATCGAAGGCCTTATTTCCCTCGATATGTCTATTGTCAGTTTTTTACAAACTAAACTGTAGGTACCACATGTACCTCAAGCTTTAGTCAATTACACGAAGGTACACCTCGCATACCTTCTCGTTGCCACTTAAACAATAACACTCTACTGAAGATAGGTACCTCTGTACCTCTCAGCTCGAGTTTAACAAAATAACTCCGAAGGTACAATACATGTACCTTCCCGTTTTACCGTCACAACAATACTAACTCTCCATTACCAACCTCTCTGTTATTTAAAGTAATCATATTACAGAAAAACACATTACATAAAAATGGTGAGAAAATAATATTTTAGCAGTTCCCACAGCTACGATTTTAAAATCATAAAATACATAATATATAATAAAATACATAAAATAATAAAATACATAAAATAATAAAACAATTACCTAAAAGTCGGCCCAAAAGGCCCACCAATAAAATACATCTTATCATAGGAATTAACAAATATTGCAAATTTTATTACTATTTTCACTTAGGGCTAAAGCCGACTGTGCATTTATCCTTGAGGGTTCATAACCGCTAGCAAACACTTCTCCTTGGGATTGTCATAAACATTTTTAAGTATGTGCTATTTGAGGGTACTTATTCAAAGTACCGACTTTACAAATAATAAAGAATTTGTCCCAAATTTGTAAGGGAATGTATTTATATGATACCAGCCATAAACATATTATTCAAGGTTCGGACCTTAGTCATGAAACCGTGAGATAATATTATTTTGCACATTTTTAAAAGGAGAAACTACGCGTAACTAAAATTAATAAAATAAAATGATATTTACAGACTAAATGGATAAAATCGCATTCTAGGAACAAACAAAGAGAAAAAAAAAACAGAAACCAGTTTTGCAGTTTTGCAGTGCAGTTAAATATAACCGAATCGGATACGGACACATTAGCTCGGTTGGTACTCAGACCTGTGCCCCGACAGGGCGAAGTCCAGGATTCGAGTCCTAAAGGTGACCGTATCTTTTTCTAATATTTTTGTTTTCAGATATCGATTGAGTTTCGTTAATACTGTCTTCATTTAATAAAATATTACAATTTAAGTTTTTTTCTCATTAAGTTAAAAATAAAAAATAATAATACAATGTCGGTGAATAATACTTAATTTTCAGGTGAATAAATAATACATGGAAAAGGTGCATGATACAGAAAAAGAAAAAGTGGAACAAGTTTTTACATTATAGGTAAATAGAAAGATTAAAAAATAAATTATCGAAGAAAGCAAACACTTTGTGGCTTGAAATTTTACATAATGAAACAAGTTCTTTGTTTAAAACCACTTTATTAGCAATAATGTGGTTTTAAACAAATAACTTGTTTCATTCTGTAATATAAAAATATGTGCAACAGTTCCTATGCGATGCTCCTTAACTATAAAAATATGCTTCTTAAAAATATCATTAAGAGGAACGTATGCGCGGGCCATTTCGGCCAGTTTCATACAAATCTTAAATTTGGATTTAAGATTTGTATGAAACTGGAAATACCCAACCAAACCGAAAAATTATTTTTGTAATCAAAAGTTATATCAAATATCTAGTACGTATGTGAGCTACTTTATTTATTTTTGCTTTAAATTATAAGATACAGGTCATTAAAGATTTTAATGTTTCATGATTTTAGAGGCAATTTGGGCAATTATTTGTGAGTGAATGAAACACAATTAAAAAAATAATATTACTATATTTACTATATTTATCATAAAAATATAATGAAATATAAAATAAAATTTAACAAAAAAATTAATTTTGATGGGTGTAAATTTAAAAAACAAATTACATGTTTACGGCGGAATAAAATTTTGTCTTTTATATATTAAAATTACTACCCAATAATTTTTGTTATTGTTTTTGGGGTGTTATGCCGTGTTTTGCTACCTCCTTCTTTAGCCAACGTTTCGGACAGCGTTACAGTGTCCATCATCAGGGCAGATGAGCAAATGATATTGGCAGATGAGCAAATGACATGGAGCTAAGCTCAATAGTTCTTGGTATCCAGTAATTGACGACTACACCAAAGCTAAACGCAAAAAACCATGATGATTTTTTTCTAACACCAGCTCGTAGAGTAATGGAGCTGGCAGCACGGTATCGCTTCGACATACGTAAACACTTTCACCAATATCATTTGCTCATCTGCCCTGATGATGGACACTGTAACGCTGTCTGAAACGTTGGCTAAAGAAGGAGGTAGCGAAACACGGCATAACACCCCAAAATAAATAACAAAAATGTCAAACTTGCCTCTAAAATCATGAAAAAACAAAATCTTTGATGGACTATATCTTATAATTTAAAGCAAAAATAAATAAAGTAAATCACACTCGTACTAGATATTTGATATACCTTTTGATTACAAAAAAAAAATCAGTTTGGTTGGGTATTTTGATCTTAAATCAAGATAAGATTTATATGAAGCAGGCCGAAATGGGTTGCGTATACGTTCCTCTGTTAATAATAAAGTTATATTAAAGATTTCGATATTTGAGACGAATTTGTATTCAAGTGTGTGAAAGCCAGGAATAGGTTCCGAAATTAGGGTACCACGAAGTGGATTAGACGCAGGAGTTCACAAAGGCTATTCCCTAAAATTTGCGATAAGAGATCGTTCTCCCGCGAGAAGTGCTGTCAGATTTGTGTGATTTTCTACGGCTGTTATTTGCTTTTTCTATTGGCCGATGTCAAAATTTCAGCTGTGAGCTGTCACGAATTTTAGTTTAGGTCGTTTTAAACACGAATTCCTGCAAGTATGCATGATTATTTATTCATTTAACAACTTTAGAAAATCACACAAATCTGACACGACACCTCACGGGAGAACGATCTCTTAGAGAATAGCTCTTCAGGGCAGCCATCTGCCTTCAATGCTAAATTACCAAAAAAATCAACCGCGATTCTGATACTTTTGACCGCGAGGAAATCGTACCATAAAAATATTATGAACGTTTACTGTATTTACCAATAATATAATGACTGTAAAAGTTGGCGAGTGCGTAAACACGAACTAAGATATTTTAATCTGGTTACCACACCTACTATCGTCATGTAATTCATCCAATCCGTCATCCATATTGCTAAGCTATGTAAGCGTCTTCGAGCGATTGTAGGCAAACTGTATAAACTTAAATATTATGTGCCTATCAAAACCATGAAATTAATCTATTTGTCCTTGGCTGAATCTAACGTGATATGGTATAACTTCCTGGGGGCACTCATGTAAGACAAACATCCAACATGTACAGTCAATTCAAAGCGCCATGGTAAAATTACTCGTCAGCAAAGCAGTTTACGACCAGCGGCAAAATATCTCATTAATGTATAAATCCATAAATGTTTTACCTATAAGACCTCTTTTTTGGCATAAAATCTGTATGCAACATATACTAGATAGCCCATACAAAACAAAGGTGGATCACATGCACAATACTAGGCTCACAATGAAGGGATGATTGTACCTAGATTTTCTAATAAACATGGCCAGCGAACTCTTGAATACATTGTACCGCTTATATTTAATATGCTGCCATATGATTTGAAAAAATGTTGTTCGACACCTAAATTTGCGCTATTGTTAAAAAAAATGGCTATGGAATCAGATTTTCTTTATTGACTGACTCCTAGTGCACTTTAAAAAAAAAAATTTTTTTAGACGTATTATTATTATTTTTATACTTATTTATGTTTTTATTATGTATTTTATTAAATTGAAATATTTTTTCCTGTATTGTATTATACTTAATTGTACTATGTTTCTGTCCACACTGTTTCCTGCCGACAAGCTACTTGCAGTAGCTTTGCAGGTATAATGTAAACATGAAAAAAAAAATATAATGGGAGTCAGCGCCCTCCTTTTTCACCAAGTTGTACATGTAGACTTGCACGTATATAATATTTTAAATATTTGGCCAATGAAGAAAACTTGAATGAACCAGAAATTATACAAAGTAGAGCTACGGGATGTTTACCAAGGAAAGGTAAACATGCATAAGTTATTCAAGTGAGAGATGAGCTAAATTGGATTCCAATAAAAAAGATGGTATTGCTATTTAATGTATCAATTTTTATACATAAAGTTCTGAAATAACAAATGCCTAAATACTTTAAGGATAAAATTGTTTTTAGTAAAAATATGCAAATTTATGAAACCAGAATTAAGTTACCGCACAGAAAATCAGGGTCACTGAACTGTTTAAGAGAAGCCACAAGTCAAAAATAAACGTATTTTTAATATGCCTTAGGGGCCATCCACAAATTATGTCACTCGAATTTCATGACTTTTTGACCCCCCCCCCCCCCCCGTCCCTGTCACACATCGTCACATTTGTGAGACCCCCTCCCCCCTAGGTATTAGGGTTGCACGACAACTGAAAAAAGTGGCACTTCAACACGTTTTGAAAAGTCATAAAATTTTTTTTTTTTTTTTAAAGAATAGTCCATAACCTCTCCTAACTTATTTTCGTTAGTTGTTTTGGGGGTGTTATGTCATGTTGCCCTACCTCCTTATTTAGCCAACGTTTTGGACAGCGTTACGGTGTCCATCATCAGGGCAACGAAAATACTTTTGGCCGTGAAAATCTAAAATCATATCTACCCTAACGTAACCCATTTAACCTATTTGTTCATCACGTTTAAAGACTTTTTAAAGAAGGTGCTGAAGTTTTATGTTGTTGAGTTGTCCGGTCTTAATAGAGGTCACGATTGAAGCGCAAAAGTGATTTTTTTAACTTTATTTTGTGATTAATTTTATAATAAAGAAAATAAGTTAATCAATGGAAACTGTTACAGATTTTTAATTTTTATATGAATACCACACAAGAGTCCCAACTGCTCCCGTCTGGAGCCGGTGAGACTATGGCATCCCCAATTGGGGTATGGTGTGAAGGGAGTGGAGACGGGAAGGAGATAGGGAAGAGGAAGTTGGGGATGGCTGGCTATTCAGATCTGGTCACCAAACATGGCTAAAGCCATTTCAAGCAACGTTTCAAATCTGAATGGTGGTCTTACACCAGGGTGATACTGAGAGTATCTTCCACTCTGGAACGTGCCGCAAATATACTGTATATTATTTTAAACTAGCTAAAAATGTATGAGGAAATTCCTCAAAGTCTGAAGAATGAATGTGTTTATAAAAGATGCTTACTGTAAAAATATAATTTCACCCATGAAACGTTATCTTGCACGTAATAGTTTATAAACGAATTTAATATAACTCAATAAATAAATAATTTTAAAAAATAACTTAAACCGTCTACTTACCTAACTGTCTAGTAATGAGGTGTTATTTTATTCCGGATTTTGAAGGACGCTTATTTTCATATCAATAACAAGTGCTATTTGCATTCCACTGTGACTAGGTTTCTATTCTAGTTATACTCTAGTTCTATTTGACAAACTGGCAACCTTCTTTGAATGTCGCGCGAATCAAACTGGCTCGCCCTCGCCACTCGCAAAGCGCAAAACCAGAAATCAAGCGAGTGCATCTGCAGTAGCCAGCAGGTTAGCCAGGGTTGGCAAACCTCACTTTTAATTTTTAATTATTTTTGTCTATATTAGCTCCACAGTCTTTATCAAGAAAGGAAGTTCTAGAAAGGATATATGTACGAGGAATGGGTAGGGATCTGGGTATCAGTGTGCTCAGGAGTGACAGAGGTACGAGTCTATCCCTTCAACTGCGGTGCCAGGTCTGGGTAAGGTCTCCCTCAACCAGTCTCTCTCGATCCTGCCCACCTCGCAATAGGTGGGAAGATGTATCCCACGCCAAATCCGGGGCTTCCCTGCTAAGTCATCAAACATAACCAGTTTAGGTGACTTATGGCAGAGTTGTTGGTTATCCAATAATTGGCTGGCCCGACTCTCAAATTGATAACTGGACTCTACTTAATCTCGCCCTTGGCTCTTTTTTGTATGAATACTGCTGTAGAAGGGTCCCAATTGCTCCTAACTGTTCGGATCCAGCGGAACTATGGCATCTTCAATTGGAGTATATCCTGAGTCTGAAGGTAGTGGGGATGGGTTGTAGATGAGAGAGGTAGGCTTTTACCAGGGCGATACCGAGAGTATCTTGCCATTTTGGCCAAAGTTTGTACACGTTTTTATATCTTTCGCTTTCCATTTCGTTACTTTTACGTTTTTCTTACATTTTCTTATAAAGACAAAATTTCTACCTTAAGTGTTAAAAAATTCATCTTTGCAGCTTAGGGCTTTTCTTATATTTGATATATTTCAAAGTTTTCCGTTTCATAATACATATACCAAAAGTTTTCTTGACTGTGTTTTGTTCAATTTATTTATTTATTTTTAATTTCACACCCGGGCTTTTACATGTGTTTTTTTTTTTTAACAAAGATCATTTAAATGTGCATAACAAAATCAAAAAACAAAAAAAAAAACAAAATCATAAACAAAAACAAAATCAAAATCTAAAAGTAAAACGCAGTAAAAAACGAATTGAAATCAAAACAAAATACTCCACCATGCAAGATGAAAAAAACTGTAGACTGGGAAAAGTACAATACATGTGAAATAAGTCGAAGCAGAGCTATGTAATTGGTTTCATTAAATTTGTTGCTCTTTTTTCTGATATAAATTCTACTATGATTTGTTTATATTAACTGAATGATGTGTTAAATTTGTCAACAACATCTTTATAGTCATTACCCAAATTTTGCATACGGCGAACGGGGGTATACAATTGTGATTCTGTGTTGGAGTTGTCACAATAGAACGGTAGATTTGCCTCGATGTTGATTTGCGAGGTATATGGAAAGAAATCAAGTAAATAATTCAGGGCTGTCAATTATTGAATTTATGATTTTATATAAACATGTTAGGTCGTATACTATTCTACGTTCGGATAATTGTAATAAATTAAGTTGACATGGTAGATAATCATAGTTGATACATTCCCCCGTAATACCCATTCTGAAATTAATAAATCTTAAGAATTTGTTTTGAATTATTTATATCGTGAGTGAATGACTTGCATAACTAGGTGCCCACACTGTCGAATTGTACTCTATTTGACTCCTAACCAATGACATGTACAAATTTTTAAAGGTTTGAATATTTTTAAATTAGCTGCAAATTCTTATTACAAAACCCAACATTTTCAAAGCTTTGTTTGATGTAATTAATATGGTTTACAAATTTCAGTTTTTGATCAAAGTTTACACCTAAATCATTCACCTTGGTTACAGCTGTTAGCACTACATTATTAATGGAGTACTCACAAATTATTGGATTTTTTATTCTATGAAATTTCATAATTAGACACTTACTTCAAATTAGTCGTAGATAGTTCTCTTGGCACCAAGCAAAAAGTTTAAACAAGTTATTTGACAATTTTTGACAGTCATTAATATTTCTTATTGCTTTGTATATTTTCATATCGTCCGCAAACATTAAAACTTGGACATCGTTGAAAATAGTAAGAACATCATTCACAAATATCAAAAATAAAATTGGTCCCAAATGTGACCCCTGGGGAACACCGCTGGTAGTGATAAATTTAAACGAAGTAAAGCCATCAATTTTGACGGCCAATTGTCTGTTACTTAAATAACTGTTAAACCACTTGTATAAATACCCTGCTATTCCTAATTTGTGAAGCTTTTTTAACAAGAGAACATGATTAACTGTGTCGAATGCTTTGCTGAAATCGGTGTAGACTGAATCAACTTGTAACTTCTTAGGCATAGGTTCGGATATATAGTTTTGGTAAATTAAAAGGTTAGACAGAATAGATTTTCCTGAAGTGAAAACATGTTGGTTAGGTAAAATTACTTGTTTGATACAGTGAATGATTTTATTTAAAAGAAGTTTCTCACACAATTTTGGAATGGTCGATAAAATCGGTCAATAATTGCTCAACTCGTTTTTGTCTCCTTTTTTAAAAATATCGGGGTGAGGAAACTATATTTCCATTTTTCAGGAAAGTGTCCCGTTTGCAACGACTGGTTGAAAAGAAAATGTAGTGGATTTGCAAGAGTGGTGGCGCAATTCTTTAAGAAAACGGGTGGGATATAATTAGGACCACCGCTCTTACTTTGATCCAGTTGTTTTAGCTGAGTCAGTAGATCGTTGTATTCAATTATTACATCTAAATTTAAATAAAGATCCGAGAAAAAACTGGGCGAGCAATCATTGACTGTTATTGAGCCACGGACATAAACACTTTTTAAAAAGTCTGCAAATAGGTGAGCTACGTTTTGAGTGTCGTTGACTCCTTTTCTTTCATAACACATGTTAGAGGGTATACTAACATCATCATTTTTCGAAGACTTTGTGTAATACGAAAAATGTTTGTGTCACTGTTAATTGACATTTCTACCTTATTTATATAAATGTTGTAACAAATTTTTGACATATTTTTGCAATCCTTTCTACACATAAAAATATATACCGAAAACTCGCAATACAAGCGGAAAACTGGTGAATCCACATCACATAGACTCTATTTGGGTTCTCTGTGTATGACACAGAGAACCCAAATAAACATAAAAATTTAAAAATAAAAAAATTTCGGCTTCTTTTGGGTTAACGTGGAAATATTTTGACGTTGGAGAGAAGATGCTACTCTAAAATTATTTATTTATGCTGCTATTAATCTCTTTTCGTGTCCATAGTTTATTTATTTTCATCTTACTAATGTATTCTTCCACCTCTTCTAAAATTTCACTTCTTCTAGCATTACAATATGGTTAATTGGCGTATTTGCTCTGTTGTGTAGCAGCCCACCAATGGCGGCCAATAATGTACTCTACTTGAAAGTAATACGAACGATTTTCGGCAAATCAAGTACACTCGCTACTGGACCAATTCGAACAAATCTTGTGAGATAAATTGATAGCATAGATGAGTACCTACTTACATTATGTAGCAATGTTCCGTTTCCAATCCAAAAAACACTGCACCACAAAAATCCAAAACTACATCACAAAAAACACATTTTACATGTCATATATTCTGTGTTGGTATATTACACAATAATTAATCAAGCACTATTGTTTAAATAAGAAAATAACACAAAATTAATTCACAAACACACACTTTGTTTTAAAGTTTATGGAAAGGTTTGTTGATAGATTTTGTTTCGGTCGAATTCGACCTTCTTCATGACAATAAACATATAAACTGAATTAAAGTACAGTGTTAAGATAATGAGGTAAACACAAAAGAAGGAGAGAGCATATAAGAGAGGGAGAGAAGATCAGATAATGATTTGAGGAGGGGTAGGAGGAGGGGTTAACGGAGGGTGGGGGTTAGAGAGGGAGAAAGGGAATAACTTTAAAATAGGACTGTTGGTTAGTTCTAATAGTTTGTTTAAAATTTGGCAATTATTTTTCTTTGATTTTAACATTCCTAAAAAAAAATTTTTAATATTTCTAAGAAAAAAAGTTAATCTACCTTGTTGGTCTACCTATCTCATAAAAAAAATGCTTGAAATAAATAACTTTTCATGAATAAATAAATTTAAAAAAAACGAAATAAACAAAAAAAAGTCATTGGAAACTGTCACACATTATTATTATTATAATCATTATTATTATTATACCAAGTCAGTGGACATCTTCAATTTATCTTTGAATAAATATAAAATATTGTTATTGAGGCAGTTCAGTTATGTACAAGAAAATGTTTTTTCTATGCTATATATGTAAAAGCCCCGAAAAAGGGCGTTTATTTATAAATAAATAAATAATCATTAAGTCATCAATCTTCTATTGTTTTTTTTTTTTAATTTTTATGAACCCACCACGAATGTCTTTTAATACGTGAAGAATTTTTACTGCAAAAGTTTTTAGTATCGTAATAATAATAATCGTATTTTATTATTCTTATACCGTTAAAAAATTGCAGTAGATACCTACCGTCAAAAAACTTGGATACTTAGTATTGATTGGTAGCAATATATTATATCATGTATCAAGTTAATCAAACTTAGGTACACAATATTGTTGTCGTCTGCAGAGGTAATAAGAGATGCTTGAAAAGTAATCATTCGGTACTAAAGTAATCGATACTCACAAAGTAATCAAAGTACCGACTACTGAAAACGAAAAGTAATAGTTACTTTTGATATGATTTCTTTTGATGCGGATACTTTTGATATGATTACTTTTGATGCGGATACTTTAGTACCGATTACTTGGTTGTTACTATTCATGCCGCTGGAGGCGCTCCAGTACCGATTACTTGGTTGTTATTATTTGTGCCGCTGGTGGCGCTCCACGCCATAGCCAGCTGTTCTAGGAATGGTACTGCCAGACACAAAAAATACTGCGGTGTTTGCGTCGGTAAAAAAACGCTTGAAGCGTATTTTGCGGGGATTCTGGGCATTTTTTTTATTATCCAACCTTTTTGAAAAATATGTATATTCGGTGGAAGATTTCGTAGTTTATTTTATGACAGCATTATATGAATTTGCTAGTCATAGAACTTCTACGATAGAAGGGGATTGGTTTATTTATGGATAGAAGGATCCCGCATCCCGCTATTCTGGATTTCTCCCTACATGGTCTGAATGTAGATGACGATGCTGAAAGTTACTGGGCTAAAGTGTTTCGCTCACAAAACACACAGGACGATACTTGTTCCAAAATTTAAAAATTTTAATAAGTTTATTGCTCGTGTTGCCGTTTTCCGTTGAGGGAAATTCAATGTTCTTGGAAATTTGAAAACAGAAAATAGAAATCGCCTTCATACAGATACTGTGGTAGCATTGATGGCTACTCGAGAAGGGATTAAAAAAAAGGAGGAAGTTTATTGCTTCAAACAAAAAGCTTACTAATTAACTTCAGTGATTAAAATTATTGATCTCAATATCAATTAACAATGGATTAAAATTATATAGAAACAATAAAATACTATTTTATCTTCCTTTCTTCTACTTACTCTATTTTGTCTCCTTTAAATTACTTGTCTTTTTCAGTTAATTTTTTTCTCCTAGCCATACCTGGCACATTATCTTATTTTTATGTTTCCTTTTTTTCTACTGCTTTAAAATTATCGGCACACCGTATTGATTTTTTTTTATATGTCATTATTTTTTCAATATTGTTGTAACCTATTTTTTAATCTTATATTACGTATGTACTGATACGTTTTAATCAATTTTAATACATAAAAAATGCTATTTTCAATAGAATTTTGTTTTATTCTTGAGGCAAAATTATAAAGAAACTTGTGGGGAATTTGCGGGGAATTTGATATTTTGGTCTCATCAATTTGGGGATTTTGAACATTTTTTGCGGGTATTTTAAAACATAAGCATTGGCAACCCTATTAATTATTACGATACTCGTGGAATACTGAGCAGGCGCTGCTTACTGTAGGAAAGGAAGATGAGATGTACGGTTTTGCTAATAGATAGCTATTCAGAGCCTTCTTCAATATCCTTTTCTTCGAAACAATGTGCAGCGCCGCCCTATCCACCACCCATCAGTCCCAGGTTTTGTTATTAATAAGATTGCTGAATACCACATACGTTTATTGTTATACCTAATTCTTGGTTGTAAATCCAGTAATAAGTGGACTATATAAGCATGCTGGGATTCCCCAAATTTTTAAGATTTTCGAGGTATTTTGCCGGGAGAACCTTTTTGTGGGGAAAATGCGGGGATGCACATTCGGTGGAAGATTTCATAGTCTATTTTATGGCACTGTAGCATTTATTTTCTGTTTGTCTAACAATAATGTTTTTACAGGCCATTATTTTATCAATGAAAAAAAAAACAAACGAAAAAATTCAAAATTTGAAAAGTTTCAGGGTGTTGAAGTGGGGGGTCTCAAAAAAATGGCGCGCCCTAGTTGACACGATTGCAACCCTCCTAGTAATCTAAAAAAAATAAATGTATTCTTTAACCAAACTAATGCGGCTATGGCCCGAACTAAGGAAAAGTAAAAAAAAAAATTTCGCAAAATAGCGGTTGTCTGAAATAAAATGACATATTTTTACCAGTTTTTTCGACTTTCCAGATTTTTTAAAAATAGTAAAAATATTAAAAATTGAAATTTTGTTTTAGTTAGCGCGATAGAGTAATGTATAGAGAAGGCTCACACCAAATTTCAAGTAAATTGGTTCAGTAGAACTTGAGATATCGTGTCAACCATTTCGAAAAAAGTCGTTTTGAGAAACACGCGTTCAAAGTTTTGCTCTATTTAGATTTAAGTTAGATTCCATCTAAACCGGTCGAACTAAAATGACTCTAACTTTTAAATAATTCGACTTTTGAAAAATCCGTTTACGGAGATATTCTTGAATATTTAAAGCATCGAAATACTTTTACTTTTTTTTTCTAGACTAGAATACCCCCTTAATTTCTTCAACTTTACCCTTTTTTTGTCCCGTTTAAATAAATTGTCTATTTAACATTTTTTTACTCCTAGCACACTGTACTAGGTAGGTGTGATTACATTACCTTATTTTGAATGTTTTCTACTAAGTACACAATTTATTGGCACTCCGTATTGAATATTTTTTATACATCATGTCATTACGTTTGCATCATATGAACATTGGTTATTGGGTTGTAACCTATTTTTAATTCTTAAATTATGTATATAATTTGTTTTAATCCTGACAATGTTCCAAATAAAATAAACCAGTAAAAATGTTCATTTCAATAGAATTTTGCTTTACTTTCGAGGAAATTGCGGGGAACTAGTTATTTCGTTCTCCCCAATTTGGAGATTTTGAACATTTATTGTGGATATTTTTAGAACATAAGTCTCGGCAACCCTGTTTATAAAATCAAAACCATTACTTTACTTTTCGTTTAACCCACGTTCCTGAATTATTTTTTATCATTGAAGAAGAAGATAACACTTATAATCCAAACGAAAATATGAAAGAGAACATAAAAATAAAAAGTTAACGATTGAAAAGATAAAAAAATCATTTTGATGGGAATAAATAACCTTCGAAAATTATAAAAAATATATAATACTAACTTATTAAGTTTTATATTTTTATCATTATGATTTTATTCGGAAACTTTAGGGTTAAGGTAATACTCAAAAAAATCATTAATTACTCTTTCATAGATAGCGCGAGTTTAATTATTTCAGGCAAAATCCCTTTTATATGCTTTAAAATGTTCAGATGAATTAATTTTTCACCCCCGTATATGCACATATTATGTTCTTGGGTTCTTTACCCAATGCGAAGTCTCAGTTTCCCTCTTTTGCCACTGGTTGCGAGCACCATTTATAAATAAATGGATACGAGAAAGCAAGAAACCAGATATAAAAAGAACATTATTCCAGTAGTCTAATTAGTTAATTTCTTTTGTTATTTCGAAATATGGAATGTTTTGCATTGCACTACCCCTGCATACATTCTGGAATAAATTATTATTATTATTATATATTTATTCATCATCTAATGTGTATTCATGGAAGAACACGTTTAATTATTTGTTTATTTTAGGTACAATCAATAATAAACAGCACCAGTTTTTTTGAGTTCCTGGCCTTGAATTATTTATTTGAACACAATTTATGACTATTGTTTGTACTGCGTTCTATAAAATTATCACTTTCTCGGTTGCTATAAAATTATCGCTCACTGCTTTCTCCCTTATTTTCACTTTCAATATAACATAATATTCTCTGTTCATTGCAGTCGTCACATTATCACTGGTTTATTGCATCGTTCCCTGCATTTATCAAAGAATTGAAAGGCATTATTTTTCGCTTTTTTACAATTCTCTGTGAACTTTGTTAATATTAATTGCCCAGTCTTCTTTGATCATGTCGGCTCCCTTTTCCCCTATCATTATGGTAGGCGCGTTTGTGTTACCTCTGACTATTTCTGGCATGACACTTGCATCAATAACTCTCAGTCCGTTAATTCCATGAACTTTTAATCTTGGATCCACAACAGCTTCTTCATCGCTTACTGGTCCCATTTTGGCTGTACCAACTGGATGGTAAACCGTAGTAGCCATATTTTTCAACAGGCATCTCCAATAATCTTCCGATTTGAATTTAAATGTTTTGCAGTTTTTGAATGGGACTGGCTCAATTTTAAGTCCCAACTGTTTGAATATTTTGGTTTCTTCCATCTTCTCTATGAAATTAATTCCTCTCAGCAAAGTTTTAGCATCATCGTCTTCTCTCAGGTACTCCGGATATATCGCCGGCGCCTCCAGAGGATTTTTACTGTTCAATTCTATTTTTCCGATCGATTTTGGTTTAAGAAGGGTTGGTATGAATGTTAAACTTTCTTGTGCTTTATTAATTTTACTTATGAAGTTAACGTATTCTTCGGCGTATCCAATAGCTTTCAGGTATTGTGGCAAAATCATTTGATCATTTATAGGATGGTATATGTGATGAAACTGGACATCTGGGATGCTACTTCCATTACCAGTTGAATCGATGAATCCTATCAAGTCTGTGATGCCTATTGTTGAAAGAAGGCCGGAGCGCTTATTTAAGTAATCGGAGATTATTTGGAAGACAGCTTCTTTCGGCATTGCTTGGCTGTGAGATTCATCCACGGAAAACAACATGGGAAAAAGAACATGGTCCTGCAGATTCTTTCCTACCGGTAGATCTGCAATAATTTTGATACCATGTTTTTTAAGTTGTTCTTTTGTGCCTATTCCTGATAGCATCAAAATTTGTGGTGAGTTAATAGCTCCTGCAGATAAAACAACTTCTTTTCTCGCATTGATTGTTAATTCTCTATCCTTGATTTTGACCACCGCCCCTGTAACGGATTTTGTCTTCTCATCTACGAGTACTTTCAAAACATGGGCGTTCTTGACAACGTGTAAGTTTTGTTTATCTTTAATACCACTGAGGTAGGCTTTAGCAACGCTGCATCTTTGTCCTCCGCGTAGTGTCCCGAAACCATCCGTAATTCCATTTTGACCTTTGACATTGATATCTGCAAGAACATTTTCACCCATTTCTTTCCAGGCCGCCTTGATGACGTCCTTCCAGGGAATGTCAGATTTGTAAGACTCTATGTTTAGCGGGCCATCGTTTCCGTAAAGTTCTTTGATATCAGCGTCCTCTTCAGAAAACACGTGCTGCAAATTTTCCGCTTTCTTGAAATACTCTGTGACCGAAGCATAATCCCATCCAGGGTTTCCCATCCTCTCCCAATTGTCGTAGTCTTCTTTGTTACCTCGGACGTAAAGCATACCATTGATTGCACTGCTCCCCCCGAGGACCTTGCCTCTGGGCCAGTTGCAGACTTGTCCAATCATTCCTTGGCAGAGTCGAGGATCCCTCTCCGTTTGATAACTCCAGTCCCACCCGACCTTCTGATTTGCGAACAGGAATGCTGGCACCTGCAAAGATACTCATCCATATTTTGGAAACTTCTTGACAGTTCGTGTTTACATTATTATTATTAACGCTTCTGAGATCATAAAAGTGGCTTGAATCTATTAAACGTTTATGAAATTTTTAACCCCCGACGCAAGGAGCGGTGTTATAAGTTTGACGTGTCTGTGTGTCTGTGGCATCGTAGCTCCTAAACCAATGGACCGATTATGATGCAGTTTTTTTTGTTTGAAAGCTGACGTAATCGAAATGGTTCTTAGCTACAATTCATGAAAATCTGTTCAGGCGTTTTTAGATTATCAGCCCTTTTTTTGTCGGGGGTTTCTTAAAATTTTGTAAATTTTGCTTATTTATGGGTCTTTTTAAATAAGATTTACAATATTGTAGCGGGTATAAATGAAGTTTGTCTTTACCTCTGAGTCAGCCGTGGGATCTCCACCTGCTTCTAAAAGAAGGACCTTCCAATTCTCCTCCTCAGCCAGTCTCCTGGCCACAACAGATCCTGCTGATCCTGCGCCTATCACGATGAAGTCATATTCTGGAACATCTGAAATTTAACGATTTATAAAATATTATTGTTGTAACGGATTGGAAAGGCTTACCAGTATACAGTTAACTAAAGTTAATTCAGCCATCGAAATTCGTTTTTAATTCATGCATCTGAGGTCCCCGGCCCGGTCCCATTTTTTTATAATCAGATGGAGACAGTCACCTTCTCCTTGCTTTGAAGGTCAAGTGTGCAAAATATCACCAATCTCGAAATTAAACTGTGGATTTGTATTAAAGCCACCCCACCACAAACATTTTTCTTTACATTAATTATGTATATGGGTACATTGCAAATGAATGCATGTAAATTAATGTTAAACTTAATATTTTTTTTGATAATTCATTTTTAGTAAATACAAAATTCCCATTTTGCATCCATTCTGCCACTTGTTTTTCACACCAGATATGGTCTGTAAGGCACATTCTATATTGACATTAATCTTGAGCTAGTAAGGTGGATGCTTTGTCTTTAGGTCTACGGAGGTGTCTCCCAGACCGGAGTAGGTCATACGGGGGTGTCTCCCAGACCGAAGTAGGTCATACGGGGGTGTCTCCCAGACCGGAGTAGGTCATTCGGGGGTGTCTCCCAGACCGGAGTAGGTCATACGGGGGTGTCTCCCAGACCGGAGTAGGTCATTCGGGGGTGTCTCCCAGACCGGAGTAGGTCATACGGGGGTGTCTCCCAGACCGGAGTAGGTCATACGGGGGTGTCTCCCAGACCGGAGTAGGTCATACGGGAGGCTCTCCGGGACCACACAGTTTTGCCATATTATGGTGTCGTTTGTGAGACGTTTGAAAAAAGACATAAAAATTCACCTTGAGCTAGCAGGGTGGAAGCCTTGTCCTCCGGCCATACGGAGGAGTCCCCCAGACCGCAGTAGGAAGCCAGAATCAGCTGTAGAACCCCTGCGAACACGGCCTGCGTCTGCCCCCCGGCGGCCAGCGGACACGTGCTCTGAATCAGCTGCTCCATTTGCAGACGACTATTTCTGCCTCTCCTGAAATCAAAACAAACAGGCCCACCTACAAGATAACACTTTTTACATTAATTAATACAAAACATCAAAATAATAATAACTAACACGCATATGATATTAGAAATACTAGATCTCAGGGTCAAACACATATGGAACATGTAACAACGAATACAATATTTGGATTAAAAATCTTTTTATGTGATGTGGGCATCAAAAGAATCGCCAATAGGGGCTCTTCCCAGTTTTAAACAGCAACAAAATTAATAAAAATGTTTGATACCGAAAGAGTCGACAAACCTGTTTTGAAAATATCCAAATAATCAGATGTACATAGTTTTATATAAACTATTTTGAATTTTTGGATCGGTGGTTTGCAGCCCGCACCAAGTGGAAGTATTCCCTATTCCCTCATGTTGGAGAGGATTCAGAATCTAATTCTCTACATAGGTGCTTATGAAATGGTTAATTCCAATTTTAAAACTCAATATATTAATATGCTTCACGTGTAGTAGAAAATTATAAATGTTCACCAAAAGAAATATCAACATACTTACATGTAATTAGGTAGGAATATTATATAAAATACTCATTATTATCTTATTTTAATGTTTCTGAGTAGGTCCCAAGCTACATAAAAAAAAGTTCATAAATGAGTCCCTGCCTCATTTTTGCTTAGGTATTATTACTTATGCTTTTTTATATGGACATATCAACGTTGGTATTATGTTTAAAAAAATTATTTGCGAATATTTACGGGTACTAATTGAATGATATTCTTTTTTTTATATTTTAGAACTAAAATGTAGAGGGTATTGAACTTTGTGAAAAATTTTTGCTCTATAATTTTACATTTTTTTTTTTGTAAAAAGTCGCAATTTTTTACTTCTTTTTAAATAAAGATGGCTTTTGAGATTTCTCTACCTGGGGGAGTACGGCTTCTACTCGTGGCTCTACCGTAGAGACTTTCCCTTGGGCATGCTCGGTATGAACCACCTACGGGTCAAGATGATGTGCTCATTGTAACACATTTCTTCATTCACTGATTCGTGGATGGTTCGAAAACTCAACTATGATGGAGAGCGTTAGTTTCTATGTTCCCGATGATTATCTCCGTCACAAGACTTAAGATTGTTTTATCTCCCGGCTTGCAGAACTAACTTGCCAATGATCATGCCAGTCGGAAAAGCTGTCTTGCTGTTAAATAGAATCGCTTCATATCGATATGTTTAACATCAATGAAGCACAATTTAGACGGCAAGCTTTGTTGCTGTTATTCTAGTTGTGTTTCATTGATGTTTAAATTGCTTAAATCTGCTTATCTAATCTTTATATTTTCGCTCCTTTAACCCTAGAATACTAAACTATCGTAAACACTAAATTTTTGTAAATTTTACATTGACACTCTTTATATAAGTCAACACACAAATGATACCGGACCACAATGATATCATACTGACGGAACAAATTAGGAAGGAACTGTGAAGCGGAAGGCGCGAAAACGACGTGAACATTGTTTTTTCCAGGAATTTTGCCGTCGTAGTTTTTACGATAGTTTTAGTAGGGTTTATCTAGGGTTAAAAACGCTTTGAAATTTTAATTTTGTTATGTTTTTAAATGAATAAATTGAAAATATTTTAATCGCATATATTCTTGTTTACCAGCACTAGTCTTCTAGAGTCCAGCTATTAGACATACGCTTCTCACTGATAGCCACACTTTTATCTGTAACCCATTGGCTTTTTGTAACACTATTACGTGTTATTATGTTAGTTTTACTTTAGGTACTATATTATCATTTTAATATTTAACTAGTTTATTCGCAGTATCTTTATTACTCCTATTAATAGACTATTTATTTGTTTTATTGGTTTTATAACCTTGGACTTGACTGTTAGTCCGATAATTATATAAATGGTACGTGTGATTCATGAAGTTTATAATAGATTGATTAAGTTTATAAATAATGGCATGCATCTACCCAATATGAACAAAACCTATCAATTTGACTGTTCTAAAAGGGGAAACCTTCCTAGTTGGACACTCAAATTCCTCGTACTGTTTGCATTTTTGTATTTTTATATTTGTGGCGAGAATCTTGTCTTTCTGGACTTCCTTCTGATGCTGTGGAAGATGCTTACCTTAGGCTCCGCGGAAGGGTCTTGGTGTTCAAAGAAATTAAAGATTTCGCCACGTTTTTATGTTTTATTTATTTAGACAAATTTACTGATTAATAACGCGGCAGCGGAAGGAACGCAGTGGAAATGTAAAATCTAGAATCTAGCAACGTGTTAATGAGGACAGCGTCGGGACCGGAATGACGTAGGTCGTAGGTTCCTTTTAGCGGTCGCCGTGACCAGTATTGCCCGCACTACAATGTGGCCATTGGAAAAAGTAATAATTCATCTCATTAATCTGGTGCTTAACCACATTTCCATATATTTTTCAATAATTAAATAAAATAACGAATTTATAACAGGCGGCAGATACGTTAGTGATTGTGGTATTATTATTTTTTTTTACATGAGCTCCACACAGGAGGCCCTGAGGAAAATAATTTTCCTCAGGGCCTATGTCATCCTTGGGAATGCTGTGTGAAGAGTTATTTTGAGGAAAAGGAGGAGAGGAGAGTTCTGGGAAGGAAAAGGGTTTAAGGGGTGGGTAGGAATCTGGGGTTCAGTGTGTCCTGGTCTCCTCCAAGACCTAGACAAACCTCACCCCATGAACCCGGGCGCCCCTGCTAAATCACCAAACGTAGTAAACCACTTGGGGTGACCTATGGCAGAGGTGTTGGTTATCCAATAAAGTTTCCCGGGGCGGCGTTATCCATTCCCGCCTCCCAAATTGAATGGTTTATCCTAACCTATTTTATTTAATCGAATACCTTGATTCCGATAACACAATGTAAATAACAAATAGTCAGTTGCTTTGTACAAACAGGCCACACAACGCACGTGATCCGCTCAACAAATTATTTTTGTTATTTGAGGTGTGTAGAAGCAGAGGCAGCAATCTCCACTTTCGTTTTTTTGAACAAAAAGGCAAAAAACACATTGATTTCTTTGCCTTCGATACAAATTTTCAAACTCTGATTTTGATCAACATCATCAAAATCAGAGAAAGTAAAAAAAACTGCTAAAAAATGTCTTTTTTGCGAAAAATATTTTTTTGTTTTTTCCTTAGTTCGGGCTATAGCCGCATTTGTTTGGATTAAGAATTAATTTGTTTTTTTTTTAGATTACTAGTAGGGTTGCAATCGTCAACCAGGACGCGCCATTTTTTGAGACCCCCCATTTCAACACCCTGTTACTTTTTGAATTCTTAAACTTTTCGTTTGATTTTTTTTTTCATGCATTTTTTAATGTTTAATCAATGTTTGGTAAAATAATGGCTACTAAAAATAATATTGTTTTTTTTTATTGCACCCGAAAAAATATCTACAATTCATGCTCCTCGACTAGAATACCTCCTTAAGTTTATAGAAAAAAAAATGTATGAGAAATTTCCTGAAAGTCTGAAAAATTAATGTGTTTCAAAAGGTGCTTTACTGTAAAAATTTATTTCACCCATGAAATGTAATCTTGTGCATATTAGTTTATAAAAAAATTTAATGTAATCTAACTCAATAAATAAATAATTATAAAATAACCTAAGCTGTCTACTTACCGTCTAGTAATAAAATGTTATTTTATTCCAGATTTTGAAGGACGCTTATTTTCATAACAATAACAAGTGCTATTTGCGATCCACTGTGACTAGGTATCTATTCTAGGTATACTCTAGTTCTAGTTGATTAACTGGCACCCTTCTTTGAATGTCGCGCGAACCAAACTGGCTCGCCCTCGCCACTCGCAAAGCGCAAAACCAGAAATCAAGCAAGCAGCAGCCAGCAGGTTAGCCAGGGTTGGCAAACGTCAATTTTAATTTTTTTGAAGTAAAACTTCTTTACGCACGCTTGACTTGGGGAGTAAGCTGATGAATGCGTTACTAGAGCGTTACGAAAAGTGTCGGGCGAGGCGAACGGAAGTTGAGAGGGAGATATAAGTTAGTGATGATAGAAAGAGAGAGAGAGAGTTACGTTTCGTTTATTACTTTTATTACTGTAGGGACAAGAGAGAGGTGCGAGCACACATTTTCTTTCTCTCTTTCTCTCAAAGCCAGTTACGTTTCGTATATCTAAGACACAGTGCAGGCCTATTGTCTGTATCACACTGTAGGAGCAAGAGTGAGCAGTGCGCGCGCGGTTTTACTTCAGTCGTGTGGCCTAAAGCAAACTGTTTTTTTTTGTTTCCATTAGCGCCGTAATCTTTTTACGGAAAGGAAGGAGAGGAAGTTCTGGAAAAGATAAATGTACAAGGAAAGGGTAGGGGTCTGGGTATCAGTGTGCCCAAGAGTGACAGAGGTACGATATCTATCCCTCCAACTGCGGTCTCAGGTCTGGGTTAGGTCTCCCTCAATTAGTCTCTCTTGATCCCGCCCGCCACGCGATAGGTTAGAAAACGTATCCCCCGCCAAGTGCCGGGCAAAAAACCTCAACCCATGAATCCGGGGCTTCCCTGCTAAGTCATCAAACGTAGCGAACCGGTTTAGGTGACTTATGTTGTTGTGACAGAGATGTTGGTTATCCAATAAATGGTTCCCTGGACGGTGGTCCCTTACCCGTCTCTCAAATTGATGACTGGACTCTACTTAACCTAGTCCATGGCTCTTTTTTATAAGAATACCGCAGAAGAGTCCCAAACCTCCCCACGCTCTTACTGTGTCATCTCAATACCCCTAATTTTCTCTGGGTTTTCTACCACCCCCTGAAAGTCTCAAACGCCCACAAGGGGGCCTACGGAGCTTCCGCTCGCCGCACCCACCGTATGTGTATTATGCTCTGTAATTCGTTTTTTGTGTACAAACAACAATACCCTGGTAGACATTCATTCTCAGCTGTACGAAGTGTACGGAAAGTGCTTGAGCGCTAAAGGTTGGTCTCGTCCCCAGTCACAATTGAGTCCGAGAATTCCTCGCAATCGATGTCGTAGCACTCAAGGAATTCGGGCTCCTTCGACCGGTTGTCGTTTGTGATCTTTGGTGAGCATTTTTGGGACCCACATTGCGCAGACCTTGTGGTATCCAAAATGTTCTGTCAAAATCTTGTCAACAGTGGTCTTACTGATATGACCATAGAGCTCCGTAAAAATGAATTACATTTCACACCTGGCGGGTGCGGCAAGCGGAAGCTCCATCGCGAACGGCTGCCACGCCGAGACTAAGCGTCACAGAGAGTGCAGCGTAGTGGGCATTTGGAGGAGGGGAACCAGGCTACACGCCAGTGTTGCCGTATTGCGCATAAAATTTTTCCTCGTGACCGCAGCACCTTGGAGACCTTATTTTACGGACAGCCCCGTAGAAATAATGGGAAGATATATAGAACAAGAAAATAGGATTGGTTTTATTTAAAAATATTTGCAATATTTTTAATTGGCATTTAATGGTGAGTGCCCAATGTTTGAGATGAAGTATGACTCAAAAACCTATCACGTAATATTTTTACGGTGTACAAGTGCATACATCAAAATACGTAGTTTGTTAAATGCGCAGGTAACCCTACATTTTACATAGCTTCAACGAGAATGATAATTTCACCGTTGCATCGGCTTGCTTTCTTGCCGTGCATTCAGAAACGTAAAAATAATAGTATGCATGCACCAAGCACCATGCACCATGCACCATGCACCACGCACTATCCAGTAAATATGGACATCCAATCACCGACGTGTGTATATGTACACTTACTACGACTCGAGCTGCTGAACTTTGAAAGTCAAAACCTTTTTTGTATCTTTCAATTGATTGAAGTGTGTGTAGTTCACTTTGTTTTAATACTCGAAGACACAATGATGGCTTTTATTTTCGTCAAAGATTTGTAGGTCTAAGTACTACAGTTTTTAATATTTCTATTTTTGATACTAATAATTCTTGGTGGAATTCCATTAATATAATATATTCTGTTCAAGCTTTTACCCGCGGCTTCGCTCGCATGGATGGTATTAGGAGAAAGAATTTATCAAATTTCGAAGTTAATTTTCAAGTTCTGTGAAGGCTATCTTCAATTTCAGTTCTGTGAAACACTGGCCCACAATGAAATAATAACAGAAATTGAGTAGAACTTTCACAGAACTAGAAAAATCTTTGAAATTTGATGAATTGTTCAAATTCCGTGAAACAACTGGCCTCAACCACTCAAAATTATTGATAACGAAAAAAATAAAAACATTAGTTATTAGACAAATGTATTATTAGCCTTATCTTTAACTCACTTTTGTCGATTTATGTAAAAATAATTAATATAAAATTTACAAAGTTGCAATTTTTTTAAATGCGGTCGAAAACTTTGGTTTTATAAACATTTTATTTGTTTTGTCATTAATTTTAGACTTGAATGTAAAGCTTTGTGTTTTCTCTTTCTAATACCGTTTATATCATGTTTCTCACTACGATAATATGGGAGACAATGATTTCTATGAGACCTACATGAGTTATTCCCAAAAGCGAACAAATCAACCTAAGGGGTTAAACTTTTTTCCGCTTACTAAAGTTTTTTAAAATCTTTTTACACCATGATCGCCATTATTGTTAAACTTCAATTTACAAGTCCAAAGAATTATTATTATTTTTACTACGCAGTACGTACTCCACGCTAATAGTGTTGGTGATTAAACACATAAAATTAATAAAAGCTGTGTTAATTAAATTAATAAAACTATAAATTTCCTATTTTGAGAATACCAAGACATTTTTAAATATTATGATTGCTGGTAATGGGACGAAATTTTATTTTCTTAGAGATAACTAATCAAGTTACAATTGTTTGTAACTTTTAACCACTTGGTCCTACATGCTTGTTTTCACGACATTATAACATTACCAGGCATACATGCCACCTCATATGTATGACGTATGAGGTTACCTGATTTATTAAAGTACAAATGATACGAATGTATATGGTGAGAAGTAAAACGTTGCTAATCGTTGGTGGTTCAGCTCCCGAGAGCAAATTTTTAGTTTTGGCGCAAATTTTTAGGTTCACACGCCTCATCTAGATAATAATTGTTGATGATCAGGTATGATGAGTCAGATGCTTCCCAACATTCATGTTCCTTTGTCTCCTTCCATTTCTCCCCTTCAGTCTCACAGTATTCCTCGCCAGTTGAAACGTTCTAACTCTCGTGCTGTACTCGACGCGGGTTTTGGCGTTGAAGAATTGTCCCGCAGAGCTCACCACCGCGCAGATATCTAAAAATCTATCGATGTGGTCATCTGGCAGTACTGTAAGAAGAAATGCTTTTAAATTTTTCGTTCTCCTTCGTAACTGTTGACTAAATGCTGCTAATAATACCCGTGTTAATGAAGTGGTCCGTCCTGTGCGAGGGCCATTGTGCTGGGTCCACCAGGAGAAAACTGGCTGCCATCATCGTAGTCAGGTCTCCGTTGAGGATTTTCAAAGCTCCGGGGCTTGTTCCCCTTACGTTCAGATACTCCATTATCGAAGTTTGTCACTAAAATTAGTACTTTTGTTTACGAGAGATGGAAAGGCTAATAAAGATATTGAAAGAATGGTAAATGCACGAAACTCCAATATTGTAGGAATGGATGTGGTTGGCGCTTACAAAAAACAATCCAAAGAGCGAAGCTGGCATTCCACAGTGCATTCCACGCATGGAACTGACAAAGGCAAGGATAAAAGTAGATGGTAGGCGGTAGAAATGAGATCCCTGAGGTGTATGTTTGATTAAACCTCGTACCTATGATCGCGTGAGAAATGTGGAGATACGTAAAAAATGCAGGGCCGATGGCTTAACGAGTTAGATTAAGAAATGTGGCTCAGCACGGGTAAAACACCCAGTAAAACTCTTTTCAAATAATGATGTAAAACATTATGAACGTTTTGAAATAAAATTTAAAAAGGGAAGCTTATTGGCATGTAGAGTGTATGAATGAGAAAGGAAGTAAATAGGATTTATGTTGTGAATGTGATCGATTCATAAGGCACGATCAAGTGAACTAAATGATTCAGTCATGCCTTAGCTAGAGTCAGAATAACTGAATATAGAATATATACAATGAATAAAGAAAACTTTAAAAAAAATAAATATATATATAGGTATGAGTGTTTGGTTGTGTACGTTTTGGTTACCTAAATACGTTAAGATATAACACTATTTACATAAACTTGTTTGCGAAACTTATTTTTATAATATGACAAGATTGTACGTTATGTAAATATTATTTACAGTTAAAGTGTTATTCATGCTCAATCTTTATTGCCGGATTTGTTACACGGGAAGGAAGGTAGGCACCCTTTGTTTGTTTTGCAGCATGACAAACAAATAATTTATATAGGTAATTCTCTTCACGGCAACAAGTATCTAATATTTTCAGTTTTATTGTGGAAGTAGGGAGAATTAGAAAATCTGGCGGTGTTTTGTCCATACAGACATATTTCACATTTTCCTCTATGGATTTTACACTAGTGCAAATATTTTTTTAATATAATACCGTTGATTGAAAACATCTTAAAAAAATTGATTGTCTGTAAAGTCGGTTTACGGACGATAATTTTACGTGATAACGTCATAAGAAAACATTGATGAAAAATTGTATTGATGCGTCATAAGCCGAACGCTTAGGCCGATCGTGCCTCTCTACTGCTTGTTCCACCCTCTCGCTTGCACGCTCGGTTCAGGCGGAACGTGACAATGCGTCTTGCTTTTTCTTGCATGCAGCCGGTGTTCATCGATTTATAAGACGTTATCACGTCAAAATCGGTCACAAAATACAAAATCTCGATTTTTGATGATTTTATGTAAGTTTTATCAGCCTGAGGTGTAGTTGGGGGGGAGGGGGTAAGAGTGACGGCAAATGTGGTAAAATACCTATTATTCAAATTCCTCGACGATCATGTTTCCTCGTAAACTCTCGGGGCACGTAAGAAAACTGAAGTCGCCAATTCACGTAAGACCTTTCGACTCCTAGGTCGAAAGGTCTAAGATTGAATATCTGTCCGAGAAAGAATTCGAGTACTTAACGCAAAAGATAACACAAAATCACCTTCTGAACTCCTAAACAAAACGTAGATCTCACCTGTCTGTGGTCTTTTCAGAAGTGCACTGATTAATTGAAGTAGACATGTATCGACTATCTACAAGTTATTATGTACTTTATTTTACGAAGTACTGCGCATTTCGAATATCTGTAGGTTGCACAATCTATCTGCACGTTGCTCTATTTGTTATCTGTTGTACGTTGCGCTTTATCATTTATTGTTGTTATTATAATGTTATGCATTATTATTTTATGGATCTATTTATACAGCGACACCGCTTCATCTAAGTCTCTAATGGTGTCGTGTTCCATCCTTAATATCACTGACTCACAGACTCGGCTGCGTATTTACAAAGTCTGTGGATGATGTCACGGTTTTCAGAATGTGGTATTTACCATTACGCTATCAATTTTTGCCGAGTGACTAGTTACCCCGCGTCGCGCTGCACAGCCACTCCATTTTCACAATCGACTAATACCGCACGCGTCTAGTTCCATTCAGGGCTGGGAAAAATACATGCTTAACTCTAATAAAAATACGAAATACAAAATACTTTCTTGTCGTGTTTTTGAAATAGAAAATAAAGTATTTTAACCATTTTTTTAATTTCAAATACAAATTACAAAATACATTTTGTTTTGGTAGAACCTTTGGTTGCAATAAATTGTCGTAAGTGCCCTTGTCTAAGGGTGCGTTTCCACAGAAGCAAAGCTGAGCAGAGTGAAACAGAGACATGCAGAAATTGACCGATCGTATTGCTCAGAAAACACACCTCTGCCATAGGTCAACCCAAGTGGTTCGCTACGTTTGGTGATTTAGCAGGGGTGCCCGGGTTCATGGGGTGTGAGGTTCGCTCCAGGCCTTGGAGGCGGATGACTGGAACACACTGAACCCCAGATTCCTACCCACTCTTTAAACCCTTTTCCTTCCCAGAACTCTCCCCTCCTTCCTTCCCTTAAAAATAAACCCACCACACAGCATCACCAAAGATGACATTGGCCCTGAGGGAAATTATTTTCCTCGGGGCCTCCTGTGTGGAGCTCATGTAAAAAAAAAAACTCACCTCCGCTCCACTTGTAAAGTGAATTCGATCATCCATCATCAATTAACTCACATCTTCACGAATAAATACCGCGAAACAATGAAAACGACAATTGAAAGATACTTGCTTTGACATACAGTATTGCCAACTCTAAATATTAACATATATTGCTCTGAATTATAGCGTTTTTAGTCTATGTATTATCTACGTCAATTTATTTTTTATTATCATTATTTAGATCGCTAAATGTATTTTGAAGCCATAAGTATTTAAAATACAAATTGCAAAATACCTCAGCATCAGGTAATTGAAATACCAATTACAAAATACATTTTTAGGAAGTATTGGAAATACAAATAAATAATACTTATTTGTATTTCAAATACGTTTTTCAATTACAAGTAATTCAAATACTGCCCAGCCCTGGTTCTATTTTGTTAAAAATTACGATGCGTGATTGCTTCCGACCGACCTGACCTTTTCCCGGTCGATTTTTATCACCCGCCGCGTGCGATCTGTCGCAGCGTGTGTGGATAATTAACAAGTGCAAGCGCTACAGTTATTTCCCCCCTAACACCATGCGAGCGAAGCCGCGGGTAAAAAGCTAGTTATAAATAAATATTTTAATTTGTGCGCTTAGGATCTTTGGATATAAACAAAAAATTAAATCAAAAATGAATGTATTTATTTCATGTAAACGGTATACATATACCATAAATATGTAGTTAATTATGTTATATATTGCGTTACAAAATAATAGCACCCTGAAAAATCGTCCTTATTAATAATATTTTCATGTAATGTTGACTCTTCCCACCTTTCTCCCCTTCCCCCAAAATCACCTCTCCCACTACCCCCATCTAATTAAATCTAATCATTTTTGTACTTTCATAGAATTTTTCAGTTAGTTTTAAGTTTGTTAGTGAATGACACGGATGTGTCGAACCGGTAGCAAAAAATCAAAAAAAGTAACAAATGTACATAGTAAATAAAACTTTTCCAACAAAATGTCTAGAAATTGTTACATAGTTAATGCCCAAGAAATACAAAAACCTTAAAAATTTGCCTCAAATAATACCGTATAATTTACAGTTCTTAAACATTTCTTTCTCAAAACATTACTGAACTTTTTTAAACAATTTTAAAGCAGAAGTTTAAAAACAACCACAATATTACTCTTATTAGAATTAAAACGATAAATAATTTTTCGATATTAAAAGCTCCAATTCTAATCCTATGTTACAAATTTCATAATGTTTGGTGATTCCTAGTAATATGTTTATAGCTTTACTCAGAAAAGTAAAACAAGAATTTTCTTATATAAATTACTACTTAGTCATCAAAAATTCATAAATTTCATAGTCTTCATATTTTGCGTTCCTCTACGTGTGATTCGACCAGTCTTCTTTAATCATGTCGGCTGCTTTTTCTCCAATCATGATGCAGGCTGCATTGGTATTGGCACTGACTATATCAGGCATAATGCTGGCGTCAGCCACACGAAGTCCTTCAATTCCGATGACCTTCAGTCTTGGGTCGACGACTGCAGAACTGTCTGAAGGAACACCCATCTTCACAGTGCCTACAGGATGGTACAGTGTGAGGGTAGAGTATCGGATGATGCATCTCCAAAACTCGTCAGTCTTGAATTCAAACTCAGCACATGCCTGAACATCTAACCTTTCAACTTTGGAGCCCATCTTTCGGAATACTTCAGAATTCTCAAATCTGGAAGCTTCTTTCATTCCTCTTATCATAGTCTCCGTATCTTCTTCTTCTTTGTAGTAATTGGCGTATATCAAAGGTTTATCCGAGGGATTTTTACTTTTGAGTAAGATCTTACCCTTCGACTTGGGTTTGAGCAGTACTACTGAAATCGTTAACACATCTTTATTAATTTTATGGAAAGCTGTTAATAATTCATCACTCATTCCATTACTAGTCCAAAATAGATCACTTCTTCCCGCGGGCATCATAATAAAGTGATATTGAATATCGGGATCTGGGGAACCGTCTTGTTTTGTATTAATAAATGCTGCTTTTGCCACCGAAGCTGAGCTAAGGGAGCTATTTCTCGTCGTCAAGTACTGCGTCATGGAAATATACATGTCTGTCTGTTGTATACTGTTTACTGGCAATGAGTACATCACGTGAGAGGTCACGTGATCTTGCAAATTTTGGCCTACGGATAAGTTGGCTATAACATCTATACCGACATCTCGCAGGTGCTTCTCTGGCCCGACCCCCGATAACATCAGCAGTTGAGGGGAGTTTATAGCCCCGGCTGAAAGTATGACCTCCTTCTTTGCTTTGACGGTGATCTCTTCTCCATTTCGAAATTGAAATTTAATTCCTTCTACTCTCTTTCCTTTTGTATCGAATAGTATTTTCGTAACCAGGGCATTTTTAACTACGTGCAAATTGTTTCTGCTTTTCGCTGGTGTCAAAAATGCGGCTGCCGGAGAATTCCTCACTCCATCCTTTATCGTGGCTTGTGTTCCGAAAATTCCCAAAGTTTCGTCAGCATTTATATCAGACACAACAGAATATCCAATTTCTTTCGCTGCTCTCAATAATACTTTATCTCCGAAGTCCGACCACGTTCTATATTCCTCGACGTTTAAGTATCCCCCTGTTCCGTGGTATTTATAGAAATTTGGTGTGTTCTTTATATTTTCGTCTTCCATATTCTCACTCTTCATAAAATATTTTAAAACGCTTTCGTAACCCCAGCCTGTGTTCCCATAACTTTCCCAATCATCGTAATCTTTGCGCGTGCCCCTGATGTAGAACATTGCATTTATTGCGCCCGATCCTCCCAGAACTTTTCCTCTTGGCCAGCAACACTGTTGGTCTTTTGAACCGAGGCAAGATTTGGAATCATTTTGCGTTTTATATTGCCAATCAATATCCGTCTTTAAGTTAGTGAAATAAAAACCAGGAACCTGAAATTATAAGTATAAATTACACTTGTGCAAGGAAGAGATTGCTGAGATTTGTGATCATTTCAAAGACCATTGGCTTTTAAAAAACTGTAATGGATAATATCAGTTGGCTGGCAAAACTAAGTAATGGTGGTCAGCACTTGAAAACACAATTTGATTCAATTTAAATAAATCCTAAGTGTTTTACCTGACTTTCAGCTGGTGGATCATCACCAGCTTCCAAAAGCAATACTTTCCAGTTTTCAACTTCTGACAGCCTGTTGGCTATGACGGATCCAGCGGATCCTGCTCCTACAACTATAAAATCAAACTCCTGTATACCTAAAATGAAAGAGAACAAGTACATTATTGACAAGTACTATGATTTGGCTAAAATGACATTTTAGCCAGTCAAGAGAATCCTAAATCAATAATCAGTAATCATAGTAATCAACTAATCCTCACCGCTGTTTAGGAAGCTTTCCGCCCTATCGGGAGGCCACTGGGCGGGGTCCACCAGAAGGCAGCTGGCAGCCAGGAGGCTCCTCAGGGCTCCTCCTAAGATGTTCGCGAAGGCCCCCGAGCTGGTTCCGGTCGCGTTCAAGCACTCCATATCAAACAATCACTGGAAATCCACCATAAATTTGTTTTTATCTAGTTTATTTTGTAGAACTCCATTTTAATTTTCATTTCTTTTATGTATTCAATAATATTATTTAATTTATAAAAACAGTTGATTATAAACAAGTTCTACCGTGTAATTATTATTACGCGTGACAGCTGTTTCACCTTATGAAGGCAATATCAAACTGTCACACTTTGTCACTGTCACAATAAACTTGATAGGAATTTTAATGATACGGAGATATTTTCATATAATTTAACAACCTTTAAAATATATGTCATAGCTAATATTAATAATAATAATATTTTTAGATACCGTATTGTAAGTTATAATTTTTCATTACATTATTTTTTGTAATTTATTAAGCCGGTTATTAGTTAGTTATCTTTAAATTGTCATTTATTTGTTTTTTTTTTGCTTTTTATTTTTTATTTAATTTTTAACTGTAATATTTTTTTTATTTGTATTATTCAGTTTATTCTAATAGATGCAAGTAATCTGTTGATTTTCCTAAATAAATAAATAAATGTTTTTTTTAATGTTATAATTTTTATGTACTGTATTTACCGAATATAAATTGATACGATATTTATGTCGTTAAATTGTCAGTTTAGGATCGAAACCAAGTATTTGGATTGCGTTGAATTCTCTGAAACTCTTCTGCAACTCAACAATATACTACGATAAAGAAGATGTTTTATTTTAATGCACTTGTTTTGTAATTAAAATGATTTAAATATAATTTTTTTATGTCGAGATCGCTTACAAAATTTCTTGAATATAATCATATCAGTTATGTGTTAATTATCGAATTTTTAAATAGAATTGGGAAAAATAGTATAAATTAAAACTTATTTATTTTGCACTTATTATTGGAGATACCGGTGCAAATTTAAGTTATTTTGTTTGAAACAGCCGATTATAATTAAGCCCCGGCATTCCAAATTTCTACCGATTTAAAAACATATTTCTCTTGAACACTTTGCTTTTAAGTTTCTAAAACAATGTGCGGGTGTTATCTTTGAAGACAATACGTAGAGCCGAAACGGTAATTATACGAAATTCCCTTGATAGAAAAAAATCGCAAAGCGTGCCCCAATAATTATTACAAACACATTTTGTTCTGTTATTTACTATGCTATAAGTATGAAAAAATAATATACTATGTCCACAAAAACTCGTATTGAAAAATAAATGTTTTGAAGTTTCAAAAAATGTGATTTTTTTTTAAATTTTTTTTTTTTAAAATTTTTTTAATTGAATATAATGGTACAGAGTTTACATGGTTTTTTATAAATTAAATAAAGTTTTTCTTTTAAAAATACATTAATTAATAAGTATTACACCTTTTTTTTAGCAGAGCTCGTGTGAAAAAGGCGGAGAAAACGAATGTAAAGTACAATTTAACAAAGAAAAAAAAAATAGTATTTTTATTTTATGTGTAAAACAAAAGAAAGGAGAAAAATAAAAAGAGAATAAGGATATCCGTTACTACAATTGTGATGAGAAGTATAGTATTATAAGATGTAGTCATAATAATGTGTTTTTATTGATTTTTTGAATTTTTTATAATTAGTTTCCAATCTTAGATTAACTGGTAACTGGTTAAACCATTTCACTCCAATATATTTATAGAATTGTTGAGCTGTGGTAGTGTTACAACGCGGGACAGTCACAGAGCCAAGTATATTTGTTCTAATGCTGTTTGAAAAATGAGTAAGGTTCTCATTATTGAAGCGATCTTTGTGTATTTGTAAAACTGTAATTTTTTTATAAATAATGTGAAGTGAAGGTACTTTAAAACCTTGAAATAGTTTAATGGTGGGGTAATCATATGACTTTTTTAAAATTATTTTTATTATTGTTTTTTGAATGATTTCCAAAGGTAAAAGAGAAGTTTTGAAGGCACCACCCCAACCAACAATTCCATATTGTAGCACTGATTGAATTAAGGAAAAATAAATGGTTCTTAACATCGTAATATTTAAAATGTTTCGAATTTTAATGAAAATGAACTTTAATTTTCTTATTCTCTCAACTGTTGAACTGATTTGTAATTTCCACTTTATGTTGCTATCTATAATTACACCCAGGTATTTAACGTTGGTTTTAACAGTAAGTGTAGAACAATCAGGTTTACATGGATATGAATTTGAATTACAATCATATGAGTGGATACATATGTTTACATTCTCAGGGATAGCATTTTTATTCAAAGTGAATGGTATAACAAAGGTTTTATCAGTATTTAGGGATAGTAAATTTTGATCAAACCATTTTTTTATTATATTTATATCTAATTCCGCCGTTTTTTGAGTTTCAGTCCAGGTTAATCCCTCAGTTAAAATTGCTGTGTCATCAGCATATGATATTAGTTTGGACTTTATGGTGAGTTTAAAAATATCATTCACATAAATGATAAAAAGTATTGGACCCAGTACCGTTCCCTGCGGGATTCCAAATTTACTGATCTGGGAATCACTCAGAGAGCCATTTAACTTGACAAATTGCTCTCTATGAAGTAGATAATTTTCGATCCACGTTAAGGCATTATTAGTTATACCAATTTTCGTTAGTTTAGAGATAAGATTAGAATGTGATATACTGTCAAAAGCTTTTCTTAAGTCGACAAATATTCCAATGCATTTATTTTTAGTATCTAAAGATTTATAAATTTCAGATGTTAAGTCAACGATAGCATCTTGAGTACTCAAATTTTCTCTAAAACCATATTGATGTGCATTTAATATATTATTTTCTTTTAAAAATTTGAACATTTGTTTTTTGACAATTTTTTCAAATATTTTTGCAATATTTGAGGTTAGAGAAATTGGTCTATAATTATTACTTAGAGTGGGGTCACCAGATTTAAAAATAGGAGTAATAATAGTTTTTTTGTAGTTTAATGGAAAGTTGCCATTTTCAAAACTTGTATTTATGATATGTGCTAATGGTTTGCAAAGTAAATTAGAATTTTTTTTTAGTATTTCTACTGAAATATTGTCATAACCGGGGGAAGAATTACCTTTTAATTCATTAATGATCTGTTTTATTTCATCAAAGTTAGTTCGTCGGAATTGTGTTAAGGTGTTACCAGGATTGCAAGGTGATGTAAACAGATCATTATTTTCGATTTTTTTAATTTTAAGTGCTAATTTTTCACCAACTGATCCAAAATAATTGTTAATAATATTTGCACATTTCATTGGATCTGTGTTTACATCATAAATTTTGTTATCAGTATCTGTGATTTTGTTTATGTTAGATTTTTTAGATTTTTTATTGATAATTTCATTGATAGTTTGCCACACCTTTTGATGTGATGTGCCTGAGACGCATCATGATCTGCCTAATTTTACGATTGGCCCGCGACATATACATCTTACGATTTAAGGCTCCGTAGTAAGCGTTTAAAAAGAAAAAGATTCTTTGAAAGGGAGTTATATGAACACGAATTTTAGAGGGAGCGCGCTAGTATTAAAAAACCGATAATAATTAAGCAAAAATCATAAAAATAATAAAATACGACTCGTTTAAAATAGAGCAAAAATCTCTCGACAAATAATGCCTAAGTTGAATGTAGACCATCCTTGTCTAAGAAAAAAACTAAAGTTAGTAGTAAATATTATTTTTTTAACCTGTCACTGTTCGGCTGAATGCATTTCAAAATATTAAAAAAATAAATTCCGGGAACTTTGTGATCTACTACTGCCTTAATAACAGCATTATATTACAGACTTATTTAGAATATAATATTATGAACACACGAGAAGTGATGTCGGCTCGTGGGGTTCTAGTGTGCTAATTGAAAAATACAATGAAATTAATGTTGTTGTCTTCTTCTTGCTCTCGTGCCATGTCGCTATCATGTTGGCTTTGCGGACTTTGTTTACTGCGGCCCGGAACAGCTCTACAGTAGACTGGCCAAACCACTGTCTCAGTTTATCTCTAACCAGAGTGGAAGACACTCTCAGTGTCGCCCTGGTGTTAAGACCACCGTTCAGAATTAAACGTTGCTTGAAATGGCTTTAGCCGTGAATGGTGACCAGATCTGAATAGCCAGGTACTTCTCTACCTTCCTCTTCCCTGTCTTCTTCCCCTCCCCACTACGTTCAGCCTCACAACATACCCTATAGTCTCACTGGCTCCAGGCGGGAGCAGTTGGGACTCTTGTGGGTATTAAAAGCCCCTATGGGCGTATAACAACAATAAATAAATAAATAAAAAAATTCATTCAAAATTTATTCAAACAAAAAATTTATTCATACAAAAAAAACCCTATCAAACGCTTTGGAAGTCAATCAAGCATGCATGTACATTTGTATTCACATTTTAACACCTTTGAAAACTTAATATGTAGTATGCGGCTGGCGGTGGCAAAACCATGGGGAATGTATGGCGAGCGATATGCTGATATATGAAATAGGTCGAAACCAAATTATCTTTTACAGCTTAGTCTGTTCGCCCCGCAAAACAAATTTCAACGGTTAAATAGCTATAATTTAATTGTTTTGCCTTTAATAATGAGCGGCTCTGGTTTTTGGTTTTGCCACCGCCAGCCGCATACTGTTAATAACTCTTCCCGAGTGCCCAACCCATTTCGAAATGTGTTACATCTATCTTTTCTTCCACTTCGCGATACCTATGCGTCCATGTATAATTCGCAAAAACATCTTTAATAGATGGCTCATCAAACTAGTTGTGCGGTGGTCACTGCACTTTCTTGCTTTTGTTTTCTTTGGGAGGGTAACAAAAGTAGACCGAAGTCAATCTAGTTGGATAATTCCTGTATTATATACTAAGGCTTGTCCTATTTATTTCCTATACGGATTTCAGTCTGTATTCCATCTGGATCCGCTGCTTTCCCGTGTTTAAAAAGGTGAATTGTATGTTCTACTTCATTTGTTGTGATTGGGTTTGTATTATATTCTGCGCTTCTATTATCACCGAAAAGTTCTGAGATATAGTCTCTCCATCTTTTTGTTTTTCGTTTATATCGATTAGAAGTTTCCATCTCGATCCTCCAGTTGCCCTACGTCGATTTTACGACTGATTCCAATCAATTGTTTGATTTTATTGTGCACTTGGACTATATTATCATGTTTATCATTGTGGGTTTCAATTATAGCACACTGTTGAATATGCCAATCGGCTTTTGTTTGCGTAACTTTTCTTAGAATTTCCGTTTGGTTTTTTTAAAATTCTTTCATTGTTTCGATTTTTGTATTTTCTTCTTACTTCTGTGAGGTTAGTATTCCGTCTGTCACCCAGTTCTGTTTCTTTTGCAGCATCTCTTCTTTGAATTTTTCTTTCGCAATGTGATGATTTTCTTTGATTCATTGCAGATGTACTCAATATTTTCTTCAGTATTGTATAGTTGAGTGTGGAGGTCTGCGAATTGTGTTTCTAATATTTGTTTTGCAGATGTGTAATTGTACAATTACATGTCTGCCCTGATGATGGACACTGTAACGCTGTCCGAAAAGTTGGCTAATGAAAGAGTTCAACACGGCATAACAACCCAAAAACAAATAACGACAATTCTTTTGACCGTGAAAATCTAAAAACGTTTCTGAGGCAGAGACTGTTTCGGTCGGACATTATTATTATTAGGTTAATAATTTTGTAAGATATTTTAAGAAAGACGTAAAAGAAATACAGAATAATGATGTGTGGTTACTACAAATGATTAAAAAATGGTGACCCGTCAGTTGATCCCCCGACAGTTGATCCCCCGACAGTTGATCCCCCGACAATTGGCCCCCGAAATTAAAATTAAGATTATAAAATTTTAGTTTTTTGTGCTTATTTACCAATTTCAAATCTAAAATCGAGAAACTTTTGATAATAAGTTAGTATGGATATGAATTTATTTACAGTGTCGATGTACTTATAGGCTGGTATATACTATTATTTGATGACAATGTTACATTTGAATTACATTTGAATTTTAAATGCTGGCGTCCCACAGGGATCGGTTCTGTCTCCGACTTTGTTTCTGTTGCACATCAATGACCTCTTGACATGTGCACCGATTCATTGTTACGCGGATGACAGTACAGTCCATGATAGCTTTTTGTTTGACAAGCCCCCAAAGGGCTCACAAATCCCAATGGCTCGGAGGGCTTTGAAACAAAGAATGGACGGTTACCTCGAGAGTGTTTTCTCTTGGGGTAAGAATAACCTCGTCGAATTTAATGTTTCAAAGACCCAATCATGTCTGATTACGTCTAAAAGGGATCGGAATGATAATCTAGTCTCCTTCAACGGAAGCAATCTCCCGAACAGGCCTTCCATTGATATGCTTGGTGTAACTCTAAGTGACCAGCTCAGGTACGGGGGCTCCATCGAGGCCAGAGTTAAGTTAGCCTCTCAGAAACTGAGCGTACTGTACAGGGCCCGCAGATACTTTAGTAGTACACAACTGCTAACCCTGTACAAATCGCAAGTGCGCCCCACGGTTGAATTTGGCAGCCACCTCTGGTCTGGAGTCCCAAAATACCTGAAAAAAACCCTCGACTCTGTGCAGAAACGGGCGGTCCGTTTGATAGATTCTCCTAACTTAACAAATGGACTGCAATCTTTAGAGCACAGGCGTCAGGTGGGAATGCTGTCCTTGTTCTACCGGTATTACAATGGAAGATGCTCCGAGGAACTAGCGTCACTGATCCCCCCGGCACCGGTGCATAGTCGGGAAACACGCCAAACACGCGCTCAACATTTGTACACGGTTGACATTAGTCACATGAGAACGGGTCGTTTCTACGACTCGTTCTTGAGTTCAACAGCCCGGCTGTGGAACGATTTGCCGGCTTCTGTGTTTCCTCCCTCCTACAATATGGGTCTCTTCAAGACCCATGTTCACTCCTTCCTCTCCTCAACAGCACCCTCCACACAGCATCTCCAAAGATGACATAGGCCCTGAGGGAAATTATTTCCCTCAGGGCCTCCTGTGTGGAGTTAATATAAAAAAAAAAAAATTTGAATTTCTGTGAAACAACTGGCCTTTAGTGTTTTAGTCTTCAGTTGCAAGTCACTCTGACTTTGTTAATGGCTACCCTTTCACCTACCTTTAATTCGCGTAATTTACTTATATCCACCATTTTATTACTACTGAAAGCACTGATATTAGAGATTCTATATAATTCACAAATATGGTAAATAAAAATGTTACGAAAACTTTTTTTTTAATGTCAGGAATTTTGACATGACGTCTTTATTTTGTGTGATATCTATAACGCACTACGTATTACTGAATGTTCCATCAATAATAATCGTTCACTTTTATAGACACATGCTGGAAACCACTATTTATCTTCCATTAGAATAATGAGCCCAAATTTGTCATTTCTAATTGTTTTTGGAGAATAATTATAATACGTACGAGACAATATCACTATACTTCTTGACTGGAAATATTTATTTTGGAGTGCTGTTTAATGTTCATTTAATGTACTTCCGAAAATCAAATTACATTAGCGCCACACAAAACAATTGCTGAATCGAAAGATGCTCTGTGGATGGTCTTTTTATGGAAATTAAGGAGTAGATGTTCTGGGAAGGAAAAAGGTATGAGGGGTGATTAGGAATCTGCAGGTGAGTGTGTCCAGGTGTGACGGACGTATGAATTAATTTCTACCACTGCGGTGCGAGGCGATGGTCGAAAGAGTCCGGTTGGAGAGGTTAAAAAGACTCCCTCAACTAACCCCACCCGATCCGGTGCCACGCAGTAAGTGAGCAAACGCATCCGCCGCCAAGACCTAGAAAATCCTCATCCCATGAACCCGGGCACCCTTGCTAAGTCACCGAACGCTGCGAAGTACATGGTGTGACCTATGTCAGGGGTGTTGATTATCCAATGAATGGTTTCAAGGGCGGCGGTACCCTTACCTCTACCCCTCAAAAATGGTAGGTACCTACCTAGCATGTATTATTTTATACGTATAACGTATACTCGCGTGAGGCGGTGGGAGTATGAATGAATTGATTATCATGTCGAATCGAAATAACGTGGCAAAATACACCCCTCAATAAATTTGAATTGAATTGCACCGCACGCCACTGGTGGCGTAAAGTATTACCAGACTAATGTAGTTCTAGAAAACTGCATCTAGGATTACTTGATTACATTATCTTATCGTTTTAACAAATAAACGTTTTTCTGCTATAAATAAATAAATACCTACATCTTCATGCTCGTATGAAATGGAAGAAAACAAAATGCTTTGTTTAATTTGAATTGTGCACGTTTTTTAAATACTATTATTTACCTGTCGTCTTCTCTCCTGCGAGTTGACTGGGTGGTTTTTGTATTTGACATCAACAAACGTTGTACTACATTCGTTTACTACTTTTAATTATTGTAGGTATGTTAGAATGAATCGTAATTATGTAAACTGGATTAAAATTGTGTCTAGTTTAAAAGAGACAATGTTAAATTCAATGTACATTTCTGCTAATTTGCATTTTAAATTGCATATCTATATCAGAAACAGGTTGCAATGTTCAAGGAGTATGTGTAAATAGTATTAATTACGCAGTTGATATGGTTCTTCTAGCACCGTCACTTAGCGCACTAAAGAAACTACTCCAAATATGTGAAGTGTACATTCAAATCAATCGTTATGGTTTTCAAATGTAAAAGCGAAATCATGCAAATACTCTCAGTATGGCTAAATAATATGGATGTTAGTCGTAGCGTAAAGTACTCCATATTATCAGAGATGACCTGAAAGATATCGAGGATATGGAAAGACACAGAAGAGCGATATCTGTTAGAGCAGATACGCTGTCAAGGCGTTTTCACTTTTGCTGTCCAAACGTAAAAAGAATACTATTCAATGCATTCTGAAAATCGCTGTGTACGTCAAAACTGTGGGTAGATTACACTGCATCCCAGTGGCATAAGCTAAAATTCGCTTACAATAATTCTTGTCGCTAACTATTCTGCCTACCGAGATACTGCAGCGCTACGGAATTGTTCCTGGGAGGACGAGTGTATTCTTTCAGGGCACTTCTCCGCCACCGCATACAATCATCACTACCATTTTTGCATGGATAAAGTCCCAACTGATAGTCCTCTGGAGATGAGAAACGGTCAAATATCCTCCATAAACGGCTCCTTCAAAAAAATTTGTGTTTAATATTTTTCAGTTTCGTTTTTCAGTGTTTATTAATTTTTATATTGTTACTGTTTCGTATTATTTGCCTCATTTCTTTTATTGTATTTCGGAATATAAAATTTACTGCATTGCACTACTCCTGCATACGTTCTGGAATAAACTGTTGTTATTATTTTATCAAAGAATATCGTCTTTTTTAACAAGGATCTCAATAAATAAAACTCAAGTTTTTTTAAATAGAATAATTTAAGTACTCGTAGATTTAATTAGTTTTAAAAAGTAAATAGATGCCTCACTTACATACAAGCATTCATTATCTTAACAAACAAATTACGGATCATAATTAATTTTATGTCTGTTTGTGATGCATTTTTACACATCTTCGTTTTATTTTCATGAAGGTATATACACTTTTAAAGATCTCCTAAAATTTGAGTTATTTGTGACAATCCCCTTTCTTCGTCCGCACCCTTCAAAAAGGTGTGTCACACATCACATTCATTGCGAAAATTGCAAGAATTGTCATCACAACATAACACTGCGCAATTTGCTGTCAAGATTAAAATAGTAAACTATGATTATTTACAATCTGATACCTGAAAGGCAAGAAGCTAATACTTTTGTATAATTTAATAAAATACTTTTTTGTTTTGATTGGTAGTTTCATTCAAACTGCGGCAACAATGCAACTGATTTTTGGTTTATTTATAACTCTTCGCGCATTCTACTACTAAACCATTCCTCTTTTATCAAATCAGCCGCCTTCTCGCCGATCATAATACAAGCGGCATTGATGTTACCGCTGATAGTTCCCGGCATGATGCTGGAGTCTGCCACCCTCAGTCCCTCTACTCCCTTTACCTTGAGCGTTGGACCAACCACTGAACTCAAATCTTCCGCTTGTCCCATTTTCACTGTCCCGATTTGTTGGTTTGCTGAAAACCCCATGTGGTGAATGGTACACCTCCAATATTCGTCACTTCTGAAGATGAAATGATCACATGCCTCATAGTCTAGTTTGCTGACAACCAAACCCTCCTTCTTGAAAGTATTTGTCGTTTCTAGTCTTTCAGCTTCTCGTATGCCTCTAATTAATGTATCGATATCGGCCTCATTTTGAAAATAATTTGCGTATATAAATGGTTTGTCGTTAATGTTTTTGCTTTTCAACATTATCTTTCCTTTGGATACAGGTTTGAGCAAAGTAACAAAAATATGAACCACATCAGAATCGATATTCATGGAATTGTATGAATTTTTTAATTCGTCGTTAAAGCCAATTTTTTCAATAAATTTGGATGGTTGTTGACTGTTAGCGGGCAATGTATAAAATTGGTATTGGATATCTGGATAAGATATGTTATTTACATTTGTTTTTACAAATCCCGTAACATCCAAAGTGCCGATCGAACCAAACATTCCTTTTTGTTTGACTAGAAATTTTAGGATTCCCCATGTTAAATCTGTTTTTGTTTTATTAAATCTTTTAGCTTTATAAAACACCGGAGTCACAACTTGGTCCTGCAAATTTTCCCCAACTGGTAAATCGATTATAGTTTCGATGCCTACATCAATTAAGTGTTGTTTAGGCCCGATTCCAGATAGCATCAATATTTTTGGGGAATTTATTGCTCCAGCTGATAGGATAACCTCCTTTCTTGCCATTATTTTTAGGGTTTTCTCTTTCAACGTAAATTCAACGCCTTTAACTTTTTTTGTTTCTTTGTCTATCAATATTTTTGTGGCTTCAGCAAATTTGACCACATCTAAATTGTCTCTGTCCTTCGCTGGTTTTAAAAAAGCTGAAGCGCTTGAGTGACGCAATCCGTTTAAAACAGTACCATGTGCATATCCGAATCCCACATGAATATCAGCGTTTAAATCATTCAGGATTGCGTGTCCCAGTTCTTCTTCTGCTTCTAAAATAATTTCTCCCAAATCTAAAGAATCTTTAAATCTGTCCACATTAAGAAAGCCATTTGTTTTGTGAAATCTTTCGAATTCTGGCTTTTTTAAGATTTTCCTGTCTTTCATGTCCTCACTTTTCTTGAAATATTGAATGGAATCTTCATATCCCCAGTTCAAACTATCATTTGCCTTCCAGCTGTTATAGTCATGTGGATTTCCTCTGGTGTATAGCATGTTGTTGGTGGCACTGGATCCCCCTAACACCTTCCCATTACTCCAGTGGCATCTTTGTCCCGCCATTCCCAAACAAGAATTGGGGTCCATTTCAGTTTCGTGCTGCCAGTCAATGTTGCTCTTCATGGTTTCAATAAACAGATTAGGTATCTGCAACAATTAAACATGACTAAAATCTATAATTATCTTTATAATAATAATAATTGGATAATTTCTATTATTGCTTTAATTTCTATAATTTATATTATTGCTTATTATTTTACTCCCCCCCCCCCCCTCCCGCACCACCTGCATAGGTCGGCTTACTAAGATTTTTTTTTTCAAATGTTTCTAGCTTTCGCCCTTCAGGGGTGTTTTAGGCCATCATTTCAAATTACGGAGAGAGAGGAGATGAATTTATATATAAATTTTATTGAAATGGGCAAATTTCATAATTAATGGAAGATTGGAGTGGAGTTTAAACTAAAAAGAGACGAGCGGAACTGTTGAACGGAGGGGAAGCAATATTAGATAAGGCTTGTTACAAGAAAGGATATTGGCTTGGAGAGGGACAACCAAAAAATTTGTGACCTAAGGTTCCCACCACAGAAAGTAAAATCTGGGGAGTCCAGCGCATTAATATTAAAAAGGCGAGAAAGAACGGAACATTGTCCAATTCCTAATCGAATAAGTGAAAAAAAAATTTTTTTTGGAAAAATGTGGAAATATTTAAAACTACAGTTTTTATTGGACAGTCCTTTGTTTTGCCTACATACTGTAAAACAGTCCTCCGCCGCGTCTGTCTGTCTGTTCGTGATAACTCAAAAAGATTTTTATGCGGTTTTCACCAATAGATAGGGTGATCATGAGGAAGGTTTAGTTATATAATTTGTCAAGATTGTGTAAATTGGTTGAAAAATATTATAAATAAAGGAGACAGTCTGTATGTGGTGGTCGAGCGGGCTGGCAAGCGGGCGGTGTGGATTTAATTTGTATTGAAATCTACAGTTTTATGCCGAGATTGATGAAATTTTTGCACATGGACATCTCCGGAGACTTCAGCTAGTTAATAAATAAAGAAACAAATTTCGTAGATCTCTTGATGTATTACATATTTATTAAAAAAATAGTACAATTTTATTATATCAACCGTAACTACAGATACGAAACTTAAAAATTAAAAGCATTCTTTTCGGATTAAAGCTCACTGTGAACTTTCCCTGCCTCTTTCGCATTCATCCAATCTTCTTTGATCATGTCTGCAGCCTTTTCGCCTATCATAATACATGCTGCATTGGTGTTGGCGCTCACTATATCTGGCATGATGCTCCCATCGGCCACTCGGAGTCCTTCCACCCCTTTTACCTTTAACCTTGGACAGACCACAGCAGTTGGATCTTCGGTTGGTCCCATTTTCACCGTCCCCACCGGATGGTACATTGAGATAGCCGAGTATTTCATCATGCACTTCCAATAATTTTGACTTCTGAACAGAAATTCTTCGCATGCTTTGTAGGGAATTCTACGAAGTACTACCCCCTCTTTCATGAAGCTATTGGTTTTCTCCAATTTTAGCGCTTCATTAATACCTTTCAACATGATTTCTACGTCTGTTGCCTCTTTTAAATAATTTGGATATATCAATGGTTTTTCTAGAGGATCCTTATTCTTCAGCAATATTTTACCCCTTGATTTGGGTTTCAGAACAAGAGCAAATACATTTATTAGTTCAGAATTTACGTTCAAGTCACTGAAAGCCTGTACATACTCTTCATCAAAACCCATTTTTCGCAATATAATGGGTGAAGATAAATCGTTTGCAGGAAGGGTACTGTAGTGATACTGAATGTCGGGATACAGAGATCCGTCTCTTTTGGAGTTAATAAATCCTGTGGTATCCAAGCTCCCGACCGAAGAGAGCATGCCTCTCCTTTGACTCAAGTATTGAAAAACTTGCCAATCAGAATCGTATTTATTTTTCCACGTTGTGTTCCTGCTTGCAGTGTAAATAATTGACATCGCGATATGATCTTGTAAATTCTCTCCGACTGGTAGATCGGCGATTAAGTCTACGTTCATATCTGCCAAGTGGTTTTTAGGCCCGATCCCTGACAGCATCAAGAGTTGAGGAGAATTGACAGCTCCAGCTGAAAGGATAACTTCTTTAGTAGCTGTGACAGTGATTTCTTCCCCGTCTTTAATTTTTAGAATGACACCAACAGCCTTTTTTCCGTTCTCTTCAAAGATAATTTTGGTAACGTAGGCATTTTTCACCACGTCCAGATTACTTCTTTCTTTTACTGGTGTTAAAAATGCTTTTGCGCTGGACTGCCTTACTCCATTTTTGATAGGCCCTTGTGCGTTTGCGAAACCTAAAAAGATATCAGCGTTTAAGTCATGAACGATTGCATGGCCAAGTTCAACTTGGGCTTTTAAAATTTTCTTTCCCCAGTGAGAAGAATCGTTGAATCTGGCAATGTTTAAGTAGCCATCTAACCCACGGAAGTTAATGGGCTCCACTGACGGTGGATTTTTTTCTTTCTTAGTCTTATTAGATTTTTCTTTTGTTTTCTCGTTACTCTTAGAGTTTTTTTCAGGTTTATCGCCTTTCTTTGGTTTTTGCTCAGCGTGTTCGCTCTTTTTGAAGTATTCCAAGACCCCGTTGTACCCCCATCCAGTGTTGCCATAGCTTTCCCAATCGTCGTAATCTTTTCTGTTCCCTCGCAGATGGATCATCCCGTTGATAGCGCCGGATCCCCCGAGCACCTTTCCCCTCGGCCAGGTGCATCTCTTATCGACCATCCCTTGACAACTGTTTGGATCCGGTTCAGTCGAGTATTGCCAATCGATATCCGTCTTTTGGTTAAGGAGGAACAAACTTGGAACCTATAATTAAAATAAAATGCTTCATGAATATCCCAATCGAACCAAATCATTAATATTAGGGAAATCGACAAACCAACAGATATTTTTTTTTAAAATTAACAATCGTTTTTCCGATTTATGTACGTCTTAGATGTTGATGAGATTAATAAAACGCGACGTGGTTAAAATAAGCAGAAGAACACAATGGCAGAGCTGGTTTTCCACATATCGATATAAAATAGACTATAACATGGTAAAGAAGCCTGTAATCATAGACACCTGATTTGATGACTTGCCCTATCATGAAATCGGGGTATCATCTCGACGGGCTGGAGGCAGACCACGCGACTATATTTTTGGCACCAGGAGATTACGAGAAACCATGACATCAGTCGTACATTGATTACCAAAGAGCGCACATTGAAATAACCAGATCCTGCGCAGAAAAATAGAGTTCGCTAAAGTGGTTGAAAGATTTGCAGCGCAGTCCATTGTGGGACTTTTCTGCGCAGGATCGGAATGTTCGTTTTTAAACGCATCGCCGGGCGTAGCGATGCTTAAAATGATTGAGGTGGTAAATTGTAACGCATTTATAAAAGAGTCCAACTAAATAGCGTAACAAAATATTAAATTTTGGAAACAAGCCTGAACTTTCGTTTACCCGATTTGAGATTTTAATTAAGTTTTTACGCAGCCAGCAATTTGCGCAAAATGGTTAAAATAGACAGGAATTAATAATCAGATTTCATTTTCGAGGACCGAATGGTGATTACAATGCGAGTTGCCTGTATACTGTCGGATTCATTTACTGACAAATTACGGAAATGGGGACGATCACGTCCCTCATTTCACACATGTATATTTTATTTGGTTAATCTTAAAGTTTGGTGGTTTTCTGCGATATATATTTATTTAATACATTATTACATGTGTGATGTACTGCGCTTGTTTGGCTAATCCCGTGTTTAGCGCACGCGCAGTTTATCTGTCAAGACTTTGTATTCAGCGTAATTTGTGTTCAGTCTAACGTCCAGTGGAAGTGCATTGCTTAGTTTGAAAGTAGTTATGTTAGTTAGTTAGTTATGTTAGGTTGTGTAGTTTTTTGTTGGTTGTGTGGGTTACACATTTGGGTCGTGTGAGTTACATTAGTTTGCGTAGGTTTTTAGTCCGGTCAAGTTAGCTAGAAAAATAGGAGTCAAACAGCACAAATTCCGACAGAACTGAAATTTGGTAGAGGCCTTGAGTACACCATTACAAATAAAATACCAAATATCCCTATCGATCACATGCCCGCTAAAAAGTTATTCAAGGTCAAAGGTCAAATTTTTCGGTTTTTGGATTTTTCGCGTAAACGGTAAGTTATATCAAAAAATAAGTGAGGCAAAAATTGTAGATCACATAAAATTATCTACAAAAATTGTCATTATACTTTTTTTTCTAAAAATCACCATATCTGAGATATAGCGATTCTAAAAGTTGATAGAATGTAACTCCTCCAACCTTTAGAATCTCAGAAATGGTGATTCTTACGAAAAAAATTGTGTGATAATTTTTGTAGATAATTTAATGATCTACAATTTTTGCCTTACTTATTTTTTGATAAAACTTACCGTTCGCGATAAAAATCCAAAAAACCGAAAATTTTGACCTTTGACCTTGAATAACTTTTTGAGCGGGTCACAGATCGATGGGGATATTTGGTATTTTATTTGTAATGGTGTACTCAAGGTCTCTACCAGATTTCAGCTCTGTGGGAATTTGTGCTATTTGAAATGTTTATATTGGCCAGACTATTTGTTGGTTGTGTAGGCTGTGCAATAGGTTCGTGTGGGTTACGTTAGATTGTGTAGATTTTGCAGGGGGTGTCGATCAGATTGTGTTACCTGGCTTTCCACTGGCGGGTCTCCTCCAGCTTCTAGCAGTAGGACCTTCCATTCCTGTATCTCTGACAGCCTGCTGGCCACCACGGATCCTGCTGACCCTGCCCCCACCACTATGAAGTCGTACTCTTGAATATCTGGAATTTTACAAAAATATTATTTTATACCTTCGAGATCTTATAAAGTTCAAACTTTTTCAAGGTAACGCGATTTTGAGTTAAAAAAATAGTGGTATCTACAAAGATTCTCTCATCATTTGCTCTGGTGAAAGGCCACCATTCGGAAACGTTGCTTGAAATGGCTTTAGCCGTGTTTGGTGACTAGATCTAAATTGCCAGATCCTTCCACACCTTCCTCTCCCACATCTTCTTCTCCTCCCTACCACTATCAGCCACACAACGTAATCAATATGGTACGTTGAGTTCCATGCCAACTGAGAATAAAGTCAACTCAACACCTCCTTTAAAAGTCATTAAAAGCTATGAAAAAAATAATTTTAAATTAGCCGATAACCCTAACCTAATGTAACCTATTTAACCATTTTTATATTTTTTTATCATTTTAAATGACTTATCTGAAATGGTTCTGAGTGGGTTTCATTCCGAGTTGTCTTTTCACCGGTATGTTGTACTGGCTGCAAACGGTTGTTCGGTAACTTTTACGCAGTTTTGAAATTATGTAAAATAAGTAAGTACCTACCTGGATAACTACGCAGGTACTAAGCTCAACATTTTATTTGTAACTTTTTAATTCACAGATTTTCAGGAAACTTTCAAATTGGAACTGCAAGAATTTTTTGTTGTTGAGCGACATCTCCCGAATTATTTCTCAACGTAATGTTTCATTTAGCCAAGACATCAACCATTCACCGACACCGACTTTAATTCGGCCTGTAGATGGCGTTAATCACTCGAACCTGTATTTTTGGTGACCGGCCAACTCGGAATGAAACCAACTCAGAACCATCTCAGATAAGTCATTTAGAGTGATAAAAAAATATAAATAAAAAATTGGTTAAATAGGTTAAGTTAGGTTAGGGTTATCGGCTAATTTAAAATTATTATTTTATCACTCTAAATGACTTATCTGAGATGGTTCTGAGTTGGTTTCATTCCGAGTTGGCATGGAACCGTATTTTTAATATAGGATTCTCACCGTTATTGAGCAGGCGCTCCGCCCTATCGGGGGGCCACTGGGCGGGGTCCACCAGGAGGCAGCTGGCGGTCATGAGGGTAGTCAGAGTTCCGCTGAGCAGCTGAGCGAAGACCCCCGGGGCTGCGGCTCCCGTTACATTCAAACACTCCATCTAGAAACGAAATTACATGGGATACAATTAGGGTAGGTTGTGAGGCCTAAGAGGAACGAATGCGCGGCCCAATTCAGCCAGTTTCATAAAAATCTTAAATTTGGGATTTGAGATCAAAATACCCAACCAAAATGAAAAATGATTTTTGTAATCTATAGGTATATCAAATATAACATATATTTTTTTAAGAGCTTAAAAATTTCAAATGTTTAAGGGAGATATGTAAGAAATCGGTCGAAATTCGAATAGTGGACCTTTAATGGAGTGTCGAAGGGAAGGAGATGGGGTAGATGAAGGTTGGGAAGTTTCTGCCACATTGATCCTGCGTCTCGAACAGCCTTGCCGTGACCATCATCATCAGGGCAGGTACAGAGTGTAGAAAAATGTTAGTTTATTTGTGTGAGAAGTGATAACAGTATCTATCTAGCGGGTCATTTCTAAAAATACTCTGCAAATTAACATGTTTTGTATTATTATTTTGTTAAGTGAAGCCATGTTGCGCTGCGCCTCAAGAGGCAACGCTTCGAATAAGCTTTGCAGCATTAAGAGGAATATAAACACTAGAAATATTTCGATTCTCATGCCTACAAACTTTAAAATCGCGCGACGTATTTGCACGACGTATTTGAGGCAAGTAAGCTAAAAAGTAGTTTTTATTTATTTTGTGCATAATTTTATAAGAATGAAAAAAAGTTAGAACACACAAAACTTCAAAAAATAGTCTTAGCCATAAAGCGGTTTCTTATATTACTTCATAGTTAAGTCATGAAAAAACATTTTTTTTTGTGGTTTACGCTTATATTTTTTATTATGTAAATAATAATTTTATTGTAATTCCAATACATAGAAAAGCTAGTAAAAGCTTCAATTTATCCGTAGCATATTTTTTTGATGTTCATATTGTAAACCGATACGTCGTAAAGATGAATCTAAATAGTATCTTTTTTTTTTACATGAGCTCCACACAGGAGGCCCTGAGGAAAATGATTTCCCTCAGGGCCTATGTCATCTTTGGGGATGCTGTGTGGAGGGTTTTTTTAAGGAAAGGAGGAGAGGAGAGTTCTGGGAAGGAAAAGGGCTTAAGGGGTGGGTAGGAATCTGGGGTTCGGTGTGTCTTGGTCACCCGCCTACAAGTCCTAGACAAATCTCACCCAATGAACCCGGGCACCCCTGCTAAATCACCAAACGTAGCGAACCACTCGGGGTGACTTATGGCATAGGTGTTGATTATCCAATAAAGGTTCCCGGGGCGGCGGTACCCATTCCCGCCTCCCAAATTGTTGAAATCTAAATATGATTTCACGTATAACTTCATCTTAATCATCAGGACAGGTTCTCAAGTAGGTGGGGGGAGGGGGAGAGGAGGACCCTTTCCATATACCATATTCTCAGAAAATTGCTGATTTCATTGTCCACCTTCCGTGTGATTTACAAAGCATTCAAATAAGGAAATGTAACAATTTTCACTCACCGATATTGAAATCAGCCAAGAGCAAAACACTGAAATGAGCAGCGTCTTGAAAATTATAATGGGTACTTCTCACACCGATTAATTCCAATGTTACAAGAGATACTATTAACAATATTGTTGTTTTTAACTTATTACTTTATAAACAAAGATGGTTTATTCTGTGTAAATACTACGTTTGTTTATGTTTTAATATTACGCTCCATCATGACATGATATTATTTAGCAAATAATTCTCATAAAGTCTTCCCACGAAACTCCTGTGAATCTATTTTTTCGGCTAGCAGTGGCGTGCAGTGCCTGTTTACCGAACAAAAGTTGAAACCGTTTTTTTTCATTTTTATTCATTTTAATTTTTAGAATACCATTTTAATTTCTCTCCTATTTCCTTTTTGGGTAAATTTTTTTAAAGAAAGCATTGTACCCTCTGACGACCGGCGTAGTCCAGCGGTAAGGCTCTTGACTCGCATTCCGAAGGTCGCCGGATCAAATCCCTGCGTGGCAAATAATCCTATTTGATTAATTTGTGTTATTTCACAATTCATTCATTTAAAATAATATATATATATATATAGTGTATTTGCGGCACGTTCCAGAGTGGAAGATACTCTCAGTATCGCCCCGGTGTAAGAACACCATTCAGAATTGAAACGTTGCTTGAAATGGCTTTAGCCATGTTTGATGACCAGATCTGAAAAGCCAGATACTTCCCATCTTCATCTTCCCCATCTCCTTCCCCTTCCCACTACCTTCAGCCTCACAACATACCCCAATTGGGGATGCCATAGTCTCACTGGCCCCAGACGGGAGCTGTTGGGACTCTTGTGCGGTATTCACGTAAAAAAAACCATTGTAAAATCCCCATGGGCATAAAAAAGAGTAAATAAATAATATTAAAAAAACTAATAAAATCTTGTCTGACAGCCGTTTCGCCTTCTGAAGGCATTGTCAAAGTTTGATATTGCCTCCAGAAAGTGTAATAATAATTACATAGTAGAACACTTTCATAAATAATCTAAGATTTTTAAGCAAATCTACAGTTTTATTCCGAGATTGGTGAAATTTTGCACACTTGACTTCAAAATAAGATGAAGGTCACTGTCTAAATCTGATTTCTATAAACTGTATAAAAGCCCGGACAAAGCCGGGTACTCCAGCTGGTTTTATGATAAAATTTTACTTAAAGCGTACAGTGAATAACTGCTGTTGTCTAATGCAAACCTATTTGTATCAATTTGTCTTGTGGAAAACGAAAAAGCTTAAAAGAGCTACTGCACGCCACTACACAGCGATGCTAATTAGTTTAGGTTAGGTATCTCTATCCGACAATGAACATTCACAAAACACAATCTACAACAACCTGGTGATCCGACAGTTGATCCCCCGACAGTTCTCCCCCGAGAGAGAATTATAACTCCCCGTTAAGAATTATAATTAAAATTATAATTCTTAACTATATAATAAGCGTTACTAATTCTTAATTGTAATTCTTGTTACAATTTTGCATTTTTTACCAATTTCAAACCTAAAATTGACTTTAATCGAAAATAATGAGTTGGTACTGATATCAAACCAGTTTATCAATTAGTTAATGTAAAAAAAGTGTCTTTGGATGCTTTGTGGAGGGTCTTTTTAAGGAAAAGAAGGAGAGTAAGTTCTGGGAAGGATAAACGGTGCGAGGGATGTGTGGGAATCTGGGATCATTGTGTCTAGGAGTGGCGGACGTATGATTCCATCTTTCCAACTGCAATGCAAGGCGGTGAGTCGGGAGAGTACGGCTGGAGAGATCAAAGGGCCTCCTCAACAGACCTCTCCCGATCCGGCCCGCCATGCGGCAAGTGTGCAGATGCATCCGACGCCAAGACTTAGACAAATCTCACCCCATAAACCCGGACATCCCTTTTTTATATGAATACCGCACAAGAGTCCCAACTGCTCCCGTCTGGAGACTATGGCATCCCCAATTGGGGTATGTTGTGAGGCTAAAGGTAGTGAGGAGGGGAAGGAATTGGGAAGAGGAAGGTGGGAAGTTCCTGGTTGTTCAGACCTGGTCACCAAACACGGCTAAAGCCATTTCAAGCAACGTTTCAATTCTGAATGGTGGTCTTACACCAGGGAGATACTGAGAGTATCTTCCATTCTGGAACGTGCCGCAAATATACTATATATTATTTTAAATGAATAAATTGTGAAATAACACAAATTAATCTAATGAAATTTAATTGCCACGCCGGGATTCGATCCCGCGACCTTCGGGATGCGAGTCAAGAGCCTTACCGCTGGACTACGCCGGCCGTCAAACTTCAAACTGCAAAATACCTGCTAACTCATCAAATGTAGCGAACCACTTGGGGTGACCAATGTCAGAGGTGTTGGTTATCCGGTTACCGGGGCGGTGGTATCCACACTGGCCTCCCAAATTGGATACATTTTTCAGACAAGTGGTTTTATTTATCCTTGATGTATTTTGATGAAAAAATGTTTTATACTTTTGTTTTTCGGCTGTTCATCCTCTCTGCACATTCCTTCGGGGACACTTGTCATATTTTGTGTAAGTAGATATATCAAATCGACTGTCCAACTGTCGGAAGATCAACTGTCGTGGAACCCAATAACCTACCTTAGAACGGGTGACGCCTAGCGAGGAAGATAGGTAATATACAGCATACGAAGAATACATTTTGTAGCAAATCAATTATATCACTGTATTTGTATGAAACTGTTAATATGAAATTTAAATAAACGTGGATTTATCGGCACTGAAACTGAAACAACAATGAAATAAACAAATTAATAATCATAACATATAATTCTAACCTTTTCTCGTTACTACAGACGACCGATCCCACACCGCTGCAATTATCACCGGCACACTGATGCGACGTACAAATATAACATGCGGTTGAATTAAATCTCCGCACGAACAAATCAAAATGATTGTTTCGTCTCACTGATATAATTGGGTCGCTTCTTTATCGATATGGTTGACAAGTGCACTACCGACTACCGCAGCAACGAGATAACTGATATGTGGCCGAACCGCATCACCAACAAGCCGGACGATATGGTTATTGCTACCAGATCCTTCCCATATTTATAAGATACCTCCTCGACTGTCAACTATGATGCAGGGTTCGGCCAACATTTTAATAGTTTTGATACTAAACTTGGCTCTTTGTAAGTGCACCATTTAAGTGCAACATTTTTCTTAAAATGTCACCCAGGTCGGTATACGACGTCGCAAATTGAATTCCATCTAAAATACTGGTGACCAAATCGAAATATTCAGGTACCTTCCTGCTTACTTCCCAAATTTCCTATTCCCGTCTCTTGCCCCTTCTACTCATCTCAACCTCACAACACACCCCATTTAGGAATGTCATAACCCCACTAACTCCGGCCAATTGGGATAAAACAAAACAAAAAACCTCCTGTTTGTGCCAATTTGGGAGGCGGGTATGGGTACCGCCGCCCCGGCAACCATTCATTGGATAACCAACACCTCTGCATAGGTCACCCAAGTTCTTCGCTACGCTTCGTGACTTAGCAGGGGTGCCCAGGTTCATGGGGTGAGGCTTGTCCGGGTCTTGGTGGTGACGCATCTGCCCACCAGCTGCGTGGCAGGCTAAATCGAGAGACCTTTTGACCTCTCCAGCAGGATTCTCTCGGAACATCGCCTTGCCCCGCAGTGCGAGGGATGGATTTATACGTTCGTCACTCCTAAAGACACTGAACCCCAGATTCCTACCCACCTCTGATATCTTTTTCCTTCGTGGAACTTTATCTCCTCTTCCTTTCCCCCAAAAGATCCTCCACACAGCTTCCCCAAAGATGACATAGGCCCTAAGGGAAATTATTTTCCTCAGGGCCTCCTGCATGGAGCTAATGTTAAAAAAAAAGTATCGGCGCGTTGTTGTTGTTTATTTTTATTTTTTATCTCATATACAGACAGTAATGAGCAATTCGTTTGCATACTATTTCACACAGATGAACATGAGCATCTGATTAATAAGTAAAATTTACAAAATTTTAAGAAACCCCCTACACAAAAAAGGCTGATAACCTTGAAACGCCTGAACAGATTTTCATGAATTGTAGCTAAGAACCATCTCTATTACTTCAGCTTTCAAACAAAAAAAACTGCATCACAATCGGTCCATTCGTTTAGGAGCTACGATGCCACAGACAGACAGACAGACAGACACACAGACACGCCAAACTTATAACACCGCTCCTTGCGTCGGGGGTTAAAAAAAAATTTAATACAAATTTAAAAGAAAAAAATGCATGAAAAAATGCCCTGCATGCTGGGCGGATAGATTCGCCCATGTACTCACGGACAGATATGTCCGTCAGTCCGTCACGAACCGATCCGTGTGTGAAAGCAACCAATCGGTTCGCTGAACGTGACCTCATTCGCAGTCTGTTGTCCTGCAGTTTTGGGTTTAAAAAATAATCCCTAGATTTCAGAATGAGTTTGTGCTGCTTGAGTGCTGAATTCCCCCTCAATATTTATTTATATTCTGGAGAGGGTTAGTTTTAGCTAACCAACTTACAACTTACCATCACGCCGTTTCCGCAGGGGTAGGCAGAGAGGAGGGACCGCTAAAGCAATCGGGCTTGGCACATACTCCTTGCTTCATTAGCATTCATATCTGGTTCCATGACAACTCTGAATCTCGCAATTTCAACATTCCTTTGAAAAGTCAGTAAAAGTTATGAGAAAAAAACTAGCCCATAATGCATTTCACAATTTTTTTTCATCACTTTTAACCTATTCGAGACGAGCGTCATGTATACATGCCAACCGAACGCATGCCTTAAATACGAGCGTCATCTACACACGACACGTCAGCTATTATGTTATTATAATTGTTTAGATAACGAAATATTTGGTTGTTAGATTTGATTTGTTATTTTTGAACTGTTTAGATTACATCTACGTCTTTGAATATTTTGAAGTGGCACTATATTCAATTAAAATGAGATTTATCAATCGCGAAAAATCTGTCCGTCCACGGGTATTGCAAATTCTTTAACGACATCGACGTCTGCTCACCTAATGCGTGGCGGGCCGGATCGGGACAAACTGGTTGATGGAGACATTTTACCTCTCTAGCCGAACTCTCTCGATTCATCGCCTTGCACCGCAACGGCAAGGATGGATTCATATGTTCATGATTCATATACTCCTGGACACATTGACTCCCAGATTCCTACATTTTTCTTCCCAACTTCCTCTGCTTCCTTTACCTAAAAAGACCCCCGCACAGAATCCCCAAAGATGGTGCAAGGTCCCGATAGAAATTGTTTTTAGGGCCTTCTGTGTGAAAATTGTGCAGTTCGTAGACGGTAGAAGTGAAACCTTCAGAAAACTAAAGTAGACAAGAGTGGGGAGGTTACGAAGCACCGCAAAATGAAGAGTTCTTTCCCGCTTTTGCGTTTCATAACATTTTAAATCACAACGGTGCTAAAGAAGTTTTCACTTAAAAAATTAAACAAAAAGCTCTGCACCTTTTTTTGGAAAACATTAAATGAGAAATTAAATTAATATTGAAAATATTACACATAGAAATGGGGAAAAGTCCACAATTTTTAAACAAAGTACGTCCAAGTTGTTTTGTTTCATGACTAGGACGGTGTTTTATCTTTTTTTCGAAATCTGATACATATTATACTAACATCGACTGGTCAGTGGTTGAGTGGGCATCGCGTTTGGGTCCCACCCGGGTGTCCAGTGTTCCTCGGCTGGCTAAGTCCTCCATCACAACACAAGCAACATTTTCAGCATTCTGTGGTGGTAGTAGGAGATTTTCAAACATTGCTGGGTTGTTCGTAACCCGGGAAAGTTTGTCTTTCTTTAATTTTTTAAATAAAAAATATCTTTTTTTCTAGATTATATTTCCTTTGAGCCGCGATTGGCAAATAATAGTTGGGACTTACCCAGCCCTGCCGCGCTGTTCGTAACGCATCGTTCACCGCGCTCGTTACCTATGTATGCAAAAGTAACGACAATACTGGGTTTCTCAAACAAACTGTGCAACAAATATGTTCTAATATATTATTGGCCTACCTTTCGTTCCATGCAATTATTATTTGCGAGAACTTTTTCATACAAAACTTAATTTTGAATGCGTGGCCAAAATACCCACCAAATGATTGACATTTTTTAAATCGGTAGTTAACAAATTTCTAGTCTAGAAATGAAGGTCAATTTTTCATGGTATTTAGGAACTACTTCGAAAATTACATTGTAATTATTGAAAAAAATATATTTTGTGCTTTGTAAATTAATGACATAAATTTTAAAAATTAATACACGATCATAAAAATGCGTTTTTTCAATTTGATATTTTAAATTGTATACTATACTGCCTTACTGCAGTGTTCCTACATTAATTGGTCATTTTTAAATTTAAATGCATTCCCATCAAAATGCTTCAACTTTTTTATATTATGCTAGTTGGTACCCGGCACGCGTTGCAACACCATTCAAATAAATAAATTAATTCTCCCTGCACATCCTTTCCCGTGCGTCTCCGTTTATCTTCCGAGTCCCCTTCCCCTCCCACCTTTCCCTTCCACCTTCCCTGCCTTCCCCCTCCCTCGTAAACCCTCCCGCGAACCCTACTTCCCCGGTTCCCCTCCCCCTCCTGCCTTTCCTCTCTGCTGCTAAAATGTATGAAATACAGACATTTTCATTATACAAATTTCATAACGCCTGAGCAATGCATTTTTTTTCTTAAATTGCCTCTAAATTCGTAAAAAATCTGTATTCTTTGTCTATACAGGGTGTAACAGCACGTACCCGAAGGACTTTAACCAGCGATTCCTGAGAATATTTCGAGTACAAAAAGTAGATTTTGCTGTCCGATGGTATATTTTCCTATCACACGTCGCCACTGATCGCACTCCTACACGTCGCGACGCGATACGTGCACCGTTTCGTGTATTACCATGCTCCTGGAACAATACAAGTTGGCTGCCAGACAAATTCCCCTCACCCTAGAATTGGCTTCAAAGTAATTCGTACAAAATCGCTAAACCCCTCAGTTCTCGGGCTTATTTTGCCGAAGGTCAAAATATTTCCGCTTTGCTATAAAATCTACATAAATGTAACATTTCTGAACGCATCCGAAAACTAAAAACTGTTTTTGAAAAGTGATGACATGCACAACGCTTTCTACCAGACCCATATGAGTTGATATGAAAACCAAACAAATCAGCCTGAAAGGTTAGTGCTCTGTCCAGGGTTTTTAGGTCTGTGACCTAAGTTATGATTATCTTCCAACAGATGTCTTTACTACAACTGTGTTATCTTTTCAAATAATGTTATATGAATCTACAATATTTGAGACTCTTTGGTAATACATTGTCTCCATCTCTCCCGTAAAAGGAAGCCGTTTTGCACTGTATTAGTACGACTGATCCTCGTGATGCAAATTCATGTGTTAGTAGAATTATTTGAAGACTATCTGTGCACATATATCTCCACTCCACTCCGCGGAGCAAGGGCACCTTAGTCCTATTGTCTAATGCTCAACAATGAAACCGGATTGCATGAAGATAATGTAGAAATATAATCTCTTAGTCTGAATGTTTAACTGCCAACTTGCAAACATTAAGAGGAATATAAACGCTAGAAATATTTCGATTCTCACGCCTTTAAAATTTCAAAATCGAGCGTCTTATTTGCACGAGGCAAGTAAGCGAAAAAGTGGTTTTTATTTATTTTGTGCATAATTTTTTAAGAATGAAAAAAGTTAGAACATACAAAACCTCAAAAGTAGTCTTAGCCACAAACGGGTATTTTTTAAAAATTGTTTCTTATGTTACTTCATAGTTAGGTCATGCAAAAACATTTTTTTAGTGGTTTACTCTTATATTTTTTGTTATGTAAATAATAATTTTATTGTAGTTCCAATAAATAGAAAAGCTAGTAAAAGCTTCAATTTATCCGTAGCATATTTTTTGATGTTCATAATGTAAACCGATTCATCTTAAAGATTAATCTAAATAGGATCATCTTAACGTACCTACTTGAAACATTGCTCGGATTTGAGAGGAAGCCACAATCCAAAAATTTATGTATTCTTAGGGTGACTTATATCACCACGAATATAGATGATGGGCATAAAATCGCTTTGCAAACTGAATCTAGAGGTCCCGATTTCAAGCGCAAAAGTGGTTTTTATTCATGTTGTCAATAATTTTACAAGAAAGAAAAAAAATTATCCAATGGAAACTGTTACACAAAATTTTATCCAAAAATTATGTTCTTAAATGCGTTCATACATTTGTAATAAAAAATATATTTTGTAGTAATTTTTCAATGGTGTGTAGAAGTAGCATGATTTTAAGTTGTTGGGTCATCGTAAAATATTAGGATGAATTGTTTGTTTGCGCCATAGTTTCTCGCATTTTTAAAATATGGAATTCCGCAAGGATCACATCTCGGAACTCTGTTTTTTTTGTGTATCAATGATATAGGCAGATGTTTTAAAAACTCTAAATCCCAAATTTTTTGTCAAACACTAAAATTTACAAAAAAGTCACTAATATTAATGATGACCGGACAACTCAGAATGAATTCAATTCAACACCTCCTTTGAAAAATCATTAAAAATCATAAAAAAGATATATTAAAAATTGGTTACATAGGTTAGGTTATGCGCTATTTTTCAATTTGTCATAACTTTTAATGAATTTTTAAAGGGGTGTTGAGTTGAATTCATTCCGAGTTGTCCAGTCACCATTAAAATTAGTTACTTTTTTGTAAATTTTATTATTTCACCAAAAATTGTGACCCTTGGGAATTTACATTTATCAGGACGTACTGTGTGGAGCAAATGTAAAAAATGTATTTAAAAAATAATACGTCTCTTTGACCTCCAGGTTCCACAGTAGGTAAACGATTTAAAAATAATACGTCTCTTTGACCTCCAGGTTCCACAGTAGGTAAACGATTTAAAAATAATACATCTCTTTGACCTCCAGGTTCCACAGTAGGTAAACGATTTAAAAATAATACGTCTCTTTGACCTCCAGGTTCCACAGTAGGTAAACGATTTAAAAATAATACGTCTCTTTGACCTCCAGGTTCCACAGTAGGTAAACGATTTAAAAATAATACGTCTCTTTGACCTCCAGGTTCCACAGTAGGTAAACGATTTAAAAATAATACGTCTCTTTGACCTCCAGGTTCCACAGTAGGTAAACGATTTAAAAATAATACGTCTCTTTGACCTCCAGGTTCCACAGTAGGTAAACGATTTAAAAATAATACGTCTCTTTGACCTCCAGGTTCCACAGTAGGTAAACGATTTAAAAATAATACGTCTCTTTGACCTCCAGGTTCCACAGTAGGTAAACGATTTAAAAATAATACGTCTCTTTGACCTCCAGGTTCCACAGTAGGTAAACGATTTAAAAATAATTCAATCCAATTCATTTTATTCACTTTAAAAACATTACAAAATTAACATTCAAAGCGTTTTTAAAAGAGAGAAAATATTTAAGATATAAGCAGAATTAAACTAACAGCAATAAAGCTGCCTTCTAAATTATGCTTCATTGATGTTAAACATAGTGATTCTATTTAACAACAGCAGCTCTCCCGACTGGCATGACCACTGGCAAAATAGTTCATGTATAATTATTAGTTGTATAATGCTTCTATTGCAAAAAATATTAGGTTAATGAACCTTCGGTGCCGGTCAGTCGAGACTTGACTCTCTGACCTTCACTGAACTTTCTACGAATCAGTTAAAATAATATTAATCGTGTAGAAAGTGCATTTAATTTATAATGCTGTCCGAAAAGTTCTCCGAATAATGCTTTTGCATACAACACACTTTGTTGCAATCATAATAATTTATTACAATGTTATTAGGAGTTTTATAAAAAGTGTTTTCGGAATATTAAATATTGCGATGTTAGGAATTACATATATCTGAATTTTTTCGACATTTTAGTAATGTTTTTTTTTCTTATTTGTTTCAGGTATATTTCATCTTTATCTTCTGCTTCTGAAAATCTGGAAATTTGTACCCAGCGTATTTAATCTTGTTCCTACTCTTCAATGGTAAGTACTCACAATTTGGGAGGCGGGTATGGGTAGCACCGCCCCGAGAACCATTTATTGGAACTAAAACTCACCGACTTAGCAGGGTTGCCTGGGTTCATGGGGTGAGGTTTGTCCAGATCTTGGCGGCACAGGCGTTTGCCCACCTATTGCGTTTCGGGCCGGATCGGGAGAGACTGGTTGAGGGAGACCTTTTTACTTTTCCAGTCGTATTCTCTCGACCCATCGTCTTTTACCTCCCTTACGCAGTTGTAGATATAGATTCATAGGTCTGTCACTCCTGGAAAAACTGACCCCTAGATTCATACCCACCCCTCATACCTTTTTCCTTCCCAGAACTTATTTTCCTCAGGGTCTCCAATGTGGAGCTAATATTAAAAAAAAAGAATTGTTTTCACCTTATGTGGCTCACCGCCAGTACATTATTATTCTTCAACGTCTTCCCCCCTCCCTTGTTGACAGTGAATGCCGAAAAAACGCCTTAGGCGAAATTTTTTTAAATTACCCTATATTACGATACTGCACAGAGATAATGTATTAATTGTACTAATATTTTAAAATCTTTTACTGAGACAATAATGAGATGTAACAATTTATTTATTTATTTAATAAATAAATTGTTACATCTCATTATTGTTTTAGTAAAAGATTTTTAAATATTAGTAATGTTTTACTAATGGTACGGCCACACTGAGGCCAACTTCAAACGTTCGGACGATTGTGTAGAGGGGTAGGTCGTGCGTTGGAAGTTCGAGTTGAAAGGATGGAGTTCGAGTTGGCGCGGGATCGCTTCCGAGGCAATCGGCGATGGCTGGTTCGTGCAAGTTGGCCCAATACATCAGTCAGCGCAATATTTTTACGGAAGATTGGCAAAAAAATTGTTTGAAATTATTATTTTTTTAGCTTTACGAATCGAAATCAATATTATGGAAACCGAAGCATCGCCTGCAAAATTGTAGGCAACTGATAAGATACATGTCCGAATCAGCTGTTCGACGTCCGCCATTTTGGAGCTCGGAGTTCGGAGTTGGAAGGTTGGCCTCTGTCACTACACGATCGGCCAACCTTCCAACAGATCGGTTTCGGTGTGATAGTAGCTTAACATTTTTAAATCTTATCTACTTACCTTTACGAATCGTTTCTCCGCTGTGTTTACTTTAGTTTTGCCGCTATAAATAAATGCAAGTAAATTATACGTGCGTGATAGTACGTTATCATTGAAATGCACTCCTGTCATCCCAGTGCAATGAATTAACATTAGCCTGCAATCATTTTGACGAATTTATAGCTTTGTGTGCGGAGTGCTCCGAGATGTTATTTTGTTTATTTCACAGGTTTTCTGATTAAATTATTGCATCGAACTGAAAATACAATGTAAAGCTTCGCTATTTTTTCTGTGATTCATTTAAAAAAAACCTCCTTTTGAATCTTAAGTTTCATTAGAAGTGTTATCTGTTGTGATAATAGCAGTTTTAATGTTCAAGTTGGTACCCAATGTCATTTAAATTTTTGTTTTATATTAGCTCCACACAGGAGACCCTGGGAAAATAATTCATTAACTCAGGACCTATTTCATCTTTGGGTATGCTGTGTGGAGGGTCTTTTTAGGAAACGGAAGGAGAGGAAGATTTGGGAAGGATATGAGGGCGGATGTGAATCTGGGGTCAGTGTGTTCAGGAGTGACGGACGCAGGAATCCATTCCTTCCGTTGCCGTGCAAGGCAATGGGTCGAAAAAGACCGGCTAAAGAGGTCAAAAGGTCTCCCTCAACCAGTCTCTCTTGGCCCGCCATGCAGTAGGTTAGTAGATGCATCCGCCGCCAAGAGCCGTACAAACCTCAACCCTTGAATAATAAATTAAAGACCAAACGCAACATGAGATATCATTTGAGTTTTTCACGACCAAAAGTATTATCGTGATTTATTTTTGGGTTGCGTTGTTGCGCCACCTCCTTCTTTAACTAATATTTTGGTTAGCATTGCAGTGTCCATCAGGGCAGATGTATAATAACCCAAAAAATCTAGAGAAGGCATAATAACTCAAAAATAAATCACGATAAAGATAACATGCTTGAAAAATAAGCAGAAGCCACTTAAAAATACTGTATATTAATTATTTATTAAAAGTCTGGTTTATCTTTATAATAGTCTGGAAATCGTACAAAGTGTTCGTTATTTCTACTCTGAAATATATTTTGTGAATTCATTTGGTTACCTTCCTGTGAATATGTTGGCATTTTATGAAATTGTGTTTCTTCTGGCATTAGTCGATTGTCCGGTTCAAATCTGTAGTCATATACTGGTTTTGGAGGTCTTTGTTCCCGTCTCATATTTTCAAGTGCAATGATTCGGCTCCAGAATTCTCTATCGGCTTTTGGGTTCAGTTCATATTGATTATCAGATATCCCTGTGGTTCCTTGATTCCAAATTTTGCCCCCTGATTCTCTTGAACTTTGATCAGTAACATCATGTTTGTTATGAAATTCATCCATTCCTTTTGACTTCGTTTGTTTGTTGTAATATGGAGAATATTTATCTACTTCCCAACCGTTTTCGTGATCAAGAATTATCTTTGTAGGTTCATCTCCTTCTTGAAGATTTTGGTGCATCACCAAATATTTTTCAATTTCTCTGTAATCACTGTTAGAACCTGTGCCATAATCTACGGGATCTAAATGGTTTCCGATGCCGATTTGTTTGCTCTCAAACGTAGCTTTAGGATACATTTTATCTAGGGTTATTGGTTTTTCTGTGTACAAGAACAGTTCATTACTTTTTCTCGGGCTATCTGATGGAGGTCGATCGTAATAAAACATTTCTGGTTTTGTGTTGGGATGATTCTCGAAATTATGAAAGGCTCGTGTGTTAAGTGTTTGTCGAAAATCGTCATATCTTTGATAATTGTTACCAAATCGTTGTGGCAGGTCAAATGATGTTCTTCGTGGGTATGAAAATAAAATCTGCGAAGGATGTGCGAATTCATTTTTACTGTAGTTTGTCCGCTTTCTTGTTATATTTTTCTTATGTTTATAAACTGGCGTTATATGGTATATATTGAAATTGTTGCCATCTCTCTGTATTTCTGGATAAGGATTTTTATTAGCAAATTGTGTTTCTGAATTATGATAAATACCTTCATTGTCTAAAAAAAATTGTGGATCTAAATCTACTTTCCTGTTGAATCCTGTTTCCTCTAAGTGAGCTGTTTCCTTATTTTCTTCTGTATATTGAAATTTATCTTGGCAACTATAAACGTTTACTTCATGCGGATTTGTGTCGTAATTATTGGTAAAAGTCTTCTCTAGTCGACAATTTGACCAATCCTTCCAATTTAACCCATCCTTCCAATTTGAATCATCCTCCCAATTATTATTAGAATCATCAAACATGAACTGATGGCGATTTTTTAAACTCACACTATAGTTCTTGAAGAATGATTGAAAATTTTGTACATCTTCGAAGTTTTCACGTAAGTTCGAAGAAAGGCGCATTACATCACCTGGAACTGTATCTTGAAGTTGTTCAACGCCGTTTAGTACAGTATAATCATTATTAACTGTATTTTTATGTTTTTCATCCTCGTTGTAAAAATGATCGAATTTATTTTGATCCAATAACGTTTTTGGAACTTTTTCGTAGTCTTTTTCTTCGCCTTCATTCCCAAGAAATGAAGTCGTCCTAGAATGTGTACTTTGATGATTATTTGGAATCGACTCATCATAATTATGAGATATTTCAAATCCTGCCTCTCTGCTATTACTATCCATTGTTGTTTCGTCGTAAATGGGTAAGATGTATTTTTGATCCAATGTCTTTTTAGCACTTTTCTCATATTTTTGGGCACTTTCTTTAATATTATAGCCAGGTTCTGAGAGTAGCTTCATACACTTTCTTAGAAGTTCACTCTCTAAGCTTGAAATATCTTCAATTTTTCTTTCTTCAATAATATTCTGTTGAGGTTCCTTTCTTCTAAAGTTTTTTAGATAACTCAAATAAGGAGTTTCTTCATATTTTTTTTTGTTATAGTTTTGTTTATATTTTGAAATCTTATCTCCCAATCCATAATTCCGATCGTTTTGCATATGTGATTTTGATCGTAGTAGATTAATTGGCGAATGTTTCGTATGCACGTACCTGCCTTTAGGGGTAGCTAAGGTATCCTTTAACCAGGATAGCCTAGATTGAGGACGCAGAGATTGCACCAGCCGCATGCCTATCTGCCAGTCTTCTTTAACCATGTCCGCTGCCTTTTCTGCTATCATGATGACGGGAGCATTTGTATTTCCACTGACTATGTGAGGCATGATACTGCCGTCTACCACGCGTAATCCGTGTACCCCATATACCTTGAAAATAAAACAAAAATTGATCATTAATTTGAAAACAATTCAAGTCTTTATGGTCTACAGTTATGCAGAGTTCACAATTTAGAAGATAGTCTTGTCAATATTGTCCTCTCCCAGGTCCGTGAACAGCCTTGATTTAGGGCAGGACAATTGGATTATATAACAATTCGACCGTAGTTCAATCGCGGAACGCTGCAAAACGAGTTCCGAAAAGTGTTAGGTCTTTTATTCCATGATGTGTTGGAATTAAACTAAATAATGAAAAGAAAAAACTGTGGTATAGGAATTTGATGGACGCAGTCATCACTGGGATTTTCTGTAATGATCCTTAAAGATTTAGTATAGGAAGTGCTCAGCCGTATAAAATATGCATGAGAATGTTACCAGAGCACTTTGAATTGCTACTAAGTCTCGTTTCGCCAAAAATACAATAAGTACGTACGCGTGGAGCGACTGGCTATTGTCCTACTGTCCTGTCATTGCGCGTTTACACGCGAACAAAGCGGCCGGACGCGGTGGTGGAGGTAAGAAATTGTGCTGCGGAGATAGCCTCCCGGTCTATCCCTAGGACAATATCTCTTCATTGTCCTTAATCTTTTCACACCAGGACAATCGGTCAAGAGCTGGGTCAATACAGTATTCTCCTGCTCTCGTGTGAACTAGGCATTAGAATAGTACCTAAGTTAAATAATATCAGCGTCTTTAAGAAATCTTTAGTAGGTAAAAATGGTTATGATCGATCGGGACTTGTGGAGCAGCTTACTTTCAATTAGTTAAGATGCTAAAAAAGAGTTTTAGGATATTTTTATATGTTCATACTATTTTTGTAACACTTTTTTTATTATTTGATCAAATAAAATGATTGAAAAAAAAAATTTTTTGGAATTTGGTCATTGTAATTTGGATTGAGTACCTTTAATCTTTTATCTACGACAGCCATCGAATCTGATTCCGGTCCCATCTTGCAAGTGCCAACGGGGTGGTAGATGGTCAATGTGTGATGGCGGGCTTGGCACTCCAAGAAAGCGTCGCTCAGGAATGCGTCGTCATCATATGCTTCAAAATCTTCATCATAATGTTCTTCGTGACTTCTGGAATCTTCTGCTTTATTCCTGTATTTTCCATATTCCTGGTTGTGTTGAATGCCGCTGATCGCAGCTTCTTCGCATCCCGGAAATGGCTTCTTCAAAATGCTTGCTTTTATGTGTTGCATGGTTGGAGTTTTGGTCAAGGCATGAGCGATGCGAGCTCCTTCAATCTGGAACAAGAAATTAGTATTCTAATACATGCTTTGATTTGTCTTCAATTGACATGTATTCGAAGAGTACGTAAACTAAATAACCTCTAACCAGTCTTCCTGTTTTTCGCTAATACAATCCCTAAATGCAAAAAATCATCCACTTCCACACAAGACACGATAAGGTTTATTAAATTCATGTTCCATTTTATGTAATTGAATATTCGAAGCTTTCGTTTTATGGGAATTCTACAACGGCATATTTGTCTTATATTCAAATTAATGTTTTTTTTTCACGTTCTGCACTTACCATAACTTTGATGTCATCAGGATGAGAGTAGTAGTTTGGATATATCAGCGGCTTGGAGAAGGGATCATTATCTTTTAACCGTAAGTAGCCGCGACTCTTTGGCCGAAGAAGTAAAGGCACCGCGGAGAAAGCCGGCTTAAAGATGGCGTCTTCGTACACAACTTGGTAGCTCTCGTCGCTCAGTCTCGTTCCTCTCTTGCTGAACACCCCTCCATCAGAATTGTCTCCAAAAGCAGCCATAAATAGTTGCACATCCGGCCAATCGTCAGAAATATTTGCGTATTTGGTTTTGACGAAGCCTATTACTTCACATTCTGGTAAATTGTACAAAATTCCTTCATGGTTTTCCGTGAAATCTCTAACTGTTTCATCCGTAACGGATTCATTGTAATTAAGTCCAAGGTCCTTTCCGTCATGTGTTTCATACAAATACGGTCGTCCACCCATTGCCACGTGATCCTGTAAATTTTGACCCACACCCGGAAGATCCACTAATGGTTTAATATCGAGATTCGTTAAATATTCGATGTCTCCTACACCCGACAACATTAGTATCTGAGGACTCTGTATTGCTCCCGCTGAAAGGATCACTTCTTTTTTTGCAAAAACTTTCCGAGATCCATATCGTTCTTTTTTAAATTTGACACCGAATGCTTTTCTTGAATATTTTTCGATCAGAATTTTTTCAACGTGGGAACTTAGACTAATATGTAAATTTTCACGATGAGACGCCGATCTCAAGAATGCTTTTGCCGTACTGCAACGTAATCCGTCGCGGATAGTTGCTTGAGGGTTCATGAACCCTGTCTGCTTTTCTCCGTTGAAATCCACCCAATCGTAACCTAATTCCTTTGCAGCCAGCATAAAGTACTCCCAGATGGGTTGTTTGTAACGGAAATTCTCTACTGTCAAATATCCACCGGTTCCGTGGTACGGGCTGTCTTTGTATTCCTCTATCCTCATGTCTTCAGATTTTTTGAAATAGGGTAAAACCTCATTATAAGACCATCCGTGATTTCCCATCGACTCCCAGAGATCGTAATCTCTTTTATTTCCTCTGACATACAGCATGGCATTCATCGAACTCGACCCTCCTAAGACCTTTCCTCTAGGCCAGTTACACCTTCCTTCAGTCATGGCTAAGCAAAATCCTTCGTCTGGCTCTGTTGTGAATTGCCAATCCATAGCAGTCATGAAGAGAGCTGGCATCAGGAATGGCGGATCCACCATGACTTCTTCATCCTTCCCTGCTTCCAGAAGTAAAACAGTCCACTTGGGATTTTCTGAGAGTCTGTTTGCCATTACTGCTCCGGCACTTCCTCCACCTATCACTATAAAATCGTAAGCTGGATAAAGTCCATAATAATCCACATCGTGTACTCGGTACTCTAAGTCTACTATATCAGGTCTGCTTTCTAAAATGCCTCTATGAAGGGATAATAAAAAACCTAATCCTTGAACCAAAGAGAACAGAATTCGTGCACTCGAAAGATAAGTCTTTAAATCCACCAATTCCACCATTTTAAAAATTAATCAACTAATTTGCAGTTTTCTAACTATGTTCACACTTATTTCACTTTTAGGGCATCTTTATCGCTTCACTTTTTTTCAATGTATTCACTATTTCTAGAGATACAAGACTTGTTTAATAATTGGTCTATTCACCGATCGCCTATTAAATTCATTCGATCGCACCACCATTCAAAATCCTACTGAAAATTTATAGAAATGGTATTTTCATTAATAAAAACGAGCTAAAAGTAAAAACACACCATTCAGCACTAACTATTTTTCTGCGTACATCGCGTAAGCAAAAACACAGCTGCATTTCATCTATCGGTTTTATAATTCTAGAAATTACGACAACGTAAGTATATTTTTGGAATTCCTTTTAATGATTTGGGTTGCACTAAAATATAATATATAAATATTACCAACATACATACCTACTTTACGAAATTCTCACAAATCTCTTATTTTGATGATATTAATAATACTAGTGGTCGCCCAATGGTCGAAATTCGACCATAATTGTAATGTTTTTTATAAATAAAAAGGAAACACTTTGTTTTACGTCACTTTATTGATATTTTTTCCGTCTACCGGTTTCGGTACCTCCGTACCATCATCAGGACTGAATATAAAATACTGACAAATACAGGGAAATATACATATATATATACAAATTGTAAAAGAAAGAGACAGTAAATTAGAGTGGGACAGTGTGTCAGTTGTGGGAGGGTAGTGGGGGAGGAGCGAGCGGGATAACGGATGAAATGAAATCATTAATAATCAACTTAATTTAACTTCCAGCCCTATTATAAGTATGTTTCCCGTTATCCCGCTCGCTCCTCCGAAGGACGATTCTATTATGAGTTTAATCTCCACATATTATAAAACAAAGTCCTCCGCCGCGTATGTCTGTTCGCGATTAACTCAAAAACTACTGAACGGATTTTCATGCGGTTTTCACTAATAGATAAGAGTGATTTATGAGGAAGGTTTAGGTATATAATTAGTCAAGGTTTTGTGTAAATTGTTTGAAACATATAATTAAGGGGGTATTCTAGTCTAGAAGCATGAATTGTAGGTGTTTTTCAGGTGCAACAAAAAAAAACCAATAAAATTTTTACAGACTTCTATTTTATGAAATATTTATTAAACATTAAAGAATCCATAAAAAAAAGAGTCGAACTAAAAAATTTTAAATTCAGAAAGTTACAGGGTGTTGAAGTGGGGGGTCTCAAAAAAATGGCGCGCCCTGGTTGACACGATTGCAACCCTCCCAGTAATGTAAAAAAAAAAAAAATAATTCTTAATCCAAACAAATGCGGCTATGGCCCGAACTAAGGAAAAGTTAAAAAAAAAAATTTCGCAAAATGGCGGCTGTCTGAAATAAAAAAGATGTTTTTGTACCAGTTTTATTGACTTTCAAAATTTAAAAAAAATAGTAAAATTGAAATTTTGTTATAATTCTAGTTCCCGCCATAGAGGAATGTACAGAGAAGACTCACACTAATTTTCAAGTAAATTGGTTTAGTAGAACTTGAGATATCGTGTTAACTCCCTCGAAAAAAGTGGTTTGGAGAAAAATGGGTTTAAAATTTTGTTTTATTTTGATTTTTGTTAGGTTCCGTCTAAACCGCGACGTTAAAATGGTTATAACTTTTAAAATAATGGGAATTTCGAAAAATCCCTTTGAGATAATTTTGAATATTTAAAGTTTGGAAATATGAAGAAAAAGAAAATTGTTTTGTTTTTTAGACTTGAATACCCCCTTAAAGGAGAATGTGTTTGCAAATTAACAGATGGCGGCGTGAGTTAAAAGTTTGGGTAAACATCCAGTAGATGGCGTTGTGTTTCGTTAGCCACAGCAACGCAAATACAAATAATGGGTACCTACTAAGCTGAAGCTAATGCATTATAATGTAAACATGTCACGTGATCATGTGTTCAAATTTGATTAAAAATAATATATTTAACTTTTAATTTAAATGAACGAATTCAAAACAAAAATACTTATTTAAAAATATTTGTATCATGTTTATACTACCACCATTTTCTCGTTTTTTACGTGTCCAAACTAGTATTTGTAACATGCCTAAGGATGATTAATTCTCCAACCTTCTCTTAAAAATAATAATCACATTAAATCCGATTGCAAAGTTAGTAGATACTTGGGTAGTGATGATTTATCTAATTAAAATCAATTTTTAAATTAAAGTCATTTGATATTGTTTAACAATTTTATTTTCTCATTCAAATCGTATAAACTTAACATATAAAAACTTCTTAATTAATATGTCACACTTGGATTAATGTTATCTCATACAACTACAGAACTTTAAAACTACCTAATTTTGGGTTTATCTAATTGATTTAGTATTGTCTTTGATAATTCTCGGATGGTACATATTTTCACTTATTCAGGAACTTATTTTCACTTCAAAGCTTTCATCTCACAACTGATATCATATTTTCACAAATTGTTTTACTAACTTTTACTCTACTAGTACTATAATTAGATTCACGGGCTCATTGAGTCTTTCTAATCCAATATTCTTTGATCATATCACTCGCTTTTTCTGCAATCATGATGACTGGTGCGTTTGTATTTCCGCTGACGAGGTTTGGCATTATGCTTGCGTCAACTACCCTAAGCCCTCTCACTCCATAAACCTTCAACTGTGGGTCTACAACAGCTGTTTTATCCCAATATGGACCCATCTTACAGGTTCCTACAGGATGGTACACAGTAGCTGAGTACTGCCTTATCATACACTCGAAATACTCATTGGTGTATAAGGAAAGATGCGAACAAGCTGGGAACTTGATCTGGGACATTTGTGATCCAAATCTCTGAAAAGCCTTAGTTCTTGATAAAGCAATAGCAATTTTTACTCCTTCCCTTAAAGTTTCCAAATCTCTATTGTCCTTGAAGTAGTTAGGATAGATATAAGGATAATCGAAAGGACTACTGCTGCGAAGCTTGATTGATCCTTTGCTCTTAGGCCTCAACAACATGGGCAGAATGCTCCAAGTGTCCAAATTGTTGATCGGGCCAAAGACCGTGTTGTAAAACTTGTCTGTCAGCCCGTGAGCTTTCTTCACCTGGTTCCCTCCGTCGGAGTTTGTCGAACCCGATATGAAGTGAAACTCGATGTCGGGGAAGTCATCTGTTACGTTCGCAAACTTCGTATTGACAAAGGCGAGACCTTCCACTCCTCCCATTATTGTCAAGGGTCCTTCTCCAAAGACGGCGTATTGCATCAGGTTGGACACGGTGTGTAGGCGAGATTCAACAATTGACACGGGTTGATTTACCATGAAAGTCAAACCACCGAGGGCAATATGATCTTGCAGATTTTCTCCTACTTGCAAATCATTGATGAGAGGTATCCCATTCTTAGCCAGTTCGGCTTTAGGTCCTATTCCCGACAGCATTAAAAGCTGCGGAGAATTAACTGAACCTCCGGATACGATGACTTCATTCACTGCTCTCACTCGATGTATCATTTTGTCTTTGACAAACTCCACTCCGAAAGCTATCTTACTCACTGGATCGATCATGATCTTTGTGACCATTGAGTTCATTGATATGTGCAAGTTCTTCCTCAGTCTGGCAGGTCGGATGAAAGCTTTAGCAGTAGAGCAGCGGCTTCCTCTTCTGATTGTGCCTTGGGCTATCATGAACCCTGTTTGTTTCTCTCCATTGATGTCTCTGTTGTCGTATCCCAGTTCCACTCCGGCTTGCACGAAGGTTGCAGCCAGGGGAGTGTGGTAAGGCGCTTCTCCAATTGTCAGGAGACCTCCTTCAGAGTGGTAAGGAGTTTCGGAAAGGTATGGATTCTGATTGTCTTCGGATTTCTTGAAGTAGTACAGAGCCTCCTTGGCACCCCAGCCTGGGTTGCCTAGAGCCTCCCACATGTCGTAGTCCTTGCGATTTCCTCTCAAGTACAGCATGTAGTTCAGCACTGATGAACCGCCAAGCACTTTTCCTCTGGGCCAATTGCATCGTCCGCCTTCCATAGCTGAAATTAGAGATTTTATATTTGAAATATCACCAAACTACTAAAGGAAAAATGCAAAGGGATTTAGGGTTTTCTGTGAACAATAGACGTCGCGTCCAAAAAACTATGTTTCTAATTTTCTCTAATTTAATAAATCAAAACTAATATTTCTTCTAAAACCACAAGATATATAAGCAGATATTGACTTAATCGTAAATAATATAAATCATGGAATTTTTTATTTTAATTTCAAACAAGAAAATATACAATTTATCTGTCAAGAAATATTACTATCTCAATGACAATTATTTTTTCAAACTTTCTTCATGCAGGTAGGTACCATAATATCCAAAAAATGCGAAAAAGAAAGTCCAAATAATCACGATGATTTCATGTGTGAAAAAATTATATTCACTGAACTTTAAATTGAAACGGCCACCATATTGAAATGGAAACGGAACGTTCAAACAAATGTACAAACACAGACGCTGCGATCAAAACTTACACGACTACAACAATTAATTTATTTCCTGCTAGACCGTAGTTAAAGTCTAACCTAACCCAATTTCAATAAAAATGCTTTGAAATAAAACAACAACACCAATTTTATGTGTATTTATTTTGGTGTTTACTAAATAATCGTGTTATTTTAAAATATAATGTCAAATTAGCCTGACGGGTTAAATTATTCGTAATATGAATAGGGTTTAAGACTCACCCAAGCACGCCGTCCCTTGCGGTTCGCTCTTGTATTTCCAGTCAAGTTGACTCAGTTGGAGGTACGCAGACAGAAGTGGCACATCGCTGATCTCTGTCTCGTCCCCCCCGGCCTCCAGGAGAAGGACTCTCCACCCCTCCACCTCAGAGAGACGATTCGCCACCACAGCACCTGGAATTACCAACATTATCATCAAATATATTATTATTCATACGTCCGTCACTCCTGTGCACACTGACCCCCAGATTCTTACCCACCCCTCATACCTTTTTCTTTCCCAGAATTTCCTCTCTTTCCTTTCCTGAAAAGACCCTCCACACAGCATCCCCAAATATGACACAGGCCCTGAGGGGAATTATTTTTCTCAGGGCCTCCTGTGTAGAGCTAATGTAAAAAAATACTATTTTCGGTTGTCTGCAATGTACCTTACTTATTGCTGCGTGAGTATTGGTTCAATGAACTCAAATGTACTTTGAATTTAAGTGTCATTTTCAAAATTGGAATTGATTGTAGAATTAAGACAAGCGATAAAGTATTATATGCCAATAATATAACAGGTCAGTGGTTGAGTGGGCGTGGGTATATCTCGTTTGGGTCCCATCCGGGCGTCCCGTATTCGATTCCTCGGCTGGCTAAGTCCTCCATCACAACACAAGCAACATTTTCGGCTTTCTGTGGTGGTAGTAGGAGAATTTCAAACATTGTTGGGTTATTCGTAACCAGGGAATGTTTGTCTTTCTTAAAAATAAAAAAAATAACATTTTGAACTAATTTGTCGAGGTATATTTTTAGGTTTTCACGGCCAAAAAGTATTTTTGTTATTGTTTTTGGGGTGTTCCTGAAGTCCTGCGAAGACCCAAAACTTACAGAGCACGCCTAATTACGGAGGCAATTGAAATCCATAAAAAACCCCATCAATATTAACAGAGACGACGGAGCTAAGCTCAATAGTTCTTGGTATCCAGTAATTGACGGCTACACCAAAGCTAAACACAAAAAACCATGCTGAAATTTTTTCTAACACCAGCTCGTAGAGAAATGGAGCTGGCAGCACGGTATCGCTTCGACACTCATAAGTAAACACTCTCACCAATATCATTTACTCATCTGCCTTGATGATGGACACTGTAACGCTGTCCGAAACGTTGGCTAAAGAAGGAGGTAGCGAAACACGGCATAACAACCCAAAAACAATAACAAAAATAGTTTGTTGAGATTTACCTGTGATTGGCCATCTTATGACAATGTTTTTATAAATTTTACAGATTTTTATAACTTTGTGCAATTTTTTAATTACTATGGGATAATTTACCTGCAGATCCACTCCCCACTATGATAAAATCATACTCCGACATTAGTTCATCCGTCTCCGTATCTGCGGCTCTGCTCTCCGGGTCCATCATTTCGTATTGGAAGAAGGCGATGGCTCCCACCAGCATGGGGATAAACCACGCCACTTGCGAAGTCACTGCCGCCCCTCCCAGCGCGGTTGCTGCCCCAATCAATTCACTCATCCTTACTTCTTTTGCTTCCCTGGTAGAATCTTTAATTCAACTCCTCAAAACTACGAATTTCTTCAATTTTGTTATCAAATTGTTATTTCTTTTGTTGTTATGGTTACTTCAGCGTCCTCATTTTATAATAGTCTTGTCTCGCTCTATTACGTTGTTGCTTATATTTGTTTTTATTAGATACATAGATTTCAATGTCGTCTTCTTGATTATGATTGCTTTTGGTATTTCAAACAAGGGTTGAGTCTTATGGTAACTAACTCTCTTTTAGATAGAGTTATTTTTATATCGACCAATTCGTAAAAAATCGTTTCTCCGTGAAGATCGATTGTGTTTTTTTTCTGTAACAAAGGCATAATAAAGTGATTAAAAATAATACAATTTTTATGTACAAGGTTTTCTTTTTTCGTGTATCGGTATATTCTTAAATCAATATTTAACATTTATTGTTTTGTAAGAACCGGCGCAACGCGAATTCTTTTGCTATTACTAATAACCCGCGACAAATTTTTCAGAATAGTCAGCAACTTTCTTATATCCGCTAAAGAAAGTGCTGTGTCTAACTGATGATTAAAAGATGAATTAATTTGAAGATTCCTGTTTTCCGAAATGCAAAATAATAATAATTGAAATCTGGTTTTCCTTCTTTCAAGAGTAATTGTGTAATCTTTGAGATTAGTAATACGAATTTCTCAAAACAAAACAACTTTGTTTATTGATGTATTGTTCACTTTAGTTTATTTTTTCACTTTTCATGATGATTATGGCAATGTTTGAAAATCTCCTACTACCACCACAGTAAGCGGAAAATATTGATTATGTCGTGATGGAGGACCAGTCCAGGAATCGAACATCATCATTTTTGGCGCAATTTGAACTGTCAAGCTCCGAAGGTAGTAGGTCGCGAAAAAGATCGAAAAACCTATCAATTTATCAAATAAACGCAAGTTATGTTGATTTTATGCATAGTTTATTGTTCAAGGAATGTGTTCAGTAAATATAATATACGATAGCACAAAATAAACCCACAAAATATTACGTCAAAGTCAAAACTTCGCGAAATTTACGTGGTTTTCTCCCTTGGCATTTGACTGCAACCAGTGTTTCCTGACATTGGATTAACAAATGCAAATGAAATTTTGATGTCCAGTGATTTTTAGATATTTTTTTTCTTCAAATCAAACAAAAAAATAGCTTCTATCATTCGTCACTAGTCATTCAACCGAGTAACCTTCATCCTTATCTCGCCGTCAACTGTCCAATACCTTCTATACTTTTATGTTTTTGTAGAAAAATATACATCAAAAATGTCACCTGAGACCAATATTTCATTTACACTTTTTACTCCAAATAATGTCAGCAATCACCGATTAAAGTTAGTCAAGTACGTCTCTTAACACTATGTACAGGAAGAGATTAAATAATTTTATAATACAGTATGTAAAACTATTAACAATGTAGATGTGCTTAATACATTACAAATAAAAAGCATAACATACACACAAGCTCTGCTTATTTATGGGGGTACATCCGATACATCTATTATGTAATTAATTACCGTATAAAATTTATTTGTAATTTTTGTATCTTTTTGGGACCAATAAAAAAAAAACATTCATATATCAAGTATCGAGGGGTAATTGATTGAATATTTTTTTCCCTTATAAACGTATTTTAATCTGTATAAAAGTACTCCTAGATAATATATAAAACTGTCGCAATATAAAAGCATTTATCGTAAACAGTTTGAAAGCAATTATGCAAATAGCCTGGCAAATGGCCTCACTAAAAGCAAATAAAACGCTATTAACTTTGAAAATTAAGCACAAAACTTTAACCTGTGTATTAATTTAATTATCTAGATTAACTTCAAATCATTACTCTTTTATCCGAAAAAGAGCTATCCGAAACTTTGTTAATATTCCGCTTCATTTAAGCACACTTTTCTTTTTCACTTTAAAAAACACCCAAATTTTCAGTGGGAAAAGCACAGGATTTCAACACTTTATACTGAATTGACTACCACACTTCACATTACTAGGCATTGCCTGTAATTAATTAGTACCTGAATAACGCGACGATGTTCTCGAAAGACAGTTGGAACAATTGTGTTCCCATCGTGTCATGTATTTTCGGCACCAGAGTAGCAGTAAGAGGTGGCACTCATGGTATTTCGATAATGCATCACGCAATCGTGTTCTAGTGGGGGCCAAGGGTGGCGTAAGTGCTGATGGTCAGGTATGATTAAACTTGTAAGTGCTTCCTGGGGAACTCCAAATAACTTTGCAATCTCGACGCTTATATGGATTCTCCATCTTACATGCGATCCTATTCAAATTCTGTTATTTATAAATCGAACGGCCCATGTCTAAATGGAACCGAACGGAACTTGAATAGAACCTTCACAGAACTTGAATTTTTAGTTTTAAATATATCCCCCAGGCTAATTTCTTCGCTTTTGGGAACAACCCGTACGGGTCTCATAGAAATCGTTGTCTCCCTTACCATCATGGTTAGAAATATCATCTGAACGGTGTTATAAAGAGAAAAGACCACGCTTTATAAATAATCTAAAATTTAAGCACAAAATAATTAAAATATGCACTTTTATGAAATTTTTAATTTTAAATAAAACGACAAAAAACTGTTATGACGATAATGTTTATATGAGTAATAAATTTTCCTAATACAATTTGTGTGGTGTTTTTTTTCCTTTCGGTAATTTGAGTTTGGCAAATGTAAGGTAAGCCGTTTTTAAACTTTTTAATGTTTTCATCAAAAAAAAATTATATTTCGAAAATTGTATGATTATTTCGAATCATACAATTTGAAAGAGTATTTCATCACCTTTCAAAAACAGTTTTTAGTTTCCGGATACGTTAATCAAATATGTAGTTAATTAGGATTTAATTTAAAGTGGAAATATTTTGACCTAGCGACGAAATATGCCCGAGGCCTGAGCGCTTAATTTGATGAATTGTTCAAATTCTGCGGAACAATTCGTCTCTAGAGCTCGACAGTATGCGGATGGCTCAAAGCTTCAACATATTTATTTGCGATAAGTTTTAACTTTTCCACTCTTTTTTGAAAGATCTATTCTAAGCCTTTCTGTAAGCGTTCAATTTTATTTTTTATTTTAATTTCGGCGTCTTCTAAAATTTTTATGCGATACACCTATTCCCATTTTCCCACTGCTTTATTTATTTATTTACTAACGCCCTTTTTGGGGGCTTTTACACATGAATAATAAGAAATATACATTATTTATTGTACATAATTGAATTGCCTCAGTAACAATATTTTATGTTTGTTAAAGATAAATTGAAGATGTCCACTGACTTAGTACAATTATTTCCGTCCATTAGTATTCTGGGCAAAAAGGAATACATATGGTAGTTAGTCCCGGGATTTCTGCACTGAAATAAATCCTGACTTCTGGTATTACGTTGCGGTATCCGGAAGCTTATCAGTTCAAGCAATACAGGACTTTCTACTAAATTATTTAGAATTTTATATAAAAATACCAAGTCAGTGAAAATTCTTCTGTCTGACAATTTGAGCATATTTAACAGTGTTATAGTTCAACATAATTGCTGAGAGAGAGACTTCAGTTACTTTATTAATCCAGAGCCCGGTAAAATCTTCTTCTCTTCTTTTTAAAGCGAATTCTTCTTATATTTTCCACCTACCGCCTTTGAATTGCAAAGAAGCCGCGCATTAATAATAACAATATTAATCAATATTCAGAAGCCGTTCTTCTTGCTACACTTTCTATAGTCTCATACTCTGCGCAGGGCGACACGTGCTACCACCATTGTTTTGAAATTTTCATTTGGACGATTGCATTGCTAATTGCAATTTCCACATACATTTTGGCATTTCGGACGAACATAATAACTTAACCTAACGTAATTTTATATTTATTGCTTTTTCCCAAGTCGACAAACGAGAAACATTAATTATTTATCGTTTTGTTTGGTCAACATTTCTACATAACTTTAACCCCTGAGGCCTCTAAAATATTTTGTCAGATGGTCAAAATATTTCCGCTTTTCAATAAAATCCAAATATATGGAATGTTTCTGAAAGTATCTGATACTAAAAACTGTTTTTAAAAGTTGATAAAATACGCTATCAAATTTTATAAATCGAAATAAACCTATAATTATTGAAGTATAAAAACTCGCAAACATGAAATGTTAAAAAAATGGCTCACCTTACGCTTTTTCTTACTAAAATTATTAATAACGAAAAAATATTAATGCATAATTTATCAGACAATTATAAACGTTATTGTTACCTCATTTTTTTGTCGTTTCATATAAAAGTAATTTAAAAAAATTCAAAAAATTTTTTTTTTTTTTTCATGTTGCGATCCGAAACTTTGGTTTCATAATGTTATACAGTTTACTTCTTTATTGGTAAACTTTTATATTTGAAATAGCTGGTCCCCGGCATGCGTTGCAACGCCATTCAAAGAAATAAATTGATTCTCCCTGCATGTACTTTCCCGTGCGTCCCCGTTCCCTTCCACCTTCCCCGCCTTCCCCATCCCTCGTCTCTTCCCTCTCCACAAACTCCACCTCCTCCGTTCACCTTCCCTCTGCCTTTCCTCCCTGCCGCTAAAATATATGAAATACACACATTTTCATTTATACAAAATTCATAACGCCAGAGCTTACCATTACATATAGCGTTCATGTTATTTTGATGTATGAGCTAAATTATTGTTTAGTTTCATTAAAATCCATTTAGTAATTTTGCGTGAAAGAGTAACAAACACACATACATCCATACAAACTACCGTATTTATAATATTAGTAAGATTTGAAGCGTAGTGTTTTCTAGTTCTAACACCGTTTGTATCATATTTCTCACTATGTTAGTAAATAAGACAACGATTTCTACGAGACATGTTCCGAAAAGCGAACAAATTAGTCTCAGGTGTTAAACGTTGTCATGTAATGTATTCAAGGTAATTATTAGCATTTTAGTGATCCTTTTAAAAATTACTCAAGTTACTTTAAATACTCATTCTTCAGATTTAATTGTTAAATTGTTTGTTTTTTCACGCGAGTATCTCTTCGCTACCTACAATTATTCTAAATATCTAAATCTCACTAAATATCTGACTCAGTTGAAAGTTTTTTCGTTAAATTGTACTTTTTGTGAAGAAATATCTTATAACTGTTTATTTTTTTGATTTACTGACCTTAATAACAAAATAGAAATGGCTCCAAAGATCTACATGTTGCAAATAATCATCATACATCAAGTTGATGAAAGAAATCTGATTTATGTTTTCTAGACTTGTTCCTGTGATGTTTGATTGAAATGTTTGATAAATGCCCCAAAACCAATTAGTACAGGGTCAGTATAGGGATCAGCATTCCTACAGACCTATACGGATGGGTAGTTTTAAAGGAATGCTGTATTATAAGTATATGAAAGGATTTAGAATTGAACCTACCTGGACTCTACGAATACATTAAAAAAAGTGTTCAACACGACTATAAAAAAACGCCTTCTATCTGGTAACAGTTTATAATTAAGGGACTTCTGTGGTTGAAAACCCTGAATCGACACATAAATAGAGTCAACGGTTGTCAGACGTGATGTGAATTAAAAGAAAATACATGTCGAATTAAAAATGATCCAACAACTCAATAACTTTGCCGATTATGTAGGTTCGAAAGCCTGCGATGGTCTGACCATTGATCATGTTGCAAGACTGCCAGGTGGCAGAGAGACATTAATCTTACTCAAATGGAACCCTTATTAGAAAAGTGTAGGAAACTGAGGCATGCGAAGAAAATGGCGGAAGCATTAAGAAGACTATAGCAGAATGGGATGACCCGGAAAGTAAAGAAGAATAACTAGAGATTAACCATTAAGTTGATGGATGATCGTACTGCCATATATCAAGATGTAAGAAGAAGTTTTGATATATATGTGATCTACATAGATCCATATAAGCTATTACTTCTATTGCACAGTTCCCCGTATCAGATTTTTGAAGTAAAGTGGTAAAATGCACTAAATCCAACAATTTTTTCTGGCTTTTTGTTGCACTGCATTTTGATTTCTCAATTCTTTATTAAATTTGAAATTTTTGATAACTCTTCAGTCCAATCGTCTTTACTAAGAAGCTGTCTAATCTATGTCCAGTCTACGTGACTGTGACTTCGTCTGCCAGCTCCCTGCAAGGAAAGTGGAACACTGATTCACAGTCACACTTATGTAGACATAGAAGACGTGATCTTGAGCAGTTTTTATTGGCAACCATTGAGTATTTGTCTTTGTCCTTACCAAGGTGAATTCCGTGAAGAAGGTTACGTATTGTCTTTCCATGTGTTGAAAGCGCCCTTTTTATAGAAAATCTCGGTTTGGAGTTATTGAGTAAAGCCTCAAATCATTATATGTAATCGTTGAATCAATATTACCGCTCTCAAACGAAAAATGTGAAACAGAAAAGACAAAAGATTCGGTCGCATCTGGGAATTGAACCCAGGGCCTCTGTATGGCTGGGATCTGATGTCTCTGACTATTGAGTTGATTCGACCATATCAATTTTCGTCATTTTTAACTGTACCACACTCCTACTAAGAACGACCAACATCTGGTTTCTTCAATTTCTGAACGCATGTTTTTGGCTGCAATTTTTATGTTTGATTGCAATATTCTACCCGAATTAACGGAAGTTGATATGGTCGAATTGCCTGAGTGGTCAGAGCAATAGCGAGTTCAATTACCAGATGCGATCCATTTTTTTCTGTCTTTTCTGTTTTACGTTTTTCGTTTGAGAGGGGTTATTGTCTTCAATGATTAAAACTAATATTGTTTGTATAACGCGGTACAATGTGCGGCGTCCATACGAAAGCGGCTTTATGCGTAAACAGTTTGTGCAAACCTGTCGCAATCATGAAGTTTCCATAGCCAGTGCAAGCCATCATACAATTTTGCCATTTTAATGTGATGCAGGTAATGCAAAATCATGTGAAAATTAGACCGCTTAGAAATATTTTAGATGCTTTCAAAAACTGCGAGTAGGACACATATTCGCCTTTGAAATAATCGATTTTGTTTGATTTTCGATTATTTTGTTGATTAATCTTTTTATAAGCCCAGAAAAAAACTAAGTATAAGGCCTACAAAAACTACTTTGAAATTTAAAATTTCCTACTTACAAAAATGATCATAAAACATTTAAAAATATTTGTGCATGCGCATCGCAAAATAAAATAAAACGCGCGTTTTGGCGATTTTTTTCTTTAATAAATCAAAATAGGTGACTGATGTTTAACGGGAATTTAAACCTTATCGCCATCTACATAAGGAGTGTAATTACTAGCGGCCTGATCCCGAATTTTACACGACGTGGTGCATCGCATTACATGCTTACTTGTGCAATTTCAAGCGCACTTAGTTTTCGTACATTACCGTTTATGCAAACCGTTTGCGCGGTATACCTTTACCGTCTTAACGTACATGCTTACTTATGCGAATAGTTTGTGCAAATAAGATTGAGCATGTAGGCGGAGCTTTGGGGACATTTTTTTTAAAAACATTCTTTTGAATTGTGGAAAATCAGGTTGATAATTCTATTCATAAAATAATAATATTCTTTTACCTGTATCAATTGATGTTTTACCCGTGCGTCCAAATTTTTTCAGTTTTCACAAAAAATATTTAAATTTACAATAAAAAAAATGTTGTTGGTTTCGGCTACCTACATTTGCTACTTAGTTCAACATAACGCTTAATTATTTTGCATAAATTCCTCAACCACGCGTAATATCAAATTCACTGTTAACTGTGCCGGATACAATAAGCTGTTGCGATGTTTACAGTTATGTGTTGAAGGTAAACGAGACATCTTTGTCAATGATAGTAAGAGTGATTTACTCGTTGGAGCTGATTTTCAATTGTCCCTCAAACAAATAATTGAAATGTTAGTCTATTATTAAATTATGAGTTCTGTTCGTAGTATGATTAAATTGATTACATGATTAAATTTGATTAACTTTGATTAAATTCCTGCCACCTCGGAACAGGCTCAACCTAGTGGGGTGGTATATACCAAAAAAAGTGTATGTTGTGTATATATTATCTTGGTTAATACATAATTTTTAAAAAAGAACTGAACTGAATATTCTAAATAATAATTTTCTAAATAATAATATGGTCATGTAACATACTCCAATTTTCCAACCACAGACGCGTTGCACCAACGTCAATAATACACTCAAAAGGCTTTCTTAATGACAGTGCACATTCATTAATCCTATCTTATCCGTCTTTAAACTGCTCTTTAAATACACTAAAAAGTCACTCAATTGTTTGGTTAACTCAAAGTAAATACCCACGTTTTCGTATACGATTCTAATGAGATTTTTAGTCATCACGAAATTTCTAAGTTTATCGATGTATGCAAACCAAGAAACTTTTTGTATAAATTCATTCAATGCTTGAGAAAATATCCAAGAATAAAAGCTCTCAAACTAAGACAATTAATCACACGTTGAAACAATCGTTGAATAATTCAAAGAACATAGATTTAGTATCTAGAACTTTAAGTAGAAATATTTGATTCGTGTTACATCGCACGGTACTCACGAATCTTATGCACTATTAGATAAATATAAGTCTTGGTAGTAAAACATTTTATCGAATCAAAGAAGATGAACTGTTATCAAACACATATTTGCATTGAATGTGATGTGTGAAACATGCTAGAACCATCTATGAACACTCAAGAAATGATACCAAGTAAGTCCTTCGAAAACCCTAAAAGGCTCGGAACCATATACAGAACTTGTTCCAGGTAACATCACTTGCACACTGCTTCAACTCACCGGCACTAACGGTAGAACAGGTTACGGGTTCACTCTTGGTTCAGGTAAGGTAAGGGCGTGCTTCGGGGACGCGGTTCGCGGTGCCACTGGCAGACCGGCTGCTGGCTGTTACTGCTTGCCGCTTGCTGCTTGCTGCTTGATGCTTGACCCACTTCTTGGGCCTTGACCGCCGCAAGAACAGTTTTCACTCGGCGTGGTGTGCTCGGTGCTGTAGGCTCTTCTGAAGAAAGAACTACGTAATAATAATATTGTTTTCGTGAATTTCAAGTATTATCTAATACACATTAGAAATGATTACAAATACATAGGTTATTGTGGAGTTCTGCAGGCAGCAGTAAATGTGACGCCGTCAGCGAGGAGAGATCATTTGAAGAATCAAGAGGATTGTCCTTTTCGCTCCGTGATATACATCACTGTATTGTGATTCATTTCAGAAAAAAATCTACCCTAGGATGCTTCTTATTTTTCAAGTTGTTTTAGGCATATCGATCTCCACTGGTCCTGTTGTTCTTCAAGCAGGAAGATATAACAATTCATGTTGAAGCTGGTTTCGGTAGCCCTCAAGAATATAGAGATGATCTTAGAGTTGGAAAAATTCTCGAAACGACACTGCAACAGTCTGAAGATTTTTTTATCCAAATCATCGTAAAATGTTATTTTTATCTATTTTTGGACAGAGCACTGAGTTTTCAGGAAGTACAGAATTTTACCGTAGAATTTACTTTTTATTTTTAGAAATATTTTACTGTAGAAGCCTAGTGGAATTTTTTTTCTAACTGTTTTGCAGCACGAGTTCTCGACATTTTCTAACTGTTTTGCAGCACGAGTTCTCGACATTTTCTAACTGTTTTGCAGCACGAGTTCTCGACATTTTCTAACTGTTTTGCAGCACGAGTTCTCGACATTTTCTAATTGTTTTGCAGCACGAGTTCTCGACATTTTCTAACTGTTTTGCAGCACGAGTTCTCGACATTTTCTAACTGTTTTGCAGCACGAGTTCTCGACATTTTCTAATTGTTTTGCAGCACGAGTTCTCGACATTTTCTAACTGTTTTGCAGCACGAGTTCTCGACATTTTCTAACTGTTTTGCAGCACGAGTTCTCGACATTTTCTAACTGTTTTGCAGCACGAGTTCTCGACATTTTCTAACTGTTTTGCAGCACGAGTTCTCGACATTTTCTAACTGTTTTGCAGCACGAGTTCTCGACATTTTCTAATTGTTTTGCAGCACGAGTTCTCGACATTTTCTAACTGTTTTGCAGCACGAGTTCTCGACATTTTCTAACTGTTTTGCAGCACGAGTTCTCGACATTTTCTAACTGTTTTGCAGCACGAGTTCTCGACATTTTCTAACTGTTTTGCAGCACGAGTTCTCGACATTTTCTAATTGTTTTGCAGCACGAGTTCTCGACATTTTCTAACTGTTTTGCAGCACGAGTTCTCGACATTTTCTAACTGTTTTGCAGCACGAGTTCTCGACATTTTCTAATACTACTTTTCTACGCTCTACGGTTTTATCATCCAAGCCTCTTTTTATTTCCCCGCCCCTTTCTCTAGCGATGACTGACTGCTCCCGCTTCGCACTCTGCCAGCCCAGGTCTATTGCCCATGCAACTAGATGCATCTCGAGGATTTCTTGGTAATTGTCTTCTTGTTCGACACTTTCAATTATTGCTATCATTGAGATGAACGTGTTAAAGCATGTGTCATTCGTGGATTCCATAAAGCCACTTTTTTAATACCTATACATAGATGTTTTTTTACTGCCAATCTGGTCTGTCATATTACCAAGATTTCTCATTACATATCCGTTCACATATTACTGAAGTTTTGTTATTGTGTTTTTTTATAGAACATTATTCTGAATACGATTGTTCGTTTCTCATTTTTATCTTCGCCGTTCGGCTTTGCTTTTATTTTATTTTCGCTTTTAAGACTCTCGACTCTCATTTTATAATTACGTCTTCTTTGCAACGTTCCTCTTTGTTAAAAAATATTCTAGATGACTTCAGAATTTACTCATAACTGAATCAATTTCACACTTATCTGCCGTGAAAGAAATCTACTTTCGAGAAATTTGCATGATTCGTGACTCGCTTCGTGTCCGTAATCCGTATTGTCATTCTCAGCCCAATTTCTGACTTTTTACGTAGGAAACAGTGATGTCTGCTCTACACTAACGTCTGGCACAAAAAAATCGAATGCTTGTACACCCTTTCACACTGGTTCCGTGGGATATTTTCAACGATGACGTAGAACAATTATTTTAGTAAACTAATTTTATTATATCTCATCGTATATTTATTTTATTTGTTTTTCGCACATTTTAATTTGAGTCTATTGGAGGGGACCCCACCACTTTCCCAACGGCGTTATAAGGAAACATATGGTTTTCTCCTTCACCGCACACGTCAAGACTCTATCTTTTATTGAACGAAGCTACATTTATTTGAACGACTAGACCCTCCAATGTCCATGCATACGGGATTAGTAAGCAGTATGCATGTACTTATATTAACACAATACAAAAAGGAAGTAGAAGTATCAGCCCGTGGAATAATTCCTCTGAAATCGGTAACATAAAAAAATAGAGATAAAAGTGTTAGTAAGATAAAGAGCTGCGCCCAGTTGAAGAAGCTTTCTGGAATAAGAGAAATAACGAAAAAACAGCAATAATATAATGCAAATATTTTCTAACAGAGAGAAAATAAAATACAAAACCAAAATAGTCAGAGTAGGTATTTAACAAACCACCAGGCAGTCCCATTGACAATGTGCATGCATGGTTATCGGCCCAACCGCAGACGAGGCCCGATTTAATTTGAGTCTCAACTATAAGAACTTGCAGCTCGCTTTCCAGTCACTGCTTGAAGCTGTCGATATCGTCTGCTCGTGGCAGTCTGCATGTTCCCAGCCTAAAACAATAAACAGCTTAATTAAATTAAATATTTTCTTCCAATCGTTAGCGGAAGTAAAGAGAGATGAAAATGACTTTGAAATACACAATCATTTTTCTTCTTGTTTTATTATCCGAGTGAATGGAGCCACCATTTGTATCACAGACCATAGTCTACCTCAACAATACAGATTGAGTAAAATCGACCGTAAGGTTCAACTAAACCAGGGGTACCCAATAGATTAAATCGTTTGGTAGACCAAAAAAATTACAGGTTATTATTACATTAGGTTTTGGTGCGTCACTCGGGGGAGAGGGGGGGGGGCTAAGCAGCCGATATTACTGTTAATTCTTGCCGGTATCCAAAATTGCGATTATTGTAAAACCGTGACTTTCGCTAGCAGGCATAAACTAACTATACACGCGCCTACGCGTATCCTTTGCACTCATCCCCCACTTATTTAAATCAGATCAGTTGCATTCGATCTTCCGAGAAATGTGCGGAAAAAATATTCTAGATTGAATTTCTAGCGAAAATAAATTCCTTGTGCGGCCGTCACCTGGCACTTTTCAAACAATATATCAAAACCGGTGACCGGACAACTCGGAATGAAACCATCTCAGATAAGTCATTTAGAGTGATAAAAAATATATATAAAAAAAATAATTAAATAGGTTACGTTAGGTTATCGGCTAATTAAAATTTTTTTTTCAAAGCTTTTAATAACTTTTCAAGGAGGTGTTGAGTTGACTTTATTCTCAGTTGGCGTGGAATCAATCAAGACCCCCATCAAAAGTCCGAGGTCTACTAACAATAAAGTTTCAAAAATGTAATATAAATGTGATAAATTGTCGAGACGATTTTTTTCTTTTTTTGCATGAATACCAAAACCAAGCCTAAAACTTCATTTTGGACCGCAAAAAATCTTCAATTGGACCGCTGGCGCTGGTTGAGCAGGCCTGAATTATACCGACCTGCAACAGTCCAATAAGTAATGCGGTAAACCCACTGACACACTGTAAAACGAACGGCAGTTCTCTAATGGCAGACTCGATCCCGCGAATATAAATGCTTTCATTAGATGTGAATGTTTTGCGGTCGAAACTAGACTAGTTTTCGTTTCACCGGCTTTTTTGTTTGTTTGTTATTTTCATGAATGTAATTTTCAACTCTTTCTATATGGTACCGGCTTCATGTGTTGCAATTGTGTTTGTATATTTTTTTACATCTCCACACAGGAGATTCGAGATTTATCTCAAGGCCAATGTCATATTTGGAGATTTGAAGAGACCTGTGTTCTAGGGGGTGGCAACGCTAAACTGTAAAAACGACCCGTTCTCATACTTTAAAGGGTGTTAGGGGACGTACTTAACTTACTTTAACTAGTGATTCTTAACATTATTTGGAGTAAAAAAAGTAGAGAAATTTAGTTCTTCGGTGACTTTTTTAGATGTTGTTTTTTTCTTTAAAACCAAGCAAAAAAACATTCTTCTCAAGTCATCACTGGTCACTCAGACGCTATCTGTCGAATATCTATGGATTTTTTTAATGTTTTAAGCCGATTAAAAATATACAAGTGTGCAGTTCACACGCGGTAGAAATGAAACCTTCAGAAAACTAATGTAGACAAAAATGGAAAGACTACGAAACACCGCAGAAAGAGGAGACCGATTATTCTTTCGCATTCTCTCGCAGGCTAAATCCTATAGATGTATGTGTTTGTTTCTTTTTGATGTCGCTTTTTCGTTTCATCGAGTTTCAAATCACAACGGTTTTCACTTCAAAATATATGCGTGCAGTTCACACGCGGTAGAAGTTAAACCTTTAGAAAACTAAAGTAGACAAGAGAGGGGAGGCTATGAAGCACCGCACAAAGAGGAGGCCGATTATTTACAAAACATCGCACAAAGAGGAGACCGATTATTCTATCTCATTCTCTCGCAAACTAAATCCTATAGATGTATGTATTTGTTCTCTTTTCGGTGTCGCTTTTTCGTTTCATCGAGTTTCAAATGACAACGGTTCTTAAAAAGTTTTTACTTAAAAAGAACGCTAACGTTTCACCGAATATCTAAATTTCATGTGCATTTTTTGCTTCAAATAATGTCTAAAGTCAACATCCAAATAATATTTATTTTATTTTTTTTATTTTTATTTTATTAGTCTTAAAAAGATACATAATATATTATATACAGTAATTAAATACATAATAGATGTATTTCATGTACCCTCATAAACAAGCAGGGCTTGTGTGTATGGGAGGGGTGTTAATATATTGTTTTTATTTGACATGATTCAGTTCAAGTTTTCAGTGTAATTTTTAAGGTGAGTTTTAAATTCTTTTATATTTAAAAAAAAAATATTTTTATATTATTAAAAAATTTTTACCCCGAGATATTTATGATTTAACTGTCCTATTGTTTTTTTACATTTTGGAGTAGGAAGTATTGAGTATATCTAAAGTATATAATGGGAAGTCAAGTACGTCCCTTAAACCTTTTAAACAAACCTAGTAAAAGCTTCGGATACGGATGCCGATCAACGATACAGGAAAAGATCAACGGCTGTCGATTTCCAGAGTGACATCCATTAAAACAACGATACAACGTATGATACAGTACGCTCACCTTCTATATTCCGAAGAATGCAATCCTTCCGTAAAGATTAGGCAAATATTGGGGTTTCCATTGCACGGATGCTCATTTTTAAATAATAAAGAGTAGTACTTTTATGGATCTGGTATCTCCGTCAACAGTAAGCTGCACAGGCTATTGGGGTTTTGAACCTCGAGGCATTTTATATTCGAACAGCCAAACAATGTGACTCCCTGATGACGAACCGTGTTTTCTAACTGTAGACCCTGATGTAGCTAACATCCCACTACCAAGTATTCAGGAAATCAAATCAATCATTCAAATAACCACCAGCAGCTTGAGTCTACCGATGGTCTATAGTCTATACTCTATACAATAGACATGACATGTTATTTGGCGATTAACGGAAGCGATGAACCGGTTCAGTAATTGGACAAGAAGTATCTATGTATTGTCGTTGATTGATCGATAATAATCGGTCACTGCAAATACAAAAAGTCCATTACGACTAAGTACTAAAAATTTTGCGCTTTCTTGTTTCAAAATTGTGGAGTCAATGACTTTGCTGGTCATCCATCATTCGATAATCCTTTTTTTGTATTTGGATGCCAAGTTTATTGAAATATTTTCGTTTCTTTTACCAATTATGCAATTCTTTAATTTAATTGTGTTGTAGATGATCTTTACAGAACCAATAATTTTTGCCGTGTGCTCAATCATAAATAATAATAATAAGCTTTTTATTTCTTGCAAATAGGTATATTACAGAGTAGTAAAAGTAAGAAAAAGTATAATTAATGCTATGCAATTAATTATTCAAAAGCAAGAACCCCTCTCTCAGGCGAAGGTGAAGGCCTCCTCTAAAGAATTCCATTTATCTCTCTCTTGAGCCATAATAATATTGCATCATGGTATAAATTGACGGCCTCTGTAGTCCCGAGGTAAGACTCTGGACTCACAATCCGAAGGTCGCGGGTTCGAACCCGGCGTGCGCAAATAAATTTTATTTAATTAATTTGTATTATTTCACAATTTATTAATTTAAAATAATATATAGTATATTTGCGGCACGTTCCAGAGTGGAAGATACTGTCAGTATCGCCCTGATGTAAGACCACCATTTATAATTGAAACGTTGCTCGAAATGGCATTAGCCGTGTTTAGTGACCAGATCTGAATAGCCAGGTACTTCCCCACCTTCCTCTTCCCTATCTCCTTCCCCTCCCCACAACCTTCAGCCACACAACATACCCCAATCGGGGATGCCGTAGTCTCACTGGCTCCAGAAGGGAGCAGTTGGGACTCTTGTGCGGTATTTCATATAAAAAAAAGGTTGTTATCTTACGGATCAAGAGACGTAATGTTCTCTTTTCATTTTACAAAGCCCCTGGGAGGTTCCGAAAGTTTTGCGTCAGGTTCGTGGTCGAGACTACGTGCGATGATGAACGCGCCAATAATATTTACTTTTTAAGTAAACAATTAGTATCTATTTGTTCAGGTCATTCATTCCCAATTGAATGGCAGATATTTCAGTTGTTTTACCACACTTCTCTTCTCCGATTACTTTAAACTTAAATGCTTTATCATTTAAGAAGAAGATAATGCTAATAAATATCTGAACGAAAATCTGAAAAAGAACAAGACACAAAAAAAAAATGAAAAGGTGACGGTCTCAACTAGAACGCGAACCCAGGATCTCTTACCTTACCGAGACAAACGCCTTCCAACTCGGCCATTGGACCTACTATCTTTAATTCATTTTATCCATCTAATTTTTCCCATTTTCTTGACTGTGTCCCAGTTGCGACCGTTACCTTTTTATTTTTCTGTGTCTTGCTCTTTTTCATATTTTCATTTAGATTTATTAAGTATTATCCTTTTAATATCTTTTTCAATGATATATTACATTGGTGGGTATAATATTTATTCAAAAGTTATTTAAAAAAAAAATAATATTCATTTCTACTTTTAAAAAAGGAGTAGGTACCCCATATAAATAAAATCGCATATGTTTATCCGAGACACCATCTAGGTTACAAAGAAATTTTTTGGAATTTTGGTGTCATTTAAAAATGTTGCAGCCAAAAATAAGGGAAAAATTAGTCATAGTAAGATAATATTGATAATTTTGAATTTGAAATATGAGATCCACAAAAGTGATCTAAAAATAAGAGGTTTCAATGGCCGAATCTTTTAAGACGTTTTTGTCCCGGTAAGACAACAGATCTTGGATTCGTGTCTCAGTTGCGACCGTTATCTGGCTAACCTTTAATATAAGAAGAGTTTTTCCAATAATAATTAAATGCTCTAGGTTCTAGGTTTTATTCCGTTTCCTTGTTATTCTGGTGCCACTTCCTCTAGATCTCATCAGCTAAATATATTATGTGCATGCATTAGTTCATTTGTATTTAGCATAAATCATTGCGAGCTCGGCGACGTCTGATTTACTTTCTACCCACTTCTTGTTTGCACGCTCTTGCACCTACAATCTGTTGTCTCGTCTGGTCTACGTGCAGATTTGAGGGGAAACTTGCGGGAAGTTTCTACGACTTGTAATGATTGTCTTATTGCACCTGCGGTTGAGCCATTACCATTTCAATGTGATAATGTTACTATTTCCTATACTCAAAGGAAACTAATTGACATTTCTCGTGATTTATATTTGGGGTAATATGCCGTTTTGCGGTTCCTCCTTTTTAGCCAACGTTACGGTGTCCATCATCAAATCGTCAGAGTTCGACTTCTCGAGTAATAGGTATATATATTCCTCTTCTTCGTTAATCTGTTTTGTCATGTTTTAGACATAAAACTTCCTCAAACTTCACCCCTTACCTTTCAGTTCTTGATCGCCGTGCGCTAGTTGACCAAATAATGTGTTTACATATTTATAAAAATGGTTCATAACCTACCATACATAGTTTCCTCAGAATAGCTAGTTATATTAAATGTATAAATGATATATTGATACACAAGAGGTAAACTCATCGGAAGGTTTAAATAAATTAAAGAGATTTGAAAAAAAAATTCTGGTTTGTGGAGTATTTGGAAATTGCTGTGTTGTAGACCAATTGTTCAAGAACCTAAGGGTCACCAATATTATAATTGTTTTTTGTAATAATGTTATCTATTTGTTCCCCAGGTGGATGCTGTGGCTCAACCAAGAAGGAGACAATTGTCGGAGGATGGGCCTGGGCATGGTGGCTCGTCACGGATGTGCAGAGGCTGTCACTCGAGGTATCAATATTCGACTAACTTTTCATGGTGTCATAAACAATTCCACTTTATAATTTAATGTACCATCTATCACACAATCTATAAAAGAAACGCCTTATATCAAATTTAGAAAACTGTAAAAAAACATCTAATTGTTATTCGATTCCCGCAACTCTTCGTCTCTTACGAATCCAGTATGGTTATTAAATGGTAAGTGTCACCGCGTCAGATGCTTACCGTGTAAAGTACGCCAATCCACCAATTCTTTAAAAATGATTGTTTTGGGACTTGCCATATCTTACCCAATGCCATGGCTGATGGATTGGAATGAACAACAACAACATGGAATGGATTCCTCCATGTTGTTTATTTTTCTCTTATTCTCTACGTCTTGCTCATTTTTTGTAAGTAGATAATATATTGTAAAAGCTACCACCAAACACTTCTACGAGAAATTATTTGTTTTATTTTTTCGAGTATATGGAAATGTATAGTTGTTCGTTGAGTTTTTATTTGGAGCCAGATATCTCTTCATGAAATTATATTATTTATAATTCTATCAGGTAGTAAATACGAATCAGGGAGTTTCCTTGTTAGCAATGATAGTAAAACGCCTGAAACTATGTCATATTATTCCTTCTGTGTCTCCCAGGTGATGACTCTAAACCCCATGTGCGAGAGTGTGGAGACGGCCCAGGGAGTGCCGCTGACCGTGACGGGGGTGGCTCAGTGCAAGATCATGAAGGCCGACGAGCTGCTGGGTACTGCCTCCGAACAGTTCCTCGGCAAGTCCGTCAAGGAGATAAAGATGACCGTCTTGCAGACCCTTGAGGGACACCTGAGAGCGATCCTGGGTGAGTTTTGTTTTCTGTACTATCGTACTTTCGTTGATGATATTAATCGATTGATGATTTAACAAAAATTCTCCACACGTGAGACCTTGAGGGAAACCTAGGGATCTAGGTCTCATGAGGAATTGCTGTGGACGGTATTTTTAAGCAAAATGTAAATAAATAAACCTGGCTCTTGAGGAAACTTACTTTGTAGGTGGGAAGAAACACAAGAGCCAGCAAACCAAACTCTTGAGCCCGTATATGTTAATCATTATTTCTTCTTCTTCTTCTTCTTCGTGTGCCCCATCGGGTCCCCCCGACGTTGGTGATCACTCTGGAAAATGTCTCTCTACATTGTGCTGCCCGGAATAGCTCCTCCGCACTTCTAATGCCGGTCCACTCTAGCCAAGACATTTGTCTCCTACCAGGCCCTCGGCGACCTTCTATTTTTCCTTTCAATATTAATTGGAGCAAGTGATACTTTTCCCCTCGAAGTACGTGACCCAGATATGAAATTTTCCTGACTTTTATTGATGTGAGCAGTTCTCTTTCTGCTCTAACCCGCCTGAGAATATCTATGTTAGTGATCATGTCGGTCCATGGAACCTTGAGCATTCTCCGGTGAAGCCACATCTCAAAAGCCTCTAACCTGTTCATAGTATTTACTTTCAAGGTCCATGTCTCACATTATTTAGCATACTAATTTTGGTTGTGAGTCTGCCTGTGATTGTAACTTTGATTCGTTAAACTTTGATTGACTAAAGCTAAGGACGGGTTGTTTCAAAAAATTTGATGGATTCATCAAATATTTGAAGTTAATTTTCACGTTTTGTGTAAGTTCTATTCAAGTTCTGTGATTATTTCAGTGTTGTGAAGCAACTGTCCTATAACTATATAATAACAGAACTTGAAAAGAACTTACACAGAACGTGAAAATCAACTTCAAATATTTGATGAATCCATAAAATTTTTTGAAACAACCCATCCTAAGAGTCGGATTTGTTGTCTTCAAAATGAAGAAGCGGAAATTTCGAATGGTTTATTTAACATATCTCAAGCTGTGCAGTGTGTATTGTGTACTGGAAATTGTGTCATTCCTATTGGTAATACCTACACCAGCTGCTGTAGAACGTTTTTATGTTCGAGCCGTTCTCTAAGTCTATGTCAACTCTGAGTTCATGCACGTATTTTATAACATTTATAATTGACAAAATATTTGCATATTACGAGTATATCAAAAATACTAATACGCTAATGGTTTTATTGTTTCGATGCCGGTGCAGAAATATGGGTTCCACGGTGTTATCAGCCGTAGGTCCATTATTGGTATCGTTTTCTGTGGTGCAAATGAAAGCGACATCTGCCGCGTTTTGTTCTGAAGCTTCTCCGCCTAGCTTTGAATAACATGACGTTTATATATATCATAATATACAGTTTGTTCGTCTGTGTTTTGGTTTCGGACGCCAGATGTCGCTACTAAGAAGTTTTTGTTTTGCCCGCTGCTGGGTGAGTTAGGTCACGATTAGGGGTTTTGTTATTCGTGTTATCATTAGTATTTTTGATTTCTGTTTTCACGCTTTTGATATTATGTCAATATTTTTCATATTATACAGCGTACTGTGAAGACATTGACCTTCAATCATAACATTTATCGGTCGTCTAGTTGATTAGACAGACATCTCCGAAAAATCAAAATTTGAAACACTTGCAAATATTATTTGATTTATGGCAATTCGAATGTTGCTTTCCGCTTGAAGCCAGGGTGTGAACACTAAAAATAATTCCTTATTATGTTTTTCTTAGAAAAAATATTTTTATTTTTTGTCTTTTATGTGATTACACATTCTTTTATATGATTACATTATTGTATGAATAAATGCCGGAGCCGTTGGGATTACGTCTTTTTCAATTGGAATATGCTGTGAAGCTGAAGGAAATGGGCAGGAAAAGTAGGGTGGACAAGGAAAATTTGAAACCGCATAGATCTTGCCTAAATTTGGTCGCTAAACACGGCTAAAGCCATTTCACATACCTACAATTTTGAATCTGCATGGTGGTCTTTTGCCAAATCAAACCTGAGAGCTTCTAAATAAATAGACAGAGCCTAGAATACATATTTCTATAAATAGCGCCCTTAAGATGATTTTTCATATATTTCACATACACAGGATGTACTTGACTTACTTTAACCAGTGATTCCTGACATTATTTGAGAACAAAAATGTAAATGAGGTTTTAGTCTGCGGTGACATTTTTTGTTTTGTTTTTCATGTTCTGTTTCAGTTATTTCAGAACAGAACTTGAAAATTAACTTTAAATGCTGACGTGGGGGCCGCTCCGTCCTAGCAATAATAATATTATTGAAATGCTCCCCTCCCCCGTCCGTGACGCATACGCCGCTTCCAGTAGCTTCGAATTTAGTGACGCCAGAGCCGCAAGTTTTAAATTTTAATTTTTTACAGTTAAATTTCTGTAAGTAAATTCATTTCATATTTTTTGCGGGCCTCTCTGACCCATCGTCAACACTTACTTTACTGTATAAAAATAAACTTAACAACTTTACTGAAGTTTTATATATATAAAGTTTATCCGAGACACTATTGAAATATTACAATAAAAGTCAGTTCATTGTTTTTTATTTAGTTTAATAGATAATACATACTGATTTCTGATCTCAAGTGTTTTTTGCCAAAAATTATTACATAATATTCAAATCGTCAAATATAAGTTACTTAACAATAAAAAAGTATTTTATTTCATTCAAATATATTTAAATGGTCCAATAAATAATAATTTGGACATAAAAATTTTCGTGGATCTCTAATATATAAACATTTAAAGTAATAGGCCTCCCAGACCCCCACGTCAGAGTTTACGTAAAAAAAATCAAGTCAGCAGTTAAAGGTTAAAAAATGAAATTTGATGAATTGTTCAATTTCTGCGAAACAACGCTTTCTTAATGTATTATATTTTTAAACTTGTTTGCTCATTTACGATGACGTATGTATAATCTAAAATCTCTTTGTATTACACGAACATTTTCAATATTTATATTTCATAATAATGATTTTCTATCAAAGCGTGTTTCCCTCAAACACCGGTCATCGACTCCAACCAAATCAATACATAAATGTCCTTCGTCTGCCAAACGAGATACGAGTATGCAATTGTGTTATTTTACTATCCACAACCGGTTCAACTACCTGTCGCCTATCCTATCACTAACAAATATTACTAACACTAAGCGGACATATTAATTATTCAAAATATCGGACGGTCTGCTCCACTACACACACTTTATTATATCCGGTCAATCAGTTGTATTTCCGGATTATAAATTACCTTTGAGCTATTATTAGTTTTGTTGCCATTCATTATTATTTTATAAGCTAATAATATCAAATACGTTTTGATCCGTTGTTTTTCTGACTAATTTCTTTAAAGCTTGTTTTTTTTATTACCTGGCTCCCCCAGTGAATTTATCTATGCACTACTTTTTTTCGTATTGAAATTTTGAATAATATGGAATAAGCAGTTCGGCGTTTTTTTCGTGTTTTTTAACAGATTAAGTTATGATGTAATTGAGATGGTAATCGGAAAATAGTTTATAATTATATTAATAAACAGAAAGAGTTTCACTGCATTTCACGATGTCAGAACTCACCGTTCGTTTTGATTATGTGACTTACTTACAAATAATATTGTTTCAGCTTTCGAGTGAAACGAGAAAAAACATAATAACTTAGAAACAAAACATAAATCTCCTTTCCTTACTTTCTTTATTATTATTTCTTTTTAATACTAGATTATTTGTAGAGCGCCGTTTTGTGAAAAACCACCTAAAGGGCGCTGAAGGCATTTCACTTTTAAGCTATTTACATGTTTATTTTTAAGTAGGTGGTACCCAGCCATTCAAAGAAATAAATTGATTTTCACTGCATGTCATTTCCCGTGCGCCTCCGTTCACTTGCCGAGTCCCCTTCTCCTCCCGCGTTTCCCTTCCTCCCTCATCACCCCTCCCGCGAACTCCACCTCCCCTGTTCACCTCCCTGCCCTCCTGCATTTCCTACCTGCCCCTAAAATATATTAAATACACACATTTTCATTTATACAAATTTCATAACGCAAGAGATTTCCATTATATATAAGCCTGTAACCTTCGCGGGCGTGCGCACAACAAATCACCAAAGTTTCATCGCAATCGAATGAACGGTACGGCAGCGCATAAAATACGAACAAACAAAGAAACAAAAACAAATATTGATTTTTATATATAATATTTTATACTCCGTATTCTACAAAATATAGTTATTTCTTCCCTTAAGAGAGCACTGATAGCTGGGAACTTTTAAAAATAATATTGCAATTATCTCCTTTAAAGTCAATACAAAATAATCGAAATGAATTAAAGCAAAGTAATTAAAACAAACACAATAACAGTTCGATCATACTAAAAAACAAAATCAATCAAATCAATCAATCAATAAAACAAAATCAATCAAACAAATCAATCAATCACATTTCATTGTTGATGAAACAAAATCTGAAATGAAAATGAAAAAAAGGTAGAAATAAAGCGCCTTCAAAACTTTGCCTTTTCTCATAATTATTGTCCATAGAAGTGACATTATTTTTCAGCTTTTTGCTTTCAGTAAGTTTTAAATGTTTTTAAGTTGTAAATTCATATCTAAAATTATTTTTACATTTAATGGTAAATATAAAATTAACATGTTAAGTTCCATTTGCAATAATTTTTGTTGTGGTTAAACATTAGGAAGTTAGTACGTAGGAACTATGTAAACCGTCTCCCTTTTTATAAAAAAAATCCTAAAAATCAATAATATTTTCGATGACTCAAAAGGTAGTCATCAATAAATTTCATTTCCGTGCAGGTAAAGTTATATCATTTTAGTCGCTTTTTTTCTCCTTTTCTACTCTGCATTTTACAAAATATATTTATTTATCTTCTTTCCTGAAATATAATTTTTTTTTAAAAACTCCATAATAATTAAAAATCCGTCCATCTATCAAAGCAATTATTACTAAAGAAACCAAGGTCCAAACTCGATAACATAACAGTAAGGAACAACAACTCAAAGATTTAATAATAAAACACCTTTAATACATTATGATAGAAGTTTCTAGAAAACTGGTCGTGATAGGTAACTTACTGTGGTGGGTTTGAACCGAACCTCGCCAGGGGCATTTGGGTCTCGCCGTGGGGCATGAGGGGACCTTGCCAGTCTCTAATTGTACGCTATCGGTGCGTTGCTCCTACTGTCATTGTTCCACCTGTCAAGCTTACACGGGTGAACAGGTCCACATTCAGTTCCTATTTTTATCGAGTACCGTAAAATGGGGTTAAACTAAAAAACTTTATTTATAAAAAAATATTTGAGTCGGAAAATTTTATGTTAAATTTATTGATATATGTGTTTGAGAGTCCAAAAATAAAAATATAATGATCAAAGTCACCTTTCGAAGTTGTGGCAACTTTGATTGGTATATATATACACGTTTGTCATGATTTTGTAAACTTTCTTCAATGATACGCCCATCCCAAAAAAAAAATGTGAGCTCGCATATTATTTAGTAGTTACCCAGGATTATGCACTTTTTTGTTTTTTATTGGAAAAAAATATCATCGGACAGCAAATTGACATCCACGTTTTTACTTGAAATATGCTCGAGAATCGCCAGTTAAAATCGTTCGGGCATGTGCTATTACACATTGTATGTACGTATTATATTGATAGAAACTAAAATACTGCACATTAATGACCCGAAACTATTATAATTGTTAAGGAATTTAAAAAATGTGTATACTGTACAGGTTCATGAGGTGAAGATTATGTAGGTCTTGGTGGCGGATGTGTCTCTCCACCTACTATGTGGCGGGCCGGATTTGGATAGACTGGTTGAGTGAGACGTTTTTAGAATCGACCAACCGCCTTGCATACGTCCTTCCTGGACCCCTAGATTTCTACCCATTCTTCATACTTTTTTTCCTTCCTAGTTCTTCCTCTCGCTCCTTTCCTAAAAATACCTCCCCACGGCATCCCCAAAGATGACATAGGCCCTGAGGGAAATTGTTTTCCTCAGGGCCTATGTCATCTTTGGGGAGCTAAATGAAAAAAACATGCATTTCTCTGTGTCACTGACAATATCTAAAAAATAGCGCCATAATTCAACCGATAAATTTGAATTTGAATAGAAACCAATTAATTTTCAACCTATTTTCGAATTGTCATTGTATCCACGGGGCCCGAAAAAAAATCATTTAAAAGAAGTGAGTAATCTGATTACGTATTACTGCAGTTACCGGCGATGACAAAGTCGCCCCATATTACGGTACCTGCTTTACTCTGAATCACATTATTTTCTGCTTTGTTTACCTGCTACTTTTATCCATATATTCTCCAATTACACAGTTGAAGAATCTCAATGACGTATTTCATCGTACCTCTTTAGTTCGTGTTTTATGTGAATACCAAACAATAGTCCTTATGCCCCGAACCAGTGAGGCTATGGCATCCAAAATTGGGGTATATTGATGGGCTAAATAGAGTATGGAGGAAGAATAGGAAGTGTCTGGTTATTCAGATCTTGTTTCCAAACATGATTTAAGGCCATTTAAAGTGATTAAATAAAATACATTTTTGTTCTAATTCGAGGCGTTATCAAAAATTTATCAAATTTGAAGCTAGCAGTTCATTATGGTGTGCTTTGTATCTACTTGATGTTTTACTCAAAACTAGAGTGTGATGAGTAAGATTAAGAAAGGGACGCTTAGATGATTTGGGCATATAGAACGAATGAACGAAGAAAGGAGAATATTACATGACGCTAATGTGAATGGTAGAATATGTCGGGGACGCCCTAGAAAGACGTGACGTGATCAAGTTAACCACATATATTGTTGCTCTTGAACCAAATCTCTTCCAGTGTGGATACATTTTGCGTCCGTGAGAAAGGAAAATTCTATTGTTTCTTAAAATAATCTCTCTTCCTCGTGATCGTGACCACTGCCTACTTTTTTAAAAAAAATTGTTGTTAAATATTATTTGTAAATTTTTTTTTTGCAAAAAAATCTATTACATAATTTCTTAAATGCATGCTGTACCTATAAGAAATTAAAGAATCTTGGGGTCAATAGTTTCAGGAGTATCGAACGTATGAATCCATCCCTCCCACTGCTTTGGGTCGAGAGAGTCCTGCTGGAGAGGTCTCTCCCAACTCTCTCTCTCAAAAGGTCTCTCTCAACCACACTCCTGATCGCAGCGCAGTAGTTGGGCAAAAGCATCTAGACAAACCTCACCGCATGAACCTGGAAATCAGTGCTAAGTCACCAAACGTATCGAACCACTTGTAGCGTCACGATCCTGTGGCAAGGGTGTTGGTTATCCAATAAATGGTTCCCGGGTCTGCGGTACCCATATCCGCAAATTAGTTAGTTTACAATTTTATATAGCAGGTTGGGTTTGGGGTGTGGAGGTGGCATGGCGCAGCCCTACAACCACGCTGGAATAAAAATCTTATTCTATTATTAGCCTTATTACTTATTTTTATTAAAATAATTTTTTGTGCTGGGAGATGAAAACATTAAAAATATAACCGACTCCATTCCACCCCCAACCCCCAACCACCCTCAACCGGAGGTTACTGTGCTCATCATCATTTATACTTCTTTCATTATTTCTCTGTTTTGCCTTTTTGTATTTTTTATTATGAAATTCTTTATAATCCGGATTAAATGATTGCCTCGAGACCTCGGAAGGATGTTTTTTTTAAACAGCATTACGAACCAATTAATACAAAAAGGCAAAATCCGTAGGATATTAGAAGACGTCCGTCGTACGTTATTGACTGTCAAGTTTCTGTGATTTTCTATGGCTTTCAATGGCTTGTCTATGCCTGTCGTGTGTTGATGTCATTTTACGTGGATTAATTACATACTTAAACACACGAATTACTATTTATTTGTTTTTATAAGTACTTATATTCTATAAGCCTAAAAGGCGTTAATAAATTATTATCCGTTTGTCGTATTATTTAGATGCTTATACGCTTGGTCATTCGATTTGCGACTGACATCTCTACGAGAAAAAAAAACATCACGTGAAACGCCCATTAATAATAATATAATTTGCAAAGCGCAGTTTTATGCTATTTCACTTCAAGTGCCTTACTAATAGGTAACTCAAACCCATTCTCGTTTTTTCAGCAGTATTATTTAGGTCATTTTATTCTATTATCTTTTTTACATGAGCTCCACACAGAAGGCCCTGAGGAAAATAATTTCCCTCAGGGCCTAAGTCATCTTTGGGGATGCTGTGTGAAGGGTTTTTCTAATGAAAAAGAGGAGAGGAGAGTTCTGGGAAGGAAAAGGGTTAAAGGGGTGGTTAAGAATCTGGGGTTCAGTGTGTCCTGGTCATCCGCCTCCAAAACCTAGACAAACCTCACCCCTTGAACCCGGGCACCCCTGCTAAATCACCAAACGTAGCGAACCATTTGGGGTGACCTATGGCAGATTGGTTATCCAATAAAGGTACCCATTCCCGCCTCCCAAATTGAAGATTGGAGGTACTCGTAATGTTAAAAAAAAATTCTGCATTTGTGAATTGCGCTGTATGCCGTAAAAATATTGGCTATCTTGCAGAAAATATTATCATATTTGGCAGTAGAGATGGTGCCGATGTTTATCTAACATATTTTAAATATGTGTTTATCCTCAAAATATTTACTTCACAAATATACCGGGTTTCAAGCCAATTCTGCGAAACTCAGGTGTCAATTGATTTTTTCCTACGGGGCAAGCATTTAGTTGAAACATTCCTTTATTTTTAATTCCAGTACTTCAATAATAATATTAACAATAAATCATGTAAGTACGTTATTCGTGAAGGAAGAGTGTAACTAGACTCTCAAACCATTTTTAGAAGATGATGTATGAATGCGAATTAAGCAAGGACTGTGTGCCAAGATAGAATTGTGTAACGGTCTGTCCTCTGTGCCTATCCCTGCGGAGAAACGGCATGATGTTTAGTAAATATAGCTGGACATCTTCAGACTTTTAGGTACAATACCAATATGAAGACGCCTGTTTGGTTTTGAACTAAGAAAATGCTTAGTTCTCACTGGTGGTCATTTATTCAGTTCCTTCCCTCTCCTTAACCCATTAACTTGCTGGAAAAGTATTTGAAATTTGAAACAATGGCACGAAAAATAGTGCAAATTTGAGTGCATTTATTTTGAAAACTCTCGTTTTATCGTAGCGATCATTAATTACCTCGAGGAATTGCGGTGGAACTCTTTAACTATATTGTGGTTGTGTGGTGTGCTCCTTCTCGGAGGTAAATTGGTAAGTGATTGGTCATTCCTCTTTCCTTGTGTATCTTGTTTTTTCTTACACGTATTTTCGTCTAATGTATTTACATTCCTTTAAAAGTGCATCTGAAGCTGTAATTCGTTAACAGTTTTCGGATGCAGCAGCCCGTTATAAAAATAAACAAATGGAAAAAAGTTATCAAGGTTTTTAATTAAAAAAAGTATTATATTTTGTTAATGTAATCTAAATGTAATTTTTTCAATTCAATTCAATTTATTCACTTTAAAAACATAACTAAATTAAAATTTTAAATCGTTTTTAAAGTAGAGAAAATATTAAGATTCAAGCATAATTAAGCAATTTAAACATCAATGAAGCACAATCAGACTAACAGAAAGCTTGCTGTCTAAATTGTGCTTCATTGATGTCAAACATATCGGTATTCAAAGTGATTCTATTTAACAATTAGACTGCTCTCCCGACTGGCTTAACCATTGAAAATTAAAGTTATCAATTGACTGAGCAACGTCTGAGCGTACAAAAGTCTTGTTTTTACTCAACCGTTACCGTCTGTAAATTTGTTTGTACGTCCCGTGTGGGACGTACAAACAAATTTAAGGTGGCAGTTTTTACGGTCCAACAAAGATATTTTTTTTAAATGTGAAATCATCGTGTTTATTTGAATTTTTTAATTCGCATTTTGTTTAATATTATAATTCCTTTCTACCTTAATTGTACAATTACCTGTTTGAAAAATGTTACATTAAATATATGGTTGGGTAGGAATTTAAGTACCTACTTACAAGTCTTATGAATTCAGAAAAAAAAAAATTGGTTTCAATTTATTAAATAATAGAAAATAAAAAAGGTACCTTTTTGGGCGCGAGGTCTGCTGTTTATAGAGCTTCTAGTATTTATTTATTAAAAAAAAAAGAATTTTGCAGTTTGAATTAATTAATTAAAATAAATAATGTAACTGCCTACATGACAGCGGGACCAATAAATATAGTTTTTAATAATCAATGCCATCGAATTTGCATCCAATGCAAGTGTTGCAAAATACAGTGAATGTGTTTTAATTTATTAGTCTGTTGATTTAGTGATGAAGGTAGAACACAGTACCAATGCAACCTTCAGTTCAGGTGCCAAATAGTTTCATTGCACTCGTAAAACTTCCGAATACACTTACCTTAGCGAGTTCAGTACTCTCTACTGCATTACCCGTTGGGAGTTTTTTGACGTGTCATCAGTAGAATCACCACTTTTGAAGAGATACATAGATAGTAGTGTGTGGTGGGCGTGACCTTGTGTCCGAATTAAGCTCACGTTTCCCTTACTTCAAGTGAGAGTGATCAAACTTTTGCAAATGTCGAATTCTTTCTCGAGCTGCTAATCATTGGCTTCATCTTTCTGTGGCCTTGCAGTAAAAATATCTTGTCCTTTTTTTAAAGTGAAACTTCTACAGCATGGCTGTGATTTGGATTTCGGATGAAACAGAAATGACGATTACTGCACCTGCGACGCATCAACTGCGCTTATCGGCCGCTTTAATAATGATGTCACTTTTAAGGGCTCCTATTGGTTGGGATATGTAACGGAAATTACGCGAGGTCTGCGCTCATTGGCCGCTTTGATTATGACCTCACTTTTCAAGTATTGGTTGGGGTTGTTTTGGTAAAGTTTCGCTTCTACCGCGGGCAAACTGCACTCGTTGTTTGTTTTTTTTGTTTACATGAGCTCCACACAGGAGGCCCTGAGGAAAATAATTTCTATGTCATCTTTGGGGATGCTGTGTGGAGGGTTTTTTTTTATAAAGGAAGGTGAGGAGAGTTTTAGGAAGGAAAAGGGTTTAAGGAGTGGGTAGGAATCTGGGGTTCAGTGTGTCCTGGTTATCCACCTCCAAGACCTAGACAAACCTCACCCCATGAACCCGGTACCCCTGCTAAATCACCAAACGTAGCGAACCTCTTGGCGGAGGTGTTGGTTATCCAATAAAGGTTCCCGGGGCGGCGGTACCCATTCCCACCCCATACCCATCCGCGAATCGGTCTTAAGAAATGTGTGGCAATGTGTACATCCCTTCTGACCCGTAGAAGGTTCATTCCGAACATACCCAAAGGAAAGTCGATATTATACAGCCACGGATACCAGTCATACTTCCTCAAATAGAGAAATTTCAGAAATTAGTTAGCCCGTTATAGATCGCACTTCTAAAAATTGTTTGTTCAGTGGATACAACGTACATTGTTCAATGCACGGTACGATTTTGTCTGTGTACTCGTCATTCGGGTGGCATTGAAAAGTCGTGCGATCTTTAATGATTGATTGTAGGAGTGACTAGATGTGGATTGGAGGTTTTCTCATTCATCTTCGTGACGTTTGAAGTCGGAATGCTGCAGACCTTGCCGGAAGTAATGACAGGAAGGCGAGTCAACGAACTCGCGCGTGATTAATCAACTGATAATGGCCAAACGACCTTGCTCACTTACTCTAGGCTTCTTGCTTCAGCTTGGGTGATAATGAAAATTGTTGTGGTAGCAATATTATTGTTAAGAATGAGAGTGTTTATTTTTATAAACAAACATACTTCCATATAAAACTAGTATAACCGGGTACCCGAGTTTGCCCGAGTTTCATTTCTCTTTTTTAGAAATGGTTTTGTTATTGAACAAACAACATTCGTATGACGACACCAACGTTTCGTTGTTGAAGTTTTGTGTTTGAAATGACACAGAAAGCTGAAGTTCTTTGTGCTATATAAAAATTGTTTGGCTCAATAGATGGTTAGGTTGTATTAGGTTAGGTTAGGTTAGGTTTTCCTTTCTACCCCTCCTCTGTCCCGGATTCCCGACATGGGATTCCCCACACCCTACCCGTCTCAACCTCAATTCAATCTCAAAGACAATTCGAAAAAAAACAGTAGTTAACTCCTAGGCCTCTTTTTTTTCAAGATCCAAGGCTCTGTTGGTTTTCCAAATAAAAAAATAAAAAATTTAAATAAAATACCGAACGCCTTGAGCCGGGCGACTGAACTTTCTAAGTAGCAGGTGCACTAAATTGAGCGGTAAACTCCCTGAGCCCTTTCTAGAGTGTCGGCGATCGAAGTGGCTCAAGTCTTTGATGGAATAGAAAAGATGGCGTTATGGGTATCAAACTAAATATATCAACCTACACAATCCGAAATTCTTATTGAAAAAAATTGAGCAGAAAGCTCCTAGACCCCTTTTTGCGAGAAAAGGTCCATACTGAACGCCTTTACCCCGGCGACAAAAGAGGCTCAACAGGAGGTGTACAAAGTTGAGCGGTTAACTTCCCGGGCCCCTTGTGTAGGCGCACACTCCTTGCTTCATCCACATTCAAACGTCGCTTTTTCCATATAATTAATTTTACACACACTACTTGCTTAATCCGCATACAAACGTCGAATCGCTCAATTCTTTAACCAATTAGTTGCCTTCAACGGGCCAAAGCAAGTAAATATTAATCTCGCTAATAAGTGTATAATTTTGGTTCCCAAATCAAATCGACCATAGTTTCCTATTTTAATTAATAATTTGAGCTCGGCTGAACAACAAATGGACAAATTCATTGGTGCGACGCCTTTACCTGATAACGCTCATAGTCCGGAGAAATTCCTGACTCTTTGATACCGCTGCATTTGTATTCTATTTTATATTATATTGGAATGTTAGTTCGGCCTATTTTGTTTGATAAGCCGATGCCGGCACGTGTACGAGTATGTGTCGCCTGACTGCACTCCAATGCACTCCAATGCACTCCACTGCATTTCAGTCGACTTTAGTGCTTATTGCAGTTATATTATAATATTATAGTCAACTCTAGTGCATATTGCACTTTGAAATAGGAATCGTGAGAATAGTCTTTTTGCGATACCAACAATTCCCACTGTTAGAAAGAAGGTATTGTTGGGTCCCAGAATCATTGTAATAATAAGTAGCGATGCAACATATTAACCCACAGTCACAATTAGTCGCAAGCCAAAAATTAATGTATTCTAAGGACGGGTTGTTTCGAAAATTTTAACAATCATAATTTTTTTAAAGTTAATTTTCACGTTTTGGCGGATGACCAGGACACACTGAACCCCAGATTCCTACCCACCCCTTAAACCCTTTTCCTTCCCAGAATTCTCCTACATTTCCTTTCCTTATAAAAACCCTCCACACAGCATCCCCAAAGATGACATAGGCCATGAGGGAGATTATTTTCCTGAGGGCCTCCTATGTGGAGCTCATGTAAAAAAAAAAAAAACGTTCTGTGTAATTAAAACTAAAATAATCACAGAACTTGAATGGAACTTTCACAGAAGAAGACGGGAGACGCTGAAATACCCTGGCGGTGTAAACAGCTGGCTTGCATTTTAGTGTTAATAATTTTTTATTTTTTTTTATTTTTATGCTTATTCATTTTATTTTTTTTATTTGTCTCTCTTTTGTTATTTCGAAATATGGAATGTATTGCATTTACCTGCAATACATTCGACCCTTTACGGATATCCATATTTGGACTCCAGTTGCAAAGTGAGTAAGTGTATTAGATCTTTTGATGTTGTTATCTAGTGTGTTGTATACTTTAGGTGCGATGTATGAGTATTGCCTTTGTGAGAAAGTGGTTTTTGTTATAGGTATTATGCATTTTGCATGAGTTGAGTAGCGTGTATGTATATCTTTTTGAGTGGATTTTATCAAACCATTTTTCCAGATATGGATGAGAATTATCTTAATGTACAGTTGGCGAATGTCTAGGACTGCTAGTTTCTTAAAAAGTTGCTCTGATGGATGAGAAGGGGAATATTTGAAGATGATTCTTAGCAAAACTTTTTGAATAGTCACCAGAGGGTAGAGAATGGATGCTGCACAACCTCCCCATCCTATAATGCCGTACGTTGCTATAGATTGAAATAGAGCGGACTTTGGACTGCAGAAGTGAAAGCGTCTTTACAGCGTACCTGCTCTAACGGATATCGCTCTTCTTTACCTTTCCTCGATGTCTTTTAGGTCACTTGTGATGGCAATGACTCATTTACTGAGGGTGTTTGATGAATTCGTTTTTATGTTTGAAAACCGTAACGATTGACTTGGACCTTTATATAGAAGTTTATGGTTTTTATGTTTGAAAACCGTAACGATTGACTTGGACCTTTATATAGAAGTTTATGGTTTTTATGTTTGAAAACAGTAACGATTGACTTGGACCTTTATATAGAAGTTTATGTTTGAAAACCGTAACGATTGACTTGGACCTTTATATAGAAGTTTATGTTTGAAAACCGTAACGATTGACTTGGACCTTTATATAGAAGTTTATGGTTTTTTTGCAAAGTCTCCACATATTTTGATTAATTTCTTCAGTGCTAAGTGACGGTGCAAGAAGAACCATATAATCTGCGTAATTAATATTATTTACACACACTCCACGGACATGGCAACCTATTTTCGTTTCATTAAATCTTTAAATTAACTCATCGGTGAATAGATCGAAGAGAACCGGAGACATAATTCCTCCTTGCATTGTGCCACTTTTCAAATAGATCGGGTTAGAAAACTTCCCAGACCTTTCCACAATATTGTAATATATTCTAAAATATTCTGTAAATGACTAGAAAGATACCAACCGGCTAGCTTAGCTCTGTTAATTAGGTTTTCAAGTGTACCATTTATGGATATGAAATTCCAAATACAGAATAATAGAAGAGCACATATGAGACGATTTATGAATGTGAACGATGCAAGAAGTGTGTGCCAAGACCGAGTTGTTTGAAACAGCGTGATGGTTAGATAGTTATTTTCTGAAGAGATGCGTTTTAAGTTCTCATCTAGTCTTCTGTACATCAATGAGTGCTCTGTGTCATTGATATTGCATTCACGCATCGCCCCCATGACTGGTTTGTATCATTGTATGTTGCTGAAAGTAATATATCAGATTATTTGCTGTGGAATGGTACCTAGTGCATATTATAATGAATGGCTGGTAGTTTTCCAGCGCTTGGTGCCAAGTGTGTTATTATTCAAACAGGCTTGTCCTTGGCATTGACGGTGTGTGCAGTGTGCAGTTGTTGCTCTCAGGCTCGGCATTTTCCAGTGTCAATGTTTATTTAGCAATTGAAACGTTTGTTTAAATTTTCATAGTAGTTTATTTTGTTTGCTGAAATACAAGCAATAAGCTCTCACAAGCTATTTACAAGCAATGGAGCTAATGATATTTTGGAGAACGTACGAGTCAAAAGAGTGGAGCGATTTTTTATGGCGAACCCCTACATTTTACTTGAATAAGACCTTTGATTCTGTGCATAAACGGGCGTTCGGTTTGTTAGATTCCACTATAATTGTATTCTTAAAGGAACAGGAGTCAGGTAGGAATGCTGTCCTTGTTCTTCCGGTATTATATTGGAAGATGCTCTGTGGAACTAGCGTCATTGATTCCTTCGGAACCGGTGCATAGCACGCTAGAATTTGTATACGGTTGACATTATTTGTTACGTGAAAATGGGTGGTTTCTACGACTCGTTCTTGAGTTAAGCAGCTCGGCTGTGGAACGATTTCACAACTTCTTCAAGACTTGTTCACTCCTTCCCTTCATCAAAAAGACCCTTTCAAAGATGACGTAGGGGCCTCCTTTTTTTACATTAGCTCACAGGGAGGCCCTGAGGAAAATAATTTCCATCAGTGTCTGTGTCATCTTGGGGTTTCAGTGTGAAGGGTATTTTTGAGGAAAGATAGAAGAGAAGAGGAACCTCTTGGAAGGAAATATGTATAAGGAGTGGGTAGGAATCGAAGGGTCAGTATATCCTGAAGTTACAGATGTAGGAATCCATCCCTCCAACTGCAGTGCAAGGCGATAGGCCGAACGAGTCCTGCTGGAGAGGTCAAAAGGCCCCCCTCAACCAGTCTGTCTCGATCCGGCCCTACACGCAGCAGGTGGGCAGGTACATCCTCCACCAAGACAAACCTCACCCTATGAGCCCGGATATTCCTGCTATCTCACAAACCCATGGCAGTGGTTGAATAAATGGTTTCTGGGGCGGCGGTACCGATAAAAAAATTTAAAACGGCCTTTCGATCCTGAATGGTGAATATTCATTAGTAGGTATCTACGTAAAGTAGCTTATAACGATAGCGATGTTTATGCAATATTTGGTGCAATCGGTCATCGGGTTAGCGACAGCTGTGTGGAGCGTGTGTAATTATTAATTTATGATATATCAAACAAAACGCGACCTCTGTGGCAGTGAGATAAGCTCTTACACCCAGAGGTTACAGGTTCAAAGCCCCGCTCGGGCAAATAAAAGCACATGGCCCAGACTACGTAAGTCTGACGTCAGTGGCGTATGGAATTTATATACATTTATGGAAATGCACCTAATGTAAATATTTGCACCTCTTTCTGGAGTGGAGACACTCTCAGCATTGCCCTGATGAACAACCTTTCTGAAACGAAACATTGCGGAGCTTAAAATGGCGTTAGTTTAAAAATATATATATTCGTTAATGTGGCTAAGTTTGTATCTACATACATGGTGTAAGTATAAAGCATAGAATAAAAATAGATTCAAAGTTTTCAGTCCTCCTCAGCATGGTTTTCTGTTCTGAATCGTATGTACATGTATGTATGTATGTATGTATGAATGTAGTTTTTTATCATCATCATCTTCATCCCCTTATCCTATTCGGGTCGGGGACCCATTGCATCGGCAAGGCTCCTCCATACGTCCCTGTCTTGTGCTGATGGCCTCCGTCCTTGGCAGTCCCATCCTCTCACGTATATAGTTTTTTTTAATATTTTTATATATAGTTTCTATTTATCTGTATATTGTCTTCATAATGTTAGCAAGTTGATGCTCACTCTGTTTTCTAAGCCATGTTTTTACTTTAGTTTTAAATACATTAATTTCTGTCATTTTTATTTGTTTTAGTAGAGCATTAAATAGTTTCGTTGCATGAAACCTAATTTTTCTCTCTCCAAAAGCTGCATTCAAACTTGGATTAACCAGTTAATGTGTTTTGGCTTATTGGCCTGGTTGAGTATTTGTGTTTGGTAGTGGAGTATTCAGACATGTTTTTTTAAAGATTAATTAATAAAATTTTTGATCAATGACAAATTGAATGTTTTTATATTTCGTCTTTCGAACTTTCAGAATCGCGTTTAACTTTGTTTCGGTTGTTTAGTTACAAGATCTGATTAGCCAGGTACTTCTCATCCTTACTCTTCCAATTTACCTTCTTCTCCCTAATCGCATTCAGTCTCTAATTCATTCATCAAAAAAATTCCCCATACGGGAATGTAACAGTTTTGCTAGCTGACGGGGCCTCTCTGGTCGAAGGCTAAGACTCATTCTCCTCCCCGCTATTTCCAGCCTCGCAATATTCCCCAATTGGGGATTCCATAGTCTAACTGGCTCCAGACGGTTGAGAGCAGTTGGGAATATTGTGCTGTATATATGTACATAAAATAAAATAATAAAAAAATGCTTTGACTGAGTGGGATTCCCCAATAAGGGCTATAAATAATTATGAGAAATTTAGTTATTCAATTATGATCAGTGATTAACGGTGAGGTTTGTCTAGGTCTTGGCGGCGAATGCACGGCAGGCCTTTCAACTGCGGGGCAGGCTAGATTGGGAGAGACTCAGCAGGACTCTCTCGGAACATCGGCTTGCATCTCGGTCGGATGGATGGACTCATTAATGATAATAATAATAATTGGATAATTTGTAGATCGCCGTTTTTGTGAAACATCACAAGGGCGCTGTACAACTTATTAAGAAATCTTAGGTTCTATCTAATTTAACTTTTACAAACACATATAGAAACATGTTTACCTGGCAGGTCACTTCCGAAAAACAAACTTTAATATTTTTTTTTTATATGAAATACCGCACAAGAGTTCCAACTGCTCCCGTCTGGAGCCAGTGAGACTATGGCATCCCCAATTGGGGTATGTTGTGAGGCTGAAGATAGTGGGGAGGGGAAGGAGATAGGGAAGGGGAAGGTGGGGAAGTACCTAGCTACTCAGATCTGGTCACTAAACACGGCTTAAGCCATTTCAAGCAACGTTTCAATTCTGAATGGTGGTCTTACACCAGGGCGATACTGATAGTATCTTCCACTCTGGAACGTGCCGCAATTTTACTATATATTATTTTAAATGAATAAATTGTGAAATAACACAAATTAATTAAATAAAATTTATTTGCGCACGCCGGGTTCGAACCCGCGACCTTCGGATTGTGAGTCGAGAATCTTGCCTCGGTACCACGGAGGCCGTCAAATTAGAAAGTTAATGGTTGCAGAAGATACGGCTTTGCACGCGGAGGGCATTATATTTAAAACACTGGGCATTGCATGATTGTACATTATTTGCTACCCCCTTCAAGATTAAAGAGTTGATATTTATTTTGAGGGTTTGGAAAATTTAGAACTCTTTAGGGCTGGAGAATCTTCGTGAAATGACATTGTCCCCCAGATTTCTACCCACCCTTCATACCTTTTTCCTTCACAGAACTTCCTTTTCTTCCTATGCCTAAAACCTCTACACAACATTCCAAAAGATGACATTGTGGGAATTTCTTTTCCTCAGGGCCTCTTGTGTAGAGCTAATTTAAAAAAATGCTACTTGGACGAATCTGGTAGCACAGGGCCAATATCAAGGTCGTTATACTGGATTTCGTAGGCACTAATCCTCATCTAATTTAGCCGACAGTTATGATGATTAATGGATAATGGCATTATACAAGTACTAATAATATAATATACAGGTACATTATTGATCGTACGTGAGCCTCCGTTTGACCCTTTGCCCCTGATAGTTGAATTGATTTAACATCTAATCCCTTCCGGCTTCCTTATGGCAGAACCAATCAAAAAAAAAAAAATTGATTAAAAGACAGACATTTCCGGATTACGAATAACCCAACAACGTTTGAAAATCTCCTACTACCACCACATAAAGCCGAAAATGTTGCTTGTGTTGTGATGAAGGACTTAGACAGTTGTGGAATCGAACACGCGACGCCCGGGTGGGACCCAAATGCGATCCCACTCAGCCACTGACCGGTAATCAAAGGCAAATCATTCGTTTGTTTTGATCAATTTCATGCAGTCATAACTAAATATTATTATGCATTAGTCATTTCATCGTTTGCTCGTTGCTAGATACATTCGACCGGTCAGTGGTTGAGTGGGCATCGCGTTTGGGTCCCACCCGGGCGTCGCGTGTTCGATTCCACGACTGTCTAAGTCCTCCATCACAATACAAGCAACATTTTCGGCTTTCTGTGGTGGTAGTAGGAGATTTTCAAACGTTGTTGGGTTATTCGTAACCCGGGAATGTTTGTCTTTCTTTTTAAAAAAATTAAATTAAATTAAAATTATATTCAACTAACTCTGAACATCCAAAAAGTTTTTCCAATAATTATTACAAATATGCTTCACAACAAATTGTTCATGATAAGCATTTTATTTATTATAATAATCAGCCAATTCCCAAGTCCCCCTCTCAATTAAATAAACATAAATAAAGATTATTCATAGTAGATAATCCACCTTTGAACCGTTTACTTTAGGTAATTGACTAATTTGTATGAACGAAGACAGCAAATCAGTGATTTGTTAATTTGTCTAATAATTTATAATGCATTAACCCTTCGAATAATGAGAAAATAATATCTATGAACTTTTGCCTGTCAAAGTTTGCACGCAAAAATTCTCGGTTCTTCCCATGCACTTCAAATGTTCATTTTTCTTGGTTATTTTTTAATCTTTTTGAAGAAAAAAAAATTGTTCTAAAATCTAGATAAAATAATCTTTCCGATGTGCTTATCAAAAATTAAAATTTTTGTTTTAAAATATTAAAATTTTTATATTGAAAATGTGAATTAGCTTAAAAATTACGTACCTGGGGTTTCCCCAAAAAAGTACATAAAATAAAAGAAAATTAAAATTTTAAATACAGATTCCTTTTTTTAAGAAAATTTGTAATAAAACTGTCACTTCACTTTTTATCACATTCATACAATTTTATTTTTAAATTAATTGTTTATTACGTCACACATTGGCGAAAAATAAAATCGTCACTTATGATCGGGTTTGTAAAATATCTGATCAATATAGCTCGTTTATTCCTAAGGCAATAAGAAGCAATATTTCTTTCGCTTTCAAATATAAAAGAAATCACAAATGTTTCCTTGACAGGAAGAGAGATATCTAACTTTTAATGACGCTCGTTCGTTCTGGGACAATCTGGGTCTCCTGTTATTATAACGGCATATGATGTTTTGGGACAACTAGGGTCTCCTGTGATTAGACGGGTTAAAGAAAAATAATTAAGATTTGTTGACATGGATTAAACAGGTTTGTGGTCATAAACATAATTTGGTCGACAGCTTTGGATTAGTTGCCTGACTCCATATTATCTAAATTTATTACGATATCAGTTTACTGTCTATAAATAGCAGTTAAGAATTTATCGTTAACCCTAACGAAAATGGGTAACTAAGTTTTATAGGGTTGATCAAACTTACCCTGATTAAAGTGTCAATATTTAAGTGCCATATTTATTGTTATTTTACGCGAATGTAAAATCTTCCATATATCATCTTAGATCCAATGGTACCGCATTTTATCGCAAAAAATTAAATTTTTCCGCATTTGAATTTTTTTTTTTATATTTGAAAATGTTTATCGTCTCGTTTCATTCACCCCGCATTCTGAATTTCTGCCGTATTGTAACAACTTTTGTACTCTATTATATGTTTATTTATAAAAGGCAGTATAGCCGTTTATGTATTTAAAATTAAAAATTAAAATAATTAAATCCCGGGTATGTTTTTAGGTTTTCACGGCCAAAAGTATTATTTATTTTTGGGGTGTTATGCCGTGTTTCGCTACCTCCTTCTTTAGCCAACGTTTCGGACAGCGTTACAGTGTCCATTATCAGGGCAGATGAGCTCATCTGACAAAAATAATTAAATCCCTTTCAAATTTTTAAGCTGTTAAACAAACATTTGCTGGGCTAAAAAGTAAATTACTTGAAATTTCCTCCGTAGAAATAATTAAAAAAAAAAACAAATATCGTTATAAATGTTATAGGTATGAAAAAATTCAGAGTGTTTCTTTAAAAGCTGCTTAAGACACTAATTTGTCGAGAGATTTTTGCTCTATTTAAAATAAATCATGCTTTATTAAAAGTTTTCGCGTACGCCAATTAATTACATATGTATTTTATTTTTATAATAAGCGCCTGGTGTCGCGAAACTGTTGTTCCACTGTATTGTTTGGTGTTTTAAGTGCTGCAGGGCCAAGCGAAGCCCTATGCAACACACCCGAAGGACCAGCCCCATATCCACGTTAATCGCTAAGTTACGGGGGACGATTAAGTATGCATGCACTCGCAAAACCTGATGGACAGTATCAGTCAATAGTTCAAATCTGAGTTTCTGGAACATAAGCCCAGATTGGAGAATAGAAACAAGGGCTCACCGGTCACAGTTGGGCCAAAGGTCTCCAGATTCTGGTGCTTCCCTTCACAATATTAATTATTGAAGTTCATAATACAATGAATTGAAATAAAAAATTCGTAATATTTCATCCACAGTTGTCATGTTATATCCGCCCTGTATCACGTATTATTTTATCCTGATAGCTCCAACGAGTACACTCCATACTGTCACCTTTTAAAGTTAAGTATCATATTTGCCACAATTATATTGTTCATGGTGACATTTAAGGATTGGAAGATTGGGTAGGTGGGATAATTTCAGGATTATTTTGACTTTTAGGGCGGCTTGCACCAAAAGTTAAATTTGGTTTAAATATCAAGTTAAACACATTATTTGATTTAAGTTGACTTGGCGTCTTGCACCACAAAATTTAAGTCGTTAAATGCATTTAAGAACTGTCAAAGTTAAATACCCAAAAAGGGCCGTTTAACTGAGTTAAACATGTTTAGCGAATAAGTTCTGTCAAAAATTTTTAGGTTATTTCTTCGATTTCCGATTGTCTAATATATGAAACATGTCTAATTTATTAATTTGTATTAACGATGGACATTTGGGTTTTGTATTCTGACGTTGACGAAGAAATTATAGATTTTATGTAGGTAGATCGTTTATAGTGAGAGAAGTAAATACAAGAACAAATTTATTTGAAACACTCTACAGTAAAACAATCTTTGTGAAAGAAATAATTAAAAAATAAAAAATATTCAGAAAATGGTTTTATTTTTAAATCTAACAGTAAAATCTCTTTTTGCATCATTTCATAGTTATGTTTGTTTCTTTTATTTTTTCTTCTAATTCTAGATGATTCATTTGTGCTCAATTTCTATTTGTGGTGACTTTTTGTTCCTATCTGAAACACTCCATTACTTTCAAAAACAAAAATTGTTCCTCCTTCGAAAAGTTATGAGCTCCACATCGGGATTTATTTATTTGGGCACTCATTTTCTAGATCAAAATAAAATAATAAATTACACAACCACAACATAACCTCAAAATATTTTTATTTTTGACACTCGTAAATTTAAGCACCCCCCACACGCACACTTCGGAGCAAACGTGCCCCTCGCTACTACAGGCCGCTGCGCAGAAAGTACGTGTGGGAGATGCTAAGGAACTACGTAACTGTTTTACCGACGCGTTAAACGGCGGTAACTGTTTTACCGACGCTTAACAACGTTTAACTAAATAGCCACTGCAACTGTGTGGTGCAAGATGGAGTTAAACGAATTTAAGTTAAATGTATTTAGTGACTTAAATTCGTTTAGTTAAATACAATTTAAGGTAAAATTAGCGATAGTTGGTGCAAGCCGCCCTTACTACCCACCAAGTCCTTGCGAATGCATACCTATCAAGCCCATAGCTTTTGCGTGAACAACGCCCTTCCTCTAACATTAGGTTTTACATAATATCTCCCTTTCAAACCATCTTCTTCTTCTTATTGCACGCTTACTTAATCTTAAGTGTTACTTTTAAGTAGCGTATTTTGTCAGTTTAAACTCATTCAAAACTAGTGAAGTCGTTCCTAGAAACAGATTATTACAAACAACAACTAGCATCCAATATATCTACATAACTATCAAGGTTAACTTGAATCGAGTAACGATGAATTTTCTGTAATAACTCCACTAACAAAATATTACACTAAGTACTATTTTATGAAATGAGACTTAAAAAAGACAACAGTTGCTGTACCATATCTCTATATCCTCCCCTCCTTCCCTGAATACCGAACGAAAGGGATAATTATTGCACCTCAGGCTGATTATACCTAAATAAAAACGTCAACATCGAGTTTTTGGATTCCCCTGTCTCCTCCTCCAAAACTGCATCATTTTTTGTACCAACAGTATTGAAAGAAAATATTCTAGGTCTCCCCTTTTTGCCTTTTTAAAAAAACATCGTCACTTTTTAAACTGAATGTCTGTTGATTGCGTTCAATCTATCTATACTGATATTATAAATGCGAAACTGCGTGTTTGTTTGTTGCGCTTTCACGCATAAACCAATAAACCGATTCTAAAAATTCTTTCACTAAAAGAAAGCTACATTATATGCGAATAATATAGGCTGTATATAATAGTAAGCTCTGGTTTAATGAAATTATAAATATTAATATATTATATTGATTATACGTTTTCTGTCGCTAACAAAAACCGGTTATTTTTAAAGTCAGAAAACAAATCGTTGCCGTGGAAACGATGGTGATAAATTTAAATAAAAATGAATCTCTGAAATGTATGTACGCGCATAATTTCCGAACGACTGCACCAAATTGGATAATTCTCTTGTTCTTTGAGCTCTGGCATTATGAAGTTTAGGTGGTACGCGAGCTGTTTGAAAACTGAATGTACCGGGAATGAATTATGGAATGCGGTAGGGGGAGGGTGGGGGGAGGGAGACGAGGTAGGTGGGATAATTGAAAAGTGCAAAGCGCCGTCAGCGTTTTCTCAATTTTTTCGAATTTGAATAATTCGTCAAATTTAAAATTCAAGTTCCTTTTATTATTCCAGTTATTATTTCCACAGTACTTGAATAGGATTTTCACATAACTTCAATATTTTAACTTTGAAATCTGATGAATTGTTCAAATTCTCCGAAACAACCCATTCTTATTATATCTAACATTTCATTATTTTCCTCCACGAAACATGAAAAATCGCGTGCGGAACTTGTGGGTAGCTAATTTTGCATCACTATTAATCGTGTTTACACGAAGCCTACCTATAAATTAAGCCCTCGCTATGAAGTACAAAGATTGCAGCAACATTACAGCTAACATCATGCAAGTCTTCAATGATAATGATATAATGATTCATATTGTAATGTCTAGTTCAATTATTGCATTATACGAGTATGTGCAATATCTTTGTGTAGATAACCTTGCAACACGGTCGACTAATTAATTTACGTAATCCGTTGGGATTCTCCGTTACATTTTGTATTTTAGTATTATTTACGTCATTATCTGCTTTGTTTCCACACTTACGTACCTACGTAATGTGTACCTATAATTATATCATTGGAGGGGACCCCACCACTTTCCCAACGCTTATGGTGAAACATATGGTTTCATCCTTCACCGCACACGTCAAGACTCTATTTTTTATTGAACGAAGCTACATTTATTTGAACGACTCTAGACCCTCCAATGTCCATGCATTCGGGGTTAGTAAGCAGTATGCAGGTACTTACATTAACATAATACAAAAGAGAAGTAGAAGTGGAACAATTCTTCTGAAATCGGTAACATTAAAAAAGTAGAGATAAAAGTGTTAGTAAGATAAAAAAATAAGAGCTGCACCCAGTTGAAGAAGCCTTCTGGAATGAGAGAAATAACTATAATTATATCAACAATTTCTCGATCGACCCTCTGCGATTTTATCAATTCACTCAAATTTTGTAACACTGCGCAAAATGATTGAAGACTTTTATGAGCCATTGTAAATTTAAAAGCACCGATAAATATACAGGGTGCGGCAGCATAACATCCTTTTTTAAAATGCGCGTCATTCAGTCGGTCGATGTCGTAGTGGTTAGGTCGACATCATGAGTTGGAACAGTGAGGAGCGTGCGGTTGTCGTTGAGGTCTACTTTTCGAACGGATGTTCTGTGATCGCAACCCAGCGCGCCTTTAGGATGCGGCAGCATAACTTCCTTTTTTCAAAACTTAATAAAACCCATTGTATGAATCAGAAATGTTTTAATTGTTTTTTCATAATGTAGGCACATACCTAAAGTTTTTTTTTACTTAGATTACTTGAAGATCAAATCAGGTGACGTCTCAGAACATCCGTTCGAAAAGTAGGCCTCAACGGCAAACTCACACACTCACTAATTGTGTTGTGGGTATTTATTTAATAATCACGTTATATTACCATTTTTATTACAGCTTCTTACATATTATTGTGGTATTCTATCTACGCCCTTACAAAGAGTTCGAATTAACTAGTACATAACACGGGCATTTGCCTAGCATGATGATCGAAAAAATCCACAAATTTTGTAATCATTAAAGCAATGACTAAAATAAAATTAAAACAAATATTCGTAATTTATAACTCTTTACCTAATATTTTGTATGCGATATTTAAATAAAATGTGGCCAGCGAATTCATAACTTAATCTTATTGTTTTTACGACCTTTCCAAACCTTCAAAATAACATTGGTTTAAACCAGCAGAAGTTTGATCGCATGCAGCACCGAAGCTAAAGTAACGATTGATGCATAAACCCATTTACAGGCCAAGTTCTGTAGTCCAAGGTCAGCCTACTAATTGTTTCTGTGCATCCAAGCATAAAGTAAATTCCTACATACCACAAACTATTTCACAGTTGCAAGGTGTATTATTTTATGTGAAACAATGCAAACTTAGCGCAGATATTTCGAGAACCTTTTTATTAATACAGGGACGCTAGCGAAACACCCGTTCACAGTTGAAGTTGGTTTAACGAGAACGGGTTGTTTTTTCGAATCGTTTTTCGATTGTGTAAGTCTGCTCACATGTGGAACCCGCCTCATAATGCTTTCCAACCGGATAGCGAAGTAATTTCCCTGTCGTTATACCGTAGGGTCGCTCTTGTTAGTTTTTTAATCTTAGTATGTTTGGTTGCTAGATCTGAATAGCAAGGCATTTCTCAATCTTCCTCTCCCTGACTCATTTCCTTCCCCAATCACTTTAGCCTCACATCATACCCCAATAGGAAATTCTAAATTCTCACTAACTCCGGACATTTGGGACTCTTGTGCGGTATTTAGTTTTTTGTTTTATTTTAGTAACAGGGAAACAAACAGTTTTGCTAAAGTATTTTATAAAAAATAACATGTTTTATTTTATTAAATAGTTATGTACTTAGTGGGAAACCTAGTAATAAATATTTATACTTTTTTAGGTTTTTTAAATTTTTTTTTGCTTCAAATCCAAAAAAATACCTCCACACGTCACATCACTGCGACGCAGCCAAGCAATCGCCCACCCCCTCACCCCGACCCTGTCTGTGCAATTTCCAATTCGTACTATTTTTCTATGTTTTAGGTAAAAAAACAATCAATAAAATACAACTGGACACCAAAATTTCCAAAAAACTTTTACTAGAAGTCAGGAAAGCACGCCCTTAATAAGTTTTCCCATTTCTTATAATTTAAAGCAAAAATAAATAAAGTAGCTCACATCCGTACTAGATATTTAATAAACTTTTTGATTACAAAAATAATTATTCAGTTTTGTTGGGTATTATGATCTAAAATCCAAAATTAATTTTTTTATGAAACGGGCCGAAACGGACCGCGCGAACGTTCCATTTAATTGAATTCCTCATTCAAGTAAATCGCGAAATAAAGCTTTTAGACTGGCAATGATACCATAACTTCGGTCTCCGTGATAGTTTTGTCACTAGAATATCCCGCGCTTAGCGAGTCATCGGAGTAGGTACTATAACAATTTAATGGTTTTTACGAATGACCACACTTAAAACTCCCGATCTGTTTTATTCCCGCCTCAGCGCGTTTTATCCGACGATTTTAAATCGCGACAAAGCCAATTGTGGCTCTCTATCAAATTGCTTTCTGTTACTTGGACATATTTATAGTGAAATTGTTCAATGAAACCTTTTCACTATTTTTGATCAAAGCATTAAATTTTCGGCATCGGGGTTTAAAATAACCTGGTCTTATTGAAGGTGAATGGTAGAAGAAGTCGGGGAAGCCCGAGAACGACACGGCACGACACGACCAAGTGAATCAGATAATTGAGTCGGTCCATGTCAAGAGTCAGAATAATAGAAGAGCATGAATGAGACGATGTATGAATGTGAACGAGGCAATGGCTAATGGCTGATCATGTTTTTCCTTGAACGTTATCTTATGATGTGAAAATGTATTATTTTTACAAAGGTTCACAGTTTAATTTCATTTTATCTTTTCTACATGCTTTAATCTGTAGTAGTGCACTCAAAATAATTTTACAGTGAGTAGTTTGGACATAAAACTACTTTTAGAATGTGTTATCAAAATATTATCGTAAACCGTTGGATAGAGTGTAAAGAAAGTATTCAAAATCCGAGACTGGCAGTGAACATTCACCAGATGTGGTCATCTTTCGGCCCTTAGGTGCCCTTCCCGTGCCCCTTGCCCACCCGCACCGACATTTCAACCCCCGCTGCCACCGCTACGCCCGCAGTCGCCGGTGCCGCTATTCATGACTGTGAGCCATATGACCTGTCCGGTACATCGGCCACTGAGGCGGCCTTTCCCAGAAACGCACGAGAAGAAGATTAACACTGATCACCCCTGCATCCCTAGCTGCCCCCGCTGTCTACTGCCCGCGCCCGCCCCCCCGCTCCATAGCACAAGGACTAGGATGACATCGAACCGAACCCGCGCCTTTTGGTTTCTACCAGTACAATACAAAGGGAGTGAATAATGGTTAAAGACAATATCCAAGCGGAAGTGTTTTAGAACAATAAATAATTGACAATAATAAAGCGGAAGTGTTTTAGAACAATAAATAATTAACAATAATAAACACTTACAGTGAAAATTTACATGTTTATATATATTTTTTTGTTTTGTTTAGTGTTAATGTCATGTTATTGTTTATGGATTGCAGGTTATTTAGTTTTTGTGTATGTGTGAGTTAGATTAAGTTAGATTAAGTAAGATTAAGTTGGATTAAGTTAGATTAAGGAACATTAAGTTACGTAGAGTAAGCTAGATTAAGGATGTTAAATTAGTTTGTTTTAGTGGTCCGTGGAAGGGAATGGCCGACACAGGTGTCGATGAGACTCGCTATCCATCACATCGCCAACCCTTCGGTGGCGCAAAGAGGAGGACGGAACGAGAGCAATGCCGAATCGGCACATGGAATATAAGAGGAGGAATGGAAAGAAAAATGAATGAATTATGCGATACAATGAAAGGCAAATGTTTGGACGTACTTTGTGTGACAGAGAGTATGAAAAAAGGGAGCGGTACAATGCAACATGATGACAGATTCGTCATCTGGTCTGGAAGACCGGATACGGAGAGGGCTTGTCAGGGTGTTGCAGCGCTACTGTCTCCCAGAATGGTAGAATGTATGTTACAATATGAATGTGTAAGTCCGAGAATTATGTGGATCCGTTTCAAAATTGGTTTGACAAGGGTGTTTCTTGTTATTTGCTACGCCCCTGTTAATTCTGAAAGCGACGAAGTGAAAGATGATTTTTGGACTGGTGTGAACGATGTAATGAGACAAAAAGATTTGAATGAAAAGATTATTATGGCGGGTGATTTTTTTTTATTTTTAATTTTTATATTTATTTATTAGCAAAAACAGCATTACACCAATATATTGCAAAAACGGTTAACAATTTGAACGGGTGGGTCGGAATTAGACGTGATGGATTTGATTCGGCCTTAGGTAAGTTCGGGGATAAAAGAACGAATGACAATGGGAACAGAATACTTGAAGTATGTTTGGAGTGGAACCTTTTTGTGTCGAATACTTTCTTCGATCATAAAGGTATCCACCAATATACGTGGGAAAGAGGAAATGAAAGATCAATAATTGATTTTGTAGTAATTGACTCTAGGTTGAGAGCCGTTACCGAGGACACAAGAGTGTTCAGAGGGGCTGAGGTTGAAACTGACCACTTTCTGGTGGTATCGAGAGTAAGCCTCTTTCGCGGCTGGCGCTCTAAGGTGAAAACGGTAACAACTCCAACAAGAGTCAAAATAGAAAAACTGCAAAACGGTAACATCAGAAGTAAGTATGAGAAGTGTGCAGAGATGAGATTGAATGAGAAGGAAATGGACGGTCTAAGCATAGAGGAAACATGGAACCACATAAAGGTGAGTCTGTACGAATCTGCTAAAGACGTGTGTGGGATAAGTAAGCAAGGCAGGAAGAAAGGTGACGCATGGTGGGATGATGAGATCAAAGCACTGGTCTCTGAGAAGAAGAAAGCATGGTTATGTTTGATAGCGACTGGCAGTGCTCCAAGCGAAGAGAGAGATCGAGCGAAAGAAGTGTATAAGGTATGTAAGAAAAGAGTAAGTGTTGGAGTGAAAGAACGAAAGAAACGTCTGGAAGAGGAAGAGGGAATCAAAATGACACACCACTTCCAAGAAAACATCAAGTTGTTTTGGAAGGAGGTCAAAAGATCCCGAAGTGGTTCAGAGAACGGAAGCATGAAAGTGATAAAATCGAAAGATGGACAAATGTTGACGAATGGGGAAGAAATAAAAGAGAGATGGATGAAATATTTTGAGGAAGTCTTTGAAAGCAACCCGGGTGATAGTGAGTCCAGCGTCGAATCGGGTATGAACGATGACGGAGTGAATGTTACCAAAATCAGCATGGATGAAATAAAAAGATCAATGAAATGTATGAAGAATGGTAAGGCTGTGGGTTTCGACAATATTGCTGCCGAATACTTTAAAGGGGATAGTCCTATTATTCTTACGTGGTTGTGCATACTTTTTAACCAGTGTTTAGAGGAGGGTTACACGCCATTAGATTGGAGAAGGGCTGTAATCATGCCATTATACAAAGGTAAAGGGTCACGTATGGAATGTGGGAATCACAGGGCTATTAGCCTGCTTAGTTCAGTCGGCAAGCTATATGGTAGAATATTGATAGAAAGGGTAAGAATGGAAACAAAGGAAAAAGTTTGGGATATGCAAGGTGCTTTTATGAGTGGAAGGGGGTGCATGGACCAGATTTTCTCGTTGCGTATGCTCACTGAGAAGTTTCTTGCAAAAAACCAGAAACTCTTCTGTGCCTTTGTAGATTTACAAAAAGCATACGACCGAGTTGACAGGAAAAAGCTGTGGAAGGTGTTGTCCAAGTACGGAGTGAATAAGAATCTCATACAAGCAATTGCGTCTCTGTATGAGGGAAGCGTTGCATGTATTAGGGTGAACGGTGATTTTACGGGGTGGTTTGACATCACAAAAGGTGTTAAGCAAGGATGCGTAATGTCACCGTGGTTATTCAATCTGTACATGGATAATTGTATGCAAGAGTTGAAAGATATGGGATTGGGCGCGAAATTGAGTGATCTAGAAGTATGTTGCCTGTTGTATGCTGATGATGCGGTGCTGATTTCTAACAGTATGGAAGATCTACAGTCGCTCGTGTCTAGGATGAACGAAGTATGTATGAAGAATGAGTTAATGATGAATGTAAGTAAGTCTAAAGTAATGGTATTTGAAAGAGAGAGTACGAAAACAATGTGCAACATAGTTGTGAACGATGAATACTTGGGGCAGGTGGATGAGTTTGTGTATTTGGGAAGTATGTTTACGAGAGATGGGAAGACTGATAGAGATATCGAAAGAAGGGTAAATGCCGGTAACTCCATTAATGGAGGTCTGAACGCCGTTGGCAGCAACAAAAAATTGTCAAAAGAAGCGAAGCTAGCCGTCCATAATGGAGTGCTGGTACCTACCCTGATGTATGGCAGTGAGGCATGGAACTGGCAGAGAAAGGATGAAAGTAGACTGAATGCTGTAGAAATGAGATCCCTGAGACGTATGTGTGGTAAAACCATGTATGATCGTGTGAGAAATGTGGAGATCCGCAAAGAATGCAAGGCTGATGTAAGCGTAATGAATAAGATTAAGAAAGGGACGCTCAGATGGTTTGGGCATGTAGAGCGAATGAATGAGGAAAGGAGTGTAAGGAGAATATATGACGCAAATGTGAATGGTAGACGAAGTCGGGGACGCCCAAGGAAGACATGGCACGACCAAGTGAATCAGATACTTGAGTCGGGCGATGTCAAGAGTCAGAATAACAGAAGAGCATGTATGAGACGATGTATGAATGTGAACGAAGCAAGGAGTGTGTGCCAAGATCGAGTTGTTTGGCGGTCCGTCCTCTCTGCCTACCCCTGCGGGGAAACGGCGTGATGGTTAGTTAGTTAGTTAGTTAGTTAGTTTAATCTGTATTTTTTATTTCTTTGTATATGTATATTTTTCTTCTTTATTTTACCACTTTATGTTTTCTTTAATGTTTTAATCTATGTTTTTAAATACATACATATATGCCATACATTTTTGCGAAAACTTTCGCTGATGATTATTGACCGGTCAGTGGTTGAGTGGGCACCGCGTTTGGGTCCCACCCGGGCATCCCGTGTTCGACTCCTCGGCTGGCTAAGTCTTCCATCACAACACAAGCAACATTTTCGGCTTTCTGTGGTGGTAGTAGGAGATTTTGAAACATTGTTGGGTTATTCGTAACCCGGGAATGTTTGTCTTTCTTTTTTAAAAAAAAAATTAAATTAAAAAAAAATGTAATTATTTTAATAAAATATGTATAACTGTTTGTTTCCCTAATAAACTAAAATTATAAAAAAAATAACTAAAATTAAAAATAAAATAAACATACAAGCAACAAAAAATTGAAAGCACGGAGATCAGAGGTTTACAAAATTACAACATTAAACATGTTAATAATACCTAAGTATGTATTGATTTCGCATGGTGCGAAACCGCTGTATCAGGTATCAGATATCTCATGTTATATCATGTCACGGGATTTGAAACACCGCAGTCTAAAATAATATCTTTACAAATTATAGAGCGTTATTTACCTGAGAATATACTATTTTAGTCCGTTGACGGTTCCAACTCGCTGATAATTGCTATTTCAGCTTTCAAGATCCTCGGATCACTGCCATTGGTATGGCTGCATGTATAATTAATTACATTCCACAATCGCAATATTGCACTCATAGCTCTATTTTCAGCGTATTCAGCATATTTCAGCGATTCACAAACGATGGCGTTTTCGATTCTGGTCGGTATTTCCGAAGATTCGTGGAGCAATGATTCGTTCAAACTCTTACATCACTCGTGAATAGAAATCAATCATGTTTATCTTGTAATCTTTCCAAATACACAAACTCATCCATCTGTTCTAAGTATGCACCATTCACAACTATATGGCACACTGTTTTCGTACTCTCTCTTCCAAGCACCATGACTTTAGACTTTAGACTTACTTACATTCATCATTAACTCATTCTTCATACATACTTCGTTCGTCTCAGATAGGAGAGACTGTAGATCTTCCACACAATTAGAAATCAGCACCGCATCAGTGATTCAGTGATTCACGAACTTATGGCGGGATCGATTCTTTTCCGAAGATTCGTGAAGCAATGATTCGTTCAAATTCTAACATCACTTGTTGAAAGATATCAATCATATTTGTATGCCCGTTGGCTTGCGGCCCTTGGAAAAGCCAGACCTTAGATGGGCTGTCGTAACGCGTCGGAGGGCCGCGTACCTCTTTTCTTTCAATCCAAACAAAGTAGTGCTATTATGTTAACATCCGTTTCGAATTATCGTGATTACGTGCTATATTCAGCGTTCTATCATATTGTAATCTTCCACAGCTTCGTACATACCGACACTATTCATAATTACTTCAAATTCTTGCAATTAATCATCGTGTCGCATTGCAGAAGGTCTGTACCTATGCTCCGAGCAAATCGGGTAGGTACTGAAACACTGAAAAGCAAACACTATTTGCAATGTCTAAATAGATTACCATGATAGAGGGTTTGGCACACCAATAAAACATTCTGTCCAAACGGGTATACAAAAATGACGGCGAAGATGGAACCAATATTTTTTACTTATCGTATAAAACTGAATAATAACCATGGAAACCGCCGCCTTTTTGTATAATCATTTGGACAGGAAAATTGGTAGGAAATCTAAACTACGACAAAATAATATTTTTTTATTAAACGCAAAATTTTCAAATATTTATCCAAGCATAAAATATGCGCGATTCTATGACAGTTGATCCCCCGACAATTGCCCCCGGCATTCTTATAGGGGGATTAAGAGATGTACGTGACTTACTTTAACCATGACTCCCATTATTTTGAGTCAAAAATGTAAATGAAATTTTGGTCTCCTGTGACATTTTTGATGTTTTTTTTCAACCTCATTATCATCGTCTTCGTCCCCTTATCCTATTCGGGTCGGGGACCCATTACATCGACAAGGCTCCTCCATACGTCCCTGTCTTGAGCTGACTGTTCGGCCTCCGTCCACGGCAGTCCCATCCTCCCTTCACACAGTTTCTGGAGTTGCCTAGCCCAGCTGTGCCTGGGGCGGCCCACTGGACGCCTACCCTCTGGAATCGCACATAGTATCTTCCTCGGAATTCGGTCATCAGGCATTCTTAGTACTTGCCCAAGCCATCTCAGTTGCGATTTTTCTATGAAGAGTAGCAGTGGTTCAATGTTTAGATCGTCTCGGATCGTCGAGTTTCTTATATGATCCTATTTCATAACCCCTGCCACTCTCAAGTACCTCATTTCGGCAGCTTCGACTCTAGAGCGCGTTCGTTCGTTTAGCATCCAAATCTGTTGACCTAAAACATAAAAAAATAGGTGTTGAATAGTTTAGAGTGTTCAGTTATCACATGTAGAAAATGGTTCCATGGCAACTGGGAATAATGTCAACTCAACACCTCCTTGAAAAGTCATTAAAATCTATGAAAAATATAATTTTGAATTAGCCGATAACCCTAACCTAACATAACCTATTTAACCAATTTTTTATATTTATTTTTTTATCACTCTAAATGACTTATCTGAGATGGTTCTGAGTTGGTTTTATTCCGAGTTGGCCGGTCATCGTAGAAAATATATTTTTTGTTAGGTTTTGAAAAAAAAAGTCAATAAAAGTCACCGGATACGGAGGATGTACCTACCGCCAAACAACCTAAGTATAAAACATATTTTTCTTTCAAATCCATCAGCAAATTACTACAAAAAATCGACATTGGGAATAAATTGATTTGATATCTATACCGAATTATTATTAAAGGTATTTTTGAAGTCGATTTTAGGTTTGAAATTGGTAAAAAGGGAATTGGTAAAAATTTCGGGATCCCTACTGTCGGGGGATAAACTGTCGGGTCACCAATATGCTCTAAGTGTGAAAACAATAATGCGGGGCTGAAATGGTTAATCGTACCTCTAGTATTAATTTATTCTTATAATTTAGACTTCCTTAATTGTAAGATCCCTACATTACCATTATTATATTATTATACATGACCAATACCAACCTTACTCATTCTAATTATTTTTATTGGTGACCTAAATCTTGTAGGTTCGAAAATAATCGATTCTGGTTTGCTCATCTGTGTACCGTATAACCAGACACATCCCCATTCTTAACAGAATTTAGTCCTTTGATTCGAATTGATTAATCCGAACCTAATCTATTCCCCTCCTTCTGCTTCACCCACCGATGGTATTGACTATTGACAAAGGTGACTGACAAATGGGGCACGGTCTCTCTGTATCTAGGTACGGTGGGTAAACCTTCGACACGCAGCAATTAAACCCGTCAATAATGGCATCCTACGTGAATTATTTACTCAATCGAGCGTGAATAGATAACCCAGTCCCTTTGTGATCAATCATTGAAAATCTTTTGCTTGGTTTCACAAATGGTTGCTACTGGATTAAGAGGAAGCCACAAGCCAAAATGTAAGTATTCTTAGTGTGCCCACTGAACAGAATCTACAGAAATTTACTTTTCGACTTTATGTCCGGGTTAAATCTTCCCCACAGGAATAACTAAACCCTTCCACACACTTTTTCCACAAATGATCATATTGTCAATCCACGCTATGCAATTGTACTATATAAGTATAATAAATACAATACAATACAAGAACAACATGTCAACCTACCAGAGACCAAATGGGAAAATAATTCACCGACTCCAGATATTTTCATATCAGAGGGTTCGGCTCGGTAGAACTCTTAACTGGACCGATAAATCCTACTGATCCCTCAACATAAATATTTAAAAAAACTTTCGTAATTCTACATGTATTTAAAATGACTGATTTTTGCAATTTTATATAAAGATTCTTTGACAAATTTAATAAGCCTAAATTTTGAATGAGAGAGCTAAGTATAATGCCAGTAGCCGAAATAACAAATGGTAATATTTTTATAGTCCGAGAATTCCAAATTCTTTTAATCTCATTTCCTAAATAGTATTACAATTCAAGGGGTATTTTTAATTACAATATTAAATATAAGACCCGATCCGCTACTAACTAATCATGCGCCTCAATATAGAGTTTGGCATCCAATTATAATGATTTTTATTTTTTATTTTTAAAAAGACATTCCCGGGTTACGAATAACCCAACAATGTTTGAAAATCTCCTACTACCACTACACCCACTTCTTCTTCTTTTTGTGCCCTATCGGGTCCGTCCGACGTTGGCCATCACTGGAAAATGTCTCTCTATCTGGCTCTGTTCGGAATAGCTCCTCCACACTTCTAATACCGGTTCACTCTCGTACATTTCGCAGCCAAGACATTTGTCCTCTACCAAGCCATCGGCGACCCTCTATCTTGCATTTCAATATTAATTGGAGCAAGTGATACTTCGTGCTTTAATAATGTCTTGGAGGTCATCGATACGGCCAGCTAGTAATAAAGTATCATCTGCATATCTTTGATCTTCAGACCCTTTTCGGTATTTTTTATTTATTTATTAAAAGAAGTTTATACAATGAACAAAAAATTGTGTTAATTCATCCGCCATGCTAGGGATGTCCCTGTGTTATGGCGGATGAAGTTTACAGATTGTGTAGGTACAGTGTACAGTTATTAACGTATGCAATTCATTTTAGTAGTTTAAGTAACATATTTAGTAACAAATTAAGTTAGTAATTTAATTAACACATTAAATTAATTTATGTTACAAGTTGTATTAATTATATTACAATTCAATTAAATTAATTATTAAGAGCTCTTTTAAAGACATAGTTGGAATAGAGATTAAACAATAGTGGCGACAGGAGAATGGCGATTGCATTAGATCTCTCATTCCCATGTCTTATTTCTGCTGTTTGGAACCAATGCAGGTTTTTAATGAAATTCTGGTCTTTGATGTCAATGTTACAATCCGCAAGCATTTTTATTAGGTCAGGATGTTTTACCCTGTCTATAATGATCTACAGCCGCCCCTAATTGCCTCATACAATACTACTTCCTTTCCACAAAAAGATCCTTCACACAGCATCCCCAAAGATGACATTGACCCTTAGGGAAATTATGTGAGGAGGAGCTCACTGCAACGACAATTGTAGTGCGTTCTGCACTATGTAGTCCGCATATTCGCTGGGGGGTAATTTTTCATTTCCAATACCAGTTTAGAGCGGCTTGTAATCTTGCCTATTTATTGATATTATTAATAAAATATTAAAATGCACGACCAATCGTTAATTAAGAAAACAGGATTGTCTTTAAAGCCGGAACTGAATACCCGCTGTACACTCGAGCCTGGTTACATTCTGATCATATTAAATTTATTATCTCACATTTACATCATTACCTCCATTACCGGGTGTCGAGTATGGAGAATGTATCGGGTTCCTGTCTTTCTTACGAAATTCTACGAAATGTATTTTCTAGAATCAATTTGTCGTCTCACTATAATTACTTCATAGTTGGGCGGCATTTTCTAATTGAATTTCTCAATCATTTTGGTCTGCGTGGCCAAATGTGGACCGGATCTAGAATTTTCCGCGAGGTCAGCTGTTGGATTTCACACGGTGGGTGGGTCACAGTCCCACTGTGGGTCTGTGGGAGTCCTCAGTGTGAATTATCTAATAGTTGGGCGCCATTCAAAGGGCTTCTAATTGCGGTCTTGCATACATCCCTAATCGGCGTAAATGGGGACACATGGCATGTTATTTTAGAAGAATATGACAATTCCGTTGGCAGAAATTTAACTTAACTGTTCTTATTGTAATAATATAAATAATCGATATACTAGACAAGAAAGTAACTAGCTACTACACTAGCCCAGGCCGTATATGAGTTGGGGGGGGTTCAACCCCCCCCCCCTCCCCCCATCCGCCAAAGTATTGCGTAGGGAAAAAGATAATAGTACTCATAGAATACATTTCAGGAAAATATAACAGCATTATTTTTGCACCCAATTTTTATTAAAAAAAAATCCAACACCCTCCTCCCCCCCCCTTGATCGAACCTCCCCTCCTCCCTATAGAGTCGACCACCCCTACTTTAGGGTCGAACCCCCCTTTTAAGGTTGACCCCCCTTTAGGGTTGAACCCCCCCCCCCCCTACTTTAGGGTCGAACCCCCCTTTTTAGGGTCGACCCCCCCATTTGGGTTGAACCCCCTTACTTATTAGGGTTAAACCCCCCCCTCACTTTAGGTCGAACTCCCCCATTTAGGGTTGAATCCCCCCACTTTAGGGTCAAACCCCGTTTTTAGGGTCGAACCCCTTTTACTTCTTAGGTTTGAACCCCCTCATGTAAATGCTATAGCTTCGCCCTTGATACTAACTTTACAACCCAGTTTTTGCCCGAGATGTGGTTACAAAAAATAACCATTTTATCTTATTTACTAACAGTAATAATATCCAAGTGCCTGGATATTTCAGAGCTACACGTTATCTTATGATGAAATGGAAGCTGTGAGTCAAAGATAGTTATATTATTCAATCCGATATTTCCTTTTATTCTTCACTAATGATTTGCATGTAATGTTTTGTTCTTATAACCATTATAAACAAATACATGCCCGTATTGCGCTGTATCGAACTCTGAATGTAATAATAAGGATTAGTCTTCAAAAATCTTTATGATTTTAAAAACATTTTTAAAACACGTGCACTTTGTTGAAAACGACCTAATAAAACCAAATTTTTGTCATTGATCTTTGGCATCTCAATCTTCAAAGAAGATTACATATAATATCCAAAGGATTATAAAGTTTTAGAAGGCATTCAAATCACGACTCTTTTACCGGATTACCATTTAATCACCGATTCTCAACAGTGATTGGTTCCTTACACGGGGAACATGTGTAATTATTGTAGTTAACTATAATCGTATGTTTACAAAGGTGACTTTCAGGTATGGATAAGGCTAAGCCGTACTGTAATTATTAAAGTTGGCATGTCTTGCATTATACTAGAATGAACAATACCCCGAACCAAGCCTACTAAGTAATTCCGTGTATCTGATGCACGTTGCGGACTATGGAAATAGTACTGGATACTGCGGTCTCAGTGTGTTGCAAATAACACCGAAGGTGAAACCACGTTGCAAACTTTGAAGGTGAGAAAGTGTTGGCTTCCTTCTTTTTTGCAAATCTAAATTCTCTCAACTAGCGATCCGGAGGTCGCGGATTCAAATTCTGGCGTGCGCAAATAATTTTATTTTTAATGAATGATTTGATTCGTATTATTTCACAATTTAATAATTTTAAATAATTTAAGCTGTATTTGCGGCTCGTTCCAGACTGGAAGATACTCTCAGACTACTACTACTTTTTAGTGTAAGACTATTTTTTAGAATTGAAACGTTGCTTGAAATGGCTTCAATCATGATCGGTGACTATATCTGTATGGCCAAGTACTTCCCCACCTTCCTCTTCTCAATCTTCTTCCCCTAGCCTTACAACATACCCCTATTGGAGATGCCATTGTCTCACTAGCACCAGGCGATGTCGAGCAGTGACTCTTGTTCCGTATTCACATTAAAAAAAAAATATATATATATATATGTAGGTAAATTTGATTGTTTTTTGAGGTCAACGAACTTTTTCGGACTTTTTGAGGTATTCATCGTCAGGGTAATCCAAAAACTGATCAATAAAACCTGTGCCATACCTACACAGCTACAAAATATATAAGATCATTTGGATTGGCCTTTTCAGCATATTGCTCGCCATATATTCCCATTGTCCCACTATTAAGTCATCTTTGACCGTCGAATTTCGAGTTATTTTGGTAATTTCCAGTAGGCTTAATTACATCAGGTTTGTAGCTTACTTCGATATTGTTCCGGGAATACTTTACAAGTAATATGAATTATTGATGACCTAATTTTATTGTTGTCAAATCGTTATTATATTTGAATTTTTTAATGATTTTCGAACGCACACAAGTTTTTAATTGGAGTAGGAATAATCTTGTAATAGTCATTATATAAACAAAATACATATTTGTTTTTCCCTAAAGTGTAGTTTTGGCGCATTGCTTGACCTCCGCCAAGCGAGATATCACAAGACATGAGGTACTAAGTAATAAAGTATAAGGTCCCGACGTTGCTATTGCTGTTGCGTGCATTTGAAACTTTGAAACACTTCCAGCGTATAATTGGGTCGAGGCGATCTGCTTTCGCGGTTTAGTTTAGTGTCCCCGTACTCCTTTACCTCAGTCCTCAGTTCTCACCTCCCTCCTATCAGAGCAGGTTAGCTATCAAAGACAATGGTAGGTGGAAGCTTGTATGCCTTCACCTAATCTAAGCACAATTAAGGTAATCTTCGAATCATGATGCACTGGAACTCTACTGCAGTAGGTATGTAGTCATTTCATTACGATATTCGGCTCAAGGAAAATTCATTTCGAATTTAAAACTTCTACTTTTTGAACCGAATAAGTAATTATATATGCTGTTTATATTTTTTATTTTATTTAGACACATTGAGGAGATAACACTCAGAGGGCTTCTACATACAATGTAGGACAAAATACTGTTAAGAAAAACAGAAAACCAGACAATATAAATACTCATCATAAAAATAAATAATCTGCCATCATCCTCCAAATCAACGATAATATTAATAAAAATGTATAAAATTGTTGTTTTTATATCAGCTGAGAATAAAGTCAACTCAACACCTCTTTGAAAAGTCGTTAAAAGCTATGAAAAAAATAATATTAAAATAGTCCATAACCCTGACCTAACGTAACCTATTGAACAAAAAAAAATTCGTCACTTTTAATGACTTTTCTGAGGTTGGTTCTGAGTTGGTTTCATTCTGAGTTGTCCGGTTACCAAAATTGTTAACGACATAAATTCGGTAGAAATAATTCGCACACACAGCATTTGAAGTTCAGGTTCAAATTATTATCTGATACATCCGCATCAAAGTCACGATATTTATTTTTAAGACTGTGTAAACATTGTATTTGGGAATGCAAACTATAGTTGGAATGAGATACATTTAAAATGTTAATGTCTATCTTGTCGTTTGTTTATTTATTTATTATTTATTAACGGACTAACGTCCAATTTACAATCAAGTAACACGAAATTTTGGAAATGTACATTACAAGAATAAAGGATGGTATATGAAAGCAAAGACAAACAGATAAAACATAAGAAAATAGAAGTGTCAAGTCAAGTCAAGACTTTGCTAAAAATAGATTAATATAAAATATCTTCAATTGTTTAGTGAGCGACAAAAATCATTTAGGCTTATGCCAAAAAAATCAAGGTCTTGACGTAGTTGACCATTCTACACATTCTGGATAGTGGTGAATTATAACCATAATTAGTCGAGTGTTGATTGAGGAAGAGCAGTTCTTTATTTCTGAGTCTACGAGAAGGTATATTGAATGAGATGAGTTGTAATAATGTAGGTGAGTCAATAATATAGTTTATAGTAAAAAAAAAATAAAATAATATAGTTAATGATTTTGAAGAAACAAATGAGATCAGATTTTTCCCGACGGTCTTCTAAAGGAGCAAGGTTTTGAGTCTGTTCGAATTCATTATATGAGTAATTGCCTTGTTCTAATCCTAGCCTCCTAGCAATTCCTTTTAGGAACCGATGTTGAACGGACTCAATATGACGATATTTAGATACATGTAAATTGATTAATGCATGAGTTCACAACAACCGAATTTATAGTTGTAATGAAAAAGTTACTTCGTTTAGTTTTCTTCATTTATGTGCTCTAAAGTGATGCTAAGTTTAAATTTATGAAGCGTAGAAATTTTCTGTTAAAGAATTATATGGTAAAGAAGTTGTATCTTAATTAGCTTTAGACTAATGAGAAAACTGGGTCTTCTGGAAGAAGCTACAAAAACGAGGAAAACTATTGCAACTAGAGCGAATTGATACCGCGCTACTGTTAGGCAGTGGGCAAAGTCGATACTTTTGATAAAAGGATGATTTTGTGATAGAAGTTTTAGTAGAAGTTAGTTTGTTAGCGATTATCCCAAGATCCTGTGGTTTCCGAGCCGAAGTTCAATAATCTATGTTACCACAAGGTTCATAAATAGGATTAAGGGAATTAAGCCGCCGCTACCCGAATTTCTAGCGATTTATTGCATATATCCCTTGAACATTTGAAGTTTTTAAACTCTTAAAAAAATATATGTTATTTATTAATATAATATCTATACATTCCCCACGCGAGTCGTGTTTTATTAAACATTTTCTCCAACATTCGTAATTACATATCTCTCCATCTTCTTCTTTTCGAGCCGGGATGCGGCGCCTTAAATAGAATAATATAAAAAACATCATATTTTGTATGAAGTGTTTAAGGGCCATTCATAAATTAGGTCACACGAATTTCACGATTTTTTCTACCTCCCCCCCCCCCCCCGTCCCTGTCACACGCTGTCACATTTGTGAGTCCTCCTCCCCCCTAGCGTGCCATCACACGTTTTACAATTTTACATGTAAAAGTAATATGGTAAGCCTAACTGCTTGTGACGTCACAAAGCTGATGACCCCCCCGTATGCCGTGTCACACTTCTCTACACCCCTCCCTTAAAGTGTGACGTAATTTATGGATGGCCTCTTATTTACCTACCGTTCTACTTTTATGTTCAATCACCGAAGTGATTGTTACTTTGCTTGGCTTTGAAAGATGCGTACTAGGCATAATTCGTAAAAATCCAAAAAGGGACGTATTAATACGGAAACAACCGAGTGTAATAATTGATTACGCGAAAACAAATGGCGTTGAACAGGACACCGCTTTGAGGAAGAACAAATTTCGCGTAAGAAGAACCGAGACGCATCAAGCCTTCCTGAAGTAGATGAGAATAGCAAAATCGGAAATGAAAAACGGGTCGCTTTTTCGACTCGTTCTTGAATTCAACAGCTCGACTATGGAACGATTTGCCGGCTTCTGTGTTTCCTCCCTCCTACAACATGGGTCTCTTTAAGACCAATGTTCATTCCTTCCTCTCCTCAAAAAGACCCTCCACACAGCATCCCAGATGACATAGCCCCTGAGGGAAATTATTTTCCTCAGTGCCTCCTGTGTGGAGTTAATGTAAAAAAAACGCCCTTCAGTTTTCTGGCATTAAAGTTTTATACCTCCAAGAGGATTTATTTCCGATTCCACCAACCACAATATAAACTGATGATATTGGCTTTCAAAACATCATATTGTTTCTGACCTTTCCTTTTATATTGCCCGATTTATGATGCTGTAATAAAAAAAGGTTTTTTGGGAAGTGTTAAAGGATCACCACTTCAGCATGTTTTAAATCGTTATTGCAAACTTATCGCTCAAATTTTTATTGTTAAGATTTTATTTTTGTAATGTTTTGATTGATGGCAAAAAAACATATTTACTTACTTGTCCGGATATTATTACAGTATTTAGTAATAATAGAATAATCAAAATAAGTTTTTTTTCCGTTTCTAAGAATTAAAGCCCAATTAAATAGGTCCATTTCATTTCCAACCGGTTTACATAAATTATTGGGCTTACCCTTGACCGTTGGAGTTTTATTAGGAATTCTGGTTTTATTTTATCGAAAACAAGCGAGTACCCGGCATGCCTTGCAAGGATACTCAAAAAATAAAGTGCTTCTATTGTGATTTTGTTTATTGAAGTGCTTTTAGGTACTCAATTTGTTTTTGTTTTTTCCGTCTGGTAAATAAACAAATAAATCAGAAGGTTTCCGTCAAGTGAGCAGGCCACATACAGCTGTCCGTGTGAAAAGCATGGGTTTTCCAAATTTACCTTCTGCCTTCGCCTACCTAACTATCTCTCCTTTTCAATCCCTCTGTCTTCTGTGTCTTCTCCCATGCGTACCCGTTCATGTTCCTGTTCCTCTCCCGCTTTTTCTTCTACTCTCACCTTCCCCGCCTTCCCCCCTTACTTCATCTCCCCGTTCCACGTTCACTCCCGCGTTCCCCCTCCCGCGTTTCCCATCAACATTACCCCCTTTCCCCCCTTCCGTGAACCCCTCCATCCTTCGTTCTCCCCTCCCCCGAATTACCCTCCCTGCCGCTAAACTATATGAAATACGCACAATTTTCGAACAACTTGCGCGCCACCTATTTTAATTGTTTATCAAAATTTCATAACGTAAGAGCTCTCCATTCGTCAGGCGTGTGCACCACAACGGTATAGGAACGCACACGGAACAAACTAATAAACATTCACTTTTGTATATAGAGATATGTCGTGCGAAAAAACAAAACCAGGATAATATCCACTACTATTGGTTTACACTACTATGAGGTAAGTTAGTAGCCAGCAAAAAAATAAAAATAATAATGGTCTTTGTTCCAGAAAGTTGGGAGGTAAGTGCAATCCCAAACATTTGTAAAAATATGTTAACCTTAAAGTTTCAGTTTAGTTGTAATATATTATGTTGATGTATTTTCGGTTCTTGTTATGAAGAAATATCACTTAAAAAGGATTTACCAACCATTAAGTAAAAAAAAATAAATTACAAATTAATAAAAAAATGTCCAGTGTACGATGTCCATCATCAGGGCAGATGACATCTGTCCCCTGTCAGTTGGCTAAAGAAGGAGGTAGCGCAACACGGCATATATGTTAGCCTTCCTGAAAGATTTGACATTGTTTATGGACAAAAAATTACGGTACAGGCGCAAACCATAAAACAATAAAAAATAAAGTTTGCAATATGATACGATTTAATTTATTAGGAAATTGTAAACTTAAATGCACAGTATACTGAAATAAAACTAATAAATAATAATAATTTTTGGTTTCTTCCTCGGAAAAAAACAAATTATTGAAATATTTTTTCCATCCATTATTTTTTATTTGTTTATACAACAAGTATATATTTGTGCGAGCGCAGCTTATTTTATATTTATTTGTCTATGATGTCATGTTATAAATATAATATACAGAGGGTCACAGTAGCAAGGACTTGTAAACAATTAAAAAAAAATGGTTTTATTTTAGAAATATAGCTCGGCATTACGTAAACGAGATTAAATTGGTGTATTTATGTTTTTTTATTTATTTTTGGGGTGTTATGTCATGTTGTGCTACCTCCTTCTTTAGCCAACGTTTCGGACAGCGTTACAGTATCCATCATCAGGGCAGATGTGTAATTGACGGCCGGCGTAGTCCAGCGTTAAGGCTCTTGACTTGCACTCCGAAGGTAGCGGGATCGAATCCCGGCGTGGAAAATACATTTTATTTGATTGATTTGTGTTATTTCACAATTTATTCATTTAAAATAATATATAGTATATTCGCGGCACGTTCCAGAGTGGAAGATACTCTCACTATCGCTCTGGGTGTAATACCACCGTTCAGAATTGAAACGTTGCTTGAAATGGCTTTAGCCGTGTTTAGTGACCAGGTCTGAATAGTCAGGTACTTCTCACCTTCCTCTTCCCCATCTCCTTCCCCTCCCCACTACCTTCAGCCTCACAACATACCCCAATTGGAGATGCCATAGTCTCACTGGCTCCAGACGGGAGCAGTTGGGACTCTTGCGGTGCGGTATTCATATGAAAATAAATAAAAATTTCATTCATCTTCATTTTATATTGGAAAAACAACTCGTAATTTTGAAATTGGAATCAAAGAACATTTAAGGTGTCTTAGGATGGGTTGTTTCAAAAATTTGACGAATTCGTCAAATATTTGACGTTAATTTTCACGTTCTGTGTAAGTTCTATTCAAGTTCTGTGATGATTTCGGTTTTATGAAGCAGCTGGCCTGTAATCATAGAATAACAGAACTCGAATAGAACTTACACAGAACGTGAAAATTAACTTCAAATATTTGATGAACTCATCAATTTTTTTGAAACAACCCGTCCTTAATAATAATAATTTTTCTGAGTTCGCTAACCATATCTTTGAAAATAACCATAGTTTTGAAAAAAGTACGGGGATAAATATTCTTCACATTAACCATAAAGGAAAACGCTTAGATAACTTAGAAGCCTTGGAAATAAAAAAAAATCCCTTAAAAATAATGAGTCCATTATCAATAAACAAAAAATATTATCCTATAGCCCAATCCTGGATATGTTTCCAATCAATGTCCTTTCGTTTTCTCCCACCCACTCTTCATTAATCCCTGGCCACGCCCCCACCCCTACCACAGCACTTAGTAGTAATTTATTGTACTCACCCACTGTTTTGTAATTGTCAAGTCATTGTGTGTTTGCCCTAAGGAAGTTCCGAAACCGGTCGGCGTAGATAAAATATAAAGTGGTTTCATCAAAGTTATATTGTTTCATTTATTTGTAATGGATAACCACAAAGTTATATCTACATTAAAAAGTATAAATAAAAATTTGTTTAGTGAAGCCTTTCTGTTTAAAACTGTAATTATTATATCATCTACAAAAATCTTTAATGAAAATCCAAATATTATTTCTCGTAAACATTTAACAAAAATTAAAAATATTTATTATTGTTTTCAATTAAAATAAAATAGCTTTGTGTTTATGTTTTAACAAATAATATTTTGTATCACTTAAAAAACGTACGAATGAGAAGTATAATCTGTTGACGTTTTTTATTAAATTTGTCTTATTTTAAAAATTAATCATTTTTCTTAATTGAAATATTCTTTCGCAATGTTTCCTAGAAAGATTAGCGCGCATTTGATGCAATTCTCCAAGCAGTGTCAAGTTAAGCTGCTAATTTTTTCTAAAAAGGCCTTAGGACCAGTTAACTGACAACTAATCATCACGCCGTTTCCCGCAGGGGTAGGCAGAGAGGAAGGACCACCAAACAACTCGGTTTTGGCACACACTATTTGCCTCATTCCCATCCGCAATCGTCTCATACATACTCTTCTATTATTCTGACTCTTAATTTTTTTTTATATGAAATACCGCACAAGAGTCCCAACTGCTCCCGTCTGGAGCCAGTGAGATTATGGCATCCCCAATTGGGGTATGTTGTGAGGCTTTTAATATGGCCCGACTCAAGTATCTGATTCACTTGATCGTGCCATGTCTTCCTCGGGGTCCCCGACTTCTTCTATTCGCGTCATATACTCTCCTTACACTTCTTTCTTCGTTCATTCGCTCTTCATGACCAAACCATCTGAGGGTCCCTTTCTAAATCTTGCTCATTACGCTTACATCATCCTTGAATTCTTTGCGGATCTCCACGTTTCTCACACGATGATCGTGCATAGTTTTACCACACTTACGTTCTAAAAAAAAATATTATTTCCGAAATGATTTGAGATTTTCACTGTCTTAAATGATTTATTTTTAGGGTATTATGCCGTGGTGCGCTGCTAACTTTTTAGCCGACGCTTGCATTGCGGTGTTCATCATCAGGGCAGATATGTAATATCTGTACTGATTCCCTTACACATCTGCCCTGACGACGGACCCTGCAATGTTGTCCGAAACATTGGTTAAAGAAGGAGGTAGAACAACACCGCGTAATACCCCAAAAATAAATCACGATAATATCTTATTTTTAAATTTTATTCTCTTTTAACAATTACTAATAACTGGGACACCAAGGGGTCTCGGTTATTAGTAATTATTTATTATTATTATGCAATAGCAAATAATAAAACACAGTGGGGCTATTTGATAGCCACGCATGTTGACCACTATCTTGTTTTCAGCCAGCTTGTGGTCAAAAAGTCAAATGAAATTCGGCCGCAAGTCACGCGGAACACAACACTCATCATCAATATGCCATTTGACCACGTGACGTCAGGAATCATCCCACCAATGGGAACCCGCGTCTCTGCCCAGCCTCTGTCAACAATCAACAGGCACAGATTAATTTAAATACATATATTCGCCGTCTATTGAGGAAAAACAACTTGCTTAGCGAAACAATTGTCGAAGGTCACAAAAAGGGTAAACGAATTTCAGAAATTTGGTCCCACCATACTTCTCTGCGTTATTTTTTCAGGGTTCTGGGTAGGTCGAAAAAATCAATACAAAATTTATACTCCTACTCCTGGAATGTTTTTAATTTGCTTGTGCTCTACAAAGGTTGTACATGAAACATTTTAATAATTAATTGTTGGAAATCTTTTGTCTATTAATGACTTTTTAATTTTTATTACCCTAAATTTCTGGGTGGACACCATTGATCCGTTTGTTAGAAATGATTTGAATTCTTAGGATGGGTTATTTAAAAAAAATTGAACAATTAATCAAATATTTGAAGTTAATTTTTACTTTCTGTGTAACTTCTATTCAAGTTCTGTTATTATATCATTGTAGGCGAGTTGCTTCACGAAATTGAAATAATCATATAATTTGAATAGAACCTACCAGAAAGTGAAAATTTACGTCAAACATTTATTTTATTTATTTATTTTTATTTAAGTACATAAAACAGGCATGTTGCCCAAAAATTTATATAAATGGATGATTTAAATACATAAATTATTGCGTAGATCCAGGTGTGGTTCTCTCCAGATAGTCTGCAGTCAGGTTGTAAGTTTGAGCTGCTTTGTTGGCTTCCTTCTGTTCCACACCATGGAACGGTATAGTGAGTGATAGAGGTAGTTGAGGTTATCCGTGTAGTAAAATCACTTGTGTTAATACTGGATGTTGATTCTGTTTATTCGGGTGAATAATTTTTCAGATTGATTCTGGTCTGAACACTAAACTGACGACAATAATTTAGACCAATTAAAGTAACAGAAGCGAAAGACGATGAAGAGAGAATGATAATGAGGAATAATGATAATAAGTGACAATGAGTAGTGACATTCAAAATCCAAACACGCCATTTTTATAGACACGAAATAGAAAGCTGACGCGGCCACAGACAAAAGAGATTTTAGACAGACATTTTATTGCGATATTTTAGTAAGAGGTGGCATAGACGCGAAAGTTTACGATAAAGGGCTCTACACATCGAGATTAGAAGAAATGATAAGTACAAGTGTTCAGTGCTAAATGAATTTAAATATAAAATAGGACAATCACAACACACAACATCCAACAATTAAAACAAAAATAATTAGCTAAATATGCAAAAGTGAGTGACAAACAAGAATGAATAAAAGATAGAATACAAAAGTATCACCAACAATATATTATTGACACCTGTGCTGATGGGACAATGATTTAGTAGGTACAATATTGCCTTTCTTTGAATAAAGGGCTTCATCACAATATCAGCTTTATATGATTGATGGTAAAATGTTTTTTTTGAAGTGTTTGAATGGGTCATTAAAAATATCAATTTCATTATTAGAGCAGTGTATAATGTTATAATGTCTTAATGTTCGTGGAATAGGGGAGAAATATCCTGTATTTTTGTGATAAGTAGATACGTAGAAAATATCTTGCATTACTTGTTGAATTTTTTGATGGTGTGTTCATATTAATTTGCGATAAAATGTTTGGTGTATCAACTGATGCATGTATAATTTTGTGTAGAAGCAGTAAATCGGAAAGTTTCCGTCTGTCTGACCGAATCATAAATCAACTTTTGAAAAAGTCACTGCGTTTTTAAATAAATAAATATTTTTAAGTAGGTAGGTACTTTCCTTAAAAAAATGCGCATTATTGAAGTTTTTTCATGAAAATAAATCTATGTTGTTGACTGTCAGAGAGATTAGTTCGAAGAATATTTCGAGTATTTAATATTGCGTTGTTAGCGTTTCTCTTTTGTTATTTTTGTCTATGGTTTTTCTTCGCCAACCTTTTCCCATATTAATGATGTTGCCCAAATCCTTTTTCCTTTTGTTAGTTCTTTTATGATGAGTGTACTGGGATAATAAAAACTTTACCCATCCAGTTTATTTTTGCTGTTTCTACCCTGAATTTTTGTTTATTTTCTGCACCTGATGTTTGGTAAATTTTTCTTCCACTGCCTTAACGACGTAATCCTATTTTTTATAGTTATGGCTAGGGGCCAAGAATTCGGCTTGGCATTGTGGTCAACGCATTTTACTTTGCTTCGGAAGGTTGCTGCTTTGATTCTGACTACCATGCACGTATACATTTTTATTAAGATCATTCAAATGGGAATTTAAAGCAACTAGTGACTTACAACCAACGTTCAACCAAAATTTTGTAACCGTTCAATCATAATAAAGATCAAGGTTCGTCGATATTACATTTCGTTGATTTTTTACGTTATCGTAATGTTTATAGTGAATTTTTTATTGGACCAGACGTTCATCACACTGAAAGTTATTCTGAAGCTAGGGGACCCGATACTGCAGGAGCCCAGCTGCCTCTTTTTATATGAATACCGCACAAGATTCCCAACTGTTCCCGTCTGGAGCCAGTGAGACTATGGCATCCCCAATTGGGGTATGTTATGTGGCTGAAGGTAGTGGGGAGGGGAAGGAGATGGGGAAGAGGAAGTACCTGGCTATTCAGATCTGGTCACCAAACACGGCCAAAGCCATTTCAAGCAACTTGTCAATTCTGAATGGTGGTTTTACACCAGGGCGATACTGAGAGTATCTTCCACTATGGAATGTGCCGCAAATATACTATACATTATTTTAAATGAATCAATTGTGAAACAACACAAATTAATCAAATAAAATTTATTTGCCACGCCGGGATTCGATCCCGCGACCTTCGGAATGCTAGTCAAGAGCCTTACCGCTGGACTACACCGGCCGTCAGCCTATATGATGATATACGTCAGGCCATCGGCCTATCGTATATCATCGGCTTTTTCCGTAACCGTTCGTGTATAGACACGAACGACGGTAGTCGACACTCTTCTAAGATACTATTAACTGACATATGATGAGACTTTTAAAAACTACATATAACTATCTTCACTAACGAAATCTGCTTAAGGACGTTGAAACTACGTGTACAATCCTATTTACCACAATAATGTTGGAGTTTTATAGCTCATTGTGAATATTGCGAGAGTTGATTTACCTGAATTGTTTGTATTAAATTCAGTGAAATTAAAGTAATTAACCTTTACATGTATGACGCTGAAGGTCGTCTGAATTTGAACATTAAAGTTCGTAATGTAACCTCGCGCCACTGCACCGGGTCGCAAAACAATTTAACAATGTTTATTGTCATATATGTGCAGAGGACGCCGATGATATAAAGTGCAATAAACCGATCCTCGCTTCGTTGCACGTAACTGCATTTGGGTACCCTCGACTTTGCCACGTTGCATTTACGACGCTGGACCATGACGAGCAATGTTTTTATTTCATGTATGTACTTCTAGTGATTTCAAGGTGTTTAGATTACAACTATTTTCTACAGTTAAAGTTTACCTTAATAAGGTTAGTTAACAATCCTCTGATTGTGATATTTATTTGATTTTTTTATAATCGGTGTTATGTTCATAAGATATTATGTTGATAGTTCCGAAACAGTTTCGCCCTGGCTTTTAAAAAGAAAATGTTTAAAAAAATTGCCATTATAGGCGTTTATAAATCTATACGTTCATCTACAAATATACAGAAGAGTGACTGCGGCTGCGTGACTTTGTTTTTTAAATCTACAGTTTTATTCCAAGGTTGATGAAATTTTGCACTCTTGCACACTTGCAAGATGAAGGTGACTATATGAAATTTCGAAAAATCACCCTCATCCCCTTTTCTCTACTCCTTAAAGCAGTATTTTAATACTTGATTTGCACTCTTGACTTGTTCAATATAAGTGGAAAACCGTTGTCTTTTTTTTACATCAACTCCACACAGGAGGCCCTGAGGAAAATAATTTCCCTCAGGGCCTATGTCAATGACAATGTCAATGTCTATGTCTTTGAAGATGCTGTGTGGAGGGTGTTTTTGAGGAGGAATGAGAGAACATGTTGTTGGAGGTAGGAAACGAGGGGAATCGTAGAAACGACCTGTTCTCATGTGACTAATTTCAACCGTGTACAAATGTTGGGCGCGTGTTTGGCGTGTTTCGCTAGTTCCTCGGAGCATCTTCCATTGTAGTACCGGTAGAACAAGGACAGCATTCCCACCTGACGCCTGTGCTCTAAAGATTGCAATCCGTTTGTTCAGTTAGGAGATCTATCTACAGAGTCGAGGGTTTTTTTTAGGTATTTTGAGGCTCCAGACCAGAGGTGGCTGCCAAATTCAACCGTGGGGCGCACTTGCGATTTGTACAGGGATTGTCTACATCGGATTTCAAATAACTCTATTTAAAGCCCAGTAAAGGCCGAGGACTTCAGTTAGTAATTAATAAATCTCTATAATATGAACAAAAGCAAAGCTTTAAACATCACATACTCTTATTCTGGTATTGTGGTAGAACTAGTGTCACCGATGCACATCCGGGAGATACGCAAAACGCCAGCTCAACATTTGTATACCCTTGACATTTTTGTTGTATGAGAATGGGTTGGTTAAACTTTAAACGACTCGTCCTTGTATTCAACAGCTCGGCTACGAAATTACTTGCTTGCTTATTATTGTTCCTCCTACAAAACGGGTCTCTTCAAGGATTTCTCCTTCCTTTCTTAAAAATACCTACCGCACCACATCCCTCAAATGCGAGCCTTGAGGGAAACCGCTCATGGATGGAATTAATATAAACTCAATTAAAAATCACCCATGAATGTTAAAGTGTTTATCCTGCCCCGAAAACACCATTCTGATCAACTTTTCATTCGAATTAAATTGAAAAAATGCTCTAGATTTCGCAGAACTGTTGCACTATTATCATTCTCATTACTTCCCAATTGAGAACTGGTTTCCTTCGTACTATAGTACAGTGTCATTACCTAAATTCTACGTCATTGGTGATCAGTAGTCTGGTCACTGATCTGATTCATCAAACTACCACACTGCGTAGTCTGGTGCAAACCTGATATTCCTGAAATGGTGTAATAATTGCGTCACCCTGGTTTGGGCAGTGTTTGTGGATTCCCAGAGGTATATTATTGATTCCCTTTCAATAGGTATTTTGTTGTTGTCAACCGTTAGTCATCTTTGTTTATCAATGTTTATGGGTTTTCTTTATGATTACGAAGAAGTTGTTATTGACATTCCTGTCCTTATTTATCAGGCTATTTTTTAAAAGTAGATAGTTGTGGTTGGCGGTTTATTTATTTCTTATATTTCATCTTTTCATATCGAAACGATTAATTTACAGAAATATCTATTCACCGATGATAATATTATTTGAATCCTTTTCTCCTGTCGTTATTTTTTTACTATAACCATTGCCTAGACATCTATTTTAACATTTTCGTGGATTAATTGAATCAGGAATCACCTCGATCAAAAGACATTAACTTGTTTCACAATTTTCTACAAATAGAAGGGTTAGGAAATCAGAATTTTGAAGTTCCCCCGTTCTAAAATCTGGCTCCTATTGCTGTTGTGTTGTTGATATGGAAGTCCCATAAATATGTATGAATTATTATTTAAGATTCTCGTTTGTCTTTTTACGTGTGTTGTGCAAGTTGAGAGCAAAATCAGGACATCACTGCTTCAAGGAGACCTCCACGTTATTAGTTGGCTTTGTTCCCATGTTTTTTTATAAACTTTAAATAAAACCAACGGAGTTTCTGAAATAGTTTTTGGTAGCTTTATCGTTTACACTAAAAGAAAATACACCGAGTAGATTCTGGTTCATCAATTTGGAAACATAATAAATTGCACGTTGGCAATGCATTTGAAGTGGTTTCCGCATATTTGTGCATGAGTCAAAATACCTGCAACTTTGTGTACATTGGTAATTTCAACACCTCGTTAATTCTATTTATTCTATCTGACGTTTTAACTTCCGTTGATTTAATTTCACATTTATCAAAGCAATCTCTTTTGATATATCGATGGCATTTTTTTTGTATCTCTGTAAGCTTATATTAAAATACGTCTCTTTTTTCGTGTTTTTTGTTGTTGTTATTGTACATCACACTTTTTGCGAGACTGGCAAAAACATATCAAAGTCTTTTTAAATTATTTATAAGCGGCGTCTGAAAATCGTATTTCCAGTTCAAATTTGTAATTTTTTTCAAGTAATCCAATTATCACACATAATAACTTTTGTTTTTAAGCCAAGGTTTCAAGTCCATTTCAGTAAGTTTAATTTATTGGCTGTGCGTTCAACATTTCAGCAATAATTCTACTAAACAAAAAAATGTGGAAGTGGGTTTGTATCTACTTTTAAATGGTTGGCGTTACTTTTCCATAATCAATCGCAAGTTTTTCAAATTAAGTTGTAACGTTTTATTTTTAAACTATGCTTTCGTTTTGGTATTTCAACTCGTAACAACGTTTTACTGTACAAACAGTCGCTTTAGCTTTAATTTTAGGTGCCCTTGAACGAAAATTGAGCTCAGTCACTTGGCTGAAATCGAAATTGTTTTAATATTTAACTTAGATCTCAGTCAGTTTGATTAAAGAAAGCGGCCGATTTTTCTGACTGTCTAAGATGTTTCTGGAATAATTATCTCAGATCTCAGGCTTAATCGTCTACATTCCTTTCCGTACTTTACTTTCTCTGAACCTTTTAAGCGCGTGAAAACTTTCATTCATAGCACGGTTCAAGGTTTCTTACTTTCAGGTTTAACCTAAATAGAAGAAAGGCCCAGAAACCATATAACGGAAGGTCCGTGCCAAAGGCAATGTCAAAGAAAGAAAGTAAAAAGGTTGCCTTTCTTTGGACAATATCAATTTCACGGGTTTGGACATCGGAAAACGGAAGCAAATATTTGAAGGCGAAAAACTGTCTCAATTTGACAAAATATATTGAAGGGGGTCTTGCCAAAAGTTTTGTACTCGGTCAACTGAATAAAATCTCTTTGGCAAAAGCAGACGATTTTCGTAAAATGGTAATTTAAAAACAGATTCTTTAGCGCCCGGATAAATGTCTTCCGTAGAATAACACTATACATTTCCTAGATTACAAGCGAAATTGATTGAAAAATTATGCAGGAGACGAAAGGTTTGAAGATTTTTCTGTTCTTTTTTAAACATTTCTTATTCCAAGGAGATATAATGCGCAATAAACGCTGATGTAATAGTAATAACTAAAATATTAAGAGGTTTAATTTATTAATATTTATTTCTGATCTCCCTATGTTTTGATGCAGCTTTTTATTTGAGATTTAAATGTTATAATGTTGCTCTGATTTTTCTGTATAAGAAGCTTATATGCCCAAATGTTGTTTGTAGTTACTTGTTATGTTTTTGACTCTGGTAACTTGTTATGTTTTTGACTCTGGTAACTTGTTATGTTTTTGACTCTGGTAACTTGTTATGTTTTTGGATATGTTTTTGACTCTGAGATCCAGCGTTAGTTAATAGTAAATAAATAATATAATTAGTTAACTATTGACGTCGCTTATCCAAGTAATGTAGATATACTTTTATTTCAAATCAGTTATACACTAACCAACATGCTAAATATTTATTTTACCTGATGCTTATTTACACGAGGCCAGTGTTTAGTAGCGATATAGTGGAAACCAAACCGTTTAGTTAATTTGAAGGGGCTGTCCTCGTTTTAGTTCTAAGTTATACTTTTCTCCTAAGTTTATACTTCTACCACGCAACATTACAAATTTATAAAGATAATATTTAAAAAAAATACTAGTGTGCTTTAGACCACGCTACTGAAGTAAAACTTTGCTGCTCTCTCTTGCTCCTACAGTGTGATACAGACAATAGGCCTGCACTGTGTCTTAGATATACGAAACGTTACTGGCTACGAAAAAAAGAGAGAAAGAAAATGTGTGCTCGCACCTCTCTCTTAATAACTTTAAAATAAAATAACTCTCTCTTGCCCCTACAGTAATATACGAAACATAACTCTCTCTCTTTCTATCTTCACTAAGTTATATCTCCTTCTCAACTTCCGTTCGCCTCGCCCGATTTCACTTTTCGTAACGCTCTCGTCACGCATTCACCATCTTACTCCCCAAGTCAAGCGTGCGTAAAGAAGTTTTATTTAAAAAAAAACAGATATCTAATAATAGTAAGTTAACGCTTAAGCTTAGAGTGGTTATTTAATCACTCTACTAATCCACTGACCTCTTACGAACATTATAGGGTATTTTGGTATTTATTTTAACTGTCATGGGTCACTTTTAGCAGACATGCGTAAAGACGTTTGAAACAAACATTATTTATCGTTTTTTTTGTGTTATTTAATTTTATAACCCAACGACATTTCCTAGGTCAACAAATACAAACACATGTATGAAGAATAGGTCCGCCGCACTGTGGTCCCACTGACCGATCCAACTGGACTTTATTATCTGCTTTACTAAAAAAATTATTACTCGTATATGAACTCTTGTGTTTATTGAACCAAAGTTATCAGTTTTTACGGCTTAAGTGGTTAGTCTTAATCTTCACATTAGAAGCCCGCCGAAAAATATTTCTGGATAAAAACTTTTTTAAGCTAATCTCCGGCATTATACTGAATCCGCCTATGTTGAAGGAAATTAACTTATATGTCCCTAACGCGTACATTCGTGGGAGATCCCACGCACTTTTTTACGCTCCGAAAGCGAGAACTTCTTCCTATCAGAATGCGCCATTAAACAGAGCAATTCAATTGCTAAATGAATCTGTATTGAGCATCGACATCTCCAATGTCACCTACAAAGAGTTCAGTAACTATCTTCTGACATACGTCACAAGATAGTGACACTACCCTTTTTTCTTTAAATTTTGTAATCTCCTTCATAATATTCTGGTGTATAACTATTTTATGGAGAATCTGAAAAATAAATAATTAATGATTCGGCAATAAACAACTTAAATAAACGTCAAATCTTACCTGTGAAGCAAAAAAAAACTGTTAATCAAAAAAATTCAAATAAGGTGTTATCAAGCGCAAGATATGCTCTGTATATGGAAATAATGATGCGGGGCCAAATGGGTTAAAAATTTTTTTTTGCAATAACTCCACACAGAAAGGAGGCCCTGAGGAAAATAATTTCCTTCAGAGCCTATGTCATCTGGGATGCTGTGTTTAAGGTCTTTTTGAGGAGAGGAAGAGACCCATGTTGTAGGAGGGAGGAAACACAGAAGCCGGCAAATCGTCCCATAGCCGAGCTGTTGAACTCAAGAACGAGTCGAAAAAACGACCCATTCTCATGTGACAAATGTCAACCGTGTACATATGTTGGGCTAAATGGATTTATTTGGACGTTAAATGGGTTTCTTTGGACGTAGCACGATAAATATGGCAATGGGGTATTTCCACAATTTTTTTTATTATTGAAAAAAATTAAGCAAAAAATTACGATGATAACGGAATTTTTATTTTATTTTTATGACGACGACTTAACTTTCTATAACGTTTTAAAATACGCCTTTTTAAAATGCCACCAAAACGATTGTTTTGCCACCAGTCACTCTATGACGTCACAGGCGCCTCTCATCATGCGATCGCCGCCTGTAGTGAGTCCGTAAGTTGTACTTGGTGTTATTTATTGACTTCCAGTTTGCTCGAATTATATCTTTATATTTATCCTATATTTTCCCACTTGCAAAACATGTATAGTTTGGTAGACATGTTTACAAATACTACAAGAAAAACCCAAAATAAGTGGTTTAAACGACCATTTCTAAGGCGACAAAAAATATCGACTGTGTACAATTGTTGGGAGTGCGTTTAATGTGTTTGACACCACCGCCGAAGGGTTCAATGACGCTAGGTCCTCGGAGCATCTTCTATTGAAATACCTGTAGAACAAGGACACCATTCCCATCTGAAACCTGCGCGCTAAACATTGCAATCCGTTTGTTAGAGAGGGAAATCTATCGAACGGACCGCCCGTTTATGCTTTCTGAATTTTCAAATATTTTGGGACTCTAGACCAAAGGTGGCTGCCAAATTCAACAGGTGGACTTGCGATTTGTACAGGGTCAGCAGTTGTGTACTATCTGCAGTATATATTGGCCCTATAGTACAGTAAGAAGAAGAAGAAGGAGGCTTCGATGGAGCCCCCGTGCCTTTTTTTCAGATTTAAATTTTAAGCTACAAAAAAAAAACCTTTCGTTATTGACTATTTAAATTCATAATTTAAACGTGGAAACACCTTTGTATACAGTCGTAAGATGGATATCTACACAATAATGACTGCCTCCGTGGTCGAGGGGTAAGGCTCTCGACTAGCAATCCCGGCGTTAATATGTATATGTATGTATATATAAATTGTATATATAAATTTTATAATAAACGTTTAAAAAATATATTTTTTATTTATTTTAAATCAAGACAAGAAAAGGGCAGGATTTAATTCTATTTTGTCAAAATATTGAAACCAGTATATAACGTATATAATATGAGAGTTTGTGTAAAAAAATGTTTTCATTACCATATCGTCTTAGAATCCCGAAATTTAAGGCTTAGAAAATTATTGTTATTCATTGTAGCGTCTATTTTAGGCAAGTTGTCGGATTACGCCGTTAAAAATACTACTGTCAGTCATTACAACTGAACAATATTATATAAAACAGTAGAAACATAACACAATCATAAACAATCATCTTAAATATGAAATAAAACCGTCCATAACCCCGAACAAGTCTAGGATATTTAGATTTTTGATAGTAACACGGTGATAAACCTCGGAACGGCGACTCTTGCGACGTCATGAATCGTACAAGCAGTTAAGGGCCGTTTACGTTTCGTTCCGTTTACGCGTATTTTGAAATCAATAATTATGAATGAAAATATCAAAATTAAACATTTTTAATGCGATAATCATGTTCAGAAAAATAAACTTTAAATCTTCCACATGTTTTTAGCGGTATTCCTGGTTTGTGGAAATACCCCATTCTGGGCCGATCTGTTCTGCTAAAGCCCTGCAATTTTTTTAATCAATGTGGAGGATTATTGGTGAGGATTGATTGGCATAGACTCTCCAGTGCGCCATATGAAAAATAGCGCCTTCCTCGGGAAGTCGCTCTTTATCACTGAAAAAATCATACAAAGATGTGATGAACGATGATGGTTCTAATTTTCTCGAATCTATTACTCGGACATATTTTTTTAACGTTATTAGTTCCACACCGGAGGTCCTGAGAAAAATAATTTGCCCCGTTGCCTTTGTCATGGGATGCTCTGTGTAGGGTCTTTTTGAGGAAAGGAATGGGAGGAAGTTCTGGGAAGGAAAAATATGTGAGGAATCTGGGGATCAGTGTGTCCAGGAGTGACGGACGCATGAATCAATTACTCCCATTAAGGTGCAAGGCGATGGGTCGAGAGAGTCTGACTCGAGAAATTAACTTATTACAAAATCAAAGTACATTCCCCGAGGTATGTGCCCATAATTCGCAAGTAATTTGCTTTGACAGTTAGTAGATGCCCACGATAAGGTGTTTGCACGGTGACTAATGGGGGCGGACGATCGGTTACTTGAGAATGGTACAATCATAAACATCTAGAAGCCCTAGCGGGGTCCGGAGTTACGATATCAAAAAGTTTTATTGGAATATAGGTAAGCAATTTATCAAATTATATAATACCCTTGTCAGATGCCAACTAGAGTATAATCCTACGTTATGGTCTCATCTTACAATATTCATTACGACAGCATTGAAAAGATTCAACATAAGTTCCTGAAGTTTATAGACTATAAATTGCATATTCCTGTACAAAATATTGATTATAATTACCTACTTGATAAAATGTCCCTATTAAAACTTTCAGAAAGAAGAATTAACACAGATTTAATATTATTACATAAAATACAATATTAAAAAATTGATTGTCCTGAATTACTTTAATTAATCAACTCCATATTCCCAAAAGATCTTGCCGACACTTACTAGCCTTTTACTAACAGCACCAGGACACTCTTACCAAAATTCCCCGATTCCGAGACTTGACAATCTCGGAAATAAATATTCTGATCTAGATATTTCACCTTAAGAATAACCAGTATAAACATTGTTTATTCCAATTCTTTTATACATATAGACACAAATAGTCGTGGATAAATTATCATTTTTACCAATGTATTTTATTTTATACTAGCTTTTCCCCGCGGCTTCGCTCGCATGGTATTACGGGAAATTACTGTAGCGCTTGCACTTATCAATTATCCTCCCTCCCCCCCACCATAACCCCCTCCGGCATTCCATACATTCATTCCCTTAAATTCAGTTTTCAAACATTTCGCCTGCCACCTAAATTTCATAATGCTTATAGCTCAAATAAAAAAAGAATTATCCGATTTTGATCATTCGTTCGGAATTTATGCGCTTACAAACATTTCGGATGTTTATTTTTATTTAAATATTTGGAAGTTTGTAAATATAATAAAAAATTACACTTTTTATTATTCAGTCTTTATAATCGTTACGAATTATATTTTTAATGTAGGAACTCTCATTTGACATTTATTCCAAAACATAAGCTTTTCCAAAAAAACAAAACATATTCTAATATTTGGATTTTCGGGATTAGTAGCCTGTAGGTAGGGGCCGAGTACATCTATCAGCATAGAGCCCATAAATATATCAACATCGTTTCCATGGAAACTATTTTTTTCTGACGTTAGCAAAAACTCGCTTTTGTTAGCGACAGAAAACGTATAACAAATATAATATTTTAATATTTATAATTTCATAACGCCAGAGCTTACCATCATATACAAAATATAGTCTTCGCATATAATTTAGCTTTCTATTGGTGAAAGAATTTTCAACGTCCTTTTTTGGTTAATGCGTGAAAGCGTCATAAACAAACTCGAGCAGTTTCGCATTTATAATATTAGTATGGATTATATGCTTTTGTTGTTACATTTTTTTCAAAGAAAGTAAAAGCCCATGAGGACATTACGGCACTTCTTAAATAAGTAAACAAATAAAACATGTAATTTTATAATTAAATGCAGTTGGTTTTGCTCTTCGGGCGTCAGTGCGCTGTACTGAAATCATTCGATCGTTCTTCATTTTCAGTGCAGGCAATCCGGCCGTTTATTTTATTTTTATTTGTGTTCATAGTTTTCAATTACTTTCCTCACTACACATAGTCTATTCCGAGACAAGCACAATTTTAAAAGTGTCATTGATCTATTCAACGACACTTTCAAAATTGTTTAAATCTTTAAACCTTACATTGAAGAATGCAGTTTATGTTTGCACATCGTTTATCTCACTTAATGAGACAGGTAGTTTATAAACATATAAATGCTTGGCCGCTAGCCAATTTCTGTAGCGAACTGTGCACTTTTTAAATTGATCTACGAAAATAAGCTTTTGTTTATAATACAAGTAGTATAGAATAAATATGAAAACAATCTTTTAGGCCTTGATGTTGTAAACAAGATATTAAAGTTATTCAACAGCTAATAATTTTAATATTTAAACCGGATCTTAATTCCCAGAAGAAAACCTGTTTACTTTAATTTTGATAACGTTTCCATCATATTGTTTCGCCTGTTATAATGTTGATCTTAATTATATTAATACTTCTGATTTCTTCAAGGTGAGTGAAAACTCGTTAAGTAATTAGTCTGTTTTCTTTTCTTCACAACTTTTCTTTTTGTTTCTCTCTGGCGTTCCACTTTCGTCCGTTTAAATTTTAACGCATTTAGTGAGCACTGTGTAATATATCTGACAGGTAATCCCTCATTTTTATTTTAGTAAAAAATACTTCAAACATTTCAGAAAAACAAAACTTTACTTTATTTGAATTTAACATCTGCTTCCAAAAGTTTGTCTACACTGAAGAGTTATACCCACATGCCGGAATAAGTGTGCTGTGGGAGTGTCCCTTTGCCGTATGCTCATTTTTTCCTTATTTTAGGTGAAATGGATCATAAAAAATGACATTTTCAAAATATCGAAATTCTTTCTTGAAAAGGTAATCAATTTCATAGCCCTATATAGGTCTTATCCTTATAAGTCTTATCTAAACTGGCGGCATCGTCGTGTACTACAGTTAACATTATGTGGGGGGTTTAGAGGGCAAACCCCAATCGGCAGGAGAATAATGATTAATAATGTAAGGAGTGGAGTGATTAGGACGGTCGTTGCAAGGGGAAAATGAAAAATATACAAAAGAAGATCGTTTTTATATTTTTTTATTATTAATTAGCGATTTCCCGGCATGCGTTGCAATGCCATATTCAAATAAATATTTTTTCTCCCTGCATGTCCTTTCCCGTGCGTCCCCGTTCCCCTCCCGCGCCCCTTCTTCTCCCGCGTTCACCTTCCACCTTCCCGCCTTCCCCCTTGACTCCCTCGTTCTTCGTCACCCCTCCCACCTTCGTTATCCTCCCCCTCCTGCCTTCCCTCTCTGCCGCTTAAATATATGAAATACACACATTTTCATTTAAACTAATTTCATAACGCCAGAGCTTATCATTATATACAGGGTTTCCAATAAGAGGTGTTATTTTGATATTCAAATAATTTCAATGCGTTGTTGAAGCGTGTATCGTTCCATTTTTATTAATGGCATAGTTTCTACTTGTCAAATGTCAAAATAGCACCTCTTATTGGAAAACCCTTTATATAGAAACACCTTCTGCTAAAATGCAATTTTCTGTAAAATTTTTGAGTCAATCCATCGTTTACTTCCCGAGGTTTGCGGACTCAAATATACGGAAACTAATTTTTTTATATAATTATATTTTCTCATATATATAGATTGTATTTAACTTAACATTAAAACATTTTCTAATATTTCTCAATTGTTTGTCTGCAAAATCTTGTAACCTATTTGCAATATTTTTTCCTATTTTTTTAAACCTAACTTTAGTATACGAGTCATCCCGATGAAGAGAATATTGTTCTCGAAACGTGTTGATTGTGTGTCGAACAAAGTAATTTCACTTCAATACATCAATTTTGTTTAAAGACAGTGATTATAGATTACACTTCTTGTCTGTTCGGGTTCATTGATTTACTTGGCTATCTTACTAAAAATAAACAATATTTTATTAAATATACCAAACTCGATTCAGAAATCGATTGTCCGATTGATTAGACAGACATCTCCGAAAAATCAAAATTTGATTTGATAAATATCATGTAAAAGTGTACCCCATATCTGGTACAATACTCAGATTACTCATAAACACCGCGAAATTATTTATACTGCAGAAAAACTTGTACTAAATATTGTGGTTTTCTGGGCCATTAAGTAGGATATTTTAACCCTTATTTTACCCGGTGGAGTCCCCAGGACTCCCGGAAATAAAATCGTAAATTTAACATGAAAAAAACACTTTTTTAAATGAAATGCTAGTTATAATGGCATAGGTTTTTACTTAAAATTATAGAATCACAGCTTTTTATTAAGGAACTTCTAGAATGTGGCACTTTTTGTAAGAAAATTACGAGACCTAACTTCTAGTCTCAAAATTTCAAAAACAAAACAATTTTTCAAAGCAATTTTTAAAGAAATCTAACAAAAACATAATCAATTCTTATAAAAAGCAAAAAAAGAATGGTTATGTTCTTTTGCTTTTTTGTTCAATACCGTCAATAGGCTAAAACTATAACACTATAACTCCGGTGGGGTCCCACGGACTAATTGATAATAACTAACAATTCCAAAAACTAACGATTTTATGAACGCTGAAAGTTTTCAATGGAGGACCTACCGGGTAAATTAAGGGTTAAAATGTCATACTAATGTAACGGTATTTCTTGGCATATTTAATATGTAAAGTACAGACATGTGTAAAAAACAGAGTGTGCAATTCATACGCGGTAGAAGTGAAACCTTCAGAAGACTAAAGTAGACGAGAGTGGAGAGTCTACGAAGCACCGCACAAAGAGGTTACAAAAATTGATTATACGATCTCAGTCTCACGCATGCTAAATCCTATAGATGTATGTGTTTGTCTCTTTCGCTATTTTTCGTTTCATCGACTTTCAAATCAGAACGGTGCTAAAGAAGATACGTTTTTAGATTTTCACGGCCAAAAGTATTTTCGTTATTTGTTTTTGGGGTGTTATGCCCTTTTGCGCTACCTCCTTCTTTAGCCAACGTTTTGGACAGTGTTACAGTGTCCATCATCAAGGCAGACGTATAATTTAACAATTACACATCTGCCCTGATGATGGACATAAGGTCTTCGTTAAATGCAGGACAGCGTTACAGTGTCCATCATCAGGGCAGATGTGTAATTACATTTTAAAATTAATTGTAATTACACAATTACTGATGATGGACACTGTAACGCTGTCCAAAACGTTGGCTAAATAAGGAGGTAGCGCATCACGGCATAATACCCCAAAAACAAATTAAGAAAAGAAAATGTGTTAAAGAAGTTTTCACTTCAATAATATTTGATTTATGGTGAGTTATATCTCAAAATATAGTTTTTGGAAATGTCTGACTAAAAACTGGACGTTGATATGTATATAGGCTGTGAAATTCTGATTTCAGGCAGTAATTAATTGTCAAATCAATTGTCGAATAACAAAGTATTTAAAGATTGCACTAGAGAAATTTTGTTTTCCAATCTCTTCCACCTTGGGTTACAGACGTTTTTAATGTCGATGTATCCAACAAAGGCGCCCTTTGTCTGGTCACACGACCTACCTACCAAATCACGATCAAACAGGTGTATTACCGTACCTACAGTACATCGAGTACACACTACAGACAACAGAATACAGAGTACAGGCATTCTTTCATTGACACAGTTCCCCAGTTTCAGCGTTAGGAACTGCTTGTTTAGCAGTTGGATCAAGCAGCCATGGCCTGGTCATGAATTTCTAGAATGTTCCTTCGGTGTTGCATCACGCGCTCGTAAAAGTGAGTCTGCTACTTGCAGTGCCGATATTCTGGACTTGTATGTAACTTTTGTAAATTAAGTAGGCAATTCGGCTCTGGGCTTTTAATCTAGGAGTAAATATTTAAGTGTTGAATAATCTTATCGTTCTCTTTGACCCTTTCAGACCGTGTGTATTTTTGAAAATACCTAGATTTCTCGCTATCTAGAGCGAATAGAAATTGGCAGTTTTCGTTTTCCAACTGCTGTTATAACTGGCTTTGCACGCTATTTTTTAAAGAATTTTTGCTGTAAACAGCAGCCATTTTAGATTTTGAAAGGTGATTTTTGCATTTGATATCGATCGATTTTTTGTAACCAAATTTTTTGTGTTGCAAGTTTTGAAGGTATTTTTTCAATGTTTATTTTTCATTTAATTTTTTTAATCGAATGAAATGTTACATTTTTGGTATACAGAGTAAGAATTATCATTTTATGTGAAACACTTCCTTTTTTTCAAATGAAAGTAGCAGTAACTTCTAAACTATTGAAAAAAATTAAATAACTCCATCAATTGTAGTCCAGTGTCAAATATGTTCTACCACTGCCAGTTTTAATTCAGGTCTGAAAGGGGTTATCGCTTCTACAAAGAGATCAAAGAAAATAATTAAATTAAAGGTAATTAGGCATTATTATACGTTTAGCGTGGCCAAGTATTTGTCGTAGCTAAATTAATTAACCACCCGGACCCATAAGCTTTTTAAGCAACCTACAATATTACCTGACGTATGTAGTAATGACATATGAGGCGTAGCTCACTTATTAACATGACTTCAATTTGCATTTCAACTGAAATTAAGAATTCACTCTAACGTTTTCTAATTTATTTATCTAATTTATTTTCTAATTATTTGTCTACAAGTAAAGGGTTAGGATTTTTTAATGTTAGCTCCACACAGGAAGCCTCGAGGAAAATAATTCCCCTCATGTCATTTTTGGGGTTTCTGTGTGGAGGTTATTTTTAGGAAAGAAACGAGAGGAAGTTCTGGGAAGGATATGAGGATTGGGTGGGAATTTGGGGCTCATTTTGTCCAAGAGTGACGGATTTATGAATCTATCCCTTCCACTGCATTGCAAGATGATGTTCCGAGAGAGTCCTGTTGTAGAGTTCAAAGGGTCTCTCTCAACCAGTCTCTCTCTGGGTTAGGTTAGGTTAGCCGCAGTCCTGGATTTATTTAGAAATAATATTAACAAATTCTTCAAGTTACGTGATAAAACTAGTGGTTTTCATAATTAATAATAGGTAAAATTATTTATTTCGCTTTTCTCGTCGTATTTTCACCCCAAAAATATTAATTTTATCTGTTTCCTTCCAAACAGACGGAATTGAAATATGCAAAACCGTAATATCCTTGAAAGAGTGCCTACAATTATAAAAAATTCTAAGCCGTCCTGAAGCTTTGTTAGGTGATTAAATATTCTGCGGTTAATTTTATTTAAGTAATTCGTGTTTCAAAGAAATTTGCTACTTCACTTCAGTGTAATAAATCCGTTTCCTTTTCAATGTTGCCTACAAAGCACAATGCTGAGATTTCCTTTGTATTGCCACTCGAAAGCGAAATCTGAATGATGCTGAACCTCTAGATTATGTTATAGTATTTTCTTCACATATTCAACTAAGACAGATGGTATTCTATGCGTATGGTATTTTCGGTGCCACAATACGGTGTTCGCATTGTTCCCTATATAATTGGTTACACCGACAATTCTGAAGGCGTGAATATTGGGTTTTTGTACACACAAAGTGGGTAGATACTCGTACGTAGATAACTGACGGTTCCATTCATACGAGCTGCTTGATTAATGATTTGACACGAGCGTCGAGCACTGAGCAGTTAGCAGTTAGCAGGCTTGTTGTGGGTTCATTAATTAACCCCGCGAAGGATATCTTGTGGAAATGTAGAAGTTACGTCAGCCACGTGATATGATAAAGACAAAAGAAACAATTAGGTGCTTACGCGAGATTTTCTTCAAATTCTTAGTAAAAATACCTCTGCATTAACCTCATTATGAATGCTTTTAATCCCATTTGCAAAAGAAATTAAAGCGGTACACAATCCTAATAATTTTTGTTTGCTCAAAACTCATATTTTAATCATTTCCGGCGAATTCGTAACTATAAAAACTTTTTTACTCCAACCGATACCTGGGGATGTAAGTTCTTCATATTTATATTTAAAATTAATAAAAACAATACATTACAATTAATATATTTTACGTACAACTATTTTAAATCTTTATAACCAGTTTTTCAACTTTAAAGTTAGCGGTAAGCATTAGATTTTATTTTTCTAGACGATGAATTGATAACTTCGGGAGGTATTCATTTAGAAACATCTTAAATATTTGTAACACGTTCTTCAGAATTAATTAAAATGAACGCGGCGGAAAGGTCGAATCTCCAGGCCCGCTAGGGCGAATTCGACCGTACGTTCGTCTAATACGCCGTGCCGCGGGCGTATATTTGTTTACATGCTTTCTTCACTTACGACTTTAAGATTTCCATATTATTTATCTTCTTCTTCTTTTCTTTGATATGGCAAATTCGACAGTAGGTCCGTCCAATACACGGGTTGCGAGTCGCAATTTGTATACACGGCTTCTTTACTTACGTCGTTAAGATTCTGAAAATATTTTAGGGCCGTCTTAAACAATTCGTCTATCTGATGAAAACGACAAACAGTTTTTATCTAGGAGAGCATTTTTGTCTGATTTCGTTCATCACAAAGTACGTATCGTTCATCACTAGTAAGTCAGGTTACGAGAAATAATTATTGTGTTTCTTCTGATGTGTCTTTAATTGTACCAACTACTGACCCTGTACAATTCGCAGGTGCGCCCCTAGGTACTACCTCTTGTTTGGATAACCAAAATTCCCGAAAAAACCCTATTGTTGCTGTATTTATAAAATATTTTATTCCTTCCTTAACCTCACACTTTTTTCTCTTGTTTCAGGTAAGGCATTATTTCTTCTATAATTCTTATTTGGTAAGATTTTGGCGTTGCTGGTTCCAAAGGTGAGTAACGTTTAAGTGTTCGATAAATTATCGGAAAAAAACCCTTAATAAGCGGATTGCAATCTTTAGAGCACAGGTGTCAGGTAGGTACTCTGTCCTTATTCTAACGGTATTACAATGGAAGATTCTCCGAGGAACTAGCGTCGATCCCTTCGGCAACGGTGCATAGTCAGGAAACACGCCAAACACGCGCCCAATATTGCGACGGTTGACGTATCTCACATGAGAACGGGTCGCTTCTACGAATCGTTCTTGTGTTCAACATCCCGGTTGTGGAACGAATTGCGGCCCCCCTTTTATCCCCCTCCTACAATTTTGAACTCTTCGAGATCCATGAAAAAGATCCTACACAGCATCTCAGGTGAAAAGACCCTGAGGAAAATTATTTTCTCCATGGCCTCCTGTGTGGAGTTAATGCAAAAAAAGTATTTTACTTGAATTCAACGTCATAAAACTTCCGATTTAATATGAATATCTGCGTATATGTAAATCCTTAGCATTTATTAAGTACTTACTTTAATTTCATTTGTTCAATAATGACTTAAAATGAGTCATTGCAGTAAATTTATTGTTAAACAAGCGGGATAACAGATCTCCCACATAATGGAGTATCTACTGTCTCTATTTAGTTTCTCAGCAAGGTTTAACCGGTAATAAATCAATTTAGACACCTTCACGAATTATGATTTAGATTCGTTTAAATATAATAAATATATAAATATGTCATCTCAAAGTGGTTCAACCACAGTTTGAAAATGGTCTTGTAAACCGAAACAACTGTAACAAAAATACATTCTAAAATACTTGCAGTACTTGATAATAAGATTATAAAATTTAATTTTAGTTAAATTAAAAAAAAAAATATTTAAAAAAACTTTTTTTTACTTTATCTCAGTTTTTTTTTAAGATTAATTTATTTTCGAACAGTTAACACTTTTACCTGAAAATGTGCTTCTCGGATCGGATTATGCTTCTACCAATCATTAAATTGTGTCACACCTTCGTCTCTCACATGCCTCACCTCAACCTATTTCACTAACTAAAACTAACTAACCATCACGCCGTTTCCCCGCAGGGGTAGGCAGAGAGGACGGACCGCCACACAACTCGATCTTGGCACACACTCCTTGCTTCGTTCACATTCATACATCGTCTCATACATGCTCTTCTGTTATTCTGACTCTTGACATCGCCCGACTCAAGTATCTGATTCACTTGGTCGTGCCATGTCTTCCTCGGGCGTCCCCGACTTCGTCTACCATTCACATTTGCGTCATTACGTTACTTTATTTATTTCTATCATCAAAAATACCGTTTTCGAATATCTGTGCGTGCCTTACTAAAACCAACTGTATTGTTTGATTTTCTTTGCATAACTTTTTCATCTTTTGATTGAAGGTCAACGATTGGCTATTTTCGATATCTTTCGCTTTGTTCTATGTGCACCGCTCTACACACTATTTAACCATTGAACTATGCGCCAGTTGATGTGTCATTTCAGTTATGCGTAACGATCATTAATCAAATACGTCTTGCAATAGATTGAATCCGAATTCCAATGACTAAATTAGTAAATATTTTCTTTCTGATTCATTCGTTAGTTTAAACAGTTTGGTCAAATTTCTTTGAGATGTGCTGGTACGTTTCTATTTACCTATCAACATCACGGTTCAATGTTCTTATCTTGTCTTTTGTCTGTCAGTTAAATTCACTTCTGGAAGTTAATGAATACTTAGTAACAAAGTTTTTTTATTTTCAAAATACTGTTTTACACGATTTGACATTGAAAGCCTTCAAATGGTTAAGCGTATTGGTTTAAAAAAGTCCTGTTGAATGCGTTATTTATGGTCCTATCTTCCGAAACGTAAGAGTTCGTCTATTGGAGAAGAATTCAACACCGAACCCTTGCTACTCTTTGGGACGACCACCATAAAGAATTTTCTCCTTAATTCTAAAAACTTTTAAATTGAAAACCTTCCAGCTGGTCGCCCCAGATTAAGATCGTCATCGTCTCCAAGTAAAGGGTTCACCTCTATGTAATAGTGAGGGCTTCTATCTTTTGGGATCGAAACGTTGTTTGAAAGAGCCTTAGCCATGTAACGTAATCAGATCTAAATAGCCAGTTGTAACAAACCATCTAATTCTTATGCAGATTTCCGAGATTGTATAGATTAGTTCTTCGTTTTGGAATACTTTCTCATTCCCGCGTCGCTTCGTCTCTTACTTATTAGGGAAGGGATGCTATTGGTCGCTCAGGCTTACAAATGTGATCCCTGGAAGGTAAAAGATGAAGTTTCAGCGCCAGAGAACATGTTGCTTCCCGGTACCTACCGTGCTACTCCAAGTGAATCTTTGGCAGGAATGACCCAAGAAACGCTTCGTTAACAGTCTGCTTCGGAGTTCAGCTAACCCAGAGGGAGAAAATACTCGTTGTAACCCTTTGGGGCCATCCAAAATTACGTCACACGAATTTCATGATTTTTTTTACCCCATCCCATCCCTGTCACACATCGCCACATTTGTAAGACCCCCTCCCCCCTAGTGTGACGTCACATTTTTTGCAATTTTATATCTAAAAATAATCAAAACAGTAGTTCAAAATTTATTTTTTATTTTTATTAAAAATATTTAGATTTTTACATGTGACATCACAGAGCTGATGACCCCCCATGCCCCTTGTCACACAATGTCACACTTCTCTACTCCCCCCTTCCCCTTAAGGTGCGACGTAACTTATGGATGGCCATTAAGTTTCCTTTGAGAAGACTTGTACATGTATAACCTGTTTCTCAGTGAACCCATAAAGTTATTGTTAAAGTATATTGTACTGTCGTGCTATTGTTGTACTGCTGTACATGTTTGTTATACTTGCAAATCGATTGTTAATGGTGATCCCCGTTAAATTGTACATATTTTTAAATAATCCCGATGATGCACAGTTAAATTCTTTATCATCTTCCCGATATCTTTCTTCTCATTTCGACCCAGTTGGTTATCGTCAACGGCAATGGCACATCAGGAAGTATAATAAATGGTCCTGACTTTTTGTATACACTTAATTTATTGCAACTTATGGCACTACGAGCTACGAGTAGGTACTTTATTATACTCAATGAAAATCATCTTTGGACGACAATAACATTCCGCAGCGAGCTTCCAAGACAAGAGTGATTGATTTAATTGACGACATCAAATAATATTATTGGTGTATTGATGAAGATATTTTGCAGCCAACCACTAATGTTGACAAAGTCAGACAGACTTATTACAGACAGAATATTGATGAATAATTTTAATATACACGCTGTAATATTCATAATTTTATGAGTGTTTGTATTGACATATACATTATATTACTTTATACATCTGAAGCAACTCATTCAATCCGTATTATCCAATCATTGACGAAGATAATACCAACAATTCTCAAATATAATATGAAAGAGATGAAGACACAGACAATAAATTGGTAACGGTCGCAATTGGGAAACGAACCCAGATCCTTTAGTCTTACCGGGACTGGTGTTTCTACCAATTTATGGTTATTGCCGCCTAATTACGTTCTGTCATTTTTGCCAATCTCAAATTCCGTTTTTCAATTACTGGCATTATTAATTTTTTATCGGTCCGATTAATTTTAGTAGACTGAAAGCACCAATATTATTTGTACTTGTTTAGGTAAACGTACGATGTATGTATTTTTGTGACTTGCTATAGCAAGCTGCCTGTAGCCAATAGACATTTTTGTTGTTGGGTCGTATTCTAAATATGAAGAAAGTGGAGAAGGAAAGGAGTTGGGAAAAGGAAGGTTAAGAATTACCTTTCCGTTTTTCGCATTTGGATTATCTTCTCCATGATAGTTTCCATATTCCTTTCCAAATAACTAGCTTAACCCTTTCCCAACATCTTATGGGAATGTGTAAAATTCGCCATGGAGGCAAAATTTCGAACCTATTTAGGGTAGCCCTCATAAATTTACAAATTTTTTTGAATCTCTGGTTTTCACTTGACTTCACTTTTTCCAAACTTTATTGTCTCTTGTTTTGTTATTGCTATTTTCAATATTTATTCTTTAATAATTCATACGTATTGTTGTACTCGGTTGGTATTCATTTTGTTTTTTTTTCTTTCATTATCATGTTTATTCTTCTTAGTTTTTTTATAATCTCGGTCTGCGGTGTAAATTATCAGTAAAATATAGTGTATTCAATGAAAAAAAAATCGATAAATACTTTTTTAACGACCTGTTTAATTCTTTCTACAATTACGTAAATAAAATCTTAAATTACTTAATTTTCAAAATAGATATTTCTGATTCATTCTATATCGTGTTACATAATGATTGTTCAGTGATTTGGGTGGTCGATGTCAATAATTGTTGCCATTGTTTGTTTTCTTGGCGGGCTTAACAAACAAAAAATTCTGGCTCATTCTGTCCAAACGATAAAATGACACATGTCAAACATTAACACTACTTACTGAACGTTGATAACGTTATCTAAGGGTTTTCCGGTCACAAAAACAAACATTTGATGTTTTGTTAATTATTTGGGCTGTGTGCAATATGTGCATTGTTTCGATTGCTTCCGGTCCGTGAGTCGTCACAGTTATATCTACTAGCAGATAAAACCCTGCTTCCATGGGTTTTTTTTACTTCTAGGCCCTGCAGGCGGATTTATGACGTTCTTTGCCCAATTTCGTTAAGTTCCCTGATATTAGTGTTTCGCCCCTTTGTATTACAACAGCAATTATTAGAATCTGTGCAAAAATGTATAACAGTAATTTCAAGTAAATTGGTTCAGTAGAACTTGTGATATCGTGTCAACCGTCTCGAATAAAGAAGTTTTGGGAAACGCGTTTAAATTTTGCTCTATTTTAGTTAGATTCCGTCTAAACCGGTCGAACTAAAATGGCTCTAACTGAAAAATAATTCGAAAAGGATTTTTGAAAATTTACACCATCGAAATATGAAGAAATATTTATTTTTTTATTTTTCATAGCCTGGAATATCCCCTTAAACCGTGCTATTTAAATATGTTCGACCAGTCAGTGGTTGAGTGGGCATCGCGTTTGGGTCCCATCCGGGCGTCACGTGTTCGATTTCTCGGCTGGCTAAGTCCTCCATCACAACACAAGCAACATTTTCGGTTTTCTGTGGTGGTAGTAGGAGATTTTCAAACATTGTTGGGTTATTCGTAACCCGGGAATGTTTGTATTTCTTTAAAAAAAAAATGTTAATATTACACATTAATTTATTTACGGAAAATATCTTTAGCAAGAAATTTTCCCAATTTTTTAGGAGATAATGCGAAATAAATGAGATTTTAACTTCGTAACCGCGATACAAGTGAATAATTGCTGTAATGTATCATACTTAGTGTGGAAATATGTTTCACGGTGGCTTCTGGCTTATTAAATTACCTAAAGTAGAGGTTATTAGGCGGAAGACGTATGTAGATTGTATAGTGGGTAGTGTTGCGAGCGCGTGCTATGACTGATAATGTCTTTATTGAATGTGTAATTACTAATTTATCTAGTAATGATGTGTTTACATATTAACGATAACACGGCATCGGGACTGTTGGTTCAATATACCATAAGTATTGATATTTCCCTGCATTATGAGTAATATATTATTCCGTTTAGGCTATGGAATTATGTAGATACTACTGGTATAAAATTTAGTTTATATCGCATCAATGTTTTTCAGCAAACGCGTTGTGTAACTGTGTACCTAATGAGGTAGGTAAGGTTTTTTTATACATAAGCTCCACGCAGAAGGCCCCGAGGAAAACAATTTTTGTCGGGGCCTATGTCATCTTTGGGGGCGTTATGTGGAGAATCTTATTAGGGAAAGGAAGAAGAGTAGGTTCTGGGAAGGCACGAGGAGTGGGTTGGAATCTGGGGGTCAGTGTTTCCAGGAATGACGAACGTTCGAATCCATTCCTCTTACTGCGGTGCAAAGCATTGGCTTGGGAGGGTCCGGTTGGAGAGGTCAAAAGGCCTCTCCCAAACAGTCACTCTCGATCTGGCCCGCCACGTAGCAGGTGGGCAAACATTCCGCCACACCCCATGAACCCGGGTCGGATACCCCTGCTGTATCATCAAAGCACTTGTGGTGACCTATGGCAGGGGAGTTAGTTATCCAATAAATGGTTTCCGGGCTGTGGTACCCATACCTGCTTCCCAAAATTAAATTGTAGGTGATACTTTGAATTAAATTACGTAGCAAAAAGGAAATCAATAAATTAGTACAATTAAATTATAATATCGTGAAAATATTCATTACTATAATAAAGTGGATTTATCGGCAATTAAAAAATTTGAATTGAATTGAAATTATCGATCTTTAGAATTATTATTATTATATTATTTTTTTGCTAGTAGTTACTACCCGCTTTCACCGAAGACTTACGCCACTTTTTATTTCTTATTTAACTATAAACTGTAAAAGGCAATATGGAATCTTTTATAAATTGAAATAACACAATAATTTTGTTTGAAACCACGATTTATTTAATTTTTTCTACTACCGACCGGTTTCGCTTTACATAAGCATCTTCAGGGTATAAAAATTAAACTGATCAAAAATATGCATTGAAAAAAAAAAGGAATCTTTTATATTTAAAATAATGTAGCGAAGTGAAAACGGTCCGTTGACCTGGAACTACAAAACAGACAAACTGTGCGATTCCTTGGCGCGCGACGGATTTTGTGTCACGTGATTAAGTCAGTGCCATCGAGCAACAATGTTGTTGATACTCGTCATTACTGCGTTATTATGTGTGTATTGTGTTACCGCAATCGTGTTAAATAAACAGAGTGATGAAACTATTTTAAATAGTGAAGTTTAGTTAGCGACAGCACTGACTTCATATTGGCGATTGGCGCTCGGTACCTACTCTAGTCGGCCTTGGTGTGCAATTTTCACGACGCCAGATATTTTCGTTCTAAAGTTTTTCATGAGCTCTAAAACACAGTTGCTGATTAAAATTGTTGTTGATTAAAGTAATTGTCTTCAGGAAGTAAAAATAAAATCAAGAATGTTGCAACGAGGCAATAAAATTATTTTATTTTATTATTCATTCTTCAATTAAGATAATCCGTTTAGTATAATATTTCTCGGGTGTCGTTAAAAAATAATATTGGGTGCACAGATAAGGGAGACTTCAAGGCAATACTTATTTAAGTAGGCACTATAAATTAATAGTAGTAGTACAATGGCGTCCATTAAATTATAACTTCATTCGAGCTCCTAAGTACTGCACTACATCATTACATCAATATATTCATGACCCATTGAAAAGAGATCAATTATTTTTATTTAGGTTCGTCTCTGGTGATTCGTGGTCAAACAACACTTGTTGAATAATTCACTAAATGCAGTGCTTGATTCGGACAAATTTACCAACCGGAACCAATGACGTTGTATATATACTGTAGACGCGGGGTAGAAATCTCAAAATGGGAAGCCAAAAGTAAGGTAATTGTACTAGTCTCGATTTCTAGCACTTCAGTTCTAAACTAGAGGTGGGCGTTTCTGTTCTTTTTAAAAAACGAAAACGAGCTGTTATTTGTAAAACGCCAACAGTTTTCCCAAACTGTTGGAAAAAAACAGGTTATTTTTAAGGCAGTTGTATGAAATAGCAGTTAGCACTGTTACTGTTAACAGTTTAGCAGTAGCGTTTCTGGGGGTGTATCCAGAATCTGTATCTGTCCATAGCAATAAAACCCTTACCCTGACTATTGCCATTAAAATTACATTATGTGAATGGTATTTTAAAATATTTTTCAAAGCGGCCGAATTCATTTATCAGAACATTATTCATTTACCATGTTTACCCTGATATGTAATTAAGAGCTCTTGGAAACATAACAAATTTTTATTTAATTAATAATAGGTAAGAGGGCTAATGTTATTTCCTTAAAATAACAGTTGCCTCTACTGTTCTGAGAACAGAAGAGATAACAGAAAACAGCGGAATACCTTTGCATTATTTGATTTCAATTTTTCAACCTGTTTAAAAATAACAGGTTGCCTTCTCGCTCTTTGCCAGTATGCCCCTTCAGTGTGAAACGTTAAGCTAATGTTATTTCCTAAAATAACAGGTACCTCTACTGCCTCTTCTCACTCACACATAATGTTAAGGCGCTAGTGCGAGAGGGTAAGATACTATTTTTTATTGATGAGGTACTGTTTTTCTCCTGCAACAAATCTATCTCACTCTCACATATTATTACGATGTTAGTGCGAGAGGGTAAGATAATGTTTTTCGTTTGGAGCGGTTCTGTTTTCTGTCTCATTCACTCTCGCGCTTTCGTGATATAAGATAGAAGAGTCAACAAAACGGACAAACTGTTAGTCCGGATTATAAATAACTGTTTGGGCATTTTAAATTCCAAACGTGTTGTGCAAACGTGTTTGTCGTTTTCGGACTCACCACTATTCTAAACTGCTACGCTTCGAGTAAGGTCGTGTCTTACCAACAATTACCAATAAGTAATTGCATTTTAAAAAGCGCCAAAATGTCCTCCTGTGATGAGAAAATGTTGTAATTACACGGCAAATAGTAGTAAGAGCGAAGGAATAAGATTTCGTGTGTAATTACACGCAAATTACTTTTTATTATCGATTATTATAAATATTACAATTGATTTTCATGTTCCCGCCCGCGGTTTTATGCGTCATTAGAGAAAATTCAAGGCCTACTAAAGTAAAGGGTCTGGACGCGCAACAGCCAAATTACAAAGTCAGTGCCGTCGCTAAGTAAAATTTGTTGTTAATAATAGTCTTATAATGACTTATATGATTGGGATAAAACAACATACAAATCAGCAGTAAAAGAAATACAATCAACGCCATCGGCAAACTATCGTTGTTCATTATAGCTTGAAAACTTGACATTTCAAAATTCGACTGGTGCCCAGGCCTCCTGCTTTAGTCGACCTTGAGGCAGTATTTGACGGAACTTTTGAATTTCGAATACGAAAATGCCGCCCGCGTTTTATATTTTGTTTCGTTCATATGCACGTTTTCTTTAAACGTCTAACTCTATCCTAAATTAATAACTTTTGAATTAAGAAATTATTGAAAATCGCTGAAAACAAAAGAGTGTTGCTTGATTGCCACATTAAATTTTGAGTTTGTGAGACTATGGCGCGTCTATATATATGTATAACGTCATTGACCGGAACGGTGGTTTAGATCAATAGATACAGTGTTGCATTTCTGTACCTAATCCGAAAACTAAAATGATCCACAGCAAAAATTTTACGAAATGGGATCAACGACAGTGCACTGAAGTAAATTACTGGTGTAATTGCCACGTGTGACCATATTTAGAGTTGCTAGATTTGGAAAGAATTCATGACCGGTGAGAGAGTAATGAAACCAATGACTTAGGTTTAAGGAAACGCCTAGACGGCTACAACACGACAGTTCGTATAGTCAGATGAAGTGAACGGAGGTAGAAGAATCGAGGGTATATGTGGAACAAGTCTATTGAAGAAGAGGTCGGGCACTGGATATTAAGTTAGCCCCACTAGCTAATTTGTTCGCTTTTATAGGTCTAATAGAAATAATTGTGTCTCCCTTACGGTCAGGGAAAGAGCAAACTCCACGCTATTCAAACCTAAAGATCTATCATAAATAATTAAAATTTACACCTTTACGAAACCAATGTTTCTGACCGAAATTTGAAAAAAAAAAGAAATTTCGTGAATTTAAAAAAAAATATTTTTACAAGAAACGTCAAACAGTGAGGTGATGATGACATTTATAATACATTTGTCGAATAAAATATGTGTGAGTTTTTATATTTTTCATTACCAGTAATTTTAGTTAGAAAAAACGTAAGGTTTTTTTAGTTTGCATTTTAAAAAAATGTATATATAAAAAAATACGTGATTATTTGTAATAACTAAATTGGAAAGCATATTTCGTCACCTTTCACTGTTTTACTGTTTGGAAATCTTCACAAATATTAAATTTATTTGAATTTAATGCGAAGCGGAAATATTCTAATCTGCTGACAGAATATGGTCGAGGCGAGTCGTGTGTGAATGATCTGACTTTCTATCATCTGTACCTATATTGTAAGATAATTTTATAAATTATACAGTTGCATTACAATTTTTTTGTTAACATTAAAATTACAATGTGTTACGCGATTATTTATACTATTTCCAACAGGAACGGAAAGGCTGGTGGATTCGACGGAACGGCGTTCCGGTGTACTCTGCTTGAATCCGAGCATTTTTGTCGCACAATGCGGGGGTTGCCTAATTATTTTCGAGAATAGTGTCTTTGCCTTGACTTTATTGTTGACAATTTTATTATCAACATCTGAAGCGATCCTTCAGCGTATACTATTTTGTCTCCTGAGAACTTTTGAAGACTTAGAAAGAGCTGTGAACTTGCAAAGAAACGTCTTTAAAATCCGTGCGGGGAGACAATGGCACACAAATGAGCGACAGTTACTCTCGGAGTACCTCAACATCAATAACTCGGCTAAAAATAGACATAGTCTGGTTTTAAGAGAATGAAAGTGTGTGCCAGTAGGTTATGTATGCTTCGACATTAGTGGTGTTCGGACATCGCGAACTGTGCACGCGCACAGTGAATTCAATTTTTGACTTCTAGGATTCGACACGTGTCCACAAGTTTCAAATGAATTTCATTTTTTTAGGCACTAATTTCAATTAAGATAATCCCTTTTTACACTTATTTTATTTATTTATTTATTTATAAATAAACGCCCTTTTTCGGGGCTTTTACATATATAGCATAGAAAAAACATTTTATTGTACATAACTGAACTGCCTCAATAACAATATTTTATATTTATTCAAAGATAAATTGAAGATGTCCACTGACTTGGTATAATTGTTTCCCTCCATTAGTATTCTGGGCAAAGAGGAATACATATGGTAGTTAGTCCCAGAATTTCTGCACTGAAATAAATCCTGACTTCTAGTATTACGAAGTGGAATTCGGAAGCTTATCAATTCAAGTAATACCGGACTATCAACTAAATCATTTAGAATTTTATATAAAAATACCAAGTCAGTGAAAATTCTTCTGTCTGACAATTTAAGCATATTCATATCGTTTAAAATTGTAAAATTTTACTGCGATTCCTGTTTAAGACTAAGGTATATCACCATAGAACTAAAAAAAACACCTCTAATAATTAGATACCCGATCGACTGTTCTACTGTTCTACCTCTAAAGAAGTAGGAAAGCTTATTCAGACGGAAGTTTAAAAGGCTAGAGTTTTTTTCTGACCAAAGACAGCCAGTTTATTCTATTTCCACTTTTCCTGCCGGTCTTGCTATTGTTATCAATATAACAATGGCAAAACTGCTTCCGATAGTTCTATATAGTTTTTATACACGCGCCCATCTCTTTTTTTCTTCATAATACCCTTTTCACTTTACCATTCATTATATTATGTATTTCCTTTTCAATCTCTTTGCGTTTATATCATTGGGTTGTAGATCTTACGTACTCTGTTTTGTAAAAGGTAAAAACAATCCATAAAACTTTAATCACTAAAATTTATTCCACACTATTAAAAATTCAGGTATGCCTCATACGTCATAAATATGTCTGGTAATGCTATATTATCGTGAAACAAGTTTAGGGGTCCGAGTGGTTAAACTCTTTTACACCCGGCCACTTGTAATAAACACCTACTTATATCATATACCATTTCTTACATGAAAGGTTTCCTTTAACTTATGTTGATTAAAATACTAATTTCGGTTGTGACTGCCTTTAACTTCTGTTCAATAAACTCTCGAACTTTTGCTTTGAATTTAAATTTCATTTTCAAAATAAGGAACTCCAGTGAAAAATATTATGGCTTTAAAAAAATATGTTCATATAGACCAATATACGCTGATTCTGAATATATAAGTTTTATTACATAATATTTAACGTAGAGTTTTTAAAAAAATATTAAAAAGTCCATTTTAAAACGTGTCATTAAAACACCCTATTGCTGGATTTTGGCGGCGTGACGTCACCGCGCCGCGTCACCTGGGTCAAAGTTGTATAGAAATCAATAGAAATGAAGACGCAAGCCGTTCGGCATTCCATGTTATTGGTTTATAGAGAATTGGACATATAATAGTTTTTGTTTTTATTGAAACATTATTTAGGCCTAAATAAGTCAGTATCAAAAATAAAGTATCTCTATTAGTTTATCTGTGTTATTTAAAATATTCAAAAACTTTAACTGTACAAAAAACGATCGTATTGCCCAGTAATGTCTATGAAAACGCTCCAATGCTGAAATTCAAAATGGCGGGAGTCGAACAGCTGATTCCAATTCCCTACACGATTCATACTTCGGGTAGTCATGATGACGTCACACTAGATTCGGTGGTTTTCGGGGTATCTTGAAAAATTAAAAGTTTGACATTTATTTTAACTATTAAAACTAACTATAAAAATAAATATGCAGTTATTTAAGTTAGGAGGTCATTATTCATAAAAAAAAATAAAAAAAATTGGACTGGAATTCTCTATTGGAAGTGTTTGTTTGGAGAATTCACATAAAGCGATGATGTTCTTACCTATAATGTAATATTTTTTACAGAAAATTATTTTAATTGCTATTTTCAAAATTTGATTTTATTTGTCGAGAATCCAGACTAGCGTTATTGATCCCTTCGGTTGTATAGTTGGAAAACACGTCAAACGCGCCTCCAATATATGTACACGGTTGACATTTGAACGTTGCTTCTACGACTCTTTCTCGAGTTCAGCAACTCGGCTGTGGAACGATTTGTCGGCTTCTGTGTTTCCTCCTACAACATGTGTATTTTCAAGACCCACGTTCAGTCCTTCCTCTCTTCAAAAATACCGACTCAGGGAAATTATTTTTCCCAGGGCCTCCTGTGTGGAGTTATTGTAAGAAAATAAAATGTCCAATTTAACCTCGATCGCTCTAACGTTGAAAGACCGGATACTAACTAACGACCTAATCTTGCCCCCGCGCACGGCTGTTCACGTGATAAAAGTAGGTGATTTTTTTTTATCTTTTTCTGGCTTTGTACCGCTCTCTTGATATGTTTTAGCAAAGAAAGCGCTTAATTTTTTATTTGGTCTAAAGGGCAATATTTAAAATATATTTACTCCTATCGCTGATATGTGCAGGGGTCGTTCTTCTTTTTAACCTACATAAAGTTGTCTCCACCAGTTAGTGGAAAAAAAAGAAAAAAAAATTGTTCTTCTTTTTAACCTACTTAACTTTTACCACTCTGTCACATTTTGTTTTTACTATAAATGAATCTCTCTGGATCTCAGAGGGGAAATTGTAGCAAGGGAGGAAGGAGGCCTAAAATGCCTATTGGGGGTTACAAACACGAGCTGCGTGTATACCTGTTTCGAACGACAACCCACGTGACAGAATTTTCGTACGATATAAAAATTGTAGGAGACAAGATTTTGAGATTTAAAAAAAATATTTTATACATCATTAAAACAAATAATCGCTGTTACTTGATAGGTTATACCTTTTGGAGTTTCAAAATAGTTTTATAGTTTATGTCGTCATATCATTTTTTTGTAACATTGTAGAATACACGCATGTCGAGGTGGCAGAAGACAACTGTGATTTGTACGAAATACACTTCTATCACGAGGAGTTACAACTCTGTCACGTAATTTTTAATACAAAAATATAAACACATATTTTTTAACGCACACAGTCGTTACGTCCTTAGTACAGTAGATTTTAAAGTAATTATAAAATAATAATATTGGTAATTCTGTTGAATTTTTCTCCATTAACTGGTGGAGACAACTATATGTAGATTAAAAAGAAGAACGACCCAAATACCATTTTTATTCTAAGAAATATGCAGAGCACTCTAAAAAAGAGTTTTAACGATTTTCAGTCGCTTTTTGCGTTTTGTTCAATCTTTTAAAACTTGATCTTTTGTACGGAGTGCTTTCCTAAAAGTATTTTACTTATTGTATGAAAAACGTAGTTGGTATTTTCTTCGCTCGCTTTCTTCAGATAGAGTTTTCAGTATTTGAGTGATTTTGAAAGTTTGGGCGATATCCGCGGCAGAGCAGTAAGCTATTTGGCTCGTGAACCCGTTTAGGTCGCAAACTATTAGCATTTTTTAGATGTAATTTAAATTAAATAATGCAAGGTATATTTGCAACTCCGAGGAAGATGAGGTAGAAGAAAAATATGCTGGAAAAGTGTTCAAAAGTGTGGCAGCCCTCGGAAGTCACTGGTAACGCTGCTACACTGAGTTTTTAAAAACTTTAGTGTCACAACGCCCATTATTGTTTGATTTAAGTAGAACATTTATAAATTAGAATTCCATTCGAAGATTTTAATTATACCTTTTTAATGGACTTATCACCAAGGCACAGTGTTTTAGTATGTCTTTTCAAAATATCGATTGCGCAGGATCTGCATTTTCATTTTTGAACGAACCGCCTGTCGTAGCGACGCTAAAATTGAGTGAGATGGTAAATTATAAAAGATTTGTAAAAATGTCTAACTAAAATAGTGTATCAGAATATGAAATTTTGGAAACAAGCCCGAACTTTTGTTTGCCCGATTTGGGATTTACAGTTAAGTGTTTTACGCAGCCAGCAATTTGCGCTGCTTAGTAAAAAGAATTAGTAATTCGTAAACAAATTTTATCAAATCCTCCGTACAGCATTCCCAAAGATGTTATAGGCCCTGAGGGAAATTATTTTCCTCAGGGCCTCCTGTGTGCAGCTAAAATAAAATAAAAGAAAAAAATTTTCCTCAGGGACCTAAGTTATCTTTGAGTACGCCGTGTGGAGGGTCTTTTAAAGGAATGATTGGAGAGGAAGTTCGGGGAAGGAAAGGGCCTGAGGGGTCGGTAGGAATCTGAAGGTGTCCAGGAGTGGTGGACATATGAATCCATCCCTTCCACTGCGGCGTAGAGCGATGGAGCGAAAGAGTCCGTCTGAACATATCAAAGGGTCTCCCTCAACCGGCCTCTCCCGACACGCAGTTGTTGGGTAGATGTATCCACTAAATAGACCTGAACAAACCTCACCCCATTATTCCGAGCACCCCTGCTAAGTCATCAATCACTTGATTGCAGACCATAGACGGTGGTATATATGATGCTCTATCCTTGATAGATCTTCAGTTTGAGGATGCTTGATGATCTGGATGCCCAATATGTAAGGATCCAGTTTTCTTCGATGGTGATCTCAGTACTTGAGGTGTTGAGACAATAACAAGTCGTGGGTAGACTTAGTTACGTTTATTCCGAGATATTTACAAAGTGTGCTTCCAGGAAGCCTATTTGCAAAGAGAGGACGAATGGACAACAATCATACCCTTTTATACCTTACTCATTTTGTCTCCCACACACACGCATATCTCTTTCATTCCCTAAGACATACGTTCACCACAGTACCCATACCCGCCTCTAGGATTGGCTGGTATAAATTAAATGTCTACGATTCATTAATTTGAATGTCTCCAATATTAATTTGAATGCCTCGAATATTAATTTGAATGTCTCGAATATTAATTTGAACGCCTCGAATATTAATTTGAATGTCTCGAATATTAATTTGAATGTATCGAATATTAATTTTAATGTCTCGAATATTAATTTGAATGTCTCGAATATTAATTTGAAAGTCTCGAATATTAATTTGAGTGCCTCGAATCAAAAGGCCGTCAAAAAATCAATTTATGTATTTGAAAGCCTCAATTTGCTGATAACATTAATAAAAATTCTAAAATTCAGACATAAGAAAATATGCCACCGACTTATTGTTCTCACGTTCTTTGATAAATTATTCTCCTTCCTTAGGACGCTTCCTTAAATATAGACCTCGCGATAAAACATTCCGATATCATTCAGACATAATTTAATATAATTATGCTTCGCTCACCTTCCAAGAGTCGTAAAGTTCTGAAAGGTTTTTCATTGTGATTCCCGCGGTGAATTTAATTTCCCAAGGAATTATTCAGCCGCAGTCAAGGGGAGTCGTATAAAAACGGCACGGATAAAGTCAGAGATCGGGCTCAAAGTTATCAAACAATATTTAGCGAAGTAATAAAAGGAACGACAATACCTGAAGGCTTTTAGAACCTCTTTATGTCCCGCGTCGTATTTATGTCCTAAAAATTACGTGCCTTTTGTCTATGAATTATCGGTTCCATTATGCTGTAAAGCTTGGCAATAAATTAAAACATTGAAGAAGAAGATAACAATAATAACCTAAACGAAAATATGAAAGAGAACAAGACACAGAAAAAAAAGATAATGGTCGCAACTGGGACATGAACCCAGAACCTTTCTTCTTACCGGAACAAACGCCTTACCAAATTCGGCTACTGCCACCTCTTATATAATAGTCATATTTGTCAATCTCACGCTACTAAAATTTTGACGGGTTTTCAACCCGTCTACTTCTTTTCAAGAAGTTAATTAAAATCCAATTAATGCCGAACTTTTTAAAACCTCTTTGAAGCGCAAGGAATTGATGTTTTAAAAGTTTTTCAAAATTAAAAAAGTTTTTCGTCAATTTAAACTCGAGTAAGGTTAGTAACTACTTTGCCTACAGAAAATAGATAAAGAAATTGAAAAGGTTTTCGAAAGACCCAAGAATTACGTTAAAATTATAATTTCTGTTGGTTTAGTTAACAAACTGAAAAAAATAACGGTTTTAATCTTTTTATACGGGAAAGACTGCGATGGTTGAACTATTTTCTTTGTAGAGGTGTCGGTTATCCTGTAAATGGTTCCCGGGGCGGCGGTACCCATACCCGCCTCCCGTGCGGCATTGCGTGCATTCCCGGCAATTGCGTGCATTCCCGGGTTATAAATAACGTGACAATATTTGAGTTTCTACTCTCATCATTAAAATCTTAATATGTCGCTTGTGCGATGTGGAGGGCGACGTTGCAATGGGAACCTATAGCTTTTACCACCCGGCCACTTGCTGATAAACATGTTGATGGTTTTTTGACAGAAATCTCAGTCGATCTAAGTAGGTGTGTGTACGTGCACATACTGTTTTCGAAGGCAGCTAAAAATCTCGAACGGTGAGTTCCGGCGTCATGAAATTTTTCAAACCTGAACTTGAATCTTTGAGTTATGAAGCTAGATATAAAAAAACATACTAGGTATTTTTTTGTGAATCCTGCCCAGGAGTCCCTACTACTCCCAACCGTCTAGTATAGAGCTAGCAAGGCTACAGCACCCCTATTGGGGTTTGATGTGTGGTGAAGGTAACGGCGAGAGAGAGGAGATGGGAAAGAAGAAGGTGGGGAAGTAGTTATATAGGACTTAACAGCACGTAACCGAAGAATTTTAAGCTGCGATTTCCTGAGAATATTTGGCAGCCACCTCTGGTCTGGAGCTACAAAATACTTGAAAAATACCCTCGACCCTGTGCAGAAACGGGCGGTCCGTTTGATAGATTCTCCCATCTTAACGAACGGGTTGCAATCTTTAGAGCACAGGCGTCGGGTGGGAATGCTATCCATGTTCTACCGGTATTTCAATGGAAGATGCTCTGAGGAACTAGCGTCATTGATCCCTTCGGCACCGGTGCATAGTCGGGAGACACGCCAAACGCGCGCCCAACATATGTACACGGTTGACATTTGTCACATGAGAACGGGTCGTTTTTTCGACTCATTCTTGAGTTCAACAGCTCGGCTATGGAACGATTTGCCGGCATCTGTGTTTCCTCCCTCCTACAACATGGGTCTCTTCAAGACCAATGTTCATTCCTTCCTCTCCTCAAAAAGACACTCCACACAGCATCCCAGATGACATAGGCCCTGAGGGGAATTATTTTCCTCAAGGCCTCCTGTGTGGAGTTAATGTAAAAAAAAAAAAAGTCGAAAAATAGATGTCATTTGCTATCCATTTTGCTATATTTTCCAAACACACCGGTTTCGTGTGTTACCGTGCTGTGGAACGAGGCGAAGTACTAATCACTGACCCGGTAGGCTATACCCGATCAAAAATTTATTATTTTTAATTGATGAAAAATATCACCGGTCACCAAAATGACAACTACACTTTTGGTCCAAATGTGAGCAGGAATCGCTGGTTAAAATCTTTCGGATGCGTGATGTTACTTCCTGTACAAATGTGAGCAGGAATCGCTGGTTAAAATCTTTCGGATGCGTGATGTTACTTCCTGTACATTTTCGATTGTTAAAAGTTGCATACTTATGCATATTTTTGACCTCTTTTCTGGGTGTGTACATTCTTTATTATTTTATAAGGAACTATGGCACGTTGTTGACAGTTCTGTGTAACTCCATTTATTTATTTATTTTTTTTTTTATTATTTATCAAAAGTATACAATACAGAATATAGTATATTATATAAAGCATTGTACTCCCAGGAGTTAATAAACTCATTGCGGGAATGATACGCATTACAAGAAACATATAGCTGCATGTATTAAATGGACATATGATGGGGACATACACAACATTATTATTTCAGATAGTCATTAATAAGATGAAGTTTGAGCATGTTAGTTTGGGTCTTTTTACATTGACTTGCACGTTTGATCTCGTTGGGTAGTTGATTATATTTTGTGTGAGCTATGTATTCTAGGGATCTTAGTCCATATTTTGTTGATTTGATTTTTGGTATATGAAGTTTGTTGTGATTTCTTGTGTTGTGTTGGTGTACGTCGCAATTGTAATAGAGTGTAGTGTTGGAATGTGCCGAGGTTGAATTACTTGTAATATAGTTTTAGTTATTTCAAAAGTGGGAATGGTATTAAAAGGAAGTATTTGGGTGTTTCTGTAGATGTCTTTGACATGTGTGTCCCAAGGTAGACTGAAAATATTTCGCAGGGCTCTATTTTGGACGACTTGGACTTCTGAAATCATTTTTTTTGTAGCAAATCCCCAGATTCCGGCGAGATATATTAGATGTGAGTGAATCATAGCATGGTAAATCGATTTTAATAGAGAGGGAGGAAGTAACCCGCGAAGTCTATATAAAACACCAGTTATAGGAGTAATTTTGGATAGAACATGTTTAAATTGGTGATTCCATGTGAGTTGTGAATCAATGAAAAGGCCAAGATATTTTGTAACATCAGCCTTTTTAAGGCGGTTATTATCAAGACTTATATTAAGACTTACATTTTTTTTATTTGCAAACAGTATGTAATGTGTTTTTTTTTATGTTTAGGCTAAGTTTGTTTAGTCGCAGCCAGTTTGCCAGGCAAGCTATATCCCTTTCCATTTCCTTTTCAAGTTCGTTTAAATCATTATTTAAATTCCACAAAGTTCATTATTCACAGTTCCCTGGAAGCAAGCGCAATAGACACAATAAATGCATTAAACATTTAAAATGGTTCGTATAATATTTAGGTTTTGGTCAATTCTAAAATGTTTTCTGTCGGCATGGATACAACTAAAAGGGTAAGTCAAAAAGTAATGCCTTCTATTTTTTTGTTCTTAAATAAAGTTAGTTAAGTAAAAATTTTGAATTTCTTAAACCTTCTACGATCTGCTGGAGTAGTAACTTTTTGCGTCGACAGCACTGCGTCGCTTGCAAAATGGCCGTCATCGATGTTCGTATTAGACAGCGTCCTGTGAATGATTCTTGACTGTAGAAGGTGAAACGCCCTTTCGCATTCACGAAAAACTAAAAAATGTGTACCGTGATGCAACAGTGAGCGTCAGCACTGCTAGACGGTGGGTTCGTCGCTGTAACGAAGCTGAAGGATAAACACCGCTGGTCGACGAAAAGCAGACCGTTGATTGCAATGATTGCATGCAACATTGAGCGAGTTGATGACATCATTTGTGGTGACCCCAGATAACTACAGATGTCGCATTCTTTCCCTCAGTAAATTGATTATTCAACAAAAGTTTGTGCAAGGTAAGAAGTAGAAGTAGTAGAAAAACAATAGCCTCACAACACTTGCAGCGCTTGGTTTCTGGAAAAAATTGTGATCGGAGACGAATTATGGATTCATTTTTTTGAACCTGAATCGCCTCTTTGATTCAATGTCAATGGAATAGCATCACACAAAGTCACCGTAGACAAAACAATTCAAAACTGTGTGATCGGCGGAGAAAGTTATGGCGGTGGTGGTCTGGATGTGACATGTGACCGTGTATTTTACAACACTGTGATACATGCCCTTGTTAAAAGATAGACCAAAGTTGTGGAAATGGACGGAGATTACATTGAAAAGTAACAAATTAATCGTCAATGGTGTAGTTTTCTACCAATTAAAGGAGAAAAAAATAGGAGGCATTACTTTTTGATCGACCCTAGTATTTATTCATATTGCGTATATACTGGCGCAAACAATTCAATCATTTTTATATTTTAAGCCGCTGCTACCCGAATTTCTACCGATTTCTTACATATCTCCCTTAAAAATTTGCAGTTTTTAAGGTCTTAAAAAAATATATGTTATTTTTTTAAGATAATATCTAGTTACGTTCCACGCCGAAATGCAAATTATATGAAATTCCCTCGATAGAAAAAAATCGCAAAGTATGCTCGAAAATTATTTAAAACAAGACTATTTCTATTATTTTACAAATTATATTTGTGAAAAAATTCACAATGTTTCGTTAAATTATGCTTACGATACCCTCCGCGAGATTTTTGCTCTATTTTAAACGAGTCATGTTTTATTAAGCATTTTCCCAATTTTTGCATCAATTTTGTCATTAAAAATATTGGCGCGCTCTGTCCAACATTCGTAATTACATATCTCTCCATCTTCTTCTTTTTGAGCCGGAAGCGTCGCCTTAAAGCATTGCTCCTAAAAAAAATGTTTTTTTTTTAATAATTAAACACCGCCATCTATGAAAAAGCAGATTATGAATTATTATCCCCTCATAAATCAAATGTAATATTTCTGTTTTTGAAAGGTAATGATATACATTTACAAACGCGCGTTACAAAACGTGACTTATTCATTGTCGTTATTATTTATTCTTGTCTCAGTTTGAAGAACTAACAATCTTCACCTGTTTCCATGGAGATTAGCATAACAACGTAATCTGCTGTTATCTTTGAGGTCGTCAGCTGGGAAACAGTTCAACAGTTAGTTAGCAGTTTGTTGTTATCGACTATCCCGTATAATATCTGTCGTGGCTTTTGAACCCAACACGCCTGTATCCTTGAATCATTATTCCGGTGTTGAATGCCCTACTTCAATGACGTTTCTTGTATCTATTTCATGCAAAACATCTACCTTTGCATACTCTTAGTTTTAAAGTGAAAAATTCTTTAGCACCGTTGTAATTTAAAACTCGATGAACCGAAAAATAGCGACACATTTTTAAAGTAACTATTTCTGTGTTTAAAACATACTCTTGTTTATTACTAACGCCCATGTTGAAAAAATGTAAATATTATGTATCCAATGTTAAAGTCCCGTAGACATATAAAAGAGTAAAACATTGTTTGAAGTGGAACAAAAAATTATTATTTTTTTGTTATGTGAAGGCTTTCAGGAATCTAAAGGTAAATATTAAATTTAGTGACAAATAATAAGGGCAATGTAGTGCTACTTTAAATATATAACCTTTTTTATCTTGAAACCTGTATCTGTCATATCCTCTAAAGTCTCTGTCCTCTTAAGTAGTGGTCCCCAATCCCCGTTCCGTGTATCAAATGGTACTGGGCCGCCCAAGGCCCTGCTTAAAAATCAAAATTAGTAAAAAAGATTGAACACCCTAATAAAAAATTAAATAATTATCCATAAAAAATAATTATTCAGTTGAGAACCCGTTCACGCCAAATTGCCGATGACACAATACCTTTGAAGTAAAAAACACGACTGGGCTTTCATCTTGCGCACTCGCATAATATATAAAATAAAGAGCTCGAGTGAGATGCAACGACGTAAGTCACTGCTCTTATATTCTGCTTGCCCAAATGCAAATGGAATCGTTTTATTAAGAATACGTGACATAGGTACTAACACGCGTTTGATTGTATTAGTGAGTTTTTTCCCGTTTTTCCCACAAAATACTTATATTGCGACTTATCCCCCCCTCTCCCCCTCAACCAAGTGAGCCGCGGTAGAATTACTAAACGTTGACGCGGTAGTAAAAAGGTTGGGGACCACTGCTCCAAAGTGCCTGCCGTTGCCCGGGCATTACCGTAGTTTTTCGAAATAAGATGTAGACAAAAAGATTTTCTTTGTTTTTAGATTTTCACCGGTATCTGTGATAGTGTTATGGCGTGTTGCGCTACCTCTAGCCAACGTTTCGGACAGCGTTACAGTGACCATCGTGCAACACGGCATACTACCCCGAAAATAAATCACCATAGAAATTTTCATATTATTTTCAACGTGTGCAAAATTTCATCAAGAAATATCAAAATTCTGCGGAGTGACCTTTTTCTTCCTTTGAGGGTCGGGTATACAAGATTTCATTAAACTCGAAATAAAACTGTAGATTTGTGTAAAAATGAAATCAACGCCGCACCGCCCACCACAGACAATCTTCTTTATATAAATAGATACGTAGGAGAAAAACAGATGAATACAAAATACAAGATAGATTTAGCGAAAAATTACGTTCAGTCACTTTGGTGATACCGAAATTGTTCATTTGAGTTACATTTGAACATAGCGATCGCTCAGTTGGAATTGACAAAAGAAGCGATCCTAAAGTACAGTCTTGATTTACTAGAGGTCTACTTTTTTCAGGCTGCCTATGTGTCTTCTTGTAAGATTCTACTGAATTTAGTAGATTTCTTAGCCAATCCGTCTTTCTCTTCGCCTCTTTCGTATCCTAATTGGTATTTAGCACCCAATCTGACCGTAGTCTCTCAGTAGATTGTAACTAATCGGGTCATCTTCCCGTTTCTGGCCGTTCCTGTTCCCGAGGGTGTTTCTGATAATATCCGCACCGGACATCCGTCTGAATTGTTGGAACCCGGAAACATTCGTGTTCTATCTTCTACCCAACCTTCCGCCATCTGGAATCTATTTATCGGTCGTAAGGACAATCTGTTAGGCTAGGTTTACACTCGTAAGTAAAATTTACGTAAGATTTTGACAAGTTACTCACAGGAGCGTTTAAATATGCATCCAACTTGATAATTAATGCTCACGGAAATTGTTCGGAAGTTCGACCTGTGTAAATGCTTATGCGACCGTTTGTAAATTTATTTGCAGTAAGATGGCTTCCTGTCAACAATGATCTGCTACTGTCAAATTTACGCGATTTTTTCAATAAAGACAGAAAAGCCCAAATAAAGTGTTGAAATAGAGTTTGGCTTTAATTAAACAATTATCCATTTTGTGCTTTTGTGCCGTCAAAAGCAGAAATTAGTGGAGTGCTTTTATTTTATCCGAATGACAGCTACCTGACAGCAACCTAATTCGAATTCAAACATGTAATGTTAAAAACAGAAACATTGAGAATAGAAAGGATTGGATTGAAGTGTAAATAAATACTAGTTTTATACGAAAAAAATCCTTCGAAAACAACTGTCTTTTAATTTTTGACATCTATCAAACGGCGCATTTTGGTACCATTCCTTGCGGAAAGTCTCTCAGCTTATTAAACTGATTATATAAGCTGTAAGAAGGCTGGAAGTTCGCGCGGACGCGATTAGACCTGCCGAAAAACGCGCGAAAGAACAGCTTCTGTAACTTGCTATAAATTACGTTAAGTGACTTTTGAAGTCGTTTACATTGGTAATTTGCCCGTAAATCGCTTACACACGCAAATTAGGAGAAAAAACTTCCAAATGTAAAGCCAGCCTTAAATAATTTATTACTCTTTATTAAAAAAAATAACGCCTTTCTCCCATGGTACGCCCTGCATCATTTATATGTATCTAACTCACAGTCTGGGTAACTTCCTATTTGATTTTCCAGTGTGTGATACATAAGAATTATCTAAATTTGACAACTAACTGAAAAATAATTAGAGAACGAAAAATTGTTTAAAATTTTCTCACACTATTGAACACATTTTTTTTAATAATTGAAGAATATAATATCAACAACTCTCAATGAAAATATTATGAAAGAGATAAAGACGCTGAAAATTGTAATCTAATTTCATTCTGTCATTTTTATCAGTCACTTCCATTTTTATGTTACTAACATTATTTTCAATTATCTTTTATTTTTCTTCAATCTTTGCAAATGCACTTTGTGTCGTCATTTTTAATTAAATGAAAACAATCACTTTGTAAAACACCACTTATTTTATCAAAGTTATCTACATTTTTTTTAAAACCAAAGGTTTCTTTGTCAGAAAAAGATTAACTAATTCTAAATTACTTACTTCAGATATCCTATTATTTTTTATTCAAAATGTTTTCTTTAAATCCAAAACTATTATTAAATCTTTAACTGACAGCCCTGAAATAATACAGCTAATTAGCAGTCGCACCAAACAAAGTTAACTTTGAAGGTAACAATAAACTCATACAAAATTACTCTATTTATTTAAATATATAAATATACTTGCGGTTCCAATTTTTGTAACAAGCTACCTTTCTACTTAAATAAAATGTTCTTATATATCAGATACTTTGTTATAACATTGATATTATTTTTTTTAGTATAGAAACAGTAGTTTAGTAACACATAATATTTTCCTATACCTAAATTCTTGCTCTTATCATCCATACGTTGTTAAATATACATTCTTATTTTGTTATTATTGTAATATTGATACCCTCTTGTGTATCACTGTGTAATCTCATGCATCACTTGAATGCAAAAGCCATTTTATGGCGTTTAAACAAATAAATAAACATCAAACACTAATATAATTATATAATTTTTATACCGACCTGATGTTGACCTGATGGCGAGTTTAAAGTCAGAAGATCAACTTTCTCTGTCACACGAATGTTTTACGCATATTTCTCTTTCGCTTACTGTCATTGTAAAGTTAGTAACAACAGTCAAGTTCAGGCCGGCGTTAAAGTTTAGCGTGCACTATATGCATTGATGTAGAGGTTTAGAGTTGTTTTTGGTAACTATCACTGGTAGTCTAAACAAGTAGAAGTCCCCAGGTTATCTGTTGACCTTTGATATCCTCATCTATCTTGTTAATGGGTGGTCTCATTATTAGTTGATCTCTGTATTTCCGACGCGACCACATTTCTACACAAGTAAATATTGTAGGCACTGATATTTGTCTATGGCAAACCACACGCCACAGATTCTGTTTTGTTGTCTTCTATTATATTTATGTAATATCCACGGCATAAATATACAGTTAAACCATAAGAAAATATTTGAAATATTAAAAAATGAATAACAATTAATTGTGGCTTATTGTGAAATGACATCAGAGATATAAGTAAGAGATGCAAGTACTAAATTCTATAGTAAAATTAGGTACATTAAATTAATATTAATTGAAAAGATTTGATAGCATAGCCCTCTTGTACCTACTTTCAGTGCAGTTAAATAGATCCGCCACATCTGCGTATCTATTACTAACTAAATGCAACCTAGGTACAAGCGAGTGTTTGCAATACTCATTCCTGGTACCTATTGTTATATTTTAACAGGATTTTGGAACAGATGGATCTCGTGGGTTTATGAAATTCAGTGAGGTTAATTAAATCAGGGCTGTCTATATTACCATTTACTATTAATGTACTACTAGCTGAAATCCCCGGCGTTGCTCGAGCTTTGAGAGACCTTCGAAAAGTGTGTTTGATTTCTCTTGGTTTGAAGGTCAAATGTGAAAAATTTCATCAATCTGGATTAAAATTGTAGATTTGTATGAAAATCAAAGGGTGTAGATGTGAAGATATTTTATAATTTTTTTGTGAGTATTGCATAAGAGTTTCAAATGCTCCCAGTCTGGAGCCAGTGACACTATGGCAACCCCATTTAGGGTTTATTGTGATGCTGAATGTATTGAGGAAGGAAAGGAGATGGTAAAGAGGAAGATTGGGAACCATACTGCTATTCAAATCTTGACACCCAACACGGCTAAAGCAATTTCAGAAGTTTCGACTTAAAGAAGTTTCAACTCTTAATTATGGTCTTACAACAGGGCGATACTGAAAGTATCTTCAACTCTGGAACATTCCCCTCTGACCCCCCCACCATACAAAAGAAGAAGACTCTGGAACATGCCGCAAATATTCTAAATATTATTTTTAATGAATTAATTGAGAATCACACAAATGAAACCATTGAATAATATTTATTTATAGAATATCTTATATATTTTTATTTAAATTCATCTTTATTCTCGTTATTTCTTTTTGGGGTGTTATGCTGTGTTGCGCTACCTCCTCCTCTAGCCAACGTTTCGGACAGCGTTACAGTGTCCATCATCAGAACAGATGTGTTGATGAAAGTCTTAAGGGCCCCTTATTGATAATATTATTAATATGGCATACAAAGGTTAGTTTACTATCGAACATTATACCTGGGTCAATAATTTCACTAACACAATTTAAATTTTTATCATTTAATGTATACTGAAAAAATATTGTGTTATTTATTCTGTAAAAATTAAGGAACTGACATTTCTTTATGTGCAATGCTAGTTTGTTGATAGAGCGCCATTCAAAAAGATTTCTCAAATTAGTTCATAATGTAATGCAATCATTAATATTACTAATCTCTTTATAAAGTTTCATGTCATCAGCAAAAAGTAATACGTTTATATTAGTAAATATATTAACAATATCATTTATAAATATAATTAACAAAATGGGCCCTAAATGGGAGCCTTGCGGCACTCCACTAGTCGCAATAAATTTGTAAGAATTTGTGCCAATTATTTATTTGTGCCATTATTCGTATATAATCTCAATAATTACTGTGCGTCAACCCCTTGAAAGAAGTCATCAGCTCGATTTACGACTGACTCCAGACATCCAGAGACTATCAAGACACCATACCCAATACCCATGGGATGCCCGCCGGGATTCGAAACCGCGAACTCCTTTCCGGTCTTTCTCCGCGAAGATTGCTAGTTGAAAGCCTGTTCCCTGGACTACGGAGATGCATTCCTTCTCATCAAATACAATACTATCGTATTAATATTGTTCCGAGGAGAATAAACGCATTGCAATGCTTAACAATTATTGTTTAGTCTACGTTTTGATGTTGATTTGCTTTCTGGCAGCCAATATTGACCACCCCAGATATTGTTATTATTATTTATAATGTTTGCTTTTAAAACAAGTACGTAGTGTTTAATTTTTACTTTTCAAACAACAGCTGCTGTTTATTTTAAATTTGAGATGTAGCACATTGCGCGAGTGGACTGTTTATCTCACTTTTTAAAAATATTCTAATTTATTTATATATCCGGGTTTTTGAATTTAGAAAGCGGGATTGAAATAATTATAACGAGACAGTTTGTTATTTTGAAACATCTCAACAGTTTACGTAAACATAAGTACCTACTTTGTACAATATAATCAAATTTTGTTTCAGAGATACACGTAAACAAAAGCTTGCTGAAGATTTATTTTAATAGTTGGATTAAGGTCAGTGTAGGTGTCTAGAATACGAGTGTCCAACCTTTTGTTTAGTATTTGAACTTTTTTATTGCAAGCATATCCAGCGTGCTCAATGCCCATGGGCTGCACGCGTCCCAATTGAAGATTTTTGCTTCCCAAAATGAAGTTTACAACTTTCTTCGTTTTGGATTTTCGTATTCATACAAAAAAGAAAAAAAATCGCTCTCGTTAACTTATCACGTTTATTTTATATTTTGTGAAATTAGAACTTTCTTGTTATTAGACCTCGGACTCTCTTTGATTTGTTGCTTGAAAAGTGCGAGGCGCGTGTCCCCACTAGGGATTTATTTCCGCAATCAATTCCAACCACTACATTTTTTCCGCACATCGGAAGATAGAATACAACTGACCTGATTTTGATGAGTGGAGGAAAATGTTACAAGTGGTTAAAAACAAAATAATTCTTGTCCATCATCAGGGCTCAGGGTTGAGCGCTGATGAACGAAACGTTTGCTAAAGAAGGAGGTAGCGAAACACGGCATAACACCCCAAAAATAAATAACAAAAAATAATTCTTCATTGAAGTTTTGTTTGAAGTACTTTCAGAAAATGTTGCATCGTAAAATGGTTCAAATGCCCCAAAGGTTGACGCAATTGTAAATGTTGTTAAAGTCACCTTACGGTGTCTAGTGTCAATTTTTTTAGCGAGTATCTACTTCAAATATTAAAATTAATATTCTTTTTATGATTAATAGCGTTTTTCTTGGCGAACCCTGTAAAATTACGGCATCATTTTTAACTTGCGGCTTTTTCACCTAGAAAGTAATTTATTATTTTAACTACTTTACATAAAATGTGACGTTATCCTAATTTGCATAGAGACAGCACAGAATACTTACATGTAATTTGTTTTCACGAAGGGGATAGTTGTTGCGGTAATAAAACCACAGTCTGGTTCGCAGTAATGTGGAAGTTATGGATTATTTAAACGCGCCATTGAGACTATACAAAATTGTCCAATTGCAAATAAAAAAATATTCTGTCATGGTAAGTCATAGCGCACTGTTTTTTTTTTTACAAACGTGGATAAAATGAATCCATAAAAAACCTTTACTTCTTAAGAGGGACGTATGCGCGGTCCATTTCGGCACGTTTCATACAAATCTTAATTCTGGATTTGAGATCAAAATACCCAACCAAACTGAAAAATTATTTTTGTAATCATAAGGTATATCAAATATCTAGCATGGATGTGAGCTACTTTATTATGTTTGGTTTAAATTATAAGATAAAGGCCTTTCAAGATTTTAGTGTTTCATGATTTTAGAGGCAACTTGGGCAATTATTTGTAAATAAATGAAATACAAAAAAAAAAAACGAAAACAAAAAATCCGCTAACATCTGTTTTTTAAATTTTGAATGCCAAACGCTCTATAGATATTTAAGCATTCATTTTGCAGTATTGGCAATAAAACCTTCCTAAAGCTTTTTTCCTGATATTTTCAAATTAATTTTTGTTAGCGAACTGCGTCATTGAGAGTTAGTCAAAATGGCCAGTCTTGAAAATCTTGCAAAGTGGCCCTCCACGTCCTTGATTGCTTCACAAATTTTTTTTTTAGCTATAATTATATATATACACATAAAAAAAAATTATGCAAATAAGATTGACCAATGTACAATTTTTTTAATCGAAATAATTTTAAAAAAATATTACGATACAACATGTAGTTCAAAAGTTATATTAGATTTGGTACACCACTAAAGACTTAAAATGTTTGGTACAAAATGAATTCGGAAGCCAATGGGTTAAGTAAAGTTAAGATTTAAAAAATTATAATATTACTAGCTTTTCCCCGCGGCTTCGCTCGCATGGTATTAGGGGAAATTACTGTAGCGCTTGGACTTATCCCCCCACTTATCAATTATCCCCCCTCCCCCCACTCACTCCCGCATTCCATACATTCATTCCCGGTACATTCAGTTTTCAAACTGCTCGCGTTCCGCCTAAATTTCATAATGCTAGAGCTCAAAGAAAAAAAGAATTATCTAATTTTGTGCAGTCGTTCGGAATTTATGCGCTCACAAACGTTTCGGAGATTAATTTTTATTTAAATATGTGGAAGTTTGTAAATATGATAAAAAATAACACTATTTATTATACAGTCACGAATTATATTTTTAATGTAGGAACTCTCATCTGACATTTATTCCAAAACATAAGCTTGTCCAAAAAAACAAAACCTTATTCTAATATTTGAAATTTTTGGAGCAGCAGCCGACCAGTAGGTAGGGGGCTGAGTACCTACCAGCATGAGCCCACAAATATATCAACATCGTTTCCATGGCAACGATTTGTTTTCTGACGTTAGAAATAACTCGCTTTTAATAACTGTGGTCTTGCCACATACAGACGAGGTATTTATGTTATTTCTAGATAGGATTTTGATGACTAATTTTAATTATGAGTAAACTGACTAAAATTATTAATGGTTATTACCCTTTTAAAAGATACCCAATTACTTATATTGTTTAAATTCGACTGAAGGTCGTTAAGTGCACTAATCGTTATTTCTAATATGAATCATTTCCAAATGATGACTCATGGTTTTATTTTCTGTATAATTAAGTTTAAGGTCGTTAATACTCTAATCTCATTCCTAATGTGAATTATTCCCAAATGATGACTCGTGGTTTTATCTAGTAAAATTATTATTATTATTGTTTTAAAATTGGTTTGAACATATCTAACAACGGTGAGTGAATTATATTGGTCTGTTCATTTATTAAAATAGCTTTAGGATTATTAAAGTGCTTGTTAATTTCTAGTTGTTCTAAAAGATTTAGTTTATGTCCTTTATTTTGTATATGTAAGGGAGTTGGCTTATTATCGCCGCTAAGTGAGTGATTATCATCTAGGAGATGTTTGGCAAATTGTGATTGCATTTTATTATTATTTTTAAATGATCGCATATGTTCTTTGAACCTAGTATTAAAGGACCGGCCAGTTTGTCCAATATAAACAGCGTTGCATTCGTCACACTGGAGTTTATAAATGCCGCTATTTTTTAGTTTGGGTATTTTATTTTTTGAATTTTTGAGAGATGATCCCAAATTATTATTAGTGCGGAAGGCAATATCTAATCCACAATTTTTGAGAACTTTAGCAATTTTATTGGATGTCGGTCCGACAAATTCTAAACATCCAAATTTATTTTCCGTTTTATTATTAATTGCTGGGTAAATTAAGTTAAGGTTATTTTTATGTTTTTTATGACTAATTATTTTATCAATGTCTCTACTCTTGAAGCCGTTATTTTTTGCAATGGATAAAATTGTACTTTTTTCTTTCTCGAATGCTTTATTGTCAAGTGGAATATTAGTAAGTCTGTGTATCATTGAGTGATAAGCAGACAATTTATGTGACCATGGGTGCAAAGATTTAGAATTGATGGTCGTGTCTGTAAACGTAGGTTTACGATAAATTTCAAATGCGTGTTTATTATTTTCTCTACTGATTGTTAAGTCTAAAAAATTAATTTTATTATTACATTCTCTTTCAACCGTAAAGCAGATTTTACGGTTAATGGAGTTAGCAAATGTAACAAAAAGGTCTAGTTGTCTGTTGGTACCTTTCCAACAGATCAAAATATCGTCCACATAACGTACATAGTAGATTATGTGTTTACTAAAGACTGAGTTTAAAATTTGATTTTCAATGTAGTCCATGAATATTTCAGCAAGAAGGGGACTCAGAGGCGACCCCATCGGTAAACCATCGTTTTGTTGATAGAATTTACTTGATAACAATAATTAAATATAACAGTGCGTAAGGTAACAAAATAAACTTGATAACAATAAATAAAAAAAAAAAAAAAAAAAAAAAAAAAAAAAAAAAAAAAAAATCGATTTATTGTTTTATGCCTGAAAGCGTAGCAAACAAACTCGAGCAGTTTCGCATTTATAATATTAAAAGTATAATGGTATTAATAGTATGGATATGATACAGTCGAGTACTAGATTCTAGAATCAATTAAGCGTCGAACATACAAGAAAAAGTGTAATTAAAGTGTATATACAAGAAAAACAGTAAAAGAAAATAAAAATTTTGGAAACAAAAGAAAAATATAAGGCGCTCGTGATACGTAATTATCAGATAGCATTAACTAGGTTTTAAATACAATTGAAATCAAACTTCCATACAAAGCTTCAATGTTCATGCATTTTTTTTATGTGGGTAGAACATATTTCATAATGTGAGAAATTTCTACTCAGTACTATCGCCCATTCATGAAAAATCATTACCTTACGCACTGTTATATTTAATTATATAATATCATAAATTATTGTTAACAGAAAACACATGTATTATTATGATGTATTGAAGACGTCGAAATTGACTGACGTCACACAGTTGGGTTCAAGTTTAGTTTGGAGTCACTGCAGTAAGTCCTAGTATAATAATCTGTTATGTCACTACTTCTCTCATTGGCAATATTTTGTAGCTGACAGTTGTAATTCTGAATGACGTCATAATATGATTGATATCTCGGCGCCCGCTCCAACAGCATCAATATTATTTTTGTCAACTCGGCGGTTGCTAATCGAGATATATTAAATAGCAATTATCTTCAATTGAGGCATCTCGACTGCACTAGACAAGTTGTAACAGTTGAATCGTTCCTTGATTGACGAAACTTCTGGAATTTTTAATTAACGACATTTTTCGAGACAAACTAAAGTTGAAACAATTAAACAGTGACGTAATTGGTTGTTGACATTCAGTTCTATCAAGAAAAATGAATCAATTGTTAGCAATTAACCCATTGATATTGACTGCACAACTGTTTTTGGCAATGATTTTTTTTTTACATGAGCTCCACACATGATGCCCTGATGAAAACAACCTCAGGGCCTATGTCATCTTTGGGGATGCTGTGTGGTGGGGTTTTTTAGGAAAGGAAGAAGAGGGGAGTTCTGGGAAGGAAAAAGGGTTTGAGGGGTGGGTAGGAATCTGGGGTTCAGTGTGTGCTGGTAATCCTCCTCCAAGACCTAGACAAAACTCACCCCACGAACCCGGGCACCCCTGCTAAATCACCAAACGTAGTGAACCACTTGGGGTGACCTATGGCAGAGGTGTTGGTTATCCAATAAAGGCCCCCGTGGCGACGGTACCCATACCCGCCTCCCAAAATGTTTTTGATTGTTAGAAGTAATCATTTATGGATTATTTTTACCCATGTTTGTAAAAAAACAGTTGCACTATAGCTTGCCATGATCAGACGGCCTCCTTAGTCGAGGAGCAAGGCTCTCGAATAGCGATCCAGAGGTCGCAGGTTCAAATCCGGCGTACACAGATAAATTTTATTTGCAATAAAAAACACATTAATTTGTTGTAGACCACTTTTATTTTATTAACTCTCTACCGGTTTCGGAAGCATCTTTCATTCGTCAGGAGAATATTGTAACTAATCTACGACATAAAATATTGTCAGACATACAAATTTTAGGTGTGTGAGTGGGAGGTAAGCAAGGGGGGAAGGTTAATGGGTAATTGTAAATTTTATTTGATTGACTTGTGTTTTCACAATTCAATTAAGTATTTAAAATTATATACGTAAATTTGCGGCGCGTTCCAGAGTGGAAGACATTCTTAGTCTCGCCCTGGTGTAAGACCACCATTCAGAATTGAAACGTTGCTTGAAATGGCTTAAGCCGTGTTTGGTGACTAAATCTGAATAGCCAGGCACTTCCCCACCTTCCTCTACTCCAACTTCCTCCACTTGAACTTTTGAATTTAATATAGTTTGTTTGTTAACGAGTAATTGGTTAAACCATTTACTCCAGAATATTTGTAGAATTGTTAGGCTGTGGCGGTGTAATACTACGGGACAGTCATAATAGAGCCAAGAATACCTAGTCTATTGCTGTTCGAAAAAAGAGTTTTCAAGAGTTTTCTCAAAATTTACACAATCCTTGTGCTTTTTAAAAAGCGTAATTTGATCCACCAATGTGGTTATATTGTTTTTTTTTGCTACTATAACTTTCTCAGCAGTATTTTGATGTATTTCTGTAGGTTTTTACCCGCTATAATTCTGTTGTAGATACCTATGTACCTACATCACATTAAACCGAATAGTTTGCCTTCGCGGACAACTGTTATTTTAATTAACTGGGGTTGGTATAGATGGTGTGTTTGTTTTAAAGGGTTTCATTATGTTGGCTGACTACTTATTTACATAGAATCTTCGGTCAGCAGTTGAACTTGGTAAACCAGCGTAAACTTGGTAGCTTGGTGAACTTGGAGAACTTGGAATAGCGTAAAGCTCGTTCAATCAACGTCGATGAAATCTATGATGGTACCATTTAAGTCCTGAAAATACTCTGACAAGATTCTCTCTATGCGGATCGATTTAACATTAGGTATAGGGAGTAGAAGAGTAAACTGTGATAACTTGGCTGTAGTACATTACTTGGCGATAGTTAGTTTATTGTCTAAAATCGCGTGGCCTCATCAATTTAGGTTCCGCCGCCTCGGGAACCATTTATTTGATAACCAACACCTCTGCCATACGTCACCCAAGTGATTCGCTACGTTTGTTGACTTTGCAGGAGTACCCGGTTAGATGGTAAGTAGGTGAGATGTTTTTCCAGGTCTTGACGTCGGATGCGTCTGTCCACCTACTGCGTGGCTGGCTGGATTGGAAGAGCCCGGTTGAGGGAGATCCTTTGACAACTCCAGCCGGACTAGACCCGCAACGTCTTGCAACGCAGGGAGGGATGGACTCATATGCCCATTACACACTTCTCATATCAATTCCTTCCAGAACTTCCTTTCCATCCCTTCCCTTTAAAAAAACACTCCACGTAGTATCCCTAAAGATGACATACGCACTGGGGGATATTCTTTTACCAAGGGCCTACTGTGTGGAGTTAATGTAAAAAAGCCTGTATCCTATTTTGCTTTCAACGCCATCGCCATGTATGGATCACTGGATTTCTCTGAACCTATCAATCTTCACTTCTGTGTCGACACGAACAATGTATGGATCACTGGATTTCTCTGAACCTATCAATCTTCACTTCTGTGTCGAACAATTTTATTAAAACTGTTCTCAAACTCTTTCAGTAGGAATCCACACATTGTTTTTTTGAAGAAACGCGTTAGTAAAAGCAGCTCATTGAGTGTTTAATCTTTAATTGACAAAATATCCGTCTGTGTAAGTTAGAAAAATGGCCCATTTGCTTACTATATAAATTGAGATAAATATTCATTAGTGGCCTATTTTTATTACCGATCAGGTTTTCGAATCGGATATGTGCGGGCTTTCATAAGAAATGTAAGGCGCGAAGGCCTTCAGGTTGTCTGATCAGACAATCGGATGGAAAAATCGGATGTATGCGCCCAACCTTAAGCGCGAACGCGCGTAGGTATATGCTCTACTGGGGCCTAAAAGTTAAAAATCTCAATGTCGTCGCATTAAATGGTTTCTAATAGGCAAAAAATTCGTATTTTTGATTCAAAAAGCACCTTAATAAAATTTTAAATATTTATTTAACTTACAAAATTTTTTAAAAATTAATTAATTGCTTTTTTTATATAAAAATGTGATTTAAATATATAATCATGTGGATTTTTTGCTGCCCATATGGGAAAGTTAACACGATAACTCGAGAAAATATAATTTTTTCAGGTTGATTTTTTTTAATCACGTCATATGAGTTTAGGGATGACGCTGAATACAAAATGCATGTTGATATTTAATGGTCAATCTATAATAAAAAAAATTCAGTAGGCTTTTCGTGAAAACTTTTACCTTTCAGGCAGCCATATGTAATATTTTTATAATAGAGTTCTAATGGAGTCAATGTGCGCAAGCTTTTCTATCTATCGGTTTGTAGTTAATTTTACGGGATTACATGAGGGCGTTCAAATCGCTCAAAAAATATAATCACTATTAGCGGGAAAGTTTAAACAAACATCAATCTTTTTTAAATTTAAAAAAAAAAAAAAAAAATTTCGAAAGTTTTTTGCGAAATTTTTTTTTAATTTAAATTTTTTATCTTTTTATTTCTTGCAAAATTTTTTTTAACACATTTTTTGTCACAATAATTTGTTCCTGACAGACAATTTTTTTTTTAAATTAATTAAAACCTACACAAATCATACAAAAAACATACTGCACAATAAAATAATGATAATTTATGGTTGTCAAAATTTTTTTTAAATTTTTTTAATAGATTCATTATTTAATTATTATTAAAATTATTTATGTATATTATGAGCGCAAGGCATGCTCATTTGGATTTTCCAAACTTTTAAGCTACTGTTTTTTCACCAAGAAGTATTTCAAATTGACTTATTTATATGTTCTATGTACAGTCAACAATGCCAACAAGGCAATTAAAGGGTCCAATTTGAATCGTCGAACAATCCAATCTAGAGCCACGCAAGATAGAAGAGCACAAAGATTAGGCGAACAAAACCAACAAAACAATACAGATGTGCGTGTAAAAATGGCGCAGTTACGTGAATCACAATCGCAAGAGCCACGAGATGAACGAAATCAACAAAGACAAATCAGATTCATTCCTTCGACTAGCATTCCAGTATGAGCCTGATGTTGAATATTATGCTCTTTCCAAAGTGGTCATTGGTAATTTGGACAAGGAATGCCCGCATTGTCATGCACTTAAATTTAAAAATGAGCCAGGGATCAGGAAAAGTGCAACTAACAGAAATTGAAACACCACCTGAACCATTGCACGGCTTATTTATCGGTACGGATCCGGATTCTAGCCTGTTCCCAAAATCAATTCGCACATTCAATTCATGTTTTAATTTATTAATTTAAATAAAATATACTTTAATTGTCTAGAACATGGGGTGAGGTTTGTCTAGGTCTTGGAGGCGGATGACCAGGACATACTGAACCCCAAATTAAAAAAAACCTTAAAAAAACTCCTTAAAAAAACCCTCCACACAGCATCCCCAAAGATGACATAGGCCCTGAGGGAAATTATTTTCTTCAGGGCCTCCTGTGTGGAGCTCATGTAAAAAAAAAGAACGCTTCATTCCTCTTTAAATTATAATTACATCCCACACACTTATAGTGTTAGTTATTTTTTATCGAACTAAAAAAATATTTCCTAAAAATAATGTATATGGCAAAACAACGTTTGCCGGATCAGCTAGTTTTATTATAAAATTTTAATGTAAAAGTCCACTAGTGCTTTAATAAATAAATGTTGTATCGTGTATTTTTCTTACACCTATAAAACTCGTTAATTGCATACACCACACGACCACGATGGAATAAAAAAATATAGACTTTCATATCTTGTCAATAATAATGTTTTATTACCTGCATTACCTTCATAATTTTTCAAATTTTGCACGTTTCTGTAAATTGTTCGTAATGTTGAATTAATAATAACATCCTTCTATTGGATTATTGGCAAAATATCTACACGTCACGATGCAGAATGCAATAAATTAATGATAATTATTATTATCGACAACTAGTGGCGTATCATTGTGACTTTTTATTATTAATTAATCGACTACCCGGAGCAAGTGGTTTTTTTTTTTAAATAAAATGGCAAGTCGTTATATCATCTCTATGACAGTACCCAATCCACAGACAACTGAGATTTCTAGTTTTTTTTTTTGCTTTGTGATCAGTTTGATAAATTGCTCGCTAGAATGTTGACAACGTGACGACTGTGACATTTACACTAGCATCTATAGCAGTGGCGGAGCTACTTCCTGGACAGACTGGGTATTCACCATACCCTAGGGGATACGAGCTGGTGTTAGAAAAAATTCAGCATGGTTTTTTGCGTTTAGCTTTGGTGTAGCCGTCAATTTCTGGATACCAAGAACTATTGAGCTTAGCTCTGTCGTCTCTGTTAATATTGATGGGGTTTTTATGGATTTCGATTGCCTCCGTAATTAGGCGTGCTCTGTAAGTTTTCACAACACTTTCGTGCTTGTGAACTTGGCCAGCCTGACAAATCGGCAATCGCCGAGCACTTAATCGAAACCGGCCATTACTTTGGATTTGTTCCTGAAGTCCTGGGAAGACCCAAAACTTGCAGAGCACGCCTAATTACGGAGGCAATTGAAATCCATAAAAACCCCATCAATATTAACAGAGACGACGGAGCTAAGCTCAATCAATAGTTCTTGGTATCCAGCAATTGACGGCTACATCAAAGCTAAACGCAAAAAACCGTGCTGAATTTTTTCTAACACCAGCTCGTAGAGAAATGGAGCTGGCAGCATGGTATCGCTTCGACACACATAAGTAAACACTTTCACCAATATCATTTGCTCATCTGCACTGATGATGGACACTGTAACGCTGTCCGAAACGTTGGCTAAAGAAGGAGGTAGCGAAACACGGCATAACACCCCAAAAATAAATAACAAAAATACTTTTGGCTGTGAAAACCTAAAAACATACCTGATATATTGTTTGTTTTTTGGGGTTTATTTTTTTTTACAAATTTTTGATTATTTGCACAGTATCCCCTCAATACATTCTAATTTCTGTCTTAATTTGGTATTTAATTCAACTGTTCCCTTTCTTCAGTGGGAAACTTAATGTTTTGTACCTTTAAGTGTGGAGCATATTTATTTTATTTATCAACCCTAGATTAAACTAGATTCATGTGATAGCTGATCACTCTGATCAAAAGCTGAAATGAGCTGAAAACGACCTCTAACGGGAACAAACGTAAACATTTAAAAATGGCGCTGATCTTCGTTTTGATGGTTATCAAATTCAATGTCATAACAAAAAAAACTTAAAGTGAAAACTTCTTTAACACCGTTGTGATTTGAAACTCGATAAAATATAAGCGAGCCGCATTAAAAAGAGACAAACACATATATCTATAGTATTTAAGAGAATGAGATAGCAATAAAATATTTATTTATTTCACGGGTACCTACTCGTTTCCAATATAACACGATAAATCCACGGTCCCACGCGAGTCTCCTTTAGTCCAGCGGTACAAAGCGCCTGACGAACCTTAGCGGCCAGACATACACCGGACCAAGCAAGGATCGAATTCCACGAAATCAAAAAAAATATATATACATATTTTTCTAAAATCAATATCCAATTTTCAAATCACTCCAACAGAATAGGCAGAGAAAACACAAAAGAAAGCGACATCGAGCGACTCCGAAGAAGAAAACTCAAATATTAATAAGATGAAAAAATGTATTGGAAAAGGTGCACTGGAATTCAACGGTAAAAACATGGAAAAAATCATGCTTCACATTGATAAAAAAAAGTGCTTCGTAGAATCCCCACTCTTGTCTTCTTTAGTTTTCTGAAGGCTTCACTTCTACCGCGTGTGAATTGCACACTCTGATTTTTTTTCGATATGACAAAGTAGAAGTAGGTATGTATATTCGTTTTTTAAAATGTATTTACTTTTGTAATACTTTTGCTGACCACTATTTCAAGTATCCGAACGTTTTAACGACCGAATACAGAAAAAAATAAAATTTTACGGTTTTAGAATTTGTATTCCATTTGAAAACCCGGTTTACGAGTTTACCCGGGGGCGCAATTTTGTTGCAAAGCCACTGACTACCGGTAGTGCTACATACATTATATTACTTCCTCTTATTCGAACTGCATCTCGTCGGATGCAAATAGTACAGCCGCAGGGAAGTTGCAAGGAAATGTATTTTTATACCTCGCACTAGACAAGACTAAATTATATCAGTTCCGTCCGTTTTCTATCGTTTTATCACAGGTATGTTTAAAACATGAACGTAACGAAACAGCCTTTTAACATATTTATGAAGTTAGTAACATTGCAAGAGGGAAGAGTAAAATTTACCCATCAAGGTAAGATAATATTAAAATATGTATATGGCAGTGGCGGTCAGTGACTTTTTGTAGAAGGGATGCTGGACATTTAATATGTATGGTTTACCTATGTTACATACAAGTATTTGTAACAAGGTGGGCACCCCCTTTTACACACTTTATTTATGATCTCGGTGTGTGGCACCTCTAGTGCTTGCCCGTTGACATTTTGGCATTGGTTATATTGCGAGCCTTGCAATATTTTGGTATGCAACAGTTGTTGATCCTGCACAGATTCAAATCAGCAGATTTGAAAAGAAAGTCAGTCATTCTTTGTGGAACAGCCGAGAGCTTTGGGCGGTCCTCTCGACCCCCGACGGATCCTTTTTTTGAATATCGCTACGATTCTGATCGTCATACTCGCCATCTTGGGAGCTGACTGGTTATCATCCTGAAGGGATGATTGGCATCGAGAATCAACCGCCCCTACTGCTTCTGGAGGGTCCTTTTGGCTGAGAGCCAATTCTCTGGAGACCTACCCTTAAATATAAAGTTTTTTCCGACATTGATGATATTTTGCAAACTTGACCTTCAAAACAGGAGAAAAGTAAAATACACCACCCTCTTCCTACCCCTTTATGCAGGATTTTATACTTCTTGATGAAATTTTACACACAAAGTTTAAAATAAGGGGAAATACTGTACATCTGATTTCGAAAAACTAAAGCTCGAGCAACGTCATGGATGCTCAGTCATTTAATTTGTTTAAAAAAAATCTCCAATAGGGGTAGTATTACGAATCCTGAACGATCGCAAAGCTTCAGGAAAGAGCCAAGTTTCCTAAATACATAAACATGAACTTCCCTATCACATTATATTCTTCCCCATCGAACCCAATTCCCTGGATATGTTACTAACTTAAACCACTATGCCACAAACACTTTGGAACTCAAAACTCCAATATTTAGAATTTGTTAGTGTTGACTTCATCAATCCTTCAATCCTTTTAGTTCCTTCCCGAAACTTAACTTGAATGCTTAGCCTTGTTATTTAAATGTTGGGACTTAACGGGTTAATGGATTAATAATTAAACCTACGTTAAGTCGACTAAAACTGAAGTTAATTAATACTCCTGTTGTATGTGTACTTTTCTGAAAGAGTCCACAGAAGTTTCAAAGCAAATTTCCACGAGGCTCTCAGCGGAAGAATGGCCCAACCCACAAATTCCTAATCAGCGAAAACATATTTTTGTAATATCTATGAAGCCACAGTGGCATTTCAAAGATCCTTTTAAATAAGTGAAACTAAAATTGGGCCATTGTGACTTCATAGAAATTACAAAAATATATCAATATGATGTTTTCGCTGATGTGGGTTGGGCCACTCTTCCGCTGAGCGACTCAATTTATATATGTACATTTTGCAACTTTACCCCTCAGGCTAATTTTTTCAGTTTTCGGAACAAATCATACAAGTATCATAGAAATCGTTGTGCCTTCCTTACTCTCATGGTTTGAAATATGATTTAAACGGAGCTGGAAAGAGAAGACAACATGTCTTTATATTCATATCTAAAAGATAACCATATATTAAATGTACACCTTTATGAAACCAAAATTTCCGACCGCAATTTGAAGAAAAATTTTGTTTTGAATTTGAAGAAATTATTTTTACGTATAAAGACAGAAAAGTGAGTTAATAATAAAATTTATTATATGTCTGCCTAATAAAAAATGTGTTTTTAATAAAAAAATTCGTTATCACTAAGAAAAAAACGAGTGTGCTTTAAACCACACGACTGAAGTAAAACTTCTTTATGCTTCGTTCGCCTCGCCCGATCACACTTTTCGTAACGCTCTCGTCACGCATTCACCAGGTTACTCCCCAAGTCAAGCGTGCGTAAAGATGTTTTACTTCAAAAATGTAAGGTGAGCCATTTTATAAACTTTCTTATGTTTGCAATCAAAATTTAATTATTCAAAAAAAAATTATTATTTTACATCGATTTCATTACTTTTCTAAAACAGTTTTTAATTTTAGGATTCATTCAGAAATATTCCATTTATTTGGATTTTATTGCTAAGCGGAAATATTTTGACCTTCCGACAAAATAGACAGTATTACCAAATTTTTTTTGCAAAAAGTGAGAGACAGTATTACAAAATTTCCTGCGAAAAGTGAGAGACAGTATTACAAAATTTCCTGCAAAAAGTGAGAGGCAGTATTACAAAATTTCCTGCAAAAAGTGAGAGACAGTTTTACAAAATTTCGTGCAGCGCATTTTCCGTAATTACACTAACTCGTCACCCCACAAAAATCTTCGCTTACGATGTTTACTAAGTCCCTAGTCTAACGTCCGCGTCGTATCATCAGCGTATAAAGTATAAAGGTTGTCTACGCATTTAACTTTGAGTGTAGTGTTTACAGGATTATTTCCCGTGAAGCGTAAACATATATTATAATAAGATTTTACATTTAATTTTTTTGGCACAATCTGGGTGTTGTGATGTTGGTTTTAATTGTGTTTTCTCACAAGTCTACAGTATATTTATTAATTTTGGAAAAATCTTGCAATCGTTCATAAAGATAGCAGCGAATAAAAATAGGCGTTTAGAAAATGAAGGCGAGGTTGGTAATACTTAGTCGAAGTATGATACAGTGAAATATGACTGAAGGGGAAAGAATCGATTTAGCTCAGTTGTTAGAGCAGAGCCTCGGTAAGGCTATGGTCTGGGGTTCAATTGCCAGGTACGACCTAGACTTGTAAAAGTCAATGATGTTGCACATTGAATTTAAAATGCATTTATTTATTTATTGACGTCGTTTTTAGGGGCTTTTACGTATGGATAGTAAAAATTATACAGTTTTTATTTTACATAACTAAACTGCTTCAGTAATAACCTTTTGTATTTGTCTAGTGATAAATTGAAAATATATACTGAATTGGTGTAATTATTTCCCTCCATTAGTATTCTGGGCAAAGAGGAATGCATATGGTTGTTAGAGCCATAATTTCAAGGCACTATCTAGATTGCATTTAATTCAGGAGGAATCTTGCAATCATACGTACAGAGAGCAGCCAATAAAAATATGCTTTAAGAAAATGAAGTTACTGTTGGTAGTCTTAATAGTTCTTATTCGATATGATACAGTTAAATATGACCGAAGGGAATAGGTCGAATTAGCTCAGTGGTTAGAGTAGAATCCCAGCAAGGCTAAAATCCTGGGTTCAATTTGTAGATGTGACCGAATCTTTTCTGTTTCAAATTTTAGTTTGGGAGTCGCTAATATTGTATTCAATGATTAAGTATTTTTATCAAGTAAATACATTATTTTACAGAATGAAGAAAACTTTGACTGTCCAAGTCCAGCTAGGAAACTCCTATTTTAGGACAGTCAAATTGACATCTTAATTTATTTATTTTATTTCTATTCTTGAACATACATTTAATAGATTATTACAGTGGTTTACATACATAATAGTTTTCATTAATTAAAAATAAAAATGTTAATGATCAGTAACTGCATGTACAATTTGGTAGGCGGGAATGGGTACCGCCGCCCAGGGAACCTTTATCGGATAACCAACACCTCTGCCATAGGTCACCCCAAGTGGTCGCTACGTTTGGTGATTTAGCAGGGGTGCCCGGGTTCATGGGGTGAGGTTTGTCTGGGTCTTGGAGGCGGATGACCAGGACAGACTGAACTCCAGATTCCTACCCACCCCTTAAACTCTTTTCCTTCCCAGAACTCTCTTCTCCTTCCTTTCCTAAAAAAAAACCCTCCACACAGCATCCCCAAAGATGACATAGGCCCTGAGGAAAATTATTTTCCTCACGGCCTTCTTTGTTCAAGTAAAAAAAAAATGTACATAATTCAGAAGTAGTGTTTTGTGAACACTTTTGAGAGCCTGTGCTGAGGTGTTCCCATGTTTAGAATCAAGTGCTATTCTGTCGACATACGTAAAAACACCGCATCGTTCATGATATTGTCGAGAAGGGCACTGTGGATCGACCCATGGTAGCAGTATCGCATACATAAATTTAAGATTAGTAGCAATCAGTTAGTAATAATTAGGGTGAGATCTCTTGATAAACAGTTAGGTATATTTTCCTATGGACTACACGCCACTGGTCTAAATAACATTGTGGTAATATTTTCTTCGTATTACATTATTAAAAACATAGTATGTACATCATCAACCAATCAGAACATCATAAATAAAATTAAACAATTTTTCAATAAAAACTTACAGTTAAAAGTAAATATTTTATACAAAACATATTATATAACTCACAATCTAAATAAGAATCGTGCCTCCCTTATCAGGCACGAGGCACAAGAGTTCCTCTTTTCTGATAAGATGCACATGACCAAAAACGATCTTTAATATAATATTTTGTAAAATATATTTGTATATATGGAACCCATATTTTTTACATTACAATAAAAAATAAAAATAAATTATAAAAGTAAATAATTAAAACGATATAACTCAAAATAATAATCTGCACCATAAGGTAAGAAACGTGAATGAATAAATAAATAATCAATGGCGTGTTCAGTATCTATTTTTACATCTAATATGTTATTCAAAAATAAATGGAAGAACCAACAAGTAATTTTTTACATTCAACTTACTGTGTTATTTGCTCATTAGTTTAAATATGCAAAAAGTCTCTTTCAGGGGGTATTTTACCTCCTCATTTCTCAGTATTAACAACAGGTATTGTGGAAAAATATACCTACTCCGTTTTTATTAACGTGTGAATTTTGATGCCTCGGAGTCTTCTGACGCACATTGCAGACAAACAAGCGGCTATTTATATTCTGTAATTATGCCAAATATAAGCCAATAACAGGTTTATGTATTCTAAAATCGATATAGGCATTCAATCTTTTGGTATTTTTATAAAGTTTTTTTATAACTTTTTGTGAATCTTATAAATAGCCCCAGAGAGCGGGCTTTAAACCCTGGGAAATAAAGGTTCTTTCATTAAGCGCTTCCTATCTTTAAATTTAAACAAAACAAAGTGTGTGTTAGATTGTGATTATCGACATTTTTTATTCGTTTGAAACGCCTATCGATGCCATTATGTATGCAATATAACAGCGTTCAAATGCCCGCCGCGGCTTCTATGGGTGGCGCGCATCCCAAATGTCCAATTTTCCATGACTCTGGCGCATAAATCAGGCTGAATTTGACCGATGGCGTGGGTTATGTTGGCTTTGAGAGCCGCTGTAGTTTTTGGCTTATTCGCGTAGACCTGCAACTTAAGAAAACCCCGCAAGAAAAAGTCTAGCAGGGTCAAATCGCACGATCTCGGTGGCCAGTTCACATTACCTCCACACATTAAACACTTTTAACCAATTAATTATTTAGCCTCTCAGAAACTGGGCATACTGTACAGGGCCCGCAGATACTTTAATAGTACACAACTGATACACGCAGATACTTTAATAGTACACAAGGAGGATAGGAGCATACTTTGCGATTTATTTCTATCGAGGGAATTTTATATAATGATCGTTTCGGCGTGGGGATTGTATAGATACTACCTTAAAAAATAAAATATATTTTTTAAGAGCTTAAAAACTTCAAATGTTTAAGGGAGATATGCAAGAAATCGGTAGAAATTCGGGATGCGGCGACTTAAAATGGGAGAATCTATCAAACGAACCGCCCGTTTGTGCACAGAGTCGAGGGTATTTTTCAGGTATTTTGGAGCTCCAGACCAGAGGTGCCTGCCAAATTCAATCGTGGGGCACACTTGTGATTTGTACAGGGTTAGCAGTAAAGTTGTGTACTGTTAAATTATCTGTGGGCCCAGTACAGCCTATGCCCAGTTTTTGGGAAGCTAACTTTACTCTGGCTTCGATGGAGCCCCCATATCTGAGCTGGTCACTTAAGAGTTACACCAAGCATATCAATGGAGGGCCTGTTCGGAAGATTGCTTCCGTTGAAGGAGACTAGATAGAAACTTGCCGAAACCGAACCTTCGGTCGGTCACTAAAAATATTGTATTCCTTCCTTAATCTCATACTTTTTTCTCTTGTTTCAGGTAAGACATTATTTCTTCTACAATTTCTTATTTGGGAAGATTTTCGACGTTCGCTGGTTCCAAAGGTGAGTAACGTTTCAAGTTAAAGTGTTCCAGAAAATTACCTGAAAAAACCCTTGACTCTGTACAGTCAGTCTGTCTGATAGATCCCTATCTTTAAAAAATGATTGCTATCTTTGGAGCAGAGGCGTCAGGTATCCTTGTTCTATGTAATCTTATTAAAGATGCTCCGTGGAAATAGCTTCATTGATCATTTCGGCGCCGGTGCACAGTCAGGAAACAAAAATGTTCGCCCAACATATTATTTACACGGTTTACATCTGTCAAATAAGAACGGTTCGCTTCTACGATTCATTCTGCCGGCCTTTATGTTTTCTTTCTCCTAAAACATGGGTATCTTCAAGGAGCATGTTCACACCTTCCTCAAAAACACCCTCCACACAGATGTCACACGACCGTAGGGAAATTATTTTCCTCTATATATATTAATACTTTAACTAAAAGAATTACGTTTTAGGTTTTAAAGAAATGTATCTACTTATCATTTAATGAACATTGTTACATGACTATATTATTCATATATTAACATAACCTAATTTATTCAATGATTCAACTAAAATGATGATGATAATGCAAAGTTCGATATACTAAAACAACAGACTTACACGAGTATTGCACGCCCGTGTCGTAACTTCAAACTACATGTGTTATTTTTAAATATTCTCTTTTACTGGGGACTAACAGAAGTGCCGGGCCTTACGCAGAATTATTCTAAATAAGCTATGGATTTTACTATTATTTTTAAAGTCAAGTGTGCGAAATTTCATCAAGATATATATCGAAATTTTACTTTGGGAAAGGAAGTTGGGGTGGTTTTTCGACAGTGTCCTTCCTCTTGTTTTGAAAGTCCGGTGTGCAAAATTTCTTCAATCTCGGAATAAATGTGAAGATTTGTGTAAAAAAAATACACACACAGAGACACTCTTCTTTATACTTACTTTTCAAATTGGGAGGCGGGTATGGGTATCTACTGCCGCCCCGGTAACCATTTCTTGGATAAACAATACCTCTGCCAAATGTCACTCCAATTGGCAGGCAGTATTTGGTGCTTTAGCAGGGATGCCCGGGTACATGTAGTGAGGTTTGTCTAAGACGTCTGGGTTTTGACGGCGGATGCGTCTGCTCACCTACTGTGAGACCCTACTGTGCCCACCTACTTGGAGAAACCGGTTGAGGGAGACCTTTTATCTCTCCAGCAGGACTCTCTCGATCAATCACCTTTCCTTTAAAAACTTCACATAGCATCAGCAAAGAAATTATTTTCCTCAGAAGGACATAATATCAACAACTCTCAACGATAATATGAAAGAGATAAAGACACAGAAAAAAAACCGTCGCCAATAGGACTCGAAACCAGATCCTTTGGAAATTAATGAGGTAGCAATAGCTCAATTGGTTAAATGACTAGAAAAAACGTTGTTGTGGTCCGTATCTTTCATTTTAGTTATTTATTTTTGGAGTGCTATGCCATGCGCTACCTCTTTCTTTAGCCAACGTCCATCATCGGGTCAGACGTGGACTGACTGATGTGGACCTGAGGATGGACATGCAACGCTGTCCGAAACGTTGGCCAAAGAAGGAGGTAGCGCAACATGGCGTAGCACCCAAAAAACACTTTTGAACGTGAAAATCTAAAATCAATTTCATTTATTTTTATTACTGTTTGATTTGGTGAATAAATTTTCTGACGCCTGGAAGTAGTCCTCCATCAAAAGTGTCCAGTTTTGCATATTCTTGGTGGCTCCTCAGTGGACGGCCTCCGTTTCGTTTCCAAGAGCTTCTAAGAACGAAGAAGAGGAAAGATCGTGAAGGTCCTGTCGCAGGTATAAAAACAGCCTGGTTACTGGTTAGTATAATGTGCAGTCATCGTGACGTAAAACCTAATAATGCTTCCTTGATTATGAGTTGCCAGCTTTTTGTAAAACGCCCTTGCGGTAATGTTTCACAAAACATCAATTGAATTACGTATTTTCCGCTTCTTATCCAGTCAAAACTACTTTTTTCATGTTTCATGATTTTTTTTATTATAAAATATTGATGTTAATTTGATAATTGTCATAAAGAGCTTCCGCGCCCTTTTTTTCTTATTTTTTACAAAATCCACAAAGTAGGCCTCGAGGAAAGTAATTTCCCTCAGGACCTATTTCATCTTTGGGGATGCTGTTTGGAGGGTCTGTTTGAGGAGAGGAAGTAATCAACAATCAACATGGGTCTTGAAGGAACCCAGAGAAGCGTCGTGGAAACGACCCTTTCTCATGTGACAAATGTCAAGCGTGTACAAATATTGGGCGCACGTTTGGCATTTTTTCTGGACTATGCATCAGTGAAAAAGCTTCCATTACAATACCGGTAGAACAGGGACAGCATTCCCGTCTGTGCTCTAAAATTATAATCCGTTCGTTAAGACGGTACACAAACCTAATAATTTTTGATTGCTCAAAACTCACATTTTAATCATATCCGGCGAATTCGTAACTATAATAACTTTTTTATTCCAACAGACCCCTGGGGATGTGAGTTCTTTATATTTAAGATTAATAAAAAACAATACCTCACCATGAATATATTTTACGTACAACTATTTTAAAACTTTATAACCAGTTTTTCAACTATTAAGTTAGCGGTAACACCAGATTTTATTTTTCTAGACGATGAATTAATAACTTTGGGAGAGAAACGTTTAGATCTTAAATATTTGTAACACGTTATTCAGAATTAATTAAAATTATCGCGGCGGAAAGATTGAATTGCCGTGCCGCTGGCGTACATTTGTTTACACGCTTTCTTCACTTACGTCGTTAAGATTCCCACATTATTTTTCTTCTTCTTCTTTTCTTTGATAGGGCAAATTCGACAGTAGATCCTTCCAATACATGGGTCGCGAGTCGCAATTTGTATACACGGCTTCTTCACTTACGTCGTTAAGATTCTGAATATATTTTTGTGTAGGTATATTGTCATCTATAGAAAAAAAGTTAGATTCGTTTAAGTCAGGCTTTTTTTACACGTATAATTCTTATCGGAGTAATTGTCTCAAACTAACCATTTTACCGCAGAGGTAGGCAGAGAGAACGGACCTCAAAATAACTCGGTTTTGGCACACTTTCTTTGCCTCATTCACATTAATACATCGTCTCATACATACTCCTCTATTATTCTGACTTTTGATATGGCCCAAATCTAGTATCTGATTTACTTGATCGTACCATGTCTTCCTCGAGCGTCTCCGACTTCTTTTATCATTCACATTTGCGTCATACATAATTGTCTCCATGTGTAATACCCTCCATGTTGCAGTGTAAATTGCTACGTGAAATTCACACTGTAATAACATGTACGATAACGTTTAGGACACTGAGAGCATAACATTTTGCACAATGAATAAAAAAATTTAAAAAATCACCCGCACAATAAATTTCGAAACCAAAATTTGGAGAAACACGTCTTACCACAGTCTTAGCGGGTTTCCCCGCGAAGAGATATTTAGTTTTTTAGAGCAACATATTCTCAGAACTCCTTCACGCGGTTCGTTGACGTAATGCATCGGCACTAAAACCTTTCCCGGTACATTGGCTAATTGACGAAACCAACAAAGTCATTATGTTTTGTGCGAGTCGTAAAAGTATGGCATTCAAAGCGTCCCACCTGCATTACTAATATTGCATACGTTGCTAAATGTTCACAAGGCATCTCACTTATTGAGAACATCTGTATAAAATTTCAATCGTTGATGTATTATTAGTGTCCGACCGAAATAGGACTTCCTACCGAAACCGAAGCCGAATCTTCGGTATCTGTCTCAGTTTCGGCCGAAACCGAAACTTTTTTAGACTTTTAAAAATCTATTGTTTACTGAAATTTGGCTTTTTTTTACACTTGTACAGACAGTTAACACGTGTTAAATGAAATAAAAATCAATAATGGAAGTATGTGCAAAAGCTTTTATTTTTATTTGAATGCTAAGAAACAAACAAAAATTATAAAAATTAACAAAACATGTTTTCTTCTTGGAAAAATTTTTTGTCAATAATCAATAACTTACATTATAAAGGAAGGACCTCATTAATTGAGTATTTTAATTTTAATTGTTACAATCTCAGCATTCTTATAACACGTATTAAATTAAATAAAAAATAATTATTTAAAAATGTGAAAAAAAATACATATTTTTTTGATGTTACTGCTATAAAACAAGCAAAATTTATAGAAATTAACAAACATGTCAAACTACTTCTTAGAGCAAAAATTTGTCAATTATCAACACTTTAATTTTAAAGGAAGGACCTCATTAATTGAGTATTTTACCAGCCGGCGACCTCAGCTGATGATGGCGGGTTACACACGAGCCACGAACTCACCCGAAGTCAGCTAAACGACGAGCAATAATTCACGAACGCAGAGTTTCGGTGCGGCCGAAGGTTCGGCAGATTTTCTGCCGAAACCGAAACTGATGCCGAAACACGATATTTTTGCCGAAACTTGCCGGAACCGAAATCTTCGGTCGATCACTAATTGTAATATTAAAACTATTTACCTACTAGTGCAGACCTGTGAAAAATCACCGGAATATTATATGATTGATATTATTGAATGTTTTCTACTACAGCGAAAAATCCCAAAATTTCTTCGACGCTTCTCTGGGTTTCTTCAAGACCCATGTTGACTACTTCCTCTCCTCAAATACAACCCTAACATCGCACAAGATCCCCAAAGATGGTATAGGCCCTAAAGGAATTTATTTCCTCATGGCATCCATTGTGGAACCAACGTAAAAAAAATAAATTAAAACCAGCTTCATTTTCTACCATCAAATGCGTAGTTCATTTTAGTCGCTGAAAAGCCCAATCTTTCCTGTCAATTATCGACCTACACCTCTGCTACCGTAGACACCTACCCTTAATTGGAAATTGTCCCGGAGAAACATGGCGCAATTTCGTGAATCAAATTTAGAGTTGGGTCATGCCAAGAGGAGGATTTTCGGACGGGTTTGTTTGAGAAGAAGTTCAGAAGGAGTATTAGGTAACTTGATGGATGGACTTAATGGAAAATTGAACGATAATTGAATGTGATATGTATAAATAAGTAAGTAATATGATTAGGCTCCCGCATTTCGAATTTCTCCAGTTTCATAATTTATCGAATTTCTTCAGTTTTGACCAGTCAGTGGTTGAGTGGGCATCGCGTTTGGGTTCCACCCGGGCGTCCCGTGTTCGATTCCTCGGCTGGCCAAGTCCTCCATCATAATACAAGCAAAAGTTTCGGCTTTCTGTGGTGGTAGTAGGAGATTTTCAAACATTGTTGGGTTATTCGTAACCCGGGAATGTTTGTCTTTCTTAAAAAAAAAATAACGTATTTCTCTTAAACACTTAAAAAATATAGGTTATGTTTTAAGATAATATCTTTACATTTGCCACACCAAAACGTTAATTATATGAAATTCTCTCGATAGAAAAACTCGCAAAGTATGCTCCAAAAATTATTGTGAACGCGTTTTTTTCTCTTATTTTACAAGTTGTTTGCAGTCTTATTTATTCTGTTTTCTTGATTACGTAACTGATGTAATTAATATTGTGTATATAAATTTACGTCTATTCATGTAAAAGCCCATTAGGGCGTTAATAAATATACATAAATAAATAAAATAAATAAGTTTCAAAAAATTCAGTGTTTCTTTAAATGCTATTTGAGACATTTCCCACGACATTTTTGCTCTATTTTAAACGAGTCGTGTTTATTAAACATTTTCACATATTTCGCTTAATTATTATTTTTTTTAATATTAGCGCGCTCCCTCTAACGTTCGTATTTGCTTATCTCCCCTTCTTCTTTTGAGGGCTTACTACCGGGCCTTAAGTATAAAAGCATAAATATTTAATTAATAATTTATATATTTGCTGACAAGCCATATTATTTGGCTTAGCAGGACGTTATTATATCTTTCTAAATTAAAAAAAAAAAAAAAAAAACACACAACAAAACAAACAGTCTTATCATTTATCATCTTTATAGTGATAAATAATAATGCATATATTTATGTACATTACTACCGTTATATACATATCCAGAATGGAATATCCTCTTTGTATCGCCTCGGAGTCGATTCGTGCTCTTAAAAGGCAATCAAATAAATATAATAAATTAATTTAGATTGAATTCAACTACAAAGCTTTCATTTAATATGAAAATAATACTTACTATCTAACAAATCTTAAGGAAATATGAATTCTTATAACAGAAAAATTAGCATATAAAAATGGCAATTTTGAATAAAATAATATTATCAATTATGAATTTGAAATATGAGATCGACTTAAATGACAGAAAAAACATAGGTCCCCAATATATGAAAAAATCAAAATCACAGAACTGCCTGAGGAACAGAGGACTAATGATGTATAATGAAAGGCCCGAAAGTATCAAGAATTAAGAAAGAATGAATGTATTTAAAAATAAATGTTATGCCTACTGTAAAAATATATGAAATTATCAAATAAAATGTTACTTGTGCTTATTAGTTTATATTCGTGTAGTATTAACTAACTCAATAAATAAAAAAATAAAAAATAAAAAATGGCCAAGTTAATACGCTGTATCCCGGTAAGATCCTGGGTTCAAGCTCCAGTTGCGAACGTCTCCTTTTTGATTTTTCGGTGTTTCATCTTTCGTTTAGATTTATTAGTATTATCTTCTTCAATTCTTCAGTGATATATTATTTGGGTAAAAACCTTCAAAAGTTATCAACAAGTTATCCAACAAAAAATAAGCTTTCTTGTAAAACCACCAAATTATTTTCCACTGTCATAAATTATTTTCCACTATCATAAACATTTTCTTCGAAAGGACGAAAGTTATGCGATGAGTCGAAGAAATAAATTAGTTGGAATTTGTTGCATCTATTTATAGCAATCCACAACGTGGCTGACTGCTTTTAACGTTCATATAATAATTTTCCTTAACAGCAAACAAGTTTCTCTAAAAATTCAACAGCTATGGGTGTTAGGCAAAACCCCAGCTAATCCAATCTCAAATCCAAATACCAGGCAGGGTACCAGGCAGGCCGAAGAGTGACGCAGGTCGTGATGTCAGCAACGGCTTCCCCGACTCGAGAGCCGGCAGAATCAGTTATTATTATTGAATAGTCCAAGTAGTTTAGCAGTATTAGCTGGCAATTGGTCCTTGGACTTTCCAACCGTTTCTGTACCCAGCAGCCAGCAGCCAGCAGCGCTGACGATCCTCCGCGACGCCCGCCGGGTGGGAGTTGATAAAACACGCGACCAAGCCCGCCGGACAGCCAGTGTCACACTGAATCCGCTCAAGACAGATACGATATACGATCGATCCGCGCTATATTCTAATTCAAAATACGAACGCCGCATTCGAATTCCAAAACAAATCAAATCGAGCAAAGTGAAATTGATGATTTAAAAATAATCCTACTTAAAAAGCTGATTGATTTAACGATTCCAAAGCTCTGAAACGTGGACTTTTGTGCAATCTCTATCAAAATTTAACGCGTTCTTAAAAACGTTGCGAAATTTTGTTGATAAGAAGTCTTATCATATTAATGATTTCGAACCTCAGCATCGAGACTGTTAATGTGTAAAAACAGCTGTGATTTGTGTGGACTAAATAAAATCTTCTTCAAGTTGCATAGTATTATAATAGTGTATTGAGGAAAAACTTGTGCAAAATATTATCTGTCACCATTTGACGTCGGTGCATTTTAGTATTTAAAAAAAAACTAGACTCAGTTTTCTACCTGCGTGATTATAGGAGAACGTCCTTGCAACGAAACGAGACAGTATTCCCAAGGACCCAGTTTCTCTCTCGTTTATTTTTTCGTCTGCGCTCTTCTAAGGGTGTTTGAACCTCGGATAGACCCTCGATCCTAACAGGATAGTTAGTTGCGCTCGGTACAAGGACGGAGGACATTATTCGTGTCCTGCACCGGGACTACTCGGGACTTATTAAAACTGTAAAGTGAAGTTTTGTTATTTTATAACAAGTGAAAGCAATTAAAACGATGTCTTTTCTGTGGATGGGCGCACTGAATTTGGGACTTACACTCGGTGCTACATTAGCTGTTATAAAAGCGTGAGTATTAAATACTTTAATATATATTATATTTTTACTACAAATATATGCGCACGTGTATCCACACCATCTGATTCGCACACCAAAACTATATTTTAATTTGAATTAAAAAAAAAACGATAATTATTCAGGTTCTAATTCTGTGTTCAAATCTAAAATAAGGCTTTCTTTTTATAACATTCACGTGTGCTTTGTTTGAGAGAGGCCTTGAGATAATGCATTTTACTTTCTCCTCTTTGTGAGTAACCGCAGTTAATCTCTCACTATCGTGGTTTTATCCGTGTAGTGGCAATTAACTAACCTCAATGCGTTGTTGGTTGTACTTGTATCTACGTATTCCTACAATTATAATGATAATTTGGCTTATTTTCAAAGTTGTTAAAAATCTCATCAAGGACGCTTAACATAACTAGAAAATAACAAAACACTTTAACTGGATACTTATACATGCTAAGATTCTCTCTACTCTTCTCTGTAAATCAAATAAATAAACAAAGTGAGATCAGTAGTAGATTTTAAAACTAATATCAACGGATAACAATTGTTATGATTGCATCATCTCTATGGCGTTGTTTCTGTGAAAAATCACCTCAAAAGAGGTATGTTTTTAGGTTTTCACGGCCAAAAAGTATTTTTGTTATTGTTTTTGGGGTGTTATGCCCAAAAACAATAACAAAAAAAAACCTCAAAAGAGCTTTAGAATTGATGATTATAAATTACGATGTGTAGATGAAGGTTGGATGACTTTTATTGTAATCTTAAATAATTGATGATTTCTTTGTTCGCCATTCACAGCCCCCTGAGAGGTCGATAAACTGGAGGTTGGTATCTGGTACGTGGTACGTCTCCCCCGTTTCGGGAAGTTTGGTAGATTGTTAGCGGCTGAAACGATAGGGATAAGGGTAGAGAGGTAAAGGGAGGGGATGAATTTGGAATGTGTACGGGAGGGGGGGTCGTTTCCCTATTCCAGAATATTCTACACCCTTGCGTTCTAGGTTCTATACGTCTAACAGTGGCGTAGCGAGCTGCCTACAACAATTAAATCTTTGTTTTATTTTAAAGATTTAGAAAATTTATGGGCTAAAACTTAAAGGGTTTCTCTAGTCACCGATATTTCAGATTGGTTTACGATATTTTCTCCAGCAATAAATAATAAAAAATTTAAAAATAAGTTGACTTTTCAACTGCTGCATATAGCAACCTAGAAACAACAGTGGAAAGTGGAATAAACAGGGAACGGATGTACTTAGCAATTTTATTTTTTTCAATATTCAACTGAATACTAATATATTGTTTATTCAGAGAGATTGTAATATTGCCTATATTGTCCTCCACGCTAAAAGTTCACCTGTGTTGTGGAGGTCACTTTTCAGGGGTGTTTTAATTGAGTGTATAGTGGAAGACTCAAATATAATATTGTAAATACATATTAAGAAAATAAAATTGTTAAATATAAGAACACTACAATTTCAGCACATATTTAACATATTTAACAAGGGTAAATTGAATCATTAATAAGAAGACTTAAAAAACATTTTAAGATTATCATTGAAGAAGAAGATAACAATAATAATCTAAACGAAAATATGAAAGAGAACAAGACACAGAAAAATAGAAAAAGACAATGGTCGCAACTGGGACTCGAACCCAGACCTCTCGTCTAACCGGGGCGTGTGCGTTAACCAATGTCGCTGTTGCCACCTTTTGTCTAACCGTCATATTTAAAATTTTAGGATTAACAATATTATCTTAAAATTATCAATATTAAATCTAATACCCATGAAACTATATTGACATCTGCCTTTAAAAAACTATTCACATCCGTCCTGAAGCGGGATATGCCTGTGGGCCGAGTTTGTAGTGAGTCACGCCACTGCCTCGTGACGTGCACGGAATAATAATGGTGCATTCAACTTCCAGAACATCTGTTGGGCATTTTTTCTGATTTCGGTTTTGTTTGGAGGTTTTTGACTTTATAATGGAGATGGCAATCCTTGCTAGTTGTCACTACAACCCGAATTTTCATTGCTAAGAACTCACTTTACTAGAGTATTTAATTTTTTAGTTATGCATTAGCGCATAGTTATTACGATGAATTAATAAATATGAAGGAATTGATTGACTTTAATGAAACATTCTTCAAACGTTTTTCCTTACAATAATTTATTTCGACTATATCTGAATATAATTTTAATGGGTTCCCACTTAAATATGTAGTTTCAACCAGTTTCACCAGCATTTTAATAATGACTTTTCGTTCGTTTTGAATTTTTAATTTGGTGACATGTGACAAGTGATGTAAATTTATTTACTATATTATGTGATGTTATAACAAAAAATAATAATTCTTATGTGTTTAACTTAATATCAAACTTTTGTTTGTGATTTTTAAATATTAAAAATGTTTGTCTCTTCATGGAGTATAATGTATCAGAGATACCTTTCAATTCTGCCTGCAAAGAAATTGATTCGTTGGAATATTTGTTTTATATCATTGAAGAAGAAGATAATAGAGTGCAGTTCACACGAGGTAGAATTGAAACCTTCACAATAACTTACACACAATCTCAACCAATAGGAGCCTTGAAAAGAGAGCTTATAATCAAAGCGGGCAAATGCGGTAAGGTTTCATAATATCTCATTCTCTCGCAGGCTAAATCCTAGATGTATTTTTAGCGTCGTTTCCGTTTCATCGAGTTTCAAATCATAACGGTGCTATAGAAGTTTCATTTCTAAAATCAGCGAAAAAAGAAATAGAACAAGACACAGAAAAATAAAAAGGTAACGGTTCCAACTGGTAACGCAATCGAACCCAGGATCTCTTGCTTTATCGGTATACAGTGTCTTAAGCCGCCGCTACCCGAATTTCTACCGATTTATTGCATAACCCCCTTAAACATTTGAAGTTTTTAAGCTTTTAAAAAAATGTATGTTATTTTTGAAGATAATATCTAGACGTGTTCCACGCCGAAACGCAAATTATATGAAATTCCCTCTATAGAAAAAAATCGCAAAATATGCTCCGAAAATTATTGTAAACACGTTCATTTCACTTATTTTAGAAGTTCACAGTGTTTCTTTAAAAGCTATTTTAGATGTTTCCCACGAGATTTTTGCTCTATTTTTAACGAGTCGTGTTTTATTAAACATTAATTGAAACAGTAATTATATGAAATTTCCTCCATAGAAAAAAATCGCAAAGTTTGCTAATAATTATTAAAAACACGTATTTTATGTTATTTTACAAGTTATACGTATGAAAAAGTTCACCGTGTTTCTTTAAATGCTATTTAAGACATTTCCCACGATATATTTTGCTCTTTTTTAAACGGGTCGTGATTATTGAACATTTTCACAATTTCCGCTTAATTATTATCGTTTTGAATATAAGCGCGCTCCCTCTAACATTCGTATTTACATATCTCCCTTTCTTCTTCATTTTGAGCGCTTACTACCGGGCTTTAACCAACTCGGCTATTGGAATTTATTCTATTATTGAAGTGAAAACCTCTTTAGCAACGTGATTTGAAACTCTATGAAATTAAAAATAGCGACACTAAAAAGAGACGCCACATACATCTATAGGATTTAGCATACGAGAGAATGAGATAGTGTAATCGGTCTTCTCTTTATGCGGTGCTTCGTAGCGTCCCATCTCTTGTCTACTTTAGTTTTCTGAAGGTTCCACTTGTACCGCGTGGGAATTGCACACTCTGTTTTTATTTTTCTGTGTCTTGTGTTTCATATTTCATTTAGATTTATTAGTATTATCTACTTCTTCAATGATATAATTACATTGGTAGGTATAACCTTCAAAAGTTTTCCAATTTTTTATTTGTTTTATTTGGATTTTAAGGATAATTGACCGTTCGCACCAATCAATTTATTCGAGAGGTACATCAAAATCCATTAATATTTGCTTCTAAGGAAATGTTACACAAACCTTGAACTTTGTTTAGGAATATTTAGCATAATTAATGCGCCCTTGAGGTAATTTTTCACTAAAACATCGTTGTAAATAAATGGTAAAACTAATACTTGTTTTGATTATAAACTACGAAAATGCGTTTAGCTTATAAAACTAGGCAAAAAGTGACTAGAACACTGTTTATCAGCCGTGTCGTCCATTTGAAGTAACGACGATAACCCTATCAGACATACACACTCACTCGTAACTCGTATGTAATGCTCTATTATATTAAATTATTTATAAATTATAATTTACTAATTATCAATTTAACCTAGCAATGTGAAACACGTGGTCGAGTGGAAGATACTCAGTATCGCCAATAATAAAAATTTTGGCGTTCAGAATATTATCGATCTTGGAAATTTGAAATGCTGTAAAGCACAAAATTTTTATTTGTTTAGGAGAGCGAAAGGATTTTTTTTTTTTAGAAAAAGTCTAAAATGTGCTAGCTCTGTTCCGGAAAATTTTAGTTTTAATGTCCGATCAGTTTTTAGCTATATGAATTCTTTCTGCTCGTTAATCGATAAGTGTTCAAGGAAAATGCTATCTGAGAATGAATTTCGTACCTAGTCCATAGGTTGCAGGTCACACTTAGGAAAATATGAGTTAATTTTTTCTGCTAATAGCATAGTGTTTCACTATCAAAGCCTGCACTTTTTTTTTGAATCGGCAGCTATGATATTTGGGAACAAATTATTACCGTTGATAGCGTGGCTGATCCACAACACCAACTTAGCCCGAAAGCTTTCAATCTTGTCCGACGACGTTAAAATATTAGTTTCCCTGCCTTGCCTTCTTTTGTTGAGCATCTGCGCTTGACCATGTAACATTGCGGTGAGACACACCAACTAATGACCACGGTAGTCCACTGTTCCGCGGCACACACTTTACGGAACAATGCTCTATGCATCGCAGAACGACGAGGAGTGGAGAAGCCTAGTTCACCATGGAAATTGGAGTAGGATTCGCGATCCTCGGCAATAAGGAACCGACTTAGAAAGAAGTAAGGGAGATAAAGACTGCGTGCAAAATTTTCTAGAACCAAAATATACCAAGTCAGTGGCATATTTGTTTCAATTCAAATTTGTACAGAAGGCACTTCTATTTATATATTTTCTATTCTATGTACATATGTACCTACTGTTGTGGCTAGAATTATTAATGTTGGGTTTATGAAACAATTATGATTACCTGATCTTGATAAAGTAAATCGTATTACGTGGGCGTCAATTAATTCATCAATAAAACACATTGACATTTATTCGGACCGACCAGACATGTAGTCAATATTTATTTTAAGTGTTTTGTCTGAAAAACTGTGATTATTCACTGTAAAACAAAGTTATAGTACACGGGTTTTTCCCTTCATTTCAATCAGTCACAAAATAATCTATTTTAGAGCCTAATTGTGATAAAATTAATTAAAAACCAGGAAGTTAATAACATCAGAAAATAATATCAGCTTATTTTTTATTTATACTCGCAAAGAATAATATTATTATTTGTGGTTTAGTGTTTAATTCGTAGAAATACGCACTTCTGTTATTATTGTTAAAATAATAAATCTAATTTGTAATCTTGCAATATTATTCAGTTTTCTTAGGTTTATTCTATTTTAACATTTGATTTAATAAGGTTTTTGATTGTCACGCACGAACACACTTAAAACTTAATGGATGTGGAAGAGGATTTAATCAATTTTAATGTCGTGATCGTGACATAATATGTTCTATCCTTTCTATAAAATATCTACAGCGTCCCTGAGGTGATTTATCACAAAAACGATGCTCTACAAATTTAATTGTTCTCTAGACTTTATGTCCGGGTTAAATCTTCCCCACAGGAAAAACTTAACCCTTCCACACACTTTTCCACAAATGATCATCTAGTCAATCCGCGCTATGCAATTGCATTGTATAAGTATAATAACTAAAACTATACAAGAACAACACGTCAACCTACCAGAGACCATATGGGAAAATACTTCACCGACTCCAGATATTTTCATATCAGAGGGTTCGGCTCGATAGAACTCCTAACTGGACCGATAAATCCTACTGATCACTCAATATAAATATTTTAAATAATCTTTCGTAATCCTACATGTGTTTAATATGACTGATTTTTGCTGACCAATTATTATTATATTACGGAATTTTGAAATAACCCAACGTGTTTGATGTTTATTATTAATTTTGACAAAACTTATAAAAATTACTTTTTGAGTTTGTCTGTCGTGAAAAGCGTTGATTAATAGATTAATAATACGTTCACACTAAATGCACCTCGATCTTGGCACTGTTTACTTGACACTTGGCACCAATACGTTATATCTGCTTTATGAATTAATAAATGGTGCAGAGTAGCCATATTATAAACGTTATGCTACTGAATTATTTTAATGTACGATGGATAATTCAAATTAGTCGGTCGGCTGCGATTTTGCGCGGTTGACATTAATAATAATTTCACACTAAACATGTTGAGTATCGTAACTCGTCATAAGTCGTAGGTGATTTTAGTCACAGACACGTGTAGGCTCAATTAATCCGAACTCGTCGTAAACAAACAAAAGCGTGTCATATTTTCAATGTTTTGTAGAAAGGGCGAATAAAACAGAGCCCTGTGCAGGGCCCGCAGGTACTTTAATAGTACTCAACTGCTAACCCTTTACAAATCGCAAGTGCGCCCCACGGTTGAATTTGGCAGCCACCTCTGGTCTGGAGCTCCAAAATACTTGAAAAATACCCTCGACTCTGTGCAGAAACGGGCGGTCCGTTTGATAGAATCTCCCATCTTAACGAACGGATCGCAATCTTTAGAGCACAGGCGTCGGGTGGGAATGCTATCCATGTTCTACCGGTATTTCAACGGAAGATGCTCTGAGGAACTAGCGTCATTGATCCCTTCGGCACCGGTGCATCGGGAGACACGCCAAACGCGCGCCCAACATATGTCCACGGTTGACATTTGTCACATGAGAACGGGTCGTTTTTTCGACTCATTCTTGAGTTCAACAGCTCGGCTATGGAACGATTTGCCGGCTTCTGTGTTTCCTCCCTCCTACAACATGGGTCTCTTCAAGACCAATGTTCATTCCTTCCTCTCCTCAGTAAGAACCTCCACAAATCCATCCCAGGTGACATAGGCCCTGAGGGAAGTTATTTTCCTCAGGGCCTCCTGTGTGGAATTATGTAAAAAAAAAAAAAACATTTTCAATACGTAGTAGTCTTGTTGTTTGCACAAAGTTCAAAATATCCCCAGGGGCAAAAGTTTTTTGCACAATATATTGGTTATGACCGTAGATCACCAAGTCGATATTTGCACAGCCATGCTCGGGAACATTGAAAAATATCCGAACTTATCTAAAAAAAGCCTTTATTGTGTGCTTGTGTTGGGGCTAAAGAATACAATCCCGGGATCCCGGCCCATTTTCGATCCCGAAAATACCGGGACTGCACTTTGGCTAATCTCGGGATTTTCGGGATTGCCACAATCAGGTCAAGTTTGCATTCCGTAATCCCTTGCGCCTTGACTTGTTCGGAAGTTACGCGCGTACAAACATTTCGGAGATTCGTTTTTATTTATACTAGTGGTCACCCAATGGTCGAAAATCGACCATAATTAATTTTATGTGTAATGTTTTTTTTTTGATTTAATGTATTTTTTATGCATAATTAAAAAAAAAAGTATTAGCATTCTGCACTCCTTCTCTGTATAAACTAAAGTTTGCAAAATTTCATACTCCTCCGTCTGCGCAATTTTTGTAAAAAGGGGTACAAAGTTTTTGCCTCACGTATCAATATACTGATAGATAGATAGGGACAATAAACATATAATACATATAATATATTAATATTTATAATTTCACAACGCCAGAGCTTACCATTTTATATAGCCTATATTTCTCGCTCATAATATACATTTCTATTGGTGAAAGAATTATTGAAATCGATTTAGTGGTTTAGGCGTGAAAGCGTTACAAACAAACACACCCACTTTCGCATTTATAATAGTAGTATTGATAAGTTGTCTTGTGTAACAAACAATATTAATAAATAATGTTTAAGAACTTACTATCTATGCTTTTATTTTATTTTATCCCAATTATTAACCACATTTCCTAAACCCGAGATGGTACCGGGATCCCGGGATTACGCATCGAAAATCCCGTAATCCCGGGATTTAAAAACATGCTCAGGATTGTATTCTCTGGTTGGGGCTCATAAAAGCAAATTGATGTGAATTGGAGTGCGGAGAATGGGACAAAATTAGAGTGACACCAGCCAATTATTAGTGGAACATGATTCCGATACTCTAAGAACACATTTACGTAATAAAAGCATTAACATTAACCTTCAGAAAGAAATTCTCCCAAAAGCAGGAAGCATGATAAATTCAATTTTAACTTTCGAGCTAAATAAAACAGCCAAGAATTTCAGACAATTCGTTCGATTTTATTTTTCGTTTCGAATATTAAAAACAATCATTTCCCTTTGGAGTATTTCTACACCTAACGATGGAAACTGAATCATATAACACTAAACTGTGTTGTTAAATTTTATGTCATTATTTGAAAGGTGTAATTACTTTTTTTTACTATCTCTTGGCTTTTTCCCATTACGGGCGATCTTTGTTATTAAGATGAAGTTATACGTGAAATCCTATTTTTATATAGATTAATATTTACGACGAATCGGTTTATATTATTAATTGAAGCTTTTATATGTATTGGAATAATAATACAATTATTAATTACATAACAAAAAATATAAGCGTAGACAACTAAAAAAATGTTTTTGCAAGACTTAACTACGAAGTAATTATGAGAAATTTTTTTTTAAAAATACCCCTTTATGGCTAAGACTATTTTGGAGGTTTTGTATGTTCTAACTTTTTTTCGTTCTTATAAAATTATGCACAAAATAAATAAAAACCACTTTTTCGCTTACTCGCCTCGTGATTTTATATTTTGAAGGCACGAGAATCGAAATATTTCTAGCGTTTATATAGCTTCTCTTGTAAAAATAGTTGGTTTCGCCCTTTCTGCAGAACATCGCCTTCTGTTTTATGTAGAGAAAGCGGTGCAACGAACTCCGCAGGTCACATCAATGTTGTTAGTCACACTTGTAAGACATGCATCAAATGATTTCTGTGCTCCTGACACTAGTCACTAGACAGTATGAATCATATACATAATATAAAGCGATTCTTCCGTTGCAACCTTCTGTTGAAATCTTACTACCGGATGAAATCGTCATCGTCATCAAACTGACTGATTACTAAATCAAGAATCGCGAGGTCTGCCAATCCACAACCAATAATAATAATTATTGGATAATTTGTAGAGCGCCGTTTTTGTAAAAAAAATCACCTCAAGAGCGCTGTACTATTAATTATGATTTCTTAGGCTTTAAATGTTTTTATTATTTACATACGGATACAGAAAACTACTTACCTGTCAGGTTACTTCCCGTAGACACACTTTTATTAGAAAGATTATGCTTGGAGAAGATACGGAGGATACTACATTTAAAACACTGGACATTGCATGATTTTACATTTTTTACCCCCCATTACTGTTGACATTACATTTATGAGAAGACTAGCTTTTACCCGCGGCTTCGCCCGCATGGTATTAGGGGGAAATTACTTTAGCGCTTGCACTTATCAATTATCCCCCCCTCCCCCATCCCACTCCCGAATTCCATACATTCATTTGCGGTACATTCAGTTTTCAAACAGCTCGCGTGCCGCCTAAATTTCATAATGCCAGAGCTCACCAGTAGTAAAAAAAATAATTATCCAATTTGGTGCAGTCGTTCGGAAGTTATGCGCGTACAAACATTTCAGAGATTCATTTTTATTTATATAGATAAGTAGATATTAACTACAATTTCCCGCAAATATGTCAACATCGTTTCAACGACAACGATTTGTTTTCTGACATCAGCAATAACTCGCTTTTGTTAGCGACAGAAAACGTGTAACAAATTTTTTTTTTTTTTTTATATTAACTCCACACAGGAGGCCCTGAGGGAAATAATTTCCCTCAGGGCCTATGTCATCTTTGAAGATGCTGTGTGGAGGGTGCTGTTGAGGAGAGGAAGGAGTGAACATGGGTCTTGAAGAGACCCATGTTGTAGGAGGGAGGAAACACAGAAGCCGGCAAATCGTTCCACAGCCGGGCTGTTGAACTCAAGAACGAGTCGTAGAAACGACCCGTTCTCATGTGACTAATGTCAACCGTGTACAAATGTTGAGCGCGTGTTTGGCGTGTTTCCCGACTATGCACCGGTGCCGAGGGGATCAGTGACGCTAGTTCCTCGGAGCATCTTCCATTGTAATACCGGTAGAACAAGGACAGCATTCCCACCTGACGCCTGTGCTCTAAAGATTGCAGTCCATTTGTTAAGTTAGGAGAATCTATCAAACGGACCGCCCGTTTCTGCACAGAGTCGAATATAATATATTAATTCTTATAATTTCATAACCTTCATATACCGCCTATATTACTCGCACAAAATGTTGCTTTCTATTGGTGAAAGAATTTTTAAAATCAGTTTATTGGTTTGTGCGTGAAAGCGTAATAAACAAACACACGTAGTTTCACATTTATAATATTAGTATAGATTAGTAGCCAAAGTAGATATTTATATTGAAAGACTGGAGAATTTAGGATTGGAGAATTTTTATGAAATGAAAAAGCTTGTAAGTTCTTATCTGCTTACCTTTTTACCAAATTGGTTATTTACAATTTCACGGGCTGTGAAGATGAAGGTGAAATATTTTTGACTTTATAGATACGACTGTATGAAAATATACGTTTTAAGTTAAGCTCTAACCAAGTTTTTTCTCATCACATAAGTTTTTCAGCAGTAAAAGTTGAAAGGGGTAAGTACATTTTTTTATTTCGCATTTTTATACTACTTTATTTACTGTCTCTGCCAATTGACATGTGGAGTAAAAATAGCCCCCGACATCGACATTTTGAGAGCCAATAATCATTAATCAACTATGACAAACATTGGCATCACTTTTTATTGGCTTTTTTTTGGCGTCATAAAAGGAAAACTGACATATCTTACAAAACATACGTATCGTAGTATTATGCAAATACTGCTCTACTCACTACTTATAAGTCTTAGTTTTAAGTCCTAGTTATTCTTAGTTATAAGCCGCTAGTAATAAATCGAAGTGAAGGAGTTTAGTTTAAATGTATAAATCAAGTTTTAAAGCGGCGTTGAGGTGATATTCGCACGAAAACGGCGCTATAGAAAAGATCCAAACATTATAATAATTATAAGTTAAAGCAGAGTTCAAAGTGATAGATACTCTCAGTATCACTCTGATTATTATCAGTTCTGAAAAGCCAGGCACTTCCCAACTTTCCCCGTCTACTTCGAGGTTGCTATAGTCTCGCTGGTTTCGGACAGTTCGGATTTTTTTGCGGTATTCGTATAATATTTAAAAAGGTAGAAGAGAGATATCCGGATCTCTTACAGCTTTCAAATAAGCAATAATTAGAAAGGGGTTTGTTGATATTCTCATTTTTAAGTGCCTCTTTCGAGAACAGGAAACTGTTTTCGAAATCTCCCATTAGTCAATAAGATTAATTACCATTTTTTTCTACGTTAGCTCCACACGGGAGGCCCTGAGGAAAATAATTTCCCTGTGTCATCTTTTGGGTTGCTGTGTAGGGGGTCTTTTTTAAGGAAAGAAAGGAGAGGAAGTTCTGGGAAGGAAAAAAAAGTATAATGAGTGGGTAGGAATCTGGGATTCATTGTATCCAGGTCTTCCTCCGCCAAGACCTAGACCTAAACCTAGGATCCGGGCAGTTGAACACAAGAACGAGTCGAAGAAGCGACCCGTTCTCATGTGACAAATGTCAACCGTGCATATGTTGGGGGTGTGTTTCCCGACTGTGCAACGGTGCCGAAGGGATCAATGACGCTAGTTCCTCTGAGCATCTTCCATTGAAATACCGGTAGAACAAGGATAGCATTCCCACCCGACGCCTGTGCTCTAAAGATTGCAATCCGTCTGTTACGATGGGAGAATCTATTAAACGGACCGCCGGTTTCTACACAGAGTCGAGGGTATTTTTCAGGTATTTTGGAGCTCCACACCAAAGGTTCTGCCAAATTCAACCGTGGGGCGCACTTGTGATTTGTACAGGGTTAGCAGTTGTGTACTATTAAAGTATCTGTGGGCCCTGTACAGTACGCCCAGTTTTTGAGAGCGTAACTTTACTCTGGCTTCGATGGAGCCCCCATACCTGAGCTGGTCACTTAAGTATCAACAAACGTTGCGAACCACTTGAGGTGACCTACGGGTAGAGGTGTTTTTTTATCTAATAAAAGGTTTCTGGGGTGGCTGTACCCATTCACACTTCCTAAATACAGAACCTTATATAGTATTTTTCTTACCCTGTAACATTTCCTATTTTCTTATGTTTTATAATCGATATTTTCAGGACATAAATACTGAATAAATAATTTAACTATTGAAGTATCCACCACTAAAACATTGTTTTTACTTTCGTTTAAATTGTGACTATTTATTATCCGGTGTTCATGTTTGCCTTTGCGCTCGATGGGAAACTAACCCGTGACCCACTGACCGAGATATGCGCCCTCTATTCAATCTCAATAACCGTAAAGCAATGCGACCAAACATATTCTTCAGTTATTCTGACTCACGATTCATGACACGACCCGGCTCAGATCATATCATGTCTTCCTCGGGCGACCCTAATTTTTCAACCATTCACTTTCGCGTTGTATGTTCCCTTAAGACGTCACAACACTCTTATAATGCGGGCTTGCTCGAGGTTCACATTTAATTAATTCCAACGAATTCGTCTTTTTTCGTAAAACTATTTTAAGTTAAATAATTTGAAAATGTTGTAAAACGTTTTTAAATGTATACTTAAAAAAATCATAATTTGCTCTTTCGTAGAAGACGCCAAATTAATTATTTAATGAAAGAAAACACCCCAGGGATTCAATAAGACAAATCTTAGGTTTCAGTAACACTTTAATCAAAATTAATTGAAATATACCCCGCGTAAAGGATCCATTTTCAAGGCCTGCTAAGGCTTTGAAAATGGTTCGACCGTGGGTCCTTTTAATAAATACGACTTTATTTTATACTAGCTGGGTTACCCGGCTTGGCTCAGGACATTTGAGAGTGTTATGGGATGTTCCACAATGATGTTTCCGATTCCCTATTCCCGAACATTCCACGACATACTCCGCCACTCCTTCCAGAACTTTCTAGAGTTCTTATGGAACCTTCTAGAATTTTCCGGAAGACTGTTTTAGAAATTTCAAGAGCCCCTTAGGTATACCTTCAAAAGCACGCCCTTTAGGTTAAAACAGGAACTGACATCGTGGAGGGGGGATGGAGATCTACCACACCATATAACTCCCTTGATCGTATCGGGACTTGTTTCTGAGTTTTTGCTAGCCGCACGTTTTTTCGGACTTTCTTTTATAATATATATTGACCTCTTAAAAATCCTAAGCATCCGCTCTACATGTCCAAAATATCAAAGCGTCCCTTTCTTAATTTTATTCATTATTCATTACGCTTATTGTATTCTTTACGGATCCCCGCCTTTGTAATACACATGTTTTACCACACAGACACCTCAGGGATTTGATTTCAACAACATTCAATGGATTCGCAATGCGACATAATAATTTTATGACCCGACAGTTGATTTTAATTATTGTAAAATAATATTTTTTATGTACTATTCACTGATTTAAAGCTAAAATCGATTTCAAAGTACCTTTAACAACAAGTTGGTATGGATATCAAACGAATTCACGTACTTACGGTGTCGATGTTTTGTAACTCATATATACATACAAAATAAAGCCCTTGAGGTGATTTTTCACAAAACCGGTGCTATATAAATCATCAAAATATTATTATTAACATAATATAAACAAGTAGTTTACACTTGAGGAATTTGAATGAAAATATGTTTTATACGTTTGTTATTCGGCGGTACATCCTCTCTACGTATCCCTTCGGGGACACCTAGATCGACTGTCATGGAATGATTTATATTGTTATTATCAACGGTAATTATCAGTTTATTAATACGAGAAGCAAAACCTTTGTACACGTTTTTACGAAAATTCGCACACTTATTTAGTTATTTATTTAAGGAACATAAACAGTCTTAGTAATATAATAAACATGAGAGGATGATAAAAAAACAGACCAACTATTAATGTTCACAGATAGGTATTTAGAAACAAGACTTACTAAATGTAAACTAGAATATTTAAGAAAAATTAAGAAAGAAAACAGAACTAAGCAGCAATTAAATAAATAATAATAAAAGTACAAATCTGAATTCAAAAAATGATTTAAAAAGTTATATAGAGAATAGTTATAGTTATAGTTATATGTATAGAGAAGGAGTGCAGAGTTCTAATATATTTTTTTAATTATGCATAAAAAATAGATAAAAAAAAACATTACGATTATGGTCGAATTTCGACCATTGGGCGACCACTAGTTCATTTAATTATACGCGTTTTATCGACTACTAGAGCACTCTATCGGCGAATCAAAAAACTATCACTTAAAAAAGTCTGTGCGATGTGATAATCACGATGTTTGTATGTGTGCGTAGTTTTATTTCACATGTTATATATTGTCACCATATAAACATGCATAAGTAGTGTATGGGTGCCTACGTAATCGCCGTGTACAGTTCACAGTACAGTACAGTGTGTGGTGTAGGTAGAGGCTATTGAAGCGGGGGTGTGTAGGTGAGAGCAAGAGTGCAGACATTCTGGCGAGGTCGCCACGCGGATGTAAGATTTTCCGTTCTTTTTTCAAAGTTGAATGCCAGGAGCGTTCCGGAAACGGATGTGCCCAACTGCCCAGTGGCGGAGCGAACTCCCGAGCCCCGGGGCAAATATCAAATGAATGTGAATACCTGCGAAGGTTTTGTTTCATATCCTGTACACCAGTATACCTAATATTTATTTTGCACACTTGCTGCACATTTTTTAATAAATGTTTTAATGTTTAAACCTGTAGAAAAGTGTTCAGTTATGTGCCATGGTAGATCTTTGCACTATATATTTTTTATGTTTTTCTCTATATTTTGCATTAAAATTAATGCCATTATAATATACAGGGTGCGGCAGCATAACTTCCTTTTTTCAAAACATAATAAAATCAGAATTTTTTTATTTGTTTTTTATAATGTAGACACATCGAAGCCAGAGTACAGTTAGCCTCTGAAAAACTGGGCGTACTGTACAGGACCCGCAGATACTAGTACACAACTACTAACCCTGTACAAATCGCAATTGCGCCCCACGGTTGAATTTGGCAGCCACATCTGGTCTGGAGCTCCAAAATACATGAAAAATATCCTCGACTCTGTGCAGAACGGCGGTCGACGGGCGGTCCGTTTGATAGATTGATAGATTCTACCAATGGTATGTTTTAAGGTTTTCACGGCCAAAAAGTATTTTTGTTATTGTTTTTGGGGTGTTATGCCGTGTTTCGCTATCTCCTTCTTTAGCCAACGTTTCGGATAGCGTTACAGTGTCCATCATCAGGACAGATGAGTAAATGATATTGGTGAGAGTGTTTACTTATGTGTGTCGAAGCGATACCGTGCTGCCAGCTCCATTTCTCTACGAGCTGGTGTTAGAAAAAATTCAGCATGGTTTTTTTGCGTTTAGCTTTGGTGTAGCCATCAATTACTGGATACCAAGAACTATTGAGCTTAGCTCCGTCGTCTCTGTTAATATTGATGGGGTTTTTATGGATTTCAATTGCCTCCTTTTGGGATAAAGAAATCACTTAATCATTCATGCCTCGCCAGGTTGCCAATTAGCCCAGATGAAAAATTATTTTACCAAATTACGTGTTCTGGAAATGAAATAATTCACGTTCCCAAAATAATCGAAGACTGTATGAATATCTTTCCTAGTGATATAACAACTTACAACAAATATCTAATATTTCCACGCCTCTTCTATTTCTCTAATCTCTTAGCAAACACTTCCACCGATTCTCCTACCATTTTCTTTCTTATCGCGTAGCTTACTGGAAGCAACCACCCTTTAACCTTAACGCCTTATGGTGGTGGTATTTGCAATATACGCCCTATGATTTAGAACGTGAAGGCGTTTGTTTGAAATCTCGAGTCATTTATTGAGTGGCCTCAAGCATAAATATTGTAAATCCGATTTTTTTAAATTAAATTATTTTGAAAAAAACGTTGGTTAAATTCAAAAATATGTTTATTTATGTATTTATTTAATATCAACGGTATAAATATAACATAAGCGCAAATTTCACAAAATCATAAGAAACATATTAGAAACAGTAAATAATAGATAATTGTTGCGTTTGAAAGAGAAATGACACCAGCGATGCAATTACATACAAAAGTCTGTAGTAGGTACTAATAAAATTAATATTGATTGAAAATATTTGATAGTATAGCCCTCTTGTACCTACCTTCTGTGCAGTTAAATAGATGTGCCACATCTGCACATCTATTAGTAACTTCATGTAATCTAGGTACAAGCGAGTGTTTCGTATACTCAGTCCGGTTATTATAACATATTTTTGAACGAGTGGCTCTCGTGGGTATAATAAATTCGATGAGTTAAGTTAAATCAGGACTGTCTATTCTACCATTTACAATTTTGAACATAAATATTAAGTCAAGTTTAAGTGGTCCTGTCGTAGATCACTCCAAGTAGTCTCCGCTAAGTTTGGTGACTTAGCAGGGCTGCCCTAATTCATGTGGTGAGGTTTGTCTAGGTCTACAGCGTGGCAGGTCTACTGCATGTCTTACCTACTGCGTGGCGGGCCGGATCGGGAGACTGTTTAACTCTCCAGCCGGACCGCAACGAGAGGGATGGATTCATACATCTTTCCACATGGACACATTGATCCCCAGATTCCTACCAACCCCTCATACCTTTTTCCTTCCCAGAACTTTCTCTCCCTTCTTTCCCTAAAAAAAACCCTCCACACAGCATCTCCATAGACGACAAAGGTCTTGAGGTTTTTTCCCTAAAGGTCTCCTATGTGGAATTAATAGTAACATAAAAATTTATTTCCTCTTAACATATAAATTTATTTTCTCAACATAATACCATCACCCTCACATCTAAATTAAATGAAAGACAAATGTAAGTTTTATCAAATAGAACACTCACTTTACTTTTTAATTAGTGGCTAACCCGTTAAACGACCGCTTCGTACGAAGATAGGTTATTTCATGAAAATAGAAATTTAGCAATTATGTTGAAGTGGGAGACATTTCTTTTAAAACTCTCATTTTTCTTCCCGGGAAGAGGGAAAGGAAGACCACTCAAACTCGACTCAACGAGTCAATATCGCTAATGCCCCCTAGCGGAAGTTCTCAGAATCGGGTCAAGAGACTCGGGGTGAACTACAAAACTTACCTCCCCTAGACTACACAGCCTAAACCCAATTTCTGTTCAGAGTGCAGTACGCATTCCCACTGAGCGTAGAGCTAACTGTAGAACGACATCTTGTAATTTAATACCATTGAGATTCGTATAGCAGCACCACTTGGCCACTTGGTGATGCTTTTGGCTCAGAAAACATCTTATGTCGTGGAAGTCTACGTGAAATAAAGAAACAGAGAAAAATGTTATTTTTTCATTAAAGTTTGCTTCTCTGTGCTTCTGCAAGGAGTTCAGATGTTATCCAATAAACCCGCATGTGTTTGTCTTTGCTAAAGTCACGGAATTTAAAAAATTGTTTTAATCAATTATCCCTTATCTAAAGAAGGGCCAAGTTTTTGTTGTTCCGCCTTTCTTGGGGTGTTTTTTTTTACGAATGGAAGGGGGTAGAATAGCGGAATAGATTCAGGTTAGTGAGAATGATTTGCAGTATAAAGTGTTTGCGAGGGTTTCACGATAACCCAATTTTATTTATCTATCAAAACTTTGTTTCCTCTTTCACCCCTTTCAATGACTCGGCGATAAAATTCACAAAGTGAATTGAACGATTTCAATCTATATTGTTACCTTTATTGATAGAATTTCGACTATAAGTACCAGAAAGGTGGATAAAATATGATAGCCTTCACGATGTTGAGAAAAATCGCAAAATCTTTGGTTTGGATCCCGTCGACATTAAAAGCTAAAAGGTCTGAAAGCAATTTGTGAAGGATTCTCTTTCATCGTTCTGCAGTATCAATGCTACAGTTGACCTCACTGGCAATATTCTATTTCATTGCGGTCAATCTATACTAATATTCTAAATGCGAAACTGCGCGTGTTTGTTTGTTACGCTTTCACGCATAAATCAATAAAACGATTTTAAAAATTCTTTCACCAATAGAAAGCTACATTTTATACGAGTAATATAAGCTGTATATAATGGTAAGCTATAGCGTAATGAAATTATAAATATTAATATATTATATTTATTACACGTTTTCTGTCGCTAACAAAAGCGGGTTATTGCTAATGTCAGAAAACAAATCGCTGCCGTGGAAACGATGTTGATATATTTTTTATTTAAGGCGTCGTAGTTAATATCTATCTATTCATATAAAAATGAATCTTAGAAATGTTGGTAAGAGCATAACTTTCGAATGACTGCACCAAATTGGATAATTATTTTTTTACTATTGGTGAGCTCTGGCATTATGAAATTTAGGTGTCACGCAAGCTGTTTGAAAACTGAATATACCGAGAATGAATGTATGGATTGCGGGGGGGGCGGGGCAGCGTGGGGGAGGTGGGATAATAAATAAGTGCAAGCGCTACAGTTATTTCCCCCTAATACCATGCGAGCGAAGCCGCGGGTAAAAAATCTAGTATTAGTTAATATTATAACTTGTAGATTTGGGAAGAGAATTCATCGGTTGAATTTGAAATATGATTGAAAAATTCCCTCTGGCTTTTGCGTTCATAACGGTGACCTCAGCCACAAAATAAATTTATTCCAATGCATTCTTGTATTTCAATGAGGTCTCTATTTTGACCAATCAAACGGGGTAAGGAATTCATTGTTTTTTCCTAAAAATGGGTGCATGGCAAATGTTACAAAGAATAAAGCGGGTGCCAAATTGTTATTAAAGAAAGGAGAGCTACGAGGGATCTGGTTAATAGTGTATAAATAATTAAAGTGCTTTGTATGGCTCCTAGGCTACAAAGCCGTGCAAAGTATGCACTGAAGGCTAGTTTAGATAAATACCAGGGCGCCACCGGGTTCGGTTTCATGTCAACTCAGAAACAAGTCAACTCAATACTTCTTTGAAAAGCCATTAAAAGCCATGAAAGATAAAAATTGAAAAATTGCCCAATATTCTAACGTTACCTATTTATCCATTTTTTTATGTATTTTTTTCTAAACTTTTAATGACTTTGCAAAGGGGGCGTTGAATTGATTTCATTTTGAGTTGTCCGGTCACCACCGTGTTCATGTTTATAACCCAGGTATCAGGTCTCACATAACTCCTCTACAGAGCTCGGGCACTGCTTTTGCATGGGTAATGAAAGTTCAAAGTTTAAATAAACATATTAATATTTTTAATGGAAAAAACACCCTTTACAAATATTACTAGATGAAAATGTTCTGCAAACCTTTACTATTGACACTGTAAACGAAATAGTTGACCGAAATTGATTGACATTTCCGCGTGACGACGTTTATTTAACGTGCGTTATCATTAACGTTCAGTTGCCGTTCAATGGTTGATTGTTCAAATACCACCGATACCAAACACAAAGTTACGTTGTGATTGGATATCGCAATGAATCTATTAACCGCGAAATTGAAGGGTTCTACGAATCAAAATTTTGCTAACGAAATTGAAAATTACATTTTTTCAGAGTCAAAGCACATTTTTATTACCCACTCAAAATATTACTAAATTATCCCGTCCCAAGACGCAAAACATTTTTTTCTCCTTTCTGGGCAACTCAAAAACTTTGAATAATCAACATGGCGTCCTGTTTATGTTTTTGTTACTTTTTTTACATTAGCTCCACACAGTAGGTACCGAGGAAAATACTTTCCCTCAGGGCTTATGTCATCTTAGGGGGTGTTGTGTGAAGGGTCTTTTTAAGTTTCTACGACTCGTTCTTGAGTTCAACAGCTCGGCTGTGGAACGATTTGCCGGCCTCTGTGTTTCCTCCCTCCTACAACATGGGTCTCTTCAAGACCCGTGCTCACTCCTTCCTCTCCTCAAAAACACCCTCCACACAGTGTATTAAAAGATGATATAGGCCCTTAGGGAAATTATCTTCCTCAGGGTCTCCTGTGTTGAGTTAATGTAAAAAAAGGAAAGAAAGAATATCAAGTTATCTGAAGGATACAGTTATGAGGGGTGAGTAGGAATCTGGGAATCGGTGTGTTTAGGAGTGATAGACGTATAAATCCATTCCTCCATCTACGGCGCAAGTCGATGAGCCGAGAGGCCTCCCTCAACCAGTCACTCTCGATCCAGCTCGCCAGTCAGTAGGTAGGCAGACGCATCCACCGCCAAGCCCTAGACAAACGTCACCCCACGAACCCGGGCATCCTTGCAACTTAGGGTGACCTGTGGCAGAGGTGTTGGTTATCCAATGGTTCTCGGAGCGGCGGTACCCACACCCGCCTCCCAAATTGGAAACTTGCGTGGTTTACACAAACTTTAATGAATATTTGAATATTCTTCAGGGTCTTATCTTGGGGTTATGACAAGACTGCGATCCGAGAATATTTGCCTTGACTCCATTTACAGATAGAAAAGTTTGTGTAAACTTTGAATAGCTCTTCGTTTGAGAGTTTTAGTTACTTTTTCTGCTTTACTAAGTAACTTCTGAGCTTAGCTTCTGAGTTACACATTGCTAATATGGTATCCCTGAGAATAAATGTGTCGATGCGTATCAAGCTCGCCAAGGTCCACTTAAAACCATTTTTTGTTTTTTTTTTGTCTATTCGATTCAGCAAAAAAAAAACTAAGCTCTTACTTTAGATCAATCTAACCGAAGTCCACGGGTTCCCAATGAAATTAAGGGTGAAAGTTGATAGATTTTTTCAATCCAACCTAAGTCCCACACCCCCTTCAAATCATATGAGCCAACGTCCATTACAGCCAACCCCATGTCGTCTTCACTCTATCATGGCCGCCATTTGTGTTTGTTCAAAATCACCGAAGTCCTATTTCTTTAACTCAAATACACCCAAGTCCAGTGCCTTCATTTTAATATCGGCTATGTCCGTAGGTATTATATCAAATGCGCCTAAGTCCATAAAAAAACCCATCGAAAATGCATATTTACTTCAAGGTTTTTATTTTTCTGTGTTCCCAGGTACAATATTCATAACATATAGTAAATATTCACTGAATTTTACTAGCTAAAAGTTGAAACTAGAAAAAATCGTCTTTATCCGACAATTGTTTGAACGGGACTTAGGCGAGTTTGATATGTGTCGACACAAATGTTAACCTTTATTTATCAGATGTTTCTTATTGATTTAGACTTGTCTCTGTTTCTGTCTTTAATTAGCATCCGCGATTAAGATAACTTAAATCCAATTAAGTGGATGAATGAGTTTGCGGTGTTTTGACTATGAGACCTTCAATTGAAATAATTATCCAACCGCATTTAGTTAGCAAATGAGTGCAGCGGATGCATAACCTTGCAATCAAGTCCCTGCGTTCGTTTATATCATCAGCCGTATCCACGCAGAGGTAGGCAACAGGCAATCACACTCGTTACTCGACTTTTGAATTTAAACCTACTTTGGAAAATAGACTGCAGTTTTCGTACTTTCTAATTATTTTATTTCTGTGATGCTGTGTTGAGTTTTGTTCAACACCTGTCACTTCAAAAAAGTTTTTTTTAAATTTAATTTAAAACATTGTTTCAATATTAAACTGTAATGTGATTTCAATATTAAACTGAATGAGATGTAGGAATTTCCAATAATGATTGAGGTTCGTTGAGATAACAAGTTATTTTACTTATGTTGTCTTGAGGTTTACAATGAATATTTGACTGGACCAAATGTCCGTTCTATTGGATGCTCTAATTCTGAAGCCAGTGAAATCGACCTTGAAGCAGCCCAGCTGTCGATCGTGTATCTTTGGATATTTCCTTAACCGTTCGTACGTTAGCCACGATTGGCGACAGTCGCCACTCTTCTAAGGTCCTATTTAACTGACATCTATTGAGACGCCTCAAAACCACTTATAACTACCTATATTATCGACATCTGTTGGAGGATTTTTAAACTACATATAATTATTTTTAAGAGAAGTAAGTTTGGTGTAGGAATTAATACTAATATGACAGAGTGAACCATAATATATCTTAAAAATATATTTATTTTAATTAAATAAATATATTATGTAATAAAATATTTTGTTTGAAATGGTGTTACTACATTTTTTTATGACCTTATTAACGGTGTTCAGTTTTTATTTTAATAATTTAAATTTTTTCCTGAATAATAAATACCACGTCTGCTGTTTTCAGGACTTCTTCACGAAGTCTATTTAAGTATTTTATTCCTTTGTGAATATAATTGTTGTGCTTTTGTCGTGGAAAAAATAAATAAATAAAGTTTTAATTGTTTCAATGTCTTGAATCAAATCTATGAATATTTTTAACATTGAATCTTTTTATAGATTTCTTTTATTTTTTAAGCTTTTAAAAATTTGCTGATGGGAATGAAGATTGTTTTCTTCAAAATTACTTCAATAATTAAACCAGAACCACCCATACAATTTTTTTTTCATATGCACCTCCCCATCCAATAATTCCATACTGAATAAATGACTGGATCAACGCTTTATGATTTTTAACATGATATATTTTAAGAATATTTCTTAATCCAATAAACATATAGAAATCTACATGATATGGATTACTTTCCAGAGTTATAAATTATATCTAATCTATATTGTTATGGTTAAGGACAATCCTCAAGAATCAGAACATTTATGCTTCGGGCAGTTGGGACTCTTGTGTGGTATTATTAAATAACGAAAATACTATGAACTCGGTCTAAATAATATCACTCCTACATCCATTTATGACTGCTCATAAAGCTACTCTAAACATTGCCCCCCTTAGTAATTTTTATAATAATTATTGTAATGTTGTAAATTCAAGAAGTCTGCAGATTTGTTGCTAACACAGCAGGGATAAAAGACCAACTTCGGTTAAGGGTCGGGAACTTTTTGTTTTGAAAATTGTCCAATTTCACAGAAGACAAATGGCTTCAAACACGAGAGGGAGGCGTAGTTAAGGAAAGGAACAAAATAATTTCAGGCCTGGAGTGGCTTACCTAATGGCCCATTTAATAATAACTAATAAACAACAGTGGCGTGGTGACTTTATTGGGCACCCGCCCGGGGAACTGATTTTCGAAGGGAATTGATCCAAGATCCCAAATACAAATCATAAATCATAATCCCTTATCCAAATCCTAGGTTCTTTTTTACCATCCCCCCTAAACATTTTTTTGTACGTGAAAAATTCACACTTTACTTACATCACTATTTACCCAGTAGTGGAAAATTTATAATTACCACAATCATCTATTTTTACTATTGTAAAAATGCATGTTAGTTATCAATCAGATTTATTTATTTTCCATTTTCACATTAAAAAATAAATTATAACTCTAAGTGAAAAGAGCGCACAATTTTAGCCTGCGGCGCATTTTATTTCGGTTTCAATGTATTGTTTTGTTTTCTAGACTTTTGGCAACTAGGTTTGGGTGTGTCAAATTTTGATGACCATCAAATCGACTATCAGCGTCATTTTTAACTTTTGACATTCGAACATTCCCCTTTATACGCCTATTTTCGGCCCGTTTTAGCTTTTGAACAAATTTCGATCAGCGGATTTAGCCACCGAAGCGTGATGGAGTTCAACCCGGGTCTCTGAAATTTCTCGGTAAGCCATCGAATAAAGCTTTTAAAAAGCTCTTAATATAATGCTTAATTATCCCTAAGTAGGGTACTAGATATCAACTGTTAATCCGTGTATTATTTATTATCGCTGACCTTTCCAGAATAAAGCCCGACGATATAAAATAACCGTAGAGGGAAAAATGATATTTATTAGTTCGAAATGTTGAACCTTTCATTTTACAGGTTTTTAAAATTGAAAAAAAAATAATAACCGGAGGTCCGTAGGACTTTGTAACTGTCTGTTTTTTTGTTAATCCCGGCTCCTCACCCCACCCACCACCCCCACCCCCCTTGCAGCGCCCACCAGTGATTAATCTAGCAGGTCCAGGGGATTTTGTTGAACGGATCGGGGAAAATATTTTCAGAATGAAATGCTTTTCAGTCGGCTGAAATTTTTCTGGTTCCGACGGTAATTGCAATATGGCGCTTTATGGATATCATATTTTCATCTCACAATATTTTTTGTATCATAGCTCCCAGCTGTTACTAACCTTAGACAATTTTGACGTTCGTAATATTTTCCAGATTTCGTTGACTTATTTTTTTATGGCCAGTGTTTCATCCGAAATTGCTTACGAATTATGCTTCAAATACACTTGGAAATGGAATGTAAATACTAAAATAGAAACGAGACGAAATTGGGTGATAATATGTGTAGGAAAAACTAGGGATGCAAGGAAAAAGGATAACCAATCACTTTGACCGGTCAGTGGTTGAGTGGGCATCGCGTTTGGGACCCACCCGGGCGTCCCGTGTTCGATTCCTCGGCTGGCTAAGTCCTTCATACAACACAAGCAACATGTGCCGCTTTCTGTGGTGGAAGTGGGAGATTTTCTAACATTTTTGGGTTATTCGTAACCCGGGAATGTTTGTCTTTCTTTTAAAAATAAAAATAAATATAATAACACTGTCTCTGCCAAGGAGCACACAACACAATCACATATAGTTTCTCCAATAGGCACTTTGATAGTTGATAGCGGCCATATAGTTTGACGGCCAGCGTAGTCCAGCGGTAAGGCTCTTGACTAGCATTCCTAAGATCGCGGGATCGAATCCCGGCGTGGCAAATACATTTTATTTGATTAATCTGTGTTGTTTCACAATTTATTCATTTAAAATAATATAAAGTATATTTGCAGCACGTTTCAGAGTGGAAGATACTCTCCGTATCGCCCTGGTGTAAGACAACCATTCAGAAATGAAACGTTGCTTGAAATGGCTTTGGCCGTGTTTGGTGAGCAGATCTGAATAGCCAGGTACTTCCCACCTTCCTCTTCGCCATCTCCTTCCCCTCCCCACTACCTTCAGCCTCACAACATACCCCAATTGGGGATGCCATAGTCTCACTGGCTCCAGACGGGAGCAGTTGGGACTCTTGTGGGGTATTCATATTAGTTGAAGCGACATCTGTCAAAGGCTGTCATTTATTCAGTCCGTTTTAAAAAAAAAGGTTTTTTCTGAAAAATATTTATTTTATGCTTATGAACTCAATTTTTCCTCTCACCATAATGACTGGAGTTCAACGCCACTCTAATATGGGGAGCCAATCATCATTAAAATCAATTTGACGTTTGACTGTAATATCCAAACCTATTCATTGCCATTATCACATTACGAAAACCCCCTTAAACAAGTTTAACCGATTGATTTTCGAGTTGAGTCGTCGCGCATCCGCCCCGCGTTCGACAGCACCTCGATATAATTATTGTTACTTGAGGTTTGAGCGGTTCAGTCAGTTTCAGTCTTGCCCGATCGCTCGCGCGGTGCATATCTGCCACAGCTCGCTCTATGGCCGGTCTAGTTACTAGTCGGTTCAGTCAAACGTAACCTTACAGAATTACTTGCTTCCTTGCTAATAAGCCGAGTGAATTTCAATGTAATAATACTTGCATTTTTGAATCGGTTGTGCTTCGATACTGCATATTTATAATAATAATATTTGTTTTATTCATGTTAATTTATGTGGAGGGTAGTGCAATACCAAACATTTCATCTTATAACATAATGCATTTGTAAATACAAATGCAATTAATTAATTAAACATTATTCTGAACAAGATTAATAATAATAACATTATCATTAGATTGTGATTTGTGTCAATTATTTCAATATTCTCGGAGTTAGAAGACTTGATAACGTACCTTACTAATTAATTATTATATATTTACGATATTTTATTATAATTTTTACTAAATATTTAACAATTCAAAATTAATAATAAACTTAGTCTTTACCACTTTTATTAATTTTGAATTAAAATGGTGCCACAAAATAAGTTCGTTGTGTTTGAAGAAGAAATATTTAACATTTTTTTGGTAAAATTTCAGGATGACTGAACACGTTTAACCCCTCAGGCCTCGACGATATCTTATCAGAGGGTTTTTACGTGAGCTCCACACAGGAGGCCCTGAGGAAAATAAATTTCTCTCAGGGCCTATGTCATCTTTGGGGATGCTGTGTGGAAGGTTTTTTTTAAGGAAAGGGAGGAGAGGAGAGTTTTGGGAAGGAAAAGGGTTGAAGGGGTGGGTAGGAATCTGGGGTTCAGTGTGTCCTGGTCATCCGCCTCCAAGACCTAGACAAACCTCACCCCATGAACCCGGGCACCCCTGCTAAATCACCAAACGTGACGAACCGCTTGGGGTGACCTATGGCAGAGGTGTATGAGAGATGTATGAGAGAGAATGTATACATAAACAAAGGTGATGAAATTCGCTTTCAAATTTTATAATTCAAAATCAACATATTTGTAATATAAAAATTTTGCTAGCAAACATAAAAAATTAAAAAACGGCTCACCTTACGTTTTTTAAACTAAAATTACTGGCAACAAAAAAAAGAAAAACACGTATACATTTTAATAGGCTTTTTAGTCAGCTTTTTGTCTTTTCAAATAAAAATAATTAATAAAAAATCCGAACCAAAGTTTCATAATTTTTTGTTTCAAATTGCGGTCTGAAACTTTGAATTCATAAAGGCGTACGTTTTAATTGTTTTGCGGTTAACTTTTCTGTTTTCTCTTTCTAAAACCGTTTAGATCATATTTCTAACCATGAAAGTAAGGTGGACACAATTATTTCTATGAGACCTATATGATTTGTTCCAAAAACCGATCAAACGCATCTGATTGGTTAATACGAATATTAAAAAAAAAACCTTTTGATTCATCTTAATTACTGCAATACCACTATTTTCATTCAGGATGATGGGAAATACTGCATTTAAAATTTCAATTACGTAAAATAAAAATTTGCTTTTGCCGTAAGGGATGACAGATGACAGCCATTTACAATAATGTGTGTCCGTATTCTATGACATGTTGTTTTGATATTTTGAGTGTAGTGTTTTCCATCGCACCAATGCAAACATTTATAGTGATCAAAGTGAATCATATTCTTTTTCTAAAAATATTCGTATTAAGCGTCTCCAGTCATCCTGAAAAAGATCAGTAAGAACTAAGAAACAAGTATAAATAAATAAGGAAAAAGTAAAATTGATTGTGAACGGTTGGGGAAACCTGCCTAATCAAATCTGGTTACTAAACGTTTCATGCAAACCTAAAGACGAATTATTTCACAGAATTTAAACAATAATTATTTAAATTTCAAAGTTAAAAATCAAGTTACGTAATTATTATCACGGGCCGTTTGTTTCACCGTAGTACTTGGATAATAACAACTTCAACAGGAATTTCGCAGTAATTTAATAATTTTAACTTTGAAATTTGATGATTTTTCAATTTCTGTGAAACAGCCCTTCCTTAAGCCTACCGCTTACCGATACCCGAATTTCTACCGATTTCTTACATATCTCCCTTGAACATTTGAAGTTTTTAAGTTCTTAAAAAAATATACATTGTTTTTGAAGATAACATCTATACATTCCCCACGCCGAAACGCAAATTATATGAAATTCCCTCAATAGAAAAAAATCGCTTAGTGTGCTCCGAAAATTTTTATTTTCATGTCTGTCTCTATTATTTAACAAGTTATATGTATGAAAAAATTCACAGTTTTTCTTTGAGTGATGTTTTCGACAACCCCCACGAGATTTTTGCTGTATTCTAAACAAGTCGTGTTTTATTAAACATTTTCACAACTTTTGCTTCAATATCGTTTTAAACATTAGCGCGCTCTCTCCAACATTCATAAATACATATCTCTCCATCTTATTCTTTTCGAGCGAGGATACGGTGCCTTAAGCCAATACCAACGTTTTATTTTAACGTTTTATTGTTTAAAATAAATGAGTCTCCTGTCCAAACACCGACTTCTACGAATATTGATGCGACGTGTTGTTATACCCAGTTTATGAGGAATTTCACAGTAAGAATGGTTTCTGTGCTAACAATAGGTTCCCATGAGATAAGGGTTGATTCCAGGGGTAATCAAACAAACTTGTTATATGTACTGTCGTGCCTCAGTAGATTGTGCTGACTTATCAGTCAGGCCAACTGCTGACTCAACAGTGCCAGATCACTAAATGATCGGCTCTGAAAGCAATCTGATTCAACGGAATACATCCTTCAATTTCTGATTAACTAACTAACCATCACGCTGTTTCCCGCAGGGGTAGGCAGAGAGGACGGACCGCCAAACAACTCGGTCCCGGCACACCCTTTGCTTCACTCATTTTCATACGTCGTCTCATACATGTGTGCCGGTGTTGCCATAGGTTAGAAGTTTACTGAAGTGAAAAATCATTAAGTACTGTTCCTAATCGAAGTTCTTACATACTCTTCTATTATTCTGACTTTTGACAAGGCCCTACTCGGTATTTGATTCACTCGATCGTGCCATGTCTTCCTCGGGCGTCCTCGACCTCTTCTACCATTCACATTTGCGTCATATATCCTTCTTACTACTTTCTTCGTTCATTCGCTCTACATGCCCAAACCATCTGAGGGTCCCTTTCTTAATCTCACTCGTTATGCCTTTCACTTTGCGAATCTCCACATTTCTCACACGATCATACATGGTTTTACCACACGTACGCCTCTGGGATCTCATTTCAACAGCATTCAGTTTAATTTCATCCTTCCTCTACCAGTTCCATGTCTCACTGCCATACATCAGAATAGGTACCAGGACTCCATTGTGTACTGTGGCTTCTTTTGACAGTTTTTTATTAGCGCCAACGGATTTTGTAATTTTAAATGTCCCTTGCGATGGTTATGAACAATTTTTACCGAAAAACTTTGCAAAAAAAAAATACTCTCACAATGGCAAAGTTCTAACATGAAATTCTTATTTTGATTACCTATATCGATTATTATTTTAATAATCTTTCGATTACGTATGAATATGTAGATAATAATTACAAATGTATACAGAAATCATTAAATAAAAGGTCTTATTTACATTATTATATTTTTAATACCGTTTATTATAAATGCATTAATTTAAAATTATAAAATTAAATGGGTATTTATGATGTGAAGAATTATGAAGTGCATATCTATGTTATTATCGTTAATTATTTGAAAAATGCATCGCACAACCGGTTTTATTCTGAAATTAAATAAAATATGTGCATTAGATGTTATTTAAAAGTCATCAGTATAATTCAGTTTACCACTCAAGTTAAACGCCCTTGAGTGAAAGAGTGGCGCTATATAAATATTCCAAATATTACAAACTATAATTTTTTATCGTTAATATTTGATTACTCTCACTTAACTGTGACTACGGGAGGCGTTAACCACCGCGCTATGGAGGTGGTCAAATTATATAGCTAGTTAGTTTCAGGCGCACGTATTTCCTGATATTAAATGTGAGAAAGCTAAATCAGTAGCCCGGCTTTGCTTTGCTGCAAACTTTTCGTTTGAATCATTCTGCTAAATTGTTTGTTTCGAAAGTAAAGTTGGAAGTCGTGAAGGTATGAACGTTATTAAGCTGTACTTATTGCGGACATTCATTAAATTTGGAAAGTTACTCTGCAGAATTAAATAGTCACATTATACTATGAAGAAATTTAAATGTGGTTTTGCCATTATAATGGGAAGCTACTTAGTTATTAGACAAGTATAAATAATAGATATAAACTAAGTCTGGATTTCATATCTTTCATGGGTTCATTATTATTATTTTTATTTTTTAATAATAATAATGAACTCCCGAGTTACCCTCCCCCCTCCCAAGTTCCCCCCTCCCAAGTTCCCCTCTCCCCTTCCAGATTCGCCCCCTTCCTCCCCCGAATCCCCCTCCCGAGTTCCCCTCCCCCCTCCGGAGTTCCCCTCTCTCCTCTCGATTCCCCCTCCCGAATTTCATAATGTCAGAACTCACCAGTATATATATATATGTGTATATACAATATATAGAAACCATCGCTGGCATGCACACATCAAATCCCCAAAGTTTCATCGCAATCGGGTGAACTGTTAGCAACGCATAATTTCATGATGCCATAACTCACCATTGTATATAGTAAAAATCGCGGGCATGCGCACATCAAATCTCCAAAGTTTCATCGCAATCGGATGAATGGTTTAGCAACGCATAGCATTCATACACACATAGACAGAAGCAAACATGTTTTTATTTTTATGTAAAGTTAAAATCTAAAATTTAACCACAAAAAAAATTATGTGCACCTCCACGAAACCCAAAGTTTCCGACCGCAATTTGAGAAATGTTTATGAAAATTCGTAAATAATTTTTTTATGAAACGACAAAAAAGTGAGATAACATTTATAATACAATTTGTCCACAAAAATATGTGTGTCTTTTTCTTTAATCATTAATTTTAGTTAGAAAAAATGTAAGTTGAGTCAATTTTGAAACCTTTTTGTGTTTGCATTTATAATTTAAATATTTAAAAAATCGTATGTTTATTTAAAAAAAAAAAAACAAATCATATTTTATAACCTTTCAAACCAGATTTTATTCTGACCTGACCTCCTGACCTAATATGCCCGAGGTCTGGTGGTCTGGAAGTCTAGAATAATACAAGAGAGTAAATGCGTGTATTTATGTAAAGGTGGTGTCCTAGTGTTGTTAAAATAATATTGTCGAAAGTTTTTGGCAGTTTTGATATAAATAATTATAAATTAAAAGTCGATCATGTAATAAAGGCTTTAGCAGGTGTTAGTTTGTATTTATATAAATATATGTGTAAATTTCGGTCATCATTGTATATTAACAATGGGTTATAATGTAGATACTAATAACCCGATATGTGCATCAGTTTGTTAACGCCCAAAATGCATTGATTGTGTTTTAATGGAATCTGAACAAAAACAACGGTTGATTTTATCTAAACATGACAAACAAGCTTGCACTGGAATTTCCTCTATTTAGCTTATCTAGTTATGCCCAAATACTAAATTATATTATTTTTTTATTAATAAATTCCTTTATTATTTATTTACATTTTTTACATATTTTCAATTAAGTCCCGTTAAACTGATTGATATCAGTTTGTCAACGTGTTCTTTTGACATTTACTTTTTTTTAAATTGAACAGGTTCATAAAATATACACATTATTACATTATATACATATATACATAAAAACATATATTTTTGGAAAAAAATATTGTTAATAAAATTTATAGTATCCGACATGCGTTGCAATGCTACATGAAGAAAGAAATTGGTTCTCCCTGCGTTTCCTTTCCCTTGAGTCGCCGTTCCCGCTCCAGTTCTCCTCCCGCGATCCATTTTTCCTGCGTTTCCCCTCCACTTTCCTCGTCTTCCACCCTCCTGTGAACCCCACCCTCCTCGCATTTACCTCCCACGTTCCTTTTTTTTATTTTGGCTTCCCCAATTGGGGGTTCGCTGTGAGGCTGAAGGTAGTGAGGAGGGGAAGGAGATGGGTAAGATGAAGGTGGGGAACTACCTGTCTATTCGGATCTGGTCACCAAACACGGCTAAAGCAACGCTTCTATTTTGGTATGGTGGTATTACACCAGGGTGATACTGAGATTATCTTTCACCTTCCTCTTCCACCTTCCCTGTCTTCACCCCCCCCCCCCCTCAATCCCCTCCCGCTAACCCCCCCACCTTATTTACCCCCATCCAGGATTCACTCCTCCCTTCCTCCCTCCCTCCTTCCCTCTCTGCCGATTAACTATATGAAATACACACATTTTTCAAGCAACTCATCCGCCACCTTTTGTAAAAAATGTGCAAATTTCATAACTCCAGAACTCACCAGTGTTTGTAGAAACCTTCGTGGAAAACTTCACTTTTTGCGTTCAACAACTCACCAAAGTTTAATCGCAATCGGATGAATGATATTGGAAATAATTTCACTCACCATTATATTAAGAAACCTTCGGGGGCATGCGTACAACAAATCACCAAAGTTTCATCGCAATCAGTTGAATGAATGGTTTAGGAACGCATAAGGGTCAAACAAAGAAACATTCATTTTTATGTATTATAATTATAATGTGAACATTTTGTCTAATATCTATATTTTCGTTACTTGAGTAATCGTGATGGATATTGATTGATACGAATTGTATTGTAATTAATTGTTTAATTTAATTTAGTAATTTAGTTTAGTTATCGTCTTGAATTTTAATTATTTGCCTTGATAATATTTGGTTCCTAGGGCATAGGGCGAAGATAATAATAATGTAATGGAATTTTCCTTTCATTCTAATCTAATCTGATCAGTGCTAAAATTTCTGGCTAAATCTATCAAGTGGAGTAGCGATAAACTGTCGGGCCCCGGGCAAGCTTTTGATTGCCCCTTAACTTCAGATCGAAAGCGAGAATAATGACAAGTATGGCCCACAAAAAGGTGGGTGTAGCATTTTGACGATTTAATTCTGAATTACTTTTGCGGCTCGGCCGAAATTTTAGTAACCCTTCAGGCCTAGGGTCTGCCAGGACAATAACATCCAAATAAATGTGATGTTTCTGAACGAATCCGAAGACTTAAAACTGTTTTTGAAAGGTGACGAAATACGCGTTCGAATTTTATAATTAGAAATAAACACAAAGATTTTTAAACATTAAATTTTTTAATGCAAACATAAAACTTAAAAAAATGGCTATGTCACAAATAACGTCTTATAAATCGATGAACGCCGGCTGCACTCACGAAAAAGCATGACTCATTGTCACGTTCCGCTTGAGCCGCGCGTGCAAGCGAGAGGGCGGAACAAGCGTTCGACCTAAGCGTTCGGCTTGTGACGCATCTATCTCTCTTTCACTCCATCGTTATTATATGACGTTATCACGAAAAATTATCGTCCATAAACCGACTTTACAGACAACCAATTTTTTTCTAACTAAAATTACTGATAACGGAAAACAAAAATAAAACGTACATATTTTATTAAGAAAATGTATTATAATCGTTTTCTCAACTCACTTTTTTGTCGTTTTATGTAAAAATAATTAATAAAAAATTCCAAAGTTGCATTTTTTTAAAAATTGTAGTCGGAAACTTTGGATTTGTAAAGGTGAACTTTTTAATTATTTTGCCGTTAACTTTTCGATTTAAATATAAAGCGTGGCGTTTTCTCTTTTTAACACCATTAAGATCACATTTCTAACCATGTCAGTAAGGGAGACAACGATTTCTATGAGACCTATATGAGTTGTTTGGAAAACCCAACAAATTAGCCTGTGGAATTAAATAGCGAAGTGTAAGGTTGGTAAAGAAACAGAGCGTGGTGCTTCATTGCTAATCAGTGGTTACGAGTGACAGGTCGGGTGTGTGTCGTATATAATATTATGTTAAGCCTTACATTGTGAAAAGCGATCTGTTATAATTACACTATAAAATGAGGCTAATTTTACTGATTACTTCACCCTTATATCCTTGATATATCATAATTATAAATATTTGTTTTCAATGTTTCATTTATTTATTATATATATAAAGTAATACAATATGACAGCAAAAAATAAAATATTATGCAGAAAAAATAAAAGTCCCAATAAACTGCTTTTTAGCAGTTTGTCGATGGGTACTTTTACTTTGTAGATATAAATAAACTTATTTTACTTTATTATGCAGTTAGAATTTTTGTGTTAGTCTATTACAAATTATTTCTTTCGGCGAGCCAATTGTTCAACATAATATTTGTTTTACCATTTGTACACTTTTTAATTTCGGCAGGCAACATAAATGATATAAGAAGATAAAATTTTTACCATTTTGTTGTAGTTTGGATTTTCTGGGCCCGCGGAAACCAATAACTACGCCACTGAATCCTTTGTTATTGATTTGATTGTATTAAAAGTGAGATAAAATGATAACTACTGATGACTAAAAATAAATAAATTAATTTTTAATTAAGGTTTAAAGCCATTATTGTCTATCCTGATCCGTCTTTCGAAATCGTGAACAATTCCTACACTCGTGACATTTCCGTCCATTCCACCGATATTCCACAAGCCTGTTTTTCTTCTATTTTCGCACCAATTTTCTTCATTAAAATTCTTCATAGCATCTGGTATATTCTATGAACCTAAGACCTGCAAAATGTGTGTGCTGTATGTATATAAACGGAATTTTGTGTAATAAGTCTGAGAAATTCCTCATTTGGATGTTTTATGATTTCGATATAGCAGTACATTATTTCGTCTCTGTTCCTTGAATTTCGTAACATAGTTTAGTTTATGATTTCGACATAGGAATACATTATTTCGTCTCTGTTTTTGACTTTCGTAACATAGAAAACCTGTTCCCATAACCTTATTTTAATGAATGCAAATCGGAGTTCCTTCTTCACTTGTTATTTAAAAAAAATGTTTGTCTGTAAAGTTGGTTTACGGACGATAATATTACGTGATAACGTCATATAATAACGATGGAGTGGAAGATAGATAGATGTGTCACAAGCCGAACACTTGCTCCGCGCTCTCTGGGCTCAGGCGGAACGTGACAATGAGTCATGCTTTTTTTATTGAAGCCGGCGTTCATCCATTTATAAGACGTTATCACGTCAAAAAAACTCTGATATGTTCATGTTATACTTATATTAAGATTTGTTCTGCATCTGTCCTAAGGAATATTAATATTAATAAATTAAGTGTTAGACATTCCAATGACTCCAGCAATTTTTGCATAGTATATTACATTTCGATTTTTTTCAAATGAAACAAAACAAATTATGTACACGCTTGACTGGCTTTACCGCAATTTGCAAATGAAACAAATGCCAAGTCTTGGTTATTGGAATTTTTAAACTCACTTAGAACCTTAAAAATATTACAAAAGCAAGAATTCTTCCGACCTTCGTAGAATAATAAATGCCCTCTGCTGGGTAACTTGACCAGCTTTTACAGACCCAGGCGGTGAGCGGTGTGCCTTCCGCGTAATGATATTTAGCCTGTAAGAAGCAATTAACTGAGTAGAATGGACGTTTTAGACATGATCCTTGCAATTTGCATGTTTTATGATGTTTTTTTTTGCCTTTCTAGCGAATATTGTCCTTACGTATTGTCTTACTTTTTTAGATCACTTTTAATCTTTTTATCGTATTTTGTGGTCTGGCTAGACGAATTTAAATCTATAACAATTTTAGAAACTAACTTGTCGTCATATATATTGTCTGGTGATGTTATATTATCGTGAAAACAAGCTTATAATAAATAAATCGTTGCGTTAACCAACACATTCATGTAGAACGCGCTGTAAATAAAAGTAATCCCAGAGAAGCTCGTACATACGTCATCGATGATTGTCCTCTTCCTTCTCACGCGTCTTATTTGAAAGCGAAAAAGACGGAGCATAACATGAAACAATTATACACGTTCACTTTATATTAACTTTCTCATCACGCCCCCTTTTCAAATGATTCGTTTCTCTTTGACACCTTTTGTTATCATACATATTCGTTAATTCCTTATCAATTTTATTTAACAAAATAATATTTTTATTTATCTACCAATTGTATTAAAATTTGCCACAATATTAAAATCTCCACTGTAAATTGTTAGCAACCGATAGAATTGTTATTTTATCATTTAGCTTATCTAGTACGAAATAATTTTCAGGGCTATATTGATCTAACAACCAAAAGCTTTGTAAACACAGTTTTTTTAGTCTCTAGATAAGGATTTTCTCCCCATTTTGGCAATATGAACACATTAACTACTCCAGTGATGAGCAACCCGCGGCTTTTCATACTTCCTAAATACTAACGGGACTAAATAAAATATTTACCAAAATTGCATAAAATATTATTCAACGGTTCTTTTTGTTTTGCAAAAATGTTTAGCGGAAAACTTCAGTCGTTCTTCAATGTTTCGAATCAGCGGCTCAAAATAATAAGATTTTTCTAACATATTCTTATAGAGACAAAGTTTCGTGGCTTAACCTTAGGTTTAAAAAAAACTCACCTTCGCAACGCGGCGCTTTTCTTATTGCGGTTTACTAGGGTCAGTCAAAAAGTAATTCTCCTATTTTTTTTTCTCCTTTAATTGTCAAGAAATAAAAAATGCAATTACATGGGTTTAAAACCACTGACGATTTGTTTGTTACTTTTTAATATAATATCCGTCCATTTCCACAGCTTTGGTTCACCTTTTAACAAGGGTATATATCACACACAGTGTTGAATTTTTTTGTCCTTGGTGAGTTTGTGTGATGTCATTCCATTGACTGCCTCGTCGATTCAGGTTAAAAAAAATTAACCAACATTTCGTCTCCGATCACAATTTTTTCCAGGAATCAAGCGCTGCAAGTGTTGTGAGGCTATTGTTTTTCTTGTTTCTTTATTCTGGCCGGTTAACTTTCTTGGTACCCACCTTGCACAAACTTTTGTTGAATAATCAGTTGTCGAGTAATCGTCATCACACTGACTTCACTGAGGGAGAGAATGCGACACTTGTAGTTATCTGGGGTCACCACGAATGATGTCATCAACTCGCGTGCAGTCCCTGCAATGAACGGCCGTTCCGCTTTTTGTCAGCCAGCTGTGTTTGTCTTTCAGCTTCATTACAGCAACGAACCCATCATCTAGCAGTGCTGATATCCACTGTTACATCATGGTACACATTTTTCAGTCTTTCATGAATGCGAATGGGCGTTTCACCTTCTACAGTCAAGAATCAATCACAGAACGCTGTCTTTTACGAACATGGATGTCGGCCATTTTGCAAGCGACTTCAGTGCTGCCACCTGTTGACGCAAAAAGCTACTATGCAGTAGATTGTAGAAGAAAGTTTGAGAAATATCACCTAATTCAAAATTTTCACTTAACTAACTTTATTTAAGTAGAAAAAAAAATAAGAGGCATTACTTTTTGGCTGACCTTCCCATGTTTGATGCTTTTAAAGGTTTTCGTTTCATGAAATATCAAAAGGTTTCTTGTTTAAACTTTGTTTATTTCCAAATGTCAAAAATCAACAGTTGCCCAAAATTGCAAAAAGGAGGTGTATATATTTTTAAAGATTGTTTTTTTTTTTTTAATGTATTTCAAAGTGATAAAAAATTACATCATTTATTGGTTCGGCCTTGAACACATAAAATTTACGCCTGTTGCGCTTAGTTCTTGCCTTCCGTAGTTGTGTTAATGGAAATTACCGTTTTTTCACTGCAAATTTAATAATTTCAAGCTGTAGGTGAACGAATTGAAAATGGATCAATAATTGATTAATTATTGGCTTATTATTAACCGTAATTGGCATATTTATCTAAAAAGGTTGATTATTACTGAACTACTTTGAGGTAAAAGCCCATCCATTCCAGAATATTACACCTTTCAATTTCAGCTTTCAAATAATATTTCAGTTCCCTTTCAAAGTTAGACCGGGGCGGTCGCTTTTTCAGCGCTGCTCACCACGTCCTCAGAAATCAGTGTAAAATATAAAGTTTGTTCAGTGACATAAATTCAGTTTCATATTGAATAAGTTTTAGCAGCCGGTTCGTTTCAGTTCCTGAAAGAACACTCGTGTTTTGTAAACTTTCCGATATTAAATTGTTTGTAAAGCGAGTTCGCCTGTTTGGTTTAATTATTCAAATATTACTATGTAATATTTACATTTCACCATTATTTAAACAACGCGTTTCATATAAAATTTATTTCTTCATAATAATATTATTATAAGCGATTTACATCATATCACTCAAATAAAAATCATTTTACGTAGAACGAAATTTTGATTTGCATTTAATCTATTATTATTGTCATCGTATTCATTTATTCTATGCTAAATCTTTCGTAAAAGGGATTTGAGTTAAAATAAATTTAAATATTCCGGTTTTTGCATTTTCGGGCTTCTGTGGAAGTATTCACCGACAAATCTCAATAAGTAAATTCCTCCTAGCAGATGCCTCTGGCTCCAACCAATTTAAATAACTCCGTTTTCACATTTTCTCTACCAAATTCAGTCTCTGATGGCGCATTTATGTCCAATAAGCAAATTCTCCCGAGTCAATATTTCCGACTTTTCCAATCGTTTGACACTTGGAAACGGCGCTTTAGAAAACTCTACATTCCAGAAGTTGTATTTTATGCTAAAACTAACTAAATACCCAGGGTATGTTTGCTATGCTTGTCTCCCTTGGAGGAGGTTCCAGTGTAACAACAAGAATTCCTTGTTTCATTCGCATTGTATATGTCGTAGCCGATCGTAAAATCAGGCAGATCATATTGCGCCTAGCCACATCACGATCTGACGCATCGTGATGTGGCACTGGCTGACACTTCGTTCACAAAATTACTACTGTAGTTAGGTTCATTACTTAACTTACAAATTCTGACAAGACAACAAATTAAAAAAGATTACATCTCTTCTTCGCGTCTGCGGTTAATAATTGGTATTGGTATTAATATGGGTATTTCAGGTGGGCATGCATCACCCTCCAAGGCAACAAGTAGCCGTTCTGTTACTCTGTAGGCTTCTAGAACATACCACACTAGTCATCGCTTTGTTTGTTTGATCACAAAATTGGGTCCAATTGTTGGAATTGGTGTTTGAAGCAATCATCATTTTGATAACAATCCTCTGCGCGAGTATCTTCACGTGGGTACTTGCCATTTCAAGCAATTGTCGTGCATTCGTTTTCCGCTGGAGTAGTAAAATACAGTGAGTAGTGTATTGTTAAAATTACTGCCTCTGATGAATACAATCCGTTGTTACAGTGCGTTTACGTTATGTAGGTTTACGTATTTTGCGAGTAAAGCATTGATTGTGATCGTTCCTGATATATGATAGATTTCAATCTAGCATTATCAGCTGCCTCGCATTGTCAGTCGGACAATAGTGCGGTTATATTGTGGAAAGGGGTGGGAAGGGAAGGAGATGCGATAGAGGAAGATTTAGTATTAATTAGCTAATTAGATCTGGTCACCAAACAAGCCTTTTCATGCAACGTTTCGCAATAGTGATTTTTCCCCATGCTTAAAGCATCTATCAATCGTGGTGGTAAATGAAAAAGGTTGCGTGCAATTTAACCCCAGGAGGTCAGAATACTTCCGCTATGCAATAAAATTCTAATAAATTGAATATTTGTGAATGTATACAAAAACTAAAAATTGTTTTTGAAAGGTGATGAAATGCGCTTTCAGTTTTTATTATCAAAAATAACTTTTTTTAAAACATAAAAATTTTGAATGCAAATGTTACAAAGTTTTAAAAATGGCTCACCTTACGTTTTTTCTAATTTGAATTATTGGGATTGAAAAAAAAAAAAAAAACACCCGCATATTTTATTAGACAAATTAATTATAAACTTTATATCATCAGCCCGCTTTTTGTCGTTTCATGTAAAAATAATTGTTTAAAAATTCACTAAATATATTGACATTTTTTTAAATTTTTGTCAGAAACTTTGTCTTCATAAAGGTGTACATTTTAATTATTTTGTTGTTAACTTTTTGATTTGAATACAAAGTGTGGTATTTTCTCTTTTAAATACCGTTTAGATCTTATTTCTCACTATTATAGTAAGGGAGACACAAGGATTTTTATGAGACCTATATGAGTTTTTCCGAAAAGCGAACAATAAAATATTCAGAATTAGTTATTTCAGTACCAACTAGATTTTAATTTGTGTGATAAAAGGCAGATAGGCATTACCCATCAAATATTTGTAGATAATATCTTCGATATACACGTGTTTTTTCCTTAATCTTTTCGTCGACTTATTCGTCAGTAACTTTACACGCATTCATTTTTCCTTAATGTATTTTGCTTTTCCTTATATCTTCTGCTTATAACGGTTTGTTCTGAGTACGAACACGACCTTGCGACACACATGAGCCAAGAACGAGCCCATTCGACAAATGAAATAAATCACGAGATCGTAAAGTAATTTGCAGTTCACTAAAGTAAGGTTTCCCGGGAAAGGTAATCGAATTCTGACGACATTTTTATTGAACTTTGCCACCAGTGTGAAATTTTTTCCTTTTCTACTCTGCTGGTTCCCTAAAGCGATTATATTGGTGGCTTGATTGCCAATCAGATTAGAGTGCTTCGGTTTCTGTATATTCTCTTGTTGGAAATTTGCTAAAGCTGAAGGCTAAAAGGGCTCTGAAGCCGAAAGCAACGAAGTTTTTAAAGCTTTCTATAGATTTTCGCGTAACCTCCTGTACATAATGATGACGCAACAGTTGTTCCCCTTACCCAACAGTTGCACCCCCCCCCCCCCCCCCCCCCTCACCGAAATAATTTTTTTTACAAATTTTAAACCTAAAATCGACTTCAAAAATATCTAAGAGAGAATAACCAGACAAAATCGGAAACAATATGTCACATCAAGAACAACATCACAGACAACCTAAATTATGATATTTTACAACGAAAAAATTTCTAACTTTTTATTTTCAAAATTGGAACTGAATATCGAAACCAAGCACGATAAAAGAACCAATAAAGCACGTATCTACATTTTTTTATTTAAATAATAATTCTGTATTTGAAATAATTATGTAATTCTTTTGTTTAAATTTTTGTCAGATCTGAATCATTAATAATTTTTTAAGTTTAGATACTAACGGTGTTAATGCGAAAAGTAAAATTCTGTTGGTCTAATATTTTTTTAGGCGGTGATTCTGAGGCAAATATTTTATAAATACTTTCAGTTTTACAAATTCTGCAATTATAACATCCCGTGATTTTTCAAAAGTCTGCTCTAGTACCTACCTACACAATTTAATGACGCATGTAACATTACATAAATAACGATTTGGGCTTACTTATGATATCAGTTTTAATAACTTGATATTAGATTTTAAAAACTGATTTATTTCCAATCAATCATTATTCTAAAATTTAGCTAAATGTCACACACTAATCAATTCTAATTTTATTAATGTCATTTGCGGCCTTTTATCTTCTCTCTACTTGCTATTTTTATCTATCATTAATGCGGATTTTTATCTAGTTTGCGTTATTAATGTGAGGTTTTATCTTTACTGCAGAGGTTTGCGAGGGGATCTCTTTGATTTATGACGACAGAATCTCAACGGGTCCAGCCTTTATCTCAGTGTAAACTGCGGCAGCTTAGAATTATCTATTCCGTAGCGTTGTCGTCTTTCCCGCAGTCTATCTACGTCATAAGAATACGCGTGTTAACGTGAGCACGTCACACCTTTGCGAAAAAGGATTAAAAATATTGTAATGAAAAACCAAAGTCCGTTAATTTACAAAATTACTGACGTAAGGTTTTGTTATTTGTTTCTTATAGCAAGCTCCACAAATATTCATTAGACCCATAGACATATTATGTCTATGATTAGACCGGTATTTCAGACTCTTAAACTAAAAAAAATTGGTTATCTGTAAAGTCGGTTTACGGACGATAATTTTCCGTGATAACGTCATAAGAAAACTTTTACACAGGAGTCACAAGCTCTATCGCTTGTTCCGCAATCTCGCTTGCACGATCGGCTCAGGCGGAACGTAACAACGTGACAATGAGTCTTACTTTTTCGTTAGCGCTGCCGGCTTTCATCGATTTATAAGACGTTATCACGTCAAAAGATTCCCTCTTTACCATAATTTGTCAAAATTGTTAAATTTCGGTTGTGCCTCTATATGTAACTCCGGTTCAATGATATATAGAACTTATGCTTTGACCTTCATTTTCATTTTCAAAATTGTAATTGTTTGCAGAATTCAGAAAAATATAATATTTTTAACACAAAATTATTTTTATTGCCATTTTCAAAATTGGAACTGATCTGTGAAAATTCAAACTTTCACCATTTTTTTAACATTAGCTCCACACCTGATGAAAATAATTTTCTTCGGGCCCTGTGTCATAGGAAGAGGAAATTCTGGGAAGCAATAAGGTGTGAGGGTGGGTAGGAATCGGGGGGTCAGTGTGTCCAGAAGTGATGGACGTATGAATCCATCCCTCCCACTGCGATGCAGGGCGATGTATCGAGAGAGTCCGGATGAAGAGGTAACAAGGTCTCCCTCAATCTGTATCTCCCGCCATACTGTAGGTGGGAACATGCCGCCAAGACCTAGACATACCTCTCCCCATCAAACCGGTCACCCCTGCTAATTCACCAAACGTAGCGAACCACTCGGGGTGATCTATGTCAGAGATAAGTTATCCAATAAATGGTTCCCGGGGCGATACGGTATTGCCGGTATTGAGGATGTTTTGTCCGTAGGATATTTTGTCGGGGATTTTAAAACGCGCATTACATTACATAGTAGGTACATCTTGCTCCGTTTAATGACAAAGATATGAAACGACGAATCACTTCAAAAGTTCAACGACTCCTTCGATACGAACTTTATAATTTCAACGTAATATTGTGAGCTACATTGCTATTTGTTTTGCACTATAAAGTTTGTATACTCCACAAGCTACATGGGAATTGAATGATTTGTAATTTACTGTAATTTTTTGATTAAATGAAGACACTATGAGCGAAACTCAATCGAAAATCTGGAAACAGAAAAATCAGAAAAAGATATTTGCACCTCTGGGACTCGAACCCAGGACCTCCCTACTTTCCGGGTGGGTGCTTTTATCCACTGAGCTAAGGTGTCGATATCAAATTCGGTCACCTTTAATATACCATACTTCGACTAAGAACCACCCATATTATCTTCATTTTTCTTAACGCATATTTTTATTGGCTGACATCTTTATGTATGATTACAAGGTTCAACTCGAACTAAATGCAATCTAGATGGTGTCTGGATAAATTTTTATCCATTTTATTTAAAGTGCGACATCTATTGACTTTTCTGCAAGTCTGGGATGAATATTATTTTTTTTTATTTCAACTTTTATGAGTAAAACCTCAAATTGTAATATTTAATTAAATGAAGACACTCTTCAAGTTTTTAGTCGAAGTATGGTACAGTTAAAGGTGACCGAATTTGATATCGACACCTTAGCTCAGTGGATAAAAGCACCCACCCGGAAAGTAGGGAGGTCCTGGTTTCAAGTCCCAGAGGTGCCAATATCTTTTTCTGATTTTTCTGTTTCCAGATTTTCGATTGAGTTTCGCTCATAGTGTCTTCATTTAATTAAATATTACAATTTGAGGTTTTACTCATAAAAGTTAAAATAAAAAAATAATAATACTGTAATTTTATTAAGTCGTTCACAATTTTCTTTTTAAGATTTTGAGCACAATGGTGCTTTGTACAAAATTTCTTTCACTGAAATCTTACAATACTTTTTAACTCGATCAATAAAATGAAAATTGTGAAAGTGGTACAATTAAATTGCTCTACGTATTCAACTCTAATTAAATATCTCCAAGTCAACAATTAGTTTCTTTGACAGTTTTAATTCTACCCGCTCGCGCTTGTTCAAACAAAGGGCTTGAATATGAATAATATGTTTTAACCTATTCAGTGTGAATTTTCTCATAAATCTTCTTTAGCCGAATTCTACCAACTGAACACAATGGTTTGTGTAGGTCCTTACTGGTAATGGCATTGGTTAAAATGAAGCAATTAATACAATAAGGAACTCCAGTGAAAAATATTATGGCTTTAAAAAAATATGTTCATATAGACCAATATTTGCTGATTCTGAAAATGTAAGTTTTATTACATAATATTTAACGTAGAGTTTTTTTTTAAATATTAAAAAGTCCATTTTAAAACGTGTCATTAAAACACCATATTGCTGGATTTTGGCGGCGTGACGTCACCGCGCCGCGTCACCTGGGTGAAAGTTGTACAGAAATCAATAGAAATGTAAGACGCAAGCCGTTCGACATTCCGCGTTATTGGTTTATAGAGAATTGGACATATAATAGTTTTTGTTTTTATTGAAACATTATTTAGGCCTAAATAATTCAGTATCATAAAGTATCTCTTTTAGTTTATCTATATTATTTAAAATATTCAAAAACTTTAACTGTACAAAAAACGATCGTATTGCCCAGTAATGTATATGAAAACGCTCCAATGCTGAAATTCAAAATGGCGGGAGTCGAACAGCTGATTCCAGTTCCCTACAAGATTCATACTTCGGTTAGTCATGATGACGTCACACTAGATTCGGTGGTTTTCGGGGGATCTCGAAAAATTAAAACTTTGACATTTATTTTAACTATTAAAACTAACTATAAAAATAAAAATAAATATGCAGTTATTTAAGTTAGAAAGTCATTCACAAAAAAAGTAAAAAAATTGGACTGGAATTCTCTATTAATATCATGTAACACGAACGATGTGCCCTTAATGTTACGTATAGTTATTATTAATATTGAGAATTGATCTTTATCGAATATTATATCTTTCAGTAACCTCGACAGATCGCTCGATCAATAATATTAAATCTGAAGGGTGATTCTCTATCTTTTTTTATCTTTTGCGTTTAGCCGCCGCTATCCGAATTTTAACCGATTTCTTACATATCTCTCTTATACGTTTGAAGTTTTTAAGCTCTTAAAAAAATATTTGTTATTTTTGAAGATAATATCTAGATACCTTCCACGCCGAAACGAAAATTATATGAAATTTCCTCGATAGAAAAAAATCGCAAAGTATGCTCCGAAAATTATTAAAAACAAGTCTATTATTTCTATTATTTTACAAGTTATATTTGTGAAAAAATTCACAATGTTTCTTTAAATGATACTTAAGATACGTTTCACGAGATTTTTGCTCTATTTTAAACGAGTCATGTTTTATTAAGCTTTTTCTTAATCGGCGCCTTAAGGCCCCGTAACCGCTCTCGAAAAGAAGAAGATGGAGAGATATGTAATTACGAATGTTGGAGAGAGCACGCTAATATTTAAATCGATAAAATTGAAGCGAAAATTGTGAAAATGTTTGATAAAACACGACTCGTTTAGAATAGAGCAAAAATCTAATGGGGTTGTCTAAAACAAGATTCAAAGAAACACTGTGAATTTTTTCATACATATAACGTTAAAAAAACGAGTGTGCTTTAGACCACACGACTAAAGTAAAACTTCTTTATGCTTCGTTCACCTCGCCCGATCACACTTTCGTAACGCTCTCGTCACGCATTCACTAGCTTACTCCCCAAGTCAAGCGTGCGTTTCGTTCGCCTCGCCCGATCACACTTTTCGTAATGCTCTCGTCAGGCATTCACCAGCTTACTCCCCAAGTCAAGCGTGCGTAAGAAGTTTTACTTCAAAAACAATCCAATTTTAGTAGTTTTATCTTTTAAAGTTACGTCGATATTTTTTATATTCCTACTTCACTATATTATCATTACACCTGGGTTCGCAATTTAATTTATCTAAAATCTTGCTACACGGAATTAATCTGAAAACTTGCTACACGGAATTTATCTGAAAACTTGCTATACGGAATCTCGCGGTCTCCAACAAAGTACTCTCAACTCCCAACAATGGACCTCGCAAACCTACAATGATAACGATTACATTGCACTGATATATAAACGAGCCTCCTGAAAATAATCACGCATTGCGCTGTCACCAATCGCGGGTCACAGACGCGTCGACTAAGTTCACCGCTTAATTTCACCCCTCACTCAGCCGCTAATAATAGCAATTGACCTTTGAATTTTTCAAAGAGAGGTGACTTGGTTACATCTTTGATCGGAATTTTCCCACCAATCATACATTTTACAACCAACTGAACGGGTATTTTAAAAATTTTCCATTTCACATAAATTTTACGATTTGTTGCAATCGGAATTGCATCTGTGCCTAGTATATAATTTCGCTTGCATGTTAAGTGCTGCTTTATTTGAAAACAAACAAATTCATTCTTCGACAGTGTAAATTGTATAAAAAATATTCACAAAACTTATTACTTTTTTGTGTTTTTATAATAATATTGTGATTTTTGATTGAGTTTTTTTTATGCAATTATTGAATATTTCAAACAAAATTTTGGTGATTTTTTCGGTCTAATTTTCGGTTCCACGCCAACTGAGAATCAAGTCAACTCAACAGCTCTTTGAAAAGACGTTAAAAGTTATAGTGTGCAGTTCACATGCGGTAGAAGTGAAACCTTCAGAAAACTAAAGTAGACAAGAGTGGGGAGGCTTCGAAACACCGCAAGAGGAGACCGATTATTTTCTCGCAAGCTAAATCCTATAGATGTGTGTTTGTCTCTTTTTAGTCGCTCTTTCGTTTCATCGAGTTTTAAGGCCCTGTACCCGAGCACGAAAAGAAGAAGATGGAGAGATATGTAATTACGAATGTTGGAGGCGCGCTAATACTTCAGACGATAAAATTGAAGCGAAAATTGTGAAAATGTTTAATAAAACACGACTCGTTTAAAACAGAGCAAAAATCTCGTGGGGGTTGTCTAAAACAACGTTCAAAGAAAGACTGTGAATTTTTTCATACATATAACTTGTTAAATAATAGAGACAGGCTTGAAAATAAAAATTTTCGAAGCATACTTTGCGATTTTTTTCTATCGAGGGAATTTCATATAATTTGCATTTCGGCGTGGGGATTGTATAGATATTATCTTAAAAAATAACACATATTTTTTTAAGAGCTTAAAAACATCAAATGTTCAAGGGAGATATGCAAGAAATCTGTAAAAATTCGAGTAACGCCGCCTTAATAAATCACAACGGTGCTAAAAAAGTTTTCACTTCAATAATTAAACATAGCCTATAACCTAACCTAACGTAACCTATTTTTTTAAATTTATTTTTTCATCACTTTTAATGACTTTTCAAAAGTGTTGAGATGATTTCAATCTGAGTTGTCCGGTCACCGAATTTTCAAATATCGAAACAATATAATTTATCATAATTTTATTTGCCAATTTAATCGAATGTGTGTTGTAATTTTAGATAGAATTTTATCAGACAATAATAAGATTTTAAAACGAACAAAAGACTGATAAAGATAAGAATTTAACAATTTATTTTAAAAAAATCTGTTAATCATTTACAATATTAAAAATATACAGTGTTTAAAAGTGTTTGTGTTGTGAGATTTAGTGATGAGTCTACTAGCGATGTACACGCTACCTGTGGGCCTTATAATAGGCCTGACGATCTTTAATATTACCAGGTAATTACTAATTGCTTTATACTAAGGTGTTTATTACTTGTTAATTATACGGGGTGTTGATTTTCCGCTTATTAACTTGCTGTTAGTCTACCAAATTGCTTGTCAATATGTACACGATAGCCTATGCAAACAACGCCTGTCATAACCTAACCTAACTTAATTGGTGGTTAAATATGGATGCCCCTGTGATGTTAACAAGTAGTTTTTTAAAACTATTTTTTGGTTTATTTTCTGAGATAACGCTTACTCTGTGGTTTGACGTTATAATAAATGAAATAAAATAAATCATTGTATGATTTGACATTGCATTTCTATTTGCATATCATTTTTACAGCCCCTCAGTGACAGATATTTCAAATAAATGAAACAATATAACTTTTTTAAAACTACTCATACATTTTATTTACGCCGACCGGTTTCGGAACGAACTTCCTCAGGGCAAACATAATAATAACTTGACAATTACAAAACAGTGGGTGAGTACAATGTATTATTACTAAGTGTTGTGATAGGGGTGGGGGCGTGGCTAATTAATCAAGAGTGGGTGGGGGAAACAGAACGGTCATTGAATGGAAACATATCTAAGATGGGGCTATAAGATATAATATGTAATTGGTTTTAACAAAGTTATATTGTCTTATTTATTTGTAATGAATAACCACAAAATTATAGCTACATTAAAAATACAGATATTTCGATTTATTGGTAAATATGCAGAGTGGTTTTTATTTCAGTTATAGTTATTTTTTTATGGAAACAATTTTTTTTTGGGTATGAAAGCAAAGCCACCACTATCCACCAATGCAAAATGCTCAGCATTAATATTTAAGGTTATGTATTTAAAATAATTTATTATCTACTTCTTCATAGATGGCGCAAGTTTAATTATTTTAGGGAAAAACACTTTTTACAAGTTATGCTTCAAAATATTAAGACGAAATTTATCACCGATCCAATATTCTTGTTTGAGGCATTTGTTAGCCTTTCTTGAATGATTTGATTTTGTTTATAGACAAAACTATTTATTCATATAATTATGAATTTTTATTTGAAAATTATATTGAATTGATCTTTCAGAATACTTAACATTATTTGTAAATTTCTTTAATAACAAAATTTAGTTTATTTTGATTTTTTTTTGTTTACGTCGTAAAGTACACACTTATTTATTTTCATAGAAATATTTCGACGACGCAGTTCAACTCAATTACAACACATATCAAATGTTATTTGACTTACTGTGTTAAAGCAATAAATTAAACAAAAAATGCTGCATAAAACTGCATATTAACTAGAATTTTATTAATTATAATTTTTGACTTAATACACTATACTACTCATGATGCGAGTCAATAAACTCTGGGGATGATCTGTACTGTGTTGCTTGTTATGTATTTGATCATGTACGGTACAAGTTTTACGTAAATTAGCAATATAGGATTATGTCGACGCGCCTTATATTAAGTAATTAAACTTGTTCGCAAATCTCTACATTTATAGGCAAATTTTTTTTTAAATACTAGGTGAAGTCCAAGGCGTTGCCCGGTCTTTACATAGATTTTTTCGATATGAGACTTAGATTACATATCTCTTATTTTGAAGGTTATGCAAAATTTCATCAACTTCGGAATAAAACTATTTATATAAAAATCAAATCCACGCCCGCCACAAATATACGGACACTCTCCTTTATATAAAAAGAAGATTGTATACATGATTTTTTTTTATCGTTAGGAGGCCCTGAGAAAATATTTTCCCTCAGAGCCTTTGTCGTCATAGGGGGTGCTGTGTGCAGGGTATTTTTAAGGAAAGGGAGAAGAGGAAGTTCTGAGAAGGAAAAAGGTATGAGGGGTGGGTAGGAATTTGGAATCAGTGTGTCCAAGAGTGACGGAAGCATGAATTCATCCCTCCTGCAGCGGTGCAAAGCGATGGATCGAGAGCGTCCGGATGCAGAGGTCAAAAGGTCTCCCTGAACCAGTGTCTCCCAATTTGACCTACTTCGTGTAAACGCTTCCACCACCACGATCTAGACCTAGAAAAAACTCGCCCCTTAAACCCGGGCACCCTTGCTAAACGTAGCGAACCACTTGGGGTGACCCATGGCAGGGGTGTTGGTCATCCTATAAATGGTTCCCGGGGCTGCGGCACCCATACCCGCCTCCGATATTGAAAATGATGATCGTCGACATATATCTGACCAAAATCTCTCAAGCTTGCAACAGTACGTAAACTAAGTAGCATATTTTAAAATATTTTATTTTTTACATCAGGCTCGGTTCGTTGAGTCGGTGTAAATCATCGCTTTTTTAAATATGTGTATACGTGATCACTAATGTAAACAAACCGTGATGAATCTCTTAAGCTCTTGAATATTTTATAAAATAGTTCTTTAATCTTACTTTGTGTTCGAGCTTTATTTACTGGCCTAAACGAATGTATTTTTTCCCGAAAGCGATATATTTTCTTAGAAAAACGTGCGGGCACTTGTCTGTAAAATTCTACTTGATTGGTGGGCAAACAGGCGAACATTTGGTCTGATACAGTGGCGTTATTCTTCGCAGGGTATTTCCCCCGGGGCTCGATAGTAATATTATAAGAAAAAAATGTTAAAAGTTGTCATAAATACATATTTTTTTTGGATGCTAATTTTTTTCATATATTTTCTTAATAAATCTAGTCGGTCGGCGGAAAACAGACAACATTATTTGGCTTTACACAGTGGCGTAATAAATCCCGGATTTTTCCCCGGAAGCTCTGTGGCAATATTAAATTTATGACTAGGATTAATTATTAGCTTGGTAAATTATTACTTTTTCATTTATGACAAACGCCGATTTTCAGACAATGGTAGTGGTGAAACGATGTCTGGGTTCGCAATCAAACATCATTAGAGATAGCTACGATTGAATTTTATTTTTGTGTTCTTTTTTTAAATAAATTCCGCACAATTTATATTTATTTTATATCAATTTTATTTATACGTAATAATTCTGAGTCCTTACTGCCCGGAATATAGGGGAACTTTTTTTTTTTACATGAGCTCCACACCGGAGGCCCTGAGGAAAATAATTTTCCTCAGGGCCTCCGGTTTTCATCTTTGGGGATGCTGCGTGGAGGGTTTTTTAAGGAAAGGAAGGGGAGGAGAGTTCTGGGAAGGAAAAGGGTTTAAGGGGTGGGTAGGAATCTGGGGTTCAGTGTGTCCTGGTCATCCGCCTACAAGACCTAGACAAACCTCACCCCATGAACCCGGGCACCCCTGCTAAATCACCACACGTAGCGAACCACTTGGGGTTCTGTTCTCTATACTTAGTTAATTACAGATTTGGTAAGAAATTTAAAATGAATTTTGTCGGACTAAGTACACACAATATAAACAATCAGAAAATTGACAAAAATATATACGCGAGTGTTACAACAGATTATAGAACAGCGCCCTTGGGGTGATTTTCTCACGAAAATGGCGCTATAAAATCATCCAATAATAATTATTAATTTAATAAGTCATTTTTCCACAATTTCCCGAGAACCGCCATCGGCTATATCATTATTTATTTATTAGTAATTATTTTTTTCCTTACCTAGTTAAGCCTCGATTACATTGAGCGATTTTACAAGCTACTAACCAGCGAATTCACTATCTGCTAGTAAACTTGTTGAGTGTCAAATCTGCTAGTTAGCCATTCGTTAATATGATTACACTGAGCGAGTTTACTAGCAGCTAGTGAATTCGCCGGCTAGTAGCTTGTAAACTCGCTCAATGTAATCGAGGCTTAAGAAGTCAAGGTTGTACTATGTGCGGCGATATTTTGTATAACTTTTTTAAAATCTGTAAAAAATATGTGTATGAAATCATATGACCAGTTAACATGTAGTTTTTTTCTTCTGTGTCAATCAAAACAAAAATCATGTAGGACTAACTACGTTTTTGAAAGTAATTTAGTAGAAAATCCTGTATCAGACCACTTTTTACCTGTTAGCTGTTACCAGTGAGGCCTCTCTTCCACCGATTGTGGATACATAAGTATCCGATTCAAGTATCTTGGCGACTACCGCCATACATTTGCGCGAAGATTCGTATGCAGGAGCACATTGCCGACATTTTGTAAACTCGTCGGTGACGTCGACCATTACCATTCACGTCGTCGAAACTTTAAACATGGCTGAGCAATTAATAAGTATGATAGTCTTATAGTCACTTGTGTCAGACATTTTGTAACAATGCTGGTAATTAACAAAAAATGACAGCAACAGCAGTTGTGAGTGAAATTAGTTTTGGTGTTTCGAGAGGTGGTGGTGGAGCGATTGTCGTGATTTCAGTTGCGAGATGTACAGACAAATGAGGAACTCAGTATCAAAGTGGGACATACGCCACTTTTTCTAAAATGCATATTTTGATTGATTATGGTGATATGTCTGATTCTCTAACTGAATAACTGAGAAGATCTATCGAAAACAAACAATTAATACAAGAAATCGCATGTTAAAGTTTGCACTTTGTTTCAAAGGCGGACACTTGCAACTCATGTTTGCAACAAACTCGGACATACAATACAAAAACGTCACACGAAAAGTGCCGCGGCAGCTGTTATTTTGACAGTCAGGCACTCAGGCACTCGGCGCCATCCGCCGAATTTGATAGTGGTCAACCCACTATCAAATTCGGCGTTTTACTATTCTCATACTAGTTTTAGGATGAAATTTGAGGTTTATCGAAGTTTTCTAGCTTAATATTAATCAAAATACGATAAAATGGAGATTACTAATGCTTGCAAGCGTGTAACAAACTAATGCTTGCAAGCGTGTAACAAACTAATGCTTGCAAGCGTGTAACAAACTAATGCTTGCAAGCGTGTAACAAACTAATGCTTGCAAGCGTGTAACAAACTAATGCTTGCAAGCGTGTAACAAACTTATGCTTGCAAGCGTGTAACAAACTAACGCTTGCAAGCGTGTAACAAACTAATGCTTGCAAGCGTGTAACAAACTAATGCTTGCAAGCGTGTAACAAACTAATGCTTGCAAGCGTGTAACAAACTAATGCTTGCAAGCGTGTAACAAACTAATGCTTGCAAGCGTGTAACAAACTAATGCTTGCAAGCGTGTAACAAACTAATGCTTGCAAGCGTGTAACAAACTAATGCTTGCAAGCGTGTAACAAACTAATGCTTGCAAGCGTGTAACAAACTAATGCTTGCAAGCGTGTAACAAACTAATGCTTGCAAGCGTGTAACAAACTAATGCTTGCAAGCGTGTAACAAACTAATGCTTGCAAGCGTGTAACAAACTAATGCTTGCAAGCGTGTAACAAACTAATGCTTGCAAGCGTGTAACAAACTAATGCTTGCAAGCGTGTAACAAACTAATGCTTGCAAGCGTGTAACAAACTAATGCTTGCAAGCGTGTAACAAACTAATGCTTGCAAGCGTGTAACAAACTAATGCTTGCAAGCGTGTAACAAACTCCGAAAATTGGAAACGAGCAAAAGAAAAGATTTTAAAGTAAATCACTTCTATCATTTTAGTACCAAAAGTGGACATAAGCATTTTTGGTAAATATTTACCTAATAGGGACACACTTAATATGTGCTTTTTTATTTCAGAAACACTTAATATCAGTTAGATAATAATGAGAAGTAAGTATTTCAGTTTCCGGAATTGGAAAATAATGCATTTTAGTAGATACTTACGCAATGTTTTGATATAATAATATTAAAATAGCTTTTTAGGCTACTTTTTTTCCTTTTTTAATTAATCCAAACTAAGAACCTATTTTAGGGTCATGTGTTAATATTTTGGATTTAATAAGAGAAGGAAAAAAAACTAACCTTAAAACTTTGACATCAATGACAATGGCCACCAAGCGAATAGTCGTTTTTAATTTTAATGAAATAACCATTAAAATTCATTATTTTTCAATTCCGGAAACTGAAATACTTCCCATTATTTATCTAACTGATGTTAAGTGTTTTTGTAATAAAAAGTGCATATTGAGCGTGTCCCTTTAAGGTAAATATTTACCGCATTTTTAAATATAAAAATAAAATGGTAAGAGTATTAAATTATAGAATGTTATGTATGGCTTGTGATTCTTTACGCGCAAGGATTATGCGGGTAGAAAAAAATTTCATATATTTCATACCGGCATATTCGAAACAATAAACTCACTCTACTGAAAAATAATCCATGTCCTACTATGATACTGAGCTCCTCTAGTGTTTGCGACGTGAATACACAACATTGGTATCGGATACTTGCGTTTAATCTATTGCCAGTGTTTAATGTGATGTCGTCTGTCTTGTTGCAGGAACTCTTACAGTAGAAGAGGTCTACAAGGACAGGGACCAGTTCGCCGCCCTAGTCCGCGAAGTAGCCGCGCCGGACGTCGGCCGTATGGGCATCGAGATCCTCTCGTTCACCATCAAGGACGTGAACGATGAGGTGCAGTACCTCGCGTCTCTGGGCAAGGCGCAGACGGCCGTCGTCAAGAGGGACGCTGACGCCGGCGTCGCGGAGGCGAACAGGGATGCCGGCATTAGGGTAACCTACTCTATACCTAATCACAACTCGACTATCCTACGCGATACCAACTTATTCCTGTTCATTCCTGGTGGGATTTTACCTCTTTTACAAATGTTCACCGGTTCCTAGTCATTCACGCCTCCAGTCTTCAGATGTATTCTGTTCTGTCATTCTATCCCTCAGACCATTCCATCCTGTCCCAATCTTCTTCCACGCAGTCAATCCACCTCTTCCTCAATCTACCTAATGGTGGTTTTCACTGGAGCACCCACATGATTTCGTGTCTTGTCAACAGTCTCTCGTGTCTAGGATGTACGAAGTATGTATGAATAATGAGTTAATGATGAATGTAAGTACCTAAGTCTAAAGTCATGGCGTTTGAAAGAGAGAGAGAGAATACAAAAACAGTGTGCAATAAGGTTGTGAGAATATTTGGAGCTGGTGGATGAGTTTGTATATATGGGAAGTATGTTTACAGAGATGGGAAGGCTGATAGATATATTGAAAGAATGGTAAATGCAGGTAACTCCATTATTAGGGGACTGAATGCCGTTGGCGCTAATAAAAGAACTGTCCAAAGAAACGAAACTAGCAGTCCACAATCGAGTGCTTGTACCTACCCTGATGTATGACAGTGAGGCATGAAACTGGCAGAGAAAGAAGTAGACTGAATGCTGTAGAAATGAGATGAGGGCGTGTGTATAGTTGAACCATGTATAATTATGAGAGAATTATGGAAATCCGCGAAGAATGCAAGGCGTATGAGTAAGATTAAGAAAGGAACTCTTACGGTTTGTGCACGTTGAGCTAATGAGAGAAGAAAGGAGTATATATGACGCAAGCAGCAAACATGAATGGTAGAAGAAATCGGGGACTTCCGAGAAAGACATGGCATAGCATCAGATTCTTGATTCGGGCCATGTCAAGAGCCAGAATAATAGAAGAGTATATATGAGACGATTTATGAATATGAATGGGGCAAAGAGTGTGTGCCAAAACCGAGTTGTTTGGCGGTCCGTCCTTTCTACCTACCCTCGCCGAAACGGCGTTGTGGTTAGTTAGTTAGTCATTTGGAATTCTTTACATATGGCCAGCCATCTCACCATAGTCGATATCGATATATGGTCTATCTGTCTCAGGATGGTTAGATTTCCCTTGACTTCACTTTTCGTTATTTTTTCCTCGTTGACGCCGGGTACTGCACTAAGCCTTTACCTGAATTTTCTCTGGCGTGATCACAATAAATGCGTTAAAATTTAAACCCCATTTAAATTATTATTTTCAACAAATAAATGTCTTCCTTTCTTGAGTAAATTCAGCTTACGTTGAGTCAATACTACCTTTGCGATTTCGAATTCGCAGTACACCACTTATAATAAATCAGTAAACCCCAATGGGGCTGCCCCACAAAACAGGGCTTTGTGTTTTATGCCTCAATTTCTAAATAACTTAATGTTTTATAGCCCATAAGCTGATGGGGCTCACGGGCTAGAATAACCACCGTGTCTTCAGGTACACAGGGTATTACAGGGAGTTATAGCTTATTACCACTGTTAAATTATAAAATCACTAGACATGTGAATTTGACAGTTTGAAAATGGCCTTGCAAGCCGAAACAACCGTAACAAAAATAAATATCAAAATTCTTGCAGTAATTGATAATAATATTGTTAAATAAAAACAATTAAATTAAATGGAGTTCTACGAATTAAACAGAAAAACAATTAATATATTATTTTGAGATTTCTCCTAAAAATCCCGTTATTCATCAAAATTAAAATATCTATTTCGGAAAATGTCACAGTCGGTAACATTGCTGTAACAAGTTTAGATTTTTCTACTGTTAACATATTTCATTTATTCATTAATCATCATGTGGTGTCCACTCCGCTAGTTGTTGGATTTGGGCCTCTCCATTATTCACCACTTCTTTCTGTTAGTTGTGGTCTTGATCCGTCTTGTCTTTGATGACAGTCTGATGTTCTCAGGCCAGCGGGTCTTTGGTTTACTGGGAATTTGTGAGACATGGTGTTCCACAAGGAACACTTGTCGGTCCTTTATTGTTCCTAATTTATATTAATGATTTAGTTAATAATTAATTCTTTGGCCTCTCCACTATTCACCATGTCTTCATGTCTTCCTTGTCTTTGCTGTTTGTATGATGTTCTTAGACTAGCGGGTATTGGTTTTCAGGGAGTGAGACATGGGTTCCACAAGGAATCAGTCATAAACACTCTTCGCTTCCGATACGCTTGCGGAGTCGATTATAATTATTTTGTAATGATATGATCTTTGTTTTAAATGTATGTTATTTTTCTTTGCAGGAGGCAGAGTGTGAGAAATCAGCCATGGACGTGAAATATTCGACAGATACGAAGATTGAAGATAATTCGAGAATGTTCAAGTTGCAGAAGGCACACTTTGACCAAGAAGTCAATACCGCGGTAAGTTATCTAAACAAATAATCCTTAGGTTCCTGCCTACCTTTTTGGAATATTATACTTTTGCAACAACAATGGATGGTATGGCTGATTCAATCCTTTTTATGGACGCCGGGATGGATTTATCTTATAAGCGACTTGACGCAATAAATTCCCCCTTTCAGTTCCACTGTGAGGAATTATTACATTTTGTCTTATATATTATGTCTCTTCTTCAATACCTTCCTTGCTCTTCGCCTTTTTGTCTCTATCTGCTTTCTCGGACCAAATTGAAATTTTTCCTATTTAATTTACTTACCACCCATACTTGAGTAATTTTAGTCAATCATTTCATCAGCTTCCTGGCTTTCAGTATAAACTCCCTCAATTAATGTCCTCAATCTTGTTTCGCCTCCCCTTATCGACTTTCATCTTTCTTTAGTTTGTCGTTATATGACATAGCTGTTCTCTGTGAAATCCTCCTAAATGGCCAACAGCCTTTGGCCACTTTCATTAATTATTCATACTTTATTGCAGAAAGCCGAGGCGCAGCTAGCCTACGAACTACAGGCGGCCAAGGTGCGCCAGCGCATCAGGAACGAGGAGATCCAGATCGAGGTGGTGGAGCGTCGCAAGCGCATCGAGGTGGAGCAGCAGGAAGTGCAGCGCAAGAATGCCGAGCTGATGTCCATGGTACGCCTGCCCGCTGAGGCGGAGGCCTACAAGATGCACTGCCTGGCCGACGGCAAGAAGTGAGCACAATCTCTTCTAATCATTGCTGATGAATAAGTTATGTGCAAAGAGGTCATGTACTTCACGTAGGTGGCCCTGAGGAAAATATTTTCTCCCAGGGCCTATGTCATCTTTGTGTGGAGGGTCGTTTTGAGGAAAAGAAGGAATGAACTTGAAGAATCCCATGTTGTACACCAACAGCTGAGCTGTTGAACTCATGTGATAATTGTCAAATGTGTACAAATGTTGGGCACACATTTGGCGTGTTTCTCGACTGTGCACCAGTGCTGAAGGGATCAATGAAATCATCCTCCTTTGAAATACCGGTAGAACAAGGACATCACTTCCACCCGATGCGTGCGCTGTAAAGATCTATCAAACGGATGGCCTGTTTCTGCACAAAGTCAAGGGTGGAAGGAGCCTCCGTGCTTGAGCTGGTCACATAGAGTTAAACCAAACATATCAATGATAGGCTCGTTTGGGAGATTATTATTATAATGTATTTAATGTCTGTCTGTTTTCCTTCCAGGACCCAGACCATCGAGGCCGCCAAAGCTGATGCGGATCGCATCAGGCTGATGGGAAACGCAGAGGCCGACGCCATCGCGGCCGTGGGTAACGCCGAGGCCAAGCGCATGGTCATGAAGGCCACAGTCTTCAAGCAGTACGGGGACGCCGCCATCATGGCCATGGTCATGGAGGCACTTCCAAAGGTAAACAGCCAACCACACATCTTAAAGTATGTTGCCTGTTGTGTGCTGATGTGTGGTACTGATTTCTAACTGTATGGAAGATCTACAGTCTCTCATGTCTAGGATGAATGAAGTATAGTATGCACAATGATTTAATTATGAACAAGTAAGTCCAATATCATTGTGTTTGAAAGAGAGTGTACGAAAACAGTGTAAAGTATAGTTGTGAATGAATGAATACTATCAGCAAATTAGAGATGGGTGAGTTCTGCATTTTGTCGGAGGCCTCCGACATGTGCTGCCTTTAAAAGTACTCGAGTTCTTTTGGCTGTGAAAATCTAAAATCATAACCGGACGAATATGGTTGATAATTTTATTATTTTTACCTTTCTATTCGGATTCTGTGGATTTATCAATCTTCTATTCCTTAGCCAACTTTGTAGAACTCTCTTTACTTTCAAGTCTCTTTAAAATTACACTTTTTCAATGGTTATCTTCTTGTGTTTTTCATAAAGCAACCCCACTCCAAACACCTAATGTTCAGATTACTGGAGATTCGGATCATAGAGACTGTACTGTATTCACAAGAGATGGAAAGGCTAGTAAAAACTATAAAGTTAAAAGCAGGATGAGTGCAGGAAACCCTATTAATGAGGACTGGAATTTAAGCCAGGTTAGCAGTCCACAATGGAGTGCTGATACCAACCCACGTTTCGGACAGCCTTGCATTAGCAGATGTGGTTACTAATTTAGCATCCGCTTTGTTCCAGATTGCCGCCGAAGTGTCGGCGCCCCTCGCCAAGGTGGACGAGATAGTCCTGATCGGGTCGGACGCCACCGGCGGCGCGGCCGGAGAGATCACCAAACTGGTCGGACAGCTGCCGCCCGCCATCAACGCCCTCACCGGCGTGGACATCTCCAAGATCCTGGGCAAGCTGCCCGGCGCCAAGGTCACTCCCACCCACCAGCCGCCCACCGTCAGCGCCAACTAACCCACTCTGCCGAGGACTGGGCGAGATTTCTATCATCCTGATTTGATAAGCTACGCTTTTGTTTGATCTTACCATACGCTTCTGGCATCGCAATTGATTGACTCTTCTATATTTCTAAACTCATTTGACCGAAGCGATGTATTAGGTATTTGTGACCTGTTTAAATTATTTTAACACTTCTGATGAACCTGGTCACAATTCACAATTGATTAAAATAAAACCATCTGCCATTGAAACCGAACAGTATTGGAGAATTTGCTAAATTTAATCAGCATAAACTAACTGTTTCCAGGATAACCTCTCATCTGTGTAAAGACTCGACACACTGTCGTCAGTGTTAAAATTAATTTGAACAAAGAAACTTGTAGCTTTTTTTGGTTAAATTATAATTGCAAATGATTGACTATTTTTCTCTGAATTTAAAATGCTGCCGCTCCAACCAAACCTCGATTACGAACAAACTTCTCATCTCTTCTGTTTTATTTATACTTACGGTGTTTGAACTTTTCACGTGTGTATAAACTCAATTTGTGTAACTCTGTATGCTGATTTCTTCGCCACGTCTGATATCCACTTTTTTAAACGTCTGTTTGCCTTGCCCACTAGAAAAACTATATAAATCAATATAAACTAAAGCCGCTTTGCGGCAAACTCAATTAATTTTAAATATTAGAAACTTATTGTCCTTGCTACAAATTGGCCACTATTTTTTATACTTAGGCTTTGATGGAAAATTATTTATCTTGTTTCCATAACCCGTCTTTACAAAAATCTTGCTCATTGATTCTTTGTGATTGTGCTCTGAAATTTATCTATAATATTTTATTCTTATAAAAGAACAAATATGCAATCTGTGTGCTATTCCAGTTGATGATAGAAATCGACAAGCTGATTTCTTTTTGAAAATCTCTACGATTTGACCTGTTTAAAGTGAAACCCATTCCTGACTATTTTCAATATAAATCTATTCTACATCAACCACAATTAGAGTGTTCCTTCAAACATGTTGAAAATAAGTGTTTTATGTACCACATTTCTATAAGGTTTATATTTCAAGTAAATCTTATAAGATACCAATTAAAGAATTTAAGATAATATATAGCACTATATTTAATGACAAAGTTGTGTTCATGAGTTCTTGTATATGTAGCGTATTGTAAGGACTTGGTAAAGTTGTTGGCAAAATTAGGATGGGTTTTGCATTATTCAGAAAGATTTGAAATAATAATATGATATTTTTGTGTCGGTTGAGATTTTAGGAAATAATTATATTAAATCACGGGAGATGGTAAAATGTGTCTAAAAAAAGTTTATTTTGTCATTGTATAGTAATCCCATTGAGGCCTTTACAGAATCATGTTTTTTCGGTACCTCATTTATTATTTGACTTTAGCAACAATATTTTTAAGCATTTCATTTTCTATTTAATAATATTTAAGAGTTTTCATGTCTGTTTTTATTCTGACTGTTGTACATAAACTACTAAAGCGGTGTTTGTCTTCTTTACTTAGAGCCATTTCTATTAGCTTAACTGTGGTACCATAAATATATTGAAAGTGTTCACTAGAATTTTCTAAGAAATACAAAAATGAAAAAAATTTCAGGCTGACTGTATTTATTCCATTTAAAATATTTAATCATATTTTTAATACGGGCGTCTGACATGTCCAATTTTAGAAACACAACAAACTATGAGGATTTTTAAAAAGACTTTTTGATTTTACTTACAATATACATAAATAAAAATTTTTTAAAAATTTCGAAATTAATACCCTTTTTTCATTAATATTTTAGTCACCAACTTTGTCATCAGGGCTGTAAAATGTTCTCTTGTAAAGATTTTATAATAGCGAAAGCTCATTGGCGTCTAAAGTGTGTTTGAAAAAGTGAACACAAACTTGTTTTTATTATATTGTGTATTGCCACACCACAAGGTTTTAAAGTAATAAATATTTAATTTAAAATCCTCATAGTAATCCACCCATTCTTCATTTTAAACAAACATTGAACACCTTTAAACTTCTGTCTCAAAGAAAAATATTATGTAACAAATTTAAAAGCTCAAAATTAATCATTCTGATTAATTTTTGGGTTACTATTACCGTATTGCGCTTCCTGCTTCTTTAGCCAACATTTCGGGCAGCATTACAGTGTCCATCATCAGGGCAGATGTCCGAAACGTTGGTCAAGGTAAGAGGAAGAGCGACATGGCACAATAAACCAAAAATGATTGGCGATACAGCCGTAAAAGTCTCAACTCAAAATTTTTTGTTTGTATTTGATAAAACTATCTTTAATATTGATGGAAGAATACGCTAAATATATACAATATACCTAGATAAAGTTAATATACTCTCGTTTGGCATAAACTATTTTCGTAACTAAATATAACTGATTTTCGTAATTGTGAAATAATTGTTTTTGTGTGAATTCTTTACCAGAATAGTGTTGTTATCGTAACTAAAAAATCTTATTACCTTAAATACAAAAATTATCATTTTATATACTTTTAATTTTATGTATCATTTAATGATTTGTATGTCTCGGTAATGGTTTGTGCTTTGTGAAAATTTTGGAACATTTGTAGCAATTTAATTCAATATTATTTTTTCATTTGGAAGATGTATTTCTGACAGTGCGTCCAGCATTTTGTGTAATACGTGCGCACTTTCATAGTTATTGTTACTAATTTTTTAATTACATTCTTAATTTGATACCTCACTTTGTATACCTTGCATGTCCTCGGATGTAAAGATATTTTTAATTTGCATAATTTCTTTTTAATTATGAAGTTATTTTACCATACATATAATAATAATTATTATTATCTGCCATATTAATTTTTTATATCTTAGTTTTTTTACTAAAGTTTATCCATACCTGATTTCCAATAATTTGTAAAAATGTGACTCAATAAAGATTTTTTCCTTGTACAATTTATTTTTTATTTAATTCCCACCCTTTCTTTCTAACCACTTCCACACTACAAGTTATTTAACTATGAATTCATGCAGTAACTAACTGACTAAGACATTATCGCAGTGGTAGGCGGAGAGGATGGGCCTGTGACCCTACAGTTGATAGTTGTAATATTTTTGTGCTTTATTTACCAATTTCAAATCTGAAATCGATTTCAAAAATACCTTTAACCACTCCGACCCATTAGCGTGTTTACCCGACAGTATAACAATAGCAGTCAAGTACAATAAGTTTGTTTCACGCTAATGCGTGTATTCCCAAAAAAATCGTTATAACTTTATTATTGTTCTAGTGACAACCCTAAAACAAAATGTTGAAGATCCATATTGAATCAAGCTTCACACATCTGTTGTTAAAGTTGTCCATAGAAGTACATAAAAAAGACTTATTTTGTAGAAACAGTTTTCATCCGCCAAATCGCCTATGTGCCGTTAGACATTGTTAATTTTTTTTAGTATGTATGAAATGGTTAAAAAGCATTTATACAATAGAATTTTTTAAAGTATTTTTTTATGTAATCCGTGATTTTAGTACTATTTTCACATAAAAACATCAAGTGAGTCATTTTTACAATTTTTTTATGTTTGCATTTCAAATTTTAATATTTACAAATGTTAATATTTATTTGTAATATAACAATTTGAAAGCTTATTTTATAACCTTTCAAAAACAGTTTTTAGTATTCGGCTACATTCAGAAATGTTTCATTTATAGAGCTTTAATTATTGCGATACGAAAAAAACACAAAGTTTTTATAAATCTGACAGTTCGTTAAGACAAAAAACATCACATTCATAAGACAAAAAACTTGTACAATCGCAAAATACCTGAGTGGTTAATAATAAGTTGATATAGACATCAAACGAATTTATTTACAGCGTCGATTTTTTTTATATATATACCCTGGTGAACACAAAATATAGGCCAGTGGTTTTATCCTTGATGCATTTGAATGAAAATATGTTATATTACATGAAATTATATTATATGTTTGTTATCCAGCGGTACATCCTCTCTGCATACCTCTTCAGGGACTCTTAATTATATTTTGTTTATGAATACCGTATTTTCCCTAAACCGACTGCATATTGTATATAAGTATGCCTGGGGGCTAACCGTTGAGGGATAAACTGTCATAGAACCAACTTTTATAGACTCATGACATAACCCAAAATCTTATCACAAGAACTGACAACAATAGTCCTCATAAATTATTTTTTGTCAAATTTTTGTATTTCATTTTCGAGGCTTCCCCTTAAATTATATTTATAGTACACGCCAAACTTTAAGACCTGCCTGAACATGGTGCATTCCATTCTTGGGCAATTACTGACTTTACAACGAACGTCAGCGAAAGAGAAAGATGTGTAAAAACATATGTGCGACAGAGAAAGGCGTGGGCTGGGGGTCATGCATCTTTTCTGTCCTGAAACTCACTTATTGCGACGATTTCTGATCAATGTCAGGCCGGTCTTAAAGCTTGGTGTGTAATATACTACCTGGGGCCGGTAGATCAGTTGATCTTTAAGCTCTCTAAGAGAGAATTTACGTCCGTCAAGTTGCTCTCTGGTAGGAGCCCTGACAAGATAAGTCAAGTGATACCATTATTAAAAAATACTGATGTATCGGCTCATTGTAAGTAATCTATTGTCTTATTTTTGTGTAACCCATTGGCTACAGAATTAATGAGTTAAGAAATTGGCCCTAACCATTGAATTAATTAAATTAATCAAATCTGTTGTAACTTTCAAACCATATAGGTATTCAAATGAATTATTAATTTCTTTAAATTGGAAAGGTAAAGAAAAACATAAAAATAAAAATTGAAAAAAAAGTTAAATATGTATAAATACGGATTCAAATATAACTTTTCCTTTTTTCGTAAGTTTTTCACATTTTTATTCATAAAGATACAAAAAAACATATTTTTCATTAATCGAACACTAATAATTTTTGTTTTTTTACATAAATATCCACTAATAACTAAAAAAAATAATTTGGTATGATAGTATTCAAAGCAAACAGGGACGTGAAGGGCCACTGCCACAAGCCTAAAACCACTCGCCATTTTGAAAAGATTAACTACAGAGTGTTTAAGTGATACATATATAAAAAAAAAACGAGAACGTTGTTAATCATTGTTTCGATTAGGTGACCGGCGTAGTGGGATCGAATCATGGCGGCTGGCTGCTTCAACAGGAAAAAAAACTGAAGAAACATTAATACGAAATGAATGCTTCATTACCTGCAGAGCTTTTGGCCTTTAAAATTTTATTCAAAGATGTCACTGTAATGCTTGTTTTTCGTTTTGTGGCCAACCTACTCTAGCCCGTCTGAGAGCCGGGGTTTGTGCTTATGTACCTGAGTTACACACCCGGCTGAGAGCTGGGGTTTGTGGCCAATGGGTTTATATATTTTTAAGAATTTATATTATTTTACATTCATCTAAGTATATTATAATTCGAATTCGTCTACAAATGTGGTATTTTAAATAGTTATTCTTCTTAGACAAAGTGCTTAAGCACAGATATGTATTTCATAATAAAAACTATATACTATATAGGCTTAATTCTGAACTTCAGCTCTTCAAAGTGTGTACCTGCTTATTTCTCTAAGATTGTAGATTATGCATTTATTTTGAAGTAGAAAAACATGTATAAATTTAATGCCAATTTTAATATGTGTTAATTCAGATTAAAACCAAAATACAATGGACAATCGGCAAAATGTTCTTGTCGTGAGACCTCAATTCCTCCCAGAATGGTAGATACTAGAGATGGCTTGGTTGTTACCGGAACCATTGCTATTATTTAACTAGTTATTTTTGGAACCAGTTCTTTTTAAACCGGTAACATTATTTTGAAAATATTGAAAAAACCTGACAAAAATTTTAAGGAACTGGCTCCTTTTACGCATAATTTCTTTGGCTACCCCTACTTTCTAGCTTTGTACCAAAAGTAACTGGATAAAGAGCCTGTTCTACATCAGTCTCCGGTGGCTGGAACCGCAGTGACAGCCCATTTCAGTGACCAACCATCTCTAGTTGATAGTTGATATCGCCCGTGTTTGGTGACCAAATCGAAGAGCCTGGTAATTTCCAACCTTCCTCTTTCTCGTTTTCTTCTTCTCCTCATTCTCTTCAGCTTCACAACATAACATTCAATCAGGGATGCCACAATCGCCCTGGCAAAATCAAGGCAATCACACATGAAATACAAGGAAACCAAAATATCATCTGGCGTTTTGTAACTGAACTGTATTTGTGTATTGCAGGTCTTAGAGGTTTAGTATAATATCACATCATTTCTAAATATTCTATTCCAGAATATTTCTCAAAATTAAATACTAAGTTAATTATGAACGGACACCATCTCTTGTCCATTGCTAAAAGCTGAAAATTATTATCATAATCAAACAAACACATTATGTATTCAAACTATTATAATATTAAACACAAGCATGATCAGAAAAAAGTTAAAGTTATTTTTTTGGAAATAACAAATTAAGGTTTACAAATCAACACTTTTTGGACCATTATCACACTAGGTGCTTCTAATAAAACTGTTCCACCCTAATTTAGTTGTACTTTTGGATTTTGAAAGCTGTCATTAATCTATATTTTTGGTACAATCTATAAAGCATTTTTCATCGGTAAAAACCATATTATTGTGTTTTTTATGGTACTTGTACCTAAATACATTTAATTGTGAGCTGAATTAAATTATGCTGTAAACAGCATAATTAAAATTGACTTGTCTGTGTACTTGCAAAAATGTTCGTCCACCTCAATACAACATATTTGAGACATTCCCCAACAAGCAAATAAATAATTTAGTAATCAAAAGCAATTTAAAGTATATGAAATCAATAATTGTGACTATAATAGTGCATTTTGGCCTCGCCATAAATGTTCAAGCATTTAATTTTTATATATTTCATTAGTCCGAGCCAAATTGAGTATGATTCACCTATTCGGTCACCACATTTTAAGGTTCACTCAGTTGTTCTACAGAAAAAATTTAGCACAAATTTTCAAGACATGTAAATTATAAACTTAATGATCCTTTTGAAAATATAAACTAAAACTGATGAATGAATAAATGAAACATCAAAAATTAATAAAGCTGTCCGGCAGAAGATTGGATTCTGATGTCATTTTTCTTTTTAAAATCATTATTTCCTTTATGCAAGGCTGTCAAGCCTTGCATTATTGCAATAGATTTCATTTCACATTCCTAATAGAGTCACACAAACTAAAAATATCTTCACTGCATCAATCATGTCAATACCAATTCATTTATGAATTCCCTTATACGACGCATACACAGCTTAGGTAACCAATGTGCAGAAGTGGCAGATATATTTAAAGAACTTGCAAAAAAGCATTTCAGGTGTTTTTTGAAAACCTTTATTGGTTAACATTTTTTTCCAATAGCCTGATTGTAAATTTTGGTTAATTTAAATCATACAAGTATTTATATTGTATAATTGTTTTGCAATTCATTTTTTTGTTAAAAAAGTTTTCTTCATAAATAAATTTATTAGCTTACGGCATGTTGGGGACGGCTCGCTTGCGTTGTGTGGAGAGTCCGCACGAAGCTATTCAAAACTGTAGAATAGTTTGTATAATAATAATATTACGTGGTTATTGTATTTAATATAATCCTTCTTCTGCCATGAAATTGTTTCATGATATATATACCCCCCTCTATTGATTGTATTTTTTTATTGTAGCCGACTACCCAATATTAAAGTAACGTATTATAATAATTAGAGTTTTATTTATAATGAATTCTTCCTAAGTTGGTTCTTCATTGCTGAAGATTGTGACGCCACTCCAATTTCCTCCAATTTTCGCCCTCCAAGGACAAGACTCCTCCACTCCTCGCTGTTTTGGGCTGCATGGAGAGTTACGGACGCCGACTCGATCACTCCAGCGCATAAGTGACATTCCACTGGTTCTTCTGCGGCCAGTGATTTTATTTTTTATTTTATTTTATTAATCTATATACCTACAGTATATTTACATTGTGTTTTTCGATGCCTATCTCACTAGGATATACCTGTGTCGAGACAGGCTTAGAGATACATAAATGAACATATTTGGTAGTTACAAGAATATTTCAGGTTACATACATATTCATTTGAACACAATAAAAATAGAAAGGTGATTGGAAGTGTGGGTAAATATTTTAAAGAGAGTTATCATATAAATGAAGGAAGAGATGAAGTACAGTAAATAGTAAATCCTGTCAAATCTATTTATGGAATTAAATTTGACATGATTCTATTTTTTTTATTTATTTTACATGGATTAGGTCGTATGCAAATTGTTTACTGTCCATGTGTGATTTATTTTACAGATGTTTGCAGTAGTGTGGCGTCCAATACTTACAATCCATTTCTTTACATCTTGTTTGAATTTTGTCAAGGATTCAGTTTGTCTAAGGACGGGTTGTTTCAAAAAATTTGATGAGTTCATCAAATATTTGAAGTTGATTTTCGGGTTCTGTGTAAGTTCTTTTCGAGTTCTGTTTTTTTATCATCATAGACCAGCTACTTCACAAAACTGAAATCATTACAGAACTTGAATTGAACTTACACAGAACGTGAAAATTAACTTCAAATATTTGACGAATTCGTCAAATTTTTTGAAACAACCCATCCTAATTGTAGCTGGTAGTGTATTGTATAGTTTGCAAGCTAAGTATTTGAAGTGTCTATGCCCAAAGGTAGTTTTGGAAAAAGGAGTTTGGAGAAGTTCTTTGATTTTGGCTTGGGTATTGTACATTGTTTGTGTTGCTTTGTATGATGTTTTGTTGTTGTTTGTGTAAATTAACTAATATGGATCTTGCGTAGGGTTGTTTTATGTCCGTAACGTTGAAAGTATTGAAGATCGTATCAGTGCTGGTAGTAAGAGGCAGTTTAAGAATTATTTTTATGATTAGTTTTTGTGCTTTAATGATGGGGTCGAGGGCACTGGAATAAGCATTACCCCAAGCTAAAATTCCGTATTCGATGTGAGATAGATTAAGATATTCTCAAAGTTGGAGTCTTTAGTTTGTCGAACAACAAGTCCAAAGTATCTTGCAATACATTGTAGGCAGATAGTTGAGAGCCTGTTGTGGATGTCTAGCTCTTCCAGAATGGACACATTTGTGCGTCTGGCTATCCGTGGAATCCTGAGAATTTTTCTTGAACACCGCATTTTGATGACATCTATTCGCTTTCTTTTACAGACTCTAAGTGTCTTTGTTTTCACACCGTACAGAAATATGGAGAAAATCAGGTAATAAAAAATGAATATGTAATTAACTTACGTTATAGACCTGTACTGTAAATATCTCTCATTACTTTACAAATATTCTATTCAATCTCTTTCATTCTATCTTAGATAGAGGTGTTTTAAACTCTATCTAATGATGGCATTGATGAACCATAGTATATGACCAACTGCAAAATGACTTAAGTACTTAAATAAAACAAATTGTTGAAAAATGAACTATTTTCTTTTTAAATTTGATACACACAGGAGACCCTAAGGAAAAAACCCTCAGGGCCTATTTTATCTTTGGGGATGCTGTGGAAAGGAAGGAGAAGAAGTTCTCAGAAGGAAATAGGTATAAGGGGTCTGTTGGAATCTAGGGATCAATGTGTCCAGGGGTGACAGATGTGTGAATTCATCCCTCCCACTGCGGTGCAAAGCGATGGGTTTAGAGAGTTGGAGAGGTCAAAAGGTCTCCCTCGACCAGTCCCTCCCAATCCAGCCCGCCATGCATTAGGTGGGTAAATGCATCTCTGCTAAGTCACCAAACATAACGAACCACTTCAGGCGACCTGTGGCAGAGGAGTTGGTTATCCAATAAATGGGGTGGTGGTACCCATACCCACCTTCCTATTGAAAAAAAGGTGTGACGTAATTTATGGATGGCCCCTAATGTTCGATATTGAAATTCCCTTAGAATCAATAAATTATTATTTTTTATTGCATTGATTGAAATTGTTGAAGTTAAGTGACAGAAGAAAATTTTTTGATCTAATATTTTTATATAAAATCTCTATTCTCTATCTTTTGTGAGATCGAGATAAATCGCAGGCGAGAACTCCCGTCAGATTTGTGTGATTTTATATGTTTGTTATTTGCGTTTTCTACGGGCTGATGTCAGAATTTCAGCTGTGAGCTGTCACGTATTTCAGTTTTGGTCGTTTTAAACACGATTTCCTGCAAGTACGCATGCTTATTTATTCATTTAACAGCCGTAGAGAATCCGGACAGGAGATCTCGCGCGATCGAGATCTCGATCGGGATAGATATCGGGCGAGATCTCCTGTCGGATTTGTGTGATTATCTACGGCTGTTAAATGCATAAACTTACAAAGTAGCTCACAATTTTATTTACAATTGGTTTAACACTCTTGATTTATGCTCATTCAAAGCATAAACTTTGTGATGTGACATTTCTATTAAAAAAAAAAATAAAACAATAACTTAGAATTTTACAATAGAAAAATTTAAATGTGCACCTCTATGAAGCCCAATGAAAAATGAAAGCAATTTGGAAAAAATGTGTAAAATTTAGATATTTTTTTATTAATTATCGAAGTGAAAACTTCTTTAGCTTTGTTGTGATTTGAAACTCGATGAAACGGAAACGAGCGACACTAAAACGATATATACATATATATTTATATATTTTTTTAATTTGTTTATCTCAAAAATGGTACATATAAAGTAGTACTGGTCTTCCATTAAAAGCATTTGCTTGTGGATGGAAGAAGAGTTTACATTCTATATATATTTATACATTTAAACAGTCACGTGTTTTACATAAGTAATTAGTGCAGTTAATACAAACACATCGCAATTTTTAACTAAAAGACATCCATGCATTCCATAAGAGTAAAAAAAAATTATAATTTTTAGTGTTACATTCATGAGGAAATAGGAGAAGCAGTCTTCCCGTTGCTGATTTCTTTAAAATGATTTTTGATAGAGTTCGATAATTTTATTTTGTTATTAATGATTCTGATTTCTATGGATAAGTTGTTAAAAAAGTATTTTCCTTGGTATGAAAAATGATATATGAATCGAGAGAATGCATTCGTCGCATTCTCTCGAAGTTAAGTTTTCTGAAGGTTTCACTTCTACCTCGTGTGAACTGCACTCTTTTTTTTATGAAACGACAAAAACGTGAGGTGATAATAACTTGCCTGATGCTGATGAAATATGTGTGTGTTTTTCTTTTTTTTTCGTTATCAGTAATTTTAGAAAGAAAAAACGTAAGGAGCCATTTGAAAAACTTTTTATGTTTTTTCTATAATAATATTTCTATAATCACGAATAAATCAGAAAGCTTTTCGACTGGAGCAGTCCACACACAGCTGTCAGTGCGAGATGAGAGGATTTTCTAAATTTAACCCCTGCTTTCACCTACCAATGTTATACCTCCTTTGTCATCCTTCCCTCTGCCCCTCCCTTGTTCCCTACCCCTCCGTCGCCCTCCCCGGTATGTCCTTTTCCATGCGTCCCCCTTCCCGCCCCCGTTTCTCTCCTATGTTTCCTTCCCCTTCCGCATTCTCATTCTACCTTACCCACCTCCCCCCTCTACCGCGTCCCCCGTCCAGTGACCCATCCTTTCACATTCCCGTCTTCCACCGTCTGCGTTCCCCTTACACCTTTCCCGCCTTCCCCTTTCCTCGTTCTCCCTTCCGGGAACCCCCTCTTCTTCATTCCCCCTTCGTTCCCCTCCCAAATTCCCCACCCTCGCTGCCGCTAAACTATATGAAATACAAACATTTTTCAAACAACTCGCTCGCCACTTATTGTAAAAATTTCATAACGCCAGAGCTCACTATTGTGTGTAGAAACATTCGAGGGTGTGCTTACAACGGCTCATCAAAGTTTCTTCGCATTCAGATGAATGGTTTAGACACCGCATAAGGGTCAAACATTCAAGAAACATTCATTTTTATGATTATGATTATAATATGCGTAACATTACACAGGTCGCGTAGAAGATTTCTGATTCTAACAAATGGTCATATAAAATGCTTGGTTTTTTTCTTCGAATAAGTAAAGTGTTCAGTAACCCGCGTACAATAGTATTGTTATATTTTGCATTAGTCAGATGTACACTGGAATTTGCCTCGCCAATTTGGAACCCGCAGTACAAAGTATACATAGATAGCATAGAACAAATTCAAAACAATTTTATAAAATATCTAACCCTCAAATTCAACAATAACTTCGACTGCACATTTCAAACTTTGCAACAAAGACGAGCAATAGCTGACTTGACATTCATACACAAAATTTTAAATAATAACATTGACTGTACTGAACTTCTTTCCCTAGTTAATTTTAATATACCAGTAAGACGCACACGCCATACAGAACTATTTCACACGCTCAATTACAAGACAAATGCAGCAGCTAATTCGCCAATCAATCGTGCCCTTCATACGTTTAATACTATCTGTCTAAATTCTAACATCGACATTTTCTTCGATTCACTGCCCAAATTTAAAAAGAGCATCATGTCAATGATATAAATTGTTCAATGCGCATACATACATACATACTCACACATACACACATACTCACACATACACACACACACCTACCCACTACGCACATCACCCGGTAATTTACTTAATATACATAGACACTACAAAGAAACATGTTATAGGTACCCATCATGAAATGTACTTAATAATTGTAAATTGTTTCACCATTGTAACTAATGTACTGTTTGTTTCTGTTTATCAATAAAATAAAAAATAAATAAAAAAATATCATGTTGCAACTTTTTTATTTTGATTTCAGGGGAAAAAATGACAATCATTTTGGAGTCGTCTGATAACTGATGGCTGTGACTCACAGAAATGGCATGGAGCTATTTTCTCTGTCTAATTCACGTGACTTATCTCATGTATATGTGTGATTAGCATTAAACCTTTGATGATTAAAGTCTGATTCTGGTAGTCATCGCCATCACACCATCCGCACTGATACCTATTGTACCATATGACTACATTGTAGTCACATCGATATAATATGAAAAGCAGGTACTTACTACTTAATCCTTGTTTGTACATTAGGGTGGCTCACAGCTTTAATCGAACTTGATACATTTTTTTTACATTGGCTCTGCACAGGGGAACCGGAGGAAAATAATTCCCCTCGGGACCTATCTCATTTTTGGGGATACTGTGTGGGGAGGGTTTTTTTAGGAAAGGAAGGAGATGAAGTTCTGAGAAGGAAAAAGATGTGAGGGGTAGTTAGGAATCTGGGTCAGTGTGTCCAGGTGTGGGACGGCATCGAGAGTCACTTAGTTCAGAACAAATGTTCCACAGGGAAACTGGTGAAGGAGATATAAAAATTAACCCGAATTATCAAATAAATATTCACGGACAAAATTACATTTTTGCCAATTATATCACGCCCTCAACAAAAGCAGCATATACACCTAAAATTTATTAGTTTTTAAATATATTTGGTAGGACCCAGTTTTTAAGTGTGACTTTTGGTAGCAGCCAATGAAGAGGGGCTTTTAGTAAAGCAGTGGAAAATATACGGCTCCTATAAAATAATATAATATATAACAAAAACTGGTTGTCTGTAAATTCGGTTTACGGATGATAATTTTACGTGATAACGTCATAAGAAAACATTGATGAAAAATTGAATTGATGCGTCATAAGCCGAACGCTTAGGCCGATCGTGCCTCTCTATCGCTTGTTCCACCCTCTCGCTTGCACGGTCGGCTAGGCGGAACGTGACAATGAGTCATGCTTTTTCGTGCATTCATCAATTTATAAGACGTTATCAGTCAAAAAACCTCCATAATATATGTTGTCGGCCCACCTGAAGAATATTTTAAGGTCATTGTGTGAAATTTGATTCTGCCAAGACCTCCGCCCATTGGACGACCCACCCTAATGAACTTGACACAATGAACTCACATCACAGAGAGCGAATTTCCAGTCCCGGGGTGGCCGACACTGGCTACTAATCTAATGAACCGGTATTATTATTAGTACCTACACACAAGTACAGATGGCGGCCGCTATCAAGTTGTTAGACATTATTCTGAGATATTATCTCTTTTCATCACTCTTCAGCATTATTTGCAGTAAATCCGATGTTATCTATAAATCTGTGATAGCATTCAAGTAGTAAACAAAGCTAATGTACTTTGCATGTCATTCCACTCTCTAGTGCTCAATAAATAGACTAGTAGTGTAGTGTGATGGAATATTTCTAAAACTTTAAGTGTGTTAGGTAATGGGTAGGTACCTGTAATTTTGAAGTATTTCTTGGGCATTGTAACAATTTTGAGACATTATTTTACATTTTTATTCACAATGTACATTTGTTACTTAATTTTATTTATTTGCTACCGGTTTCGGGATATCCGTGTCATTCAGTAGGATTCTTAAAATACTTCTTTTTACACAAGGGACTTATCTTTAAATTATCCCGCATATTACCAGATCACAGTTACCAACAGTTATCACAATTAATTAATTCCAGGTTTAAAAAAATTATAGTGTGCAGTTCACAAGCGGTAGAAGTGAAACCTTCAGACTTCAGATAACTAAAGTAGACAAGAGTGGGGAGACTACAGACTACTTTTTTTAATCAATGTGAAGGATGATTTTTTTCCATATTTTTGTCGTCGAATTCCAGTGCAACTTTTCCTATCCATTGGGTCATCTTATTAGTATTTGTGTTTTTTTTCTTCGGAGTCGCTAGATGTCACTTTCTTTTGAGTTTTCTTTTGCCTGTTCATTTTGGAGTGGTTTGAAAATTGGATATTGATTTTACAAAAATAAAAAATATTTTTTTTTTATTTCTTAGGATTCTGTTAATTTTGGAGGAGTTTCGAATCACAACGGTGCTAAAGAAGTATTCACTTAAAGAAAATAACAAGGAAACACACGGTATGTTGATATGATTTCTAGAAATTTTAAAACTAGAATTGAGGAACATGAACTCTGTTTACGAAATAACTATTCCGAGTTGGCTAATAATTTATTTGAGATAGAAGATAGAACAGGTCACAGCTTCAGTAAACAAAATAAAATCACTTCATAAGTCATAATGGTGACTTATAAGGTGCGTAATCATTGACTATGTTTCCTTGTTATTTTGACTCCTCCCACCGTTCTCCCCCCCCCCCCCCTCCCCATCCAAATCACCATGCATTCTTCTACCGTCACCTAATAATACCTAATCATTTCTGTACTCGTAAGATGTTTAGGTTAGTTAAGAACTCTAGTAAATACGCGGATGTGTCGAAACCAGTCGCAAATAAATGAAAATTAAGTAACAAATGTCCCGGGAACCATTTATTGGATAACCAACACCTCTGCCATAGGTCACCCCAAGTGATTCGCTGCGTTTGCGACTTAGCAGGGGTGCCCAGGTTTACTGGGTGAGTTTTTACTTACTGCGTGGCAGCCCGGATCGGGAGAGACTGGTTGAGAGAAACATTTTGTCTCCAGCAGAGCTCTCTCGGAACATCACCTTGCACTGCAGCGGGAGGGATGAAATCACTCGTCCGTCACTCCTGGGACACATTGACCACCAGATTCTATTTAGATTCTATGTAGATTCTATTCAGACACATTACCCCAGATTCAAAAATCTATTTCCTTCCCAGAACATCCCCTCCTCCCTTTCCTAAAAATACCCTCCACACAGCATCTCAAAAGATGACATAGTCCCTGAGGGGAATTATTTCTTCAGAGCCTCCTGTGTGGAGCTATTGTAAAAAGAAACCTACATTCCTCGCACTTCAAAATCGCTCATTAGTTTTGCCCAAAGATATTGAAACAAAAGGAGATATGCTATGATGTCCGCCCGACTGTCGGCGGATTACGGTATAATGTTGCTAGTATCAATTTAGTTGATTTTTCGAAGGTGTGCAGTAGTATTGGTTATCAATTTATCAATATAGTTTGTATACGGAAAGAGTTCGTTCATTAAGTTGATTTTTTGAAGGTGCGCAGTGGTATTGGTTAAAAACATCGGCAACACCAGGAAGCCAAGTCCCACCCAGTAAAAACTGCCGATAGCCCATCTCTTTATATTTCAATATCTTTGGTTGTGCCTGATAAATGGTTCAATAAATTCTACCAGCCGAACTGACGACATTCAATTAAATAACCTGTACGGGATCAGGCACTGTAGTCGCCAGCCGCACAGACGATGAAGTGGGAGGGGGCCGGCTGGCCGCTTCGACGCCTAGGGAGAAATGGGGAAAACGGGAAAAATGTGGGGAAAAGGGAGAAATGGGGTAAACGAGGTAAAATAGGGAATAAGGTCGAGGAAGGGTTGTAGGCAAGGGTAGGAAGGGATGTAGAGGAGAGCGTTTGCGAGGTACCTGCGCCTTGAAAAAGGCGATCGAGAATTGTGAATTGCGCTTTCAGTTGTGCAGGTGGGCCAGTGGAGAGAAGAAGAAGAAGTCCAAATGTAGTTGAAGATCGGAGAAGGCGGAGAGAAGAGCAGTAGAGATGATGTTTCTGGATATCTGCCTAAACACAGGATTTGTGTCCCTATTTAAAGGACCCAACTGGCCGGCTACAGCCGTTGCCAGTCCTTTGTTTTATCCCAATTCTAAAGGTCGGGATAAAATTCTCAGAACTGGACCGACTGAGGCTGGGGAACGAACGCCCCGGCGGAATGTTGCGCCGAGCATTGTCACCACATGGGATCATCTCTACCTCTCTGGTCTCCGCGCTTCTCCGATATTTTATTTGTTTCCAGTTTGGGAAATACAACGATAATGAAAGGGAGACATCACAAAGAAATGTTCGTACTACTTTGCACAAATTCCATTTTGTGCAAAGTAGACGAAAGGTGTAGGGTGTAGGTTTGTACATAGATTATACTAGCGGGGTGGGGTCAAGCCTTGTTTTTTGTCAATATTGACTGCTTGACCCGTGAATTACTTTATTTTAATTTTAATTTACATTGTTGTTCTTAATTAACGTTCTTAATTGTTGTTCTTAAAACGTCCGATACATAACCTATTAACGGAATCTAAATAGAATCTTAATATAATCTGGGGGTCAATGTGTCCCAGGAGTGACGGACGAGTGATTTTATCCCTCCCGCTGCAGTGCAAGGTGATGTTCTAATAGAGCTCTGCTGGAGACAAAAGGTTTCCTTCAACCAGTCTTTCCCTATACGGCCCGCCACGCAGTAAGCGGACAAACGCATACGCCGCCGAGACCTAGACCGTAAATTTATTAGACTTAATGTCATTACATATCTCTCCATTTTCTTCTTTTTGGGCCAGGAAGCGTAGCCTTAAATCAATAAATAATCATGCATACTTGCAGGAAATCGTATTTAAAACGACCTAAACTAAAATACGTGACAGCCCACAGCTGAAATTCTGACATCGGCCCATAGAAAAAGCAAATAACAGCCATAGAAAATCACACAAATCTGAAAGGAGATCTCGCCTGCGATCTATCTCGATCTCACAAAAGATAGAGAATAGCTCTTCTGGTATCTTATTCTTCATTTGACCCTCCAATAGCTTAGCTAAGCTTAAGCTTTTTAAATTAATTTAAAAAAAAAGTTTTTTTGCTTTAAATTATTTATTTTTTTTTTTTTTTATATTAACTCCACACAGGAGGCCCTGAGGGAAATAATTTCCCTCAGGGCCTATGTCATCTTTGAAGATGCTGTGTGGAGGGTGCTGTTGAGGAGAGGAAGGAGTGAACATGGGTCTTGAAGAGACCCATGTTGTAGAAGGGAGGAAACACAGAAGCCGGCAAATCGTTCCACAGCCGGGCTGTTGAAATCAAGAACGAGTCGTAGAAACGACCCGTTCTCATGTGACGAATGTCAACCGTGTACAAATGTTGAGCGCGTGTTTGGCGTGTTTCCCGACTATGCACCGGTGCCGAGGGGATCAGTGACGCTAGTTCCTCGGAGCATCTTCCATTGTAATACCGGTAGAACAAGGACAGCATTCCCACCTGACGCCTGTGCTCTAAAGATTGCAGTCCATTTTTTTAAGTTAGGAGACTCTATCAAACGGACCGCCCGTTTCTGCACAGAGTCGAGGGTTTTTTTTCAGGTATTTTGGGGCTCCAGACCAGAGGTGGCTGCCAAATTCAACCGTGGGGCGCACTTGCGATTATAAGATAAGGGTCAAAATATTTTAGTGTTACATGATTTTAGATGCAACTTGGGCAATTTATTAGTGAGTAAATGAAAAATAATTAAAAAATAAATAACGAATTTATTATAGACGTATAATGAAATATAAGATAAAAAATAAAAATTTAAAAAAAATCATTTTGGTAGGTGTAAATTTAAACTACAAATAACCTATTTACTTAAAAATTACTACCCAAAAAATGTATTTTTAAGGATGTTTTAAATTTTATTTTATTTTTCATTGTATTTGTAAAATAAACATAATAAAATTATTATTTTTTTGTTTTTCTTTTACTCACAAATAATTGCCAAAATTGCCTCTAAAATCATAAAACATTAAAATCTTTAATGGCCTGTATCTTATAATTTAAAGCAAACATAAATAAGGTAGCTCACATTCGTACTAGATATTGATATACCTTTTGATTACAAAAATAATTTTTCAGTTTATGAAACCATTTCAAGCCAATAAAATATAGACTTTTTTCATTGGTGAATTATGAAAATATAAAAATAACGCCAAATTGCATTTGCCCACATATAATTATTATAAAGTCTAGGTGGCGACTAAATCAGTCACTTAGAAATAATAAATTGATGATTAGTTTTTGCCAATAATTCTAATATATTTGGCACGAGTAACGAGTACCCATTGTTTGCCTATCTTCAATCAATCCACACCGAGGGGTAATTCATCTTGCTTTTACGCTAGGTAGCTACAGAATGTTTGGTAGATAGCTTGAAGAAAGCGCGATTGTAATGACTTAATTAATGAAAATTGTAAAACTGGTAGAACAATTTAACTTTCACAGATTGCTAAATTAATTATTTTATGAAAAAACAATTTTTGCAAGACATTCTTTAAAATATTATCTAAATTCTTTTTTTGCGCTCGTACAACATTAAATAGCTTTTCCCTTCACCTTTTATCTGTGCTCTCAGTATTACTAGGGACATTCTCCAGCTTTTTTAAAAGTGCAAACATAGTGCCTATTTACAAATCCGGAGATAAAAATAATCCCTCAAACTACAGGCTTATTTATCTCAGTTTTATTATGCTCTCACAGAAGTACTCGCAAATCTAGTGAAAATCCAACTTATAGCCTAGTTAAACAAACATAAAATCTTATCAGAAAATCAGTGAGGTTTTCGAAAGAAAATGGGAGTGCAAGATCCAATATTAAAAGTAACAGAAACCATTCTAAAAAATATTGACGAAAAATAGGTGCATTGCGTTTTTTCTGGATCTAAGCAAAGCTTTTGAAACAGTATGCCATAAAATCCTCCTTAAAAAGAAAACATAGAAATTCAAAATTAAGGCAAGGCGTAGGTCCTGGGTTCGAGTCCAATAGGTGACCGTATCTTTTTCTCTTTTCAGATTTTCGATTGAGTTTCGCTAATACTAATACTTTTCGTTCAAATCATACGCAACTGACCGTAGTCACTCATTAAAAGTAGACAACATAACACACCTTAATAGATACATAACTAACGGAGTTTCCCAAGGAAGGACATTGAAACCCATCCTGTTTTTACTATATTTCCTTGTGTCAGTTAGACATTAGCGGAGATGTTATTTGCTTTGTGGATGACACTGTTCTTCTTTTCACTTCTGCTTCTTGGGCAAGTAGTGTGTATAAAAAAGCTACCGAAGGAATCAACACAATTATTAATTGATTTGATAATAATTTGCTGACACTAAATTTGGACAAAACAAAGTACATGAAATTTGTGAATAGATCCCGATGACAATCAAGACAATAAAAACTTAACAATACATCTGAAAAAAGGCATATGCAACCCATTAACACGAACTAACACACTAACTAATCAAATATTTAAGCATTTACATTGACAACTATTTTAGATGGACAGAACAAATAAATAAAACCGCGGGTTTAAAAAACGATTTACTACGCGTTAGCCAATTCAAATATCATTCACTGCGTGATTGGTTGGCGTGGGGATGCTAAAACGATTATGAACCCTCTCGACAATGCGCAAAATGCCTATTACAAAAATCTTATAGATTCTCGATAATAGAGTTATATAAGGACTTTTCTGTATAAAATTATGTCTTTACATTACCAAAAAGAAAAACCTAACTATTATATTGCACAATACAATAACGAAACAAGACATAGTTACCAATACATGACTCCGAAGACAAATACCATCCTTGTTCAGAGACGTTACCATAATTTGACTCCAAATTTTTAAAATTTAATTAAAAAAAGACACAAAAGATATTCACCTGACAAAAAATGTAAATCTAAAACACAAAATTCACACATGTATAGTCATTCCTAAATTATTTTTTTTTTTATTTTCTTTATTTTTTCTTTCTATTTACTTTATTCATTTCTATTTTTCTATTTAAATTTCTCATTTTATTGACGTGATAACGTCTTATAAATCGTTGAAGGCCGGCTGCACGCACAGAAAAGCATGACTCATTGTCACGTTCCGCCTGAGCCGAGCGTGCAAGCGAGAGCGTGGAACAAGCGTTCGGCCTAAGCTTTTGCCTTGTGGCGCATCTATCTCTCTTCCACTCCATCGTTATTATATGACGTTATCACGTAAAATTATCGACCGTAAACCAACTTTACATACAACCATTTTTTTTTCTTTTCCTCTTCCTTAAGATATTAAAATTAAATTAAATCCTGCCACCTCGGACCGAGAGGCTCAGCTTAATCAGCCTAGCGAGGTGTTTTATACAAAAAATGAGTTTGTAAATAATATATTAACTTGTTCAATAAACAATTTTTAAAATAAATAAAAATTAAGATATGGTCCGTGTACAAAATCAATTCATTCAAGAAAGGCATACAAATATAATATTACTAGCTTTTCCCCGCGGCTTCGCTCGCATGTTATTACGGGAAATTACTGTAGCGGTTGAATTTATCAATTATCCCCCCTCCTCCCCACCCCACCCCCTCCCGCATTCCATACATTCATTCCCTTACATTCAGTTTTCAAACATCTAGCCTGCCACCTCAATTTCACAAAGAAAAAAAGAATTATCCAATTTTGTTCATTCGTTCGGAATTTATGCGCTTACAAACATTTCGGATATTTATTTTGAATTAAATATTTGGAAGTTTGTTAATATAATACAAAATTACACTATTTATTATTCAGTCTTTATAATCGTTACGAATTATATTTTTAATGTAGGAACTCTTATCTGACATTTATTCCAGCTTGTCTAAAAAAAACAAAACATATTCTAATATTTGAATTTTCTGGGGCAGTAGCTGACCAGGGGGCTGAGTACCTACCAGCTTAGAGCCCACAAATGTATCAACATCGTTTCCATGGGAATGATTTTTTGCTGACATTTGCAATTAACTCGCTTTTGTTAGCGACAGAAAACGTATAACAAATATAATATATTTAAATTTATAATTTCATAACGCCAGAGCTTACCATCATATACAACATATAGTCTGCGCATATAATTTAGCTTTCTATTGGTGAATAAATTTTTAAAGTCTTTTTATTGGTTAATGCCTGAAAAGGTCATAAACAAACTCGAGCAGTTTCGCATTTATAATATTAGTATGGATATAGGTGATCCAATCCAATATTGTATAATAATAATAATAATATCTTTATTCAATGAAATTTGGAACATTATAACTAAGAAAATACATATTCAGTGTAGTTTACAATAGATTATATCAGTACAAAAAGTTTACAAGTAGAAAGTAATATACATATGAAGAGTAGGTTAAAGGTAAATTAAAGAATACTATTGTGTAGTTAGTTATATAGTTGAAGATTCTTATAACCTGCCTCACTAGGCTAGCCTGTGTTGAGCTAGTATGTGTATGCCTTTCTTGAAAGAATTGTGTTTGCATACAAAACTATTTATTCATACTCACTTCACATTGTATATGGGCGCAAACAAATAATTCATCTTAATATTTTAAAGCATAACCTTAAAAATGTTTTTTTTCCTATAAATATTAAAATTAATGCCATCTATGAAAGAGCGGCTTATGAATTCTTTTGAGTAAACCCTTAAGATGATTCGGCGCATGTAGGAAAAAATATATCGAAAAATTCTCTATGTGATGAATCTACATATGATGTAGTAGATGACGATGTAGTTTTCGAACAAAATTAAAATACAATCGTCTAAAAATAATTTTAAACCACTTTATTGGCTAGCCAGAGATTTGTATGAAGAAAACAACAAGTTTCTTGAATTTATTAGTCTTGAACGAAGGGCATCTACAAAACCTTGGAAATTTTTATGTCAGCACTACATAGCGAAGCGTGTGTGCGACATATCGTACACAGGCAACTTCACACCGACACCACACAAGTAAACAATAAGGCAATAATTTCATTGTTTTGTTATCGAACTCGCGAGACAATAATTATTCGTGAATCGGGACCGGCACCCATTGAGAGATTTATTTTATTTTGACATTATTTGTTATATTTCTGTTTCTTACTATCGTGGTACGAAAGCACAACTCGATGGAATTTGCAGGAAAACACTTCTTGTTATTCTTTAACACAATTTATTAATTAAAAATACAATACTGGTGACAATAGTGATCTCCAAGACCCCACCACACCGACAAATATTGAAGGCTTTATTTCCTTCGATATCTCAACACTCTACTGGAGATAGGCACCTATATGTACCCCCCACGCTCGAGTTTGATTATAACACTCTACTGGAGATAGGCACCTGTATGTACCCCCCACGCTCGAGTTTGATGAATAACGCCGAAGGTACAACATGTACCTTCCCGTTTCACCGTCAAAACAATACTAACTCAACCATATCAACCTCGTGGTTATTTAAAGTAATCTTACAAAAACATGGTACATAAAAAAATTATGAGAAAATACATTTTTAGCAGTTCCCACACTAATTTTAAAATCTAACTTACAGACAATAATAAAACAATTACCTAAAAGTCGGCCCTAGAGGCCTACCAATAAAATACATCTTAATATTACAGGGATTAACAAATATTGCAAAATTTTATTACTTTTTTCACTTAGGGCTTTAGCCCTAAGATAAATGCACCGTCGGCTTTAGCAGTGTCATAAACATAAGTAGGTGTTATTTGAGGGTACTTATTCAAAGTACCGACTTTACAAATAATAAAGGAATTTGTCCCAAATTTGCAAGGGAATGCATTTATATGATACCAGCCATATTATTCAAGGTTTGGACCTTATTCATGAAACCGTGAGATAATATCTTGTTTGCACATTTTAAAAGGAGAAACTACGCGTAACTTAAATGACTAAAATAAAATGAATATTATAAATGATATTATTTTACAGACTAAATGTATTAAATCGCATTCTAGGAACAAACATACCCCTTCCCGTGAATTTACTTCACTAAATAGGTAAAGAATGCGATTTTAGTATCTTTAATTGAAACTGCTGATTTTAAAAATATTTACAACGCGGTATTAATGATAGCGTATCCCCATTTACGCAAGGGGCCTCATTGCTGACACACTGATAATAATTAACGGGTCTGTGGCTCGCATCTCGCGAAAAACCTTGTCGAGCTTTTGTTTATGCTTCACATAAACGAACGACCTTTTAATCGCTTTAATAACGATTATTTGTCCAGTGTCTTGTAACCAAAGGTATTGTCTACATAAGAAAACAAACAAAATAATAATTCTTATAAATTCGTCAATCGGTTTACCGTTAAAAGCGGGAAAATTTCTAATTACGGGCCTGGTATCATATAAAAACATAGCCTTACCGATTGATTGCGCGAAACGATCTTCAGTTATTACAGGTGTCGGCCACTGTAACCGGCCTTGTGGCTCGGACCGTTGCTGCCCGTCGCTTCTCTCCGCTGTGCTGAATTGCTGCGCTGATAAAGGCAGCTCCCCGTCGCTACTGCTTGGCTGCTGATGCTGCATCATCTGCAGCGCGAGATATTGCCCCGTCCAGGGCTTCTGATGAGACGAGACTTTGGTGGGGAGTAGCTCGTACCGCCCACCATGTTGCTGCTCCATCCGCCGTTCCAAGTGCAGCGGAATATTCTTCTCTGCCCGATCCTCTAACTGTGATGGGAGAGACTGCCCTTCCGAGGGCTCCTTATGTGAAGTTCTTGCGGGCGGGTGTGGTGATAACCGCCCATCACGGAGCAGTTCCTGTTGCTGCTCCATCCGCCGTTCCAAGTGCAGCGGAATATTCTTCTCTGCCCGATCCTCTAACTGTGATGGGAGAGACTGCCCTTCCAAGGGCTCCTGATGTGAAGTTCTTGCGGGCGGCTGTAGTGAGAACCGCCCATCACGGAGCAGTTCCTGTTGCTGCTCCATCCGCCGTTCCAAATGCAGCGGAATATTCTTCTCTGCCCGATCCTCTAACTGTGATGGGAGAGACTGCTTTGCTAAGGGCTCCTGTTGTGAAGTTCTTGCGGGCGGCTGTAGTGAGAATCGCCCATCACGGAGCAGTTCCTGTTGCTGCTCCGTTTGAACTAGGAGACACTGCCCCTCTTGGTCTCCAAGTTCTGGCAATGATCCGTGGCTCGACCGGTCCATCCAGTCCTTGACTCGATCGTCCTGAGTCCGTCGGAAAGTCCTTGATGCAACTTTCAGAACCATTGCTGAGTACTGTTCCTCTGCTTCCAGGACCGCCATTTCAGCAGCCATCTTTGCCTTTGCTTCGGAAGTCCTTGCTTCCGCGAGCACCTTTTCAGCCTTTGCCTTTGCTTCTGAAGTCTTTGCTTCCTCGAACTCTGCTATTAGGCGGGCCCTCCTTCTCGCGATGTCCACCATGGTAGCTGCTGCTTTCAGTCGTGCTTCTTTCCAGCTCGTGCTGGACCCCGCCTTGCTGCCGCAGATGGATGTCATCTTCGATTGTAGTCCCGTTTCCATGATGCTTGTACTCTCGATCCGGCTCGAAGGACCATATGTTTCTTACTATCGTGGTACGAAAGCACAACTCGATGGAATTTGCAGGAAAACACTTCTTGTTATTCTTTAACACAATTTATTAATTAAAAATACAATACTGGTGACAATAGTGATCTCCAAGACCCCACCACACCGACAAATATTGAAGGCTTTATTTCCTTCGATATCTCAACACTCTACTGGAGATAGGCACCTATATGTACCCCCCACGCTCGAGTTTGATTATAACACTCTACTGGAGATAGGCACCTGTATGTACCCCCCACGCTCGAGTTTGATGAATAACGCCGAAGGTACAACATGTACCTTCCCGTTTCACCGTCAAAACAATACTAACTCAACCATATCAACCTCGTGGTTATTTAAAGTAATCTTACAAAAACATGGTACATAAAAAAATTATGAGAAAATACATTTTTAGCAGTTCCCACACTAATTTTAAAATCTAACTTACAGACAATAATAAAACAATTACCTAAAAGTCGGCCCTAGAGGCCTACCAATAAAATACATCTTAATATTACAGGGATTAACAAATATTGCAAAATTTTATTACTTTTTTCACTTAGGGCTTTAGCCCTAAGATAAATGCACCGTCGGCTTTAGCAGTGTCATAAACATAAGTAGGTGTTATTTGAGGGTACTTATTCAAAGTACCGACTTTACAAATAATAAAAGAATTTGTCCCAAATTTGCAAGGGAATGCATTTATATGATACCAGCCATATTATTCAAGGTTTGGACCTTATTCATGAAACCGTGAGATAATATTTTGTTTGCACATTTTGCACATTTTAAAAGGAGAAACTACGCGTAACTTAAATGACTAAAATAAAATGAATATTATAAATGATATTATTTTACAGACTAAATGTATTAAATCGCATTCTAGGAACAAACATACCCCTTCCCATCCGCTGTTCCAAACGCAGTTCCGCTGTTCCAAACATATGTTTTTCACTTAGGGCTAAAGCCCTAAGTGAAAAACATATGTTTCTTACTATCGTGGTACGAAAGCACAACTCGATGGAATTTGCAGGAAAACACTTCTTGTTATTCTTTAACACAATTTATTAATTAAAAATACAATACTGGTGACAATAGTGATCTCCAAGACCCCACCACACCGACAAATATTGAAGGCTTTATTTCCTTCGATATCTCAACACTCTACTGGAGATAGGCACCTATATGTACCCCCCACGCTCGAGTTTGATTATAACACTCTACTGGAGATAGGCACCTGTATGTACCCCCCACGCTCGAGTTTGATGAATAACGCCGAAGGTACAACATGTACCTTCCCGTTTCACCGTCAAAACAATACTAACTCAACCATATCAACCTCGTGGTTATTTAAAGTAATCTTACAAAAACATGGTACATAAAAAAATTATGAGAAAATACATTTTTAGCAGTTCCCACACTAATTTTAAAATCTAACTTACAGACAATAATAAAACAATTACCTAAAAGTCGGCCCTAGAGGCCTACCAATAAAATACATCTTAATATTACAGGGATTAACAAATATTGCAAAATTTTATTACTTTTTTCACTTAGGGCTTTAGCCCTAAGATAAATGCACCGTCGGCTTTAGCAGTGTCATAAACATAAGTAGGTGTTATTTGAGGGTACTTATTCAAAGTACCGACTTTACAAATAATAAAGGAATTTGTCCCAAATTTGCAAGGGAATGCATTTATATGATACCAGCCATATTATTCAAGGTTTGGACCTTATTCATGAAACCGTGAGATAATATCTTGTTTGCACATTTTAAAAGGAGAAACTACGCGTAACTTAAATGACTAAAATAAAATGAATATTATAAATGATATTATTTTACAGACTAAATGTATTAAATCGCATTCTAGGAACAAACAATTTCTGATATCAATGTGTATTACTTTAGCTCTGTGAATTGACACCGACCAGCCACTCACCGCACTCACCTACAGATCAGTTCAAGTGTCAGTCGAAGCATAGTGCTCCGAGGTGCTCCGGCAACAATTTTGCAACAATTTTTTAATAGTAATTTTTTATTGCGCTGTGCAATAATAATTTGGAATTCAAAATGAATTTGTTTATATTTCTTTGTGTTGTTCTCTGCGTTGCTTCGACTCAAGCTAACCTGAGACAGGTAAGAATTTATTAATTAAATTGGTTCATGGATTTAGGTAATTACTTGACATTTTTAGGTGCCATTAGTCTGGGTATTTTAATGTTTTATGGCTCTTAAAAATGAATTTATTGTTTTCACAAGTCTCTGTAATAATTATTCTGAATTTTGTGATTAAGAATACGATTAAATTAGCCATCAAAACGTTGGTTTATAAAAATAAATCAGAGTTCGAAGAAAGTACAATGTTTGTGCAACGTTTATTAACGTCTGCAGTAATATAAGATTAGATAATATAGTTTATGTAATATAAGATTAGATAATATAGTTTATGTAGACTTAAAACTTCAGTAACACATTATTTACAAAATGTACAATTTTATGACATTAATAATCTTATTGCACGTAAGTCTAAAAGCAAATAGGGTTGTAACAAGATTTTGCAAATCCCGCATCTTTTTCAAATCCCGCGGGATTGCGGGATATAATTTAATAATCCCGCGGGATTTGCGATATTTTTTATTAAGGAGTATTAAATTGAAATAATTGCGGCTAGGAAAACTTTCGTAATGACTGACACGTTTAATACCAATACTTTTTAGAAAAAAAAACCGGTAATTTTTGGATATTGGTGGCCACGGCTATTACGAATAATTTTTAGAAAAAAACTTTAGATCTGCCTTAATCACTATAAAAGGAAACTTATTGCATCACGGCTGGCGGAAAATAATGCATTTTAATTTTCAATATCGTTAAATAAAATTTCACTTCGCGAATCGATCTACGACAGCCCGCCCGCTGCCGCTCGCCATTCTGTCAACTGTTGTGTTGTTGGTATCCTTGACTTCACACAAACGATTGTAGTCGACTTCGCGGGATAAATAATAAGGCGCGTAGGTACTGGAAGCGCGTAGGTACTGGAATGGAGACAAACCATTCAAATCCTGGGATGTTTTTTAAAATAAAGATAATATACACAAGCCCGCTACACAAACCCTGCGTAGCCAAATAAACCATTTAAAAACGTAGGCTGTTTTTTAAAGTAAAGATAACATACACAAGCCCGCTACACAAACCCTGCGTAGCCAAACAAACCATTCAAAAACGTAGGCTGTTTTTTAAAGTAACGATAACATACACAAGCCCGCTACACAAACCCTGCGTAGCCAAACAAACCATTCAAAAACGTAGGCTGTTTTTTAAAGTAAAGATAACATACACAAGCCCGCTACACAATATTTATTACAATTATTATTATACACATTTTTCATAATTACGCGCCCATCATGTATCACGCGAAGTTGCCTACAATCGTATTTAGTTGTGAGGTCAGGGATACCAACAATGACAAAATGGCGGGCGGCAACGGCAGCGGGCGGGCTGTCGTAGATCGATTGGCGAAGTGAAATTTTATTTAACGATATTGAAAATTAAAATGCATTATTTTCCGCCAGCCGTGATGCAATAAGTTTCCTTTTATAGTGATTAAGGCAAATCTAAAGTTTTTTTCTAAAAATTATTCGTAATAGCCGTGGCCACCAATATCCAAATTTTACCAAAAAACCTTTTGATTCATCTTTATTCCTATAAAAAACGACTATTTGCGTTCGAGGCAATGGAAAACACTGCAATCAAAATTTTAATACAAAATGTCACGGAAAACGGACATAAATCTATCTATATTTATTGTTATCATCATCATCAATCATCATCATCATCATCAATCATCAATATATTAATACGTGAAGCCAAAACTTTGTACCCATTTTTACGAAAATTGCGCGGACGGAGGAGTATGAAATTTCGCACACTTATAGTTTATATAGTGGAGGAGTGCAGAATGCTAATATTTTTAAAAAATTATGCATAAAAATACATTAAATCAATAATAAAAACATTGCACACACTACCATGTATTTGACACACACAAAAACGCGTCTTTACTCTATTGTTTATTGTTAAAGTCTATGGTCAAATTGAGAATAGATTAATATTGTTTGTCTTTAATATTATTTGTCTATGGTCTTACTGAATGTCAAACATAAAAAAAACATTACAATTATGGTCGAATTTCGACCATTGGGCGACCACTAGTTTATATTAATAAATGAAGCAAAAACTTTGTACTCCTTTTTACAAAAATTGCGCTGATGGAGGAGATATGAAATTTTGCACACTTATAGTGTACATAGAGAATGAGTGCAGAATGCTTATATTTTTTTAAAAATTATGCATAAAAATACATTAAATAAATATTTTTAAAAAAACATTACATATTAAATTAATTATGGTCGAATTTCGACCATTGGGAGACCACTTTTTATCGTAAATGGCTTGTTATGATATAATTTATTCAATTTCATTTTATCACAACAAGTACCTAGACAAGTACCTCATTTTAAAATTATTTTCTATTTTTAATCTACCGGTGTTTTTAAAATTGTTCAAAACAAGCGATCTCATCATTTTCGAGTACTATGAAAATAATGCTTGGTCTACGAGAATAAAAGCCAACCACTTCTTGGGAAACGGTCTTCGGAGGCAGATCGTTTTTCGACGGTCAAAACGTGATTATTTTGATTTACTATAATGTAGAATTGTGCCCTGTGATTAATATATTGATCTTATAATCTAATCGAATAGTAATCTTGCAATTTACCAGTGTACTTGCAGTATAATTAAATGCACACGCGCACAGCGATCCTTTTATTAAAAAGTCAGCTTTACGGACGGGAGCTATAAACGATTTGGAACACGGTTTCAATTGAAATAATTGTTTTAATGCACGCGCAAAATTTAAATGCACACGCGTACCCCGATCGTCTTTGTTAAAAGAAACTCGTCAGCTTTAAAATCATTCGCGGGCCAGATCGTCCATGTATTTTGGGACCTCCCGTATGATCAATCTTGCTTTGTAAAATGCAGTCATCATTTTCCGAGGAGACCAGACTCGCCAGGACTTAAAATTGTCCGTTGGCTGGAGCGGTCTCTTCAAGAAGAACATGACCAGACCACAATCCAGGCAGATGGGAGGTACCAGGCATCAGTCTATTCGGGTGGAGCCCTTCACCATATTAGCTAGATAGGTTATAAAATGGTCGATCCAGGGGGTAAGCCTCTTCATGTTTTAATGTTACTCTATTTTTAACTGTTCTTTATAATTTTAAATACATGTGCCAATATTAATTTAATTGTTAATATTTAATTTAATGAACAAAAAGTATGTTGTAAAAATTTTATATAAATATAGTTTTTTCAATATTCAATACGAATACTGTTTAATCATTGAAATCGTTCTTTTGACAATAAAGTATGTTTGTTTTCCCACGGCCCTAAGCAAGAAAATTGTGTTCTCCGCTGTTAGCTCTGGTTTTAACATCAGTGGCGCCCTTTTAAACAAAAGCTAACAGCTAACAACAGCTTAACCATAACTGCATAACTGTTTTATACAATACGCCCACATATTAAAACCGTACAATCATACAGTACGTTACACTCTCTTGTACGTTACACACTATTTTATCGTAACAGGCTGTCAGCTGCCATCACATATGACGAAAACAAATTTTAATTTTACGTGATTTAAATTTTAAATGCAGTATTTTCCATCACCTCGAATGCAAATAGTTGTCTACCTACTTAAGTAGGGTACCTACTAAAGATGAATCAAAAGGTTTTTCAAAAAAACATTCGTGAACCCTTAGCGGAATTGTGGCATTCCCGTGAGCACACATAAAAATAATTGTTTCATAGTGTAGCAGTAAGGTTTCGAAAATAACACATATATATTGATTTTTTTTTTTTTTTTTTTTTTTTTTCGTAAGAAGCAATTACTTTGTGGTTAGACATTATATTTAAAAGAATTAAAACACTTTGTATTTAAACCACGAATTTATTATTTTGTATATCTATATATACGTATAGTTGTATAGATATACAAAATAATAAATTCGTGGTTTAAATACAAAGTGTTTTAATTCTTTTAAACATATATATTGAAGTGATTAATACTGTCATATATTTGCCGCTGCCAAAAAATTAATTAAAAATTTGAATAACATCATATCTTTATCATTCAGTTCAAAATTTTTCATTAAAACAAAGTCAAAAGTTCCAGTAAAGGTTGGTGTCCAGTCAACGCAAAAGTTTACCAGTAAAAGGCGTTGAAAAGGTAGTAAGTCATTAAAGAGGACTCTTCATAGCATTCATCTTTGGTATTAGTAACACTAAATAAAAGTATTGATAAGGTAACATAAGCATTTTAAGAAAACTAAACAGATTGGCAAAAAATTACTGTCACTGACAGGACTCTCCAGTCATTTGAGATCAATCATCTTGGTGCTAGTTATATTAAATAATAATAAAATAAAAAATATTAAATTAGTCAAAGTATTCTAAGAAGGCAAAAAAATTAGATCGTAATAACATAGCCTATATTTTTTTTAAACATTACAAAATTGCACATTTAAGTGCGTTTTCAAAATGAAAAAAAAAACAAAAGCAGTAAGCATATCAACGTATTCATTTAGAGCTTGCCTTTTAAAGATAGCTTCTCTGACGCTAAATACGGGTATGTCGATATCCGAACGGATTCTGTTCAACAGCAAGATTGCTCTCCCCACTGGCATGACCATTGGCAAGTCAGTTCTGAAGTCATTCCATTTTAGCCGAGTTTTCAAATCATCTGCGAATCAGTTTGAAGAAATATGTAGCAATGTGTAGATTAGAGCATACCTACCCAAAAGAAAGTCGGTAGGATTGTGCCACGGGTAGAAAAATCTCAGAAACCTATCCAGAGTCATATCACCCAAAAGTGAACTGACGTTTGTGCACAAGAACCTATCAGCAGAAAACACTATTTCAGATTTCACACTATTTTGTGGGACAGACGTCATACATCACAGCATGTCTTTGGTATAAATTTAGTTGTTTTTTTTTCAATCCCGTAATCCCGCAAATCCCACACATGACAACCCCGCAAATCTTCGAGATCATATTTTGCTGAAATCTCGCGGGATTGCGGGATGCGGGATTGTAAACCCTAATGGTAATATTAGGAACTTATCATAAAGGTATATGTTTTGAAATAATATTTTCGTTTACACATAATTGTATATTTATCTTTGTGATTTCTGCACAAGAGTCACGACTGCCCGGAGACAGTTGGAACATGGCTTCCCCAACTTGGTTGTGAAGCGAAGGAGAAGAAAATGGGAAAGAGGCAGGTTGGGAAGAACAAAACAATCGTGTTACATTATTTTTGTCCACAATACAGTAAGACATGTAACTAACTAATAACAGCCAGTCCTTCCCCCGCCAGGGCAGGCAGAGAGATGTAACGAATATTACCAATGTATTGACACTCCTTATTGCTTCATTGTTTCATTTGTGCATCGTTAATAATTGCTTTTGTGATTAATTCGAAGAACTTCATTTAATTTTTGAAAAATTGAATTGAAGTTTATAATGTTATTATTAAGTTTTGCAAGAATTTTAGTTTCTTTATTATTGTGACAGCTGTTTCGACTTACAGGGCCATTTTCAAACTGTGGTTAGACCACTTTGAGATGACTTATTTATATGATTCTAAATTTCAATTTTAAAAGTGCCTAAAACGATTTATTACCGGTTAATCCAATTTGCTGAAAAAATAATTGTTACAGTAGATTAGGTATCTGTTTAGTGGGGTACTTTGAAATCTGTTTTCCCTACATTAAATGTTAATGTGTTCTTATATAATTGTTTAATAATGGCGTGAATGCTATTGACTTATTTAAATGTTTTATATTGTTTAGGTATTGTTACTTGTTTCTTGTTCTTTATGCTAAGAAGTGGCGAATAAATAATTTTTCTTACTTTATTAATTCGTGTTATATGGGGTGGGCCATACATTTTTGCCCTTTTGAAATAACCATGAAAAAATGTACAGATTGTATTTAAATAAATGATTATTGATAAAAACAAAAATATGCTGGAAAATCATTTCGTTAAAATAATTTCGTCGTAATGGGCGCCAATTCACCGCTAACATTCCTCAAATCTGGCCATTTTGGAAAATTTTTCGACACAAAGCTCGGGGTATGTTGACCATTTATTGACGAATGTTCTCCTTTAATTGGAGAATTGTCGCTGGTTTATTTACGTAGACTCGACGGGTTATCTTAATCTCATTAAAAAAATCAGCTGGAATTAGATCTGGGCTGCGGGGAGGCCAAGGAATATCTCCTCTGCACGATATCAGCTTGTTAGGGAAATTTTCTTTAACCACGGTTATACTCTCTTTGAAAGTATGGCAGGTTGCGCCATCTTGCTACATACAAGTCCTATAGTTGTAACTAACGAACTGCTGCAACCGTGGTTGAAAAAATTCTATCGCCACAGCATCTGAACGCTTGCGCGTCGACATATTCGGATCTTCTCGTACAGACATGTTTACATGCGCCATATTCTTTTCGTCCCTCCTGCTCCATGGCCGCCCTTTTTTTTTCGATCGAGAGTCGTGCCGGTTTCTTCGAAGTTTTTAAACATGATTTAATTAAATTACACTTGTGCACTGATTAATACTCCGTAATTGCTGATGTGAATAAAAAAGGGTGCTTGCATCATTGTTTTTGTAAAACAGAACAAAATCATTTTCGTTATTTGTTTTTGGGGTGTTATGCCGTGTTGCGCTGCCTTATTCTTTAGCCAACGTTTCGGACGGTGTCACAGTGTCCATCATCGGATGGGCAGATGTGTAATTGTTATTACAATTGTTGTTACAGGCTATTTTTGGAACCAGCTCCTACGCCAGTGCCTGTCTCGGTTACTTTGTAACGGTGACGAGCGATCACTAGATGACACTGGATTCGAGGAACAGGCTATTTTTGGAACCAGTTCCTATTGGAGCACGCCTGAATACGAAGGCAATTGAAACCTATAACCATTTTGAAGTATATCGTAATACCAGCTCGTAGTGGAGTGGAGCTGGCAACACGGTATCGCTTCCAAGTACATTTCACCACTAACAATTACACATCTGCCCTGATGATGAACACTGTAACGCTGTCCGAGACGTTGGCTAAAGAAGGAGGCAGCGCAACACGGCGTGACACCCTAAAAACAAATAAAGAAAATTCTTTTGGCCGTGAAAATCTAAAAACGTATCAGAACAGAATCATTGTTTTTGTAAAAATGTTTTACCCAGAAAGCCATTGCTCTCCCGTAAAGCGATCCATTGTGACTAAATTTCCAAGAAGCGAGAAATCTCGCATAAGTGCCCCGCACTCCTTCCCCGTTCGGAATCCCCGCTAGCACGACTACAAAAGTGCAAAAATGTATGACCCATCCTATATTATTCTTCGCATTTCTTTTGCATTCTGTCAACTTTCGCACGGTACCTACCCCTTTTCATTTTATTGCCTAATCGGTTTTATTGTTGATCTCTAACGCTGATAATCAAACAAATCTGTAGACTCTAAATAACAGTTACAAGTAGTTATAACTTTACATTAAAACCCCTATTAAATTATTATATTAAAAAATTATTGTATTTTGTGCACATGAAAAAATGCGATAAACTCCGCAGATTTCAGTTGTACAGCGAATTAATATACCTACTTGTAATCGAAATTAGAATTTTTGGTAATCCAAAGTCTGCATCTAGATATCTAGATATGTTTGTGTCTTCCTCGTGCGTCGTGCATCGTCAGAGTGAATAGATTTTTCGTTCCGTTCTGAAGGCTGGCTTTAGGCTAGCTTTACACTCGTAATTAAAAATAACGGATTACGTAAGATTTTGACAGGTTACTCCCAGGAGCGTTTACATATGCATCTGACTTGTGGTAATTAATGATCACGGAAGTGTTTCGGAAGTTCGACCTGTGTAACTGCTCATGCGACCGTTTACATCTGTAAATTTATTTGCGGTAAGATGGCTTCCTTTCAACAACGACCTGCTACTGTCAAATTTACGCGATTTTGTCAAGAAAGTCGAAAAGGACCAAATAAAGTGCTGAAATAGAATTTGGCTTTAATTAAACAAATCTCCACGCACTTTTTTGCCGTCAAAGGCGAAAATTAATGGATTTCTTTCATTTTATTCGGATGACAGCTACCTGACAGCTGCCGACAGCAACCGACTTCGTATTCAAATACGTAATTTTAAAAACAGAAATATTGAGATTATAAAGGTTTGGACCGATAATTGAATAGAAGGATGCTCATTTTCAGAAAACTCAAATAAGTGGAAATAAATACAAGTTTTATAGGAAAATAATCCAATAAAAACAAATGTCTTTTGATTTTTGACATTTCGCAACGGCGCATTTTGGTACTATTTCTTACAAAAAGTCCCTCAGCTTATCAAACTGATTTTATAAGCTGTGAGAAGGCTGTAATTTCGCGCGGACGCGATTAGACCTGTCAAAAAACTTCCGGAAGAAGAAGTTCTGTAACATGCTTTAAATTACGTTAAGTGACTTTTGGTGTCGTTTACATTGGTGATTTGGCCATAATTCGCTCGTGTAAGCGTAATTGTAAGAAATAGTACCAAAATGCGCCGTTGCGAAATGTCAAAAATCAAAAGACATTTGTTTTTATTGGATTTTTTTCCTATAAAACTAGTATTTATTTCCAGTTATTTGAGTTTTCTGAAAATGAGCATCCTTCTATTCAATTATCGGTCCAAACCTTTCTAATCTCAATGCTTATGTTTTTAAAATTACGTATTTGAATGCGAAGCCGGTTGCTGTCGGCAGCTGTCAGGTAGCTGTCATTCGAATAAAATGAAAGAAATCCATTAATTTTCGCCTTTGACGGCACAAAAGTGCGTGGAGAATTGTTTAATTAAAGCCAAATTCTATTTCAGTAGTTTATTTGGTCCTTTTCGTCTTTATTGACAAAATCGCGTAAATTTGACAGTAGCAGGTCGTTGTTGAAAGGAAGCCATCTTACCGCAAATAAATTTACAGATGTAAACGGTCGCATGAGCAGTTACGCAGGTCGAACTTCCGAAACACTTCCGTGATCATTAATTACCACAAGTCAGATGCATATGTAAACGCTCCTGGGAGTAACCTGTCAAAATCTTACGTAATCCGTAATTTTTAATTACGAGTGTAAAGCTAGCCTTATGACAATAAGAATAATCGTGATTTAACAAAAACGCTGTTATCATTCGACGGCTTTATTGCGACGATTCATATTTAATCGAAACAATTTTATCATTGGAAAATCCATCCCAAAACAATTATAAAATCGGATGTTGTTTTCAATTTCTTTAAATTGTCGAAAATGTCTACTTTTTATCGATTCTCATTATGATGTTTACAATTCGATTTCATTTACGATTGATCGGGGTTTTTACTGAATCATTATTCGATACATTTTAATCAATTTTAATCGATTGACTTGATTAGATTTTTTCAGTTCCTTAATCGGTAATTAAGAATACATTTTTTGATAATGAACATCACTATTCTTCAGTAATTAATCAAATGTCTTGTTTTATCTGAGATACCATAGCAACACTGTAGTTTCTTTTTTATTACAAAGTAAGGTGCGAAAAATAAAGATATATGGAAATTATCATTGAAGAAGAAGATAATATTTTTTAATCTACATTTATTCATGTTTGTCAGGTGTGACACGAATGGTGGAAAACTCAAGTCATTCCAACTAAAGAACAATAAATTGCTTTAAGCCGCCGCTACCCGAATTTCTACCGATTTCTTGCATATCTCCCATGAGCATTTGAAGTTTTTAACCCCTTAAAAAGTATATGTTATTTTTGAAGATAATATCTGTACATTCCCCATGCCGAAACGCAAATTATATGAAATTCCCTCGATAGAAAACAACTGCAAAGAATGCTCCGAAAAATTTTATTTTCACGTCTGTCTCTATTATTTAACAAGTTATATGTATGAAAAAATTCACAGTGTTTCTTTGAATGTTGTTTTAGACAATTCCCACGAGATTTTTGCTCTATTCTAAACGAGTAGTGTTTTATCAAACATTTTCACAATTTTCGCTTCAATTTTATCGTTTTAAATATTAGCGCGCTCTCTCCAACATTCGCAATTACATATCTCTCCATCTTCTTCTTTTCTGGCGAGGATACGGCGCCTTAAGAAGAAACCCGGTCGCTGAGAAATTTGAACAAGTACTTTAGCAAATTGTTGCTGTCACTAATGCTCTTACTCCTCCGAGTACCGAGCGAAAGGGACAACTGCACCTAAATAAAATCATCATTAAAAATACATTGTCTAGTTTGTATACTGAACGTCTGTCGATAGTTCAAATAAGGCAATTTTAACGATTTTGGGGGGGGAGTCCTTTCTCCCATAAGAATTAACTTATTAACTTAACTTACTAAAAAAAAGCAAAACAAAATCCAGAGAGGAAATTAGGAAATCGTTTGTATGGACAAAACGCTGCCCGGTTTCTTCTTAAACTTCCGCATTTCGAATTTCTACCAATTTTAAAGTTTCTTAAAAATATATAATATGTTATTTTGAAGATAATGCATTTGAAGAGCCGAAACGTTAATTATATGAAATTTTCTAAATAAAAAAAAATCGCAAATTATGCTCAGAAAATTATTAAAAACACATTTTGTTCTGTTATTTAACATATAAATATGAAAAAAAATATATTGTATCTTTAAATGCAACATTAAGCATTTGTTCTATTTTAAACGAGACGTGTTTTATTAAATATTTTTACTTAATTAATTTTCGCTTAATTATTAAATAATCACTATACAATTTAAATATCTCATTTTCAAAACATTTTAATCTACTGGCTTACACTATGTTCAGTAACAATCGTACCTAATTAGATCTAACACATTTTTATTGATTTTTTAAAGTGAAAACTTCTTTAGCACCATTGTGATTTGAAACTCGATGAAACGGAAACGAGCGACACTAAAAAGAGACAAAAACATACATCTGTAGGATTTAGAGAATGAGATAGACTAATCGGCCTCCTCTTTGTGCGGTGCTTCGTATAATAAAATGTAAAATATTTTTTAAACCTGGTAACAATATTATAATTAAAAATTTGGTTGTCTGTAAAGTCGGATTACGGACGATAATTTTTCGTGATAACGTCATATAATAACGATGGAGTGGAAGAGAGATAGATGCGTCATAAGCCGAACGCTTAGGCCGAACGCTTGTTCCGCGTTCTCGCTTGTACGCTCGGCTCAGGCGAAACGTGACAATGAGTCATGCTTTTTCATGCATGCAGCCGGCGTTTATAAGACGTTATCACAACAATAACGAGTGTGCTTTAGACCACACGACTGAAGTAAAACTTCTTTATGCTTCGTTCGTCTCGTCTGATCACACTTTCCGTAACGCTCTCGTCACGCATTCACCAGCTTACTCCCCAAGTCAAGCGTGCGTAAAGAAGTTTTACTTCAATAAACCCTACAATTATTCTACTCCCAATACTCTGCATTCGCCTCATTCTCTCGAAATTTAGTTTTCTAAAGGTTTCACTTCTACCGCGTGTAAACTGCACACATGATTTTTTTTGTTAAAGTAATGTAAAAAATCATAATTCGAATTACTTACAAATGATTGTATCGAAACAGAATACTTACATTACTTTTATTTTCTTATGATAAGTAAATTGCGTTAAGGAGAACTTTCGACCCCTTAATCAATAATTTTGTGGTTCAAAACATAAATAAGAAAGAATGTTTTTAAAATGCAATTAATTATAGAGTCATAAAAAGTGCATTCAGAGCTCTCTCGAGATATCGCGAATCATAGAACATTAAATGAATTTTGGCTCCCATTGATAGTTGCTCGATTTCATATTTATTTTTTTTAATGACAAGAGTCCCAACTGCTCCCAACCGTCTGGAACCAGTGAGGTTGCATCCCCAATCAACGTTTATTGAGAGGCTGAAGTAAGTGGGGGGAAAGGAGAAGGTAGGGAACTACGTACCGTGCAAAACACGGCTAAATTCATTTCAAGCAACGTTTCGATTCTGAATGGTGTTCTTCCACCAGGACGATACTGAAAGTATCTTCCACTCTGGAACGCACCGCGAATATGCTATATATTATTTTTAATAAATGAATTGTGAAATAACATAATTTAAACGAATCAAATTTAATTAATCACGTATATATTGTTACTCCAAGCTCGTAGAGAAGGATGATTAATAGAGGCTCTGCTCACCATCGGATTTGCAGAACAACTTGCAGGATAGCATGTTGGAGTTCTGCAAATTGGATCGTGAGTAGGCTTATTAAGACTCACTAGGAATCTGAACATAGATTATTTTCATATATAAATATTATTTTATAATATACTAGTATATAAATATATAATAGACATGCTTTTTTGCAACGCTATTCAAAGAAAGTACTTTTGTTTTAATTCTGTTTACGGAAGTGATTTTGAACACACAATTTTTTTGTTTGTTTTTCCGTCTCGTGTGTACACGAATAAATCATAAGGTTCTCCGTTGCGTGAACAAGCCACATACAGCTGTCCGTGAGAGAAGCATGGATTTCCCAAATTTACCGCTATCGCCTACCGCTACTATGTCTCCACTACAAACCCATTCTTTGCCTCTCCTTCGTTTTGCACCACTCTCCTGCATGTCCCGCGTTTTCCTTCCAGCTTCCCCGCTTTCCCCCGTCTTTCTTCCCCCTATCAAAAAACCCCCCCACTTAGTTCTATTTCCCCCTCCCGGATGTCCCACCCTTCTCTGAGGCTAAAGTATATGAAATACATAGTATTTTTTTTAAATACAAATTTCATAACGCCAGAACTCACCTTTCACAACAAATCACCAAAGACAAACAAAGAAACATTCATTTTTATATATTAAGATTTTTGTTTATTTATTTTGGCTAATAACAAAAAAAACTATAATATATTTCTGTATGTGCTTACGTAAATAAATGTCAAGCTATTGGCAGTGCTTGATAGTTGGGTCGAGGGTTAATCATGTGCGATATAGGTATCTAAATACAAAACATTGGAATAACATCAGTTCACGAAGACCAAATTTAAGTTCTTGAATTCGAATGCACTAACCTCTTTAAAGCGATAAAACACGTGTTTTCATTACTGACACCTTTGAATGTACACACACACCTATAAGAAAAGTGTTATTAATAATAAAATACTCATGTGTTAGCTGTTTTATGGTAAATAACACAGATAAATCTTATAGTTTATCATTGAAAAATAATAACCTATCAATTGTATTCATTAATCAAAGGCCTAACGCTTTGTATTGTTAAATGGACTATAGTGTCAGCAATAATAAAACGCTAATTAAATATTTAGAATGAAATATATTGCCTCCACGGTACATGACAATAATAGTTTCCAATAATCAGCAACATTACATTGCACCATTCGAATTCACAGCCGTTGAGCCGTTGAATGTCCGTCCTGTTGGTAGCTCTGCGCCAGTCCTGCCAATCCGCGGGAGTTAGTAGTTCCGTCCTTTACCGACTGCAGTAGCTGGAGTAGTTTCGCTGTTGGCCGCCAGAGGCGCTAGCAGTACCTCTGGCGGCGGATGAGCGAACCAAACGTGTGAGGCGGCAATATTTAAATATGCTGCTAACAATAGAGTGAAACTAACAAAGACAAACCTTTACAAGTGGTCTGTACATACCGATTTGAAGGAAAACTGATGTAGTCAATTTACATGAGATCTTTCGACTCCTTTGCTCCAAACAGTCTATAAATTGGTTATACAGGGTGTAACAGCAAGTATCCGAAGGATTTCAAGCGCCGCTTTCTGAATTTCTACCGATTTATAACATATTTCTCATCGATGCTAGAAAAATTTCGATTCTCAGGCCTACAAAATTTAAAATCGCGCGTCGTATTTGCACGAGGCAAGTAAATGAAAAAGTGGTTTTTATTTATTTTGTGCACAATTTTATAAGAATGAAAAAAGTTAGAACGTACAAAACTTAAAAATAGTCTTAGCCATAAAGGGGTATTTTTAAAAATTGTTTCTTAAATTACTTCGTAGTGAAGTCATGCAAAAACATTTTTTTTAGTGGTTTACGCTTATATTTTTTGTCATGTAATTAATAATTTTATTGTTATTCCAATACATAGAAAAGCTAGTAAAAGCTTCAATTTATCCGTAGCATATTTTTTGATGTTCATAATGTAAACCGATTTGTCGTAAAGATGAATCTAAATAGGATTTCACATATAATTTCATCTTAGAGGAACGTACGCGGGTCCCATTTCGGCCAGTTTCATACATCTTAAATTTGGATTTAAGATCAAAATACCCAACCAAACTGAAAAATTATTTTTGTAATTAAAAGTTACATCTAATATCTAGTACAGATGTGAGCTACTTTATTTATTTTTGCTTTAAATTATAAGATATAGGCCATTGAAGATTTTAACGTTCATGATTTTAGAGACAATATCTTTGAATGCGACTTAGGCACTAAATTAGACTTATCAAGAGATTTTCGCTCTATTTTAAACGAGTCGTGTTTTATTAAATATTTTCACAATTTTCGCTTCATTATTATCATTTTTTTTTAATTTTAGCGCGCTCCCTCTAACTTTTTATACGTATTTCCCTTGATGATTCATCAATTTCCCACTACTAACTAGTACTAACAGTTTGCGGACATTGTGCATAAAATTCATAAAAATATAATATAACTAGCGCGTCATCACGCCGTTTCCAAGTGTGGGTGGGCAGAGAGGGTGGACCGCCACACAACTTTGATCTTGGCAAACGTTCCTTGCTTCATTCATATTCATACATCGTCATATTATGTTGATAATATAATATTGTGATTAGTGATGATATTCTTGTCCATTTTCAGTCTTCGAAGGAATCTGACACGTACACCGCGGCGGTGGTGGAGTTCCATCGTTCCCAGAAGGGCATGTTCGATGCGATTGCTGAGAATCTAGAAGCCTATTTAGAATTCATCGCAGACGCCAAAAAGCAGGTAATTTATGAACATCGCCCAACTTAGGTACTTTGCACACTATAAGCCGTTGTTCCCAACCCTACTGATCAACCGTTGAGCCGAAATTTTGGCTCTGTACGTTTGCTCAAATGCACACATACGCTTTTCCCGATGCAACTAATTTGGGAAGCGGGTATGGGTACCGCCACCCCGCAGGATATTTATTGGTTAACCAACACCCCTGCCATAAGTCATCCCAAGTGGTCGCTGCATTAGGTGACTTAGCACGGGTGCCCGGGTTCATAGGTTGACGTTTGTCCGGGTCTTGGTGGCGGATGCGTCTGTCCACCTGCTGCGTGGCGGGTCCGATCGAGAGAGACTGGTTTTGAACTTTCCAGACTCTCTCGACCAATCGCCTTACAGCTAGAGGGTTGGATTGGTACGAGTCCACACTGACCCCCAGATTCTTCCCACCCCCTTACCCTTTTCCTACCCAGAGCTTTCTCTCCTTCCCTTCCTTAAAAAGATTCTCCACACATCATCCCCTAAGATGACATAGGCCCTTTTCACATTAGTTGCAAACAGGAGGCCATAAAGGAAAATAATTCCCCTCAGTGTCTATCTATGATTGCAATGCAAAGCGATGTTCCGAGAGAGTCTTGCTGCAGAGTTCAAAAGGTCTCCATCATCCAGTCTCTCCCGATTCGGCCTGCCACGCAGTTGGTGGGCAGGCGCATCTGATGCTAAGATTCCGACAAACCTCAACCCGTGAACCCGGGCATCCTTCCCAAGTCACCAAAATTAGCGAGCCACTTGGGGTGACCAATGGCAGAGGTGTTGGTTATCCAATAAATGCTTCCCTGGGCGGCAGTAGGTACTCAATCCCCTACATACAAAGTAAATAACCTCACTTCATTTGCGCCGCTCCTTCCTCCTTCTTAGAAGTTGCCTATCATAATCACTCACTGCCGCCTAGGCCGCGACCTATACGGCCTATTGACAAATCCAGGACTCTCACAACCTGATACATAAGGGCCAAGCTTAATAATAACACTAATTTGATTATTATTCGATCTGAGGGTGATTTTCTCTCAGATCAAATAACAGCCTCTAGTTTTTCCTCCTGAGTCTCTTCAAGATCCAGGATCATTTATTCCAATCCTCAAAGAAAACTTTCGCGTATCATCCCCAAATACGCCGTAGTGTAGAAACCTACCGGCTGCGCCAGTTTGTTGTGAATGGTTCTTGTTAGTGAAAACGCCTTCTTCATAACACGCCTTGAGCCTTGCTTATAAACGTGTTTTAAATTTTACACAACTGATAAACAACCATTAATGTATATAAATGGCTGTTTAATTTGAAACACGTTTATTAGTACGGGTTTTTATTTAAACTAGAAACTCTGTTTTCGGGAATGAGTGTTTAGGAGTCAGGAGTCATTTATGCTCTTAATTTCTATCGGTAGTAACCGCTACTTGACCCTTAACCTGGAGGGGCAAACCTATATACTAGAGACATCTCTTGGAGAACTATATAAACTATATGAACCACTAGCACTAGAGCCATCTACGCTACGTAGCTCGAACTTTTACAATTTCGCCAGAATTAGTGCCTAATTAAATTAATTTTCTTAAATTAAAACTGTAAATATTTGTATAATTGTGTTGTTGTTGTCCCAATAGTTGGCGGACATTGTGATATTCCCTGAAGGCACCCTCAACTCGTATGGCAGCACGGACGCCCCCACCATCGCGGTGCCCCCCGGAACACAGAACATCAACCCTTGCACCGACAACGCCAATGCCAATCATTCCAGGGTAAAACACTATTACACTTATTCATATCTCAGATATCTAATTAATTCTCTATGTCGATTTTTTTTCAGTGGTTTTATTGTGTGCCAAATTGTGACTAACATTGCGAACTTTAGTATTTTCATACTTTCCGCATTATGCATTCTTTAGCAGAAGTATACCTACGAACTGAACTGAAATTTTTGATGACCCAACAACGCCTATCGCTTTTAAAATCCTCAAACTACATAGCTTCAAATAAATGCAGATTGCAGAACGTATTTAGTTGGACCACAAAGGCGCTGAATACGTTGAACGCCTGTCTCGGTTCGCAGTTGATTCGTAAATAGAGTTTTGAAGAATGTTTATTTCAGTTTTATATAGTTATTTGAACAGAAATTGTCTAATCACTTTAATCTAAAACACAAAAACCCCCTCAAAAGATTCTTTTGGTATTTAATGTTTTCAGTATTGTAAAACGCCATTAAACAAATTATAAAATTCGATTTTGAAGTAAAAAATTAGTACTTACTTTACTGACCAATACACAACACTACAAGAACAAAAAACTCAAACTTAAATACGTCTTTTGGCCAGCAAACCATAAATTCCTTTAATTATTAGAAAATTATAAAAATACATATATGTGTAGAATAATCACAAAATACTGAGATAAACTCTTTTAAAAGACAAGCTACGACTAAGCAAATGTGAAGATCTGAAAATTTTGAAGTTAGTACAACACCAACAGAGCAATTTATTGTTCGCTTTGCAACAGGAATCCATAGTGAGGACGACTGTGAGTAGAAAAAACTTCTATTATTCATTACTTACGTTAATAATGTTACTTTGGTTAGACCCTAGACTACTACTCTTGTTGCGATGTACAAAAAAACTACTCATACGCCTGCGAGGCGCATCATATTGACTAATGATTTTATTAAAAAACTATAAGTATGATTGATATGTTTTGAATGTTTCTATAATTTTGTATGTTACTAAGAAAAAATAACACAATTTTATATTATATTTAAATATTTTTTATTATAAAATCTTTAATCCCAAATGAAACTTTGGCAATTAAACAGTATTCTCTTTAAAAAATAAAACACTTAAAATATACATTTTTCAAAACTTCTACTTCTACTACACTACAAAAAATAGTCAATTATGAAGTAATGAACTAAAAAAAAGTAACAAAGTAACAAAAAAATATTTTGCTTAACAATTCGATTAAGAGCGCAAAACTTACATACAAGCTACTCATACGTCTTTGGAGCGCCATTCGGTCCTTTGGAGGGCCATATCAAAAAAACTAGCAAACTTACCGTAACGCAACAACCGTCCTGCGACACGTGCTGCCGATGACTGGGATGTCCTTGAATTTCAATGCGATACGCGCAAAGGATAAAAAGAGAGATCAATATATAAAAAGCGCAGGCGCCTCTGCGACGTAGAGTAGTAATCTAGGGTTAACTTCACTATATCTTTATGAGATATACGTGACAAAGTTTGCAAAGACAATTTCTCATAATCTATTTACCGATTTTTGATTTCAAGGTTGAATCTTGGGTAAATTATTTTAGTTAAAACATATTTTAAAGGAAAATATCTAAATCCTAGTGGCTCAACTCTCCACTCCACATGAACACTGGATGCAGATGATACGGCGACCACCCTGAAAGACAATAATTTAATTTAAATTGTTTATATTATTATGTTTTATTTTATGTTATCATTACCTATATTACCTCATATTTTCTGGTTTTAATATTTTACCCTTGTCTTATGATATTCTTCTTGATAAGAATCATACTTACGGCCTTGAGATACTGATTCACTGCACAATCAAACATAAGAGATTAGAAATTATAAACACCGAGGGAGTACCAGGTGATGTGTGTCGATATTAAATTGCACTGAGAGAATAATTCGTTGTTCATTGAACGGGCTTCATTAACAGACCAATTGTTCCATGAATTAGGATGGGCGTACGCTGAGACATCGGTCGCGCAGAATGTTCAGCGCAAGATAGTTTTGGTTTTTGTGTTGTATGGAAGTGTATGGAGCGACATACGCTGAGACGTGCATGTTTCTCATACATTCCACAACTGCGCTGAACATGCTGCGCGACCGATGTCTCAGCGTACGCCCATCCTTATTGTTGTAAATGTCTACACGTAGGTAAATTGGCAACACATTGTCAGACAGGGGCAGGTACTTGGATAGCGGTAGATAGAGATGGATATAGTTGCGTCAACAATAATAATCACTAATAATGATGGCTTATTAATCTTATTATTGTATCTCGTGTAATATGGCAGACTGGTATTGAACCATCCACCCTGTCCTGTAGGATAAAAAAACTTAAATAAAAATATTTTTAAAAATACATTAAAAAAAAAGTGTCCATAATTTTTGGTTTTTTTTTTCGTAGATCTTGATCAACCTGTCCTGCGCCGCCAAGATGGAGAAGATCTACGTGGTGGTGAACTTGGCGGAAAAGGCGGACTGTGATCCCAGCGTCGTGGATTGTCCTCATGAGGATTACTATCTCTTCAACACTAATGTCGTGTTTGACAGGGATGGAAATGTCATTTCTAGGTCAGCATAGGTTCTTTAACGGAGTCGTAAAACTGCAGATATACCTAGTCACCTAGTCGTTTTATCTGTTCAAATGATGAACCTTCCCCACCTGCCCTCTCCTCTCTCACGCTCCCCCGTCCCACCAACCCCCCTCCCGCTTTCCATTCCCCTCTCCCGCGTTCCGTGTATTCAATCCCGGTACATTCAGTTTTCAAACAGCTCGCGTACCACCAATTGCAATTTTTTATACAAATTTTCATTTTTCATGTATATTACAAACATTTATTTTATATATCATAAGAACAATCAATCAAATTTGGTACCTAACATAGGTACCTATTTAAAATACCTACAATTCTTGATTATATTCAAAGTATTCGATTTTGGTTAGTTTCATAGGTTTATTTGAAAATTTAATTATTTGTCAACAATCGATGGTTTGCAAAATGTCATTCTCAAATTGTGACATTTTTGACAGTTTCGTAAGAGCTTTGGTAATGATTAAAAAACTTTTCAGATGTATTGTCGTATGATTGTAATAATCCAGAATCCTTCGAGAGGGTGGAAAGAGAGTATTTTGAAAGTTTCAAAAATTTCCTATGCAATACATAAACAACATTCATACATACATATGTACATACATACATATATGCAAGCAAGCAAACATATATTCATTTTTATTTATACAATAAATGAATATTTGTTGCTTAATTTTATTTATTTACTACCAATTTCGAAACATTCGAGTCATTCACCAGCGTTCTTAAAACTAACTTAAAATACACTTAAAATAATTAATAAAATACACTTAAGAGGGATATAAATTCTAAAAATATTTCGATTCTCATGCCTACAAAATTTAAAATCGCGCGTTTGCTCAAAAATAGTCTCAGCCATAAAGGGGTATTTAAAAAAAATTGTTTCTATAATTACTTTAGCGAATTAACGAATTTTAAAAATCTTTTTATTGGTTAATGCGTATGAAAGCGTAGCAAACAAACTCGGGCAGTTTCGCATTTATAATATTAGTATAGATTGGGTAAAAACTAAGAAAAAAAAAAGGTATCGTTTCATTAAAGTTATTTGGTATGTTCTTATATTAAGGTACCGCAAGATCAACCTGTTTGGCGAGGACGGTTTCTCCCCTTCCGTGGACCGGGAGATGGGAGTGTTTGACACGGACTTCGGAGTGCGTTTCGGCCACTTCATCTGCTTCGACCTCATGTTCCAGCACCCCTCTCTCACCGTCATCGGCCAGCAGAATGTCTCCAACATCATCTTCCCCACCATGTGGTTCTCCGAGATGCCATTCTTGACTGGTGACATATTTATTTTTATTACTTAACTAGCTGGGGTACCTGGCTTGACCAGAGACATAAGCTTTCTTAATATTCGTTAAGCATTGAATCTTACATCTCGGTTAAGTGCAATTTTTTACTAATCGGATTAATTAAACTTCGATTTTATTTTTATTTCAGCCGTTGAGATCCACGAAGGTTTCGCCTTTGTCAATGATGTCAACTTCCTGGCGGCTGGGGCCAGTATTCCGGAAGTGGGCAGCTCAGGTAAATTACTTTCGTTTGCTTCTAAAACTTTTATCAGGTGAAAAAATCCAAAATCTACTTATGAAGATTCTCACAGTAAGTATTTTGTGTGGTGATTCAATTTTGAGGTAAGTAAGGCTAGTTGCGTTTAGCCAGAGTTTCAGAGAACCTTACAAAGACCAGTCATCATAGTAGGGAGGAAACACACCACGAATTATTAGATAATTGTCATGGCGATTGATTGTGGTTGATTGCGGTTTTTATTTTTATTTAAAATATTACAATTATTTATTTGTGTTCTCTCAATACTAGGCCAATGCCGACATGTACTAATTAGAATAATAATATTATGTAGAAACAAAAATTAAAATAAATAAATAAAAAAGAAAACACGGAAACCATACTAAAAATTAAAATGTACTGAATGATTAATCATTCAGTATATTTTATTTATTCTAAAATACGCATTTAAAAAAAGATAAAAATTAAATTACTCAAATAATATTAAAAAAAAAACTAAGATAAACGGCGACCGGACAACTCAGATTAAAATTAACACAATACAGTGGACCCTCGGTAATCCGACAAACGTTTTGCAGGGCGATGTCGGATTATCGAATTTGTCGGATTATAGAGTACCGCTAAGACTCTCCATAGTCCGTAATTTTTTGAATACGAGTAACTTGTAATCCGACAACTTCACACGGTTTATTGGATTTTCCACCAATTTTTTGAATGACCACCATCTTTTCCACCAATTTTTTGAATGACCACCATCTTCAGCGCGTGTGTACTCGTAGCGTCAGCACATGGTAATACGGTTACACGTCTTTTCTCACTTTACATCCAGGTGCCCAGATGCAGGTGAAAGTTTCTCTCCTGTAATAGTCATTAAACGTATGCCATGACGACCTTTCAAACGTTCTAGCCATCCTTTTCTAGCCATAAAGTCATATTTTTTCATTATTTCCTTGTAAAAACTGAAACAATACGCGTCGAGCTGTCGAGCATAATAGTGGTGGCGCGTACAAGTTACAACCTGTCCAATCATCAGGCGTGTCGGATTACAGGGGGCGCCGGATTAGCCAGGGGCCGGATTACCGCGGGTCCACTGTACCTCCTTTGGAAAGTCATTAAAAGTGGTTAATTATAATTGTTAAAAATTATAAAAAATTGGTTCTATAGGTTACGTTAGGTTAGGTTTTGAGATTCCCACATGATTAGGGATGTGAGATTGCTGGATTGCAAACCCTTAGAATTAGGAACTCGTTTAATCTTTTTTTTAAGTTTATTTATTTATTTGTACACGCCCAATCAGGGCTTTTACATATGATGAAATTAAAAATATATTTGATGTAATCAAAGAATTAAATAGATAACACAATTAAATAAGTACCAAGTATCAAAATTTTAACTTAAAAACAACAAACAGAGTAAAATATAGGATGCACATTAATATGAATTTCGATACGTATTGAAAATTTATAAACATTTCAAAGCTATCAAGATAGACATATAGATTTAATAACAATGTTTTTATAGGCTGATAGACGTTCTGTACCGTTGGTGTTCATGTAATATCTATTCCCTGCACTGTGCAGTCGGTTCATTACTGAGTTTATTTCTGCATTGGTACCTGAATTGTTACAATGGTAAGGTACCTTCTGATGAACCGTTCTACTAGGCACATGAAAGTTGATCAGCCCAAGGAGTTCAGGGGGAGTCAAACATATTATTAACAATTTTATAGAGAAAAAATAGATCAGTACATATTCTTCTTTCTTTTAATGTGGCAAGGCCCATAATTTTTAACAGTGACATGTAGCTAATGTTTTCAATAGGATTTCCTAATCTATAATTTATGTTTCGTAAAAATTTAAGTTTGTTTGTACATTTCTTTATTGCCTGCTCACAGTGTGCACTCTGTTACTAGGAACTGGGATATATTCCGGAAAGACGGGCATCCTGACTGCCACCATGAACGGACAACCTACCAGCAGGATGCTGGTGTCCGTCGTGTCCAAGGACCCCACCATCGTGCTGCCCAATGCGGAACAGATCTCCAATAGCGCTAGGGACCAGCAGCGAGTCAACAACCCTGCCTCGGCCATGGATAGCCTATTCCTCAAGAAGGACAACCTGCGGGTCTACGAGACTCAGCTGCTGGACTTCATCGAGGATCAGATGTTTAACCTGACCTACGGAGAGGTGGACTGTCAGTTCGAAGTTAAGATGAATTTGGAGATGGATTTGTCCAGAGTGGTGAGCATTCGTTGTTTTATTCCCATCGATCAAGTTATACGTAATCTACCGATAATTTAGTTCACACATTGTTGTTTATACCGAGTAAAGTAAAATGTTTCCGGGGAGAGTTGGGCCTGCAATGGATGGAAGCCGCTGAAGTAAAGGCAGTGGCGTGGTTAGCATGAGTGGCACCCGGTGGCGCACAGATAACGTGGTGTCACCCCCTCCCCTCTTATTAAAGTTAACTTTGAGAAATTCAAAACGTAAATTTTGACTTCTTAAAAACGTAACTCAAAATTACTCATGATTTATTATTATTCCTTAATTATTTATTTATGTACACACAACAATAAAAAACAGAAAAAAAACATACAGATGATTGATCATTTTTCAGATGCTGCTATATTTTTTGTATTCGGGTTTTGTGTTTATCAATTCGTTTGTTACAAAAAAATGAACACTTTTAAAAACACTAACAAAAAATCAACACTTTAAAAAACACTAACACAATAACAACTTTTTCACTAATTCACATCCACCAATAGGTAATAATTCCCTTCACGAGTTCACGTCAATCACAATGTACTAAAGAAGTAAGAATGACACAGGTAACAAGCGAGTAATATTTCAGGGGAATCCCCAACCGAGCAATAGTTAGAGCTAGGAACGAAAATAAAACAACAGAATTTTTGGGGAATCCGTGACCGACCAAGCCATAGACCTATGAAGATATAAATAACAGACCGTGTTCATGTGTAAAATATTTTTGTTGCAATATTCTACCTTCGTAATTTTTTTTCCACGGTCGGGTATCAAGCCCCATTGGGCTCTAGCTATGCCACTGAGTACAGGGAACAGGGAAGGACAGGGGTGTCCGGGGCAGAGGCGTAGCGTGGGGGGGAGGGCGTAGGGGGCGGCCCGCCCCGGGCGGCACTTTTAGGGGGCGGCAAAATTTCTATAAATACTAATAATATCTTGTAAAAATTTAAGCCATTTCATTTCAAATTTTTGTCGCACCTACGATTCCGACCGATTAAAATGAGCACGGAATTTTGCATTGTTTATTCTGTGACGAAACAGGGGAATCCCCTTTTTTTAAATGAATGTATAATTATGTCATCTTGATCACTGTAGTGACTGGCAACACTGTCTGTAGTGAATTGCAAGAATTCCCCTATTTTGTTTTGCGCTTGGATTGTTTATGACAAGTATTCAGTGAGAATGATTGGAGGTCCACGGGCGATGCTTCAACAATTCTAAAAAAATTTCATGGATCCATTATGTGTTCCGATGACTTATCAAACCATCCATGAGTTCCAAGTACAAAATAGGAGGAAAACCATTTTCGTGTTCTGGGTGTAGTACCAATTAAAACCGAAGCCTTGCGTGCAGATGCACTCTAATGTTAAAACCAGTTTCACATTCCGAATAATCTTTCAAGTGAATTAACATACTGACTTGTTTCCAAGAAAATCGTTCTAATATTTCGAATGGGGTTAAAAAATATGTTCCAAGCCATTCTTCAAAATTTGTTATTCGTAGGAAAACCATAAGCATATTATGAGAGTAAAGTAATTAAAGTTGGGGACTCGCAAGCGGTTTCACTCTTAATTAAAAACCAGTTTTGTGTTAAGAATGTAAAATTTCAGTTATGGATTTATCTGATGACACATTTTGAAGGAAAAAATTCTTTAATTCAGAGTTCAGTTATGAAATTCTAGTTGCAGACTAAGTGTGTGCTGCCATTATCAAAGAGAAACCTTTTTCACGTGCTGAGTGTTTTTCATGTGCTGATTTTAAATTTTTATTTTAATCAGTTTTGTGTTCAAAATGTAGTAAATTTCCAGTTGTCGGCTGACACATTTCGAAGGAAAAAATTACCTCATTTGAAGTGCAGTTATTAAATTTTTATCGCAGACTTTATGTAATGCCAGATAAACCATTTTCGTGTTCTGAGTGTAATTTGAATGCACCGCAAACAGATTCAATTAAAACCAGTTTTGTGTTCAGAATATAAAGAAAAATTTTTACGAAAGGATTTTTAAGTTTCCCCCCCCCCCCCCTCTCCGGCGCTTGATGTACCTAAATAAGGGGGCGGCGAAATTTCCCTCCGCCCCGGGTGGCTGACACCCATGCTACGCCACTGGTCCGGGGACGCTTTATCAAAGCGGTGCAATGGGTTCCTAGCCTATAATTAAGAATTTTATTTTTTGGAAAAGGGGCTTACACGAGTTTCAACTCCTCAAATTGAGTAAAAACTCCTAGCAGAGTAACTTCAAATATAGGGGAAATATTTTGCCGCAAGAGGCATGAGGGAACCTCAAATACAGGAGAATTTAGTGCCACAAGAGGCATGAGGTAATGTGAAATATAGGAAAATGTGTCACAAGAGGCAACCTCAAATACAGGGAAATGTTGTGCCGCAAGTGGTATGAGATAATCTCAAATATTGAGGAATGTTGCGCGGCAAAAGGAATAGATACCTCAAACATAGGGGAATTATGTGCGGCAGGAGGAATAGGGTAACCTCAAATACAGGGGAATTATGTGCTGCAAGAAGAATAGGATAACCTCAAACATAGGGGAATGCTATGCTATAAAAGGAATAGTGTAATCTCTGGAGGAATAGAATGTGCTGCGAGAGGAATAGTGTAACCTCAAACATGGGGGAATGTTGTGCAGCAGGAGGAATAAGTGCAGCAGAAGAATTTTTTTTTGGAGAAATGTTTAAAGATAGAGTGGAGTGTGACAAATCAAATTTCGTCACAAATAAATTTGAATTAATAATCTTATGTTATGCAAAAGTCTCGCTGTGTGTATCACAGATAAAGAAAGTGTTGACAGGTGTGTGTCGCAAGGTCAGGAACGGAAGAAGTGCAGGGTTCTAGGAGTTCATAGGGCGCGCCAGCACAAAACAGTCAAGATCGAGACGGGGGACGGAAGAGACACGAGTGGTGGCGCAACACCAAGTACGAGAACCCCGCAAAGCGGCGTAATGCTGGGCAGCGGATGAAAAAGTGAGAGTCAAGACCGAGACAGGGCACAGAAGAGACACGAATGTTAGTGCAACACCGTTCCCCGCCCAGCGGCCTAATGCTGGGCGGTGGATGAAGAAGTTATAGTGAGTTGAAGAATGTAATTCGCAAGATGTGTATTACCCGGCCGGCGACGTAGAGCGGCGATCAGGTCAGTGGCCAACGTACGAAGACAATGGCGCAGACTGGAGAAGAATCGACTCGGCTAGGAGGGCCTGAGCTGCTGAACTGCGGGAACTGCCATCGAGGACCTCAGCCTTAGTAAGGCACCCGCAGAAACTACTAGTGATATAAAGGTAGTTGTGAATTTAATGACAAAATGAACAATGAGAAGCAACCCCGAAACATATGACAACTAAATAAGATTTAGATATAAGTAGATCTAAGTATAATTAAGATTGTGTATACACTTGGCCAAACCTAATTAAATCCCATTAATTTAAAATTTTTACAATTAAAGTCATCTCCCCTTGTCCCAACCCAAGCGGCACGAATTGTTGAGAAGGCAGAGAAGGCAGCTGAGAAAAATAATAATAATATTTGGATGATTTATATTGCGCCATTTTTGTGAAAAATCACCTCAAGGGCGCTGTACAAACTTACAATATATTTTTAAAATCTAGAAAAACTATAAACTAGACAAACAATTAAAAATAACCTATGGTTAAAAATTGCATCCACCGGTTCATCGATCACCCATACAAAAATATATGTACAATGTCTTGACCAATGAACGCGATGCTGCCTAAAAATGTATACATGTTTATTGTCTATAAAGAAATTTAGATAGAGTTTGCACGCAGAGGACATTATTGTGAACGTACGTGTGAAAGCACAGAAGTATGTTATAAAATGTATTTATTTAAATATTCTAAGGTAGCTTCCGGTAACAAGAAGGAATGTTACAGGAGTTTATATAACCAATGATTTTTCTCATTTCCAGGAGAGTGACGATCAATACTTGTACAGGGCTGTGGCGTTCCACGGGGTCAAGTTATTTGATGTCACAACCGGCGGTGTAACCAGCTGCGCCATAGTCGCTTGCACCAACGAAACCCTCGAGTCTTGTGGCGAAAGGTAATTCAAACATAAACATATATTGGATTATATTTGTAGAGGTAACAGATGTTGGGATTCCCTGCGTGTTCTTTCTTGATTGAATAACACTCGGTTTAATTTAGTTACCAAGTTTATTTTTTCAAAAAATAATAACAAAGTAGAATTATTACATCGCGAACTGCGAGCAATCAGTGGGTCACTAGGTTGTAGTGTACAGAACCGAACTGTTGTATTGAACTATGTCTGCCTGACGCCTTTTATAGCACAGCCGACGGCGCTGGTAAGTTCAAGAACTTCTGGTAAATTAGCGTGCACTCATGATGCAACTCGAACCTTCTGGCGCCTTGTTGCGAGGCATATAGGAACAGTCCGGAACTTTCCTAGAGAGGTCGGGTTTTAACGGCCGGCGAACGGTGTACTCTTGATGAGTGTTCGAGGTACGTGTTATACAAAGATTTGTAGGACACCATAATGTTATGAAAGTATGGCGTTGTGTGCTTTTGATAGAGAGCATGAGAAAATAGGTTATTACTGTAGAATTTGTATCTCAGGTGTGGACCTTGAGCAGGCGGCTTTGTGAAGTACTTTGTATGAGGAGGGGTTATCAAATGAAAGAGTATAATAGTGCTTTGAAACAGTTAAATTATTCTATTTATTAACAAGCACAAAACATTATCTTAGTAAGTTTGATGGCTAAACTGTTATATCTGAATGGGCATAATTATGGAGCGGTAGTACCATTTTAATCCAGGGAGTTGATGTGTGGGCGATGCCATGTGTGGGCGATCCCTGCTGCTGCCTTTGGAGATATGCCTTCAGCTCCCTCCGCTGCTGACAAACGCTGAAACGGCAGGCTGAAGCAGCTGACTGGGCTCCAGCCCCGCGGTTTCCCGGCGACGTCCAGTCCCAGGACGGTTGTCAGCCAGCCGACCACGTTGATGACGGCCAATGTCATCCATCCTGGGCCGCATCTCTGCAAGCACCTCTGGCTTCAGGTGTAGTCGGGAGGTCTTAAGTGATGACTGTCTCTGCGGATGCTGGATCTCCGATCCAGAAATAATGTGCTCCCCTGGTACTCCCAGGCCAATTCAGGATTTTAATTGTTGTTGCGATGGTCTTCAGTTTCTGATGCCGCTGTGGCGATTTATGAATGTGGCGAAGTGATTGCTTCGACCAGCCACATGCACTGTGGCCGGAGTCACCTGTGACTCGTCGAGGAATGGCAAGCTCAAGGCCAGTCCTGCCTGAGAACCCTCTGCTCAGATTAACCAACTTGGCAGATAAAAATAACAATATTGCCAATATAATGTTCCAGTACCTAAAGGTACCCATTCACTGAGAACTCTTTTCACTATTATTTCTTGTTACATTATATTTATGTAACATACGTTTCTAGCAATGTCTTTGCAATTCAGTGACAGCGTAGCGCGGGCACTCATATATTGAATTTTTTTAAATAAACCTTCAACATATTGTGATTACAGAAATACAAAATACCAAAAATTAGAAAATAGTTGACAATAAACCCAGCGTGTGAAAATATTCTGGCGTTCAATTATTTTTCCGTAAAATCATAATGCTTAGTTATATTTTCTTAGATCTCAAAGTGAACTGTTATAAGGCCAAAATTCTAACTTTTAACACTTGTTGACAGTCGCATTTTATTCTTGTATACCTAATATTTTATTTACCCATAGTTTTACTTTTACTTAGCGTGTTTTACTTTTGCACTCTGTAACACCATGGTGCATAACTATTTGCAGATATGCCTTTTTTAAATAAATCAATGCTTGAAAAAAAATGCTGTTAATCGTGTCTTAGCCTCGGGGGTGGCTGTTTCATTAGGTCAATGGGTCAGAGACCCCCAAATTATAAGGCTAGAATAGTTTATATAAAAATATTATACGAATTGAAAAAAATTAGTCAAACATATTTTTCAAATGACAAAATGTAGATCGGTAGATCACAAAAAAAATCTTAATATATAAAAATGAATGTTTCTTTGTTTGTCCCGTATGCTTTCCTATACCACTCATTCGATTGCGATGAAACTTTGATGATTTCGCACGCCCGGGATAGTTTCTGTATATAATGGTGAGCTTTAGCGTTATGAAATTTTTATAAAAATTACTTAAGGTGGCGCCTTATTTGAAAAATGTGTGTATTTCATATAATTTAGCTGGTGGAGGAGGGAAGGCAGGAGTGGGAGTCGAATCCGGGAGGGGGGAAACAAAGGAGAGGGGGAGAGTTTGCGGGACTGGGGAAGGCGGGGAAGTTCCAAATGGAAAAACAAAATATATTGTAATTTAAAATAAAACAATAACTTTGTAAACACCACTTTTTATTTTTTATGTACTTAATGCCGACCGGGTTTCGCTACCACCGTAGCTTCTTCAGGGCAGTACAGAACTCTACTAAAATTAAATTACATGTGTTATAGATAATATACATATGGGTTAAAAACAAAATCGGCCGGACTACTCAAGTGGAGGAGGAAGTAGGGGTAAGTGTAGATGGAGCATTGGGTAAGGAAAGGGAATGTTTTTTGTCAATAGGGAACAACTTCAGTATTGGACTATTATTTAAATTTATTTGATTGTGTTACATTGTAACTATTATTTAAATTTATTTGATTGTGTTACATTGTAACAAAACAAAACAACAACAAACAACAAAAAAATTACATTGTAACAAAAAAAAAAAATATTGTGTTTCCAAAATCCGGGATACCTGCTAGTTTTAAATAATTCAATGTTTTTCTTCATTGAATTATTTAATTCCAGTCATTCCATAATTTACTTTCAAATGATCTTATCTGTAAAAATAATTTTGAATATTTTCAGATTCCCAAATCACGAGACCGTGAGACAGTCTTACGGAATCACCGAGATAATCCTGAAGGCCTTCGTGCCCTCCCCAAAATTCAACGACACGGTCAAGGCCTTCGACACGGTGTATTACCCTGTTACCCTCGACACCACCATCATGCCCTTGGGGGTCAAAAACTACAAGTTCCGCCAAGAAGTTTCCAACTCCAAACCATCAGACTATAAAATTCTGACCCTAGAACTGATCAAAGCACAGTATCCTGATTTGCTGACTTTTGGTTTCTTTGGTAGGGCGTTTGAGAAAGATGGCTATGCTGCGACAGGAGGAAGCAGTGTTCCATATAACTCTTCTCTGGCAATACTGTTCTCAGTTTTGATTGCTTTTGTTAACTGGGCTTAATTTTATATATCTAATATTTATTTTAGTCACAGCACAGAAAATCTCTAGAAGCCTAACTTAAAAAAAAAAAATGTATTTTTAAGGAGAAAACACAGATTACAGAAATTACAATTACCAATTCACCTGCATCCTAAAAAATCATAAAAAGTGCAATTTGTCTAAACTTCTAAACGAAGTAGCCAGCAGTAAATTTAAAATATTGTTTCAAAGAGAAGATGAACAACAGTAAACAACGCTTATTTTGTCGATATACTTATTACAATATCTACGTCGAAATTGTTATTGTTTTTTTATAGGAAAACTGCTTTGAATTTTCTACTAAAAGTACTGCATTTATCGAAAAGTATTACTTATACTGGGTTATATATACAGGGTTTTCCAATAAGAGGGGTTATTTTGATATTCAAAGAAAAATGCCATTTTTTAATATAAATGATTGGATGTTTATTTTATTATAAAGAATAAGGTATGCTGTTAATAGCGAAATAACATCAGGCAAATGACTACCACGACCACGCTTACAGGACCATATCCTTTTCATGAAATTTTCCATAACCAAATCGCAGTGGCTGCCCTATGTCCTCGATAGTCTCACGAATTCCATCTTTGAGGTCTTGAATCGATGCTGGGCTGTTAGCGTAGACCTTCTCTTTCACGTGGCCCCAAAGGAAGAAGTCGCAAGGTGTTAAATCACAAGATCTCGGTGGCCAATTGTGATCACCTCTTCGAGAGATAACACGGTCCGGAAACTTTTCCCGTAAAAGATCAATGTTTTCGTTGCTTGTGTGGCACGTAGCGCCGTCTTGTTGAAAGTAAACGTTGTCTAGATCAATACCATCCAATTCCGGCCATAAAAAATCATTAATCATTAATAGCGGGCTATTCAAAATAACACCTCTTATTGGAAAACCCTTTATTTGCATTTTGTACCAGACCAATTGTGAACAACAATAACAACCAGAAACAAATTATGAGGCCAATGAAATTATCTTGGAAAGAGATTATTATTTTCACTCTAAAATAAGGATAAATTTACCTTGCTATGGGCACACCATACACTCCTACAGCACATATATATCAGTTTCTCTCATCAGTGTTCGAACGAAATTATCGTATTAATTTTGAATTCTGTAATGTTTCACAGCGCAACGTCAATTTCTAATTGTACTTCTTTTATTTCTACATGTTACTTTATTGTTTTGAAGTTTTGATTTACAGAAGGCGTATCTCAAAATTTTAGTTTCAATTTACATCATGAGATATGTCACGCATTGTTACTCTATTCATGGAATACTTATTTTATTTAGTAACTCCAACTTATGTCTAGATCACACGTGTCGAGTAGATGGGCGAGACAGTGCTCTCGACCGAGTGCTAGATATACACGTGTCGAGCATTTTTCAGCAATCTTTTCAGCGCTTTTCCTCATAAATTATACCTGTTTCCGAAAATAGCCGCTCACTATACAAGGTTTTAAGGGACGTTACTTGACTTACTTTAACCAGCGATTCCTGACATTATTTGGAGTGGAAAATATAAATGATATTTTGGTCACCAGTGATATTTTTATGTATTTTTTTTACAAAAACCTAAAAAAATGGTAGGCATTGGACAGTTGGAGGCGGATTAAGGGATTAGTCGGCTACTCGGCTGAGTGACCAGTGCCAACATGCGGAAGAAAACAATTTTTAGTAGATATTTTGAAAAAAAAATTCATCAAAAAAGTCACCGAAGACCAAAATTTCACTTACGTTTTGCTCCAAACAAAGCTAGAAATCACTGGTAAGTGGTAAGTCAAGTCCGTTCCTTAACACCCTGTATACACTGCTACCGGGAGATGATAAATCCTAGCAAAGTCTGCTAGGCTTGGATACCGTTTTGCATTTGCTGACCACCACTTGTAAGGGTCTGCTGTCCGATCTAGGTGAACAGTTTTCATGTAAAAATCAATTTTGTTTGATAAATGTAATTGATCTTTTTAATGAAAACTGTTTGCGAAATGTGTTACCGAATATTCGGCATTTCGGCCGAGAGCCCAACCGAATATTCGGTATTCGGCAAAACCACTAATCGTGGAATCTCTAGTTGAAAGCTCCCTGTTAAATGCCAATTCTAAATCCGTTTCAGCTTTTGAACAAATTTTGGTCGGCGGAAGAGGATAACTATCATGTTGTTAAGCTTGTCAGCTTATTACAATTTGAAAGAAAGCTGAAATGCAACTAGAATTGGCGCTTAATGGGGACCTTTCAAATGTCAAAAACAAAAATGGTGTTGGATGGCCATTTGATGACTATGTCACACGTGAATTTCAAAGAAACAACTGGCTTAAGAAATCAAGCATTTTATTTTAATTATCTGGAACCAACATGTTTAACACTTACAATTATTTATTTATTTATCTGTAAAAGCATGGAGAAATATGGTATTTTATGTGATAGAGCTAAATAGACTGTCACCTCTTTGATAAAATGCTTATTCATCATTTCTAAAGTTGTATTTTTCTGGAAAAAATCAACTTTCATCTATTTACCTGTAATACCTGCCTGTACACCATTATAACTTGTATATTTTACACAAAGTTGTTAAATTGTTTCAATTTTATCTATTAACTTTTTACTATTGCAATAAATAATTTACAATAACATACATTTTTATTATTTTCTATGTAGAACAATTTACAATTCGAAGCTTTGAAAGTAGGCAGTTATGGTAAATGTTTAGAAGGCGAAGCTATCAGTGAAATCAGTATTGCTACTTACAATTACTGTATTACACGAATCTATAACGTTTGACCCCATACGATATGCAGTCGGTTTATGGAAAATACGGTATAGGTACCTACTAATCCAAAATATATCTAAATGTCCACGAAGGAGGGTGCGAAGGGGACGTGCCACCGAATAACAAAGGTATAAAACATATTTCCATCCAAATGCATCAAGGATAAAACTACTTGTCTATATACTGTATATGCCAGCATTGTATCAAACGTGTATGCAGTCAAATAACGCAAAACAGCTTTCTGACCGCTGTGGAAGGAAAGAAGCTCTATTTACGTTGCATCCCCTCCCTTCGCCCCTTCAGCTGTCCGTCGAAGCAGAAACTGCCAGCCAATCAACGCGCTCGTTTCAATTCTATCTCTAAATGAACATTTATTTGTGTAATTAATATTAAACTCACGCGAGTCCTGCCAAAGTTAACTCAAATAAAGATATATAGATTAAAAGGCTCGACTCGCGTCCAAACTGTTAAGATAAAATTAAATATGTGAATTTTATCATTAAGTAGCTATGAAGGTTTTTCCACAGTGATGTCGGGCTAAACAGCCGCTGGTTAATATTGTATAATTAATACTGAATTTAATAAAAATGCAAGGAAGAAGTAGTTTACATGAGATGGAGCGGCCAAACGAGTGATATTGCGTACATAAAACAATTTTATCATTTAATTCTCACCCGAGAACACACAAAGCTGTAAAGAAATACACAACATAAAAAGGGGTAACTCTGACAAGGGCACCCCCAACTGTGCACGGCCACGCTTTAGCGTATATATACAGCGCCAAAACCTACCATACAGCAGTCACTCTCGGACTATCACACAAGTCACTCTCGCAGTCGCATCTGAACTTTAATCATTGCCACATCTACTCTGACCGCTTCTTCTTCTTGGACCGCTTCTTCCCTCTTGAACTCTACAACTATTATCGCGTTTGATTTCCGACCTTGCACTTTCCTTGGACTGCCATATTCTTTCTCCTTGGATATCAACTGGATCAGGCCCATCCAGCTCACACCAGCACAGCAGCTCGCCAACTAGAAACCCAGCACCTGTATTTTACAGTCAATATAGAAGACAGCCGTCCGATATAAGTACAAAAAATCGACACTGTAAATAAATTCGTTTGATAACCATACAACTTATTATTTAAGGTATTTTTCAGGGAGAGGATTCGTATTTCTTTACGAATCAGTTATTTTTGTAGCCTAAACTTCTCTGGCCACCCCTACCTCTCCGATACATGAAAATTCAAATAGAAGGAACCGGTTCACTAGTTCTTCAAATTTCTCCGACTACCCCCCCCCCCCCCCCCCCCCCTTAGTTATTAGCTCTTTTTCGGCTATTTTTTGGCTTTATTTTCAAAATCAAGTTGGCGACATTGGTCAGTGTGTCCAGGAGTGCCGGACATATGAACCCATCCCTCCAACTACGATGCAAGGCGATGGGTCCGGCTGGAGAGGCAAACCTCACCCCATGAACTCGGGCACCCCTGCTAAGTCACCAATCGTAGCAAACCACTTGGTAGTACCTCAATTTGGCAGGCCATAGTCTCACTGGCTATGGTCAAATATAGGCAGTTTTAATTCTTGTGCGGTATTATTCACTTTAAAAAGTAGGCCTGAGTACTACACGTGTATTTTGTTTAGTAAAAGTCCTTGAAATCATTTTTAGTATGTGTGACCATGGAAATAATGACTCAACCGTAAAATAAAGGAAGTCAAATATAGTTAATTTTATAGCAAAACTGGTTCAAGAAATTAATTCGTGATTTAACGAACGATTGTAAATAATAACACAAGGTGGAAACTAGTTTGCTAGTTCCACAGTTCCAGTTTGAACCAGTTCGCAAGGAAAAATACTAAATCAACTCTACAATGTTTGCTAACAATCTCAATATTTTTTCCATAATGTTCCGTTATTACAAAAATAATATTCGTTCTTGGGTTCTTGCAATAATTATAGCTAGCTTGGTAACATTTATATATTTATACAACATTGGTTATTATACATGGTGTCCGGAAACTCGTAGTACAAATGAGAACTAATGAATTTACATCACATCACAGCGACCCCAAAAATCTTTTTTGAATTAAAAACTTCTTTAGCACCATTATTTATTTATTTATTAAAAGAAGTTTATACAATATCAATATCACTCTACATAAAAGAATTAAAATTATGGCTTTATGGTGCAGATGTCAAAACACTTTTGCTATAAATTCTATGTTAACCTTAATACATCACTTTTCATTTTAATTCTAACTCATATAACTTTTTTATAACTTATAACTATTGTTAATTGTACTTACTGATGTATGCATTTTTGTTTATATTACCCACGCACAGGCAGTGCCTTTGTGGGTTCCCATCACCTACTTTTTACTTTACGTAGATTTAATTATTCCTAACTTTTGATTTATTTCTTTCTTATATGTGTATTTTGAAATGTTTATAATAATGGGAAAAAATAAAGATTAAAAAAAAAAAAAAAAAAAAAAAATGAACAAAAAAATTGTGTTAATTCATCCGCCATGCTAGGGATGTCCCAGTGTTATGGCGGATGAAGTTTACAGATTGGGTACAGTGTACAGTTATTAACTTATGCAATTCATTTAAGTAGTTTAAGTAACAAATTTAGTAACAAATTAAGTTAGTAATTTAAGTAACACATTCAATTAATTTAAGTTACAAGTTGTATTTATTATATTACAATTCAATTAAAATAGCAAGTTTTACACATCATCGTTACTGAATGTAAGGATCCATTTTGATAATTTTTTTTTAAAGATGTGGGGTTGGGTTTTGGATTTTAGGTTCTCGGGGAGAAGGTTAAATATTTGAGGAGCTAGGTACATGAAATGTCTTTGAGCTGATGTGGTGCGTAGTGTAGGAACATTGTAGTGTCGTTTGGTTATTGTTCTGGTGGTGTAACTGTGATGTAAGAGAGTTTTTTTCTTTTATTTGAACATGAAATGTGTTGACTTGGAACTGTGTGATTTGACACTAAAAAGAGACAAACACATACATCTATAGGATTTAGCGTATAGAGAATGAGATAGACTAATCAGTCACCTCTTTGTGCGGTGCTTCGTAGCCTCCCCACTCTTGTCTACTTTATTTTTCTGAAGGTTTCACTTCTACCTCGTGTGAACTGCACGCTTCCCAGATGTTCATGGAGGGGCGAGTTTCGGCTATGCAGCCCTTATTAGATCCAGGGTGGCAGGAATGAGGGAATGGATAAGCAGCTCTGAAAATATCCTCGTCAAGGAAGCCCGCCTCAGCCCATCATCCAGCATTGATGCACCCTGGAGAAAAATACTGGCTCCTAATGTGGTCACAGAAACCTAAAAGCTTATTATTATTATTATTATTTACTTATTTTCTTTTTGTTACTACTACTATTACGTTGTTATCTTTTCTTTTCATGTACAATCATTCATTCACCTTTTTTTTCTCTCAAATATTTTGTGTATGTATTATATATACCCTTATGGAATGTGTGGGACTGCACTATCCTCCCACATACCGGAATAAACATTTATATTTTTCGACTTTATGTCCGGGTTAAACCTTCCCCATAGGAAAAACTAAACCCTTCCACACACGTTTCCACAAATGATCATCTAGTGCATTGATTCCCAAAGTGGTCCAGGTGGACCCCTAGGGGTCCACGGGAGACCCGACGGGGGTCCACGTACGCGCGATAAATAAATGGGGGTCCACGAACTGGTTTCGTGGACCCCCACTTGCCCCATATCCATATACCATCCCACCCTCCATCTCATATCCCATTTTTTTTTTTTTTTTTTTACATTTTAATACCGCACAAGAGTTCCAACTGCTCCCGTCTGGAGCCAGTGAGACTATGGCATCCCCAATCGGGGTATGTTGTGAGGCTGAAGGTAGTGGGGAGGGGAAGGAGATAGGGAAGAGGAAGGTGGGGAAGTACCTGGCTATTCAGATCTGGTCACTAAACACGGCTAAAGCCATTTCAAGCAACGTTTCAATTCTGACCGACGTCATTACGACCCCTCCATAACAGATAACGGAACGACTGGCGTACAGCGCACGTTGTTGTACCGGTTATGCATGAGATCTTAAAACGCCCAGCTAAGCAAGGAGGGGGGTATAATGCGATATGGGTGTACTGTACTGGGATGGGAACATACCCATACCCCCCCCCGCCCGCCCCTCCTCCCCCCCGTTCCATATCCCATTACGCCCCCTTCGTTGTGGCAAATATAATCTCGAATGCTGGTGCATTTTGCCCCCGTTCGAAAAAGCAGGGGGTCCACCGTGATCAGTAAAATTTTGAAAGTGGTCTACGAGGAAGAAAAGTTTGGGAACCTCTGATCTAGTGAATCTAGTCAATCCACGCTATGCAAGTGTATTATATAAGTATAATAAATACAAAACAATGCAAGAACAACATGTCAACCTGCCAATGGGAAAACAATTCACCGACTCCAGATATTTTCATATCAGAGGGTTTGGCTCAGTAGAACTCCTAACTGGACCGATAAATCCTACTGATCCTTCAATATAAGTATTCAAAAAATCTTTCGTTTATTATAAGAATTGAAAAATATATAAAAAGTTTTTAATGCACGAAGTAATGTGAAACTGAAAAACTTAATACGAAACAATATTATTCAAAAAGTCCACTGTAAAATAGTTAAAACAGGAAGATGAAGATGAAGCTGAATTCTACAAATTATAGTAAGTAAGTAATAAAATACTTACTATAATTTGTAGAATTCAGCAAATTTATCAATAGTACCTTCTTACCGACAAACTTGTACAGGTCACGCATCCCATATTTAAAAACCTTAAGAGGGAATAACCAGACAAAATCGGAAATATGTCATTTTTAAATCAAATTTTAGGCGTATTGACTCTTTTCCACAAAAAATTATAAATTGATTTCTTTTATCTAGTAAAGCTTTGTTTTAAATTTTGAGAAAATATATTTATTTTTATTGCAATAAGGTTTTACGTAGGTCGTTGGCAGATTTGTTAAATTTTCAAACAAAATTTGGCTTTATTCAACATACATTTCAAATCATATAATCATGCAGTAAAATAAATCTATTTTAATTTAATTTATCGTTATATTCGAACCCAAAACTGGTTTATATTAAATCTGTATGCGGAAAATTAAAACTACACTCAAAACATCAAAATGGTTTTACCTTGATTCTACTAGGAAACGAAGGAGAGGAACTTCTGGGGACGAAAAAGGTATGAGGGATGGTGGGAATCTGGAGGTCAATGTGTCCAGAAGTGACGCTCGTATGAATCCATCCCTCCCACTGCGGTGCAAGGTGATGGGTCTCCCTATTCGGCCCACCACGTAGTAGGTGGGCAAACGCATTCGCCCCAATACCTAAACAAACATTAACCAGAATGGCCTTGCTAAATCACTTGGGATGACCTACGGCAGGGGTATCAGTTGAACAACAAATGGTTCCCGGGGCGGCGGTGCCCTTAACCGTCTCCTTAAGGCGCCGTATCCGCGCCCAAAAAGAAGAAATTGAAGAGATATGTAATTACGAATATTGGAGAGAGCGCGCTAATTTTTAAAACCATATAATTGAAGCGAAAATTGTGAAAATGTTTAATAAAACACGACTCGTTTAAAATAGAGCAAAAATCTCGTGGGGATCCTCTGAAAGAGCATTTAAAAAAACACTGTGCATTTTTTCATACATATTACTTCTAAAATAAGTGAAATAAACGTGTTTATAAAAATTTTTGGAGCATACTTTGCAATTTTTTTCCATTGAGGGAATTTTAATATAATTTGCGTTTTGGCGCGGAACACGCTTAAGACAGTATTCTAGTATATGAAAAAAAATGTTTCTTCATATTTCCAAAGTTTAAATATTCAAAAATATCTTCCTAAAGGGATTTTTCGAAATTCGCATTATTTTAAAGTTTATAACCATTTTAATGTCGCGGTTTAGACGGAATCTAAGCAGAATCTGAATAGAACAAAATTTTAAACGCATTTTTCTCAAAATCACTTATTTCGGGACGGTTGAAACGATATTTTAATTTCTACGGAACCAATTTGCTTGAAATTTGATGGAGTTTTCTTTTCCTCTATGGCGAGAACTAAAATATAACAAAATTTCAATATTTGCCATTTTTAAAAAGTTGGGAAAGTAAAAAAAAAACTGTTAAAAAAATATCTTTTTTTTTCAGACAGCTGCCATTTTGGGAAAAATATTTTTTTTTTACTTTTTCTTAGTTCGGACCATAGCCGCATTTGTTTAGATTAAGAATTATTTTTTTTTATATTACTTGGAAGGTTGCAATCGTTTCAACCAGGGCGCGCCATTTTTTTAGACCCCCCACTTCACCCTGTAACTTTTTGAATTTAGAATTTTTTCGTTTGATTTTTTTTTTATGTATTCTTTAATGATTAATCAATATTTAGTAAAATAATGGCTTGTAAAAATATTGTTTTTTTATTACACCTGAAAAAATACTTACAATTCATGCTTCTAGCCTAGAATACCCCTTAATTGAATTGGTGTAGATTCACCAGTTTCCCGATTGTACCAAGAGTTTCCGGACACAGTCTATAATTATTTTTATTAAATAAACGTTTCGTGGTTTAACAAACGTGAATGTAAATAATGATACAATGTTGAAACTAGTTTGCCAGTGCCGCAGATCCAGTTTGAACCAGTTCGCAAGGAAAAATACCAATTAAAATCAAGTCAATGTGTTTTTCATAATGCTCCGTTATTACAAAAACATTATGTATCGCGAGCACGTCAACATTTATGTTATTATTTTATTAAATAAATATGATTAAATTCCATAATAATTGATTTATGATGTTATATCAGCGTGGCGTCGAGTGATTCAATCCAATTACTAATTAAATAATATATTTAATCGTATTTTCCGCTTTTTCCGCTCGTTAAAAAATATCAATTATAACGAGCTTTCCTTTTCATAATGAGTCGTTGAACCAGGGGTCTAGATAAAGCCAAACACTAAGCTTGGACATCGCGCTGAGAAAACCGGGTGGCGTTTTGACCATACAAACGTATTCCCAATTTCCTCTCTGGATTTTGACACTCGCGCAAATATTTTTTAATATATATTAGTTACTTCTTATAGAAGTTAGGAACCTCCAAAAATCGCTAAAATTCTGGTTTGAACTCCATCAATACAGGGCCGTAGCTAGGGGGGGGGGCATTATGGGGCAATGCCCTACCTTAAAATACTTGTGCCCTACTTTAAGAAATACCATCGACTGTGATAATATACTAGCAAACTGTTTGTTCATAGTTTGCAATGATTGGATAAATATGCGGGGATAAAACGGAAAGCACAATGCCAGTTTTGTACAGGCAGCGAGAGGCGTTTAGAAATACGTATGAACTTTTTGCATTTGTAGCGACAATAGGCTGCAGCACTGCTGGGTGCGAATCTACGTTTTCAACATTGATTGACTGCAATCAAAAGGCCTCACAGGTGTCAATGGGTCACAAAAGAATGGCAGACATGGTGTTTCTAGCCTTTGAAAAGAAAAGAACTAAGTCAGTGGATCTAAATGAAGTACCTACTTCGTATTTTTAATGATATGTCGAATCGAAGAATTCGATTGTTTTAAGGAAGGACTTATTATTTTCAATTTAGTTTTTATTCTGTAATTTTAAATTATGTTTGGCCTAATATGAATCTTAATAAACGAAAAGCCATTGATGCTGCAGTTACTTTTCTGAAGTTCATTGTTATCAATAATTACTTTGGGTACAAATACTTATTATCTACCTGGTGAAAGAACACAAGGTAATCCTTTACCATTGTTAAATAATTCAATTTTTTGAACATCCAATCAAGTATTACCTCACACATGTACGACGAAAATCGATTCACCAGATCAGATCAAGTTACATTTTTTCTTGCGCCCTACCTGTAATAACCGCTGCCCTATCTTAAATTCAACTACGGCCCTGCATCAATAAACGTTCATTATACAAGCTAGACAATGTATTAAAAAAAAGCAAAACGTACAGACATAGAGCATTTTCTTCCAATACAGTTGGTAAAATAACCTTAAAAATCGGTCCAGTTTTAGAGGAGAAAAATGTGGAATACAAAGCCTCGATTTTGATGATTTTCTTTAGGTATTATCGCAGAGCAAGAACGACAGTGACGGCAACAATTTGGTAAAATACTCGTACCTTTGTTCAAATTTCTCGATGACCGGATTTCAAATAGCTCGATCGGCTTAGAATAAACATGAATACACTCACAACACAACAAATCTAAAAGAATTTCGATCCTAATTAAAAAAACATATCTTTTCATTCTTCCATATCCAAATTCAGTCTATCTACGAATATCATTCTAGCCACGTCTATGTTATCTTCTTCTTCCTATTCGGATCGGGGACCCATTGCATCTACAAGTCTCCTCCATACGTCCTTGTCAAGACGAACAATCAGCTCAAGAGCTGGTTGTTCATCGTCCATGGCAGTACCATCCTCTCCTCACACAGTTTCTGGAGTTGCCTCGCCCAGCTGTCTGGGGCGGCCCACTGGACGTCTACCCTCTAGAATCGCACTCAGTATTTTCAAAATCATCATCAAAATATTTTTTTTTTTTTTGGTTTTAGGCAATTCACCCTGGAGAGAGTGCTTTGTGCCGGTAATATTTAAAATGGATAAGAAATTTCGGTTAATCATTATCATTAGGTAAGTATTAAGCCGCAGCATTCCGAATTTCTACCGTTTTATAAACATACAAAGAAATAAATTGACTCTCCCTTCTTACCCTTTCCCGTGCGTCCCCCCCCCCCCCCACTCCCTTCCACCTTCCCTGCCTCCCCCCCTCTCGTCTCTTCCCTCTCCACGAACCCCATCTTCCCCCTACCTTTCCTCCCTCCTGCAAAAATATATGAAATCCACACATTTTCATTTATACAAATTTCATTACGCCACATCTTACCAATATATATAGCCTATGTTACTCGCCGATAATGTAGCTTTCTGTTGGTGAAAGAATTTTTAAAATCGGTTCAGTAGTTTCGGAGTCTATTCAATGCAAACAAACAAACAAACAAACAATCAAATCTTTCCTCTTTATAATATTATATTAGTATAGATTTCTCTTGAACACTTCAGATTTTTAAGTTTGTGTAAAAATATCTATACATTTGAAGATAATATTTATACATTTGCTCCGCCGAAACGCAAATTATATTAAATTCCCTCGACAGAAAAAATCGCACAGTATGCTACGAAAATTATCACACGTTTGTTTCAGTTTCTTATTTTACATGTGTGAAAAAAGTCACAGTATTACTTTAAATGCTGTTAAAAACATTTCCACGAGATTTTTGATCATTTTAAATGAGTTAATTACACAATTTCGCAATTTTCGTTTAAATATTATCGTTTTAATATTAGCGCACTCCATCTAACATTTGTATTAACATTTTTTTTTTTTTTTAAAAGAAAGACAAACATTCCCGGGTTACGAATAACCCAACAATGTTTGAAAATCTCCTACTACCACCACAGAAAACCGAAAATGTTGCTTGTGTTGTGATGGAGGACTTAGCCAGTCGAGGAATCGAACACGGGACGCCCGGGTGGGACCCAAACGCGATGCCCACTCAACCACTGACCAGTCAAATTATATACTGACATATCTCCCAATTCTTCTTATTTTTGAGCGCAAGAAGATTTGGATGGGCCGCAACTCCTAAGAACTAAATGTTTACTTTCACTGTAAACTATTTTAAATTTCGAGTATCTTGTCAACTTTATTATTTTTGTTTTTTGAACAATATATGAGATTAACTCTAATAGTGCAATTGTATAATCAATAAATAACCTTGTTATTCACATGTTCCGACCTTTCAAAAATAATATTGAATCATTGTAAACACTGAGAAACAGTTCGGTAATATAATTTCCCCTTCGACGAGATGCAATTATTTAAACTTGTGATAGTATATATGCATATAAAATACAACGTTCAAAAGAAAGTGAGCTTTGCGAAGGCATCGGTGGCTTTGCGCAGTGTGCGTGTATATTATACTGCAAAGGTATATAATCATTATCATAAAGCTGAACCAATTTGTCTAGTCAATATTTCTGGTTCATACTAGTTTCCGTTTCGCGGCAACGATTTAATTTCCGGAAGGGGAGGTGCGGGTAAAGTCGAACCATTTTTATTCAATTAACTGTTTAATTTTTCTCTTGGAAAAATATTTCACATAAAAGTTCTATCATAGAGTTGAAATAAGCAAAAATAATCTTGGGGTGTTCGGAAAGAAAATTACGTTTTCAAAACACAAAGCAAATGAGAACATATTATTTATCGACTGTGTTTACTTTATCGATACTGATCGATAGTACGCATTAGGCAGATTCAACGCTACGGTTAAATCTTGGCTCTGCCATTGGTGGAAAGCAGAACAAAATAAGCCGTCAGGATCATGGCTTCACGGAACAAATTTCATAAGATTATTATTAAGTTCTGCAAGCTTTTTCATTTCGTTCAAGGCATATGTCATGTCATGTAAATGTGGCACATTCACCGAACTGTGATTATGCCACATTGAGACGACTTGTTTATATGATTTTATTTACCTGAACGCAGTTTTTATTTATTTCTAAGACGGGAAGTGCTTCACACAATTGATTTTATGATTCTCGGAATGTATTAAAAAAATCTTGTGATGTGTGCATGAAAGGGGATGCTTGCAGATGTTATAATATAAAGGTGTGAATGCGTGTCTCGTCCTTTACGGTCGTAAGTCTGTTCCTGAATAAATAATTTACTCCTCATTTGAAAACTTACATTTGGCGCAGCCGGTAGGATATTGGATATATCATATAGATGTATCATACAGGATACAGATATATCACGCGAATAAAAATAATGTGGGGGGAGGAAAAATATAATATAAAAACTTAAATATTAAGTTATTCCAAAAATAAATAAAAATATTCATCTTAGACTTGAAGCAAAGGCAATAGATGTCTCACATTAAAATAAAAATGGATGTATTTATCCAAGACACTATCTAGATCGAATTTAGTTCAGGAAAAATCTTGCAATCGTTCATAAAGATAGCATCCAATAAATTTATGAAAATAAAGATAATTTTGGTGGTTCTTTTTTATTTATTTACACCCTTTTTAGGAGCTCTTAAAAATATGGACAGTAAAAAATATTTTATTGTACATAACTGAACTTCTTTAGTAACAATATTTTGTATTTGTTTAGTGACAAATTGAAGATGTTCGTCGACTTGGTATAATTATTTCCCTCCATTGATATTCTGTAGATGTATAATACGTATGGCAGTTAGTCCGAGAATTTCTGCACTGAAATAAATCCCGACTTCTGGTGGTCGAAGTATGATACGGTTAAATATGAACGAACGGGTCGAATTAGCCCAGTGGCAAGGATAAGATCCTGGGTTAAATTATTTTTCTGATTTTTCTAATTTTAGTATGAGTGAAGCTTCAATTGTCTTCAAATGTCTTCAGTGATAAAAAAGTTTTTTTTATTAAATTTACAATAAAAATACAAATGTATTTTTATTTTGCGAATATTATTTATGTTCTAACACACTTAAGAGTGACTACGCTCTTACTTTCATTATTGTAGGATTTATTAATTATTTTTTGTAAATATATACCCATTCAATAAAACAACACAAAACACAACAAAATAATCCACCGAGTAGCCCGAACTTCCTCAAATACACAAATAAGGAGTTTTGTGCGCTTACTTGGCAACACCGATCTACCCAGTGTTTTGATAAACCTATAATCACAATTTTATTGCCCAATCGTGTTCAAAAGTCGTGAAACCGGGTGCCGGGACCGAGTTCGTTCAATCATTTGTGAATATTCCATCTGCGGAGATAGTTGCTTCAACGATCAATCTTTTCATTAATAAATTTACATGAATTTTTAACTTTCAAACCGTTCGATATTGTTGACATCCGTTCGTAACATTTCATTTCAAAATGCCGCCAATATCGATCTCCGAGGAGGTGAATCAATAGTTTATTATACTAATTTGAATAAGTTTAAATTGATTTTGTGGTTATTTTTATTTTATTTCAATGTTTTAAGTCTTGAAAATGTTTTGACATTTATGTAATAAGGTTCTGACAGCTGCTGTCATTTTAGGCGCCAAAACGTTCCTTGCGAATCGCCCTGATTGGTCAGAGTACTTTCGCGGCGGAAGTTTTCAAACTGCTCAAGAAAGATGGACACAAAATTGTGGGAGTTTTTACTGTTTTGGACAAAGGAAATAGGGAAGATCCTTTAGGTAAGACATTATTGCTAAAATTTACTTATAATTATCGTATTATTTAGCAGTTAATAAAACTTACATTGATAATTTATGTATTTATCTTTTTAGAGCGTAATGTATAGGTACCTACCTACTTACTAGTAAAAAAACCTAGATTATCAAATTTCTTTTTGTAATGAAAAAATTTAAATATTTTTTTTTGATTTCAAGTAAGAAATCAAATTTAATAATGCTATTTAGTGTGATTTTTATGACACTTTTTGGCATTCTATGCATTCTATTCCACTTTGAGCTGACTTATTTATACGTATACATAATATATGATTTTATTTACCCCTCTCCTACTTTCATTTGTATGTTTTTAAAATGGTTTAAATTTTTTCGGTAAAACAGAATTAATTAAAAAATCATTAAATAATCCATAAGCCGCCGCAATTTTTGCACAGATTATGGAAATCACACTTCATTTCAACAATTAATACAAGAAACAATTATTTACGTACACAAAATAGGTTATTAGGTTCTTAGTTTGGGTAAACTAATAATTCATGTATTTAGTTTGAAACGAAACTTCACAAATTTCAAATCCATACAAAAAAATGGTGGCAATAAAGATGTTTTATATCGGAAAAATCGAATTTTAATGCATATTTTTCCGTCTATCCCTTCTGAAACCGATCTTTCTTTTGGTAATTAAGGGGGTATTCTAGTCTAGAAGCATAATTTGTAGGTATTTTTTCAGGTCCAATTAAAAAAAACATAATATTTTTACAAGCCATTATTTTACCAAATATTGTTTATACATTAAAAAAAACAAAATCAAACGAAAAAATTCAAAAAGTTACAGGGTGGGTCTCAAAAAAAAGGCGCGCCCTGGTTGACACGATTGCAACCCTCCTAGTAATCTAAAAAAAAAAAAAAATTAATTCTTAATTCAAACAAATGTGGCTATGGCCCGAACGAAGAAAATGTCAAAAAATTATTTTTCGCAAAATGAAATAAAAAAAAAACATTTTTTTACCAGTTTTTTTTACTTTCCGAATTTTTTAAAAATAGTAAAAATTTAAATTTTGTTAGTTTTAGTTCCAGCCATAGAGGAATGTATAGAGAAGGCTCACACCAAATTTCAAGCAAATTAGTTTCGTAGAATTTGAGATATTGTGTCCTATCGTCTCGAAAAAAGTGATTTTGAGAAAAGTGCGTTTAAAATTTTGTTCTATTCAGATTCTGGTTAGATTCTGTCTAAACCGCAACATTAAAATGATTATAACTTTTAAATAATTTGTTTTTTCTAAATGTTAAAATTAACACAAACATAAATACATTAATAAATAAGTCATATCAATGTGGCACAACCATAGTTTGATAATGGCCTTGAATGCCGAAACAGCTATCAAAAAAATAAAAAACTTAAAAAAATGCTTGCAGAACTTAATAACATCAAGTTTGATTTAAGTAATTTAAATATTAAAAAAATAAAAATAATTTTTAAATTAACAATTTGATTAGGTATCTATTTGGATACTATAATTTCCTTTGTTCGGAGAATACGCATTTAAAAAGCAGGTACCTGCTTACAATTTATAATAATTATTACAGTAAATTTATTTTTGTGCCGTTCCGTATTTGAAATTGAGAAAAAATCTTTTAAGTTTATTCTTTCTTTATTCTAATGTTTTAGGAAGTAATAAATTATTAATTATAATTGGGAATAAGGAATGGTTTACCTAATAATTACCAATTATAATTTATAGTTGTATTGATAAAAACCTTGGTCAAAGTAGCCTTTGAGGTTGCCTTTCACTTTTATTGTACCTATGTAATTTCAAATACGTTACGTCTAATGAAAATTTACCATTCAGCTTACACTAGCTCAGACTCGTGAAAAATCACGGGGTAATCTTAATTCTTGACAAATCAGTTCCAATTTTGAAAATGCCTTAAATAATTTTCTGTCAAAAATATTATACATATAATATGTAGATAATTTATCTCTTGTCCCAATTCTTAAAACAAACCAATTTTGAATTTGACATTTAAATTCAAAGCAAATCGTGAGTTCTAGATTTCATTGAACCAGAGTTACGTAGGACAGACACACAACCAAAATTGGTATTTTTGAATATTGTAGACCCATGAAAAATCACAGTATGGTCTGAATTCTTGAAAAATCAGTTCCAATTTTGAAAATAATAATTAAAATAATTTTATGTTAAAATTTTATATTAAATATTAGGTAGGTACCTACTTTATCGCTTGTCGGAATTCTTCACGCAATCAGTTCCAATTTTGAAAATGACTTAAATTCAAAGCAAATCTGAGTTCATTGAATCATGCAGAGCCACACACCCGAAATTAGTATTATTGATTGTTATTTTTTATGCATTTTGAAAAGGGAGTCTTTGTAAAATGATTGCTTGGATCGAATTTTTAAAATTTTTTATTACCATTAAACTTTCTCTATAATGTTGTGGTAAAAGTATTTTGAGTTTGCACCCCGGCATTGCGGCTTCAATCCTCTGCTAGCTGTATAGCTATCTGCTCCATCATTGCACAATCAAACACTCTGTTAATTAAAAAAAATATTTGTTACATGGTTTTTTATTAGAAAATTTAACCTTTTTTTTATTATTTTTAAGCTACCATCGCTGCAGCCAATGGGACCCCTGTTTTCAAAGTAAAAGCCTGGAGAATAAAGGGGCAAGCCATCCCACAAGTTGTAGCTGACTACAAATCTGTAAGTTTTCTTTTATATACTCAATAACACCCCGGTGAATGCCTTCCATTCAGAAGAATTGAAACGCAACTTGAAATGGCCTTAGCCGTGTTTGGTGACCAGATTTGTCACCCATCTCTTTTTCTTCCCAACTCCCTTTCAGTGTTGGCAACTCGAATTTTGAAAGAGAACCAGACCCCACCCGAAAAGCTTAAAAAGAGCTAAAAAAGAGCTAAAAAGAGCTAAAATCTTGTATAGCCTAAGTTGGACCAATTAATTATTGAGCTAAGAAGCTAAACCACTTTAAAATCTAAAGCCTCAATTACATAGAGCGATTTTACAAGCTATTATCTGGGAAATTCACTATCTGTTAGTAAACTCGCTCAGTGTCATCGTATTACTTGCTAACTAGCAGATTGTGGACAATCTACGAAAAAAGTTGAAAGGTGGTCAACTTTACTCGCTACTCACTGGTGTTTGCCTAAAGATGGCAGCCCACCAACAGCTGATTTCGTCAGGATTAGTTCGGGCGAGAGCCGTTATTGTCTAGAATTCAAGTTTTCTACAAAATGTCGACAGAGTTGCATGGCGCCGGAGTTGCTATTTTAGCTGCTACTGTTGCTACTGAGCGAGTAGACAGTTTTGTGTGTCATCTTGGCAATCTCACTCGCCGATTCACCCGCTTTTAAACTTATCAGCTAGTAGCTTGTAAACTAGCTTAATGTAAAGTAGCTGAGTTGGCAACACTGCTCCCTCCACCTCACAATATACCCCATTTGAGTATACCAGTTCTACTGGCTTCTGGCAGTTGGGACTCTTGCGTGGTAATATAAAAAGAAAACATTCCCTTTAGAAGGAGCTTAAACCGGATTAGCACCACAAAATTCAACCAATGCACTTGAATCTCTTGTTTGAGAAATCTATTTACCGATTTTATTATCATTGTTAAAAATTGTTTAATTTGCACTGCGTACGCCGGGATTTTATCTATAGTTGATTTTACGGAGTGAATTTATTAAAAAATGTAAACATTATTTTCCATTCAATATTAGTCTATATGAATTTGCAAAATCATCATGGCCTTGATAACATTATCAGTACCGGTCTTTTCTAAAGAGCTTTTCTCCAGAGAACTCGCGCAAAAAAATCTAAAAAAATAAGACAAACTTGTACATTAATTTTACCAAACTTTAAACAGAACGGCATTCAAATTCTGTGATACAAAATCCACCCGTCAGAATGATACTCGTACTGCCTTCTTAGGCACTCGCTCTTGCGAGTCCGAAATGAATCCATAACCCCACAGGTGCGTTATAAATATCAGCACCTATGGGATCTTTCGTTATGTTTCTTAGGTTCATACAAAACTTACTAGTGGGGCCAGAGTGGTAAATCTGCAAAACTAGGGAATCTATCAGCTGACTGAGTGCGCAGCACCTATGAGATTTGTCAACACCTTTGTTTGGAATAGTATGTTGCAAGAATTATAGATTTTTTTTGCTTTAACAACTTTTAAGTTAATTACTGATTTAATCATTGTTTTTATTTGAAACATTGAATTTCCGAATTGTTTATTATTGCTGAGTCGCTATTCTATGGTGCAGTGATATGATGAAATTCTTAGATCTGGAAAAAAGAATACAATACCAAGGAAAAGACAAACACAGAATTTTTTTATATATCTGGAAGAATTTTTTCATCCCTTTTTAAACTTGAGGTTTCGTCACTTCATTTGGACAGGGTTCCAACTGACATTTTTTTCAAAAATGACCTTTGAATGCCAAAGCATTTCTTTTGCTCATTTCTATCCCCAAAATAATTTATATTTTCGTAGATATTTGTATGACAAAGTTCTAACATCAAGCATTTTAAATAATCATTCATTTTACAAGGTTCTAAATCACCTACACTCTCTCTTTTGTTTGTATCTGACAGTTGATTGTTATTACGAGGCGCATTACGGTTCGCCACTTTGGTTGGATAGGGTTCTAACTACGCCTTACCATGTTTTAAGGTTTCAAAGTTTGCAAAGATGAACTTTCATAAACCATTTAACAATTTTAGTTAAAGTATTTTAGTTTATCATATTTTAACTGAAAATATTTAAATAGGACGTGTCCCTAGCTTGGAATTGCATTAGGGAAATATAATTAAAACCTTGTGCAATGAATTATTTTGCCCTAGCTGGTTGCATATCGTCGCAGGAAAGCAATACTGCTGTAACCGCCACTACCTATGAAAATACTTTTCAAATACCATTTTGCAGAGATTTTTTTTCTGCGTCGATCTATCTGGGTCCCGTGACTCTACGACGATAAATAACAACTGTACGACGTTAGAAAAACTAGCCGTTTTGTCAATAATATGTTTTTATGGTTCTATTTGCATGTTTGGTATGTTCTAAAATGGTAAGTATACGTCCTATTTACATATTTTCATTTGAAATATGTTCAATTAAGGGGAGGGGTAAGGTTTTAAAGGCGAAAAAAGGCATATTTTCATGATTTTTTTTGGAAATATGAATAATGTTGGCTTATTTATTTTATATATACGTTATAGTACGACATCTGCAGTATCTTTGAAAAAAATTTTAATTAAAAATATTAATAAATAAGTTTGTGAGAGCGAATCTCCGGAGGCGCCTCGAAAAAAAGTTGTTATGCGGTGAACATCATAACTCGTTAACAGATCATTTGAAACAAAAAAAGTTGAAATGCTTTTAAAAGGTGATATGCGGGATATAGGTAGTGACGAAGCGTTTTTTTTTTTTTGCAGCATGTTGAAGTCAAAAATGAGATTTTTGCTAAAATTTTTGGTGAATTTGTTATTATAAAATGGTAAAAAAAAAATTCTTCGTCACTACCTGTTATGTGTAGAAATAGTGTACAAAATTTCAAAAGTATTGGTCAAGTAGATTTTGAGTTATAATGTTCACGAACTTTAAAAATTTGTTTGCGAGAAAATCGATTAAAAGTTTTTTTATACTCGAAATATATTTGAATCGAGCAAGAAGGCCGGTCGCTTGAAACGCTGTATCTTCATTAGTTTTGCTCTGATTTACTTGAAATTTTGACACAATACTCTCGACATGTTGTACATTTAGAAAAAAAATTAATTTCAAAAATGAGTTTTAAAACCTCACCCCCCCCTTAAAATAAGTTACACAAGGTTCAACCTCAAAGTGGTAAATAGATAATGAGAAATCGTTTTTAAAAATTTGAAACCCCGTGTCTCAGAACAAGGCGAAGTGAAGTTAGAACCCTATCCAAATAAAGTGACGGTATGTCACGCACGTCCACCGCTTGTACAAGATATTCTTAGATCTGAAATTGACGCAGGTCATAAATATATAATTGGAAACACTTATTTTGTGGATGCATTATTCGTGGTTGGAAAACTATGGATGATTTTGTTTGTATTGATAAACAAACAAAGCTAGTTTATAGCAGTTGACCTGATCTCTATAAATTATATTATTATCGCGTTTGAACCTCTTATCATTTTTGGTTCAAATCTTCAGGCCGACGCTCTTTAACAGTTTCTATGTAGTATTAATTAGTTGGATTCAGAAGTAAACTCAATAAATATTTGTAAATGCATAAATTCTCTAAAACAATTGTTTTTTTTCAATTTTTGTTGGAATAAATTTTGAAGATTATACACATCAATGTAATATATCACAAGAGTCCCAACTGCTCCCATCTGGAGCCGTGAGACTATGTCATCTGCAAATTGGGGTATGTTGTGAGGTTGAAGGTAGTGGGGAGAAGAAGGAGATAGGGAGGAGGAAGGTGGGGAAGTACCTGGCTATTCAGATCTAGCCACCAACCACGGCTAAAGCCGTATCAAGCAACGTTTCAATTCTGAGTGGTTTTTTAATTTTTTATGTGAGTGCTGCACAAGAGCCCCAACTGCTCCCGTCTGGAGCCAGTAAGAGTATGCCATCTCCGAATTGGGGTATGTTGTGAGGTTGAAGGTAGTGGGGAGGAGAAGGAGATAGGGAGGAGGAAGGTTGGGAAGTACCTGGCTATCCAGATCTAGCCACCAAACACGGCTAAAGCCTTTTCAAGCATGGTGGTTCTTAATGGTGGTCTTACACCTGGGTAAAACTTAATGGTCGCAACCGGGATTCAAAACCAGGATCTCTTGTCTTACCGGAACAGACACCTTGACCGGCTCGGCCATTGAGACCTCTTTTTTAAGTCATTTTGTTGATTTCATTTTCTCATACTCTTGATAATTAACAATATTATTTTCCACCAATTTTTCCAATATTTTTGGCCGCTACGTTTTTAAATGATTATAAAGTTCTAAAGAATTGTTTTTAAACTAAATAGTGTCTCAGATAAACATATCCGATGTTATTGAAGTGAAATCATCATTGTGATTTGAAACTCGATGAAACGAAAAATAGCGACACTAAAAAAAAGACAAACACATACATTTATAGGATTTAGTATGCGAGAGAAAGAGATGGCATAATGGGTCTATTTATGTGCGGTGCTTCGTAGCTTCCCCACTCTTGTCTACTTTAGTTTTCTGGAGGTTTCACTTTTACCGCTTGTCAATTGCAGTCTGATTTTTTTTTATATGGGACACCTATTGACCTTTTCTAAATTTCTAAATGAAAAAATATTTTTCTGTGTCCTGTTCTTTTTCATTTTTGATTTAGATTTATTAGTATTATCTTCTTTGCAAAGCACTCTTTTTAGAGTGAATTGCCTATTAAAAAAGCATTATCTTCTTCTTCAGTGACATTGTTTTTACTTACCAAATGTTTTTTGTTATTTATTATGTTATTACATCATTAAAGCAGTTTCTTTTATCATTGTGTTACCAAATTAAGGTGTTTTTGTCCCCAAACATTTAACCTTTATTATCTTATCAAAAGATGATAATTAAAAAAAAATAGTTTAACAATTTAAAATTTTATTTAATTCAACATACAAACTTTTTCAAACAGTTTCATGTACAATGCTGTATCTCCGTCAATTTCACGAATTTCTTTAAAACATTTAGTGAGAGCATTTTCAACAAATGCATCTTTCAGAAAATTAAATTAAAAAAAAAGTGACTTTTATTTTTCCACAGTGGAGGGGTGCCTTAACACCACCAAGATTTTAACTGTTTGAATGCTAATCGTTGATTATTCGACGAACGAATATCTATCATAAATTGGGTGTCATCGATACATCGTATTGCTTTTCGCTTCTTTCAATAAATAGCAACAAAAAAATGACCAGGTTGCAGTTTACCTCAGCCATAATAGAAGAACTCGAAGATGGCGAAAAAAAAATCTTCAGATGCATCATCCTCTTTAACAAAAATTTTTGAAAAACTTCCGGGGACTAAATTGCGCTGCTGCGTCGTGTGCAGCAATAAAGGCGGCAATGGATTAAAGAGTTCTTCTTTGATTAAATGAAGTCATTATGAGCGAAACTCAATCGAAAATCTGGAAACAGAAAAATCAGAAAAAGATATTTACACCTCTGGGACTCGAACCCAGGACCTCTCTACTTTCCGGGTGGGTGCTCTTATCCACTGAGCTAAGGTGCCGATATCCAATTCGGTCACCTTTAACTGTACCATACTTCAACTAAGAACCACCCATACTATCTTCATTTTTCTTAACGCATATTTTTATTGGCTGCCATTGTAAAAGTTTTAGGACTAGGGCAATTAAAAGTATTTTTCGATTATCTATCGATTTATTATACTATTTTCAATAAACAAATCACCACCGACAACTATGAGTATTTCAGATAAAACGGGCAAATTATATCACACAAAAATATGGTTGTTCTCATTGCGAGGTAAAACAATAGAAGACGCTGAAAATTTTACTTTTACACAAACAACTGAAAAAACTCTATTCATTTGTTTTGTTTGAATAGAACAAATAATTCATTTGAAATGCTTGAAAATAAGTACCTACTGGCCTTCCATAATACTAATCAAATCGTTCCTACTTGGTTTGGTACTAACCTATCATAAAACCAAACATAACTCCGGGCCAAAATAGAGCAGATATTTTCAAAAGCAAAATATCGAATTCTATTTTTCTGTTAAAAAATAAAGAAACAAAGTTATACAAACTTAATTGTGAAATTAAAATTACTGGCCTTCAAACCAAATTCATTCTAAAATTAATCACTAACATATAGTAATAATATAACCAAGATAATCTCAACAAAAAATATAGTGCAAAGAGACACAACAATTAACACATAATAAAAAATAAAACATATAGCAGGGACAAAACACTACAGGTAGTAGCGGGTTCCTGGTCATCCTTCTTAAGGGTTATTTTTTATTCACACAGTCCATATACTGCATTTTGGTATTTTTTTTTTTCTTTTCTTAATAATTAGTCTCTTCGGATGTAATTCACTTGTAATTATATTCACAGCTATAATTCACAGTCTATCTTCACTTTATAAACCGATTTTAATTTCACTCCAAAGTGTTTTTATTGCTTTTCACTTCTTAGGCTCACAAAGCCTTTTTTAGAAATCTGTTTTAGAGTTGCTTTGACCAGTGCTTTGACCAGTGTCTGGTCCGTTGAGAGGGGGCGTTGTCATCTTCAGTTCATCATTATCGTCTATTGGTAATAGACACAGCTTTGAGATTGCCCTCTGAGTAGTTCCATGAGATGCTTTTATAGTTGCTACACGGACCCTCCCATCAGCTCCTGGGTGCACTGCAGTTACCCGTCCGAGTTTCCACACACAGGGGGGTAGATTGTCCTCCATCAGGACTACCATGTCGCCAGATTTCAGCTGCGTATGAAATCCGCTGGTCCACTTCGTTCTGCCTTGGAGTTGAGTCAGGTATTCTTTGCTCCACCTCGACCAAAAAGATTGTATGAGCAAAGACAATTTTTGATAATTATTCAATCTGTTGAATGAAATGTTCTGTAGGTTTTGCTCTGGAATTGCTGCTAAGCTTTCACCAACGAGAAAGTGACCAGGACTGAGAGGATTAAGGTCATTTGGATCGGGAGACAAAGGAGTGAGAGGTCTAGAATTTAAACAAGATTCAATCTGACACAAAACAGTATTAAATTCCTCATAGATTAGTGATGAGTTACTCGCTACTCGTTTCAAATGATATTTGAGTGATTTCACTCCGGCTTCCCACAGGCCTCCAAAATGAGGCGCTCTTGGTGGAATGAACTGCCATTGTATTGCAAGTTTTGATAATGATTTTTCGATTTCATCACCAGAACTAGACAAAAATTGATAAATTTCTTTTAACTCATTGTTCGCGTCATCCTTGAAATTAGACGCATTATCAGAAAATAATTTGCTCGGACTTCCACGGCGAGCAATAAAACGTTTTAGCGCGTTTATAAAACTTTCTGTATTCAAAGACAGTACAAGTTATAAGTGCACGGCCTTTGACACCATGCATACAAATAAACATATATGAGCTTTTACTTTACTAGTTTTTCTGTGAATACCCGATTTTATCATACATCGTAATCGATACCAGTCATCTTAAAGGGTTTACATTCCGTTATCCTTTCCGCTGGAAGGTCTGCCATCATTTGCTGCATCGGCTTCGGATTTGATCTATAACATACTATACATTTTCTGATTATCTTTTTCACTACGTTTTTCCCCATTATCGGCCAGAACTTCAATCTGATTATTGCCAATAAAGTCTGAGTGCCCGAATGCAAATGTAAATAATGAAAATTTTTTATAATTAGATCTGTTAAATTATGATGTGATGGTAACAAGATCGGATGTTGTTTATTTATTGACAGCAATTTTCCCTTGGAAAGCCTGCCGCCTACGCGAAATAAATCATTATGTAAATAAGGATTTAGTGAACGTAGATTACTACCTCTGAATACATCCTTGCCCGACTGCAAGGCTCGTATCTCCTCTCTGAAGGAATATGCTTGCGCTCGGGAAATTAAAACATTTAAAGAGTCATCTAATTCACTTACTTTCAATTGACCATAACGCCGTAGCGATGGGTTCCTACAATTAAACAAAAATCTAAGTAAATAATCTGTTACTCTTTGTAATTTGGTTAGACATGAGTACCTCGTAAAAATGTCCCAATCTTGTGTTACTGTTGCCAATAATACAATTTTTGTTTTCACCTCAGGTGGATCAGGTGGATCACCATCAGGAGATTCACCGCATGGCCAACTAGATTCTTCAAGCGTTGGCCAAGGGGGCTCGTGCCACCAAGTTTTGTATGTCAATATTTGAGAAGTTCTAATACCTCTGGATAACACATCCGCAGCATTATATTCTGATTTCAAATGCTTCCATTGTGCAGATTGGCTTGATTCTTGAATTTCGGCCACTCTATTGGCAACAGAGGTGTTCCATCTTGCAGATTTTTTTTTTTTTTTTACATTAACTCCACACAGGAGGCCCTGAGGAAAAAATAATTTCCCTCAGGGCCTATGTCATCTTTGAGGATGCTGTGTGGAGGGTGTTTTTGAGGAGAGGAAGGAGTGAACATGGGTCTTGAAGAGACCCATATTGTAGGAGGGAGGAAACACAGAGGCCGGCAAATCGTTCCACAGCCGAGCTGTTGAACTCAAGAACGAGTCGTAGAAACGACCCGTTCTCATGTGACTAATGTCAACCGTGTACAAATGTTGAGCGCGCGTTTGGCGTGTTTCCCGACTATGCACCGGTGCAGAGGGGATCAATGACGCTAGTTCCTCGGAGCATCTTCCATTGTAATATCGGTAGAACAAGGACAGCATTCCCACCTGGCGCCTGTGCTCTAAAGATTGCAATCCGTTAGTTAAATTAGGAGAATCTATCAAACGGACCGCCCGTTTCTGCACAGAGTCAAGGGTTTTTTTCAGGTATTTTGGGGCTCCAGACCAGAGGTGGCTGCCAAATTCAACCGTGGGGCGCACTTGCGATTTGTACAGGGCTAGCAGTTGTGTACTATTAAAGTATCTGCGTGCCCTGTACAGTATGCCCAGTTTCTGAGAGGCTAACTTAACAGAACTGAGCAGATTGTCCCTTGACCCAACACAAGACTATCTGTGAGTCACACCAGTAAGTAGTAGATACCTCTGGCATACCAATAGCTTCCTTCACATAATTAATTAATTTTACTAACAATATAGCTCCACACAATTCTAGTTTAGGTAGAGATGTGTTTTTTAAGGGCGCCACCCTTGATTTAGAAATTATTAAATTGGAGTGGTTCCCACCCGAAGCATCGGTGGAGACCATGTCTACGCAGGTCGCGTAGGCCTTTTCCGATGCGTCACAAAATCCATGCAAGTGTAAATTCACATAATTTTGACAAATGATTTTCATAGGTACCTTCAAATTAATTATCTGCGGCAATTCACCTATATAAGCTCACCAAACATTCAAAATGTCAGGGGGAATATCCTCGTCTCACTGAGTTTTGCTCTGCCACAGACGTTGCATTAATAGCTTCGCTATTACTGTTAACGCGTACTGGTGTCTTCTGAAAAATAATAATTGAGCGCATAAATCCTTTGGTAAAACCGGCCCTACCATGAGGGTGTCATTTAAAGAAATTCCAGTAGATGATTTTGATGATCCGTCAAATACCACACAAGTCTTGGTGGTTGTACTAGAATCCTTGAAAACCGCATGATGCGGTAAATAATAATTAATTTTATTCGGAGACGGCGCTTCACACCGTGTCCTGCGTACTAAATCCTGGTGTTCTTGCATACATTCTGTGTAATTTTGCATTGTTATAGGATTTAAGGTAAACTTCCTCTGAAGATTGCAGAGTTTCTTTTCTGCCACAGGCAGTGTTTCACCCAACTGCTTAATACAGGGGCGCTGCGGTAATCTTACCGTGAAACGACCCTCGTCGTTTCTTCGATGCATGTCCTTGAAGTTTTCTTCACACGCTTGCTCCTCATGATTCCTGAGTTTCCGAGATTCCGAGATTCCGAGATTCCGAGATTCTGAGATTCCTGAGATTCCTTCACCCGCTTCCTGAGTTTTATTGGAATTAATTCCTCCAACTTCCAGAAATTTTCATTTTGTTTAGGGATTGAATTTAACGAAAGATGACAAAATTTTACAGGCCTTTTCATTTTTGCAGCAAAGATAGGTCCTGACACCAGCCATCCGAATTCAGTCCTCTCTAGTATGGGCCCTGAATCTCCAATCCTGAGTTGATCTTGCCGCATTATTTCCCAGAATGTATCAGCTCCAATCAGCATGTCTATGGGGCTGGTTTCATTGAAACTAGGATCAGCTAGCTGCAGACCATTTGGAATGCCAGCATCTTTTTTCTGGAAAGAAATTTGCGGCAGATTACTGGATACTTCTCGTAAAACGAGGCATTCAATCTCCTTTTCATAAGAGGAATAGCTCGAAAATATTGTCAAATCTACAGTATTTTTAATATGTAAAACTTTATTTGGAATTCCCGTAATCGGTATATTAATCCTTTTAAACTTTAATTGTAATCTTGTTGCAAAATTCTCACTAATAAAGTTTGATTGAGCTCTGGAATCCAATAAGACAAGAGCTTTAATTAAATCGCCATTATTATTTTGCACATTAATTACTGCTGTAGATAATAAAATAAAATTATTCGTAACTGCAGCATGATTCGATACCAAAGTATCTTGCTTTGAAGTGGACGCTTGAGAATTGAGAACTTCGTCCTCTTTTTTAAAGTTATTTGTATTTGAAGGTTGACCTTTAGTATCTAATATGTCTACAGCTTTTGCCAAAACTTTAAAATACGCGTTTTCAAACGTTTCCCGTTCAAGCTCGTTCTCCAATTCATCTAGAGATAACACTTCAATTTTTTCTTGTAAGGCATCGAAATCATCTAGTATCGGTTCAAATTTTTGTAGCTTTACTTTTATTTCTGACAATGTTATATTGCCTTCTAAACAGTTTTTAAAACGAGTCACATCGGACTTGTAAACATCTCGTTGAGCTATCAAAGTTTTAAGATCCATGGTTGCGATAAATTAACCAACAAATCAATAGACAAATAATACTCACAGAAATTAATCTAGTACGTAATCCAATTTTAATTTAGGTTATCACTACACCTGTATTGTTTTTGTTCACAGAAAGTTTATTCGTAAAGATTTTATAAATAAAATCTACAACAATCGAACAATCTAGCAACATCTGTCACTACGTTGTTTGCTTTGAATTCCGCTACTTTCCCGACATCTACTTTGCCGACTGTCGGGGTGTTCTACTTTACCGACTCGCGATAAATGTTTCATATTACGATATTTCAATCAAATATGTTTGATTTTTAAGAGAAGAAATTTAAAAATACTGTTTAGTATTTAAACTTCTTTTCTTTTTATTATATTGTTGTAACAATAAATCTTATTGTTACTACAATGTCTCTTTTGTACCGAATATGAATTCAGTTCAATACCTCAAAACAAAAGATACTGTTTAGTACTTTCATTAAATTTTCCTACCTTACCGACGGTTCCTTGCTTAATTTCGAGGGTTATCTGTTTTATCGACCGCTCAAAAACAATAAACAAAAAGCTTCACCTTTTGTCCTATTTTTTTGAATATTAACGAATTAAATATATTATTTAATATTTTAATCTGTTTATTGCGGTACCATATCATATAGCCACAAAAACATTTTAATAACCTCGAATATCATTTGCAACAATTAGCCCGTTCGGACTTTTTTATAGAACAATAAAACACCGTAGTATGTTTAGATTGAAACTGTTCTTTTATAGGAAAGAAGGAATGAAGGAATGTGATAGGATGGTCAACTTGCCCGTGGTTTGCTTATCTTCTCAGTAGTCTTCTCGGTGGATCATCTTTTTTTCCCCTGGATGCTGGTTCATGTTGTGGTTTCGACTCCGATTGTAAATCGATTTTTTATTTAAATCGTCCGGCTCGAAGGACCAAATGTAAAAATTTTAGGACTAGGGCAATTAAAAGTATTTTTCGATTATCTATCGATTTATTATACTATTTTCAATAAACAAATCACCACCGACAACTATGAGTATTTCAGATAAAACGGGCAAATTATATCACACAAAAATATGGTTGTTCTCATTGCGAGGTAAAACAATAGAAGACGCTGAAAATTTTACTTTTACACAAACAACTGAAAAAACTCTATTCATTTGTTTTGTTTGAATAGAACAAATAATTCATTTGAAATGCTTGAAAATAAGTACCTACTGGCCTTCCATAATACTAATCAAATCGTTCCTACTTGGTTTGGTACTAACCTATCATAAAACCAAACAGCCATCTTTATGTATGATTGCAAGATTCAACTCGAACTAAATGCAATCTAGATGGTGTCTTGATAAATTTTTCATTTTATTTAATGTGCGACATCTATTGACTCTTCTGCAAGTCTAGGATGAATATTATTATTTTAACTTATTACGAGTAAAACCTCAAACTGTAATATTTAATTAAATGAAGACATTATGAGCGAAACTCAATCGAAAATCTGGAAACAGAAAAATCAGAAAAAAATATTTACACCTCTGGGACTCGAACCCAGGACCTCCCTACTTTCCGGGTGGGTGCTCTTACCCTTATTAGCTCACCTCTTAGACACCTTAGCTCAGTGGATAAGAGAACCCACCCGGAAAGTAGGGAGGTCCTGGGTTTGAGTCCCAGAGGTGCAAATATCTTTTTCTGATTTTTCTGTTTCCAGATTTTCGATTGAGTTTCGCTCATAATGTCTTCATTTAATTAAATATTACAGTTTGAGGTTTTACTCATAAAAGTTAAAATAAAAAAAAATAATAAGTTCTTCTTTGATTTGTTCGGGTTGCAAGAAGGGTTTGCACTTGGTTTGCTTCGACAAACATATTTGTGGAGAGGGGTAATTTTATTTTTACAACATTTGATTGTATTTTTTTCCTGGTCTTGTTTTTATTTTGTGCTTATGTATATTTTTATATCATAATGCCAAGTTTCCTAAACAAATAAAAAAAAGAATTAATAAAATATCTCAATATTTGACCAAGTTATGATTTTTTATTTAGCTTCCCTATTTTTCATTTTTTTCCCTGTTTTTTAACACGCAATTTTAGTACATATTATGAAAAAAGGCCCAACACACAAATGGTTAATAAGTTTTGGTTACTTCAAGCCTTTTTATTATATCAATCCTAAACCAGTCGTCTACAAAAATATCTGTAAATTAATAGTAAGATTAAAAGCTATTGTGTGACTAATTTTATAACAGTTTTTGAATAACTAAATACTACCGGAGTCATCCAGTTTCACGCTCACACTTTTTTGTAATCATTTTAATAACAAACGCACGCAATAACAATTATAAAATATTATTTCGTAATGTTATTCTTGACAAATCAAATCAATTCATTTGTGTGATAAAACACAGTTTGAAAAACATAATTACACCCAAACTGCTTTTGTATCCAAGGAAGATAAGGTTTTATTTATAAGTATTCCTCAAGGGTCAAATCAGTTTGACTTCTTAATTTTTATCTAAAGTTTTGTACATAGTGTCAATTCAAGAAGTGTGATCTGGGGGCCTAGTCTCTATCTTACTTTCTATCTTAGCTACGTCACACATGCATGTTAACCCTCCTCCCATTGTTCTAAAAACTTCCTCGCGCTCCCGTGCAGTACACTCAGTAAATATTTATTTGTTATTGTTTAATCCAATACAAAAATGTATTGCGGAGGAATACCTAAACTAAGCAGACACGGTCTATAATTTACTGAAATATTTCTGTAAACATACTAAACAACTCTATGTTTCACGAGAATCGTCAGTTACGAGAATCAGCCATTGCAAAAACGACGAGCGCACAAAACAACTGTCACTAAAAAATTCACACAAACCAAACGGAACCTTCTTTAGCGATGACGTTTGGCTTATTGACTCGGGAATGGTGGCCCTAGCGGCAGAACGCAGTACTACAAAAACTCGGCCCACCACAACGGTTCGCAAAATCAGTTCGGTTTCTTTTGAGTACCCCCTTGTACAGTCAAATGAATTGTTATATAAGGACTCAATTTGTCTCCTGTATAACAATGGTATAATAATATTTGTGTTGATGATTTCAGGTTGGAGCGGAACTCAATGTTCTCCCCTTCTGCAGCCAGTTCATCCCCATGGAGGTCATCAACTTCCCCACCTACGAGAGCATCATCTACCATCCCTCTCTGCTGCCGCGACACAGGGGAGCCTCCTCCATCTCATGGTGAGACTTTCCATCTATAGCCACACCCCAAGTCTCTTGCCGTGCTCAAAAAGGGCACGATATATTAGTGGTTCATTCCGGATGATGCTAAGGAAGAAGGGTCTTTTATTTTTGGTTGAACTATAATAGTTACTGATATAATTTAAGTTTCATCAGCGTTGTTAGATTTTTATAGGAATTCAAATCAATTCTTATTATTTATTTATTTCTATGTATTACAGTATTTACCCATAGATCAATTTTGAAAAACATTTTTACATAATATATTTTGTAATTTTATAATGTTGGGTGTAAGGTAGGTTTGTGAAGGTGAAACTGTGGATAGGTATTGTTGTATGTTTCGTGAACACCTCACTAGGAGAACCTGTGCTGAGGTGTTTACGTGTTTATTTATGTTTATGTAGGACAAGTATTTATGTGTTGTAATAGAAAGTTTTATATGTATTTTATTTTTTTTTCAAATTTTAATAGTTATTGTACATTGTTTATTTAGAAGAGAAAAAAAAGGTATTTAAATATATTAGAGGAATATAAAAAATATATATATATAACATACACATACATACACATCCATATAAATACATGTACCTGCACACATGCATATAAATATATATATACATACGCATACACATTCACATACACATACATATATGTACACACATATATAAAATGTAAGTTCATTTTTATTGTTTTAAAAACATTACAAAATGTCGATTTTCAGGATAAACTTAAAGTTGTTCATAAACTGCTTATTCATCTTCTTCTTAACCCTTCTTTCCACTCCAAGCCTTTTTTTGTTTTTGTTCCACCTGCTCCATGCCAAAACTGTGTTTTTTAAATTTTGTTTTTTTTTTTTCGTAAATAAAATTATGTACAAGGTTGACATTTGTCACATGAGACCGGGTCGTTTTTTCGATTCGTTCTTGAGTTCAACAGCTCGGCTATGGAACGATTTGCCGGCTTCTGTGTTTCCTCCCTCCTACAACATGGGTCTCTTCAAGACCAATTTTCATTCCTTCCCCTCCTCAAAAAGACTCTCCACACAGCATTCCAGATGACATAGGCCCTGAGGGAAGTTATTTTCCTCAGGCCTTCCTGTGTGGAGTTAATGTAAAAAAGAAATTAATATTAGTTAAAAATAATTGAAAAGGTGTAGTAAAGAATGGCCTTTTGAACACATTTCGCTTTATTTTTTTAGACTTGATTGGATCGAGGATTATTTCACTAAAACTTAGCTTAGTTAAATCAGGACTGTCTATTCTACCATTTACAATTTGAACATAAATATTATGAAATTGATACATGCATTCTGCATGTAATCACTGCTTACCACTTTAGAGATGTGGTGTGATCGTGACAGTCACGTAGGTTTTATTTTTGTTACAATAATATTGTAATTGAAAATATAATGTATTCTCATAAATTCTATAAAAATATATTGTGTATGAATATTAAATTGAATTATCATTTCATAAACAAAGTGGTATATCTGCAAGTGAAATAACTATCTCCCAAAGGTGACTTGGACGGTCAATTTACGTTGATAAAATGTGTTGTTGATTGTTAAAATATTTATCATCTCAGAAAATACACACGAATAATAACGCGACCCATTTGGATCATTCATAATGTTGATGGAAAAACACTGACGTATTTATGGCTTGTCAACATCATCATCTTAAGGTTAAACGCAACGTACGTTATAATCTACGCATTCACAGATGGCGCCAATAAAATTATTTTAGGTTTTAAACACTTTTGCAAGTTATGCTTTAAAATATTAAGAATAATTAATTGTTCGCGCCCGTACATACGCAAAATGAATATGAATAAATAGTTTTGTCAATAAAAAAAACTCAAATCTTTGAAGAGAGGCTGACAAATACAATATTGGATTGAATCACCGATGTAATTTTGTATTTGTCAGCCTCTCTTGAAAGATTTGAGTTTTTTTATTGACAAAACTATTTATTCATAATCATTTTGCGTATGTACGGGCGCGAACAATTAATTATTATTAATATCTTAAAGCATAACTTGCAAAAGTGTCTAAAACCTAAAATAATTTTATTGGCGCCATCTGTGAATGCGTAGATTATAACGTACGTTGCGTTTAACCTTAATATATATATTTCTTCTGTCCGTGTGTATGTCACCGAACTCCTCCTAAACGGCTGGACCGATTTTGATGAAAATTTTTGTATGGGTTCAAGGGGATTCGAGAATGGCTTAGATTCACAATTTGGTCCACTGGAAAATGTTATTAATTTTTTTTATTTCTAAGGAGTTGTTGATTTTGGAATGTTTTACATTGGATCCGGTAGACTGCGCTACCATCGCAGTATCGAATATTCAATATTATTCTATTTTAATTTTAGTTTGTCCCGACAGTTGTGTACAGGACAACTTCTGTCGGGTCCGCTATAAATAAATAAAATAAATTGTGGAACATTCCAGAACACTCTCGAATGTTGTCCTGAGCGAAGCCGGGTAACCCAGCTAGTTATTTATAAATTACCTAACAGCTGAGTAGGTGGGCTGTATAAGGGTATATTTTTTTTTACAATAACTCCACACAAGAAGCCCAGAGAAAAATAATTTCCCTCGGGGTCTGTATCATCTTTGCTGTGTGGAAGGTCTTTTTGGGGAAAGGGAGGAGAGGAAGTCCTGGGAAGGAAAAAGGTATGAGGGGTGGGTAGGAATTTGGGGGCCAAGAGTGACGGATATATGAATCCATCTCTCACTGCGGTGCAAGGCGATGGGTCAAGTGAGTTTTGCTGGAGAAGGCAAATGGTCTCCCTAAACCAGTCTCTACCGATCCGACCTGCCATGCAAGACTCATTCGCCGCCAAGACCTAGGCTTACCTCACCCCATGAATCTGGGCATCCCTACTAAGTCAATAATTTTTCGGTCCCTGTGTTTCCTCTCTCAAGACCCAAGTTCATTTCTACCTTTCCTCAAAAAGACTCTCCACACAGGATCCCCAAAGATAACATTTGATCCTCTTAGGGAAATTATTTCCAACATGGCTTCCCGTGTGGAGTTAAGATAAAAAAGATATTGTTGACTCTGTACAAATCGCAAATGCACCCCTCGGTTGAATTTGGCAGCCACCTCTGGTCTGGAGTCCCAAAATACTCTTGACTCTGTGCAGAAGCGTTTGATAGACTCCCCTTTCTTAATAAAAGGATTGAAATCTTTAGAATACAAGCGTAAGTATGTCTATGAATGCTGCCTTGTTCTACCGGTATTTCGATTAAAGATGCTCCGAGGAACTAGCATCGTAGATCCCTCTAGCACCGGTACAAGGTCGGGAAATACACCAAACACATGCCCAACATTTTGTACACGGTTGATATTTGTCACAAGAGAAAAATGTGTTCAACAGCTCGGTAGTGGATCGATTTGCCGGCCTCTGTATTTCCTCTCTCTTACAACACAGTTCTCTCCAAGATCATTTTCCAAAAAAGCCATGGAAAATAAAAATAAATTCAAACATACGAAAAAAAATATTTTTGAATCAACCATACAATCATACAAGAAATTCCAACAAATCCAATTATATTATTCCACCAACAAAAACCTCAACGGCACGGACACAGTTTAACTTTCTTGCTCCTAAAATCTTCAATAATTTAACAATAGAAATAAAGTCAATAGCCAAATGCAACAGTTTCAGGAAGGCGCTCGGGTACTTTTTGATGAGTGAATGTGATAGTGTTAGTAGCAGATTTCTTGTACTCAGATAAGATATTCTTGTACTCAGATTTGTATATATTGTTTATATGTGTGAGGATGTGGTTATATAGGAAAATGTATGTATGTGTATATGTGTGTGTATATATATGTGTAGTGTTTGCACTTGTATATGCATGTGTGCTTGCATGCACACATACTAAAAAAAAGGAAAAAAAAGTTAATTGAATGTTAATTTACTTCTTTTCTCCTTTCTATTTTCTACTTTTTATTATAATTTTTCCAATCTTTAGCATCATTCATATGAAATCCATAGGTTTACACTAGACTTCATATTTCATACAAAGTAACCATACTCCATTGGTCACCATGAAACAGGCAGCCACCTAGTGTGGTGATTTAATATATCTTTTTTATGTAAGTGTCACAATTATTTAACATGTGTTGTAAATAAATAAATAAAACAATGCAATATTGTATGAATGGCATTAAAACCAAATCTAGGGCGAGCGGAAATTGCCTGGCAGCCATCTTTGTGACAAACTTGCATTTGCTCCACACAGGAGGTAGCAGGGGTTTGATGACTTGCACATCTTGGATCATCTATTTGGCAACTAATTAAAGTAATTTATTTTCAGGACACTAATCGAGGGCGATACCGTGGCCGGGCTGACCATCTTTTGGGCTGACGATGGTTTGGATACCGGACCAATCCTCCTGCAGAAATCCTGTAATGTCGAACCTGATGACACGGTAGACACACTCTACAACAAGTTCTTATATCCAGAAGGTAATTGGACGAAAGATTATAAGCGCCATTTTGTATGTAAACTTTAATTCCATTTTAACGCTAATTTTGTTTGTGTTTTCAGGTATCAAAGCCTTATCCCAGTCAGTGAACATGATAGCCAACGGCACAGCTCCCCGGATTACTCAGCCTGAAGAAGGAGCCTCTTACGATGCCGCTCTTTTTAAACCTGAAACACACATGGTTAGTTTGTTTGCATTTTACTAAATTCTCCGTACATAATTAACCCATCAGGCTAATTTGTTCGCTTTTGAGAACGACTAATATAGGTCTCAGAAATTCTTGTGTCTCCCTTACTATCATAGTCCAATTGTGTTTCAAAATATCGTTTTTGAAGCAATATCTCTTACCTACTACCCTGATTTTGTAGTAATATCTCTTCTACGTTTAATTTTAGATCGACTGGTCAAAAAGCGGAGAAGATCTTCACAACTTTATCCGCGGCATGGACTCAGCCCCCGGAGCCTGCTCCTTCATCCGCCCCGACCCCGACAGCCTGACCCTAGAGCCCTCGGACGAGCCGAAGCTGCAAGAGGTGCGACTCTACGGCTCCAGGGTCTGGCGAGAGGACCCTGTTGGAGGAGAACCACTCTACTTCGTGGGACTGAAGAAGCCGGCGATAGTGCATGAAGGGGGACTGTTGATTACTGCTAATGATGGAGTTTCGGTGAGTTGCAATTCAATAAAGAGGTCTCTTTTACATTATCGCCAAGTAATTTTAGTTCCTTGAGCCTATCTTCATTTTTCCCGTCTTTCAAAGCTCTTGGTGTTTTTGCGAATCTTCTCAGTACCCTCTCTATTATTGAGTCTGGTCATGTCAAGAGTCAGAATGGATGAGACGATGTAAGAATGCGTTAGAAGCCAGGAGCATGTACCAAGACAGAGTTGTGTCGCGGTCTATCCACTCCGCATACCCCTATTTTAAACTGACCATGCAAAATAATTAAAGTTTTATTTCACCTATTTTCAGATCAATATCCAAAGAATGAAAGTTGACGGCAAGATGATGGCTGCTAAAAACTACTTCAAAGGACAGAGCTCCGAGTCCACCGTAGACCTCACCGAGACAGAACTAGAACTCATGGAGAATATCCGAAACATCTGGCTAGCCATCTTGAGGATAGAGATTGAGGAAACGACCGACTTCTTTGAATCAGGAGGCGGCTCCATGGACGTAGTCCGCCTGATTGAAGAAATCAAAGACCTCATTGATCTCGAACTCCAAAACGAAGACGTCTTCATGAACACGTCTTTCATAGAATTCGTAAACTGCGCCATCGTCAAATCCCGCGGGGACGGCAATAAGAAAGAAATCGTTTACACCGCCTGCGAATTATTCACGAATAAGATGGATATTAGATTCCCCACGCAGCTTTTGATTAACGGGGAGTTTGTGGATTCGGATAATGGCAAGACCTTGTCCATTGTAAATCCAACTGACGAGACGGAGATCTGTAAAGTGCAGTCTGCTTCGGTTAACGATGTGGACCGAGCGGTGAAGGCAGCAACGAAGGCATTTGAAGAAGGAGAATGGTCCAAGATCAGCCCTAGGGAAAGGGGACAAATTCTATTTAGGTAAGAGCTATTTATTTTGAACTAGCGAGTTCCCGGCGTGCATTGCAATGCCACCTTTTTTTTCTTTTTTTTTACATGAGCTCCACACAGGAAGCCCTGAGGAAAATGATTTCCCTCAGGGCCTATGTCATCTTTGGGGATGCTGTGTGGAGGGTTTTTTTTAAGGAAAGGAAGGGGAGGAGAGTTCTGGGAAAGAAAAGGGTTTAAGGGGTGGGTAGGAATCTGGTGTTCAGTGTGTCCTGGTTATTCGCCTCCAAGACCTAGACAAACCTCACCCCATGAACCCGGGCATCCCTCTAAATCACCAAACGTAGCAAACCTTGGGGTTACCTGTGGTAGAGGTGTTGTTTATCCAATAAAGGTCACTTAAATAAAGAAATTATTTCTCCCTGTGTGTCCTTTTCCATTCGTCTCCATTCCCGCCTCCATTCCTGCCCCCGTTCCCCTTCAACCTTCCCATCATTCCCCACCTCCTTTAACACCATTCCACTCCTTCGTTTCCCATTCCCACCTCGCGGATTCCCCTCCCCCTCGCTTTTTCCCACCCTGCCACTAAACTATATGAAACACACACATTTTTCAAAGAACTTGCGAGGTTAAATAAGAGAAAATTAGAAACAAATTTTTTTGGTTGGAGGTTTTTTTTCGCAGAACTACTAAGTTAAAAGTTAGGTTATGTTATTTTCAAAATTACTACTTGTATATCTAACAGATTTATTTTGAAACTTGCAGATTAGCCGATCTGATGGAGCAGCACAAACAAGAACTGGCCACCATCGAGTCTATAGATTCCGGGGCAGTCTACACCCTGGCGCTAAAAACGCACATCGGAATGTCCATCGACACGTGGCGCTACTTTGCGGGCTGGGCGGACAAGATCCACGGCACCACCATCCCCGTCAACCACGCGCGACCCAACCGCAACCTGTCCTTCACGCGCAAGGAGCCCATGGGGGTGTGCGCCCTCATCACGCCGTGGAATTACCCGCTCATGATGCTCAGTTGGAAGATGGCTGCGTGCCTGGCCGCCGGGAATACGGTAGTCATGAAACCTGCGCAGGTTAGTTTAATTCCTATGTCATTTTGGAGAATGCTGTGTGGAGTGTGGGAGACTCTTTTTAATAAAAATATTTTTATTAATTTTTATACATACCTAACTACTTACGTGTTACAACAGGAATTTGTTAATGCATATCTTGAAGAGGCCTTTATACAGCCTCTTCCTTAACTCACCTCACAACGTTATCCAACCGGGTGGCAATATAGTTCCCCTTTTTATAGACCGTACAGAAAGGGAAATTTAGGGGGTACAACGTGTACAATTTGGGAGGCGGGTGTGAATACCGCCGCCCGGGGAACCACCTGCTATAGCTCATCTCATGTGGTTTGCTACTTTTGGTGTTTAGTTTTGGTGATTTAGCAAGGGTGTCTGGGTTCATGAGATGAGGTTTATCTAGGTCTTGAAGGCAGATGCCTTTGTCCTCCTTCTGCATGGCGGGCTGGATCGGAAGGGACTGGTTGAGAGAGACCTTTTGACCTCTCCAGCTGGATTCTCTCTACCCACCACCTTACATCGTAGTGGGAGGGATGGATTCGTTGTCCTTCCCTCATGAACATATTGACCCCCAGATTCCTACCCACCTCTAACCTTTTTCCTCTCCCTAAATGGACTCTCCACGCAGCATCCCCAAAGATGACATAGGCTCTGAGGGATTTTTTGGAGAGAGAATAAAAAATATTTAAAAATCCAATCTCATATTTCTCGATGCTTTGATTCTGATTTGTGGTTTTCCACCAGGGCGATACTGAGAATATCTATCACTCAACAAGATTTTGAATGCTTCCGCTTGGTTCGAACCTCGAGCTTTTGGATCCAAAACCACAAAATTTCTATCAGTAAAATAAGCATGCACTAAAAAAATATGTGGAAAACAGTACCTTTCTCAATTTGGTTACAATACGCATTACTGTTAGTATGACGAATTATATTTTCCCCACCAGGTGTCCCCGCTGACAGCTCTGAAGTTTGCGGAGCTGACCATCAAGGCAGGCTTCCCTCCGGGAGTGGTGAACATCCTCCCAGGAAGTGGCTCCGTCTGCGGCCAGGCCATGGCTGAGCATCCTATGGTCAGGAAACTCGGATTCACCGGAAGCACGGAAATTGGTGACGATAAAATATATTCCATAGATTTATATAGAAATATATGCAATTGTGTTGTTATTCTACTAACGTCCATCCAGTCTAAATAAGTCTCTTTTAATTACATTCGCTGTTTATCTATTTATGGCTATCATTCTCTGAATATTAACACACTTTAGGCGGGAAGGGTAGTTTTACCTTTTACGCCGGTCCTACTTGAATGTCTAGAAAGACATTGCTGTCAAATATGTTTTATATAAATATTGTACACCAATGTCTTTGTAAGGGTCCCAACTACATGTGTATGTAAAAAACATATAAACAATATAAACAAATATTTCTTTATTTTTTTTATTTTTTTTTTACAAGAAAAACTCTCTTTTTATAACTTTTGAAGGTTATTCCCATCAACGTAATATATCATTGAAGAAGAAGATAACACTTATAATATTGTTGATTCTGAATATTTGAAATATGAGATTGACAAATACGACGGTTTGACAGAAGGTGGCAATAGCGAAATTGGATAACGCGCACGTCCCGGTTAGACGAGAGGTCTGGGTTCGAGTCCCAGTTGCGACCGTTGTCTTTTTCTGTGTCTTGTTTTCTTTCATATTTTCATTTAGATTATAAGTGTTATCTTCTTCTTCAATGAAATATTTCTTATTTCTTTTATATTCAATAATATTGTTATTCAATTTATACAGTGGACTTTTTTAATAATATTGTTTCGTTTTTTTTAAATATTAAATAATATTATTATTCAATTTATAAAAACAGTTTATTTATAAACAAGTTCTGCTAGGTAATTATTATTACGCGTCACAGCTGTTTCGCCTTCTGAAGGCATTATCAAACCTCCTAACTCCTTTTTTATTTACAAACTCCTTTACATGTACAAAATAAAGGACACAAACTCAATCTAAAGCTATTTTAATAAATGAACAAACAAATATAATTCACTCACCTTAATTTGAATATAATAATAATTCACAATTTTGAATTTATATAATTTATAATTTAAGTGTGTTAATAACATTTGAAACATTCTGGAAGCAAAATAATAATACACGCACTGGTGTTGAAGATTTTGGTCCCTACATAAGTATGTAAGTAATAAAGTAAAGATTCGGAATAATAGAGGAGTGTTTAATAAATGTGTGTTGTTTGATTGTTTCAGGCCAAGTGATAATGAAGACCTGTGCTGAATCAAACATGAAGAAAGTTTCTCTGGAGCTCGGAGGCAAATCTCCGCTGGTCATCTTCAGTGATTGCGACATGGACAAGGCTGTCAGAGTTGTAAGTTTACTTCACACTAATCCTTCTCCCTAGATAAAACTTAATAAAACCCATTGTATGAATCCGAAAATTTTTACATATTTGTTTTTTTTTATAATGTAGGCACATACTTAAAGTTTTACTTAGTTTTTGAAGATCAAATCAGGTAGGTGACGTCCCCCATTCTCCATAACCGAGTAAACCGATTTCTGGCATTTGTCATGACTTGCCAGCATACCAGGCATTACCCTGGCAATTTCTTCCTGGATGTTGGTCTTCAAATCTTGTAGGGTCCTTGGACGATTCACGTAAACACGGGATTTCAAAAAATCCCATAGAAAAAAATCACAAGGGGACAAATCGGGTGAGCCGGCCGGCCACTCCAAATTGCCTTTAATTGAAGTGAGGCGCTCTGGGAACAAAACGTGACCACAGAAAATTCATCCACAGGCAAACGCACGCTCCTCACTATTCCAACGCAAGATGGCGACTAAACTGTGTCAGGACAAAACTTTATAGTTCCACCTCTCGAATGAGTTCATTAGCGTTCTACTACGACATCAACCGGCTGAATGGCGTGCATTTTAAAAGAGGAAGTTATGCTGCCGCACCCTGTATAAGCATTCTCCCTAGGTAACTCAACCTTCTCCCCAGATATCAAAGCATTCTCTCTGAGAATCTAAACTTTCTCTCCAGATTTCTAAGCACTATATATAAACCTTCTAGCCAGATGCCCAGCTTCTTCTGTAGATATGTAAGCATTCTTCTCAGGCATCTAAGCCCTCTCCTCAGATATCTGCACCTTTTTCACATCAGACTCCTCAATAATAAAATGTGTTATGTTCCAGGGAATGGGCTCAGTATTTTTCAACAAGGGAGAGAACTGCATAGCGGCAGGGCGCTTGTTTGTGGCGGCCTCCATCCACGAGGAGTTCATCAGGCGGGTCAAGGAGGAGACCAAGAAGATAGTTATCGGAGATCCACTGAATCGGAGCACAGCGCATGGGCCACAGAACCACAAAGCACATATGCTGAAGCTCCTGGAGGTTAGTTCAAACAAACTGCATTAATATTTTAAAATTGAATTTTTTAATTTACTCTCTTTGTGGTTCTATTTTAGAAATTGAACAATATGGCTATTTTTCTTGGCAATTAAATCGATATTTCAAAACTCGTGATAGAAATGACTGAATTTTTTTTATATGAATACCGCACAAGAGTTCCAACTGCTCCCGTCTGGAGCCAGTGTGACTATAGCATCCCCAATTGGGGTATGTTGTGAGGCTGAAGGTAGTGGGGAGGGGAAGGAGATGGGGAAGAGGAAGGTGGAATGTACCTGGCTATTCAGATCTAGTCACCAAACACGGCCAAAGCCATTTCAAGCAACGTTTCAATTCTGAATGGTGGTCTTACACAAGGATGATACTGAGAGTATCTTCAACTCTGGAGCGAAAAATATACTATATATTATTTTAAATGAATAAGTTGTGAAATAACACAAATTAATCAAATAAAAAAAAATTGTCACGGCGGGATTCGATCCCGCGACCTTCGGAATGCGAGTCAAAAGCCTTACCACTGAACTATGCCGGCCGTCGAGCTGAACGTGGTGTTTATCTATAAATTTCAGACAGAAGGAGCTGTGCATTTTCCATGATACCAGAATGCACCGCTTTGAGAGTTGTTGATGCTTCAGAAAACCAATTTTCTGCTTTACGGTCACTTCTGTGGTTAACTTTTAGATTTGAATATAAAACATTGTGTTTTCTCTTTCTAACACCGTTCGGATCATATGATAGTAAACGAGACACAACAATTTCTATGTTTGACAGTTCTTTCACCTCTAAAATACACTCTCAATCTTCACCGCGCTTCACAATTCAACTTTCATCACCAAAGAGTTGATGAGTTAACATCACAGTTGAACTTTGGCAAATAAAAGTTTATAACTAGTAAAAGATCTGCTCCTACCTTTATCCACTGAAGCAATTACGGTCGACAAATGGACCACTTTTATTTTTCTTCGATTGGTAGCGGTCCAAAATTGGACGACATTTTCCTACCATTCGTAAAACGTTTATTGCAATTATTTGAAACATTTCCATGGCCAGTCATTTATTTTAAAACAAAGCTATTGAAATGCTTTATCCATTATTACCATAAATGTCGCAAATCCGAACTTCGTAGACTATTTTAGAACAATAAATTTTTAAAATATTTTTTTCACGCAGAATTTCTGATCAGCTGTTTACGGTTAAAATTAAGTCCTTTTTCCATAGATATGCACTTTTAATTATGCAACAAGAACTGCATTCAGTAAAATGAAATCCCTCTTCTGCAATGACAACCTCAATTTAAAACTAAGGCAGAGAATGTTAAAGTGTTATGTGTGGTCAGTCTTGCTGTATGGATGTGAGACATGGACCTTGAAAGTAAATACCATGAACAAGTTAGAGGCTTTTGAAATGTGGCTTCACAGGAGAATGCTCAAGGTTCCATGGACCGACATGATCACCAACATAGAAATTCTCAGGCGGGCTAAAGCAGATAGAGAACTGCTCACATTAATAAAAGTTAGGAAAATTTCATATCTGAGTCACATACTTCAAGGGGAAAAGTATCACTTGCTCCAATTAATATTGAAAGGAAAAATAGTAAGTCGCCGAGGGACTGGTAGGAGACAAATGTCTTGGCTGCGAAATATACGAGAGTGGACCGGCATTAGAAGTGCGGAGGAGCTATTCCGGGCAGCACAAGATAGAGACACATTTTCCAGTGATCGCCAACGTCGGGGGGACCTGATAGGGCACACGAAAAAGAAGAAGAAGAATTATCAAGTATACCACAGACAACATACAGAAATCAAAAATATTCTATGTTGACTCAAATAAGTACCTCTCACGGAGTTTCAAAGTAACAAACACGCAGGATTCGCGTGGTTATAAACTTTACGATTTTTTAATATTTCTTTTATAAATCCTACAAATATGTGATAAACGGTAAAATAAAGGTTAATTCATCGGCTGTATAGCACTATAATAAGTTTTTATGTTTCCTTGTTAAAATTCGAAGGTATGATTTTTTTTAATATTGGAAAAAAATTTAAAAAATGATCTCCTGGGAAATCTCGAACAATTGAGGCAAATTTATTTATTTCGCTTGGTCACTCCGGTGGTTAAATGATCTTTTTTGGTTGTACAATAGTACATAATATAATGTTACTGTACTTTGTTCTGACTTCTTCAATATTTTGCATTAATCACCATTTATATTATGTACTAGCTGGGTTACCCGGCTTCGCTCGGGACAACATTTGAGTGTTCTGGAATGTTCCACAATGATGTTCCCGATTCCCTATTCCCAGACATTCCATGACGCACCCCGCCACTCCTTCCAGAATTTTCTAGAGCTCTATCGAACCTTCTAGAACTTTCCGGAAGACTGTTCTAGAAATTTTAATAGGGCGAAACTTCCATCCCATATATCTTCGAAAGCACGCCCTTTAGGTAAAAACGGGACCCCTCATCCTGGAGGGGGGATGGAGATCTAACACACCATATAGCTCCCTTGATCGTACTGGGACTCGTTTCTGAGTTTTTGCGGTCTGGACATTTTTTGGACTTTCTTTTATAAAATATATTGATTATTTATTACACTCATCATTTGACACAAGACATTTAATTATTTTTGTCTTTCTATTGTAGTACTGCGAAATCGGAGTAAAGGAAGGAGCGAAACTGGAGTTGGGAGGCAAGCGAGTGGACCGGCCGGGATACTTCTTCGAGCCGACCATCTTCTCCGGAGTGGAGGATCACATGTTCGTAGCAAAGGAAGAGTCCTTTGGACCCATCATGATCATCTCCAAGTTCGAGGATAAGTATGTTAACCTCTCTTTTCCACTGACACCAAAACATTTGTGGTAGATATTCCACCATTCAGAATTAAAACATTGCTCTAACATGTTCACTACCAACTCCTGGAGTTCGAATCAATATAACTTTCTTTGCCAATTGAAAATCCGGCAACTGTCGCGACGTCTTATTTTAAATAAAAATTGTTGTACGCTCGCACTTTTTGACAATGTATTGAATTTGGATGACAGAGCTTTCCTAGTTTTCATGTTGGAGTTTTTCAAACCTTCTTTATCCAAGGCTGGCAGTGAACCTGTTAAGATGAAGCTATACGTGAAATTATATTTAGATACTATTTAGATTAATCTTTACGACAAATCGGTTTACATTATGAACATCAAAAAATATGCTACGGATAAATTGAAGCTTTTACTAGCTTTTCTATGTATTGGAATAACAATAAAATTATTAATTACATGACAAAAAATATAAGCGTAAACCACTAAAAAAAATGTTTTTGCATGACTTCACTACGAAGTAATTTAAGAAACAATTTTTTAAAAATACCTCTTTATAGCTAAAACTATTTTTGAGGTTTTGTATGTTCTAACTTTTTTTCGTTCTTATAAAATTATGCACAAAATAAATAAAAACCACTTTTTCGCTTACTTGCCTCGTGTAAATTAGACGCACGTTTTTATATTTTGAAGGCATGAGAATCGAAATATTTCTAGCATTTATATTCCTCTTAACCATGTTTAGTGATTAGATCTGAATGGCTAGGTACTTTTCAACCTTCCTCTCTCCATCTACTTGCTCATAACATACTGCAATTGGAGTTACATAGTCTCAATGACAGCTGGACTCTTGTACGCTATTCATCCGCATTGTAATCTTTCTAACAGCTGTCAAGTTTTATAGACTAGTGTTTGTAAAACTCCGAGATGATTACCAGTCAGCTCCCAAGATGGCGAGAATGATGATCAGAATCGTAGCGATCTTCAAAAAATGGATCCGTCTTGCTGCGGAGATTCAAATCTCCTGATTTGAATCTCCGGAGGATTAACAACTGTTACATTCCAAAATATTGCAGGGCTCGCAATATAACCAATGCCAATGTTAATGGGCAAGCACTAGAGGTGCCACACACCGAGATCATAAATAAAGTGTGTATAAGGGGGTGCACACACCTTATTACAAATACTTTTATGTAAAATTATATGTAGTTTCAGTGTTTCTCAATAGATGTTATTAGTGCATGTAGTTTTAAGATGTCTCTGAAGAGGTCAGTAGTACTGTCGCCAATTCGGGTCTTATCCTGAATGATTACGGAGATCTACAATTCACAGCAAGCACCGCACTGGGTGGCAGCTCACTCGGCAGATTCAGGCACTCACTGCATTCAGGAGAGCATCCTTTAGAACGGACATTAAGTCCAGTTCAATATTTATTGATTAAATACAACACGATAATATACGTAATCTATGACAAACATATTATAAATACATATTATTGAAACAGAATTGCATTGTTAATTAGAAGAATTAACAGTTCGCTACAATTATGCTGTTATGCGGTTGATCGTCGATTTGAAGGTAATCAAGTGTGATGGAATTTAAAACACCCCAAGGAAGTTAATTCTTGATAAAATAATTTGTTACTTTCCTAACTCCTTAATTTCTTTTTGTGTAGTGATTTCGACAGTGTGATAAAACGCGCCAACAACACTGAGTTTGGGCTGGCTTCCGGAGTGTTCACCAAGGATATCTCAAAAGCCATGAACTTTGCGGAGAAGATTGACGCCGGCACAGTCTTCATCAACACTTATAACAAAACTGACGTGGCCGCGCCTTTCGGGGGCTTCAAACAATCTGGATTTGGAAAGGACTTAGGTACTACAATTTTAATCTTTATTCTGAATTTCAAACCTACGATCAGAAATATATTTTTTCAGTTAAAGTACTGTTTTTTTTATCTATTTTTTTTATTAGCAACTATATAAAATAATTGTACATACAAAATAAAATGATGAATTTAACCGTTTGAGTGCCAAAAAATGCATACAGTTTCTTGTAAAATGCCACCAAAAAAACATCATTTTTTATGAAACTATATATTTTTTTAAAACCCCATAAATTCTTTAAAAAAAATAAATGAATCTGAAATTTAAACGGTTTACTACGATCTTACAACTATTAAGATAATATTAGAATAATATTTACCAACGCCGCAGCACCACACCCGACGTACGCGCGAATCAGAGCACGACTGACGCAATCGACGGAAATCGACGATCGGCAATCTTCGTTAAAACACGAATCGACGAAAGTCGATGATCGGCAATCAAACGGTTAATGTTAAATATTGCAATTCTTAGTCCTCCTCACTAGGGGGTCCTGTGCCGAGGCGGACTAAAATTATTTAAATATATTTCATTTGTCTTCTATGTTGTTTTTAGTGTTTCCATTAGGGTTTTTTCATTGATCTCTTTCAGCCATATTTTTATTCTTGATTTGTATACATTAGAATTTTTTATTAGTTTTATGTCTTGGGGAAGGATGTTATGAAGTTTAGTTGCAAAGTATGTGTAGTTTCTTTGTCCGAATGTGGTTTTGTAACTTGGAATGTTTTTTACATCATTTTTATTCGACCTAGTGTTATGCATGCATGGTCTAGTGGAGGATTCAGTATTTTTGAAAAGCTTTAATAATATATTTTTGGCATATATTTGTTGCACATTTGGTACATCAAAGCTATTGAAAATTTCAATTGAAGGCGTTCTAATGGGTACTTTCAATATGGTCTTTATGATTCCTTTTTGAATCGTATTAAGGTTATGTATGTACTTATGTGTAGCAGATCCCCATCCTATAATTTCATATTCAATTCGAGAATGACACAAAGCGTAGTAGACCTTTCTCATATCCTTTTTATTTACGACGTTTCTTAGATTTTTGAAGAAATATATGAGGCTTGTTAGTTTTTCGGTAATTCCTTTGATGTGTAGGTCCCATCTAAGTTGACCCTTGGTAATACGACAAACATTTTGCAAAGCGGTGTCAGATGATCGAATATTTTTTTTTTCCTTATCTCCACACAGGAAGCCCCGAAAAAGGAAAATAATTTCCCTCAGGGCCTGTGTCATCTTAGGGGACGCTCTGTGTAGGGTTTTACTAAGGAAAGGAAGACGAGGAAGTTCTGGAAAGGAATGAGAGGTGTGGGTAGGAATCTGTAGGTCAGTGTGTTCAGGAGTGACGGAAGTATGAATCCATTTCATTTGCAAAGCTGCAATGGGTCGAGGATTTCTGGCTGGAGAAGTCAAAAGATCTCCCTCGACCAGTCTCTCCATCCGGCGCGCCACGCAGCAGGTGAGCAGACGCATCAGCTGCCAAGACCTAGGCAAACCTCACTCCATGAACCCAGGCACCCCTGCTAAATCAGCACCTCTGCCATAGGTCATCCCAGAACCACTTGGGGTGACCTATGGCAGAGGTGCTCGTTATCCAATAAATGGTTCCCAGGATGGCGGTACCCATACCCGCCTCCCAAGTTGAAATTTTTATTTAGTTCAATTTTCTACTAACCAAGTCCTCCATTCTTGCACAAGTAAAACTTTGTAACTATAATGATGGAAGTAGGACTAATTAAAAAAATTGCCATGTTATTCATACTAAATATTTATATTTTTTCAGGACAAGAAGCCCTCAACGAATACCTCAGAACAAAATGTGTGACAATGGAATATTAATAAAAAAATATATATACGGTAGTTTTACACTATCACCACCTGACTCTAGATATATAAGCAGAGAAGAAATCTATACATTGAACAATTCACATCATGAGTACTATAGTGTTCTAAGTCAAATCATAGTTTTTTTTAGTTAATAATGCAGTTTTATGCAGATTTGTTTTGATTTATTTATTGCTTTAACATAGTGGCACAAATAACATTTGAAGTGCGTTGTAATTGAGTTACTTCACTTGAGTATTTTCAAAATATGTTAAGATGTTAACGCTTTACTATATTATTATGATGTAATATGGTATTGCATCAATGGGATATATATTTTTGGTGCTTTAGTATATTTTTGTTTTAATTTGATAAACTAAAGTACATATTAAACTCATATGAAGTTCTTATACTTTCCGCAACATTTTAATGCATGACCGTATTAATCTAAAATCATTATTGTACCATCCCGAAATATTAAAAAAAAATTAATACTTTAGTGTATAAAGTCAAAACAAAAAGAAATAATGCAAAAACTATTTATTTAATATTTTAAAAGTGTGAGACAATCCCTGTGATGTAAAAATTAATTTGATAAAGAAATTCTTAACCCGTCAGGCCTATTTGTTAAGTTTTCAGAACAACTCGTAGACGTCTCATAGAAATTGTTTTGTCTCCCTTTAGTAAGGGAGATAAAACAATTTAGATAGTTTGTGGTTAGAAATATGATCTAAAAGGTGATAGAAAGAGAAAATACCAAGCCTTATATTCAAATCTTAAAATGAACCGCGAAACAATTAAAATGTACACCTTTATGAATTTTACGTTTTCGGTCGCAATTCGAAAAAATTATGAAATTTTGAGAATTTTTTATTAATTATTTTTACAAGAAATGACAAAAAAGTGAGTTGAGGACATTGTTAATAATACGTTTGCCTAATAAATTATGCATGTGTTTCTATTTTTTTTTCGTTATCAATAATTTTAGTTAATAAAAACATAAGGTGAGCCATTTTTTTATGTTTGCATGCAATTTCAAAAATTATATTTATATTTTGAATTATAAAATTTGGAACCGTATGTCATCGCCTTTCAAAAACAGTTTTTAGTTTTTGAATACATACAGAAATGTTCCATTTATTTGAATTTTATTGCACAACGGATGTATTTTGACCCTCTGACAAAATACGTTCGATGCCTGAGGGGTTAACTTCAAACGCTGATATCTCGAAGCAATACTTTTTGACTTACACACTAAAGTACTCATGCTGCGAATTCAAAATGAACAAAACCTTTGGAAACCTTTATAAGCATAAATACGAGTAGGTTATAAATGCGTTCATCGGAAAATTAACTTAATTTGTTTGGCTTCACATAACATGTGATCCATCGACAGCTATCTCTATAAGCGGATTTTGAATATGTGATACAAGTTTCTAAAGTAGAATAGATTGTATCGAAAAAGGCCAGCGTTGTAATGGTAAAATCGATTATGGGAGAATGACTTATTAATTTGACATCTTTAAACATTTGAGCCCTTGCCTGGAAAAATGTTAACAATATTCTTGTTCCGAGAAAAATTGAAAAAACGAAACCTGCTATTTTTTGTTATTTTTCATACCATTTAATATTTAAAATACGTACATAAAACATACAATTCTTAAAAGTTCTATATGAAAAGTTCTATAAAAAAAAGAAAGACAATTAAATTAGAGTTTACATATTACTAGAATTTATGCTGAATTTGTGGAATAATGTTGTATATAAAAATTTCAAACACAATGTTAATCCACAAAACCTTTTTTTTTACTCTTCGTACCTTACAGAAAGCAACATGCTCTTCTAAGATAAATAAATGAAACCATTTACGTTCGAGATATTGTCTTGAGATCAACATACAACATTATTCCACAAAACTGTTTTTAACAGCTAAAAAGCAGGCTTAATAATATTTTTTCTGGACAAATTCTACTTTCCTGCATTCTTCAGCTTCTTGGCTTTGAAGTCTTTCTACTTGAAGCCATAAGACATTTGTTTTATCCATTTATTCCCATGAATTAAACCATGCTACGTGATTTCGATAAATGACATTATACAACATTATTTCACAAGCCAAACTTTAAAATACTGCCACAGGCCTAAAAAAATTTTCATTACCATAATCCCTACCTAAAAATAAGCATATTAATGTGCCCAATATTATTCCATAACCATTGATAGTTTTGTTGGATACAACATTATTTCGGGCAAGGGCTCATTTATATATATATCTCAGTTATCATTTTATGTTATATCATCATTGTCTTAGTAATAATTGCACTTAGCGCCACTTTTCTACAACATTCCCAGTAATCTCTAGAATTAAGAAAAACACATGTGTTACCAGTTATTACGAATGAAGCATATATAGTCACTTAAAAAGTCTTTAATATAATTAAAACCATAATTCACAAATATTGTGCTTTGTACCTTAGATTTAATGTGTTTAAATATAATATTGTTCTCAATTATAGAAATTAACATCGCACATCCCGTAGAAAAGATTTGCAAGTCAAAAATTTAATTTTACAGGAGAGCGTAAACAAATGAATGAATGATGAACAAGCGGTCCCGTCGAAAAGAGATACTGGCGACATCTTGCGGAGATGGAGTGATCTAACGTATATACGGTTTTCATGGGGCATAGACAATCAAAATCACTTTACTTTTCATAGATAGAACGTAAAATAGAAAATTTTTACTTACAACACTTTTCTATGGAATGTGCGACATTACATTATTGGTTTTTACTTTATGACTCACCAAATACTGTTTGTGAAATGTTATTTTATATTGTTTATTTAATTAATAATACGTAAAAATATACAAATAATGTGTGATAATTTGTTTTGCAATAAAAAATTAAAACATGCTTGTGTGTTTGCGTGTATGTGTGTACATATTTGTTAACTATTTGTTTATTATCTTCTGTTAAAAAAATTGTGCAATGCTTCTTTATATAGGTACCTACCTACTAAATAAATAAAAATGTTTTATAATTAAATATCAGGCTTTTTTTTGTAAATAGCTAGCCAAGCTGTTTTGACCGTGAATATTTTCTCCCTTTTAATGTGAACACAGTCAAAGAACAGAGCCAGTGGGATTAAGGCAACCCCCGTAAACCTTTGTTTATTCCTATGCAGTGATAAAAGTTTATTAATAATTGTAATTAAAATGCCTCATTTTTTTGTGGGAATATCGCACAAGAGTCCCAACTGCCTGGAACCAGTGAGACTAAAGGCAGTGGAGAGGGAAGTTCCCGGCTATTCAGATATAGTCACCAAACATGGCTAAAGTCATTTCAAGCAAATTTTTCGATTCTGAAAGGTTGGTCTCTCACCAGGTCGATCCTGAGTTTCTACTACTCCGGATATTGGTCCGCTATTGAGTTTGGAAATGGACTGGATCTGAATAGCGAGGTACTCCCAACATTACTCTTTGACCTTCGCCTTCCCTCTTTGTAAATTATAAATTTAAGGACACTACGGTGTTTTTCATATGCAGGTATATTTTATTTATTTACGTTTTTAGGCTAATTTGTTCGCTTTTTGGAACAACTTATATAAGTCTCATATATATCGTTGTGTCTCCCTTACTGTCATGGTTAGGTATGATCTAAGCGGTGTTAGAAAGAGAAAACGCCACGCTTTATATTCAAATCTAAAAGTTAACCAAAAAATAGTTTAAACATACACCTTTATGATACCAAAGTTTCCGATCGCAATTCGAAAAAAAATGATGAAACTTTTTATCAATTATTTTTTCATTAAACTTCAAAAAAGTGAGTTGACGGAAACGTTTATAATTCATTTGTCTAATAAAATATGTGTGTGTTTTTATTTATTTTTGTTATGAGTAACTTTAGTTAGAAAAAACAGGTGAGTAATTTAAAAAATATATATTATGTTTGCATTGAAAATTTTTATGTTTTAAAAATTATATGTTTATTTAGAATTATAAATTTTGAAAGCGTATTTCATCATCTTTCGAAAATAGTTTTTAGTTTTTGGATGCGCTCAGAAGTATTCCGTTTATTTGGATTTTATTGCAAAGCGGAAATATTTTTTTTTTTTTTTTTTAAATTTGTAAAAATATTATTATTATTGAATATAATATTTTGAACTTCCGAGGAAAAGGCTTGCGGCTTGAGGGGTTATGTTAACCCTTCGAATAATGAGAAAATAATATCTTTGAACTTTTGCCTGTCAAGATTTGCGTGCAAAATTCTCGATTCTTGCCATGCATTTTAAATGTTCTTTTTTATTAGTTATTTTGTAACTTTTTTGCAAAAACAAAAATTGTTCTAAGATCAAGATAAAATAATCTTTCCGATGTGTTTATTAGAAATCAATTTTTTGTTTTTAAACATTAAAATTTTTATATTGAAAATGTAAATTGGCTTAAAATTACGTACCTGGGGATTCCTCGAAAAAATACGTTAAATTAAATAAATTTTAAATTTTAAATACAGATTCATTTTCATAGGAAAATTTGTAATGAGTTGTTGTCACCTCACTTTTTACAACTTTCATACAATTTTATTTTTAAATTTAGTGTTTGTTACGTCACAAATTGGCGCAAAATAAAATCGTCACTTATGATCGGGTTTGTAAAATATCTAACCAATACAGCTTATATATTTCTAAAACAATAAGAAGCATCATTTCTTTCGCTCTCTAACATAAAAGAAATCACAAATGTTTATATGACAGGAAGAGAGATATCTAACTTTTAATAATGCACGGTCGCTCTGGGACAATCTGGGTCTCCTGTTATTATAACGGCATATGATGTTTTGGGACAACTTGGGTCTCCTGTGATTAGACGGGTTAAATGACGCTATACAATTCGTCTCTTCTAGTAGCGGTGATCATCCCATCGGAAGGTGGGGCCCGGAGTAAGTGACTTGGTGACCACCCCTGTCGGCTCTTCTTTGAGGAAATACATTGTAAAAACTTTTAGAGAATGAATCATGGCATATGGCCCTCCATTGATATGCTTGGTGTAACTCTAAGTGACCAGTTCAGATACGGGGGCTCCATCGAAGCCAGAGTTAAGTTAGCCTCTCAGAAACTGGGCGTACTGTACAGAGCCCGCAGATACTTTAATAGTACACAACTGCTAACCCTGTATAAATCGCAAGTGCGCCCCACAGTTGAATTTGGCAGCCACCTCTGGTCTGGAGTCCCAAAATACCTGGAAAAATCCTCGAATCTGTGCAGAAACAGGGGGACCGTTTGATAAATTCTCCTAACTTAACAAACGGATTATAATCTTTAGAGTACAGGCTCGAGGAGAATGCTATCCTTGTTCTACTGGTATTTCAATGGAAGATGCTCCAAGGAACTAGCGTCATTGATCCCTTCGGCACCGGTGCATAGTCGGGAAATACGTCAAACACGCGCCCAACATATGTACACGGTTGACACATGAGAACGGGACGCTTCGACTCGTTCAACAGCTCGGCTGTGGAACGATTTGCCGACCTCCTCCTCCTCCTATAACATGGGTCAATTCAAGACCAATGCTCATTCGTTCCTCTCCTCAAAAAGACCCTCCACGCAGCATGTCAGATGACATAGGCCCTAAGGGCCTCCTGTGTGGAGTTAATGTAAAAAAAAAAAAATAATAAATAAAGATACTGTGGTCTTACATATCTTGATTCCCTATCTTAAATTCTTACACCTTGATATCAATATCTGGGTGTGTTTTTTTAGATAATTGAATAATTTCTTATCAGGATTGATAAGATAGCTTCCGGCGTTGGCAATAGTCTCACAGAAGTTTTCCAAATCTTTCAAGTTGTATTCATGTTTTTACACTAATTTATAAATTTTGTTAATTTATTCAATTTTAATTTTTGAACCATTTTTTAATTTCCCCCGTCACTTGTGTTTACCTGAAAATAAAAGTTACTAGTGCAGTGATAGTGCCAATCCTGTCAGAAAGAAGTCACTTGGTAAGTCTTTTCCATTTTCTGTCGACCTGTTGCGTTTTAACGACGAGGGGTAAGGCTCTCGACTAGCAATCCGAAGATCGCAGATTCAAATCCCAGCGTAGAATATATTTTATTTGATTAATTTTTGTTATTTAACAATTTAGTATATTTGCCGCATATTCCTGAGTGGAAGATACTCTTAATATCGCCAATGTGTAAGACCGCTATTCAAAATTGAAAATTGCTTTAGCCGTGTTTGGTGACCAGATCTGAATAGTCAGGTACTTCCCAACCTTCCTTTCCCCCCCCCACCCCCACCCCTCTACTTTCAGCCTCACAACATACCCTAATTGCGGGTGCCATAGTCTCACTGGCACCAGATGGTTGGGAGCAATTGGGTTCTAGTTGAGACTCTTGTGCCATATTTACATTAAAAAATATATATATATATGCACAGGGCGTAACAGAACATACCCGAGGGATTTTAACTAGCGTTACCTGGGCATATTTGAAGTAAAAAATGTATATGTCATTTTATCATACGTCGCCACTGATTAGTTAGGATAGTGGTGCGTTTATAGCCCAGCTGACATTTGATAAGCGTTGTGTCTCATTCTAACGGCGTGTTAATACACAAAACAGCTCGCGTATCGCTCAAACTCGTCGCGACGGGATATATCCCATAACGATGAGCACAGTAGCGACAGGTGATTGAAACCTTTTTTTTTGTTTTTAATAGAAAAAAAATGTCATTGGACAGCAAAACGACATGTGGGTCGTTCTTCTTTTTAACCTACATAAAGTTGTCTCCACCAGTTAGTGGAGAAAAATTCAACAGAATTACCAATATTATTATTTTATAATTACTTTAAAATCTACTGTACCAAAGACTGTACTAAACGACTGTGTGCGTTTAAAAAAATATGTGTTTTTATTTTTGTAGTAAAAATTACGTTAGAGTTGTAACTCCTCGTGATAGAAGTTGATTTCATACAAACCACAGTTGTCTTCTGCCACCTTGACATGCATATATTCTATAATGTTACGAAAAAATGATATAATGACATAAAATATAAAACTGTTTTTAAACTCCAAAAGGTATACCTTTCAAGTAACAGCGATTATTATTTTTAATGATGTTTAATAAAATATTTTTAAAAATCTCAAAAACTTGTCTTCTACAACTTTTGTGTCGTACGTTAATTCTGTCACGTGAGTTGTCATTTGAAATAGGTATACACGCAGCTCGTGTTTGTTACCCCCAATAGGCATTTGAGGCCTCCTTCCCCCCTTGCTACAATTTCCCCTCTGAGATCAGAGAGAATTCGTTTATAGTAAAAACAAAATGTGACAGAGTGGTGGAAATGTGACAGAGTGGTAAAAGTTATGTAGGTTAAAAAGAAGAACAACCCATGTACATTTTTTACTCCAAATATGCTCGGTTAAAATTGGTGGTTAAAATCCTTCAGGTACATCCTGTTACAGCCTGTACAGAGTGTTAAGAGACATTCTTGACTTACTTTAACCAGTAATCCCTGACTTGGAGCAAAAACTGTGAATGAAATTTTGGTCCCTTGTGACATTTTTGATTTTTTTTTCAACTAAAGGGGTGGGGATTGGGCGGTCTTGTGAACTCTTTCCTCTCTTTCCATGAACTGTTTTATGTCAGTTTCTATTAGTAAGATTTTCACATACACGGTTATTTATCAATTGTACAAAATTTTCACCACGTTTATTAGTAAGCTGTTAGAATTTTGAGTTGAATAAATGCGAATAGTTCACATTTATTACTTAGATAAATCATTTTATTATTAGTAGCTACGTAATATAGACACATGGGCTATGTAAGATGTTATAACCGGTCAGTGGCTAAGTTGGCATCGCGTCTGGGTTCCACTCATGAGTTAAATTCTTTGGCTGGCTAAGTCTTCCATCACGACACAAGCAACATTTTACGCTTAACCAGCACTGCTGGTTGTGTTTCAGTTTCAGGCTCACGAACTTTGAATTGCGTTGACAACTGGTTTCATTTCAGTTTCTCCATGAGCGAAGGCCCTTACTGTGGTTGGAGATTTTCAAATTATTGTCAGGTTATTCGTAACCCGAGAATGTTTGTCTTTCTAGTTTTATCCGGTACATAAATGCACTGCTGAGGAGTAAAAACATGAACTCTGTTTTTAGTATATTTACAGAGATATTCATAGACATTCAAATTGATAGACTGGCCAATCAGGGAAAAGGGAACAAATCAAGTTACGCGGAGCACGGCAGGCGGCATGAACGTGTCCCTTTCAGTGATTTGTCAATTTTTTTTTTTTTAATATTATCCCCCCACGGAGGCCCTGAGGGAAATAATTTCCCTCAGGGCCTATGTCATCTTTGAAGATGCTGTGTGGAGGGTCTTTTTGAGGAGAGAAAGGAGTGAACATGGGTCTTAAAGAGGCCCATATTGTAGGAAGGAGGAAATACAGAGGCCGTAAAATTGTTACACAATATTTTGGTAATTCCAGTGGGCTAATTACCTTGGGTGTGTACCAAAATATTTAGAAATTCGACAGTCTAAAACGACTTAGTAACAAATGTAATTAGTATAATTGATTAAAATCATTTAGACCACCCTGCTTCCCCTCCCTCATATGTTGTGTATATAAACCTTAGACCAAGAATATTTTGTATCAGTCTGAAGATGGCTCTAGCGAGCTGAAACCGGTTACGGTCAATAAAATTAAAGTGGAAAAAAGTTTTATATTTGTTTTTATTATAATATACTAAGGTAGTTCTTCAAAAGATTAAGAAAACGTCCCTTTTTTTCAAAAAACTTTATTATATTAAAAAATATTTGCAGTATTGTCAAAATCCATAGAGGAAATTGGGGAATATGTTTGTATTGTCAAAATGCCGCCCAGTTTCTTCTTAAACAAACAAACAAAACCAAGGAGTGCCTTAGAATTCCATATTGAGCTGATTAAACAAATTTTTGGGCTCAAATGTCTCCCATCGCAACCTCTTATCTTTTCAAGATAGAAGATAGCGACAAGTGTAGATGGTGTCATCATTCAGGTGAAGGATGCAATCAATTTATAATTATTTGTATTTGTTGATAAAGAACATCTAATACTCTGATAAGGGCTATGACGACAGGAAGATGTATTATTACTGATTGTGCAATAGCAAAAATGTTTTTTTTTTAAATTAATTCGATTATCATTCTCAACAATCTTATGATGTCGAAATAAAGCAAAGAATAATCATGCGGTATTTTGAAGTAAGATTCATAAAACCATATCTGTACCAAAGGATTAACTTTGGACTGTTGTTCAAAAGCGATTTTTGCAATAACTGAATGTTTGAAACTCTATAATAGACGTGGGCAAAATTGAATGACTGAATTAAATGAATAAATTCAATCTTTTGACACACTCGATCTAATTCCCAATTTCAAAAGGAATTGATTCTTAATTCCTTACATTTGGCCTTGCATTCTATGATTTTTAACGGCACCATAAATTTTTATTCCATTTATTTTACTGATAAATTATTTCAATGAATGATGTGTACCGTAAACAATTTATATATTATAATGTTTCGTAGGTATTTCAATATTATTCGATGGGCGCGCGCCGTGAAGTTGCCTAAAGTAAAGTACCTAACCCACTCCCGCGCCGCAATTCGTAAAAAAACACGAGTAGGTATATCACTGTCCGGCCCAAGCGACAAACGTCAGCGAGTCTGCGATTTAATTCCGAGTTCCGAGCGATGCGTAAGTAAGTTGTCCCCGTCAATACAACCCCACGAGTCCTCCGTGAATCTGAGTTCCCAGCCGTCCTAGGTCCGCGTGCCTAATCTGTCCCTAACGAGTTTGTCCGAAACGTTCTATTCCAGAATTATTATTAGCGTCTCTTTCAGTTGTGACAAAGACCAGTTCAAACGAGTCGATCTCAAGTCCCAGGTCTATCCGAAACGAAGTCTGTACTAGGTCCGCAGCTCGCGAGTTAATCAAGTCACTGCAGTCACTAGTCAAAAGTTACTAATTCATTCCTCAATGTCCGCCGCGAATCCGTCCGTGCGGTTGGTTCATTTACTCCTCTCCGGGCGGGCCAAGCCGTCAATTTCATTACATCGAAAACTTCAGACTTTGAATTCGAACTTTAGCTAGAAACGTGGGAAGCAAAATGATGCACAATATTATCGTTATTTTTTGGTACGTATCAAAGCTATTGGAATACAAGTACCACCTACTTTTAGACGCAAATATTGGGTAGATATAATATGTAAATTGGCAGATATTATAAGGCTAATCAGCTGTGGTCGGTAATTTGTCATAAAATACTCATCTTTAAATGTTAAAATGTTTGTTTAAATTAGATCACGTGAAGTGAAACAACTTTAAGTTTAAAAAATAAAGTAAAATTAGTTAAACTTAACATAAGGGTGAAACCAAAAACTGTTTAATTTTAAGATTTAATTGCTAGCCTAATATAAATCAATACATTTTTCTTGTCTAAAATTGTTTTTTTTTTGTCAACATATTACACGTTAAAATATTACATTAACCCTGTCGCGCGTCGTTAGTACAATTTTTCAGAATGACATAATTCAATTTTTTTTTTAAATAGTCAATTCACCCTAAGAAGAGTGCTTTGGGTAGTGATAGTACCGTTGTGATTTGAAACTCGATAAAACAAAAATAACGATAGTACAAAAAAGCAAACACAAACATCAATAGGATCAATGAGATAATATAATCGGTCTCCTATTTGTGCGGTGCTTCATAGACTCCCCTTTTTTTAAGTGAATTAAAGGAATGAATAAAAGGAATCAATTCAAAAGGCCAGGGGAATCAGACTGAATCGATTCACTCGTGGGAATGAATCTGCCCATGTCTACTCTATAACTTTTTTACTTACTGTAATAATTAAGATCTGAGAATGATAGATTTCATAATTTAATTAATTTTTGGCCATAGTTAAGATAAATAAGTATATTTATGAATTTATTAAGAGGGAACCGGGCAAAGTTTTTTCCATACAGACGCATTCCCCGATTTCCTCTCTGGATTTTGACAACAGTGCAAATGTTTTTTATCATAATATAGATATCGACCACTAGCCTGTCGGTAAGTTTTGCTTTTTTTGATAAATTACTTCTTGTAGGAGTTAGGACCCTCCAAAAATCGGTAAAATTGCCTGATTTGAAATTGCCATCACCAGACATTCAGTATTGTATTTTTTTTTAAAGTGAAACGTATAGAGTATTTTCTTCTTACATTAGGGTAGATGATGGACAATGTAACACCGTCCGAAATGTTGGCTAAAGAAGGAGGTAGCGCAACAAGGCATAACACCCCAAAAATAAATAACAAAATTACTTTTGGCCTTGACAATCTAAAATTATATCTAAGTAGAAATTTTTTTTTTAATATTTATTGAGTTAGTATATATGTACTACATTAAAATATAAACAAATATGCACAATGTAACATTTCATTTGATAAATTTAAACATTTTCACAGTAAACATAACATTTCTTTTATCTGTTATTCGTGTCTCACTTTCAAGTTTTTGAAATTTATATTATAGTCACCAGTTAAGATATTATCTTCTTCTTTTTGGAGATTTTGGGTGCACCAGTTCTCTATAAAAGATTGAAAGTCTTTGGTTCTTGCGTTTGGAGAATGGTAAATTACTCCTTTCTTATATCCAGAGTTATCTTGATTGCTAGTATTACAACAGTTCTTTTCGTATTGTGTGTTAGAAATAACTTTATATAATATGTCTTTTTTTTAATTATTATTGCTCCTCCTACTGTAGGAATCACAGCGTATTGTAGTTTATCCTTGAAAAGTAACTTCGCTGTCTTCAATATTGCGTGTTATGTGAGTCTCGCTTAACATTACAAGTTAGTGTAGGATCATTTCGTTCAATGAGTATCTGGATTTCTTCATTATTCGATATCAGACCCTGAATTTTTAAATTTATACGATTCCTTGCAGTTGGTTGCTTTTTATAAAAAAATTGATCTTTTTCTTCTCGAATTTCAATTTACTTTCATATACTGAACATTCGAACCTCCACGGATGATTTGAATCTAGGTTTATCTTTAACTTGCTTTTAGCATTGATACAATTATTACACTTTTCTGTTCCTCTAATAGCAGTACATTCTTTACTTCTATGACCACCTGTACATTTAGGGCATACAAAGAAGTCTTTTTTTACATTCGTTCCATTTGTTTAAACCCGTAGCACCTTTTATACATGCATGCATAAATGCTTCAAATAGAGACCCTTTCCAATCCAATATATTTTTTGCATTTGTAACATTATTCCATGTGTTTGTGTATCTACTTCCAAATATATAATATATTCTTCTTCTGTTTTTAATTTTTGTTTTTATTGCGGATACTTCCATTTTTTGTAGTTCATCTGGAAACTCTTTCTGAATTTTTATGTTGTGAACGATTTCTCTTCCATCCATTTTGTGTGTTATTCCAACGACTTTTATTGATGGGAATCTTTAATCCGAGATCTTCGTTGTATGTTTTTTGCAGAAGTTTGTTCTTATGTTTTCCTGTAGTTTTTCAATGTGCTGACTATTTCTACACGTAACAATAATTTTCCCATCTTTTGCATTTTTTACTCCCATCACTCTTGTTCCAATTGAATTAATTTATTTTTTCATGTCTTCTTTGGTTTTCTCCGTTTGCTGCTCTTCTTTCGGAGAGATAATAATTTTTTTCCCAAATTTTGACACTAGTTATATTATTATATTAGTACAGACATTTTTTGTGCAAGAATAGAGAGAGGTTCTCAATTTTAGCGAAGGTTTGACAACCCCTTGTAAGAACCCCAGAACATCTCAATATTTCCCTTTTATTGGTTTCTTTGGGCGCTTTCAATATGGCAGTAGATGGCAAACGCATTTACTGCCAAGACCTAACTTAACAAACCTCACCCCACCTTTGCCTTAGGTATAGCTGGATTTATCACAGGAGCGGGCTAGCAATTTTACGCGTGCTCAGTGCGTATCTCAGAAGGCTTACTGGGATAAATCATTGGCTCGAGTTATTGGATATTTTGCCTACTGCCTGTCTTTCTGTCTGTTAAAGACTTGAGTGGGCTTAATACCTATTCTGACTGTTGTCCATTTTGCAGATTTAGTCTCCTGAATCCCCATCAGACTTCATATTCATCTCTTCAACATGGATGCGGACAAGAGCTTGATATACAGCGCACCCAACTGGGAGGAAACCCTCAAAGCAATCAAACCCATCAAAGATAACATAAGTAAAATAACTTTGGATCCATACCCAGATGTCAAAGTGCTGGCGGCCTTTGCTAAATTGTCATATTCGGACTGTGCCGGGCAGCTGGTCCTGCCTGAAGGGTGGCAACTGCTCACCACGGCACAGAACAACTTGTTAGGTAACGGATACTTCGGCTGTGCATTCTTGAACCCTTCAGAGCAGCAGGTCGCCATAGCCCATAGAGGGACTGATCCTATGAATGTTGGGGCAATCTGGGCTGATATTATGGGTGTTTATTGCACCCAATACACCGAGCACATGTTCTCTGCCATTACATTTGTTGACGACATCAAGGAAGCGATTCTGAAAATAAAGAAACAAAATGCTGACGGTCGCTACGTATTATCAATTAGTGGGCATTCCCTGGGAGGGTGGCTGGCTGGTGTCACCACCTTGACAGTGAAACATCTTGAGAAGAAAGGCAAAGGTTTCTGCAAGATCGTCAGCCCCCGTGAAGGCATCCACGCGCACACTTTGGCCCTGGACAGTCCGGGGGTCAGAGACATGTTGATCAAGCTGTGCACAGATTATGATGTGCGTTATGACTGGTCCATGAGCACCAAGGACTTGGATATAACCACCATCTTTGTTGCCCCCAATATAGTGAACAGCACTGGATTTCACGTGGGAGATCTACAACAGATTTACACTGAACGTGTCGCCCTCCCCAGTGACTCGAAGGAGCCAAACATGAAGACCAATGTAGATACCCACAGCTTAGACAAATTTATTAATGCTATTAAAGATGAGAAGGAGACCTATACCGTAAAAAACTGGCCACAGGGATTGACTGAGCGGTTACGTTTCCACTTTCAAGAATTTATCTGCAATTCTTATTTTTTGGATCTGGTTCCTGATCACGATCCTGAAATAGTATCAACTGTGGAATCTAGTAGCAGCCACCAGAACGCAGAATCAGAAGAAGAAACTGCTGGCAAAAACCTTACAGAAACACAAATCTTGCAATACAAAATTTTTTATTCGTCGGGAGATACCTGCCACCTGGGAGTGTTTACTTTAGAAGAGTTTAGTTTGATACAAAATTGGGGCTTTTTTCATAGCAACCCACTGATTAAATTGACTGAAATTGAAAAATTTCAATCTAATAAAAAACTGGAAAAATTAGTTGTTCCAACATTTGAGATTGATATTCGACGAAACACCATCACTTGCAAATCAAAGGAAAATTTAAAAAAGTTGATTGGACTAATCAAACAATTGCTGCGCTGGTTTCCTACAGATATCACGGATGCTGTGCTTAAACAAAACAAAAGTATAGAGTCAGGCCCCTTATACATGGCTGGCCAGACCTACCTTCACACCTTGCCCAGTATCCTGGACTGCGTGGACTCCTTGGGTATACAGACATTCTTAGAAGCATCTGAGCAACGTGTTTTACAAATTGAGTCTAGTGATTTAAAATTTGAAGCTGCCAGGTTGAACAATATCTTAATTCAGATTAAAAACACGTCTTCGAATGAAAAATATTTGAAAGAAAATAATAACATATTCCTCTGTTTGAATGATCTGGCCAGAATAGCTCAGAATGTAGACGTGGAAGCTTTAAACAAGAGCAATGTTACTATTAACAACCTGCTCGTTCTTGAGTTTGATTCTTCAAATAATGAATCAAGCTACAATATTTTGAGCAAAATATTAAATAATCTGGAAACATGCGTCCACAAGAAGCTCATCGTTATTCTACGGAAACCGTTAGATTCGGAATTTTTAATGAATTTTAACCTGACCGTTAAAACGAAGCCTTTCACAGTGTTTGAATTAAGCGATCTCGTTCCTACCTCTATTGAAGAAATACTCGCAAGAGATGCAATAGACTTGGGGGAAAAACATCTTAGCCTCAATACATTACTGGGAAATGATTGTACATCTGACGACGAACAGGTTCGAAAAAAAATTAATAAATTGATTTCATCTATTTTGATTAAACTCGCGACGGACCCACAGTATAGGGCTAAAATCCCAAACAAGCTTCGGAGGTTTTGGAAATTAGATGCTTTCTATTCCAAAGGGAGCAAAGTAGTGAGTAAAGAGAAGCTTATCAAACTCCTGAAGAGCAGCGGGGCCGGTGGACCGCTAGTGGTGATCAGCGATCCTGAGAATCTCAGCCAGGAGTACTGGGGGGAGGAGGCGGAAACTGTGCGGGGGAGAATATTCACCACTGACGAAGATGGACAGAACCTGTTCCTCCAAAAGTGTCAGGCAAAGCCAGACAGAGTAATATATTGGCTAGACTTATGCACAGAAGGCCTCACCCTGGGGGAAGTTTACAACAGTAGTCTCTACATGCCCAGGAAGTTCCACGCTCGTTTTATTATTAAATCCATGGATGCATTTGTTCGTTATAGTGGAAACAAGGATATATTTATATTTAAAAATGTTGAGAATAAATCAGGACTTATTAGTGCCTTTAAATTATCCAGCGAGGCGGAGCGTTTATTTGTCTCACAAAATCACTTTCAAATTCTAACTCGATCTCAAGAAATGGAATTCCAAGATAATAAAAAATTGGAATCGTTCAACAAACATTATTTTAAATTGCTGGTGATTAGAGGCAGCCCTTGTCTGGTCTGGCTATACTCCCACGGCTCTCTTGGTGGTCTGCGCCCCTTCATCACCAGGGACAATAGGGACCCCATCGAGGAAGGTGACTTCAGCAATATGAAGAAGAACTTGACCATCATTGCGGATGATCCTGGTATGGGAAAGACCACCGTCCTGACGCGCATTTCGGAGCTCATCCAAGACTCTTGGGTACTAAGAATCGACCGCAATCAGTTGAATGCCATCGAAAAACTATCAAAATTTGACTCGCAATCGGTAGCAAAATGTTTGATTTTACCTTCGGGTTTGCCTACTGATGACATTTTTCCGCGCAATCTTCTACAGCATTGCCTCGAAGAGGATAGTTCGTGGCAGGTGTGTATTTTGGTGGATGCTTTTGACGAGATAATTGAAGAAAAAAGCAAAGCCAAACTGATAAAACTTCTGAAATATTTAAAAAATGCAACAACGTGTAAAACGATAGTCACCACACGTGTATACCCGCAACAAGAGCTTGAAAATGATTGTGGAGAATTTTCCGCAGAAATGGAAAAAATCACAGAAACAGAACAGGATGATTACATGGTGAAGTTTTGGCTTCATCACCTGGCCCTGGAACTCCCAGAGTACGGAGAGTCGGAGAAGGGGAGGCTCCGGCAGTTTGCCAGTGAGCTGCGGGTGGAGGTGGAGGGAGTGCTGAGGGAGGACGTAGCCAGCTTCATGGGCATCCCGCTGCAGATTCGAATGCTGGCCGAAGTGTTCCTCAGTCAGGCCGTACAGTCTGTGGTGCCTCCTGAACAAGCGCAGAGCTCAAGCAAAATCACAAATCTTTCTGACTTGTATAAAAAGTTTCTCAAAGTCAAGGAATTAATATACTATGAGCAGAAGACTAATATCAAAAATATACCGCCTACAACTCGAAATAAGTTGGTTAGAATTATGAGAAAAGACCATTGGTTCCTAGCATTTCAGTCCCTTGACCCAAAGTTTGCCTTAAAATATTTCAAAAATAATCGAAGATTATCCATCGAAGAATTAAAAGACATAAGCAGACTAGGGATAATCCGAGCTAATATAGACGGAACCTTTCCTTTCATTCACCGGACGTTTGAAGAATACTTTTGCGCAGATTTTTTCGTCCAATGGCTCAGACAGGGAGCAATTGAAGAAAATAACACACTCATTAAAAACAAATTGTGCATTTTATTGCATAGACCAGAATATTTTTTAATCAGAATATTCATTGAGACTCAGCTTGATACATCACCACTAATACCGAGCGATACATTGAAAAAAAATCTGATGTTATACAAAAGTTGGTCTGAACATCGTCAACTATTCTCCAATGATCGTGACAAAACTCCATTGCATGTAGCAGTTGAAGAACAGAATCTGCACACCATTGCAATTCTCCTGAGTGGCCCCAGCAGCAGGACATCTGAAGAAGCCTTCGTGTCCTTTGTAGCAGCTCGAGACAAGGTCGGGAGGACCGCACTGAACATAGCATTGGAGAATGGAAATCGCAATATTGAAAATGAAATAACGGAAAATGTGAAGAATTGCCCATATGAGTCACTATTAAAAATTATGCTTGCTACTTTCATAAATATGGGAGGCAAAAGAGATGACAACTTGTTCAAAGAATATTGTCTAAATACGCAGTCATTAACTAGTGCAAACATGGCGTTAATGAGAACTGAACAGATTAGAAAGCAAATCACTCCATTTACGGCGGCAGTAAGAGACAATGACTTCAGGACTGTGCTAGAGATATTTGGTGGCATGGAAAGTGACACTGAGCGAGCTTACTTACTGATTGCCTTTGATAGTCAGGGTGACACTGCCATCAATCTCGCGGCAAATAAAAAAGACCATTTGCTGTTCAAAATATTTGCTAAACAAGGAGTTTGCATGTCATTTGATAAATTTGAACAGAATCCCATTCATCGCGCAGCACTGGAAGGACACATTAGTATTGTGAAATATTTATTAAATCAATCGAAAGAAACCTATGACAACATAAAAATAATCAATAATGATAAGTATCCCGATGAACAGGAAACCGCATTTCAGTACGCTGGAAAGAACAAAATCTTTTTTTCAATAAATTCTAAGCAAAATAAAGGTTGCACCGCTTTGCAATTGGCTGCGCGCCGAGGGCATAATGACATTGTGCGGGAACTGTTGGAGAAAGGAGCAGACATCCATTCAAAGAATATCGACGGCGACTGTGCATTAAACAAAGCTGCATTTTCCGGACACACAGAGGTCGTCGAACACCTACTTTTGAAAGGCGCTGATGTGAAATCCCAGAATAAAAATGGTCGTTCTGCTCTTGTTTACGCTGCTGGTAATGGGCACCTTGACACGGTACGAAAACTGTTGGAGAAAGGAGCAGACGTCCGTACAAGGAATATCACCGGCGACTGTGCATTAAACTATGCTGCATTTTTTTTTTTTTTTTTTATATTAACTCCACACAGGAGGCCCTGAGGGAAATAATTTCCCTCAGGGCCTATGTCATCTTTGAAGATGCTGTGTGGAGGGTGCTGTTGAGGAGAGGAAGGAGTGAACATGGGTCTTGAAGAGACCCATATTGTAGGAGGGAGGAAACACAGAAGCCGGCAAATCGTTCCACAGCCGGGCTGTTGAACTCAAGAACGAGTCGTAGAAACGACCCGTTCTCATGTGACTAATGTCAACCGTGTACAAATGTTGAGCGCGTGTTTGGCGTGTTTCCCGACTATGCACCGGTGCCGAGGGGATCAGTGACGCTAGTTCCTCGGAGCATCTTCCATTGTAATACCGGTAGAACAAGGACAGCATTCCCACCTGACGCCTGTGCTCTAAAGATTGCAGTCCATTTGTTAAGTTAGGAGAATCTATCAAACGGACCGCCCGTTTCTGCACAGAGTCGAGGGTTTTTTTCAGGTATTTTGGGACTCCAGACCAGAGGTGGCTGCCAAATTCAACCGTGGGGCGCACTTGCGATTTGTACAGGGTTAGCAGTTGTGTACTATTAAAGTATCTGCGGGCCCTGTACAGTACGCTCAGTTTCTGAGAGGCTAACTTAACTCTGGCCTCGATGGAGCCCCCGTACCTGAGCTGGTCACTTAGAGTTACACCAAGCATATCAATGGAAGGCCTGTTCGGGAGATTGCTTCCGTTGAAGGAGACTAGATTATCATTCCGATCCCTTTTAGACGTAATCAGACATGATTGGGTCTTTGAAACGTTAAATTCGACGAGGTTATTCTTACCCCAAGAGAAAACACTCTCGAGGTAACCGTCCATTCTTTGTTTCAAAGCCCTCCGAGCCATTGGGATTTGTGAGCCCTTTGGAGGCTTGTCAAACAAAAAGCTATCATGGACTGTACTGTCATCCGCGTAACAATGAATCGGTGCACATGTCAAGAGGTCATTGATGTGCAACAGAAACAAAGTCGGAGACAGAACCGATCCCTGTGGGACGCCAGCATTTATCGAATGCGAGGAAGAGGTGAAACCATCAGCAACCGCCTGAATCGACCTCTCCCTCAAAAAGTCGGCAATCCACGTACACAAGGAAGCGGGAAGTCCGTAAGAAGGCAGTTTGTTGACAAGCCCTCGGTGCCAAACCCGGTCAAAGGCCTTGGAAATATCCAGTGCAACGGTTTGGGTCTCACCAAAGCGTTCCAGGCACCGCCCCCAAACATGTGTCACATACGCGAGAAGATCACCGCACGAGCGGTTCCGCCGGAATCCGTATTGACGGTCGTTAATAATTTTGTTCTTCTCGAGGTATGTGAGTAGTTTGTCGTTGACCACACGTTCCATCACTTTTGACAGAACAGATGTGATCGCTATGGGGCGGTAGTTGGCCGGGTTAGAGCGGTCACCTTTCTTTGGAATAGGGTGAATGATCGCTTTTTTCCAACCAGAGGGCACAGACCCAGACTTCAGGGACATTTTGAAAAGCTTCGTCAAAATTGGAGCTATTTCTGCAGCGCACCTCTTCAATACCAGGGCAGGTATTCCGTCAGGCCCACTAGCTTTATTAACATCAAGCCCTCGTAAGACTTGGAGTACATCCCGATGCCGAATCCTCAGCTTTTTCATACGAAAACCGCAGTGAGGAACCGACGGCGGGATAGCACCTTGGTCATCGAGGGTCGAGTTTTCCGCGAACATTTTGCCTAATAAGTTAGCCTTTTCGGCGGCGGTATTTGCTAGAGAGCCGTCAGGTCTGGTAAGAGGTGGCAGACTGGGTTTGCAGAAATTGCGACCTATAGAGCCCGCAAGCGACCAGAACGCTCTGCTACCATGCGGGCAGGCAGCCAGCTTTCTGCTGACCTGCAGGTCGTGCTCGAATTTCGACCTATTGATGATTCTCTTACTTTCCTTTGCAATTTGGTTGTATAATATTCTGTTTTCGGACGTTCGAGATGTGTTGTAGGCTCGGTAAGCCGCGTTTTTTCGTCGCACTGCTTCAGAGCATTGTCGACTGAACCACGGCTTTGAGCCCACACCAGTTTCCTTAATAGTGGATTGGATGAAGCCATCCATCGCGGACGTGATGACTTCACCAATTTCCTGGGCACATCTTGAGGGATCCGAAGTCCGAAAACAGACAGCTGACCACGGGAAAGCATTAAAATGTGCCCGCAGACCGAACCAATCTGCAGACCTATAGTGCCACACTTTTCTTTTCAGCCTCTCGTTTGGCGGTCTGAAGGTTACGGGGATTGATGACGTCACCAGGCAGTGGTCCGACGATCCTAAAGGCGCTGTGACGTCAATCTTGTAACCGTGTGGCACAGTGGTTAAAAACAGGTCTAACAGATTAGAGCGGTGAGACTGGACATCAGGAACCCTTGTAGGCTCCTGAACCATTTGCTCCAGTCCGTGGCAAAGGGCAAAGGACTCCGCTTGTCGTCCAGCCGAGTCTGTTGATCCCGAGAACTTCAACCAAGGTTCGTTATGAACATTGAAGTCCCCCAGGACCACAAACTCTGCCGTAGGGAAGCGGGGCAAGAGGTCATCAATAGTGTTGCTTAAATGTTTGAAGAGCTCGGACGTGTCTGATTCGCTAAGGTTAGGTGAGCGGTATAAACACGCATAAAACCTTACCGTACTGGCAAGATTGACGCGCACCCACATTACGTCGAATCTGGAGATTTCCAGATTCAACAGACGCACACAGTTGACGTCAGCTCGACTGTAGAGACACACACCTCCCTTGGGTCTAAATTTGCCTACGAGGATGAAGCCCGGGCAGTCCAGATAGGAGGCATCTGGAGGCTCGGCTATCTGCGTTTCGGAGAGGAAGAGAAGGTTAGGACGTTGGGAGAGAAGATGGTGGTGGACAGAGTTTAAGTTTTTGTGCAGGCCGCGAATGTTGGTGAAATTCACCAACAGTTTTGGCCTGCACCGGGGACTCCTGCTTCTCGCCGTTGTTGAAAAGTTATTTTTGAAAGTTTGTAAGTTCATTTTTATTTTTGTTTTTATTTTGTGTGTGTGGAGTGGAAGGTCGGGAAGGAAAGGGTATGAGGGGTGGGTAGGATGCTGGGGATCAGAATTTCCAGGAATGATGGACGTATGAATCCAACCCACCCACTGCGGTGCAAGGCGATGGGCAGGGAGAGTCCGGCTGGAGAGGTCGCCCAATGCGCCCCAAACGCTGCTGCTGGGTCCCCTCCGGTCACGAACCGGCACAACAGCAGCGGCGGGGTTTTTTCACTCGTTGATGGGGCAGCCCACCCTCAGTCGTGAGCCTGAGGGTCGGGCCCCTGTACTACCGAGCGGCCCGGACAACGGTAACCGGTTGTAAAGGGTCTCCCTCAACTAGCATCTCCCAATCCGGCCCGCCACGCAGAAGGTGGGCCGACGCACCCGCCATCAAGACCCAACCAAACATCACCCCATGAACCCGGGCACCCCTGCTAAGTCACCAAACGTAGCGAACCACTTGGGGTGACCTGTGGCAGAGGTGTTGGTCATCCAATAAATGGTTCCCAGGGCGGCGGTACCCATACCCGCCTACCAAATTGAATATATCATATCTCGGACACACAGAAGTTGTCGAACTCCTACTTTTGAAAGGAGCTGATGTGAATTCCCAGAATGAAAAAGGTCAATCTGCTCTTGTTTACGCTGCTACGGAAGGGCACTTTGACACGGTACGAAAACTGTTGGAGAAAGGAGCAAACATCCATTCAAAGAATATCGACGGCGACTGTGCATTAAACAAAGCTGCATTTTCCGGACACACAGAGGTCGTCGAATTCCTACTTTTGAAAGGAGCTGATGTGAATTCCCAGAATGAAAAAGGTTATTCTACTCTTATTTACGCTGCTATGAAAGGGCACCTTGACACGGTACGAAAACTGTTGGAGAAAGGAGCAAATATCCATTCAAAGAATATCGACGGCGACTGTGCATTAAACAAAGCTGCATTTTCCGGACACACAGAGGTCGTCGAACACCTACTTTTGAAAGGCGCTGATGTGAAATCCCAGAATAAAAATGGTCGTTCTGCTCTTGTTTACGCTGCTGGTAATGGGCACCTTGACACGGTACGAAAACTGTTGGAGAAAGGAGCAGACGTCCGTACAAGGAATATCACCGGCGACTGTGCATTAAACTATGCTGCATATCTCGGACACACAGAAGTTGTCGAACTCCTACTTTTGAAAGGAGCTAATGTGAATTCCCAGAATGAAAAAGGTTATTCTACTCTTATTTACGCTGCTCTGAAAGGGCACCTTGACACGGTACGAAAACTGTTGGAGAAAGGAGCAAACATCCATTCAAAGAATATCGACGGCGACTGTGCATTAAACAAAGCTGCATTTTCCGGACACACAGAGGTCGTCGAATTCCTACTTTTGAAAGGAGCTGATGTGAATTCCCAGAATGAAAAAGGTTATTCTACTCTTATTTACGCTGCTAAGAAAGGGCACCTTGACACGGTACGAAAACTGTTGGAGAAAGGAGCAAACATCCATTCAAAGAATATCGACGGCGACTGTGCATTAAACTATGCTGCATTTTCCGGACACACAGAGGTCGTCGAATTCCTACTTTTGAAAGGAGCTGATGTGAATTCCCAGAATGAAAACGGTTATTCTACTCTTATTTACGCTGCTCTGAAAGGGCACCTTGACACGGTACGAAAACTGTTGGAAAAAGGAGCAGATTTGAATTCCCGAGATAAAGATGGTGATACTGCTCTACTTTGTGCATCTGCTAATGGGCACTCTGAGATTGTGGTACTCCTGTTGCAGTGCGGTGTTGATGTCAACTCCCAGCGTGATGATGGCAGAACAGCTTTGTCATGGGCAGCACATGAAGGGCGTGAGAAAGTAGTGGAGGTCCTTCTGCAGTGCAACGCCGATGTCTCCTGTCAGGACAAGGGTGGAAAGACGGCTCTCTCCTGGGCAGAAGAAAAGGGACACCGAGAGGTGGTTGATCTTCTTCGCAACCACCAGGAAGCCAACCCGAGTGATTCTCCTCTCCTCTAAAACTTTACCACCAATTGTGACAACAGTTTTTAAGGGCAGTGCCACCAGCCCTCTATTATATTATAATATATGAATGATCAAACAATAACAATGTGAAATCGTTATACTAAAATTAAAATTCAAAATTAAAAATAAACAACATTAAAGTGTTTCTATAAAATGTAAACAACCCAGTGAAATATTAAATCTTGTGAACCCCAAACAAAAAAATTTATAAATTCAATAAAATTCCGTAACATTAGTTCGTTATAAACTTCTTCTTCTTCTTTCGTATAACATATTAAAAACTATTTTATTAAATACATTATTTAATAAGTAAAGACAATCAGTGCAAGTGCTTTCTTCTTACTTCAAATGACTACAAGTGGTTCTTGGAACACGCAGAACAGAATGTTCCCACGAAACATGCACTAAAGTGTATGTACCTGTATGTAGCAGTGACAAGTTGATATTTGGTGTGTGAAGCTACGGCTACCCTGTACGCAATCCAAGGAAGAGACAAGACAGATGCAGCACCTGCTGACTGAATACTGAACAACTGAACACATGCTCCAGGGACCTCCAGCTTAACCGACTTCAATACAGGTAAAGTTACCTATTTCATACCTTTACATTAGCTCCATACCGGAGACCTTGAGGAAAATATTTCCCCTTAGGACCTATGTCATCTTTGGGGATATTGTTTGGAGGGTCTCTTTAGGGAAAGGAATGAGAGGAAGTTCTGGGAAGGAAAAGTGTGTAAGAATTTGGTTGGGTGGGAATCTGTGTCCAGGAGTCCACAGAGTCCACAGACTTATGAATCTTACTGACTTATGAACTTATGAATCATTCTTCTTATGTTGGAGAGGTTAAACGGTCTCCCTCAACCGATCCGGCTTGCCGCTCAGTAGGTGGGCAGGTGCAATGCCGCCAAACCGGACAAACCTCACCCCATGAACCCAGGCACCTTTGCTAAGTCAACAAACGTAGAGAACCATTTGGGGTGACCTGTGGCAGAAGCAGAGGTGTAGCGTGGGGTGGGCGGGCGGGGCGGCCCGCTCCGGGCGGCACTTTTAAAGGGCGGCAAAATTTCACAATAAATTATAATTTTTATTTTTTTATTTTATTTAAAGATAATAAAATAAAATAATTCGATGTGCAGTTATAAAATTCTAGTTGCGGACTATGTGTGTTCTGCCAGAATCAAAGAGAAACCATTTTCATGTTCTGAGTGTAGTTTCAATTCACCGCATACAGATTTACTTTAAACCGGTTTTGTATTCAGAATGTAAAATTTCAGTTGTGGAATCATCTCCCGACACATTTTGAAGGAAAACATTCTCTTATTTGAAGTGCAGTGATAAAATTCTAATTGCAGACTAATATGAATGTGCTGTCAAATTCAAAGATAAACCATTTTCATTTACTGAGTTTTAGTCTTAATTCACCCCATAGAGATTTATTTAAAACCAGTTTTATGTTCAGAATATAACGATAAATTAAATAACAAGTTGCAGATTCATAGAGGACCTAGTCAAGTTTTACATTCGAGTTGCATGCCATACGCTGCAAAATTTTTAAAATTGACTGTTCCATGTGTCACTATTATTTTGGTTCTCTAACGCAAAATCAATCTTAAGTTGAAACCTGCCTTGTGTTGTAAAAGTCCCGAAAAAGGGGGTTTATTAATAAATAAATAAACACATTGTAAAAATTCGAGATGCGAAATCCTATTACATGGATACCATTATCGATTTTCGAGAGCAGTTATAAATTTGTAGCAGAATTTAAAACAGGATTTTTTTTGGAAGAAAGTCGATTCATGTGATATAAAATGCGGTTGTTATAAAAAAAAGGAAATCTACGTTTTAAATACCTATAAAGGAGGGCGGCAAAATTCTAAATACCTATATAGGGGGGCGGCAAAATTCGAAAAACCTATACAGGGGGGGGGGGGGGCAAAATTTTCCTCCGCCCCGGGCGGCTGACACCCACGCTGCGCCACTGGGCAGAAGTAATGGTTCTCATATAAATGGTTCCCGTGCAGTGGAACTTAAACCTTCCTCCCAAATTGATATTACATTTTGAATAGATTTATTAACCATTTTAATATATTATATTTATGCACAGAGGGCCATTACACATTGATTATTGATACAGCCTCTAAAACTAATAATATTACTCATTACATCACAATCAAGAAAGAATGCTTACAATTTAAAGGGGCAAGTAAAATTAAAATTGACGTGTGTAAATGTACAGAAAATATTATACGAATAATCACTGTCTTCTGATATCAACTATGAGGAAATATTAAAAGCAATACATTCACTAATAAATAACAGGTTTCAGAAAGGAATAGATAAAAACATGAAATATTTTGCTGACACTGTAACAAAATAATAAGATTAAATAAAAGCAAAAACTCAATTGTGTCCCAGATAAAACCGTATCTTTTTCTGATTTTTCTGTTTTAGATTTTCGATTGAGTTTCGTAAATATTGCCTTCATTAAGTAAAAACTTTTTATTGTAATTTATTTTAATAAACTACATAGTTAAATGTTTTAAATTCAGGAACACTAACCCTGGACAACACTTGAAGAGTACACCACGTTCAAGGCAGCAACATACTTTCTTTGGCCATGGACATCACTTGAGGGATATACCACCCTCAAGGCAGCAACATACTACCTTTGACCATGGACATAACTTGAAGGATACACCACCCTCAAGGCAGCAACATACTACCTTTGACCATGGACATAACTTGAAGGATACACCAGCCTCAAGGCAGCAACATACTACCTTTGACCATGGACATAGCTTGAAGGATACATCACCCTGAAGGCAGCAACAAACTATCTTTGGCAATGGACATCAGTTGAAGGATACACCCCACTCAAGGCAGCAACGTACTGTCTTTGGCCGTAGACATCACTTAAGGATACACCACCTTTGGCCGTAGACATCACTCAAGGATACACCACCCTCAAGGCAGCAACAAACTATCTTTGGCAATGGACATCAGTTGAAGGATACACCCCACTCAAGGCAGTGTTGAAGGATACACCCCACTCAAGGCATGTCTTTGGCCATAGACATCACTTGAAGGATACATCACCCTCAAGGCAGCAACATATTATCTTTGGCCGTGGACATCACTTGAAGGATATACCAAGCTCAAGCTAGCAACATACTATATTTGGCCATGCACATCACTTGAAAGATACACCACCCTCAAGGCAGCGAGGTACTATCTTTGGCCATGGACATCACTTGAAGGATATACCAAGCTCAAGGTAGCAACATACTATCTTTGGCCATACACATCACTTGAAAGATACACCACCCTCAAGGCAGCAACGTTTTATCTTTGGCCGTGGACATCATTTGAAAGATACACCACACTCAAGGTAATAATAGTCAATATTGTAACTTTTTCATGACAAAAATTAAGACGAAAAACATGTTTTAAGCTTAAATAATTTCAGAAGAAGATAACACTAATAGTCTAAACGAAAATATGAAAGAGAACAAAACACAGAAAAAGGATAAATAAAATAAATAAATCAATAAAATCATGTATTTATCCCAGACAATATCTATCTAGATTACAAAGTAGTTTTTTTCCAATGAGAAAAGTAGTTGCCAATAATACGGAAAAAAATAGTTGAAGATAATAATGTTAATTTGTAAGGCGTTTTTCCCGGTAAGACGAGAGATTAACGGTCTCAACTGGGTTCGAGTTTGAGATCGTTATTTTATTATTTTTGTGTGTTTTGTTCTCTTTCATATTTTCGTTTAGATTATTAGTGTTGTCTTCTTCAATGATATATTGATGGGAATAACCATAAAAAAATTATAAATAGAGAGTTGTTGTAATAAAAATTAAATAATTGCTTTTAAAAGCAAATAAAGGAAATCTATTGTAGCCATTTATAATCATAATAATAGATGTTTAATTCTTTTTCTCTTTTGTAATAATTTGAGAAAATGATATCCTCAATTTTCAATTTTCGACCTAGTTACGTCATCTCTTAGGCTGAAAATTTCAAAGATTTCTTAAAAAAAAACAATAATTACTTTCTTTGATTTTATTGTTTAATTTTAAATTATTATGTCACATCACAAAGTATCTGCTTCATATGAGCAAAGATTTTTATTTATTTATTTTGGTTTGACTGAGGATTGAACCTTCCTCTCCACAGACTTGCTTTCAAACTGCTGTGAACTTTTAAAATGTCTGTAAACTAAAAACAAAAAGGTTTGAACCAAAGGTTACTCCCCAGAGACAGGAGTTAAGCCACATCCTAACTGACTCCCCAGAGACAGGAGTTAAGCCACATCCTAATTGGATAGAACTGACTTTATTTATTATTAACTGGTGTAAATTTTTATGTCATCCAATTTCAGAAAAATGCGTATGTGCGTGCATGGATGTGTTTGAGTGCCACCAAAAGTCGATAGAATGCATTGTCATCGACATTCAATCTATCTGCCGAGTTTCAGCTCAATCGGATGCATGAAAGTGAGTTAATTTCTGCTTCCAAATTCCACTGCATTTATTCATCCATTCGTTTACGAAAACAAAATCAAAGTTCAAATCGATGTATTAAAAATCAACCTGTAAAATTATAATATTTTTAAATGTCTTTTAATACTTTAAATTTTTTTTATTTCGATTTGACTGCGGATAGAACTTTCCAATACTGGAGTCCAAGACTGGAGTCAACAACTCTACCAACTGACCAAATATCCCAATAGGACCTGACTAATATTTATTTTTAATATTAACTGTTGTAATGTCATTGAATTATGGAGAAATGCGTACTTATACGCCTACTTGTACGTTTGTGATTGCCTACAAGGCATTGTCATCAACAAGGAGTCTATCGGCTGAGTTTCAGCTAGATCGGATGTCGGGAAATGGGTTAATTTTATTTTCAAGATTCCGCATCATTCGTACGTTCGTTCATTCAATCAAGAAAACAAAAGTGAAATTCAAATAAAAAGCAAAACTGTTGTTTAAATTTAGAGCAATTCTTTTGCCCAAAGGAGTTTCGATAAAGTTTAATAAAAACACATAATATTCACAGAGAAATTAACCATACTCAAGGCAACCATATTCCACATTTGGGCCTGGACATCACTTGGGCAGAGCAAAATTCTCAAGGTGGACGCATTCTATTTCTCCCCTGAATGTTGTTTGGGAAAGCAACATTCTCAAGGCAGTCATATTCTATATGACTTGTATGGCCCTGGATATTTTGAGGGCATCCACAATCTCAAGGCAGCCACATTACGCCTCTAAATCCATAGATCACTTGAGGAAATCATAGCTCCCAAGGCATCTATAAAGTTACATATTTTTGTTAGCTGCTAAATAAAGTCTTTAATATACATGTTAATATTTTTATTTCCATCATAAATAATTTGTTTCAAAATAATCTATCCCTGGACTTTTATAGAAGGGAACAAACATTAAAAATAACAATAAAGTAATGAACTTGTTGTTTGGAAATGTTTGTATTTTTAAGTGAATACCGGGAATAATATATTTTTTTAAGTATGAATATCGCACAAGAGTCCCAACTGCTCCCACCTGGAGCCAGTGAAACTATGGCATCCCCAATTGAGATACATTGTGTGGCTGAAGGTAGTGGGGAGGGGAATGAGATGGGGAAGAGGAAGGTGGGGAAGTATATGGCTGTTAAGATCTGGTCATCAAACACTGCTAAAGCATTTCAAATATCGTTTCATTTCTGAATGGTGATCTTATACCAGGACGTATCTAAGTAAAGTCTATTCCGGAATGTGCCGCAAACGTAACTAATATTATTTTTAATTATTTAATTGTGAAAACACAAAACACGAGGTACCCATATCCGTCTCCCAAATAACATTATTTTCACATGTGTGGTACATTCCTTCAGAGTCAGAAACTTATTTACTAATTCATGATTGATGACTAGATCTGAATAGCCGGGTACTTCTAAGTCTTCCACTACTTTCAGTCTCACAACTTATCCCTATTCGGGATGGCATAGTCCCACTGGCTCCAGACGACTGGGAACATTTGGACTCTTGTGCAGTACTCATATAAAAAATAACTTTATAAAACCGTGTTTTTTTGTTGCAGATTCTCTGACCTTGGACATCACTTAAGTGTAGCAATAATTTTAAGGCAGCCACATTCTGTATATGAGCCTGGACATCACTTAGGTGTAGCAACAATTTTAAGGCGGCTACATTCTATCTATGGGCCTGGACATCACTTAACTATAGCAACAATTTTAAGGCGGCCACATTCTGCAAATGGGCTTGGACATCACTTAGGTGTAGCAACAATTTTAAGGCGGCCACGTTCTATCTATGGGCCAGGACATCACTTAAGTGTAGCAACAATTTTAAGACGGCCACATTCTGTACATGGGCTTGGACATCACTTAGGCGTAGCAACAATTTTAAGGCAGCCACATTCTGTCTGTGGGCCTGGACATCACTTAACTACAGCAACATTTTTAAGGCGGCCACATTCGGTACATGGGCCTGGACATCACTTAGGTGTAGCAACAATTTTAAGGCGGCCACATTCTGTATATGGGCCAGGACATCACTTAAGTGTAGCAACAATTTTAAGGCAGCCACATTATGTGTATGGGCCTGGACATCACTTAGGTGTAGCAACAATTTTAAGGCGACCACATTCTGTATATGGGCCTGGAAATCACTTAAGTGCAGCAACAATTATAAGACAGCCAAATTCTATCTCCGGGCCTGTACATCGCTTGAGGCGGGCATTACTTCCTACTTCCAAGGCAAGTTTCAATATTATTGTGAATATAGTCTTTTTTAGTTGTTCGAAATGCTGGTTGTTTACTTATTAACCTTTTCGTCCCGGAACGAAAAAAATCACACATAACCCGAAGGGGGGTCACTCGGGGACCCCAATTTGTTTTGCTTATTAAAGGGTGTTAATGACATATTTTTTTGTAATTTGTTATGATAATAATTAGAGGGAAGTATATTCATCGTATTTCAGTAGTCATTTTAAAAATCGTTTGATAAATAAAGTCATAATTAATATTCTAATGAATTTAGACCATAGCGTGTATTTTTCCATAGAAAACAGAGAAGGCGGGCCGATAGCCAGCATAACACCTTGTTTCCGAATCTCGACTGGCGATTGGCGTTCACCGGAAACGACTCAGACCGAATGATCTTTGACCGGCAAGCGAACATTATAGCATTGTAAAAAGAGCAAACGAGATACGCGGTGTAAACGAACGCGATCTAGTCCTTTCCACTAACAACTTAGAAATTACTTGCTATCGCTTAGAATTATCCCGATACATTCAGCAGATAGGGACGGGGTACGCCCGAACAGAGGGGAAGGGGGGCGGGTGGCACAGATTATTAGCCGGAATTTGTTATAAACTATTTAATTTTAAGAAAAGTAGTGATGCGATATTAATTTTTTTAATGCAGATCGATAACCAAATATTTTTTCTAGGATTACCTAAATTATTGAGTATGTGGTTTAAAAAACAACTTAGATACAGCGTAAAACTCTCGTTAGTGTAAGTGCGTTGCCCTGGTCCGGTACGGAAGTGTTAAAAACAATGGCTTTTTTATTTATTTTGATTATTTTTTTACATTAGATTCACACAGGAGGCTCTGAGGAAAATCTCAGGATATCGTCATCATTAGAGATACTGTATAGAAGGTATTTTTAGAAAAGGTAGGAGACAAAGTTTTGAAAAGGATAAACAGATCTGGGAGTCAGTGGATCCAGGAGAGTAAAGTATGTATCCAACTTTTCAAAAATTGGGATTTTTTTTTATGAATACCTCACAAGAGTCCCAGCTGCTCCCTTCTGAAGCCAGTGAGACTATGGCATCACCAATTGGGGTATGTTGTTAGGCTGAAGGTAGTGGGGAGGGGACGGAGATAGGAAGAAAAAAGTGGGGAAGTACTTGGCTATTCAGATCTGGTTACCAAACTCAGCTAAAGCCATTTCAAGCATCGTTTTGCTATTTCAAGCATTGTTTTTGTTACAGATACTTTGTCCGTTGGCATCACTTGAGGGGAGCGACACACTTAACACAATCACATTGCTTCTACGGCCCTCAACATCATTTGGAGGGATGGGGGCCTCACCTCCTGTCTGCCGAGGTAAGATTCAATCTATTCAAAAACCGTCATACTTTATTATTTGGAATGCGATATTTTATTTTTAGAATATTGACATTGTATTTTTGCAATAGACACTTTGTCCATAGACATCACTTTTAAAGTTACCATCAATCTATTGTCTTCGACATCATTTGATGGAGATATCACTTCCGACTTCCAAAACAGGTTTCATTGCTTATTTTGAATACCTTCACATATATTTTTTATGGCGGATGTTTACTTATTTAGAATACAGCCACTACTTTTGCTACAGATACTCCATCTCTGGACATCACTTGAGGGAAGCAACACTTTTAAGATAGCTACTCTTTTTCTACGGCCTTGGACATCACTTGAGATGGGCATCACTTTCTACAGATACTCTGTCTTTGGACATCACTTGACGGAAACGAAACTTTCAAGAGAGCCATATTATCTACAGCAGGGATGGGGAAACTGCTTTCTGTGAGACATTTGGTGTAGCCCGCGAGCACTTATGCTGCGGCCTGCTGAAAGCACCTCAAAAATAATAATAGCAAAAAAATAAAATTCATAATGCGAAAAATGTTTTCTTTCATTGATGAAGAAGATAACACTAATAAATCTAAACAAAAATATAAAAAAACAAGACACAGAAAAATAAAAAGCTAATGGTCGCAACTGGGACGGGTCAATAAGAGGTCTCAATGGCCGAGTTGGTTTAGGCCAGCGGTCGGGGAACCGGGGTAAATTACCCCAAATGGGGTAAAAATATTTTTTTTGGGTAATAAGGAAATTTTTCTAGTTTGCTATTTCACGTGTTAGAATTTTTACAAACTTAATCAATTCAGGTGTGTGCGTGAGAAGTAAGAGACGCGTATTAAATGTGAAATTGCTAACATACCAGAAGAACCTCCGGGTTTGGCAGAAACAATACTTGAACTTCGATCTAATACTGAAGCACGTATTCAATTTGAGAGCAAAGCCAATCTGTCGTCTTTTTGAATGTCAAAAGCTACAAAGGCTTTCAAAATTGCACTTGAGGAGGCGGTAAAAAAGTTGCTGCCATTTGCAACAACCTATCTTTGTGAACGAAGCTTTTCCACTCTAACGAACATAAAAACGAAGAACAGAAATCGATTAAACGCCGAAGACTGTATTCAAATTGCTCTTACATCTAAAAGTCCCAATTTTGAAGTATGTAATTGTATCAAACATGAAGCAACATCGTTTTTCCAAAAACTGAAAGGGAAACCTGAAAATCTGAATTTTTGTTCGATCCAATTTGAGAATTTTATTTTGTTTGTCTATTACATACTTACTATTTTTGTGTTTTTTTATTTTTATTTTCCATGTAAATTAATTCAATAAATAATTTTTATTTAAATATACATTGATTGTCTTCTTTTCAAAATGGGGGGAAGGGGTAATATCGACTTACGCAAAAATATTTTAGGGTACCTAATGGTTAAAAAAGTTCCCCGACCGCTGGTTTAGGCAATTGTCCCGGTAAGACAAGAAATCCTGGGTTTGAATCCCAATTGATGACCGGCGTAGTCTAGAGTTAAGGCTCTTGACTCGCAATCCGAAGGTCGCGGGATCGAATCCCGGTGTAGACAAATAAATTTTATTTGATTAATTTGTGTTATTTCAAAATTAATTAATTTAAAATAACAGACAGCATTGCGGCATGTTCCAGGGTGGAAGATACTCTCAGCATCGCCATGGTGTAAGACCACCATTCAGAATCGAAACGTTGCTTGAAATGGCCTTAGCAGTGTTTGGTGACAAGATCTGAATAGCCATGTACTTCCCCACCTTCCTCTCCCCACTTCAGTCTCACAACATACCCAAATTAGGGATGCCATAGTGCCTCCGTACATGACGCTACTTATAAGCTACTCGAGTCTCATGCGCGCCGCTCGAGAGTACCCCCTGTACGATTTTGCTAGTGTTCTACACGGCGCTATGCGGCAGCTGTCGGTTTGAAGTCAGTTTCACGCTACTGACGGTGCTGATCGCACGCTACGCGTTGCATCATTCGTGTCTGCTAATTTTCGTTTGACATTTGACAGAAATGGCGTCGGAACATGAAAGTAATGTTAGATTTGTTCTGTATGTGGAAAAAATGCATGTTTATATAACTTTACTGTACCAGAATACGTTAGAAAGGATTTAGTGGAGAAGGCATGGATTGATGTTGGAAAAAAAGTCATTTGGCATTGTGTTAACTCCACGGCTGCAAGTGAAAAATGATCAAGTTCAGTATATTTCGGGTAGCGCCGTGTACGGAAACCAGCATTAAAAAGTAGTATATCTGCAGGGTACTTGTGGTTGTGTCACAATCACGTAGTTTGTAAGTATCTCCATGAACGGAGGGCCATAGTCTCACTGGCCCCAGACTGGAGCAGTTGGGACTCTAGCGCAGTATTCACATAAAAAATAAATAAAAAGTTGTGACCATTACCTTTATATCTTTATTTTTCTGTCTCTTGTTCTTTTTCATATTTTCGTTCAGATTTATTAGTATTATCTTCTGCTTCATTGATGATAATAACCTCCAAATTTCTAAGTTAATCTTCTTCGTTAACCTGCGTAATCATCATGTAAGTTGCAGATCATATTTAAGATTTAGCAGAATACTTATGCTGCAAAATGCAGGAAAACAAAGTATATTGAATACAGTTATAACTTAAGCTGATGGACTCGCACGCAGATTTGTTAAGTTAAAATCATCAATTAAGGTAAATTTACTACAAAGGGGATCAATTAATATTTGCTGGTCTTACCATCCTCATGGTACAATCATGTTAAAGACTTTAAAGATCACTTCGAGTCCGCTGGTCAGCGTCAAAATTTCTAGGAATCTAAACTCTGAAATACAGATGATCCACAAACTTACACATAATTATTATGATACCATGAAATAAATTAATTTCATTGCAATTAATGTAACCCCACTTTAGTGACATAAATTGTCTCAAAAACGTTAGTACAAAAAAGAGTGCCAGTTGTGATAAGTTACAACTAATTTTTATTGTTAATTGTGCTGAAAAACTAGTTAATGTCTAACTAGGACCGGAGTATGCATGTATTATAATGTTGAATTCTGGGGGGATTTTATTATGTAATTTCGGTCAAAGATATTTTTGAAGAAAACATAGTTTTCGAAACATGTTTGATATTGTTAATTAAATAGTGGTGTACACAAAGTTATTTGTTTTCATTAAATTAATAATGACGCCACAAAGTGAATTTGCGAATTTTGAAGAAAAAAAAGATATTTTTATTTGTTTTTTTATTGTAATTATAACATTATTACATTGATATGTATTAACTATACTTTGAAAAAAAAAAAACTTTAAATATACTTGAGTATTATTTCACGTATTTAATTTGTGGGTCAACATCTATGTGGGTTACTAGATTCGCATTGATTTTGGTATGCCAGAAATATGAACAGCCATGTCAAACAATAGAAACATATTGATTTAGCCATGTCAGAAATAGATGTTTTGTTAGCATGTTATATATTAAATTATTTTAAATATTCAACCAAAATAAATTTATCATGTAGTATGTAGCGAGATTTTATTATTTGAAATTGAACAATTATTCCAAAAATTCAAAATTTGGTTTCAATAATACAAGGTCGATTTTGGAAAAAAATATTGAAATTTGTGAAAAAAAACTAATAACGAAATTTGGACAAACGCATCGACCCACAGGGACGCGGCTTCGCACACTGACCGAGAAAGAGTTTCAATACAACAGCTGACCACATAAAACCCTATCCATTTCTCCCCTCTACCGCCCCCTCTCATAAGTAGGTTCTGGCAAATGGAAGAAAATGCAAAAGTGCTCTTTGAAAGCAGTGGATAGCGACTCATTTTTTATATGCAGCCAAAAATGTGTTAGCTGTTTCAGAAAATTTTTGGTTTAATGTCCAATCAGTTTTTAGCTCCAGGAATTCTTCCTGCTCATTTATCGGTAAGTGTCCAAGCGAAATGCTATCGGATAATGGATTTCGTACCCAGTCCATAGGTTGCAGGTCACACTTAGGAAAATATGAGTTCTTTTTTTTCTGCTAATGGCTCCAAGTATTTCATTATCAAAGCCTGCACTTTTTTTTCACAACCACGACATTTGGAAACATTTTATTACTACCATTGGTAGTAATGGCGTAGTGGCATAAAACCAACTTAGCGCGAAAGCTTTCAATCTTGTCCGATGACGTTAAAATATTAAAACCCTGCCTTACCTTTTTTCATTGAGCTCATATAAATGAGTAAATATATGCAAGTTTTGCTACCCATTCTTCTTTTTTAAACAGAGAAGCAAAATCTGAACCCTGTGTCTCTTGGGAAAAACGTGGGACCGCTGGGACGACTATTGCGGGCGCAGCGTCGCAATGTAACATTGCGGCGGTACACGGTACACCGGCGGTGACCACAGTACACCGGTGTGCCGGGGCACACACTTTGCGGAACACTGCCATAGTGTATATCCCGTTTTTTTCCAAAAAACATCCCTGCAAACAAATAAAAAGAATTATTTTGGAATTTGTACAGAAAGCTGGAGAAATATGATCAGGTAATAAATAATATGTGGGATATTTTTAAAGACAAGTCATCTGTATAAAGAAGTTTTTTTATATATTAGGTTGTTACTGGGTTTGTTGTTATTATTACCTCTATAAATGTACTTTTTTGTTAAAAATTTAGCTTGTTTCTTATTACTAAGCGGTTAATTATTTCAGGTTTATATACATTGTTTAGTGCGATTTGTTTTATAATGTTAATTTCATTATTATAATTATCATTGTTTAAAGGGACATTAATAGCACGATGTGTCATTGAATTGAATGAGACGAGTTTATGGGACAAAGGATGAAGTGAAGTAGGCAGTATAACACAATTAGTGTGTGTAGGTTTTCTTTAAATTTATATTTAATACACACTTATTATTCTCTAAATTGATATTTAAGTCTAAAAGTTTAAATTGTTGTTATCATTATGTTCCAGTGTAAATTTTATTTATATTTTGGTGAAGGTTATTAATAAAAGTGAAAAAAATTGTCTAATTGTCTGTTATTACCCGACCAAATATGTCATCAACATACCTATACCGAACAAAGACATTAGATAATAGGAAAAGTCCACGATCGAATAGTTTATTTTCAAAGGAATTCATAAATATTTCAGCAAACAAAGGAGAAGCGGGATTTCCCATCGGAAGCCCATTATGTTGTTTGTATAATTTATCATTTAAGGTAAAATAATTTTGATTCATATAAATTTCTAAGAATGTGGACATTTCCTTCAATGTCTAGAAATTGTTACATAGTTATGCCCAAGTATGCCCAAGAAATACAAAAAAAAATATTTTTGTTATTTATAATATACTGCGTAGGTACAAATACTCAATCAACATTTAACTTAATGGAATTTAATTGGTTTAGAATACATTGTTTATACTTAACTGTACAACTGTTTGTTGTTTAGATAAATATAAATAAAAAATAATACAATTACAGGCTTTTTTTTGTTAACAGCTAACCAATTTATTTTGACTATGAAGATCATCTCCCTTTTAATGTGAACACCGCACAAAAGTAGGTACGGACTGCCCAGAGTCTGGTCAAGCTGGAATGTGAATCAGCCATTGGCGCTGGCGAGCTGGAGGTCGTGCATCATGCTTGCTGTACCTCAGTTGGAAGGATGAATTGACGTCCGTCACTCTTGGACGCACTGACCCCCAGATTCCTACACACCCCTTTTATCTTTTTCCTTTCCAGAACTTGTTTTTTACCTTAAAAAGACCCTCCAAACAGCATCTCAAATGACATGGGAAATTATTTTCCTCAGGACCTCCTGTGTAGAACTAATTAAAAAAAAATAACCAACATAAAATTCTCTTTGCGGTAAACATCTTTTTCTATCAGATTCGGCTCTAATCTCTCTGCTAATTCTCTGAAATCTGTTATAATAGTAAGTGGAAGATACTCTCAGTCCAGAGTGGAAGATACTCTCAGTATCGCCCTGGTGTAAGACCAACATTCAGAATTGAAACGTTGCTTGAAATGGCTTTGCCGTGTTTGGTGTCCAGATCTGAATAACCAGGTACTTCCCACCTTCCTCTTCCCCAACTCCTTCTCCTCCCCACTGCCTTCAGCCTCACAACATACCCCAATTGGGGATGCCATAGTCTCACTGGCTCCAGACGGGAGCAGTTGGGACTCTTGTGGGGTATTCATATAAAAAAAAAAAGTACAGTCTAATTTGAGCAAAATGATATTTTAATAGTAATATAAATAAGCAAGGGTATATCGCTTTCAAAATTTGATTAATCTCAATTTTCAACTCTGAGAAAATCGTCTGAAAATTGTTATTTCTGTCATACCTGTTATTTCTGCCGTAGCCACCTCTGGTCTGGAGCTCCAAAATACTTGAAAAATACCCTCGACTCTGTGCATAAATGGGCGGTCCGTTTGATAGATTCTCCCACCTTAACAAAAGGATTGCAATCTTTAGAGCACAGGTGTCAGGTGGGAATGCTATCCGTGTCCTACCGGTAATTCAATAGAAGATGGTCTGAGGAACTAGCGTCATTGATCCTTTCGGCACCGGTGCATAGTCGGGAGGTACTTGTCTAGTGTTGTGATAAAATAAAATTGAATTAATTACAGCATAACAACGCCGCCAATCTGATATTAAGGTTAAACGCAACGTACCTTATAATCTACGCATTCACAGATGGCGCCAATAAAATTATTTTAGGTTTTAAACACTTTTGCAAGTTATGCTTTAAAATATTAAGAATAATTAATTATTCGCGCCCGTACATACGCAAAATGAATATGAATAAATAGTTTTGTCAATAAAAAAACTCAAATCTTTCAAGAGAGGCTGACAAATACAATATTGGATTGAATCACCGATGTAATTTTGTATTTGTCAGCCTCTCTTGAAAAGAATAATTAATTATTCGCGCCCGTACATACGCAAAATGAATATGAATAAATAGTTTTGTCAATAAAAAAACTCAAATCTTTCAAGAGAGGCTGACAAATACAATATTGGATTGAATCACCGATGTAATTTTGTATTTGTCAGCCTCTCTTGAAATATTTGAGTTTTTTTATTGACAAAACTATTTATTCATATTCATTTTGCGTATGTACGGGCGCGAACAATTAATTATTATTAACATCTTAAAGCATAACTTGCAAAAGTGTCTAAAACCTAAAATAATTTTATTGGCGCCATCTGTGAATGCGTAGATTATAACGTACGTTGCGTTTAACCTTAAACAGCAAAACTTATTAATATTCATTTAAAAGTATGTATAGATATATAAATTAGCCAGATCATTAGCATTATTTTGTCAAAATATTTCCAGATAGATATTCAAATAGATCATCAGCATTATTTTGTTAAAATATTTCCGCTATGCAATAAAATCCTAATAAATTGAATATTTCTGAACATATCTGAAAACTAGAAACTGTTTTCGAAAGGTGATTAAATACGGTTTCAAATTTTATAAAACGAAATAAATTTTGAACTATAAAATTTTTGCATGCAAGCATAAAAAAGTTTTAAAAATGGCTAACCTTACGTTTTTACTAACTAAAATTACTGAGAATGAAAAAAAAACACATACATATTTTATTAGACAAATGTATTACAAAAGTGATTGTCACCTCACTTTTTTTTGTCATTCAATGTAAAAATAATTAATTAAAAATTCTCAAAGTTTCATAACTTTTTTTCAAATTTTGATTTGAAACTTGGGTTTTGTAAAGGTGTTCATTTTGCTTATTTTGTGGTTCACTTTTAGATTTGAATATAAAGCGTGGTGTTTTCTCTTTCTCAGATTTATCACTATGATAGTAAAGGAGACACAATTGCATTTTGGGAGGCAGGCTTGGGTACCGCCGGCTCGGGAACCATTTATTGGATAACCAACACCTCTGCCATAGGTCACCCCAAGTGATTCGCTACGTTTGATGACTTAGCAGGGGTGCCCGGATTCGTGGAGTGATGTTTGTCCAGGTCTTGGTGGCAGATGCGTCTGTCCGTCGGCTGCATGGCAGGCCAGATTGGGAGAGAGTGGTTGAGGGAGTTCCTTTGACTTCTCCAGCTGTACTCTCTCCTTCCCAGAACTTCCTCTCCTCGACACTCCAACCACCATCTTCATAAACTATCTTTATAAAGATGCTTTAAGCCTTTAAAACAATATCGTTTAAACCTGATCACAGTTGTCATGTAAAGCACATGACCGCCGATCACACCAGTGGCCATCTACTTCGAACCTTCCAGATTTTCTGCCATTGTGTTATGTTGTGAGGTTGAAGGGAGTAGGGAGGAGAAGGACACAGAGAAAGGTTCGAAAGTACCCGACAATTCAGATCTGGCCACCAAACACGGCTAAAATAATTTCAAGCAAACTTTTTTTGATTTTGAATGGTGGTCTCTCAGAGGTGGGTGCTGAGATTTTAGACTAGAAACGGTTCTAATTGAAAATTAGTGTGTAGGACGGTGTTACATATAAATATGCAACCATGAAGTGGTACCTACTTTGCCTGTCAGTAAATTGTCTTTGTGTTAATGCACGCATCACGTGTTTTGATGGAATTGAAAGCTGATGGCTAGCTGGTGTGAATCCACCTTGAAGGAGAGTTACTGGTTTATCCATCTGGATGACTAAGTATGTGATCGCCCGGATAGACACATTACTCAAGAATCTTATGGATCTCAGAGGATCGTTGGACGTTTCTACGAGTGTTAACAAAAGCCCCCTTGATAAAGCAAGTACATTAGGATGTAGGATGTTCTTCATGTAATATGTTTATTTTATGGTACAATATAACCTTTTATTACTCATTGAAAAACTATGCTTTTGAAAATTAAATTTGTGACACCCTCATTCCCAGATGACCTATATATAGGGCACACAACCTGAGGTAAGCAGTCTCATTGTTTTTTTGTGTTCCTGCTGAAATAGGCAGGATGGCGCCCTAACATTTCAATTCATTCACATAAGTTGCATAACGGCCTGGAGGCCACCGTCCTTGTTATGCTCTCAAAATCTCTCTCTCGATAGAAGTCTAACTGCTATCCCACCTGAGAGTTTCTAACACTTATTGAGTTTTGAAATAGATTGGATCTGAATAGGCAGGTACATACTCCCAACTTTTCTCTACCCTTCCCTTTTCTAAAATTATAAATTAAACAACATTCTGTGGTGTTTTTCAAATGCAGGTATATTTTAGTTTATTTACATTTTCTATGCATCCCGATGTGTTGAGTATAAGTTAAATTAAATGACTACAATTCGTCTCTTCTAGTAGCGGTGATCGTCCCATCGGAAGGTGGGGCCCGGAGTGCGAGACTTGGTGACCACCCCTGTCGGCTGTTCTCTGAGGAAATATATAAAAAAAAAATTTAAAACAAATTATGTTTAAAAGTATTGTTGTGTGTTGTTCTTGATATAAATAACGCTTTCATCACAACAAAACACTCTCTTTATTTAGACTAGAAACTCTTATAATTGGGAATGAGTGAGTAGGACACCCTGGAGACCAGCGTCTTGTCTGCTATGCTCTTAAAATCTCTCTCTTGCTAAAAACCTAACTGTTCCATTTGATTCGTCACATTACCCAACCTCAGATCAGATCTGAACATGGAGGGGCAAACCTATTCACTAGTGACATCTCTTGGATAACTCTATGAGCTACCAGCGCCAGAGCCATCTATAGTGGGTGGCTTGAATTATCACAGATACCAATCAAAAGCATTGAACAGAAGTCTGTACGGATTTGTGTGAAAACTGTTGTCGAAAATTTGCAAAAGACCTTTCGACTCCAGCTTAGCTTACCATTATTTGCAGGTTTTTCATAAATTATGCCAACTTTTATCATGAAAAATGTTACATTGCAAAACTGTTACTTGAAAAATGTTACAAAAATTCAGGCATACCCCTAAGAATGCAGAACAGAACAGATGCACACATTTGCTGACCTTGAATTTTTTCTTTATGTTGTAATATGGCAGCGTTGACATCGCGCAACCTTAGTGACAGCCGTCTAACCATCATTTTCTGCATGATGTTGTGGCCAGACGGAACCGTTTAGGAATGTGCGATTGAAGATTGTTTATAAAATCAATAATTATGGCGCCAATTCATTGTTACGCGTATGACAGTACAGTCGATGATGACTTTATTCGACAAGCCCCCAAAGGGCGCACAAACTCCAACGGTTCGGAGGGCTTTGAAGCAAAGAACGGACGGTTACCTCGAGAGTGTTTTCTCTTGGGGTAAAAATAATCTGTTTGAATTGAATGTTTCAAAGACCCAATCATTTCTGATTACATTTAAAAGGGATCGAAATAAGAATATAAGTGACCGGCTCAGGTATGGTGGCTCTATCGAAGCCAGAGTTAGATTAGCCTCCCAAAAATTGGTAGTATTGTACGGGACCTGCAGATACTTTAATAATACACAACAAATCGCAAGTGCACCCCACAGTTGAATTTGGCAGCCATCTCTGGTCTAGAGCTCCAAAATAAGTGAAAAAGCTCTCAACTCTGTGCAGAAACAGGCGGTCCGTTTGATAGATTCTCCCATCTTAACAAACGGATTGCAATCTTTGGAGCACAGGCATCGGGTGGGACTGCTATCCTTGTTCTACAGGTATTTCAACGGAAGATGCTCCGAAGAACCAGCGTCATTAATCCCCTCGGCACCGGTGCATAGTTGGAAAACACGCCAAATGTGCGCCCAACATATGTACACGGTTGACATTTGTCACACGAGAACGGGTCGCTTCTTCGACTAGTTCTTGAGTTCAACAACTCAGCTGTGGAGCGATTTGCCGGCCTCTGTGTTTCCTCCTTCCTACAACATGGGTCTCTTCAAGACCAATGTTCATTCCTTCCTCTCCCCAAAAAGACCCTCCACACATCACACAGCATCTCAGATGACATAGGCCCAGAGGGAAATTATTTTCCTCAGGGCCCCCTGTATGAAGTTAATGAAAAAAAAAATTTTTTGAAAATATTAAAATTACACATTTTTAACGGTATTCATAATTTGTAAAAATACCCTTTTTCGAATCGCACACTAACTACAGACCCTTTTATTGGTATTCGAATTCAAACTGCACGCATTCCGCGGGTTAACTGATAGGTTACAAATTTGTGATAAGCTTTTAGAGCGAAAGAACATACTCAATAAATTAAAATTAGTGTTATAAGATTTATAATTACCCCTTCTTGGAGCTCTCCAGCAGAGGTTGGAAAGCCACAGTAATGGGTGGAGTTACTTCCCTGCGAGCGTCACGCGGGTAATAGTAGTTGGCAGACAAACTGAAAACAATACAAAAGATTAATTTATTAATTATCTTATGCAGATGACACATCGCCTTTTCTGAAGAAGAAATGAATTACCTCCTTGCTAAAATAGAGGACAAAGCCAGAGTCTAGGTCTTCTAATCAACAAGGCCAAAACAAAACTAATGGTGATCGACAGGGCAAACACCTTTGCAAGAACAAATAATGCTCTTACAGACTTAGAAACGGAGAGCGATTTTATTTACCTAGGTTCGTCTATAAGTGACAAAGGAGATTGTGAAACAGAAGTGAAAAGAAAAATTTGCACGACAAAAGACGCCATGAATAAAATGCAGAAGATATGGAGTAACAGAGGCGTAATGAAGACCATCAGATGAGGCTCATTCAGATTCTCCCTATGGTGTGGAGATAAGGACACTTAAAGCCAGCGAAAGAAAGCAGATGAGTGAGCCCTCAAATGAGTTACTGGAGAAAAATGATCAGGATTCCATGGAGAGCCAGAAGCACAAATGTGTCCATTCTGGAAAAGCTAAGCATCCACAACAGGCTTTCAGCTATCTGCCTACAACACAGTTTAAGGGGACCCGGTGGTCTAGAAATTAATTTTTTTTTTTTTGTTCAATATTTCGAAAGTACAATTCTTGTATGGTATTGATGATATTTAAAATTCTACAGTCCATTTAGCGGGTCAGCGCAGAAGCAGGTAAAAGGGCCGGGCGAAACTTCAAACTCATTTATTTAAAAACCACTTTTTTCTGCATGGTGTGAGGCAAAAAAAAAAACTACTCGACCGATTCGTCTCAAATTTTACTATGATATTTCGTACATCAGTACCTATCGCAGGAACTAGAACAAAGTTTTTACGTTGAATACTTCTATTTTTTTACATACATAAAATTTACAAAATTTTAAGAAACCCCCGACACAAAAAAAGGCTCATAACCTTGAAACGCCTGAACAGATTTTCATGATTTGTAGCTAAGAACCATCTCTATTACGTCAGCTTTCAAACAAAAAAACTGCATCACAATCGGTCCATTCGTTTAGGAGCTACGATGCCACAGACAGACACACAGACACGTCAAACTTATAACACCGCTCCTTGCGTCGGGGGTTAAAAATATAATGAAAAAACAGTCTGTTTTCTGTATTTAAATTTCAATAACGCGGCATTTTTTTTTTTTTTTTAAATTTTTTTTTTATTCTAGTTCCTGCGATAACTGCAATCATACTGATCATAAATATATTTTTGTTTTTGTTTACGGATAAGTGAAAGAGCCAAAACTGGACACACCACCAAGGTCCGTATTTATGAAGAGGGTAACTTCAGCGCAGTTCCTTAACTACTTTTTTTTTTTTAATAACAATATTTTTGTATACTATTAAAGTCAATATATCTATAAAGTTTGAAAGGCATTGTTTACTGTTTTCATTTTAAAAAAAAATCCTAAAAACTCGTCGACAATATGGGGGCTAGACCACCGGGCCCCCTTAAGATATTTTTGACACATTGCTTGCCAAACTGAGGACTGCAACAAGGAAAAACTCAGTCACTGGCCGCAGTGTCAAGCAGAAAAAGAAGAAGGAGGTCACCAACGCGCCGTGGGCAAAAAAACCAGGACAAGACTAAACTTAGTCAGTACGCTAGCTGGAACTGGCTGGGGATGCGACGCCAACACGCTCTGATTGGCATCCATTGCTCTGGTTTTCTAAGCAGCTGAATACTGTGCTCCAGTATGTGCTAGAAGCGCCCACGCTGCCACGGTCGACGTTCAGCTTAATGCCACAACGAGAACCATCAGCGGAACGTTAAAATCTACTCCTCTCCCTTGGCTCCCCGTACTTGCAAATATAACCCCGCCAAATATCAGGCGAGAGAATGCAACACTAAGGGAGTACAAGAAGGCACTGCAAAAAAGCGCAATACCTCTGCACGATGATGTCGTCTCTCACCCGGCATGCCGCTTCAAGTCCCGAAAACCCTACTGGACAGAAGGAGAAAGACTCCTCCAATCACCTCTCACCCCAGAAGATAGGTGGAAACTTGAGTGGCAATCGGCCAAGGTGAAAAATGCCCATCTCGTACAAGACCCCACTGAGAGACAGCCTGGGTTCTCATTGCCTCGCAAACTCTGGTCCGCCATCAATAGTATAAGGTGCTCCCATAGCCGTTGTGCCCGTATGATGTATAGATGGGGCCTTAAAGAGTCGGAGATGTGTGAATGCAGTGAGGTGCAGACCACCGAACATGTGGTCAACGAGTGCCCGCTCCATTAATTCCCCGGCGGGATTGATGAGGTCCACAGGGCAACGCCTGAGGCCCTAGACTGACTCGCAGACCTAGATGTCCCTCTCTGACCCCCCCACCATACGAAAGAAGACCAATGCGCTGGATGTATGTATCAATGGCGTTCAGTATGTCAGTCCAGTATATCAAATAAAATAAATTTTATTTAATTAGTTTATGTTATTTTATAATTTATTTATTCATTTAAAATAATACAGAGTATATTTGCGGCACAGCTAATCAGAAGATACTCTCGGTATCGCCCTGGTGTAAGATCACCATTCAGAATTGAAACGTTGCTTGAAATGGCTTTAGCCGTATTTGGCGAACAGTTCTGAATAGGCAGGTACTTCCCTACCTTCCTCTTCCCGCTTCAGCCTCACAACATACTCCAATGAAGGATGTCATAGTCTCACTGGCTCCAGACAGGAGCAGTTGGGACTCTAGTGCAGTATTCACATTAAAAAAATAATTAAAATAAAAAAACAACTGCTTTTCTCTAATTAATATTAATGTATTCACAGAGAATACCGAATTATATCCAATAATCTAATAATTTTATAGCTAATTTGAAATTATTAGGAAAATGGTGAACAAAATTTTTTTTCATACCCATGAGCAGGCCCATCCGGCAACACGGGCTGGGGCTGAGTCCTTGGAGACATTTCATCCTCATGCCTTACAGCCAGAGTGTGTTTCCTCTGAAATAGTTCAAAACCGATTGTCAGAAATGTCAAAAAGATAACCTATAAAATTACGTAATTGTAGAAATATCACAACAGAGCAAGGGAATTTTCTTACGCCGAGCAGGAAGTTTCGGAGGATCTGAAACGAAGCGTTGACGTCCCTGTAGGGCACCTTGGGCGGCATCTTCAACACGGTAACTTTAATTTACACTTTATAAAGACAACAAGAAAATTTTCTGAAATCAGTTGTCAAAAATTGTTTTCTATCAGTGTTGCTAGTTGTTAAATTGAAATTGAAACTGCCATAATATAGCAGCAGCTGTTCCATCTCTGCACTAATACTGTTTGGGTCTCTGTTTTTGACGAATAAAAATTTTAACTCTTATTTTTAGGTCTAGTAAAGCCGAATTTACATAACGCAACTATTTGCGCATATGTTGTTTCATGACATTAGTGGCACCGCTGGTTTCATGCGTAAACATATAGTTGCATCATGCGTGCATCAATTGTATGCCTTAAAATTAGAATTGCGCTCGGCACCACTTACGTGGTATGCAACTAAAAACGTGATGCAATAGTGTCGCGAAAGCATTTCAGCATCAAGAAAAACCTCCTGACCCCCCAGATGATGGTTTACTATCTGAATCCTCGGGTGTTACGAAAAAAATGATCGCGGTTAATATTCCGGAAGCTTCCGACTTCGTATTGATTACATCTAAAAAAAGGAAAATCGCTAAATCAGCTCATACCTGTACAACAGATTTTGAACAGATGCATCGCAAAATACCTTCCACTCAAAAAAAAATGACTCCCTTCAAAACAATTCTTCTGTTTTACCTGAACAACAGGATGTAATTCCATCTCCGTCCACTTCTTCCTCGACTTCAATTCACCCAATTAGTCCAATTAGTCCTTCCACCACACTCGCCCCATCAGAAACCACTACACCTTTAAATATGTCGCGTTTATACAATAATCTTGATAGACCACCATATATAACACACGTAACTAAAATGTCAAATGATGGAAAACAATCCAATTTATATGATGTTGACTTTGGACATTTTATGTTTAAAAATAAAATCCACCCTGTCTGGAATGGAGTTAAGTCGGTTGGCCGCAACCGTCTTTCTGTCGAATTCAGGACAGCGGCTGAGGCCAATAGCTTTGTTAAATCTGATGTTGCCAAAAAAAACTCGTATAACGTTTTCATTCCTACATATCAGGTAACAAGGCTAGGTGTCACAAAAGGAATTCCACCGCACTGGTCGATAGAGGATATCTTGGATAATATTACAGTTCCCCAGGGTTTCGGAAAAGTATTAAAAGCGCGACGTCTAAATTACAGATTTAATACGGGAAACTCTGTAGAATGGAGACCCTCCCAATCCGTTGTTTTAACCTTTGACAGCAAAGATCTTCCGCAAAATGTTAGCATGTTTAACGTCTCTCTTCCAGTAGAGCTCTATGTGTTCCCAACTGTGCAGTGCTACAAGTGCTGCAGATTTGGACACACTAAGAACCTCTGCAGATCTGAACCTCGTTGCTTCAAGTGCAGTTCGTCTCATAGTGGCGATTCCTGTGATAAAACCGAGGAAAATTATAAATGCTTAAACTGCTCCGGAACTCACATGTCCATTAGCAAAACTTGCCCTGAACTGTCGAGACAGCGCAATATAAAACATACAATGGCCGAGAAAAGCATTTCTTATGCGGAAGCATCAAGAATGTTTAACAAATCCATTCCATCTTATTCTGAAGTAACTTCCAAAAATTCAAAAAATTCCACCACTTCTCAACCTACTTCTTCTTCATTTAGAAAAACTGTTCAAAAGGTCGTGACTCCTAGATTACCAACAAAAAAAAATAATGCCAATCACGAATCCCTTCTGTGGTTCCCCAATGGACAACTCCCTTCCAGTTCGAATTTCAATGCTTACCCAAAGTCATCTAGTAAAGAACACAATTATAATATAGACCTTAACGCTACACTAATCACCTCATTTTTACATATTTTACAAACTTTAAATAAAAACAACATCCAAATACCGTCCCACGTTGCTAAACAAATTACCAATATTATTAACTCAACCAGAAATGGCTCCTCTGATGAGGATTCTTCAGTGGAATTGTCATAGTATTAAAAACAAAACTGAAGAATTTTCAAATATATTAAATTCGAACTCTATTGCAGTGGCTGCCGTCTCAGAGACATGGCTGGAACCGGATTCTGATTTCAGAGTCAGGGGATACCACTGTCTTCGAGACGACCGTCAAGATGGGAAGGGCGGCTCCGCCCTTTTCATTAAAAAATCATTACCCTTCACCCCAGTAGATGTAAAACCAATTGGTTGTCCTTTTCAAGTGACGGCCGCAAAGGTTTTTGACACTACAATCATTTCTTTGTATATATCACCATCTAACAAACCTTCAAAATCAGTTCTGAAAGCAATGTTTTCAAAGGTCAATCCCCCTTCTCTTATTCTGGGAGATTTTAATGCCCATCACGGATTATGGGGAGCTCACAATTGTGACAGAATGGGCAGAGATATTGTTGATCTACTCGATGAACTAGATTTTTGTATCATCAATGATGGCTCTCCTACGCGTCTTCAGGTACCTGGTCAACGACCCAGCATGGTTGATCTTACTATTTGCAATTCCAGCATAGCCGCATCCCTGTTATGGGAGGTTTTGGATGACCCGCATGGGAGTGATCATTACCCTATCCTCATAGAATTCTCAAATATTTATCACCCCAACAAAAATGTCAAGTGCAGTAGTCGAAAACCGAAGTTCTTAACTGCCAATGCCAACTGGAATGATTATTCAAATCATGCAAAGTTCTCCGTGCAAAGTCTACCCTCTCCAACTACAGAAAATGTTGCGGAATGTTACGATTTATTGGTGTCTGCAGTCATTACGGCCGCAGAAAAATTTATCCCCATTAAAACGACACGTAACAAAGGGAAACCTCCCCCAGCTCCTTGGTGGGACATTGAATGCTCAGATGCAGTAGATATGAGGAAAAAATATGCGAAAATTTATTCAACAAATATGAATATGGAGAATTTCCTTCAGTATAAACAGATTGAAGCTAAAACCAAACGTCTTCTAAAAAACAAAAAACGTCAAGGCTGGAAAAAATTTTGCTCATCGTTATCTCCCGAAGTTCCTCTTTCAGTAGTTTGGAATTCAATTCGTCGATTTAAGGGGTCTCACATCCCAACGGTGACTCGGCCACTCTCTTCGGAGTGGGTGAAGGAATTTGCTGATAAACTAGCTCCACAAACTGCGAGTAATTGGAATGAAACAGAATTCACGTACTCATTTAAAACACGGGGTTGGATGGACACCCACTTCAATTTAACAGAGCTCAGGGAGGTCTTAAACGATCTCACAGACTCATCCCCTGGTGTAGATGGAATTCCATATAGCTTTATTAAAAACTGCGATGTTACCACACTAAACTATTTTCTTTCAGTTATAAATCTGATCTTTGACTCCGGCAAAATTCCATCATCCTGGAAAACACAAATAATTGTTCCCATTCTGAAACCCCAGAAAGACCCTAACTCTGGACTTTCTTACAGACCTATTGCTTTGTCATCTTCCTTAATTAAAATAGCTGAACATATGATCAAAAGACGCCTAGACTGGTATGTAGAAAATGAAAAAATTCTTCCCAGCTCTCAGTTTGGATTTCGAAAACGAAAAAGTACGATCGAAAGTGTGTCCATCCTGACTTCTGATATCCAGTTGGCCCTGGCTGATAATGAATTTCTTGTCGGTGTTTGCCTTGATGTGTGCGGAGCTTTTGACAATGTTTTATTAGATGTTTTATTTAGTAAATTATTAAAAATTGGCATCCCTCGTAAGCTTTCCAGTTTTATAATTAACCTCCTTCTTACCAGGAAAATTCAAATCCATGTGCTGGATTCTCCTCCGCTGGAAAGAATAGTAAACAAGGGTTTGCCTCAGGGCTCCGTCCTTAGTCCTATTCTTTTTAATATATATACCTTTGACCTGCATCGGAGTATGCATCCATCTTGTAAAATACTTCAGTATGCAGATGATCTTTTTATATATATTTCAGGACGAATTATTACTATTCTGGAGGAAGTGATTAACATTTGCATGAAAAACCTTGACATCTGGTTAATGAATCACGGCTTAGAAATTTCTCCGTCCAAAAGTAATGTTATCGTTTTTTCCAGAAAACGTGTTACTCCGCGTGTAACAGTCCAAATAAATAATTCAATTCTCCCTATCCAGGCACAGATAAGATTCCTTGGGGTAATTTTAGACTCTAAGTTAACATGGAACCCGTATGTTAATTTTATAATTAACAAATGTCAAGCTGGCCTCAACACTTTACGTGCCGTTTCAAGGGTCTGGTGGGGAAGTCACCCATTCACCCAAAAACTTTTTTATAATGCATATGTTAGGAGTCATTTGGATTACGCGTCATTCCTCTTCGAACCCACTTCTAAAAAGAACCTCGCGAGGTTGGACCGTATCCAATTTCAAAGCTTAAGATTGATTATCGGAGCAATGCGTTCTTCCCCAATTAACGCTTTACAAGTGGAGGCTGTGGAGGCTCCTCTTCATTTCAGAAGACAGTTCTTGGCTGACAAGTTTTTATTTAAATGCTTTAGGCTCTCCAATCACCCATTGATGGACAAAATTACCTCACTCTCTGCTCAAGTGCAATCACTTCCATATTGGAGGAACAAATCAATCCCTCTTCTTGTTAAAAGTCTCCATACGTACAGTGCATATAAACCCCTCTTAAATCCATCTGATAGACTTCCTTTATATGCTAACCCCTTTCGTATTCATTTACGTAAACCAAATATTCTTCTTTCTCTCGGCATAACTAACAACCACGAAGCTCCAAGAAAGCTTATCCAAATTTTAAATTCGAAATATTCCGAATGGAAAATTATTTACACAGATGGTTCCAAATCTCACTTATCAAACCATGTGGGAGCGGCATTCCATTGTCCATCAGATCAAGTCAATAAAAAAATTAAACTTCCAAAAGAGGCTTCCGTTTTCACTGCTGAATGTATAGCCATTTTTGAATCCCTCAAATACATTGACGATGATCACATAGGAAACTTCTTAATTCTCTCCGATTCCCTAAGTGCACTTCAAAAATTAAACTCTTCACCCTTCCATTACCCAGAAGACGATCTTTGTGTTGGAATCCGCACCTTAATTCATAAATTAACCGACTCTGGCAAAGAAACCGTGTTGGCTTGGATACCTAGTCACTGCGGTATCCCTGGAAATGAAAAGGCCGATTCATTGGCAAAAGATGCTATTATTTCCGGTGATATTTTATATAAATTTTTAAACCCCGATGACGTTCTCATAAAATTAAAAGAAAACATGATTTCCACATGGCAGAATCATTGGGTTGAATCTAGTAAAACAAAAGGGTACAACTTTTTCACAATACAGCCAACGATTCCTTCAAAACCGTGGTTTTCTAGACTCTCTTTAAACAAATTCTCTACATCCTCCATTTGCCGCATGCAGATAGGGCATTGCTGCCACAATGTTCATCTGACAAAAATTCATGTTAAGAATTCTGCGATGTGTGAATGTCGTCTTGGTGAAGAGGACCTCAATCATATTTTTTTCAGTTGCCCTTTAAATAATTCATACAAAAATTTCATCCCTCACCTAATCAGTTCAGGCATATTGCCCCCCTATAACATTGCATGTCTGTTATCTTCTGTAAATAAACGCGTTTATAAAGTCTTGGCTAATTTCCTGAATATTAACAGCATCAATTTGTAACTTTAAGTTTAGTTCCATGTATTTATTTATTTAATTTTTTATCCATAATAAATTATATCAACATACTTATCAATTTCCTGTTGCTTCCACTTGTTAAATGTAATTATAATCATCTCGTATTGTAAGAATTTAGCGTATTATTATTATTTGTATAGTTATATTATATAATGTAGATAGATTCTTGTTATTGAAACTAAATTTGTAAATATTAACCCAAAATTACACTCACAAAATTACCCAAAATTACACTCACAAAAAAAAAAAAAAAAAAAAGCATTTCAGCGAAAATAGTTCGTATGAAAATGACTGGAAACTATTTCTAGTTGCTAAATATCGTAGCGTAATTTGTAGTGTCAATGCTTCCCAATATTTCATATTCTGTTAAGGTATGGACGTTTTGCTCAATAAAATAATAGAACTAGTGGTCGCCCAATGGTTGAAAGTCGACCATAATTGTAATATTTTTTCTTGACTTAATGTATTTTTTATGCATAATTTAAAAAAATAGGTTTTAGCTTTCTGCACTTCTTTTCTATAAAAACTATAAGTGTGCAAAATTTCATATCCCTCCATCCACGCAATTTTCGTAAAAAGGGGTACATAGTTTTTGATTCACGTATTAATATTCTGATGATTTATGCATAATTTAAAAAAAATAAGTATTAGCATTCTGCACTTCTTTTCTATATAAACTATAAGTGTGTGAAATTTCATACCCCTCCGTCCGCGCAATTTTCGTAAAAAGGGTACATAGTTTTTGATTCACGTATTAATATACTGATGATTATCCCCCCCCCCCCCCCCCCCCCCGTACTGCAGTGCAAAGCGATGTTCCGGGAGAGTCATGCTGGAGAGGTCAAAGGGTCTCCCTCAACCTTTCCCGATCCGGCCGAACATTATCATTCATCATAGGTTTTATAGCTTTCAGGATTTTAATCTGCTAATTCAAAGATAAACTGCATTGCCCTCAGAAACTTCTTGATAACCACTTTTGAATCCAACATCGTATTTTCATTCGTAACAGTCTTGTCTTTAAATATTTCATTTTCATCGCCTCGCGTACAACATTGTACATTGCAGGAAAAGCTTTGGCGTTGGTGGTACCATGATTGCTGTGATGGGATTGGTATATTTATGGCTGTGATGCTGAAGGTGGCGCGACACTAAATTTGCGCAATTTTACTTTTTGATGTCAAGCAATTATTTGAAACACGCGTGCCACTAAATTCGGTTTCTGATATTTTGTGCATTCAATGAATTTTTATTTTTCTTGCTGGCAGCACTAGAACTTTTGTGTCAAATCTGACAGTTTTCAAAAAATTCTTCGTCGAAGCGCAATTTCAGTTTTCAGTAGTTTGACTTATGGCAGGTTTGACGAGAGTGTGTGCAATTATTGTAAAAAGTGTCAGTTCCAGTCATTTGTTGTGATAAATTGTGCAAGCATTTGTTCTTGACTGTATTACTAGATTACACGTGAACTAACTTTGTTTGGCGCCTTTGGTAGTTTGTTTCCGTCCAATTCTCGAAGATTCAAAACTCAAACTTTGGATAACGTTGATTACAGGTAGGGGGATTGGTTTATTTATGCAGGTAGGAGTCTGCTATTTAAATTAAAATTTAAATTACATTTCTTATTCTTCAATGTCCATCAATGTTCTAGTTTTTCTTATCCATTTTACACTTAAAAATCGTATATTTACACCAACATAGTGATTTTTATGCATCTACGAGTTTCTGAAAAATTTAATAAAAATGCTTCTTGCTTTACAAATTATTATTTATTTGAAAAGTCATCTCATAGTTCACGGTATTATTAAAATGGGGGTAAATATTGACCTAAAATAGGTCTCATCAGAGGTGATTTGTTTTAAACTTCACCATTTTGAAAATACAAAACATAATATCTTATTATATATTTATTATAAAATTGAATGGTACAATCTCTTGTATTTTGAAACGATTTTTATAAAAGTTTTTTTTAACTCAAGTAAATTTTGTTACACTTAATTGCTACTCCGTAGTGTCTTTTCTCTTTCAAACAATCCATCTTTCCATCATTCATGGACCTATAATTTTTGTTTTCATCCAATTCAATGTATGATTGCTAAGTTTAAAATGAATATTGCCGTTAGATTGAAATTTAGCGGATACTTACAAACAAATTTTGGTTCCGCGGTCTGCCTGTTCAGACACCCTTATAAAAGCCTAATTTGTTGTGTTATCCTCAGTCATCATGTTGGGTTGTTGTGTGCTATACCCAGGCCTGGATCTATGACTTTTTCAAACCGGTGCAGAAACTTGATAGTGTCGCTCCCTCTCGCCAGCGTTCTCAAACCGCTCAGGTTTATTCGGCTCAGCTTGTGTAGCCCCTAGTTCTAGATGTAGCGGGGATTCTCCTGGCAGAGACATCACGTACACCTGGAGTCCCCAACCCCCGATCCGGCGGACCGGTACCGGTCCGTGGATCAAATGGTACCGGGCCGCCCAAGACCCTGCTTAAAAATAAAAATTACATAAAAAAAATTGAACATACACAATAAAAAATGAAATAATTATCAACAAAAAAAACAGTAGAACCTCTCATAACGAGTACGTTCCATACCGAGTAATTCACATAATGGGCAACGAGTGACTTCTCGCATAACGAGCGACTTCTCGCATAAAGACCGACATTTCGCATAACGCAAGGAGAAGCCCATCTTCATGTCACTCACTTGTGAGCTGGGACATCCGCGCCAGTTCATCAGTCTCTGGTTAGCACTCATTCCGCTGGCACGTTAGTATCGCATGTGATCATATATTTTTCCAAATTTATGTTCAGACATTATTTGTAATTTTTTTCATTATTTGTACAATTTCGGAACATGAAACAGGTTTTTCTCCACTGTGAGACAACTTGTGGACTTTTAAATGTTCCTTTTAAGAACATGAATAGTTGCAGTCGTAACATGAAAAAGGTTTATCTCCACCATGAGACGGCTTTTGGACTTTTAAATGTTCCTTTTGAGAACATGAATAGCTGCAGTCAGAACACGAAAAAAGGTTTTCTTCACTGTGAGATGGCTTATGGATTTTCAATTACTTACGAAAACATGAATAGTTGCAGTCGGAACATGAAAAAGGTTTTTCTCCACTGTGAGACGGCTTGTGTACTTTTAAATGTTCCTTTTGAAAACATGAATAGTTGCAGTAGGAACATGAAAAAGGTTTATCCCAGCTGTGAGACGGCCTGTGGACTTTTAAATGTTCCTTTTGAGAACATGAATGGTTGCAGTCGGAACATGAAAATGGTTTTATTGGTTGGCATATATATCATTGGTTGGCTCCATAAGTAAACTTGTGAGTTTTTAAAGTCTTCTTTCTAGCACATAAATAATTGCAATTGGGACATACAAAAGGGTATTTTCCATTGTGAGACGGCTTATGGACTTTTAAATGTTCCTTTTGAGAACGTGAATAGTTGCAGTTTTTATGTCCTGGGTGTAGTTTTAATTAAAACGAGTTCCTGCAACGTTGACCGGTTCGCGGCGATAAAAAGGTTTGGGATCACTGACGTACACTATGCATGCATTCAAAATCGACTTAGGATACGTTCATAAATCAACTTAAGATGTGTTCAAAAACCAACTGGGCGTTGTTTTAAAAAACCAACCAAGCAAATGAATAATCGATAGAACAACGTGCGCTGGATGCCAGATTCTTTGTGAATCAAGTTTTTTTATTTTGACGCCCCCTAAAACTGTCGCCCGGGGTAGGCGCCCCAGATTGCCTCCCTAGATACGGGGCTGGCTTTACCTGTACTCTTCAGCATCAGCACAGCATCATCCTGAGATACATTGTAAACATTAAGAGGAACGTATACGCGACCTATTTCGGCCAGTTTCATACAAATCTTAAATTTGGATTTAAGATCAAAATACCCAACCAAACTGAAAAATTATTTTTGTAATCAAAAGGTACCGTGGAATCCGTTTGTAATGACATCTAAGGGAAATGACAAACACGTCATACTAAGCGGACGTCATACAACAGCATATTAACGTCGTCGGGCGTCACGTGACCCTCCCGAACACTGCCGAAGGTATTAAGAATCATGTCGGTCACTATAACCGACATAATTTTCCATGAAATTAGGATATGATTTATTAAAAATGAGTCATAATAAGTGACATGTCACTATAAGCGAAGTCATTCATATCCGACTTTGTTATAAAGAATTTTATATGAAAACCAAACTTCTGTTACGTCATAGTAAGCGGTTGGTCAATATAGGCGAAGTCATAATAAACGGATTCTATTGTTTATCAAATATCTAGTACGCATGTGAGCTACTTTATTTATTTTTGCTTTAAATTATAAGATATAGGCCATTAAGAGCGTGTTCACACACAGCTATAAAAGATGTAGCCTATCCCATTTCATCATATCGGCCTATTTCATCATCTCGGTATATTCCCAATGGGAATATATGGCGAGTTATATGCTGAAATAGGCCAAGCTACATCTTTTATAGCTGTGTGTGAACACGCTTTAAAGATTTTGGTGTTTCATGAGCTTAGAGGCAATTTTGACAATTATTTGTGATTAAGAAAGACATTAAAAAAAAATAATTTTACTATATTTATTTTAAAAATACAATGAAAAAAAATAAAATAAAAAAACATTGTTTAAAATTTTAATGTATAAACGACAAAATTTTGTTCCGCCGTAATTATGTAATTTGTATTTTAAATTTACACCCATCAAAATGAATTTTTTTGTCATTTTTTATTTTGTATTTCATTATATTTCTATGATAAATAAAGTAAAACTATTTTTTCATTGTTTTTCATTTACTCACAAATAATTGCCCAAATTGCCTCTAAAATCATGAAACATTAAAATCTTTATATCTTAGGATAAGCAAAAATAAATAAAGTAGCTCACATCCATACTAGATATTTGATATAACTTTTGATTACAAAAATAATTTTTCAGTTTGATTGAGTATTTTGATCCTAAATCCAAATTTAAAATTTGTATGAAATTGGCCGAAATAGGCCGCGCACACGTTCCTCTTAAAAAATGTGTGCAATATTTCCAATTAGAATCTAGGTACACTAGTTTTATTTTATAAGGTACATTTTCAGTTTGACTGGACAAGCTTAAAACAAATATTATTTTAGAAAAAAACCTTTTGATTCACCTTTATTACCATTAAAGACAACTACTTGCATTCGAGGCCATGGAAAATACTGCATTTAAAATTTCAATTACGTAAAAAGAAAATTTGCTTTCGTCGTAAGGGATGACATCTGACAACCATTTACAATAATGTAATTGTATAACATATTGTTTTGAAAATTTGAATGCAGTGTGTTCCATCGCCCAGAATGCAAATAGTTATATTTAATAGTAATTAAAATGAATCTAAAGGTTTTTTCTATTTATATAATGAATAAATATTTGTATTAAGCGTGCACAGTCATCCCTAAAGTTTACCGCCATTTTTAATAATACATTTTTATTCCTTTTAATAAAGTTTGTACATTTATTAACATTTTTTTAGTACTGCAGCAATAAATTAATAAGAAATTTCAGCTAACAAATGTTTTGCGTAGCTCACAGATCAATAAAAGATAAAAATGATTTGAAAATCATCGTTAGTCCATTTCACAAGACCTGTGTCTATTTGGCAGGCGAAAAAATATTGGTCTCCAGTATTATATCAACGATAAAATAACACCAAGAGGCATACAGTCCGGTACATTAGTGTGACCTTTTGAAATATCCTACTAGTGACCCAGAAAACATCAACATTTTGTTTAATTCACTACAAGTTTTTCTGCTTTTAATTGATTTGGTGGAGTTTACGAGTAATCTGAGTATTGTACCAGATAGAGGGTAGACTTTTACATATATCTGCATACTTAACTCAAATTTAGATTTTTCAGAGATGTCTGACCAAAGATATTGAAATACAAGAGATATGCTATGATATACTACCTAATTGGAATAGTTTGAATATGGAAAGAATTCGTTCATTTAGTTGCTTTTTTAAAGGTGTGCAGTAGTATTGGCCATATAACAGTAGTATTGGTAGTACTGGCCAAATAGTATTGGCCGTACGCAGTAGTATTGACCATTAACAATATCGGCGACACCAGGAAACACAGTCCCACCCGGTAAAAACTGCAGATAGCACATCTCTTATGTTTCAATATCTTTGTGTCTGACTAATCAACTGAATGATCGATATTAAGATGAAGCCATGCAAAATAATGCAAAATCATGTATTTTTGTTTTGAAAATTTGATCGCTTAGAAATATTATAGATGCTCCAATTAAACCCCGCAAGCAAAACACATCTTGGCCTTAAAAAATATTGATCATTTTTTTTAACTAATTAACTAACTAACCATCACGCCGTTTCCCCGCAGGGGTAGGCGGAGAGGACGGACCGCCAAACAACTCGATCTTGGCACACACTCCTTGCTTCGTTCACATTCATACATCGTCTCATAAATGCTCTTCTATTATTCTGACTCTTGACATGGCCCGACTCAAGTATCTGATTCACTTGGTCGTGCCATGTCTTCCTCGGGCATCCCCGGCTTCGTCTACCGTTCACATTTGCGTCGTATATTCCCCTTACACTCCTTTCTTCATTCATTTGCTCTACATGCCCAAACCATCTGAGCGTCCCTTTATAAGTCTTTTAAGAAGCCTAGAAAAAATATATTAGGTCTATAAAAAAACACTTTCAAGTGCAAATTCTCCTACTTATAAGCCCCTTTTCGGATATGGTTTTATCGTATAATGTGGCAAATTCAGTTTTTTTTTAATGATAATTGCAAAAAAATGATGTCTGTTAAGTCAGTATACGGATGATAATTTTACGTGATAACGTCATATAATAACGATGAAATAGAAGAGAGATAGATGCGTCACAAGCCGAACTCTTAAGCCGATCGTGTCTCTATATCGCTTGTTCGCACGCTCGGCTCAGGCGGAATGTGACAATGAGTCATGCTTTTTCGTGCATGCAGCCGGCGTTTATCGATTTATAAGACGTTATCACGTAAAAACATGAACTTTGGTGATGTTCTTTTACAGGAAATTAAAAGGGGCGTTACCGAACTGCAAAATTCAGCCTTATGCTATCCGTAGAAGGAAAGAAAGTCCGTCGTATTGTCCCACTCAGTAGCCGCCCGGATTTCGGGCCGAATAGACGTGCTTTGCTCTTCGCGTCGCTTTGTTCTATAAAAATGTACCAGCGAAATAACAAAACACTGTTTTTGGCTATTGATTTAAAAAAAAAAAATTTATATGAATACCGCACAAGAGTCCCAACTGCTCCCGTCTGGAGCCAGTGAGACTATAGCATGTCCAATTGGGGTATGTTGTGAGGCTGAAGGTAGTGGGGAGGTGGGGAGGGGAAGGAGATGAGAAAGAGGAAGGTGGGAAGTACCTGGCTATTCAGATCTGGTCACCAAACACGACTAAAGCCATTCCAAGCAACATTTCAATTCTGAATTATGGTCTTACACCAGGTCGATACTGAGAGTATCTTCCACTCTGGAACGTGCTGCAAATATATATTACATATTATTTTAAATGAATAAATTGTGAAATAACACAAATTAATCAAATAAAATTTATTTGCCACGCCGGGATTCGATCCCGCGATCTTCGGAATGCGAGTCAAGAGCTTACCGCTAGACTACGCCGGCCGTTGATTGGTCAACGCTAAAGTCACTTGCTCCGCCCAATTCCGAATTGGTCTAGGACTAGGGGATCGTCTTAAAAACACTTTAATAAGAAAGGCAAACAACTATTTCAGTCACTGGAAACAGAAAATAATGCATTTTATTAAGTATTTAATTTATTTAGATTTTTCAAGGAAATAAAACTATTGTGCTGGGACCAGTCATTCTTAGTCAATTGAACACAGCTTTCTAGGAATCGTTGTTTTTCGACAAACACAATATCACACTTTATTCAGTTTTATTTTATTATATTATGTTTATTAATAACAAATTGATTTACGAGACGACACTTGAAATTGTTATGCTATTATTATTATTGTTTGATCACAGATGTCACTAGTGGTAGTATTTTAAAGTATTTTATTTCTAATAATATTGCACTTTTCATTAATGGCTTTACCATCAGGTTCAATGAATCTGCCTTTAAGCAAATTGATTCTCCACAACTTAACAACATAGTTTTCATTAAAATGTCAATGATCCAAGGAAAAAAGTTATTGACAATATTTCTAATTTCCAATGAGCAGTCGACGGGGAAAGGTGTTCTCCAGGCTGTAACCAAGTTTGCGAGACATTTTCTATGGCCAGCACTAAAGAGTTAAAGTACTGCGTTCAAAAAGCATCAACTTTTCCTTCAAAAAAACTCATTTAATTCCTGAATGCACCTACGTAAAATGTATACAGTTTGCAATGATAACGGCAATTGTTTTAAGGCCATTGATGCATCAAAATGGGAATTAAACCCTTGACTGACGAAGCAGGCAAAGACATATCCACTCTTCATCAAGACAATCAATTATCAATCTCTTCTTCTGACACTGTCAAGTTTTGAATCCAACATTAATTTATTTAGTTGTAACCTGTTCGACGGGGCTGTCGCATATGCGATCATGAAGTTTCACTAAAACACATACTTCATACATGTACATTGTGTCAAAACGTGCCACGTCATGGGATAGATTGTTGTAATGGCCAGCATTGTAAAGGTTAAATTTGTGTAATGACCCCATTTCTCATCAAAATTAATATTCAACACTCTTTTGTCGTGATCAAATTCATCATTCTTTTGTCAAGTTTTAAATTTAATCATTGGCTTTTTATTGTCATCATTGATTTATGCATTCAGTTTTCAACTCCTTATTTTGTCGTCGACTTATTTTTCCTCGCCGTAGAAATATTTCATTGTATCTGCGCGGACGCGGAGGCTGGTTATTTCCGTTGAGGCAGGCGTGCGTCAGACGGGAGAATTGACCGAGTTGGAGGTTGCGGAGTCGAGGTTTCGCTTCATGTCCTCGAGCTTCTCCATGTCCTCGTCGGAAGCCTCGCACTTGTGGACCACCAGGGAATGGTAGAAGTGAACGGCGAATGCGACAAACACGATCAGAACTGGAAAAGAAATAAAACATTAGCTCTTAGAATAATAAACTTTGAGTTAGTAATATTGAAGAGAGATAGATACTCTCAGTATCCCCCTGGTGAAAGACCACCTTTCATAATCGAAACATTGCTTTGAATAATTTGATCAACTTAAATGTTAAATTCTGTATTCAATAAAATTGACGAACTTTGAAACAGGTCTGGTTTTTAAAGTTTGTCAATTATTGACAAATAGTCATTTTGAGTTATTGACAATAGAAATACTTTACAGCTGTAAGTAATTACACGTAATTGTATTTATTGTTTCTTTTTTAAATTTCACCTTTTTTTTTTACATTAGCTTCACACAGAAGGCCCTCAGGAAAATAATTTCCCTCAGGGCCTATGTAATCTTGTGGAGGGTCTTTTTAAGTTCTGGGTAGGAAAGGAAAAAAAAGGAAGGTCCCATCCCTGTCACACACTGTCACATTTTTGAGACCCCCTCCCCCCTAACGTGACATCACACGTTTTACAATTTTACATGGAAAAGTAATAATAGTTGGTAATATTTTGAAGTTTTACTCATTGCGGAGAATATTTACCACGACGGAGGAGGCGAGATGGGATGTTTTTTTGTCGAACGGGATCTCTACGGGGAGGGGCGAATAGGGATATATATTTTCGTGAATTAACTGCGTACGGGGAGGGGCAAAATGGGATTACTGCAAGGTGTCTGCCTGATTATAAACTCGTGGGAACATGTGTACGGGAACACGGGGTTTCGTTGATGTTTTCTTTCGTTTTGAAATTTTGTACAATCAGAAAATTCCTGTCATCTGGTAAGCCTAACTGCATGTGACGTCACAAAGCTGATGACCCCCCCCCGTATGCCTTGTCACACAATGTCACACTTCTCTACACCCCTCCCCCCCCTTAAGGTGTGACATAATCTATGGATGGCCCCCTGGGGTGCAAGGCGATGGGTCGAGAGAGTCTGACTGGAGAGGCCAAAAGGTCTCCCTCAACCAGTCTCTCCCGATCCGGCCTGCTACGCAGTAGGCGGGCAAATGCATCAGCCGCCAAGACCTTGACAAACCTCACCCTATGAACCCTGGCACCCCTGCTAAGTCAACATACGTAGTGAACTACTGGGGGTCACCTACGGCAAATTGAAAAATAATTAATTAAAAAAACATCTCTGCCATAGGTCACCTCAAGTAGTTCGCTATGTTTGGTGACATAGCAGGGATGCTTGTCTAAATTCTTCAAACAGCGATCAGTTCCAATTTTGAAATGACACCTTAACTTAAGAACACCGAGCTCCCGCAAATCCCACAAACAGAATGTAATGTCAGATTACAATATGGATATGTCGGCACTCAACGGATACCAATTTTTCTTATACGGACGCACAGACAACCGTAAAGAGTATTTTTAGTTACCTGGTATTACTATGACGGTCGCGGCTGTTGCAGCTACGAAGGAGTAGTCCCAAAACTTGACCCAACAGAGTATTGCTATCTCTATTAGGAACAGGAATAAACCTGGAAGTGAAATAGACAAACACATAGTTTAGTAATAATGACTCAGAATTTTCAAATCATTCGTTGAAATATGATCATACAAGGTTAAAAATATTACAATATATATTACTAATTTGGGAGGTGGGTATGGGTACCGCCCCGGGAACCATTTATTAGACAAGCAACACCTCTGCCGTAGGTCACCCCAAGTGGTTCGCTACATTTGGTGACTTAGGTGGGGTGCCCGGGTTCATGGGGTCGTTCGGATCTTGGTGGCGGAGGAATCTGCCAACCAACTGCGTGGTAGGCCGGATCAAGAGAGACTTTAGCAGGATTATCTCGGAAACATCGCCTTGCATCCCCGTATATGGGAATGCTATCCCTGTTCTACCGGTATTTCAATGGAAGATGCTCTGAGGAACTAGCGTCATTGATCCCTTCGGCACCGGTGCATAGTCGGGAGACTCGCCAAACGCGTGCCCAACGTACACGGTTGACATTTGTCACATGAGAACGGGTCGTTTTTTCGACTCGTTCTTGAGTTCAACAGCTCGGCTATGGAACGATTTGCCGGCCTCTGTGTTTCCTCCCTCCTACAACATGGGTCTCTTCAAGACCAATGTTCATTCCTTCCTACCCTCAAAAATACCCTCCACACAGCATCCCAGATGACTTAGGCCCCGAGGGAAATTATTTTCCTCGGGGCCTCCTGTGTAGAGTTAATGTAAAAAATATAAATATATCAGGGATAGATTCGTAAGTTCGTTTCTCTTAGACACACTGACCCCCAGATTCCTACCCACCCCATATACCTTTTTTCTTCCCTGAACTTCCTCTCCTTCCTTTCCTAAAAAAACCTTCCACCAAATCTACCAACCCCAAAGATGCCATAGGGGAATTATTTTCCTCAGAGCCTCCTCTGTGGAACTAAATTAAAAATATATGTATTTGGGCTATAAGGTTTCGTAGATTAAATAATTAAGAAATATCAGAGACTGGCTGACGTGTACCCGGAGTTGCTCTGGGTCATGAAAGGTGTGTTTGTGTTTGAAAGTGTTTGTTTTACTTGATCGTGCCACATCTTCCTCAGGCGACCCCAAAAAGACTACATTATATCGATTTTAATTCGACTTCGTAGCTTATTCCAGTGCAGAGATAATGCGAGAGGAATGTAAACGCTAGAAACATTTCGATTCTCATGCCTTCAAAATTTAAAATCGGAGATATTTGCACGAGGCAAGTAAGCGAAAAATGTTTTTTTATTTATTTTGTGCATAATTTTATAAGAGCGAAAAAAGTTAGAACATACAAAACCTCAAAAATAGTCTTAGCCATAAAAGGGTATTTAAAAAAAAATGTTTCTTATATTACTTCATTCAAAAATACTTTTTAGTGGTTTACGCATATATTTTTTGTTATGTAAACAATAATTTTATTGTAATTCCAATACATATAAAAGCTAGTAAAAGCTTCAATTTATCCGTAGCATATTTTTTGATGTTCATAATGTAAACCGATTTATCGTAAAATTAATATAAATTGTATCTAAAGGATTTTACGTATAGCTTCATCCGGCCGTCCCCGATTTTTCTACCATTCACTCCGGTATAGCACATTGTTACTACTAAACAAACTACATTATATTGACTTTTATTCGATTCCATATCTCATTACAGTGCAAAGATAATGCATTAAGTTTTCCTTGGGCATCCCCGACTTCGTCTACCATCCAAACCACTCTCTAAATACTCGTGGCATCAATAAGAACACACTTTAAAATTTTCAGCGCAATCGGTTCGGTAGTTTTGGGAATGTTTAGAAAAGTGTTAACGTCCAATAAAAATTGTATACAATCCTCTTTTGAATATTTTCCCACACCATTTTTCCTCTTCTAATGAATATATATTTCTCTGCTTAAAGCCCCCTCACTCTTGTCCGTTCCAATCCTCCATCAATTCTTCTTCCGATTTGGGTTTGTCCCTCCTCCCGGCCCTAACCTAATCTAACCTAACCACTCTTCCAATGTTAATCTTTATTTAACTTTGGTGTACACTCGTCCTGGTGAAGGGAAGAACCTTGTTTTCGAAACATGTAGATTTTGCAACTCGCATTTGAGTGGTTGAAAATCAAAAGGTACTTAAGGGTCTACTATTCGTATTTCGACCGATTTCTTACATATCTCCCTTAAAAATTTGAAGTTTTTAAGCTCTTAAAAAATTATATGTTATTTTTGAAGATAATATCTAGATACGTTCCACGCCGAAACGCAAATTATATGAAATTCCCTCGATAGAAAAAAATCGCAAAGTATGCTCCGAAAATTATGTCATGTTTTATTAAGCTTTTTCGTAATTTTCGCTGCTATTTTACGGCTTAAAATATTAGCGCGCTCTGTCCAACATTCGTAATTACATATCTCTCCATCTTCTTCTTTTTCAGCGCCGTGCGTTTCAAGAGTGCCGCCTTAACCACCGTTTTGACTTTTTTGAAATTTGAATGCCAACACGTTCTCTTGGATCAAAGCTATGTTTGAAATATTATTTCAGTGTCAAAACATGGTTAAATCCTCATTGTTAAAAATCGTCTTCAATTTCAAAACGTACTTAAATCCAAAATCATTTGTTTTCAAAACGTACTCAATTCCAACAACCAATAAGGGCAATGGAATTGGCAGCCAAATTGGTGTTTGAACCAATCGATGGGCTATTTTCTATGCAATGGACAACATTACAAGAAACACATGTTTTGTGAGTGTTTTTGAAGTTGATGTGATCGTGATTTTGTGATATTTATAAATGTTTATATATATGATGTAATTTTTCACAACACCCCTGGTAGAGAAGTATTATCAAATACAGTTTATGAGTTTCAAAATGTGACTAAATCCAAAAACTTCCCTTTCAAAATGTATCTAAATCCATTTTTCAATATCAGAATGTATCTAAGTCCATTTTTAAATATTAAATAAGTAATTAATTATCTATCAGATTTATATTTCAAACATGCGTTTAAAATGTTTTATTTTACCGTTATTTTTATAAAACATTTAATTTTACTTTATTATACTTAAATGCTATGAAACAGTTTTCGCCAAAAATTTGGATCGTGGAGATAAGTACGTTTTGATATTTGACTACTCATTTCTGTGAAATGTTGCCTCGCGTAATGTTGATTATTTCGAATTGACAGCTCGTAACGCCCATGCGATGCTCGACCGGATTGAATCCTACTAGTCTAGACTAATCCTACCTAATAATTCTTGAGTAATCCTAACGGTATTATCTAACACGGCTACCATCTTGACAGGATTAACCGAACACGGAACACACAAACCAATTTATTCTGGTTAAACGGGACTTCGCTACGTTCAGCCAATAAAGTGGCGTAAACAAAATAATTTGAATTTAATTCATTAGTTTTAAGTTGGCTTAAAAAATCAATAATTGGATTTTTAAGCCATTCTATGCTATTTATACATCTGTATCTGTACAGTTTCGAGTCATCCGCAAAAAGTAAAAGTTTAAATGAATGATGACTGAACCAATATCGTTAATAGCAAAAACAAAAGCGGTCCAAGGAGAGACCCTTGAGGTACTCCAGAAAAACTATGAATTTGAAAATATTGGAACCCTTATGAAAACGAACTCTCAACAATTTCGGAAATATGAAGCAAAAAACGGAGTAGTCTTGGTGAAAATCAAACAAATGTAATTGGTTTAGGAGATGTCGAACCTTATTGAATGCTTTTTCCAGGTCAAAGTAGGCAACATCAACCTGGTCACCCTTATCAAGAGTTGTCAAGAAATGCATAAAATCTAGCGAACGACGAAGGAGGGACGATTTGATTCTTGAAGCGGATCTGGGAGTGAACTATTATTATTTATTTGAGCACCACCATCGGATAAAAGTCAAGTGATAAATTATGTTCTTACCTAGTACCGTGCTAAATGCCCAAGCCAACTCGATGAAGCCGCGCATGCGCTCGTGCGGGGACTCCCTCAGCACATCGCCAGCGCTCATTTTGCTGACGGCGTCGATGGTCGGCAGCAGGTAGGTGGAGATCATCAGCGCGAAGATGTGTACGGCCACCAGCACGGTAGTGCACACAGCGAACATGACGAACAGCCACTCGGGCACGTTGGTCGGCTCGTTGATCTGCAGCTCCACCATGGCTATCATCGCGAACCCTGCAACATCATGGACATTGGACAACACACATTGACAATTTGTAATTTGAATAAGAAGGACGCGAGAGAGAGCAACGCTCAAGGATTAAGATTTTTTTAAACATCAACTCCACATAGGAGGCCTTGAGGCAATTAATTAGTAAAAAAGAGAGAGGAAAAGCACAGTTTTTTTTAAACAAATTATTATTACGCGTGACAGTTGTTTCGCCTTCTGCAGACATTATCAAACTGTGGTGAAGTCATTTAAAGACGATATATTTATGGGAAAAGGAATGAGAATCTGGGGGTCAGTGAACCCAGGAGTTTTTTATTTTTTTTATTTTAAATGTACATTTACAGTTTACAAAACCAATAACAAACATTTTATTATAAAGTAATAATGGCGTTTTGAAATTTTTTAATATTTAGTTGAAAAATATCGATTTCAGGGGACAGGGAATTAAGTAATAGAATCATTTTTCTGAGCGGCATTACTAGTGGTAAGTTAGTTCTGCATCTCGGAACAACAAAAGTTCTGTGTCTGCGCGCTCTTGTGAAGTTGTCGGGGACATAAAACTCAAATTTTTGTATTATATCGGGAATACAAATATTACCGTTTAAAAGTTTATATGCTGTTGTCAGCAATTTAAAGCAGTTTTCCTTCTATCGGCGAGGCTATTAATACCCAGCATGCCGGACAAAAAGGCTGATGGGTATAACCAGGGATAATATCCGAAGTCTCTAAGATATAAATATCTCAGAAACTTCTTTTGCACTCTCTCTATCATTTGAGAGTAGGTCAAATCCATTGGTCCCCATACAGTATGAGAATTGACCACTCCCACTGCGGCGCAAGGCGATGGGTCGAGAGAATCCGGGAGGTCAAGGGGTCTCCCTCAACCGATTTCTCTCGACACGCATCCACCGTCAAGACCTAGACAAACTTCACCACACGAATTTGGACACTCGTGCTAGATGTGGCGGAGGTGTTAGTTATTCAATGAATGGTTTCGGGGTACCCACAGCCGCCTCCCAAAAATAAAGAAATTGATGACTGTGAATAGTAACCACCGATAGTAGGAACTCCTTTCAATTCAATTCAATTTAGTTTATTATTTCACAAACACTACAAAATTATTCATTTCAGTGCGTTTAAACACGTTTGAAAATGAGAATTACAAAAATGTAAACTATACTAGGAGTAACACTGAGCCTCCCTTTTAAAGGCAGCTTCATTGACGCTAAATATGTCGATATCCAAATTCGTAACTTAGTCCTGCAAGCTGGGAGATAAAAACTGTCTCAGCTGTCGGTGAAGGAGAGAACCACAAGGAACATAGAAATGAATGCTCTTCGTGATAGCCAAGTTTTCAAACCATCCACAATGGTTTACAATCCATCCACATTGCTACACAGTTTGAAGAAATGTGTAGCAATGTGTATATCCCTTCTGACCCGTAGAAGGTTCATTCCAAGCACACTCAAAAGAAATTCGGTAGGATAGAACCATGGGTAGCGGCCAAACTCCTCCATATATACCTATAAATCTTAGAAATTTCTTTTGAAATCTCTCCTTTGGACTGAATCATGAAGGTGAGTCTATTGTGTACGTTTTTATGCCGTTTTTAAAACGATGTCAAAGGGATTCATACTGCATACGAAGAATGTTAGTTTGAAGAATAAGTGATGGAAGTGGCAATGTACCGACCTGAGAGCAGCTCGCTGGTGGTGGCCGTGGCCTTGAGCTTGGCCCGGCTCATGTGCAAGCGGCGCCAGGACAGCCCCTCGGCGGACTGGGGCCCGGGGGGCTCGGGCTCCTTGGTGCCCCCGCAGCGACAGCAGCACTGGCAGGAGCGCGAGGACGCGCCGGACGAGGGGCCCAACCGCTCGTTCATCTGGAAGTATGATGACAATTTAATAATATGTCGGAAAAAATGCAACAAGTGGAGTTCCACAGGGTTCACACCTTGGCCCAATCTCTTACAAAATTATTTCATAAAGTGCCTGTCCTACTTTTTGCTGATGACCTCAAAATTTGTAGTATTATTCAAAATATGTATCATTGTAATATTCTTCAAGACAATATCATTGTTAATTGTTAATTTGGTGAAATGAGAACAGATTACTTAAATACTTAAAATGTCAAATAGTCAGATTTTCTCGCTAAAAAAAATTGTGATCTTTAATTACAATATTGATAATCATGCATTTGAAACATTAACTAAACTAAAGACTTAAACATTAAATTAAATACTTAAACATTAAATTAAATACTTAAACATTAAATTAAAGACTTAAACTTTTCAATCAAATCTTTCATTTGTAAACCACATAACGTAAACCTATAATAAGGACTTACAAATGTTGGGGCTTATAATTATGTCTAGAAGTTTCAAAAATTTGTATTAGAAATCCACTTGATTACAATTCTCCCGCCTGGAACCCACATTGCAATATTTATGAACGTACCATTAAAAGAATACGACATATTACATCTAATTTTTTATTATGCTGTTTAATCAGAGGTAAAGTCACAAGGAGGAAATCCATAATTAGTTTTATTTTGGCTATACAAACATGTACAAACTAGAAAAATGTAAGCTGTTGATTTCCCGAAAATAATTTTTTTTTTACGCTTTCTAAGTTTTGAAATGGGTTGTTGAAGCGCGGATGGACTGTATGCGGGTTTTTAATTGTACTATTTATTATAATTTCACTTACCCGAAAAAAAACTGCTTCCTGCATTCCACTTATTTTTTTACTGCACCAGGGAGGTTAATGTTAGTTTGGAAGGTATTTTGGAAAGGATTTGGTGATTGATATAATGCTGACAAGCGAGATGAGGCGGGCAGCGTGACGTGAGATTTAACCTTACAAAAATGGTTGCGAATTGTGGGAACCTTTTCCCACGCGGCATTTTATAGAACTTATTGATAGCGGTGCGAATTTTAGGACTTGTCCCGCGCGGCGATGTGAAATGAACTGAACTCAGTTAAGGCGGAGTGCACAATAGATAGTTGCCAAAAGAAAAACATGTAACAATAAAAGTGGCGTGAACATGGGTATTCCAGCAAATTTGCTGAACTCTAACATTGGCTAACTGCTTAAATTGGCAGATAGAGGGATCTTCGCTGTCTTGTTAATTCTATATTGTATTTTAAATGATATGTGTGGTAATCCAGAACTCGAATTCCATTTCGTAATACTAGAAGTCGTGATTGGTTTTAGTTTGGAAATTCTAGGACTATCTACCACAAAATTATGTACGCCCAGAATTCTAATGCAAGGAAATGGTTACGCCGTGTCAGTGGACATATTCATTTCAACACTAAATTAATATAAAACAATTTTGGTGAAGCAGTATGTTAAAATTTTAAAGTTTGCTCTTATTAGTGCCAGGAGTGTTTAGAGAGTGGTTTGGGTAGAAGAAGCCCGAGGAAGACTTAAGGGGGTATTCTAGTCTAGAAAAAAAAAAACAATTTTTTTTCTTCATATTTCAAAAGTTTAAATATTCAAAAATATCTCCTTAAAAGGGTTTTTCTATATAAGTTATAACCTTTTAATGTCGCGGTTTTGACGGAATCTAACCAAAATCTGAATAGAACACAATTTTAAACGCATTTTTCTCCATATCACTTTTTTCGAGACGGTTGACACGATATCTCAAGTTCTACTAAACCAATTTTCTTGAAATTTGATATGAGCCTTATCTATACATTCCTCTATGGCGGGAACTAGAACTATAACAAAATTTTAATTTTTACTCTTTTTAAAAAATTTCGAAAGTCAAAAAAACTGGTACAAAAACGTCTTTTTTATTTCAGACAGCCGCCATTGTGCGAAAATTTTTTTTTTTTACTTTTCTTTAGTTCGGGCCATAGCCGCATTTGTTTGGATTAAGAAATAATATATATTTTTTTTAGATTACTGGGAGGGTTGCAATCGTGTCAACCAGGGCGCGCCATTTTTTGAGACCCCCCACTTCAACACCCTGTAACTTTTTGAATTTTTAATTTTTTCGCTCGACTATTTTTTTAATGGATACTTTAATGTTGAATTAATATTTGATAAAAAAATAGTTTGTAAAAATATTATTGGTTTTTTTTTAATTGCACCTGAAAAAAGACCTACCATTCACGCTTCTAGACTAGAATACCCCCTTAACGCATTATCTCTGCACTGTAATGAGATATATAATCGAATAATATAGAAATAACACAATAATAGTTAGTATAATGTGTTTAATATAATGTATAAGTTAATATTTTATCATTGAAGATAATACTAGTTTTTTATATGTTTAAAAAAGGTGTCATTGTAACGGGATAATTAAATAAAATGCATAATTATTTACGGTAAACACAATAAGTCTGTATTTGGTACAATTAATTCGCAAGTACGACACAGTCCAATAATAGTAAAACAGTTCAAAACTATAACAATAACTTAATGGGTACTTTAACAGTAATTGTTAGTTTCCTTTGGTTTTAACCGCTCGTTAAATCTTTTAACAAAAGGGTTGTGAGTAACTACTACTCTGGGTTACCTAAAAGTATCTCAGTCCTCCCAGAGGTTTTTCCTTGAAGATGCGCGGGTAGAACCAGGAAGCAACTTAACTTTGTAGAGTTAAAACATGAGCTTATATCTGTCAGACTATCTGTGACGCCCCTCATTAGTAAAGGACGACGCAATGCGGGAATCAGAAAACATTCGTGATTGAATAATTCTCAATTTACGTTCGAAAATAATTAGATTTTTTATATCATATTTTTTTAAATATCTATATTTTCCCATGTACATGTAATAAATAACATTAAACATAGGATTATGATATGATGTGTTTAATATTAATTTATTGTCTGTCGGTGTCCAGATCCAGCGATGTCGTGGGCTCAAAACACGGATTTTAAAAAAAATGTATCGGAAACCAAAGTATTTAAGGGGGTATTTTAGTCTAGAAACATGAATTGTAGTTGTTTTTATAAGGTGCAATTAAAAAAAACAATAATATTTTTGTAGTCATTGTATTACCAAATATTAAGTAAACATTAAAGAATACATTAAAAACAAAAAAATCAAACGAAAAAAATTAAAAGTTACAGGGTGTTGGAGTGGGGGGTCTCAAAAATATGGCGCGCCCTGGTTGACACGATTGAAACCCTCCTAGTAATACGAAAAAAATACAAATTTATTTTTAATCCAAACAAATGCTGCTATGGCATGAACCTCGGAGAAGTCATAAAATTTTTTTTTCGCAAAATGGCGGCTGTCTGAAAATAAAGACATTTTTTTTACCAGTTTTTTTGACTTTCCGAATTTTTTTAGAATAGTAAAAATTAAAATTTTGTTACAGTTTTGGTTCATGCGATAAAGTCATGTATAGAGAAGGCTCACACCAAATTTCAAATTGGTTTAGCAAAACTTGAGAAATCGTGTCAACCGTCTCGAAAAAAGTGATTTCGAGAAAAATGTGTTTAAAATTTTGTTCTGTTTAGATTTTGGTTAGATTCTGTCTAAACCGCGAAATTAAATTAGTTAACTTTTAAAATAATGCGAATTTCGAAAAATCCTTTAAGGAGATATTTTTGAATGTTTAAACTTTGGAATATGAAGAAAAACATTTTTTTTCTAGACTAGAATACCCCCTTAACAAATGTAGGTAGCATTTCGATATTCTCAGAAAAAAAATATATGCAAAAATGTTAAAATTGTTAAAATTGAACGAATAAATTGATGATTGATATCCAAAAGCGCAAAACTTAAAACAACAATCACTCAAATTAGTCATGGATCCTAAAAAGGTAAACTAAAAAAAAAAACGACAAAAATGGAATCAATAAAGTCACACAAGTCTTTTAAAGGAAAACAAGTTAGTAATCTGTACAATGATACAACAGGTAATATATCTGAGAATTCGCACAATACATTAAATAAACAATCAGTACTCGCAACAAGAATGTCCAAAAATATATGCGCAAGTGAATCATTCAAACCAAATTGACTTTGGCTCTTTAACGACCGTTTTAATTTAAAGAAGACAATTTATGATAATAAGTGTTCACGGGTTTCTTGTGTCATTTATTTGTTTAATTCTTTGAAAACAAATTAGAACGTCAGAATAATCACAGTCATTAAATAGTTTTGAAGCACCTACATAAACATGCCTTAATGCTTCATCTCCATTGTCAGTATTGTCACACAAATCATTAACTGAGAACAACTTGTTGTTTAACTGAACGTACGTCTTCGATGTGCCAACAATGATATCGTTAAGCAGCCATCAGCGGGAAATTAAAAAAAACACGGCTGAATTTTTAATGGGAAGATTATCAGGACTTTCGTTTTCATGACATGTTTTATACAAAGAAGCCAAAGATAATGGAATGATGAAGCCCGTTAAGGCGGTACACAACCCTCATAATTTTTTTTTGCTCAAAACTTACATTTGAATCAATTTTTTTAACCCATATGTATTTTATTTACACTTTGGGTTCATTTTACACACATATTCAAGAGTATATTCTAAAATTTTCAAATATTTTCCTCAAAAAATAACGGAGATATCAAGTTGCCATCCGGCTGGGCAATTTGTAACTCTCGGAGTCACAATTTACATTTGAAATCAATTTTTCAAAAAAATTTACTTTTTTAGAAGTGTCTCTTCTATTTGTACCTAACTCCTCATAAAAAAATCGGAAACTAATATTTTTTTAAGGAATGTGAAAATTTTGTATAATTTTTTACCATTATTTTGTACGTTGTTTTGATATAAAAAAAACATAGTTAAAATAAAGATACTGTTTAGGATTGAGGTTCAAATAGAGCGCATTTGTATCAATTAACTGTGTGCTGAGTGTGATAACGATTGATCAAAAATTGTAGGAGCTAGAAGTTACACAAATTCTAAAAAAGTAGTTTTGAGAAAAACGCGTTTGAAAATAGGAGTGGCAGTAAAATAATAGTAGTTCGACCGAAGGACACTCACTCAAACGCTTATCATCATGCATCAGTATATCATCAGTATATTAAAACGTGAAGCAAAAACTTTGTACCCCTTTTTACAAAAATTGCGCGGACAGAGGAGTATGAAATTTCGCACACTTGTAGTTTATATAGAGAAGAAGTGCAGAATGCTAATATTTTAAAACTATGCATAAAAATACATTAAAAAAACATTACAATTATGGTCGAATTTCGACCATTGGGCGACCACTAGTAACTTTTAAACGGCGTGGAATTTTGGTTAAATTTTTCACAACATATTTTTGAATAGTACTATTATCGATTTATGAAAGAAAGAAAAAAATGAATTTTTGAAGCCTCTACACCTATTTCCCCCTTTTAGATTAAGCAATCATCAAAGCAGCATCTCCGAAGACGACTTAGACCCTGAGAAGGGCGTCGTGTGTGAAGTTAATGTAATAAAGATGTACACATTTTCCCCAAAATGTTAAAATTGAACGAATAAATTGATGATTGATATCCAAAAGCGCAAAACTTAAAACAACAATCACTCAAATTAGTCATGGATCCTAAAAAGGTAAACTAAAAAAAAACGACAACAATGGAATCAATAAAGTCACACAAGTCTTTTAAAGGAAAACAAGTTAGTAATCTGTACAATGATACAACAGGTAATATATCTGAGAATTCGCACAATACATTAAATAAACAATCAGTACTCGCAACAAGAATGTCCAAAAATGGGTACGACCAAAAGCTCAATCTAGTGCAGGCACTTTGAAACGGATACTAGTAATGTGATATTATATGGATAAGAAAGACCAAAATGCTTTAGTTTACAGTGCGAGAAAGATGTACAGTAAACAAAGTGTTGGCAAAGAGTGCACCTCGGTGTACTCAGGAATCCCGTTGAGGAGTTTTTGGCCTCAGCACAACGTCTCTATTCCGGGTTACAATGTCAAGGACAGAAGAGAGGAAGAAGCAATCTAGTTTAGTCACCCATTCAGATAAATATAATTATACGAATGAAATTAGAACTCGATGAGTGATTCATTAATTAATTAGATCTAAAAATATGTTGCAAATGAATCCATCTATTAAAAGCTAACTGCTAATAAGTCAACGAAACAAGAAGTGTCCAGGAGCGAATTCACAGTGCAGATGGCATGTTTTACTGTATATTAAGGGTGCCTCTAGACCTTGGACATAGCCCCTCACGAGAGATAGTTGCATACTGTATGATTTGTCTCTGATTACGTATACCGTGAATTGTGAACCTATTTTTGGAGCCAAAACTGTATTTCTAGGCCTTTCGCTTTTGCTGTTGCTTCTGGTTTTACTTCCCTTTACTCGTTTTAAAGTCTGCAATTGCAATTTACGAGATCTAAAATCTGCCACTGCTCAGGTTGAACAATCATTTTCTAGTTATTGTATTACCTTTCCTCCAACTGTTCAGAGCCTTTCCTTAATAATCCGCCTCCGTGATGTTTCAGCGTCATGCAATTCAGGTTATTTGTCTGACGAGTAATTCAGATACGTCTCTTGGACCTTGTTCTATCATTGGACGGAAGCTTTGCATAGGTACTCTACTAGTTATTGCCTTTCCTAGATACACCGCTTCCATGCTACCATTACCCTTCAACGTTAAATAGAGATCTAATCCAGACTGCTTGTCTGACTATCCGAAGGGTAATTCTTCTTAATTTTACGACCTTCTGAAATTTGTCGTATCGGGGAAATAATGGTTAAAATACTTGGCTGGTTATTTATTACCTTTCCTTGATACACAGCTTCCGTGCTGATATTATCCTTCAATGTCAAGCAATCCAGACTGCTCGTCGGACTCTCCGAAGGGTAATTCAGATACGGCCTTCTCCTGGACCGCGTTGTGGAGGTCAAATACCCGGTATAGGGCAGAGGATCGGGAATCAGGTAAGGCTGTCCACTGCGACTGGTGTAGAAGGCTTTCTGGCTCTGGTGACGCGTTGATTGCAGGGGTTGGGCGGGCTGGCTCCTGGAGAGGATGTACTCCGACGAGTGGTGCAGCAGGGGGCGGGGGCGTCTGGACGGGATCCCGGCCTGCGTACCCTGGGAGACTTGGGAGGTCTGGGCTGGTCGCAGGATGCTGTCTAGAGACTCGGCAGGCAACCGGGAGTCCGGGACCCCATTGCCTTCGAACATCTGGGGGATAAAAAATTTCGACGGTTAATTGAATGGCATAAGGTGTAAGGTTAAATAATAGACAAAATAGTTATTGTCACAAATAGTAAATGAATATTTAGGTTAACGGTAGGACATGATTATTTATTTTTGAAGTGAAAACTTCTTTAGCATCGTTGTGATTTTAAACTCGATGAAACAAAAAATAGCGAGACAAACACATATAGCTATAGGATTTAGCCTGCGTGAGAATGAGGTAGTATAATCGGTCTTCTTTTTGTGCGGTGCTTCGTAGCCCCACTCTTTTCTACTGTGGCTGAACAACCTTAAAACATTATTAAAGCTAAATTTTACCGAGTGGTATCCCTGAGAGTCGCTCTCCGGTCCAGTGCATGATATTGCAAATTTATTCTGGTTCCCGCGTTCGCTCAGTTCGGCTGTTTTACATTCCCTCCCGTGTCACTCTAGTTGTTACGTTTTTAATACCGCGTAATCTAGAGTTCTTATTGACAAATTTTCCCTACACACGCATCTCAGTTTACAGTGCTCGGAAAGGCTGTAAGCTGCAAATCCAAATCAGAATAAAATACATAATTCACCACCTTTCCAAACTGGTGACCCCGACGGGATCTGAACACGCAACCTTCTGTTTTTCTGAACGTTTCACTCCTACCAAGGGTGAATGGCACACTCTGTTTTATTTTTGTTTACTTATTTATCTAACTGTAATGATAATGTAAACATCATATCATAAATGAAAATGTTATAATTTACATTATATGATTAAAAAACAGTTTTATTTTAAAGTTTTTAATATGTCTATTTTTGATACTCAATATATTAAAACACATATAAAACTTATATCCGCTTAATTTATTTGTGACAATTGTTTATTAATCTAGTGTTTATATACATGACGTATAGAGGAGGAGGAAAGGGGCGGTCTCCAAAGATTTTATTCATTTATTTGTATTATTATTATTTCTGTACCGATATGTAATTTATATAACACCACTGTACACATATATCTACTAGCTTTTCCCCGCGGCTTCGCTCGCATGGTATTACGGATAATTACTGTAGCGGTTGAACTTATCAATTATCCCCCTCCTCTCCACCTCACCCCCTCCCGCATTCCATACATTCATTCCCTTACCTAAATTTCACAAAGAAAAAAAGAATTATCCAATTTTGTTCATTCGTTCGGAATTTATGCGCTTACAAACATTTTGGATGTTTATTTTTAATTAAATATTTGGAAGTTTGTTAATATAATACAAAATTACACTATTTATTATTCAGTCTTTATAATCGTTACGAATTATATTTTTAATGTAGGAACTCTTATTTGACATTTATTCCAGCTTGTCCAAAAAAAACAAAACATATTCTAATATTTGAATTTTCTGGGGCAGTAGCTGACCAGGGGGCTGAGTACTTACCAGCATAGAGCCCACAAATATATCAACATTGTTTCCATGGGAATGATTTTTTTCTGACATTTGCAATTAACTCGCTTTTGTTAGCGACAGAAAGCGTATAACAAATATAATATATTAATATTTTTAATTTCATAATGCCAGAGCTTACCATCATATACAACATATAGTCTGCGCATATAATTTAGCTTTCTATTGGTGAATGAATTTTTAAAGTCTTTTTATTGGTTAATGCCTGAAAAGGTCATAAACAAACTCGAGCAGTTTCGCATTTATAATATTATAGTATAGTATAGTATAGTATAGTATAGTATAGTTTAGTATATATAGTATAGTATGGAAGTATGGATAGTATGGATATTAAATAATACGGGTTTTTCGATATTTGTTGCTATGTCGTCTTTGGATTGAATTTCTAATTATTTGATTTTTCTTTTACGACCAGTTGGCATAATTACATCGTGTTTACTTTTAAAGATTACTTTAATATTGTTTGGGGAATACCTTACTTATAAGTAATATGAATTATTAACATATATTGTTAATAATTCATATTGCATATAATATACCATTTTATTGTTGTCATGTGTATGGTCCATTAAAATCGTTGTTATATTTATGATAATTTAAGACAATTATTAGATTATTTACTAGCTGACCCGGCTGGGGGGGAGCTAATGTAAAAAAATATATATGTCATATAAATTCCATAGTCAAAGACGACATGGCAACAAATATGAGAAAACCCATGTAATTGAATAAAATCCTTGTAGATACTTTAAGAGTTACGCTGTCCGAAACGTTGGCTAAAGGAGGAGGTAGCGCAACACGGCATAGCACCCCAAAAAATAAATAGCGAAAATACTTTTGGCCGTGAAAATCTAGAATCATACCCTTCTGAAAATGTATGTTTTTCTCGAAGATAATATCTATATTTTATTACGTTAACTCCACACAGGAGGCCCTGAGGGAAATTATTTTCCTATGTCATCTTTGAAGATGCTGTGTGGAGGGTGTTTTTGAGGAGAGTGTCTTGAAGAGACCCATGTTGTAGGAGGGAGGAAACACAGAGGCCGGCAAATCGTTCCACAGCCGAGCTGTTGAACTCAAGAATGAGTCGTAGAAACGACCCGTTCTCATGTGACTAATGTCAACCGTGTACAAATGTTGAGCGCGCGTTTGGCGTGTTTCCCGACTATGCAGCGGTGCCGAGGGGATCAATGACGCTAGTTCCTCGGAGCATCTTCCATCTTACCGGCAGAACAAGGACAGCATTCCCACCTGGCGCCTGTGCTCTAAAGATTGCAATCCGTTTGTTAAATTAGGACTATCTATCAAACGGACCGCCCGTTTCTGCACAGAGTCAAAGGTTTTTTTCAGGTATTTTGGGGCTCCAGACCAGAGGTGGCTGCCAAATTCAACCGTGGGGCGCACTTGCGATTTATACAGGGTTAGCAGTTATCTATACATTTGTAAAGCCGAAACAGTAATTATATAAATTGCCGCGACGAAAAAAAATTACAAAGTTTGCTCCGAAAATGATTATAAACACCTTTTTTCTATTATTTTACAAGTTACATGCATGGAAAACTTCACACTTCTTTTAATGCTGTTTAAGACATTTCCAATTGGAATTTTGCTCTTTTTAAACGAGTCGTGTTTTATTAAATATATTCACAATTTCCGGGTTACGAATAACCCAACAATGTTTTAAAATCTCCTACTACCATCACACTAAGCGGAAAATGTTGCTTGTGTCGTGATGGAGGACTTAGCCAGCCGAGGAATCGAACACGCGACGCTCGGGTGGGACCTAAACGCGATCTTCACTCGGCCAATGACCGGTCACTTATCGTTTTTAATATTAGCGAACTCCGGCTAAAAAATATATATTTCGATAGATTAGATATTCAAGAATATCTCCTTGAAATGAGTCACGAGGAATCTTGAGTTCAACAGCTCGGCTACGGAACGATTTGCCGGCTTCTGTGTTTCCCCCCTCCTACAACATGGGTCTCTTCAAGACCAACGTTTATTCCTTCCTCTCCTCAAAAAGACCCTCCACATAGCATCCCAGATGACATAGGCCCTGAGGGAAATTATTTTCCTCAGGGCCTCCTGTGGAAAATTATGGTTTTTTTATCGACCGTCAAAAAACGCCAGAAATTCGGACTTATAGACTAGAATACCCCCTTAAAACCTCAATTACATTAAGCTATTTTACAAACTATTAGCCGGTAAGTTCAAAAGCGGGTGAATCGGCGAGTGAGATTGTCGTGATGACACACAAAACTGTCTACTCGCTCAGTAGCAATAATAGCAGCTTAAATAACGACTCTCGCGCCATGCAACTCTGTCGCGATTTTGTAGGAAACTTGGATTCGCGGCGCTAACCAGTAGCGAGAATAACGGCTAATTCTGACAGACTAAATCAGCCGTTGGTGGGCCGCCATCTTTAGGCAAACACCAGCGATTGGCGAATAAAGTTGACCACCTTTCAACTTTTTTCGTAGATTGTCCACAATCTGCTAGTTAGCTAGTAATACGATGACACTGAGCGAGTTTACTAACAGATAGTGAATTTCCCAGATAGTAGCTTGTAAACTCGCTCTATGTAATTGAGGCTATAGAAAGGCCCTCTTCATACGGTTGACTTTCAATGTACATAGTGTACCAGACCGAATTGGAAATAATGCAGGCGGTTTTGATAGTTTATTTTTAAAATCTATGCTTCATCCTTATTTATTTATAGCGAGTTTGCAGTGCCACTCAAAGAAATAAATTGTTTCTCCCTGCGTGTCCTTTCCCATGCATTCCCGTTACCGCCCCCGTTCTCCGCCCGCGTCCAATTCCTCTCCCGAGTTCCCCTTCCGCCTTCCCCACCTTCCCCCTTACCGGATTCCCCTATATATATATATATATATATATTTTTTTTTTTTTTTTTTTTTACCTATATATATATATTTTTTTTTTTTTTTTTTTGGTAGAAAGCAGTAACTTTGTGGTTTGACATATTATTATTTGAAATAACACAATAACTTACTTTGTAACCACGATTTATTTATTTAATTTTTTTAATACCGACCGGTTTCGCTTAACACAAGCATCTTCAGGGTATACAAATTAAACATCAGTTCATCAGTTTTAATTATTAATTTTTATACCCTGAAGATGCTTGTGTTAAGCGAAAGCGGACGGTAGTACAAAAATGAAATAAATAAATCGTGGTTACAAACTAAGTTATTGTGTTATTTCAATTAACTATATGAAATACATTCATTTTTTTCATTTCAAACATCTCGCGCGTTACCTGTTGCAAAAATTTGTATACAAATTTCATAACGCCAGAGTTCACCAGTATACATATGTAATAACCTTTGAGTGCGTGCGCGCAACAACTCACCAAAGTTTCATCGCAATAGAATGAATGGTATAAGAATTAATTTCACAACGTCAGAGCTCAATATTATATACAAAAAATCACCAAAGTTTCATGGCAATCATTGGAGGTTATCCACCACTTAAACTCCTTCAAGGCTCTCGCAAGGACTCTAATTTTTTTGAAGGAACGAAGCTACATTTAGTTTAGAACGTATCTGGAGGTCTAGCCTCCTATGTCCCTGCATACAGTGTTAGTAAGCAGTATGCAAGTGCGTTACATAATAAACTTGATACAATGGTGTTAGTAAAACATATATAAGGGCATGGAAAGAAGATATAAAACAAGACGAAGGACGCTCGCGGAGGATTGTATCTTGCGTATGCTGCAAGCACCTACAAGAAAGGGAAGAGACAAACTTGGCTAGTTAAAAAAATGGCTCTGCAATCTGGAGGGTTCCCTCTCTTGTCATCTGGCAGTTTGTGGCGGTCGGTATATATATTCATAGCAATCAGATGAATGGTTTAGAAACGTATAAGGGACCCATTCCCCTACCTCCTTATCCGCCTTCCCACTTTCCGCGAACCCAGTGGCGGACTAAGCCCGTCAGAGGCCCGGGGCGGCAAAGCCGAATGAGGCCCCCCCAGAGGAAATAACCAGACATAACTGGAAATATGTCATTTTTAAATAAAATTTTAGACGTATTGACTCTTTTCCACAAAAAATTATAAATTGATTTTGAAAGACTGTTCTTTTATCTAGTAAAACAATTTTTTAAATTTTGAGAAAATATGTTTATTTTTAGTACAATAAGGTTCTACCGTAGGTCGTTGGCAGATTTGTTAAATTTTCAAACAAAATTTTGTATTATACAACATAAATTTCAAATCATATAATCGTGCAGTAAAATAAATCAATAAATTATCTGGAAAAGCTACTTTTCAGAATTTTAATTTTAGTTCAAATCAAATCATTAAAAAAAAGATTCGCGCCCTTGTTTTGTAACGAAAATACTTCAGTTTGTCTATTTATTTACGGTCTTACAAAATTTTTGATTGTAGGTATTTATCGAACCAAATGTTGAATGAAATAAAATCGATATTGAGTTATTATGTTAAAATGCAGGTACGGAGAATAATTAATCTTTCTCATCGGAACCGCCCTGCACAGTTGCAAGGGTACGATTGCAAGACCATCGTTCGACGTCGGGGCTTCTAGGCAATGCACGTCTCAGGAACCCTTTACCCTAGGGGCCCCTAGGCAGTTTCCTACACTGCCTTATGGATAATACGGCCCTGGTCATAGTGACTGGATTTTTGAACAGTGCATGGTGCATGCAAATCGGATGTATAGTTTTTCTAATGTTGTCAATCAGGTTGAAAAACATAGTTTCGATGAAAACGCGTTCAAGTTTTGCTGAAGGATAATTCAACATAAAAACTGTTTAAAACGGTTTCATATAAAATGCTGTATCTCCGTCAATTTTACGAATTTTCTTAAAATATTTGGTGAGAGCATTATAAACAAATGCATCTTTCAGAAAATGAAATAAAAAAATACATTTTTTACAGCGTCCTGAAAGGCTATTCCCTAAAATTTGTGATAAGCGATCGTTCTCCCGCGAGAAGTGCTGTCAGATTTGTGTGATTTTCTGCGGCTGCTATTTGCTTTTTCTATCGGCCGATGTCGAAATTTCAGCTGTGAGCTGTCACGTATTCACGTTTGGGTCGTTTTAAACACGAATTCCTGCATCTATGCATGATTATTTATTCATTTAACAGCTGTAGAAAATCACACAAATCTGACAGGACATCTCGCGGGAGAACGATATCTCTTAGAGAAAAGCTCTTATGGTGCCTTAAAGCCTTGTTTAGGATTTGATCAAGGGAATTTGGAGGCGTTTGGGGGCTCCTCAGGACCGCTGGCCCGGGGCGGGCCGCCCCCCCCTTAGTCCGCAACTGCGGTGAACCCCCCCTTTTTCCGCCATATTTTTGCTCTGGTAATGAAATCAAGTGATAAAACTTGGGCAAAACCGGGCAGTAACTTCTAGTAATAATATAAACATAAATGTAAATTGTGATAAACATGAATTACAAAGAAAGATTAAAATTATGCACGGTATTTCATGCAAGAACGCGTTTACAAATATGTCAACTGTATTTCGAGCGTTCACAGATTTGATAGCCTTGTTGGTCCACTGGGTTTGTTTACTGACTCGAAAGTTCAACATCTTGCTTCAGTGAACTTATTCACTCAATCCTGAGTGGTGGATACGCTTAGTATCGCCCCGGTGAAAGAATCCAGATTCGAAACGTTGCTTTTTTCACATTAGCTCCACACAGAAAGGGGTCGTCCATTAAGGCGACTCTTCCCGGCTCAAAAAGAAGAAGATGGAGAGATATGTATTACGAATGTTGGACAGAGCGCGCTAATATTTTCAATGATAAAATTGAAGCAATCGAAAATTGTGAAAATGCTTAATAAAACATGACTCGTTTAAAATAGAACAAAAATCTCGTGGAAGGTATCTTAAGTATCATTTAAAGAAACATTGTGAATTTTTTCATATAATTTGTAAAATAATAGACTTGTTTTAAATAATTTTCGGAGCATACTTTGCAATTTTTTTCTATCGAGGGAATTTCATATAATTTGCGTTTCGGCGTGGAACGTATCTAGATATATTATCTTTAAAAATAACATATATTTTTTAAGAGCTTAAAAACTTCAAATGTTTAAGGGAGATGTGTAAGAAATCGGTAGAAATTCGAGTAGAGACGGCTTAATCGCGTGATGTTTTTAGCAACTTTTTAGACTACTCCCCCCCCCCCCGTACCCAAAATCACGTATATTTCTTTAATACATAGTACATTGAAATTTTCAGAATATTATCTAAATACAGGTATAATCTGATTACTCTAGGTTTTTTTCCTTTTTATACTCTGCAAATAGGTCTTTATACAGATCTCCTAGTTTAGACATTGTTCCATTGTTTTAAGGCAAAACATACGCAGCAACGATTTACGCATGTATTCGGCGTCAAAATCACAGACTTACTGGCGACTGGTGAGCCGAGCGGCTGTCGCAACGCGCGGGGATATCGTTGCCTGGCAACGGTGAGTCAACGCCACGCGCCGCTGTTTGGTTTAGAAATCGTGCGTTCAACGAAAAATAAATACCGTGATATCTTATTATATCCCCCCCTCTTGTGATATTTCGTGATTTTTTCCAAACCCCTCCCCCTCCTTTCGAGCCTCAAGTGATTAATAGACGACCCCAAAGCCCTGAGGAAAATAATTTCTTTAAAACAATTGACATTTGTGGAAAACAAATTTTAAAGTATCTCACAATTATGTTCTCAATAAATCAATTTAAGCACCTTTAAAATTAAAATTTAGAATCATATAAATAAGTCGTCTCAAAGTGGTCTAACCATAGTTTGAAAATGACCTCTTAAGCCGAAACAGCTGTAACAATAACAAAAAAAAAACTAAAATGCTTGCAGAACTTTATAATAACTTATTAAATATAATTTAAATTTAAAAAAAATTATTTTAGTATATGTCAAATATTTTAAAAACGGATGAATGCCCTCGAAGTTTCGGAACTCCTGACTTTATCTATAAATATTAGAAAAGCGGATGTGATCATGAATCGCGTTATGGTTTTTAAAATCATTACACAACATTATTACCATTACAATACATATTTTTTTAAGCTATTCAAATAAAACACAAAAGGTAAATAATTTGCCCTCTGAGTTCTGAGATTTTGTGAGAATATGCACATTATTATTCCATTTTAATGTACAACTGTGTAAAAATCGTAGGCTTTTTTTATTAATTAATTGTTATCAACGTACCTCCAAATTCACTGTATATTCATAAATACATTTGTCAAATTTCTTGGAAATTGCTAATTATAGCAGTCAGAAGCTATGTATTTTTTTTGTGCTTTGATGCAAATAAAATCTGTTAAATTAATTAGCTACGGTGGTTCTACGTCAGTAGAGCTTGTTTTTTAGTTTCTCGGTACTTAGTATAATATATTATTGTTTTTATTTGGGAAATTAAAGTGCTTTTTTAATTAAAATAATTTGCATTTATTTTATCATCATCAATCATCATCATCATCAATATATTAATACGTGAAGCCAAAACTTTGTACCCCTTTTTACGAAAATTGCGCGGACGGAGGAGTATGAAATTTCGCACACTTATAGTTTATATAGAGGAGGAGTGCAGAATGCTAATATTTTTTAAAAATTATCCATAAAAATAGATTAAATCAAAAACAAAAACATTACACACACTACCATGTATTTGACACACACACTCGCGTCTTTACTCTATTGTTTATTGTTAAAGTCTATGGTCAAATTGAGAATAGATTAATATTGTTTGTCTTTAATATTATTTGTCTATGGTCTTACTGAATGTCAAACATAAAAAACATTACAATTATGGTCGAATTTCGACCATTGGGCGACCACTAGTTTTTTTAAATCACATGTTTCACTGTCACAGAATTAGAAAAAAAAGCAAGAGTGCAATTCACACACTGTAGAAGTGAAGCCTCCAGAAAACTAAAGTAGACGAGAGTGGGGAGGCTACGAAGCACAGCACAAAGAGGAGACCGATTATGCTATCTCAAAATCTCGCCGGCTAAATCCTACAGATGTATGTGTTTGTCTCTTTTTAGTGTCGCTATTTTTCATTTCATCAAACAACAGTGCTAAAGAAGTTTACACTTCAAAAACAAAGTATGCAATCCACACGCGGTAGAAATGAAACCTTCAGAAAACTAAAGTAGACGAGAGTGGGGAGGATAAGAAGCACCGCACAAAGAGGAGACCGAATATGGGTCGTTCTTCTTTTTAACCTACATAAAGTTGTCTCCTTGTTAGTGGAGAAAAATTCAACAGATTTACCAATATTATTATTTTAAAATTACTTTAAAATCTACTGTACTAATGACGTAACGACTGTGTGCGTTTTAAAAAATGTGTGTTAATTTTTTTGTAGTAAAAATTACGTGACAGAGTTGTATATAATTATAATAATGGGAAAAAATAAAGATTAAAAAAAAAAAAAAAAGAAGTCCTGATAGAAGTGTATATCATACAAATCACAGTTGTCTTCTGCCACCTCGACTTGCGTGTATTCTATAATGTTACAAAAAAATTATATGACTACATAAAATATAAAACTATTTTTAAACTCCAAAAAGTATAACCTATCAAGTAACAGCGATTATTATTTTTAATGATATTTAATAAAATATTTTTTTTAAATCTCTAAAACTTGTCTTCTACAATTTTTATGTCGTAAGACAATTCTGACACGTGGGTTGTCATTCGAAATAGGTACATACGCAGCTCGTGTTTGTCACCCCCAATAGGCATTTTAGGCCTCCTTCCCCCCTTCCTACCATTTCCTCTCTGAGATCCAGAGAGATTCATTTATAGTAAAAACAAAACGTGACGGCGTGGTGGAAATGTGACAGTGGTAAAAGTTATGTAGGTTAAAAAGAAAAACAACCCAAATGCTATCTCATACCCTCACAGGCTAAATCCTATAGATGTTTGTGTTTGTCTCTTTTTAGTGTCGCTATTTTTCGTTTCATCAAGGAAGGCGTCCGTCGTGCGTTATCGGCTGTCAAATTTCTGTGATTTTGCATATGGCTTTCAATGGCTTGTCTATGCCTTTCATTTGTTTCATGTGTTTAATTACTTACTTAAACATTGAATTACTATTTATTAGTTATTAAAACTACTTAAATATAAGCCTAATAGGTGTTCATAAATGACTTTCCGTTTGTCGTATTATTTTGATGTTTATACGCGATGACATTCGATTTTCAAATCTTCCCGCGACCGACATCTCTTAACGAGGATTACGCGGCAAGACTTCGTCACTCCTGGCGTTAGAGTTAACTTTTAAGAGTTGGTGCCTTAAAACAAGCGCACTAATACCACATTTAAAACTGTCAAAATCTGTCGTATAAGGTCGATTTAACGCGCGTTACGCTTTCGCAAAAGATACAGAATCACTATTCATATTTTTACAGAACCTTTGAGGCGTCGTATCCCCGCTCAAAAAGAAGAAGATGGAGAGATATGTAATTACGAATGTTGGAGAGAGTGCGCTAATGTTTAAAACGATAAAATTGAAGCGAAAATTGTGAAAATGTTTAATGAAACACAACTCGTTTAAAATAGAGCAAAAATTTCGTGGGGAATGTCTAAAATAGCATTTAAAGAAAGACTGTGAATTTTTTCATACATATAACTTCTAAAGTAAGTGAAATGAACGTGTTTATAATAATTTTCGGAGCATACTTTGCGACTTTTTTCTATCGAAGGAATTTCATATAATTTGCATTTCGGCGTGGAGAATGTATAGATATCTATTATCTTCAAAAATAACTTAAAAGAAGAGAGAGTTCTTTTAAGAGCTTAAAAAATTCCAATGTTTAAGGTACATATGTAAGAAATCGGTAGAAATTCGGGTAGCGCCGAGTTGGTGTATTAAGAGGTACGTAGGCAAGGACCATTTCGGCCCGTTTCATACAAATCTTAATTCTGGATTTGAGATCAGAATATCCAACCAAAATGAAAAATAATTTTTGTAATCAAAAGGTGAATCAAATATCTAGTACGGATGTGAGCTACTTTATTTATTTTTGCTTTAAATTATACGCGGGATCGAATCCCGGCGTGGCAAATAAATTTTATTTGATTAATTTGTGTTATTTCACAATTTATTCATTTAAAATAATATGTAGTATTTGCAGCACGTTCTAGAGTGGAAGATACTCTCAGTATCGCCTCGGTGTTAGAAGACCACCGTTCAGAATTGAAACGTTGCTTGAAATGGCTTTAGCCGTGTTTGGTGATCAGATCTGGTTAGCCAGGTACTTTCCACCTTCCTCTTCCCCATCTCCTTCCCCTCCCCACTACCTTCAGCCTCACAACATACCCCACTCGGGGGTGCCATAGTTTCACTGGCTCCAGACGGGAGCAATTGGGACTCTTGTACGGTATTCATAAAAAAAAAGATAAAGGCCATTAAAGATTTAAGTGAATCATGATTTTAGGGGCAACTTGGGCAATTATCTGCGAGTAAATGAAAAACAATAAAAAATAATTTTACTATACTTATTTTAAAAATACGATGAAAAAATAAAACACCGTTAAAAATGAATTTTTTGGGTAGTAATTTAAATATATAAACGACAAATTTTTGTTCCGCCGTAAATAGGTAATTTGTATTTTAACTTTACACCCATCTAAATGATTTTTTTTTATTAATAAGAAAGTCAAAAGAAGTTCCATATAAATAAAAATCGAATCTTTTTATCCGAGACACATCTAGCTTAAAAATGAATTCTTTGAAGAATTTTGAAATCATTTATAAAAATATGAGGAAAATTATTTAAGGTTAATATTGTTTATTCTGAATTCGAAATATGAGATCTACTAAAATGACAGAAAAAATGTAGATCCCAGGTTCGAGTTCCAGTTAAGACCGTTACCTTTTTATTTTTCGAAATAACACAATAATTTTATTTATAACCACGATTTATTTCATTAATTTTTCCACTACCGACCGGTTTCGCTTTCCATAAGTTTCATCGGGGTATAAAAATTATTTTTCTGTGTTTTGTTCTGTTTCATGTTTCGGTTAGATTTATTAGTATTATCTTCTTATTCAACATATATTATTACTAGCTTTTCCCCGCGGCTTCGCTCGCATGGTATTAGGGGAAATTACTGTAGCGCTTGCACTTATCAATTATCCCCCCTCCCCCCAACCCCTTCCGCATTCCATACATTCATTCCCGGTACATTCACTTTTCAAACAGCTCGCGTGCCACCTAAATTTCATAATGCTAGAGCTCAAAGAAAAAAAGAATTATCTAATTTGGTGCAGTCGTTCGGAATATATGCGCTTACAAACATTTCGGATGTTTATTTTTATTTAAATATTTGGAAATTTGTAAATATTATAATAAAAAAATACACTATTTATTATCCAGTCTTTATAATCGTTATGAATTAAATTTTTAATGTAGGAACTCTCATCTGACATTTATTCCAAAACATAAGCTTGTCCAAAAAAAACAAAACATATTCTAATATTTGAATTTTCTGGAGCAGTAGTCGACCAGTAGGTAGGGGTCTGAGTGCCTACCAGCATAGAGCCCACAAATATAATACCAACATCGTTTCCATGGAAACGATTTTTTTTTCTGACGTTAGCAAAAACTCGCTTTTGTTAGCGACAGAAAACGTATAACAAATATAATATATTAATATTTATAATTTCATAACGCCAGATCTTACCATCATATACAGCCTATATATAGTCTTCGCATATAATTTAGCTTTCTATTGGTAAAATAATTTTTTAAGTCTTTTTATTGGTTAATGCGTGAAAGCGTAGCAAACAAACTCGAGCAGTTTCGCATTTATAATATTAGTATGGATTAAAAATCTTCAGATAAATTAAAACTTTTTCAAACTTATATTTACCTTAGCTTTCTGATTATTGTTTAAATGGCACAAGTATCCAAATCCATTTTCAAAATCCAAAGTTACGGAACCACTGCTTTTATTATTATTGTTTGTCATCTTAATACAAAATATTAAATTAATTCACTGCGTCCACAAACCGTATACTACATTCATAACTTGCACTGAACCTTCATTAATCATTTTCAAACAATCTATTGTTTTATTTTATTGTACCTATCAATTGTATATTTATTATGTCGCCAATAATAATTTATTTACGGATAACCCCTCATTTAAAAATAAAATTAAAATCGATTAAATCTTTACATATCATAAATTAAAGTCCCCCACCGCGTTTGTCTGTCTGTTCGCGATAAACTCAAAAACTACTGAACGGATCTTCATGCGATTTTCATGCATAGAGTGATTCATGCGGAATGTTTAAGTGTATAATTTGTCAAGTTTTGTTTAAATTGGTTGAAATATATAGTTAAAGCAAAATGTCTGTATGTGGTGGACGAGCGGGCTGGCAAGCGGGCGGATTTGAATTGTATGTAAATTAACAGATGGTGGTGTGAGTTAAAAGGTTGGGTAACCACCCATAAAAGGCGTTGTGTTTTGTTAGCCACAGCAACGCGTAACAACATTTTTCAAATTTAATGAAATTAATGCACACATTTTTATACATTATTCGTATTAATTTTCATTTTTTTTTTATGGTCATATTTAAAAGAATTCAAAATCTCCTCTTTCACAGATGGCGCGAGTTTAATTATTTTGAGAAAAACACTTTGTGCAAGTTATGCTTTAAAATATTAAAGTGAATTAATTGTTTACGCCCGTACATATTCAACATAAATATAAATAAATAGTTTCGTCCATAATTAAACCCAAATATTTCAAGAAAACATATTCAACATGAATATGAATACGAAGTTTCATCCATAAACAAAACCAAATCTTTCAAGAAAACCTATTCAACATGAATATGAATAAATAGTTCCGTCCATAAACAAAACCAAATCTTTCAGGAAAACATATTTATTCAACGTGAATATGATAAAAAAGTTTCGTCCATAATTAAACCCAAATCTTTCAAGAAAACACATTCAACGTGAATATGAATAAATAGTTTCATCCATTAAAAACCCAAATCTTTCTAGAAAACGTATTATTATTTTATTTTATTTATTGAATATAATGGTACAGAGGTTACAAGTTTTTATAAATTAAATAAAGTTTTTCTTTTAAAAATACATTAATTAATAAGTATTACACCTTTTTTTAGAGCAGAGCTCGAGTAAAAAAGGCGGAGAAAACGAATGTAAAGCACAATTTAACAAAGAAAAAAATAGTAATTTTTTTATGTGTAAAACAATAGATAGGAATTAAACAGTGAAATAAGAAAAAAGGTCATAAATGTAAGTATACACATACACACACGTAGATATACACACATACCTACATATATACACATAAAATTCAACATTAATGTGAATAAATAGTTTCGTCCATTAACAAACCCAAATCCTTCTAGAAAACATATTCAACATTAATGTGAATAAATAGTTCCGTCTATTAACAAATCCAAATCTTTCTAGAAAACGTATTCAACATTAATGTGAATAAATAGTTCCGTCTATTAACAAATCCAAATCTTTCTAGAAAACGTATTCAACATTAATGTGAATAAAAAGTTTCATCCATAAACAAAACCAAATCTTTCAAGAAAACATATTCAACATGAATATGAATAAATAGTTCCTTCATAAACAAACCCAAATCATTCAACATGAATTTGAATAAATAGTTTCGTCCATAAACGAACCCAAGTCATTCAAGAAAACATATTCAACATGAATGTGAATAAATAGTGTCATCCATGAACAAACCAAATCTTTCAGGAAAACATATTTATTCAACGTGAATATGATAAAAAAAGTTTCGTCCATAATTAAACCCAAATCTTTCAAGAAAATACATTCAACGTGAATATGAATAAATAGTTTCATCCATTAAAAACCCAAATCTTTCTAGAAAACGTATTATTATTTTATTTTATTTATTGAATATAATGGTACAGAGGTTACAAGTTTTTATAAATTAAATAAAGTTTTTCTTTTAAAAATACATTAATTAATAAGTATTACACCTTTTTTTAGAGCAGAGCTCGAGTAAAAAAGGCGGAGAAAACGAATGTAAAGCACAATTTAACAAAGAAAAAAATAGTAATTTTTTTATGTGTAAAACAATAGATAGGAATTAAACAGTGAAATAAGAAAAAAGGTCATAAATGTAAGTATACACATACACACACGTAGATATACACGCGACATGGCGCGAGTTTAATTATTTTGAGAAAAACACTTTGTGCAAGTTATGCTTTAAAATATTAAAGTGAATTAATTGTTTACGCCCGTACATATTCAACATAAATAAAAATAAATAGTTTCGTCCATAATTAAACCCAAATATTTCAAGAAAACATATTCAACATGAATATGAATACGAAGTTTCATCCATAAACAAAACCAAATCTTTCAAGAAAACCTATTCAACATGAATATGAATAAATAGTTCCGTCCATAAACAAAACCAAATCTTTCAGGAAAACATATTTATTCAACGTGAATATGATAAAAAAAGTTTCATCCATAAGTATAAGTTCTTAAGATTTATTAATTATAAACTCGGTATACCTGTCGAAGATCTAAATTATGTATATTTAATGGAGTTACTTAATATAAGCGATTTAGCGTCAAGGCGCGTAGCGAGCGATTTATTTTGTCTTTTTAATATTTCAAATGGCAGACTGGACGCCCTTGATTTAATCAGTAAAATTAATTTGAGAATACCCACGCGCGATACTCGCTCTAATGCGATTTACCTTGTAACTAATTCTGCTAGTAATTATTTTGTTAACTCTCCTCTGCAAAGACTCCATATACTCGGTAACAAATATTCCTCTATAGACGTTTACCGTCATCAATCGATGTCAAAATTTAAACTCAGTGTATTAGAACAATTAAAATAAATCTATTAATATCATGCACTATATAGCACCTTAATCGAAATATTATGGTAGCTTTGTTTCGATAAACACGTAATAAATACTTTAAAAAAGTTTGCTAATTACAAACATAAGTATTGACAATCCTATCGTATTTCCCTCTTTAATTAAAATAACAATCTCACATTAATTTACTTACTATATATTCTATGTTACCTGCTTTGTGTCAACTATTATACTTGGTGTTATCTATATTTTGTATATCTTATGTTATCTTTATTTTGTTTCTTATATTTATATTATGTTTATATTATATTATGTTATTTCTTATATTTTTCCAAACACATGTACTGCACTATATGTAAAAGCCCTATGGGCGTTTAAATAAATAAATAAATAAATAAATAAACAAAACCAAATCTTTCAAGAAAACATATTCAACATGAATATGAATAAATAGTTCCTTCATAAACAAACCCAAATCATTCAACATGAATTTGAATAAATAGTTTCGTCCATAAACGAACCCAAATCATTCAAGAAAACATATTCAACATGAATGTGAATAAATAGTGTCATCCATGAACAAACCAAAATCTTTCAAGAAAGGCAAACAAATCAAATTTTGAATCGGTGACTCAAACCAATATTGTATTTGTTAGCCTTTCTTGAAAGATTTGAGTTTGTTTATGGACAAAACTATTTATTCATATTGCGTATGTAAGTACGCAAACAATTAATTCATAATAATATTTTAAAGCGTAACTTGCGCAAAGTGTTTTTTCTTAAATTAATTTAACTCACGTCATCTACGAAAGAGCAGATTGTGAATTCTTTGAAATCAGTCACCTTAAACATGACTCCGTTTATGTGCGGCCTATTAAAAATGCATTATTTTTGTCGAGAAAAAATAATTGATTCCACGGACGTTTTTAAAAACTTCGTCATCTTTTCAAAAACTATGTAAACACGCTTAAATCATAAATTATTAAAACTCCGCAGGTGACAAGCATTAGCAATGGCAATGCCAAATCAGTAATTAGGTGATAAACACTGTATACGCGAGACTTTGAATTATAATTATGTTGTGTAGCAATGTCCACGTACGTTATGTGCTCTCCGTATGGAGATAACTGATGAACTGGTGTTTCTTTCGGAAACTTAGCGAGTGATTGCACAGCTGTGCGTTCAGCGGTGTGTTCGGGAGTGTTTAGGCGGTTTCGTGTTTTCAGGGCCGGGTTTGGAAGTCAGCAAAAATGGGTTAATGTCATAATATATTGTGGGTTTAATGGCAAAAAACGTTAACTCTAAAATCGCAGTTTTGAGAAACCAAGCATTTAAGTTTTGTACCAACTTCATACTTTTTTTAACAAATTGAATTGCAGTTTGTATTGATATTTTTTTTCATGTGAATGCCGCACAAGATTCCCAACTGCTCCCATCTGGAGCCGGTGAGACTATGGCATCCCCATGCAATGCCGTGGGGTTATAATGCAAAACTGACAATTTCCAAAATGAAATTGGATACGTTTTTAGATTTTCACGGCCAAAAGTATTTATGTTGTTTTGTTTTTGGGGTATTATGCCGTGTTGCGCTACCTCCTTCTTTGTTGTTGTGTTGTGTTGATGTGTTATTGTGTGAAACAATTACACATCTGCCCTGATGATGGACACTGTAACGCTTGGCTAAAGAAGGAGGTAGCGCAACACGGCGTAACACCCCAAAAACAAATAACGAAAATAAGCGAAATTGGGTTATATATGCAGTCATACTAATTCGAGGTGAAGGAATGGAATGGCATCATTATTTTTACGATAAAATGACGAAATCTTCCTCAATTTTAGACTTAAAAATCACCCTTTTCTGCAAAACTGCCTATTTCCAGCTGAAAATTAAGTACCTTTTTCTACAAAAGTAACTAATTCCATGTTATGGCAAAGTGCACTATTTCCACTACTAGACCGGCAATATTTTTTTCTGCAAAGCGCACTATTTTTTCTGATTGTTTTAACCTCAAAATCATTTGACAGCTGCAGGCTGTGTTGGTCCTTTTTTCATGTTTTTTGAAGAATTTTTGAAGAAATACTTGAGTAAAATGAATTTGCTAAGTGAGAGGGACTTTATGGATGATCATAATGTAAACCAATTCGTCGTAAAGATTAATCTAAATAGGATTTCACGGATAGCTTCATCTTAACACGCAATTGTCAGATTCAGGACCTCGACGTCCTCTTTTTCAAATCCCATGTATCTGACATTGTCTCTCTCGCCAACAAAATACTCGGATTTGTTCTTCATACTGTGCGATCATTTACTAATGAAATTAATATAGAGAACATACGAAGCACTTGTTCGCAGCATCCTAGAAAAAGTATAAAAGAGGTTTACATTTTGTACATTTGACAAGTTTCACTTGCCTTTTTTCTTGTCGTTTATCACTATGGTTTTGTTAAACTGAAATTTAATTGCTTCAAAATTATTCTCGTTTCGTCTTGATCTTCTACATTCATATTACATACTTGAATTGTATAATTTAAAAAAAAAATACTGAATTTATTTTTATCTCTCACTTCCGTAATATTGTGTAAACAAAAGTCTAGCTAACAACCACTCTGTAAATGTCAACTTAACACGGGCAACTCACACTTAGTGAGATGGGCAATTCGTCATAACTGTCGTTAAATGTAATTTTATTTATTTATTTTGCAGAAACAAAAGTACATAATTACATAGTAGAAAATAGTTACAAAGTTATAGAATTTAATACAATTATTGGTACCAATGACATATCGTTGTTTTTGAAGTAAAACTTCTTTACGCACGCTTGACTTGGGGAGTAAGCTGGTGAATGCAGCGTTACGAAAACGAGGCGAAAGGAAGTTGAGAGGGAGGTATAAGTTAGTGAAGATAGAAAGAGAGAGAGTTACGTTCCGTAAATTACTGTAGGGGCAAGAGAGAGAGTTGCGGGCACACATTTTCTTTCTCTCTTTCTCTCACAGCCAGTTACGTTTAGTATATCTAAGACAGGCCTATTGTCTGTATCACACTGTAGGAGCAAGAGAGAGCAGTGAAGTTTTACTTCAGTCGTGTGTCATAAGCACACTCGTATTTTTTTTGTGACATTAATTATACATTTTTTCTAAATTCTAAATTAAGTTAGTTAGTAAATTATTGAAGGAGAGAGGTGTATGTAAGTGTTTATGAGTATGTGTGTGCGCGCACGTGTGTGTGTGTGTGTGTGTGGATGTGTGTTATGTGTGCGAATTCAGTGTGCTAGAAATGTTTTTCTTGAATAGAGGGAGGGAATCAAAAAATATATCGGTATTTGTGCTTGTTTGAATTGATTTGAATGTTTGAAGGATGCGGGAAATGGTGGAGTTGGCTGCAGCGGCCGTATTATTACTAGTTGTGCAAAAAAGGTTGGTGTGGCGAGTTCTATAAAATGGGATGTTAAAATTTATTTGGGATAAAAGTTCTGGGCAGTCTATTTCGTTATGTACATATTATTTTATGGAGAAGTGTCATGTCCGCTACCGTTCGCCTGGATTTCAGGGATTGGAGAGTGCAGATATAATTATTGTTGTATTTATAATAATAATGTAAGATTAAAAAAATGAAAAAAAAATTTAAAACATAAAAAAACACAATGAATCGACTGCACCGGCCCATGATCCTCCAAACAGTAATCTGTAAAGTGTCGTTGAATGCATAAATAATTAGTTGCCTTAAGTTGCCTACATTACGTTAAGGCGGTACACAACCCTAACAATTTTTGTTTGCTCAAAACTCACATTTTAATCATTTCCGGCGAATTCATAAATAAAATAACTTGTTTATTCCAACAGACCCCTGGGGATGTAAGTTCCTTATATTTAAAATTAATAAAAACAATACCTTACCATTAATATATTTTACGTACAACTATTTTAAAACTTTATAACAAGTTTTTCAACTACAAAGTTAGCGGTGAGCACCAGATTTTATTTTTCTAGACGATGAATTAATAACTTCGGGAGGGATTCATAAAGAAACATCCTGAATATTTGTAACACGTTCTTCAGTATTAATTAAAATGAACGCGGCGGAAAGGTCGAATCTCCAGGCCCGCTACGGCGAATTCGACCGTACGTTCGTCTAATACGACATGCCGCGGGCGTATATTATTTGTTTACACGCTTTCTTCACTTACGTCGTTGAGATTCGCACATTATTTGTCTTCTTCTTCTATTCTTTGATAGAGCAAATTCGACAGTAGGTCCGCTCAATACACGGGTCGCGAGCAATTTGTGTACACGGCTCCTTTACTTACGTCATTAAGATTCTGAATATATTTTAGGGTATATTATCGTCTTAAGGCTTTTCGCCAACGCACTAAATTTTCTTACACATCATTCGTGAATCAGATTTTAATAAATTGTTCCTTATCATTTGTACAGCTGGAAGGTGGCAGGTACCTGCTGTTATTTACATTAACAAAGAAATCGCAAAAAATACAGGACATGGTTCAATTGAATATTTGTAGGATTGCTTGTTTTCATTCTATTTAATAAAAAGGCTTTCTTAACATTCTGTTTTGTCGAAAAGGTAGTATTGTGCGAAAACCTTCTGTCACACTGGGGATTCTGTATTTTTTGTAATAGCGTAACGCGTAAAGTTATTTTGAATAGGTACCTGGGTTAGGTACCAAATTTGATTGATTGTTCTTAAAATATACAAAAATGAATGTTTGTAATATGAATACCGAAAACTTAAAAGGGTGTAAGTGACATTTACAAAAAAGGAGGTAGACGGGAATTTAAATTACGCTTAAACATTCAAAGAAAACTCTCTTTGATTTTTATACAAAAACCACAAAAGAGCATATTATGTTCATTTTTTGATTTGGCATAAAAATAAAGTAGGGTTTTCTTTGAATGATTTGTAAATGTCACTTGCACATTTTTAATTTTCCAGTATTCATATATGAAAAATGAAAATTTGAATAAAAAAAATTGTAATAGGTGGCACGCGAACTGTTTGAAAACTGAATGTACTGGGACTGAATATATGGAACGCCGAGGGGAGTTGATGGGAGCGGGAGAGGGAAGGAGGGGTAGGCGGGGAAGGAACGGCTGAGGGGAAGGGGATATGGGAGGGGAAGGGGCGGCGAAAGGGGAACGGGACGAATGGAAAAGGACACGCAGGGAGAAACAATTTCTTTATTAAGGCGCCGCTTCCCCGCTAAAAAAGAAGAAGGTGGAGAGATATATAATTACGAGTGTTGGACAGAGCGCGCTAATATTTTAAAGAAAATGCGCTAATATTTTGTGAAAATGCTTAATAAAACATGACTCGTTTAGAATAGAGCAAAAATCTGGGGGTTGTCTAAAACAACGTTCAAAGAAACTCTGTGAATTTTTCATACATAAAACTTGTTAAATAATAGAGACAGGCTTGAAAATAAAAATTTTCGGAGCATATTTTGCGATTTTTTTCTATCGAGGGAAATTCATATAATTTGCGTTTCGGCATGGGGGTTGTATAGTATTATCTTCATATATTTTTTAAGAGCTTAAAAACTTCAAATGTTCAAGGGAGATATGCAAGAAATCGGTAGAAATTCGGATAGTGGCGGCTTAAGGCGGCGCTTCCCCGCTCATAAAGAAGAACATGGAGAAATAAGTAATTACGAATGTTGGACAGAGCGCGCTTATATTTTAAATGATAAAATTGAAGCGAAAATTGTGAAAATGCTTAATAAAACAATAGAGCAAACATCTCGTGGAAGGTATCTTAAGTATCATTTAAAGAAACATTGTGAATTTTTTCACAAATATAACTTGTAAAATAATAAAAATTGATTTGTTTTTTATAATTTTCGGAGTATACTTTGCGATTTTTTTCTATCGAGGGAATTTCATATAATTTGCGTTTCGGCGTGGAACTTATCTAGATATTATCTTAAATAACATATATTTTTTAAGAGCTTAAAAACTTCAAATGTTTAAGGGAGATATGTAAGAAATCGGTAGAAATTCGGGTAGCGGCGGCTTAAGGCGACAATATACCACATAATTTTACGTGATAACGTCATTGAATAACGATGGAGTGGAAGAGAGATAGATGCGTCACAAGCCCATCGCTTAGGCCGAACGCTTGTTCCGCGCTCTCGCTCGCACGCTCGGCTCAGGCGGAACGTTACAATGAGTCATGCTTTTTCGTGAATGCGGCCGGCGTTCATCGATTTATAAGACGTTATCACGCCAAAAAAAGTGCTTCGTAGTCTCCCCATTCTTGTCTACTTTAGTTTTCTGAAGGTTTCACTTCTACCGCGTATGAATTGCACACTCGATTGCAATTGCACACTGTATGATTTTTTTAACGTGATAACGTCTTATAAATCGATGAACGCCGGCAGCACTCACGAAAGAGCATGACTCATTGTCACGTTCCGCCTGAGCCGAGCGTGCAAGCGAGAGCGCCGAACAAGTGTTCGGCTTGTGACGCATCTATCTCTCTTCCACTCCATCGTTATTATATGACGTTATCACGTAAAATTATCGTCCGTTAACCGACTTTACAGACAACCAAATTTTTTAAATAATTATTACGATCCATGATGCTCTTTGTTCCGATTATTCTGGTTTCCTTGTTCAACGAAGTGACGTGCGTTATTTTATAAATATCTCAAATTGTTGGTATAAATATAGTTCTGCGACGAATTTTTATCTAACCTCAGGAAATCGAAAATTGTTGCAAATACAATAAAAATTAACGGTTTATTTATTATGTCAATAATGATAACAATTGCAAGAGTCTAAAATAACACGACGGTTTTGGAAAAGAATGAGACGATGTATGATTGTGAATAAAGTAAGGAGTGTGTTTCAAGACAGAGCTGTATGGCGGACCGTTCTCTCTGCCTACCCCTGAATATTTCACAACGTTTTTATATTAAACCAGCGATTTCCCGGCATGCGTTGCAATGCCACTCAAGCCGCCGGTACCCGAATTTCTACCGATTTCTTACATATCTCCCTTAAACATTTGAAGTTTTTAAGCTCTTAAAAAAATATATGTTATTTTTGAAGATAATATACGTTCTACGCCGAAACGCAAATTATATGAAATTCCCTCGATAGAAAAAAATCGCAAAGTATGCTCCGAAAATTATTTTAAACAAGTCTATTTCTATTATTTTATAAGTTATATTTGTGAAAAAAAATCACAATGTTTCTTTAAATGGTACTTAAGATACGTTCCACGAGATTTTTGCTCTATTTTAAACGAGTCATGTTTTATTAAGCTTTTTCGCAATTTTCGCTGCAATTTTATCACTTAAAATATTAGCGCGCTCTGTCCAACATTCGTAATTACATATCTATCTCTCCATCTTCTTATTTTTTCGCCGAGAAGCGCCGAGTAAAATATGAGTTTTGAGCAAACAAAAATTATTAGGGTTGTGTGCCGCCTTAAAACGCATATTTTTATTGGCTGCTATCTTTACGTATGATTGCAAGATTCAAACCCGAACTAAATGCTATCTAGATAGTGTCTAGGATAAATTTTATCAATTTTTATTTTTAATATGGGTTCGAAACCTAGATCAAGTTTTCAGATTTTCGATTGAGTTTCACTAATATTGTCTTCATTAATTTTTTTTATTGGTAATTTTACGATGATGAAGAATGATTGTTTAATTTAAAAACGATTCAATTAACTCTTTAATAAAAATATTTTTAAATTTTACTAACAATAAGATAAACTACCAATTTCATTGTTTACATGGTTGTTTAACGGTTGTGTAAAATTAAAAACACTTTTATTATAAGGCTCTCATTGTTATTGTGTAATTCGTAGAACTTCCTTTAAATTTAAAAAATGTTAATCAAATTTAACAATCTTATTATTATTTTTAAATAATTTTTAATAAAAAAAATTAATCCCAAATGAATTAATTGGTTAAAATTTTAAATTAATTTAATAAGTAATACATTTATGCATATTTTTTTAAAATTTTGATTCCTTTAGGTTTAAATTATGAAATTAAAATTAGTGAAAAAATTATTTTAATTAAATAAATAAAAAAAAATATTTAATTAAGTAATCGTTTAGAATTGATAATATTAATTATTTCATAAATAAATAAAAATATTAAATTTTAATTTAATAAATTAAATTTATTTAAATATTTATATTTTAAAATACTAACAGTTTCATTAAATTATATAATAAATTTAATTTAATTATATAATTAATTTAATCACCTCTGAAAAATTTTAATAAAAGTGATTTCTGCAAAAAGTTATGCTTACTCCGTTTTACCTTTTTTACAGACCATAATACTTCTTGTAATTACAATGTTTTTCAATTCGCTTTGAACGTTTGACTTTATTATTATTAGTGTTTGTTTATTGTTATGAAATGAAACTCCTTATCAGTTCTGGGACTTGTAGTTTGTAGGTAGTTCTGTTTTGCAGCTCTTGCCAAACAATAATATGAAAAACCAGGTCCGGAAAAACCAGGAAAATATGCAGTCATTTCACAAATTTTTGAAGTGAAACTTCGGTTTTAGCCGTATTAGTTGCCTGATCTGAATAGTTTTTTTTTTTTTTTTACATTGCTTTAGGAAAGAATGTGTCCTTACTGGGGTACCCCGTTCTAAGGTCACATTTTACATGTTTTGTGTTTGAATTATAAGTTAATACATATTTTAAAGTATTACAAGAGGGAAATTAAAAAGTTATATCTAAAAGAAAGCACAATATAAGCATTAGTCTTTATTTGGTTGCAAAATTGTATCTATGTTTTTCCTTCCCATGTCCATAATCCATATCTTAATTCTTTTTTTTAAGTTTTATTTTTTTAACGGTTTTTATTGCAAGTGGGAGTATATTATATGCATGTGTGCAGGTACATGTATTTATATGGATGTGTATGTATGTGTATGTTTATATATATATATAGATATATTTTTTATATTCCTCTAATATATTAAAATACTTTTTTTTTGCTATTCTAAATAACCAATGTACAATAAATATTAAAATTTGAAAAAAAAATACATATAAAACTTTCTATTACAACACATAAATACTTGTCATACATAAACATAAATAAACACGTAAACACCTCAGCACAGGTTCTCCTAGTGAGGTGTTCACGAAACATACAACAATACCTATCCACAGTTTCACCTTCACAAACCTACCTTACACCCAACATAATAAAATTACAAAATATATTATGTAAAAATGTTTTCGAAATTGATCTATAGGTAAATACTGTAATATATAGAAATAAATAAAATAAAAATAAATTAAATAGTTTTATAGAGAAGTATTGCATATTTCTTTGTCCAAAAGTCGTTTTAGTTGTTGGTTGGTAGAATTCATCCTGAGGATGGTTAAAGAATTTAAATCACTAAATTCGTTTAAATTGCTGTACACTGGGTTGGTGAGATCAAATTTAGAATACAATTCAACCATCTGGGCTCCATTATATAAGACACACCAACAAAGAATTGAAAGAGTACAGCATAAGTTCTTAAGATTTATTAATTATAAACTCGGTATACCTGTCGAAGATCTAAATTATGTATATTTAATGGAATTACTTAATATAAGCGATTTAACGTCAAGGCGCGTAGTGAGCGATTTAGTTGGTATTTTCAATATATAGAATGGCAGACTGGACGCCCTCGATTTAACCAGTAAAATTAATTTGAGAATACCCACGCGCGAGACTCGCTCTAATGCGCTTTATTTTGTTACTAATTCTGCTAATAATTATTTTGTCAACTCTCCTTTGCAAAGACTTCATATACTCGGTAATAAATATACCTCTTTAGACGTTTATCGTCATCAATCGATGTCAAAATTTAAACTCAGTATATTAGAACAATTAAAATAAAGCTATTTATATCATGCACTACATAGCACCTTTATCGAAATATTATTGTAGCTAAGTTTCGATAAACATGTAAAATAAAGATTGCTAATTACAAACATAAAAATTGACAATCTTATCATTTCTCTTTATAATTAAAATAACTATCTCACATTAATTTACGTGACCATATATTCTATTTTACCTGCTTTGTGTCAACTCTTATATTTGGTGTTATCTATATTTTGTTTCTTATATTTATATTATGTTTATATTATATTACGTTTATATTATATTATGTTATTTCCTATACTTTACCAAAAACATGTACTGCACTTTATGTAAAAGCCCTATGGGCGTTTAAATAAATAAAATAAATAAATAAATACATGTTATAATGTGGATCTTGTGAATCGGCCCGAGTTTGTCTATTCAAAGTTTTCCTGGTTTTTGAATGCGTACATTATAATGTCTTTTACATATAATTGTTTTAGTGACATTAAATTCAGAGCCTTAAAAACGTAGTCTGTAGAAGTTCTGGGGACTCTAAGTATAATTTACAAAATTGCCTTTTGTGCTACGAGGACTGGACTGGTTTTACAGTGGAATCGCACGAGCTTCCCCATCCGATAAGACCATATTGTAGATGAGATTGGGCTAATGCTTAACAAATTTTAATTAGCTGAAACTTTAGAAACTTCAGGAAAGTATTTAATTTTCTGACCTTAAATTCTTTAAACATAATTTCGGAACGATATAAAAAAGACTTATTTAATGTTATTTTAATTATAAGTGTTTGTGCAATATGAAGAGATTGTGTGTGGGTTTTACAAGCGCCACCCCATGCTATTATACCATATTGGATTATATATTGACAGAAAGCGAAGTAGATAGTTCTTATATTTTTATTCTATGTATAAGCTGTTTCTTACAGATGAATAAATAAATTTGTTTATAGATATGTATTGCAGATGACATTTCCTGGTTAGATAGACGAATGAATCATCTCATTGTGAATTGCTACGACCGGTCAATGATCATATTGATGTTTGTACAGCTTCCGAAAGCACTCGGTGCTAATTGCTCCAACAATCATCAGTCGAATAACTCCGCAATGCGCAATATGTATAGGAATCACCACTGACCACACAATCTCTAGAAGTTGCTCTCTACCTATTCTTTTCGTTATTTGTTTTTGGGGTGTTATGCCGCGTTGCGCTACCTCCTTCTTTAGCCAACGTTTCGGACAGCGTTACAGTTTTCAACAGGGCAGATGTGTAATTGTTAGTGGTGAAATGTGTGCTTATGTACTTGGAAGCAATACCGTGTTGCCAGCTCCACTCCACTACGAGCTGGTATTACAGTACACTGAGTACACCTTGGAATATTTGTAGATTTTACTTGTCTCCGTAATCCGGCGTGGAACTGGTTCCAATAAATCTGTTCCTCGAAACCACTGTCATCTAGTAATCCTTAGTCAAAGGTAGAAAGTAGCCGAGACAGGCAATGGCGTAGGAACTGGTTCCAAAGTAGCTTGTCCCTCGAATCCATTGTCAACTAGTGATCGCTAGTCACCGGTACAAATCACATACACATCTGCCCTGATGATGGACACTGTAACGCTGTCCGAAACTAAAGTTGGCTAAAGAAGGAGTTAGCGCAACACGGCTAACACCCCAAAAACTAATAACGAAAATACTTTTGGCCGTGAAAATCTAAAACTTATCTGCTCTCTACCTGTTCAAAAAGAAACTAACGTCGATATGTGACGTGTGGTATACTGTTGTTTTCTCTAATGTATACAAACTTTGATGATCGGGAGTTTCTATAGTACGTTGGTTCGTCTAGATTACGAGTTGTATTTATTTTCGACTTATTTAAATGAACATTTAACTGGACTTAACGTCCATTCTAAAGGATGCTCTGTGTTAATCTGCGAACATGGGAAATAGTCACTGAAGTTGTCTCTTTCATATAGTATGACTTAGTGACCTCTGTTGAGATACATTAAAACTACATTTAACTACCTACACTAACGACATCTGCTGATAGATATTGAAATTACATACATATACACTACATTACATAAGACATTTCGCTCAAGACTTCGGGCAGACTGTGTGTTAAATTTGTGGAGCCCCTTTTTTTTAAATTATATATATTTTTATTTTTTAAGAGTCCCGACTGCTCCCGTCTGGAACTAGTGAGACTATGGCATCCCCAATCGGAGTATGTTGTGAGGCTGAAGGTTGAGGGGACGGGAAGGAGATGGGGGAGAGGAAGGTGGGGAAGTACCTGGCTATTCAGATCTGGTCACCAAACACGGCTAAAGCTTTTTCAAGAAACGTTTCAATTCTGAACGGTGGTCTTACACCAGGGTGATATCGAGTGTATCTTCCACTCTGGAACGTGCCGCAAATATACTATATATTATTTTTAATGATTTATGGTGAAATAAAACAAATTAATCAAATAAAATTTATTTGCCACGCCGGGATACGTCCCCGCGACCTTCGGATTGCGAGTTAAGAGCCTTACCGCTAGACCACGCCGGCCGTCATCCGTTATAAATCAACCTACACATTACTTTTAAATATTATTAAGTTCTTTTATTATTAAAACCCATGGACTAAACTCATTCATCAATAATTGTGTCAGACACTTTCTGTTGAAGGTTTTTCAATTTTAAAAGATATCAGGTTGCAGCTTGGATGTATTCGTCCCTACAAAATTCCCTTGCAAAATTGGTCTCGTAAGGGCGTTTGTCCACGCTGCCGTCATCGAGAACGAGATGAAATAGCGATACATAAATTACTATGGACGGGTGCCCACCGTACGTCCGTCATCCGAGCGCCCTCATCTCGATCGCCGACCCCGTTAGTAGTTCGGCGTTACCGCTAGAACACGAAAAGCCGGTAATACAAAACACGTCTGAATTTGTCCACTACACCCGAGATTGCCGGCGCACGGTTTGTTTGTCTTGTGTGGGTAAGGCTCTTGACTCGCAATCCAAAGTCGCGGGATTGAATCCCGGCGAGGGCAAATAAATTTTATTTGATTCATTTGTGTTATTTCACGATTAATTCATTTAAAAATAATATACAGTATATTTGCGGCACGTTCCAGAGTTGAAGATTCTCTCAATATCACCCTGGTGTAAGACGTAAGACCACCATTTAGAATTGAAACGTTGCTTGAAATGACTTTAGCCGTGTTTGGTGACCAGATCTGAATATCCAGGTACTTCCCCACCTTCCTTTTCCCCATCTCCTTCCCCTCCCCACTACCTTCAGCCTCATAACATACCTCAATTGGGGAAGCCACAGTCTCACTGGCTCCAGACGGGAGCAGCTGGGACTCTTGTGAGGTATTCACATTAAAAAAAATTCGAGTGCAGTTAACACGCGGTAGAAGCGAAACTTTACCAAAACAATCTCAATCTATGAAGAACCAAGGAGCCTTGAAAAGTGAGGTCATAATCAAAGCGCAATGAGCAGGCCAATGAGCGCAGACCTCGCGTCGTTTCCGTTTTATATCTCAACCAATAGGAGCCTTGGTAGGAGTATAATGCTTCGCAGGTGCTGTACGCGTCATTTCCGTTTCATCCGAATTCCGAATCGCTAACGGGGCTAAGGAAGTTTCACTTCAAAAATACGCCGAAATTACTTCGAAACGACCGAGATCGGTCGCGGTGGACACACGATAATCGTCGTTCCGAACTCGGTCCGAAATAATATCGTTTCTCGGTGACGGCGGCGGTGAACCAACGCCCTAAGAGTACACAGTAAGGATAGACCGACGTGCATTGTACAAGGACTTATTAAGTACCGCTATCAAATGACAAACATGATTATTATATCAGATTGTGATCACTTGACACGCCCGCGCCGGTAATCATTAATAATAATATTACCATGTCAATTCATAATGAGGTAGAACTTCACACAGCAATATGATTATATCACCTGGTATCTGGTGGGTGTGAAGTGATTGATAACTGTTAGGCAGATGGAGTCTGTATTCACCATCGAAACTGAACGACTTCTGTACTAACCCTTCGAAATTCGGGAGTATTTTGTCAGTAAGTAAAAATATTTTCGCTTTGCAATAAAATCAAAATAAATAGAATATTTGTGTATCCGAAAATTAAAAACTTTGCTTTCAAATTGTATTATTAAAAATAACAATGTAATTTTTTAAATGTCAAATTTTTTAATGCAAACTTTAAAAAGTTTTAAAAATGTCTCGTTTCGCGTTTTTTTCTAACTAAAATTACTGATAACACGAAAAAATAACATGTCTTATTAGACAAAATTATAAGCTCATCTGTCATCTCACTTTTTTGTCGTTTCATGTAAAAAAAAATCTTGAAACATTCACAAAGTTTCATAATTTTTTTTTTCAAATTGCGGTCGAAAACATTGGTTTCATAAAAGTGCACATTTTAAATATTTCGTGGTTAACTTTTACATTTGAATGTATAGCGTGTTGTTTTCTCTTTCTAAAACGGCCGGCGTGGTCTAGCGGTAGGGCTCTTGACTCGCAATCCGAAGTTCGCGTGATCGAATCCTGGCCTGGCAAATAAATTTTATTTGATTAATTTGTGGTATTTCACAATTAATTCAATAAAAATAATATATAGTATATTTGCGGCACGTTCCAGAGTGGAAGATACTCTCAGTATCGCCCTGGTGTAAGACCACCTTTCAGAATTGAAACGTTTATTGAAATGGCTTTAGCCGTGTTTGGTGACCAAATCTGAATAGCTAGATACTTCCCCACCTTCCTCTTCCCCATCTTCTTTCCCTCCCCAGTACCTTCAGCCTCACAACATACCCCAATTGGGGATGCCATAGTCTCACTGGCTCAAGATGGGGCAGTTGGGACTCTTGTGCGGTATTCATATTAAATAAATACTCTTTAGAGTTAAGTATTTAGTTAGATCATACTTCTCACTTTGATAGTAAGGGTAGATGTACTTATAATGAAAACCGATTCGTAGTATAAAGGTTGATCTAAAATAGTAATTTAGCATTTAGCTTCGCGCAAGTAATAATTTACCTACCGTTTTAATAATAATATATGGTGAAGAAAATAATTGTTCGCATTTATTGGAAAGCGTCAATTCATCAGTCCATGACAATATTAACTAGCCTCATTATGCCTAACCAAAATACCCGAAATCACCATCCAAGGCGGCTACTTATTTTATAATCTACGTACAGGCCAATTTGCAAATACCTTCAAGCGTTCGCTGGCCAAAATATGGCCAATTTGAAGAGGTACCTAAGGTTAAACGCAACGTACGTTATAATCTACGCATTCACAGATGGCGCCAATAAAATTATTTTAGGTTTTAAACACTTTTGCAAGTTATGCTTTGAAATATTAAGAATAATTAATTGTTCGCGCCCGTACATACGCAAAATGAATATGAATAAATAGTTTTGTCAATAAAAAAACTCAAATCTTTCAAGAGAGGCTGACAAATACAATATTGGATTGAATCACCGATGTATTTAAAAAGTTCCCGCGCGTTGAATACTTCGATTTTTTGCAAAGATAACTTATTAGTTTCACTTTTCAACAAGAGATGTCTCGCATCTCTTTTTATTATTTGTTATTGATATTTTGCGAAACGAAATTATTGAAATATTATATCTTACAAATCATTGATCTTGTGTTACACATTAAAAATGCATGTTCGAATTTAAATTTATATCTATAATTATCAAGTAGGCGGGGTCGGCAGTTTTTCAAGTGAGAAGAGCCAATTTGTCAAAGAAATAGGATGACATCTATGTCAGAGCCATATTATAACGGGGGAGGGAATGATTATTACGATTTGCTTTGTGTTATCTACATTCTCACTGTAATATCACACTTCTGCCCGTTCAAATGTTTCTATAAACAGACTCGCGCATAGATTCCTTATTAAATTAAAACCTGTTTTGTGTTCGGAATGCAAAAAAAATAATCGTTCGGCGGCTCCATCTCGTAAGGCTGGTTGAGTAGAGGTGAAATTGCAATTGATGTTTGAAGAGCTGAAGAACCGCAGACGCCTATGCAAAGAGCCGCATGCGGCTGGCGAGCCTCAAATTCCGACCCCTGAACCAGGCTATAGACAACTACAGAAGTCATAATATTTAGTATTCAGACTCGGTGAGTGGCCGAGTTGGCATCGCGTTTGGGTCCCACCCAGACGTCGCGTGTTCGATTCCTCAGTTGGCTTAGTCCTCCATCACGACACAAGCAACATTATTCGCTTAATGTGATGGTAGTAGGAGATTTTCAAATATTGTCAGGTTATTCTTAACTCGGGAATGTTTGTATTTCTTTAAAGATTTTTTTTTTTCCAAATAGGTACTACGTACGCAAATTTAAAAGTAAAAAATACGCCCAATTCGTGCTTTTATGAATTTTACGATTTTTTATAATTTTTTTTAAGAATCCTAAAAATATGGGATAAACGGTTGAATATAGTTGCTTTCAATAGCTCTCTAACACTATAAGAAGTTTTTATGTCCCCATTTTAAAATTCGGAGGTATGACTTTTTAACGATGACGGGAAATTTCCAAATCGAGCGCTCAAAAATCTCGAACGCTGAAATCGTATTTCAAATTTTAACGTGAACGCTCGAGCGGTTATGTAATCATAATTTACCCTTAGCGGAAGACCTAACGAATTCATATTGATAATATTTACTAAACACAATAATTATTGGCATTCATTGAAAAGCGTCAATTCATCGGTTCATGGGAATTTTGAGTAGCCTCGTTATCCGCAATCAAAATACCCGAAATGGCGGCTATTTATTTTATAATAAACCATCTACGTACATTAATAAACATAATCTATTCGGTAGAATTATTGATATGACGTAGGCAAAACCATTAATATGTAATTTTGATTCTGATCTTTTGAAATAATTCGCCAGGTAGGCCACAGTACGTGCTTGTCACTGACGATATAAACTCATAGAAGTGTGCAGTGGGTTTGTCGGTGGACCCGAAGTGAGCTCGATTTTCCTTACTTCTGGTGGAGTAGATAATAATACATCTTAGGGCACATTAACGTTTGCACGTTTCATACAAATCTTAAATTTGGATTTGAGATTAAAATACCCAAACAAACTGAAAAATTAATTTTGTTATCAAAAGGTATATCAAATATTATCCAGTACAGATGTCAGCTACTTTATTTATTTTTGCTTTAAATTGTAAAATAAAGGCCATTAAAGATTTTAGTGTTTCTTAATTTTAGAGGCAACTTGGGCAATTGTTTGTGAGTAAATGAAAAACAGTTAAAAAAAATACTATTTTTATCATAAAAATAGAATGAAATATAAAATAAAAAAATTAAAATTAAGAAAAAAATCATTTTGATGGGTGTAAATTTAAAATACAAATAATTTAATTACGGCGGAACAAAAATTTGTCGTTTACACATTAAAATTACTGCCCAAAAAATGCATTTTTTACGATGTTTTATTTTTTATATTATTTTCATTGTATTTGTAAAATTTACAAAGCAAAATTATTTTTTTAATGTTTTTCATTTTCTCACAAATAATTGCCCGAGTTGCCTCTAAAATCATCGAACACTAAAATCTTTAATGATCTATATTTTATAATTTAAAGCAAAAAAAACGAGTGTGCTTTAGATCACACGACTGAAGTAAAACTTCTTTATGCTTCGTTCGCCTCGCCCGATCACACTTTTCGTAACGCTCTCGTCACGCATTCACCAGCTTACTCCCCAAGTCAAGTGTGTGTGAAGAAGTTTTACTTCAATAAATAAAGTAGCTCACATCCGTACTAGATATTTGATATACCTTTTGATTACAAAAATAATTTTTCAGTTTGGTTGGGTATTTTGATCTCAAATCCAAATTTAAGATTTAAATTAAACTGACCGAAATAGGCCGCGCATACGTTCCTCTTAACCAGCGGCCTAGAGTATTGTTTGGTCCAAAGATGGTCTTGCAATTGTACAGGGCGGTACCGATGAGAAATAATGATTATTCTACGAACCAGCATTTTTAACTAATAACTCAATATCGATTGTATTTCATTCAAAATTTGCTTTACTTTATGCCTACATTCAAGTTAAAAAATAGAATGATCAAACGTGTGATGATAAAATTATATATTTTCATAATTATTTTTTGATCAAAAGTATTTATAATTTTTCAATAATTTCTAAGCAAAATAAGAGTGTAAAAAATCTGAAATATATTAGTTTGTAAGACCGTTAATAAATTGACAAACTGAAGTATTTTCGTCGCAAAACAAGTGCGCGGATTTTTTTCAATGATTTTATTTGAACAAAAATTAAAATTCTGAACAGTAGCTTTCCTAGATAATTAATTGATTTATTTTATAACAAATCTACCGACGACGTATAAAAATAAACATATTTAAAAAAATTTAAAACATACCTTTACTAGATAAAATAACAATCGATGTGTTCCCATAGTGTTATAACATATTTAACAGGTATGTTTTTAGGTTTTCACGGGCAAAAAAAAAAATATATATTTAACAGGGTTTCCCAAACTGTGTTCCGCGGAACACCAGTTCCGCGGGGTTCCGCGACAATTTGTCGGAAGAATTTTTTTAATATAGTGTACACATATTCATTCATATTGCAACACTACTGATATTATTCACAAGAAATTATTATTTGTATATTTTTTCCTATAGTTCTTAATTTATATAATCAGCCTTTAATAATGATTTCTGGGCGAGTTTGTCAGAAGAGTATCCCAATTTATAAAAATACTCATTTTTTTTCTTCCGTTTTATACAACCTATTTATACGAAGACGGATTTTCTAATTAAGCTGCAACGAAATCAAAGTGCAGGAACAGGCTCCACGCCACACCAAACATTTTACTTACTTACTCCAATATTGTGCCCGATGTCAAGAAGAAATGCAATTCACGGACTCGAAATCATCAAAAGTCATTATTTCCATTTTTTCGTTTATATTATATGTAAACAAAGAAAATGGAATATAAATAATTTGAATGAATTTATATATGTATTACCAAAAATGGAATATAATTGATATATATTATGCTTAATAGCATTTTTTTTAAATTTTTGCTATTAGAAATTGTCCAATCTAAAAAATAAGCCAAGTTTTCCATTCAAATTTACGGGTTTGCAAAGGGTTCCGTTGCGAAAAAAGTTTGGGAAACCCTGCCATATTATATTCTTTGTAAATATTTGTCCATGTAGAGTATTCATTCGAGTCTTTTCAACGTGCGCCTGTAATACTATTCGTCGTTCTCTTGAGAAGTTAAAATGAATTAAAAAGCAATAGATAATAATCCTTGCACACGATCTTTGACAGTAGTCGGCCTTTCCTAAAACAATGGCTTCTGAACATTGTGGATTATTTATACTAACTACCAACTACGTGTATAATTGAATACTGTAATAAGAGACGACTTTTGAGTCGGGGGGCGACTTTGATCATCGCAGATATCCGCATAATGGCGGTTAAGCTGAAATGCTGGAATCAGCCGTTGGCGCTGGTGTAGTTGGATATTTTTTTAAAGTTTTCTTCATTCATTAAAATGTTTGTTACGTGAATTTTATGATTTTTCGACCACCATGCACATGCCCGTGTGTGGTGGTCGATATGTCAGTATGATGATGTCATGTCAGCCATTATAATTTGTACGAAATGAAAGCTCGTTCGCACACAGCCATAAATCTGCACACGACGCTATCAAATATTTCTTCCTGTGTTAGGAGAGGTGGTCAGTTGAATTAGGGAGCGGCAACGGAATGCACATTTTTTGTACTGAAATCTGTCAACTTGACATCTGTCATCCACCAGTCTAGTCAGCTCCGTAATTACAATGACTCCATCTCCTGTTTTTGTCGGAGAGGGGGAGGCTTATCTTTTTGTATATCGCCTCTGGAGCAGTTCCGTCGTAAGATGTGTATTGTCTATGATTGATCGGCACTTAAAACCGCTAGGTGTGAACGATCTGAAGGGATTGTATGGAAAGCGTTATTTGGCGTGCTATGATCTTTTATATTTCATAGCCGTGTGTGAACCAGCTCTGAAGAAAGTTTTTTACAAAAATTTAACAATAGGTAATATAATAAAAATTACATTTTTTAGTAGTTTACGCTTGTATTTTTTGTAAAGTATTAGCGAGTACCCGGCATGCGTTGAAATTCCACTCAAAGAAATTTATTGTTTCTCCCTGTGTGTCCTTTCCCATGCGTTCCCGTTCTCGTCCCGTTTCCTCCCCCTTCCGCATTCCCTTCTACCTTCCCCGCCTTCCCTTATCGTATCCTCCCGTCCCGCGAACCCCCCCCCCTTCCTTCGTTCCCCTCCTCCCGCCCTTCCTCTCCCGCTTTCCCTCCCTGCCGCTAAACTATATGGTCTACACACATTTTAAAAGTTTTAGAACTCCAGAGCTCACCTTTATATATAGAAACCTTCGCGGGCCTCCGCGCAACAAATCGTCAAAGTTTTCCCGTAATCGGATGAATGGTTTAGGAACGCATAAAGAACAAACAAAGAAACATAAATGCTTATATATATATAACGCTTTTATTTTAATTCTACGCAATGGAAACGGTAGGAAAAGCTTTAATTTATCCAAAGCATATTTTTTTGAATTTATAATGTAAACTGATTAGTGGCAAATATTAATCTAAAATAGCGATTAAGCATTAAGCTTCGCCATTTCGGTAGCGCATCACGGCATAATACCCCAAAAAAAATTGGTTGTCTGTAAAGTCGGTTTACGGACGATAATTTTACGTGATAACGTCATTTAATAACGATGGAGTGGAAGAGAGATAGATGCGTCACAAGCCGAACGCTTAGGCTGAACGCTTGTTCCGCGCTACATGAACATGAGTCATGACTTTTCAAAATCTAAAATCATACCAAAATTTGTTTAATTTCAAAATTGAAAGTTGAAAAAGTCACTACATTTTACGGTAGTATATTTATTAGTACCTACTAATGAAATAAGTACACCGGGCAATACATAAACACAGGTGCCAGCTACTCTTGTGTCGTCGTCATTACTGATAAGGGATCTTCTTATAATTACATTAACAATCGTGTTCACCGTATTATTTATTCATAATTATGATTATTATTTCACATTCTTGAGGTGACATTATGAGAACTGTAGAATTATTGTAGTTAACCCATAAACTTGTAACGCCGAATGGATCATTCTATCCCGTTTTCTGATATCGCAACAAGATGGCGACCGGCTGCAGACATTTATTTATTTATTTTATATATACATATTACAAAACGAGACGTTACAAAATGATGTTTTGTCTGTCCAACTGGGAAGGATTCCCGTTTCAGGACAGCCAAATTGCATATTTAGTTCATAATATTCTAAACAAATGAAAGGTTCCATTTGACTACCATAATACGGGCATTTGCCTAGCTTGGTAGTCGAAATACCATATAAAACAATCCTGTAATAAACAAAATGAATAAAGAAATTTAAAAAAAAAAAAAAAAAGATAACACAAGAATGAGATTCTGTCCAAATAACTTTCGAGAACATTAATAATTGCATTCGGAGCGTAGCACGGTAGTTCCCTTAGAACAATCTAGCTAGACAAAAAGATTTCAACGATGTTTTTATTTATGTACAAAAACATACTCACAGCATAGAAAACAGTCCATAGCGTTATGTTCGCATCGATAAAAAAATTAAAACGATACGCGCTACACGTGGCAACGATGTAAACACGACACTTTGAATGTGCCAGGCGGCCTCCCTGCGGCCCATCTCTTTCGGGTGTACGCGCTGTTTGGTCGTTAGTGGTGTTATTTGAAATCAAAGAGAAGTTATGTCAGGAGAAAAATTAAAGTCCCTAGTGTGTTCTTTCAAATTTATTTAAGTATTTAATAATTTGCTTCTTCTATATTACTTTTATTAGTCATTAAAAAATCGTGAAACCGTCATCAATATTTACAATTATTTGCCAAAGTTTGATTAAACTTTCAAAATCGTGTACCAATTTGTACCTCCAAACTAAACCATTTTCATATAAAACCATTCTTTATCTATATTTTCTTATAGAATTTGTCTGCTCTTACGTGCTCTTTTGACTTTTACTGAGCCTCTACCTTTGATCTATATTTTTAATATTTTCGAGATGTTAGAAGAAAAGGGCACATTAAAGTCAAGTTATGCTGCAACACGGAAAAATTTTGGTTGAGAAAATTTTATAAGTCTCGAAAAAAATTTAATAAAGAAAAAAAGCTTCATTTCTATTAATATGTCATAGAAAATGGAAAAGAAGAGTGTCCCTTCGTTTCTATTAATTTTTCACAGGAAATGGTCAAAGATATACTCTAAAATTCATGTAAAAAAAACAGAAATGGTTTAACACTGTTTGTTTTCTTCCGGTAGTTACGTGTGATGATGGACTACGTGTTGAGCGAGAAAAATAATTTGGTTTTTGCTCGTTAAAAAGTAAAATAAGAAAAATTAAATGTCCTCTGAATTCTCGAAGTCTAAAAGAACTCTTTCATGCTGCTTAAGTCAGCTTGAGGTCAGATGGAAAACGGGAAGCTGTAATATCCGAAATAACCACAATATCGAAAACGTCTTATCTAGTGATGACGTAAAATTATTGTCGATTTCGGAAGTACCAACGAAGAAACTGCAGAGGTCTATTGACAGTGCCACATAGGAATATTATAATTTAAAAAAAGTGATGATTGTGACTCGACCATAAACAAATGTCATTTGGTTTTATTCTTATATTACGTTACAAATAATATTTATAACTAATTACTTAAAATAAACAGATTGTTATGACTTATTTGAATCATTGTACCACACGCAATTTATTTGTATTTTATTTTACTTTGAAAATTCTGTAACAGTGGTTGAAATAAATGTAAATTTTTTTAATAATTTTTTTATCATATTGTGACCCTTTTGCATCACATCTCGTGGAAAAATATTTTGTCTAGCTAGAATGGGATTTGGGACCACTGTGCGTAGGAATGGATACTTTTTTTTTTGTTTTAGGCAATTCACCCTGGAGAGAGTGCTTTGTGAATGGAATGGATACTTTATGTCCTTGAAAGATCGCAAAGATGTGATTTTTCTAAGGTTGTTTTGGAGAATATTAATAATTGCATTCAGAAAATAGTTCACAACCCTAGACATTTTGACAGACAGAAGGAAGAACGCAGGTTTCTGCGGGATTCTCGCAGGTCACTTTGGTTGGGGTCAAGCCAGGATTGAAATTGAAACTGATGACGTAGAAGTGCCAAATTTTTATAGACAAAGCAGAATAGAGAACTCCAGTCCAATTTTTTTATTTTTTTTATGAATAATGACCTTCTTAAATAACTGCATATTTATTTTTATAGTTAGTTTTAATAGTTAAAATAAATGTCTAAGTTTTAATTTTTCAAGATCCCCCGAAAACCACCGAATCTAGTGTGACGTCATCATGACCAACCGAAGTATGAATTTAGTGGGCAACTGGAAACAGCTGATCGTCGCCCGCCATTTTGAATTTCAGCATTGGAGCGTTTTACTGGGCATTATGATCGTTTTTTGTACAGTTAGAGTTTTTGAATATTTTAAATAATATAGATAAACTAATAGAGATACTTTATTTTTGATACTGAATTATTTAGGCCTAAATAATGTTTCAATAAAAACAAAAACTATTATATGTCCAAATCTAGTTAAACCAATAACACGGAATGTTGAACGGCTTGCGCCTTACATTTATTGATTTCTATACAACTTTGACCCAGGTGACGCGGCGCGGTGACGTCACGCCGCTAAAATCCAGCAATACCAACTTGACAGGGTGTTTTAATGACACGTATTAAAATGGACTTTTTAATATTTTTTTAAAAACTCTACGTTAAATATTATGTAATAAAACTTATATATTCAGAATCAGTGTTTATAGGTCTATATGAACATATTTTTTTAAAGCCATAATATTTTTCACTGGAGTTCCTTATTGCTGATAGGCCTGTAATTTTAATTACCATCTTTCGCTTTCTACGTGTGACAGAAAGAGATAGTTGTATACCTACATCACTAGGTAACATGATCAGAAACAACGCTCGCTCACGTGACTAGCATTTGCTACGTAAAGCTTCAATCACATGAAGCTAGTTTACAAGCTACTAGCCGGTAAGTTTAAAAGCGGGTGAATCGGTGAGTGAGATTGTCATGATGACACAAAAAACTGTCCACTCGCTCAGTAGCAACAGTAGCAGCTAAAATAACAACTCCCGCGCCATGCAACTCTGTCGATATTTTGTAGAAAACTTGAAATCGCAGCGCTAACCAGTAGCGAGAATAACGGCTGCCGCCCGAACTAATTCTGACGGACGAAATCAGCTGTTGGTGGGCCGCCATCTTTAGGCAAACGCTGGCGTGTAGCGAGTTAAGTTGACCACCTTTCAACTTTTTTCGTAGATTGTCCACAATCTGCTAGTTTTTTTTTATATGAATACCGCACAAGAGTCCCAACTGCTCCCGTCTGGAGCCAGTGAGACTATCGCATCCCCAATTGGGGTATGTTGTGAGGCTGAAGGTAGTGGGGAGGGGAAGGAGATGGGGAAGAGGAAGGTAGGAAGTACCTGGCTATTCAGATCTGGTCACCAAACACGGCTTAAGCCATTTCAAGCAACGTTTCAATTCTGAACGGTGGTCTTACACCAGGGCGATTGTATCTTCCACTCTGAGTTAGCAAGTAATACGATGATTCTGAGCGAGTTTACTAACGGATAGTGAATTTGCCAGATAGTAGCTTGTAAACTCGCTCTATGTCATCAAGACTTAAGTCATTTGTTTCGTCCGCAAGTTTATTCTGCAAATTTCGATTGAAAAATCATTGAACATTGAATTCCAGAGGTGAAAAAATTATTAAAATGTGTCAAAAATGGGGATATTATATCAAACATCAATATTCAGCTTAATTCATCATCATCACTCCACACAGGAGGCCCTGAAGAAAATAATTTCCCTCAGTACCTATGTCATCTGGGATGCTGTGAGGAGGGTCTTTTTGAGGAGAGGAAGGAATGAACATTGGTCTTGAAGGAACCCATGTTGTAGGAGGGAGGAAACACAGATGCTGGCAAATCGTTCCACAGCCGAGCTGTTGAGCACGAAAACGAGTCGAAGAAGCGACCCGTCTCATGTGACAAATGTCAACCGTGTACATATGTTGGGCACGCGTTTGGCGTGTTTCCCGACTATGCAGCGGTGCCAAAGGGATCAATGACGCTAGCTCCTCAGAGCATCTTCCATTGAAATACCGGTAGAACAAGGATAGTATTCCCACTATTCTAAAGATTTCAATCTGGTTGTTAAGTTAGGAGAATCCATCAAACGGACCGCCCGTTTCTGCACAGAGTCGAGATTTTTTTTAGGTATTTGGGGCTCCAGACCAGAGGTGACTGCCAAATTCAACCGTGGGGCGCACTTGTGATTTGTACAGGGTTAGCAGTTGTGTGTATTAAAGTATCTGCGGGCCCTGTACAGTACGCCCAGTTACCCCCCTTACCCAAAATCACGTGTATTTTTTTAGTACAAAGTATATTGAAATTTTCAGAATATTGTCTTAAGGCAAAACATCCGCGGCAACGATTTACGCATGTATTCGGCGTCAAAATCACAGACTTACTGGCGACTGGTGAGCCGAGTGGTTGTCGCAACGCGCGGGGAAATCGTTGCCTGGCAACGGTGAGCCAAGGCCATGCGCGCTGCTGTTTGGTTTAGAAATCGTGCGTTCGATGAAAAATAAATACACGTGATATTTCATTATATCCCCCCCTCCTTGTGATATTTCGTGATTTTTTTTCCACACCGCTCCCCCCCTTTCAAACCTGACGTGTTTAATGGAGTACCCCTTATCTATTAAAAATTTTAATTTCAATATTAGAAATGTGATAGTGTTATAATTTCTTTATGTTCGCTTATAAGGGAAAAATATCCTTTAACTGTGTGGTAGGCTTTAATATAGAAAATGTTTTTCGTCCTCCTTGTTGAATTTGAAATAAAATATTTAGTGTATCAACTGATGCGTGCGTAATTTTGTGTAGAAGCAATAAAATCAGAACACAATTATTACGTCTGATTGAAATTGATCTGATAAACCTTCGCAATCAGCAATCACACGAGTTGATTTTCTTTGCATCGATTCGATATGTTTTAAATTTGTTCTTTGAAACGTTCAATATATATAGATTGTATTTTATTATTTGTGTTTTTGTAGTTTTATTTATCCAAGTGCCTATTTGTGTGGTGTAAAAAATAGAAAATGAATGCTAATGAAGTAAACACGGCGAGTGCGTATCCGTAATTCTCAGTCTTTTTAGAACGATTTCGGGAACTCCTCGCCTATTTTGAGAACACCTGTTTTGCATGTAAAAACCCCAAATTAGCATCAAGTCAACTTGACATGGAAATTTTGCACATTTATGTACGGTAACGAATAACTTGTATGATCTCAGATTTTACACTCAAAGCCTAATGGGGTTTTTAAATACTTTATTTCATAGCGATTCAAACTATATCGGTAAAGGTATCATTATTTTTATACCAAGATTTCACACAGATAAGAAATTATATTTCTGGACGGCACTAAATCAAAGAATGGCAACACCTAAACCCATAACAATAAATCATATGAAAGAATCTTTTTTGACTTATTGAAATATTGGCATACAGAGCTCCGGGCCAAAAAGGCCCCTTTCTCTTTCATCATGAATTTATATTAGTGGTTGTTGGAAAATTGATTTTTTTTAGTTGTTTGTTAAAAAAAATTTTGCAAAGGTACATGGGTGCAATATGGGTAGGTTAAACTTTACGGAGGATTTGTTTAGGTTTTTTATGTGTGGTACGTACGTTTTCGTCGTACAGGGCGAAGCAGTTTACGGACGCGTTTTCATGGGTGGGAATTCCCGCATAAAAGGTTTCCGCGAGACTTAAGATGTGATTTTTTAATAAGGGGATTTCAGAGTCTTTATGTAGTTGGGGGCGTCATCCTTTGGGGGCGCCCAGGGCTATGCGTATGGCTTTGTTCTGGAATGTTTGGAGCTTTTTCAAATGAAAGAATCTGTCACTTGCCGTTGCCGTCGACAAATCATAAAAATAGAAACGTAATTCATAATATCGAACAGTACCTATTGCAATCAGTAATAAACACATGTTATATATAGCATTTTTATCAATTTACTTATTGTTATTTATTACTTTTTATACTCCCTTTTACAAAATGGTTACATTTTTTTTGCAAGGGTTATTAATAGGCTTACGCTTGAAATTTAAGAATCCGACTTGGAATACATCTCTGAGGCTGCGCTTTATGCAAAACCATCTTCGTACTTGACGTTTGTTAAAAAGCTACTTTTGTAATAGAACCGAATTCAAGCAAATGGCCAATAATGCCAAAAGATGGTGCCACTTACGATAACAGATCGCATGAGGTCCCGCCGCTGGCAGCTATAAGTTCTGTTGGATTTGTAACTTCGTGAATCTCTCCAGGCATGGAGAGATTGATGATGATATGATTATTATTGTAACTGGCAGTTGTGAATAATAATACCACGCGTCCAGCGTCTGTATAATAAATATGACGTCACTGCCTGTCGCGGTTGCTTTATCCCAGTGAGTAGCTGTCACTGGATCCGAGGAACCGGCTATTTTTGAATTTTTCCTAACGAATTCACAAAATGGTCACTCACACTTAAACTGGGCGTAGCTAAACCAAAGCCGCCCGCAGGGCCTAGCAACAAAACCCGCTGATCGGGTTTTTAACTGCTAGTTAATTATTAATAATAATAATAATAAACAATTTTTTCTACAATTGGAAAAAATTTAAAAAATATAAATTAACATCTAAACATTTTCAGAAATATTTTGACAAGACGGATTTGTTTAGGCATGTATGTATACCTATACCTCAGTATCGCCCTGAAACTTTACTTGAAATGGATTTAGTCATCTTTGGTGACACAATAGTCAGACACTCACCAACCTTCCTCTTCCTCATCTCCTTTCCTTAGCCACTCCCTTCAGCCTCACAAAGTACCCCATTCAGCGATGTCATAGTTTCGCTGGCTCCGGATGATTGGGAGCAGTTGGGACTCTTGTGCAGTGTTGAAAACAACTCTTTCGACTGCGATATCTTCACGGCCAATCCTCACCTGTGTACATTTTAAGCTTGTGAATACAGAGAAGGTCAATGTCGACTATTAATAACGCAATCTTAAATCTGTAGGTCTAATCTAAAATTAATTTATTGACGTATTGACCGCAAGCCAATTTTATTCGTACAGCTGATCGAACTTTTCTTCATATTCGTTTTAATCGGTTGAGTCAGTGAGACCATGGCATCCCCAATTGAGGTATGTTGTGAGGCTGAGGGTAGCAAGGAGTGGTAGAAGATGGGGAAGAGGTAGGTGGGGAGTACCTAGCTATTCAGATCTGGTCATTAAACACGGTCAAAGCATTTCCAAGCAACGTGTCAATTCTGAATGGTGGTCTTACACCAGAGCAATACTGGTAGCATCTTCCACTCTGGAACGTGTCGCAAATATACTGTATATTATTTTTAAGGAATAAAGGTGAAATAACATAAATTAATCAAATAAAACAATCAAATAAAATATATTTGCGCAGGCCGGATTGCTAGCAGAGAGCCTTAACCCTAGACCACGGAGGCCATATTTAGTAATTATTTATTAGGGGCCATCCTTAAATTACGTCAGATCTTAAGGGGGGAGGGGGGGGAATAGAGAAGTGTGACAAGGGGTATGGGGGGGTCCAAAAGTCATGAAATTCTAGGGGGGAGGGGGTCTCACAAATGTGACAGCGGGGGGGTCAAAAAATCAAGAAATTCGTGTGACGTAATTTATGGATGGCCCCTTATAGAATCTTGCACATTCCGCCTGTATAAGAAATTGTATGTCAATTGCAAATAATTTAAAAATAAAAATCAGGTTTTTTTTTTAAGTTTATTTTATTTGTAGGGGTACTTTTTGGTAAAAAGATAAAATTAGTCCGGTGTGTGCGGCCAGCTTTATTATTCTCCGCTGTTACGATACGGGCAAATCGCAACTATACAGCGTTGCCACAATCGCGCCCGGCAGCGTATTTCCTTTTCCGTGTTCAATACGAGGCAAGCATGCCTCGAAACCAACACGGATTTGTAACGCTATTTACCTCCCAAACCCGTGTTCAATAGAAGGCAAGCGGCATCCAATAGCGCACGGGTTTGTAACGCCAATTCTCTTCCAAATCCGTGTTCAGTACGAGGCACGCGGCCTCGGTGATGCATGGAACATACCCACGAAGTTCGCACGCTTACTTCACACCGTTTCGTCAGTCACATTTTTCTTCATTGTGCAGCGTTTGACGTTATAATATAAAAGACTGCGTTTCATTGACCATTCATCATATTGTGAGTATACACATACACTTACTTTTTTATGTTATACTTTTTTTTTACTTACTCTTTCAAAATAATAGTACCTACTATAACATTATATCCAATCATCGTATTAGTAGATATTTTGCCATATTTCACTAAATGTTATTATTTACATTTGTGTTGTTTTCTTACAATTACATTTTTTCATTAAAAGCCCACTCGTACGTTAATAAAAAATGAATAATAATAAAAAAAATATATTAAAATAATATAATATAAAATACTTTTTATATTATATTTACTATTTTAAATTTTTTATTTATTTTATTAGTAAGGCTGTTTTGGTTTTATTGTGCATCCATTATATTGTGCGTATGTGCTCACACTTCCTTTTTATGCAATACTTTATTTTATTTACTATGTACGTAAGTATCCAAAGGAAAAAAGTCATCATTTTCTTGCATCTCTCTCCCACACCGCACCGTTACGTCCCCGTAGACCCCTACCGTGATGATAATTTTGAACGTATGGAACATAGTTATAAGGATAATTTTGAAATCTGAGTGAATTCCAAAAATTCCAAAAAATACTTAATGCGTTTTATTGCCCATCCATCCACAGAAAAAAATGTCTCGAAACATACACGGATCTGTAGTACTCAATCAACATGTATAGTAATTATAAAGCCTTGCACGTTTGGAGGGCGCATGCCTCGTACTGAACACGGATTTGGAAGAGAATTGGCGTTACAAACCCGTGCACGATTGGATGCCGCTTGCCTTCTATTGAACACGGGTTTGGGAGGTAAATAGCGTTACAAATCCGTGTTGGTTTCGAGGCATGCTTGCCTCGTATTGAACACGGAAAAGGAAATACGCTGCCGGGCGGCAGGGATTTATTTTACACTGCATTTATTCCTACCTATAAAAGAAAGAATAACATAAAAAGGAAGTGTGCGCACATACGCACAATATAATGGATGCACAGTAAAACCAAAACATCCTTACTAATAAAATAAATATAAAATTTAAAACAGTAAATATAATATAAAAAGTATTTTATAATATATTATTTTAATAATTTTTTTATTATTATTCATTTTTAATTAACGTCCGAGTGGGCTTTTAATGAAACAATGTAATTGTAAGAAAACAACACAAATGTAAATGAAATATGGCAAAATAATACGATGATTGGATATAATGTTATAGTAGGTACTATTATTTTGAAAGAGTAAGTAAAAAAAGTATAGCATAAAAAAGTAAGTGTATGTGTATACTCACAATATGATGAATGGGCAATGAAACGCAGTCTTTTATATTATTACGTCAAACGCTGCACACTGCACAATGAAGAAAAAATGTGACTGACGAAACGGTGCGAGGTAAGCGTGCGGAACTTCGTGGGTATGTTCCATGCATCGCCGAGGACGCGTGCCTCGTACTGAACACGGATTTGGAAGAGAATTGGCGTTACAAACCCGTGTGCTATTGGATGCCGCTTGCCTTCTATTGAACACGGGTTTGGGAGGTAAATAGCGTTACAAATCCGTGTTGGTTTCGAGGCATGCTTGCCTCGTATTGAACACGGAAAAGGAAATACGCCGCCCGGCAAGCTTACATCAACTTTATCGGGTAAGTTTTAAGTAAGATTTTTATTAGGTATGTCTTTTTGTATGGAAAAAAAAGTTGGAATTTCAGAAAAAGTTATTAATCTTTTTTACTTCTACCATAATTTAGAATAACCTCCCGAAGTTAATGCACTTTACCCGCGGACATCCTGTATATTAGAATACTAATTGAGGGAAACAATTATACCAAGTCAGTGGACATCTTCAATTTATCTTTAAACAAATATAAAATATGGTTATTGAGGCAGTTCAGTTATGTACAATAAATATGTATTTTTCTTACTATGCTATATATGTAAAAGCCTCGAAAAAAGGCGTTTATTAATAAATATTGAAATATTATTGTTCAATTTATAAAAAGATTTTATTTTAAACAAGTTCTGCTGTGTTATTATTATTACGCTTATTGATTATTGTTTTATTTTATTTTTAATTCATATATATATAATTCTAATTATAATGTCAAATTTTCAAACCAAAAACCTCCAATACTTCGTATAGCATCAACTTTGACGGGAGCGGCAGATGAGCGGTTGTTGCATACAAGTATGTACAAATTGACATACTTATCTGTGCAGGCGACAAAAATAGGTACTTAACTTCATTATTATTTTTTATTTAAAATTTATGAGTAAAACCTCAAATTGTAATATTTAATGAAATGAAGACACTATGAGCGAAACTCAATCGAAAATCTGGAAACAGAAAAATCAGAGATTTCCAGATTTTCGATTGAGTTTCGCTCATAGTGTCTTCATTTAATTAAACTTAACTTCATAGTTACAGCTTGACACACTTAACTTTGCAGAGGCTCAAAAGAGGAACCAATGAACGAACATTTTAAAATCCACGGTTTTTAAAATCCACAGTTTTTAATATCCACAAAATTTACATTGGTGGAAATTACACTACTATTTCACCCCTCAGGCTCGGCCATATTTTGTCAGATGGTCAAAATATTTCCGCTTTGCAATAAAATCCAAATAAATGGAATGTCTCTGAACACATCCGAAATCTAAAAACTGTTTTTGAAAGGTGATAAAATACGCTTTCAAATTTTATAATTCGAAATAAAAATTTTGCATTCAAACATAAAAATGTTTTAAAAATGGGTTTATGTTTTCTCTATCTAAAATTACTGGTAACAAAAAAAAATAAAAACACATACATATTTTATTGGACAAGTTAACAATAAACGCTGATGTCATTTTTGTCGTTCCATGTAAAAATAATTAATAAAAAATTCCCAAAGTTTCATAATTTTTTTTTTCAATTTCGATCCAAATATTTGGTTTCATTAGAGGGGGTAGGAATTCTAGTCGGTAGAAATAAAATATTATTGAAAAAGAATTCTTCATATTTCGATGGTTTAAAAAATATTCAAGAATATCTCCATAAGAAGATTTTTCAAAATTCGAATTATTTTCAAAGTTAGAGCCATTTTAGTTCGATTGGTTTAGACGGAATCTAACTAAAATCTAAATAGAGCAAAATTTTAAACGCTTATTTCTCAAAACTAATTTTTTCGGGACGAGAAATAATGTTTAATCATTATTTGGTAAAATAATGGCTTGTAAAAATATTAATGTTTTTTTTTATTGCGCCTTAAAAAATACCTACAATTCATGCTTCTACACTAGAATACCCCCATAAGAGGTACATTTGACTTTTTTTGTGGTTAATTTTTAGATTTGATTATAAAGCATAGTTTTTGTCTTACTAACACCGTTTATTTCATATTTTTAACCGTGCTGGTAAGGGGGACACAACGATTTTTTTTAGACCTATCTGAATTGTTCCGAAAAGCTGACAAATTAGCCTGAGGGGTTTAACTGCAAAAATCAAAGATTGTCTTTAATCATTCTTCCAACCACATTATTTATATATATTAGAGAGATATAATCATAAACAGGTACTCACCCAAACTATATCTTGAAATAGGAAATAACTATTTTTACACTTAAATAAAATTTCTAAAAACCACTATCAATTTTTCATGACAGACCTTAATCACAAAATTGGCCTTGTCAAACACTTTGTAAATAAAAAATCCGTTCACTTTTATATCATAATAATGTCAAACAACACAATAAAATAACTACATTAACTAATAACAATACACTTAATTAATTAACTAGAAAATACGGCCGATAAAAATTAACGCTACGTCGATGTAACAGTAATAAAATTGCAGTTTTATTTGATTTTTAATTAAGTCGTTTTAACCTCAAAAACTTTTTTGGTATTTCTAATACACCGCCAATAACATTGTTAAGAGGAAGCCCGGTCGCCGAGGAATTTGATCAGTGGGTATTTTAGGCGGCACTCTTGGAACGCACGGCGCTCAAAAAGAAGATGATGTAAGTCGTAAAATAGCAGCGAAAATTGCGAAAAAGCTTAATAAAACATGACTCCTTTAAAATAGAGCAAAAATCTCGTGGAACGTATCTTAAGTATCATTTAAAGAAACATTGTGAATTTTTTCACAAATATAACTTGTAAAATAAGAGAAATAGACTTGTTTTAAATAATTTTCGGAGCATACTGTGCGATTTTTTTCTATCGAGGGAATTTCATATAATTTGCGTTTTGGCGTGGAACGTATCTAAATATTATCTTCAAAAATAACATATTTTTTTAAGAGCTTAAAAACTTCAAATGTTTAAGGGAGATATGTAAGAAATCGGTCGAAATTCGAATAGTGGACCCTTTACCAAACTGTTGCTGTTACTGTGCCTCTTACTCCCCCAAAAACTAAGCGAAGGGACAACTGATAATTTTAATTTGTAAAAATGATTGTTTCTTTGTTTTCCATTATGCATTCCTAAACCATTCATCCGGTTGCGATGAAACTTTGGTGTTTTGATGTGCGCATTGTCGCGATTGTTTCCATATATAATGGTGAGCTCTGGCGTTATGAAATTATTTCCTATACTATTCATCCGATTGCGATGGTGATTTGTTGTGCGAAGTTTTCTGGGTATAGTTGTGAGCTTTGCGTTACGACATTCGTATAAAAATTTTGCAATATGTGGCGCGCGAGTTGTTTGAAAAATGTGTGTATTTCATGTAGTTAAGCGTCAGAGGGAAGGAGGGAGGGGGGGGGGGGGAATGCGGGAGGGAGAAAGGGGAACGAAGGAGGAGGGTTCGCAGAACGGAGTAAGCGGAAGTGGAGAGGGGAAGGCGGGGAGGTGGAGAGGAAATTCGGAAGGGGACGAGGACACGGGGAGAAACAATTTATTTATTATATTGTTGGCCAAACAACGCACGCCGGGAACTAGCTAGTACCTACTAAATAAAAAATCAAAATTATTTAGGTATTTTACCAAACTGTTGCTGTCATTGTCGCTTTTACACCCCCAAATTTCTAGTGAAAGGGAGAACTGCACTTCAGGCTGATAATACCTAAAAAAAATCATAAAAATCGAGGTTTCGTATTCCCCATTTTCGCCTCCAAAACTGAACCGAATTTTAAGATTTTTTTACCAACTGTTTTAGAAGAAAATACTCTATGTAGTATTGCTTTTTAAAAAAAAACATTATCTTGTTTGTGTATTGAACGTCTGTTGATGGCGTTCCCCAGGCAATTTTAACTATTTTTGCAGGGTCCGAACTCCTTCGAAGAAGGAACTTAGTAAGACACGCTAGTGGTCGATATCTATATTATACTAAAAATATATATTTGCAATAGTGTCAAAATCCAGAGACGAAATTGGGGAGTTTGTACGGATAAAACGCCACCTGGTTTTCTCTTAATTAAACGTTTCAATCTGTCGACCTATCACGTGAATGCGGTGTTACCCGAGACAAAAATATTACGAATTTATTTCGGCAATTTTATTTTGTAGACAGGTACTTTGAAAACAATGGTCTTACCGTAGCATTTTTTTCATATCGCTTTGCTCTGGAAATCAGTTACAATGTATGTATAATGAAGTATTTTATTGAAAAGATCGTTTTTCTTATAACATTGTACTTATATATTATAACTTTTTTTCCTTATCTTTTTATATTTATATGAATGAGTCGAAGTCGTTGCTAGCAATCGATACTGAGTCAAAACTATGGTCATCATTCATCATCCATTATAAAAAACTACTTAATTGTTATTGCTGACAAAAATATTATAATATTATTATTATACATACAGCGGTGAAATTTTGAAATATAATAAAGTTGTAGGTAGGTACAACTTTTTTTTTTCTAAACGGGGCTCGTGTTAAAAGTCGATTTTTTGTAATAGCTGATATCGACGTTGGCGAAACCACTAATTTAGATTAATCTTTACTATGAATTGCATGTACATTATAAATACAAAAATGTATGCATTAGATAAATTGAAGCTTTTTCTATCGTTTTCGTTGAGTAACATTAAATTAAAGTTCTTAATTACTTTTTAAAAAATAAAAGCCCAAACTACTAAAAAAAATATTTTTTCCAAACAACTTTTTAAAAATACTATTTTTTGACATTTTTTTTTACATTAGGTCCACACAATAGGTCATGAGGACAATAATTCCACTCAGGGCCTATGTCATCATTGGGGATGCTGTATGGAGGTTTTTTTAGGAAATACAAGAGAGGAAGTTCTGGGAAGGAAAAGGGTGTGAGAGGTGGGTGGGAATCTGGGGTCAGTGACGAACGTATGAATCCATCCCTCCCGCTGCGGTGCAAGGCGATGTTCTGAGAGAGTCCTGTTGGAAAGGTCAAAGGGACTCCCTCAACCGTTCTCTCCCGATCCGGCGTGCCATACAGCTGGTGGGCAAACGCATCCACCGCCAAGACCTCACCCCACGTACCCGGGCTAACTCACCAAACTCAGCGAACTACTTGGGGTGACCTACGGCAGAGGTGTTTGTTATCCAATAAATGGTTCCCGCCTCTCGCCTCCCAAATTGAAAAATCTATGAGGTGTTCCGTTAATTGGTCCTTTTCGTTATTTGTTTTTGGGGTGTTATGCCATGTTGCGCTACCTCCTTCTTCAGCCAACGTTTCGGACAGCGTTACAGTGTCCATCATCAGGGCAGATGTGTAATTGTTATTTTTTTTTCATTTTCTAGATTCTTATATTCCTTGAAGAGGTGAATCATTTAAATTTACTGAATTTAAAGTTAATGTTCTTTATACAAATAGAACGGCGTCATTTGCGCCTCGCAATCTTTACCTCATGTGGGTATTTAAAATTTTTACTTGTTTATTTTACTTATTTAGACTTAAGGTCCTGAATTTAATCGGTAGGGAAAAATTGTTACCTAAAAACCCTACTAAAATTACATCTTTTTTCGTCATCATCTATTCTTCGGCATCAGAAAGCTGGAAGCATAAATACATACGTGTCTGTTTGTGTTATGTTGGGAGTGGGAAGGAGGCGGTCATGTCCTTTTATTTGGAGTTCTTCCGCATTTGCCTTCGGGAATGAGGAAACCATGAAAACCTCATCCAGGAAGATTCGGCCGGCGGTCAACATGAAACCGGTCGGCCTTCAGTGATATCGGTGTACGATATCCTGCATTGCGTGTGTGTGGGGTGTATGTCTGTTTTATGTGTAATTGTTAGTGGTGAAATGTGTGCTTATGTTCTTGGAAGCAATACCGTGTTGCCAGCTCTACTCCGCTACGAGCTGGTATTACAATATACTTCAGAATAGTTGTATATTTCACTTGTCTCCGTAATCAGGCATGGAACTGGTTCCAATAAACCTCCTGTTCCTCGAATCCACTGTCATCTTGTGATCCTTAGTCACCGGTACAACGTAGCCGAGATAGGCAATGGCGTAGGAACTGGTTCCAAAGTAGCTTGTTCCTCGAATCCACCGTCCTCTAGTGACCGCTAGTCACCGGTACAACAAATAACGAAAATACTTTTGGCCGTGAAAATCTAAAAACTTATCTGGTATTTTGGTCCTATCTAAATTTTGCATTTTTAAATCTATGAAATAAAAAAGAAAAGTGATTTTTGCTGATTATATATATTAGAATCAACACATAAATTTCTAACACACAAAGTTTTTTTGTTCTGAGATTGAATTTCTTACTAAAAATACAGGGATTTTCCTCTCAACATTGGTGACGTTCTTTGGCAATAATGTATGATTTTGTATTTTCCGAAAATATGTAGATAGAAGTGCACTTCAAACAAGTATTCTCAGTGTTTATTTGTAATTATTTTTTAGATATTCCGCTAACAGGCACTTAATAGTGTAACTATAATAAATGATAACGACCTCAATAAGATTTCTGAAAACTAATCACGTAGTTTTAGGTAGCATGTTATAACCGTTTCAAGGTCGATATTAAAATTAATATTCATTTCACGGTCTTAAACTTCTCGTAAATTATTATTTCAGATTTTTTTTTGAAGTGAACACTTCTTTAACGCCGTTATTTTTTTTTATTGAATATAATGGTACAGAGGTTACATGTTTTTATAAATTAAATAAAGTTTATCTTTTAAAAAATACATTAATTAATAAGTATTACACCTTTTTTAGAGCAGAGCTCGAGTAAAAAGGGCGGAGAAAACGAATGTAAAGCACAATTTAACAAAGAAAAAAATAGTAATTTTTTTATGTGTAAAACAATAGATAGGTATTTAACAGTGAAATAAGAAAAAAAGGTCATATATGTAAGTATACACATACACACACGTAGATATACACACATACCTACATATATACACATATACAAAATGTTATCGCCATTTGTACATACATAAAAAACATATGCATATGTGTACACATGCTTATATAAAAATATACATATTAATATAACAGAAATGAAGTTGAGGATGTAACAAACAAGAAAGGAGCAAAATAAAGAAAGAAAAAGGATATCCGTTACTACAATTGTGTTGAGAAGTATAGTATTATAAGATGTAGTCATAATAATGTGTTTTTATTTATTTTTTGAATATTTTATAATTAGTTTCCAATCTTAGATTAATTGGTATTGGTTAAAAAGGTTATGACTGGAAGCTCGATGAAAAAGAAACGAGCGACACTAAAAAGAGAAAAACACTTCTATAGGGTTTAGTCTGCGAGATAATGAGATAGTATAATCGGTGTCCTCTTTGTGCGGTGCTTCGTAGCCTCCTCACTCTTGTCTACTTTAGTTTTCACATCTACCGCGTGTGAACTGCACACTTGCAATTTTTTTACGGCTATTTTATTTTTAACCTAACTATCTTTTTTCGTTAAAAAAATATGAACAATTTAATTTATAGAACGTTTAAGCAAGGGGTGTTTTTTTAAAGGAAGTTTACCTATTTTAGCTCTTCAACAGTCCTGTTTTGAAAACTCTAATGACCGGCCTAAGTTTCGGCTAATAAACAGGTTTTGATCGTGGTTTCAGTTTCGGTCAATAAGCGGGTTTTGGCTGCGATTTCGGCCAATAAAGGGGATTTTGGCCGCGGTTTCGGCCAATAAACGGGTTTTAGCCGCGTTTCGGTTTCGGCCAGTATATGGATTTTGGTCGTGGTTACAGTTCCGGCCAAAAAACGCGTTTGGGCCGCGGTTTCAGTTTCGGCCAATAAACGGGTTTTACCCGCGTTTCGGTTTCGGCCAGTAGGTATATGGATTTTGGTCGTGGTTACAGTTTCGGCCAATAAACGGTTTTGAGCCGCGGTTTCAGTTTCGGCCAATAAACGGGTTTTGGCCGCGGTTGAGGCCAATAAAGGGGATTTTGGAAGCAGTTTCGGCCAATAAACGGGTTTTAGCCGCGTTTCGGTTTAGGCCAATATACGGATTTTGGTCATGGTTTCAGTTTTGGCCAATAAACGGGCTTGGGCCGCGGTTTCAGTTTCGGCCAATAAACGGGCTTCGGCCACGGTTTCAGTTTCGGCCAATAAACGGGCTTCGGCCACGGTTTTGGCCAATAGAGGGGATTTTGGCCACGGTTTCGGCCAATAAACGGGTTTTGGCCGCGGTTTTGGCCAATAGAGGGGATTTTGGCCGCGGTTTCGGCCAATAAACGGGTTCTGGCCGCGGTTTCAGTTTCAGTGAGTAAACGGGTTTTGGCCACAGTTTCGGTCCGGTCAAATTTGGCCAATATACGAGTTTTAGCGTCGGAAGTTGCCGAAACTTAGGCTCAGCCGAAACCTGCGACTGTGATCGTATTGGATCACGTTCACTCGGGCACGTGTGTGAGTATACCTCTAGAATAACTTTAATATTATTTAAGTATTTTATATATCAGTTGAATACATGTTCACAGTTTGAAGGATTTGTATTTTTAAAATAGATTTGTTTTTTTTTCAAGTTTATCGTAATAATTATTTAATTATTGAACCTTTATTTTTATACGAATTATCTCCCAACCGCCTGGAGCCAGTGAGACAATGGCATCCCCAAACGAGGTATGTTGTTAGGCAGAAGGTAGTGGGGAGGGAAAGGAGATGAGAAAGAGGAAGGTGGGGAAGTACCTGGCTATTTAGATCTGGTCACCAAACACAGCTAAAGCCATTTCCAGCAACATTGCAATTCTGAATGTTGGTATTACAACAGGGTGATAGTGAGAGTATCTTCCACTCTGGAACGTGCCGCAAATATATCTTACAGCATTTTCAATAAAAAAATTGGATAATAGCACAATTCAATCAAATTAAATTTACTTGCGCATACCAGGATTTGAAACCCGACCTTCGAGCTTAGAGTCGTGAGCCTTACTCCTCGATCAGGCCCTCGAGGATTTGGGGGTAAAGAGTGTTTTTTTTAATGTTATTTAACTACTAGCGGCTTCGCTCGCATGGTATTAGGGGGGGGGAATTACTGTAGCGCTCGCACTTATCAATTAGCCCCCCCTCCCCTTCCCCACCCCTCCCGCATTCCATACGTTAATTCCCGGCACATTCAGTTTTCAAACAGCTAGCGTGCCACCTAAATTTCATTATACCAGAGCTCACCAGTAGTAAAAAAAAGAATGATCCAATTTAGTGCAGTCGTTCGGAAGTTATGCGCGTACAAAAATTTCGGAGATTCATTTTTATTTAAATAGATAGATAGATAGATATTAACTACGATATCCCGCAAATATATCAACATCGTTTCCATGGTAACGATTTGTTTTCTGACGTTAGCTAATAACTCGCTTTTGTTAGCGACAGAAAACGTATAATAAATATGATATATTAATATTTATAATTTCATAACGCCAAAGCTTACCATTATATACAGCCTATATTACTCGCATATAATGTAGCTTTCTATTGGTGAAAGAATTTTTAAAATCGTTTTATTGGTTTATGCGTGAAAGCGTAACAAACAAACAAACACACGCAGTTTCGCATTTACAATATTAGTATAGGCTAGCAGTTAAAAACCCGCTCCGCAGGTTTTTGCTGCTAGGTCATGCGGGCGGCTTTTGGTTCAGCTTCGCCCAGTTAGTGTTGGTGACCATTTTATAAATCCAATAGTAACTGGTTTCAAAAATAGCCTGTTCCTCGGATCCACTGTCATCGAGTGATAGTCACCAGTACAAAGTCACCGAGACAGGCAATGACGTCATATGTATTATATAGCCGCGTGATACAACTGTGTATTACCGTCAATCTTTCCATTTACGGAGAGATACTACATATTCACAAATTCGTAGCAGTTACAGGGGGGACACGCTGACGAAAGTGGCGACATCTTGCGACGAATTCTTGAATTTGAAACCGAATTAAAATGGTACCTTTTTCTGAAATTCCACGTACACAGATGTTATTTGTGGCGTCAACATGCACTCGAAACTGGGTTCTGAAATTCAACCATGCAGACGTTACCCTATTAATGCATGTTATACCCTGTAAATAGATGTTTCGGTTTCGGTCGAAACTAGATGAAAATAAAGTTTCGTTAGCTCACTAGAAAAACCTTACGTATTGAGTCGAAAAAACGCCAGCAAACTTCGTGACGAGATGTGAAGGATTTGGTTCATTTGCCGTAGTCCGTAGTAGGCAGGTTTCTATACTAAAATCTCGTTATTTATGATCGCTTCTATTGTGCTTTCGATAAACAAACCTCGTTCCGCATATTATTTAGATTAATACAGAAAGCAAAGGTTCTCAACATTTGGGTCGGGAATAATATAATCAATGTAAAAAGAGTTAAGTTTTGATTTTAATATGTAGACACTCCACGTAAGAGTACCAACTTATTAAGATGAGGCCATGCGAAATAATGCAAAATCATGTGTTTTTGTTTTGAAAATTTGATCGCTTAGAAGTATTATAGATGCTTCAATTAAATACTGCGTGTAGAACATATCTTGGCTCTTAAAAATATAGGTTTTTTTTTTTTAAGTCTTAATAAGCCTAGAAAAAAGTAAAGTATTAGGTCTATAAAAAAATACTTTCAAGTGCAAACTCTCCTGCCTATAAACCCCTTTTCGGATATGGTTTTATTGTTTAATGTGGCAAATTCAGTTTGAAAAAAAAGATTTTTACGCCCGAATTTCACAAAATAAAATATGCATTTTCTCGTTGCTATTTTTGACATCAGTCAATACGGACCGCACTCTACGAATTTTGATTTGAGTTACCTGCATTTACCCTTCTTTCAATATCTCTATCAGCCTTCCCATCTCTCTTCAAACATACTTCCCAAATGCACAAACTCACCCTTCCCAAGTATTCTTTGATTATAAAAGGGACTAGATTCTAATCTCTTCTGTACGTAAAAATATCATCTCATTTATCGTATATTCAATTCAATTCAATTCAATTTAAAAACATAACAAAATTAAAATTTCAAATCGTTTTTAAAATAGAGAAAATATTAAGATCAAAGCATATTTAAGCAATTTAATTAATATAAACAATTAAAACAAATTATACAATATAAACCTCAATGAACAATTTAAAAATCAATGAAGCACAATCAGACTAACAGCAATAAAGCTTGCTGTCTAAATTGTGCTTCATTGATGCTAAACATGTCGATATTCAAAGTGATTCTATTTAACAACAAGGCTGCTCTCCCGACTGGCATAACCACTGGCAAGTTAGTTCTGCAAGCCGGGAGATAAAACAGTCTATGCTGTCGGTGACGGAGATAACCATCGGGAACATAGAAACTAATGCTCTCCATAATAGCCGAGTTTTCGAACCGTCCACGAATCAGTCTGAAGAAATGTGTTATAATGAGCATATCCCTTCTGACCCGTAGACGGTTCATACCGAGCATGCCCAAGAGAAAGTCGGTAGGGTAGAGCCACAGGTAGTAGCCGTACTCCCTCAGGTAAAGAAATCTCAGAAATATTGATATATAAAATTGCCATGAACAATGTTTGTTTGAGAACCTCCGGCGTGTGAAGAGATAAATATTGCAATTACATGCAGATTTAGCACATCGATCACGCGCATCAGTTCGCAGAATTAAAATGATTGATTTGACATGATTTAATATTCAACGTAGAAAAACCCCCCTTGTATTCTGTACCTTTTGGCATCGCTTGCAAAATCACGGTTGAAAGAGCCATTAACCAGCGTCCGAGTATTTAAATTTCGTCGAACGATGATCTTGCGATTGTACCCTTGCAGCGGTACAGGGCGGTTCCGATGAGAAAGATTAATTATTCTCCATACCAGCATTTTAACATAATGACTCTATATCGATTTTATTTCATTCCAAATTTGCTTTGATAAATACCCACATTCAAAAATGCTCAAACTCGTGATGCTAAAACAATTAAAAGTTTGTAATTTATGTAATTATTGTTTGATCATAAGTATTTATAATTTTTCAATAATGTCTAAGCAAAATAAATAAAAAAATTTTTAAATATATTATTTTGTAACACCGTAAATAAATAGATAAACTGAAGTATTTTTGTCACAAAACAAGGGCGCGGATCTTTTTTATGAATTTATTTGAACTAAAATTAAAGTTCTGAAAAGTAAGTTTCCCAAATAATTTATTGATTTATTCTACTGCACAATTATATGATTTGAAATGTATATGTCCTTAAAAACACAACAATAACTGCTAGCCATTCAATTTAGGAGGCGGGAGTGGGTACCGCCGCCCCTCAACCTTTATTGGATACCCAACACCTCTACCATAAGTCACCCCAAGTGGTTCGCTACGTTTGGTGATTTAGCAGGGGTGCCCGGGTTCATGAGGTGAGGTTCGTCTAGGTCTTGGAGGCGGATGACCAGGACACACTGAACCCCAGATTCCTACCCACCCCAAACCCTTTTCCTTCCCAGAACTCTCCTTCCCTTCTTTTCCTTTAAAAAAATCCTCCACACAGCAAACCCCAAAGATGACATAGGCCCTGAGGGAAATTATTTTCCTCAGGGCCTCCTGTGTGGAGCTCATGTAAAAAAAAGAAAAAAACGCTGGAACACCCAGAAAAGATAGCAAAACGTGGTTTCAATTCGCCAGCTGCTAGTTCGCTACTGATCGAGTGGACAGTTTTGTGTACCATCATGACAAGCTCACTCGCCGATTTGCCCGCTTTTATTTTGCCCGCCTCGCAAACTTATCGGCTAGTAGCTTGTAAACTCGCTCTGTAATCGAGGCTTTAGGAATCATCGTGAAAAATCATACTCACTATAAATAACAATGTGTTACAGGTCCCATCTTTATAATAATTTAGTACCTTGGTTATTAGTAGGTGAATTGACGTGTTTTAATGATCTCCAAACGCGTGCGCATGTAGGTAACTGCTTATTGTATTGTTTACTTTATGACATAACTATTGTGCGGCGTCTTAGGCATTCTTTAATGATCCCTCATTCCTCGTCGTCTTGCATTTTGGTAATGTACAGATTCCGAAACAGCGTGGTACCGATATGATGAGATGACATTTGAAAATTCCTAATAAATTTCAACAAAGTTCAACAATTATTCTCAAAAAAGTGTCTTCAATAAGGGATCTAGGAATCGCTCTTGATTCTAAATTCATATTTGATGTACATTGATATGCTTGGTGTAACTATAAGTGACCAGCTCAGGTATGGGGGCTCCATCGAAGCCAGAGCAAAGTTAGCTTCTCAAAAACTGGGCGTACTGTACAGGGCCCGCAGATACTCTAATAGTACACAACTGCTAACCCAGTACAAATCGCAAGTGCGCCCCACGGTTGAATTTGGCAGCCACCTCTGGTCTGGAGCTCCAAAATACTTGAAAAATACCCTCGACTCTGTGCAGAAACGGGCGGTCCGTTTGATAGATTCTCCCGTCTTAACGAACGGATTGCAATCTTTAGAGCACAGGCGTCGGGTGGGAATGCTGTCCGTTCTACCGGTATTTCAATGGAAGATGCTCTGAGGAACTAGCGTCATTGATCCCTTCGGTACCGGTGCATAGTCGGGAGACACGCCAAACGCGCGCCCAACATGACATTTGTCCCATGAGAACGGGTCGTTTTTTCGACTCGTTCTTGAGTTCAACAGCTCGGCTATGGAACGATTTGCCGGCATTTGTGTTTCCTCCCTCCTACAATATGGGTCTCTTCAAGACCAATGTTCATTCCTTCCTCTCCTCAAAAAGACCCTCCACACAGCATCCCAGATGACATAGGCCCTGAGGGAAATTATTTTCCTCAGGGCCTCCTGTGTGGAATTAATGTAAAAAAAAAAACATGTTGATGACATTAATGACATGTGCAAATCATTTAAAATGATGGGATTTATTCACAGAATATGTAAACCTTTCAAAGATCTTCAAACAATTCTAACTCTTTACAATGCCTTAATTAGAAGTAAACTTGAATACGGAAGCACTATTTGGAATCCACGTTACTGCAAATATGAAAACTAGTAGAATCAGTTAAAAAAATTTATTAAGAATGTTATCCTTCAAACGTGGACTACACGACCGTCGTAGATCATACGACGTACGTCATGATCACTTCAAGATTGATACCCTTAAAACTAGAAGGCAACGACTGATCTAATATGTTTACATAAAATTATTGACGGCCATCTTGATACTATATTATGTCTTAGCAGTATTGAAATAAATGTCCCCAATTCCCATTGTTTTAAGACGCCATAACATTTTTCACATGAATACATTTAAAAATAATATCGCCTACTTTAAACCTCTGACCCAGATTTGTCGACTATATAACAAGCCAGAGTGTGCTGAAGTGACATTTTCGTCGATAATTTGTACGGATTAAAAAAAAAAGTTCTGGTGCTGTTAAAAAATACTAACTAATTATATTGTGTTAATTGTCCCTCTATGCATGCCTCACTTATTTCTTATGTCTCTTGCCATTCATTGTAATGTGTTACTTGAGTGAGCTTGAACATAATTCTTTATTTTTATTTGTGATGTTTTTGTTTTTCTTCATTCATTTTTTTCTTGTGTTAGTTTTTGGTAATTGTCAGTCAAAATACTTTTGGCCGTGAAAATCTCAAATGATGTTTATTTTATTTTATGACACGCCAGACTAAATGACTAGATACACACCAGACGTGGGGAAGACATGGCCATGAGACACCAGGAACAATGGCGGTCGTTATCAGGACCACTTCAACTAAATACATAACCGCCGCACTAATTGCCCAATAATGTCCCCGTGAGCTCACCTGTTGATGAGATTTTCCGTAACGCCGCCATTTATGACATAATTTGGTATTTTTTTCCAATCGGCGACAGTGTGTTTAATTTGACATTTAATACCTGAATACTTGCCTGACTGGTTATAAAACGCGTCATATAAACCGACGCACAGTGGTTATCCCACAATTCTAGAAAACGCCCTTTATTCATAGGGACGTGTTATGGTGGAAATTTGAATGTGGCACGGTAAGTTATAAAAAAACAGAATTTTTAATTTCATTATATATGTAAACTTTGTTTCCTCTATATTATATAATACTAGCTGGTACTCGATATGCGTTGATATGCCATTTAATAAAGAAATTGTTTCTCCCTGCGTGTCCTTTCCCCATTAGGCCCGTTCCCGTTCCCCTTCCGCCTCCCCTTCCTCTTCCGCGTCCCCGTCCCCTCTCGCGTTCCCACTCCGCCTCCTCCACCTTCCCTTTCCCCTCTACACTCCCCCCTTCCCTCGGCCCGCGAATCCCCCTCCCAAGTTCCCCTCCCCCATCCCAAGTTCCCCTCCCCCATCCGAAGTTCCCCTCCCCCCTCCTGGCTTCCCTTCCCCCCCTCCCGCGAATCCCCTACCCGAGTTCCTCTCTCTCTCTCTCTATATGTATATACACACTAGCTGACCAAACCACGCGTTGCTGTGACGTGTAATTGAAACACAACACCATCTACTGGATGGTTACCCAACCTAGATAACCAAGTGTTGTGTCGATAAATTAACTCACACCGCCATTTGTTAGAAACTTATCGAACTTACAAATAATTACAAAGCGTTGTCCTATCACAAACATTTAATGAACTTTTAATTCGCAATGATAAATATTTAGATCAATAATTGAGATAAAAACCTATCCTATCTTTTAATTTGGACCATATTACACACATCAAGTCAAATTTCATCAAAATCGGTTGAGTAGTTTCGGAGTTTATCTCGAATGAACATCGTGACGCAAGGTTTTTATATTTATAGATATTAATTATTGGTGTTGTGGTAGCCGAAAAAAAAAACTATTAACTGTTTTATTTATTTCCACGTACACGGTACAACATGTGTCATTCTTCTTCAATTTCGCTACAGCCCATTTCGAGCCTTGGCCTCCTTCAGGATAAGCCTCCACCGCCGTCTGTCCTCGGCCGTCGTCTTCCAATCTGCAACATGGAGTATTAAATTGCATCCTTCCTGACATCATCATCCCATCTCAGCCTAGGTCTGCCTTTCGTTTACCTCCCGGTGTCCTGTTAGAACCTTCTTTGGTACCCGTGTGCTTGGCATTCGGTGCACATGTCCGGCCCATCTTAGTCTTTAGAGCCTTAAATAGGTGGAGAGTCTGAGAGCTTGGTAGATGTCATAGAGTTCATTATTGTGGCGGATTCTCCATGCCTCTCCCTCTCGCACCACTCCTAGGATTCTTCGAAGTACCTTCCTTTCAAAGGTGTCTAGCTGTTCCGCAGACTTTGCTGTCAGTGTTCCCGCCTCACATCCATAGGCCAAGACCGTTCTAATAATTGTTTTATATAGGGTTATTTTGGTTTTCCTTTGGAAGTTTCGGGATTTGAACACTGGCAGCAACGCGAAGTATGTGTTGTTAGCGGCTGTGATGCGCTTTCTTGCTTCTACTGGGTCTTCGTTGTCCTGCGTTATGATGGAGCCCATGGAGGTAGGTAAACTCTTCGACCACTTCGAAGTCATAGTTGTCTTTAAACTTCACTTTATTTTTCATTCTGCGGTGTGGGGTTCGGGTTTGCGTCATGGTGTTAGTTTTATTCTTATTCCCACCTCTCTTGCTGTCTGGAATATAATTGTTCTTTCCCAAAATTCCTACCTACCTCTTACAATGCAAATCAGTGCAGTGATAACCTTCGACAAATAAGCAGTGTATTATTATGAAGTTCATATTTTCAAAGTGCAAATTACTGTGTATGCAAAGACTTCAAATAACTTATGTGAATTTTTATGTGGATATCAACCCAGTCTGCTACATTAACTACAGTGAGTTTTTATGCCATTCCTATTTTCCCACCTACAAAGGAACTTCATAACGTACCCCATTTTTGATAATTTCGAGTCGGATATAATGAACCATTTAAAAGAGAAAATAGTTTGCTTGCAATCAGGATGCGTAAAAACATTAATTTCATTATATACTTCAATGAAATACCTACATATTACAAAGTACAAAATTCAATATAATTTCACATTAATAGTGTTGTTGCATTTCGGTTAACTAGAATTCAGAACTAGTGAGCATTTCAAATACAATTTCAAGACGGTACTTCATAATATACAGCTGTCTCGTTCTTTTACATGTGTTTGTTCATACCTTGCGTTGCAATTAGTGGTCTACGCACGACCCGATTTCTAGTCCCTTCTTGCTGTTCTGCAAGAAGTGCTGTAGATTGGAGGTTGCCACCAGACGACCCGATTTGCAGAGAGGTCGTAGATTTTGCGCTGTGCGGACGTGTTCGGAGCGCTCGCGCTGTATCATGGCGCTGTCACTTTCCAAATGTCAACGTATTGGATTAGCGTTGGCTTTATTGACAAAAGACAATAATCCGATTTGTTAAAAAAAAATATCGGGCAAAAAAATGGTTAATCGAAAGGCATAATTTTAGCCACATAAACATCACATTATTTCAGAGGGTAAAAATATTTCCGCTTTACGATGAAATCCAAATAAATGGAATATTTCTGAAGGTATCCGAAAACTAAAAATTGTTTTTGAAAGGTGATAAAATACGCTTTCAAATTTTATAAATGGAAATAAACGTACGGGTGTAACAGCACGTACCTGAGGGATTTTATCCAGTGATTCCTGAGCATATTTGGAGTAAAAAATGTAGATATCATTTTGCTGCCGGATGATATTTTTTTTCTATTAAAAACAAAAAAAAAGTATTTTAATCACATGCCGCTACTGATCCCATCACGATATATTCCGACACGATGAACTAGCGCTGTTTCGTTTGTCTTTTGTAAAGTAAGTGCTGCTAGAACGAGACGCAACGCTTATCAAATGGTCGCTAGGCTATAAACGCGCTACATCCTAACTAGTCAGTTGCGACGTGTGATATTTTGAATGTTTTTAATAGAAAAAAATGTCTTCGGACAGAAAAATGATATCAACATTTTTTACTCTAAATAAGCTCATGAATCGCTGGTTAAAATGTCTCGGGTACGTGCTGTTACACCCCATATAATTTTTGAAATATAAAAATTTTGCACACAACATAATTTTTTTTTTAAATGTCTCACCTTACTTTTTTTCCAACTAAAATTACTGATTACGAAAAAAATATACACAAATTTTATTAGGCAAATTACTATAAACTACTACAAACATTATCGTCCACTTATATTTTTGTCGTTTCATGTAAAAATAATTAATAAAAAATTCTCAAAGTTTCATAATTTCTTTTCAGATTGCGGTCGGAAACTTAAGTTTCATAAAGGCGTACATTTTCAATTATTTTACGGTTAATTTTTAGATTTGAATAAAAAAAGTGGTAATTTCTTTTTCTAACACCGTACAATGGGGTGGATGACCCCGAAAGTTGGCATCAAATCAGTGGTTGTAATTACATCACACCTTTTTAGATTTTTAGTTCCGTATAGACATGTTAATAAAAATAATTGAAAAAAAATGTTCGAAAAGTCACACATATTTAGTACAAAAATAAAATAAAAAAATGAAAAATATATTAAATCAGTTTTAATGCTCACTTCATTTCACAAGCTATTTATTTATATTTACACACAGAAAAGATCGTCTTCATCATCTTGTGACAATACACCATCGTCATCACTACTTGGTTCAATTACCGAATCATTCCCGGTAGTCGGGTCTGGTATCTTAAGTATTTGGAGTACTTTTTTTGGAATTGTTTTCACTGTCCTTTTGTTCAGTTTCCCTAATCTGGAGATAACTGGATCCGACGAAATCTCACTCAGAAAATTGATGATGGGCTGCTGAACTTGTATTTAGTGCACCGCTTAGATTGTATTTATAACCATGATTTGATTTCTTCGGGAACTATATGAGTTGTTCCGACAACCGAACAAATTAGCCTGAGTGTTTAAACAGACTGCATATTATATCATCGTATTCAAAAAAATTAAAACACATACATATTTTAATGGACATATTTAATTTAAAAATAAACGTTATTATCACCTCTATCGTTCCATGAAAAAATAATTCACAATGTTTCATAAATTTATTTCGTTTGTGTATATTTGATTTATGTGAGACTTTTATGAATTGTTTCGAAATAAAAAATGTTAAATCGAACAAATAGCTTTTGAGGGTTAAAATACAATAATAGTAAAAATAGTAACAGTGGCAAAAAATTTTTATTCCCTCTTGGGGATTTTTAAATTTTTTTTATATGAATACCGCACAAGAGTCCCAACTACTCCCGTCTCGAGTCAGTGAGACTATGGCATCCCCAATTGGGGTATGTTGTGAGGCTGAAGGTAGTGGTGAGGGGAAGGAGACGGGGAAGAGGAAGGTGGGAAGTACCAGGCTATTCAGTTCTGGTCATCAAACACGGCCAAAGCCATTTCAAGCAACTTTTCAATTTTGAATGGTGGTCTTACACCAGGCCGATACTGAGAGTATCTTCCACTCTGGAACGTGCCGCAAATATACTATATATTATTTTAAATAAATAAATTGTGAAATAACACAAATTAATCAAATAAAATTTATTTAACACGCCGGGATTCGATCCCGCGACCTTCGGAATGCTAGTCAAGAGCCTTACCGCTGGACTACGCCGGCCGTCCGTTAAAAAAGTCCGTAAAAAATTATTATTTCTTCTTCTGGGATTTATAGGCCAAAATAATATTAATAATGTAAAAAAATATTATTCCTTCTTCTGGGATTTATAGGCCAAAATAATATTAATAATGTAAAAAAATATTATTCCTTCTTCTGGGATTTATAGGCCAAAATAATATTAATAATGTAAAAAAATATTATTCCTTCTTCTGGGATTTATAGGCCAAAATAATATTAATAATGTAAAAAAATATTATTCCTTCTTCTGGGATTTACAGGCAAAAAAAAAATAATGTTAAAAAATATTCTTCATTCTAGGAATTAGGGTCCATCCATAAATTTCTTTTTCCTTTTCAAGCATGATGCAATCTAAATTAATAATATTTATATCGTAAATAATATAAGTCGCTGCCAACGACCGCCCTGAACGCTCCCGGTGAGAAATGACAAATATCGGGGCTGAGGCAAGTAGAAACAAGTCGGTTCTTCTGCAGATTGGTGGCAAATTGGAAAGAAGCCTCTGCCGCTGGCCCGGCAGCGGAATAAGAATAACACCGCAGAAGGGAAATAATAATACGGCAGGGAGTTCTGCCTACTAACGGTCCGATACGCAGAGACTCTGCAGCCAAATTGGAAGAGTGGGGGCCCGGCAGAGGGTAAATAATAATACGGCTGGAGAATAATAACAATACGGCCGGCGGTTGTGACTACTAACCACCCGATTTGCAGAGACTCTGCATGCAGAACAGCAAGAAGTGACTAGAAATCGGGTCGTGCGTAGACCACTTAAATTAATATTTCACAATACCAATCCAAGCGTAGTTTCATAACATACAGCTGTCTCCTTCTATTACATGTGTTACGCTTATGCTACCTTGCGTTGAAATATTTTAAAATATAGTCTTCCTTCTCCAATGAACTACGGTTTAATTATTTAGTTTTCCAATGCATTACAGTGTCACTGCGCTCAACAATAATTTTGATAATTTACAAAGATCCTTTCAATTTAATTAGTAATTTATTACGTATATAGATATATTTGGTTTATTCTAGGCCTCTAGAGTTATTTCAAATCAGGGACCATAAGGATCAAACACCTCTCATGCAGCCTGTAGGTGTGGAAGATACTATCAGTATCGCCCTGGTGTAAGATCATTCAGAATTGAAACGTTGCTTGAAATGGCTTTAGCCGTGTTTGGTGACCAGATCTGAATAGCCAGGTACTTTCCCACCTTCCTCTTCCCTATCTCCTTCCCCTCCCCAGTACCTTCAGCCTCACAACATACCCCAATTGGGGATGCCATAGTCTCACTGGCTCCAGACGGGAGCAGTTGGGACTCTTGTGCGGTATTTCATATAAAAAAAAAAGGTATCTTCCGATAATGTTAAGGTCGTCTGCGTACTTGCGTAGCCAACTATTCGATTGCTTCTGTAGCAAAGTTTGAGTCGGTAATGATTGTTGTTTTCCTCACGACATGCTCCAGTACTATATTGAAAAGGGTTGGTACTAAGCCATCACCTTGTTTCAGCCCCTGGGAGACATGTGCCATTAACGTAATCAAATTAACATATCGAACAAGTAAGTAATATTTCTAAAAGAACAGAACCAATAAAACATGCACCAATTACTATTTTCTTGGGATTCACGTGATTTGCGGAAAAACCATCGCCAAAACAGTCACCTTCTTCTTATCACAGACCGGTCGCAAATAGCCCGTATGTGTTGGTGCAACTGACGCGTGCATTGTTGCAACATCACACGTGCATGACGTCGTGTTTGTCTACTTCTAACTAGGTAATTTACAAGGGGGTATCTCTACATAACGGAGTAATAATTACTCGAATTACATAAAACATCAGACCGGCATTACGCGACCTCAATTATGTATTTTACAAAATATATCTAACACCTTCGTGTTACGTAACAAAAAAGCGTCGTTAAGTTGGCGAAGCTGAATCACTATTTTAGATTAATTTGATTTCGATACTAATATTATAAATGCGAAAATGCTCGAGTTTGTTTTTTTTACATGGGCTCCACACAGGAGATCTTGAGGAAAATTATTTCCCTCAGGGCCTATGTCATCTTTGGGGATGCTGTGTGGAGGGTTTTTTTAGGAAGAGGAGGAGAGGAGGGTTCTGGGAAGTAAAAGGGTTTAAGGGGTGGGTAGGAATCTGGGGTTCAGTGAGTCCTGGTCATCCGCCTCCAATACCTAGACAAACCTCACCCCATGAACCCGGGCACCCCTGCTAAATCATCAAACGTAGCGAACCACTTGGGGTGACCTATGGCAGAGGTGTTGGTTATTCAATAAAGGTTTCCGGGGCGGCGGTACCCATTCCCGCCTCCTAAATTGTAAAATTGTTTGTTACGCTTTCGTGCATAAAACAATAAAACGATTTTTAAAATTCTTTCATCGATAGAAAGCTAAATTATATGCGAAGACTAGAGGCTGTATATGATGGTAAGCTCTGGCGTTCTGAAATTTTAAATATTAATAAATTATATTTCTTATACGTTTTCTGTCGCTAACAAAAGCGAGTTATTGCTAACGTCAGAAAACAAATCGTTGCCGTGGAAACGATGTTGATATTTTTTTTTTATTTCAGGCGTCGTAGGTAATATCTATCTATGTAATGCTGTCCTTGTTCTACCGGTATTACAATGGAAGATGCTCCGAGGAACTAGCGTCATTGATCCCCTCGGCACCGATGCATAGTTGAGAAACACGCCAAACACGCGCCCAACATTTGTACACGGTCGACATTAGTCACATGAGAACGGGTCGTTTCTATGACTCGTTCTTGAGTTCAACAGCTCGGCTGTGGAACGATTTGCCGGCCTCTGTGTTTCCTTCCCCCTACAACATGGGTCTCTTCAAGACCCATGTCCACTCCTTCCTCCCCTCAAAAACACCCTCCACACAGCATCTTCAAAGATGACTTTTTTTTACATTAACTCCACACATGAGGAAAACAATTTCCCTTCCAAAAAAAAATGTAAATAAAAATGAATCTTCGAAATTTTGGTACCTTCGCGCGTAACTCCCGAACGACTGAACCAAATTGGATCATTCTTTTTTTACTGATGATGAGCACTGGCATTGTGAAATTTGGGTGACACGCGAGCTTTTTGTATGGAATAGGGGAGGGGGGGGGGATAATTGATAAATGCAAGCGCTACAGTAATTTACCCCTAATACCAAGCGAGCGAAGCCGCGGGCAAAAAAGATTATAAATACAAAAAATATACTTTGGATTCATTGAAGCTTTTCCTACCGTTTTCGTTGAGGAGAATCAAAATAAATTATTTAAAACTAGCCAAATTTGTTTATATATACACTTACAAATATTATTTACAAATTCATTCACTTGACACTAGCTAGAACACTCCTTTGGGGTGAAAAGGCATGAAAAAAGACCAATTGCTTGGATTTATTTTAAGTTAATAAATAATAAAATAAAACACAGTTTTATTAATTTTATTGTTTTATTTATTTATTTTATTTATTTATTTATTAAAAGAAGTTTATACAATGAACAAAAAAAAATGTGTTAATTCATCCGCCATGCTAGGGATGTCCCTGAGTTATGGTGGATGAAGTTTACAGATTGGGTAGGTACAGTGTACAGTCGTTAACTTATGCAATTCATTTAAATAGTTTAAGTTACAAGATGTATTAATTATATTACAATTCAATTAAAATAGCAAGTTTTACACATCATCGTTACTGAATGTAAGGATCCATTTTGATAATTTTTTTTTAAAGATATGGGGTTGGGTTTCGGATTTTAGGTTCTCGGGGAGAAGGTTAAACATTTTAGGAGCTAGGTACATGAAATGTCTTTGAGCTGATGTGGTGCGTAGTGTAGGAACATTGTAGTGTCGTTTGGTTATTGTTCTGGTGGTGTAACTGTGATGTAAGAGAGTTTTTTTCTTGTATTTGAACATGAAATGTGTTAGTGTAAATTTTAGATGAAGTTGCCGTATGTTTAAGACATTATATTCTGTGAACAGTCTATTGGAGGAATATCTTGTTGGTCGCTTGTTGATAGCACGTAAAATCGTTTTTTGGGCTTTTTGCAGAGGATCAATAAAATTAAGAGCACAGCCGCCCCAAATTATGATGCCATATGCTAACTGGGATTGGCAGAGAGCATAGTAAACCGTTTTTAGTGTTATTAGAAAGTTATTTTAGAAGTGAAACTTCTATAATCCCGCTGTGATTTGGAATTCGAATGAAACGGAAATGACGCACACAGCACCTGCGAAGCATCGAACTCCTATCAAGGCTCCTATTGGTTGAGATATATAACGGAAATGACGCTAGGTCTGCGCTCATTGGCCGCTTTGGTTATGACCTCACTTTTCAAGATTCTTCATTGTTCGAGATTATTTTGGTAAATTTTCGCTTCTAACGCGTGTTAACTGCACTCGATGTTTTTTTACATTAGCCCCAAAAAGGATGAGGTTGGGTATGCTGTGTGAGAGGGTATTTTTAGAAAATTAAGTTCTGGGAAGGTAAACGGATCGAGAAGTGGGTAGGAATCTGGGGTCAGTGTGTTCAGGAGTGAGTGGACGTATTAATCTATTCCTCCCAATACGGTAGGAATAGATTAATACGTCCACTGCGCACCCCCGCTAAATCACCAAACGTAGCAAACCACTTGGGATGACCTTTCGCAGAGACGTTGGTTATCCAATAAATGGTTCCCGGGGCGGCGGTACCTAAAAACGCCTTAAAAATTAAATCGAACCGTCCATCGAAAATATTTTTATATACTTATCTACAAAAATGGGAAGACTGACAGAGATATTGAAAGGAGGGTAAATGCCGGTAACTCCATTAATGGAGGACTGAATGCCGTTGGCGCTAATAAAAAACTGTCCAAAGAAGCGAAGCTAGCAGTCCACAATGGAGTCCTGGTACCTACCCTGATGTATGGCAGTGAGGCATGGAACTGGCACAAGAAGAATTAAAGTGAACTGATTGCTGTCGAAATAAGATCCCTGAGGCGTATGTTTGCTAAAACCATGTATGATCGTGCGAGAAATGTGGAGATTCGCAAAGAATGTAAGGCTTGATGTAAGCGTAATGAGTAAGATTAAGAAAGGGACCCTCAGATGGTTTGGGCATGTAGAGCGAATGAACGAAGAAAGTAGTGTAAGAAGAATATATGACGCAAATGTGAACGGTAGAAGAATCGGGGATGCCCGAGGAAGACATGGCACGATCATTGAATCAGATACTTGAGTCGGGCCATGTCAAAAGTCAGAATAATAGAAGAGTATGAGACGATGTATGAATATGAGTGAAGCAAAGAGTGTGTGCCAAGACCGAGTTGTTTGGCGGTCCGTCCTCTTTGCTCACCCCTGCGGGAAACGGCGTGATGGTTAGTTAGTTCTTATGAATCTTATTGTTAGTAATCTACTACTATAATGTTTTTTTAAACTTACGTAAACTAAATTCCAAGAATATCTGAAACGATTAATTTATTTAAGTTAAATGAAAGCAAATATTGAAGAAGCTATTAATTTAGATGAAAATTCCAACAATAATTAAATTATTATTATTTATATCACGTCTTAAAATTATTTGTTTTTCCCCTTTTATATTCCTGGTAAAATACATCTAATGAGGTGTTTCACTGTCAGATGGTAATCAACATGTAGACATCATCGAGTGGTATTTATTACCTTCATGGCGAAAAGTGACTTAGTCTCTAGACTCTAGTCACCGAACAGTTAAAACTGATGAAGTTGTATTCTGGGGGTAAAGCAAGCTCTTTTTAACCCTAGAAAGATAATTTATATTTGCCCTGAGGAAGGAACGGTCATTCCGAACCGGTCCGCGTAAATAAAATGTATAAGTGGTTCTAACAAAATAATAAAATCCTGGATAGAAAGACGTGAGAACCATGGTGCATCTAACAATTTACTAAAAGCGTTGAAGGATGAAGATTCGTTTAAATTATCGAAATATTCTGAGATTAAGCTGTACCCATTTTGATGATTTACTGCAGATGGTAGATGGGATGCTAAAAAAAATGGTTGTCTGTAAAGTCGGTTTACGGACGATAATTTTACGTGATAACGTCATAAGAAAATATTGATGAAAAATTGCATTGATGCGTCAAAGGCTGGGCGCATACATGCGATTTTTCCATCCGTCCGGCCGTCCGATCCGACCCGACAACCGGATCGAATCGGACGGAAAAGGGCGTGGCCCCAGTTTTATTACCTTTCCGCCTTTTTCTTTCGAATCGAATCGAGAAGAGGAAGGTGGGGAAGTCCCCGGTTATTCAGTTCTGGTCACCAAACACGGCTAAAGCCATTTCAATCAAAGTTTCAGTTCTGAATGGTGGTCTTACTCCAGCCTTAACGCCAAGACCTAGACAAACCAAACCCCATGAATCGGGACACCCCCGCTAAGTTACCAAACGTAACGAACCGTTTTGGGAAACCTACGACAAGGGAGTCGATTTTCCATTGAGTGGTTCCCGGATGGCGGTACCCATTCCCGCCTTCAAAATTGAATTTGTATTGAATATACAAATTAAAAAATACAAACTAAACAGGCCATCCGCCGCCAAGACTTAGACAAACCTCACCCTATGAACTCAGACACCCTACTAAATTATCAAACTTAACGAACCGTTTGGGGAGACCTTGGCTTGGGAGACAGGGGTGTTGGTTATCAATTGAATGGTTCCCGGGTAGCGGTACCCATTCCAATACAAATTAAATTATTATTGAATATGCAAATTTAAATCTATACAGGTCATCCGCCGCCAAGACCTAGACAAACCTCACCCCATGAAAACGGACACCTCTGCTAAATTACCAAACGTAACGAACTGTTTTGGGAGATCTAGATAGAGGTGTTGGTTATCCATTGAATGGTTCATGGGTGGCGGTACCCATTCCCGCCTTCCAAATTGAATTATTATTGAATATACAAATTAAAATCTATACAGCTCATCCGCCGCCAAGACCTAGACAAACCAAACCCCATGAATCCGGACACCCCTGCTTAGTTACCAAACGTAACGAACCGTTTAGAGAGACCTGCGACAGTGGTATTGGTTATTGAATGGTTGAATAGTTCCAGAGTGGCGGTACCCATTCCCGGCTTCCAAATTGAATTTTTATTGAATAAACAAATTAATATCTATGTAAGTAGTTCTACAAATTTAACTTGACAACAATAAATAAGTATCAATCTGTATAACGAAAGATTAAGAGAGTACCGTGCTACTACTTATACCAGAAAGTCTAAAAATAAATGAATTTGCGCCGTAGATTATATTTTGTGCCGATTGTAGCGCTTCGCTAGACAGGTTATGAGCTACTGAAACCAAAATAGGCTGACCGTGCCTTTCTATTGCTTGTTCCGCCTTCTCGCTCGCATGTAGGCTCAGGCGGAACGTGACAATGAGTCATGTTTTACGAACATGCAGCCGGTGCAGCACCGATTTATAAGATGTTATCACGTCAAAAAATGATACTCAAATGAGAATGGCAATCCCAATTGTCACAAAACTGGAAATACTACGTTATCTAGCAACTGGCGATTCTTTCAAGTCTCTAGAATACATGTTTAGAGTTCCGGATTCAACAATATCGTGATTTCAACTCGCTAGGTAGTTCTCTACTGAGCGAGTGGACAGTTTTGTGTGTCATCATGACTCATGACAATCTCACTCGCCGATTCACCCGCTTTTAAACTTACCGGCTAGTAGCTTGTAAACTCACTTTGTGTAATCGAGGCTTAAGGTTGCCGACCCCTCTGATGATTAGACATTAGATTATTTTATGCATATTTGGTTAGGTTGCAGCAGTTTGGGGCCAGTACCTGCTTTTTAGCGATTTGATTCTAGTGTTCTAGCCACGCGTTTGCCTGAGAATTTTTACAGCCGGCCGTTATGTTACAGGCAGGAGATTAGTGTCGTGAAGTTTTGTCAGTTGGTTCCTGGGAGTTCGTGTTTGAGCAGCTGGACTTCAAGCCGTCGAAGGTCATGGTCATAATTACGCGTGAGCGAATAATTTTATTAATCATCATGAGATAATTCCTAACTTTGTTTAGTTTAGTATTAGCGTTTCAATAATCCTTTTCTAAATATGTATAATTATTATACAGGCGCCCTTCTGGATTTTTATTGTATTGCTACCTTTTGGGTATACCACATGTTTCCGAGATTCGAGCTTAAACATTATTTGATTCATCATAGATGATCAACCACCCCTGTAGATTCATTATATAATTTCATGCTCTACCTTTTATAAATTGAGTCTTAATAAATCTGCATCTAGTTACTTGGAAATTCCGTCTTCCTTCATTGAACTACCCACATTCCGAAAGGGATCAATTATGTATTTTAATTATGAGAATATATGTATTACTTTGGATGGCGGACAAGTAACAGGATGAAACGGTAAGTAAATACGTAACAATTTGGCGCCCAACGTGGGGCTCGAACCCACGACCCTGAGATTAAGAGTCTCATGCTCTACCGACTGAGCTAGCCGGGCTAAATATACTAGGCTATTCCCTTTAAGAAAGGCAACAGGTAGCAATATCGCTAGCATTTTGGAAAACGAAATATTCTACAAGTTTGGAGTGCCAGATACTATTGTCTTAGATAACGGTCCGCAGTACATATCTCGGGACATGAAGGCTTTGGTTAGCAAATTTCATATTCGGCACCTTTTCTACAACTGCAGGTATCACCCTCAGAATAATCCGGTTGAGCGCGTTAATAAGGTTTTAGTCTCGGCCCTCGCTTCGTATGTAGGCACTGACCACAGAATGTGGGCAAATCATTTACCTGAGATAGAATTAGCAATCAACACTGCTGTGCACGAAGTCACTGGATATACTCCGTTCTTTCTCAATTTTGGTAGGGAAGTTATAATTTCAGGGAAGGACTACATAGGTGCTGACTTCAACGCGGAGGAAATCAAATTTGCTGAACGTGATTCCTGGGCAGCAGGTTTGCAAGAGTTAAATGATATTTTTTCACAGGTGCGCACATCTTTAAGACAGTCATATGAACGCAATAAACGCCAATATGATCTTCGTCGTAGGGAGCTTCAGTATGCGGAAGGTGACATAGTGTGGCGTAGGTCCTTCATTCTTTCGGATGCTTCTAAACATTTTTCAGCTAAACTGGCTCCAAAATTTATAAGAAGTAAGGTTGTACGGAAAATTTCCCCTGTGGCTTACCAGTTGGCTGATATGAATGGGAAGCTCCTAGGTTCTTTTCATGTGAAGGATATCTTAAAGTCTGAACATGCTGAGGAATCAGCAGTTTAAGTTAGTTCTTTCAGTAAGAATTTTAGAATCTTTCCGTAACGGGATTTAATTCGGTCTATAGTACCGATAGTTAGTAAATTTGCATGCATTGTGACCTTATGTTTGCAAAATACATTCAATGTGATGACATGACTTTGGTATGAAACTTTTGTCCACACATTGAGTGCTATATGTTAATTGTTTGGTGGTTGTCTGTCCTTTGTAATTGTCACAGTTAGTTTCGTACTTATATGTATATTGTAATTTAAAGGGTAATTTTTCCTTCGGAGCATGGGGGTAATTGGCCATTACGCTCATGTTTTGAACTGAAAAATTAGCGGTTTCCATTCCCTGTAGGTAAACCTTGCAATTAACTTTAGTAAAATATGAATTGTGTTTAAAATGATACTATGTGCATTGTTTTGTGCATGATGGTTAAATATGGTTATATGTAGAGATTATTGTTTGATTGGTGTTTGGACTTACGGTTTCTACCTTGGTTATATGTAGAGATTATTGTTTGATTGGTGTTTGGACTTACGGTTTCTACCTTGGTTATATGTAGAGATTATTGTTTGATTGGTGTTTGGACTTACGGTTTCTACCTTGGTTATATGTAGAGATTATTGTTTGATTGGTGTTTGGACTTACGGTTTCTACCTTGGTGAATTCCACATGTAATTTCTTGGTTATATTTATACATAATCAATAGCCTCAGAAGCTGACAGTAATCTATTTTGGGAGCTTTAGGAAGCTTCTCTACATTGGAATTTTCCAAGTTAAGAGAAAATGAGTTTAATTTACATGTACCTATTTGTAAAGTGATGTTAGCTCGGTGCAAGCTTTCTTCATGAAATATAGTTAAAACAGATTTTAGATTTTATAAGATTTAAATATTTTGTTAATTTTACATAAATTATTTTAAATTTTCTATTGAGAAAACTATACGAATTATTCGTGTTCATAGACATACAATCTTTTGATACTTGCGCATAATCTCAGAAGTTCACGGCAACTATCTATTTTGAGTTTTAGGAAGCTCCATTGCATGTTAATTTTCGAATTGTCAGGAACAAGTTTTCTTGAGTCATATTATATGTTTAAATTTACTTCGGTTAACACAGAAAATAATAACAATTCATATTTCATACGTTTGAATTATTTATGTTTAATGAAAATTCAGTTGTATCTCTATATAGTGAGTACCTGATATTAGATGTATGGTTTTGCAGTTTATTTTAACATCCTTGCATAGTTCCGTTTTGCAAGCACGGCATGTGACTTTAGGTTGGTTCTAGAGCTCGGAACTCATTTGAAGGCACATGTTGGTCTTTTAAAGAGGAACTGTGTGACAGATTTAATTCATAAAATTTTCATACACAACTTTCAGAGTTATTTTCCGGGATCTCAAACATTTATATATTGGTAGGATCATTCATTTTTCTCCGCTCTTCAACAGATGTCAGTGGTTGTTTCATTATCTTAACTATATATTATTTTATTGAGGGGTTGGTTTTTTTATCTATTTTCAATCTTGGTAGGTGTCAAGATTTTAGAGGTTCTTAAACTTCAATGTTTTATAACAGCATTTTGGATAAATGATTATATAGGTTTTAATGGAAATGTGGTTTTGGAGTCAAGCTTTTTTTCTTTAAATATTTTCAGGTTTAGATAAATATTTATTAGCGCAGTTTAATATTGTTTTGTATAAAAAATTTCATTTCATCCTTATTACGTAGTGATGGCATCTTTTAACAATAGCTTAGCTATAATTTTTTTTCGCTCACGTGTTCCTCTACGTTCTTCGAAGAAGTTTAACCCAAGCATTTGGACTGCGTCAAATGGAAATTCTACAACAACATGGAACATCGCTTATTTATATCAACCCACTTTCAGTTGCTCTTGAATAGGCAGAAGTTTTAACTCAAGCATTTGGACTGCGTCAAATGGAAATTCCACAACAACATGTGACATCGCTTATTTATATCAACCCACTTTCAGTTGCTCTTGAATAGGCAGAAGTTTTAACTCAAGCATTTGGACTGCGTCAAATGGAAATTCCACAACAACATGTGACATCGCTTATTTATATCAACCCACTTTCAGTTGCTCTTGAATAGGCAGAAGTTTTAACTCAAGCATTTGGACTGCGTCAAATGGAAATTCCACAACAACATGTGACATCACTTATTTATGTCAACCCACTTTCAGTTGCTCTTGAATAGGCAGAAGTTTTAACTCAAGCATTTGGACTGCGTCAAATGGAAATTCCACAACAACATGTGACATCACTTATTTATGTCAACCCACTTTCAGTTGCTCTTGAATAGGCAGAAGTTTTAACTCAAGCATTTGGATTGCGTCAAATGGAAATTCCACAACAACATGTGACATCACTTATTTATGTCAACCCACTTTCAGTTGCCCTTGAATAGGCAGAAGTTTTAACCCAAGCTTTTGGTCGGTGTCAAAATGGATTTCTTCAAATGCAAGGATCAGCACTATATTTACATCAACCTACAGATGGTGGCTCACTATTCATCATCGAAAGAGGACTTACTTTTTCACAACGTCTCATTGAGGATAATTCACCTGTTCATATTTGGGAAGAACATTACGAGAAGTGACTCAGCTGGGAAGGCACTGGAAGTTCTAACTCATTCACTACAAATCTTCATAAGCACTCGGAATTTCTTGGTGGCAGCAGTACCATCTCTCTTCGTGTCTCTGACGCCAGGTGGCGTGGTGGAATTTTTTTTTTTTGGCAAAAAAAAATTCTTTTGGCCATGGGGGTAATGCAGCAGTTTGGGGCCAGTACCTGCTTTTTAGCGATTTGATTCTAGTGTTCTAGCCACGCGTTTGCCTGAGAATTTTTACAGCCGGCCGTTATGTTACAGGCAGGAGATTAGTGTCGTGAAGTTTTGTCAGTTGGTTCCTGGGAGTTCGTGTTTGAGCAGCTGGACTTCAAGCCGTCGAAGTTCATGGTCATAATTACGCGTGAGCGAATAATTTTATTAATCATCATGAGATAATTCCTAACTTTGTTTAGTTTAGTATTAGCGTTTCAATAATCCTTTTCTAAATATGTATAATTATTATACAGGCGCCCTTCTGGATTTTTATTGTATTGCTACCTTTTGGGTATACCACATGTTTCCGAGATTCGAGCTTAAACATTATTTGATTCATCATAGATGATCAACCACCCCTGTAGATTCATTATATAATTTCATGCTCTACCTTTTATAAATTGAGTCTTAATAAATCTGCATCTAGTTACTTGGAAATTCCGTCTTCCTTCATTGAACTACCCACATTCCGAAAGGGATCAATTATGTATTTTAATTATGAGAATATATGTATTACTTTGGATGGCGGACAAGTAACAGGATGAAACGGTAAGTAAATACGTAACAAGGTTTGCAAAATGTACATTTAGGATCTGCATATTTTAGCATTTTTATATGTTTAACAATACTTTGTGGAATGCGTACCTTTCAATTTCAATAGACGTTATTTGCAAATTGTTTCATTATATTCGATTAGAGAAACTTTCTGGCAGGATCTTGCAAATAACTTGCGCCAACGTTTATTATAGATTTAATCATCACCCGATTTTTTTTAACATTTTCTCCACACAAGAGGCGTCATCTTTGGGAATGCTGTATGGGGTATAAAGGTATGAAATTATTAGGATTTATATTAAGAACAATTGAAAACTTTGAATCGTTACAAATCATTAAACTATTGTACACGTCACTTGTTAGAAGCCTAATAGAACATAACTCCATAGTCTAATCGCCCTTCTACAAAATTCATATTCATAATGTTGAAAGAATTCAAAGAAAATTTCTACGTTTCGTAAATTTTAAACTTAAAATACCTTAAGAGAACATAAATTACCCGTCGTTAATGAATATTTTAAATATTCCAACTTTAGAAAACAGACGAAAAATTAACGACCTAACCTTTTTATTAAAATTATTAATTTCTAAATTCGACTGTTGTGAACTCCTGCAATTGATAAATCTACATGTGCCTACACGAACAACTAGACAAACATCAACATTTTTCATGCATACATCTCATTCTAACTATAATTTTCATTCTCCAATACAACGTTTACATAGTCTTGGTAACAAATACTTAAACAATATTTAAGTATTTATTTATTTACGGACAAACAGTCCACAACATAACAATAACACAAATAAAAAAAGAGATGACAATGAAAGGAAAGTACATATAAATGAAGAGCATTGACGAATAATAATATAAAGAACATGTAGAAGACTACAAGTCAAAGCTTGAAGATGGATTTAAAAGACTTTAAAAATTACACATTTCATTTCGACTGCCGAAAGTCATTTAGGCTAACACCAAAAATTCAATGCTTTGACTTGCGTTAACAAGTCTCGACATTCTGGATAAAGGAGAATGATATCCATAATTAGTAGAATGTTGATTGAGGAACAGCAATTCATTATTTCGGAGTCTACGGGAAGGGATGTTAAACTGGATGAGTTGTAACAAAGCAGGTGTGTCAGTAATACTGTTGATAATATTGAATATGCAAATTAGATCAGTGTCCTTTCTACGTTTTTCTAAAGAAGAAATGTTTAAAGTTTGTTCAATTTCATCATACGAGTACTCGCCTCTTTCAAGATGGATGTATTCGACAATAATTTGAACTTAGCAAACTTCAAACGCCATATGTGCCAACAATCTTAAACATTACCTACTTTGCGTCAACTCCTATATTTGTTTTTTTTTTTTTTTTTTTATATGAAATACCGCACAAGAGTCCCAACTGCTCCCCTCTGGAGCCAGTGAGACTATGGCATCCCCAATTGGGGTATGTTGTGTGGCTGAAGGTAGTGGGGAGGGGGAGGAGATAGGGAAGAGGAAGGTGGGGAAGTACCTGGCTATTCAGATCTGGTCACTAAACACGGCTAATGCCATTTCGAGCAACGTTTCAATTCTGAATGGTGGTCTTACACCAGGGCGATACTGATAGTATCTTCCACTCTGGAACGTGCCGCAAATATACTATATATTATTTTAAATGAATAAATTGTGAAATAACACAAATTAATCAAATAAAATTTATTTGCGCACGCCGGGTTCGAACCCGCGACCTTCGGATTGTGAGTCCAGAGTCTTACCTCGGGACCACGGAGGCCGTCAAATTGTTGCAACCTATATTTTGTCAACATCTAAATTTTATGTAACCTATATATTGTTTTTAACATATAACAGTTACCTGTATTTTGTCAACATTATTTTCACTGTAATTAAAAAAAACATGTACTGCACATTCTATGTAAAAGCCCTATGGGCGTTTAAATAAATAAATACAATAAAATGAACAATTTTGTTATTCAATTTTTTATGAGAAAAACTCTCTTTTTATAACTTTTGAAGGTTATTCCCATCAACGTAATATATCATTGAAGAAGAAGATAACACTTATAATCTAAATGAAAATATGAAAGAAAACAAGACACAGGAAAATAGAAAAAGACAATGGTCGCAACTGGAATTCGAACCCAGACCTCTCGTCTAACCGGGACGTGCGCGTTATCCAATTTCGCTACTGCCACCTTCTGTCAAACCGTCATATTTGTCAATCTCATATTTCAAATATTTAGAATCAACAATATTATCTTCAACTAGTTCTTTTTCCATAATAGTAGTTGCCTATAATATGGAAAAAAGAACTAGTTGAAACTAGTTTATTATTTTTCTTTCATATTTTCTTTTTTATTTTCTGTTTACTATTTTTTTTCATATTTTCATTTAGATTATAAGTGTTATCTTCTTCTTCAATGATAAATTTTGTTATTATTCATAGTTTGAAAAACTTCAATACGTGTTTGGCTACATACATTGTATTATAATTGATCCACATAATAGTTGCAAAAGAGGCAAATTGTAAACCATAATGGTAGTGATAATAGTTATCTCCAAGTTATGAACGAAGCGTACCTTCCGACTAATTAAAAATTAGTCCAATAATTTACCTTGCATTCTCTGTCAATACGGTGTCATCATATTTCATACATTCGTGTAATGGTGTGCAGCGTAGATTACGTGTAATTAATTATATGCCTCATTCAACGTTCATGCTCCAACATGAATCTATCGGTTATTGTTAAACTGTCAAATAGGCTTAAATAATCTTTGTATGTCTCTTATGCATTCCTTACCATTGATCCTATTGCGATGAAACTTTGGTGATTTGTTGTGCGCATGCTAGCGATTGTTTCTTTATATAATAGTGAGCTCTGGCGTTATGAAATTATTTCATATACTATTTATCCGATTGCGTTGAAACTTTGGTGTGTTATTGTGCGCATTCCCACAAAGGTTCCTATATACACTGGTGAGCTCTGGCGTTACGAAATTCGATTAAAAAATTTGCAACAGGTGACGCGCGAGTTTTTTTTTAAATGTGTACGTCATATAGTTTAGCGGCAGGGAAGGTAGACGGAGTGGGAAGAGAACCGTCAATCAATTATTCTAATAATACGATGCATCAAATGTCAAGACCGGCCCTGAATAGATTCATTAATCACATTTATTTTACCTGTTATGTTTCCATTGTTGCAGATTGCACGTGACACGAGTATCAATGACGCAGATTATATTTTGCATGTTATATCAGAAGATTAAACTTGAAAAAAATAATATTTCATCCAACCTTCAATCAGTAACAACGGACACACTGACATGGGACAGAAAATAATCATGCCACCACTAATGATGCTAAAGTCAACAGCCTAGCAGTAATCATGCCTAACTGCACCGATGATTGTGTAACCAAAGGTAGAATTACTAATAAATCGGTTAATAAATGTATTAAAGTTGGCGAGGTGAGTGCTAATGAGGTCTCCGAGTGCAAAGTGCCTTTAGAAAGTGCAATTAACAACACGGAAGAAACGTGGGACAACAACAAACGTTCAGAATCTACACTGGAAGGTGATGTTAAAGATTCTAAGTACTTTGGCGTCCCAACTATTAAAATAACTACCGCTTGTGGAATTGATATTAATAACAGCTATGGTGCTTCTCCGAATACAAAAGTGTCATTTGTGAGCAAATATTTCAAAAGAAAGTCTTTGGAAACTATAGAAGATGTCGTATTGACTGACGATGAAGAATTTGATCAGTACTACCACGAAAGTGACACACAGTGCTTTATATTAGATGAGAATGGATTGAATCAAGCACATTTTGATAGCTCGCAAGAATCTGAACAGTTTGATGCATCGCAAACATCAGGAGATGAAGATGTTGAAAGAGATTTCCGTCTTTCTCAAATAAATTGTTGTTCAGATGAAATAATCGTCGAAAGTTTCTTCAACATATCGCCGCGCGCGATGCCGGAATCTCCTCATAAAGTCATTGAAGAGGAATTCAAAGGTAATCCATGGGTGATGCTGGTTGCAACCATATTCTTGACAAAGACAACTGGTTTAGCAGCACGTCCCTTTATGAAGAAATTCTTCGCGGATTTCCCAACACCTTACGCTGTTATTGAGTCTGATCCCTCGTCTTTGAAGAAGTACTTCGACACATTGGGCATGTACAAACGCGCTGCGATGATATGGAAGATGTCGTATCAGTTTGTTTCTGCCAAATGGAGAAGGGCCAGTGACCTTTACGGCATTGGCAAGTACGGAGAAGATGCTTACAGGCTGTTTTGTCTTGGTCATACAGATGTTGAACCAACAGACAGATATTTGAAGTTATACCTTGATTGGTTACTGTCACAAACGAACCACGGTGAAGAATGGGGCATCTCGGATTGTGAGGGAGTCATTTCTGATCCAGTTTCTAAATACTACACATTATCTTTGAGATAGCAGCGTAGGTAAATAATAGCAAAAATATTATAAGGCTGCATTTGTGTTTCCAAGTGGAGCATTGTTGATAAGTGTTTGTTAGTGATTTATCAAGTATCATTTAGAAAATCATTACCGAGTACTTTACATAATCCGCTTGTTTGTTTTAATGCTTGTTTTGTCGTAAATATGAGGTTTCTGCCTTATTCTATATAAAAACATTATTACCAATTACTCATCAATTAATAAATAGTTCATCCACGAAGATAAAAAGATTTAATTTTATTTCAAATTTTAATAAACGTTCTTAGGTTTTCGAAATTAGTAATTTTCTTCCACATCCTTCAACATTTCCGATTCCCATCTAATTTTATAAAGTCCACCTCCAACAGTTGATTAATTTACTTTTCTACTTTAAGTGGCTGTTAGACTACGTTATAACGTAGCGAGCGTTTTTGGGCTTAGCTCATATCACCATATCGCTCGCCGTACAATCCCATACAGGGTAGCTATTCCCGAGCAACGATCAATCGTTACTCGCCATGCGCCAGCTACGACTGGTCTACCCCACTCGCTGTTGTGTCGGATGACTTTTGGCGTTTGGCGTCTAAGAATGTTCCGGTCGACCAGGCTCAAGAATAGCCACGTCGACCAATGTACGTTCTTTCGACGGCGATTGCGAGCGACGAGGGCTTGGAGAATAGCTACCCTGAACTGTCACACCAGACGACTAGGGGATTTGGGGTGAGATTTACACGTGGTCAAATAAATTATGTTCATAATAGTTATTTAACAATGATAAGTATTTGTAAACGTCTGAAAATAAATGATGAGTGTGATTTCACGTTTTGTAAGTAATGTTCATTGATCATAAATCATTTTGTATCCAAGCGGTTTCTCTGCAATATCATTACGACTTTTGATTTGTTGGAAAATGCAACACATCCAATAAATATCTACTATGAATTAATTTAAATTCCACGGTATTGCACTTTGTAATGACAATGACTTTAGCAGACATACAAATTTAATTAATATAACTCTGTTATAAATATTCAAAAGATTACTTAAGAGGAAACACAGGCGCCGAGAAATTTGAATAATAGGTAATTTACCAAACTGTTGCTGTCACCGACGCTGTTTCCCCCCCCCCCCTCTCCATACACCCCCCCCCCCCTCCCCACCGTGTGGGGAAACAGCGGCGTCTAAATGACGACTCCATCTCAGGCTGATAACACCTCAATAAAATCGTCAAAATCGAGGTTTTGTTATTCCCTGTTTTGTTATTCCCTATTTTTTTCTTCTAAAAACTGGACCGATCTTTAAGATTTTTGAAGTGAAACTTCTATAGCACCATAGTGATTTGAAACTCGATGAAACGAAAAAGCGAAACACAAAAAAGAGACAAACACATACATCTATAGGATTTAGCTTGCGAGAGAATGATATAGAATAATCGGTCTCTTTTTTGTGCGGTGTAGCCTCCCCACTCTTGCCTGCTTTAGTTTTCTGAAGGTTTCTCTTCTACCGTGTGTGAACTGTTGTTTTTTCTGTATTTTAGAAGAAAATATTCTATATTTATGCGTGGTTTTTTTAACATTGCCTAGTACGTAAGTTTTTAACGTTCCAGAGTGGAAGATACTCTCAGGATCGCCCTGGTGTAAGACCACCATTCAGAATTGAAAAGTTGCTTGAAATGACTTTGGCCGTGTTTGGTGACCAGATCTGAATAGCCAGGTACTTCCCACCTTCTTCTTCCCCATCTCCTTCGGAATTGGGGATGCCATAGTCTCACTGGCCCCAGACGGGAGTAGCTGGGATTCTTGTGAGGTATTCACATAAAAAATATTTAAAAAAAATGCTAGTTGGGAGAGGCTCAGCGCGTTATGCAGACTTCGTGTGGACGGAATCAATGAATCTTAGTATGGATAATCGATATTGAAAGATATTTCAAAGATGACTGAAGCCTTCTTCTTATGTCTTCTTCTTCTGACACTCTTTCCCTTTTTTACATTAACAGGAGGTCCTGAGGAAAATAATTTTTCTAAGGGCCAAGTCATTTCTGCGGATGCTGTGTGAAGTTTCTTTTTGTGGAAAAGAGGGAGTGAACCTGGGTTGTGAGGAGAGTTGTTGTAAGGGGACGAAACAGAGAAAGGCAAACCGTTCCAGAACCAAGCTGTTCAGTGCAGAAACGAAAACGACCCGTTCTCCTGTGTTGTTTGCGCGCTTTTGGCGTGTTTCCCGACTGTGCTTAATGATAATCAATGTTGCCTATTCCTCGGAGCACCTTCCGTTGAAATGCCGGCAGAACAAGGACAGCATTCCCACCCGACACCCGCTCTAAAGATTGCACAATCCGTTCGTTAAGAGCCATTAACCAGCGGCCGAGAATTTAAATTTCGTCGAACGATGATCTTGCGATAGTACCCTTGCAACGGTACAGGGCGGTTCCGATGAGAAAGTTTAATTATTCTCCATACCAGCATTTTAACGTAATAACTCAATATCGATTTTATTTCATTCCAAATTTGCTTTCATAAATACCCACATTTAAAAATGCTCAAACTCGTGATGATAAAACAGTTAAAATTATATCATTTTTGCAATTATTTTTTGATCATAAGTATTTATAATTTTTCAATAATGTCTAAGCAAAATAAGAATGCAATTTTTTTTTAAATATAACAATTTATAAGACCGTAAATAAATAGACAAACTAAAGTATTTTCGTCACAAAACAAGGGCGCGAATGGCTTTTTAAAATGATTTTATTTGAATTAAAATTAAAATTCTGCTTTCCCAAAAAAATTATTGATTTATTTTACTGCATGATTATATGATTTGAAATGTATGTTGTGTAATACAAAATTTTGCTTGGAAATTTAACAAATCTGCCAACGACCTACGGTCAAATCTTATTATTATATTGTACTAAAAATAAACATATTTTCTCAAAATTAAAAAAAGTAGCATTACTAGACAAAAGAACAGTAATGAAATCAATTTATAATTTTTTGTGGAAAAGAGTCAATACGTTTAAAATTTGATTTAAAAATGATATATTTCCTGTTTTGTCTGGTTATTCTCTCTTAAGATAATATGCCCTGATCCCGATGATAGTCAATCTCCCAGCGAAGGTTGACCAGCATCGGGATAAGGGCAATATGCACCTAAGACAATACCATGAAAAACATACATATTTACGCATCCGCCCTGATGATGGACACAGCAAGGCTGCCCGAAACACTGGCTCAAGAAAGAGGAGGAAGCGCAAAGAGCAAGACGGCTGTGAAATCTTTAATAATATTCTATTTTCAAGATGTCAGGATGCTATGAACACAGTACCTGCCTCGCAACCTAAACATATTTTATCAAGTCGATGAACCACACTCTCGACCTTCTAAGAACTGACCACGAATTACATTTAGCTGTTAGGGCATTATAGTTTATAGTATGAGTACATTCATGATACATTGTGAATACGGTGACTCGACAGTTGGTCTCCCGACAGAAGATGGCTCCCGAAATTATAATTATTACTAGCTTTTACCCGCGGCTTCGCTCGCATGTCATTAGGGGCAAATTACCGTAGTGCTTGCACATATCAATTACCCCCCCCTTACTCCCCCCTCCCACCTCCTCCCCCTCCCACCCTGTATTCCATACATTTATTCCTGGTACATTCAGTTTTCAAACAGCTCGCGTGCCACCTAAATTTCATAATGCCAGAACTCACCAGTAGTTAAAAAAATAATTATCCAATTTGGTACAGTCGTTCGGAAGTTATGCGCGTACAACATTTCGGATATTCATTTTTATTTATCTATGGATAGATAAAAATGAATAAATTAAATAAAAAAACGCAAAGAGCGGCGATTGTTGTTGATACTCGTTATTACTGCTGATAAATAAACAGAGTATTAATTAGCGACCCAGACCTATACGCTAGTCAGCCTTGATCGTATGGTATAGAAATAATTGATGGTATCGAAGTATCGACATTATGTGAAGTACTTTGACTCCATAGCTGAATGGCCAAGAAGATGAACCTGCCATACTTATGGGAAACTGCTCCTTGGACCATTCGACTACAAGTTGATCAATTGTTATAAAATGGTTCGTGTAACAATTACACGTTGTATCGTTATGAATATTTAACCATCGAACTATCGATTTAACTAAGTTAGAGGTTAACGTTAAACCGATTAAATGTTTTAAGCCTACGGAAGATAGTCACTTCAATACCAAGGTAAAGGCTTCATACACGCTGGACACGTGACTAAGGGCCTTCATTAACATGAACAAATCAAACAAATTTCACAAGGGATAACTACAGACTCGTAACAAACAGTAAAGAACGTCGTGTGATTTTTAGTGGGGGAAGTACTTGGTAGGAGGGAGATAAAGTTAGTGTGTGTAGATTATTTGTATTGTGTCAGTTAATTACGCCTATATCCTACTAATATTATAAACGCGAATGTTTGTATGGATATACGTGTGTTACTCTTTCACGCAAAAATTACTGAATGGATTTTAGTGAAACCTTACAATAATATAGCTCATGCATCAGAATAACATATAGGCTATAACTCATACATCAGAATAACATTTACGAGCTCCGGCATGATGAAAATTGTGTAAAAAAATTGCAATACGTTGCACGCGAGCTGTTTGAAAACTGAATGTACCGGGAATGAATGTATGGAATGTGGGAGCGGGGAGGGGAACTCGGGAGGGAGGTTCGCGGGACCGGGGAAGAGGGCGAGAGGAGTGGGGAGAGGGAAGGCGGAGAAGGTGGAATGGGAACGCGAGAGGGGACGGGGAACGGGACGAATGGGAAAGACGCGCAAGGAGAAACAATTTATTTAGTGCGTAGCATAGCAACGCATGCCGGGAACCAGCTAGTAATATATAATATAATAGGTACTTTTTTTTCAATTATTTCTGGCTTTCACCCTTCCAGGGTGTTCTAGGCCATCATTTAAAATTACAATTAAAAGGTGAATTTATATATTCATTTTATTTAAATGTGCTAATTTCAGAATTATATGGAAGATTAGAGTCGAGTTCAGACTTAGAAGAGATGAGATGTTGTATGGAGGGGAGGCAATTTTAGATAACGGTTGATAGAAGAGAGGATATTTATTTAGAGAGGGGCAACCAAAAAAATAATAATACTTGGTCGATGGCAAAATATAATAAACCCTCGACCTTGAGGGGCTCCTTGAACTCTGCGTAGAGGTTCTCGGACCTTCATATTGTAAGTATTCATCGGCCGCCCTCTGGGCCCTCGCCAGTGGCGGACTAAGCCCGTCAGAGGCCCGGGAGGCAAAGCTGAATGAGGCCCTTCCTAGTTTAAGAAGTTGATGTAATTTTACAAGCTTCTTTTTCAGTTCACTCGGGCCTCTGGTCCTGGGGGGCCTCCAAACGCCTCCACGTTCCCTTGATCAAGTCCTAAACAAGGCTTTAAGGCACCAGGATACAGTAAAAAAAAATTTGGTCATTTTTTAAATTTCATTTTCTGAAGAATGCATTTGTTAATAATGCTCTCACCAAATGTTTTAAGGAAACCGTTTTAAACAGTTGTATGTTGAACTATCCTTCAGCAAAACTATGAACGCGTTTTTCTCGAAACTACATTTTCAACAACATATTAGAAAAACTATACTCCGATTTACATGCTTCAAGTCTTAAACTGTTCGAAAATCCAGTCACTATGGCACCACGTACGGATTTTTTTTATAAAGGACCCCCTTCTATTTTTTTTTTTTTATATGAACGATGAAAATTTTCCATTAAAAATCGAAAATAAAATTTTTTGGTCTGCCATTTTTTCTTTTTTTTATATAAAAATTCCCCTACCTTGTGCCGTAGACACTAGATTTTCAAACAGTTTAGGATTTGGTGCATGCAAATCGGATGTACAGTTTTTTTTAATATGTTGTCAACCAGGTTGAAAAACGTGTCAAAAAGTTTCAAAAAGTGTTTCTGAAGGATAATTCAACATACAAACTGTTCCAAACGATTTCACATAAAATGTTGTATCTCTGTCAATTTTTTTAATTTCTTTTAAACATTTGGTGAGAGCATTCTTAACAAGTGCATCTTTTAGAAAACGAAATTAAGTAAATAATTTTTTTTTTAAATTAACAACGTCCTGAAAGGCTATTCCCTACAATTTATGATAAGAGATCGTTCTCCCGCGAGAAGTGCTGTCACATTTGTGATTTTTGACAACTGTTAAATGAATAAATAATCATACATACTTGCAGGAGTTCGTGTTTAAAACGACCCAAACTAAAATACGTGACAGCTCAGAGCTTTTGACATCGGCCGATAGAAAAAGCAAATAATAGCCGTAGAAAATCACACAAATCTGACAGCACTTCTCGCGGGAAAAATTGCAAAATTTAGGGAATAGCCTTTCTGGTGCCTTAAATCCTTGTTTATGATTTGATCAAGGGAACATGGAGGTGTTTGGAGGCCCCCCAGGACCAGAAGCCCGGGTCGGGCCCCCCTTCTGCCCCCCCGTTAGTCCGCCACTGGCCCTTGCAAAGATGTTTTATTTGTGATTTTTTGCTGTCTATAAATCTTCGCACTGATCTTTGGATTGCACTCACAACAAAGGAGAGAAAAATGCCTCACGTAAATAATGAATATGAGATATATCTCTCAGCTAAATGTCTTTTTCTTTAAGATTTTATAATACTTTAATGTATTTTCCCCTCTCTGTCAGTTATATTATCTTTTTACAAAAGATATATCAAATATCTAGAACGGATGTGAGCTACTTTATTTATTTTCGCTTTAAATTATAAGATATAGGCCATAAAGATTTTTGTGGTTCATGATTTTAGAGGCAACTTGGGGCAGTTGTTATTTGTGAGTAAATGAAAAACATTAAAAAATAATTTTACAATATTTATTTCAAAAATACAATTAAAATAAAAGAAAACATTGTTAAAAATGCAATTTTTCGGGTAGTAATTTTACCCTTCAAAATTTTAGCGTATTTTTCAGATGTTCAAAATATTTCCGCTTTTCAATAAAATGCAAATAAATGGAATATTTCTGAACATATCCCAAAACTAAAAACTGTTTTTGAAAGGTTCAAATTTCAAATTTTATAATTTTTTCATTTCGCTTTCAAATTTTATAATTCAAAATAAACGTATAATTTTTGAAATATAAAAATTTTGCATGCAAACATAAAAAACTTTAAAAATGGCTCATTTCACGCTTTTTCTAACTAAAATTACTAATAACAAAAAAAAAAACACATATATATTTTATGTATAAAAACACGTATATATATAAATGTATCATAAAAGTTATTATTACCTCACTTTTTTTTCTTTCCATATAAAAATAATTAATAAAAAATTCTCAAAATTTCAATTTTATTTTTCAAATTGCGATACAAAACTTTGGTTTCATAAAGGTATACATTATATTTTTTATCGTTATTTTTTAGATTACACTAAAAAGCGTGATGTTTTGCCTTTTTAACACTGTTTAGAATAAAATTCTCACTCTGATAGTAATGGAGTTACAGCGATTTATACGAGACGCATGTGTGCTGGGACAAATCTGGTCTCCTGCCATTCAAAGGGTTAATGCATAAACGACAATTTTTTGTTCCGCCGTATATAGGTAATTTGTATTTTAAATTTACACCTATCAAAATGATTTTTTTTCTTAATTTTAATTTTTTATTTTATGTTTCATATATTTTACGATAAATATAATAAAAATATTTTTTTATTGTTTTTCATTTACTCACATATAAGTTGTCTCTAAAATATTGAAACACTAAAATCTTTAATGGCCTATATTTTATAATTTAAAACAAAAATAAATAAAGTAGCTCATATCCGTACAAGATATTTAATATACATTTTGATTACAAAAATAATTTTTCAGTTTTGTTGGGTATTTTGATCTTAAATCCAAATTTAAGATTTGTATGAAACGGGCCTAAAAGGGCCGCGCAAACGTTCCACTTAAAGGATGCCCCCTTACATGCTGCACTTCCATTCGAAGCTTTACGAGACGCAATTGCGTATATTTGCAAATTCCACCTCGGAACAGGCTCAGCCTAAGGAGGTGGTATATACCGAATATATAATTTAAAGTTTATTGTAATATTATCCTGGTTAATAAATAATAATAATAAAAAGAATATTACATTTGTATTTTCAAATTTAATTTAATTTTTTTACATAAGCTCCACACAGGAGGCCCTGAGGAAAATAATATCCCTCAGGAGGCCTTTGCGGATCCTGGAGGGTTCTTCTAAGGAAAAGAAAGAGAAGAAGATCTGGGAAGGAAAAAGGTATAAAAGGTGGGTAGAAATTTGGGGGTCAGTGTCCAGTATCTAGGAGTGACGGACGTTGAATTCATCCCTCCCGCTGCGGTATAAGGCGGGTCGAGAGAATTCTGCTGAAGAGACAAAAAGTTTCTTCCTCAACCAGTCTCACTGCAGTAGGTGTACAGATGCACCTGCCGCCAAAACCTAGACAATCCTCACCTCCATAAACCTGGTAACTCTTGCTAAGTCACTAAATATAGTTAACCATTTGAGTGACCTGTGGCAGAGGTGTTTATTTATGCTATGAACGGTTCCCGGGGCAGCGGTACCCTCACCATCCTCCGTTACCTCTTACCGTTGGTTAAACATTGTATACTTTGTCAGATATTAAACATTGTTAATTATTTCCCCACTTTGGAAAATTAACAGCAGGAACACGGTCGTTATTGAATGATTGGAAAACGATAGGTTAATTGAAAAATGATTGGCTAATTCAAACGGTTTTTTGTTAGTGTTCGGTTTTCTCCGCTAGTTTGGGTTTGGTTGGTCTTTTATTCATTGTTTTATTTTCCGACATCTTCACTTTGCTATAGCATCATCTTTTTTTTTCCTTTCCCCCTCACTAATAAATAGTTTATTTGATTTAAATTTTACACAACTGTTAAGAGGGAATAATCAGACACAACCGGAGATGCAAAAACATAAACGATTTCGAAAGGTTGTTATTTTATCATGTAAAGTTTTGTTTTAAATTTTGAAAAAATATATATAAATTCATTGTAATTAGTTCATTTTTCACAGGAGCCGCGCGATGCGGTCATTTATGGAATAAATCCATGAAACTATAATATCCATGCTCTTGGAATAAATCGAACGACTTTTTAAGGTTATGTGCAATGAGCGAGCTTAAATAATCACGAGTTTAAAATATTATTATACCTAAATATAATATAATATATTTGATAATAAAATTATAATATAATAACAAATATTAATATAATTATTCTGTTAAAATCGAGACACGCCTTGAATATTATCCGCGCGGGAAGAGGGTAATTAATATGTTTTTGTACATTTTACACAAGAGCGATTTTACACAAAAACGGCAAATTTCATAAACAGCCATATATTTATGGCTTTTTGGTCTTGGCGGGACCGGAATATATTTCACATCAGAACTCGACGTTTTTTTGACGTCTACGTAATTATTTACGCACTGAAAATTCTTAAATGGTAACTATAGCTATAGGTCCTGCAATAATCGATATTAGTCGGAAATCTTTCCTGATAAATAAATATCTATTAAAATATCTGTGTTTTATCCCTCATGTAGCATCTCTTCTTCATTGGAACGCATTTTAACATTTATGTGAACGCTAAACGTCAACCGTCAAGTGTTCAGTGCGTACGCGTGGACTAGTCTTGGTAGCTGCATAACATAACCAACTATATAACGGTTATTTAAAAATACCCACAACTACGCTAGCGGCAGCTCGGGTATTTGGTTATTTGGTTGTGGCGGTTGTGGGGGTTGTTGGTTGTTGGCGGTTGGTCAAAAACTACCTGATACCCAATACCCATTCCCACCACTGAAAAAACCAAAACCTACACAACCATGATAACCACCGATAACTAGAAAACTAGATAACTATCACAACCTCATACGTCATACATAACCAGTAGTTGGCAACTGGCAACTGGCACCCTAAGCCATCAGTTGTAGCTTCACGAGCCGGCGTGGCGTACGGAGCTATATTCTTGTAATATTATACTGAATTTCTTTCGAAAAATCTTACGATTGCGGAATTTTTTAGAAGTAAAAAATAGAGTTTAATTATTTTAGTTTATTGCTTCGCTTAGAATATTATTAGTATATTTAGGTATTTTTACATAAGTGTAAAAGTTTAAAACATTTTGTTTATAATTTGTGAAAGTTTTGTTAAAAAATTGTGACATTGTAAATATTGCAGGCAATATTTGGGCCGATTTGACAAACATAACGTGGATAAAAAAGCGCCGTGTAAATTGTGTAAACTTGTGATAAAAATTCAACGGGAAATTAAACTTCCCATCTAAAAACAACACATATTTCTGCATTTGCTGAATTAAATGCGTTTTCACCAACTGAAATCAAAAGTGCTACAGTGCCGAACGCCATTATTAAAGCGCCCAAAGCGTTTCACTTTATGATGCTCCATCTACTTCATCAGGACCACCAAAACCCAAAGGTAAATGGATGCATATAAACCAAAAAAGAAGAACGCACAGCAAAAGGGAATAATCGACATGGGTTTGCTCACCGATAGTTTCCAGCCTTTTTGCTTGGTGGAAGAAAGTGTGTTTATTGTCGGAATTTCCCATCCTAATTGCTAAAGTATTTTAATTCCTCGATTTCCAGTAATTTGATAATTACTCTGGCCGGAATATTGTTCATAATAATAACTTTTTGCCAAAATATTAACAATCTATTTACTTGTTGCGCTTGGGAAATAACGTACATAAATATAATATTGTTTTGTAAAAATATTTGTAGTTGATATATGCAGGTTTGTTAATAATATATTATATCTGTTTATCGACAGCGCCATACGGGTCACATGTTTTGTCTTTATTTTTCTTTGGTGAGGTGGAACGGTAATATTAGATAGTTCGCACAGCGTTTTCCCTTTTCGTGGGTCAAAAACTCACCCGATACCCAATACCCACGGACAAAACCAAATACCTCCATAACTCCATTACCATGATAACTACTGATAACTAATACCTAGACAACTAGCGAGCATCAACTGTAACCGGCAATAACTGAGATAACCAAATAACCGTTTTATAACCAGTTATCTACATACTAATAACCAGTTGGTTATGTTATTGAATTTCTGGCCAGTTACCCAAGACTAGCGTGGACAGGTCCTTACCACAGACCGCTAGCCAAACTGTGTGTGACCGCGCGAACTTCGCACCAATCTTTCAAACCATGTTTCAACAAACGGAGGAGACAGAACAAAAAATGTTTATAGTGACATTCAAGCGCACGCTCATGTCCATGCTGGAGTCACAGCTTTGTACATTGAAATCAAATATACGCTCAGTTGTTATTTTAAAAAAAACTCTGATCTACGTTTATTACAATTGTTTATTATACTGATGAGTTATTTAAAGTATTTAAATGTATATTTTTTTCACCACCACGTATATTTCGCTTCCAATATTATTCGTGTTATTATTCCGTTAATAAGTGGTTAGTTAGATTTTCATGTGCCCTCGTTACAATCGTGTCTAATAAGATAATGAGTAACTATTAACTTAAATGCTCTAGTATACTTTCCCGGTGCATGTTACAGTAGCTGGATTTTTTTTCAGTTAGGCATGTAATTAAATTCATATTTATGATGCTTTATCTATCTGCGCATCGCATATGCAAGTAGGGCAGATGCATTTTCATAGCAGATTCGTATTTCCTCAATAGTCTCTGGTAAATACTAGAGGACCTTGTCAATTGACGGATTTGTCTATGCTTTGTGCAAAAATCGGTAACTGATCTACAATCGTAACTAATGCACAAATCGGTAACTAATGCACAAATCGGTAATTAATGCACCAATTATAACTAATGTACAAATCGGTAACTAATGCACAATTCAGTAACACGTTGGTAACAAGCAAAAATGATGCTTGTAATAAATAATCTGTAGCCGCCGCTACCCGAATTTCTACCGATTTCTTACATATCTCCCAAACATTTGAAGTTTTTAAGCTCCTAAAAAAATATATGTTATTTTTGAAGATTATCTAGACGTGTTCCACGCCGAAACACAAATTATATGAAATTTCCTCGATAGAAAAAAAACGCAAAGTACGCTCCGAAAATTATTACAAACACATTCATTTCACTTATTTTGGAAGTTACATGAAAGAAAAAATTCATAGTGTTTCTTTAAAGCTATTAAGCTATTTTAGATGTTTCCCACTAGATTTTTGCTCCATTTTAAACGAGTGGTGTTTTTTTTATTTTTTGTATTTATTTATTTGTTTATTTATTTATATACATACATATTTCAAAACGAAACAATACAAAATGGTGATTTGTCTATCCAACTGGGAAGGATTCCCGTTTCAGGACAGGCAAATTTCATATTTAGTTCATAATATTCTTAACAGATGAAAGGTTCCATTAAAGATAACACAAGAAATGAGATTCTGTCCAAATAACTATTGAGAACATTAATAATTGCATTCTGAGTGTAAAGAGTATAGATTCTTTATGTCCTTGAAAGAATCGCAAAAATGCGATTTCAAAAATGAATCTCCGAAATGAAATCAAGGCGCAACGGATTACGGAATGCAAACTAGACCTGATTGTGGCAATCCCGAAAATCCCGAGATTAGCCAAAGTGCAGTCCCGGTATTTTCGGGATCGAAAATGGGCCGGGATCCCGGGATTGTTTTCTCTAGGCAGCACTGACTGCAATTTCTCGATTGCGCGCCCAGTTCTGCTTGGTGATTGACCTTTTGATTTCTAGAGTCGTAAGGTTTGAGAAGCACTTCGGATTGGAACTCTATGAATTAATTATTGAATTGCATGATATAAGAGGTCATACATAACACAGAAAAAAATGCGGCTGTCTACTAGTAACTGGAATCGTAGTAACAAAATGTGGGATCGTTTCTAATGTTTTATTCAGGTATATATGAATATAATTAATTACAATAACGTTATTACTTAAAGGTCAAAAAATCAGTTAGATTCCTGAGAAATCTTGTGTTTCTATAACTAAACAATAATTGTAGAATTACCGGTGATAAATGTAACTTTAGCAGTAGTTGGAAAGACGAAAGGCGTAACTTGTTTTTTGTAAAGATTAACAGGTTGTGTAAATATGTTTATTGCTGATTCTTCAACAATTTAAATTAAATAAAGAAATGTTTTTATTAAGCGGAACGTTTGCGCAGCCCTTTCCGGCCAGTTTCATACAAATCTTAAATTTGAATATGAGATCAAAATACCCAACCAAACCGAAAAATTATTTTTGTAATCAAAAGGTGTATCAAATATCTACTACGGATGTGAGCTACTTTATTTACTTTTGCTTTAAATTATAAGATATAGGCTATTAAAGATTTTAGTGTTTCATGATTTTAGAGGCAACTTGGGCAATTATTTGTGAGTAAATGAAAAACAATAAAAAAATCATTTTACCGCAAAAACATTTTTCAAAGATACTTCAGATGTCATACCATAACATGTATATAAAAAAATAATTATTCATATCTCCAAAAAAAAATCATGAAACTATGCCTTTTTTTCGCCATTAAAACCTTAACCCCCCCCCCCCCCCCCCACCCTCTCCTTATACACTAAAAACGCTGTACATAACACTAGTCCGAAGCATTCTTGAATATAATTCCTCTCTCTGGTCGCCTTTATACAATATAAAATTGAAAGAGTACAGCATATAAATTATAGATTACATATTCCAATAGAAAATTTAAATTATAATTATTTAATGCAATTATTTAAACTACCTGAATTATCACAGCGAAGAAAAGTCTGTGATGTTTTATTATTACTTAAAATCATCAACTGATATTTGGATAGCCCTGAACTAGTGAATATGATAAATTATCAAGTACCCAATGATTACAACACTAGACTCCATAATAATAATTGGACAATTTGTAGAGCGCCGTTTTTTGTGAAAAATTTAATATAGTTGCTTCTCGCACTAATTTTATGTTCAACTTTTGTCTTCAGAGATAACATCGTGTGGGGAATGAAATTTGATCTGTTGACATATTTTTTTTTATAAAAACATCGCTTCCTTTAAAAAACGTCTATGTTTGCAGATGTTATGCAACAATCCTTAAATATCAAATTGTTAACAGTAACAAATTCACTAAACACTGCTCTATAACAACTTTATTTATTTATTTAAGGAACATAAACAGTCTTAGTATATAATAAACATAAGAGGATGATAAAAAAACAGACCAATTATTAATGTTCAAGAATAAGTATTTAGAAACAAGACTAACTGAAAGTAAACTAGAATATTTAAGAAAAATTAAAAAAAAAACAGAACTAAGCAGCAATTAAAAAAATAATAATAGTACAAATCTGAATTCAACAAATGATAAACCAATACACAACAATAAAATAAGTGTGATTATAACTGAAATAGACTGCAAAATAGATATTTGGTTTGGGAAGGGTAAGGGGAGGAGAGGGATAAGGGAAAGTTAAGGGAAAGTTGCCATGCAAGTAATATAAAAATATTAGATACAATTAATTTAATCGTCATGAATATGTGTTATTCGCACCTAGAATTTTATACAATGAAGTTCTGTAGCGACAGTAACTAGCAGTAAATACGTCAGCAGGTGTGTCTATATTTGCAATTTTATTGTTATAGTAGTTACATGTCCTTTGCATAAATTCATTTTGATTGGAATTGGTGTTGCATCTATCAATATAGAAAAGGGTATTATGTCTACTATATCGAATCGACGTGTGGAAATTTATTTTGTTTAGCAACTCCGGGCAGTCAACTTTTGAGTTAATTTGTACAGGAGCATCTGATCAGCGACAAACCTCCCGTTGAGTAGTTTCGTGATTCGAAAATGTTTCTGGATTTCGTCGTAAGAATTGTATATGTTGAATGATTTAAAATTGAGGAATTTGAGAAATCGCTCCTGAACTCTTTCTAACCTGTTAACATAAACAATATAGCGCGGGTTCCAAACCTGTGAACAGTATTCCAGGTGAGGACGAACATGTGAATTGTAGAGAATCAGATAAGTCTTAGTGTTATTGAAAAATTTGCATGTTCTCAGTACAAAACCTAGACTTTTTGTTGTTTTGGTGACATGTTATCAAAGTGTTTTTCAAATTAAATTAGTTCAAAATAACACCGAGGTCACGTATATAATCTTTATTTGTTAACTGCGATCTGAAAATGGTGTAATTTAATTTAATTTAAATTAATTTAACTTTAATATGTAATTGTTGTGTACCTTTTTATCTTTTGTACTATATACTTGTTATGATGCTCCTGTACAACTTATCAATGTTACATGTAAAAGCCATCAAGGCGTAAAAATAAATTACTTTTACACCATTTTTACTCAGTTCCTTGTAGAGCGGAAATCAATAATGAACAAGGTCTTGATAGGTAGATATATCTTATTATAATAGTTGCAATTTGCAATTATACAATGTTTAATTCATTTTGACAATATTATGTGAAGAGACTGGCACTCAGTAATATTATATTTATGAGTACCAGAAGTTCAAGTGTTACAGAGTGTCTTAGTGTTAATTACAACTAACAGACGACCCGGAAAACCTACTTTTGGAATGACGAAGAATTTTTCAGAGGCGCTACAGGCGTTTTAATCCACGGCCTCCCAGAAATTTAGTTAAAAGAAGGCTATTATAACGTACCTGAAACATAAATTCAGCAAATATGTTAAACTACAACACACTTTTAAACGATATGAATATGCTTAAATTGTCAGATAGAAGAATTTTCACTGACTTGGTATTTTTATATAAAATTCTAAATGATTTAGTTGATAGTCCGGTATTACTTGAATTGATAAGCTTCCGAATTGCACTTCGTAATACTAGAAGTCAGGATTTATTTCAGTGCAGAAATTCTGGGACTAACTACCATATGTATTCCTCTTTGCCCAGAATACTAATGGAGGGAAACAATTATACCAAGTCAGTGGACATCTTCAATTTATCTTTGAATAAATTTAAAATATTGTTATTGAGGCAGTTCAGTTATGTACAATAAAATGTTTTTTCTATGCTATATATGTAGAAGCCCCGAAAAAGGGCGTTTATTTATAAATAAATAAATAAATAACAATCAATGTTACCAAAATACTATTTATAAGACTACGCTCAGTCAATTACGTAATCAATATTATTATTTTTGTCTTACTCCGCTTACTGGTTAATACGCAATATTTCTTATTCAAACAGTTAGATTTAGGCAACGTTTCGGACAGCGTTACAGTGTCCATCATCAGGGCAGATGAGTGACTCATCTGCCCTGATGATGGACACTGTAACGCTGTCCGAAACGTTGGCTAAAGAAGGAGGTAGCAAAACACGGCATAACACCCCAAAAACAATAACAAAAATACTTTTTGGCCGTGAAAACCTAAAAAACATACCAGTTAGATTTAGGTTTATTATCACGAAAAGTGAGTATTTACGTCGGGGGAGACGAAAAAATATGCATGTTACATTTAAATTTTGTTGAAATTATTTCGCTCGCGCGGGACACGCCATTTTTATTTTCATTCTTTTTTGGTTTACATTTCATAGACAATCAATCAATGCTGCCAAACACAGAAAAAATATTATTGCCATATAAAACAATACTTTAGTCGGGTTATGAAGTGAATGCATTATTGTTAAGTTTGAAGCCGTATTTTTAACAGAAGAACTTTGCGGCAGGTTTTATAGTGGTAGATACTGTCAGTATCACTCTAGTGAAAGACCACCATTCAGAATTGAAACGTAACTTGAAATGGATTAAGCCATTTTTAGTGACCAGTTCTGAATATCCAGGTGCTTCCCCACATTCCTCTTCCCCATCCAGTTCCCCTCCCCACTATCTTTAGATACACAACAATTGGGGATGTCATAGTCTCACTGTTTCCAGACGGTTGAGAGCAGCTGGGACTCTTGAGCAAAAATTACAAATGATTCCCGGGACGGCGGTACTTTTAACCGGTTTCCAAATTGAAGTTATTTCTTTTAACGTTTTTTAAAATCAATTTAACTAACATTTGAGACAAAATATAATATGTTTAAGCCGCCGCTATCCGAATTTCTACCAATTTCTTACATATCTCCCTTAAACGTTTGAAGTTTCTAAGCTCTTAAAAAAATATGTTATTTTAATATGATAATATCTAGATACGTTCCACGCCGAAACGTAAATTATATGAAATTCCCTCGATAGAATAAAATCGCAAAGTATGCTCCGAAAATTATTAAAAACAAGTCTATTTCTATTATTTTACATGTTATATTTGTGAAAAAATTCACAATCCATACTTATATTATAAATGCGAAACTGCTCGAGTTTGTTGGCTACGCTTTCACGCATTAACCAATAAAAAGACGTTAAAAATTCTTTCACCAATAGAAAGCTAAATTATATGCGAATACTACAGGCTGTATATGATGGTAAGCTCTGGCGTTATGAAATTATAAATATTAATATATTTTATTTATTATACCTTTTCTGTCGCTAACAAAAGCGAGTTTTTGCTAACGCCAGAAAAAAAATCGTTTCCATGGAAACGATGTTGATATATTTGTGGGCTCTATGCTGGTAGGTACTCAGACCCCTACCTACTGGTCGGCTTCTGCTCCAGAAAATTCAAATCAAATATTAGAATATGTTTTGGTTTTTTTTGGACAAGCTTATGTTTTGGAATAAATGTCAAATGAGAGTTCCTACACTTAAAAATAATTCGTAACGATTATAAAGACTGTATAATAAATAGTGTATTTTTTATTATATTATATAGGGGGTGGAGGTGGTGGAGAGGGGGATAATTGATAAGTGCAAACGCTAATACCGTAATACCATGCAAGCGAAGCCGTGGGGAAGAGCTAGTGTTTCTTTAAATGATACTTAAGATGCCTTCCACGAGATTTTTGCTCTATTTTAAACGAGTCATGTTTTATTAAGCATTTTCACAATTTTCGCTTCAATTTTATCATTTAAAATATTAGCGCGCTCTGTCCAACATTCGTAATTACGTATCTCTCCATCTCGTCGAATGCGCCGTCAATGGCAAATGTATTGAACGTCTCATTAATTAAATCAGGTAAAACCTCGAATAAATTTACATACCTACTTAGAACATTGTGTCATCTTCTCTTGGTGTGTTTTACAAGTTTCTGGTAATTTACAGAATACGTTTTATCAGTTAGAAACAGGATGTCGGTTCCGAAATCAGAATAAGGGTTTTTCCGGAATAGCCTTCTCAAACTTTTTTTGGTCATCATTTTTTAAGTGAAAACTTCTTTAACACCGTTGTAATTTGAAACTCGATGAAACGGAAACGAGCGACACTAAAAAGCGAAACAAACACATACATCTATATGATTTAGCCAGCGAGAGCATGAGATATAAATAAAATATTTTATATTTTGGTAGAAAGCAGTCACTTTGTGGTTTGACATAATATTAATTGAAATGAAGCAATAACTTTGTTTGTAACCACGATTTTTTTTAAATTCAATATCGACCGGTTTCGCTTAACACAAGCATCTTCAGGTTATAAAATTGAACTGATCATTGCACTCAGTTTACTTCTTCAAACACAGCCAACTTATTTTGTGGCACCACTTTAATTCAAAATTAATAGATAGGAGGTAGCACAACACGGCATAACACCCCAAAAACAAATAACGAAAATAGATACTTAGTTTTTACCACTTTTATTGTTTACAAAACCAACATGTTTCGTGAGCTAAGCTCACTTCATCAGGGTTTAATAACTAGTTAGTGTTAGTAAACCCTGAAGAAGTGAGCTTAGCTCACGAAATAGTGTTAGTAAACCCTGAAGAAGTGAGCTTAGCTCACGAAATAGTGTTAGTAAACCCTGAAGAAGTGAGCTTAGCTCACGAAATAGTGTTAGTAAACCCTGAAGAAGTGAGCTTAGCTCACGAAACATGTTGGTTTTGTAAACAATAAAAGTGGTGAAAACTAAGTATCTTATTAATTTTGAATACTCAGTTTAATTTTATACCCTGAAGATGCTTGTGTTAAGCAAAACCGGTCGGTATTAAAAAAAAAAAAATCGTGGTTACAAACAAATTTATTGTTTCATTTCAATTAATAAAATATTTATTTAAATCACGGGTACTCGTCTACAATATATTACGATAAATCCTTAGTCCCACGCAGGTCTCTCACTATCTAAATACATGGGCGTAGCCAGGTTTTGGTTTAGAATGGGGCAAAAAATAAAAATCTAGAGTAGGTAGTAGTAGGCTTCTACAACATGTTCGTGCTTTAGGCTTTATGAATACAAATAATGTGAACGGAAGAAGGAAAAACCAACCTACACAGTGCTACAAATTTGAAAACGTAACTCGGTCGACAATCCCAGAGGTCATGCATCGGCCAGCCAGGGTGGGGCAAACACCCCACTTTGCCCCACCGTGTCTACGCCCACGTCCAGATAGCATTTAGTTCGGGTTTGAATCTTGCAATTATACATAAACTTAGCAGCTAAAATTAAGATAATGTTGATAGTTCTAAGTATGATGTTGTTAAATATGACCGAATCGGATAGGGACACATTCGCTCAGTTGGTAGAGCTCCGCCCCAGCAAGGCGTAAGTCCTGGGTTTGAGTCCTAGATGTGACGGTATATTTTTCTGATTTTTCTGTTTACAGATTTTCGATTGAGTTTCGTTTATATTGTCTTCATTTTATTAAAATATCACAATTTTGAGATTTTACTCATTAAATTAAGTTATAATGTAATAAAAAGTGTTATATATTACCATTTTCCCCTGCCACCTATATTTAAAGTCCGACAACCTTATCCAAGATCTTCACCATTGGCTTGCTACTTTAAACGTCGATTTCAATAATCACCACACATGATCAAAATTTTCACCTGCGGCGCCTACCTACTTATTTCAGAAGTACGAAGAACTAAGAACTTGTAGATTTCATACCTCGAAAATATAACAAATTTATTTGCACCAGCTCTTTCATCAAATTGATGCCAATAATAAGTTGTGGGTTGTGGGAAGTAGAGGTCCTAAAAAAACTTTCTAATTTATTCTCAACCTCCCCCCCTTTTTTGTGGGTAGGAATCCGGGGGACAGTGTGTCCAGGAGTGATGGACGTACAACTCCATCCCTCCCACCGCGGTGCAAGGCGATGTTCCGAGAGTGTTCTGCAGGAGAGGTCAAAAGGTCTCCCTTAACTGGCCTCTCCCGATCTGGATTACCTTGCAACAGGTAGGCAAAGTTCACCCCATGAACCCAGGCACCCCTGTTAAGTCACCAAACGCAGCGAACCACCACAAACTTTCTAATTAATTCTCAACCTCCCCCCTTTTTCGTGGGTAGGAATCCGGGGGATAGTGTGTCCAGGAGTGTCTCCATCCCTCCCACTGCCGTGCAAGAGTGAGTGTTCTGCAGGAGAGGTCAAAAGGTCTCCCTTAACTAGCCTCTCCCGATCCGGCCTACCATGCGACAGGTAGGCAAAGCTCACCCCATGAACCCAGGCACCCCTGTTAAGTCACCAAACGTAGCGAACCACTTGGGGTGACCTATGACGGAGGTACTATCCAAAAAATGGTTCCCGGGCGGCGGTACCTATCCACCATGGATCATAGAATATCAATCAATCTACGTCAATGTAGAATATCGATCGTCCAGTTGATTAGTCAGACATCTTCAAATTATGCGTTTTTAGAAAAATGACGAAAGCAATATTCGAATTCTTACACGAATCAAATATTGCTTACACATGTCTGTGCTATTTATGTTAAATATACTATAAAATAACATCAGGAGGCATAACCCTCCGGTATTTAATATGAAATTGAAATTTCCAACTAGTGATCCGAAAAACATGAACATTTTGTTTATTTTACTACAAGTTTTTCTGCATTGCAATTGATTTGGTGGTGTTTTGTGAGGAACTGTGGTGACCGGACAGCTCGGAATGAAACCAATTCAGAACCATCTCAGATAAGGCATTTAGAGTGATAAAAAAATTTATAAAAAAAATTGGTTAAATAGGTTACGTTAGGTTAGGGTTATCGGCTAATTTGAAATTATTTTTTCATAGCTTTTAACGACTTTTCAAGGAGGTGTTGAGTTGACTTTATTCTCAGTTGGCATGGAACCGAATATTCTACCAGATAGAGGGTACACTTTTCCAACTGCATACTGAAAACAAATTTTGATTTTTCGGAGATGTCTGACTAATCAACTGAACGATCGATATATCAGGTGAGAAACCAGCTTTACTGTGTTAATAAAATCAGTAAACAATGTGAAATTTACAAAACGAACCGTTTTTTCTCAGCTAATTATAAATACAATACATTAATTTACACTTTACATTGACAGAAAATTTATTCAAATACATTTTATAATAATCTTCCTTGAATAATTTTACATGAAGATGTGAGGCTTCCAAATGTATGTTTTACTAGTAAAAATAACACTAACAAAATATTTTTGTTGATTTGGTTTTTTGGCGAATTCCGCATAACAACGGCTTTAAGCCAGTGGTATGCCAGCCTATGGTATCCCCGATCGTGGTACATTACAAGGATATTACATACACCGTCTCATACATAAATTTTATTTATAATACAAGCTTTTTATATAAACAGTTAAAAAAGGAGAGAATAATATAATTAGCAGATTAACCAAAAAAAAATCCCACATATTTTATTTATTTTTATTTTATTTATCAAAAGTATACAATACAGAATATAGTATATTATATAAAGCATTGTACTCCCAGGAGTTAATAAACTCATTGCGGGAATGGTACGCATTACATGAAACATATAGCTGTATGTATTAAATGGACATATGATGGGGACATACACAACATTATTATTTCAGATAGTCATTAATAAGATGAAGTTTGAGCATGTTAGTTTGGGTCTTTTTACATTGACTTGCACGTTTGATCTCGTTGGGTAGTTGATTATATTTTGTGTGAGCTATGTATTCTAGGGATCTTAGTCCATATTTTGTTGATTTGATTTTTGATATTAGAAGTTTGTTGTGATTTCTTGTGTTGTGTTGGTGTACGTCGCAATTGTAATAGAGTGTAGTGTTGGAATGTGCCGAGTGTTGAATTACTTGTAATATAGTTTTAGTTATTTCAAAAGTGGGAATGGTATTAAAAGGAAGTATTTGGGTGTTTCTGTAGATATCTTTGACATGTGTGTCCCAAGGTAGACTGAAAATATTTCGCAGGGCTCTATTTTGAACGACTTGGACTTCTGAAATCATTTTTTTTGTAGCAAATCCCCAAATTCCGGCGAGATATATTAGATGTGAGTGAATCATAGCATGGTAAATCGATTTTAATAGAGAGGGAGGAAGTAACCCGCGAAGTCTATATAAAACACCAGTTATAGGAGTAATTTTGGATAGAACATGTTTAAATTGGTGATTCCATGTGAGTTGTGAATCAATGAAAAGGCCAAGATATTTTGTAACATCAGCCCTTTCAAGGCGGTTATTATCAAGACTTATATTAAGACTTACATTTTTTTTATTAGCAAACAGTATGTAATGTGTTTTTTATGTTTAGCATAAGCATCACTAGTTCGTGGGTATACTTAAGTGTTTTTACAGTTTTTTGTTTGACAGTTAAAATTTTACTCATAAACATACGTTATTTTTGTAGAAGGTTAAAAAATAAAATTAAATACATAAAAAATAAATTCAGTGTTTACTGAAATATAATTCAAAGGACGTTCGTGAAGATTAATAAACATTTGTTAAGTTACAGCTTGTTACAGCAAGTAAATGGTTACAGCAAGTATTTGGTTTACTTAATTATGCCATGCCTTCCTCGGGTGTCCTTGACATCCTCTACCTTTCACATTCGCGTCGTATATTTTCCTTATACTCCTTTCTTCGTTCATTCGCTTCTCATGCCCAAATCATCTAAGCGTACATCGAAATAATGAACCACTGTTACATATATCTCTTCTGTTCTGTAAGTAGATGTATTTGGACATTTTTAACGTTCAGCCATCAGATTTCCAGTAAAATCCATTTCGAAAGAATGAACTACTGTTATATATATCCATTCTGTTCTGTGAGTAGATGTATTTGGACATTTTTAACGTTAGCCATCAGATTTCCAGTAAAATCCACTTTTTCTCACCTTTTCTCAACTCGGTGCAATTTAAATGGATCCATAGAATTCCTACTAAATAGCACATATACTAAATAGCATTTGAAGGCTGTCGATATAGGTATTATATTGCATTTTTTATGGGTCTATACTGGGAGTTATACTAAAGATCACTTTAAATGGGTCCATATACTAAATAAAATGGATCGATATACTAAATAGCTCTTTAAATGGGACCACATACTAAGTAACACTTGAAGGCTGTAGATATATGTAGGTACTAAATAGCATTTTTGATAGGTCTATACTGGGAGTTATACGAAAGATCACTTTGAATGGGTCAATATCAATATGTCTATGGTCAATATACTAAATAAAATGGATCGATATACTAAATAGCTCTTTAAATGGGACCACATCCTAAATAGCACTTGAAGGCTGTCGATATGTGTAGGTACTAAATAGCATTTTTGATAGGTCTATACTGGGAGTTACACTAAAGATCACTTTAAATGGGTCCATATACTAAATAAAATGGATCGATATACTAAATAGCTCTTTAAATGGGACCACATCCTAAATAGCACTTGGAGGCTGTCGATATTTATTTTTTATTTTTATTTATTAGTTTTATTTTAGTAAATTGTACATTTAAGTTTACAATTTCCTAATTAATTATATCATTTCATATTTCAAACTATATTTTTTTCATGTTTTATGTATCTCCTACAATACGTTTTGAACTTTTCAATTGGTGCGGCCTTTAAAGTTTCTGGTAGAGTGTTGTATAGTAAACTATTCTGCGTATTCGTTTTGTCCTTTTTTTGTAGCCTGATTTCCTTGCAAGTCCTTGTGTTATGTCCGTGAATGTCCTTGTTGTATATAATTTTGTTTAAGAAGTATTTTGGTAACATGTTAGTTACCAAAGTAGTTACCATAGTTAGTCTGTTTCACGGTTAGCCAATTTAGTTCCTTCAACATTTTATTTACTTTTGAGAATCTATTTCGCCGAAGTATTATTCTCATTGCCCTGTTTTGGAGAATTTGAAACTTATTTTGTTCTCGTTCATTACACAGGAAAAGGATAGTTGAGCAGTAGTTAAAGTGTGGAGCAATAATTGAATTATAAATAGTGACTGCAGTTTTTCTAGAAAGTTTTTGCCGAATTCTTCCCAAAAAAGTGACTTTTTTTCCTTTTTTTATGTGTAGGTACTAATAGCATTTTTGATCGGTCTATACTGGGAGTTATACTAAAGATCACTTTAAATGGGTCCATATACTAAATAAAATGGATCGATATACTAAATAGCTCTTTAAATAGGTCCAAATATTAAATAGCACTTTAAATGGGCCCTTATACTAAACAGCACTTTAAATGGGCTTATGTACTTAATAAAAAGCACTTTAAATAGGTCGAAATACTAAATAGTACTTTATATGGGTTAATATACTAAATAGCACTTTAAAAAAGCGTTTTTCCAAGTATCCATGAAAACATCAAAACTGTTTACGTCCACAGACAACTTTAATAATAATTTAACTACATAATAAAGTATAATAATAATAAAGCAAATGAAACCGGGCATTACTCCAATAGTGAAGTGAAGTACCTGGTTATTCAGATCTGGTCACCAAACACCGCCAAGGACATTTCAAGCAACGTTTCTACTCTAAATTGTGCCCTTTCACCAGGTCGATACTTAAAATATCTCCACTAAGGAACATGCCTAGGTACCTGCTTTACTATTATGTATATATTATTTTATTGTAAAACGTGAAAAATCACGTATAATAATAATAAAGCAAACTGTTGATGTTAGTGTCGCTGTTAACCCCCCTCCCCCCCTCAACAAGAAATCTGAGCGAAAAGGACAACTGCATCTCAGGCTGATAATTTTACAAATAAAAAGCAATTTTTGTTTATTTTTTGTTTGTTCGTATGTTATGCGCTGCCATACCGTTCATCCGATGCCATAAAACTTAGGTGATTTGTTGTGCGCAGGCTCGCGAAGGTTATAGGCTATATAAAATGGTAAGTTCTGGAGATATGGAATTTGTATAAATGAAAATGAGGGTATTTTATATATTTTAGCGGTAGGGTTCATGTTCTACCGGTATTTCATGTTCTACCGGTATTTCAATGGTATTTCATTAAATTTCGGAAGATGCTCCGAGGAACTAGCGTCATTGATCCCTTCGGCATCGGTGCATAGTCGGGAGACACGTCAGACGCGCGCCCAACATATGTACACGGTTGACATTTGTCACATGAGAACGGGTCGTTTTTTCGACTCGTTCTTGAGTTCAACAGCTCGGCTATGGAACGATTTGCCGGCTTCTGTGTTTCCTCCCTCCTACAACATGGGTCTCTTCAAGACCAATGTTCATTCCTTCCTCTCCTCAAAAAGACCCTCCACACAGCATCCCAGATGACATAGGCCCTGAGGGAAGTTATTTTCCTCAGGGTCACCTGTGTGGAGTTAATGTAAAAAAAAGGGAGTGAAGGCGTGAGGGGAAGGGTGATGAAGGAGGTGGGGTTCGCGGGAGGGACGACGAGGGAGGGGAAGGCGTGGAAAGTGGAAGGGGACCGCGGGGGGAAGGGGACGCGGGAGGGGAACGGGGACGCATGGGAAAGGAAATCCAGGGGGAAACAATTTATTTCTGTGCATTGCAACGCATGCCGGGTACTAGTTAGTACCTTAATAAAATCGAGGTTTTGTATTCCCGCCTTTTTACCTTAAAAACTGGACCGATTCTGATCGGCTGTTGAAGGCGTTCAAACCAGGCAATTTTAACGCTTTTTGAAGGGTCGACTCTTATAAGAGGTAACTTATTAAAAAAAGCAAAAAGTGCGACACTCTAGTGGACGATATCTATATAATATTAAAAAATATTTTATTAGTGTCAAAATCCAGAGAGGAAATTGGGGGAATACATTTATGCGGATAAAACGTGGCCCGGTCTTCTCTTAAATTCATTTCATTTATAAAAAAAATATTTTTTATTAAGCCACATCTTAGAAATCACAGTTGGAGGAAAAAAATAAAACATTTATTTGTACAAGGTGAATATTTCTAAAAGCACGGTTCCTTATTATATGTATAACAATTATTTTCCAAAATCATAAATTTAAAATAAACAGGTAGGAGCACAAATAATAAAAGACTCACCTCAGAAATTTAATTTAACCAATCTTGAATTCCACACCATTGGTGACACTTGCGTCAGTGTATATATTTACACTAAATCGTATTTATCGTAAAAATACACAAAAACTTTATATTTTCCTTAATTTTATTCAAACAAAAATATTTTCACTCAATCCAACCTGCAGACATAATGCGGGTACCTACAAAATGGTTTAAAACCTAAATGATGAATAACTACGTGTGTGTATTCTATTACAAAAGTACACACTGCACTCATTTTTATTAATTATAATAATATTCATTACGCGTCAGTAAACTCGTAAACTATGAGCGCTCGCATCACCGACTCTACCGCACCAACACGAATCCCAAACGAAACTAAAATAATATTTCATTTTATCAAAAGTTTCCTTATCAAATTTTGCGCGTTTTACTGGGCGCATGCGCACAAAACCGGCCAATCCCATGGCAGAACCGCCGCAGGGGCACCAACGCGACAGCGTTAAAATAATGAAAGAAATTCGGCTTCTCTTATTTCGCCCAGTTGGTATCAGCATTGTGAATTGCAAATGGCGGGTGGTGCTTCACGCTGTTTTGTGGTGACCAAATTATTTACGTAAATCGGTGCAATTTTCCACGAAAGGCGACAGAAAAGGCATCAAAATGTCGGACAGCTTGCCGCCGACGAAGAGACACCTCACACGGCAACTGGTAAGTGTTATTTTCTAGAGTTTTACTATAAAATAGGAGTGACGCCATGGTGGCTTTATTCGGGATCACGTAAACATTGGCGGCCGACTGTTTTATTGTGTTCAAGTTTGTTTTTCGGGAAGATTTTCATCGTAAATATTTTTGGTCTGTAGATGTTTAAAAAATCTGTCCCTCTGTCAGCGCGGTTTTCGCGACCGAACGACGTGGGAGTTTCATAATCTTCATTTTAAGCGGCGGCCCCTGCGGATCGGCTCATGCCAAGAAACGTCAAATTGCACAAACGAGCCATATGTGTATAGTGCCGTGTGTTAAATATAATAGGTCTCCACTCCTCGCAGGAGACTATAGTCGTGGCTGGGACGAGGAGAGGCGATCGATGGATGATATCCTTTCGGAAGTAACAATGCAGAAAAGTTTTTATTGATCTTTGGCTGCAATTTGCACACGTATGTTTTGATTCCGAGAGAAAAAGCGAAGAACCCCGAGGCGCTATTATCATAAATAGGTACCCACTATTGTATGTAAACATTTTTATTGTGAACGTTTTGCCGGCTCCTTGCTCATTTTTCTCTCATTGTGGGCCGTATGAAGCTGGCCTTTGTTATTAAATATGAGAGAAACCCTTTATTTTTTTACATTATGCATCGTGTTGTTCATTTGATATTAAATTTTATATAAACAGAACACAATGGAGTGGGAAGGGGTGGGGAGTTCTATTTGCGGAAGAGGTTCACAATTCATTATTTGCATTGTTTTATGCACGTTGCTTATAAATACAATCGTACTAAGTGCATTTTAATATAAATATTTAAATAAATAATTATCACCGGTGGTTAGCATTACTATTGAACAATTACGTAAGTACCTAATTATTGTAATAATTCAACATATCTTAGGCGAAATTTTTCTACTGTGTTAGGTACCTATATAACATGGCGTTGCTTGTAAAAACGCTTTTTTATGTTTTCTTTACGAAGATTTTTATTGATTTATTTATTAAACAAGATATCCACTTGTTGTAATATAAACATACATTTTTACATTTCAATTTATTTTGCTTATTTCCCATACTTATTACGTAGGTATACATGTGTTCAACTGTTAGAAGGCTATAATAACATACCTCAATAATAATAATCAATATTTAGTATATTTTACTTCATATTTTAAAATTATTATGTAGGTAGGTACGTACATCTATAGCGGAAATTAGAAATGCTGTAAAGTGTATATGTGTGTTTGTCTCTTATCGGTGTCGTTATTTTTGTTTCATCAAGTTTCAAATCACAACGGTGCTAAAGAATTTTCACTTAAAAAATTCCAATGTTTACTTGGCAGGCAGGTGGGTAGGTACCTACCCACCCAGTGAAACGTATAACCACCATTGTTTCTTTTGTTCAATTATTATTGACTTTGTAATAATATATATCATATCCATCAAATTGTGAACAAAGGTATGAAAACACTAGGCTTCGTATTACGAACAACTAAAAACTTTAATTCTTTACAAGCCGTTAAACTAATATACGTATCTCTAGTTAGAAGCCTAATCGAATATAACTCAGTAGTTTGGTCCCCAACTTACAAATACTTAAAATTCACATTAATAACTTTGAGCGAATTAATTTTTTTTTTACGTTTTATCCATTTTAAATTAAATATCCCAGTAGAAGACTTAAAAAACGATTACTTATTAAATATTCTAAAAATATATACATTAGAAGACAGACGTAAAATAAACGACTTAAATTTTTATTCAAAATACTTGACTCTTTTTGACTATTGCGAACTCTTGCAACTCATTAACTTACGAATACCCACAGTAACAACACGACAAAATACAATATTCTATAGCAGCACTCGTAAGCGTAACTACATTGCCCACTCTCCGATACAACGACTTCATACCATTGAAAATAAGTACTTGGGTGTTGTTGACATTTTCAAAATCATTCATCTTGTAAACCTATAAAATAGCTGTATTTTTCTGTTTTTGTTTGTGTTTGTATGACTTGTTGTATAACTTTTATCTAATGTAGTTTTATTTTTATTATTTCCTTAATTTCAAAGTATCTGTCAAATTAAAATAACACTACAAATCATGTAAAAGCCCTCTGGACGTTAAATAAATAAATAAAAAATAAAAATTTATACAAAAAAAATTTTTCTTCATATCATTATATTAGTTGGCTTCAAATTGATATTGAATTGCCTTGTTGCAGCGATGTCGGGTGAAATAATATTTTTTTGCAGTGGAAACTTCTTAGCACTGTTGTGAATGAAACTCGATGAAACGAAAAATCGACACTAAAAAGAGACAAACACATACCTACATCTATAGGATTTAATCTGCGAGAGAATAAGATAGAATGCTCGGTCTCCTCTTTGTGCGGTGCTTCGTAGCCTCCCCACTCTTGTTCACTTTAGTTTTCTGAAGGTTTCACTTCTACCGCGTGTGAACTGCACACATGTTTATTTTTTTCACACACATCTATAGGATTTATTCTACGAGAGAATGAGATAGAATGATCGGTCTCATCTTTGTGCGGTGCTTCATAGCTTTTCCACTCTTGTCCACTTAAGTTTTCTGAAGGTTTCACTTCTGTGCGAACTGCACACCTGTATATATTTTTCTTATGTGAATACCTCACAAGAGTCCCAACTGCTCCATCTGGAGCCAGATACTATGCCATCAATACTATGCAAAAAAAGGACAAAACGAGTACGCAGAACAGTTTACTATACAAGGGATGAAGTTATACAACACTCTACCAGAAACTTTAAAGGCCGCACCAATTGGAAAGTTCAAAATGTATTGTAGGAGATACATAAAACAAGAAAAAATATAGTTTGCAATATGATATGATATAATTAATTAGGAAATTGTAAACTTAAATGTACAATTTACTAAAATAAAACTAATAAATAAAAAATAAATAAATCCCCTATTGGGGTATGCTGTGAGGTTGGAGATAAGTAGGGAGGGGAAGGAGACGGGAAAGATGAAGGAAAAAGATGATGAAGTACCTGGCTATTCAAATGTGGTCACCAAGCCATTTCGAGCAACGTTTCAGTTCTGAATGGCGGTCTTACGCCAGGGCGGATATACTGGGTTTTTGCCATAGCTCTGCCTCGGTCCTAGAGTTGAAATTCCGTTCGCGGCGATAACAGCTTTTCTCGTGTAATTTTCTTACCTTCATAATTTGGGAGGCGGGTATGGGTATCGCCGCCCCGTAAACCATTTATTGGATTACCAACACCTCCACCGTAGGTCGCCCCAAGTGGATCGCTATGTTTGGTGATTTAGCGGAAGTGATCGGGTTCAAGGTGTGAGGTTTGTCTAGGTCTTGGCGGCGAATGCGTTTGCCCACATACTGCGTGGCGGGACAGATCGAGAGAGAATGGTCGAGGGAGACCTAACCAGCTAGACCTCCAGCCGGACTCTTTCGATCCACCGCCTTGCACCGCGATAGGAGGGATGGATTCGTATGTCCGTCACTCCTGGACACTTTGACCCCAGGTTCCTACCGCCCCTCGCTAGGAATCTGGGGGTCAGGTTGCACCCACCCCTCTTTTGCATTCCCAGAACTTCCTCCCCTTCAACACAGCATCCCCAAAGATGACACGGGCCCTGAGGGAATTCCTTTTCCTAGTGTGGAGCTAATTAATAAAAATCCTACGAATATTTTTTTCTTCTGTTTTAAGAATAAGTGGGTACAAAATAATTACAAAAATCGAACCAATTAAACCGCACGCCAAACTTTAATTCCGACCTGAACTTGATAGATCCATTATCGCGTTAAGTTAATTTACGGACACGCGTGCTCATTAGTCACATGCTCTCTTGCTACTAATGAACAAAAATACCTAGTACCTAGTAGCATGTGTGTCACGCCCAAACGAGCATGCTCATTGATTCGCGGGTGGAAGGGGTAATGAGCATGCTCTTTTATGAGCATGTGTGTCAGTACTATTAGGGGCCATCCATAAATTACGTCACACGAATTTCGTGATTTTTTTACCCCCCCCCCTCCGTCCCCCCGTCCCTGTCACACATCGTCACATGTGTGAGACCCCCTCCCCCCTAGTGTAAAGAAACCCAGTCATTCTCTGTGCTACATCCGAGAGCTTTGGGCGGTCCTCTCGATCGCAACATGGTGGATCCGTTTTTTGAAGATCGCTACGATTCAGATCGTCATACTCGCCATCTTGGGAAGTAATCGACGTCACATATTTTGCAATTTTACGTCTAAAAATAATCAAAGCAGGAGATCAATTTTTTTTTTTAGTTTTGCGCTTTAATAATTTAGATTTTTACATGTGACGTCACAGAGCTGATGTCCCCACTATACCCCTTGTCACACTTCTCTACACCCCTCCCCCCCTTAAGGTGTGACGTAATTTATGGATGGCCCCTTACTGACTACAATGAACGTAAGCGAAAGAGAAAAAATGTAAAAAACATACGTGCATAGCATAGGCATGCGTGCGGGGAGGCATGCCACTTTTCTGACCTTAAACTCGTCTGTTGCGACGATTTCTGTACCAACGTCAAGTCGGTATTCAAGTTTGGCGTGTACTGTAACACTGAATAGAAAAATAAAAGCGTCTCAATGAAAAAGACAAAGATTTTTATTAATATTATCGTGTCAATATTTGAAGATATTTTTGTACTGTTTACAATCGAAATTACAGATAATGATAATTAACCGCGCCTTTCAAGGCGTTATGTACTTCACTATTATTTTGATAGCTTATCCGTAGGATAACGCGTATTAAAAATAAACAAATCATTACTCGTAATAGGTGGAAAATCCGTAGGATAACGTGTATTAAAAATAAACAAATCATTACTCGTAATAGGTGGAAAGCTCGGCTAACTTATCCGATACAGGGGGTATTTCACCACCCTCTTAAGTGGAACGTTTGCGCGGCCCCTATCGGCCTGTTTCATACAAATCGTAAATTTGGATTTGAGATCCAAATATCCAACCAAACTGAAAAATTATTTTTCTAATCAAAAGGTATATCAAATATGTAGTACGGATGAGAGCTACTTTATTTATTTTTGCCTTAAATTATAAGATATAGGCCATTTAAAGATTTCCCAAGTTTGCCCAAGTTGCCTCTAAAATCGTGAAACACTAAAATCTTTAATGGCCAATATCTTATAATTTAAAGCAAAAATAAATAAAGTAACTCATATCCGTACTAGATATTTGATATAACTTTTGATTACAAAAATAATTTTTCAGTTTGGTTGGGTATTTTGACCTCAAAACCAAATTTAAGATTTGTGTGAAACTGGTCGAAAAGGGTCGCGCATATGTTGAAATGCGCCGCGACATTCCGAATTTTTGCCGTTTTATAACGTATTTCTCTTGAACACTAGCCCGAGGGGTTAACTTATAAACTCGATCCAATAGTCTTCTACGACCCCTTCCATTTATTATGAATCAAGCAAGTTTACTTAAGATTGATTGTATTCCCTATTCTGGTTGATACGGTCGGATCAGGGCAAAAGCGCGTCTTGCCGGTGAATTCACCCGGGTACCGATTACCGATATTACGACAATATTTCCTTTTCGCTCTGTTACATAAGGGCAGCTTCAGTCTCTGTTCGCCACCCACCCCTCTACCAAAACCCTATCAAATTAAAATTGAACTGTTATAATTTCAAACGCGATTAATATTAAGAGGAAACAACGGTCGCCAAGAAATTTGAACAACAGGTATTTATTTTATCATAGTGTTGCTGTAACTATCGCTCTTTTATTTAATTTATTTATTAACGCCATTTTTCGGGGCTTTTACAAATGATTAGTAAAAAATATACGGTATTTATTGTACATAATTGAACTGCCTCAGTAACAACATTTTATATATTTTGGCAAGTCTAGAAGAAAAAAAAACATTTTTTTTTCTCCACATTTCCAATGTTTAAATATTCAAAAATATCTCCTTAAAATGATTTTTTCGAAATTCGCATTATTCTAGAAGTTATAACCATTTTAATGTCGCGGCTTAGACGGAATCTAACCAGAATCTAAATAGAGCAAAACTTTAAACGCGTGTTTCTCGAAATCACTTTTTTCGAGACGGTTGACACGATATCTCAAGTTCTACGGAACCGATTTGCTTGAAATTTGGTGTGAGCTTTTTCTACACCAGAATTATCACAAAATTTCAATTTTTAATATTTTTATAAAATTTGGAAAAGTCAAAAAAGGGGTAAAAAAAATGTCTCTTTATTTCAGACAGCCGCCTTTTTGCGAAAAAATATTTTTTTTACTTCTCCGACGTACGGGCCATAGCAGCACTTGTCTAGATTAAGAATTATTATTTTTTTTTTCTGATTACTAGGAGGGTTGCAATCGTGTCAACCAGGGTTCGCCATTTTTTTGAGACCACCCACCCAACACCCTGTAATTTTTTGAATATATAATTTTTTCGTTTGATTTTTTTTATGTATTCTTTATTTAATGTTTAATAAATATTTGGTAAAGTAATGGCTGGTAAAAATATTATTGATTTTTTTTTTTCAAGATAATATCAACAATTTATCGACCACCACAACACGGGCATGTGCCTAATGCCGCATGGTGGTCGAAAAATCCTTAAATTCTTGTAACAAACAATTAAATGACTAAACTTAAAAAAAAAAAAAAATTATCTTGAAGAATGTTGCAGTGGTAAATATTTTGAATAATTCAAAAAAAATTGAGGTCATCAGCAAAAAGTAAGATAGATAGATACATCATGAAATACTTTTGCAAGTTCATTTGCAAAACAAGATTGGGCCAAGTTGTGAACCCTGTGGAACTCCACTTGTTGCATACATCTAAATAGCATCTATATAGCATTTCACGTATAGCTTCATCTGAATACCAAGCGAAAGGGACAACTGCATCTTACGCTGATAAATACCTAAATAAAATCATCGAAATCAAGGTTTTGTATTCCCCATTTTTCTTCTCCAAAACTGGACCGATTTTAAAAATATTTTTTTCGAACTGTGTTACGTTACAAATTGTCACGTGGCGTATTCGAGAATAGACCCCTTCGCGGATTCAAGAATAAACCGCCAATATAGAGGCGCGCGCATTACCCCCTCCCGCGAGCGACAAACCGAGCTGTCGCTAGCATCTCGAGCGGCAAGCTCGCCAGTCTTCAGCCAGCGAGCTTCCCGATCCCACGTCCCTCGTGAACATGTGCGAGACGAGTTCAGTTTCGCCGGTTGCGCACTTCCGGTGTCCGGTGTGGACGCTGCTGGGACCCGGAGAACAAGCGCGTAAAGCCGCTGTTGGCCCATAAACCAAACGTGAGTCAAATACCATGTTACCCTTTGTGTGCAATTAATGTTTTGAAGCCCTAACCACGCGTGTAGGGAGCAGAGATTGACGTTCAAACTAACTTTCAGCTAGGATCGTTCCTCTTATGTACTATTGTGACTCCTAGAATTGAATAAACTATTTATGTGATAACCTACCGTGTTTTGCTTGTCGAAAGAGGCCCTGGGAGGATGGAGAAGCGTGAAGTTCCGAACCACAGGCACTCGCCTTGAGGTTAAGAGAAACCATACTTGCACCGAACCAGAGCTAGTTTTTATTTGGGGCAGATCCAGCATCTAATTGTATTTAAATATGTGGGAGCTTTCTCCAACCCTGCCGATAGCGTCAGCACCCACGCCGACGCTAACAACTGTATTAGAAAAAAATATTTTTGGAGGGTATCTTTATGAAGTAACTTATCAAAAAAAGCAAAACGTACCTATCGACACGCTAGTGGTCCATGTCCATATCCATATTATCTCTCTCTACTTATATTATAAATACGAAACTGCGTGTTTGTTTGTTACGCTTTCACGCATAAACCACTAAACCGATTTTAAAAATTCTTTCACCAGTAGAAAGCTACATTATATGCGAGTAATATAGGCCGTATATAATGGTAAGCTCTGGCGTTATGAAATTATAAATATTAATTTATTATATTTAAAACCCTCTCCCTTACAAAAGCGATTTATTGCTAAGGTCAGAAGAAAAGAAAAACAAGTTGTTGCTGTGGAAACGAAGTTGATATATTTGTGGAAAATTTTATTTCAGGCGTCGTAGTTAATATCTATCTCTAAAAATGAAACGACTTCAACAAATTGGATAATTCTTTTTTACGCGCTTAGCTTTCGAACGACTTCAACAAATTGGATAATTCTTTTTTTTTACGTAAAACTACTGGGCGTGGAACCGTTGTGGGCATGCCCGCGAAGGTTTCTATGTATAAAAGTGAGCTCCAGCATTATGAAATTATTTCGTCAACTATTCATCGATCGCGATGAGACTTTGGTGAGTTGTTGTGCGCATACCCGCGAAGTTTTCCATCTTTAATGGTGAGCTCCTGCGTTATGAAATTCGTACACAAATTTTTCGCGTGAGTTAATAATAATAATAATAATATTTGGCTTGTTTATAAAGCGACATTTTCATGAAAAATCATCTCAAGGGCGCTGTACATATAAACATATAATAAAATAAAATTAATACGATAGACTTACAACTAAGATTTAAAATTATAACTAGTGACACATCTAAGACTTATATATCTAGTGACTTACGACTAAGACTTATTACTACTGACTTAAAACTGTTTGAAAAAGGAGTGTATTTCATTTAGTTTTGCGGCAGGGAGGGACAGGGGGGATGGGGGGACGACGTAGGGGCAGAGGGAGGGATCGCAAAGGAAACAGCGGTAGGGGATAGCAGGGGGTAAATTTGGAAAATTCATTCTTTATTACACGGACCGCTATACGTGGCCTGGAAAACCTATGTATTTATTCGTGTACGCACCAGACGGAAAAAAAAAACAATAAATATTCCCTGCCATCTATAAATTACGTCACACGAATTTCATGATTTTTTGATCCCCCCCCCCCCCCCCCCCCCCTCCGTCCCTGTCACACATCCTCACATTTGTGAGACCCCCTCCCCCCTAGTACGTAATTTATGGATGGCCCCTTATAGAATTAAAGCAAACTTTCGTTGAGTTGCGTTGCAACGCATAAAGTACGGCAATCTTGACGGGATACGGCAATATTGCCGGCCAACATCTTGCCCGACAAAACTATTGACCGACATGACGGTACTTTTTCGGCGATTTTTTTTTTTCTTTACATGAGCTCAACACAGAGGCCCCGAGGAAAATAATCTCCCTCAGGGCCTGTCATCTTTGGGGATGCTGTGTGGATGGTTTTTTTAAGGAAAGGAAATGGTGGAGAATTCTGGAAGGAAAAGGGTCTAAGGGGTGGGTAGGAATCTGGGGTTAAGTGTGTCCTGGTTATCCGCCTCCAAGACCTAACAGACAAACCTCACCCCACGAACCCGGGCACCCCTGCTAAATCACCAAACGTAGCGAACCACTTGGGGTGACCCATGGCAGAGGTGTTGGTTATCCAATAAAGGTTCCCGGGGCGGCAGTACCCATTCCCGCCTCCCAAATTGAGGCGATACGAGATAATAGGAAATTTATCTTGCTCAGCCAGCACCTTTGGTTTTACAAGGAGCCATTTTGCAAGTATTTATTGCAATTATAAAAAAATGTATTTATTACTCGTCCATTTTTTCTCTTTGTGCTCCGCTCCAAAGGCCTGTTTTGATGAGGGGTACAAAAAGTCCACGGCTGTCTCCAAATTATCTGTGAATAAGTTGTGAATTCAGTTTGGTGGTACATTTTTAATTTAAGAATAATATTCGCAAATTCATCTTTGCTCTGACAAAACCGCGTTTGAAAATTTCTTGGAAATAAAAGCAGGAATCTTTCCATAAATATTATAGCGATATTAATTTTGATAAATCAATTAAAAAATGAGTGCCTAATTAACATTCAAACAGTGGTAAACGCCCATTGGTCTTTTACATACATTAATATTTAAAAGTAAACCGAATATAAAAACATAATAGTTGAGTTGACCACAACCGAGCTGTTGAACTAAAGAACGAATCGTAGAAACGACCCATTCTCATGTGACAAATGTCAAACGTTGGACGCATGTTTGGCGTGTTTCCGTACTATGCACTGGTGCCGAAAGGAACCAATGTCGCTAGTTCCTCAGAGCGTCTTCCATTGAAGTACCAGTAGAACGAGGACAGCATTCCCACCTGACGCCTAAGCTCTAAAGATTGCAATCCGTTTGTTCAGTTAGTAGGGATATCTATCGAACGGCCCAACCGTCTCTGCACTCTAGGTGTTTATTTTTTAAAGTATTTTGGCGCTCCAGACCAGAGGTGGCTGCCAATTTCAACAGTGGGGCTCACTTGCAATTTGTACAGGGTCTCATTAGTGTCTAAGTTCTCGATGGTTATCTTTGTCACCGACAGCAAGACTGTTTTGTTTTCCGGCTTGCAGAACTAACTTTCCAATGGTCATGCCAGTCGGGAGAGCTGTCTTGTTGTTAAAAGACGGCAAGCTTTGTTGCTGTTAGTTTGATTCCGCTTATCTTATCTTAAATATTTTCTTTCTTTAAAAAACGCTTTGAAATGTTAATTTTGTAATGTTTTTAAAATGAACAAATTGAATTGAATTTAAAAAAAATAATATCGTCCAATAAATACAATAACATATGGACGCTTTCCAATTTGAAATAATTTATTTTATTATCCAATTGCCAGAAAACAAAAATGAGTCCATTTCAATTGGCAAGGGGGTTAGCACGTTTTCGTATTTTCCGAACAATTTGCAATTTATTAGACAGTCCCTTAATTTGGGACAGTATTGAGTAAACATCAAATATTCGTGATAGGCCTCGTGTTTCGAGAGTCATTCTCCAACCATGACGCAAGCAGAGAGGGATAGTAAGGCCACCAATTCAATTCAAATCCCAAGTGGTTCGCTACGTTTGGTGGCTTAGTAAGGGTGAGCTTTGTCCGGGTCTTGGTGGTGAATGCATCTGCTCACCGGCTGCGCAGCAGGCCGGATCCGGAGAGAGTGGTTGAGCAACCTTTTGACCTCCAGCAGGACTCTCTCGGAGCATCATTGCCTTGCACCGCAGCGAGAAGGATGGATTCGTATGTCCGTCACTATTGGAGACACTGAACCCCAGATTCCTACTTATACCTTCCTCAAAATACCCTCTACACGGCATCCCCAAAGATGACACAGTCCCTGAGAGGAATTATTTTTCCCAGGATCTCCTGTGTGCGGCTAATGTAAAAAAAAACAATAGAAAATCAATGAAGGGATAATAAAAGTTGCGATGTACAAATTATCCAATAATCAGAACAAAACTAAATATATGGTGTCAATCAAGTACGTAGTTTTCTATGTTTCTATAAATATTACATTCACTTTCTTCCATTGTTTTTACGTTTAATCGACGTGAAATTATAATTATCCACACAAAATATTAAAGTGTTTTGTGACGTGATTTTATGGCTCTTTCGAATGTTTACTAATTTTGTTAACCACTCAGACGCCCTAAGCTTGTTTTCACGACAATAGATCAATAGCAGTCAAGTACAATAAGCTTGTTTTGAAGCTAACGCGTGTGTTCCCACAGAAATCGTTATATCTCCGTTCTTGTTCTAATGATAACTCTGAAACAAAAAATCTATAATATAACCCTGCTTCACATACCTATTCAAAGTCGTCAACAGAAATTCGCAATAAAATTAGTTAGAGTATTATACAAGGTGTCCGAAAACTCGTAGTACAAGCGGAAAACTGATGAATCCACATCACATAGAGAACCCAAATAAACATAAAGATTTTCAAGCATTTTTACAATTAAAATTTTGAAAAAATTTTGAAATAAAAAATTTACGGCTACTGCGGGGTTAACGTGGAAATATTTTTACGTTTGAGAGAAGATGCTATTCTAAAATTATTTATTTATGCTACTTTTAATCTCTTTTCGTGTCCATAGTTTATTTATTCTCATCTTACTAATTTATTATTCCACCTCTTCTAAAATTTCACTTCTTCTAAGCATTACAATATGGTTAATTAGCGTATTTACTTTGTTGTGTAGCAGCCCACTAATGGCGGCCAATAATGTTCTCTACTTGAAACTAAAACCAACGATTTTCGGCAAATCAACTATACTCGCTACTGGACCAATTCGAACAAATGTTGTGAGATAAATTGATAGCACAGATGGGTACCTACTTACATTATGTAGCAATGTTCCGTTTCCAATCCAAAAAAAACACTGCACTATAAAAATCCAAAACTACATCACAAAAAACACATTTTACATGTCATATATTCTGCGTTGGTATATTACACAATAATTAATCAAGCACTATCGTTTGAATAAGAAAATAACACAAAAGTAATTCATAAACACACACTTTGTTTAAAGTTTATCGAAGGATTGTTGATAGATGTCAACGGCGAACCGGCGCGGCGTGAACTAAAGTGCCGTAAACCCGAATTTGGGGGTTCCTACGATATCACAACATAACAAATCAGCTGTGTTAACCTCTGAGCACCTCTGAGTTTTATTTTTACATTGATTTAATGATAAAATAATGCCTTAAATCCGGATCTCTTTGTTTTTTTTCTTTTAAATAGTTTTTATTACTTAGGTACTGTGATCGTCACTAATAATTTACAAGAATTTGACAAAAAAAATCAACTCTCGACTCGATTTACTCGAAAACGGAAGCTCAAATCAAAAAAAGTTATATTACAAAATCGACTCCAAATGTGATGTAGATTCCCCAGTTTTCCGCTTGTACCACGAGTTTCCGGACACCGTGTATATTACGTAAAATGGCGTAAATTTGTGGTCGTCGCAAATAATTGTGCAAAGCAATGTCATAATTTTGGCTTGCAAAAAGTAGTAAGCAAGTTGTTTAGATTAAATAACTTAGTATCTGTTATGGCTAGAGATTACGGTTACCATAAAAACTCTCCAATATCTCACGGTTACGTTATGGCGTGGGTCGGCAACCTTTTGTTGTAAAAGGGCCAAAAATTGTATGTGGGGATTAGTGCGGGCCGCACTTGGGCCACATGTCATTAAGTATACGTGATATTTGGTGACTTAGTAGGGGTGCCCGGGTTCATGGGGTGAGGGATGTCCAGGTCTTGGTGGCGGATGCATCTGGGCCGGATCGAGAGACTGGTTGAGGGAGGCCTTTTGACCTTTCCAGCCGGACTCTCTCGACTCATCGCTTTGCAATGAAGTTGGAAAGATTGATTCATACATGCATCACTCCTGGACACTCTGACACCCAGATTCCTACCCACTTTTTCCTTCCCAGAACTTACAATACTTTTAATTAAATCAATGAGATTTTCGTGGTTGCATTTGACTTGCAAGTTTTCTTATATTAGCCTGAATTTTTGAAGCAGAGTCGGTAGTTTTGCGTCTAAATGTGAACCCGATAATCGAGAGCACTGTTTGTTTTCTCGATAATTCAGAATTGAAAAAGCTTGCTCACAAATTTATGTACTACCAAACGTTGTAATTATTTGCTCAGCAAACCATTTTAACTCCTTGTAGTCTTCAGAAGGCAAACCCCCACAGTAATCCACCAAGTAACCCTTTAAAACCCATTTTAAGTGTGGTATCACTTTGCAAACCTATCACAATGATTTGCTAATCGCTCCCCCTTCGCTATCCCTTCGCTCCCTTTCTCGCTCCCTTTCACTCCGTTGTGTATGATATCGTCCGTCACGTGCGTTGCGGCGAGGCGGGAATCTTGCGGGCCGCACCAAGACGCCTCGCGGGCCGCATGCGGCTCGCGGGCCGCAGGTTGCCGACCTATGCGATATGGGATTAGAAACGAGCCTGTTTTTATTTTTTTATTGCTGTACTTTTTGTTTGATCCATACTGACATCAATATATCCGCTTCTGCTCTATGATTACAAAAAAAATACTAATAATAATTGCTAATATATTTTATACCCTTTCACGTAACACGTTAATTAGGGTGGGCCATCAAAGCACTTTTTTTCGAATCTGGATCAAAAGTTGTGCTTTATAGTTCCTGATAATTTTTATTTTATTTATTTATTTGCTTTTTTTTACGCCGACGGGGCTTTTGCATTAAAAAAAAAAATTACGTATTTTCATAATTGATAATTTTATACCGTTTCACTGAATACGTAAATTAGGGTGAGCCATCAAAACATTTTTTTTCGAATTTGGATACTTCAGATGTCTCAAAGTTGTGCTTTATGGTTTCTGATAATTTTTATTTTATTTATTTATTAGTACTCTTTTTTACACCCATGGGGCTTTTTACATTTGGTACATAATGGTTTTTTTTTACATAATGATAAACAATAGGAATACAAATAATTTCTTACATTTTTTTTTTTTTTTTTAATCTTTATTTTTTCCCATTATTATAAACATTTCAAAATACACATATAAGAAACAAATAAATCAAAAGTTAGGAATAATTAAATCTACGTAAAGTAAAAAGTAGGTGATGGGAACCCACAAAGGCACTGCCTGTGCGTGGGTAATATAAACAAAAATGCATACATCAGTAAGTACAATTAACAATAGTTATAAGTTATAAAAAAGTTATATGAGTTAGAATTAAAATGAAAAGTGATGTATTAAGGTTAACATAGAATTTGTAGCAAAAGTGTTTTAACATCTGCACCATAAAGCCATAATTTATGGTGCAGATGTTAAAGCCAAATGTATCCGTAAACCACATTACAGTGGTTTACGGATACATTTGAAGAAAATAAAATATTAACAATTATAAACAACAAATTCACAAATAAAACGTTAACATAAAAAAATGTTTTAAACTTTTTTAGTGTAAATTGAAAATATTCCACATTCTTTTGGCCCTGTGTACTACATAGATAGAGGTCGGAAAATCGTTTTTTAAAAAAAATTATTACTTCATTTTAATTCAAATGTAGATAGTAAGTTTCCTCTTATTTTGAACATCAAGTGTGCAAATTTTCATCAAGAAGTATCAAAATTCTGCTTTAGGGGGTAGGAAAAGGGGGTGAAATCTAAATCTTTTTGATTGTGGCTTTTCTCCTTTTTTGAAGGTCAAGTGTTCAAAATTTCATCAAACTCCGTATAAATCTGTAGATTTGATTAAAAAACATACCCACACCGGAACAATCTTCTTTATATACCTATATAGATGCACAATTTGGGAGGCGGGTATGGGTACCGCCACCCCGGGAACCATTTATTGGGTAACCAACACCTCTGCCATAGGTCACCCCAAGTGGTTTGGTGACTTAGCGGCAGTGTCTGGGTTCATGGGGTGAGCTTTGTCTAGGTCTTGGCGGTGGTTGAGTATACCCACTACTACTGACCCAATAATCTGACCCGCCATGCTACTGCATGGCGGGTCAGATTATCATCATCAGGAGAGATAAGTTGAGGGAGGCCTTTTGACCTCTCTAGTCGGACTCTCTTAACCCACTGTCTTGCGACGCAGTTGGACGGATGGATTTATAAGTACGTCACTCCTGGACACATCGACCTCCAGATTTCTACCCACCCCTCTTACATTTTTCCTTCCCAGATCGTCCTCCTTTCTTTCGTTAAAAAGACCCTTCACACAGAAACCTTTACGATGAAATAGGCCCTGAGGGAAATTATTTTCCTCAGGGCCTCCTGTGTGAAGCTAATGTTAAAAAAAAAGAAAATATAGCGTCTCATCTGATCTTCTTCCCCTTTTCCACAGAATCCTTTAAGATGAAATAGGCCCTGAGGGAAATAATTTTCCTCAGGGCCTCCTGTGTGGAGCTAATGTAAAAAAAAAGAAAAATAAACACAGTCTCATCTTCTTCCCCTTATCCTATCAGGGCTGGGACAGCCTCTAAAAGGCACCTCCAGGCGTGCCCTTGGCTATTTCAGGGGCCTCTGTTCGTTGCAACCTATCCTCACACAGCCTCCGGAATTTCCGCCAGCGTTTTTTGTAGATGTCAGCCTTCTAGAATCCCAAGTCCATATCAAGCTATGTAATCTGCAATATTTTTTCTATCCAGATGTGATTACTCTATGGACTTGTATTGGTAGGACGATACAATAATGAGTTTTTTTTTTTTTTAAGTTTCTTTATTCTTTGAATTGTTCGTTACTTGAATTGGGGATTTTTCGACCACCATACTAGGCACATGCCTGTGTAGTGGTATTCATCATTAAGTTACTCGTTGATCACAATATTCAATATCGCAGTAGACTTTAATGATTGAACTTCCAAATTGTGAGTTAAATGTTCAATCTTTAATATAAGGATATATGGGATTGCAATTTGCAATTTGGGAGGTGGGAATGGGTACCGCCGCCCCGGGAACCTTTATTGGATAACCAACACCTCGCTACGTTTGGTGATTTAACAGGGGTGCCCGGGTTCATGGAGTAAGGTTCCAGGTCTTGGAGGCGGATGACCAGGACACACTGAACCCCAGATTCCTACCCACCCCTTAAACCCATTTCCTTCCCAGAACTCTCCTCTCCTTCCTTTCCTTATAAAAACCCTCCGCACAGCATCCCCAAAGATGACATAGGCCCTGAGGGAAATTATTTTCCTCAGTGCCTCCTGTGTGGAGGTCATGAAAAAAAAAAGAAGTTAATACTTGATTTTTGGAAAAGTGCATATTTTTCTAACGTTAAATGAATGGTTTTCGGCTATCTGAAATAAAGAGGTTAGATGTTATTTGCCAAAAAAGATGTAAATATGTCATGAGTTTGTCTCGACACTACTTAGCTTTGCTTTTCTTCTCTCATCATTAATTGCATTGTTTGTTAACAGCGCGAGAGAAAGCAGCGCACCCTGTACAGCGATGAGTGGGCGCTGGGCGACGACGAGGCGGCGGAGGGGGGCCGGGGCTTCTCGCTGGCGGACAAGCTGGACAGCGCCAGGTTCGAGCACCCGGGGGCCGTGCGCGAGATGCACGGCGCCGACCTCACCGTGGAGTACCTGCAGAAGCACGGCTTCAGCACCCCCCTCATCTTCAGGGAGAAGATTGGACTGGGCATCAGGTAATTATGACTGTTGCTGGCGTTATTAAGACTGTAGAGTTCTAATAACTAAAGATCCTGAGAAAGCAGGCAATTGATTCTAATAACTGAAGAACCATTGTAAGGATTTCTATCCTTAACCTGAACGTGGGATGATAATTCGAAAACCGCGTAAAAATTACCTGGATGAGAACTGGTCAAATATCGATATGAAAACAACGCAATTGGTTTTTTTTTAAAAATTGTTTTCTGTTTACCTTATACATTTTCTGTTTACCTTATTCCGTGATAATATCGTGGGAAGTTTTCCAGATTAAGCAGATTAGAAAACTATTTTTTTTTAAATTTCCCATTTCAATTTTCAAAAATATACTCATACAAATGTAATCTGATTTTATTACTTCTACACAAACCTTAGTATGTATGTAAAAAAAAAGAAAACATAAAAAGCTAGAATGTAGTTTAGTATTATTTGGAAGGGGCTTTAACCACTCGGACCCATAAGCTTGTTTTCACGATAATATAACATTACCAAGCAATGTATGACAACCCGACTTATTAAACAATATGTGCAGAAGGTATGTTTTTAGGTTTTCACGGCCAAAAAGTATTTTTGTTATTTTTGGGATGTTATGCCGTGTTTTGCTACCTCCTTCTTTAGCCAACGTTTCTGACACTGTAACGCTGTCCGAAACGTTGGCTAAAGAAGGAGGTAGCGTAACACGGCATAACACCCCAAAAATATATGCAGAAATTTGAAATGTTGTAAAGAACAATAAATCCAAAAATGAGTTAAATATGCCATTTTCTCTGTTTTTTCCTTTTTCAATTTGCGTCATTGAAATATTTCCATGTGAAATGGTTGCATGACACTAAATTTACACAATTTAAACCATCGTGGTGTCATGCAATTATTTGGAATATCAACCCTTTGGAATAGCAAGGTTCCATCTGTCATTGTAACGTCATGCGATCATGGGATCTATAGTAAGCTACTTTAGAGTTCATTATCGCATGACTTTACCGCAACAGATGGAACCTTGTTATTACAATCGCTCGATATGCATGCAACTAGTTGCGCAATGTAAATTCGGCTTAAATGCGCAGATAAACTGTCCAGTGCCTTTAACATTCCGTATTCCTGTTGCAATTTACCTCACGATTGCACATATCTGCCGGCCGTAGAAAGCATCCAGTTTTCACATATCCAGACTAGCAATGTGTAGGTTCAGCTGGAGCGGGCTCTTGAACTCGGGTTCTTCGCGGGAACCGGATCCTACTCCCACATCAAATCGACTACTCTCAGAGAACCTGGTCCGGTACTTGGACCCAAACCCGAATCTCGGCGGTCCGAGACACTCGCACTCGAGTCCCGGGTTTGCCGGCTACGCTCGACGTCTCGGTCCGAGCCACGGTCAGGGCAGGTTGCGCGTTCGAGTTCTTGTGCGGGCTCTGGCTCCGGTAGAACCCTGCGTCTCAGTCTGAGCTACTCGCGAGTCAAGCGCAGTAGTCGCGTGTTCGAATTCTTTTGCGCGCTCCGGCACCGAGGTCCGGTTTCGATCGAACTCGTGCGTCTTGGTCCGAGCCATTCGCGAGTCGGGAGTGGCTCCCGGGACCTACTCCAAGAACTCAAGTACTTTTAAAAGGAAACATGTCTCGGAGGCTTCCGGCAAAATGCAGAACCTACCCATCTCTAATCCAGACCCTGTTATGACTTTTCAACTATACTAGTAAAAATGATAGACTTTGTTCTAATAAATTTTCCCTTTTTCAGAGTTCCGACGACTAACTTCACCATCAATGACGTGAGGATGTGCGTCGGATCCCGCAGGATCCTCGACGTGATGGACGTCAACACGCAGAAGAACGTTGAGATGAACATGAAGGTATGATCACATGGATATTGTTATTAACCTATTTTCAAATATGCAATTGAAAACCTATCTCACATTCGTCATTTAGATTTGGTGACCATAAATAAGAATGCATTAAAATACTAATTTCAGTTGTTACTCTTGTCTGTAACTCCTGTTTAATGAACTCAAAAACTCTTGCTTTGAATTTAAGTATCATCATTTTCAATATTTTTTTTTTGAGCAGGCAACGTTCTGTGATGCGTTCATATCTGATTTCACAATAAGTTTTAGTAGGTTCATGGGGTGAGATATTTGTCTAGGTCTTGGCGGCGAATGAGTTTTCCCACTTGCTGTGTGGCGGGCTGGATCGGGAGAGACTGGTCGAGGGAGACCTAACCTAGATCTCTCCAACCGGACCCTCTTGACCTATCGCCCTGCACTGTAGTAGGAGGGATGGATTCACACATCTGTCACTCCTGTAGACACAGACCCCCAGATTCCTACCCACCCCTCATACCTTTTTCCTTCCCAGAACTTCATCTTCTTCTTTTCCTCAAAAAACCCTTCACACAGCATCCCCAAAGATGACATGCGCCCTGAGGGAATTTCTTTTCCTCAGGGCCTCCTGTGTGGAGCCAAAGTAAATTATTTTAATTGCCATTTTCAAAATTGAAACTGACTTGTTGAGAATTCAGACTGTCCCGTTTGATGTATTATAAAGGGTTTGCCAATAAGAGGCGTTATTTTGATATTCAAAGAAAAATGCCATTTTTTAATATAAATGATTGGATGTTTATTTAATTATAAAGAAGAAGGTATGCCGATAGTGGAAAATAACATCAGGCAAATGACACCACGACCACGCTTACAGGACCTTTTCATGAAATTTTCCATAACCAAATCATTAAGTGGCTGCCCTGTCCTCGATAGCCTCACGATTTCCATCTTTGAGGTCTTGAATCGACGCTGGGCTGTTGGCGTAGACCTTCTCTTTCACGTGGCCCCAAAGGAAGAAGTCGCAAGGTGTTAAATCACAAGATCTCGGTGGCCAATTGTGATCACCTCTTCGAGAGATAACACGGTCCTGAAACTTTTCCCGTAAAAGATCAATGGTTTCGTTGCTTGTGTGGCACGTAGCGCCGTCTTGTTGAAAGTAAACGTAGTCCAGATCAATACCATCCAATTCCAGCCATAAAAAATCATTAATCATCTCTCGATAGCGCAATCCACCTCTAAATAACACCTCTTATTGGAAACTACCCAGCGCCCCGCTACTCTTGTGATGATAGTTAAACTCATTTTGAGCAGATTTAGTATGGAATAGCGCCTCTATGAATATCCCGTTATAAAAATGTTGTCTCTATTTAGGAGTGGCAGCGTTACTACGAAGACCCCAACAAGGAGCGCCTCCTGAACGTCATCTCGCTAGAGTTCTCTCACACCCGCCTGGACAACTACATCCAGAGCCCCACTATTGTGCGCCAGGTGGACTGGGTGGATTCCGTTTGGCCCCGTCACCTCAAGGAATCACAGGTAACTTCAAACAAACAAATACATAATAATGTTAGTCAAGATTTTTAACCCATGGATCGCCAAGCTCCCGCAACCTATTATGGTACTGAAGCACACGCTCATCAACTGTACACATTGCTCATAAATGAGCATGCTTGGATTGAGCAAACTCATGACAGAGCATGCTCATGACACTCATGTCAATTTGGGAGGCGGGAATGGGTACTGTCACCCTGGGAACCTTTGTTGGATAACCAACACCTCTGCCATAGGTCACCCCAAGTGGTTCGCTATGTTTGGTGATTTAGCAGGGGTGCCCGGGTTCATGGGGTGAGGTTTGTCTAGGTCTTGGAGGCGGATGACCAAGACACACTGAACCCCAGATTCCTACCGAACCTACAGAACCCCTTAAGAACAAGAATGCCCCAAGCGATTCTGACCTTATCCTTCATACGTTTTCTTTATAATAAAGGATTAAAATCGCTTTTAAAAAAATATTTTTTAGAATTTGATTTGGCGTGAACCGGCTCGTACTCGGCACGCAACCGGTTAACACCCTGCATATATAAATTAATTTTACATTTAGTACTGAATATTATATAAACCAGTTAAATTCCATTTATAACAATTTTTGTTACGGTTTTAGATTAGAAAACAAGTAAAAAAAATTAAGAAAAAGAATTAATAAAGATATAATGTGTGTATAATCTATTCTGAAAATGTGTTTTTGTCGTTGTTCAGGTGGAATCCACCAACCTTATCGAGGACATGATGTACCCTAAAGTGCAAAAGTACTGCCTCATGTCGGTGAAGGGATGCTACACAGACTTCCACGTAGACTTCGGAGGGACTTCCGTGTGGTATCACATCCTCAAAGGTACAACAGATTTCCTTTCTCGTCCTTTCCTTTGTTATCTGCTGAACGAACTGTGCAACTAACCATCAGGCTGTTTCCGGAGGGGCATGCAGAGAGGATAAACAGACGCACAACTCCATGTTTCATTCACATTCTTGCATTGTCTCATACAAATAAAAATATTCTGTTATTCTGACAGACATCAGTCAGATATTTGATTAAATTGTTTGTGTCTTGTCTCTGTTGGGTTAAGTCAGCGTTTGTCAACCTTTTAGAGCCTGCGTACCCCTTGACTCTTACTACAAATTTGTTGTACCCTGTACCCTCTATCTTGTGCACACGTGTAATGAAAGATATGTTTCATTTACGATTTTTTAATACTCTCATTATTACATGAATTCAACAATCAAGTCGCACAAATACAATCAATGTAATCTATACAGAGTGTCACACAGTGTACAGAGTGTATACAGAGTGATTCTACGCGCAAAATCGAACAAATTTTATTCTATGTCTTTTTATTTCGACGAAAAAAAATTCATACATAACTCCAAACTCACAAAGTGCATTGAGAGGATGATTTTTTTAACCTCAAAATATCTTGTAGAAATTTTTTTTTCATTTATCGGTAGTTAAAATAAAAGCCCGATTTCCTGTTATATCCTGTATAATAAATCATACAATGTTAACATACAGTCAATAATAATATTTGGTTGATTTATATAATGCCGTTTTTGTGAAAAATCACCTCAAGGGTGCTGTGACCCTTGAGTTTACTTTTTGCTTTGCAGTGCAAAGTTTTACAAATTTTTGCTCATTTTCACTCATTTTCACAGGTAGACAGTTTTAAAACCTATATTTGTGCCACAATATTGCATACCCCCATTTTTGCTTCGCGTACCCCAAGGGGTAACGTATACCACAGGTTGAAAATCACTGGGTTAAGTTATTAATTTTGAGATAATTAATCAGCTCTGCTTTACGACAAGATCTGAATAGCTATGTATTTCCAACTTTTTTCCATCCCTACTCTTCGTATGGTCGAAATACAATCTTTTAAAGTTTTACAAATTGATTTAAAAATGCCTTATTGTCTTTTAGGAGCCAAAGTGTTCTGGCTGATTCCCCCAACGGAGCGCAATCTTCAACTGTACGAAAAGTGGGTCCTCTCTGGAAAGCAATCTGACGTCTTCTTCGGAGACACGGTGGAAAAATGCATCCGAGTTAACGTGAGTTGAAGTTTTAATCTGTGGATAGCATACTTCTTGCTTTATTCATTTTCCTACTGTAGTCCCGTATATTCTCTTTGAATCAATTTGTGGACTGTAATCAATTATTTTAACCTTTTTTAAGAGTTGGTAAATATTGGTTGATTGTAATGACTCTGACTTATCCCTATAATTCTTCTGAAATGTGAATCGATATTTTGATCTTGAGGGACACAGCTGGTGGTAATCACTGCACAAGCACACAACAGACTCGAAACGCACTGAGAGATCACTATGGTTGATCATTGCATGGACTTCTTTTACTAACCCTTGTATTCTGATACTATGGCGAATCGATATTATGATCTTGAGGGACACAACTGGTGGTAATCACTATACAAGCACATAACAGAGTCGATATTAAATGCACTAAGAGATCATTATGGTGATAATTGCACAGGTCACTTTAACAGACTGGTTGTACAGGTGTGTTGGCCACGCACTGTCAGATAGGGCAGGTACTTGGACTACATTTTGGGTGGAGGAATGAGGGAACACACGTTAGAGGAAGATGATTTACATTGTCTCATTCATATTCTTCCATTATCTTGACTCTACATGTGTCCTGAGTCAAGTGTAATTCTCTCACTAATCCACCAGCCCAAAAACCCAGCAAGTTTCCAATTAGTGAAAGCGGCAAATTGTAGCGCATGTTTATATACAAAATTAAAACAAGCGTTTCATAAAAACAGTTTTTATTGTGAATTTTATATTTAAATTGGTTTAAAGTTAAGGCCGTCTTTCACCCCTTGAATGCCTTGGAGCAAACGGGTAAAGTTCGCGATGTTTTGACTTTGACGTAATATTTTGTGGGTTTATTTTATGCTTTCGTATATAATATTTACCGAAATACGTTCCTTGAACAACAAACTACGCCTACAAACAACTTTACTCGCGTTTATTTGACAAATTGATAGGTTTATCGATCTTTTCATGACCCGCGACGCTCAAAGTTTGACAGCTCAAATCGCGGGAAAAGAGACATTTGCAAAGTTATAGAAATGTTCAAAAATAATTATTTGAGTGGCTAGGTGTGTTTTTTATATTTGTTACGCCAAGAACAAGAATGCCCCAAGCGATTCTGACCTTGTCCTTCATACATTTTCTTTATACATAAGGTTTAAAATCGCATATCAAAAATTTTTTTTTTTTAAATTATATTTGGCTATAGTTTGGCTAAGTGTGTTTCTTATATCTGTTACGTCAAGAACAAGAATGTCCCAAGCGATTCTGACCTTGTCCTTCATATATTTTCTTTATACATAAGGTTTAAAATCGCATATCAAAAAGTTTTTTTTTTTAAATTATATTCGGCTATAGGGCGCGCGCCGGCGCGCAATCGGCAAGCAGCCGGTTAAGCTTGCGATGAGACTCTATTTGTAAACTTATTCAAACAAAAAACGTGGCAGAATGAAATGAACAGAAACACATGCGGTGGTCGCTAGGATACACAGGGGAGTAATCGAGGTGATCTAAAACAACAATAAAGAACCCTGGTGATAGGTAAAATAAAGCTAGGAGCGCAGTAACTGAGAGTATAAGAGTAAGATAACCCAAACTGTCGGTGAATAAAGCTTAGCGCTCAAGTAGTCTAGCTGCAGCGGACTACGGAATTTGATATAAGAATACCAGTCAATACGGAATTTGATATAAGAATACAAGAGATTCATTTTGTGCTTTCAACTAGTAAAACATAACTGACAACTATAGTAGTTGTCAGATAATCGAGTGGCCGATTTCTGAAATAGTACTTTATTTGAATCATTAGGTCTTGCCATGCCTTCCGGTAGGCATACCCCACTTCTTCAAAAACACAAATGCTTACCAATTAAACTTTCTCTTGTCCCGCTAAATTGATATTGAATTATATGAGACAGGTACTAACTTTTAAACATTTTATTTTAGCTGTACGCCGGCAACACTTTTTTCATCCCCACTGGCTGGATACACGCGGTCTACACTCCGAGCGACTCGCTGGTCTTTGGCGGAAATTTCCTGCACCAGTTTGGCATCGAGAAGCAGCTGAAGATCGCCCAGGTCGAGGACAGCACCAAGGTACGCGGATATGTTTCTAAAATATAGTGATTAGTCTTTTTATCCAATGAGCTCCTTTGAGTCGATTTAAAAAATATAATAGATATCAATATCCACACTCAAAATTAAATACAAATATTTAAAAAAAAAATGAAGTTCTTTTTCGTAGTTAAATTAATGCTCCAAGTTAGAATGTTTTTAAACCCGCCAAAACGACCGCAATCCGAGCGGTAATCAAGATTTCATTCTTTCAAATTTTTTTTTAACTTTACAATTCGTTTATCCCGCCAAAACAAAACCCTACACATTGAAGTCTATGTGGTATTATTGATTTTCGTACATAGCTGATAGCACACATCACTGCATTTTACACACTCTAAAGCATTTCTTTTACATAAATTTGAAATGATTCCCTACTTATTCATATCATTTTGAAGACTGCCATCATTGTCTTGACATTGAGCTCGGCTTTCCTTATCACTGAGCTTCGGAGAGGACACAACACACCGCTTGCCGCACTAATTCTTGGATGAATTTCTCCGTCTATAAGTTTTTATATTTCAAAAATTATACTTTGTTTTTTTTTTTTTTCGTAAGAAGCAATTACTTTGTGGTTAGACATTATATTTAAAAGAATTAAAACACTTTGTATTTAAACCACCAAGCTTCATCAGGATATAATATAATAATAACTATTATTATTATATTATATCCTGATGAAGCTTGGTCGAAGCGAAACCGGTAGATATACAAAATAATAAATTCGTGGTTTAAATACAAAGTGTTTTAATTCTTTTAAAATTTCTTTCAAGCTTGGTCGAAGCGAAACCGGTAGATATACAAAATAATAAATTCGTGGTTTAAATACAAAGTGTTTTAATTCTTTTAAAATTATACATTGATTTCAAATTATAAAATTTGAAAGTGTATAGTGAAATCACCTTTCAAAAACAACACTTTTAGTTTATGGATGTGTTCAAGAAATATTCCAATTATTTAGACTTTATTGCGAAGCAGAAATATTTTGACCTTCTGACAAAATAGACTACTCCCAGAGAGCCCGTTCCAGGACTCGGACCCAAACCCGGAATTCGGTGCCAGACCCGGGGCCGAAACCTGAATGCCTGGGCATCCTCGTGTTCGTGGTCCGCGCCACTTGCGAGTCATGAGGGTTCTTGTCCGGGTTTCAGTTCTTGTGCGAGTTCTATCTGGGTCGGGCTCTGGCCCAGAAAAAATATCTTTTTATTTATTAATGTTTCTTATTGGTTCTTACAGGTTAATTTAAATTATTGTCATATTTTAATATCCATTATCACTGCAGGTGCCACAGAAATTCCGCTACCCCTTCTTCACGGAGATGCTGTGGTATGTGCTGGAGCGCTACGTCAGCATCCTGCTGGGACGCACCCACCTGTTGGCCGTGGGGCAGGACGGCCACCCAGAGGAAGTCGACGATGCCGTCTCGCCCCCGCTGGGCGCCCCCCCGCCGCGGCCACACGGCGCCCCGCCCACCGAGGACGGGGGCAACCAGACGGCGACTGCAGACGTGATCAAGGAGGAAAAGGACGATAAGAAGAACGGGGAGTTGAAGCCGCCGGCCAAGCATGTTCATCTGACTCAGCAGGAGTTACACGGATTGAAGGTTGGTCTGTTTACTGCAACCCCAGTATGCATTAATAGTAAACAACTGAATTTAATGTCACTGAAACAATTATACACAAAAGATATTCTAATAAACACATTAAAAAACCAGGATTACTTTGCACAGACAAACTCTGGCTGATTCACAAGATCCACATTACAACACGTATTCCACCAACCAACAACTGAAACGATTTTTGGACAAAGAAAAATGCAATACTTACCTATAAAATTAATTAATATACTCCCTCTTGCAATAAAAACCGTTAAAAAAATAAACGACTTCAAATGAAAAATTAACTCATCCTGTGCCACCGGAGGAAACTTGTAAATTTCGCAATGTTTTGACTTTGACGTAATATTTTGTGGGTTTATCTTATGTAATATTTACCGAAACACACTCCTTGAACAATAAACTATGCCTAAAAACAACATTACTTGCGTTAATTTGACGAATTTGTATTTTTACGATCTTTTTTACGAGAATGATGCAACCGAACTGTCAGACGAAATGCTCCGAAAAAAACTCTGCCAGAAATCCATAAAGAATTCATAGAAATTATTCTGTTCCATAGATGTGTTCAAAGCATTCTATACCTTAAGAACAAGAATGCCCCAAGCGATTCTGACCTTATCCTTATGTTATCTTTATAATTAAGGTTTAAAATCGCATTTCAAAAAATATGTTTTAGAGTTTAATTTGGCGCGCGCCGGCGCGTACTCGGTAAGCAACGAGTTAAGATATGGATTATGGACATGGGAAGGAAGAACATGTAATACTATTTCGCAACCAAATAAAGATTTATATTTGTATTGTTTTATTTTAGATATAACATTATAATTTTCCTGTAATAATATTTTAAAATAGGTATTAACTTATAATTCAAACACAAAAACTTGTACAATGTGACCTTAGAACGGGGAACCCCAGTAATGACACTTTCTTTTAAATAAATAACTGCTAACCCTGTACAAATTGCAAGTGCGCCCCACGGTTGAATTAGGCAGTCGCCTCTGGTCTGGAGCTCCAAAATACCTTAAAAAACCCTTGACTCTGTGCAGAAACAGGCTCATGTGGCGGTAGAATGGAAGATTCTTGCAGTATCTCCTTTGTTGATTCAGAAATGAATATGCATGCCTTGAAGGAGAATAAGTTTGTACTCGCTTTGAATTATTCCCTGTTTTCCTCTAGTTTAACTTCAGGTTTTGGCTTCAAGTCACCTCTCACCTATATGATAGTTTATATTGCTCCTGAATTCTTTATTCATCTATGTTTATTTGTGTTCTTCCAGGCCATAGTGATGTACCTGCACCAGCTGCCCGCCAACAGGAAGAGCGTCCCAGAGCTGCTGGGGGATCCCATCGCCCTCATCCGGGACGTGCGCACCCTGGTGGAGAAGCATCGTCACGACTCCCGGGAACTGGCAGTCACAGGCACACCCGTGCTGCAGTGTGAGTACCTCTCTGCTCTCGTGTTACCAACTAGCCATCGAATCAGCATGCTGTTTCCCCACAGTGGTCAGCAGAGAGGATAGACCACCGCACAACTCTGTCTCGGCACACACTAGCATCATTCACATTCATACATTGTCTCATACATATTCTTTTGTTATTCTGAATCTCAACATTAGATATTTGATTTGATTATTTTATTACAAACTGAATTTATTTCCGGGAAAAGCTGAACTGCTTCAGAGAACAAAATATTTTTTTGATTTGAGATCAACTGCCGGATCCAATGTGACCATGTCATCTCCAATCGGGATATGTTGTGAGGCTGAAGGGAATGGGGTGGGAAAGGGAACAGGGAAGAGAAGGGTGGGGTACCTGGCTATTTAGATCTAGACACTAAACACGGTTAAAACCGCTTTAACCGGTGGACTGCCGATTGCGCGCCCGGGGCGCGCCATAAAAAAAAAAAACTTTTTGATATGCGATTTTAAACCTTATGTATAAAGAAAATGTATGAAGGACAAGGTCAGAATCGCTTGGGGTATTCTTGTTCTTGACGTAACAGATATAAGGAACACACCTAGCCTCTCAAATAATCATCTTTGCACATATCTATGACTTTCGAAACGACATTTCTCCCGCGATTTGAACTGTCAAACTGTTAGCGCCGGCGGGTCATGAAAAGATCGATAAACCTATCAATTTGTCAAATAAACGCAAGTAATATTGTTTGTAAGCATAGTTTATTGTTCAGGGAACGTGTTTCGATAAATATTATATACGATAGCATAAAATAAATCCGCAAAATATTACGTCAAAGTCAAAACATCGCGAAATTTACGACTTTCCTCCTGTGGCACGTCACGAGTTAAAGCAACATTTGTATTATGAATAGTCGTCTTTCACCAGGGCAGTAATGACAGCATCTACATACAACTATGGATTATATGTGGTGGAAATCGGCTGCAAAATTTCGATTTACGAGGAAACTTATCCTATTTTTACAAATTTACTTCAAATATCTGAATTAGAATGGCCGGCTGCGACGAAAATCTGCTGTGAGATTTCGATTTGCACGGAAATATATTTATATGAATTTATTTCTAATAGGTATCTAAATGTAGAGGGCCGGCCGCGACGGGATTCGCCTGCGAAATTTCGATTTTCGCGGAAATATATTTACGAATTTATTTTGAATATCTAAATTTGAAGAGCCGGCCGCGGCAGTAATCAGCCGCAAAAATTTGGCTTACGCGGAAATTATGCGATATTTTTACGAATTTATTTCAAATAGATATCTCAATTTAGATGGCCGGCCCTGGAAATAATTGTCAAAAATTGTCATTTTGGAAATAATTGTCAAAAAATATATTCATACAAATGTAAACTGATCATTTCTACGCAAACCTGAATACATACACATACCCAACATGAAAAAACACAATTCAAAGGAGTTTTCAAAGAAATAAAGAGCTTTATACTCATTTGAAAATGTAAAATATCAATATTTTCGCCATTGACAGCTGCCAAAAGCAACCCGCAAATTTTATAGAAAATTCTTTTAACCCCTGACGTGCCAGGAAAAAACGAAAAAACGTCAACTTTAACGTAATATTTTGCAGGTTAATTTTATGCTATCTAATGTAATTTTTACTGAAACACATTCCTTGAATACTAAACTATACATAAGAACAATATTACTTGCGTTTATTCAATGAATTTATACTTTTTACTACGTTTCAAATAACATGGAAAAAACGAAAAAATTTCGCGATGTTTTGACTTTTACGTAATATTTTGCAGGTTAATTTTATGCTATCTTATGTAATCTTTACTGAAACACATTCCTTGAATACTAAACTATACATAAGAACAATATTACTTGCGTTTATTCGATGAATTTATACGTTTTACGATCATTTCGTCGCCCGCGACGCGAGACTTGACAGCCGCCATTTTGTCCAGCCGAGCGGCGCGCAGCCACGCAGGCCGTGTCTGCTCTAGGTGGGTTCACGGTATCTTATACCTTATGACAAGAATTCCCCAAGCGATTCTGACCTTCTTCTTCACACGTTTTCTTTTATACATAAGGGTTAAAATCGCATAACAAAATTATTTTTTAGTGATTATTTTGGCTTGCGCCGATGGTACACCGGCGGACGAACGGCAAGTTAAGCGTTAAAATCATTCAGAGTAGCTCCAATAATCAAATAGAACATAGGTCCCAGATTGATATTGGCGCAAGCGATTCTGACCTTGTCCTTCATACAGTTTCTATATACATAAGAGTTAAAATCTCATTTAAAAATAAAACAAGATTTTTTTGTTGTTGGGTGAACCACAATCCGGCGGTTAAATTGTTTGCTATTGACTTTGACAATCCGATCAGCTGTTTACCCAGGCTTTACACGGATGAAAATATCATGTTATAATAATTTCAGGTCCGGAAGACATACTCAACGAGCGCAAGCGCGCCTCCCTAGGCAAGGGTCCTGGGGGCCCCCGAGGTCCTAGGGGCTCCTACAAGAAGCACAACGCAGCGGGGCCCAACAACCCCAACATGGAGAGGACAGAGAAGTCGGGGCCCCCGAGACGCAGGAGGACTAGGTCAGTATTATGTTACTTACATTATTACTTCGGCCCACATGGTCGAGGTGGTAATCCGGAGATTGCCGGTTCAATTTTCGGCATGCGCAAACAAATTAATTTGTCTCATTTCACAAATAATTCAATTAAAATAATCACGTTCCAGAGTGGTAAACACTCAGTATCACCCTTTAGCAGTGTTCGGTGATCAGAACTTCCCCGCCTTCCTATTCCTTATCTTCTTCCGCGCTCCGTACACTAACAGCCTCACAACATAACCCAATTAGGGATGCCATAGTTTCACCGACTCCTATTATTAGAGAGCGGTCGGGACTCTTGAGTAGTATTCATATTAAAAATAAAAATTAAAAGGTCTTTCAGGTTTGACTGATGATCTGAGACACTTCTCATTTTTGGACATGTGAATATTCCTCATTATATTTAGGGCCAGTTGTTTCACAGAATTTGAACAATTCAACACAACTTGAAATTATAAATAACTTCGAAATTTGATAAATTGTTTAAATTCTTTGAAACAATCCGTCCTTAGAATCTTGGCCTGTTTCATCTTTCGATCAAATGGTGATCAATTTTGTCAAAATTGATCACCATCGGATGATTGAAACGGGCTGAGAATCGGCTTTTGGGGACCGCTAAAATGTCACAAATTCAAAATGGCGCTAATTGTTAATTTGATGGTCTTCAAATAATGCGATTAGAGTTTGTAATATTGTTGATTATTGACGTATCCCATGACAGAGTGGTAAGCTCCTTGCCTCTGGTTCCAGAGGTCACATGTGTACATATAAGGTTATTTTGATTAATTGTACCAATGTTGCTATTACCGATTCTTTTGCAGAATATCTGAAAATAGTGAAAATACAAGACCTTTCAAGAAATGCCTTCTCATTTTACATAGGCTGTGACTTTTTTATTTCATTTAAATTAAACTATGCATGTAATAATTATTTAGGCTGAACAAATAATATTTTTAAATAAATAAATGATTTATGTTTTATTTCATTTCATTACTTTATTTTAGCAAAATTTCATGAAGGTTAATATGTATTAATCCCTCAGGCTAATTTATTAATTCTCGGAACAACTCATAGGTTTCATAGAATTCGTTGTGTCTCCCTTACTAGCATAGTGAGAAATAAGATCTAAACGGTTTTGGAAAGAGAAAACACCATGTGGTTAGGCCCAAGCACGTACCTGCACTTATACACACCTACTCTTACACATACATACTGTCACTGCTTGGGATTTGGTAGTAATATTGTTGCCAATTCCTTTTTCCTACCCATTGCCTACCCGTCCTTCCTTAATTCAGTGTCTGTAATAAACTGCCCTCATCATATAGCCATTTGCGCTCCGCTCCGCCTTTTAACCTAATTCCGCTATTAAAAATAAAATAGTTCGCGCATTTTTACTGTGTGTGCATGTTGGATGGAAAAGAACAACGAGGGCCGGCCTACAGATTCCTTTTCGGTGAGTCCTTCCTCTCCATGCAATTATTCTACCATATTTTTCAGGCAGTGATGGTAGACACAATCAAGGTCATTTTTAATACACACACAGTAACAATTCCACTCTGCTCAACTGCATATCTCATCCACCATGCTTGTTCATACTTGAAAGTTTACCACAAAATAATTAAAATGTACACCTTTATGAAACACATTACACATTTCAAATTTATATTATAAAAGGTAATATGTCTGGAATACATGGTGCCTGGAAACTCAATAGCACAAGCGGGAAACTAGAGAATGAATCTACATCACATGGAGAATTTAAAAAAAAGTCTTTTTTGATCTGAACATTTAAATTTTTTTAAACTTTTTTTTACAATTTTTTGTCAACTAATGGTTAAAAAAAACTTTTGTAGTAGGGTCTATGCTTCGACGCATTTAAAAAAACGTTAACCCTTCCTTCCTTGGAGAATGGCTTGTTTTTACGACTCATTCTTGAGTTCAACAGCTAGAGGCTGTGGAACGATTTATCTCCTACAAAACTCCTTCCTTTCCTCAAAAAGAATCCTTCACAGAATCTCCAAAGATGACGTAGGCCCTGAGGGAAATTATTTTCCTCAGGGCCAATCAGTTCCAATTTTGAATAAACATACACCAAACCAAGTTACAGCCAATTAACATGTTGGTTAATTGTATGTTTTTTTTTTTGGTATTTTGGGGCTCCAGACCAGAGGCAGAGGTGGCTGCCATTCACTAGCAAACTTAAAACTAACTTTCTTACAAGATACTCTGTTTACTAAATAATAACTATTCTGAGTTTGCTAATTATTTAATAGAGACAGGCCATAGCTTCAACAAAGAAAAATCTAAACAAAAAAAGTTTAAACATTCCAATATAAATACATATTTTAATTTGTGCGCTTTAGAAACCTTAGAAATAAACAAAAGAATTTATTTACTTATCAAAACAATAGCACCCTGTAAATTACCCTTGTTAGCAATGTTCCCAAGTTATGTTGACTCCTCCCATCGTTCTCCCCTCCCCCAAAATCACCCCCCCCACTCTCCCCACCTAATGAAATCTAATCATTTCTGTAGGTTCTTGTATAAATTTTTAAGTTGCTAGTGAAAAGAGTTACACGGAGTTGTCGAAAACGGTAAAAAATCGCATAAATTAACCCTGCGTTATGAATTAATTATCTGAGACATACCTGTCGTGTTGAGTATAATGTGTATATTTCCACGGCAGATGCAAGAAGTGCGAGGCGTGCCAGCGAACAGACTGCGGAGAATGCGTCTTCTGCCAGGACATGGTCAAGTTTGGGGGCCCTGGACGAGCCAAGCAGACTTGCAACATGAGGCAATGCCTGCAGGTTTGTTACCATTTTTATTAAATACAATTTCCATTTACATAATATTTGATTAAATCATCCATAAGCCGCCACATTTTTAAGCACAGATTATGAAAATCACACTTCATTTCAACAATTACTACTAGAAACAACTTTTTACATGCACAAAATAGGTTATTAGGTTCTTAGTTTGGGTAAATTAAGTAATTGATGCATATTTAGAAGTAAAGTCAACTTTATCTTACTTAGGGTAAAATTAATTAAGTATATTATGTAAATTGGTGACACTTTGGTTTTCTTTTAAATTGTTATAGATCACACCTCTAGATTTTCTGTTCAGTGGATGAGAAAGATCTCACTTCTTTGGGCAAAGTTTGGTGATATTTTATAAATTGTTTATTCAGAACTTTTGCCAATTTGACAGTTGACAATTGACAGTGGATCTGTGTTAGTCATTTGTTTTTTTTTTAAATTTGAAAACAAGAACATGTTTTCAAATACTATGCTATTGTTTTAAGCAAGTATCTACCCTCCTAATATTTATATATCTACCCTCCTAATTTATAAATTAGTCTGTATGTTCTTGAATCTGTGACACTGGTACGCATGTATATAACAACAGTTCGTCACTTTAGGTTCTAACTGACATGTTTTTCAAAAATATTCTTTATCCACTGGGAGCGACAGCGCATTTTAAGACTTTTCTCAGTTTGCTTGAGATTTTCAGAAGATCATTTTTAAAATTTTTCGCTAACATTAAAAAAAAATCATACCTTCGAAGTTTAACATGGAGACATAAAAACTTATTATAGTGCTATATATCCAATGAATTAACCTGTATTTTACCGTTTATCTCATATTTGTAGGATTTGTAAAAAAAAATATATAAAAAAAATCGCAAAGTTTATAACCGCGCGAATCCTGCGTGTTGGTTCTTTGAAACTGCCGTGAGAGGTACTTATTCGAGTGAACATAGAATATTTTCGATTTCTGTATATTGTCTCTGGTATACTTGATAATGCAAGGTGCATATCTATGAAAAAAGTTCTTAATTTTAACCGTAAACAGCTGATGAGAAATTCTGCATGAGAAAAATATTTTAAAAATTAATTTTCAACATCATTATAAAATAGTCTATGATGTTCGGATTTGCAACATCTATGATCATAATAGATAAATTCGCTTCAATAGCTTCGTTTTAAGTCCAAAATAACAAATGTGGGAGCTACATATACATATATTTTTAAATTTGCCAAATCAAGAGATAAATTGCCATTTTTATCCGAAAAGCAATCGGAGACATTTAAAAAGGTGCCAATATATGGCAAAAATCGCACCTGTGGTTAAGGTGGTTTTCGCCGAGTTCTGCGAATTCTCGACACAGACAGTTGAGGGAGGAAGGATATTTGAAGATTTTCTGCTCCCATGTTCAAAAAGTTAAACGGCGAATGAAATAGTTGATCATCCTTGAGAAGTTGTTTTAACATTACCTATGTTGTAAATTATTGCAGCCGATGCTCCCCGTGACGGCGTCGTGCTCCGTGTGCCACCTGGACGGCTGGATGCAGGCACCGGTGGCCCCGCAGGCCAAGGGCAACAGCGGGCGCGCGGGGGCCTCGGCGCTCATGGAGTGCGCCGTCTGCTACAGCATCGCGCACCCCGCCTGCGTGGGGCCCGGCGGCAGCGCGCCCAGCGAGGACCTGCCCAACTCCTGGGAGTGCCCCCAGTGCACCAACCTCGGCCTGAATCACGACTACAAGGTGGGTAATCTAATCCATTATCGGACGCCTCTCGGAATTGCCCTGACTTCTAGTGATTTCATCACGTCCCTTATATCTACTGCTATGGTTGTCTCCATATAATCCAGCCAGTTTAGAAGCGAAACAGCCGTTAGCAAATACATTTGCTAACTTAACCCAACCTAACGAAAATGCGAGCTGAGCCACGAATTATGAGAAAATAACAAAGCATATTTTACATCAGTTTTTTTTTTAATATGTATACCGCACAAGAGTCCCAGCTGCTCCCGTCTGGAGCCAGTGAGATTTATGGTTCCCAATGTATGGGAATGCCATGGTCTAGGGACTATGGTATTCCCGGGGGTATGTTATGAAACTGTAGGTGGTGGGGAGGGGAAGGAGATGGTGAAGAGAAAGAAGGGAAGTACCTGGCTATTCAGGTCTAGTCACCAAACATGGCTTTTTTTTTACATGAGCTCCACACAGGGAAATTATTTTCCTCAGGGTCTATGACATCTTTGTGGAAGCTGTGTGGAGGGTAATTTTTAAGAAAGGAAGGGGAGGAGAGTTCTGGGACAGAAAAGGGTTTAAGGGGTGGGTAGGAATCTGGGGTTCAGTGTGTCTGGGTCATCCGCCTCCAAGACCTAGACAAACCTCACCCCATGAACCCGGGCACCCCTGCTAAATCACCAAACGTAGCGAACCACTTGGGGTGACCTATGGCAGAGGTGTTGTTTATCCAATAAAGGTTCCCGGGGTGGCGGTACCCATTCCCGCCTCCCAAATTGAGACAAACCTCACCCCATGAATCCGGGCACCCCTGCTAAATCACCAAATAAAGCCATTTCAAGCAACGTTTCAATTCTGAATGGCGGTCTTTACCTGGTGGTCTGGGGGTCAATATGTCCAATGAATCCAACCCTCCCACTGCGGTGCAGGTCGATGGATTGAGTGAGTCCGTCTGTAGAGGTCCAAGTTAGGTCTACCTTAATGAGTCTCTTCCGAACAGTAGGTGGCAAAAGCATTCACCACCAAGACCGAGACAAACCTTACCCCATAAACCCGGGCCCCCCTTCTAAGTCGCCAAACGTAGTGAATCACTTGGGGTGACCTGGCAGGGGTGTTGGTTATCCAATAAATGGTCTCTGGGGCGGCGGTACCCATGCCCACCTCCCAAATTGATAAGGTTGCTACGTTCCTTTTGCATAAGTTGTGGTTTTTTTTTTATATCATATGATAGCAATCAATATTAACAGGTTGCGTGCCGTTGGCGCACCGGTGCGCGCTCTATAGCCGAATAAAATATAAAAAAAAATATTTTTTGATATGCAATTTTAAACCTTATGTATAAAGAAAATGTATGAAGAACAAGGTCAGAATCGCTTGGGGCATTCTTGTTCTTGACGTAACAGATATAAGGAACACTTCTAGCCACTCAAATAATTGTCTATGGACATTTCAATGACTTTGGAAATGAGCATTTCTACCACGATTCGAACTGTCAAACTTTGAGCGTCGCGTGTCATAAAAAGATCGATAAACCTATCAATTTGTCAAATAAACGCAAGTAAAAGTGTTCGTAGGTGTAGTTCGTTGTTCAAGGAACGTATTTCGGTAAATATTATATACCATAGCATAAAATTAACCGACAAAATTTACGTCAAAAGTCAAAACATCGCGAAATTTTCGACTTTCATCCGTAAAACCCCGAGGCATTCAACCGGTTAATAAATCACACCCTTTCTGCTCATGGCAAGAGGCTTGCGTCTGTGCATCTTCTTTTGATTGTGATCTACTGGGATTCAGGCATCGTTTGGTGATGTATTAATAAATATTTAATCTTTTGTTGCAGCCACGTCACTTCAGAGCTCGTCAGAAGTCATCCGACCTGCGTCGCATGTCCGTCTCTTCAGACGCCAGCTCCATACAGCCTCAGAGGTCTCACGGCATGGATGTTAAAGGTCACCATACTATCTACACATTTTCAATCAATTATCGATTCAAATATCACCTGTCTGGAATGTTGGTGTCTACACCAGTCCTGGGCTGTGGAGTTACAAGGAGTGGAGGAACAATCCTTAACTCGCTTTTACCTGCGGCTTTGCTCGCACGGTATTAGGTGGAAATACCACTGATTAATTCACTCTCCGCGAACCCCACCTTCCCCTTGCCTTTCCATCCTGCCGCTAAAATATATGATATACACACATTTTCATTTATACAAATTTCATAACGCCAGAACTTACCATTACATACAGCCTATGTTACTCGCTGATAATGTAGCTTTCCATTGGTGAAAGAATTTTTAAAATCGGTTTAGTGGTTTAGGCGTGAAAGAGTAACAAACAAACACACGCAATTATGCATTTATAATATTAAGTACACATATCGATTTAAAACAAATTCCATTTTCTCCAGCCGGTTGGTTCCTTGTTTTCACCCGCCTGAATTGTGTAAATATTAATCACGTTCAAAATTATGACAGTTTTAGTAGCGAGTAGGCGAACATAGCCGCACATATGTTGTAAAAAATTGCTCATTTGAGTGCGCGCCGGCGCATGCCAAATTAAACTCTAAAAAATATTTTTTGAAATGCGATTTTAATCCTTAATTATAAAGAAAACGTACGAAAGATAAGATCAGAATCGCTTGGGGCATTCTTGTTCTTAAGGTATAGAATACCTTGAACACATCTATGGAATCAGAATAATTTCTTCTGGGATTATCTGTGATCACTGGCCGGGTTTTTTCGGAGCTTTAGAGCAGTCAAGTTCGATTGCGTCGGTTGTCGTGAAAAAGATCGTAAAACATATGAATTCATCAAATAAACGCAAGTAATGTTGTTTTTAGGCATAGTTTATTGTTCAAGGAATGTATTTCAGTAAATATTACATACGATAGCATAAAATAAACCCACAAAATATTACGTCAAAGTCAAAACATCGCGAAATTTACAAGTTTGCTCCAAGGCACGTTGCGAGTTAAACGATCAAAGAAGAAGACTGTCTATTTTATCTTACTTTATTAAAAAAAAAAATTTAATACGTTCGTCACTCTTTAGAATGTTTATATTAATCTGCCCTCTTATTCTATTGCAGACATTAAACTAGAGCCTGAAGATGGCATCAAGATTGAGAACGGCTCATCCCCCACCTCCCCCAAGCGGCGCCGCAGCTCCGATGGGGGAGAAGGGGGGGCCAGCACCCTAGGGGGAGTGGGTCCCGAGGGGGACCCTCCCCGCAAGTTGGCCCTGAGAACGCAACTAGCGCAGCAGCTGTGCTCCAACACTACCAAGGTAATTAATCATTCTTTCACTTAATGAGATGTGGTTATTGCAAGTAAACATCGTTTTGGCGCAAGCTAATTAAAAACTTCTGTATTTCTCCCAATAACCTAACTTTGTCTTATTCAAAGGCCCTGAAGAAGCCCATGTACCCGGTGCGCCCCGCCCAGCCCGGCAGCCACGGGGGCTCGGGCACCCTCTGCCTGGACCGCACCTGCATCATCTCCGTGTTCCGCTTCCTGTCTCCGGCCGAACTGGCCACTTGTGCCCTCGTCTGCAAGACATGGGCTCAGTACTCGGTGAGACTAATTACACATATTATCTCCAGGCCCATGCTGACCATGTTCCACCCATCACCTTTCTTTAACTTTGCAGGTGGAACAATTTTGCCTTTATCATCAAACTCATCACCTTTCTCTAACATTGCAGATGGAGCCTTTTTTCTTTATCGAAACTCGTCACCTTTCTATAACATTGCAGGTGGAACCATTTTTCTTTATCGAAACTCATCACCTTTCTCTAATATTGCAAGTGGAATGATTTTTTCTTTATCCAAACTCATTTTGTTTCTCTAACATTGCAGGTGGCGCCATATTTTCTTCATTGAATCTGGTCACGTGTCTCTAATATTGCAGGTGAATCATTTTGTAATATTGAAACTCATCACCTTTCTCTGACATTGCAGGTGGAGCCAGCCCTTTGGAGGAACATGTCGTTTGTCCAATGCCGCCTCACCGCAGCCCACCTTGCCGGTATAGCGCGTCGTCAACCGCAAGCGCTCGGCTTGGAGTGGAGCAACCTGTCTAGGAGACAGCTCACATGGTAACTAACTCATATGCACATTGCACATGTTACTGAAATCCCTCATTATCCGTGAATTTGGTGTTGCCATCGTTGCCATGTTGTCAAGTCGAGAGATTACGTTTCATACGTTATCTTTATAATTAAGGTTTAAAATCGCATTTCAAAAAATATTTTTTAGAGTTTAATTTGGCGCGCGCCGGCACGTACTCTGCAAGCAACGAGTTAAGTAGTTCGGAGTTTATCTCGAACAAACATCGTGATGCGAGATTTTTATATATAAAGACATCACCATTTTTGTGAAAGTTCATCTCAAATATGTTCATAAAAGTGGGATCCAAAGTTTATTGGAGCTGATCGTATTGGTTTTAGAAGAATATTGCCATCGTGATGGATTTTTGAACAGAGCTCAGGAGATGGATGAGAGTAAAGACATACCCTTCTGCTGTGCTGACGATGTATGATGATCTAGTAATACTAACCTCTAATCTTGTATTGTTCAGGTTGATAGGACGCCTGCCCGCCTTGCGCTCGCTCTCCCTGGCCGGCTCTCCGGGAGCGGCCGCAGTGGGCCTGCGCACCTGCCTCTGCCCGCCCCTGCTCTCGCTGGACCTGTCCTTCTGCCCCGCGCTAGGCGACGCCTGCCTGCGCGACCTGCTGGCGCCCCCGCAGGACTCGCGCCCCGGCCTCGCACACTCCCGCTCGCGCCTTCGCCACCTCAAGCAGCTCAGGCTGGCCGGGACGGACGTCACTGATGTGTCCATGAGGTGGGTCTACTGCTTTATTACAACATTAGATGTTCTGCATGTCTCACCAGTTCAAATGTTATTAGGTGCATATCAATCGTCCAGTTGATTAGTCTGACATCTCCAAAAATCTAAATTTGAGTTGAGTAAGCTTTTTAATTTAAGGCGACCCGGTGGTCTAGAAATTAAAAAAAAAAAAATTTTGTTCAATATTTCGCAAGTGCAATCTTATAAGAATATACTGTAAATTTTTTGTAATGTTGTTGATGATATTTAAAGTTCTGCAGCACATTTAGCAGGTCAGCGCAGAAGCAGGTAAAAGGGCCGGGCGAAACTTCAAACTAATTTATTTCAAAACTGCTTTTCGAAAAAAAAAATTTTTTTCAATATTTCAAAAGTATAATCCTTTAAAAATATATTGTAAAATTTTTTGCAATGGTATTCACAATGTTTTAAGTTCTACGGCCCATTTAGCAGGTCAGCGCAGAAGCATGTAAAAGGGCCGGGCGAAACTTCAAACTCATTTATTTAAAAACTACTTTTTTCTGCATGGTGTGAGGCAAAAAAAAAAAACTACTCGGCCGATTCGTCTCAAATTTTACTATGTTATTCCGTACACCAGTACCTATCGCAGGAACTAGAACAAAGTTTTTACGTTGAATACTTCTATTTTTTTACTACAAAATATAATTAAAAAACAGTCTGTTTTCTGTATTTAAATTTCAACAACGCGCCATTTTGTCAATTTTTTTTATTTATTTTTTATTCTAGTTCCTGCGATAACTACACTCATACTGATCATAAATATTTTTTTGTTTTTGTTTACGGATAAGTGAAAGAGCCAAAACTGGTCACACCACCAGGGTCCGTATTTATGAGGAGGGTAACTTTAGCGCAGTTCCTTAACTACTTTAGAGAATTTAAAAAAATTTTTAATAACAATATTTTTGTATACTATTAAAGTCATTTAATATATCTAGAAAGTTTGAATGGCATTGTTCACTGTTTTCATTTAAAAAAAATCCTAAAAACTCGTTGAAAATATGGGGGCTAGACCACCGGGTCCCCTTAAGGTTTGAACAAGAACCTAAAAACTGTTTTTGAAAGGTGATGAAATATGCTTTAAAATTTTATTATTCAAAATAAACATATAATTTTTAAAATATAAACATTTTTAAAGCAAACATAAGAGCGTGTTCACACACAGCTATAAAAGTAATTAGCTTGGTCTATTTCAGTATATCGCTCGCCATACATTCCCAATGGGAATATATGGCGAGTGATATACTGATATAGGCCAAGCTAAATCTTTTATAGCTGTGTGTGAACACGCTCTAAATCAGTTTTGAAAAATGGCTCACCTTACGTTTTTTCTAAGTGAGTTGACAATAATGTTTATAATGCGTTGGTTGAATTTGGCAGCCACCTCTGGTTTGGAGGCCCAAAATGTCAATAAAAAACGCATTGACCTAATAAATTATGTACGTACGTGTCTTTATATTTTTTGTTATCAGGAATTTTAGTTAGAAAAAATGTAAAGTGCGCCATTTTTAAAAAACATTTATATTTGCATTTAAAAGCGTATTTCATCACCTTTCCAAAACAATTTTTAGTTTTCGGATACTTTCTGGGGTTCAGTGTCTCCAGGAGTGACGGACGTATGAATCCAACCCTCCCACTGCGGCGCAAGGTGATGTTCAGAGATAGTCCTGCTGGAGAGGTCAAAAAGTATCCCTCAACCTTCCTGGTGGGCAGACGCATCCGCCACCAAGACCCGAACAAACCTCACAACATGAATTCGAGCACCTCTGCAAAGTCACATAACGAACTACTATGACAGAGATGTTGGTTATCCAATAAATGGTTCCCGGGGCGACGGTACCCATACCCGCCTCCCAAATTGAGGATAAATATGACCTCCACCATTTTAAACAATTTTTAATGAATGACCCATCTTTATCTGCAGATACGTGACCCAGGCCCTCACCTCCCTGACGGACCTGGACCTCTCTTCCTGCGCGCGCGTGACCGACGCAGGGGTGGCGCAGCTGGGGCCGGCGCGCTGCCTGGAGCGCCTCAGCCTGGCGGGCTGTCGGCTGCTGACGGAGGCGGCTCTGGACCACCTCTCCGCCTGCCAAAACCTCATCAGGTAACAACAGAAGACAATAGCTCTAAGCAGGTTGATTGTTTTCTTTCAACAATCTTTGTGGCAGTAACTGTCAAATGCCGGGGAGGAAACCCATAAATTTCGCAAATTTTTGACTTGGCGTAATATTTTGTGGGTTTATTTTATGCTATTGTATATTATATTTACCAAAACACATTCCTTGAACAATAAACTACGCCTATAAACAACATTACTTGCGTTTATTTGACAAATTGATAGGTTTATCGATCTTTTCATGACCCGTGACGCTCACAGTTTGACAGCTCAAATCGCGGGAGAAATGAAATTTGCGAAGTCATATAAATATTCAATCAAGCCTAAAAACAACATTACTTGCGTTTATTTGACGAATTCATATATTTTACGATCTTTTTTACGAGAATGCGACGCCACCAAATCTGACAGCTCAAATGGCCCGGAACATTTGTTCGGAGACCATAAAGAATTCCATTGAAATTATTCTGCTTACATAGATGTGTTCAAGGTATTCTATACCTTAAGAACAAAAATGCCCCAAGCGATTCTGACCTTATCCTTCATACATTTTCTTTATACATAAGGGTTAAAACCGCATTTAAAAATAAAAATAATTGAAAATTTTGGTGTGTGCGCCGGCGCACACCCCGCCATTTACGGTTAGGTTTCCTTTGGGAATGAACTCATTAAGTTATTGTTAAAGTTTATTAGACAGTCTTGCTATTATTGAACTGCTATAAATACGTGTCTTACTTGGAAATTAATTGTACCCAAAATAAAGACTTTTTTTATATGAATACTGCACAAGAGTCCCAACTGCTCCCGTCTGGAGTCAGTGAGACTTTGGCATCCCCTATTGGGTTATGATGTAAGGCTGAATGTGGGGAGGGAAAGGAGATGGGGAAGAGGGAGGTGGGGAAGTATCTGGCTATTCAGATCTGGTCACCAAACACGGCTAAAGCCATTTCAAGCAACCTTTCAATTCTGAATGGTGGTCTTACATCGGGGCGATACTGAGAGTATTTTGCACTCTGGAACGTGCCGCATATATACTGTATGTATTATTTTAAATTAATTTATTGTGAAATAATACAAATTAATCAAATAAAATTTATTTGCCACGATCCCACGATCTTCGGACTGCCAGTCAAGAGCCTTACCGCTAGACCACGCCGGCCGTCAAATTTGTTTATGAACGGTGACATTAAAATAGGTTCTTATGCTTGGTTTGTCGAGTAGGTACTCTTATATTGACTGGACTTAGAAGTTTGCAACTGTCAAAATCTTATTATCATACTAATTTCGTACGTCTTTCCAGGTTGGATCTCAGGCACGTGCCGCTTGTATCGACGCAGGCGGTCATCAAATTTGCCGCCAAATCCAAGCACAACCTCCACGTCAAAGACGTCAAACTGGTCGACAGGAGAAAAACTAAATGATTGTCCACTGAAGCAGGGTCGACTTTATAATTCAACCGAACGCACCAATCAAAGCAGGAAACAACAGTGACTTTCAAATGTTACCGCGGCAAAACTAGCCCAACCAACATATTCTAATATTATTTTATCTGTAAATAATATCACATATTTTATTCTATTTAATTTAGCAAACTTTAGATAATTTTGCGTAGAAATCCAAGTGTTTTATAAAATAGTTTATTTACGTAATACTTGTACTGAATTACGCGCGTTGTGGAAAATCAGCTTGATTTCTCTGCGCTTTTGTATTTTTATTGTGATTGCAAAATTTAGATTATATTTTACCAAATTTTAATTAGCGAAAATTATTTAATAATATTGATTTTGGACACATTATTTCATTTGGCTTTCTGGGCTTTTAAAATCGAGCAAAATCATTCACAGTATTTATTACGATTGCATTTTTTTCACGTTTAAATCGTCGCGTTATTATTTTTGTGAGTGTGTCTGCTTGTAACCAGAAATTAGTCATTAATCTGTCGGCATCGGGAGCCTTGAAATGAAAAGCAATCATATTAGACGTGTTCAAATCAATGTTTAAACAATTTGTATTATAAAATATCGTTGTTAATTATTTACGGACGCACGTCGTTTTGTAATTGCATTTAACCCCAATTCTAATAAATCGGTAAAAATAAACATGCTCCTATAACATGAACTTTTTTTACCTTCCTAAAATCAAAATTTAGTTGCAACTGATATCTTTTAGGTATTTAGAGATGTGTTTTATCACCTGGCTGATAAACTTCCATCCGATTTCCATCATGAGTTAAACAGTTCAATTCATAGAGGCATGTCTTTTCCAAGGGTTGAAGAGACACAAAGATGAGTGATACAGTTAGGTTTTATTTCGGTTGCATTTTGAATCCATCACCGAGTACGCGACAGTGAATCCATCGATTCAAACGTGTCGCCAAATTCGTAAAATTGAATCAATCATGACCTAGAGCGAATCCATCAGTTCGAACGCTGCATTAAATCAATCAGCCTGTGTGTAAGAGTGAACCAATCATAGGGTACAAGGGGTTAGTCCACAGGGATATGCAAGTATCCAATACTCAAGTTGTGTACTCCCATTGCAAATAACTTGTCAAGAGTGAATCAATCATGAAGTGTAATTTCGTGTAATTTTGAATCAATCAATCTATGCCCAATCCCGAATCAATCACCACATTCATAAGAGTGATCAATCGTGATGTGTGTAATCGAAAATCCATCATTTTGTACACATCCTCGAATCAATCACTGCATTCATAAGAGTGGTCATTCACGGTCACACACATCAATCTTGATGTGTGTGACCGTGAATCCAACGATTTACACAGCCTCGAATCAAATCACCGCATTCATAAGAGTGAATCAATTGTGATGTTTGTGACCACGAATCCAACGATTTACACAACCTCGAATCAATCACCGCATTCATAAGAGTGAATCAATTGTGATGTTTGTGACCACGAATCCAACGATTTACACAACCTCGAATCAATCACCGCATTCATAAGAGTGAATCAATTGTGATGTTTGTGACCACGAATCCAACGATTTACACAACCTCGAATCAATCACCGCATTCATAAGAGTGACTCAATCGTGATGTGCGTGACCGCAAATCCAACGATTTACACAACCTCGAATCAAATCACCGCATTCATAAGAGTGACTCAATCGTGATGACCGCAAATCCAACGATTTACACAACCTCGAATCAAATCACCGCATTCATAAGAGTGAATCAATCGTGATGTGTGTGACCGCAAATTCAACGATTTACTCAACCTCAAATCAATCACCGCATTCATAAAAGTTAATCAATCGTGATGTGTGTGATCGCGAATCCATTGATTTGTGCACAACCTCGATTCGATCACCACATTCACAAGAGTGAATCAATCACAGCGTTCACAACAGTGGGGAATTCATCACAGTGTGATTGATTTAATGAATGATTCTTTAACATTAATCTGATGTTAAACTGTATCAAAATGTGCATTCGTAAATTATTATTCTACGAGTATAAAAATTTACCACATCAACTGCCTTTATTTTTACAATATTTAACATAAAAATAAGCGTAGGATACTGGTAGTTAATTATAAGCGGATTAAAGTGTACTTTATCAGTGTTTTGTGTCAAATAATCACTATAAGATTGAAGTAAGATTTCTTTGACTTTAAAACAATATATCAATAGATTTTTGTAATTATAAATTATATTTAAATTATTAAAAGCATTTACGTAACAGTGAGTGTGCGCTTGCATTTTGTGACTTGTTTTATAAAAAACAAAACATTCTGCATAAAATTAGGTTAGTTTTTGAACTCGAAATATGTGTCAACAGTTTTTTTAAAAACATCTTTTGAGTGTTTTTTTTTTCATTATTTTTGTGGTTTCAATTTTATAAGTCATAAGAGACAACAAATAAATAATATTTAATAGTTTAGGTAGTATTTTCCAGGTTTTACGTATTGACTCAAAAGATTAGTTTTAGTTTGAAAATCTTTATGTTATCTTGTTGCAATTGCCAACTATAAGTTTGTGAAGTGTTGTAATTGGTAACCAAAAAAGGTAGATTCATTTTGAACGTCTGACCATGTTGCAATCAACAGACGTAAAATTTGGGATAATGTTGCATTTTGCAATCATAAGTTTTATGTTGCAATCGGCAATCCCTAAATCTGGAATCATGTTGATATCGGTTAGCTGGAATACTGTTGCATTCGTTTGCATGGTTTGAATTATTTTGTTGAAAACTACCTACATCAATCATTTCTGTTGCATTGGCCAACCCAAAATTTTATTTCATGTAATTGTTGCTAAAATGTGTTGATCACGCTGAAATTGGCAAGCTCAAAAGTTCATCTTACAATCACCGACAAAAATGTTGCAATCGGCACCAAAATGTTGCAATCGGCAACCATAATTTGTTGAACTGTGTTGCAATTGGCGACCACAACTTCTTGAATTATATTGCAATCGGCAATCACAAGTTGTTGAATTATGTTGCAGTCGGCAACCTGTTGAATTATGTTGCAATCAGCAACCACAACTTATTGCATTACATTGCAATCGGCAACCACAACTTATTGAATCGTGTTGCAATTGGTATCCATAAAAGTTAGTAACATGTTGCAATTGGCAACCACAACTTGTTGCAATCGGCAACCACATCTTGTTTGTCATCCATTAAAGCAATTGGCAACCTCAAGTTTTATGTTGCAATCAGCAACCACAAAAGGTAGTCTGTTACGGTTTTATCATACATTTCATTACTAACCATAAAAGTATGGATTTTGTTGGAATCGGCAACCATAGCGCTTATTGTACAGTTGAGAATTGCAAAAGTTTAAACTGTGTTCAATTGGGAACCACAGATTTTTTTAATATGTTGCAATTGGTAACAGCATGGTAATATTTGAAGCATGTTCCAATCGGAAATCACAAATATTTAAATCATGTTTCAAATCAATCAGCAATGACAATTTTTTGATCAATCGGCAATCAATATGTCAGCCTTTACCAGAAACCAAAGTATTTAACGAGAATATTATCATAATTTGTATCTTATTGTAAATTCTCACTATTTTATGATAAACTAAGTGTAATATTATAGTTTCTACCAAATAATATTAAATGCTTTTGATGGTCAATTAAAAAGCACTATGCCTTCATGTAAATTTGTAACTTTTAAGAGAAATTGCTTGTGATAGCTTGTTTTCTAAATATATTAGCGTAGTAGAACATTTTTATTTTAATAAAAATATATTTATAAAACAAGACTGTGATAAAAAAAAATAATTGGCGTTAAATTGTAATAAAAACACACCCGGCTGGTGTCATATATTTTTTTTCTAATCTGCACATTCCAATCGAAAAATAAATATTTTAAAAATATTTCTCTGAGGGCATTTTTGTTTCGTAGCTGACCAAAATGGTGACTTTTGGAATTAATGGACTTTAAACTTATTATTATATTTGTCCTTTCATTGATTCCTAAATGTTGTTTCTCGTCTTCTCTGCTTGTGTGTGACCATCTCATTCTCCTACAGACTACCTCAGCCTCACAACGGTTCCACGCCAGCTGAGAATAAAGTCAACTCAACAACTCAACACCTCATTGAAAAGTCATAAGCAAAAAAAATAAATTTAAAATAGGCCTTCACCCTAATGTTTTTATATGAATACCGCACAAGAGTCCCAACTGCTCCCGTCTGGAGCTAATGAGACTATGGCATCCCCAATTGGGGTATGTTGTGAGGCTGAAGGTAGTGCGGAGGGGAAGGAGATGAGGAAGGGGAAGGTGGGAAGTACCTGGCTATTTAGATCTGGTCACCAAACACGGCTAAAACCATTTCAAGCAACGTTTCAATTCTGAATGGTGGTTTTACACCAGGGCGATACTGAGAGTATCTTCCATTATGGAACGTGCCGCAAATATACTATATATTATTTAAATGTAAATTGTGAAATAACACAAATTAATCAAGTAAAATTTATTTGCCACGCCGGGATTAGATCCCTCAGCCTTCGGAATGCGAGTCAAGAGCCTTACCGCTGGACTACGCCGGCCGTCAATAATGCAACCTGTTTAACCAAAATTTTATATTTTTTTTATCATCACTCTTAATGACTTTTCTGAAGTGGTTTTGAGTTGGTTTCATTCTAAGTTGTCCCATCACCTCTCACAACATACCCAATTGGGAAAGCCATAATCTCACTGGCTTCAGTTTTTGAGATTTCTCCCGATTGGGAACAGTCGAGACTCTTGTCCAGTTCTTGCGTAAAGCTTAAGATCAGATGAAGGAAGATGCAGCATTTTTGATAATTGAATTGAGATGTTATTAAGTTTAATTTTAACATATGTAATAACAATAATATTCAATATTATTGTTGCAAAGTCCATTTTAATTTTAAAAGTCGCTACACAGTGAAAATGTTAAACCTTTTGTTATCCTTTTTTGTAATTTTGAAAGGAATCTATGTGCATCCAGATACTTTTTATTCTGCATTATTATAAACAGTACTTAAAACCAAGTTTTTAGTCTATTTTCTTCATTTTTATCCATGTTGTATTTAACTCTTTTCAAAATCAAAATAATTTATCTGTAATTTTCTGTCTGTGACTACCCCGCAATTTGGCAGTGCTTTGGGAAGGCGAAACAGCTGTCGTATATGTTAATCATAATTTAATATTTCTAGGAGAACTTTGATTGTATTTTTTTGTAAAACATTTTTAAAGAATTCTCAAGTAGTTTTCTAAAAGTAATAATTTGAGTTGAAAGTTATTTAAATTGCATATTTTATTTTTAAGACGTGATGGAAAATTGTATTAAGTAAATTAATCAATACTATCAAAAAAATGTTTACAAATATATTATTATTTTCATGCTAAATAAGATTAGCTTTCAAATTTAAAATATTATAATTGACATTTATGTAAAAAAATATTATTTTTATGCAGTTTGGCATAAAATTTATTGCAGTTCAAAATATATTATATCTTATGGACATATTGCAGATGAACACATATTTATATATTAGTTTTATTGCAGATTACAAACATTAATATGTGGTAGCAAATGTGTACGCACTGTCACAAATGTATATGCTTTATCAAAGCATAAGTGCTGCATACTCTTTGCTATACACTACGAGCCTGAGCACAAGCCGAACCACGAATTAACGGCGCGAACTGCCGCTTGCGGCTGGTTTGTTCCTTTCTCCTGATTCGTGGTTCAGCTCGCAAGTAAACAAGCAGCATTATAGATCTATCCCAGACCATAATATTTATCTTATGAATATATTGCAGATTAAAAAATATTTATATCGTGGATTTATTGTAGATTAAAAAATATATAAATCCTGTATCACATTGAAATGTACATTTTACGGACATGCTGTAGATTAAAATATAAGTCCTGTGGACATATTGCAGATTTAAATATACTTCTTATGGACGTATTGCAGATTAAAATTCATGTACATCTTATGGACATATTGCAGATTAAAGTATATGCATTCATCTTATAGACATACATATTGCAGATTAAAATAAACATCTAATGGACATATTGCAGATTAAAATATATGCATACATCTTATAGACATACACAGTGTCACATCTTACGGACATATTGCAGATTAAAATATACATCTAATGGACATATTGCAGATTATAATATATGCATACATCTTATAGACATACATAGCGCCAATTAAAATATGCATCTTACGGACATATTGCAGATTAACATATACATCTTACGGACATATTGCTCATTTAAATGTTCATCTTACGGACATATTATTGCAGACTAAAATATACATATAACGGACATATTGCAGATTAAAATATACATCTAACGGATCTATTAAAAATTTGAATTTACCTCTATACGAGACAAAAATATGTATCCATTGTTATAAGTATTGAACAACATAACTTCTGGATTCATTACAAATTAAAACATTCACCTATGGATCTTTGTTTTGCTCATAAACAATATTCCTAAATCTACTGCTATAAAAAAATTATCCTCTTATGAATGTGCAATGAATCTAAAGGCAATTTTTCCATATCTCTGCTGTATATTTGAAAATCGCTTATGCTTATATTCTATTCAGCAAAATAAATCCACTAAGCAATCCTAGTTGACCAACAGAATTAATATTAACATGTCTACCAACTTCCAGCTGTCGGGAATCGGAAAAATCAAATGATCGAGTAACTTACATATATTTTATTTTACTTGTACTTAACATTAAATGTTTTTCTTCCAAATGGTTTAATCTCAATTTTTATCAGCGCACTAAAGATGACTCTAAAAATATTACATTATTATTTAACTATCTATTACGATCTGTTGATAATGTTTTATAGATTTATTGTGTAAATGTAAGAACGCTTTCTCTTTAATATTTAATTTCAGTATTCCCCTTGTAAAATATTAAAGTTTAATTCCCACCCACCTTTGCTTATTACTGTGGTATTCAATTTAGCTTTAACATATTTAGTTTTTTCTCTATACAATATTATGTACGGTACGCTGCAAAAATGTTGAATGGAGACAATCAAAAAAAATCTTATTCTGACCAATTGATCGGTAAAATAATTGATCGGTAAAATAATTGATCGGTAAAATAATTGATCGGTTATATAATTGATCGGCAATATAATTTATCGGTAATATAATTGATCGGTAATATAATTGATCAGTAATATAATTGATGGGTAATATAATTGATTGGTAATATAATTGATCGGTAATATAATTGATCAGTAAAATAATTGATCGGTAATATAATTTTTTAAACGCTGGCAACGTTCATGTATTAAGTTTTGCAGCGGCTGCGTAATCATTTTGTTAGTTATAAGTTTGTATTTATAAAGCAACACTATTATATAGAAAGTCAAGGAAGCTGAATAATGTACTATAAAACCTCACGGGATAGAAATGTACAACTAATTATATAGAAGTTTGTATGTTATAATGTAAATTTACATTTTTAAGTTAATGTACATATATGACGAAATAAATAAATAGAATTGAACATTTTGTTTTTTTATCACTCATATTTCAGCACTTATTGATATATTGATGGTGGGCCTAAGACATATTCTAACCATTGGAGGAGGATTGGAAGAGGGAAGAAGGAAGAAGGATGCTTGGAAACACCTCAGTATTATTTATCTAGTTACTGAATGTATGAACTTCCGAAAAAAGAGAGAAAATAAGACAAACTTGCATTGTAGTTTCACTATAAATATAACCCTCAGGCTTCGGCCATATTCCGTCAGATCAGAAAATTTCTGCTTTGCAATAAAATCCAAATGAATGGAATAATTCTGAATTTATCTGAAAACTAAAAAGGTGATGTAATACGCTTTTGAATGTTATTATCTCTACATAGATATCGAGGATTCGGTTTCGGTAGAAAGTCCTGTTTCGGTCGGACACAAATTTTTGGTATTAAATTTAAATTACATTATTTTTTACAATAATTTGTGCTTAGCCTGACATCTATGGTTTAATAGCAGAAGCAAAACAAAATTTAGCTAATCTTTTAGCCATCTTTGAACTGCTAGAAATATTTCAGGAAGTAAAACAGTTTATTATCTTCGCGTTCATAGATGGCGCTAATTAAAATATTTAAAAAATTATAGCATAAATATTTTCAAAAATGCTTCTTTGCGTGTATATGCGTAATTTGAATATGAATAAATATAAAAGTTATCCGTATAAAAATTCATGCTTTTGACCGTTTTTCTTCATCATCCATCCACTAACTAGGCATACTCAAAGATGACAGACAGACAAACGATGGAAATTATTAAATAACTACCTAGGTAAAAACTTACTTATTTTCATCCTACAAGAACTTCTGAAAATTTTGAAATAAGTGTTCTATTTTTTTTATAGCCATAAATATTTGAAACTTCATTTTCGGAAAAAGATATTTGACAGCGGCTGAACACGATGTCAATCATGAAAATATTAAATATTTTTATTACAAGTATTATTACACTAGTTTTATTAAACGTAGTAAATGCAGCAAGTTTTCCCGGACGAGAAGTAATCAAAGCGTTCAGTGCGTGTGCAAATGATACCCTGAAAAACATTGTAGAAGACGGGGATTGCAAGTTCGATGTTTGGGAGAATCGAATGAAACTTGGCGCTAGAAAAAACGTGCAGGTTCGGTATTATGCCCTGGAAAACAACTCTTGCATGGCATTAAAAGTACCAGATCAGAATTCTAGCATCGTCAGGGTTGTGGCCAGTGCGTTTTTAATGCCTCACTCGCAATCCCGGTGTTACTACAATCACAGGGTGATACTTAAATATGGCGAGGCCAGTATCACAATGACTCTGCACAAGTACCGCGGCCATAGACCTGATGAATATGTGCACACGTTTCGGGAAAACGAGACCGTCCCCAGTGAGGTATATAATATGATGTGTTCAAAATTAATAGAATATTTAGTTAGTTTTAAGTAAACCCTGATGAAGAAAGCATTGCTTACGAAACACGTTGTTTTTTTAAACAATAAAAGTGGTTTGATTTTGAATTAAAATGAGCCACAAAATAAGTTTGCTGTGTTTGAAGAAGCATATATGTAGTGACCGACAGAAGGTTCGGTTTCGGTTTCGGCAAAAAAATCAGTTTCAATTTTCAGAAAATCTGCTGAACCTTCGGCCGCACCGAAACTCTGCGTTCGTGAATTATCGCGCGTCGTTCGGCTGACTTCGGGTGAGTTTGTGGCTCGTGTGTCACCCGCCATCATCATCATCATCATCAAGAAGTAGTTAACATATTTGTCAATTTTTATCAGTTTTGTTTGTTTGTTTGTAATATATATTTTTTTTTCACATACATACTTCAATTATTGTTTATTTTTATTTTTTTATTTCATGTAATAAGAATGTTGTGATTGTAAACGCAATTAATTAATTTCACAGATTCGACTTACATTTACTTGTATGACGTGGGATAGGCCGCGCCACTTCGAGGACAACAAAGAGGAATCGTTGATCTACAAATGCGACGATTTGAAGGAATGGAAGAAAAACAAACTCTACCACGGTATCATGCATTTATTCGCTGTGGACCTCCTTGCGAAGAAGCCACCGGCGGAGAAGAAGAAAAGGGTTGTGAAGACGCCCCTCCCGACACCACCGGGTGGGTTTGTTACCCCCCCTCTGGTCACCCAGTCAACAACCACCCCCCGTACGTTGGTCTTCACCAAAAGATTGATAACAAATCTAATGGTGACCTCAGTGGTTTTGTCGGTGATGGAACTGTTATACAGTATAGTTCTTTTCATGTTTGTCTGGAACATATAATTTTTAAATATATCTAAGTACCTCTAGGGCGACTTTTGAATCGGGAGTGAACTTTGATCATCGCGAATAATTTTATTTATTTTAATAATCATTAACGCCCATGGGCTTTTACGTACATAGTTACATTTTTTATGACTTAGTGCATACTGGTGTGTTTAAATGACAAAGATAACATAAATAGGTTTTACACATGGTACATAGAAGTAAAGATGGTAGGTAAAAGTATAACGTTAGACAATAAGAGTGATTGAAATAATAAGATTTTGAACTGCAGTTGCAATTCGTATATAACAAACAATAATAATGTGTGGGTTCTTAATATATAATTTGTATGTGCTGAATATATAGCGAAGTTGATTTAAAACAAAAATACACACTACCGACGTGCACACCACAAAAATTAATATTCAAAGCGATTCAATTTTGACCAAATTATATTATCGTCAGAACTTCTGCACAGAATTCAATTTCAGAGAATAATAACAATAATAATAATATCTAATAATATTTGGATGATTTATATAGCGCCGTTTTTGTGAAAAATCACCTCAAGGGCGCTGTACAAACTTACAATATTTATTTATTTATTTACGCCCTTTTTAGAGGCTTTTACATATTTTATGAATAATATATTTCTAAAACCTAGAAAAACTACAAACAAACAATTAAAAACAACTTATAACTAAAAATTGCATCCACCATTATATACGAAAATATATGTACCTACAATGTCTCGACCAAAGAACCGATGCTTCCTAAAAATGTATATAGGACCATACTTACCTGGGAGGTCGCTTGAAATTAGCACTGTTTATTGTCTATTAAGAAATTTAGATAGAGTTTTAATATTAGTATATAATACATTCTTTAATGAGTGTATTTTGGAAATCAATAGCAACATTTTATAGTGGGCGGTACAGAAGTACAAGGATTTGATCTTCCTATATGCGATTCGTCAAGAGACAGATTGATGTGTAAAGATTCAAGTAATTTTAATTATGTGAAGATTCTGTAAAGATTTTAATGTAAAGATTCAAGTAATTGTAATGCATAACTCCTGATTCTCGCTACCACTCAGAAATTACTCGCTTCTTTTTAATGTTTTTTTTTTCGAGCAACGTGTGTACAATAACGTCTCGAAAATAAGGACGTGTTGTTAAATTTAATTTTCACGTATTAGAAACTTGTAAGTGTGTGGTAAGTAAGTATTTTTAATGTCAGTCAATTCGCTATTTTTCCTAGTGTCTGCCCTGATAAACTTTCTGCACGCTACCGAGTTAGGGGTAGGTTTGTACAAACTGCTTATTTTTATCAAACAAAGAATCGAACGCAAGCTAGGAGAGAGATTTATCTCAGATTTTTCACGAAACCCGCAAAGTTTCGCAGTATGAGCGCAAAACACCGCCGAGGTATGTATTAGGAAGGTATATTTAAAACAAATGAGTCGGAAAATAATACGTTGGTAGGTAGTCTAGTGAGAAAGTGTGTTTCCACGTGTTCAAATTCTGTAAATACCAATGACTAAATAAAATAGCTTCATCCTGTATTCAATAGTAAACACCTACATTAATTTATTTTACAAGACAATCAATTCGGATGTTTATTGATTTTAATAAATGCCTAATGTAAGTTATGATATGATTAATGTCTAGGCCCTAAGTAGTCGCATGAAATATTTTAATTTATTTATTTTCATGTTCTCCGTAAAACGTTTAAACACCAATATATCATGGAGAAGATTACAAATTAAAATGGGGGGCAGTTTTACTATTTTGTGACCTGCGTCAAAAGATAGTTGCTGAACTGCAGTGGCGGACTAAGCACGTCAGAGACTCGGGGCGGCAAAGCTGAATGAGGCCACCCCCCCTAATTCAAGAAGTTGATGTAATTTTACTAGCTTTTTATTCAGTTCACACGGGCATCTGGTCCTAGGGAGCCACCAAACGCCTTCATGTTCCCTTGATCAAATCCTATACGAGGCTAAGGCACCAGGACACTGTAAAAAAATTGTAATTTTTATTTCATTTTCTGAAAGATGCATTTGTTAACAATGCTCTCACCCTGGTACCTTTTTTGGCAACCTGGTACCACCCTGGCACCCCACACTTTTTTTCCTGGAATGGAAAAAAATCGAAGTCGGAATCCACGCCTCTTTTTGGGAGGAGTTTAAAAATACTTGAGAAAAAGCTTTTGGAAAGGTTGGAAAAGGTATTTGAGAAATTTCTTTTACAGATTGATTTCGTAAAGGCCTGTAAAAAATATTAACTCCTTTTTTGCTCATTGTTTATTGTAATAACAAGGAAATTTAGAATTTATTTCATGGAACCAAGCGACGCGGATTCTAGGACGTCTATTGCCCGCTCCGGCCGGGGCCGAACTGATACAAAATGGATGTGGCAAGTCAGTAGTTCTTAGGTGGATGGCATAAAGTTCACTTTGAAAATCCAAATTCGTCGACTGCCGGCCGTATCGTGAAATAACAACGCGAAAATGCATATTTTATTTTATTTTGTGAAGTTCGGGCGTATATATAATTTCTTTGCGATTATCATAAAAGGAACTAAATTTGCTACATTAAACAATAAAAACATTTCCGAAAAGGTGTTTGTAAGTAGGAGAGTTTGCACTTGAAAGTGTTTTTTTATAGATCTAATACTTTATTTTTTTCTAGGCTTATTAAAAGAATGACCAATATTTTTAAGGACCAAGATATGTTCTACACGCAGTATTTAATTGAAGCATCTATAATACTTCTAACCCATCAAATTTTCAAAACAAAAATACATGATTTTGCATTATTTCGCATGGCTTCATCTTAAGATGAAGCCATAGTAAATAATGCAAAATCACACAAAATCATGTGTTTTTGTTTTGAAAATTTGATCGCTTAGAAATATTATAGATGCTTCAATTAAATAATGCGTGTAGAACATATCTTGGCCGTTAAAAATATCGGTCTTTTTTATAAGTCTTTTAATAAGCCTAGAAAAAAATAAAGTAACGGGTCTTTAAAAAAACACTTTCAAGTGCAAACTCTCCTACTTATTAACATCTTTTCGGATATGATTTTATTGCTTATTGTAGCAAATTTAGTTTCTTTTATGATAATCGCAAAAAAATTGATATTTACGCCCGATATTCACAAAATAAAATAAAATATGCATATTTGCGTTGTTATTTCACAATACGGCTGGCAGCCGACGAATGTGGATTTTCAAAGTGACCTTTATGTCGTTCACCGAAAGACTACTGGCTTGCCACACCCCACTTCCATTCAGAAACGCCCTGGCCGGAGCAGGGAACAGACGTGTGACTCCACGTCGCTCGGTTCCGTGAAATTAATTTTAAATTTCCTTGTTGTTACAATAAACAATGTGTAAAAAAGGAGTTAATGTTTTTTTAGGTCTTTACGAAATAAACCTGTAAAAAAAAATTCTCAAATACCCTTTTCAACCGTTCCAAAAGCTTTTTCTCAAATATTTTTAAACTCCTCCCACAATGGGCGTGAATTCCGACTTCGATTTTTCCCTGGACTATTGGATCCCCTTAAGCAGTTGAGTCACCTTGTTGATAGGCATTCTCACTTTCGAAGCACAAAAAAGTGGATGGGATCTCCCACGACTATACTTGTTAGGGACATATAAGTTAACCCAGTACAGACCGCCCCGGGCAGCATTTTTAAGGGGCGGCGAAATTTCACAATAAATAACTTATTTATTTAGACGCTCATTGGGTTTTTACGTACATAGTTTATAAAAAAATATTGTGAAGATTATAATTACACAATAGGTAGTAACAGCAATAATATAACCAAAACCATTTGACATATAAAAGCAAGTAAATTCGTAAATGCGTACAACGGTTATTTGTAGGTACTAACCTGTTGTACCTACAAAAAATAAGAATTTGCCTACTCCTAAGGTATACAAACGTAAATATTTAAAAAAAGTGTAAAGATTATAAGTAGGTACATAATAAGTGGCTGGTAACAGCAATAACATAATATCCATACAACACATAAAAGCGAGTAAGACATATATATTTACTTCTTCAAACGTCGCAAATTCACTTTGTGGCGTCATCATTATTAATAAATGAAAACAAATAACTTTGTGTACACCACTATTTAATCAACAATATCGACATGTTTAAAAAACTATGTTTTCTTCGTCAGGATAATAAATTAAAAAAATAACAAAAAACAAACAAGTATACTTAGACAAATGAGAACATAATTATTATTATTTAGAATTTGCCAACCAAATTTTAGAAACAAGTCATTCTTTTGATATTAATAAAGGTTAAAAATTTTGCACACTAACACAACTTTACTTATGTAAAGATACCTAAGAACTTACTTTTCTACACTCTCTCTCTTTTGAACCATATTTTTTTATAAACTTATCGAATTGTATAACTTTTTACGAAAATTCAAATCATGTTTTTTTTTTGATATATGTACTATTTATCAATCTGTAAATTTTGCATTGTTCTTTAAATCTTGCTTTTAAACCAACTATTCATGTTTAAGTTAATAACATCTAAACATTGTACATTTACATTCCTCTATAATAAATTTCATAGTAGGTTCCTTAAATTGTTCTGTTTTACCATTATTATACTAAACTAATTAACTCCTTTGTACAACTTTTTATTATAGTGACACTACATAGGTACCTTTGTGTATATTGAACCTGCTTATATCCTTAATGTCCAATTTATTATGCTACACACTACATGCTTATACTCCTGAATAACCTATGTATCTATAATAACGTGATATTGTAAAAGCCTTTAAGGCATAATATATAAATGATTAATTATTTTTCAATAAAAACACAAAACAAGTAGCTGTATCGTTCTAGTTCTAATTTCTAGTCGATTTGTGTTTTATATTTAATTCGTTAAAAACTTAATGTTGTCGATCGTGAAGGCATAATCTTTAGTTTTTTTATACCTGCTATATCAATGTAAATGGTGCCTAAAGGTGAAAGAATTTTTGTAATAAATGTGATTATGTAAAACATATAGGTGAGGTAAGTATATAAGTACCTACATGACTTTTTTTTATTTTGTAACCTGTACAATACACAATAATGCTGATTATTCTTAACGAAAAAAGATTAAAATATACCTATAGTAATTAAGGTATATTTTAATCTTTTAAAATGAAATACCTAAATAAGAGGCGGCGAAATTTTCCTCCGCCCCGGGCGGCTGTTACCACGCTACGCCACTGAGTTAACCTTTTCCAACTTAGGTGGATCGAGTAAACTTCCAGAGATTAACTTTAAAAAATGTTTACCTAAAAATACTTTTCGGCGTGCTTCTAAGGTGTTGAAATCGAGTATTCCTGGATGGATATTGGAATGGAACGAATATTCTCTCATTTAGTTACAGGTAAAGCATAAACCTGTTTAGTACCTACCTATCTACTTTTTCTATTTCAGGAATATGGTTTTGTTCAGAAGGGGCCCAAATAATGGAGCTGTATTCCAGGTTGCTGCGAACAAGTGCTTCATATGTTCTTAGTTTTTGCAATTCCATTCGTAAATGATCTCGCATTACGAAGAACAAATCCAAACATTTCGTTTCTGACTAAGATTTAAAAAAAAATTATGAAAATTTGTGATGTTTTAAATTATATTTTTTTACATAAAACGACAAAAAAGTGAGTTAATGATAACGTTTATAGATATTTATACATTAACCTAATGTGCGTGTGTGTTTTTATTTTTTTTCGTTACCAATAATTTTAGTTAGAGAAACGTAAGGTGCGTCATTTTTAAGATGAAGCCATGCGAAATATTGCAAACTCATACAAAATCATGTATTTTTGTTTTGAAAATTTAATGGCTTAGAAGTATTATAGATCCTTCAATTAAATACTGCGTGTAGAACATATCTTGGCCCTTAAAAATATCGGTCATTTTTTTTGTAAATCTTTTAATAAGCCTATAAAAAAATAAAGTATTAGATCTATATAAAAACACTTTCAAGTGCAAACTCTCCTACTTTTAAACCCTTTTTCGGATGTAATTTTATTGTATAACGTGGCAAATTTAGTTTATTTTATGATAATCGCAAAAAAAATTGATATTTATGCATGAACTTTACAAAAAAAAAATAAAACATGATATTTGGCGATGTTCTTTTACAAGAAATTAAAAGAGGCGTTACTCAACTGCAAATTTCACCCTTCTGCGATCCACAGAAGGAACGAAAGCGCGTTGTGTTGTCCCAGTCAGTAGCCGCCCGAAATTTGGGCCGTACGGACGTGCCTTGCTGTCCGCGTCGCTTTGTTCTAAAAAAATGTACAAGCGAAATAATTGTTGGCTATTGATTGGTCAACGCTAAAGTCGCTTGCTCCGCCCAATTTCGAATGGGTCCAGTACTAGGAGATCCTCTTAAACATTTCTTATGTTTGCATTAAAAATGTTTATATTTCAAAAATTTTATGTTTATTTCCAATTATGAAATTTGAAAGCTTATTTCATCACCTTTCAAAAACAGTTTTTAGTTTCCGGATGCGTTCCGAAATACACGATTTATTTGGATTTTTTTGCAAGGCGGAAATATTTTGATCTTCCGAAAAAAATAGGCCCGAGGCCTGAGGGATTGTGTAAGCACCTATAACTTGAATGAGCAAAAATATCGCAAATTCGTTTTTGTGAACAATGATGAGACGGAAAATCCTTTACATTCACTTTCTAATTATCTTTTCTAAAAATACGTTTTGTCTTTCTTGGGGTAGGTACGTACGTAGTTACAACTTTTCTTATTATGGGCTGCACGCCACTGGTAAATGCCTACCTACCTAGTCTGAAAAAAAGTGTTGTAGGTATGTTTTTATAAGATATCTAGGTACGTTTAAGATGAAGCTATACCTATGTGAAATCCTATTTAGAGTCATCTTTACGACGAATCGGTTTACATTGTGAATATCAAAACATATGCTACGGATAATTGAAACTTTTCCTAGCGTTTCTATGTTTTGGAATTACAATAAAATTATTATTTACATAACAAAAAATATTTGCGTAAACCACAAAAAAATGTTTTTGCATGAATTATCTATGAAGTAACAATTTTTAAATAAATACCCCTTCATGGCTAAGACTATTTTTGAGGTTTTGTATGTTCTAACTTTTTTCATTCTTATAAAATTATGCAAAAAATAAATAAAAACCACTTTTTCCCTTAGGTACTTGCCTCGTGCAAATAAGACGCTCGATTTTAAATTTGAATGAGGCATGAGAATCGAAATATTTCTAGAGTTTATATTCCTCTCAATAAATCGGCATTGCTCGAGTGAAGAGGTCGGTGCAAGCACCCATTCCGAGAGGCGGCACTCGACTGACTCGCGAGACTAGAAGACAGCCTTCACCGGCAGAACTAGCAGCCACTAGATAGCCCCCGCTCCTTCCCTCTCCCACACCCGCAGAGCAAACAGTCCAAACAAAACAATGAACCATCAGCAAGCAAGCGGCAACCAACCGCTATTATAACAGCGGCAAAAACAACAAAAGCTAAAAGATAAAACTACACAACTACCGCTGGCGAAGAATCGCCCGTGAATCTTTCGAAAAAGAAGATCTTTCTGTTCAAATCTTTTAAAAGAACGTCCCCAACGCTGCGATTGGCCGAGCTCCACCCACGTGACAGCCGCGCATGCGAACAACACCGCGTAATCCCGCCCATGGAAGGTTTTCGTATAATTCAAAAAAATAACACATGCAATTTCGCTCTCTCTCTCCCTTACATCAATCTGCATCTCGCGTCTCTCTCATTGGAGTTTATTGTGTTGCCGGGTCGCCCTATTGCCGAAGTGCAGCGGCTATAAATGCCCCTACCACCGCCGCGAGTGGCACGCCCCTGTGGGTGTGAGCAGTGCGGCGATACTCTCCAACTCTCAGTCAAGTCTCGCGCAACTCTGCGGCGGTCGTCACTGTGCTCGGGTCCGCGATCATTTCGAAAAACAACAAAAAAACAAACGTCAAACAATCGAGTTTCAAAAATTTGACAAGCAATATATAAAATTTCACAATAACAACAAAATTCTGTGGAACTAAGAATATTTTTTCGCGTTTGTTCTAAAATTCGAATCTGACGTTTGGCACGCGTTTTAAATACATAAACAAATCATTTTTTGAACGCGATTCGTTCTAAATTCGTACATTTATCTGTGTTGTGTTGAATTGAAGTGTTGATTTTGTGAACACGTTGAATTTGTGATTTAATAATTTATCTGTGGAATGTTTTCAAACTGGATTATTAACCGTTTGTTGAATATGTGATAGGCTGTCAAGTGTGAATAGATCCAGCCAGTGACAGCGAGTGATATACACATAATTTTCACCAAGGAGTTATTTGAAAGGCGGCAGAATTATTTTGCAAAGCGCGGTGGCGGGCTTCCTTGCTCTAGGGGCCCATGCGCCCTTTCACCCCTACCACATTGGTTAGTCTCACTTACATTCATGCACAATTACCCACATATTTAATTAATAAGTTCACCAGTCAAAAACAACAAACTACTGAATTTCATCTAATAGATGCAGCATTGTTTCAAAAACTCTAAGAAGGTCTAAAGTGGTTATCTACCTACCTACTCTAAGTCTCACCTACCTACTGTCAGAAGTAATTTTGTTTTGGCGAAACTTAAAGTTTTAGATTAACCTTTACTACGAATTGGTTTTTATTATACGTAGAAAAAAATATGTTTTGGATATATTGAATCTTTTTATACCGTTTCCCTTGAACAGAATTAAAATAAAATTGTTAATTACTTAACAAAAAATATTAGCGTAAACTACTAATAATGTATTTAATCATTAAATTTGTATGAACGCAAACAAGAACCAATTTTCAAAAACTCAATTATCTGGCTATAATTGTCTGCGACAGTTTTCATTCATCAACTTTTTTTCTTTCTTATGAAATTATTCACAAAATAAATAAAAACCACTATTGCGCTTGAAGTCGTGACATTTAAACTCCGTCTGCAAAGCAATTTTTTAACCTACCTATTACCTATATCCGTCGAGATATAATGCACACTAAAAATACATATATTTTTGGCTAGCGAAATTAAGAAGTGAATAATTTATTTTTTTCATTTGCACAGTGGAAAACGTCAGAAAGCGTTTCAAAATCGAAAGGTTGTTTTGGCTAGGCAGATAGGACCTATCTACCTAATTACTTGTATCTGTATGAATGGCCTGATGATAAATTCCATCCTTCCCCTTCTTCATTTTATTTAACTTCCCCCATTTAGGGGTGCCATAATCCTACTGGCTCCAGACAGTGAGTCTTCATTTTCTGAAGGTGTAGAGTTACCTATGCAACTAAAATAAGTATTTACCTACCTACGCAGGTACCTACTTAATTAATAATTAGGATGGCGTTGCAATCTTTTAAAAGGTTTTAAATGGCAACACCAAGATTGATTCATGGGAAAATGAATTTACCTAAGTTAAGAGCCACCAGCGGCCGAAAATTTAAATTTCGTCAAACGATGTTCTTGCCATCGTTCCCTTACAACGGTACAGGGCGGTTCCGGTGAGAAAGATTAATTATTCTTTATACCAGCATTTTAACATGATAACTCAATATCGATTTTATTTCATTCCAAATTTGCTTTGACAAATGCTCAAACTCGTGATGATAAAACAATTAAAATTATGAACTTTTTGTTATTAATTTTTGATCATAAGTATTTATAATTTTTCAATAATGTCTAAGCAAAATAAGAAAGTAAATTAAAAAAATATATATTTTAGGTAGGTAGTTTGTAAGACCGTAAATAAATAGACAAACTGAAGTATTTTCGTCTTTTTTTAGTTATTTTATTTGAACTAAAATTAAAATTCTGAAAAGTAGGCTTTCCCAAATAATTTATTGGTTTATTTTACTGCATGATTATATGATTTGAAATGTATGTTGTATAATACAAAATTTGGTTTGGAAATTTAACAAATCTGCCAAAGACCTACGCTAAAACCTTATTGTATCTAGGTACTAAAAATAAACACATTTTCTCAAAATTTAAAAAATAGCTTTACTAGATAAAAGAACAGTCTTTCGAAATCAATTTATAATTTTTTGTGGAAAAGAGTCAATATGTACGTCTAAAATTTGATTTGAAAATGACATATTTTCGGTCCAATGGTCAGTGCATATTTTTTACTTAAAATTAAACGATGTTCAGAAATCAGTTGTAGATATTTACTTTCCTGATGCTTCTACGTCGTATTCTAAGACAAATTTATGTTAGCGTTTTTTTTTAATTAGATAGATATTTCAATGGAGATAATTAGGTAGGTAGGTAAGATACCACCTGTACCTACATAGAAAGGCGTTATTTTATGTAGCCTTTATTAGAAGTTAATTCGAAATATAACCAAATCTAATACACCGATCAAAATTATAAAATTTAAACTCATTTATCTTGTTTTCCTTACTTATCAAGTTTCAAAATTCGATATGAAGAACAAATTTCTAAAACAAAGTTAGTTACCTGGTAGCTTGGTGCTGCCATAGTTAGGGAAAATATTTTGTGAGTAGGTACCTAGGTAGGTAAATACCTTCTACTTACATTTATTCAATTTCTAGAACATTATGCCAATAATCTAACCAAGTTCTCTCAGAATGTTTATCGTATGAATCATCCATTAAAAATGTTTGAAATCGGTTTTATACACAATTAGGACATACCTAGCTTGCCAGCCACAGTCGTAAATCACCAGTTATCGTGTTGTACATCTAATAGTAACCGGAAACACATTAATAATAGAATAAAGTGCATCCTTTATGTTTTTATTATGTGATTATATTCCTATCATTTATGTGGAAATCCCGTAAAACTATTAAGGAGACATTTGTAAAACAGGATCAATTAAATACAACGATCATTAATAGCACCTAATACTTATAACGGTAGAGATTTTAACACTCAACAAGTTGAAGTAGGAGAGTGGTATTAGGGGTTGGTAGTCTTAAATAAAAATTGCCCACCAATGAACACTTGAAAAAAGTTCACTCAAGCCAAATTTACATTACGCAACATTTCTTTTTTTTTACATTAACTCCACACAGAAGGCCCTGAGGAAAATAATTTCCCTCAGGGCCTATGTCATCCGAGATGCTGTGTGGAGGGTCTTTTTGAGGATAGGAAGGAATGAACATTGGTATTGAAGAGACCCATGTTGTAGGAACGAGGAAACACAGAGGCCGGCAAATCGTTCCACAGCCGAGCTGTTGAACACAAAAACGAGTCGAAGAAGCGACCCGTTCTCATGTGACAAATGTCAACCGTGTAAATATGTTGGGCACGCGTTTGGCGTGTCTCCCGACTATGCACTGTTGCCGAAGGGATCAATGACGCTAATTCCTCAGAGCATCTTCCATTGAAATACCGGTAGAACAGGGATAGCATTACTGTGCTCTAAAGATTGCAATCCGTTCGTTAAGGTGGGAGAATCTATCAAACGTACCTACCGCCCGTTTCTGCACAGAGTCGAGGGTATTTTTCAAGTATTTTGAAGCTCCAGACCAGAGGTGGCTGCCAAATTCAATCATGGGGCGCACTTGCGATTTGTACAGGGTTAGCAGTTGTGTACTATTAAAGTATCTGCGGGCCCTGTACAGTACGCCCAACTTGTTGCATACATGTTCCAAATAATTTAATGACACCATAAAGTTGGTGCATGTAAATTCTGCAAATTTAGTGTCGTGCAACCTTCAGTATTATGGCAACCATAGCACCATAGAAATAAAAGTTTTTATCTGCAAAGCACAATGTTGTTGTACACAACTCTCGCGTAGTTAGGTACAAGGAACACACGTTGTAATGGTTTCGCGACACCAGTTGCATTTGTTTTTACAATACGCAATTAGTTGCGTACACTGCTGTGGGTCCGCGCTAGCGCGATACTAATTGTGTGGCATAATACTAATGCATTCATGATGAAACTATATGTTTACACGTGAAACTATATAGCAATGCAACTAATGTCACCAAACAACTTGTGCGCAACTAGTAGCGTAATGTAAATTTGACTTAAATCTAGACTAGGGTTTGTTGAAAAAGATTGAATTGAACCTTAGAATATACATAACCTACGGGGCTTGGCTAACACTTAATAGATATTTATTTTAAATATTAGGCGTAAAAAATATTGAAGACAATGTGAAAGACCAACATTCCCGGATTGCGAATAACTCAATAATATTTGAAAATCTCCCACTACCACCAGAAAAACCAAGCGGAAAAATGTTGCTTGTGATGGAGGACTTAGCCAGCCGAGGAATCGAACACGGAACGCCCAGGTGGGACCCAAACGCGATGCCCACTCAGCCACTGACCGGAACAGACACTGAAGACAGATGATTAAATATTACAATTTGAGGTTTTACTCATTGAGTTATTATTATTAGGTACACTATAAAAATTAAAAATATTATCGGTCAGAACAAGAACAGGGGTAGGTATAGGTAAGCCTAAGTCAACAAAATTTTAAAATAATATGTAGGTATTTTTCTCGGCAGGTAGGTATCTATAATTTTATATTAAATATTAGCGTAGACCCATGAAAAATCACAGGATATTGTGATTGTCGGATTTGTGAAGCTAAAAGTTTACATAAATAACGCATCAGAACAGTACGCCAAAGAAAAAATATTTGCAGCAGCAGAAAATGTTGCTATTTAAAAAAATAGCAACATTTTTCCTGAATGTATTTTCTTGATCGGTTATGTAATTTATCAAATTATGTCTGAGTTCTTGACACATTCAATTTCAATTTTGAACATAACACTTAAATTCAAAACAAATCCAAGTTCCTTTGAATCAGAGATAGGAACAATCACTAACAGACACACCCACAATCGAAATTATTAGTCTGTTCGATGATGTCTCCCAGTCCTAGATGTAATCATCTCTATTCATTAGGTAGGTACCTAGGTACCTAACGAAAATATCTGTTCTGGTTAAAAAATAGCTAAAAATAGGAGCAGGATCTTTAGGAGCTCGTCAAGTTGTCATTTGGCGATATGTGTTGCACTTTCTTCACTTGTTCAGTGTTAATTCCCCACTCTTTGTGTTTCTTACCTTCTTCCTACATTCATAGTCTTTTCAATACCCATGAACGCTCCTTGCTCTTCTTAAATATACTCTCCACATGGTTTACCCAAATATTCAATTCAATTCACTGTATTATTAAAAAAAAACATTATAAAATTGGTTACAAGTTCATTTTAAATGCATTATTTGTAAAGAAGAATTACTATCGAGAAGTAGCTATCGACTATAGTTTAATAGTGGTAATATAGCTTGCCTTAAAAGCATTGATGCTAAATAGTCGATATCTTGATTGATTCTGTTCAACAGCAAGATTGCTCTCTCCATCGGTATGACCATTAGCAAGTTAGTCCTGCAGGCTGGGATGCTAACAGTCTATGCTATCGGTGACAGAGATATCCACTGGGATTCTAGAAGTGAATGTTCTCCATGATAGCTAAGTTTTCAAGCCATCCACGAATCAGTTTGAAGAAATGCGTAGCAATAATTCATTCAAATATGACATGTTACCTGAGATTTCTCTCAGTGTGGTTAATAGGCATAAAAAAGCTTGATATTTTCTATTTGGACATAATAATATTTAAAAAAAAAACATAGTCCCTTCTTCTTCTTCTTCAACGACGCTACAGCCCATTTCGAACCTTTGCCTCCTTCAGGATAAGCCTCCACCGCCCTCTGTCCTCGGTCGTCATCTTCCAATCTGCAACATGGAGTAGTCCCCTTGCATCCTTCCTGACATCATCCTCCCATCTCAGCCTAGGTCTGCATAGTCCCAACTGCTCCCAAACCATGACATACCCAATTGGGGTATGTTGTGAGGCTGAAAGTAGTGGGGAGGGGAAGGAAATGGAGGAAGACGAAGGTGGGGAGATTATCGGTCCAAAATCCCAAAATAAACAACATTAGATTACTGGCCATAACAATCTCAAAACCTCAGGCCTGTTAGTTATTCTATTGATTAGTTATTAGGTACAATTTGGCCTTGTTTTTTTTCATTCGGAATACCTATTACGTGAGAAATCCTCATAAAAGAAGATAACATTATAGTATTTCTTGCCTTGCTACTAATATAGATAACAGTCAAATAGATATAATATGAAGTCTGAGAGGTGTTTGGTATTGTTAATTGTTTGGAAGGCGAAGGTAGACAATATTAATCGCTTCTTGGAACACATTTTAAACGGTTTAAAGTGCGCATTAACACCCTTACCGACTGCTAATCGTATCTGATACTTACCTGGACTTTAAACAAAACACCTAGCGAATAACGACTGATGACAAATCCTTTTTATTTCACAAATACATGGACATTATCTGAACTAACCTAACATTACTGACCGAGAAATAAACTATGAAGCCTTCTTACAACACGTCCTACGTTTCCTCTTGGTTTTAATTTGTAATACGTAATACCCCACCTCGGGGCAATTGTGTACCCACTGCAAACTTTTCTGTGAAACAAGTTAAATTTTCTTTGAATCAAATTAAACAATACCTATTACTTTGTTTAAAGTTTAAATCACTAGGTAGGTTTTATTTTTAAGATCCTATAGTATTTTCATATACGTATTCAAGGTACCTAGTTAGTAATAATAATATAAGGATGATTTGTTTAGCGCCGTTTATGTGAAAAATTATCTCAAGTGCCCTGAACAAATTTATAATATTTTTCCACAATGCTATCTTACTTCTAACTACAGACTAGACAAACTATTATAACAACTGAAGAAATATTTGAAGAATTTAAAGTCCCAACATTCAAAAACCTACTTATGAAAAATTCAATCTTACAAATTGTTAGAGAAAAAGAAAAACACCTATTCATAACTGAAAATCGTACCAGACTCAAACATGTAATTTGTATGCCCGAAACTAAACACTTCTTTTGCCCAACATCATTTTACATACCGAGGAAAATACTTCTTTAACAACCTACCAATAGAAATCAGAATCATTAATGACAAAATACAATAATTATCGAACTCTATCAAAAATCATTTTAAAGAAATCATCAACGGGAAGACTGCTTCCCCTATTTCCACATGAATGTAACACTAAAATTTATACTTGTTTTTACTCTTCCGGAATACATGGATGTCTTTTAGATAAAGGGTCTTGATTGGGATGTGTCTGTATTAACTGTACTAATTAAATATGTGAAACACGTAAAGTCTTCTTCCATCCACAAGCAAATGCTTTTAATGGAAGATCAGTTCTACCATAATATGTACCATTTTTAAGATAAACAAAAAAATTAAAAAAAAATTTAATTTAAAATTAAAAAAACTTATGGCTAACTTATCACTAACACAAAACTACCTACCTATATCTAGAATGCATTTGGCCAAAGAACGTGGTGCTGCGTTGAAAGGTAGGTACAAATTATTTTGTTTATATTCAGTACAGGCAGAAAATATGCAAGACTATACTTACCAAGGAGGTCACTCGAGGTAGGCACCTGCTTAGCTACTTAGGTTCTTATAGACATATCGATTTACTACTTCCATCTCTTACATCTGGACCATACGAGATTAGTATTTCAAGCCATGAGATAGCAAGCTTTTGCTATTAAGTAACCTAGAAACTCTAGCTAAGTGTAAACAGAACTAGCAATGTTTTCAACGTAGTAAGCTAACGTCCATTCCTCACACTTTTTGTTTCTTTTCTACATTCAGCAACAAAGGTCTCTTCAAGACCCATGATCGCTTCAAAAATATCTCCTTACAAGGATTTTTCGGAATTCGCATTATTTCAAAAGTTATAACTTAAGTATAACCATTTTAATTTGGAGGTTTAAATCTAAATAGTACAAAATTTTAAACGCATTTTTCTCAAAACCACTTTTTCGAGACGTTTGACACGATATCTCAAGTTCTACTAAACCAATTTACTTGAAATTTGGGGTGAGCCTTCTCTATACATTACTTTATCGCATGAACCAGAACCATAATAAAATTGTAATTTTTACTATTCTAAAAAAATTCGGAAAAGTCAAAAAAACTGGTAAAAAAAGGTCTTTTTATTTCAGACAGCCGCCATTTTGCGAAAAAAAAAATTATGACTTCTCCGAGGTTCCGAGGGGGGGGGGGCTCAAAAACTCATGAAATTCGTGTGACGTAATTTATGGATGGCCCCTTAGCTCCACACAAGAGGCCCTAAGGAAAACAATTTCCCTCAGAGCCTACGTCATCTTTGGGGATGCTGTGTGGAGGTTCTTTTTAGGGAAATGAAGAAGAGGTCGTTCTGGGAAGAAAAAAGCTATGAGGGGTTGGTAGGAACGTGGGAGTCAACGTGTCCAGGAGTGGCGGCCGTATGAATCGATTCCTCCCACTGCGGTACAAGGCGATGTGTCGCGAGAGACCGGCTGCAGAGGTAAAATGTCTCCATCTTCCAGTCTCTCCCGATTCGGCCCGCCACTCAATAGGTGGGCAAACAAGTCGTCAAGTGCCGTCAAGACCTAGACAAACCTCACCCCACGAATCCGGGCACCCACGCTATGTCACCAAACGTAGCGAACCACTTGGAGTAACCTATGATAGGGGTGTTGGTTTTTAAATAAATGGTACCCACTTCATTCTCCTTCTTCTTCTTCTTCTTCCCCTTGTCCTATTCGGGTCAGGGACCCATTGCATCGACAAGGCTCCTCCATACGTCCTTGTCTTGTGCTGATTGCTTGGCTTGATTGATCGTCCAAGGCAATCCCATCCTCTCTTCACACAGTTCCTGGAGAACATTCTCCTAACATTCTCCTAAGCTTCCGAATTCCACTTCGTAATACTAGAAGTCAGGATTTATTTCAGTGCAGAAATTCTGGGACTAACTATCATATGTATTCCTCTTTGCCCAGAATACTAATGGAGGGAAACAATTATACCAAGTCAGTGGACATCTTCAATTTATCTTTGAATAAATTTAAAATATTGTTATTGAGGCAGTTCAGTTATGTACAATAAAATGTTTTTTCTATGCTATATATGTAAAAGCCCCGAAAAAGGGCGTTTATTTATAAATAAATAAATAAATTGAAAAATTAATACTTATTCTGGAATGAAAGCGTGGAATTTATTCAATAGTGTTATTAGATAATGATAATTCTTCCTCATGAACAGACTATAACATATTGTTGCATTTCGATGCACGTCCTAGGTACCTAACCTAGGTACCTAACCATTATCTTTTACACAAAGCATCATCATTAAAAACCTAAATCGTGATATAGATAGTTGGTAATGTTTTCCCGGTAATTTTATGGTGATTCCAGACCACTTCTGTCGGTACTATTTTTATGACTTCCTGTATTTAATCCTGGCTAAACGTTTACCACCCATCCTAACCTTTTACATGTTAAGGCAGGAGGTTCTACTAGGTAGGCACTATCACCATTACCTTCTGTCGTAATCTACTCGGTCTCGTAACTCGTAACCTACCTCTCCCTTCACTAGCTAAATACCATAAATACACCAAACCAATCACCTAAATACTAAATTATATCTAATATTATCTACTGGGGTAGGTACCAACCCGATTTTATTATCTACTGGGGTACCTACCCGGCTTCGTTCTGGGAGATGGTATGATATTGAATTGACGTTCGAACCTATGACGGATCTTGCTTTATATATCCCTACCAATGGGTAGTCCCACCCACACAAAAAAGGCTTAGAATCATTGACCTGGGTGTCGAAGCTTAGAATAGTCCACAAAGTTCCAGAACATTTCACAACATTCGAGAGTGTTCTGGCGTGTTCCTCAATGATGTTCCCGATTCCCTATTCCCGAACATTCTAGAATGCTCCGGAATGTTCTGGAATGTTGTGGAATACTCTCGAATACTCTCGAATCTTTTGGAATGATCTAGAAATTTCTAAAGGGCGAAACTTCCAGCCCTTATATCTTCAAAAGCACGCCCTTCAGGTAAAAACTGGAACCTTCTTCATGGATGGGGTTAGAGGGCTAACTCCCTTGATCGTACCTGGACTCGTTGACGGGACCTCGGGACGCACATTTTTTTACACTTTCTTTTATAATATATATATACAGATTAGCCGCCCAGGCTTTACGTAGAGTTTTTGAATTTCAGATGCAGGCAGAAAATAATTTTCCTCGTATTTTGAACGTCAGTTGTCCAATATTTCGTCAATTCTCAAAATTCCACTCTAAGCTGATATTTAAATGAATTCATAATCGTTGAAGAAGAAGATAACACTAATAATCTAAACGAAAATATGAAAGAGAACAAGACATAGAAAATAGTAAAAGATAATCTGGTCCATAATCTACTATTTCGCGAGTTTAATATTATCTTAGGGAAAAACACCTTTTACAAGTTATGCTTTAAAATATTAAGGTTAATTAATTGTTTGCGCCCGTACATACGCAAAATGAATATGAATAAATAGTTTTGTCAATAAAAAAACTCAAATCTTTCAAGAGAGGCTGACAAATACTTACAATATTGTATTTTGTATTGATAATTCAATCCAATAAAGAATTTGTTAGCGTTTCTTGAAAGATTTGAGCTTGTTTATGGATAAAGGAAAGTAGATTATGAATTCTTTTAATTATCACCTTAAGGGGTCGACGGCCGGCGTAGCCCTGCGGTAAGGCTCTTGGCTCGCATTCCGAAGGTCGCGGGATCGAATCCCGGCGTGGCAAATAAATTTTATATGATTAATTTGTGTCATTTCACAATTAATTCATTAAAAATAATATATAGTATATTTGCGGCACGTTCCAGAGTGGAAGATACTCTCAGTATCGCCCTGGTGTAAGACCACCGTTCAGAATTGAAACGTTGCTTGAAATGGCTTTAGCCGTGTTTAGTGACCAGATCTGAATAGCCAGGTACTTCCCACCTTCCTCTTCCCCGTCTCCTTCCCCTCCCCACTACCTTCAGCCTCACAACATACCCCAATTGGGGATGCCATAGTCTCACAGGCTCCAGACGGGAGCAGTTGGGACTCTTCTGCGGTATTCATGTAAAAATAAAAAAAGGGGTGGAAAAAGAGGAAAGTGGTGATTTTTAAAAATTTGTTGTTTCCTTTCTATTGTTTTGAAGATCAAGTTTGCAAAATTTTATCAATCTCGGATTAAAATTGTTGATTTGAGTGACCCGACAATAATTGATCCCCCGACAATTTCAAACGTAAAATCGACTTCAAAAATACTTTTAATAGTAATATGGTATGGATATCAAACGAATTTGTTTACAGTGTCGTTGTTGTACTTAAACACTAATAGCTAGGTATATACAGTATATAAACAAGAAGTAGTTTATCATTGATGCATTTGAATGAAAATATGTTTTATGCTTTTGTTTTTCCTTTTATCCTCTCTGCATATCTCGTTATATTTCATGTCAGTATATATAATGTATTTTTTCTGAACTGACTGCATAATATTGGAGATATACGTAAAAGTATGACGGGGGGTCAACTGTCAGGGAATCAATTGTCATGGAACCGTAAATTTGTATAAAAATCAAATACACGCTACTCACAGACACTCTTCTTTATATAAATAAATTAGGTAGGTATTTGAAGTGTCCAAATAGTATTTATTTACCTTCTGGCATTGGCAACGAAAGGTGAGCAAGTTTCAACCAGGTAGGTACCCACCTACCAGTGGCGTTCCGTGACTTCAGTTACCTACGTTACTAAACTTATCTGTAGATTACAATATTCACGTAGGAAAGGAGCCTAGGTGCTTTTGCCCGTTACGTTATTTTTCTTAATAAAGGTGCTATATAAATAATCCAAACATTGTTATCACATTCACTATAGAGAACCGCTTTTCATGTAAGGAAATTTAGTTTTATTTGTAACTTCTTGTAATAGAACTACAATACACCATTATATTGGCCTCCGTGGCTGAGGGGTAAGGCTCTCGAATACCTATCCGTAGATCGCGGGTTCAAATCACGGCCTGCATAAATAATTTTTATTTGATTAATTTGGGTTAATTCCCAATTTATTCATTTAAAATAATAATATATTGAATATTTGCAACATGTTCCAGAGTGGATGACACTTTCAGTATCGCCCTGGCGTAAGACCACCATTCAGAATTGTTAATTGAAATGGCTTTAACCGTGTTTGGTGAACAGATCTAAATAGCCAGGTACTTCCCCACATTCCTCTTTTCTATCTCCTTCGCCTCCCCGCTACCTTCAGCCTCACAACACACCCCGATTGGAGATGCCATAGTTTCACTGGCTCCAGGAAGTTGGGAGCAGCTGGGACTCTTGTGCAGTATTCACATCAAAAAATATATATTGTCTAAAAATTTGTTTGGATTCAAAATATCACCAGACAATATCGTTGCAGAAAAACCCTACCCATGGCTTTGAAAATATATTATGTGTTTTAATGCAGGAATTTTATGTAGATAATTTTTTGATTATTAAAAACATTTTTTCGAGATTTTCTGAATGTCACCCATTGCACAATTCTTTTTTTTTGTGTGCCAGCGACTGTTTCCAAATGTCAAATCTTTCCATTTTTTAAAACAAACAATAAAGGAATTTTACATTTTATAACTATACTTCATTTTTTATGTTATTGTATATTAGACTATCTTATTCGACGATTATACTTTCATGAAAAACATGATTTTTATATATAAAAAAAAATAAAGCAATTGAAATTTTTCCAATTATTTTTCCTATCGTCTGAGCACATACCTACGGCACAAATAAATAATATAATGAACATTATTTTCAAATGTGAAAAATAATGCGAGTGAGAAATAACTGAAAGAATTATCAAGTATATTTTTTTTGGTAGAAAGCAGTAACTTTGTAGTTTGACATATTATAAATTGAAATAACACAATAACTTTGTTTTTAACCACGGTTTATTTAATTTTTCTACTACCGACCGGTTTCACTCAACACAAGCATCTTCATGGTATAAATATTAAACTGGTTAAATAAAAATTAAATCAGTTTAATTTTTATACCCTGAAGATGGTTGTGTTAAGCGAAACCGGTCGGTAGTAAAAAAAATAAATAAATCGTGGTTACAAACAAATTGTGTTATTTCTATTTATAATTATTATGTAAATAAAAAATAAAAAAAAAACAATGTTATCATTTGAAAATTATACATAAATAATATCTACCTACTATCTACCGTAATTTATGTATGGATATACCTACCTACCGTGAGACAGAGACAGCCATTTGCAGATGTATAATTTTGGTTGTGAAAAGTGAAACAAATGAACAAACGAAGTAATAATTTGTGTTATATTCCTGGTATATAGCTAGATAGCGACGGCCCCAAAGGCAAACACAGAATTAATATCTAAAAATAAAATAGGTCATTTGGAACACAGCACCTTTGACTTTGGGGATCTTTCGTCAGGAAATTAACACTGAAAGTTGGGAACTAGACTTCTCGGAAGTAAGATCTATCAAGGAAGGGAGTCCCCAAAGAGAGATCACTGGAGCCTTATTAAATATTGGTTTATTAATTTATTTATTAGTTTGTTATTAATTTACAAGCTTTTTGCAGTATGAAAAATCTGTTTTTAGCGTTTTAATTCAAGGTACTTGCTAGATATTTTTTATCTCATTTTTTATGTGAATACCTAACAAAAATCATAACTGCTCTCGCCTGGATCCAGTGAGACTATGGTATCACCAATTGGGGTATGTTGTGAGGCTGAAGGTAGTAGGAGGGGAAAAGGAGGGTGGGGAAGTACCTGCAATTCAGATCTGGTCACCAAACACGCTAACGCCATTTCAAGCGGACAACTCGGAATGAAATCAACTCAGAACCTCCTCTGAAAAGACAATAAAAGTGATGTAAAACACATAAAAAAATGGTTTAATACGAGTAGGTTACGTTAGGTTAAGTTATGGACTATTTAAAATAAAATAAAAATTATAGCTTTTAATGACTTTTCAAAGTGGTGTTGAGTTAAGTTGATTCTGAGTTGGCATGGAACCATTTCAAGCAACGTTTCAATTCTGAATGGTGGTCTTACACAAGGACGATAATGAGAGTATCTTCCACTCTGGAACGTGCCGCAAATTTGATATATATTATTTTGAGTGAATAAAATTGTGAAATCACTCAAATTAATTTGCGCAGGCTGGGATTTGAACCCGCGTTGTCCAGATTGCTACTCGAGCACGGAGGCCATCATATAAGTCATGTTCCGTGAGAGTTTTATAAAATTCTAATTTGCTTATAATTAATGTTCTCTAAGTCAGCTGCACAGCAATTTTCTTAAAATTCACCAATCAACATAAGTAGACCCTTCACAATATTTATAATTTTCATTTTAATATGTTTTTGCATTGTGCGGAAATAGAATTCATATACAGTCATCAAATAAAATGCAAAAAAATATTCCTAACATGTAGGAAATCATAAATATTTTCCCTTTGCTTATTTTTCTACTAAACAAAATAATTTTAATTATTATTTTTTAATTTATTTCAATTTAATATTCCCGTATCTTTATTTCTTTTACACTTCCGTTGTTGATATTATTACCTTTCCTCCTGATATTATTTAATTACGTATCCTCGGTGATATTATTTAATTTAAAAATATCAAACATTGCTTACCTACCGACCTACTTTTGTGTGTGTTCTAACAAGTTTTGTGGGGACTACCAAGTTTTGTATGGACTGTCAATTTTTGTGTGAACTATCGATTTCTGTTTGGACTATCAATATTTATGTGGAATATCCGTTTTTGTATCCATTTTTGTGGACCATCAATTTTTGTGTGAACTATCAATTTCTGCTTTGACCATCAATTTTTGTGTGAACCATCAATTTTTGTATGGAATATCAATATTTGTGTGGAGTATCCATTTTTGTGTTGATCATCAATTTTTGTGTGAACTATCAATTTTTGTGAGGACTCTCAATTTTTTGTGTGAACTATCAATTTTTGTGAGGACCATCAATTTTTGTGTGAACTATCAATTTTTGTGAGGACTCTCAATTTTTTGTGTGAACTATCAATTTTTGTGAGGACCCTCAATTTTTGTATGAACTATCAATTTCTGTTTAGATTATAAATTTTTGTGTAGTGTCCATCCATTTTTTAATGGACTATCAAATTCTGTGTGAATATCAATTTTTGTGTGGGCTGTCAATTTTTTTGTGAACTGAACCATCAATTTTTGTATGGACTATCAATATTTGTGTGGAGTATCCATTTTTGTGTGGACCATCAATTTTTGTGTGAACTATCAATTTTTGTGAGGACCCTCAATTTTTGTATGAACTATCAATTTCTGTTTAGATTATAAATTTTTGTGTAGTGTCCATCCATTTTTTAATGGACTATCAAATTCTGTGTGAATATCAATTTTTGTGTGGGCTCTCAATTTTTTTGTGACCTATAATATTTGTTTGGTCTACCATCTTTTGTGTAAACTTTTATAACTTTTCAACGAAATTTTTTTATATTTAATATTATTTTATATTACCTATTTTTAAGTTTTTTGGCTCTTAAATTTCGGCTAAAACAATGAAAAACTTTTTCTTCTCCCAACCCCGGTGCAAATGCTAAAATAGTTCAAATATTCATATGTTTTCAGTAAAAACAACAAATTACATGCGGCGAATACCTACCTATCCATGAACACGATTAATTTTTAATATTTATTTATATATATTACTATTCGCCTATACAGACCTTTACAAACATGTAATATATATAATAATTTTGTGAAACAGTATCTAATCATGAAGTAAAATATGCTAACTAACTAACTAAACATCAAGCTCCTTGCCTCGTTTACATTCATACATCGTCTCATACGTGCTCTTCTATTATTCTGATTCTTGACATGACCCGACTCGAGTATCTGATTCACTTGGCCGTGCTTTGTCTTCTTGGGCGTCCCGACTTCTTCTACCATTCACATTTGCGTCATGTATTCTCCTTACACTCCTTTCCTCGTTCATTCGCTCTAAATGCTCAAACCATCTGAGCGTCCCTTTCTTAATCTTACTCACAACGCTTACATCAGCCTTGCATTAATTGTAGAACCCATGCAGAAAAATAATAGTATTATGCTAACACTGATTATTATTATTGAGATATGTTATTATAGTCTTCTTATATCTATATTCTGTGCATTTGAACACATCTATTACTTCCGAGAAAATATTGCTGCATGCAATCTAGGTATAAGCGAGTATGTAAATGACTCAGTCCTGATATTGTTGTTGCAATTAATTCGAATTTTAGATCGAGTCGTTCTTGTTAGTCGATATGGAAGGCAACTAGGCTTAGTAATTCAGGGCTGCCTCTAATACCATTAACAGTTATTTAAAAATTAAAGTCAAGTCGGAAATAAGTCTTCCATCTGAGAGTTTTAACAATTTTAATTCTTTCATCAAATGGTTGTAATTTATTGTTTCTATAGGTAGAACGTATTTTATTTTTTATTAATTAATGCCGATTAACGGCTTTTACATAGGAATTACAAAAAATAGAAATGGATACAGAATATGCATAGTGAAGAAAAAATATTCATAAGCCAAAAAATTAAAAAGTACATATTGAAGTGACAGCATAAAGTAGAAAAAGAAAACCTCATATACATGTATACCTACAAGGTATTTCTAACTAAAAAAATAACGAAGTAAAGAACGTAACAAAAATAAATTTAGAAATCCAAATCAAAAACAATAATAAATTTAAAAAAGAAGTACACATTGATGAAGAATATAAACATTCAAAGTATATTTGATTATAATCCAGCTGAGAAGCGCTGACAAACAACTTTAATTAAATAATATTTGTATGTTGATAAATTTTCAATATTTATCACATCATCAACAACATATTTATTAACGAGCATATTCAAGCAATTTATAATGGAATATATTTCAGCATTAGATCCTGTATTATTACAATGATAAGGTAATTTGTGACGAACTGATCTACTCAGTACATGAAAACATATCAACGAAAGAAGTTCAGGAAAAGTTTATTTTCCTAAGTTGTGTTCTACCTCATAACCTATTACGAGATGTTTTATTTTTTGTTTCCAAATTAATAATACCTACACAAAATCTCGACGGCCTAAACACCTGTTAGTCACAACATTATCCACTTTGAATAGTTTGGAGATAAACATGAATATGTTAATGTTATTAGGTCTATCACAGACCCTTAAAAATAACTCAATGAATAACATCTCAGATATTATAAACTAATTGGCGAACATAACATAAAGTTCTCTGCGACAGATTTATTATGGTGAATTCTTGTTGGCTTTTTGGGATGAAAAAAGGTTTTATTGTTTATGGTTTCAAAGAAACTCACTGACTTGTGGGTGAATGAGATATTATTTGAGGTTATGATGAGCTTGTTTTCTGTTAATTAGGGTCGGGTTCGATTCCCGTCGCTTGTCATAATAATGTTGCAGATATAATTTGTTTATTTGATGCACAATTTGAATGTCTCAATATTTAAGTAGTTTTTAAATGTGTAAAGAATTATTTCGTGACAGTTGATCTCTCACAATTGACTCCGACGCACTTATATACAATTTGCAGTCGGTTTAGGTAAAATACGGTGTACCTACTTACACAAAATATAACTAAGAGTCCTTGAAGGGTTGTGCAAAGAGGACGGACCGCCGAATGACAAAATTAAAAATCATATTTTCATCCAAATGCATCAAAGACAAAACTGCTTGTATATCTTATGTATAAAATAAATGCTTCTTTGTTTGTCCCTTATGCGTTCCTAAACCATTCATCCGATTGCGATGAAACTTTGGTGAGGTGTTTGGAGGCCCGCAAAGTTTTTTACACATAAAGGGAGGCTCTGGCGTTGTGAAATTTATATAAAGATTTTACAAAAGATTGCGAGCGAATTGTTTGAAAAAGGACTGTATTTCATATAGTTTAGCGGAAGGGAAGGAAGGCGGGAGGGTGAAGAAAAATTCGGGAGGGGGGATGTAGGGAAAGCGAACACTTTCTTTCTTTGAGTGGCATTGCAACGCATGCCGGGTACTTGCTAGTAAAAATTGACACTGTAAATAAATTTGTTTGATATCTGTACCAACTTATTGTTAAAGATATTTTTGAAGTCGATTTTAGGTTTAAAATTGGTAATTAACGGCCGGCGTAGTCCAGCGGTGAGGCTCTTGACTTGCAATCCGAAGGTCGCGGGATCAAATCCCGGCGTGGCAAATAAATTTTATTTGATTAATTTGTGTGATTTCACAATTTATTAATTTAAAATAATATATATTGTATTTGCGGCACGTTCCAGAGTGGAAGATACTATCAGTATCGCCCTTGTGTAAGACCACCATTCAAAAATGTTGCTTGAAATGGCTTTAGCCGTGTTTGATGACCAGATCTGAATAGCCATGTACTTCCCAATCTCCTTCCCCTTCACCTTCCTCTTCCCTCCGCCTTCCTCTTCCATCTCCTTCCCCTCCCCACTATCTTCAGCCCCACAACATACCCCAATCGGGGACGCCATAGTCTCACTGGCTCCAGGCGGGAGCAGTTGGGACTCTTGTGCGGTAAAAAAAATTAAAAATGCACAAAAAATTATAATTTTATAATAATCGTAGTTTGTATTGTACCAATATTATAATGTCGGAGGATCAGCTGTCGGGACAGTAGACCTACCGCTTCCGCCCAATTGGGTCTCTTGTGCAGTAGATACATATTCATATAAAAGTCATTATTTTTGGGGTATTATGAAATTTCTGTTTTAAAAAAATGCATCTTAAAAGAAGCATTAAAACTCAATTATTGTCGTTTCATTTTCTCGAAGCTCTCAATTATTATTGGTGTAAAAAGCCTCCACGACATTAGGCGATTTACCGATTTACCGACCGTTAATCGGTTGCGTCCGACGATTTTGTCGTCAATTGATTTGGGTGCTTTAACGCGGAGATAATTCTGGATGTTTGTTGTAACCGTTTCATTTTTAGAAGCGTTAGGCAATATTGTGTGAAACATCCAACCAACACTGGTATAAAAATGGTTATAACATACCGAAAATGACGCGTTGTTTATGTTATGATCACCAATCATACATATTTTATATTATGATATATAACATTCATTGATAGATTTTTTATGATAAGTTATTTATTAATTTTACATACAGAGGTACTTACATTAATGCTTATATATTTTTTTCCTATTTTACCCCAGGGGTATTATGAAATTTTGTCGTCAAATTACTTTAAAATTTAAATGATGTGTTAGATCAAAGGTTTCCAATGTGAGCGATAAAGCCCCTTTGTAGGCGTTTGAAACTTTCAGGGGGGCAGTAGAAGACCCAGCGAAAATTAGGTGGCGTTGAGATGGTCCAATAAGGGCGTGGGCAGGTAAAAAATATGGTATGAAAAACACCAGAAAACATGTCGTTGTTGTTAATATAATTGTGGCAAGCAATGGCTTTTTAAGATTCGCGACAAATGGTAAGTAAAAAAATTGGGGGCTTAGAAAAAAAAATATTCTCAAAGTGGGTGTTACCTGTGTGTTAGATTCATGATAGGTAGATATATTTAGTAATATTTCCGGTTGACATAATTTTTTATATCAGAAATACTATTATTTGTCTATTTCAAAATTAAACACTGTTTTTGAAGGCAGACGAAATACTCTTTCAGATTTTGATATTCAAAACGGACGTTTTTTGGAAGATTTTTTAAACGATATTTTTGTAGAAATTATTCTTGAAACCAAAATACATATTATACATGTATTATAAAGATTATTATCACTTCATTTTTATGTGATATAAAATAATTCATAAAAAATCACAAAACTTTAATAAATCTTTTGTAAACATGCTGACAATGGTGGTCGATGATTAATTTTTGGAATAAAATATTACAATTATTCAGAAGTAAAATAAAGTAAACTGCAAATACAAATCTTAGTGTTGTCACGTTCTAACAATGCTTGAATCATGTATATTTCAGTAATACAAAAGAAGATAGAAATACTTTTATGGGTTTGTCTCAGTTTGTGCCGTAGAGTGCACGAAAATTTTCCACCTATTTCTGGAATTTCTGTTGCAAATTAATTGTACAATTTAAAAGGGGATAACCAGACAAGAGCGGAAATATGTCATTTTTAAATCAAATTTTAGACATTTTGACTCTTTTCCACAAAAAAAATATAAATTGATTTCGGAAGACTGTTCTTTTATCTAGTAAAGTTTTTTAAAATTGTAGGTCGTTGGCAGATTTGTTAAATTTTCAAACAAAATTTTGTATTTTACAACATACATTTCAAATCATATAATCATGCAGTAAAATAAATCAATAAATTATTTGGGAAAGATACATTTCAGAATTTTAACTTTAATTCAAATAAAATCATTAAAAAAAGATCCGCACCCTTGTTTTGTGAAGAAAATACTTCAGTTTTTCTATTTATTTACGGTCTTACAAACTAATATATTTAAAAAAAAAAAATTGCATTATTATTTTGTTTAGAAATTATTGAAAAATTATAAATACTCATGATCAAAAAATAATTACAAAAAGTACATAGATACTTTTAATTGTTTTAGCATCACAAGTTTGAGCATTTTTGAATGTGGGTATTTATCAAAGCAAATTTAAAATGAAAAAAAACGATATTGAGTTATTTTGTGGTATGGAGAATAATTAATCTTTCTCATCGGAACCGCCCTGTACCGTTGCAAGGGTACGATCGCAAGATCATCGTTCGAAGAAATTTAAATTTTCGGCCGCTGGTTAATGGCTCTTAAACAGTTCAGTGCATAAGACATAGTATGCTTGATTTTTTTAATTAATTTGTTGCCATCTAATGAGGAGTTTTACGTTCCGTGAATCTCGTATTTGTAATTTTTTTTTAATTCCTTTGACATCTTTCCTTTGTTTATTTAAGTAAAAAAAATACGCTTTCAATTATACAGGTACCTAAGAAGAAAGAGGCTTGTTCCATAATGTAATTTAACCTCTCAAGCCTCGGGATATTCTGTCATAAGATTTTTTTTAAGAATAAAATTTCAGCTTTGCAATAAAGCCTCGATACATTGAGCGAGTTTACAAGCTACTAGCCGGCGAATTCACCATCTAAAAGCCAAAAAACACATTTTTATAAGGCTAATGTATTATAAACATTATTATCACCTCATTTCATAAAAAAATAATGAATAAAAAATTCTCGAAATTTTATGCATTTTACGCATTTTTCTCAAATTGCTATCGGAAACTTTGGTTGACATTTAAATTTTTCTACGATTAAATTCTAGATTTAAATATAAAGCATGGAGTTTTCTCCTTCTAATATCGTTTAGATCACCATGACAGTAAGGGAGACAACGATTTATGTAGACAAGAGTTCCTGGGTTCAAGTCCCAGTTGCGACGGTTATCTTTTTATTTTTCTGTATCTTGTTCTATTTCATGTTTCGTTTAGATTTATTAACGTCATCTTCATCTTCAGTGATACATTACATTGATGGGTATAACCTTCAATAGTTATTAAAAAGTTATTCCGATAAAAAAAACGTTCAAATTTAGATGAAATATAATGCATTCTTGGTTGCAACATAAAAGCACAAGTCATCAGAAAAGAAATTACTTTAGGCTACCTACTAACAAACAAATATAAAGTAGGTACTTTTCTACAGGTCATCAAATCTATTAAGACACTAACAACTAATTGACGGAAATATAAATAAAGAATGGAATAAATATTCAAACCCTTTAGAACTCGTTCAAGGTACAGGTGAGAATTTATCAAGAGATAACTACTAGTACTGTGTGATCTATAAATAAGTAACCTTTGAATAATACCTGCTTCCTGTGTAAAAATATAATTCCTTATATAAAAACTAACCAACGAAACATCAACCCAGAAGATAAGCAGAGGTTAAACAACCTAACAACTCGGTCTTGGCACAACACATCTTTCAGATTCTTGATATGGTCCGACTCATATACTTGATAGCCATGCCTTTCTCGGGCATCCCCGACTTCTTCTGCCATTCTCTTTCGCGTAATACATTCTCCTTACACTTCTTTCTGCGCTCATTACGTTTATATCAGCCTTGTATTATTTGCGAATGTTCGTATTAGACGACCATTCGCGGTTTTACCACACTACGCCTCCGAGCTTGTACTTCTATAGCATAAAAGCCTCAATTACATTAAGCTAGTTTACAAGCTACTAGCCGGTAAGCTTAAAAGCGGGTGAATCGGCGAGTGAGATTGTCATGATGACACAAAATTGTCCACTCGCTCAGTATCAATAGTAGCAGCTGAAATAACGATTCCCGCGCCATGCAACTTTGTCGACATTTTGTCAGGAATCTGACAGCTCGTATCTAGCGCCACACACTAGCCAACCACGTTTTCCGCCCGAACTAATTCTGACGGACGAAATCAGCTGTTGGTGGGCCGCCATCTCTAGGCAAACACCAGCGAGTAGCGAGTAAAGTTGACCACCTTTCAACTTTTTTCGTAGATTGTCCACAATCTGCTAGTTAGCAAGCAATACGATGACACTGAGCGAGTTTACTAACAGATAGTGCATTTCCCAGATAGTAGTAGCTTGTAAACTGTCATCGAGGCTTAAGTCTACTTTCATTCTTCCTGTATCTGCTTCATGCCTCACTGCCATACATCAGGATAGGTATTGTGGAATGTCACATTCCTTCGTTTCCTTTGACATTTTTGTTGTTAGCGCAAACCGCGTTCTTACCTTCATTGATGGAGTTTTCTGCGTTTACCTTTCTTTCAATATCCCTACCATCCTTTCCATCTCTCGTAACATTATAAAATTCCTTAAAAGCAGAGAATTAAATGCAAAATTCCTTCCTAGATCCAAACTAATCCTCCAGGTAGGTTAGGTATAGGACACGCTTAGCAATAAATTCACGGAAGGCAGCTGGTGCCTTACCACCAACCTGTTCAGACTTACATTCTCTTCTGACCACAACTTATCTTCAAAAAGGCATCAAACAAGACACCAGGCAATCCCTCACAAGTTTTTATCTACCCCCTCTACCCAAGAGTCGATTAGGCAGATTCTTTAGGTCCCTTCTCGGTAGTTTATTATGACAAATGTAAATAGGTGTGAAGAACAAGCGACAGAGGGTTAACATACTTATGGCTTTGTTACTTTTATAATCATTGACAAAGGAAATAAAAGTAGAAAGAATAGAAAAGGTGTATACGTTTGAGTGCTTGGTGTACGCCAGACAAGTCAGCTAGGATAATGCTGTGACTTCTGTAATTTAGTTATGATAATCTTTTTGTGTTGTTCTTTTGTTTTAATCTTTAAAGTGTTGTTCTTTTTAGTACATGGTGGTGGCATTCTTTTGTGTTGTATGTTGCAAAAGTATTGAGTAAATGTCGTGAGAGATGAGGAGTACTCAGTACTGATATAGGTGATGTTTCTGTGCCTAACTTCAAATCGTTTCTTCAAGAGGTTGGACAAATCCTCATTTCAGTTGGACAAGATTCTAACTTCACTTTACCTTGTTCTGAGATATGAGGTGTCAAAGTTTGCAAAGACGATTTCTCATTATTCATTATCTATTTACCAATTTCTGATTTTGAGATTGAATCTTGTGTAAAGTATTTTAATTGAACCCATTTTAAAGAAAAACATTTAAATATGACATATGCTTACTATTTTAGAACATTGCTAAACATGCAGATGGAAACAACCATACGCAAACAACCAGGGAGGGCATAATAATTCACTGCATAAAGTTCTAACTACATTTCCTTAGGTGATCCACTAGTCTTGGAAAAATTCGACGTCGGAATCCCCGCCTCTTTTGGGAGTGATTTAAAAATACTTGAGAAGACAGATATACTGTATATTTATACCTGTCCAAAAATACTTATGGCGTGGAGTCAAGAGACGTCCAGACGCCCCCGAATTTGGGAGGTGACTAAAAGACGCGCTATCGGCCCTTATGCATATCGCATAAGGGTGAAATTCGCAGTTGGGTCATATCTCTTCTGATTCGCTGGAAAAATTTATCGCCAAATTCATGTTTTATTTTATTTTGTGAAATTCAGGGACAAATATTGAAATGTTTTCCAATTATTTTGTAAAGAACCTAATTTGCCACATTATATAATGAAACTTTATCCAAAAATGGATTAATTAGTAGAAGTTTTGGAACTTCAAATTATTTTGAATAGGCCTGATACTTTATTTTTTTCCAGTCTTACAAAAAGACTTAAAAAAATTACTCGATTAATACTTGCAGTATTTAATTGAAGCATCTATACTATTTCCAAGCGATCATATTTTTAAACTAAAAACATGATTTTGTATGATTTTGCATTATTTCGCGTGGCTTCATCTTAATGCAATTCCAAGCTCAGGCCACGTCCTATTTAAATATTTTCCATTAAAATATGATAAACTGAAATATTTTTTACAAGATTGATCCTCATAATGAAAAATTGTTAAATAGATTACCAAAATTCGTCTTTGCAAACTTTGAAACCTCAGAACATGGTAAGGCAAAGTTAGAACCCTGTCCAACCAATGTGACGAACTACAATGCGCCTCATAACAATGATCAACCGTCCGATAGAAATATAATATAGTGTGTAAGTGATATTAGAACCTTGTCTTGGAGCTTGATTTCAGAATTCTTCGCACATGCATCCACGTTAATACAACACATATGGTTCTGAACATTATTTTTGTTACAGAAATGAGCAAAATAAATGCTTTTGCGTTGAAATGTGTTTATTTTTTTTAATAAATTCTAAACGAATTTAGTCTTAAGTCAGATGAAGCAGGTCACGTTATCTATTGTTGTGACCTCTCGCTTTAAGAGTTCACTGTCACAGCATCAAATTGATTTGATAGCCACACACGAATGAGAATGTTTGATTAATAAATATTTATGTAGGTTAATATTATAAAATTATTATTCCACATTGTTTATCGTGTAGCTCAAAAAAAATTATTGATTCCGATCGAGCATTTAAAAATATGTCTTTTCGTAAGTGTAGGAAGAAATAAAGTCAGAAATAAACCTTTTTCCAATTTTCCGGGAGAACCAAACTATACTGTACTTGGCAGCCACCTCTGGTCTGGAGTCCCAAAATAGATAAAAAAAAAACCTCGACTCTGTGCAGAAACGGGCGGTCCGTTTGACAGACTCTCCTAACTTATCAAACGGATTGCAATCTTTAGAGCACAGGCATCAGGTGGGAATACTGTCCTTGTTCTACTGGTATTATAATGAAATACGCTCCGAGGAACTAGCGTCATTGATCTCTTCGGCACCGGTGTATAGTCGGAAAACACGCCAAACACGCGCCCGACATTTGTACACCGTTGACATTAGTCACATGAGAACGGGTCGTTTCTACGACTCGTTTTTGAGTTCAACAACTTGGCTGTGGAACGATTTGCCGGCCTCTGCGTTTAATAATAATAATAATATTTGGATGATTTATACAGCGCCGTTTTTGTGAAAAATCACCTCAAGGTTTCCTCCCTCCTACAACATGGGTCTCTTCAAGACCCATGTTCACTCCTTCCTCTCCTCAAAAACACAGCATCTTCAAAGATGACATAGGCCCTGAGGGAAATTATTTTCCTCAAGGCCTCCTGTGTTTTTTTTTTTTTTTTACGTGAACCCCACACAGGAGGCCCTGAGGAAAATAATTTCCCTCAGGGCCTATGTCATCTTTGGAGATGCTGTGTGGAGGGTTTTTTAAGGAAAGGAAAGGGAGGAGAGTTCTGGGAAGGAAAAGGGTATAAGGGGTGGGTAGGAATCTGAGGTTCAGTGTGTCCTGGTCATCCGCCTCCAAGACCTAGACAAACCTCACCCCATGAACCCGAGCACCCCTGCTAAATCACCAAACGTAGCGAACCACTTGGGGTGACCTATGGCAGAGGTGTTGGTTATCCAATAAAGGTTCCCGGGGCAGCGGTACCCATTCCCGCCTCCCAAATTGTAAATTGTACTGTGTGGAGTTAATGTAAAAAAAAAAAACTCCAAATCAAATTTCGAAGGATCCCAGCATATTCTATTATGCACAGAAGTAATTACATGCAGTGGGTAGGTACCGACACGCGGAAAGCTGTTTTCCTAGTAAAAACAATGTACTTCGTTGAAGGTACCTACTACGTTTAAACGTTGTGTACTTTTCCCTCCTAAACAAATATTCCCTCAGATGTGTGAAACACGTAATATCTTTTCTATATATTTTTCCCTAGATCTAAGTGAATTTCACCACATTACTGCACCAGAGATTAGCTGCCCAGAAACAATATACATTTCGGATATTCATTAAAAAATCTGTGGCTAAAGAATACAATGTTACTTATACGTTACAGGTTAGTTTATATATGAAAATCACAATTTATACAAGAAACTGTAGGATTTTTAAAACACCATCAGTAATTTAATTTTTTAATTGAATGAAGACACTATGAGCGAAGCTCAATCGAAAATCTGGAAACAGAAAAATCAGAAAAAGATATTGGCACCTCTGGGACTCAAACCCAGGACCTCTCTCTTTCCGGGCGAGCGCGCTATTCACTGCGCCAAGGTGTCGATATCAAATTCGGTCACTTTTCTGTATCATACTTCGAATAAGAACGCTAAGGGTGCTGCGCACTCAGGCAGCCAATAGATTCCCAAGGTTTGCAGGTCTGCCGCTCTGGCGAAACTAGAATGTCTTGTATGAACTTAAAAATAAGACGGAAGGTTCCCAAATGTGCTGATATTTACAGTGCATATATGGGATTTGGAATTTACTCCGCTCTTGAGCAGTCAGCATCATTCAGTTTTTGTATAATTAATATAATTGGTTAGCACTGTAAAATTATTTTTAATTTTCTCTTATTTCCTTTCATTTGTGATATATTGTTGTTTTCTCTGATGAAAAATACAACTCTGTGATTGGTAGTTTCAATGATACTTCGGTCAAATTATGAGTCGTGTTTATTATCGTCTTTTTTGCAATGAATATTTAACTTGAATTAATGTCCGTTCTAATTGATGCTCTGCTTCTGAATTTGAATGAACCTTTCGATCGCATGTCATCATCTTTGTAAAGATGACAGTTATCTCTCATTCATAGATTGTACAACTTTACTGACCTCTGCTGAGACATATTAAAACTATATAACTACGTACACTAACGACATCGTTGACACAATATGCATATTTTAATGGGAGTTCACTGCACAAAAGCACTCCTCTGGTTCCAAGAGTTTGATCATCTTGTTGTCCTCGGTGTTGCCAATGAAGTGTTTGCGTTGTGTGTGCAGGGCGAGGCGAGGCGGCGGCGGGAGGGACGGTGATGGCGTGTGCGGGCTGCGACAAGCCCATCCTGGACAAGTTCCTGCTGAAGGTGTTGGAGCGCGCGTGGCACGCGGCCTGCGTGCGCTGCGTGGACTGCCGCGAGCCCCTCACCGACAAGTGCTTCTCCAGGGAAGCCAAGCTCTTCTGCAGGAACGACTTCTTCAGGTAACAAAACAACCCTTAATGATTCGGTGGAGGTTAGAGTTGTGGTAGCCATCATCCTAGACAAAACGTGAACAATACCCGAAGACGCATTTGCTGAAGCCGATTTATCAAATCTATGGTAACAATACTAAGACACATAGTCAAATACTGAATTCAATCTGCGAATAGTTTGTGACCATTATTATACAACCGCTAAAAGCAAATTGATTGATTTTTCCGACAAGCCAACTTAATTAAAGTTTCCTTGAATTTGACTATTGAAAAGCATTCTACATATATTTTTTTATTTAAAAATGAAGAACTTTCAACAATTTTTAACCACTTACTAAAAAAATACATTTTAATGTGTTAAAAAATGCGGTTTTATACGAAAGTCTAACACCCTTTCTGTAACAAATGACCTTATAAAAAAAACTTAGAATCAGCATACATAACGTAAACTAAGTCATAGCAATTTTCGTAGATCTTCAAAAAGCCATCGATACCATGAGTCATGAAATACTGATTAAAAAAAATATGCGCGTCTAGTCCTGCTTCCAAACTTTTCAAATCGTTTTTATACAACAGAAATCAATATGTTAGCTTTGGAGATAAAAACAGTCAACTCGAAAGCATATACAATTATTATATAAGGAATCCCTCAAGGATCCATACTGAGGCCACTCATATTCCAAATATATATAAATGATATCTGTCAAATAAAACTAAATGACGAAATCTTCTTATACGCTGATGATACTGCTTTTTTTTACTTTGGCAAAAATTTAGACATTTTATTAGAAAATCTCAAATAGATCATATTATATTAAACAACTGACTAATTAAAAATATTTAATAAGTATTTAGAAAAACCTCTTCTTCGTGATGCTTTTTTGAGTTATCTTTAGTCGTTTTGTGTGATTTGATGTTGCTAAGCCTTATCCTATTACCAGTTCCGTATTTCATGAGAGTGGCATAAAATGCTCTCTATAACCAATATCTGTATCAAAGCTTTTTTTTTATAATTTGAATTTTTTACAATATGTCTTGTCTTCCGTCTCACCACCTTTCTTCTTATTATCTTAAATATTTAACCCTCAAACTCTTGCCTTTTACCAGGCGTCTATTTTTATTTCGCATCCAGTACCTATGCATCTGTATTTACCTTAGCTGCAGAATTTAACCTACAATTACTCTACACGTTTCCTTCTTGTTGTCATCTCTCTGTTATCTGACCTGTTATTCCAGACGATACGGCACCAAATGCGGAGGCTGCGGGGACGGCATATCACCATCAGAGCTGGTCCGCAAAGCTCGAGAGATAGTGTTCCACCTCAACTGTTTCACCTGCCTCGTCTGCAGAAAGCAGCTCAGCACAGGAGAAGAACTTTACGTGTTAGCTGACAACAAGTTCATCTGTAAAAAGGACTTCCTCGAGGGGAAGGCGCCGACGCTTCATCACGGTGAGTTTTTTTAAATTTTACTTCCATTTATGATGATGATTAAAAGCCAAGTTCTTCGATTTTCAGGACTTTTTCAAAGTAACGTAGCAAAATATTTCTTAATTTTTAAAACATTTTTTTGGGAAGTTGTTCTTTGCGAATATTCGCAATTCTATTGTCAACAATAATCGAACGTTTTTCTACTCAATGAAACAGTATGGTACTTTGGTTCACGGGAATCATTTATAGTAAAACGCCAACTGATTTCATCATATTATGAATGCAAAAAGCGGATAGGTAGGTAGGTTGGAAGGTATATCAGAGACATGTGGTAAGGGTCATTGGGGAGATATGCACAATATTTTGAATGCTAAAGTTCTCACTGGCTTGGGGCAGTTGTGCAATATTCACATAAAAAAGATAAAAATGCGAGTGAGCTTTAGACCACACGACTGAAATAAAACTTCTATGAGAAGAAGAGAGAAAGAAAATTTGCGCGCGTACTGCTCTCTCTTGCTCCTACAGTGTGATACAGACAAAAGGCCTGCCCTGTGTCTTAGATATACGAAACGTAACTGGCTATGAGAGAAAGAGAGAAAGAAAATGTGTGCTCGCACCTCTCTCTCTTGTCCCTACAGTTAGTAATATACGAAACGTAACTCTCTCTCTTTCTATCTTCACTAACTTATATCTCCCTCTCAACTTCCGTTCGCCTCGCCTGACACTTTTCGTAATGCTCTCGTCACGCATTCACCAGCTTAATCCCCAAATCAGGCGTGCCCAAAGAAGTTTTACTTCAAAAATGTTTCTCTTGAAGAACTCATTTAGTTTGGCGCCAACTGCGAATCTTTTCCATGGACGTTTTTTGCAGTGTTTAGTCATGGGATTAAGGTTTTTGCAACTTTTAGACAAATAACTATTGACACCAGTTGTGGTACGCAAATTTTCAAACACAATCTGCTGCAAGTTAGTTTTAGAGTTAATTCAGAACAGAGCAGTGGAACATGATACAATAATGATTTGTGTTCAGCGTAGGAATTTTCCGTTGGCTGATAAACGGTTATGATCTGTTACATTTAAAACGGTGATCTATCATATATCTGACATATGTAAATCGCAGAATGAAAAACGATTCGTTTGACTTCGACTAGAATGTTTACAGCATGTTTACAATGACCCAAAAAACCTCGTTAAGAACACCTCAAGACTAACCACTAAACATTGATGGATTGTTACGAATTTTATTATTTGAAAAAAATAGCTTTCACTTTATCCTCAGAGATGTCACTGTATTTCGTCACCACACTTTATTAAATACCCAAAGGCTGCCGAAAATCGCATCACAATCTCCTCCACCCAGATTGGTCACCTACTATTCGTATCGCCCTGGTGATGGACCAGTATTCAGAATCGAATCGGGATTCTATAATTCCACTAGCTCCAGGCATTTGGCACTCTTGTACGGTATTCAACATGTTATGCTTGTAAAAGACTAATGTGACTAGGTAGTTTGGTAGGCAGTACCAAGTACCAAGTGTTTTGCTATGTTTGGTGACTTAGCAGAGGTGCCCGGGTCCATGGGGCGAGGTTTGTCTAGGTCTTGGCGTCGGATGCGTTTGCCCATCGGAGACTGGTTGAGGGAGATCTTTTGACCATTATTATCTTCATTTTCTTAATATTTTATTGGCTCTCATATTTATGTATGATTGCAAGATTCAAACTCGAACTAAATGCAATCTAGATAATTGCGTAGCGTGGATTGACTAGATGATCATTTGTGGAAAAGTGTGTGGAAGGGTTAAGTTTTTCCAGTGGGGAAGATTTAACCCGGACAAAGTCAAAAGACCATTGGAGGTTATCCACCACATACCCGCCCTGGTATAAGTAACAGATGGTTACTCCTTCAAGGCTCTCGCAAAGACTCTAATTTTTTTAAAGAACGAAGCCACATTCAATTTGGAACGAATCTAGACCTCCAGTGTCCCTGCATACGTTGTTAGTAAGCAGTATGCAAGTGCTCAGCGGGAAATACAAGATACAATAAATGTTAGTATGATAAGATATAGACAAGACAATGGGACAGGTTGGTGACAGTCCACGAGGCGGCAAGCGCTCGGTGATTGCATCCAGCATATCCTACAAGCACCTTTTTTTTTTTACACGAGCTCCACACAGGAGGCCCTGAGGAAAATAATTTCCCTCAGGGCCTATGCCATCTTTGGGGATGCTGTGTGGAGGGTTGGAAGGAGGACACCTCCTGTATGGGAGGAAGACACAGTACACAAATAATAAGAGCATGGCAAACGGGTGGGAGTCCTCTCCAATCGATTGGCAGTTCCAGTAAGAATGCACAAGACGAAAACCACACTCAGCTTCCGCGCCCCTTAGCTGGTTCCTCGGTGATGCCGGCAGTAAAAGAACAATTTAAATTTATAATGTGAACTAATTCGCAGTAAAGATTAATCGAAAATAGTAATTTAGCAATAGTACTTTGCCTTAAATAAATAGCTTCACATCTGTCGTAAAAAAGACGAAGACATAAAATACGAAGGAATACAAAATAGGTAGAAGGTTCTACGTATCCATGTTACTTACCAATACAAATATTTTATATCTTTCGGCCTGATAGGAAACTAAACCAACTTTGTTGCACTATTTTAATGACTTAATTAATTAAACAATTAATATTTCCTATGGCATTAATGTTTTCGCGTACCAATTTATTATAAATATAAAGGACCTGACTTAGTACCATAGAGCGTTTATAGCTGTGTTCCGTGCGTTTTATCATACCATAAACAACCTGCTGATTTGAATAAAAGCAGCCCATAGACAATTATGACATTGTCCATTAATAATTTTATTATTTGCATAAAACGCATTTCAAAGGGATTTTTATTGATTGAAAATTGGTTAAAATGTTGCAAAGGTTTTTTCTGTGAACTTTTAGCATTCATCAAAAATATTTACTAATTTCATAAAAGTTTTGTGTTTGTGATTGTAAGTAGGATTTGCTTTGAATTTAAGTGACATTTTTCAAAATTATCATATTTGAACTTTGGGTTAAGATTTTTTAGAATTTGAGAAGCGGGTATGGGTACCGCCGCCCCGGGATCCATTTATTGGATAACCAACACCTCTGCCATTGGTCACCCCAAATGGTTCGCTATTTTCGGTGACTTAGCGGGGGTGCCCCCGGGTTCATGGGGTGAGGTTTATCCGGGTCTTGGCGGTGGATGCAACTGCCCACCAGCTGCGTGGCAGACCGGATCGGGAGAGACTGGTTGTGGGAGACCTTTTGACCTTTCCGGCAGGACTCTCTCGGAACACCGGACGCCGGACTTTCTCGGGAGTGGGAGGGGAGGATTCATATATCTGTCAATCCTGGAGACTCCCTCTCCTTCCTTTCGTCAACAGACCTTCCACATAGCATCCCTAAAGATGACACGATGTCAGGGCAATTATTTTTCTCAGGGCCTAGGTATTGTGTAGAGCTAATGTAAAAAAAAAATACTTAACCATTTAATGAATTTTGTGAAATTGTGAAATTTCATTATAAGCGTGAAATTGAAAAATGTTCTTTACTTATAAGAGGCCATCCATAAATTAAGTCACACGAATTTCATGATTTTTTGACCTCCACCCCGTCCCTGTCACACATCGTCACATTTGTGAGACCTCCTCCCCCCTAGCGTGACGTCACATATTTTGCAATTTTACATCTAATATTTTTTTGCGTTTTAATAATTTAGATTTTTACATGTGATGTCACAGAGCTGATGAACCCCCCCATACTCCTTGTCACACAATGTCACACTTCTCTACTCCCCCCCCCCTTAGGGTGTGGCGTAATTTATGGATGGCCCCTAACCAAATTTTAAACATGGCATATCTTTTAAAACATTACAGGATTATTATATTTAGTTAGGTTCTTAATAACTATTTTTAATAGCAACACAAAATATCAGAATTCGACAACAAACGGTGGGAATAGCAGATTACCTATATCTACAATCAAACTCATAGATAATCTTATCGCTTAGCAACACTAATGGTTTTTCGATTTAAAAACACGTCAGTAATATAATGAAATTGAATTCAGGCCTATTTTTTTACCTTCTTATACAAAGGGTCGATTGTTTGGTGTTTCCATTGAATAAAAATATATAAAATCTGAAATATAATAATATGTAATTTCAAACCTCTAAATCATTCCCAGATAAAACAGATTGGTTATTATTATTTCTTAAGAAAATATCCGTATTTATTTAAAACGTCAAGAACTTTAATTCTTTTTTGAAAGAATTACCAATCTTTTGCCGAATTCTATGGCGCGAATCCTCTTCATTCATTGGTTGTTTTGATTTGAAATTTGATTCCTTTCTTTGCGGAGTTCCCGCCCTTTGTGGAGGGTCGACTCACCACCTTAGAAACCTGAATAAACAAAGATAAACAGCGTAGAAAAATAGAGTGATGATATGGAATAAATACTAAATAACATTATTCCGCATCGCCGACAATGCGCAAAGGGAGATTTGCTGTTCCTGCTCACGCATTGACACCTGGCCACCATTTTGAAATAATATTTATCTCTGACAAAAGGTGGAAGTACTTTTAGGGTACCTACCCTGGGATATGCCCCCAATTTGATATCTACCGATCCTTTTTTATGAGAACAGAGACGAATCTAGAGTAGGTATTGCATATTATGTGGCTCAGTCCTCTGGCTTATTCTGTCAGAAGATCGGAGTATTTCAGCTTTGCACTAAAATCAAAATAAACGGAATATTTCTGAACGTATCCCTAAACTAAAAACTGTTTTTGAAAGGTGATAAAATACGCTTTCAATTTTTTAAAATTATAAATAAACATATCATTCTTTAAAATATTAAAATTTTAAATGCAAATGTAAAAAAGCTTAAAAAATAGCTCACTTCACCTTGTTTGGTCTCAATTATACTGATATTAGTCTGTTTGTGTACCAATACCGGATTGATAGGCGTAGCTTCCGACGCTTTTATATCCATATATCGAGCACGGTTTCACTGTTGACAACCGAACCGATATTGCCAGGAAATAAATAAGAAATCGATATACCCTGGCAACATCGCATGTGTTTTCTGTGAATTCACTTTCCGAAACATCAAACGCCAAACAATTAAATACGTAAAAATATTATTTATTAATTATTATTATTATTTTTAAATATTAATACGTGAAGCAAAAATTTTGTACCCCTTTTAACGAAAATTGCGCGGACAGAGGAGTATGAAATTTCGCACACTTATAGTTTATATAGAGAAGGAGTGCAGAATGCTAATATTTCTTTTAAATTATGCATAAAAACACAATAAATCAATAAAAAAAAAACATTACAATTATGGTCGAATTTCGACCACTGGGTAACCACTAGTATTAATAAATTGGCAATGTTGAAATGAAATACCTACTAACCTAAATTATATGCATTGGCAGTCCGCATTTACCTTTAAACACTAAAGGGGCGTTAATTAGTTAATGAGGTCTTTAGTCACATTTCAACCACTTTTACTTTTCAAAGATCGAGCCCTATTTGCCATGTCTATCTAGGTAGGTAAGTACCAACTCCGGTCCTGAAAGCGCCCCTTTCCCCTCCGACCTTTTCTGTTTGTTCTGTAAACATATCGCTATAACAGGCTACAACAATCGACCGGGGATATTTTTCTTCAAGAGCGTGCTCCGCTATCATAATATTAACCATCGGATCCGTTTTATGATGATTGTTTATATTGGGAAAGGAAGAATGGAGAGCCTGGGGCCTTTGCCCGTTGGAGCCCGTTCCCCGTTAGTCGTATCTGTTATTCTGTTAGCTATAGCGGCTGTGGAGGGCAAGGCTACCAGGAGCACACGATCGTGAGGGGATCAGCAGTCGCAAGTGTACGCGGAAACTTATGGGGCGGAATTGTGCAAACATCATGAAAAATCTATGAATGATCGTGGGCTGATGCAAGCATATCATAATGCACCAAACACGTGTACATACGTAGGTACTTACCCAAGTACTTTCAATGATTATTGTACAGTAACATTTATTTATTTATTTATTGTTTGAAACATTTACAGAGTGGTAACAATTATTAAGGCGATCCCATAGTTCAGGAAAAAATTGAAATCGGAATTCACGCCCCTTTATGGGAGGAGTTTAAAATTACTTGAGAATAACTTTTTGGAAAGGTTGGAAAAGGTATTTGAGAATTTTTTATTACAGGTTGATTTTGTAAAGGCTTGAAAAAAACATAAACTTCTTTCTTTGCGCATTGTTTATTGTAATAAAACGGAAATTTACAATAGATTTCACGGAACCAAGTGACGCGGAGCCTTCACGTGTATTCCTCGCTCCGGCCGAGGGCGGAATGACAGAAAATGGGTGGAGTTGGTCAGTAGTTCTTCGGTGCACGGCATAGAGCTCACTTTGAAAATCCAAATTGACTTTTGCATTATCCACCAATTTCAAACGTAAAATTGACTTCCAAGGGTAGACGACATAAGGTTCATTTTGAAAATCCAAATTCGTCGACTGCCGGCCGTATTGTGAAATAACAACGTGAAAATGCATATTTTATTTTATTTTGTGAAGTTCTGGCGTAAATATAATTTTTTTACGATTATCATAAAAGAAACTGAATTTGCCACATTATACAATAAAACCATATCCGAAAAGGGGTTTATAAGTAAGAAAGTTTGCTCTTAAAAGTATTTTTTATAGACCTAATACTTTATTATTTTCTAGGCTTTTTAAAAGACCGATATTTTTAAGTGCCAAGATTTGTTCTACACGCACACAGTTCTACACGCTGTATTGAATTGAAGCATCTGTAATACTTCTAAGCGATCAAATCAATCGATCGTTTCAAAACAAAAACATGTGATTTTGAACGATTTTGCGTTATTTAGTATGTCTTCATCTTAACACTCCAATTATAAATGTTCACAGCATGCGTAATCAATGTTAAGTTGTTACTACAAAATGAAATATAAAACTCAGTACTGTCAAATATATAGAATAACCTGCAGAGAAAGAAAAGAAAGATAATAAAATAAAATGATAATAGAGCAACCACATAATTGTTCTACATGACGTATCATGGTAGAAGATTGTTAATTTGCTTTTTGATATATGTGAGACTGCGTAGATATCTACATGGTCACATTCAATGGTATTATATAGACGACACATTCGAGACAGTGGATTGAAATATGCAATATTGTTATTAAATAATTCGAGATGGAATGTATTATGACTTGCGTCTATTAGGAACTTTTATATGAATATTGCTAAGACAATGAGTGGTTCGAAGCTTATCATGAATAACATGATTCGCATTAGGTATGGACGGCTTCCGTGGTCGAGGAGGTTCAACCGTCGTAGTATGTGGAGTGTATTTTTAGGAAAGGAAAGAGAGGAAGTTCTGTGAAGGAAAAAGGTATTAGGGGTGGGTATGAATCTGGGGGTCAATTTGTCCAGATGTGATGGACGTATGAATCCATCTCTCCAATTGTAGTACCTAATAGGCTATTCCGCTTTCCGCTTGACATAATGACCAATTGGTTCTAAAGTTTTTCACAGTGTGAAAATTCGAGATTCGAAATCCTACTATACGGATACCATCCTAGATTTCTGAGAGCAGTTATAAATTAGTAGTATATAAACATGCTTTTTATTGGAAGAATACTCGTCACACGTGGTTAATAAAATCATCATAAAATAAGGTCGTAATAAAAAAAATTGAATTTCTACGTACCCCCTCCCCCCTTGCTTGAAATTCTGTGGTTGAAATAACTAAATAAGGGGGCGGCGAAATTTTCCTCCGCCCCGGGCGGCTGATACCCACGCTACGCCACTGTATTATGCATTCTCGAACAAAATCACTGAACTTTTCCATTCATCTTTCAAAAAGTTTTAGCTGGTAGGTACCTACCTAAATAGCATTAACTTTGGTGTGCACCTACCACTGTGGATAGGTACATACCTACTCCTTCTAATTTTACCCTGAGGTCAAATAGAATAGTAGGTAAGTACTTACCTAATATGCGATCTTTCACCACAACTCTCAAAACCACAACGGCATTCTATGTGGCCCCCTAACTTTAATTCCAAACTGGAGTTTCGCAAACCGCGGCAAATTACTGCACTTGCTAGTAAATTGCTTTTTCTATGGGATGCAGGTCTACCACTAGAAAAACTAGCAACGGGTACCTACCCATAATGATTGTCTGAATAGACCGCAAGGAATTATGAAAACACGTGTTTTTCTCGTCTTATTTCAAGCCTTATGAATATTATTATTTGTACGTGAATTGGGTCTGTAATTGTTGTGAATATTTTAAACATGAACGCGAGCGTATTCGGCCCAAATTTGCATGTCGTTCGCGGTTATCTGAAAACGGTAACAACAGATCTCACTGTGCTCGGAGATTTTGCTAATTTTAATTGTTAATTATTGTGTGGGTGCCTAACTACCATCAAAATGATATCTCGATCTCGCGATCCGAAATGCACCCATCCGTGTAAATAAAAAATAATTGCCGGCAAAACAGAAGCCCAGCGGAGATATGTTTAGCAAGAACAACAGCACAGAAACATGCACAGGTTCTTTTAAAAACTCAGTTTGCCTCCATACCCCTTTCTCAATAAAAGTCCGAATCACAAAGGAACCAGCCATTTTATCGTGCCATTCTGCGTAAAATTTTTTTACACGCATAAACGTGGCACTAAATCAATCCGGGATGCAAATCCAGACGTTATATTATTATTATTATTGCAAGTTCCTACGCCGGGAAAATAAAACTTTTTTCTGCGCGATGGCAGCACTGGAGCGGGGCGCGCATGCGCGGACGATTTTCTGACAGGTAATGGCGCGTTAGATTTACGGGCTTTTCGATTCGTATTCTTTTCCCATAATAATATAATATTCCCATAAGAAATACGAAACTATCCCATTCCAAGGCGAGGGTCACCCCTTCGCTGTTTTTGTGTCGGATTTCGTTGTCGTTTTTACCCGCCTTCGCTGGTCAAATACGTGGACACTTCAACCGGTTGTTTTGAAGTTTAAAGTTTTCGGTTCCATGCCAACTGAGAATAAAGTCAACTCAACACCTCAAAAAATAAATTTAAATTAGCCGATTACCCTAACCTAACATAACCTATTTAACCAATTTTTAAAATATATAATTTTATCATTCTAAATGACTTATCTGAGATGGTTCTGAGTTGGTTTCATTACGAGTTGTCCGGTCACCGAAGTTTTCCTCGAATTCAAATACGCGCCGATGGCACACAAGGACACAAGTAAATATATTTCGCTGTACATAAGTACCTATGTGAGTACCTATCTACTTCTGATTTGTTGAATTCAATGTATTAAGGTGATCCAATAGTCCAAGAAAAAAATCGAAATCGGAATCCACGCCTCTTTTTGGGAGGAGTTTAAAAATACTTGAGAAAAAGCCTTTAAAAGGTATTTGAGAATTTTTTTTACATGATGATTTAGTAAAGGCCTGTAAAAAACAATAACTCCTTTTTGACGCATTGCTTATTGTAATAACAAGGGAATTTAAAATTGATTTCACGGAACCAAGTGACGCAGAGTCTAGGACGTCTGTACCCCTTCGCAGGCGGGGCGTAACTGATACGAAATGGATGTGCCAAGTGCATGATTTTTGTGCCGATGGCATAAGATTCAGTTTAAAAATCCAAATTCGTAGAGTGCGGGCCGTATTGATTGATGTCCAAAATAACAACTAGAAAATGCATATTTTATTTTATTTTGTGAAGTTCTAAATATATAATTTTTTGCTATTGTTATAAAAGAAGCCGAATTTTCCACATTAATCAATAAAACCATATCCGAAAAGGGGTTTACAAGTAGGAAAGTTTGTACTTGAAAGTGTTTTTTTATAGACCTAATACTTTATTTTTTCTAGGCTTATTAAAAGACTAATAACCGATATTTTTAAGAGCCAAGATAAATGTTCTACAAGTAGTATTTATTTGAAGCATCTATAATACTTCTAAGCGATCAAATTTTCAAAACAAAAATACATGATTTTGTATGATTTTGCATTATTTCGCATGGCTTCATCTGTGGTTATTACCGAACCGTCTATATCTGTGGTTATTACCGAACCTGTTAAAAATTTCACATTGAACTGTTATGAACAAGTTAGTTTTTGTAGGTTCCTATATTTGGAATTTTCATGGAATGAATTCTGTTTTCTTCCGATTTTGACGGGACTCAGCTTAACATTGGCAGCACTCACAGTATTTTCCCAAAAGCGGGAACGCAGCGCGATCCGCATTTGTTTTATCGCCCGTAAAACGAGATGATTGGAACTGCTAGCTGCGGTGTTGCCAACTTGAAGATGTAGGAAGAAGGTAGTTCTTCGTTAGGTAGGTACTAAACGAGACGAAAGAATGTGCTGGGAAAAAGTTTTGTGCTATCAACTTTGAACCTACCTTCTAATTTATAACTTACCTATACACGCGGATAAAACAAGAGCAATTAGTGGTTTCCACAATATCAACAACGGCGATTCCTTCGACTGCACAAATAAGTTTGTATATCTATACGAATTACGCGTCTTTAAAAGTGTGATAATTTATTTCACAGGTAGGTAGATAGGTTTGTAATTATCCTTAGAAAAATGGATCATTTCCACGCGGTATCTACTCCTATGTCATAAATTTTGGTGTTATCTACATCTATGGCCAATCTATGGAATTTGGCCAGTCATTTCAATTTTTAATTGTTTGTTTACCGTCTAACGCTCTTTTTTCGATTGATTTATTGTTTTCTGCTTCAAAAGTAAAATGAACAAGAATAAAAATAATACAGATCTGTCTGTAATTATTATTTCTGACAAATATGATTTAAGATGAAGCCATAGTAAATAATGCAAAATCACACAAAATCAAGTGTTTTTGTTTTGAAAATTTGATCGCTTAGAAATATTATAGATGCTTCAATTAAATACTGCGTGTAGAACATATCTTGTCCCTTAAAAATATCGGTCATTTTTTTATAAGTCTTTTAATAAGCCTAGAAAAAAATAATGTAACAGGTCTTTAAAAAAACACTTTCAAGTGCAAACTCTCCTACTTATGAACATCTTTTCGGATATGATTTTATTGCTTATTGTAGCAAATTTAGTTTCTTTTATGATAATTGCAAAAAATTGATATTTACGCCCGATATTCACAAAATAAAATAAAATATGCATATTTGCGTTGTTATTTCACAATACGGCTGGCAGCCGACGAATGTGGATTTTCAAAGTGACCTTTATGTCGTTCACCGAAGGACTACTGGCTTGCCACACCCCACTTCCATTCAGAAACGCCCTGGCCGGAGCAGGGAACAGACGTGTGACTCCACGTCGCTCGGTTCCGTGAAATTAATTTTAAATTTCCTTGTAGTTACAATAAACAATGTGTAAAAAGGGAGTAAATGTTTTTTTTAGGTCTTTACGAAATCAATCTGTAAAAAACATTCTCAATTACCTTTTTCAACCGTTCCAAAAGCTTTTTCTCAAATATTTTTAACTCCTCCCACAATGGGCGTGAATTCCGACTTCGATTTTTCCCTGGACTATTGGATCCCCTTAACGGCGAAACAAAATATTGTAAATTTTCGAAATCACTGGACACGCTTTATGAATATTTTTTAGAAAACAATCTTTAGGTTCAGGTTAATTACTATACCTAACCACTTGGACCCATAAGCTTTTTTCGCGATAATATAACATTACCAGACATATGTATGACTTATGAGGCGTCCTGACATAATAAAAGACATTTTTTTGCTTTTGGGACGATGGAAAATACTGCATTAAAAATTTCAATTGCGTAAAATGAAAAATGAGTCATTCGCGGCCATTTAAAATAATTTCTGTCGTTTGGTTATGTTGGTATTCCTGATACTATACGAAGATGCTAGTTTGTAGCCGATTTCTTGCGGATACATGAAATTTTGCCAAGTTATGCAAAAAATTGTCTTTATAGCAATTATGATGAATCTAAAGATTTTTCTAAAAAATATTTGCTAAGCGTGTCAGTGATTTCTAAAAAATATCCTTATTAATTGTAATATTCTATCTGTTCTTTATATTGAGGAATCAATTGTGAGAAAAATGACTCAAAATGAGAATTACGGACTACAAAAGATGAATGATTACTTATTTCATCTAAGGTTATCTACTTCAAATGTTTCATGGAATTAATCCATTATTTCGCCTTCATTACATCCTTTTACACGTTGGAACACAACAAAAACTTGACGGCGTTATTATGATATTACAACATTAACATTTAACTGTCTCAAATGGCGCCGAAAACGTAGGTGATTTGACAGTTCTTCGTATCTAATGGGACCATCATTCAGATGCTGCCACCTAGCGGCAAAAATAGTGCTAAACAACCATTGTTTTCTAGGTAAGTAGGTAGGTACCTACCTATTTGAACTTTTTCGTCAATGTCCTAACCCTTAGGTAGGTAAGGTAAAAATCATCTGCATAACTACTAAATATGTTACCTTCACATAAAATTCTTTGCATTTTTTCTCACGATACAAAAGCATCTACGGTAGGACCTACGAGTAGGTACTTGCTGAGATTTATTTTAATAAGCCTCCCATTAAACTCCGCAAGCAGAAGAAGAAGAAGAATGATTATTATTATTATTAAGATGCCGTTTTGGTGCCGTGCTTAATAACACCCAGGGCTCGTTCCTTACCTCCTCGGGCGCACTCTATTAGGCCTCTGCGCAAATTAAAATAAATATTTACGTATATATCCCGGCAGCACCTACCAGCTACCCACCCACAGTCCCTACCTACCCCTCGCCTTCCAATTTTCCTCTTTCCCCCCCTCAGCGCTGCGAATTCCCGTGGAATGGAGGAACGGCTGATAAAAACTAATTTCACCCTCCCCCCTACGTATATAGCCCCGCTCCACCCCCTAACCACCCCCGGAGTTGAACCTCCACCCCAAAAACCTCTGCCCTGACAGGGGAGCGTCCCGTTCTGACTCAAGAACCACCCGAAACTTGCGGTTTTGTTGAAATCGCACGACAAAGAAGACTGATTTAGTGATTTTTCAATATAAATTTCGAATGTAAATGGCAAGCAGGTAAGTATCTACTTACCTAGTAGAGATCTAGGTAGGTACCTACCCACTTTCATGATAACTAAAGCATTCTTTATTTAAAAGTCAAAGAAAACTAGCACCTTAATCGAATTTCCGTTTGAAGCTTAGTTCCTACCTAGTTGTACAAGTCTGATACTAATGTACATAATATATACCAATTGAAAGTAGAACGAATTAAAACTAATGTAAACTAACAGATATGTAGTGATGTACATATAATTTAGAACCGTGTGGAACTTATTGCTTTGAATGCCGCCTGTAGTTAACTACCTCATGTGTAAGTTCTTATAACTTATGAAAATGGATACGTGTTATTAATAACTACGTTAGGACGGTTATGTTAAGTACCTACCTTGATATTAAGTTTATTTGTCTTTCTGAGGCGTGAAATTAGATGGAGAGAGACCCGGGGCGAGTGGTGACACGGGGTAATTAGGATTCCACACTATTATATTTTAATTGGTACACATTTTCATTGTTTCACAAATTATTATACCTTTCCTTCACATTTCCACAAAAGTAATACAAAATTCTGAAATCTAAAAAGGAAATAACCAGCAGCATAAAAAATAGCATTTTCCCGAAAAATGAAAAAGTAAATTTTCACGAAATGAATTTCTTAGAAAAAAATCGTTTAGTCAACAGATTCTGGCAACACTCTTGGGTTCGAACGATGCGTTATTCCCCAACGTTCTTGCCTAAATCCCATTATTGAAAAGGGCGCTTTTCCTCGGCTAGGGGAAATATGCCCTTTCCTCCTTACATCACGTGGAGCATTATTTCTCCCACTTACCTATCTTGGGTACCTACCTCCGGACTTAGACATAAAGTTTGACAAAAAGACGTACTATTTTTGGAAAAAATGATATGTTTTTTTTTCTTTCTTTTTTAATTTTTTTTTTTAAGAAAGACAAACAAATATTCCCCCATTACGAATAACCTGACAATATTTGAAAATCTTACTGCCACAGTAAGCGGAAAATGTTGCTTGCGTCTTGATGGAGGACTTATCCAGCTGAGGAATTGAACACACAATGCTTGGGTGGGACCAAAACGCGAGGCCCACTCGGCTACTATTAATTTGGTCAGTTCATACAGATATGAAGATATAATTGACTCCCAAATTTGATATTAATATATTTTTAGATTTCGGAAGTAGATATCTATTATTTTGATTTGGCTTCTAACAGATAATGGTTTATTTAATTCGTGGACCACAATTCATAAATAATAAAAAACATCTTTCCATTTTAATTTTTTTTACATTAACTCCACACAGGATACCTTGAAAATAATTTCCCTCAGACATTATGTCATCTTTTAAGATGCTATGTGAAGGGTCTTTTTAAGGAAAGGAAGAAATGTGAGAAAGTTCTAGGAAAGAAAAAGGTATGAGGGGTGAGTGGGAATTTAGGGGTCAGCGTTTTCTAACTTAACAAATGGACTGCAGTTTTTTAACTTTAGAGCACAGGCATCAGGTGGGAATGCTGTCCTTGTTCTACCGGTATTACAATGGAAGATGCTCCGAGGAACTAGCGTCACTGATCCCCTCGGCACCGGTGCATAGTCGGGAAACACGCCAAACACGCGCTCAACATTTGTACACGGTTGACATTAGTCACATGAGAACGGGTCGTTTCTACGACTCGTTCTTGAGTTCAACAGCCCGGCTGTGGAACGATTTGCCGGCTTCTGTGTTTCCTCCCTCCTACAATATGGGTCTCTTCAAGACCCATGTTCACTCCTTCCTCTCCTCAACAGCACCCTCCACACAGCATCTTCAAAGATGACATAGGCCCTGAGGGAAATTATTTCCCTCAGGGCCTCCTGTGTGGAGTTAATATAAAAAAAAAAAAAAAAGCGTGTCCAGGAGTGACAGGCATACGAAGCCATCTCTCCCACAGCAGTGCAAGAGGTCGAGAGAGTCCGGCTGGAGAGTTTAAAAGGTCTCCTTCATTAGCCTCTCCTGATCTCGGCAAACGCATCAGCTGCCAAGACTTAGACAAACTTCACCCCATGAACCCAGGCATCCCTGCTAAGTCACTAAACGTATCGAACCACTTGGGGTGACCTACGACAGGGGTGTTCAATCCAATAAATGATTACGAAGCGATTTAAAATAACACGTTCGAAGATCTCTCCTTTCGGAAAGTATCTACAGCAAATTTCTAAGCGTTTACATAATGTTAAATGAATAGTAGAGGGGCTGCCATTTCCTGCGCCAATAACTTATTTCTACATTTATTTCTTAGACCTGTTTTGAAGTGAATTGTGTTGACCTGTGTATACCTAAAAAATAATTAATTTCGCTTGTTAAAATTAATATTCTGGGAAAACAACGTAGATTCCATTTATTAAATGCATCCATCAAAAAGTCATTTCACTTTGCAAAGGTCGCAGATTTTCGCCGCAAGGTTACATCTACAAAATGGTATTTTTCTTGTGTAGGTTTTCCCCAATCTCCCTTCTGTCTATTTACCTCTTCTCCCTTTTTCTTGTCATTTAGTTCTCCCGCGCAAACACAGGTGCCCGAGGGGCAGGCCATTCCATTTTTAAAAATATTTTTCAATCTTGCTGTAGAACGCTAAATTTAATGCATATTGGTTTGTTTTGGATCGCGGTTTCAACAAAATTAAATAAGAAATTTGTAGTGTAAATGAGGTAGTTGATAGTTGATAGCACATTCGACTAGTAGGACGCATCGAGTTCGATCAATTACTGAGTTTGATACCTATATCGGGTACCGACTTTGAAAGCTTTCAGAGAATGTTATGCTAATTAAAAAAATCTTCTGTTATTCCAATTTAAACAATTTAATAACTCAATTGAACAAAAGAAAATACTAATAAATCTAAACAAAAATATGAAAAAGAAGAAGACACATAAAAATTAAAAGGTAACGTTCACAACTGGGACTTGAACCGGGACAAACGCCTTAACCAATTCGGCCCTTGGGACCCTTTATTTTTAAGTCATTTTTGTCGAAAATACGGTTAAATTAGTCGAAGATTATGTTGCTAATTCTGAGATCGACAAAAATTTCATAAAAATAAGAGATCCCAATGACCGAATTCGTTGAACCGATGATACAAGAGATACTGGGTGTGACCGTTACCTTTATATTTTTCTGTGTCTTGTTCTTTTTCATGTGTTCGTTTATTTATTTTAAATCTTCTTTAATTGACATTGATGGATAAAATCTTCAATCTTAAAGTTAGTATCACTAGAGTTATTCCAATTAAAAGTTGAATTTAATAATTAACTAACCATCAAACAACGCTACACATATCTTGTTTTATTGATATTCAAAAATGGTCTCCTAAACATACTTTTGTTATTCTTACTTTTAACTTGACCAGACTCAGGCATTTGATTCAATTAATTGTGTCCTTCTCTTCCTCGGGCGTCCACCACACTATATATCTCCGAATTTCATTTTTTTAATTCAGTAAATACAAGTATATTGAAAGTTCCAGGTCGAATTTCAAACAAATGTTATCAATTGAGGGCCGAAGAATGAGAGATTTCCTCTCCATCGACATGCTAACCTCGTGTCACTTCTGGCAATTTTGGAACCCAGTCTAGTGAGTTCATCTTTTCATCTAAACTTCCCATCAAACGATAAATAGGAAAGAAAATTAAACATAAAATTTAGCCTGCGGTGCATGACGATGTTTTTTTCTCATATAAAGTTTTGGAAAATACCTAACTGCATTAATACCTAAGTATCTCAAGCAAATCACATGACAATTAATGCTTCGATTCGACTGACTTAAGAATCCGCAGCTGCTAACAAGACGTGGATTAATACAAAGTACCAGCTCATTAATATAATCTCCTTTAATATAGTTTAGATCCTGGGCATATGCGTTATGTTGGTAGCACCGGCGATCACACGAGAGCGCGGCAGGGGTGCCAACTAATTGGCGTTCTGCGGGCCCGGAGCTCGTCTTCGTGATGCGCGCGCACGCTATCGGTCAACACCAACCACCAACCAGGCATTGGTACCAACGGCATAATAATATATTACATAAATAGCTATAAGTACCTACCCGGACCATGGGAAAATTTCATCCTTGCCATCACTAAAACTCTGGACGAATAAATAAGACGGCTTTGTCTGTGGTAGTCGAATTGAGAGTCGGGGATTGGACGGAAGCGCTGAGGTATTGATGGAGAGAACTAATCGATATATTCGGTATTTGTTCGAGACACTTTCCATTTTACGTCGATTTAAATTTGTGCGAATCGCATATATGGCAGTAATGTTTAATACATAAGTGTTTTGGCAAGACCGGGTTCATGGGGTGAGGTTTGTTCAAATCTTGGCGGCGGATGCGTCTACCTTCTTACTGCGGGGCAGATCGGATAAGGAGAGACAGGTTGAGGGACTGAGATTGGTTGTACCGTCGCTCCGGGAACCTATTATTGGATAATCATATCAACACATGTCACCCCAAGTGGTTCGCTACGTTTGGTGACTTAGTTAAGGTGCCCGGGTTCATCGGGTGAGGTGTGATCAGGTCTTGGCGGCAGATGTGCTTGCCCACCAGCTGCGGAGACCTTATGACTTCTGTAGAAGGTCTTGCGCCGCAGCGGGAGGAATTGAATAACTGATTCACTGACTCACCCCTCAGAACTTCCTCTTCTTCCTTTTCTTTAAAATACCCTCTTCACAGCATCCCCAAAGATAAAATAGGCCGTGAGGGAAATTATTTTCCTAAGGGCCTCCTGTGTGGGGCTAGGACCCTTTCTATGATATAATAACCATTGATAATTGTGACAGGAGCAGTAGGTAAGCACTGCAGCAGTATTTATCTACATGGGTACCAACCCATCGGCCTTGCTTTCTCGAACCGCGCCAAAAGGTTCGCCAACTGAAGAAACTTCAAAATTGAATGCGGTTTTCGCGGGAAATTTTTTGTTGTCATTTAAACTGTATTTTGTTATATTTATAAAGTAGACCTACCCAAAAGAGGGTTAAAATAAATACAAAATGCAAAAAATTAATACCAACAACGTTAATAAAAAATAAAACAATGCGTTTTTAAAACAACAGTAACAAAAACAACCACAAAAACAAGAGACAATAAAGTTTGAATCAAGCATTTAGTGAAAACAAGAATTTTTTTAAGTTCTGGGGACTATCGCTAAATATGTCCAGAATCTTGCAACTACAATTGTCAACGAACGATATCGTGACACGAGAGAGGATGGACTGTAAATTTTCATTTTGTATGATGCAATACAATTGATGGCCTTCTTTAATCAAGTCACAGGATTTGGTAAGTTGAAAGGAGAAAGCCCTACCTTTGCTGTGGTCATATGCTCTAATATTGATGGTGGCTGTTCTTCCACGATGATGGCACAAAGGTGGTTACCCTTTGCCGTCACTTTTTGTATATTAATTAGTATTCTTACGACTTTTAAGCGAGATTTTCAAGAGCGAGCTGTGATCAGTTTCACGACGAGTTTTGACTGAATTTAATGTGGGTAATTTTAGATTTTATGCAATATTGTGTATGTGTGCCAAGTAGGTAGGCATCATCTTCCTCTTCTTCTACTAGATAGGGAGGGCCCTTCAAGGAAGGAAAAGGAAAAAAAAGAGAAAATAACAATACAAGGAATTTGGGAAAATGGGTTTCAGTTTATAAGCTGTTTCAGAACTAAACAACAATTGATGCCATAATATTATCGACATGTTTGGACATGAGGTTGGGAAAAGGTTAAGTTGTTTCATTGAAAAGGAATTTGGAAAATTGCGGGGTTTCTAAGTAGACGGTGAATGATCTCTAATTATGTCCAGAATCTTGCCTTAAATGGATGTAATATATAGTCTATAAATTCGCACAAGAGTTCTGGAGAAGTTATAAGTCGTAAAAAATCGTGAATTTTTGTTTTGAAAATTTGATCGCTTAGAAGTATTACAGATGCTTCACTTAAATACTGCGTAAGCCTAGAAAAAATAAATTATTAGGTCTATAAAAAAACACTTTCAAGAGCAAACTCTCCTACTTATAAACCCCTTTTCGGATATGGTTCTATTTTTTAATGTAGCAAATTCAGTTTCTTTTATAATAATCGCAAAAAAATGATATTTACGCCCGAACTTATATATACATAACATTTCGAAAATATAATAAAATATGTATTTTCTAGTTGTTATTTTTGACATCAATCAATACGGCCCACACTACGAATTTGGATTTTTAAAGTGAACCTTATGCTATCAGCACAAGAACTATGCACATGGCACACGCATTTCGTATCAGTTACGCTCCGCCTGCGAAGGGGAATACGTTCTAGACTCCGCGTCGCTTGGTTTCATGAAATCAATTTTAAATTTCCTTGTTATTAGATACAATAAACAATGCGTTAAAAACGATTTTTACAGGCCTTAACGAAATCAAACAGTAAAAAAAATCTCAAATACCTTTCCTCAAAAAAAGCTTTTCTTCAAGAATTTTTAAACTCCTCCCAAAAAGATTCGTGGATTCCGATTTTGATTTTTTCCTGGACTATTGGATCTCCTTAAGTTGGTTCTTTGAAAAGGAATATGAAATGTTTCGGAGTTTTTTTAGTAGACGGTGATAAATAGTGATTGTGGCCAAGAAGGAATATTCTTACGTTATTCTATATTCATGTAGGTTATGTTGATCTTTAAAACCTAATATTCGAATTTACTAGGCGAATAAATAGCAATAACGTTTTCTCTCTAACATTCTCTAAATTACTCTAATAAGTACGTACCAAAAGACTGCTAACTGATGGGTACTACAGTGGAACTAAAAAAATATTAAAAAATTTGCAATAAGTGTACCAACCTATAACTTTCAGGGGCCAATCAACACCTTCTGCCTCGTCCCGTTGATTTGGACAACCCCCCAACACCTTTAAAATCAAAATGTAAGTTTTCCACACAAATAATACCAATATAAATTTAATATCACCTTTGTTTATTTCATCCATTCGTCCTAACACTCCGAATCCAAGTGTAACCATCTCGACCGCTCAATATAAACATAATATGTTGATTTGTTAACAAATACATTCGGGATCATCTCTTTCAATCTAAACACTGACGATTCAGGCTTGGTCGAACCCGTTCCGTGCCGGGTCATAGACCACAGACAGAAACCCACCTCTCCAAGACCTACCCACCATTATGGTAAATCAAAGGAATAAAAATGCGTATTATCTGGTTAGGCACTACGTAGGTACTAACAGGGATGGACTGAAAAAGGTTTTTTTCTTACTGTTATTGTATTTTTCTACATATTAACTTAAGGGAATCCAATAGTCCAGGGAAAAATCGAAATTGGAATTCACGCCCTTTATGGGAGGAGTTAAAAAATATTTGAGAAAAAGCTTTTGGAATGGTTGAAAAAGTTATTTGAGAATTTTTTTACAGGTTGATTTCGTAAAGACCTAAAAAAAACATTAACTCCTTTTATACACATTGTTTATTGTAATAACAAGGAAATTTAAAATTGATTTCACGGAACCGAGCGACGTGGAGCCACACGTCTGTTCCCTGCTCTGGCCAGGGGAGTACTGAAAGGAAGTGGGTGGGGCAAGCCAGTAGTCCTTTGGTGAACGACATAAGGGTCACTTTGAAAATCCCAATTCGTTGGCTGTCGGCCATATTGTAAAATACAACGCAAAAATTCATATTTTATTTTATTTTGTGAATATCGGGCGTAAATATCAATTTATTTTGCGATTATCATAAAATAAACTAAATTTGCTACAATAAACGATAAAACCATATCCGAAAAAATGTTCGTAAGTAGGAGAGTTTGCACTTGAAAGTGTTTTTTTATAGACCTATTACTTTATTTTTTTTTAGGCTTATTAAAACACTTATAAAAATATGACCGATATTTTTAAGGGGCCAAGATATGTTCTACACGCAGTATTTAATTGAAGCATCTATAATATTTCTAAGCGATCAAATTTTCAAAACAAAAACACATGATTTTGTGTGATTTTGCATTATTTACTATGGCTTCATCTTAAAACTATTCCATCCAAGGCCCTTGGTAAATTCATTGGATGGGGGCCCCCCAATAAAAATCGTCACGTTGTCATTGAATGCTATTAAATGTGTAATTTCTAGTACTTAGTAAATATTTTAAAAATTATAGTGCATGCTATAATTTTAATTACGCAATTATAATGTTCTCTAAAATGACCTTGAAAGCATCTCATCCTGCGATCTCTTGAAAGAAACCATTCCTTTGTCCAAATGCAAACATTAATGTTCTCCAAAATGACCTAGTAAGAATCACACTTTCAAGGACATAAAGAAACCATTCCCTTATTTCGAATATTATGAACTAATTGTGCAATTTGGCTGTCCTGAAACGGGAAACCTTCCCAGTTGGACAGACAAAGCATCATTTTGTAAGGTATTGTACTGTTATATATATATATAAATAAATAGATAAAATAAACAAAAATTAAAAATTTAATGAAAAACAAATAACTAGATAATAAGTTAACTTATTATCCAAACCTATTATCTAACTTATTATTCAATCCTGACGAAGAAAACATAGTTTTCGAAACATGTTGATATTGTTAATTAAATAGTGGTGTTACACAAAGTTATTTGTTTTTCATTAAATTAATAATGACGCCACAAAGTGATTTTGCGTATTTTGAAGAAAAAAATTTAAAAAATCACTTTAGAAGTTACCTCACAGTATTACTAATATTGTCTTTATTTTTGTTAAATATCTAATAAATTTTATTTTTAAAAACATGGGTTTTACACATTTATAATAAAGTCATCATTCTTAAAGTACTCATTTATTTTAGGTAACTTTTTATTTTTTTCTACAGGCTCCCTCTTCCTCTTTCGTTTTTCTCTCCCACTTAGGTATTTTCTAGGCGGCAACCTGGTGAATCTACATTAAATTTTTAGTTGATTTTGTATTATAAATTTTTTTGGGGCTTCGGTTTTCGAGTAGGTAAATTGAATTCAAAGTTGAAATTTTTTAGATCGAAATGAAAAAAAAATCACTTACTACTGGGTTACCATGGTATATTTTTAGGATTACACACATAGTTTTAACATCCTTCAACAGATGTCATTCGTGTAGATACTTATATGTAGTTTTGAGAAGTCTCAACAGATGTCAGTTAAGTAGTAGGTACCTTATAAAAGTGTCGACGTACGAACGGTTACGGAAATAGCTGATGATTCACGATAAACAGCTGGGCTCCCTTAATGGCTTCAGAATTACTTGGAGCATCCAGTGGAATGGACGTCTGGTCCAGTTAAATATTAAATGTAAAGGACTTTCAATCTCTCTTTGTTGGGGTTTCCCAATACATTTCAAGTACCTAATCTTAACCATTGGGATTGAAGGACATTAAGGCATGGAGTTTTGAAATATCCATTACTCCATAAGAATTGCGTTTCCTTATTCTATTCTATCAGATGTTGGTTTTTATCAGGGTAAATTCTTTGGTAACAGTGTTGTAAGTTAGCGAACCCTAGCGAAACCGGGTAGTAATGTATTAAAAATATAATGCTAGCATCAAAGTCCGTCCCTGAAGAACACCGTAAAAACAGAACTTACATCCAGCGATAGACCTTGCCATACACACTTCACCATAGACAATGCAGACGCATCGGGTAGCCTCGTTAACCCGCCGATCTCGGCTCATTTTTCACCGTCCGCGTCCCCCCTTCCCCTTGCCCCTCTCCACACGGGCCGGGGCGATACTAAAAGTAATGTATTCATCATTTGCCAGCCCCCCGCAGCAGAACCGAACCCGCCACCGCTGGAACCGTAAGTCAAGCGCCTGTGAACTGCCTTACCGGTACGGCGAGAGACAGAGCTTGTCAAGGTTCCAATGGCTCATTGATTTGTTACGTTAATTCTGCGGAAAATTTTAATCAAATATTGCAATTTGTTGGTGATTTAAATATTAACGTTTTTATTTTCTCTCGAATGAGATGCTTTCGAATTTAGTACATACCTGAAGGCTGTTAACACGGAACTACGTTATTATTTGTCGATCTTTTAGTTAAAAAAATTAGAAGTGAAGCCTTCAGACAATTAAAGTAGACGAGAGTGGGGAGGCTACGAAGCACCGCACAAAGAGGAGGCCGATTATTCCATCTCATTCTGTCGCAGGCTAAATCCTGTAGATATATGTGTTTGTATCTTTTTAGTGTCGCTTTTTTGTTCCATCGAACTTTAAATCACAACGGTGCTAAATAAATTTTCACTTAAAAAATTAGAGTGTGCCATTCACACGCGGTAGAAGTGTAACCTTCTGAAAACTAAAGTTAAATAAAGTAAATAATTTTTTTTTATGTTTTTCATTTACTCACAAATAATTGCCAAAGTTACCTCTAAAATCATGAAACACTAAAATCTATAATGGCCAATATTTGATAATTTAAAGCAACAATAAATAAAGTAGCTCACATCCGTACTAGATATTTGATATGGTGAACGGACAACTCGGAATGAAACCAACTCAGAACCATCTCGGATAAGTCATTTAGAGTGATAAAAAAATATCCATAAAAAAGTTAGGTTAGGGTTATCGGCTTATGTAAAATTATTTTTTTCATAGATTTTAATGACTTTTCGAGGAGATGTTGAGTTGACTTTACTCTCAGTTGGCATGGAACCATTTGATAAACCTTTTGATTACAAAAATAATTTTTCAGTTTGGTTGAGTTAATTTGATCTCAAATCCAAATTGTCAATCGGTGTGGTGTCTCTACTATCTTTGTAAGTATTTGTAGAACTTCATGGAAATTAAAGTAGGTAAATTATATTATAAAGTTTTAGTTCGAGGAAACAGTTTGTTGTTCACTGTTCGATAGGGAGGTAAATCAGCATCGGGAATGAATTTGTTCTAAGGCCGCGCAGCAAAACTTCTCCCCATGACTTCTTGTCCAACTTTTTGTTGGTCGTTCCCACAGCGCGGTTCTCCAAAGGCAAAACGAAGGCAACCAAAGGTAAACCACTGCCATTGGTACGGGGTGCATTAGAGGGGTCCCTGCTAGTTAGCTGACCATCGAATTAATATTTTATAGGCACGATTTTTAAAGGGATTTTCAAATTTGCATTTAAACGTCTAAAATCACTTACCGGAGTAGTGTGGACTAAGGAATTCGGGTACCGGAGCATGGTTCCGGTAGAAACAGAGAACGGTGTGAAATGTTGTAATTCGTACCAATTTATTTTACTGGTTATTAAAATATAATTTTCATTTAATTCATTATTACCCGCAACATTTTTTATAAGAGCAATTAGACAAGGTCACAATTGGCGATCTTTTTGCAAACTAGAGATTTAGTTCATGTTAAAAAACAACATTAATTCAAGAGAGAAATATATAAAACAGAGCTCTGTTTTATTGATAAATTCAATTCGGGAGGCAGGTATGTATACCACCACCCCGGGAACCATTCATTGGATAACCAACACTTCTGCTATTGCAGAGGTGTCACCCCACGTGATTTGCTGCGCTTGCTGACTAAGCAGGGGTGCCCGGTTTAATGGGGTGAGGTATGTGTAGGTCTTGGCGGCGGATTTGTTTGCCAATCTACTGCGTAGCGGGCTGGATCGGGAAAGACTGGTTAAAGGAAACCATTTGGCCTCTCAGGTAGATTTCTCTCGATCCATCACCTTGCACCGCAGCGGGAGGGATGGATTCGTACGTGGACTCGTGGAGTCCAGGAGTCCGTCATTTTAATCCTACCTACCCACCCCTCATACCTTTTTCCTTCCCAGAATTTCCTCTCCTTCCTTTCTTTTAAAACACCCCCTACACAGCACCCCCAAAGATGACAAAGAACCCGAAGGAAATTATTTTCCTCGAGCCCCTGTATGGAGCTACTGTAAAAAAACACGTTCTGGCCATAAAAGGTGTAAATTAGGGAGATGAAGACAATCAGCACTCTAATTTAAAAAGAAAATTAACCGGAACTAATTTTACGTTGTATGGCTTTTAAGAAAGGTTCTCATTTAGGTACCGGTGCACCATTCCGGTTATCTTTGCCTTCTAATCTGCCACCGATTCATGCAATACCTGTACGCATTTCCACTACATTTATTGGAACTTCTATTATACATTAGGCTTTTAAAACTGAGTATAATTCTCTAATATGCTACTATTTCGCCAAAACGCCAAGGATCTAAATGTACGTGGCCCATTTTCACATCGAAAAGGTCAGTCTCGTGTATTCTTCTTCATCGGAGACAAAGAACATCGTCTTGTTTTGGTAGAAATAGAAAATAAAAGACAGCTGGGAAACCCCGGTGGTCCAGACTCGCGGCAACACGCTGTAATGGTGGCTAAAAGGTGTTTGGGTTCGATTCACCGGTGGGACTGTTTCCGATCATTTGTTATTCGTACCAAACCTGTGTTAATCACATGTGTATAAAAGTGTTGATTGATGTAGTACTACGTGATTTTTCTGTTCAATGATTTTTTCACAAATCAATAAAGATTTTATTAATGGTTTTGTTTCAACAGTAAATATTATGTTGTACAAATTTTATTAACAGTGGTATCATCATAATTCATCGATGGACGAAGTCATTACAAATTTGTTTCGACTCTACAAAATTCAAGTGCTTTCGTGCATTTTTTTAGTGCTTCGTGTATCTTTTTAAGTAAAGCAAAAAGTCTAAGTTCGTTGAAGAAGAAAAATTTGTGCGGTGTGTAAGAATCTGGGGGTCAGCATATCCAGGAATTACGTATGAATACATCCTCCCACTGCGGTGCAAGGTGTTGTTGGATTGAGAGAGTCCGCCGTTTGGCTTGAAGGGTCGAAGGCTCAACCGTCTTCTCTTGATTCGGCGTTGGTGGGCAGACGCACTGTCACCAAGACCTGTATAAACCTCACCCCTTGAACCCGGGCACTCCTGGCTACGTTGTGAATGTCTTGGGGTGACCCATGGCAGAGGTGTTTTTTAGCCAATGAATAGTTGGACAATTACATGGTTTCTCTTGGGTGTCCATTGGTTGTTCATCATCAGCTCTAAGCATGTGTCCAGTACAGTTTACCCAATTCCTCTCGATCTTTGGGGCTTTGAAGTTTTTCGACAACCTTTGTTTACCCTTTATTTATTTATTTATCCAATATCTTCAGATGAGTAATTCAATATGTACTCTTATACGTTATCTTACCATTGTATTTAAGTACGTTGCAATAATTTCGGCGTTAGAAATTCTCTATTTATTTTATTTTTGGTGCTAATGTTTTGCCCATCTCTCTAGGTGCCGACGGCCTCTGTGGTCGAGGGGTAAGGCTTGACTCGTAATCCGAAGGTCGCGGGATCGAAACCCAACGTTTGCGAATAAATTTTATTTGAATAAGTTGTGTTATTTCACAATTAATAAATTAAAATTATAAATATAATATTTGTGGCACATTCCAGAGTGGAAGATACTCTCAGTATCACCCTGGTGTAAGACCACCATTCAGAATTAAAACATTGCTTGAAATGGCTTTAGCCGTGTTTGGTGACCAGATCTGAATAGCCAGGTACTTCCTTTAACATTCAACCTTCCTTTCCCCAATCTCCTTCCCCTCCCCACTACCTTCATCCTCACAAAATATCCCAATCGGGGATGCCATAGTTTCACTGGCTCCAGATGGGAGCGGCTGGGACTCTTGTGAGGTATTAACATAAAAAAGGTGCGAATCTAACTATTTTAACCTTCTAGTAGTCGAAATTAAACCCAAATTACACAATCACTAAGAGATTCCATCGAAGTTAAGAGATATTTATCGATTTTCATAAGAATGACAAGTGGGAAAACATTCCCATATGATTATAACGTTTTATTAATATTTTCCCAGTTTACGTTACGTTAGCGACAGCATTCAAATTCCAAAATTTTATCAACTGAAACCACCATCTTTATTTTCGGAACTTAAACATTTTTTATGCATTTCCTACCATCTACAGTTATCCACAGCCTGTAGATTTCTCGAACCGGAGCCACGTTCCGGTTTGCCCCGGTCGAAAGCCAGCACTGTGCGACCATCTAACCTTTCAGGCCTCGTCCCGGGCGAGTGGTGCAAGCGACAGAGTATGGTTCGCTGGACCGAGGTTCGAAACCCGGTCGCGCTCGGCGAACCAAAACCCGCCGGCCGAATTAAATGCTCGACGTGACAATTGGGGAAATAACCGCCACCGGGCAACGTTATTCTCACATTTATTTATATTAATAAATCGCACGCTTGTAAGTTCCAGTTATACATTTTAAAATTTTTGTAGTGAAACTTCTTTAGCGGCGTTAGTAAGTCGGAATTTGGATGAAACGGAAATTACGCATTAGCACCTGCGAAGCATCACACTGCGCTTATTGGCCGATTTGATTATGATGTCACTTTTAAAGGCTCCTATTGGTTGAGATATAAAACGGAAATGATGCTAGATCTGCGCTCATTGGCTGCTTTGATTATGACCTCACTTTTCAAGGCTTGAGATTTTTTTTTACATTAACTCTACACAGGAGGTCCTGAGGAAAATAATTTCCCTCAGGGCCTATGTCATCTGGGATGCTGTGTGGAGGGTCTTTTTAGGAGAGGAAGGAATGAACATTGGTCTTGAAGAGACCCATGTTGTAGGAGGGAGGAAACACAGATGCCGGCAAATCGTTCCATAGCCGAGCTGTTGAACTCAAGAACGAGTCGAAAAAACGACCCGTTCTCATGTGACAAATGTCAACCGTGTACATATGTTGGGCGCGCGTTTGGCGTGTCTCCCGACTATGCACCGGTGCCGAAGGGATCAATGACGCTAGTTCCTCAGAGCATCTTCCATTGAAATACATGGATAGCATTCCCACCCGACACCTGTGCTCTAAAGATTGCAATCCGTTCGTTAAGATGGGAGAATCTATGAAACGGACCGCCCGTTTCTGCACAGAGTCAAGGGTATTTTTCAAGTATTTTGGAGCTCCAGACCAGAGATGGCTGCCAAATTCAACCGTGGGGCGCACTTGCGATTTGTACAGGGTTAGCAGTTGTGTACTATTAAAGTATCTGCGGGCCCTGTACAGTACGCCCAGTTTTTGAGAAGCCAACTTTACTCTGGCTTCGATGGAGCCCCCATACCTGAGCTTATAGTTACACCAAGCATATCAATGGAAGGTCTGTTCGGAAGACTGCTTCCGTTGAAGGAGACTGTTTTGGTAAAGTTTCGCTTCTACCGTGTGTGAACTGCACTCGTATTTTTTTTACAACATATTACGTTGCGCAAGTGGATGGAAGAAATCGCAGAGAACCCAGGAAGACATGGTTCGATCAAGCGATTCAAATAAGTTTTTGATAGGAAATAACATTCAATTTGGGAGGCGAATACGGGTACCTACTGCTGCCACGGGAACTATTTATTGGATAACCAACGCTTCTGACTCAGGTCACCCAAGTGGTTCGCTACGTTTGATGATTTAGTAGGTTTGTCTAGGACACCAACTGCGTGGCAGGCCGAATCGGGAGAAACTAGTTGAGGGAGTCCTTTCCATCTCTCCAGCAGGACTCCCTGTCCCGTTTGGTTTCATACATCCGTTTCTCCTGGACACACTGACACCCTTATTCCTACCCTCTCCCTCATACCGTTTTCCTTTTCAGAATTTCCTTCCTTCCTTTTTTAAAAAGACCATTTACATAGCATCCCCAAAGATGACATAGGCCCTAAGGGTATTCTTTTTTGCTCAGCTGCTTCTTTTGGGTAGCTTATTAGACTTTGTAGGTAAAAACGTGGATGCGCAAAGAGTGTGTGCGTTAAGACAGTGTTGTTTGGAGCTCCGTCCTTTCCGTCTATCCCTGCGGAGAAGTGGCATGATAGTTGTGTTCTGGGAAGAATTACAATTGGAGTGTTTAACAATTTTAAATCTATCAGAACAGTGTAAAGAATCATTTATAATTCGAATTTATAATAGAACAGTGTAAAGAACCATTTATAAGTCGAATTTATTAATATAACAGTGTAAAGAACCATTTATAAGTCGAATTTATTAATATAACAGTGTAAAGAATCATTTATAAGTCATGTCTAGTCGTCGCGGTTGTTTTGTTCGGTGGAAAATAACAACGTAGATATTACATATTTTTTATATTTCTATTTATTTTACACACTTGTCAAATGTAAGACAAAAAGTACCGATAAACTGATTTTTAGCAGTTTGTCTAACGAGTTCTTTACATTTAAAAATCTCATTACAGTGAGTTAATAGTTACATTTTTACAATTTAATAAAATAAAAATTAAAAAATTTGCAGAAATCTAGAAAAACAAAAATAACAATTTCAATGTCTTTAGAATAATATGTCATTGAAAGCTAATACAAATTAATTCTTTCAGTAAGCCAAGTATTCAGTAAATTCACCTATTGTTGTTTTGGGCACAGTTTTTAATTTCAGCAGGTAACACATTTAAACAACTGGGAATCATGTAATTTTACGTTCTTTGTCCATATTTATTTGTATGCTTAGGTACAATTAGTCCTTCATTAAAGTTAAAACGAGAATTATGGTTGTGTTCCAGCCTGTTTATATATAAAGGGTTATTTATGTGCTGAAGTATAATTTTGTACCACAGAATTGCTCTCACTGAAAGAATTTTGAGACTCGAGAATAAAAGTATGGAATATTATGCCTTTCTTTGCATAAATTTTTTTCAGCTTATAATTTAACCAATGAATTTTGCACTGATTGAACATGGTCGATATTTGTTTTTCAAGAAAATCCCCAAGCTGTTATTCCATACCTTATAACAGATTCAGCTAGAGATAAATAAATAATTACATATTAGAAAAGCTGATGAAATGTAAAATGCAGCAAAAATGCGCAAATACGTAATGCAGCAGTTGCATAATTATTTGTAATGAATTACTTCGCTTTATCTATTATATTATAAGTTAGAAGGTGACACTTTTTGTTAATATCCGGGACAGATGTTTGGACAAAAAACGTCCAAAAAAGACGTGAAAAAGTGGTTGAAAAACCGATTGAAAAAACTAGGAAGCAGAATCGTCTCGTTGCAGGCGGGTCCAACCGACCGTGTTAAGCAATTCGTTCCTGCATTGCATACGAATTAGTATTACATAATACTCACGCGGGCAGCGGTGAGCGAGCGCGTCTAGCGGCCGTTCGGTTTGTTGCTCGCGGGAAGGGGTAGGGTGCGCGCGCGGGAGGGGATGGTGCGCGCGCATCTATATGGCGCGTTATTCTGCAGTCCGTGGCGAAGTCTAATTCTCGAATTGTAACGTAACACTTCCCCCCTCGCCGCAATAAAAGCGACGTGGTAATGGAGCTGTAGGACTAATAAATCCTCTTACCTTTTCAGCACTTGTGCCAAAAACATTTAAGAGAAACGAGGAGAGAGAGAGAGAGAGAGAGATTCCTAGCTGGAGAATAGTTATGAACAGAACACAAAAGAGAAGATACATGGTGTAACAAGGAATTGTCAATAAATGTATATAAAGGCAGTGGCATACATAAATACAGTTGCAAAGAACAAGGATCTGTTGAAGAAAGGTACAAGGGTTATGCAGTGATAGAAAAAAAAAACTCTAAAATTGTATCATTGGTCTGTGAGCTAATGTTTGCGAACGTGGTTTGCGTAGGATGTCTGGGGTGGTTGAACGTTTCACTGAAGTTACAAGGTTACTTTGTCACAGTAACCTGGCCCATTTGAGATTACACTCAAGGGACACTAGGGCCTTTAAGAAAATACGAGGAAGAGAACACATGATGAGGCTTCTAGGTGGTGTGGAGAGTTCTACCTGTCACAGAGGTCGAAAGGGTAACTGCTTCCGGATCCTGTGGGTGAGCCAGTACGAAACCATTGAAGTACTGGAGAGTGGAATCGCAATTGGTGGTTGGTACACTGGTTTTTGTATGTAGTGGGATTGTTTTGTGAACAATCGTTGGTATTGTTATTTGCGCAAGGGCACAGGAGCATCCGCACAATGGCAGTAGGGCATTCGCATTATGCAGCAGGAACATTTGCATAATGGCAGCGGAAACATTTGCACAAGGGCAACAGGAACATTTGTATTATGCAGCAGGAATATTTGCATAATGGCAGCAGAGCATTTGCACAAGGGCAACAGGAACATTTGCATTATGCAGCAGGAATATTTGCATAATGGCAGCAGAGCATTTGCACAAGGGCAACAGGAACATTTGCATTATGCAGCAGGAATATTTGCATAATGGCAGCAGAGCATTTGCACAAGGGCAACAGGAACATTTGCATTATGCAGCAGGAACATTTGCATTATGCAGCAGGAACATTTGCATAATGGCAGCAGAGCATTTGCATTATGCAGCAGGAACATTTGCATAATGGCAGCAGGAACAGGAACCAACCTAGAGCTGGCGTGCTCGGGTTTGTTTGGAGTGTCGGTTCTTTGTGGTGATACGATTCGCAACTACACGCACGACTCACACTAGGTTATGTTAGATGCGGTCGGGTGCTTTTGGTACGCAGGGATTGAAGGCGAGGGACCTCCGTGACGGTAGCGAGGGCAGCATGAAGAGGCGCAGATGTAGATAGGGTGCAGAGCTGCTGGTTTTCTTTTTTTTTAAAATCCGGCAAAAATTATTATTAGAACAAAATTCTTGAAGTTTACCTGCCTAGTAGACCAATGATGAAAAAGTTTGGAGAGAAACAAGTGTGCATGTTGAGAAAAAGTTGGATTTGTTTGGCGTGTAGAGAGAGAGACGGAGAGAGAGCTAACTAAATGTGGCTAATTCCTAATACATGTTACAAAGGTACGTATTCAAGGACAGGTTCTGTGTAACCCCTTTTGGTTTTTTTCTTTACCAAATACATTTCCAAGAATACGTGGTTGAGGGATTGTACGTATAACAAAATTCCCATTCGAAAGAAGTTGGTCTTCCATGACCTATGCTCACGTCTATACGGTAGCATTTTTTCTACTTTCGAAAAACAAAACATTGCGTACAAGATTAGTTATAACAAAGTGGGAAAGGAGTAGGAAGTTGAAAGGATCCGCGTATGAAGATTGTCCCATTTGACAAACGAAACGCCAAGTGCGTAACGCATATATCCCCATTCACGGATAATTTCGAGGAAGGGGGAGGGTGATAATTGGGAACATTTGAACGAAGAAAACTGCTGGGGACTCGGCTATTTCCGAAATTCGACCTCTGGGTGGAGGTGAAACAAGGTCTACAGCAGTCATCCTGGCACATTACAATAATGACAACTGGGAAAGGAGTAGGAAGTTGAAAGGATCCGCGTATGAAGATTGTCCCATTTGACAAACGAAACGCCAAGTGCGTAACGCATATATCCCCATTCACGGATAATTTCGAGGAAGGGGAGGGGTGATAGTTGGGAACATTTGAACGAAGAAAACTGCTGGGGATTCGGCTATTTCCGAAATTCGACCTCTGGGTGGAGGTGAAACAAGGTCTACAGCAGTCATCCTGGCACATTACAATAATGACAACTGGGAAAGGAGTAGGAAGTTGAAAGGATCCGCGTATGAAGATTGTCCCATTTGACAAACGAAACGCCAAGTGCGTAACGCATATATCCCCATTCACGGATAATTTCGAGGAAGGGGAAGGGTGGTAATTGGGAACATTTGAACGAAGAAAACTGCTGGGGACTCGGCTATTTCCGAAATTCGACCTCTGGGTGGAGGTGAAACAAGGTCTACAGCAGTCATCCTGGCACATTACAATAATATTTGGTAGTGTTGGACATGGTGAGTATTGTAACGTCTTCACGTATAGCGTACAAGATTGCAAAATCAAAAGATTTGCAAGTAAGTTTTATAACGTCTTCACGGATAACAATGAGATTGCAAAATCAAAAGATTTGCAAGTAAGTTTTATAACGTCTTCACGGATAACAATGAACGAATTACAACTGGGTTGCCCAGTATTGAAGGGAGGTGCAAAAGACTAGGTATTTATGACATTTCTGACAAAAACCCACAGAGTAATTATAACGGGCTCCCCGTATCGCATTTAGTAGATATTCTGAGATTCCCATCTATGACGGCAGATTTTATAAGGTTCCCACCTATGATGGCAGATTTTATAAGGTTCCCACCTATGATGGCAACAAAAGGTTAACGTTCATATAAAGGTACCTATTCAATACAGACGGCGAGACATACTGATGTACTTAGTACAACAATACCGTAGCATAATAAATCCATATTAGCGTACGTTAAAGACTTGCACAAAGGCAAAAACATATTTGAAGATCCGGCCAAGATTTTATACTTCAACAATTAAGGGACAAAAAAATTTCTGGCGTGCTGATGGAATGTGAATTTCATCTAAGCTTACCGCAAAAGAGATCCTTTGTGGTACAACCCTTTTGGTTACGCACAGAGTATCGTATCGTGATGGTACAACTTTTGTTGTACTTACACGTACGATGGTAGCAACAATACAAGACATGCGCTTATCGTTGTTTGACAAGGAAAATTATTTACATTGGTCCGATTTGAGTGTTTAAGACCTTCTAGGTTTTACTTACTTAAACAGACTGCTATGAACACACTTTGGTGTTATGCACAGAGTATCGTATCGTGATGGTACAACTTTTGTTGTACTTACACGTACGATGGTAGCAACAATACAAGACATGCGCTTATCGTTTTGACAAGGAAAATTATTTACATTGGTCCGATTTGAGTGTTTAAGACCTTCTAGGTTTTACTTACTTAAACAGACTGCGATGGACACACCTTGGTGTTATGAAAATTATAATAATGGGATGGGTTGTTCGCAGGGTGTTCACTTGGAGACCTGGCTTCTTGTTGTGACCTCGTACTTTGCACGTGATAAGTCACAACAAGGCAACCCCAAAATTTCAGTTTGAGCAGTTGAGACCCAGGGTGACTCAATGTTGCTGAAATGTTGTAAAAAAAATTTATCGTTAATGAAGAGGCACGTTAAAAGTTGTCCCTTTTATAACGATACTTTCCAGACTCCACATTCAGTTCTGGGGAGAGCTAGAGCAATTAGGGTTATTTATTGAGCGCCATTCTATTTTCTTAAAAAACAGAAAAAAAACTTAGAACTGGTAGCAAACATCTGATACCGCCGTGGGTTTACACAGGTTTGCTTACCTAATTTAACTACATATGACATAAGGGTTAGATGCACTTTGGCGAGGACCCGATATTTAATGTACAAAAAGATTTTCTAATATTTAGAAAGGGGTGACGAGGTATGACATGATGATGTGAAAATGTGATGCTGCGAGTTGTGCCGATGCACAAAACCTTGGGCACGTAGTCTCTGACTACTTGCAGTAAGCCACAGGGAATTCCTTTCTCCGAAGTGATCAATTTCAGGTAGAGGTGTGCATGCTTAGAAAAAACGATGTTTCCAAGGTTTGACACCTGGGGCCGCAATTAGAGGCGAATGACTGATGATGACGAGATATTTATACAAACAAAAATAAAATAAAATGAAACGAAACCACAAGGGAGAATTATAATTTCTTCCATGACTTTGGCTACAGTTGACAACACTGTGCCAGAGCTAGAGAGGTTTCTAAAAAACATTTCCTTTCGTTGTGCTCCGGTTTTATGCCGGACGAAAGGCTTGGGCGAAAGTTTTCTTTGGGGAATCTTTCGTTTTTACAAGACGGGGTGCCAATTTGGCAGAGAAGTACAGCGCACCTTGCGACAGAGTGTTGTTTCTTCTCCAGACGTTCTTCCTTGAACGTGACGTGCTTCCTGATGTACTTTTTGTTGTAGAAAGAAGCATATTGAATAAGGCATTTTTTTGGATTTATTCCTGGGAGAAATCTTTCTACTTCTCAGGGCCTGTAGTAGTTCTTCCTTTTTTGACGTAGAAATGTGGGGGATTATACCCAGCGTGACTTGAGGGACTTCCATAGTGTATAGGGTCGTGTCAGGGTGACCTTACGTTGGGAGAACAACGAGAACTCGACTCTTTATCCGTAATTGGAAAGAAATTTTTTGCCAGGGATTGACCACTGGGGACGTATATATATTTTTTTTAAAAATGCTTCTGCGAAAAAACGCGCATTTGTAAGTGTTTGGGTTATTTGAAAATTTGGGCAGAGGTTTGCCTCTGGCCGCGTGCTTTTTAGGAAAAATCCAAGCGTTTTGAAAAAAAATTTTCGAAAATTTAAAAAAAATCGAAAAAAGGAAAAAACGGAAAAATTTTCAGAGTCCGAAAACTGGAGAAAATTTGCGCAGCGATTTTCCTCTGGCAATGCGTTTTTAAGAAAAACTCCAAGCGTTTGGAAAAAAAAAAAATATTTCGAACATTAAAAAAATCGAAAAAAAGGAAAAAAAAAATCGGAAAAATTTTCAGAGTCCGAAAACTGGAGAAAATTTGCGCAGCGATTTTCCTCTGGCAATGCGTTTTTAAGAAAAACTCCAAGCGTTTGGAAAAAAAAATATTTCGAAAATTAAAAAATCGAAAAAAGGAAAAATCGGAAAAATTTTCAGAGTCCGAAAACTGGAGAAAATTTGCGCAGCGATTTTCCTCTGGCAATGCGTTTTTAAGAAAAACTCCAAGCGTTTGGAAAAAAAATATTTCGAAAATTAAAAAAATCGAAAAAAGGAAAAAATCGGAAAAATTTTCAGAGTCCGAAAACTGGAGAAAATTTGCGCAGCGATTTTCCTCTGGCAATGCGTTTTTTAAGAAAAACTCCAAGCGTTTGGAAAAAAAATATTTCGAAAATTAAAAAAATCGAAAAAAGGAAAAATCGGAAAAATTTTCAGAGTCCGAAAACTGGAGAAAATTTGCGCAGCGATTTTCCTCTGGCAATGCGTTTTTAAGAAAAACTCCAAGCGTTTGGAAAAAAAAATATTTCGAAAATTAAAAAATCGAAAAAAGGAAAAATCGGAAAAATTTTCAGAGTCCGAAAACTGGAGAAAATTTGCGCAGCGATTTTCCTCTGGCAATGCGTTTTTAAGAAAAACTCCAAGCGTTTGGAAAAAAAAATATTTCGAAAATTAAAAAAATCGAAAAAAGGAAAAAATCGGAAAAATTTTCAGAGTCCGAAAACTGGAGAAAATTTGCGCAGCGATTTTCCTCTGGCAATGCGTTTTTTAAGAAAAACTCCAAGCGTTTGGAAAAAAAAATATTTCGAAAATTAAAAAATCGAAAAAATTTTCACAAGTTTTCGTGGAAGTAATTTGTTTGAGAATTCAACAATATCTTGGGGGCATGGTTTCATTACGCGGCTTCCTATAGCCTGGCTTTAAACAGCACCAATTTTTTGGTATTTACCCGCGAATTCCCTTCGTCTTTTCGACAAGATATTACCTTCATTGTCAATTGACAAGGTATTATAGTGTCAGATGTCAAGGAATCCACGTCAACGCGAATTTAGTATTTTTTGCAATATTCGAATGTGATTTTGGCATGGCATGGCATGGTCCGGTTTCATCAGACGACAGAGTCAAAAATACTTAATTGTCAAATGACAGAAAGAATTTAAATCCACTTGTTCCCTAGGTGTCAGCAAGTGTCTCGATTAAAGAAACGATACCAGCGAGCTGCAAACTAGTATATTATTAAAAATATTTAGCACTTTCGAGACCAAGCGGATGATTTGTTTATCATGTACATGATTTTAATTGTTGAATAAATTCTTCTTTAATTTGTGTTTATTTCCACTATTCACTTGTATTGAAAATAGCACTTTTAATCGGCCGACACTTTGTAATCACTGTATTATTCGCAGCGACAACTTCCTAGGTTGGGCACCTTGCGTTGGAATACCGGTAATATTTTGTCGAGTGACGAGTCACAAATGATAAAATCGCGTCCGTAATAATTTAAATTGTGATTCGAAATTATGTTCGCGCCGAGATTCCTGTTGGAAGTGCTATACAATTGGGAATAAACAATACATCATAATAACATTTCAGAGTTTACAATTGTTGCTTGGGAACGAGGCCGTGGTAGAACAGAAAAAATTTAAATGGCCCCACGTTTAGCGCCAGTGTTGGCGTCCAGCGTGGGTGCTGATGCCAACGGCAGGGTTGGAGAAAGCTCCCACATATTTAATACAATTAGCTGCTGTATCTGCCCCAAATTATAACTAGCTCAAGATTTGGCACAAGCAGGATTCCTCGTAAACTCAGGGCTAGTGCTTATGGTTCGGAACTTCACGTTTCTCCATTGTCCCAGGGCCTCCCTCGTCAAGCAAAACACGGTAGGTTATCACATAAACAGTTTATTCAATTCTAGGAGACACAATAATACATAAGGAACGAGCCTAGCTGAAAGTTTAGTTTGAATGTCCGTCTCTCTTCTCTAACACGCGTGGCTAGGGTTAATACATTTAATTGCACACAAGGGATAACATGGTAATTGACTCACGTTTGGTTTTGGGCCAACAGCGACTCCACGCGCTTGATTCTATCAAGCTAGGCAGCGTCCATCGGACACCGGAAGCGCACGAACGGCGAAACTGGTGTCGCACATGTTCGGGCGGTACGTGGGCCCTCTAAGCCGGCTTGCTGGAGACTGACGCGGGCAGCGGTGAGCGAGCGCGTCTAGCGGCCGTTCGGTTTGTTGCTCGCGGGAAGGGGTAGGGTGCGCGCGCGGGAGGGGATGGTGCGCGCGCATCTATATGGCGCGTTATTCTGCAGTCCGTGGCGAAGTCTAATTCTCGAATTGTAACGTAACAAGTCTGTGGGTTTATTTGCCATTTTCAGGCGGAAAAACTGAGTTTTTCGCCTGTAAATTAGCGAACTGATAAATCGGTTATCTTTGACACTTTTCTTTTAGTCGTTGAGCGGTGCCGTGCTGTTTGGTTTGAGAGGGAAGTTGATGTCAAAATATATGAAATATAAATATAATATAAATACAGGGTGTTAAGGGACGTACTTTATTTACGTAAACCAGTGATTCCTGAAATTATTTGCTATAGTAATTTCCCGTAATACCATACGGGAAATTACTATAGCGGTTGAACTTATCAATTATCCCCCCTCCTCCCCACCCCCACCCCCTCCCGCATTCCATACATTCATTCCCTTACTTTCAGTTTTCAAACATCTCGCCTGCCACCTAAATTTCATAAAGCTATAGCTCAAAGAAAAAAAGAATTATCCAATTTTGTTCATTCATTCGGAATTTATGCGCTTACAAACATTTCGGATGTTTATTTTTAATTAAATATTTGGAAGTTTGTTAATAAAAAAATAACACTATTTATTATTCAGTCTTTATAATCGTTACGAATTATATTTTTAATGTAGGAACAAAATGTCCAAAAAACAAAACATATTCTAATATTTGAATTATCTGACCAGGGGGCTGAGTACCTACCAGCTTAGAGCTCACAAATATATCAACATCGTTTCCATGGAAACGATTTTTTTCTGACGTTAGAAATAACTCGCTTTTGTTAGCGACAGAAAACGTATAACAAATATAATATATTCATATTTATAATTTCATAACGCCAGAGCTTGCCATCATATACAGACTGTAATAATAATAATAATAATTGGACAATTTGTAGAGCGCCGTTTTTGTGAAAAATCACCTCAAGGGCGCTTTACAGTTTTTTATTTTATTTATTTATTTATTTATTTTTTTTATATTCTTAGAATCTATCTAATTTTATTATTTACAAAAAAGATACAGAGCCATACTTACCTGGCAGGTCACTTCCGATAAACACACTTTTTTAGAAAGTTTATGCTTGGGGATGATACGACTTTGCACGTGGAGGACATTATATTGAAAACACTGGACATTGCATGAATTTACCTTTGCTACCCCCATCGCTGTTGCTTTTACATTTATAAGAAGATTAATGCCAAAATTGAATTAGTATTTATTTTGAAAGACTAGTGAATTTAGAGGTCTCTGGGACTGGAAATTTTCATAAAATGACCTTTACAAAAGATTAAAATAAGAATTTGGTTATATTTTACACAATTAGTTATTTACAACGTCGTGGGCCGTGAAGGCGAAGGTGAAAGGTTTTTTAACTTATGGATACGACTGTCCGAAAAGATGAGTTTTGAGTTTAGCTCTAAATTCCGCTGAATCTGTGATCATTCTTAACTCGTGTGGCAGTCCATTCCAGGCTTTAGGTCCTGTCACTCCGAAAGCACGCTCACCGAATTTAGTATCTGGTGTGCGTTTTGGTTCCTTCAACCTTCCGATAGCTGATGTTGCTGCTGACCTGAGGGTTAATTGTCGAGGATTGGAATTTTCTGGAATACACATTTCCGATAAGTAAGCCGGAGCCATTCCGTTAAGGGACTGAAATATCATCCAGCCGAGCTTGAACTGGATTCTTTCGGGACACTTGAGCCAGTGAAGGTTTTTGAGATGCTCAGAAATATGGGAGTATTTAGATACGCCGGTGATAAGTCTTGCCGCAGCGTTGAACACGGATTGTAATTTGTTAATATGATATTGTATTGACTGTAGTCCTCGCATATAATTTAACTTTCTTTTGGTGAATGAATTTTCAAAGTCTTTTTATTGGTTAATGCGTGAAAGCGTCATAAACGAACTCGAGCAGTTTCGCATTTATAATATTAGTATGGATGTCAATTTTTTGTACTTATACGCTGGTTTATATTGTACAGACAGGTAGTTTTATCATTGACGCATTCATGGGGTGAGGATTGTCTAGGTCTTGGAGGCCGATGACCAGGACACACTGAACCCCAGATTCCTACGCACCCCCTAAACCCTTTTCCTTCCCAGAACTCTCCTCTTTACACAGCATCCCCAAATTATTTTCCTCAGGGCCTCCTGTGTGGAGCTCATGTAAATTTTTTTTTTGAAAGAAAACATGTTTTATAATTTTATTATTCTGCGGTACATCCTCTTTGTGTACCCTTTCGGGGACACTTATTTATATTTTGTGTAACCTATTTTTCCCAAACTAGTTGATTATTATGTATAAGTTTTAATTTCAATAACTATGCTAAACAAACCATGGCTATTATATGTTTTAATTGGTTATTTCATCTTAATTTTATTTCTTTCTCTTCTCTTTTTTTCTATTCTTTCTACTATAGTATGCAATGCATACACAAGTTATCTATATGTTTTAATCCTCTGTTTTTAAGAACCTATATGTACCTATATAACCTTTTTTTTTAATTAATATTATTCTAATAATTATGCTAAACAAATATCATTTACTATGTTTTAAACTTTCTAACTTTATTTTTTATTATTTCTCTTCTTTTTATTTCCTCCATTTTACCTCTTTTTTGTACAAATCATGTTCCATATGTTCACACTAATCCTAATTTGACTGTCCTAAAACGGGAATCATCCTAGTTGGACAGTCAAAACATTTCATAAATAATGTATATAAATGTATAATATTTTAATGAATAAATAAAAAAAAAGTATTCAATTTTTTATGAGAAAAACTCTCTTTTTATAACTTTTGAAGGTTTTTCCCATCAACGTAATATATCATTGAAGAAGAAGAAAACACTTTTTTTTTTTTTTACGGTTAATACCGCACAAGAGTCTCAACTGCTCCCGTCTGGAGCCAGTGAGACTATGGCATCCCCAATCGGGGTATGTTGTGAGGCTGAAGGTAGTGGGGTGGGGAAGGAGATAGGGAAGAGGAAGGTGGGGAAGTACCTGGCTATTCAGATCTGGTCACTAAACACGGCTAAAGCCATTTCAAGCAACGTTTCAATTCTGAATGGTGGTCTTACACCAGGGCGATACTGAGTATCTTCCACTCTAAATGAAAATATTCTTGACGGTTTGACAGAAGGTGGCAATAGCGAAATTGGAAAACGCGCACGTCCCGGTTAGACGAGAGGTCTGGGTTCGAGTCCCAGTTGCGACCATTGTTTTTTTCTGTTTTTCTGTGTCTTGTTTTCTTTCATATTTTCATTTAGATTATAAGTGTTATCTTCTTCTTCAATGATACAAAAAAAAGTACGCCGGAAAGTCAACTGTTGTGGGATCAACTGTAAACAGTAATCGCTGGTTAAAATCCTTCCTGCACGTGCTGTTACACCCTGTACAACGCCATCTAAAAGTTCATTACCAGTGCATTAAATCAACCATTTAAAATATTTGTCAATCTTACGAATTATTGAAACGTTTGATCCTAAATCGGCCATGAACCGAATGCCTACCTTTACGCTGTGAGATTATCCATCTGGGAAATCAATTTTCCTCAGCCGCTAACATTTTATGGTCCAGGGAACTCTTGGCTTGGAAGGACAGATGGATGGGTTTTCTCAACCTTTACAATATCTAAACAGATACCTAAATTAGTTTTAGGAGAATTTTTTTCCCTTGAATATCCTTTTATTTATTACATTAGATACAATCATATAGCAAAAATAACATTGTAATAATATTGCATATTAATTGAAAAAATTATATCTTGTAGATTAGATAAGTTCCTAGCGGCAGATTGCCCGTTCCGAGGAACCAAATGCTGATAAAAATGGCAAAAATTTATTCTGTAAAAAGTATTGTTATTTTATTTTATTTATATATATTTAAAAAAAAAATATATATATACTATTTTTTTACTAAATATATCCTTAATAGGTAACCGTGTAAAATTTTAAGTGATACAAGTTAATATTTTTTCAAGCATTTAGTCATTATTGAACCGATGTAGGACATTTTGCATGTTTTAATATTCAATTCTGAGGAGATTTTATAAATTTCGGTCCCAGATTTGACCCACGAAATCCTTTCTGGTGTGACTTCTTGTAATATATTTATAATCAATTTTATTATTGTTTTATAGATTTTTGTGTATTTTATATTTGGGGTTGCTGGGTGGGGGGTCTTTGTAGGGAAAGGATGTTATGAAGAGTGAATAGCCATCCGGGGGTTAATATATCCAGGAGTGACGGACGAATGAGTTCATCCCTCTCACTATGGTGCAAGGCGATGGGTCGACAGATTCCCGCTGGAGAGGTCTGGGGTAGATCTCCCTTAATCAGTCTCTCCCGATCCGGCCCGCCACGCGGTAGGTTGGCACACGCATTTGACGCCAAGACTTAGACAAATCTCACTCCATGAACCCGGGCATCCCTGCTGAGTCAGCAAACGCAGCGAACCACTTGGGGTGACCAATGGCAGGGATGTTATATCCAATAATGGTTATGAATCGATTCAATCAATGGCGCGTATATAAAAAGTCAATCTAATAGCAGAGCCCATAATAACAATTTGATAATTTGTACAGAGCTGTTTTTGTGAAAAATTGTCCGAAGGGCGCTGTCTATCTATCTTCTCTCTCTATTTATACAAAAAAGAGTGTCTGTGGCGGACGGATGGATTTTATTTTTTTAAATATAAATCTACAGTTTTATTCCAATTTCTTTATTTTAAGCTTCTATAATACTTCTAAGCGATCAGATTTTCAAAACAAAAATTGATGATTTTGTACAATTTTGAATTATTTCGCATGTCTTCAACTAGTTGGTAAAATCTTCAACTTCGATCGACTTTATTCAATTCCTTCCCTGTCTATTTCGGTGAAATTTTTAACTTCCCGACAAATAAATACTTAATTCCTTACCCGTCCCATGGTGACAAATCCCCGACGAGGTGACAGACACCATGACAAGTTAACGATATGACAAGGTGTTGTAGCCTGGTGCCACCTTTCCTAGGGTCCTATCGGTGTTTGGTGTGAAAAACGCCGCGTGACGGAATACCGTGGTGACTCTAATGGGATGTAATCTGGGCTGCGGGTGACCGGTGCCCGGAGCCCGGTGCCGGGTGACTAGAGTAGAGGACGACTGTATATGTCTGTTTGTGGCCCCAGAGCGCGGGCACCGGACAGCGGACACCCGTGGTGATGTGCTCCGTGGGCTCCGTGTGTTTCTACCCGCGGTGTAGAGGTTTCTATCTAACCAAAACAAAGGTGTTTCTCAAATGTTTTATAGCTGCTTTGGCATCTATTGTAGTATTTTTTTTTGAAGTATAAACTTCTTTAGCACCGTTGTGATTTGAAATTCGATGAAACGGAGCGACACTAAAAAGAAACATCTATAGGATTTAGCTATTTAGTAAGGATGAGTTTGTATGTTTGGATGAGTATGTTTACGAGAGATGGGAAGTCTGATAGAGATATTGAAAGAAGGGTAAATGCAGGTAACTCCATTAATGGAGGACTGGTACCTACCCTGATGTATGGCAGTGAGGTATGGAACTGGCAGAGGAAGGATGAAAGCAGACTGAATGCTGTAGAAATGAGATCCCTGAGACGTATGTGTAGTAAAACGATGTATGATCGTGTGAGAAATGTGGGTATCCGCAAAGAATGCAAGGCTGATGTAAGCGTAATGAGTAAGATTAAGAAAGGGACCCTCAGATGATTTGGGTATGTAGAGCGAACGGACGAAGAAAGTAGTGTAAGAAGAATATATGACGCAAATGTGAATGGTAGAAGAAGTCGGGGTAGCCCGAGGAAGACATGGCACGATCAAGCGAATCAGATACTTGAGTCGGGCCATGTCAAAAGTCAGAATAATAGAAGAGTATGTATGAGACGATCTATGAATGTGAATGAGGCAAAGAGTGTGTGCCAAGACCGAGTTGTTCGGCGGACCGTCCTCTTTGCCTACCCCCGCGGGGAAACGGCGTGATGGTTGGTTAGTTGGTTAGTTAGTTAGTTAGTTAGAGAATGAAATAAACTAATCGGTGTCCTCTTTGTGCGGCGCTTCGTAGCTAGCATATCGGTCTCCTCTTTGCAAGGTGCTCCGTAAAATAAAATATAAAATAATTTTTTAACTTGGTAACAATATTATAATAACCCTACAATTATCATAATCCTGATACTCTGCATTCGTCTCATTCTCTCGAAGTTTAGTTTTCTGAAGGTTTCACTTCTACCGCGTGTGAACTGCACACGCTGATTTTGAATTTGTGAAGCTGAAAGTATTTAAAAAGAAATATTTGACTCAAACATGAAATACAATATGTCGGAATTTTAATCAAATATACCTACGCAGAATTTTAAATTAATTGTCTGAATATTTATCATAAACAATTTCAATTTTGATAATCCAATCAAATCCTACTTCTAGACTTCGAAGAAACCGAGTTACACAGACATTTAAACAATCACTGATATTAATCATTAGGTTATAATTGCATAAAATGTTGTCATTATGTACCTACTGACAAACTACACGAGCATTTTAGCAGGTTTAAATATTAATAAATAAAATTAAAATTAAAAATAAATCAGAGTAGGTATGCAATTCACACGCGGAAGAAGTAAAACTAGAAAGTCGCTTTCTTTTCTTTTGCCTGTTTATTTTAAAGTAGTTCGAAGATTGGATATTGATTTCACAAAAATAAAAATGTTTATTTTTTTGGATTTCGTAGGATTCGAACCTCATTTCGCTGAATGTCTGTCACTCTGGCCGCTTAGATTTGTCAGTCGCCTTGCTGCTGTGCTAAGGGGGGTTCTCGCTGAGGCGCAAATTTACCGCCGACCCGTCAAATAATACATTTTAGTGACGCACTTCCGTTTCATTCGAATTTCAAATCACAAACGGGGCTAAAGAAGTTTCACTTCAAAAAGGTTGGGTAGATTTATATTTTCCTGACTTAACTGAAATGTTTTCCAAAATGGGCTAATTAAACAAGTACGATCAGTTATTTTCTAAATATTTCTTTCAATCTATAAAATCACCCACATTTTCAGAGGCCCAGTTTCACAGTCCATCCCACAGTACAAAACACGAAACGCAAACCGCCGAATCATGTTTCCTGTGAAGTCCTCGGACCGCGGGCCGCGGTGCCAGGCCTGCCAGGGCGTCAGAGAGGAGATAAGAAAGACTTGATTAAAATCAAAGTACGCAATCACTGGCTTGATTCAATGATCAACGCTCTCCCGGCACATCAAATCTGATAGGCGGGATGATGCGACACAAACCAACCAACAAACCAGCCAAGCCAACTTTACTAACGGCTGTGGGTGACGAAGCGACCTTCAATTGTTTGAGATTCGGAATAAATTAAGATTTTTTTTTAACATTTGAACAGTTTCTAGATTATTGAGGGGTAAATCTATCCCACATCTGAAAATATATAAATATATAGCTTTAAATCTTTTCCACAAGATTTTTTAAAATAGGTAGTGATCTTGAGGAGACCGGGCGGCGTTTTGTCCGTACAAACGTATTCCCCAAATTCCTCTCTGGATTTTGATACTACTGCAAATATTTTTTTATATATAAATTTTTTTTTACATTAACTCCACACAGGAGGCCCCGAGGAAAATAATTTCCCTAAGGGCCTATGTCATCTTTGAAGATGCTGTGTGGAGAGTGTTTTTGAGAAGAGGAAAGAGTGAACATCGGTTTTGAAGAGACCCATGTTGTAGGATAGAGGAAACACAAAGGCCGGCAAATCGTTCCACAGCCGAGCTGTTGAACATAAGAACCAGTCGAAGAAGCGACCCGTTCTCATGTGACAAATGTCAACCGTGAACATATATTGGGCACGCAATTGGCGTGTTTCCCGACTATGCACCGGTGCCGAAGGGATCAATGACGCTAGTTCCTCGGAGAATCTCCATTGAAATACCGGTAGAACAGGGATAGCATTCCCACCCGACGCCCGTGCTCTAAAGATTGCAATCCGTTTATTAAATTAGGAGAATCTATCAAACGGACCGCCCGTTTCTGCGCAGAGTCGAGGTTTTTTTTTCAGGTATTTTGGGGCTCCAGAACAGAGGTGGCTGCCAAATTCAACCGTGGGGCACACTTGTGATTTGTACAGGGTTAGCAGTTGTGTACTGTTAAAGTATCTGCGGGCCCTGTACAGTGCGCCCAGTTTTTGAGAGGCTAACATAACTCTGGCTTCGATGGAGTCTCCATATCTGAGCTGGTCACTTAGAGAGTTACACCAAGCATATCAATGGAGACTAGATTTTCATTTCGTTCAGTTTTAATATTATAATACAAATATCGACCACGACCATTTTTGCTTTTTTTAATGGGTTCTTGTAGGAGTTAGGAATATTTTATTGTTTGTCTGTGGTCTGGTGTTGTTTGATATCTATACCTGTGGGCATAAAAAACATATAAAGTGGAAATGTATTTTTCGAATTTTATTTTGGCGGTTTCTTGAAGTTCTAATATTTATACATTTTTGTGGCATGGGATAACAAATGGTCCTAAATACAATTTGGTGATAGTTATTTATGTATAAACAAACGACTGATATAGATAGATATTATTATTATGTAGGTACTAGTGCGCAATAATAATAGTTAGAATTATTGTGCATTGATGCATTTGTTCCGCTCTAACAAACACAAGCCCGGGACCGGAGCGGGGAGTCCCATTCCAATTAATTCCTCATTCCGGGATCCACACGATCCGCAAACACGATAATCCTCACAATTATTATTACCGGTAGGTACCGATCCAGCACTACCTACCCTTACCAGTACCTACCTCGCAGTAGTTACCTAATCAACCAATGTTTACCGACTAAGAACAGGACGCGAATGGAAAACCAGAAGCCACTACTGCGCAGTGCGTAATTCGTAGTTAGGTACCTACTCTATTAATTAAACGCAACTTGATAATCTCTGTTTCATCTGTAACATTGGAGGATCATATTTACTGATAGAAGTGTTCTGTAGGCAAGTCTATGTGCCATATGCCCGAAGTAAGGTAAAGTTTATCTTACTTCTGGTGAAATAATTGATCAAAGATTAAAAAAAATTCAGATTTCTAAATCGATTTCATTGGCCTTTATAGGGTCCAGGATCTAGGAATTGAAAGTCTAATGTAAATTATATAGTATTCATATATGTAAAAAGCATTAACTTTGTGGCTCGCCATAATTTACAATAAAAATCACATAAAATTGTTGTAGACCACTTCCTTCGTCAGGAGAATATTGTAAATAATCTACGACATAGAATATTGTCAGACATACAAATTTTAGGTGTGTGAGTGAGAGGTAAGCAAAGGGCTAGGAGTAATTGCGGGCTTTCCGTGAAGAACAGAGCGGTTCACTGGAAATATGTTTAAAATGGGACAAAAAGATAAATTAATTTGACTATTCAAAATACTTGAATTATTATTTAGGGATTTTCTAATTTCACGTGTTTCTAATATCTGATAATTTAGATTAGCTTCTGACAATATTTTATGTCGTAGATTAGTTACAATATTCTCCTGACGAAGGAAGGGTGCTTCCGAAACCGGTAAAGTGTTAATAAAATTAAAGTGGTCTACAACAAATTTATGTGTTTTTTCATTGTATATAGTTTTCTTTAATTTCTGTATAGATAACACTTTTTTGGACTATCAGTTCAGAGCTTTTGGCCCTGGAACTCTGAACATTTTCTATCTACATGTACATTAAGTTTGCAGAGAAGAGTGTCCTGGTGTGGATTTGTTTTTCATACAAATTTTCAGTTTTATTCCAAGATTGATAAAATTTTATATGAAATTTCGAAAAACTTTCCCCATCTTCTTTTCTCACCACTTAAATTAGAATAAAGTCTGGGGCAATGCTTGTTGGTTCAGCTGGTAGAACATAATTTTCTGCACCCTTGGCATTGCAGCTCTTCGAAGTGATTAAATGAAGGACGAATCAATTTCTTTGTTTCGCTCTTGAGGCGTCAGGTGATTTTTCTCAAAGAAATTCCCAAAAACAAGCATAACTACACATTAGTTGAATATCATTTAGCGTGAAAAACTTCTCGGCGCTTTGTCTTGTAGCTTACAGCATACAATCTCGTTTTCAAGTAAAAAGAAGGAATTTGACCACCTCGGAAGCATACAATATCATTTTGTAGGTACTCATTCGTTTTGTTGTGGCGATAATTACCTCCCGAGATATCGCGGTGGAACTGAATAACTATATTGTGATTGTGTCTTGTGCTCCTTCGAAGAGTTAAGTGATTGGTTATCCATTTTCCTTGCATACCTTGTTTTTCCTACACATATTTTTACCCAATTCCCAACACCATTTCGTCTAGTTTCATTTTTAGTATTTACAGTCCATTACAAGTGAAAGTTCAATTTAAGTTGATCAACTCTAAACCTGGAAGCACATTAACACGTGTGAACCTTCTTTCATCAAAGTTGAACAAGTTTTATCTAACAATTTTTGATCAAATAATCATAATTGAAAGAGTACAGCATAAGTTCTTAAGATTTATTAATTATAAACTCGGTATACCTGTCGAAGATCTAAATTATGTATACTTAATGGAATTACTTAATATAAGCGATTTAGCGTCAAGGCGCATAGCGAGCGATTTAGTTTGTCTTTTTAATATTTCGAATGGCAGACTGGACGCCCTTGATTTAATCAGTAAAATTCATTTGAGAATACCCACGCGCGATACTCGCTCTAATGCGATTTAATTTACCTTGTAACTAATTCTGCTAGTAATTATTTTGTTAACTCTCCTCTGCAAAGACTTCATATACTCGGAAATAAATATTCCTCTATAGACGTTTATCGTCATCAATCGATGTCAAAATTTAAACTCAGTGTATTAGAACAATTAAAATAAATCTATTAATATCATGCACTATATAGCACCTTAATCGAAATATTATGGTAGCTATGTTTCGATAAACACGTAATAAATACTTAAAAATAGTTTGCTAATTACAAACATAAATATTGACAATCCTATCGTATTTCCCTCTATAATTAAAATAACAATCTCACATTAATTTACTTACCATATATTCTATGTTACCTGCTTTGTGTCAACTATTATATTTGGTGTTATCTGTATTTTGCATATCTTATATCTTATGTTATCTTTATTTTGTTTCTTATATTTATATTATGTTTATATTATATTATGTTATTTCTTATATTTTTCCAAAAACATGTACTGCACTATATGTAAAAGCCCTATGGGCGTTTAAATAAATAAATAAATAAATATTATTGGAACGATTGTTTTAGCTCAAGAAAGTTATGTAATAGATGATAATTTTGCAAGATTTTTGATCGTAAATACAATAATATTATAAACTGGTAATACACCCGTAAGGATTTTAATTTATTTTGTTTTTAGACATCTGATTAGATGCGTGTCACGTCCGTGAACATTTTCAATAGAGAAATGAACATTTTCGTAAAAAATGTCGGTCCCCACCTCAAGTGCTCCAGCCGCCTCTGAATATATTGTGGTTCTACTTATGTAGCTACCCGTTATAATACAGGCACGTATATAGGTACTGTCTTCTATACATATATCATATTAAGTAGGTACTTACCAGATATTATATTATGTATTTCTTTTGTCACTTTTAAATATTTATTATAAACACAGGTACCTACCTACATACTACATACAAATCCGGCGCGTCACGTTAGGTTAGGTTTCAAAAGAACCTTAAGAATACAAACGATTGGATATCGTACGTTTATATTTGTATACAAAGCTCCTCCCTGCAGTCGGAACGCTCAATTTTTTCCATCACGCATTTTTTCTATGGATTTTTTTTTCGAGTCGCTGCTTTGTCTGTGGACTGTTTACGCGGGAAAAAATTAGAAAAAAATGGAGTAGCATCCCGGGCCATTGTCGGGCTGTTCTCGATGGCTGACGGTTCATGACTTGCGCTAATCCGGGTCTCGAAGAGACGCCTCCGAGTCGACTGGCGGCGGCCTTCCGACGACCCGACAACAGATAAAAGATATTCTGTCCATTTTTTTGCTTCCCATGTAGTCTCGCGGCAGGATTGAACTAAAATGATTTTAATAAAATAGTTGTTTGGTTTTGAAATGAGAATATGCTTAGTTCCTACCGGGATGTCATTTTTGCCACCTTGCTGGAAAATATTTGAAATTTGGAACAATGACAAGAAATATAGTTCAAATACAAATTCGTTTGTTTTTGAAAAACAATGGTAAATTTGGAACTACCTTGCAAACAAGTTAATGGTGTTTTCGTTGTACATAATCTCGTTTTCAAGTAAAAATAAGAAATTTGACCACCTCGGAAGCACATTCTTTTTTTTTTTTACATGAACTCCACACAGAAGACCTTGAGAAAAACAATTTCATATATCATCTTTGGGGATGCTGTGTGGAGGGTTTTTTTAAGGAAAGGAAGGAGAGGAGAGTTCTGAGAAGGAAAAGGCTTAAACCCTTTTGAATGAGTAGGAATTTGGGGTTCAGCGTGTCCTGGTCATCCGCCTCCCAGACCTAGATAAACCTCACCCCACGAATCCGGGCACCCCTGCTAAACCACCAAACGTAGCGAACCACTTGGGGTGACCTACGGCAGAGGCGTTGGTTATCCAATAAAGGTTTCCGGCCCAACTATCTGAATTCTATTTAGGCCCTGTGTGGACCTAATGTAAAAAAATTAGGTCATGAAGAATCTTGCAATCGTACATAAAAATAGCAGCCAATAAAAACATGCGTTCAGAAAATAATGAAGATAATGATGGACCTATTTAGCCGAAGTATAACACAGTTAAATACGACCGAAGGGGAAAGGGTCGAATTAGCTCAGCAGTTACAGCAGAGCCCAGGCAAGGCAAAAAGTCCTGAGTTCAGTAGATGCTACCGTATCTTTTTCTCATTTTTTTTATTTAAAATTTTTATTTTAGAGCCGCTTATATTGTCTTGGATGAATAATTATTTCTGTCGTTGGAGTTCGGCTCTGAATTTAATAATATAAGTTTTATACATCTTGAACTTTGAAGTGATGAAGAATTATAATGAACATCAACGTACAGAATCACCTTATACACATCAAAGATTTGTATACAATATAATAACAATAAATAGTACCTACCTGATAACTAATAATACAGGTCGGAGAAACTTCAATATAAAAAAGAACAGCTTTTTTTTCTATCTCGAAATCGAAGGAGCTACCATTTTTAATTATAGACTTCCCCATGTGTATAACATTATATCTTAATAACACATCTTGTTTTTATGCGGCAGATTCGGCGATTTGTTTTTGATAACACTTTATTGTGGTCTGTACTATAATGGCCAAAGATTTAATGTTGTCAAACTTTTTTTTTAAAAATGAACGGAGATTTTTAGGTTAAATAGGTATGTACTGTTATATAGGGGGCGCTGTTTGTTATGTCAATCCCATTTATTATCAAATTCATTCATTTTATAATAATAAAACAGAAGGAAGCTTCGATCATAAGCTGTTGTTAAATTAGTTTCAAAATTTGAAGAACAAATTCAGTCTTGAATACAAAAGAAAATTGTTTTTTTTTTTTTTTATAGTTAATACCGCACAAGAGTCCCAACTGCTCCCGTCTGGAGCCAGTGAGACTATGGCATCCCCAATCGGGGTATGTTGTGAGGCTGAAGGTAGTGGGGAGGGGAAGGAGATAGGGAAGGGGAAGGTTGGGAAGTACCTGGCTATTCAGATCTGGTCACTAAACACGGCTAAAACCATTTCAAGCAACGTTTCAATTCTGAATGGTGGTCTTACACCAGGGCGATACTGATAGTATTTTCCACTCTGGAACGTGCCGCAAATATACTATATATTATTGAGATGATAAAACAGGAATCTACAAATATCGCTCTATTAAATGAAAGAAAATGGTTACCATGATAAAACAGGAATCTATAATACTGTTATATTTTATTACATTAGCTCTACACAAAGATATTCAAATACAAGAGATACGCTATGGTGTCCGCCCGACTGTCAGCGGGATTACTTCCGAGTGGGAGTAGTTTGAATAAGGAAAAATGTTGATTTTTTTAAGGTGTGCAGTAGTATTGGTTAACAATATAGTTTGAGTACGGAAAGAATTCGTTCATTTAGTTGATTTTTTAAAGTGGTACAGCAGAATTGGTTAATATATCAGCAGTGGTACCTACAGCAGCATTGGATATCAATATCGGCGACACCAAGAAATAGAGTCCCACCCAGTAAAAATTGCAGTTAGCACATCTCTCGCTCCACACTGTATGATACTGTGGAAAAGGAAGGAGGGGAAGTTCTGGAAAGGAAAAAGTTATGAGGCATGAGTAGGAATCTGGGGGTCAATGTGTCCAGGAGTGATAGACCACATGAACATGAATCCATGCCTTCAACTGTGGTGCAAGACGATGGGTTGAGACTGTCCTGTTGGAGATTAAAATACCCCTCTCAACCAGTCTCTCTCGAGCCACGCAGAAGGTGAGCTGACGCGTACGCCGCTAAGACTTAGACAAACCTCACCCCATGAAACCGAACAACCGTGCTAAGTCAATAACCGAACGTAGCGAACTACTCGGGGTGACCTATGGCAGAGGTGTTGGTTATCCAATAAATTGTGACTTAGCAGGGGTGCCCGCTCATGGGATGAGGTTTGTCAGGATCTTGGCGGCCGATGTGCCTGCCCTGAGAGAGAGAGAGAGAGAGAGAGAGAGACTGGTTGAGGAAATATTTTGACCTCTCCAACCGGAATCCCTCAACCCATCGCCTTGCACCGCAGTTAATGGGATGGATTCATACGTCCGTCACTCCTGGACACACTGACCTACAGATTCCTACCGACCCCTCATGCCTATTTCCTTCCCACAAGTTCCCCTTCTTCATTTTCTTAAAAAAGCCATCCACACAGCAAACCCTAAGATGACATAGGTTCTGGTGGAAGTAATTTTCCTCAGGGCCTGCTGTGTGGAGCTAATGTAAAAAAAAAAAGGTTCCCGGGGCAGCGATGCCAATACCTATCTCCATTGTACCAAAAAACTCTTTTTTCAATATATTAGGTGCTGACTTATTTTAGTAGATTGCTTATTTTTTCAATACTACCCATTAAAAAAGAGAAAAAGTAGGCAGGTACCTACCTGCTGCATAGTCCTATCAATATATTGTCCATATTAATATATAAATAGGTGCTTCCCTACCTTTATTAGATGCCTACCTAGCCGGGTACTCGGTGGCGGTCCAAGCGGCAGACATCTTGATGATGATTCGTCAGTTTGCGGCCAATCGGATCGCGGCGATATTTCGACACCTACGTTCTGTTCTGTTTCTATGGTTTCTTTAGAACGTTCTTCATTTGAAAAAAAGCCGTTTCGAAATGAGCGCCTTTTGTCAATCTCGCACGTTACGAAATATATATCAAGATAGATTGACAGATGAGATTAATGAAGTTTGCCGGACGGATTCTGTTTTGTCTGTGTGGAAATTTTGGTGGACGGAATCAAAATTACAATCTTGATAGGGGGAATTTGATGCCCGCCTACCCAGGTCTGTGCAATGATTATCAAAGTTTAGATAATTACAATAATTATGTCAGCAGACTCAAAACAGACGTTTTGTTTGTATGGGCTCAAAAATATCAATAATATAACAGGTTTGGTTTAAATGTGACTATTCCACTTCAGATTTTGATCAATGATTACACCGAGATATTTAGTTTCGGAAGAAGAGTTAATTACAGTACAAATATGATTATGTTGTTTACAGAGTACATGATCACATTTTTCGTCGTGGATTACAATATTAACTTTATGATCAGATATTTTCTGTAAGGAAGGATAAGACATATGTTGTTTTTTTTGCATTAAGTGTGAGTAAGCTATTATCAAACCATGATTTTAAGAAACTACTATCTTCATTTGCGAATTTGTTAACTAGTTACCATGTTTGACCTTTTATTAAAAATACAGTGTCATCAGCATATGAGATTAATTCACCTTTAATTTCCTGTTGGAAAATGTCACATATACATATTAGAAATAATAATGGTCCGAGGACGGTACCTTGAGGGATGCCAAATTTACTTGTGAGAGATGTACTAAATGATTGGTTTAATTTTACTATTTGAGATCTCTCTGTCAGATAGCTTACTATCCATTTGAGGTATATATTTTCAATGCCGTTTTCTTTTAATTTTAAAGCAAGTTTTTCATGGGAAATTTTGTCAAATGCTTTCTTTAAGTCGATGAAAATTCCTATACATTTATTTGATTTGTCCAGGGTACTTTGAATACTAGATGAAATTTTAGCGATGGCGTCTTTGGTACTTTTCCCTTTAGAATTAATTATTAGAGTATAACTAAAATGAATTTGAATAGATTGACGAATTTATGGAAATGTACTAAAATACACCTCACCTATAATAAGTGTATAATGTTTAAACATATAAGGCACCAATAAATAAATAAATAAAATAAAAATATTCAGGCCTTAAACATAAGTAGATATTATAATATAAGTTGGGGAAGGTATAACATAAGGGACAGTTGGTAGCAGGAGCAAGAGCAGGGGCAGGCTGGTTGACTGGAACATCGATTCGATCCACACCAGAAGTTGACTCGCATCCAGTTTGGGGTTTAATGCTTTACGAATTAAAAAAAAAATAACCTAAACAAAAGCACGCCGTCGCAATATTACGGTCTGCCGATACCGAACACTTTAAGTTTTAAGCCTTTTCATCACCGTACTTTTGTTTCCAAATATGTATCTACCATATTTTATGCTTGATAACACCTTAAGAGGAACGTATGCGCGGCCCATTTCATACAAATCTTAAATTTGGATTTAAGATCAAAATACCCAACCAAACTGAAAAATTATTTTTGTAATCCAAAGGCATATCAAATATCTAGTACGGATGTGAGCTACTTTATTTATTTTTGCTTTCAATTATAAGATAGGTCCATTAAAGATTTTAGTGTTTCATGATTATTATTTAAATTATTTGTGAGTAAATGAGAAACAATATAAATTTTTTTTTACTATATTTATCATAGAATTTATCATTTTAGTTGGAAAAACGAAAGGTAAGCCCTTTTAAAACTTTCTTATGTTTACATAAAAAATTTTGGTATTTAAAAAAATATATGTTTATTTAGATTTATATAATTTGAAAGCGTATTTTATCACCATTAAAAAACAGTTTTTAGTTTTCGGGTACACTCCAAAAGATTCGGAGATATTTTGACTTTCTGATAAAATATGTATATTGACAAACCATGGATCTCGATGGTGTAAGTAGGCAAAGGTTAAACTTTTAAAATCCGAAGTCACGGGTTCGTTTTCCGTCATTATATACATTATTTAAATCTTGAAATTTCCCACAAGTTTAATGGATTTTTCAATTACCTCCAACTGTCAGTTATCTGTCAATCATCTGTCAGTTTGACACTGACGTCACGACGGTTTTGACGTCACCGAGCACGCTAAAGCCGTTTAAGGATATTAATCATGTTTACTTTTAAAAATCAATCAATTACTTCTCCCACCAGAATTCCCATTCATTAATCAAATACCAATACGATCTGTGAAGTTACTTGTTATTTTTTAACTTGGTGGTGAATTATGATCGTGCTTGGTTATTTTTTTTTATTGATTTGAATAATATTATCATATCTTTATAGCTGACGTAACGATGTAGGTACCTACCTACCCACTCGAAGAAAGCAATGTTCTGTTATTTTAGAATGAAACGTAAACGGTCCCATATATCTAAACTGCCACTGATTTTTTTTTAAATTTTTAAGTGAGTAGTTTCAAGTCTAGAGGGGAAGGAGATAGAAAAGAGAGAGGTTTGGGAGTACCTACTTGGATATTTAGAATCGGTCACCAAACTTAGCTAACGTCAAAATTTAAACATGGTTTTTCACTAGAGCGATCCTAGTTTGATCGAAACTTTGCTTGAAATGTCTTTAGACATGTTTCGTGACTGAATCTTAAAAACCAGGTACTTCCTCCTTCTTCTTTATCGTCATTTTCCCCCTCCCACTTCCTTCAGGCTGACAAAATACCTCAAATGGGGATGCCATAGTCTCGCAGGTTCCACACGGTCGGGAGCAGTTGAGACTCTTGTGCGGTATTAATTTAAAACTAGCAGTTATAAACCCACTCCGCAAGTTTTTGCTGCTAGGCCCTGCGGGCGGCTTTTGGTTCGGCTTCGCCCAGTTAGTGTTTGTGACCACTTTATAAATCCAATAGGAACTGGTTCCAAAAATAGCCTGTTTCTCGGATCAACTGTCATCCAGTGGCGTCACGTGTATTATATAGCCGCTTTATTCAACTGATAACCGTCAATCTTTCCATATTCGGAGGGATACTGCTAGTTCACTAAATCGTAGTACTTACACTTGCCTGGGGCACGTCCACCTGCCGACAGAAGTGGCGACATCTTGTGACGAATTTTTGAATTTAAAACCGAAATACAACAGTAGCTTAGTAGATATTATTTGTGGCGCGGAGAGTAAGGCGTGGCGACAGGCATGCAACCGAAGTCGGGTTCTGAAATTCAACCACGCAGACGGAAAGCTATTAATACTGTTTGATGATGATGTATTTACCTGTTACCGCGTTGAGAAAGAATTTGGTCAATTTGAAAAGTACCTATGATTGATTTCACCAGAAGTAAGATAAAAATGACCCTACTTCGGGATCACCGACACGCCCACAACACCATTTTTTCTACTTATATCTTCAGTGGGGTCAAATAATGTGTCGGCAGTTCAAGGAAGTAACAAACCTTTTCCACGAATCTATCCATCTTGATAGTTGCGAAAATTCCAAAAATCCATAGATTTCTCTGGTTTCTTCCTTGCCGACATCACCATTAAAGTGCGAAACTACTTCGAAATCGCCCGTAAAATAGTCGGGCACGATCCTCTGCTCGAAATGGTCATCGTAAAGGGTTTATGCTTATTAGAATATTAAATAAATATATTCCTTCATTTTATCACTTGCTTTTCCTTTACTGCTCCGTTAAATACTAAAAGGAGAAGAAATTTACAAAACTACATGAAAAAATAGGTAGTATAATATGGTACTACAACATGGGGCGACTTTGTTCATCGCGGATATCTGCTCAATGAGACTTTACTTAGGCGAGGAAGTTCGATTGCTACATCTTCATGATCATATCGCGCAGTTTTGCTTGGATTATTATTGGTTGCGCAGTCGACGGTTAGAAGACGGATTACAAGTCAATTTGGGAGGCGGTACTGGGTACCATACTATTTATTTGATTACCAATACTTCTGTGATTCGCTACATTTGGTGACTTAGCAAGGGTTCGTAGGGTGAGGTTTGTCCGGATGTTGGCAGTGGATGCTTCTGCCCACCAACTGCGTGGCAGGCCGGATCGGGAGAGACTGATTGAGCGAGACATTTTGACTTCTCCAGGTGGACTCTCTCGAAAAATCGCCTTACAGCGCATTGGAAGCGATGGATTCATACGTCCGTCACTGTGACCTCTGGATTCCTGCCCATCCCTCATACCTTTGTCCTTCCCAGAATTTCCCCTCATTCCTTTCCTTAAAATACTCTCCACACAGCATCTCCAAGATGCTGTGTGGAGATGAATTAGGCGCCTTAGAGAGGAATTAATTTTCTCAGGGCCTCCTACGTGGAGCACAGAATATAAAAGCAAGAGAAATCTTAGGTATAAATCTTAGGTTAAACCTGTAGTAGGTACTTTGGATTCCATAAAACAGACATTTTTTGACTTGTCCAATCTTTTGATATAACCTCAACAAAAACATTAATATAGAACAATGTCTTAATTATATCTCTGTTTACTCTAAAATTATAAAGAACGGTTTAATAAATCCATAACTCATAAGCTAACGGACATGTCTTCTAGCTTTCGCTCTTCCATTCTTTCACCTGTTATTTTTTACTTAAGTTAGCAATCGCCAAAACGATCCTACAGTGCGTAGGTACCACATACTAAAACAATTATTTATTAGAATATAGAAGACATATGTATTGTGTATTGTGTCCCCATCAAAAACAAACATCACAATATTTTCGTATGAATAACTTCGAAATGCAATACAAACGGAGGAAGGAACGCAATTTCCAACATAGTACTAAAAAATATAGTCCTACCGCTGAGACCTCCATCGCAACCTCTCTTTCAGTTACAGGCATCATTCACGATAAAGAAAGGGAAGTCGAAACGGAGTTATCAGCGGTACGCCTATAATTCCCCTGCATTCGAAGGGATGAATTTGAAATGCAAGGGGGTGATTTTGTTAGGGAGTTAACGGTGGATGCCTACCCCCTCAGTGCAGCGCTCGCTTCTGGTGTTGAAGTGTTTGTCAAACACACTCGGCCTTGAGTGTTTGCCGGAGGGATTAGACTATTATGTGGGCAGCCGAGAGGGGTTTAGGAAAACGATGGAGGTGGAAGGAAAAAATGTAATGGCGTTTTATTTCTCGATTGGTTTCAGATTAAATAATGAAAATTGATGTTGTAGGGTAGTTTCTCACGCAGTAAGATTGACTTGTAGAAATATAAAGATCTAACAAATTTTGTAAATCTCATAAATTTATGCGATGATTTCAAAATCAACGTACATCTTTTGACCAGAAATAATGTAGATTCCTTGCTACAAAATTAAACATGGAAAAAACATGAAGATGAAGAAATCGAAACAATTATGAAGTACATCAACGCAAAATACAAACAGCAAACATGCAGATGTGGAAATCAACAAACATGAAGATGTGAAAATCAGCAAACATAGTAAACAAACATGAAGCTGAAGAAATCGAAACAATTATGAAGTAACATCAACGCTACCTACAAACAGCAAACATGAAAATGTGGAAATCAACAAACATGAAGATGTGAAAATCAGCAAACATAGTAAACAAACACGAAGCTGAAGAAATCGAAACAATTATGAAGTACATCAACAGCAAAATACAAACAGCAAACATGCACATATGGAAATCAACAAACATGAAGATGTGAAAATCAGCAAACATAGTAAACAAACATGAAGCTGAAGAAATCGAAACAATTATGAAGTAACATCAACGCTACCTACAAACAGCAAACATGAAGATGAGGAAATCAACAAACAAACATGAAGCTGAAGAAATCGAAACAATTATGAAGTAACATGAAAATCAGCAAACACGAAAATATTAAAATAAATAAACACGAAAATGAGGAAATTACAATGTAACGCTAAAACGACTACCTCGAATAACTGTGACTGTGAATAACCGACTTTTTACTTAAATAGTAAAAAAACACACATAAATATAATAATCACTCAATACGAAGAAAAAATAAAATAAGACTGCCATTTTGATAGAAGTCAAAATCGTAGAACTCACAAACATAGGTATTTGGAATGGTGAAGATTTTGCAAGTAATACCAACCAATACAAAAAAGAAGGATTTTTTAAATTTAAGAAAGAAGTAACGAGCCTTTTAGTTATAAAACGACAGTTCTACCAATACCTCCATATTTTTCCAACAAGCATTTTTTTAAGCCCATGATGAAAGAAAGGGGCCTTTTTGGCCCAGAGCTCTGTATGAAAGTATATCAAAAAGTAAAAAGTAGGTCGACCTACAAAAGTTTTGCCTAACTAACGGCCCACCTACCAATAAAACATCTCTTTTCCGAAAAAAACCTTCCTTCAAAACGGCCTAAATTTCGTTAGTTTAGTGACATACAAATCTATACCTATATGCCTCAATTTAACGACATCAGTAGGCAAGTTGGTACTCCGATAACGACACTAAAAACAACCATAAAATCCATTGTTTATTTAAACGAAAATGTTTATTATTCACGTCTACGTGTTGTGTTGTGTTGATCGATAAATAATAAAATTAATAATGTTTTCTTTCTCGCTCAGGAATAATCATAAAAAAGAAAATCGGAAAACTGTACCTACCTATAGGTAATACACACTGAATATACAATAACATACACTAGAAATGCCTTCCATGTAGATTTGAATGGAAATAAATGACGTCACTTATTACCTTTTAATTCTAGCACATTTAGCACATACTCTGTCTCTCTTACGGTGACCCGACAGTGAACCCTCAAAATCATAATTATTATAAAATCATAATTTTTTTATGCATTTTACCAATTTCAAACCTAAAATCGGCTTCAAAAATACTTTTAATAATAATCAGTTGATATGGACATCGAACGAATTTATTTAGAGTGTCGATTTTTTTGTACGTATACGCTGGTGTGTACAGTACCTATAGAGACAAATAGTTTTATCCTTGATGCACTTCAATGAAAATATGTGTTATTCGGCGGTACATCCTCTCCGCACACATCTTTTGGGACACTTAGTTATATTTTGTGTAAGTAGGCGTACCGTATTTTCCCTAAACCGACTGCATATATCTACATATTATAAATTAAAGTCCTCCGGCGCATCTGTTCGCGATAAACTCAAAAACTACCTAACGGATTTTTATGCGGTTTTCACCAATAGATAGAGTGATTCACGAGGAAGGTTTGGATATATAATTTGTCAAGGTTATGTAAATTGGTTGAAATTTATAAGAATGTCTGCGACCGGGCTGGCAAGCGGGCGTTGTGGATTTGATTTACATGCAGATCAACAAATGGCGTTGTGTTTTGTTAGCCACAGCAACGCGTGGCCAGGTCAGCTAGTTGTATATAAGTATGCCTGTCGGGAGCTCAACTGTCATGGAATCCTCTCTTACATTTGTCGGACATTAGATGTCGCCATCCCATTTGAATTTCATAATTTGATGATTGATGATGGAATACAAATGTGTTTGAAATTTAAGCAAAGATCGGTCTGACTTTTGGATCACGAAAAACGCCCGCATCGCTTTTCTTGTGTGCTTCTTTATTCATGTTAGTACAAAAGTTAGATTTATACCATAGTATAGTTATTATGTTGTAAAGTCACCCCTATTGGCACCACACCCTTATAAACGTTTTCGACGCACTCCGTAATAAGTATGTAATATACTGTATTTGAACACAATCGATTAATTATTATTGTGATTTGTTCTGTTATACAGGGAACTGTTAAACGATTGGTCGGGGTTATACAAATGTCAAAAACACAGCTATATTGTAGACTCTTGAAAATTGTTCCCCCTTCGCCAAGTCCCAGTTTTCTCAGTTTTAGTTAGATTATAATATTTTTAAATTTACGATTACCTGAAGTTTACGTGGTTATTACGTGATTATGTAGTAATCACTGTAATTTATAATATATTGTTTAAAGAATATTACAAAGGCGATGCACCAGTCCTTGAAACAAATGAAAACTGAAGGGCGTGGCGTTTTGAGAGGGATTGTAGAGTACTTGACAACCAATAAAATGTAACCGCGCGCGAAACCTAACATTTATACAGTTTGTATAATAAAAGTGTTCTATAATTTTGAATTTGTATATTATTTTTATTAAGTAACTTTTTAGGTGGGTACCTACGTACAAATAAGGTTTCTACAATACAGTCAGTTTTCAGTTTTCCTGTTCTGAGGCGGTCTGTAGTAGTTTTTATTTATTATCTCAATGTCTTTGCAGTGTCTTCATAATGTTTGTAAGTTGATTATCCCTCAATTCTCTCAGCTATGTTTTGCTCTTAAATTTTAAATATATGCTAGTTTCTGTTATATATATTTTTTTCATTATATAGTTTCGCATCGTGAACTTCAATATTTCTCTATCTTTGTTACGAATTGAGAATAACCAGTATATTTTGACTTATTGAGCACGTTTTTCATATTGCGAAGTGTAATATTCAGTTTTGTTTTTCTTTAAGGCAGTATTCTAGTCTAAACTTTTTTTTCTTCATATTTCCAAAGTTGAAATATTCTAAAATATCTCCTTAAAAGGATTTTTCGAAATTCACAATATTTTAAAGGTTACCATTAATGTCGCGGTTTACACGGAATCTAACCAGAATCTAAATAGAACAAAAGTTTAAAGCATTTTTCTCAATACTCCTTTTTTCGAGACGGTTGACATGGTATCTCAAGTTATACTAAACCAATTTACTTGAAATTTGGTATGAGCCTTCTCTATACATTACTCTATCGCGCTAACTAAAACTATAATAAAATTAAAATTTTTACTGTTTTTAAAAAAATTGGAAAGTAAAAAAAAACTGGTACAAAATGTCTTTTTTATTACAGACAGCCGCCATTTTGCGAATTATTTTTTTTACTTTTCCGTTCGGGCCATGGCCGCATTTTTTTGGATTAAGAATATATATATTTTTTTTAGATTACTAGGAGGGTTGCAATCGTGTTAACCAGGGCGCGCCATTTTTTTGAGACCCCCCACTTCAACACCCTGTTAATTTTTAATTTCGTTTGATTTTTTTTATGTATTCTTTAACGTTTGGTAAAGTAATGGCTGCTAAAAATATTTTTTTTTTATTTTTATTGCACATGAAAAAACACCCACAATTCATGCTTCTAGACTAGAAAACCCACTTAAGGGATACATAAAACACTTTTTAAATTAAGTTTTGATACATTGAAAACTTGAAGGTTTTCAAATATTTTGTCTATGAGAGTTCTTGGTCCTTTTTTAATTCAAAGATGAAATATTTATATTTTCTTAACATCGATTTAATTTATGTATTTCATTATCTCTTTAGTATTTAGAGTTGCTTGAATAGATTTTGTATACGAAAAAAATCCATGGATTTGAAAAAGCGTCAAGTTAACTATGTCAAGTTTCACCTAGGACTTGGTAGTAATACCTTACTTAAAACCATTCGTTATTACTAGTGAAGTTTATCTATAATCGATATTAAGACATTAAAAATTATTATAGTTCGATATAAACATTTTATCGACATTTGTTGGGAAACCCTACGAACAAATCGGGAACCTTTATCAAATAGTAATGATTGCTTTTTCTCAATTCGCAATGCCTAATTATTTTTGTTATTACCTACAAGTGGAAACGAACCAGTTAAAAATAATAAAAAATGATTTGAAATGGCAATTTAAAAATAGGTAAATTATTTTTTATTTGAAATTTTACACTTGAAAACAAAAGTCATCGTATAAAACAGAAGGTAGTTAATTGTTTGTATGTGTTTTGTACGCAACAAAATTGATAAATAAAAAATGAAACAAAAATGGCAACACTGATAAAAATTGAAAACTGAAAATCATTTGAAATTTTCTAGTAATTTTTTTTCGTTATCGACTTCAAACTTATAAATTTTCATCACGATTGATTGGTTGGAATCGTTTGAAAAAAAACTAATTCTGTATTTGACAGCCTAATGACGACATCTTGCTTACATGCCATTAAAAATAATGAGCCTTCACGTTTTATAATTATTACGATCATAATATTGAAATTTCTCTAATTATCAAGAGCCTAGACCTTTATGAATATAATTTAAAAAGTCGTGTTTCTGCCGAAGGAGAAGTGACAGCCCGTTTCCGACATCTTAATAATATTTTTATAAATATAGTTTTATTCTATGTTTGAATTTAACTGTAGCTCGCTTTCGCCATCTTTATTTTATTATTTACGTAAAATTATAAAGATAGTATGTTTGAATCCAGCCGTAGCACGCTTTTATCAACTTTATTTAATTATAAAGATTGGGTTCAGTGTTGTTCTATGTTTGAATCCAGCCGTAGCACGCTTTCACCATCTTTATTTTATCATTTACGTAAAATTATAAAGATAGTGTTCAGTGTTGTTCTATCTTTGAATCCGGACTTAGCATGCTTTTTCAATCTTATTTTATGAAATAGGAATCAGTGTTGTTCTATATATAGTATTCTTTCGCCATCTTTATTTTATTACAAAGATTGTGCTCAGGTTTGTTCTGTGTTTGAATATAGCTGAAGCCGTAACACTATTTCGCCATTTTTTAAAAATTATAAATATGGTGTTAAGTGTTCTATGTTTGAATGCTGCCGTAGCTTTCTTCGCCATCTTTATTTTGTTGAAAGACAGAGTTCAGTGTTGTTCTATGTTTGGATCCAGCCTTTGACCATAGACAAAGGAGTTCAGACAGGTGAAGTCCTCGGTGCGTGCGCAGATAGGCCGCGATTCGTGCGTAACGCCGATTGGTTCTGCCATCCGCGGTGTTGCTAGGATATAAATAATCGTCGGTAAGAATTAAATGGAATCAGTTTCTAGCTAGGGTCACTGGGATTGACCCGAAACATTACCGAATGCCACTAGTACTATCGGTAGATACTGATTGAATGTTAATAATGATGGGATTTTCTTACGCTTTATGGCAGCGCTTTACACGCAAATTACCAATCACCGATGGTGGACCCAGCTTAATATATTTAATTCTTTTAAGCAAAGAACATTGTCCCCTTGTATTTGAAGTAAACTAGATTACTTAATAAGTTAAATAAGTTTAGGAACATTAAGGCGGTACACAACCCTAATAATTTGTGTTTGCTCAAAACTCACATTTTAATCATTTCCGGCAAATTCGCAACTAAAATAACTTTTTTATTCAAACAGGCCCCTGGGGATGTAAGTTCTTTATATTTAAAATAAATAAAAACAGTACCGTACCATTAATATATTTTACGTACTACTATTTTAAAACTTAATAACAAGTTATTCAACTACAAAGTTTGCGGTGAGCACCAGATTTTATTTTTCTAGATGACGAATTAAAAACTTCGGGAGGGATTGATAAAGAAACATCTTAAATATTTGTAACACGTTCTTCAGTATTAATTAAAATGAACGCGGCAGAAAGGTCGAATCTCCAGACCCGCTACGGCGAATTCGACCGTACGTTCGTCTAATACGCCGTGCCGCGGGCGTATATTTGTTTACACGCTTTCTTCATTTACGTCGTTAAGATTCCCACATTATTTGTCTTCTTCTTCTTTTCTTTGATAGAGCAAATTCGACAGTAGGTCCATCCAATACACGGGTCGCGAGTCGCAATTTGTGTACACGGCTCCTTTACTTACGTCATTAAGATTCTAAACATATTTTAGGGTACATTGTCGTCTTAAAAACTTTTATATCTGTAGTAGAAGGAAGAATTTGGGAGGCGGGTATTGGTACCGTCGCCCTGGGAACCGATTATTGGATAACCAACACCCATACCATAAATGACCCCAAGTGAATCGATACGTTTGGTGACTTAGCAGGGGTTCCCGGGTTCACGGGGTAAAGTTAATCTAGGTCTTGGTGGCGAATGAATTTTCCCACCTACTACTGCGTGGCGGGCCGAATCGGAAAAGACTGGTTAAGAGAGATCTTACCTAGGCCTCTCCCGCCGGACTCTCTCGACCCATCGCCTTGCACCACAGTGGGATGGATGGATTTATACGTCCGTTACTCCTGGACACATTGGCCCTCAGATTCCTACCCACCCCTCATAATTTTTCCTTTCCAGAACTTCATCTCCTTTCTTTACCTAAAAATTCCCTCTACACAGCGTTCCCAAAAATGATACAGACCCTGAGTGTTTTTTTTCCACAGGGCGTTCTGTGTTTTTTTTACACGTGCTCCATACAGAGAGAAATTATTTTCCTCAGGGCCTATGTCATCTTTGGGGATGCTGTGTGGAGGATTTTTTTTAGGAAAAGGAGGAGAGGAGAGTTCTGGGAAGGAAGAGGGTTTAAGGGGTGGGTAGTCAGGTTTCAGTGTGTCCTGGTCATCCGCCTCCAAGACCTAGACAAACCTCATCTCATGAACTCGGGTACCTCTGCTAAATCACCAAACGTGGCGAACCACTTGGGGTGACCTATGGCAGAGGTGTTGGTTATCAAACAAACGTTCCCGGAGCGGCGGCACCCATTCCCGCCTCCCAAATTGTCTGGAACTAATATTAATACATATATTTTTAAAATTATTTTATATAAATTACCCATTACAATATTCAGTAATCCATAATAAAAATAAAAACTAAAATTAACCTGAATGATAAAATAGACATAAAAGAAAATGGAAATAAAATACTCAAATAATATTAAAAAGAAAGATTATAAAACACGCAAAAACGTATTATTAGATCTCCCTTTTGAAAGAAGGCAAACTCACAGAACTCATTCCAACTGTACAGAGCTGTGAAGAGCTCGCAAGAAATGGCGATTTTGATTGACAACTCTGTAAAAATTTGACCAGTTAATAATTAGAAAACCCCTTCCATTTCCAGCAGACTCGGTCCTCGGCTCCGACGATGAAGACGAAGACGACGATGACAGTGGCGCCCCCAAGGGGCCCGGCGCAGGACACAGCCCCGGGGCACTGCCACACCACCCCGCAGACCTCTCCCTCAACAGCGACAGCAAGACGGGGCAGGACGACTCGGAAGATCAGGTTTGAGTCCACCCTTCAAATAACCATAGCCAACTCATGAAGCACTCACTTTCATTGTAAAAGTAGAGCCCTACTTTTAGATTTTAAGCGTCCTTGAGGCGGAATCAATAATTTAAAAAATAGCGCTGGATATATAAATTAATTAAGTTGAGAGTACACCAAAAAAAGTAAAAACACACTCCGTAGCAATCTATTCTTCTGATAATGATATTTACGCGACGGAAATGAGGCAAGCCTTTAATTTCTTATGTTATTTTGAACCGATATAAATTTGTATTTGGAGTTACGCAAGGGTTTCTGGTGGGTCCATTCTTAATTTAATTTATTTGTTGTAAACTGTATAACATATGCTTAAATAAATGTAGGCTCTATAAACATTTATCAACCTGACGTAGAACAATATTTTTGTTTCCATGTTTAAAAATATGGGCATTGGCGATACTAATGATTATCAATATTTAGGGTTCGTTGGACGGAGACCCAGAGACGAGAGACTCCCAGGCAGAGAACAAGTCACCTGATGACGGCAACGGCGGTTCTAAAAGACGGGGGCCCCGGACCACGATCAAGGCAAAGCAGCTCGAGATCCTGAAGACGGCCTTCTCGCAGACGCCGAAACCCACCAGACATATCCGGGAGCAGCTCGCGAAAGAAACAGGACTGCCCATGAGAGTCATACAGGTAGGATTATTATATTATTTGCTTGGTGTACATCAAGGCTGCTTAATTTCGATATGAGATTGATTTGTATTCAGGTTGACTTATTGCTCAGCACTGACAAAAGCTAAATTTCATAAACTTAAGCACACGTTTATAGTGAATTTTATAAAATCAAAATTGTTTCAATTGGGAGTGGATTAGATTGGAAAATAAAGGATTAGGTACTTCTCAATTAACAGGAGAAAAAAGCTTTAAGGTTTTGGGGATTTGGAAAATAAACTCGTGAATGTAAGGTGAGATGGGCATGAAATTAATCAATTGGCTTTATATAAGACCAGAAAATGCCAGATTTCACAACAATTGATCGTAAGTATCGAAAAAACAGCATATGAAAACAGATTAAAAAATTATAAACCCTGAATAATGTTATCAAGTTTTTCTTGCGACCGTTAACATGAAAAACATGTTAATGGAAATTTCTTATTCTTTTTAAATACCGAGCAAGTGAGGGTAATTTTGGCAATTAGGTATAAATTGCCATGCTCGCAACCTTGTTCACGCTATTAAACTAATATTTACAAAGTTGTACAGTGTTATCTACGTGTTATTAGTTATTACATTGGTAATTAGGAGGCAACCTGCCGTGCAAATTACACATTACGAAACCTAATAATTAAGTCCTGAGGGAACGAGTTTGTCACATGGAGGAACTTTAATTATATATAATAATGTTACGGCTATCAGCAATTATAAAGTAGGTGGTAAGGGCTGCGATTCGAAAAGTTAATAATATATAATCAAGCGGTTTACAAAATGCGGAAGGGTTTTCAGTGAACTGTCAAGTGGAGTGAGTAGGTTTTGGCTACTGTCAAACTTTGATCGAAGCTTTGGCTAAATGAATTGGAACTTTATTTATTTTACAGAAAGTTGATACCATCCATGTACAGTTTTTGTTAAAATGTGATGAATCATAAAAAGACTTAATTAAGCAATTTACTAAAATTTTTAAGCTTGTTCCAATAAGGCTACCCTTTTTGTTAAACCTATTGATTTCAACCAATTATTATTAAAAAAAACTCGTTGATGCGGTTGACAGGTTTTTTCATGTTTGCGGTTTCTTCTTACAAAGAATATCGGATGACAAAATCATCGGATACTTTACCGCCTCTGTAAATCTGCTGCTCTCGTGTTGAAGAGTCAAAGATCATCAACGTGATCAAAGCCGTTTAAAAATAAAGAAGGAATCACGTTTGTCCAATTTTACACTTCTCCTAGTAAACAATTTCAAATGTTGATTTCTCAGACTTTTACAAATGATACTCTATCGGTAGTAGATAATTATATTATTGTATAATTTGCGGTGCGCCAATTTTGTGAAAATCACTTCAAGGTACTATAAAAGAACGATTGATGTTGATACAGAGTAAGATAGATAGTACTTATATATTAATATCTACCTACCGTTGGAACCATGATGGTATCTTTGATTAACGTTCTTGGTTGGGAGTGAAAAACAGAGATCGTCTCCAGATGAGTTGGGACGACGATTTGAAGACAACTGGACGCTTCGGCTGGGTGAGAGCCGTTGAGAATCAGCAAATTTCGAAAAATTGCCGGAGGCCTATGCCCAAAACTGGACATCAAAAGGCTCTAAGTTAGATTCATCGTGGTGAAACGAAAAGGCTCAGTTATTGTGAAGACACGAACGTACCTGTTTCAGCACAGGCTTATTCCACAATCTTTGATTAAAGCGTATTAACCGTTTGGAAGAATGAAATTAACAAGAATCCCAAGTTTAAAATTACAGATTTTTATCAGCCATAACAGAATCATTGATGTTATTATTGTATGAATATATTGTGATTCACAACTCTGTTTTTTTCGAGTTCAGTCGTTAGCACTCGTCTGCATTATTTTTTTGGTCGCGGGGTACCACAAGGATTTCTACAGTTAGTCCATTTCGCAAAGTCATTTGTAATATCCCGACTGATTTATGATTTGCGGAGCAGATTGGCCGTGACGGGGCGGCTGCCAGCCGGTTTGATGATTCCGGCAGCCATATGCAAAGAAGAGAAAAAAACAGTTAACTTCCCGCTAATTTGCAAGGTTATAATATTATGAACTGCAGAATGCAGTTGAAATTTTGTTAAATTTATGCCAGCACATAAATTATTGTAAAAGTAGTAGATATTTTCACTGAACAGATCATTCCAAGAGGATATATACTGATTAAAAAGAAAACTGATGTCGCTAGGTTACACATTATAAGATCTCTCGACTCATAGGACCCAGACAAGTTTATAATTTGCACATTTGAATCATTTCACCCGAAGTCGGACGAGTCACTTTTTTTAAAGTTAGCAGAGAATTAATTTTATTTATATTGCTTTCTATAGTTTATTAAAACTAAAAAAAATATATATATATAAAAAATTTCGATCTAGATTAACATTGAAAAATATGTAACTCCAGTTTATGACAGTAAAGAAGATGGATCGTTTTTTAAATAATTTTTTTTTAAAGTGAGTACCACTCAAAAGTTACAACTGCTCCAGTCTGGAGCCAGTGAGACTATGCCATCTCCAGATTAGGGTATGTTTTGAGGCTGAAGGTAGTAAGGAAGGGAAGGAGATGGGGATGACGAAGGTTGGGAAGTACGTGGCTATTTAGATCTGGTCACCAAACACGGCCATTTCAAGCAACGTGTTTTTTCCTTCCTACAACATGGGTCTCTTCAAGACCAATGTTCATTCAACGTTTCAATTTTGAATGGTTGAATGGTCTTACACCAGGGTGATACTGAGAGTATATTCCACTCTGGAACGTCCTGCAAAAATGCTTTACATTATTTTTAAGTAATTAATTGTGAAATAACTCAAATCAGTATGTTTTTTCCATATTTTTATTTTATTTTTATACTAGCTGAAAAAAAAAACCTTTTTCACTTATTCTACCAATGTTATACTAACTTTATATTTTACATGTTTTTTAAGTCTATTTTATACTTTGGGTACTTGGAAATATAGTATTTTGTTTTAATATTACCCACACTCAGGCAGTGCCTTAGTGGGTTTTCATTTCTTGTTCATACTATTTGTTATTATATATTATGTTATTATATGTATACTATGTGTTATTTACATTATATGTACAAAGAAATGAAAATAAATAAAGTTAAAAAAAAAGAGTATATATTCAATAAAATTTATTTGCACACGCCAGGATTCGATCCCACGACTGTTGTCATTTCGCCAGGGCGATACTGAGATAAGTATAACAATTGTATAGCATTGTATAACAAGTATAGCATTGCATTCATTCAATGTGACCATATGGATATCTACGCAAACAATCTCACATTTTCAAAAAACAAATTATCAAACTCCTATCATGACACATCGAGGAGAACAGTTATGTAGCTGCTTTATTGTCATACGCTTTCTTTCTTTATTTATTTTTTCTCTTTCTCTGCAGGTTATGTATTATATTTGACACGACTATGTTTTATATTTCATTTTGATTATCATTATTTCTGTTATCACTACAAAAATTTCCGTCTAGTCACAACTATTCATTGATTTTTCATGCTGTGAACATTTCTAATTGGAGTGTTAATATCTATATAATAATTGTTAACACTCTGCAAATGTTTCAAACAATAAATAAATAAAGAAATTCCTTTTTGATAATTGATAACCTCCCAACACCTGGAGAAGTTTGTTTGTTTGCACACTCCCCCCTAGCGACACAAAACAAAAGAGAGCCGACACGCCCCATAAATGTGACAGATGACAAATCTGCTCATCTCATCTGCTCGGCAGAAAGGAATTAGCGAACACGTCGGAAGTAGATGGCGACATGATTTAAGACCGACTGAAGTTTTAGAATATTTTTTCACTTTTACAGAACAACTAAAGCGGAACTTACCTAATTATTTCTGTTTTTGTGGCTTCTCGTTAGGAAACACAGCGTGATAGAAATAATTTAATATCTATATTTGCTTTATTTAGAAACCTATGAAAGTAGGTAGGTACCTGTCTACATATTAAAAATCATGCATCCATTTTCTAGAACGAGCAATTTTATGTTGTTTAATTTGTGTTATTTTTGTTGTTTAATATCTGTAGGAACTATTCGTAATTTGATTTTAAATGCTGGCAATTTTCATTTAGTTGCCACACTGTAATGCATGTGCGTTGGACCGCGCTTCTGAATGTCAGAGCCGTTTTGAAACAAATACATTCCCGGGTTACGAATAACCTGACAATATTTGAAAATCTCCTAATACCGCCACAGAAAGCGGAAAATATTGCTTGTGAAGGAGGACTTTGCGAGTCGAGGAATCGAACGCGCGACGCCTGGGTGAGACCCAAACGCCATGCCAGCTCAGCCACTGACCAGTTGTATTTATATTAAGTGTCTGTGGCGGGCGATGTTTGTTTGATTTTTATATGAATCTACATTTTTATTCCGAGATTAATAAAATTTTGCACACTTGACCTTAAAAATAAGAGAAAGGCGAGTGTCTTAGTCTGATTTCGAAAAACTTTGTGTAAATCCCAGGCAACGCTGGGAATTTCAGCTCTAAAAAATGATTTTAGCCGTATTAGGTGACTAGGTATGAATATCCAGAAACTTCCCAACCCTCATCTGATCCATCTCCTTCCTTCCATGCCGTAGTCTCGCTGAATCCAGGCGGTCGGGAGCAGTTGGGACTCCTGTGCGGTGTTCACACAAAAAAAACAAATGATACAAATACACCAAATAATAATATTCCGAACTCATTTTGAAAGTAAATTGTAATGTCGCATATTAATAATACCAACCAATTCACCAGCCACATAAATTAGAAAAATGTCGCGTTTTCATTTCAAATAAAATTAAAAAAATGAAACATAAAGGCACCCATCCACGACAACGTTATTAAATAACATTGCCCGTGGTATTCGGTATTAGTGTCTATGGGAAATTGGACCCATCCGTCGTTTGTCGTATGGCAGCACCAAGTCATTAATCTTTCCACGTGGAGTGTTGACAAATATTTCAACATATTATTATTATTACTACATTTGGTTACACGCTGCCACTGGTTAAATGTTTTTATTGCCGTATGTCGTGTATGCAGGGCGGAAGCTAATTTAGAATTGGGGAGTTTTCAGAGGCGTAGAAGAAAAAAGGTGGAAAAATTATAATGAAATATATATTTTTTAATTTAACTTCCCTCCACACAAAATAATTCCCCTCACGGCCTATATCATCTTTGGGGTTGCTGGGTGGAGGGTTTTTTTTAGGAAAGGAAGGAGAGGAAGTTCTGGCAACTTGGGAAATTATTTGCGAGTAAATGAAAAACAATAAAAAATGATTTTCTATATTTATTTTAAAAATACGATGAAAAAAAAAAACATATTTAAAAATGCATTTTGGTGTGGTTATTTTAATATGTATAAACGAGTTTTTTTCCCCGCCAAATAGGTAATTTGTAATTTAAATTTATACCCATCAAAATATTTTTTTTATTATTTTTTAATTTTTATTTTATATTTCATTAAGTATATTTCTATGATAAATTTTGTAATTTTTTTTTTATTGTTTTTAATTTACTCACTAATGATTGCCCGAATTGCCTCTAAAATCGTGAAACATTGAAATCTTTAATGGCCTATGTCTTATAATTTAAAACAAAAATAAATAAAGTAGCTCACATCCGTACTAGATATTTTATATATCTTTTGATTACAAAAATAATTTTTCAGTTTGGTTGGGTATTTTGATCTCAAATCCAAAAATAAGATTTGCATGAAACTTGCCGAAATGGGCCGCGCATACTCATTTTAACAAAATATTGAATTTTCACAAGTCCTTAAAAATTATGGTTGTACAACATTAAATAAATCTGTAAAAACTACTGCCTCTCTACAAATATTTGTGCACATTTCATGATGCCAGAGCTCACCGTTCAAGATTTTTGACGTGATAACGTCTTATAAATCGATGAACGCTGGCAGCACTCACGAAAAAGTATGACTCATTGTCACGTTGTCACGTTCCGCCTGAGCCGAGCGTGCAAGCGAGATTGCTTACATAGAATTGTAAAATTCTATGTAAAAGTTTTCTTATGACGTTATCACGTAAAATTGTCGTCCGCAAACCGACTTTACAGACAACCAATTTTTTTATTAAGGTATTCAAAGAATTTTGGCTTTTACAGTCAAGATTTTAAAGAATTAGAACAAAACAAACATGTTAAAGTTTGAAAAAAAAAACACTATCGCGGAGCTAAATTAAATTGAAGCGATTACCTATTTCGTTACGAGCCGCCTTTGCCCTAATCTAATTAACTCGTCCCCCATATTTTGGTCGCCGTTGTCTCCACACAAATTAACGCAGAAAATATAATATAAACGCGTCTCCGCAGCTAAATCAAAAATTATTAACCGCTGCAGTGACGGCGCGTCACGTCACATTTAACAAAGAGGTACTTACCCATCAGTTACCCGGGACTGAGGACCTACCTTCCTTGGAACAAGTAGGTAATCATAATATTTTGTGCATGTGGTTCGGTGTTGCCAGGAATTTACAAGGATTTCCGCTACACCGCCATCTTAGTATTTAAGATGAAGCCATGTGTAATAATGCAAAATCATACAAAATCATGTATTTTTTTTTTGAAAATTTGATCGCTTAGAAGTATTATAGATGCTTCAATTAAATACTGCGTGTAGAACATATCTTGGGCCCTTAAAAATATCGGTCATTTTTATTATAAGTCTTTTAATAAGCCTAGAAAAAAATAAAATATCAGGTCTATAAAAAAAATACTTTCAAGTGCAAACTCTCCCACTTATAAATCCCTTTTCGGATATGATTTTAATGTTTATTGTGGCAAATTTAGTTTCTTATATGATAATCGCAAAAAAATTGATATTTACAAAATAAAATAAAATATGCATTTTTACGTTGTTATTTCACAATACGGCAGGCAGTCGACAAAAATGACCCTTATGTCGTCTACCTAAGGACTTCTGGCTTGCTAGACGTGTGGCTCCACGTCGCTTGATTCCGTGAAATTAATTTTAAATCTCCTTGTTATTACAATAAATAAACAATGTGTAAAAAATGAGTTAAGGTTTTTGTAGGCATTTACGAAATCAACCTGTAAAAAAAAATCTCAATTACCTTTTTCAACCTTTCCAAAAGCTGTTTCTCAAGTATTTTTAAACTCCTCCCACAAAGGGGCGTGAATTCCGATTTCGATTTTTCCCTTGACTATTGGATCACCTTAAATATCGAAAGTTCGGTGCAATGACTTCGAGAAAAGTACCCATTTAGGTAGTTACCCATTAGATATTATTTGGTACCTAAATAATCTTCAAAAGCAAATTGATCGTAATACTTTGTGCATGAAGTTCGGTGTTCCTATGAATTTACAGAGATTTCTGCTGTAGGTACCGCACCTACGGTATTTCAAAAACTTAACCGACAGAAGGCCCCCGAAATCGTATTTATTACTAGCCTTTCCCCGCGGCTTTGCTCGCTTGGTATTGGGTAACTCACTCACTCACTAACTTGATATTTATCGTTGTATATAGAAACCATCGCAGGCATGCGCGTATCAAATCCCCAAAGTTTCATTGCAATCGGATGAACGGTTAGCAATGCATAATTTCATGATGCCAGAACTCACTATTGTATATAGATACCATCGCGGGCATGCACACATCAAATCCCCAAAGTTTCATCGCAATCGGATGAATGGTTTAGCAACGCATAGCATTTTTTTTTAAAATTTTTTTTTATATGAATACTGCACAAGAGTCCCAACTGCTCCCGTCTGGAGCCAGTGAGACTATGGCATCCCCAATCGGGGTATGTTGTGAGGCTGAAGGTAGTGGGGAGGGGAAGGAGATAGGGAAGAGGAAGGTGGGGAAGTACCTGGCTATTCAGATCTGGTCACTAAACACGGCTAAAGCCATTTCAAGCAACGTTTCAATTCTGAATGGTGGTCTTGCACCAGGGCGATACTGATAGTATCTTCCACTCTGGAACGTGCCGCAAATATACTATATATTATTTTAAATGAATAAATTGTGAAATAACACAAATTTATCAAATAAAATTTATTTGCGCACGCCGGGTTCGAACCCGCGACTTTCGGATTGTGAGTCGAGAGTCTTGCCTCGGGACCACGGAGGCCGTCATATATACATATAACAAACAAATTCTGATTTTTATGTATATTAGTTTCTAGGTTTATTTAGATAAAATTACAATTTTTTGCCATTTTGTTTAGAAGAGTTTTAATTTTCAATGTACATTTGTTACTTTAAATTTTAAATTTTCTACTACCGGTTTCGTCACATCTGTATCATTCACTTGCAAACTTAAAACTAACTTTAAAATTCTATACAAGTACAAAAATGAATTAGATTTAATTAGGTGAGGGTGGTGGGCGGGTGATTTTGGGGGAGAGGGAGAGAGTTGAAAGGAGTCAAAATTACATGGAAACATAATTTTTTATGCATTATTTACCAATTTCAAACCTAAAATCGACTTCATAAATTAATATAATAATACAATGGTATGGGTATCAAACGAATTTATTTACTGTGTCGATTTTTAGGAGTATTTTCAGTACAGTATAGACAAGAAAGACGTAGTTTTATCCTTGATGTATTTGAATGAAATTATGCTTTAAACTTTGTCATTCGGCGGTACATTCTCTCTGCACACCCCTTCGGTGACACTGGGTGTATATATTTTGTGTAAGTACACATATCTTATTTTCCTAAACCGACTTTATATTGTATATAAATTTACCGGGGGCAATTGTGGGGGGATCTACTGTCATATAATCATTTAAAAAATATCGAACGTTTGGCGCACTGGTTTTGGATAAAGTAGGTAGGCAAGCAGGAACTTAGGTAGGTACTTTTTTATCAATTCGGTACCTACCTTTCTTGTTCGTAATAAAATTAAATAAAAATATTTTGCACGTGTGATTCGGTGTTACCAGGAATTTAGAGGGATTTCCGCCACACAGCAATCTTGACATTTTCAAAAATTGACTTGCTCAGTAATATAATTGAAGTGTGATATTTTTTTGTTAAGTGTTGATATTTGTCTTCTTTGAAATATTTTCACGACCCAATTCCACCGCGGAATGCAGAGAATTATTTCAATTAGTTGTCGGGTCGACAGCAGAATGTGCCGCCAAATGGGAATATTTCACATTCCCAACAAGAAGTCGTACATTATACCCTGTATCTATTTCACTCTTAAATTTTAATTTTGAATCTAGAAAATTTTAATTTGTAATCCCCATCACATTTGCTTTCAACTTTTTCGAGGAAAAAAACTTACAAATTATGGATTAAAAAGCTAGGGAAGGCCACTATAATATTTTGACAATAATATTGCATATTATTATGTAGGTTAGGTTAAGTAGGTTATACATAAATAATTTATTTATTACAATTATTTAATACATTTTTCATATTATCTTCACACGGGAGGCTTCCGAGGAAAAAAAATCCTTTTTTTTAACATGAGCTCCACACAGGAGGCCCTGAGGAAAATTATTTCCCTCAGGGCCTATGTCATCTTTGGGGATGCTGTGTGGAGGGTTTTTTCAAGGAAAGGAAGGGGAGCAGAGTTCTGGGAAGGAAAAGGGTTTAGGGGTGGGTAGGAATCTGGGGTTCAGTGTGTCTTGGTCATCCGCCTCCAAGACCTAGACAAACCTTATCCCATGAATCCGGGCACCCCTGCTAAATCACCAAACTTAGCGAACCACTTGGGGCGTATGTCATCTTTAGGGATGCTGTGTGAGAGGTTTTTTAGGGAAAGGAATGAGAGGAAGTTCTGGGAATGAACAAAGGTATGAGGGGTGGATCTGGAGGTCAATGTGTTCAGAAGTGATGAATCCATCCCTCCCACTGCAGTGCAAGGTGATGGGTCGAGAGAGTCCGATTGGAGAGGTCTCCCTCAACAGTCTCTCGATCCGGTCCGCCAAGCAGTAGATGGGTAAAACATCCGCCGCCAAGACCTAGACAAGCCTCACCCCATAAACCCGGAAACCCCTGCAAAGTCATCAAACTTAGCGACCCACTTGGGGTGACCTGTGGCAGAGGTGTTGGTTATCCAATAAATGGTTCCCGAGGCGGCGGCACCCATACCCCCCTCGCAAATGGATAACCGGTGGTTCAACTCCCATGTAACCTATTTACTCAACGTCAAATGCCCTTACCACTAGTTATCATTAGGACTATCAATCTTTTCGAAAGTAAAAAACCCGGCAAAAACTCACCATAACTTGTAGTCTGTCTGTCGTATTCAAAAATAAAATGTGTTCAAATACACCCCGCACTATCTGCGAATTAAAATGCTGCGTTTTTCACGCGTGGCAAGTATGCAAAACGGGAAACCATCGGGCGGACCTTCACGCAATTCAAAGGGAGCCATCTTGAGATTTCGAACATTCCGACATTGATTTACGCGGCAAAGAAATGCGAGGCAATCTACATAATATCTCACGTTATTATATTACGTATTTTTCTGGACAATATGGCGGGTCGGTGTCACTGAAGGAAGATGAAGACGTCAGGGCCGCTCGGGGACATCGGGGGGGAGGTGGAATGGAGTTTTGGAATTGTGTTTTCGGCGCGTTGTTTTTGACAGCCGTGCGGCGGGAAGCAATCTCGGATGTCAAATTTTCCCGCTCTTCTCTGCGCAATGACAATGACTGGCAGGAACTTTGAACGTACATTCCACATGGGGCTTCTTTGGACGATTCCTGTACCTTTTTAAAACAAATGGTATTTTATTTTTGTCTCACTCCGCTCACTGGTTAATACGCAATATTTCTTATTAAAACAGTTAGATTTAGCTTTATTATCACGAAAAGTGAGTATTTACGAAAAAATGGGAGACGAAAAAATGTGCATAAAATATGCATGTTACATTAAAATTTTTATAAAATTATTTCACTCGCGCGGTATACGCCTTTTTTATTTTCATAATTTTTTGGTTTATATATATATTTTTTTTTTACATGAGCTCCACACAGGAGGCCCCGAGGAATATAATTTCCCTCAGGGCCTATGTCATCTTATGGGGATGCTGTGTGGAGGGTTTTTTAAGGAAAGGAAGGAGAGGAGAGTTCTGGGAAGGAAAAGGGTATAAGGGGTGGGTAGGAATCTGGGGTTCAGTGTGTCCTGGTCATCCACCTTCAAGACCTAGAAAAACCTCACCCCATGAACCCGAGCACCCCTGCTAAATCACCAATCGTAGCGAACCACTTGGGGTGACCTATGGCAGAGGTGTTGGTTATCCAATAAAGATTCCCGGGGTGGCGGTACCCATTCCCGCCTCCCAAATTATATTAATTTCATAGACAATAAATCATCAATCAATGCTGCCAATCATAGAAAAACTATTATTGCCATATAATTTGACATTTTTAACTCTGCACCGCACTCTTTAAAATCACACAGGCGGTCTCTCGATACCATCTCGATATTTTACAATATCTATAGATACCTATCTAATGCAACCACCACCCTATGAACTTCCCTTTTTTAATTTTGAATTTTTGTTGTGCATATTTTTATTTCTCTACCTCAACTTAACCGATCCCCCCCCCCATCCTATCCCATCCCTATTTCTTCCTAAATAACTTGTTTCTTGTAATGTAATTTTTAATTGTTATCTCTCGAACCACTTCACTTGTATATATTACCCACGTGGAAACCTGTAAATGGTTCAATTATTGTGACTCAATTACTATTATGCTCTGTTATTAATGTAAACTGTTGGTCTCCCAAACAAAATAAAATAAAATAAAAAAGTAGGTATGTTATCATATGTGGAGCTAGAAAACTATTGCGCTAGCGAGAATCGAATGTACACTAAACTTACATACTAAAAGTCATAAATACCTTCCAATGCATTACTCTATGGAGGCCCTCTCTAATTACATATATAAACCCTTTCATTTTAATCTAGCAATCGTTGCGTTTTTCCTTCTCGATTTTGCAAGAGGCAGACAAGTAGATATAAATAGGCACTTCACAATGATATAAGAAATATAAAACAAGTCACAGTTTGCGCCATGATGTGGTAGCGGTACGCCTCCGCTGATGACTTTCAATCCGTCATTTCGGCCATTATCTTTGATTGCAGATGAGTTCATTTTATCTATGGCGCGCGTTCTCGAGCACAGATTGTAGCTGCGTTAATTGCGTCTATGGTTTGGGCGCGATGTGAGGTACTAATAATAACAATAAAACGCTAATTTTAGAGCGTCGTTTTAATGAAAAATCTTCTCGAGGGCGCTGTACAATTTATTATAAGTTCTTATTCTCTATGTAATTTTATTATTTACAAACAGATTAATAAAAAATACTTACCTGGGGTCACTTCCAATAATCACACTTTTATTAGAAAGTTTATGCTTAGATAAGATACGTCTTTGCACGCAGAGGACACCTAATTAAAAATACTGGACATTACATGATTTTACTTTTGCGGCCCTTCATTACTGATTGATATTAAATTTATGAGAAGATTAGTGACAAAAGTACCTATAGTTGAATTTATTTTGAACGACTGGAAAATTTAGTACTCTTTGGGACCATTTTATGAAATGCTGAATCATGAATGGATTATACATTTATTTTTAGGAAAATTTCTTGGTAATACACCTAACTTAACAAATTGTATAGGGTTTCTGCTCAAATTACCTAAATACAGATGGTTTTTGGACGTTTATCTCGTTTTTGTTATGGTACGAATACTACAGTATCGAAAACATCTAGAGTTTTCTTAAACTTAGTGACCCACCCATACAAATTTTAATTTTACCATTAATTCTGGGACCAGTGCAGGCATACGTTCATACTTCATACAGATATAGTGTAGTTTTATAATGTTTGATAATGTCTTCGACAGCCGAAACTATGTAGTGTTACGCAACGGGCAATACTCCATTATATCTAAGCAAGCCTGCAGAATATTTAAGTAATATTTGATACATTTTAATATAAATCAAGTTAAATAATTTGGAGTTGCTTCTACAAAACTAACCTCAAAAACGTGCATTCACAAACAAAAGTCTAACAAAATTGATGAAATTTTTGATCATATGTATTTTAGTAAGGTACTCGTATATTCTAAAATCTTTAATTTGAAGTCAAATATACAAATATAAACGTTCGTACCTACCTACCAACATTTTAAATCCATGGATTGTTTACATCCAAAATAATATCTACCACGGCGACGCTTTTGACATTTGACTGCAAAGTTAAGATGACTTCCTTGCTCTGTATAGTGCATTATGGTTGATTATAGAGGTGCTACATTTGTCTCTGGTCTGCTTGCGATGACATTCCGAGCCGAGACGGCAATCGGCGCCAACCTGACCGTTACGTGCGACCGGCTACCGCATCGGCGATACGAGCACACGCTTTGATACCCGCAATAAGCCAAGATACGCCGCGGCTACGTTATTTTTTCTTTCTTTTTACTTTATCTCATTGCTCGGCGGGAAAAGAGAGGAGCGCGGGACACCGGCGGCGATTCTTAATTTAAAATCTAGCGCCTTTTAAAAATAAAAAAAAGTAGCTACCCACCTACTTGTCTGACGTTACGAGATTCAAAATGGAAAGTAGATACTTACCTATTAATATTTTTTGTAAAAATACCTACCGCGAATGCATTATTTTAATGCCATTCGATTTGTGTGTAATTATTTTCTCCGAGTACCTAAGCTCATTCACAGCTTGTTAAAATGTTCGTTTACGAACTACAGTACACAAACGGCTCTCAGGAATATTACCTGGAAAATGATTTTTAATTTTTTTTTGGTTGGAAATCAAACCTGAGAATCTAATGAATACTTGAAATTTGTCAGCATTGATGAATATTATGGTCTTGCCGCTGTGAGCTCAGTTGTAATATTATATATCACCTATAGAAAGCTAAATTATATGCGCTTACTATATAAAGGCTGTACATAATGGTAAGCTCTGGCGTTATGAAATTATAAATATGAATATACGAGTATTATAATTATCGTACGTTTTCTGTCGCTAATAAAAGTGAGTTATTGCAAACGTCAGAAAACAAATCGTTGCCGTGGAAACGTTATTACATATTTAAGTAAAAATGAATCCCCAAAATTTTTGTACGCGCATAATTTCCGAACGACTGCACTAAATGGGATCATCCTTTTTATCTTTGAGCTCTGGCATTATGAAATTTGGGTGGCATGCAAGCCGTTTGAAAACTGAATGTACCGGGAATGAATATATGGAATGCGGGAGGGGGAAGGGGGTGGGGGGAGAGAGGAGGGGTAAGAGAATAGGGGAGGGGGGTGGAGGGGGGGGGGAGATAATTGATAAGTGCAAGCACTGCAGTATTTTCCCCCTAATACCACGCGAGCGAAGCCGCGGGTAAAAACTAATATGATATAAATAATATTTCTTAATATTCTGTTATTGATAGAACCAAACAAAAATAGTCCATTTTTCTTTTCTGTTTGAAAAACGAACGCTTCCGGAGAGCGCCGGAGTCGCGTGCGCCAAAGGCATAGAAAAACATAGAAAGGGTGTTGAAAATCATAGAAAAAGTTGTGAAAAACGTAGAGATGTCAAAAAGATAATCGCGCGAATCGGTACTTCATTAGACCTTGTAAAAGTGTACGCACGAACTCTTTTCTTGAAGTTACGCCTATAGGCAATCGTAGGCTTTATTATTTCAATTTTTATTTATGAGATTAAAGCGGTCAGCAATTTATTAATGCAGGCAAGTGATTTATCAGTAAAAAGACATCTTTGCATCTTCTGTTTTTTTCTTCTTCTTTGGATGAGGTTGAACCAATTGATAAGGATTGTTTAGTTATTAAAGGTGCAGTATCTCAGGCAGTACTCAGAATAATGAAGGTAATCCAATCCTCGTCTATTCTATAATCTATTTCAAAGAAAGTTGAGATCAGTTATTTTTCTCTTTCTATCGGGCATTATAATAATATTTGGCTTATTTGTAAAGCGCCATTTTCATGAAAATCATCTCAAGGGCGCATTATATCGCATAGAAAGCCAGTTGTCATTAATCTATCAATATTCTATTGAGGTAGATCATAATAGAAAGAGGAGGTGGGAAGCCAGTTTAACGCTTCTATAAGCTTACTAAGATTAAATTAATAAAAAAAGACAACCGAAAATAACTGTTAATTAGATTTGGTTGTTGAAAACCCTTTGTAATTTTTTTTATTTTTTATCTGAATACCGCACAAGAGTCCCAACTGCTCCCGTCTGGAGCCAGTGAGACTATGGCATCCCCAATTGGGATATGTTGTGAGGCTGAAGGTAGTAGGGAGGGGAAGGAGATAGGGAAAAGGAAGGTGGGAAGTACCTGGCTATTCAGATCTGGTCACCTAACACGGCTAAAGCCATTTCAAACAACGTTTCAATTCTGAATGGTGGTCTTACACCAGGGCGATTCTGAAAGTATCTTCCACTCTGGAACGTGCCGCAAATATGCTATATATTATTTCAAATGAATAAATTGTGAAATAATACAAATTAATCACATTAAATTTATTTGCCGCGCCGAGATTCGATCCCGCGACCTTCGGAATGCGAGTCAAGAGCCTTACCGCTGGACTACGCCGGCCGTCCGTTATGGAAATTGAATGACATTTTTACCATTTCCAAAGTGGCGTCTCACAAAAACCTAACAAGAAAACCATATTAAGGTAGGTAGGTATTGTAGGTACCAACTTTTAAAGCCACGAAAGTTAAAACCCATATCCATACTCAAGGCAGCGTACACTTTACAATTCGATTCTCTGGTAACTTATTCGAGTGCACAATTCGCGTTCAGCTGATCCAATTTTCCAGCGAGCATTCCGACCATATCGCCTCATAAACTTCTTTAATAACAGCGAATGAATGCCCCTTTCATTTCACCCGAGATGCAGAATCCTTTAATCGTCCGCCATTACTCCCGGGAAAAGCTCCCGCAAATAAAGTCATAAAAAAATAACACTCGAAAAATTGCACAGAAAAGAATCGCATTGAAATTTGAATAATAAAATATCGATTTGGAATACTCCAACACTCAATAACAAAAATAATGTTGCCAGTCTGAAAAAAAATCTTCAATACTCTTGGTGATTAAATCTACCTACTTACTATGATCATTTTCTTATTATGTGGATCTCAATAAATACCGAATTACATTGTAAAACGCTTGACATTTTTTATGCTCAGTTGGAGTTTTTTTTACTCTCGCGTCAAGTGCGTTGGTGATACATGTTATGTGACGGCGGAAACCTTGTAAAGATGTGAGGAAGGTCGTAAAGTCAAATCACAGTCGACCCCCGACTGACGTGCGTGTAATATTAACAGCAATAATTATTGTCCCACTATTAAAGAGACCAACATCTCATTCGGACATGGATACAGAACACACCAGGGGAACCATCAGCTTGTTAACAAGCAATCAATTGAAATTGAGCCCAAGTTTTAGACAATTCAATTTATCATATTTTTTTGATGTTCGATTGTTTTTTTTTGTATTAGATCCACAGAGGAGAAAAACAATTTCCCTCAGGGCCTATGTCATATTTGTGGGTGCTATGTGGAAGGTCTTTTTAGGGAATTTAAAGAGATGAAGTTTTGGTGTGTCCAGGAGTAACGGACGTATGAATCCATTTCTCCCTCTGCGGTGTAAGGTGATGGGTAGAGACAGTCTGGTTGGAGAGGTCAAAAAGACTCCCTCAACCAGTCTCTCACTATCCGGCCAGCCATGCAATAAGTGAACAAACGCATTCACTGCCAAGACTTAGACAAACCTGATCCCCATGAACCCGGGCACCCCTACTAAGTCACCAAACTTGGCGAACCATTTCAATTCAATGTCTCGGAAGTATAGATGCCGTAGAATGTGACGATATGGACATCTTTATAAGCAGCCTCGTACATTATTCGCTAATTTTATTAGCCACAAGTTATTATGACGTGGTTGAAGTATTTGAATTAAAAATTATGTAATTGATTTTTTTTCTTTCTTTCTTTTCTTTCTCTATACCGCAAACTTACTATGTTTTATATTTTATTTTGCTTGTTATTATGTTTGTTATTTTACTAGTTAGTGGCATCTCCACTTAGTTACAATTAAACCTTGATTTACGCATGCTGTCAACATTTTTAATTAGAGTGTTAATTTCTATGCACATCCCAATGGCAATTTTATTAATGTAATAAATTGTTAATACTCTGTAACTGTTTCAAACAATACATAAAACATTAATAACAAATTGCGGATTTCTTGGCAAAACAAGGAGCATCCAACCCTACTGTTACCCTTGTAAACCATATTCCCCTATCTGATATTTTTTCCATCATTAAATGTAGATCCCGCAATGTTTGGGCAGAGTATTGGAACATTGCTAGTCAATCCAAGGGAGCATGCAACGCCTCAATACAAAGGACTATCCCAGCAAAACCGTGATTTCAACAATTCTCCCAGTTTTACAAAAAAGAAATATCCTCACTTATTCGAATGAGAATCGGACATTCCTTCTAACATTTTTTTTTAAATTAACGTAGTTACTTGACTATACAGATTGTATATTCTGAGATCTAGATGTTGGAATTTTAGATCACATATTTTTTGGTTGTCCCTCTCTAAATAAATATCCTCTCTTCTAATCAAGCGTTGTCTATAATTGCCTCCCCTCCATTCAACATCTCATCTCTTCTAAGTCTGAACTTGACTCCAATCTTCTATATATACTCTACCCTTTCGACTTTCTCTTGGGCATGCTCGGTATGAACCGTCTACGAGTCAGAAGGGATCTACTCATATTAACACATTTCTTCAGACTGATTCGTGGACGGTTCGAAAACTCGGCTATTATGGAGAGCATTAGTTTCTATGTTCCCGATGGTTTTCTCCATCAACGACAGCGTAGATTGTTTTATCTCCCGGCTTGCAGAACCAACTTGCCAATGGTTATGCCAGTCGGGAGAGCCGTCTTGTTGTTAAATAGAATCACTTTGAATATCGGTATGTTTAACATCAATGAAGCACAATTTAGACAGCAAGCTTCATTGCTGTTAGTCTGATTGTGCTCCATTGATTTTTAAATTGTTCATTGATGTTTAAATTGTTCATTGATGTTTAAATAGTTCATTGATGTTTAAATTGTTCATTGATGTTTAAATTGTCCATGGATGTTTAAATTGTTTAAATTGCTTAAATATGCTTGAATCTTAATATTTTCTCTACTTTAAAATTTGAAATTTTAATTTTGTTATGTTTTTAAAGTGAATAAATTGAATTGAAATTGAAAAGTTGAAATAATTCCGAAATTTGCACCTTTCAATAAAATTAATATTCAAATTCACCTTTCCTTTCTCTGTAATTTTAAATGATTGCTTAGAACACCCTTCAATGGTGAAAGCCAGAAAAAAAAATTGTAAATGTGTACCAACATTTGTGATGAAAAGGGCAATCTTTATAACTCTATTACATCGCATTACGACCATTCCGCGCAGTTTTCTTCGTTTCTCGATACATTTTAAAAGTGGTAACTGTTGGAAAGAGAATTATTTAATGGTCGTCCATTCACCGTTTAGTCTCAGTGTTCTAGTCGAGAGCCGCATATATTATTAAATGTTTTATTCACGTTTCACGTTGTTTTACGGCCGTCAGAATCGTAAAATAGTAATTAGCTTATGACCAAATGAAGACATTTTACATATTTCTCAGAGTACCAAAGTAGTAATAATTAAATATCCAGGTGTTTGATAGATTCCCACGATATTTCTAATATGCTAACTCGCATAAATAACGTATTAATCAGAAGTGTCCCGACACTTGTTCGTGTAGTTTGAAAAAAATCATTTTTGATGTTTTCCGACTTTCTTGCGGCGTATTCTTTCAATTAATCTACAGTCGACAAACACATATAAAAAAATACTAACGCTTTACCCCTCAGGCCTATTTTGTCGGAAAGTCAAAATTTTCCGCTTCGCAATAAAATTAAAATAAATGAAATACTTCTGAACGCATCAAAAAACGAAATACTGTTTTTGATAGGTAATGAAATACGCTTTCAAATTTTATAATTCAAAATAAATATAAAATTTTTTTTAATGCAAGTTTGAAGTTTTTTCTAACTAAAATTACAGATAACGAAAAAAAAAACACTCACATATTTTAGTAGACAAATGTAGATATTATAAATATTTAATTAAATGAAGACAATATAAGCGAAACTCAATCGAAAATCTGAAAACAGAAAAATTAGAAAAAGATATTGACACCTCTGGGACTCGAACCCAGGACCTCTCGCTTTCCGGGCGAACGCGCTAACCACTGCGCCACGGTGTCGATATCCAATTCGGTCATTTTTAACTGTATCATACTTCGAGTAAGAACCACCCATACTATCTTCATTTTTCTTAACGCATATTCTATTGGCAGCTACCTTTATGTATGATTGCAAGATTCAAACCCGATCTAAATGCAGTCTAGATAGTGTCTGGATCCAAAAATTAAATATTCATCCTAGACTTGCAGAAAAGTCAATAGGTGTCGCATATTAAATAAAATGGATAAAGACTTATCTGATTACAAAAAAAAATTAAATAGTATAAATGTTATCGTCGACTCAATTTTTCATCCAAAAATAATTAATAAAAAATTCCCAAAGTTTCTTATAATTCATTTGTCAAATTGTGGTCGGAAACTTTGGTTTCATAAAACGTTTTTTTTTATCCGTACCCGCTAAACTGCGTAAGGCCGGCCGCACACCGCACACATCCGATTTTGATAGTCTGATCAGACAATCGGAGTTAAAATGATTCACCTCATCGTCTTTGCAACTTGGAGATGCTATATGGAGGGTCGTTTTAGGAAAGGTGGGTGGGTGGGAATCGGGGGGTTAGTGTGTCCAGGAGTGACGGATGTATGAATCCATCCCTCCCATTGCGATGCAAAGCGATTTTCCGAGAAAGTTCTTCTGGAGAGGTCAAAGATCTTCCTTAACTAGTCTCTCCCGATTCGCCCTGCCACGCAGTTGGCGGGCAAACGCATCCGCCGCTAAGACTCATATAAACCTCTCACCCCGTGAACTGGGGCACTCCTGCGAAGTCACCAAACCTAACGAACATGGGTATGTAACATAATGACCTGTGGCAGAGGTGTTGTTTACCCTCCTCCCAAATTCATAATATTTTCTTTATTGATTCATATTTGACTACTCAAATTGCACAAATTAGTGTCTAGAAAATTGTCATTTTTTTGTCACGTGTCATAGACTTCTTTTCACACTTAGTATAGTTAGGTTGGTAGTCTATATCCGGTGATGGCGGAGCGGATAAAGCTTGTACTTTATGCAGAACCACGCCATTGCGGCGCGCGCTGCAAACTACAGACTACAGAGTACAGACTAGAGATATGGCCACGTTTTACCGTTCTGGCCAAAGAATGGCATGTAATTCACTCACGGGGGTGTTAAACCATCGGGAAACGTCTCCAGTGACGGGTTTATCTGTGCGGTAAGAATAAGTAGATAAATAACCGACAGGAAATTATTTTTCCCACACTTAAATTGGCAGTATTTTATAAAATTCATAACAGAACAACGGAATGTACAGGTACCTACCTATTTACCGACTAGTTTTGCTATACAACCATTACTGCAGAAGACACAGAAGAATTTACCTAAACAGGGTGTTAAGCGTGCAGGGCAAAACTTCATTTACATTTTTTACTCCAAATAATATCAAGAATCACTGGAAGTAAGTCAAGTACATTCTATACTATATCTACCCTCTATATTATATCTCAGAAAATTAAACATACTCTAGGACAAGTTTTTTCACAGAATTTGAACAATTCATCAATTTCCAAGTTCTGTGAAAGTGCTAGCCCAAATCTGTTATTATTTCAGCATGGGCCGTTCGCTTCACAGAACTTAAATAGGATTTTCACAGAAGTTGAATATTAGCTTTGAAATTTGATGAATTGTTAGAATTCTTCGTCGGTTCGGGAGGGGGGGATTTTAGTTTTCACGATCAATTTTATCACGATTTCAATTTCAAAGATCATTTGAAATCAGTGAGAACTAAAATTGGACCACTGTGACTTCGTAAATATGACAAAAATATATAACAATATGATGTTTTTGCTGATACGGTTTGGGCCACTCTTCCGCTGAGCGCCTCATTTATGCATAGGTTTATTAAAATCGAAGCGTTTTCAATTTTTTTAACACCTCAAAGAGTTCCTCTGTCTGTATGGTGTAAAGGCAAAGTGATGTGAGCGGGTTATGGAAGGAGCTGAAGGAAGGGATTTATTAATGTGAAAATGTCCGATTTTATTAAGATGAAGCCATGCGAAATAATGTAAAATCATACAAAATCATGTATTTTTGTTTTGAAAACTTGATCGCTGAGAAGCACTTTAGATGCTTCAATTAAATACTGCGTGTAGAACATATCTTGGCCAAAATATCGGCCATTTTTTTTATCCTTCTAAGTCTTCCTTCCTTCTTTTCTGGACTATTGGGAATCGAAATCGGAATCCACGCCTCTTTTGTAAAGGTTGGAAAAGGTATCTGAGATTTTTTTACAGGTTGATTTCATAAAGGCCTGTAAAAAACATTGACTCCTTTTTTACGCATTGTTTATTGTAATAAAAAGGAAATTTAAAATTGATTTAAAGCGACGCGGAGTCTAGGAAGTCTATACCCCTTCGCAGGCCGTAACTGATACGAAATGGATGTACCAAGTGCAAGGTTCTTGTGCCGATGGCATAAGTTTCACTTAAAAAATCCAAATTCGTATAGTGCGGGCCGTATTGATTGATGTCAAGAATATCAAGGCGAAAGTGCATATTTTATTTTATTTTGTGAAGTTCAGGCATAAATATAATATTTTTTTGCTATTATTATAAAAGAAACTAAATTTGCTACATTAAACAATAAAACCATATCCGAAAAGGGGGTTATAAAAAGGAAAATTTGCGCTTGAAAGCGTTTTTTTATAGACCTTTATTTTATTTTTTTCTAGGCTTATTATAGACTTATAAAAAAATTGACCGATGTTTTTAAGGGCAAAGATATGTTCTATAATACTTACAAGCGATCAAATTTTCAAAAAAATACATGATTTTGTATGATTTTGCATTATTTCGCATGGCTTCATCTTAAACAATAAACATAGAAAACATTGAAAGAATGTTTGTATTTTTTTCCTACACTTTATTTAATACGCAAAAAGTTCTTTATTTGAAAATTGAGTAAAAAGGAACTACACCACTATTACAATGAACGACACGTGTGTGTGTAAGTAAATTTAAAAAATCCTCATTTGATGTCGCTAGTCCTTGATCTCCTGCGCCACTGAAAAAGTGAAAATATACACTAGAAATGCCTCCATGCGTTGGTGTGTAATGTTTAGATGAGACATGAAGTGAAAAAATTGGTTCCTCTTTTTCCCGTCCAATTAATCCAATTTGGCCTCCAACGCTCCCAATGCCCTGACGCTGACCGACCGAAAGGTACACAATCCGGAACATGCGCAATGCGCCCGATTATCGCTAGTGGAATACGTTTCGACGAGATATTAGTATGATTTTAATGAAGATTTTAATGAAAACCAATGTCGCCACAGATTTATTTGGTGCTAGGCCATTTATTTATTAAGCATGTGATATACATTTAATAATTTTGTGAAACAGTAATCTTGTTGTTTGTTTTTGGGGTGTTATGCCGTGTTGCGCTACCTGCTTCTTTAGCCAATGTTTTGGACAGCGTTACAGTGTCCGTCATCAGGGCAGATGTGTAGTTTTATATTCGCTGTCTGAAACGTCGGCTAAAGAAACAAAAACGCAACACGGCATAACACCCCAAAAATTAAACAACGAAAATACTTTTGGCCATGATAATCTAAAAACAGTTATCATGAAGTTAAATATGCTAATTAAATTACAGAACATGCAGAAGAAACGTAGACATTATGTTAATATTGATTATTATTATTAAGATATGTTATTATAGTCTGTCTATAACTTTATTCCGTGCTAATCTATGTACAAGGTTGTATCTAAATAACTCAGTCTTGATATTATTGTTGCGATCAAAAAGAATTCGCGCTCCGTCTCTCTTAGTCTTGCTGACATCGTATATCGCTATCCCATTTAAATTTCATAACTATGATGAAACACAGTTCTTTATTTTAAAATTAAGGCCAGATTGGCCGGACTTTTTTGGAACACGAAACACGCCCACACCGCACTTCTTGTATTCTTCTTTTTAATATGTCCTGCGCCGACCTTTTAATGGGTGGTAAATAAGAATGAATGTCGCCGATTATTGTCGACTTATGTCCGACAAGGCGGCGTGCCTTTGTCGCCACAAAGAGGTAGGCGGTCCGTGGAATTCTCAGTCACGCGACTTTCTCGCAGGATGTGAAATCAGTATATTAATACGTGAAGGAAAAAATTTGTACCCCTTAATTGCGCGGACGGAGGAGTACCAAATTTCGCACACTTATAATTTATATAGAGAAGGAGTGCAGAATGCTAATGTTTTTTTTTAATTATACTTAAAAATACATTAAATCAATTTAAAAAAAAAAACATTACTATTATGGTCGAATTTCGACCAATGGGCGACCACCAGTTTGTGCGATTCTCAAAGATTCAATTTCGAGAGCAAATCAAATTCCTGTAAAACGCGGCCACTTGTCAGTACATATGCATTTATTTATGTCGTTAGATAAGTCGATCGGCCCAAACGAAGAGTGCTCACCTCACCACATGGCGTCGCTCGTCGCGTCGTGGATCCAAACATCACTAAGTAAGTCCTTTAACATTGCTCGATTAGCATTTTCTCCTTATGATGACGTAGTATCAGGAATTCATTAATGTTGTTCGGTTCTTCGTACCATTTACTGGATAACTAATTCCTCTGCCATAAGTCTCCCCAAGTGGTTCATTCATGGGGTGAAGTTTGTCCGGGTTTTGGTTGTTGGCAGTTGGAGACCTTTTGGATTCATATATCCATCACTCTTGTACTATTAACCTCATCCTTCACACCCTTTTACTTCCCAGAACTTCCTCCCTTTTCTTTAATAAAAAGACCCTCCACACATCATCCCCAAAGATGTTGACGGAAGTTATTTTCTTTCGGACCCGTAAAAAGGGCCATTGTTTGTTTTTTCTTTAAAAAAACAGACACAAATGTGATATTTTTTGGTTCGTAAATAATCTTAGAAAATAGCATCTCATTTAACATTATTCCCATACTTATAAAAGTGGTGTAAGCATGAGCGGCGCCTAAGGTCAGAACAGTGAAGTACTTGATTTATTACCATTGCATTTGTTTTGTTAAAATGGCCATAAATCAGACTTAAGGCAGACTCTAACATACCAACGTTAAACAAATGTAATAGAACCCAATTATTAGTCAGAATAGTATAGGTATGTTGTAAAATCAAATACGTACTTATTAATACAACATTTTCAGTGAACTTCATTCGAATTGCCTTCTGAAAATCACAACTTTCAAATTTTTATGCCATAAAGTATCTTTTTTGGGAAGAATTCGGCAAAAATTTTCTAGAAAAACTGCAGTCACTATTTATAATTCAATTATTGCTCCACACTTTAACTACTGCTCAACTATCCTTTTCCTGTGTAATGAACGAGAACAAAATAAGTTTCAAATTCTCCAAAACAGGGCAATGAGAATAATACTTCGACGAAATAGATTCTCAAAAGTAAATAAAATGTTAAAGGAACTAAATTGGCTAACCGTGAAACAGATGTTGACCCTGAACACGATGATACTTATCCATAAAATAGTGAACAACATGTTACCAAAATACTTCTCAAACAAAATTATATACAACAAGGACATTCACAGACATAATACAAGGACTTGCAAGGAAATCAGACTACAAAAAAGGACAAAACGAATACGCAGAACAGTTTACTATACAAAGGGATGAAGTTATACAACACTCTACCAGAAACTTTAAAGGCCGCACCAATTGGAAAGTTCAAAATGTATTGTAGGAGATACATAGAACAAGAAAAAATATAGTTTGAAATATCAAATGATATAATTAATTAGGAAATTGTAAACTTAAATGTACAATTTACTAAAATAAAACAAATAAATAAAATAAATGTAATTTAAAAAAATTAATAGAACAATATTATTCTACTAACGTTTTAGGTATTACCTATAAAAAATGAAGGGCCCAAGTGTTTCCCAACTTCATAGGTCTAATTATTACCTACAGTAAATTGCCTACTTACTTTATCTATGAGGCAAGAAATGATTCCAATTTGCTGAATGAGTCACATTTTTTGTCTTTTATCAGGACGATTTTGCTTTGAATTTAAGTATAAAATTCAAAATTGGAAATGATTGTGTCAAAAAACCAGATTATCTATCTATCTAAAGTACCTATCTAAAATATAATATTCACTTTTTGTCAACAATTCAGAGTATTCCGTAATTTTTTACAAATTTGTGCTAGTTATTTAAAATTTGGAAACGCACTTGATTTACTTTAACCAGTGATTCCTGACATTATTTGCAGTAAAAAATGTAAATAAATTTTTGATCCTGGATGACACTTTTTACGTTTTTTGTTTTTTTTTTTACATTAAAAACATAAAAAAACTGGTAGGTATTGGACAGTTAGGGACGGAGAGAGGGGTTCAATGGTTACTCGGCTGAGTGAATATTGACGACGTGTGGAAGAATTTTTCTGCTTGATTGAGAAGAAAAAAAAACAAAAATACATCTAGAAAGTCACCGGAGACCAAGATTTCAATTATATTTTTTAGTCCAAATAATGTCAGGAATCACTGGTTAAAGTAAGTCAAGTTCGTCCTTTAACACTTTGTATAAAACAAAAAGTGTTAATAATAATAATGGTACAAAATATTTATATTGAGGGACCATTAGGATTTATCCGTCCAGTTAGGAGTTCTATCGAGCCGAACCCTCTGATATGAAAATATCTGGAATCGGTGAATTGTTTTCCCATTTGGTCTCTGGTAGTTTAACATGTTGTTCTTGTATTTATTATACTTATATAGTACACTTGCATAGCGTGGATTGACTAGATCAGAGGTTCCCAAACTTTTTTTCTCGTAGACCACTTTCAAAATTTTACTGGTTACGGTGGACCTCTTGGCGAGATGTGGTCTTTCACAACGGAGTAGTACAGGATCTACGACTTTTTCAAACGGGGCGAAATGAACCAGTATTCGAGACTTTATTTGCCACGACGGCGGGGACGTAATGGGTTATGGATGTACTGTACTGAGATGGGAACATATCCCCCCCTGCCTAGCTGGGCGTTTTAAGATCTCATGCATAACCGGTACAACAACTTGCGCTGTACGCCAGTCGATCTTTTATAGAGGGGGCGTAATGCGAAATGAGACGGGGGGGTGGGATGGGATATGGATATGGGGCACGGGATGGGTCTCAATCGGAACCTTACAACTTGTGAACACTTACAACTTGTGAACCCCCATTTCTTTGTCGCGCCTACGTGGTCCCCCGTCCCCTAGGGGTCCACCTGGATCACTTTGGGAATCACTGGACTAGTTGATCATTTGTGGAAAAGTGTTTGGAAGGGTTTAGTTTTTCCTGCGGGGAAGATTTAACCCGGACATAAATAATAATAATAATAATAAGGTCTTTATTCCAGGATGTGGGGAGGGGAGTGCAATCCCACACATCCCATATAGGGTATAATTACATATGTTATTATATATGAATATTAATTACATATGAATAAATAAAAAGATAAAAATTAACAAAATAAAAAAATTAAAGTCATAGAAAGAATACGGATATAATTTTTTTTTAAATTATTTTACAAGAGCTTCTACTTTCTTCAAAACTAATACGAGAAAGTAAAATAGAAGATGCGGGTTATATGAGTGTATAAATATTTATTCACACGATTTTTTAAGGCAATTTTACGATATTTTTATAGGGCGGGTCGTCGTTAGTTGTACTTACAATATTATGGTGTATATTAATATATCGGCGATGGTGACAACAATGGCGCATTCATACTTTATTGATGACTTTATTCTCCTTTTAATGTTAGGATTAATTCCTCTCGGGCCGTAAAGAACTGAGTTATCGGTGGCAGTAACACTTTTGCATTTTTTGAATATGTTTTTATCCAGAGTCTCTCTCTCGACGGGTCGTGGGTTATTTTTTTAACAGTTTTCACGCTGTTTTTAAAGCAATTACTACTTACATTATTGCGATGGTGACATTTATGCTTTACGCAAAGAATGTCGTGGTTTTAAAGATAGAAAACCTATCATAACTAATGTTTTATAGACTGATAATACTTGCCTTCGTTTCATACCTACTACGAATATTTGCCTTCATTTCATGCCTAATGCTTATAGACTTACTGCACTTATCTGCATTTTACCTAATGTTTATAGACTGATAATACTTGCCTTCATTTCATGCCTAATGTTTGTAGATTGAGAATTCTTAATTTCATTTCAAACCTAATGTTTATAAACTGAGATTACTTGTCTTCATTTCGTACCTAATGTTTACAGACTGAGAATACTTGCCTTCATTTCATGCCTAATGTTAATATACTGAGAATATTCGCCTTCTTTTCATGCCTAATTTTTATAGACTGAGAATACTTGCCTTCATTTCATGCCTTATGTTTGTAGATTGAGAATTCTTAATTTCATTTCATACCTAATGTTTATAAACTGAGAATACTTGTCTTCATTTCGTACCTAATGTTTATGGACTGAGAATTCTTAACTTCATTTCATACCTAATGTTTATAAACTGAGAATACTTTTCTTAATTTCGTACCTAATGTTTACAAACTGAGAATACTTGTATTCATTTTGTACCTGATGTTTACAGACTGACAATTCTTGTCTTAATTTCGAACCTAATGTTAATAGACTGAGAATACTTGTCTTCATTTCGTACCTAATGTTTACAGACCGAGAATATTTGTCTTCATTTCGTACCTAATGTTTATAGACTAAGAATACTATCATTTATATCATATCAATGAAAAAAGGGCATTATTTTGTCTTATAAGCTCTCTCGGGGCAGGTAACAGATGCACTGTACAGAGAATATCTAGAAATGTGATTTATATCGTGATTTATGTGATTTGATAATATAATTTTTACCAGAAATAAGGAAAATTTGAGCTTAATTAAACCACACAGGCACAAACAGTACTTTTTTGATGTGAGCACCGCACAATAGTTCCAACTGCTCCTAAACGCCTGGAGCCAGCAAGACTATGGCATCCCCGCTGGGATATGTTGATAGACAGTTAGTTGGAGGGATGAAAATGAGGAAGAGGAAGGTGGGGAAGTATCTTGCTGTTCAGATCTGGTCACCAAACATGGCTAAAGTAATTTCAAGCAAGTTTCGATTCTAAGTGATGATCTTTCACTAGGTAAAGTATCTAGCACTACGATAAAGGGTTTTTAAATACTTAATAAGAAATCACCGTTTACAACTTCTCAAAGCATGGCATTTGGGTTATATATATTCATATGTGCCGACCTGGGTAATAAACCTGGGACCAGCGACACGGGCACCTCGCGGGGACCTAATAATATCATTCCACGACCACTAAATGTCCCCAAACCCTACTTTATGACACCTGTAACGACTACCATTGTATTTAACACCTTAACACACGATAGTGCCTCCTTTTAAACATAATACAATATTAAAAGATTGATGTTGATGATATGAAATTTGACTCCAATATAGTGAGGGCACAATTCACTGCCAAAGTCGAGTTAGAATTATTTAACGAGTATTTGTAGTTAGGGAGGCGGGCGTGGGTTCCGCCTCACCGGGAACCATTTATTGTATAAACAACACCTCACCCCAGTGGCGGAATGAAATCAATTGGTTCGTTATGTTTGGCGTCTTAGCAGGAATGCCCGAGTTCATGGGAGTGAGATTTGCCTAGGTATTGGCGGCGGATGCATCTACTTCCCGGGGCTAGTGGGAACCTTTTTTTTTACAGTTGCTCCACATAGGAAGCCCTGAAGAAAATAATTCCACTCAGGTTTTGTCAACTTTGAGGATGCTGGATGCTGGATGTATTGAGGGTCTTTTTAAGAAAGAAAGGAGAGGATGTTCTGGAAAAGAAAAGGGTATGAGGGGTGGGTTTGAATCTGGGGGTCAGTGTGTCCAAGAGTGGTGGACGTATGCATCCATCCCTCCCACTACGGTGCAAGGCTACGATGTTCCGAGAGAGCTCTGCTGGAGAAGTCAAAAGAACCCCCTCAACCATTCTCTCCCGATCCGGCCTGCCATGCAGTTGGTGGGCAGACGCAAACGCCGCCCAGACCCGGACAAACCTCTCCCCATGAACCCGGGCATCCCTGCTAAGTCTCTTGGGGTGACCTATGGCAAAGGTGTTGATTATCAAATAAATGGTTCGCGGAGTGGCGATACCCATACCCACCTTCCAAATTCACACAAAAAAAAATATTTTTTTTTTAGTTTTCCAACTGAGAGTGTTAGATTCACATAAAATATATTTCTCACGCTCGTATTTCAAAACTGACAGTAACCGCTAATAAAAAAATACAAAATATCTTGACACTGTTGTTTAAAAGATGGTGCTGAATAATAAATCGTGTTTATTGGTGTGATAAAAACAGCTTCCAGTACCTACCAATGATATAAGTTTCTAATTCGTCATAATTATTATCAGTCTTTCTCTACACACTGATGAATGACTGCCTCACATCACTCTTATTGCTATTTATCAGTCAAAATTTTGACACATGTCACTCGTGTAAATGGTGTAGCAGAACTCTATTACGACGTACTCTATATCTACTCTACGACGACATCATCCTTCATGGCCGAGTGACATCTTCAGAAATGTACCAAATTTATTACAGTTCTTTCTGCTATCTATCATTAGGGACTTCTATTCTATTACTTCTATTCTATTCTACTTCTATTCTATTCGACAGCAGCCTGGAATAACTAACTAACAGTGAAACTGCAAATATGACGGTCACGTAGATTACAAAGTCAGGTGTTCAAAATCACATTCGAAGTGTGACGTGTTCTTTTGTCTCTTCTAACTTCAATTCTCTTCAATCATCAATCTAAAATCTTCATTAATCTTCAATCTTCACCAATCTCCAATCTTCATAATTTTTCAAACATAATCAATCTTCCATTTTCATCTTTCTTCGATCTTCATTAATCTCAAATCTTCATCATTCTTCAATCTTCACCAATCTTCAATCTTCATCAGTCTTCTATCTTCATCATTCTTCAATCTTCATCAATCTTCCATTTTCATCACTCTTCAATCTTCCATTTTCATCATTATTCATTCTTCAATCTTCATTTATCTCCAATCTTCATTATCCTTCAATTTTCACCAATCTTCACCAGTCTCCAATCTTCATAATTCTTCAATCTTCATAAATCTTCCATTTTCATCATTCTTCAATCTTTATCAATCTTCCATTTTCATCAATCTTCAATCATTATCAATCTTCCATTTTCATCAATCTTCATCACTCTTCCATCTTTAACAATTTTTGATCTTCGTCCTTCATAAATCTCCAATCTTCATCAACCTCTAAGCTTCTTCAATCTTCATCAATCAAGAATCTATATTATCTTACCATGAATTGTTCCTCCTTACCTACATCTACATGCTACGACAAATATATTGGAGTTTTATTTATGTTTATTGCCAGTACAATTTCACAACAGTCCTAGATCAAACGATGATGAACTTCTGAATTGTTTATGTACTTTCTGTTTAGGGTATTTTGAGGCTGCGCCAATGTAATAATAAAACCATTATAATAATTTCTTTATTCCGGAATGTGGGGAGGTTAGTGCAATTCCAAGCAACCCATAAAGAGTGTAGTATCAATATAAATTTATTAGAATTTTTAAAAAAATATAACAAATATATTAGATTTTGGAAGGGAGCTTGGTATGATAAGAAAACTAATAAATGAAGTATGTATACGTGCATGTAAATAAGGAAACATCATTGATTTAAACTTTCCTTGTGGCTATTAATCCGACTGAAATTTTTGGGGTCAATATCTTTCTCCAATTCGCTTCAATACTCGAACCTCAACTCTGACGATTCGATGATGAGGACATTTGAGAAGTTATTGATCCATTCCCTCATTCCTGTAACTCTTGTTCTCATTAAAGCTGCAAATCCGAGAACTTGTCCTTCCGCGAGCATAGAAGAGGCACATTCAGTACCTGGGAAGCCTGCCAGCATGCACTATTATATTATTGAACCCGAAGCCTTTCTATGGCTCTCTTTCTGCAGTTGGGCCAGAGCTCGCATTTGTACAGGTTAATACATAAAGCTGAGAAGAGCGTCCTTTTCACATATGAGCTGCAGAACGAAGAAGCAAAACTTCTGCTGAGTATATTTGATTTTTCACTTAAGAGGTTAGGCCACCCTAGAGACCGAAAAAATAGGCTTTTTTAGGATTTTTTTTTCAGAAATACTACAAAATAAATCGAGATTCCAATAATAAGCATTTATTATCCATATCAATGACTGTATTCACAATTTTTTTGAAGCGTTTAATTTCAAAATGGCGACTGTGCAGCGTTTTTCCGATGACATCTCCGTTTTTACCGTGTCCACGACCGGACAAACAACTCCTTTAATTTTATAATGAGCCAGTTTTTTTATTTTATTTTTTATAATAACTGTTGTAGAAGTACGTGGCGTAAATGGCGCACTTCCAAAGTGGAGAACTACGCAATATAAAGAAAAATCCTACGTATTTCCATAGAAAATGTATTTTTCAAGATATATTCAATATTTCAAGTAAATCGGTTGAAAATTGTTATGTTTACGGCCAACTTAAAAAATGCAGTTTTGAGATGCATGCGTTTGAAGTTTTGAGTAGTAGAAAATCATGAATAATCTTGCAATACCTTCAATCTGCGATGCCTGCACAATAGGCCTTCCAGATTATCGTCCTGTTCATGCTTTTCTTTTCTGCTTGATGTTAAAGCGATCCTTGCCTCTTCTACCAGTTCAGAATTCAGACAGCGATGTCTCTGAATGCTTTATGCGCTGTTAGTCGATTACTTATGTACTAAGTACTAAACTAAGTACTCTCTACTAAAATTCGAAAACCGAGTACTTAGAGATTTTTCCCGACCATAATATTTTGGACATCATTTTTGAGGTCTTAGGGGACAATTTAAAAAAATAAAAACGGTTTTTCGAAAATTCTCGAGTGGCCTAATCCCTTAAGTGTTCGCATCTACCTCAACACTTGTCCGTTGTTGATGATGTGTCCCAAATATGTGGTTGCTTCTACCTTTTTGAGGTTTCACAGTTTTTCTCAGTTCAAAATTGCTGGGGGAAGGTTTTTCGTATATAATTTATCCACATTCCAAAAGTTTCTTCCGCGAACACCGCCAACGCTTGGTATAATGTCCAGTTTACACGCCGTAAAGTTGAAATTGTTTTAAAATATCTCACACTGGCATGTGAAGCAATACTGATGTTTCGTTTACACTACTTTGTCTGGTGCGTTTGGTAGGTTTGGTGGTTACGTACCGGGATCGAGGCTGACCGCAGAATGCCGGCATGAGCGCGAACTCCGCGCGCCGTGCGTCGGTCTGCGGTCGGCACCGATTGCTTCACCGGCCTGTTCCACCACCAGGACATGCCGAGACCGCGGGGCCTGCGCCTTGCACCATCAGCGGTGACGTCCCTCTCCCGATGCCAGGAGGCGGTTTCCTTTGAGAGCGGGATCGCGGTTAGTATTGGTTGTTCTGGTGGTTAGGAGGTTTCGTTTGGTTGTACTGGTTTGTTGCGTTTTGCGGCCAGGGTAATGGCGCGAAGTGTGAAGCGAGAGTTATTACACGGTGGTGGCGGGGCGATTGGCCGGGTGGCCTGGACTGGATGACCGTTTTCCCGAAAGCCGACGCCTCGGAAGACAAACTTCGCGAAAGCCGAAATTCACAAAGTCGATATCCTAGCGAAAGTCAAAATATAGACTGTAATAAATAAAACAACAAAGCGAATGGCATTAACTACGTACCTACCTTTACGGCGATGGCATAGACGGCTGGAGTGGTCTAGCGGTAAGGCTCTTGACTCGCAATCCGAAGATCGCGGGATCGAATCCCGGCGTGGCAAATAAATTTTATTTGATTAATTTGTATTATTTCACAATCAATTCAAGTTCACAGAGTGGAAGATACTCGCAGTATCGCCCTGGTGTAAGACCATCATTCAGAATTGAAACGTTGCTTGAAATGGCTTTAGCCATGTTTGGTGACCAGATCTGAATAGCCAGGTACTTTCTCACCTTCCTCTTCCTCATCTCCTGCCCCTCCCCACTACCTTCAGCCTCACAACATACCCCAATTGAGGATGCCATAGTCTCACTGGCTCCAGACGGGAGTAGTTGGGGCTCTTGTGCGGTATTCACATAAAAAAAAATTAAAATACGTTTTTTTTTTTACATGAGCTCCACACAGGAGGCCATGAGGAAAATAATTTCCCTCAGAACCTATATCATCCTTAGGGATGCTGTGTGGAGGTTTTTTTTAAGGAAAAGGGTGAAGGAGAGTTCTGGGAAGGAAAAGGGTTTAAGGAGTGGGTAGGAATTTGGGATTCAGTGTGTCCTGGTCATCCGCCTCCAAGACCTAGACAAACCTCACCCCATGAACCCGGGCACCCCTGCTAAATCACCAAACGTAGCGAACCACTTGGGGTGACCTATGGCAGAGGTGTTGGTTATCCGCTAAAGGTTCCCGGGCGGCGGTACCCATTCCCGCCTCCCAAATTGATCGCCTTACGTTCCTCGTAAAAAACGAGCAAGGCATTTAATCCAAGTTTAAATAATAAAAGTCTTAGGCTACGGCCGCATAGTCATTTACGAACGTTCTAGAATGTTCGCGACCGGCCGCACTGCGAGTCACCTAGCGACTAGCTAGGCGCCGAGTGCGTTTTACTAAGCTACTCGCTAGGCTACTCGCTAGGCTCTAGGCGCTAAGCAAGCCGCCTGCCTATGCGGACGTAGCCTTAGGAATTTTTTTGTACTGATTCAGTGGTTTTTGAATATTTTAAATAGTGTGGGTTTATTTTGTGGTTTTTACACACAACAAAACATTCTGATAACAAAAAAATGCAAAATGATTTCAACAATTTCTAGTATCTGTAGTTCAAATAATAAAAAACATTTTAATTCTAACAGTTTCATCTGCGATTTATAAAATAGGGTGTTCCAAACTTCAAACACATTTCGAGGGTACCCCGGGCCCAGGCCAGTGGGTGGGGCCCCTAGGGGCGCCTAGGCCCCCCTGCGGTTCCCTGGGCTCCCGCTGTGCTCCTCGGAACCTCAAAGGTGTGCACAATGGCGGGCCCCTTTAGTTGCGAGGGCACAAAAAGACAAAAGCTGTTAATTATAAGATACTAACATGTGTTTTTTAGGGGATAAAAAGGAATAGGCAATAGACACGCATTTGAATGAATTATTTATTAGGTGTAAATCGTTGGTCGTTGATACTTAACGTTATACTTAGGGCTGAAACTTATCGAAAGATTTTTCGATAAGTTTAAGCTCTAAGTACAACGTTAACCTTTCAAGTGACTTGTTAAAATTCTGTTGCATTTTACTAAATTGCAGGTAGCTTTTTTTATTTTATTTTATTAAGAACATTAATAGGTTATAATAGTTAAGTTATAACTTATAACCTATAACCCAATAATTAATCTTCACATCATGAACAAATATTTAATATAAAAGTCAATAATTATTAACTTTATATTATACTAGCTTTTATCCGCGGCTTCGCTCGCATGGTATTAAGGGGAAATTACTATAGCGCTTGCACTTATCAATTATGATGAGACGCATGTGAGCTGAGACAAATACGGTCTCCTGCCATTCAAGGGGTTTAAGGTGAAGCCATGCGAAATAATGCAAAATCATACAAAATCATGTATTTTTTGTTTTGAAAATTTGATCGCTTAGAAGTATTATAGATGCTTCATTTAAATACTGCGTGTAGAACATATATGTTGGCCCTTAAAAATATAGGTAATTTTTTTATATAATAAGCCTAGAAAAAAATAAAGTATTAGGTTTATAAAAAAACGCTTTCAAGTGCAAACTCTCCTACTTATAAACCCCTTTTCGGATGTGATTTTATTGTTTAATGTAGAAAATTCAGTTTATTTTATAATAATCGCAAAAAAAATTTGATATTTACTCCTGAACTCCACAAAATAAAATAAAATATGCATTTTCGCGTTGTTATTTCATAATACGGCCAGCAGTCGATGAATTTGGATTTTCAAAGTGAATCTTATGCCGTCCACCCAAGGACTACTGATTTGCCACATCAATTTTTATCAGTTCGGCAATCAATTTAAAATTTCCTTGTTATTACAATAAACAATGCGTAAAAAAGGAGTTAATGTTTTTTACAGGCCTTTACAAAATCAACCTATTAAAAAAATTATCAAATACCTTTTCCAACCTTTCCAAATGCTTTTTTTCAAGTATTTTTATACTCCTCCAAAAAAGAGGCGTGTATTCCGATTTCGATTTTTTCCTGGACTATTGGATCACGTTAAAAAAGAATTTTGCCTGAAACTATTTGGAGCATTTTCGATATGAAAAAATGACTTGTCTCTAGTTTTCCTACTAGAAACTCGAATATTAATTGATAACAAAAGAGCTGGACACTTAATATGACCACTCAAGACTTTTTATAATTAAGTCATATCCGCAACGTCTTTCCTACTTTTTATAGAGTTAAGTCCATAGTGTTTTATAGAGCTATCTCAGCTGTCCGTGTCATAATAATGCATGTCTCTGTCTCTCTCTTAAGTTCAAGGTATGTATGTGAAGTAGACTTGTCAGTGGTTAAGTGGCTCAACGCGTCGGGTTCCCACACATGTGTTACAGGTTCAATCCATTAGCTAAGTCATCCATCATTGCGCGAGTAACTGCTAATTTTCCGCTTATATTGGTCGTAATAATACTTAAGATAGATTTTAATATCTCGTGTCGCGGCCGATGCCACGACACGAGAATGTAAACTGTAAATCCCTTTTGATGACGAATAGACCATGGATTGTGTTCTGAAGTATGATCGAAGGAGAATAGGTTTTGAAAGAAAGTCTCTTACCTTTGTTAGCGTCGGCGTGCGTGCTGATGCTATCGGCAGGGTTGGAGAAAGCTCCCACATATTTAATACAAATTAGTTGCTGTATCTGCCCCAAATAAAAACTAGCTCAGGTTCGGTGCAAGCAGGGTTTCTTTTAACCTCAAGGCTAGTGCTTGTGGTTCGGAACTTCACGCTTCTCCATCCCCCCAGGGCCTCTCTCGACAAGCAAAACACGGTAGGTTATCACATAAATAGTTTATTCAATTCTAGGAGACACAATAATACATAAGAGGAACGATCCTAGCTGAAAGTTAGTTTGAACGTCAGTCTCTGCTCTCTACACGCGTGGTTAGGGCTAAAACATTATTTGCACACAAAGGGTAACATGGTAATTGACTCACGTTTGGTTTATGGGCCAACAGCGGCTTTACGCGCTTGTTCTCCCGGTCTCAGCAGCGTCCAAGCGGACACCGGAAGTGCACAACCGGCGAAACTGAACTTGTGTCGCACATGTTCGCGCGGGACGTGGGCCCGGGAAGCTCGCTTGCTGAAGACTGGTTTGAATGGCGTGTGCGGCGCGTCTCCTGATCCGTGGGTCGCGGGAGGGGTGATGCGCCTGCGCATTACCGTCCCGCGGTGCAACAGTATTTTAGGGCTCGATTCGCTGACTGTCGAAACATGACGGTACTTAAGACTCGATTCCTTATTCTTGTAACGTAACACTTCCCCCCTCGCCGCAATAAAAGCGACGTGGCAATGGAGCTGTAGGGCTAATAAATCCTCTTACCCTTTCAGCACTTGTGCCAAAAACATTTAAGAGAAACGAGGAGAGAGAGAGAGAGAGAGAGAGAGAGAGAGAGATTCCTAGCTGGAGAATAGTTATGAACAGAACACAAAAGAGATGATACATGGTGTAACAAGGAATTGTCAATAAATGTATATAAAGGCAGTGGCATACATAAATACAGTTGCAAAGAACAAGGATCTGTTGAAGAAAGGTACAAGGGTTATGCAGTGATAGAAAAAAAAAACTCTAAAATTGTATCATTGGTCTGTGAGCTAATGTTTGCGAACGTGGTTTGCGTAGGATGTCTGGGGTGGTTGAACGTTTCACTGAAGTTACAAGGTTACTTTGTCACAGTAACCTGGCCCATTTGAGATTACACTCAAGGGACACTAGGGCCTTTAAGAAAATACGAGGAAGAGAACACATGATGAGGCTTCTAGGTGGTGTGGAGAGTTCTACCTGTCGCAGAGGTCGAAAGGGTAACTGCTTCCGGATCCTGTGGGTGAGCCAGTACGAAACCATTGAAGTACTGGAGAGTGGAATCGTAATTGGTGGTTGGTACACTGGTTTTTGTATGTAGTGGGATTGTTTTGTGAACAATCGTTGGTATTGTTATTTGCGCAAGGGCACAGGAGCATCAGCACAATGGCAGTAGGGCATTTGCATTATGCAGCAGGAACATTTGCATAATGGCAGCAGAAACATTTGCACAAGGGCAACAGGAACATTTGTATTATGCAGCAGGAATATTTGCATAATGGCAGCAGAGCATTTGCATTATGCAGCAGGAACATTTGCATAATGGCAGCAGGAACATTTGCACAAGGGCAACAGGAACATTTGTATTATGCAGCAGGAATATTTGCATAATGGCAGCAGAGCATTTGCATTATGCAGCAGGAACATTTGCATAATGGCAGCAGGAACATTTGCACAAGGGCAACAGGAACATTTGTATTATGCAGCAGGAATATTTGCATAATGGCAGCAGAGCATTTGCATTATGCAGCAGGAACATTTGCATAATGGCAGCAGGAACATTTGCACAAGGGCAACAGGAACATTTGTATTATGCAGCAGGAATATTTGCATAATGGCAGCAGAGCATTTGCATTATGCAGCAGGAACATTTGCATAATGGCAGCAGGAACATTTGCACAAGGGCAACAGGAACATTTGTATTATGCAGCAGGAATATTTGCATAATGGCAGCAGAGCATTTGCATTATGCAGCAGGAACATTTGCATAATGGCAGCAGGAACAGGAACCAACCTAGAGCTGGCGTGCTCGGGTTTGTTTTGAGTGTCGGTTCTTTGTGGTGATACAATTCGCAACTACACGCACGACTCACACTAGGTTATGTTAGATGCGGTCGGGTGCTTTTGGTACGCAGGGATTGAAGGCAAGGGACCTCCGTGACGGTAGCGAGGGCAGCATGAAGAGGCGCAGATGTAGATAGGGTGCAGAGCTGCTGGTTTTTTTTTTTAATCCGGCAAAAATTATTATTAGAACAAAATTCTTGAAGTTTACCTGCCTAGTAGACCAATGATGAAAAAAGTTTGGAGAGAAACAAGTGTGCATGTTGAGAAAAAGTTGGATTTGTTTGGCGTGTAGAGAGAGAGACGGAGAGAGAGCTAACTAAATGTGGCTAATTCCTAATACATGTTACAAAGGTACGTATTCAAGGACAGGTTCTGTGTAACCCCTTTTGGTTTTTTTTCTTTACCAAATACATTTCCAAGAATACGTGGTTGAGGGATTGTACGTATAACAAAATTCCCCATTCGAAAGAAGTTGGTCTTCCATGACCTATGCTCACGTCTATACGGTAGCATTTTTTCTACTTTCGAAAAACAAAACATTGCGTACAAAATTAGTTATGACAAAGTGGGAAAGGAGTAGGAAGTTGAAAGGATCCGCGTATGAAGATTGTCCCATTTGACAAACGAAACGCCAAGTGCGTAACGCATATATCCCCATTCACGGATAATTTCGAGGAAGGGGGAGGGTGATAATTGGGAACATTTGAACGAAGAAAACTGCTGGGGACTCGGCTATTTCCGAAATTCGACCTCTGGGTGGAGGTGAAACAAGGTCTACAGCAGTCATCCTGGCACATTACAATAGTATTTGGTAGTGTTGGACAAAAGAATACACTGACATAAAAGTCTAATCCTCTACGTGTATTGGGCAGAAGATTAGGGGTCGTTTTATTCTCCTACTTGTTTGCGAGAAATGACAGACCCTTGCTCAAATCTCACAAACCTGGGGATTTTCTTTGTTCGTCTCCCAGACAACGAGTTAGGTATTTTTTGTGTCCATCAACTTAACTCCCACGACACGATGCCCCATAATCATGAGTGAAGCGTATGATTAGTCCTTTTGAGATAGTAGATAGTTCCTGGGTTCTTGTGACAGGAAGTCCACGGGCATATTAATGATTACAAAAAAGGGGTGTGGACTACATTGAGTAGTTCACACATAAAGGTTTGATATTATTTCGTTCGCACGATTCATGGTGAGTATTATAACGTCTTCACGTATAGCGTACAAGATTGCAAAATCAAAAGATTTGCAAGTAAGTTTTATAACGTCTTCACGGATAACAATGAACGAATTACAACTGGGTTGCCCAGTATTGAAGGGAGGTGCAAAAGACTAGGTATTTATGACATTTCTGACAAAAACCCACAGAGTAATTATAACGGGCTCCCCGTATCGCATTTAGTAGATATTCTGAGATTCCCATCTATGACGGCAGATTTTATAAGGTTCCCACCTATGATGGCAACAAAGGTTAACGTTCATATAAAGGTACCTATTCAATACAGACGGCGAGACATACTGATGTACTTAGTACAACAATACCGTAGCATAATAAATCCATATTAGCGTACGTTAAAGACTTGCACAAAGGCAAAAACATATTTGAAGATCTGGCCAAGATTTTATACTTCAACAATTAAGGGACAAAAAATTTTGGCGTGCTGATGGAATGTGAATTTCATCTAAGCTTACCGCAAAAGAGATCCTTTGTGGTACAACCCTTTTGGTTACGCACAGAGTATCGTATCGTGATGGTACAACTTTTGTTGTACTTACACGTACGATGGTAGCAACAATACAAGACATGCGCTTATCGTTGTTTGACAAGGAAAATTATTTACATTGGTCCGATTTGAGTGTTTAAGACCTTCTAGGTTTTACTTACTTAAACAGACTGCGATGGACACACCTTGGTGTTATGAAAATTATAATAATGGGATGGGTTGTTCACAGGGTGGTTCACTTGGAGACCTGGCTTCTTGTTGTGACCTCGTACTTTGCACGTGATAAGTCACAACAAGGCAACCCCAAAATTTCAGTTTGAGCAGTTGAGACCCAGGGTGACTCAATGTTGCTGAAATGTTGTAAAAAAATTTATCGTTAATGAAGAGGCACGTTGAAAGTTGTCCCTTTTATAACGATACTTTCCAGACTCCACATCCAGTTCTGGGGAGAGCTAGAGCAATTTGGGTTATTTATTGAGCGCCATTCTATTTTCTTAAAAAACAGAAAAAAAAACTTAGAACGGGTAGCAAACATCTGATACCGCCGTGGGTTTACGCAGGTTTGCTTACCTAATTTAACTACATATGACATAAGGGTTAGATGCACTTTGGCGAGGACCCGATATTTAATGTACAAAAAAATTTTCTAACATTTAGAAAGGGGTGACGAGGTATGACATGATGATGTGAAAATATGATGCTGCTAGTTGTGACGATGCACAAAACCTTGGGCACGTAGTCTCTGACTACTTGCAGTAAGCCACAGGGAATTCCTTTCTCCGAAGTGATCAATTTCAGGTAGAGGTGTGCATGCTTAGAAAAAACGATGTTTCCAAGGTTTGACACCTGGGGCAGCAATTAGAGGCGAATGACTGATGATGACGAGATATTTATACAAACGAAAATAAAATAAAATAAAATGAAACGAAACCACAAGGGAGAATTATAATTTCTTCCATGACTTTGGCTACAGTTGACACCACTGTGCCAGAGCTAGAAAGGTTTCGTTTGAGTGTCCTAATGAGTGACAATCGTTTACGAGAGGCCGCTCATTAGTGACGAAACAAAAGGGTTGACTTCCATAGTGATCCATGTCACGGTGTAGACGAATGGTTGCTAGGAGTCAAGGAATAACCGTTGGGGTTATACGGGCGTGGCAATGGAGTTTGTTTCCATGTTCCCACTTTTTACAATGTCCTTTATGTGGTAGTTACCTATGTGTTTACCAGAGATGTCGGACAATCGGTAAACCAGGTCTGAGATTTTCTTTAGGACTTTCGTCTTTACAAAACGGGGTGCCAATTTGGCAGAGAAGTACAGCGCACCTTGTGACAGAGTGTTGTTTCTCCTCCAGACGATGTCTTCTTCCTTGAATGTGACGTGCCTCCTGCGAAGGTTATACCTGTCGGCGCTCTTTTGGTGGGCCAATAGTAGAGCGTCTGTTACTTCACTATAGATAGCGGAGAGTTCCTCCAAGCGGTGGGCGTAATTTGCTGCGGGGTCTGCTGTGGAGGAAGGGACGGGTGGAAGGCAATTGTCAGGGTGTAGTGAACCGTGAACTACTTGTTCCATGCCGTGTTTGAGAAAAAATGGTGTATAGCCTGTAGCGAGGTTCACCGTGTTGTTCATGGCTGCTTGTATTTTGTCTAATTTTTTGCACCATGTGCGTTGGTCTTTGCCAACCAAAATTGCCAGGGCCGTGTTTATGGTTTGGTTGTATCGTTCAACGGTGTTGTTCTGTGGGGTGTAAAGGGTGTTGTAGAATACATCCTTTATACCATATTTAGACAAAAACTCTTTAAATTCCAGAGCTATAAATTGTTTACCATTGTCGCATATTATAGTACGAGGGGTACCGTAGGGTATGAAAATATGTTTTTCCAATAGATTGGTTATTGCTGCTGCAGTTGCCCTTTTCAGAGGAAACAACCAGCAGTATTTAGAAAAGATGTCCACTACGCTGAGTATATGCATGTAACCGGCGTAGCTTCTAGGGAAGGGTCCAATGAGGTCCATAGAAAAGGATTGAAGTGGTCTATCGGCACGCTTGGGGTTGCCCATTAGACCAGACGGTGGTGCCGTACTGTGCTTGTATGCCTTACAGATGTCGCACTTGGAGATGTATAAACGTACTTGTTTGAATAGACCCGGCCAATAATATCTTAAAGATATTTTTTTGAATGTTTTGAAAGTTCCAGGGTGTATGGAGTCTACGGCACTGTGGTTATCAATAATAACTTGTTCTCTATTTTCGAGAGGGACTACCTTTTTCCAGGCATAGTCCTCTAAGATTGACAGTGGAGGCTTGCAGTTGCGATATAGTTGTCCGTTCTTAATCATAAAATTCGGGAACTTTTGTGGGTTGTCACTGCATCCTCTAAAGATTTTTTGATACCATACGTCTTTTGTGGGGAGACTAGAATTGGGTAATTCGGCATTTAATGTTGCTATCTCGATCCTAGAAAGGGCATCCGGGACGATATTATCCGCGCCTTTACGGTGGATGACATCGAAAGTATATTGAGATAGGCGGGACGACCAGCGAGCCAATCTCCCGGAGGGGTTGTCTAGCGAGATCAGCCATTTTAGGCTGCTATGGTCTGTGACGACGGTAAACTTACTGCCCTCAATGTATCCGCGGAAATGTTGAATGGATTCCATGACTGCTAACAATTCTCTCTCGGTAATCCCGTAGTTTTTTTTCGTGTTTATTTAGGGTACGAGAGAAGTATGCCACGGGGTGTTCGCCGTCCGTAAAATTTTGAGTGAGGACTCCTCCGATTCCGACGTTTGATGCGTCCGAATGGATCGTAAAGGGAAGATTGAAGTCGGGGCAATTCAGTACTGGGGCTGATTGAAGAGCCTCTTTCAGGGAGTTGAATGCTGACTCAGTCTCTGCAGACCAGGAAAAGTTACTGGTACCTTTACGGATTCCCGTGATTTTGTTGAGCGGCGCCGCGAGAGTTGAGAAGTTTTTTATGAATCTTCTGTAGTAACCGGTGAGTCCGAGGAAGGCTTTTACCTCTTTTGCATTTGTAGGTCGGGGAAAATTTGTCATAGCCGCTACTTTTGTGGGGTCTGTTCTTAGGCCTTCTTCGTCTACTATGAAACCCAAGTATCGTAGGCGGTGCCTGCAGAATTCCGATTTCTTCAGGTTGATAGTCAAACCGGCCTGTTTGAGTTGTTGAAAAACCTTTTCTAGAATAAGTATATGTTTTTCAAAGGTATCGCTAATGATGATCAGGTCATCCAGGTAGCAAAATAAATTGTTATCAAACTCTGGGCCAAACAATTTATCCATGAGTCTTTGTAGTTCTGCTGGGCTGTTTTTTAAACCGAAGGGTAGTCTTTTGAAATGGAACATACCCCTGCCAGGCACCACGAAGGCAGTCTTTTCGCAGGAGCTGGGATCCAAAGGTATCTGCCAGAATGCTTTGCTTAAGTCTATGGATGAGATGTATTTAGCGTTTCGAAGTCTGTCCAGGATGGAGTTGACCAAGGGGAGCGGGTAGGCGTCTGATATTGTACATGCGTTGAGGCGTCTGCTGTCGAGGCAGAAACGGGCTGAGCCGTCTTTCTTTGAAACTAATAAGGTGGGGTTGGTCCATGCGCTGCGGCTGGGTACCACCACTCCCAGTCTTAACATATCGTCCAATTCTTTTTCCAGCGTTTTCAATTTTTGTGGAGCTAGGTTGTAATACCTTTGTTTGATTGGGGGGCCTGTTGTTTTTATATGGTGTTGTACTAGGTTGGTTAAGCCTAAACCGCACCTTTCGAAGGAGATGGATTCATACTTGTTGATCATTTGATTTAATTGTATTGTTTGTAAGGGGTTCAAGTTTTCGTAGGGTATTACCGTACGGATTTCGTTTACTTGGGGAGTGACGGAGGGGTTGTTAAACAGTTGCGGGGCAATTTTGAAAGCCATCCAAAAATCCACTCCCAAGATGAATTTCTGTGTGATTGTAGGTACAACTAGAAACTTGATCCAAACTGTTTTTTGGTCGCAATTGATCGGCAGGGTTAGAGAACCGATGACGAGTTGTGAAGTGTTGTCTGCCGTGGTAACATGTGAAGAATGTTTTCCCATTTTAAAACCACAGTTTGTGAATAAGGTGTGGGCGTTGTCGCCCAGGCAGCTGACAGAGGCGCCGCTGTCTAGGAGACCTGAAAAAACCACGTTGTTTATGGAAAAATGCGCGAAGGGTCTACCGTCTATTGCCTGTTTGCAGCAAACTGTAGAGAGGGGTAAGGCCTGTTTAAAAAATTTGACGTGTTCCAACCACTCCGACCATTCCTTTGGCCTATGGGAGGGATGGTCCGGGGGGTTGGGGTCTAGTTTTTTGTCTTCCTGGCTGTCCAATTGGGAGGGGGTCTGGAGAAATCCATAGGGGGTTTGATGAATCTGAGATCCGGGATGGACGTTTCGGTATTGTCTTGGCGTGGTCTTTTGCCAAACTTCCTCCCTTCATCTCTTCTTGGAGAACGATCGACGGATCGCCTTTTGTTAGAATGGGTGTCTTTGGAGGATAAAAGTTTTGCTTGTTTAAAGCAGGCGGCTTGGGAGTGACCAATCTTGTGGCAAAAAGAGCAGGATTTCTTTTCGTTGTGCTCCGGTTTTATGCCGGACGAAGTGCTTGGGCGAAAGTTTTCTTTGGGGAATCTTTCGTCTCTCTTCCGATCCTGGTATGCCTCTAGTAGCTGGCAGACATCTTTCAGTTGCTCCAGCGTGGCAATTTTCTGAGAAGTAATGATGTTTTCGTATCTGGGGAGAAGACCGTCGATTAAAACCGGGAGAAGTTCCGCTTCAGGGACAGGTTGGGTGAGCTTTATATTGATGGCCTCTGCCCTCTGTGTGAATCTAGCAACAGGCTCTCCGGAGTGCTGCTTGATAGCGAGTAGGGATAGCCTGACTCTATGTTGGGCCTTTTTTTCTCCGAAACTGGATAAAAGTGCCACCTTGAGTTCCCTCCATGAGTTTGTTTTTCTCTTATGTATCCTGTGCCAGGTAAGCATTTCAGGAGCGATGAGGTCTATGAAGTTCCTGTGTAGAATACTTTCGGGGATTCCTCTGACTTGGGCTGTTTCTTCTATTCTGTTGATGAAATCCTCCACATCCGTGAGTCCGTTGTATTTCGTCTTCCAGGTTGTCAAATCATATATTTTCGTCTGTTCCTGGGCTTGTACCACCAAGGGTTTTGCTTCGGAGACTGTGAGGGAGGTAGAGATGATTTCTGAGGTGTCTTCCTGTTGAAACTGCAACTTCCTGATGTACTTTTTGTTGTAGAAAGAAGCATATTGAATAAGGCATTTTTTGGATTTATTCCTGGGAGAAATCTTTCTACTTCTCAGGGCCTGTAGTAGTTCTTCCTTTTTTGACGTAGAAATGTGGGGGATTATACCCAGCGTGACTTGAGGGACTTCCATAGTGTATAGGGTCGTGTCAGGGTGACCTTACGTTGGGAGAAAAACGAGAACTCGACTCTTTATCCGTAATTGGAAAGAAATTTTTGCCAGGGATTGACCACTGGGGACGTATATATATTTTTTTTTTTTACAAAATGCTTCTGCGAAAAAACGCGTATTTGTAAGTGTTTGGGTTATTTGAAAATTTGGGCAGAGGTTTGCCTCTGGCCACGTGCTTTTTAGGAAAAATCCAAGCGTTTTGGAAAAAAAATTTCGAAAATTAAAAAATCGAAAAAAAGGAAAAAAATCGGAAAAATTTTCAGAGTCCGAAACTGGAGAAAATTTGAGCAGCGATTTTCCTCTGGCCATGCGTTTTTAAGAAAAAAATCCAAGCGTTTTGGAAAAAAAAAAATTTCGAAAATTAAAAAAAATCGAAAAAAAGGAAAAATCGAAAAAATTTTCAGTCCGAAACTGGAGAAAATTTGGGCAGCGATTTTCCTCTGTCCATGCGTTTTTAAGAAAAAATCCAAGCGTTTTGGAAAAAAATTTCGAAAATTAAAAAAATCGAAAAAAGGAAAAAATCGAAAAAATTTTCAGAGTCCGAAACTGGAGAAAATTTGAGCAGCGATTTTCCTCTGGCCATGCGTTTTTAAGAAAAAATCCAAGCGTTTTGGAAAAAAATTTCGAAAATTAAAAAAATCGAAAAAAGGAAAAAATCGAAAAAATTTTCAGAGTCCGAAACTGGAGAAAATTTGAGCAGCGATTTTCCTCTGGCCATGCGTTTTTAAGAAAAACTCCAAGCGTTTTGGAAAAAAAATATTTCGAAAATTAAAAAAATCGAAAAAAGGAAAAATCGAAAAAATTTTCACAAGTTTTCGTGGAAGTAATTTGTTTGAGAATTCAACAATATCTTGGGGGCATGGTTTCATTACGCGGCTTCCTATAGCCTGATTTTATACAGCACCAATTTTTTGGTATTTACACGCGAATTCCCTTCGTCTTTTCGACAAGATATTACCTTCTTTGTCAATTGACAAGGTATTATAGTGTCAGATGTCAAGGAATCCACGTCAACGCGAATTTAGTATTTTTTGCATTATTCGAATGTGATTCGGCATGACCCGGTTTCAGCAGACGACAGAGTCAAAAATACTTAATTGTCAAATGACAGAAAGAATTTAAATCCACTTGTTCCCTAGGTGTCAGCAAGTGTCCGTTTAAGAGACGTACCAGCGTGCTGCAATATAGTATATTATTAAAAATATTTAGCACTTTCGAGACCAAGCGGATGATTTGTTTATCATGTACATGATTTTAATTGTTGAATAAATTCTTCTTTAATTTGTGTTTATTTCCACTATTCACTTGTATTGAAAATAGCAATTTTAATCGGCCGACACTTTGTAATCACTGTATTATTCGCAGCGACAACTTCCTAGGTTGGGCACCTTGCGTTGGAATACCGGTAATATTTTGTCGAGTGACGACTCACAAATGATAAAATCGCGCCCGTAATAATTTAAATTGTGATTCGAAATTACGTTCGCGCCGAGATTCCTGTTGGAAGTGCTAGACAATTGGGAATAAACAATACATCATAATAACATTTCAGAGTTTACAATTGTTGCTTGGGAACGAGGCCGTGGTGGAACAGAAAAAAATTTAAATGGCCCCACGTTTAGCGCCAGTGTTAGCGTCAGCGTGCGTGCTGATGCTATCGGCAGGGTTGGAGAAAGCTCCCACATATTTAATACAAATTAGTTGCTGTATCTGCCCCAAATAAAAACTAGCTCAGGTTCGGTGCAAGCAGGGTTTCTTTTAACCTCAAGGCTAGTGCTTGTGGTTCGGAACTTCACGCTTCTCCATCCCCCCAGGGCCTCTCTCGACAAGCAAAACACGGTAGGTTATCACATAAATAGTTTATTCAATTCTAGGAGACACAATAATACATAAGAGGAACGATCCTAGCTGAAAGTTAGTTTGAACGTCAGTCTCTGCTCTCTACACGCGTGGTTAGGGCTAAAACATTATTTGCACACAAAGGGTAACATGGTAATTGACTCACGTTTGGTTTATGGGCCAACAGCGGCTTTACGCGCTTGTTCTCCCGGTCTCAGCAGCGTCCAAGCGGACACCGGAAGTGCACAACCGGCGAAACTGAACTTGTGTCGCACATGTTCGCGCGGGACGTGGGCCCGGGAAGCTCGCTTGCTGAAGACTGGTTTGAATGGCGTGTGCGGCGCGTCTCCTGATCCGTGGGTCGCGGGAGGGGTGATGCGCCTGCGCATTACCGTCCCGCGGTGCAACAGTATTTTAGGGCTCGATTCGCTGACTGTCGAAACATGACGGTACTTAAGACTCGATTCCTTATTCTTGTAACGTAACACCTTTTGACGGCTTCCTATGGCTGTTCAGAATCGATCCTGGCTTCCCAAATAGATTGGCACAACACCAGATTTCCAGCAACTACACTTTTTATTTAATAAAAACGAAATTTTGTTATTATTTGCGATATTTCGAACGAGCGAGTTGTGAGCCATGTCACTATCAAATTGCAACTGTTACAAGTAGGTAATGTAAACTTGGGTGGCAATATTGTTCAAATTTTCCCCATGTAGGTAAGAACATCTTCTTCTTTTCCTGATAGAAACTTTGAGGAAAGGAGGAAGAGAAAGGAATACACGAAGGACTTGGGGAATATGGATTAAGTTTTTTTTTAAAACTGTTTCAGAACCAAACACAGGTTATTAGAAACCCGGGAATGTTTGTCTACTGTTGAGAGCGGCTCAATGCGTTGTGCGGGCTTCGTGTCGACGAAACCAGCGTGTGAAACACGAGACACGGTACAATTTGCCAGATTTTTGTGTTAATTGTCAAAAAATTCCAGAAAAATTACGATCGTCAAATAGAACCTTTTTTTTTTACGTGATCCACACAAATAATTTCATACATGCCATCTTTGGGGATGCTGGGTGGAGGGTTTTTTTAAGAAGGGGAGGAGAGGAGAGTTCTGGAAGGAAAAGGGTTTAAGGGATGGGTAGGAATCTGGGGTTCAGTGTGTCCTGGTCATCCGCCTCCAAGACCTAGACAAACCTCACTCCATAAACCTAGGCACCCCTGCTAAATCACCAAACGTAGCAAGCCACTTGGGGTGACCTATCTCAGAGGTCACTCAACTCTATTAGTGTTCCATATTTGACTACTTCACAACGGTTCATTTCTTGTGTAATGTCTCGGTTTCCTTCCTCGGCCTCCGTGGTCGAGGGGTAAGGCTCTGGCGATCCGAAGGTAGCGGGTTCATATCCCCGCAAGCACAGATAATTGAGCCAACGTTTCGGACAGCGTTACAGTGTCCATCATCAGGGCAGATGTGTAGTTACACGTCCGAAACGTTGGCTAAAGAAGGAGGTAGCGCAACACGGCATAACACCCCAAAAACAAATAACGAAAATACCGTGAAAATCTAAAAACTTATATAAGTAGTTTGCTTGCGGCACGTTCCAGAGTGGAAGATACTCTCAGTATACCCCTGGCGTAAGAATTGAAACGTTGCTTGAAATGGCTCTAGTTGTGCTTGGTGACTAGTTCTGAATAGCCAGGTACTTCCCCACCTTCTTCCCACTTACCTTCTCACCAGCCTCACAAAATACCCAAATCGGGGATGCCATAGTCTCACTGGCTCAAGACGGAAGCAGTTGGGACTCTTGTGAGGTATTCACACAAATAAAATATATATCTCTACTTGGAGCCATGATTTCAGCATATATCTGACATTTATTTTAACAACAATAGGATACCATCTTACCAAAATTTCCCGATTCCGAGACTTTACAGCCTCGGAAATAAATATTTTGAAAATTTAAATTTTTAATTTTAAATAAAGAAAGACAAACATTCCCGGGTTACGAATAACCCAACAATGTTTGAAAATATCCTACTACCACCACAGAAAGCCGAAAATGTTGCTTGTGTTGTGAAGGAGGACTTAGCCAGCCGAGGAATCGAACACGGGATGCCAGGGTGGGACCCAAACGCGATGCCCACTCAACCACTGACCGGTCCGATATGGAATATATTTCACGTTAAAAATAACCAGTTGGTATAAACATTTTTTATTCCAATTCTTTGTTATATCTAGACGTAAACAGATGTGTATAATTTCTGCAATCTTTGTTCATATTTAATGTCAATTTATGTGTGACCTCTTATCATTTTTGCCAGTGTACTTTTTTTTTAATTTTACGCTTTTGTTGTTACATTTTTTCAATGTTTTTTGTTGTTACATTTTTTTTATATTTTCTTTATTGTTTTAATTTTGAAGTATTTAAAATAACTGTGATACTTAACTTATAAACAAGAATATAAAAGCCTATTAGGGCGTGTGATAAATAAATAACTTAAAAATATGTTTGGTAATTCGCAATTTTTTATATTATCACTTGGATATTTGACATAAAATTCACCATTCACGTAGTAATTTTTACATCTAACTAGAATACATACAAATAAATTCATCTACAAAACCACCTCTAAGTTTGTATTTTATATCGTTGTATTTGAAAAATACAGGTTTTATTCAAATGTCCTTAGATACAGGTTGCTTTGAGAGTCCTTAGAGATATTAACGCTCAGAATTTATGATTTCATAACCAGTTATCCGCCGGGAGTTAAAGCAGATAGTATTGGTGTCCTTAGGATAATAAGGTTCTATCTGAAATTTTGGCCAAAATTGACATTTTATTGACCTTGTTTCTCATATTATTTTTCTCTTTAAAACCCTATCTAATATATCTCCAACTTTATAAGTTACCAGATAATTATGCGAAAAAAACTCTATTGAAAACTTATTTCAAGTATTTTCTATATACATATATTAGGATTACATCTTTTTTTACATGAGTACCCCACAAGGGTCCTAACTGCTCCCGTATGGAGCCAGTGAGACTATCACCAATTGGGGTATGTTATGAGTCTGAAAGTAGTGGGGAGGGGAATGAGATGGGGAATAGGATGGTGGGGAAGAACCTGGCTATTCAGATCTGGTCACTAAACAATGCCAAGGCCACTTCAGGCACCGTTTCAATTCTTAATGGTGGTCTAACACCCGAGAGTGTCTTCAACTCCGGAACGCATCGCAAATATGCTATGTATTACTTTAGATGATTTAATTGTGAAATAACACAAATTAATAAAGTAAAATTTATTTGCCACGCCGGGATTCGATCCCGCGACTTTCGGATCGCGAGTCAAGGGCCTTACCGCTAGACCAGGCCGGCCGTCTGTATATATACATTAGGACCACAAGGTACCATTTGCAATTTGAGAGCAACGTAGTTATATAATTACGAAAGAGACCAGCTGGAGAGATCAAAGGGTCTCTCCAAATGGGCCCACCACGCAGTTGGTGACATAACATATCGATGAACCCGGGCACCCCTGCTAAGTCATCAAACTTAGTTAACTACTTTGGGTGATCTATGACAAAGGTGTAGATTATCCAATAAATGGTTCCAGGCGCGGTGGTGCCCACACCCGCCTCCCAAATTAAATAATTGAAATAATTAAAATAATCAGATACAATCCTGTTGCTCTGTGTTTAGCTGATTTTCAAAGCAACAAGATTCCATCTTTTTTTCTTACTTATTTTTTATTGCAAGAAATGTTCTCAAATGTAAAGAGAATCAATCAATTACAATAAATTTATAATACGTTTTTCATAAAAGTTTTTACATTATTTTTAAATGTTGTTTTTCGTGATTAGTAGATAACTTTGAACCTCAATGTGTTAGATTGTTGTTGACAGATAGAACCTTGTTGCCCCGAAGGCCATAGCGCCCGGGCTCGCTGATCGCTGATCCCACGGGCTAGTGGAGCAATCTAGGTGTAATAAACGGCATACTCGTATCTCGGGACAATAAATTCACCGATAATGACCCTTGCGGTGACACCGCGCTGTGACGTCACCGACACTCGACTCAGCGGATGCGTTTGAAAAAGGAACGAGGCGTTCGAATGGTGCCATGTCTCATATAAATATATTTTTTTAAATTACGGTTTTAACCGTCCTAACATTTTCAGAACGAAATGTAACACATCAATAATTTAATAATTTGCCCGGTTTATGGACAACTGGTATAAATAAAGCTTTGGGTTCTCGCCCAGGCGTCGCGGGTTAAATCGTACCTAAAAACTTTCATCAATTAACAATCAACATTTTCTACTTATTGTGATGTTTATTTTTTTAAAATAGCTCTACACTGGAGGTTCTGAGGAAATCTTCGGGGATGCTGTGAGGAGGCTCTTTTTAGGAAAAGAAGGAAAAAGGTACGAGGAGTGGGTAGAAATCTGGGGGTCAGTGTGTCCATATGGACATATGAATGTATCCCCACCGCGGTGCAAGGCAATGTTCCGAGAGAGTCCTGCTGGAGAGGTCAAAAGATCTCCCCAAACAAGTCTCTTCCGGTCCGGCCTGCCACGCAGGTGGCGGCAGATGCACCCGCAGCCAAGATACAGTCAAATCTCACCCCATGAAACCGGGCACCCCTGCTAAGTTAGCAAACGTAGCGAACCATTTGGTATGGCCTTTGGAAGAATATTCCGGTGACATTTGGGGTTGGGAGAGGGGTTGGCCGATTGCTCGGCTGAGTGACCAGTGATGACATGTGAAAGAAAGCTTTTTTGTTTGATTATGAAAAAAAAAACAATTGAAAAAGTCACCAAAATTTAATCAAATCTTTTTACTTCAAATAATGTCATGTTAACGTAAGTCAAGTACGTCATCTAACACCCTGTATATATAATATATTTTTTTAAAGTTTTTAATTTTAAAATATACTGGCGCAGCCGTGAAAATTCACAGGTCTGCGCCATTATGTACGTAAAATTTTAACGCCACCTTCTACAAGAATTATTATTAATGCGGTTGTTGCTGCGGTTATATAACAGAATCGCCTTCTCCAAGACCCAAGACATCATGTGCCTTGTCTTCACCATTCAAATAATAGCTGATAACATTGGGTGGCACATCTTCAAAAGTCCCAATCATTAACATTATTCATTCACACCTTTTATACGAAATCAATAAAATCTACCTTTTGTTATGTTCGCAATTAACTGGATTGTGATTTGTTGTGGGTGGGGATAAGCAGCCGACAAAGGATGCCATAAAATTGACAAAACTTTACTGTCGGCAGTAAAATGTTAAAAACATGGTAGCGATTCGCGAAATCAGGGTTAAATCCCATCAGACTACCTTTAGACGTCACGGCATTATCGTTATTATTGCTAATTGTTTCATTAAAATATTATACTTAGATGTTTGTAGATCCTTTCCTGATGAAAAAGCAATGTTCAGAATCGCTTGCATTTGACTGGTCTCCGTGGTCGAGGGTAAAGCTTTCGATTAACCACCTGGAAATCGCGGATTGAAATACAGACATGCGCTAGTAAATTTTGTTTAAGGTAATCCAATAGTCCAATAGGAAAAAATCGAAATCGGAATTCACGCCTCTTTTTGGGACAAATGGTATTTGAGAATTTGTTTTACAGGTTGATTTCGTAAAGGCCTGTAAAAACATAAACTCCTTTTTTTACGCATTGTTTATTGTAATAACAAGGAAATTCAAAATTGATTTCACGAAACCAAACGACGCGAAGTCTAGGACGTCTAAAACCCTTCGCAGGTGGGGCGTAACTGATACGAAATGGTTGTGCCAAGTGCATGGTTCTTGTGCCGATGGCATAAGGTTCACTTTAAAAATCCAAATTCATAAAGTGCGGGCCGCATTGATTGACGTCCAAAATAACAACGACAAATTGCATATTTTATTTTATTTTGTGAAATTCGGCGTAAATATCATTTTTGTTTTGCGATTATTATAAAATAAACTGAATTTGCCACATTAAACAATAAAACCATATCCGAAAAGGGGTTTATAAGTAGGAGAGTTTGCATTTGAAGGGGTTTTTTTATAGACCTAATACTTTATTTTTTTCTAAGCTTAAAAAAATTACTGATATTTTTAAGGGTCAAGATATGTTCTCCAGGCAGTATTCAATTGAAGCATCTATAATATTTCTAAGCGATCAAATTTTCAAAACAAAAATACACGATTTTGTATGATTTTGCATTATTTCGCATGGCTTCATTAAATCGAATGGGAGAGATACCAACGCATGGATATTAACAAAACCCGTTTTGATTGATCTTGGAATATGTGCAGTTTAATGTAGATTCTGTTAATTTTATTTCATTCAATAGAAGTGCAATTTCACAAACAGGAAGCTTTTAATTTACCTTAATTGTTTAATTATTTCATTTGTAATCTATTAAACTGTTTATAATATTGCGTTTTCGTCCAAGGTGATCCTCAAACATTCTCCTTGTAAGGTCTAAGGCTCTACTCTAAAGGGAGTAGGGACGTCAGTGGTGCTGTTTGATTTATGCATTTCTTGTCCCAAAGTATGATATATCTCTAAGTTCGGCTGACTGGATGCAATTGATCAACATTAGAGAAGTTTTAAACAAAAAGCATCCTGAATGTTAGATATTATGGCATTAAGGTTCAGGATACTTACGAAAAAGTCTTGTTAGAGCAAAATGGGTAATTAAGCATTTTTAAAATTTCTAGCATTTTCAGTTTAATTTATGCGTTTCAATATTGAAACCCTGAATTTCCGATAAAATTACAGCACGAGCTTCCCCTTGAAATCATGCAACTTTAACTTTAAAGATATTTGACTTTTGACCAAGAAAATTTTTTGTCTGCGGCACTTTTTTCGATGATAAAGCTTTGTTTTTTTTTGGTTAGAGGGGTTTGGATATTTTTCAAGCGTTTCAGTGGGGCATGGTACAAATAATAGGTTTGAGAAACACTGTTATACCTAGATACAAAGTTTTAGGTGTGTTGGCAAATCGCGGGATCGAATCCCGGCGTGGCAAATAAATTTTATGTGATTAATTTGTGTTATTTCACAATTTATTCATTTAAAATAATATATTGCATAGGTATTTGCGGCACGTTCCAGAGTGGAAGATATCAGTATCACCCTGGTGTAAGACCACTATTCAGAATTGAAACGTTGCTTGAAATGGCTTTAGCCGTGTTAGGTGACCAGATCTGAATCCCCATCTTCCTCTCCCCTATCTCCTCCCTCTCCCCACTACCTTCAGCCTCACAACATACCCCAATTGAGTATGCCGTAGTTTTACTGGCTCCAGACGGGAGCAGTTGCGACTCTCGTGGGGTATTCATATAAAAAAAGTACTGAAGAATTTAATTAAATGTATAATTTTTGGTTCCAGTTTTTAGCTTTTAGCCTATCACAATAACACTGCCGTCATGTGAAAAAGGCAGTTGGAAAATTTCAATTGTTACTTTCAGGAAATTTTCAATTGTCATATTGAGGAAATTTTCAATTGCCACATACATGAAATTTTCAATTGTCACATTCAGAAAATTTTCAGTTGTCATATTCAGAAAATTTTCAATTGTCACATTCAGGAAATTTTCAATTCTCACTAATTTTCAATAGTCACATTTGAATGTTACCATTGAAACGGCGGCATTATATATACATAGCTTGATTTGGGTAACTTTGCAGGTGGCAAATTAACCAACAAAAACATTTTAAAACCTTTTTTTATCCACAAAATGTGCACTGTTTCTACGTAGATTATTATTGCCGTTACAATCCCGAGCGCCTCAATTATTAATTCTCATCGGATTGGTTTTTGGGCACCCGAGAGGACCCACTGCGCCGAGTACGATTTATCATTGTTTCTGGGCCTTTGTGCCTGCTCGCAAGCGCTGTAAATAATAACTCTGCGTTGCCTCTAGTCTATGACGGGGCTTTTACACTTATATAGCTTTTCGGGGTGGCCGATAACACCGAAATAAATAATATATATTCATAAAAATAAAATGCTTTTATTAATAATTTCTACCTCAATATCTTTTTTTCTTTTCTGGTAATATCTTTGGTCAAACGACACAAAATTGTTGTTTCAAATATCCACAGTTTTGAATGTCTGAAATTTTCATGTTAATCAAACTTTTTTCGGTTTGAAACATCATTTCACTTACATCATAGATATGAAGCTTTGAAATAATTATTATTTTGTTAATCGAAAAGTATGCAATCTCCCGAACAGGCCTTCCATATATATGCATGGTGTAACTCTAAGTGACCAGCTCAGGTATGGGGGCTCCATCGAAGCCAGAGTTAAGTTAGCCTCTCAGAAACTGGGCATACTGTACAGGGCCCGCAGATACTTTAATAGTACACAACTGTTAACCCTGTACAAATCGCAAGTGCGCCCCATGGTTGAATTTGGCAGCCACCTCTGGTCTGGAGCCCCAAAATACCTAAAAAAAACCCTAGACTCTGTGCAGAAACGGGCGGTCCGTTTGATAGATTATCCTAACTTAACAAACGGATTGCAATCTTTAGAGCACAGGCATCAGGTGGGAATGCTGTCCTTGTTCTACCGGTATTACAATGGACGATGCTCCGAGGAACTAGCGTCATTGATCCCCTCGGCACCGGTGCATAGTCGGGAAACACGCCAAACGCGCGCTCAACATTTGTACACGGTTGACATTAGTCACATGAGAACGGGTCGTTACTACGACTCGTTCTTGAGTTCAACAGCTCGGCTGTGGAACGATTTGCCGGCGTCTGTGTTTCCTCCCTCCTACAACATGGGTCTCTTCAAGACCCATGTTCACTCCTTCCTCTCCTCAAAAACACCATCCACACAGCATCTTCAAAGATGACATAGGCCCTGAGGGAAATTATTTTCCTCGGGGCCTCCTGTGTGGAGTTAATGTAAAAAAAATGACAAAATAAGTTTGTTTCACAATTTTTTAACCAAATATCTGGCTAATAAAAAAATCACCTTTCATTCAAAATACATTTACTAATTCATGAAACGTAACAAGCTGCAATAATAAATGCTGCCTAATTTACACAATACGAAACAAAACCCATTGAATTCGCTCCATTATAATTCATATTTATGCAACAGCATGTCAAACTTATAGGTTTGTTGTTGTATTTCCGCCCCTCATATCTTGGGGCGTTACAGCGCAGTTCGGCGTCCCGCAGGGCTCTCCCTTGTGCCCCCTTTTAAATCCCATATGGATTAGAGATAGATTCCCCTGTTTTAACAAAATGCTTTGGACAGCCTGCCAAATTACTTATAATAATTGTACAATTCTGAATGATTTACGTATGTTATAGATTGACAATAATCCCATTTTATTTAAATATATTAGTTTATTTTCTATTAACGCTTACACATTAAATATTTTGAGATTTAATTGACGTTTTGGACAAGAAACTGACTATTTAGATATGGTTACAACGACCAACATGCTTTTAGTCTGGGGCCTTAGTATTATACAGCTCAATATTTGTTTTATGTTACCTGCTCATTATTTGCTGAAATGCAAAAAACCGTTAAAATACGTTTGTCTAATTAAATCTAAAATGGTAAAAACAGTTGACCTTCAAGAAAAAAAACACGGAAAGCGATTTTAAAAACTTATTCTTCTTCTTTGGCGTTACAGCCCATTTCGAGCCTTGGCTTCCTTCAGGGTAAGCCTTTACCACCCTCAGTCCTCGGCCGTCGTCTTCCAATCTGCAACATGGAGTAGTCCCCTTGCATCCTTCCTGACATCATCCTCCCATCTCAGTCTAGGTCTGCCTGCCTTTCGTTTACTACTTCGGTGTCCTGTTAGAACCTTCTTCGGTACTCGTGTGCTTGGCATTCGGTGCACACGTCCGGCCCATCATATTCTTTGGAGCCTCAAATGGGTGGAGAGTCTGGGAGCTTGGTAGATGTCATAGAGTTCATTATTGTGGCGGATTCTCCATGCCTCTCCCTCTAGCACCGCTCCTAAGATTCTTCATACCTTAATAACTTATAATATATAATATTTATGTCAGTTTGTAAAGAAAAGATCTCATAAAGTCTTTCATCTGCTTTTAAAAAAAGGAATTTAATTTTGGAATACGTTCAAAAACAGCGAATATATATATTGAATTTCAAGCGCAAATATTTGGATGAAATGATATTATTTTGTCTTTTGTACTTTTGGTCTGGTAGGGACAAAGACAAATAAGTACCGCAGAGTAGTTGGTAGTTATTGCATCTCATTCCCTGTCTCCATGTATTGTGATGATGACAAGTCTAGGTACTGATGAGTCATGGCCGAATAAACTCCGAGTCTGAACGTGTGGTGGGTCTTGCAACTCAACCCTTCACTGCGGCTGAATGCGGATATCTGCCGGTGACAGCTCTATGAGAGCGAGCTTATTGAATCAACCCTTTCACTGCAGTCTTACACTTTCAATGTCGGTTTATTTATTTATTTTAAATATACCAAAAAGTCTGGAAAAGTTTTTAAAGTTGCCATAGAACCGTAAAACGCTTTTCTAAAACTTCTGAAGGGCAAGCACTGAAGAATTTAATTGAGTAAATTAAGGAGACTCCAATATATAGGGAGGGATAGATTGAATTTCCTAGTTTCAGTCATTTTGTTTAGTGAACTTTCGTTTTATGTCACGTAACGTTGAGTTAAAAATGTCAATGTGGTAATGGATTTGCAGATAAATGAGTTCCGTTTGAAGTTGGTCTTGCGTAGAGGAGATTAAAAGTAAGCGACTGTCTACTGTTGCGATTTGGGTCATGGAATGATAGATTTTGAAGAAGATCGGGACTATCGATTAAGTTATGTGAAATTTTAAATAATATTACCGAATCTGCTATATTTTTTAGAGTAGACGTCTGTATTTGAAGAACTTTGCAGAGTCTTCATTACTAACACGAGATCAAAAGAGCGGAAATTGAGGTACCTTAAAAATCTTTTTTGAACGCTTTCAATTCTATTTTTGTGTACCTACTGCACAGCCTGGGTTCCACACTTGAGACGCGTATTCAAGGATACTACGAACATATGAGAAGTATAATTAATAGTGTTTTGAAAGTAATAAGGTCTTTGAATTGTTTACAGGAGCGTATTATGAAACCAAGCATAGAAGATGGATTAGTGACTATGTTGTCGATGTTTATTGAAATTCAGTTTACTATCAAATATAACCCCAAGGTCTTGACTTTCGGATTTGATAGATAACATTAATATCATAATTTATGGCTAATGCAAAACTATACGTACAATGAATGTGATGTTGCGTTAAAATGTACATATATATTGTTTTGTTGACCACACTTTATACATATTGTTTATTAGATAAATCTAGATAAAGTTTGCACGCAGAGGACATAATTGGGAACACGACATGTTGGTGGAAACGCCTGATATATATTTTAATACTAAGCGTATTTTGGAAAGCAAAAGCAAAATTTTATGATGGGCGGTACAATAGTACAAGAATTTGATTGGAATATTTATCTTTCGAAATTTGATTCGAATCTCGATAAGAGACAGATTGAGGTATGAGATTTTGAATAATGCTCACCCAATAAGAACAGTGTGATTAAGATATATTACAGTAGTAGATACAATATATTGCTACTAATATATTCCCATAATCGTACTAGTTTGACTGTTTTTACTTGTTTCTGTATCACATATTACCCAATACAAAACACTTCTCACAACTACAAAAATTTATCTATTTATTGTAACACTACTACATTAATTTATTTCTGAAAAAATCGATACATTCCGCCGCAGACACCAATAAAATCGTTACAAAATAATTCCTGGTAATGCTCATAACTCATAAACTTTGCAATAATAATATGATAAACTAACGATGCCAAAAAGGACAATAAAAAATAGTGGTCTAGGAGTAAAGTGCTAACACATCCACTGGCCGGGCAGCAGGCCAGCAGGCCAGCTAGGACCGCGCTGCGGGGGACTGTCCCTTGTCTGCGCGCTTGTGTGTCCGCCACTGACGGTCGATTCTGCTCTCCTGGCTGTTCTATACTGCCTTCTACCTGTTTGTTGCCTGAACCAGAAGTCTTCAATCGGCAGTCGATGAAACTGATCAAAATAATCTTTCTTCTTATCTTCTTTATCTGTATTATTTTTACATTAGGGCCACACAAAGGGCCTCGAGGAAAATAATTCCCTTCAGGGCCTGTGTCTTCTTTGGGGATGCCATGTGGATGGTCATTTTAGGAAAGGAAAGGAGATGATTTTTTGGGAAGGAAAAAGGTGTCCAGGAGTCCACGATCCAGGAGAGACGGACCTGTGATCCCTCTGCACTGCGGTGTAATGCGATCTTTGTCCTGCTGGAGAGATTAAAATGTCTCCCTCAACCTGTCTCTCCCGATCCGACCTACAGTTGGTGGGCAAACGAATCCGTCAAGACACGGACAAACCTCACCCCATGAACCCTGGCAGCCTTAAAAGTCGCCAAACGTAGCAAACCACTTAAATAAGTAACCAATGGCAGAGGTGTTGTTTATCCAATAAACGATTTCAAAGGTGTTGTTTATCCAATAAACGTGGCTGTACCCATATCCGCCTCCCAAATTGTTATCCGTATTTACTGATTTTTTGTGCTTCAATTTTTTGCTGCGTATTCATTTATGCGGTTGCTTCGTCCAATTTTTGATTCAGTTCGTGTGTATAAGCAGCCTTAAATGTCATTATTTTATTGGTCAATGATAAAACCTTCCTACCACTGTTAAATATGTGGGTAAAAAGACTGATTATAACGCTAAAAAAATTAACAGAGCCTGGGGGATGTACAATATATTTTAACATTTTTTTTATATCTTTGAGATGGCAAGTTTAAAAGATGAAATATTTGAACCCAAAAAAATATGAACTATCTTTAAAACATTTCAGTACTTATCTAATTTTCAACGAAAACTGGAGATGCGATGTTTTAACTCTACGCCATCGAAAAACTTCTAGACTCGGTGGCTTACCAACCTAACAGAACAATTAAAAAACACATACATTTGTTGTAGATCACTATAATTTTATAAAAACTCTACAGGTTTCGGAAACACTCTTCCTTCACCAGGAGAATATTGTAACTAATCTACGACATAAAATATTGTCAGATATACAAATGTTAGGTTTGTGAGTGGGAGGTAAGCAAAGGGGCTGGATTAATTGCTGGATTTCCGGGAATGCAAAATTTATCTGTTTTTTTTAAATTAAAATTATTGAATTAAAAGTATTAATTATTATTTCAAAATCCAATATAACACTTGAACACCTCTGCGGTAGGCTAATATAACATGTTTTACATGCCCGCGCCGGCATACCGTATCAAATCACTCGTAGAACTTGCGGCGGAGGCAAAAAAAATCATTATTGCAAAAACTGCGCGGTGTTTTTTTTTCTACGTTCTCCTGTAGCCACAAACTGCGGGAACAAAAGGCGAGCGGGGAAAACAAAGGAGCAGCGGAAAACGAAAGGGACGGTGAACAGACAAACAGACAAACAGTCAGACAAATACACAGACAGACGAACAGACAAACGGACGAACCCACAGACATTTCGGTTTATCTTTTATGGTTGTTTTATTATTAATGGGAGAGGCCTTGACACATATTGTCATCGGAATCATTTGCACCGTGAGTTAGACCCTGTTATATAATATTTTATTGTGTTGGATGAGATTTCTTTTTCTTTCGGTTTCTTTATAGATTTTAGATATTTTTTATCATTCGAATCTTTTGCAAATTATGACGTTTTAGCGTTATTTACGAGGTATATTAAAATTACATTTAAATCTGTGGTGTTAGGTTGGGTTAGGTGTGTTATTTTTAATTTCTTTTACATTATCAGACAATTCAATTCAATTCAATTTGGAAGGCGGGAATGGGTACCGCCGCCCCGGGAACCTTTATTGGATAACCAACACCTCTGCCATAGGTCAACCCAAGTGGTTCGCTACGTTTGGTGATTTAGCAGGGGTGCCCGGGTTCATGGGATGAGGTTTGTCTAGGTCTTGGGGGCGGATGACCAGATTCCTACCCACCCCTTAAACCCTTTTCCTTCCCAGAACTCTCTCCTCCTTCTTTTCCTTAAAAAACCCTCCACCCAGCATCCCCAAAGATGACATAGGCTCTGAGGGAAATTATTTTCCTCAGGACGTCCAGTGTGGAGCTCGTGTAAAAAAAGACAGGCGGAGTTAATGTAAAATAAATTAAATTTGACGGCCGGCGTAGTCCAGCGGTAAGGCTCTTGACTCGCATTCCGATTATCGTGGGATCGAATCCCGGCGTGGCAAATAAATTTTATTTGACTAATTTATGTTATTTCACAATTTATTCATTGAAAATAATGTATAGTATATTTGCGGCACGTTCCAGAGTGGTAAATACTCTCAGTATCGCCCTGGTGTAAGGCCATCGTTCAGAATTGAAACGTTGCTTGAAATGGCTTTAGCCGTGTTTGGTGATCAGATCTAAATAGCCTAAGTCTAGCCTCATAGATCTAAGTACCTTACCACCTTCCTCTTCCCCATCTCCTTCCCTTTCCCACTATCTTCAGCCTCATAACATACCCCAATTAGGCATGCCATAGTCTCATTGGTTCCAGACGCGAGCAGTTGGGATTCTTGTGCGGTATTCATATTTAAAAAAAAAAGACAGAAGGTCTGGACGAAAAAAATTCGCTCAAAGTTATGTTGTCAGATGATTATGAATGGTATTTTTATCGATGGTATTTTTAGGGAAAGGAAGGAGGGGAAGTTCTGGGAAGGAAAAAGGTATAAAGGGTGGTTAAGAATCCGGGGGTCAATGGGTTCAGCGATGGCGGACGTATGAATCCATCCCTCCAACTGCAATGCAAAGTGATGGGTCGAGAGAGTCCAGCTAGAGAGGTCAAAAGGTCTCCCTCAGTCTCTCCCAGATCAGGCCCGCCATGCAATAGATGAGCAAAAGCATCCGCAAACGCCGAGACAAACGTCACCCCATGAATCCGCGCACCCCCGCCAATTCGCCAAAGGTAGTGAGTCACTTGGGGCGGCGGTACCCATACCCGCTTCCCAAATTAAATAAAATTATAATTTTGTACCCTTACGATGCTTGTGTTAAGCGAAACCGGTCGGTCATAATAAATTAAACATATTTCGTGGTTGTTAACAAAATAATTGTTTTAATTCATTAAGACGTCAAAACACAAAGTGACTGCTTTCTACAAAAAAAAATAATCGAATTACAAAGACAATTAAAAGATATTTTTTTTGAGAAATGTATTCAAACTTATCATTATATTTTAAATATAGAAATATTTGATCAATTTCATCAACAGTAGGGAAAAATTGTGCTTATATCGAAGTCAAATATACACCCACAATACACTTCTTTCAATTTGTTGTTCAGTAGTTTTAAGTTTTAAGTCATCAACTCATCAGAGTTGTTTCTATATGAATTACCTCCCAGTGCTTCACTCTATAAATAGGACACAACAACATTGAAGGTAAGGTGTACTCGGTAACGCGAAGTACTCACAAGTACTTAATCTTTTCTGACGGATTTATATTCATCTTGTAGTTATGATTCTGCAATCAAGGTAACAAACAGTCGCTGCCTCTCAGTGCTGTCATGCTCGATACTCGAAAAGGAATCGGCTTTTTTGAACGAATACATTTTTTACAAAGTAACCATTACATTACCCGTTTTATAACAATTACACGACTCTCCACGCGTGCATTATATGTACTCTGCAACCAAAACGATTTAATTAATTTAAAAAAAATAATTTAAATTTAATTTTATAATGCTATTATCAAGTTCTGCAAGTATTTTAGTATCTGTTTTTTGACGTGATAACGTCTTATAAATCGATGAATGCCGGCTGCACTCACAAAAAAAAATGACACGTTGTCACGTTCTGCCTGAGCCGAGCATGGAAGCGAGAGCGCGGAACAATCGTTCGGCCTAAGCGTTCGGCTTGTGACGCATCTATCTCTCTTCCACTCCGTCGTTATTATATGATGTTATCACGTAAAATTATTGTCCGCAAACCGACTTTACAGACAATAATTTTTTTTTTAAAAGCTGTTTCGGCTTACAAGGCCATTTTCAAATTTGAAAATGGGCTTCTAAGTCACCAAACGTAGCGAACTACTACAAGTGCTGGTTATCCAATAAACGTTCTCCGGGGCGGCGGTACCCATACCGCCTCCCAAATTGAAATTTTTTTTTTTTTTACATGAGCTCCACACAAGAGGCCCTGAGGAAAATAATTTCCCACAGGGAATGTCATCTTTGGGGATGCTGTGTGGAGGGTTTTTTTTAAGGAAAAGAAGGGGAGGAGAGTTCTGGGGAGGAAAATGGTTTAAAAGGTTTAAAGGGTGGGTAGGGTTCAATGTGTCCTGGTCGTCCACTTCCAAGACCTAGACAAATCTCACAATATGTACCCGGTCACTCTACTCGTAGAATTTAATTCAAGCTTTTAATATAATACGCGTATTTCTAGGAGTTTAAATTTTCTAATTAAATGAAGACAATATTAGCGAAACTCAATCGAAAATCTGAAAACAGAAAAATCAGAAAAAGATACGGTCAAACTATCTAGGACTCGATCCCAGGATCTACGCTTTGCCGGGGCGGAGCTCTACCAACTGAGCTAATGTTTTCCTATCCGATTCGCTCATATTTAACTGTATTTCGACCAAGAACTACCAACTTATCTTGATTTTCTTAACAAATATTTATAAAAACACATAATAAAACGGCTGGATGGTTGCTATCTTTATTTGTGATTGCAAGATTCAAACCCGAACTAAATGCTATCTAGAAAATGTCTCGGATGAATTTCATCCTTATATATTTTTAATATGCGACATCTTTTGACTTTCTCTGTTTTCAGATTTTCGATTGAGTTTTGCTCATATTATCTTCATTTAATTAAAATATTACAATGTTAAAAACAAACATATATATTAAACTTTCGTTAAGTCCTGTATTATTACCGAGATTCATAAAAAAGAACGAATCGTTCAAAGTATCACACCATTAGTCATAGATGGTAGGTTAGTTTAAGGTTGTTTGCGAGATCTCTGACATAACATCGCCTTAATTATTCATCTTGTTCGTTCTTTGTTTATCACTCTAAATGACATATCTGAGATGGTTCTGAGTTGGTTTCATTCCGAGAAGTCCGGTCACCATTTCAGCCATATCTATTTTTAAAATGCGACATCTATAGACTTTCTCGTATCATTTTCTGTTTTCAGATTTTCGATTGAGTTTTGCTCATATTATCTTCATTTAATTAAAATATTACAATATTAAAAATAAAAATATAAGTTAAACTTTCCTTGAGTCCAGTATTATTACCGAGATTCATAAAAAAAAGAACGAATCGTTCAAAGTATCACATCATTAGTCGTAGATGGTAGGTTAGTTCCAGGTTGTTTGCGAGATCCCTGACATAACATCGCCGTTAATTATTCATCTTGTTCGTTCTTTGTTTCATCAAATAGCAGGTATACTCTGAGAGATGTTGCAATTTCATCTCGTTTAGTCCACTTTGTTTCTTCTCTTCCATCTGCAGATTAATTTGGTCCATTTGTTTCAACCTCTGACGTATACATTATGTAGGTTTTATGTTCTTCACTTTTTGCCTACAAATATTTTTCTTCAAATATAAAAATAATAATTAATCTTCGTTGTTTCGGAAAGATTTCTCGCTGCAAAAAATAGCTTCTCTGAGATGTCAGTTTTTAATTTCGTACGTCTGTTTCTGCTATGATTTTGACGTTTTTCATTTTGGCTGATTAGTCTGAGATGACCTTTCGCTCTTGTTGAGTTTTTCACCTAATGATAATAGTAATGCAGCATCTTTCACGTGGAATTATTGAGGAGACAATCCGCAGTCCCGGATTTGCTTTGGGACTAAAAGTAATTTAAACTAGAGAGCCTAGTACAGCCAAGTTGACAACTAAGCAAAATCGATACGACAAAGTAAGCTATCGATGTTATTTTATCAATATCGCTAGTTCGCGCGCTTTTGCTTAATCTATACTTAATATTATAAATGCGAAACTGCATGTGTTTGTTTGTTACGCTTTCACGCATAAACCAATAAACCAAATTTAAAAATTCTTTCACCAATAGAAAGCTACATTATATGCGAGTAATATAGGCTATATATAATGGTAAGCTTTGGCGTTATGAAATTATTAATATTAATAAATTGTATTTGTTATACGTTTTCTGTGGCTAACAAAAGCAAGTTATTGCTAATGTCAGAAAATAAATCGTTGCCATGGATGTTGATTTTTTTGATCTATCCATATAAATAAAAATGAATCTCCGAAATGTTTATTCCGAACGACTACACCAATTTGGATAATTCTTTTTTTTTACTACTGGTGAGCTTTGGCATTATGAAATTTAGGTGGCAATCGATAATGGTATCCATGTAATAGGATTTTGCATCTCGAATTTTTACACTGTGTTTAGAACACAATACAGCTTTTAACTTAAGATTGATCCTATCTAAGAGTTCCCAAATAATAGTACAAACAAACAAATAATAATAACAGTCAATTTTTCAGAATTTTGCAGCATTTGCTAGGCAACTCAAAAATTAGGCTTCACTCGGTAAACGATGAATCTGCAGCTTGTTATTTAATTTATCGTTACATTCTGAACACAAAACTGGTTTAAATTAAATCTGTTTGCGCAAATTTAAACTACAATCCGAACATGAAAATGGTTTTTCTTTGATTTTGGCAGCACATACATAGTCTGCAACTAGAATTTTATAACTGCACTTCGAATGAGAGAATTTTTTTACTTCTTCGAAATGTGTCAGCGGATGAATGTGAAACTGGAATTTTACATTTTGAATACAAAACTGGTTTTAGTTAAATCTGTATGCGACGAATTAAAATTATTCTGGCAGGACATAGATAGTCTGCAACTAGAATTTTATAACTGCACTTTGAATAAGAGAATGTTTTTCTTCGAAATATGTCAACAGATGAATCCAAATAACTAGAATTTTACATTCTGTACCCAAAACTGGTTTAAGTTAAGTCTGTATGTGGCGAATCAAAACTACACCCAGAACATGAAAATGGGTTTTTTTGATTCTGGCAGCACATACATTGTCTGCAACTAGAATTTTATAAATGCACTTCGAATGAGAGAATGTTATCCTTGGAAATGTGTCAGCGGATGAATTCGCAACTGGAATTTTACATTCTGACGCAAAACTGGTTTAAAATTAAGAGTGAATCTGTTTGCGAGTCCCCAACTTTAATTTGTATTACTCTCATAATATGTGCATGGTTTTCCTACGAATAAAAAATTTTTAAGAATGGTTTGAAACCATATTTTTAACTCCACTCGAAATATTACAAATGGTTTGAAAAAATATTTTTAACTCCACTCGAAATATTACAAAGGTTTTTTTCAAAATGCGTCAGCAGATTAATCCGCTACTGGAATTTTCACAGATCGTTTGAAACATGAAACTGGTTTTAACCTAAGAGTGAATCTTCACGCTAGTCCTCAGCTTTAAACGATACTACACCCAAAACAAAAAAATGGTTTTCCTGCTATTTTTTTACTTGGTTTGATGATCTACCGGAACACATGATGATCCATGAAACTTTTTTTAAATTGTCGAAGCAGAGCCCATGGACCTCTCTAAATCATTCTCATGAATATAAGTCATAGACATTCCAAGCGCAAAACAAAATTCTGGGAATTCTTGCAATTCACTACCGACAGTGTCGACAGTCGCTAGAGTGATCAATTATACATTATTATAAATTCATTTAAAGAAAGGGGATCCCCCGGTTTTGTCCGAATAAGTAATGAAAAATTCCATACCCATTTCAATCCGTCTGAATTGTAGGTGCGACAAAAATATACCTAAGTTTCCTACAAGATATTAACTTTATTTTTTGTGAAATTTTGCCGCCCCCCTAAAAGTGCCGCCAGGGGCGGGCCGCCCCCCCTGCCCCCCCCCACGCTACGCCACTGGTGGCACGCGAGCTGTTTGAAAACTGAATAAGCCGGGAATTACTGTTTGGAATGCGGGAGAGGGGGAGAGGGTGGTGGATGGAGGGGGGAGGGGATGGGAGGGAGGGATAATTGATACGTGCAAGCACTACAGTAATTTCCCCATAATCCCATGCGAGCGAAGCCGCGGGTAAAAGCTAGTATACCGATAATTTTGTTACGTTAAAATACTATAAATACTACGCAACAGGTATAATGAATGTATTTTCATGTCTTAACCGGTTCAATGACACACTGGCCTCCCGGCACACATATGTAATTAATGTGCAGTCGGTTTAGGTAAAATAGGCTATTTACCTATACAAAAAATAACAAAGTTTCTCCAAAAGAGTATTCAGAGAGGATGTACTGCTGAATAACAAAAGTGTAAAACTTATATTTATTCAAATGCATCAAGGATAAAATTACTTGTCTATAACTACTTTATATATCAGCATACAAATACAACAATTCGACACTGTAAATGAATTCGTTTGACAGCCATACCAACTTATTTTTAAATGTATTTTTGAAGTCTGTGTGAAATTGAAAAATAATGCACCAAAAAGTATAATTTTATAATATAGAATTATAATTTTAATTATCATTTTAGATCACTTTTGCACCACAAAACTGAAAATCTCTAACAAATCAAAATCTCTAATGTTGAGATTTATAACTTGGTCATCTAGAAATTTTAACAATATTAAGTGCATTAAACTATTATATATTGATTTTGTTAGAAGTCAACTTGAATACGATTCTCCCATCTGGAACCCGCATAAAATATTCATGTTTGCTTTCTAAGTTTTAAAATGGTTGGTCCAGAATTTTGTTGAATATAACACTCTTTTAAATTTGAATTGATTGTAACTTGATATTCATATATAAAAATTCTCTATAATTTTTATTATGTATTCATTAGGAAAAGCATATAAATACGAAGTTAATAATGGAATAAATATATAATATAATGTTTTACTGACCTAATCTTTCTTTTCTTTCGCAGGTCTGGTTCCAAAACAAGCGTTCGAAAGAGCGCCGCCTCAAGCAGCTGACCTCCATGGGGCGCGGGCCTTTCTTCGGGTCCTCGCGCAAGATGCGCGGCTTCCCCATGAACCTGTCTCCTGGCGGGCTGGACGAGGCTGCAGCCGCCGCCGCCGCAGCCGGGTTCCCGTACTTCGCCACCGCGGACGGCAAGTTCGAGTTCGGGTACGGAGGGCCCCCGTTCCACGCGCACGACGGACCTTTCTTCCCGCACCACGGACCTGGACCGATGCCCTTCGGACAGCAAGGTAATTTTAAAGATTATTTTGTTGCTTATCCAAAGATCCTTGGTGAATATGCTTAGGCGCGCCTCATCCTTAAATTGTTTAAAAAAATCTGGTAAACTTTCAGAATCACTGGCCAAACTCAATACAAAAGTCGGTTCTTAGTTTGGATTTAATTAAATAAGATGAACACGCCAAAGAACTTATTTTAGCATGTTTAAAAAATATATAATTTTGCTTTGGTTGACGCCCAGCTCTGCATATTTCCAAGGTCTATTCTTTATAAAACTAGCTTTAAGTCTCTTTCATCAAAACTAGCTTAAGTCACCTTCTGGTATTCAAATTTGGTCATTTCTTATGAAATTTCTAACACAACCTCAACAAAGCATCTATTTTTGTTTTAAGGCAATCTGAATGGCCTCTCCTTTTTATTCTTTGTACTTCTCTGTTAGTGCAGAGCTTTATGCAGTTATTAGTCCCCTTTCTGTGATTTTGCTCAATCTCTTATTCTTCAATAGTTTTCTATTATATATAATTTTATTCTAACCTGCTCTGCAAAAACCTCTCTATTTTTTTAAATTTGTTGCTTCTTACGATGATAGCAAATGATTTTGTTCATATTTTTGCAGATCTTTTTCTGCTTCATATCCCTCTGGCATCCAGCTTTGGATATGGCCTTCCACAAATATCTCCGGACTATTGCCAGCTATCACCCATTAACTTATTAAACTCAACAATTTAATTACAGTCAATCCTTTTTTCTCTAGTGATCAGAGGAATCTGATGGCGAATGTCTTCTTTTGTTTTTTTTTTTATATCACCTTTTTCAGTAATTTATTTGGATTTGGACAATCCTCCCTTAAATGCCTCTAAATTTGCCGATTATTGGGGGTTCTTTCTGATCTAACAACCTATCGTAAAGTTTCTTTACTTAACCTCATGTAACCTATCTTTAAAATTGCAATTTTGTTCAAACCTGATTTAATGTTTCATTATTTTCAATTAATAGTTTAACTGGCCAGCTAATAGGGCATTTTAAAGTGTGTTGGTATTCATTACAAGGCATTCTACATTATATTACCCTCCTTATGTAAGGTACCTATTTTATAGCCGCCTTTAATACTCCGAAGGAGAATTTTCCTTGCAAAATCGATCCTGCTTTAGTCCAATCTTTAGTTTACACCTTTAGCACAAACATAATTAAACGATTTTCTAACCGACAAAACTGTCATAAAATAAGCTAATTGTTAGGTTAAGTCATTGACATTGCACTCGTGCAGCTTCGTCAGTGACTTTATAGGAAGTAATAAATTGCATACTGTTACTATGAAACTAATATTTTTATTATACCTTATTTTTTATGTTAGAAACTTCCAAAATCATCAGTTCTTTTGCATGTCAGTGGTTTTCTACAAAACATTTTTGAAATAAATCTCCAACTCCGAGAACAGCAAAACTTTAACCAAATTCTGTGAAAGTTTGCAGTGAGTTAATAAATGATAAACGTATTGTTAATTCAACGTTGCTCCAAGCAAAATGTCATTCCCTTGACGTTCTGCCAATCAGGCACGCATTCACCTTTATGCACCACTCACTAATAATTTATAATTATTACCATTATTCAAGTTGGATTTGAAACCTTCTGCAACTCAATGTGTGCATCGTGCATTTTCTCACATAGGAACGAAATGCAATAGCGCAGTATAAGTTATGACTCTTACGCAATATGTCAAGATATGTGCAGTAACGTCAATAATAGTATATTTTGTTCAAAATGGTGTTCATCTGTCACAGTGATTTTGGTTCCGTGTGCAGTAACTTTACTATAGTCAAACAGATACCAAGTGCACTCCCAAAATTTCAAACGAGGAAGAACGTTTTTCTGTTTGAATATAATAGTATATTTTGTTCAAAATGGTGATCAACTATCACGTTGATTTTAGTTCCGCAATCACCAAATCAAAACCAAATTCAAAGTTATTGCTATTCTGAGAGTTTTGACAGATAAAGACGTTAGATTTGATCGTAAATTGTAATGAAACCACTGAATAAAGCAGAAGAATCGATGAAATTTGAGTCCCGAATTGTACCCCTTGCTGGACAGTTTTGTTTGTTCCAGGTATGGATGGCCACGGCGGAGGCATGGGCCCCATGGGACCCTTCGAGCCCGGTCTAGACGGGGGCTTCCTGGGCCAAGGAGGTCCGCAGCCCGACCACCACCACCTGCTCGGGGGCCCGCTGGGCGGGCGGGGGGGCCCGTCTCCTGACTTCCTGCCCCAGCAGCAGCAGGGCGGCTTCCAAGAGGGCCCCCCGGGCATGCACGGCAACGAGGGCCTGGTCTGGTAGCTGAAGGCCGAGCCGCGGGATTGCATCGAGTGATGATGCCCCTGCGGCTGCGGGGCCTCGCCCGAACAGGACCCGACAGGGCCCCGCAACTACTATAGTGCAAGAACAACTTGCTTGGATCACTGAAACCCACCGGAAAGGACAGGCGACACTATAAAACAAGGTGTTCATAAAAAACTTTAGATCGACATTTATCGTCAAAGATGAAACTAAACATATACAACATACATAGATTGGTGCATTATTTGCCATCTGGTGCCGAAATCAACTGTATCAAAGGAACATCGAAAATTAATAGAGATCAAAAGGTGCAATTTACTAAAGACGTTCACCAATGATCTAATGTGATTGAAAGAGGATAAAAATTCACTAAAGATTCGACTTAATTGCATTGGAATCTGCCTTATCAAAATATCTATGACCCAATTTCTATCTGCATTTATACAAAGAAGATTTTGCACACTTGACCTTAAAAACAAGAGTAAGGTCACCATCAAAATCTTATTTCGAAAAAGCCCAATAAAAGAGTTGAAGACTCTTCTTCAATATAAAAACAACTACAACATCATCAATCCTGTACTTGTAAAATATTCACAATGGCTGTGGACAGAAGCGAATGCAACAATTTTGAAATAAAAGAAAGCCTTCAAGCCTGCACACAGCTTATCTCAAACAGAATTACACATCAAAATTCAAATTATCAAGACGACTGTAAACGATCGTGTCAAATTTTTGACTCCCCAACACCAACTGTCAAAAACATGATTACCAAAACGAATATATTGCCCACATCTTAATTCGCAAATGTTACAATGACATTTCCCTGCGGTTTGAAATGTCCAGTTTGTATTATTTATGAAAAGGCCTTCGAGTATTAACTTCATTCTGATATAGTCGAATATATTGGTGTTTCAACAACCAAATAATAATATGCGAATATTATCACACTGGCAAGAATGATTTGATTAATCAAAACAACTAAGTGGCATAAGAAATTAACACAGAAAGAATATATCAGTGTTAACATCTCAAAAAACTATCTCTAAAATAAGTGTAAAAAGTTTTATTTAAATATTCGTATTGTGATTGTAAAAATATATATTAAAAGAGTTGCTGCTTGTTTTCTCTATGTTTTTCGTTTTGCTTCAAAGGGAATTTAATTTCGAATTTCAAAAACACTGCGGTCATCTCGAGTGATATTTGCCATAATGATATTGATTTTAATGTGCGATTTGACATTGTTTTTGAATATTTTCGACAAAAATTGCTTATTAACATTATTAATTTGTGATTATTTAATAATAGGATTAATTGCTATATGTTTTTATGGTTTATCTGAACTCTTTTGTGTGTGTTAAAAAACTTTTTTTTGGGAAGATTTTTTTAAAAAAGTGATTCGAAATTCGAATGTTTTCTCACGCTTTGGCGCTTTTTTTGGACTTTGATTTTTATTATCAATTTTTATGGTGCAATTTTTTTTTCTTCACATTTTCGAAAGCGATTTTGTTTTATATAGGTACTAATTTTTATCTTCAGTGTGAATAACTTAGGTTATGTTGTTACGATACCATGTAAAAAAGTACATTTTATGGTTTGAATTAAACCATTTATTTAAATTTGTGTAAAAAATTGTTAATAAGTGGTAGTTTTATTGTGTTATAACTTTTTGTTTTCGTAAAACCTGGGACATTACAAAAAAAATTAATTTAAAAACATACTTTTCAAAACAAAACAGTATCAACCCTCTTTGTTTGCATTTTAAACTTCACGTTTCATTGAAACTATGAGTGGATTGTTTGACAGAATTTTAACGATTCATCAAATTTCAAAGTCAATTTTCAAGTTATGTGAAAGTCCTATTCAAGTTCTGTTATTGTGGGAATATATCAGAATGGGCCAGTTTTTAATTATTTTTTTTTATATGATTGCTGCACAAGAGTCCCAACTGCTTCCATCTGGAGCCAATGAGACTATGACATCCTCCATTGAGGTATGTTGGTGAAGACCTAGTCCATTCCAAGCCACTTCAATTCTGACAGGTGTCAATCTTCCACTCTTCCCTTCACAGTTGCTTCACAAAACTGAATCAATAACAGAACTTGAATAGAACTTTTACAGAACTTGAAAATTTGTTGAATTGTTAAAATTCTGTGAAAAGGCCCTTCCTATAATTTTCTTCGGTTTATTCATTGTTTAGTTGTAAGATGTTATTTATGCTAAAACAAACCTGTAATATATTATAAAAATGTGAGATCTTTTCAAACATGAGATCTGTCCTATTAGAAATAAAGTATAAAGAAATATATTTAATTGATTAAATTTAAAAAAAAAAACATAAGTGTTTTACGTATTATTTGATTCATTGTCTTTTTATTGTTCTCATTGCAAAGATTATTAAAACAAATTAAATCAAAATTTACGTTGGTCATTCCATGAACTCTAACTGTAAATCAAATATCTAATTGTACAAAATAACAAACTATTGAACAGTAAGCTCTGACATACTAAAAATTGCATCCCTTAAAAAAATAAGACAACACGCCATATTTTTGTTTCATGATGTGAAAAACTGATTTCATCTCAGTTGGTCTGCCAATAGTTGGCCTCCTGGCGTACTTATATATGCAGTCGGCTTAGAGAAAATACGGTACAAGTATATACGGCATAAGTGTCCTACAGCTGAATAACGAAATTATAAAACATATTTTCTTTAAATACATCTTGAAAAAAACTACTTGTCTATATACTGTATATATCAGCGTAAAAATACAAATAAAGCCTCGATGACATTGAGCGAGTTTACAAACTACTATCTGGGAAATTCACTATCTGTTAGTAAAATTGCTCAGCGTTATCATATTACTTGCTAACTAGCAGATCGTGGACAAACTACGAAAAAAGTTAAAGCTTGTTGAAAAAAGTTGAGCTCGCTACTCGCTCAAGATGGCTGCCTATCAACAGCTGATTTCGTAACTGTCAGAATTAGTTCGCGTGGTTCTCGCAACTGACTAGCTCAAGTTTTTTACAAAATGTCGACCGAATTGATTTGCGCGAGAGTCGTTATTTTAGCTGCTACTGTCGCTACTGAGCGAGTAGTGGTGTCATCACGACAATCTCACTCGCCGATTCATCCGCTTTTAAACTTACCGGCTAATAGCTTGTAAACTCGCTCTATGTAATCGAGGCATAAGACACTGTTAATAAATTCGTTTGATATCCATAACAACTCATCAAATACTTTTGAAGTCGATTTTAGGTATAAAATTGGCAAAAAAATATAATTTTACAATATTTATAATTACGGAGAGCCAACCGTCGAGGGTCAACTATCGGGGATCAATTGTCGGGTAACCGAAAATACATTATTACATATTTTCAAATTTGATTTACTGATATAATGTAGCTAAAAATGTTATTTATATAAAACCGATTTAAGAGTGACTAATTTGCATTTGCTAAGACTTTTTATATTCAATTTATAATAATTGCGATCACTCAAAACAAGTAGATTTTTCTAACATTGAATATAGTAAATATTTTCTTTCATAATTTATTTATTGGCTACGTTTAATATTAAAAAAATTGCATTAATAAAATAGATTTGTTGAGAACTTAAATGGATTGTGTTGATAATTGGATATTTATTATTAGATTGGTATTATATTATGTTCATAATTATTATTGTACATGAATTAATATGAAATATTAAAAAATCATATTTCCATATATTATATAATGTTGTTTTCATCAAATAATCCTTCCCAATAATCAGCAAAAAATGTGTGGCAGAGAGGTGAACTCTTTGTCTTCGAATACAGAGGTCACGGGTTCACAATTCACAACCCGGTGGCAATAAATATTAAAATTTTCACGTTGGTTAAACAGAAATGACTGGTTCGAAAGGTTGCGGGTTTAAAGACCGGCTTGCATAAAATAATATTTGCAGCACGTTTCTGGTAGTGGTTTGCTACGTTTGGTGACTTAGCAGAGGTGCCCGGTTTCATGGGGGTGAGGTTTGTCCGGATGTTGGCGGCGGATGTGTCTGCCTACCATATGGCAGGCCAAACCAGAGAGATTGGTATTGGTTGGGGGAGATTCTTTGAACTCTCCAACCCGACTCTCTCGACCCATTGCCCTGTACCGCAGTGAGAGGGATAGATTTATGTCCCTATCACTCCTCGACACACTGAACCCCAGATTCCTGTCCACCCCACATACATTTTCTTTTCCAAAAGTTCATCTCTTTTCTTTTCTAAAAAGACCCTCAACAAAGCAACCCCAAAGATGACATAGGCCCTGAGGGGAATTATTTTCCTCAGGGCCTCCTGTGTGGAGTGAATGTAAAAAAAGGGCAATTCGCGGTAAAAGCGAAACCTTCCGAAAACTAAAGTAGACAAAAATGGGGAGGCTACGAATCGTCCCACAAAGAGGAGACCGATTATACTATCCAATTCTCTCGCAGGCTAAATCCTATAGATTTATGTGTTTATCTCTTTTTAGTGTCACTATTTTTAGTTTTATCGAGTTTCAAATCACAAGGGTGCTAAAGAAGTTTCACTTCGAAAAAAGTAGACAATTAATTGCCCTGATGAAAGACCTCAAAATTCTCCTCACTTCCTTTATAGCATCATGCCATAATTGGGGGTGCCAAAGAACCACTGGCTTCAGGCAGTTGACATTCTCGAACCTACTGTATTCACATAAAAAAATTAAGTTAAATTGGCTGATGGTTGGATTCTGCGACGGAAAAGGTAAAAAAAAATCAATACACATTTTTTTTTCGTGGATTTATTAGGTGTTTCTTAGCATCTCTGTATTAGGAGCGCAGAAGTTCATGGGTAGTCCGATTCGAGCCGCGGTCAACAGTGGTTGTGTGTACCTTACCTATTGCTTAGTGCCGTTCGCCCGTTCCCGTGCCTCATACAGATAAGAGATTATTGTTACATTTTATTTAATTCTGTTTATCGTATACTTATTTGTTTGCATTCCTACTTACGGCTAATCCGTTTTTGTTTGTACAGTCAATGAAATAGACTGCGTATTATTTTTTCAGTTTAATTTTTAAAAGTTAAGTTTTTTTTTATACAATGGAGGAAGACGAAGATAGACCTCCCGACCCAGGATCGATATTAGATTTTTCTGATTCGGAATCTACCACTAGCCAGGCTTCTATTACGCTTCCATCTCGTAAACGACGACCATCGCATAGCCTTTACATCCCATCGAAAATTAAAACTATACCGCCGATTCAACAAACCTCGACCTCTAACGACCTTAACCCCAATAGTAACACCCAGACAAGTACTTTAGCTAGCGATAATACAAAAAGTACTGACCTACTTTATCCTGCTTCCGCTTCCGGTCCTTTTATCGTAATTGTTCAGAGAACTGAACAAGGAAAACTTATTCATCCTTTAGATTTTGGAAAATTCTTATTTGACTCAAAAAATAATAACCTTGGTATTGTTAACGGTTCAATTAAACCGGAAGGGCGATATAAATTATCTATCGAGTTTAATACTGCCGCTTCCGCAAATGGATTTGTAAAAAAAATTGACTCGCTCTCAAACCATAAATATAAATCGTTCATCCCGTCATTTAACCTTACGAGAATGGGTCTTGTTCGAGGAATACCCACGGAGATCCCAGAGGCTGAAATTGTTGATGCTTTGAATAATTCTCAAGGAACCCCGAAAGTAATAAAAGCACGTCGACTGAACTACAAGGATTCTACTGATGGGAACACGATCTGGAAACCTTCCCAATCTGTTGTTGTTACATTTGAGGGACAATCCCTTCCGTCTCGTGTGTTTATTTATTATACCTCGCTTCCCGTCGAAGTTTATAAATTTCCAACTGTTCAATGCTTCAATTGCTGCCGGTTTGGACATACAAAATCCGTATGCCGCTCCCCTCCACGTTGTTACTTTTGCGGAGAAGGTCACCCATTTGATCAATGTCCAAAATCTTCCAATAATCCCATTTGCATTAACTGTTCGGGTGCACATACCGCGGTCAGTCTAGCCTGTCCGGAATTGACAAGACAGAGGAACATAAAACATAAAATGGCTACCGACAACATTTCGTACTTCCAGGCCTCAAAGTTATTCTCTCCTGCGAAAAAATCATTCGCAGAGATGACATCGTCCTCAGCTCCTTTCCAATCAACCACCTTTTTAAATTCAACGTCATCTTCTCACAGAGAAACCATTCTCAAGCCAGTCAAACCCAACCCAAAATATACTCCTTACCTTGATAAAAAACAATTGAATAATATTTTGACCAGCCCGAATGGGAATGCCAAATCTCGGACCCCCAATGGGTGTGCCATTAATAGTAATACATCCCCTCCTGCTCTCCCCGAAATATTGAATAATAATTCTTTTATACAAACTTTAATTACCCTTTTAATTTCTATCCTTACAAACAACAATACTGTACCGTCCAACGCTGCCGATTACATTAAATCTTTATTATCTTGCCTCCCCAATGACTTCGAAACTGAACAAAATTCTTCAGTGGAACAGTAGAAGCCTCTTCGCTAACAAATCTGACCTAATTCAGTTACTCGACGAACACGACGTTTCAGTGGCCGCCATTTCTGAAACGTGGTTAAAACCCTCCTTTCACTTAAGAATTCCGGGTTATTATTGTCTCAGACACGACAGACCGGATGGTAAAGGCGGCACGGCTCTGATAATCCATAATTCTATCCCGTTTAAACAAATTAATATACATACTCCCTCCGACGATATCCAGATAATAGCAGCTGTCTTATCTGATATCACAATATTATCAATATATATTCCTCCCTCTACCACTTTTATTGAAAATGAATGGGCACCAATCTTAACCCAGATTTGTTCCCCTTTTATGATCCTTGGAGATTTTAATGCACATTCCCCTTCTTGGGGTAGCAAAATAACAAATCGTTCTGGCCGCAATCTTTTAGATTTTATTGATACCCATAACCTATGTTTTTTAAATGACGGATCTCCAACCAGATTCACCCCCCCTCATCAACGGAAAAGTGCTGTTGATTTATCTCTTTGTTCATATTCGTTAGCATCTAAATGCTCTTGGGACATCCTAAACGATCCCCTCTCTAGTGATCATTTTCCAATTATAATCCGATTCCAACATCAATCTAACACTTATCCTCCACCAGTTAAAAATAATCTCAAATTTAGAATAAATGATGCGAATTGGAGCACTTTCTCTTCTGAACTAGATAACCTTATTAATTTAAAAAAAAAATCGTCCCCGGGAGACATCAGATTGCAATGTGAGACGTTTCCCTCTATGGTTATAAATGCAGCAGAAAAATCCATCCCGAAACGCAATGCGAACATTAAAATAAAACATTCTACTCCGTGGTGGGACGAGGAATGCACTCGCTCCGTCAACTCTCGTAAAAAAGCAATTTCCTCTTTTCGTAAGTGTATGTCACTAGAAAATTTTTTATCAGTTAAAAAAGCCCAGGCAGAAACCAAACGAATTTTGAAAAATAAAAAACGCGCTGGATGGCGGAAGTTCTGTGAGAACCTGTCTCCGGAAACTCCCCAATCTTCAGTTTGGTCTAGCTTAAAAAAATTCGGATCATCGTATTCTCCGCCGAGAACCAAGCATATATCAGAAGAAATTCTTATAGGATTTGCGGATAAAATAGCCCCCCCATCAGTGGCCGGATGTGAAGAAATGCCTTCTATTAAGCCATATCCATCTCACTCTAACTGGCTAGATGCTCCTTTCTCCATTGATGAGATGAAACTAGTAATAAGAACCCTTTCTGACTCTGCTCCGGGTCCCGATGGAATACTTAATAGTTTCATTAAATCATTTTCTGATATGGCGGTTGAATATTTCTTATCTCTTATTAATAATATGTTTGAAACAGGACTAATTCCGGATGATTGGAAAACTCAAAAAATCATTCCCATTTTAAAACCTGGAAAAAATCCATCTGAAATTTCGTCTTATCGGCCTATTGCTCTTTCATCATGTTTGATGAAAGTAGCGGAGCGGTTGATGAAGAACAGATTAGAGTGGTTTGTTGAAAGTCAAGATATTATCTCACCAAATCAGTATGGTTTTCGGAAAAAGAAATCTACAATGGATAATTTAAGTTTGTTCACAACTGATATCCGAGTTTCCCAATCCCTAAATTCTTATACATTGGCCACATTCCTTGACCTTTCATCAGCTTACGATGATGTTTTACTGAATGTTTTGAAAGAAAAGCTAATTAAAAAACAAATCCCCCCGAAATTAGTCCAATTTATTATTAATTTGCTCTCAGATAGGTCCATTATTATTGAGTCTTCCTCTAAATGCTTAAGGCGCAAACTATGGAGAGGTTTGCCCCAGGGTTCTGTTATTAGTCCTCTGTTGTTTAATATTTATATAAGCGACCTTGACTCAGTAATTCCTTTTTCTATCAAGCGTCTTTACTTTGCGGATGATATCCTTATATATTTGTTACATAAAAATATTATTCTTGCAGCTAAGGAAATGAATTTGGCTTTACAATATATTAAAAGCTGGTTGTCATTAAATGGGATGAATCTGGCGGCATCTAAAACAAGAGTCGTGGCTTTCACGCGCAAAAGAAAAATTCCCCAATTCTCAATTTCTTTTGATAATGTGCCTCTACAAACCGCTACTCAAATCAAATTCCTTGGTCTTCTTTTGAACCATAAACTTTCCTGGCTTCCACACATTCAGATAATTTCTACAAAGTGTGAAAAGGGACTTAATATGATGCGAGCAGTTTCCAGAGTATGGTGGGGATCTCATCCTACCACTCTTAAATTAATGTATAATTCCCTAGTTCGGAGCCACTTGGATTATGGCTCATTTCTTTTTGACCCACTCCCTAAATATCTAGATAAGAAAATGGAAAGAATTCAATCAAAAGCCCTCAGAATGATTATTGGAGCTATGAAGTCTTCTCCAATTAATGCGCTTCAGGTGGAATGTGTGGAGCCTCCATTATATTTCAGAAGGCAATTCCTTGCCAATAAATATATTTTCAAGGCTTTATCGTTATCACATCATCCTATTAAACAAAGTCTTAATAGGTTAAGTGTTAATTTGAATTCTAACAAAAGATTGAGAGAAAAACAATGTTTTCCTCTCTTAATTAAAAGTTTTCATCTCTATAATTCTCTATCATCTTCCCTCCAATATCTTCAAGAAGTTCCCAATCTTCCTATATACAATATTCCATTTAAGGCAATCACTTTTATGCCGAACACAATAACATCAGTCTTTCGGAAGAATATTTTATCTTCCCCAAATAAATTTCAAAATGTGGATGATTGCTTTAAAAGCATAGTGGCTTCGAAATTCCCTGGATTTTCCATCCTTTTCACGGATGGTTCCAAATTTGAAAATAAAAGATGTGGAGCATCTATATATAGTCCAGAATTCAACATCAATCTCACTTATAAATTACCGAAAGAAGCTTCCATATTTACAGCCGAATGTTTTGCAATTGAACAAGCGCTAAATCAAATTCAGGTTCTCAACATTCATCGAGCCTTACTATGTACTGATTCGCTAAGTGCTCTAACTAAAATTAGGTCAAATATTTTACGTTATCCGGAAGACAATATTATATGTAAAATAAAAAATCTTCTCAATTCTCTTAGTGAATCTGGGTTTGAGACGATATTGGCCTGGGTCCCTGCCCATTTGGGTATCGAGGGTAATGAGATGGCCGATTTTCTCGCCAAATCTGGTTCAGATTCCGGAACTATTCCACTAAATTTTAGAATTCCTATATCCGATGTCTTTCCGATTCTTAAATCCAATATGACTCGTGCCTGGGAAGAAAATTGGGCAGTCTCCAAAATAAGAACTGGATCTTTCTATGCGGGAATTCAAAACCATATCCCTGCTAAGCCATGGTTTCACGGTAAAAAACTTTCAAAACGATTCATTTCATGTATCTCGAGAATGAGAATTGGCCACTGTTCAATTGCATCTCACTTGTCTAGAATTAGAGTTTTAGATGATCCGTTCTGCCAGTGCGGTGTGGAAGAGGAAACCCTCGACCACGTTTTCTTTAACTGTAAAAACCATTCATCTTTCAAGAACATATACCGCCGGCTTATTAAAATCACACACCAGTCCCCCCTTAATATTTCATACCTTTTATCTCTTAACAATTCTCGTGTTCATACAACTTTATGTAAGTTTATTAACCTGAATGAATTCAATATTTAATTTGTTTTAGTGATCTAAATGAGTCCAATATTTAATTTGTTTTATTATTTTCCCATTAGATTAACCGAAATTTCTTATCCATTTTAAATATTACCGGCACAAAGCACTCTCTCCAGGGTGAATTGCCTAAAACAAAAAAAAAAAAAAAAAAGTTCATATGTTAAATGTGAGAGTAACAAGAATATAAATAAATTTCGAACTAAATTTTAAATATTGTGAAAATACTCCTCGGTTTTCTGCGCTCCGGATATCGGCTATAGAATAAAATAAACAAAGTAATTAGTTTATCATTGCCTACTTTGATTGAACTAGGAAAAATAGTTTTTAGAATTAAATTACTCTGCCAACTTCTGTTCTCTGGATCAGAGAAGGTGTTAAAACTGTATTCATTTTCAAATTGTATGTAGGTAGTCAGAAATTAGTTTTTACCATTATTGTGCTATTTACTACCTCTTCGTAGCGTTATGTGTAAGATTAAGAAAGGGACGCTCAGATGGTTTGGGCATGTAGAGCGAATGAATGAGGAAAGGAGTGTAAGGAGAATATATGACGCAAATGTGAATGGTAGACGAAGTCGGGGACGCCCGAGGAAGACATGGCACGACCAAGTGAATCAGATACTTGAGTCGGGCGATGTCAAGAGTCAGAATAATAGAAGAGCATGTGTGAGACGATGTATGAATGTGAACGAAGCAAGGAGTGTGTGCCAAGATCGAGTTGTTTGGCGGTCTGTCCTCTCTGCCTACCCCTGCGGGGAAACGGCGTGATAGTTAGTTAGTTGGTTTTGGCCTCCTGGTAGAAATAGTTTGACATGGGGAAAAAATATTAATATCTAATATCTATCTTTTAAATCTGAACTCTACTCCAAACTTCCAAATTATTTTGAAACTAGCAAATTTCAAAATAATTTGGAAGTTTGGAGTAGAGTTCAGATTTAAAAGAGATGAGATGTTGAATAGGGAGGATGCAATATACTTTTTTGACTTGTTTTTTTTTTTTTAAATTTAACACAGGAGGCCCTAAGAAAAATAATTCCACTCAGGGCCTATTTCATCTTCATGGATGCTGTGGGGAGGGTAAGGGTCTTTTATGGGAAGGAAGGAGAGGAAATTCTGGGAATGAAAAAGGTACGAGGGGTGGGTATGAATTTGAGGGTCAGTATGTCCAGGAGTGACGGACGAATGAATCCATCCTTTATTATATTTTTATGATAAATGTAGTAAAATTATTTTTTTATTGTTTTTCATTTACTCCCAAATAATTGCCCAAGTTGCCTCTAAAATCATGAAACACTAAAATCTTTAAAGGCCTAAATTTTATAATTTAAAATAAAAATAAATCAAATAGCTCACATCCGTACTAGATATTTGATACACCTTTTGATTACAAAAATAATTTTTCAGTTTGTTCGGGTATTTTGATCTCAAATCCTAATTTAAGATTTATATGAAACGGGCCGAAAAGGGCCGCGCAAACGTTCCACATGAGCTAAAGTAAAAAAAATACGAGATACTCGTATATAAATATATTTGGGGCTATTATGAACAGCAAAGTTCAGAGGACATCACAATTGGAAGATGCTGCATTTCTATCACAAAATGTACTTATATTTTTTTCTCTGGATAATCTAGTTTAATTTGCAGGTGGTCATAAGTATACCAAATTTCCATGAAAACCAATAATAAATTCGTCGAAAATCACCCCAAAATAGTTACCGAATCACTGGTCACAATTTACAGCATGTTCTAACACAATAATGGTCACATATTAGGAATAATCAACGCCTCCGAACAGTGTGATCATTGTCCCCGCGGTGACAGGTGGTCGGCCAATAAATATCCTCGCAATATAATAAACAGTATCGAATAATGTAGCAGAGCGGAAAGTGGCAGGAGAGGGGTGCCAGGCCGCTGTGTCCAGTGCGCATTGCACCCTGCGCTTTGCACCCCTCGACGAAAGACTGCCATTGTTCGCGCTGGAGGTGATGAAACGATGCAATGTTTCCTTTATTCAGAACGTTGCTAATTTGTAACACTTGTCAGATTAAGCATACTAAATTAAAAGGCGATGTGATCCAGTCTTGGGTCGATCGCGAACTACCTGCTCATTTTAACCCGCTCATATGAACTCGTTCACGAACTTAGTATAAAAAAAATTAAAAAAAAACTAGTGTGCTTTAGACCACTGGACTGAAGTAAAACTTCTACGAGAGGAAGAGAGAAAGAAAATGTGCGCACGCACTGCTCTCTCTTGCTCCTACAGTGTGATATAGACAATAGGACTGCACTGTGTCTTAGATATGCGAAACGTAACTGGCTATGAGAGAAAGAGAGAAAGAAAATGTGTGTTCGCACCTCTCTCTCTTACCCCTACAGTAATATGAAACGTATATTACGGAACGTAAATCTCTCTCTTTCTATCTTCACTAACTTATATCTCCCTCTCAACTTCCGTTCGCCTCGTTTTCGTAACGCTCTCGTCACGCATTCACCAGCTTACTCCCCAAGTCAAGCGTGCGTAAAGAAGTTTTACTATAAAAAGATTCGATCGTCAGCACCGGCGTCACGTGATGTGTGCCGATGTGGCGAGCGACCACAGATAGTTTTTGTACACCGGGCATCTCGATCGGCTGCGAGTATTCGGGTCTCGGGTTTGACGGGTACTTTCTAATAACAGCGGCCGAATGAATCCATCCCTCGCACTGCGATGCAAGGTGACTTGTCGAGAGAATCCAGCTGGAGAAAGAGTTTCTCCCGATTTGACCTTCCAAGACCTGGACAAACCTCACCTCATGAAACCTGGGCACCCCTGATATTTTCCAAAAGTAGCCAACAACTTGGGGTAACTTATGTCAGAGGTGCTTGTTATTTATTGCACGTTTCCGGGGCGGCGGTACCCTTGCCCGCCTCCCAAAATTAACTCTTACGATAAATTTTAATATTTTTTTCTAAATTCTTTTAAGTATGGATTTTTTTTAATTTTGGCATTTTTAGACCACCATACCAGGAACATGCCGGTGTTATGGTGGTCGATATAGTATACGCCAAACTTCAAGACCGGCCTGAACATGGTACGATTCATTCTTGCGCAGTTACCGACTTTACAATGAACATAAGTGAAAGAAAGATGCGTAAAACATTCGTGCGACAGAGAAAGGTGTGGGCGGGGGGAGGGGGCATGCCACGTTTTTTTAACCTTAAATTCGCCTATTTCGACGTTTTGATCAATGTTAGTCTGGTCTTAAGGTTTGGCGTGTACTATACTTAGGTGTATTTTTCGTGGCTAGCACAAACACATCTTTACATCAGTCTTAATGGACAGCATGCCAGTGGTAGATTCGGTACCAATTAACTCCTTGTATCGATGTCTGATCAATATTTAGCGTAGGCAGTAGGTTTCTAGTGTAATCGAAAAGTATAATTGATAGTCATAGCCAGCGATTTATTTATAAATAGGGTTGATACAATAGGAAAGAAATTAGAAATATTGTAATAGTACTATTCAGTTCATTAGAATCAACTTATTGAAGCCCATAAACCTCTAATGTACTGTAATACTTAATCATTGAAGAAGATAACACCAACTTATCCAAACAAAAATATGAAACAGAAAATAACAAGGTAAAGGTCACAACTAGGATTAGATCAGAAACTAGATCCTTTAGGCTTACCGGTCTCTACCAATCTCACTATTAGAAAGTATAAAAATATTCCTAGACACAGTTTCATTCATATTCCCATTTTTTAATTACCAACATTACCTTTTCCCAAAATAAGCAGCCAAAAATATGGGAAATATAAAAATTTATTGATTTCCTTATTGGGTACCGATATTTCCAAGTACCTCGGTCATGATTTTTTTAATAAAGATTATAAATCGATTGATTTTTTTTCATTTGCTCCACACAGGAGGAGCCGAGGAAAATAATGTCCCTCAAGGCCTATGGCATCTTTGGGGATGCAGTGTGAGGGGCCTTTTTAAGAAAGAAAAAAGTTCTGGAAAGGAAAACGGTTTGAGGAGTGGGTAGGAATCTAGGGTTAGCATCTCCCTCCCACTGTGATGCAAGTTCCGAGAGAATCCTGCTGGAGAGGTCAAAAGATCTCCCTCAACCAGTCTTTTCCGACCCGCCATGCAGTTGGTGGGCAAAATTTGGGAGGTGGTATAGGTACCGCCGCCCCGGAATCCATTTATTGGATGACCAACACCTTTGTCATAGGTCACCCGGGTGGTTCGCTGCGTTTGGTAACTTAGCAGGGGCGTCCGGATTCATGGGGCGAGGTTTGTCTAGGACTTGGCGTCGGATGCGTCTGCCCACCTGCTGCGTGGCTCGATCGATAGAGACTGGTTGAGGGCTTTTGACCTTTCCAGCCGGACTCTCTCGACCCATCGCCTTGCACCGCAGTTTGAGGGATGGATTGATAAATCCGCCACTCCCGGATGCACTGACCACCAGATTCCTACCCACCCCTGATACCCTTTTCCTTCCCAGAACTTCATATCCCCTTCCCTGTCTTAAAAAGACCCTCTACACAGCATCCCTTTAGATAACATAGGCCCTGAGGGAAATTATTTTCCTCAGGGCCTCCTGTGTAGGTAATGTAAAAGACCCATCCCCCGCAAAGATCCGGACAAATCTCACCCCATGAACCCAGGCACCACTGCTAAGTCACCAAACTTAGCAAACCACACCACTTGGGGTGACCTATGGCACAGGTGTTGGAAATCCAATAAATGGCTTCCGGGGCGGAGATACCCATATTGAAATACGGATAGATAGCACAATTTTGTTGCTTTAGGTTGATACATGTACTCGTAAGAAACCCTCTCGAAATCGAAAAAGAAACACGTATAAATGCATTGCATTTAAAATCAGTGTGATAAAATGCGTTATCACTAGAGGGTTAACTCCGATTATTCTCACCAAAGGCAATAAACATTATTTCCGCACCAAGAACCAAATAAACATCTAGAAAAGAACAAGTGCAATACTTTTTTACGACTGGCAACCCTAAATTAATAATGATAGGCAACTTCTACCAATTCAAAAGTACCCTTTACACGTAGAGTTCGGAGCGGGACGTGCCCCGCGCCACTTCAGGCCGCCGCGCAGAAAAGTAAAGACCGAAAGTAAGATAACGGTTTATAGCGCAGTTCATTGTGAGACTTTTCTGCGCGGCGGCCTGAAGTGGCGCGGGGCACGTCCCGCTCCGAACTCTACGTGTAAAGGGTACTAAAGGATCACCCTCGCACGCTTTATGATGTATGATTTTTATTTTTCGATTCAGTGTTGCAAGTGTAAAATTGGCCTTCTTTTGTTGCGCCCACTCAAAAATGGCGGCATACAATTACCACTATTAATAATGCGGCCAATAATAGTTTCCACTAATAAATTATGGAAATGTTGACTCTGCCCCCGTTTCCTGGTGTTTCTGTTGGATTCGAGGGGTTCGGGACTATGTTAGTTGGTTTTAGAGGGTATGAAATGTGAACCAAAGAATGCGGAGCGGTATGTCAAAGGGAAACCGTTCTGAATATAATTGTGACATTTGCGGTTCGCGCGGGAAAACAAAGCGAAAAGAGCGGGATTGTTCGCTGTTCGATTGTTGCCAGTTTGAATAATGAATGAGGATTTTTGGAACAGATTTGGGCAGGTAGGTACTGTAGGAGGGTACGTATTTATTGATTGTGAATTTTACAAGGGTGCGTTGAAAATGAATTGAGGATTTCAAATGCCAACTTACCTACTATCGTATCAAATTAGGTACAACTAATAGTCACTTTGGTTGGACGGCGTGCAGTCTCATGTATATTGCTTAGCTCCATGCCAATTAAGAATAAGGTCTACCCAACACCTCCTTGAAAAGTTATTAAAAGCTATGAAAAAAATATTTTTAAATTAGCCGATAACTCTAACCTAACATAACCTATTTAACCAATTTTTTATTTTATTTTTTTTATCACTCTAAATGGCTTATCTGAGATGGTTCTGAGTTGGTTTCATTCCGAGTTGTCCGGTCACCATATCGCTTTATAGATACAGCGTAATACAGGATAATCCTGTATTACGTTAATATAGCGTAATACAGGATACAGCGTAATATAGGATAATTCATAGTAAATGCACTAAAGCATCGATTGATTATTGCTCACTTCTTGTTGAGAAGAATCGTTCTTATGGCCTTGAGGGACACTGGTGATATTCACTGCACAATCACACATACAAAGAGATTCGAAATTATACATATCGAGGGAGTACCAGAGACTCTAGCATGGTGAAATATATATCGACATCCCTAGCACAGTTTCACTGTTGATAGCCGAACCGATATTGCTGTGGAATAAATTAGAAATCGATATTACGCTGGCAAAACGCCAGTCAAATACGTAAAAATATGAATAATTTTGCAATGTTGAATTGAAATATAAACCTAAATATGCATTGGCAGTCCGCATTTAATTGTTAACACTATACGGGAGTTAATTAGTTAATCATTTCTTTAGTCATATTTCAGCCACTTAAGTTTATCGAAATTCGAACGGAGTAATTTGGTCGCGTCTTAGTTGAATTATAAAGTCTATGGATCGCATATATGACTTCTTTCAATACAAACATCTTCGTTAGTTCAATACGTTCATTAAATAAGCCAGTAATGTTGATTAACGAACGACATAATTCAAATAAATGCATATATTGACAGCTAACCGAAACTTATTTGATACTATGGAATCCGGGCTAAAATTTGTCAATGGTCGGTTGGAATTTCTCTTACCAATTGTTGACTGTGATCGCAACTTTTGCTAACTGACCATAGATGACGGATTTGGGCAACATCGTATTGATATAGGGTTTATTTCTTTATTTATTTATTTTATTTGTTTATTTATTTATTTTATTTGTTTATTTATTTATTTTATTTGTTTATTTTATTTGTTTATTTATTTATTTTATTTGTTTATTTATTTATTTTATTTGTTTATTTATTTATTTTATTTGTTTATTTATTTATATACATACATATTTCAAAACGAAACAATACAAAATGGTGCTTTGTCTATCCATCTGGGAAGGATTTCCGTTTCAGGACAGGCAAATTGCATATTTAGTTCATAATATTCTTAACATATGAAAGGTTCCATTAAAGATAACACAAGAAATGAGATTATGTCCAAATAACTATTGAGAACGTTAATAATTGCATTCTGAGCGTAGGAATAGTTTCTTTATGTCCTTGAAAGAGTCGGAAAGATGCGATTTTTCTAAGTTTGATTTGGAGAAAATTAATAATTGCATTCAGAAAAATGAATGGTTTCTTATGAGAAATCGCAAGGTTGAGACTCTTTCTAGGTCATTTCGGAGAAGATTTACAATTTTTTAATTGAAGATATAGTATTTAAAAAATCTAGTTTTTAACTATAATGTTTGAACATTTACTAAGTATTAGAAATTACAAATTTATAAACTTATAAATGAAAGTGAATTCCCAATGTATTTATATCTATTTAATTGATATAAAGTACTACAATTTTTTTTTTTATAATTTCAATCATATCGGTTATATCGATCGACCATGCTAGGTACCCAGGTGGTCACTGCCCAGATTTTTTAACAGAGTCGATATCAAATTTCACCGAGAGATCAATATGTTGTTCATTGCACAGGCATCATTAAAATACTGATTGCACCATATTTTTTTGTTGTAAATGTTACACTCATAGAAATATTAGCCATGCACTGTCTGATAGGGATAGATAATTAGAATACAAAGGAATGCGGGAACATAAGTTAAAGGTAAATGCATATAGTAGCGTCAACACGGCGTAATAACTCAAAAATGAATCACGATAATATTTTTTTTTTTTTTTTTTGTTTTAGGCAATTCACCCTGGAGAGAGTGCTTTGTGCCGGTAATATTTAAAATGGATAAGAAATTTCGGTTAATCTAATGGGAAAATAATAAAACAAATTAAATATTGGACTCATTTAGATCACTAAAACAAATTAAATATTGAATTCATTCAGGTTAATAAACTTACATAAAGCTGTATGAACACGAGAATTGTTAAGAGATAAAAGGTATGAAATGTTAAGGGGGGACTGGTGTGTGATTTTAATAAGCCGGCGGTATATGTTCTTGAAAGATGAATGGTTTTTACAGTTAAAGAAAACGTGGTCGAGGGTTTCCTCTTCCACACCACACTGGCAGAACGGATCATCTAAAACTCTAATTCTAGACAAGTGAGATGCAATTGAACAGTGGCCAATTCTCATTCTCGAGATACATGAAATGAATCGTTTTGAAAGTTTTTTACCGTGAAACCATGGCTTAGCAGGGATATGGTTTTGAATTCCCGCATAGAAAGATCCAGTTCTTATTTTGGAGACTGCCCAATTTTCTTCCCAGGCACGAGTCATATTGGATTTAAGAATCGGAAAGACATCGGATATAGGAATTCTAAAATTTAGTGGAATAGTTCCGGAATCTGAACCAGATTTGGCGAGAAAATCGGCCATCTCATTACCCTCGATACCCAAATGGGCAGGGACCCAGGCCAATATCGTCTCAAACCCAGATTCACTAAGAGAATTGAGAAGATTTTTTATTTTACATATAATATTGTCTTCCGGATAACGTAAAATATTTGACCTAATTTTAGTTAGAGCACTTAGCGAATCAGTACATAGTAAGGCTCGATGAATGTTGAGAACCTGAATTTGATTTAGCGCTTGTTCAATTGCAAAACATTCGGCTGTAAATATGGAAGCTTCTTTCGGTAATTTATAAGTGAGATTGATGTTGAATTCTGGACTATATATAGATGCTCCACATCTTTTATTTTCAAATTTGGAACCATCCGTGAAAAGGATGGAAAATCCAGGGAATTTCGAAGCCACTATGCTTTTAAAGCAATCATCCACATTTTGAAATTTATTTGGGGAAGATAAAATATTCTTCCGAAAGACTGATGTTATTGTGTTCGGCATAAAAGTGATTGCCTTAAATGGAATATTGTATATAGGAAGATTGGGAACTTCTTGAAGATATTGGAGGGAAGATGATAGAGAATTATAGAGATGAAAACTTTTAATTAAGAGAGGAAAACATTGTTTTTCTCTCAATCTTTTGTTAGAATTCAAATTAACACTTAACCTATTAAGACTTTGTTTAATAGGATGATGTGATAACGATAAAGCCTTGAAAATATATTTATTGGCAAGGAATTGCCTTCTAAAATATAATGGAGGCTCCACACATTCCACCTGAAGCGCATTAATTGGAGAAGACTTCATAGCTCCAATAATCATTCTGAGGGCTTTTGATTGAATTCTTTCCATTTTCTTATCTAGATATTTAGGGAGTGGGTCAAAAAGAAATGAGCCATAATCCAAGTGGCTCCGAACTAGGGAATTATACATTAATTTAAGAGTGGTAGGATGAGATCCCCACCATACTCTGGAAACTGCTCGCATCATATTAAGTCCCTTTTCACACTTTGTAGAAATTATCTGAATGTGTGGAAGCCAGGAAAGTTTATGGTTCAAAAGAAGACCAAGGAATTTGATTTGAGTAGCGGTTTGTAGAGGCACATTATCAAAAGAAATTGAGAATTGGGGAATTTTTCTTTTGCGCGTGAAAGCCACGGCCCTTGTTTTAGATGCCGCCAGATTCATCCCATTTAATGACAACCAGCTTTTAATATATTGTAAAGCCAAATTCATTTCCTTAGCTGCAAGAATAATATTTTTATGTAACAAATATATAAGGATATCATCCGCAAAGTAAAGACGCTTGATAGAAAAAGGAATTACTGAGTCTAGGTCGCTTATATAAATATTAAACAACAGAGGACTAATAACAGAACCCTGGGGCAAACCTCTCCATAGTTTGCGCCTTAAGCATTTAGAGGAAGACTCAATAATAATGGACCTATCTGAGAGCAAATTAATAATAAATTGGACTAATTTCGGGGGGATTTGTTTTTTAATTAGCTTTTCTTTCAAAACATTCAGTAAAACATCATCGTAAGCTGATGAAAGGTCAAGGAATGTGGCCAATGTATAAGAATTTAGGGATTGGGAAACTCGGATATCAGTTGTGAACAAACTTAAATTATCCATTGTAGATTTCTTTTTCCGAAAACCATACTGATTTGGTGAGATAATATCTTGACTTTCAACAAACCACTCTAATCTGTTCTTCATCAACCGCTCCGCTACTTTCATCAAACATGATGAAAGAGCAATAGGCCGATAAGACGAAATTTCAGATGGATTTTTTCCAGGTTTTAAAATGGGAATGATTTTTTGAGTTTTCCAATCATCCGGAATTAGTCCTGTTTCAAACATATTATTAATAAGAGATAAGAAATATTCAACCGCCATATCAGAAAATGATTTATTGAAACTATTAAGTATTCCATCGGGACCCGGAGCAGAGTCAGAAAGGGTTCTTATTACTAGTTTCATCTCATCAATGGAGAAAGGAGCATCTAGCCAGTTAGAGTGAGATGGATATGGCTTAATAGAAGGCATTTCTTCACATCCGGCCACTGATGGGGGGGCTATTTTATCCGCAAATCCTATAAGAATTTCTTCTGATATATGCTTGGTTCTCGGCGGAGAATACGATGATCCGAATTTTTTTAAGCTAGACCAAACTGAAGATTGGGGAGTTTCCGGAGACAGGTTCTCACAGAACTTCCGCCATCCAGCGCGTTTTTTATTTTTCAAAATTCGTTTGGTTTCTGCCTGGGCTTTTTTAACTGATAAAAAATTTTCTAGTGACATACACTTACGAAAAGAGGAAATTGCTTTTTTACGAGAGTTGACGGAGCGAGTGCATTCCTCGTCCCACCACGGAGTAGAGTGTTTTATTTTAATGTTCGCATTGCGTTTCGGGATGGATTTTTCTGCTGCATTTATAACCATAGAGGGAAACGTCTCACATTGCAATCTGATGTCTCCCGGGGACGATTTTTTTTTTAAAATTAATAAGGTTATCTAGTTCAGAAGAGAAAGTGCTCCAATTCGCATCATTTATTCTAAATTTGAGATTATTTTTAACTGGTGGAGGATAAGTGTTAGATTGATGTTGGAATCGGATTATAATTGGAAAATGATCACTAGAGAGGGGATCGTTTAGGATGTCCCAAGAGCATTTAGATGCTAACGAATATGAACAAAGAGATAAATCAACAGCACTTTTCCGTTGATGAGGGGGGGTGAATCTGGTTGGAGATCCGTCATTTAAAAAACATAGGTTATGGGTATCAATAAAATCTAAAAGATTGCGGCCAGAACGATTTGTTATTTTGCTACCCCAAGAAGGGGAATGTGCATTAAAATCTCCAAGGATCATAAAAGGGGAACAAATCTGGGTTAAGATTGGTGCCCATTCATTTTCAATAAAAGTGGTAGAGGGAGGAATATATATTGATAATATTGTGATATCAGATAAGACAGCTGCTATTATCTGGATATCGTCGGAGGGAGTATGTATATTAATTTGTTTAAACGGGATAGAATTATGGATTATCAGAGCCGTGCCGCCTTTACCATCCGGTCTGTCGTGTCTGAGACAATAATAACCCGGAATTCTTAAGTGAAAGGAGGGTTTTAACCACGTTTCAGAAATGGCGGCCACTGAAACGTCGTGTTCGTCGAGTAACTGAATTAGGTCAGATTTGTTAGCGAAGAGGCTTCTACTGTTCCACTGAAGAATTTTGTTCAGTTTCGAAGTCATTGGGGAGGCAAGATAATAAAGATTTAATGTAATCGGCAGCGTTGGACGGTACAGTATTGTTGTTTGTAAGGATAGAAATTAAAAGGGTAATTAAAGTTTGTATAAAAGAATTATTATTCAATATTTCGGGGAGAGCAGGAGGGGATGTATTACTATTAATGGCACACCCATTGGGGGTCCGAGATTTGGCATTCCCATTCGGGCTGGTCAAAATATTATTCAATTGTTTTTTATCAAGGTAAGGAGTATATTTTGGGATGGGTTTGACTGGTTTGAGAATGGTTTCTCTGTGAGAAGATGACGTTGAATTTAAAAAGGTGGTTGATTGGAAAGGAGCTGAGGACGATGTCATCTCTGCGAATGATTTTTTCGCAGGAGAGAATAACTTTGAGGCCTGGAAGTACGAAATGTTGTCGGTAGCCATTTTATGTTTTATGTTCCTCTGTCTTGTCAATTCCGGACAGGCTAGACTGACCGCGGTATGTGCACCCGAACAGTTAATGCAAATGGGATTATTGGAAGATTTTGGACATTGATCAAATGGGTGACCTTCTCCGCAAAAGTAACAACGTGGAGGGGAGCGGCATACGGATTTTGTATGTCCAAACCGGCAGCAATTGAAGCATTGAACAGTTGGAAATTTATAAACTTCGACGGGAAGCGAGGTATAATAAATAAACACACGAGACGGAAGGGATTGTCCCTCAAATGTAACAACAACAGATTGGGAAGGTTTCCAGATCGTGTTCCCATCAGTAGAATCCTTGTAGTTCAGTCGACGTGCTTTTATTACTTTCGGGGTTCCTTGGGAATTATTCAAAGCATCAACAATTTCAGCCTCTGGGATCTCCGTGGGTACTCCTCGAACAAGACCCATTCTCGTAAGGTTAAATGACGGGATGAACGATTTATATTTATGGTTTGAGAGCGAGTCAATTTTTTTTACAAATCCATTTGCGGAAGCGGCAGTATTAAACTCGATAGATAATTTATATCGCCCTTCCGGTTTAATTGAACCGTTAACAATACCAAGGTTATTATTTTTTGAGTCAAATAAGAATTTTCCAAAATCTAAAGGATGAATAAGTTTTCCTTGTTCAGTTCTCTGAACAATTACGATAAAAGGACCGGAAGCGGAAGCAGGATAAAGTAAGTCAGTACTTTTTGTATTATCGCTAGCTAAAGTACTTGTCTGGGTGTTACTATTGGGGTTAAGGTCGTTAGAGGTCGAGGTTTGTTGAATCGGCGGTATAGTTTTAACTTTCGATGGGATGTAAAGGCTATGCGATGGTCGTCGTTTACGAGATGGAAGCGTAATAGAAGCCTGGCTAGTGGTAGATTCCGAATCAGAAAAATCTAATATCGATCCTGGGTCGGGAGGTCTATCTTCGTCTTCCTCCATTGTATAAAAAAAAAATTAACTTTTAAAAATTAAACTGAAAAAATAATACGCAGTCTATTTCATTGACTGTACAAACAAAAACGGATTAGCCGTAAGTAGGAATGCAAACAAATAAGTATACGATAAACAGAATTAAATAAAATGTAACAATAATCTCTTATCTGTATGAGGCACGGGAACGGGCGAACGGCACTAAGCAATAGGTAAGGTACACACAACCACTGTTGACCGCGGCTCGAACCGGACTCCACGATAATATTACATTCATTCGGCGCTCACTTCAATAACCAAGAGACAAGAGGGAATAATAGCAGATAAAGTACGTTGGTATCATAGTACATTAGTAAAAAATTTCTGCGTTTTATCAATTTTAAATTAGAATCCCAGTAGAAGACTTAAAATACGATTACTTATTAAATATTCTAAAAATACATACATTAGAAGACAGACGTAAAATAAACGACATAAAATTTTTATTCAAAATACTTAACTCTAAATTCGACGGTTGTGAAATCTTGCAACTCATTAACTTACAAACACCCACAGCAACAACACGACAAAATACAATATTCTACAGCAGCACTCATAAACGTAACTACATTGCCCACTCTCTGATACAACGGCTTCACACCATGGGAAATAAATACTTGGGTGATGTTGACATTTTCAATATCAATTTGGCGAGTTTTGGGTATCATCTAAAACATTTATTTCAACACTATTACTAAACACATCTTGTAAACCTACGAAATAGCTGTATTTTTCTGTTTTTGTTTATGTGTTTGTATGACTTGTTGTACGACTTTTATCTAATGTAGTTTTATTTGTATTATTTCCTAAATTTCAAAGTATCTGTAAAATTAAAATTACACTACAAATCGTGTAAAAGCCCTAAACCCCTACAAAGCATTAAATAAATAAATATAATGGTATAATCGTAAATGTCACACTAGGTATTGGCTACACACTGTCTGATAGGGATAGGTACTTAGAATACGTAGGAATGGGATAGCATAAGTTAGAGGTAAATGCAAGAAGGCGTAGTAATCCAAAAAATAACAATATTACATTCATTCGGCGCTTACTTCAGTAACCAAGAGACAAAGAGAACAGTAGGTAAAGTCCATTAGTATCTCCATCAGTGGTATTCGATCAGTCCAAATGGCCTTCCTGAGAAGGTTCCAGGATTCAATTTCCTTTTTATGTCATTTTTATGTGTCGACCCTCGGAGGGGAGGCGTTTCATCGGTCATTTTTTTTCGATTTTCTTTCCTTAATGACCCGATTTATTGGCAAGAGCCTCTTTATACAAGGGGCCGATTCATGGATCATTTTTTCCTGATGAGATTCAGTTTTCATTGGTATAAATATTTGGCGAGTTGTTGAATCTTATCTTCAAACACGATTCAGTCGATGGATTGTGGTATTTTCATTTATTTATGTAGAGAATTAACACGACAAAATAATAAAATTAGCATAAAATATTCATGGAACACGATTTGTTTTTCAATACGTAGTAATAATAATAGTTGTTATTTTTAATTAAATGAAGACAATGTAAGCGAAACTCAATCAAAAATCTGGAAACAGAAAAATCAAAAAAAGATATTGGCACCTCTAGGATTCGAACCCGCTTTCCGGGTGAACGCGCTAACCACTGCGCCAAGTTATCGATATCCAATTCGGTCATTTTTGAGAGGTCCTGTATCTTTTTCTGATTTTTCTGTTTCCAGATTTTCGATTGAGTTAGTAAAAAGCTAGTATTGTAATAAAATAAAAAACACAGTTTACATATTATTTTTTTTTTTTACAGTTAATACCGCACAAGAGTCCCAACTGCTCCCGTCTGGAGCCAGTGAGACTATGGCATCCCCATCGGAGTATGCTGTGAGGCTGAAGGTAGTGGGGAGGGAAAGGAGATTGGGAAGAGGAAGGTGGGGAAGTGCCTGGCTATTCAGATCTGGTCACTAAACACGGATAAAGCCATTTCTAGCAACGTTTCAATTCTGAATGGTGGTCTTACACCAGGGCGATACTGATAGTATCTTCCACTCTGGAACGTGCCGCAAATATACTATATATTACTTTTAATGAATAAATTGTGAAATAACACAAATTAATCAAATAAAAATTATTTGCGCACGCCGGGTTCGAACCCACGACCTTCGGATTGTGAGTCGAGAGTCTTACCTTGGGACCACGGAGGCCGTCAATTATTACAAATTGCTCACATTTTTTTAAACTAGCGTTGCCCGGGCTTTAGATCATGTCTCCAATTTTAGATCTGAATATATTTAACCTATTCAGATCTAAAAGTAATGTAACTAAACTCACCATTCGTGATTATTTCTTTCTATCTTCCGTTAAACTCAAATTTATATTAAATTAAGTGAAAGCAAATCACTTTGTAAAACACAAATTAAACAAATATATGTCATTAAGTAGGTACCTTAACAACAGTGCTTTTTCCATTTTAATTTTTTTTAAGCAAAAAAAAATGTTTTGTATTTCTTGGGCATTAACTATGTAACAATTTCTAGACATTTTGTTTTTTGAAGAGCTCGAAATAAACAAACAAATTAAATCTAAAATGAATTTAGTGAATAAAATAATAGCGCCTTGCAAATCTCCGTTACTAACCATGTTTCCGTATAATATTGACTCCTCCCACCGCTTTCCCCCTCCCCAAAAATCATCCCTCCCACTACTCCCACCTAATTAATCTTAGGTACTTGCATTTAATTTAAGTTAGTTTTAATCCTGCTCGTGAATGATATGGTTGTATCGAAACCGGTCGCGGAAAAATTTAATTTAAGTAACAAATGTACATTTAATAAAACTCTTCAAAAAACAAACAAAAAAAAGTTTTTTTAAATGTGTAAATATACACTTTAAAGGAATTTGACAGGTAAATTGGTGTTGTCAGCCTACAAATTTTGTAATTCCATTTTTTATATTTTCTACTGACTACATCTGGAGAAGATTTTTTTTTATTAAAAAATATTGTTAGGTATTTTAAATGAGATTCGCGGTGTTACAATTTAAGCAATGTTATGGTTTTTGTCATTGTGTTTATCGTGACGTCAGAGCCTATTCAGTTATGCCAACCAAACAGAGCATTTTAATGTGATGTGCATTTTTCACTGGAGTTCCTTATTGGCTTATTGGCTACATCAGTTTTTTTTGGATCACGACATTTTAAGCTAGGATCAAAAATATGAAAATAGTCCCTGGTCAATAAAGGAGTAAATGTTCTCCCGTGAATTCACTCTCCTGTAGAATGAACAGGATCGAAGGTTGTAATGAATCATTCCTTCGGACCCCGGACTCCGGGCTAGAAATACTGGAGAAAAGGTATTGCCTAATGGGGAAGTGGGGATTGCTATTGGGAGAGATGATAGAATTTGATCTCGTATTTCTGATTGAAATGGTTTTGTTCTGAGGTGAGGGTGTCGAACCTACATATTATATTATATTACATATTATGTTTGTAATTGGTTTTGAACTGTAAATGTACATTTAAAATAAAATAAATATTATGAATTTTTAAATATATTACAAATAATATTATACTATAGGTCCCACATCTTTCACAGACGCAAAATGTATTTTTTTAATATTTCTATTTTTGAAACTGATAATTCATGGTGGAATTCCATTATAATATATTATAATAAAAACAAATATAAAACTTTTTTCCACTTTAAGTTTAATGACCGTAACCGGTTTCAGCTCGCTAGAGCCATCTTCAGACTGGTACAAAATATTCTTAATCTACGGTTTATATACATAACATTTGAGGGAGGGGAAGCGGGGTGGTCTTAAGGGTTTTAATCAATTATACTAATTACATTTGTTACTCTGATACATTTGTTACTGGAATAACCAAAATATTTAGAAATTCAACAGTCTAAAACTACTTAGTAACAAATGTAATTAGTATAATTGATTAAAACCCTTAAGACCACCCCGCTTCCCCTCCCTCAAATGTTATGTATATAAACCGTAGATTAAGAATATTTTGTACCAGTCTGAAGATGGCTCTAGCGAGCTGAAACCGGTTACGGTCATTAAACTTAAAGTGGAAAAAAGTTTTATATTTGTTTTTATTATAATATGTATTTTTTTGTTGTTTGTGTCTCTTATGCGTTCCTAAATCATTCGTGATAATGTGATGCGATAAAACTTTTGTGATTTTTTTTTGTTATTTATTTTTGGGGTGTTATGCCGTGTTGCGCTACCTCCTTCTTTAGCCAACGTTTCGGACACTGTAGTAGCGCAACACGGCATAACGCCCCAAAAATAATTAACAAAAATACTTTTGGCCGTGAAAACCTAAAATCATACTTTAGTGATTTGTTTTGAGCACGCCCGCGAAGGTTTCCATATGTAACGTTAAGCTCTGGCGTTATAAAATTATTTCCTATACCATTCATCCAATTGCGATGAAAGTTTCTATATATAATTGTATGCTCAATAGGTGACGGACGAGCTTTTTGAAAATAGAATAAGTATATTTCATTTAGTTTAGCGGTAGGGAAGGAAGGAGGAAGGTCGGGGGGGGGGGGGGTTCGGGAAGGGATGACGAAGGGGGACGAAGAAGAGGGTGGTTCGTGGGACGAAGGGAATTCGTCTTTAGGCTAGATTAGGCCTGGTGTAAGACCACCATTCAGAATTGAAACATTGCTTGAAATGGCTTTAGCCGTGTTAAGTGACCAGATCTGAATAGCCAGGTACTTCCCCACCTTCCTCTGCCCTATCTCCTTCCTCTCCCCACTACCTTCAGCCTCACAACATACCCCAATTGGGGATGCTATAGTCTCACTGGCTCCAGACGGGAGCAGTTGGGACTCTTGTGCGGTATTTAATATAAAAAAAAATAAATAAAAATAAAAAGAAAAATAAAAAAAGTACTCGAAAACGAAAATTCATATTAAATTAAGTTATACCACAAGACTCCAAATGTGATTTAAATTCACCAATTTGTACTACTAGTTGGTGGCCTGCTGAAGAGCTAGGCACTTCCATACCTTCTTCTCCCCCATTTCCTTTTCTTCCCCGCTCCCTTATTTTATTTTATTTTATTTGTTAGCGTTATAAACAGTCATTACAAGTTCATATATAACAGTGTTAGAGATAGTTATATCATTGACCAATAAAATAACGACATAAAAATTTGAGACCATAATAAAAAGAAAAACAAACAAAACAATATATGTATGTAAACTCACTTAAATCTACAAAAAATGTATTTTCAAGGGTAATATACACTGTAACATTTTTGAAGAGGTTATTTACTGCAAACTGCTGAAATCAAAAAAGAAAATGTAATGAAAATGAAAAAAAAATGAAAATGAAAACTGAAAAAGAAAGATAAGGAATTAATGAAACATTAAGTTTTCCGTTGAATATTACTTTTTACGAATTTTATGAAGTTAGCAAGGTTCGTGTTAAACATGTCAATGTCTGTGCATAATCTATTGAAAGTGCTACAGCTTCTTCTTATAAACACATTTTGAAGATAATTAGCATTGCTTAGGAATATAAAATATGTCTGGAGATCGAGTGACTCTTATTGGACATCTGAAATTAATATTCTGTAATAGGTAAGGGCTGTCAATAAAATTGTGGATTATCTTATAAAGCATTACTAGGTCTCTGATATCTCTGCGTTGATCAAGGGTTTTGAGGTTCATAGAGACATAATTTACATCATTTCGCATGCGAAACGAAACATATTTCAGAAACTCTTTCTGGACTCTTTCTATATTTGATTTATATGTAGAACAATGAGGGTTCCATACTGTTGAAGCATACTCTAGGTGGCTTCTGATATGATATGTAGAGAATCTTAAATGTTTGTGGATTTTTGAAAACAGAACTTACTCTAAGTATAAATCCTAGCATTTTCAAAATCTTAGACGTGATGTGCTCGACGTGAGATTGAAAAAAAAGATGACATGATGAGATGAAAATATGTCACACATAAACTCTAATCGGGGGTGCCGTAGTCCCACTCAATTCGGGAATTTGGGACTCTTGTGCGGTGCTCTCATAAACACAAAAAAAAATATATATATAAATGCATTTTCTGTATTTTGCTTAGAACCCCCTCCACACAGGGGGTTCTAAACAAAATAATTCCCCTCAGGGGCCATGTCATTTCAAGGAATGGTCTTTTTGGGAGAGGAAGAAGAGAAAATTCTGGAAAGGAAAAGGGTATGAGGGGTGGGTAGAAATCTGAGGGTGTGACCTGGAGTGACGGTGCAAGGTGGTTTTCAGAGAGAGCCCTGCTGAAGAGACCAAAAAGTCTTCCTCAACTAGTCTCTCCCGATCCGGCAGTTGGCAGTTGGCATCTGCATCCGCCACCAAGTCCCGGACAAACCTCACCCCATGAGTCCGGGCACCTCTGCTAAGTCACCAAACGTAGCAAACCACCGATACACACTGGTTGTGAGCAGCTATGGCAGAGGTATTGGTTATCCAATAAACGCTTCCAGTTGGGAAGAAGAACGATGAAAGATGACATCACGTACGACCTCTCTCCGTCACTACTGTGCAGTGACGTGTATGTGAGATTTTAGCACTCGGTTATCATGATACCATTACACAATGCATATTGAACATTGTTACTCTAAGGTAGGAACAAACACAATACATTATACGATGGTAGAGGGTGGAATAAAGGTGTGAAGAACATAGTTTGGGTGTAAAACACGTGTTTGCGCGGAATCCCACGCAGTGTTGGGGAGGGGAGGGAGATCGACAGCCACTTGCCTACTAACTGTATGTTTCTACTGGCGTGGCTGACTAATCCCTATCAATCACCGCGATTCGCCACGGGTGTCGCCGGGACCTCTGAACGGAACACGGGGAACTATATTGTACCGGATATAGCTGACGTATTTCTTAGAAGAACTTATACTTTGAGTGCTCAATTAATTCGACTTAGAAGGCATCTAACTCGGAACTAAACGATTTTTACCTGTTTTGCTAACGGTAAAGTAAGAACTTTCAAATCCGTACCTACTCTAAGAATAACGGAAATTTTTCACCAAATTTTCAGAATGTGATCCGGCAAGTTGACTGTTGAATTTTTGCAACGTCAGCGTAATATGGGTTAACGTGAGACCTATTAATTATGAATTATGATCATCCCTAAATTCAGTATCTAACTAAAGCCTCACAAACAACCTACTCGATATTATGAATTAAAAACATAAATTATTATTTCGTATTACGTACGAAGGCATAAATTAAATATTTTTTGGCTATTCCTTACCAAATTCTCACAATATAACCCGACAAACTGATCGTTGCAATTTCGCAACATCAGGCGTAAAATGGGTTAACACGGGACCGATTAACCCTTCAGGCCTCGGGCATATTTTTTCAGAAGATCAAAATATTACCGTCATGCAATAAAATCCAAATAAATGGAATATTTCGGAATGCAGCCAGAAATTAAAAACTCTTTTGAAAAGGTGATAAAATACACTTCAAAATTTATAATTCGATATACAAATATATTTTTTTTAAATATAAAATTTTTAATAGCAAACATAAAAATGTTTTAAAAATGGATTACCTTACGTTTTTTCTAACCATAATTAGTACTGAAAACGAAAAAAATAGAACAACATATATTTATGAGACAATTTATCATAAACAATATCGTCATCTCACTTTTTATCATTTCATGTAAAAATAAATAATTGAAAAATTTACAAAGTTTCTTTAATTTAATAATAAAGTTTATATAATCAATAATTTTTTTTCAAATCGCAGTCGGAGGTGTACATTTTAATTATTTTGTGGTTAAATTTTAGATATGAATATAAAGCGTATTGTTTTCTCTTAGTAACACCGTTTAGACCAGTGTTTTCCAAAGTGGTCCAGGTAGAGGCGCCATAAAGAAATCAGGTTCACAAGTTGTAAGTGGGGGTCCATGAACTGGTTTCAATTGACACCATATACCATCCCACCCCCCATATCATATCCCATTATGCCCCCTCCATAACAGAGCGACTGAGTAAGGGGGGGGGGGGCGTAATGGGATTTACTGGGATGGGAACATACCCATATCCCATTATGCCCCCTCCGTCGTGGAAAATATAATCTAGAATACTGGTCCATTTTTGCCCCCGTTTGAAAAAGTCGTAGATCCGGTACTTCTCCGTTGTGACAGACCACACTTCGCCATTCAATATTCATTACAACGCGTGTCGAGTTTTGGGAATATGGTAGAAATGTACCAGCAGGGGGTCCACCGTGACCAGTAAAATTTTGAAAGGGGTCTACGAGAAAAAAAAGTTTGGGAACCATATTTCCAAAACTTTATTGGGAAATATGGTTCCCAATACCAAGTAGACCATATTTCTCACTATGGTAAGTGAGACACAACGATTTTTATGAGACCTGTATGAGCTGTTCTCAAAAGCAACAAATAAGCTTGAGGGGTTAATAATTTATGACCATCCCTGAGATCAGTATGCAACTATCTTTACAATCCTCCTAAAATGTGATAACTTTCTAATATACTCAACAGCATGTCGATAACATTAATTATTTCATATTACTAAGGTTTTAATTAATTATATTTGAAATAATTCCAAAGACTCCCACTCGTGTTACTTTGACTGTATCGAGCACGTGTCCGGTCTCACTGGGGGGTGGTATTGGGTCTCTCCCCTCCACCACCCAACGGTAATGTCACGTTGACAGGAGGCTTGGGAATCTGCAGGTGTCTCGTTCCTTGGCGGCCACCTTGGGGCTGGATACTCCCACATCGCCGCTGTCATTTTTTGTCAGATGACGGGGAACAATGTCAGGAGTTTTCTCGCACGTTAGCTATAGAAGTTATGAATAAAAAAAACTTAACAAAATTATTCATCATAACAAATTTGATTATCAATTATTGATTTTAAGATGAAGCCATGCGAAATAATACAACATCATACAAAATCATGTATTTTTGTTTTGAAAATTTGATCGCTTAGAAGTATTATTGATACTTCAATTAAATACTGCGTATAGAATATATCTTGGCCTTAAAAATAGTCTTTTAATAAGCCTAGAAAAAAATAAAGTATTAGGTTTTAAAAAAAACACTTTCAAGTGCAAACTCTCCTACTTATGAACATCTTTTCGGATATGGTTTTATTGTTTATTGTAGCAAATTTAGTTTCTTTTACGATAATCGCAAAATAAATTGATATTTACGCCCAAACTTCACAAAATAAAATAAAACATGCATTTTCTAGTTGTTATTTTGGACGTCAGCCCGTACTCTGCGAATTTTGATTTTGAAAGTTAACGTTATGCCATCTGCACAAGAACCATACACATGGCACATCCATTTCGTTACACCTTTTCAAAAGCTTTTTCTCAAGTATTTTTGAACTCCTCTCAAAAAGAGGCGTGGATTCCGATTTAGATTTTTTCCTGGACTATTGGATCACTTTAAATGGTATATTTAGGTCGTGCAATAATCGATATTAGTCAGAAATCTTTCCTGATAAATAAATATCCATGAAATCTGTGTTTTTCCCTGATGTAGAATCTTTCCTTCGTCAGAACTCATTTAGACATTCATGTAAACGTCAAACGTTAGTGCGTACGCATGGATACGTCCTTACCACAGACTATTAGCCAAATTGTGGCCACGCCAATTTCACCCAATCTTTCAACCATGTTTCAACAAATGGAGGAGACGGAAAAAAAAATGTTCAAGCACATGTTTTAGTTCACGGCCGAAGGAGATCCGCCTTAAGATGAAGCCATAGTAAATAATGCAAAATCACACAAAATCATGTGTTTTGAAAATTTGATCGCTTAGAAATATTACAGATGCTTCAATTAAATACTGCGTGTAGAACATATCTTGGCCCTTAAAAATTTCGGTCATTTTTTTTATAAGTCTTTTAATAAGCCTAGAAAAAAATAAAGTAATAGGTCTATAAAAAAACACTTTCAAGTGCAAACTCTCCTACTTATGAACATCTTTTCGGATATGGTTTTATTGTTTATTGTAGCAAATTTAGTTTCTTTTATGATAATCGCAAAATAAATTGATATTTACGCCCGATATTCACAAAATAAAATAAAATATGCAATAAACAATTTGTAAAAAAGGAGTTTAATGTGTTTTTTGGGCCTTTACGAAATCAACATGTAAAAAAAAAATTCTCAAATAACTTTTTCAACCATTCCAAAAGCTTTTTCTCAAATATTTTTTAACTCCTCCCACAAAGGGCGTGAATTCCGATTTCGATTTTTCCCTGGACTATTGGATGCCCTTAAGAGGAACGCATGAGTGGCCCATTTCAGCCCGTTTCATACAAAACTTAATTCCGGATTTGAGATCAAAATACCGAACCAAACTGAAAAAATATTTTTATAATCAAAAGGTATAAGACAAAAGTAAATAAAGTAGCTCACTCACAATCCGTACTAGATATTTGATATACCTTTTGATAACAAAAATAATTTTTCAGTTTGGTTGGGTATTTTGATCTCAAATCCGGAATTAAAATTTGTATGAAACGGGATGAAATGGACCGCGCATACGTTCCTGAACAATATTAACAACCCCCTCACTACAAGAAATGAATTCATTACTTATAAATCTATCACTGGACAAAGCTACCAAAATAACATCACCTTTTCTACCCTTATTAAATTAGGAGCATTGGGGTTGTTTTAATTGGAGAGGTCTTCAGGTCATCAGGGTAGGTGGGGTAGGCAGGGTACAGGGCGGGTGGGAAGCCGCAAGTTGTTTTAATTCTCAGGGGTAGTTCCGTCTGTTATTCTGGCGTTTGATAGTTAACACGGAACACGGAACCATTACACCACTCGGATAAAGCGATAAGATTAATTAGATTTCACTTGGGGTAATAAATACTGGAGAATTCTTGCTCTATTGTGAAAATATAAACAGTTTTATTTTTGAGAGGTCGTGTCCTTGGAACAACAAAGTTCCACCTCCAATTTGGAAAATTTGGATTTTGAGGTTCAAAGTAAAACAAAATAGAAATTAAAAATTTTGAAAAAAAATATTACGTAGAACGACTTGTTATTGAATTTTCATTACGTTACCTAAGCACATTCTAAGCAAAAAAAGTTGTCAACTTAGCCTAAAAATAGAGCAACAAGGTTGTATTTGATTATATTCTTAAGTTTTTTGACTAAATTGCACGTTTTTTTACGTATACGGGATGTAATTAAATCCAACGATAATTCTCTATATTCACTTATGTATAAATGTAATTTTTTCAAAGTTCGTGTAATTGACAGATGTAACATTTTATCCCAAAGGAATGTGCTCGAAATACAATGCAAATTAAACCATGTTGCTTAATACATATTTTGTATACGGTAAATAGATTTTTTTTTAATTTTTCTTTTTTCATTGCATTGTAAATTACATAATTTGACGAATTTTCAAGCGGAAAAATCTTTTTGTTAATTGCTCAATTTTGTTGTTAATGGGTCAATTTTGTTAAAAATGTCAAATGGAATTCTGTTATTCTAACGAGGATCGAGGAGGTTGCGGAGTTCGGCTTCAGTTCAGAGGAGCAAGGCTCTCGACTGGCGATCCGGAGGTCGCGGGTTCAAATCCCGGCGTGCGCAGATAAATTTTATTTGATTGATTTTTGTTCTCACACAAATCAATCAAATTACTTTAGCCGTGTTTGGTGACTAAATGAATAGCCAGATACTTCCCCAACTTTCTCTTCCCCATCTCCTTCCCCTCCCAACTTACCCCAATTGGGGAAGCCATAGTCTCACTCGCTGCAGACGGAAGCAGTTGGGACCCTTGTGAGGTATTAACAAAAAAAGACTTGTATTATTTGCAATTCACCACATTTCTCACATGATGATACATGGTTTTACCACGCATAAGCCTCAGGGATCTCATTTCTAGCATTCAGTCTTCCGGATCGTCGGGATTCCTTTTATTTTTTCGTAATCCTGTAATATGTTTGTTTGGGTTGCTAATTAAACTTGAATAATTAGATAAATAACTACGCGGTTGATGATTTGAATATCGTGCTAGGGGCAGAAAACTTTTAATTTGTAAAGGGAGAACTCATGTCCAAAACGGTATCACGATATAAAAACGATAATTGGTCTTCATCGAGCACTAATATCTGTCATTGAAATTATAAACTATTTCAAACTAACTTTGTCGAAATATTTTCTAAACGGGACTAATTTCGTAAGTATCTACTTAAGATGAAGCCAGGCGAAATAATGCAAAATCATGCATTTTTGTTTTGAAAATTTGATCGCTTAGGAGTACATATTATAGATGCTTTAATTAAATACTTCGTGTAGAACATATCTTGGCCCTTAAAAATATCGTTCATTTTTTAATAAGTCTTTTAATAAACCTAGAAAAAAATAAAGTATTGGATCTGTAAAACACACATCCAATGCAAACTCTCCTACTTATGAACTTCTTTTCGGATATGGTTTTATTGTTTGATTTGGCAAATTTAGTTTCTTTTACAATGATCGCAAACATACACTTTCTCGTTCCATTTCGTTATGTTTGACATCAATCAATACGGGCCGCACTCTACGAATTTGGATTTTTAAAGTGAACCTAATGCCATCGGCACAAGATCCATGCACTTGGCACATCGTATAGACGTCCTAGACTCCGCGTCGCTTGGTTCCGTGAAATAAAATTTAAATTTCTTTGTTATTACAATAAACAATGCGAGTTAATGTTTTTTTATATGCCTTACGAAATCAACCTGTAAAAAAAAATTCTCAATCTTTTCCAATCTTTCCAAATGCTTTTTTTCAATTATTTTTAATCTCCCTCCAAAAAGAGGCGTGGATTCCGATATCGATTTTTTTCCTGGACTGTTGGATCACCTTAATAATGCCCTTGTTTAGTTTTAAAGTGAGAATGTGCTTAGTTCCTACCGGGATGTCATCTGTTCAGTTTCCACCTCTCCCTAACCATCACTTTGCTCGAAAGATATTTGAAATTTCGAACAATGAAATAGTGCAAACTCGAGTGCATTTGTTTTGAAAACAGATGAAAATTTGTGCGTTACCTTTGAAGCAAGTTGTTGGTGTTGATACAGTGATAAGTGATGGGTCATTCCTTTTTCCTTGCGTACCTTGTTTTTTCCTACACCTACTTTCGTCAATTCGAGAAATTCCAGCAAACACCATTTGGTGTCGTTTGGTTTTTAGTATTTACAGTCCTTTGCTAGTGAGACGCTGTAATTCAATGCAACACATATTTATTGTGAAATAACAAACAAAAATTCCTTACGTTTTGATAAATCTGATATCTGAAATCTCCATATCACTTCTTGCTTTATATGCACATTACTGGAATTAATGCAGTTCCGCAGAGCTATAACTTATGACGGCCAAACTCCGATAGGATATGATACCAGAAAAAATGTATTTATTTACTTAAGTATATTTTATTTATTATTTTAACTTTATGAGTAAAACCTCAAACTGTAATATTTAATTAAATGAAGACATTATGAGCGAAACTCAATCGAAAATCTGGAAACAGAAAAATCAGAAAAAGATGTTGGTACCTCTGGGACTCGAACCCAGGACCTCCCTACTTTCCGGGTTGGGCGCTCTTATCCACTGAGCTAAGGTGTCGATATCCAATTCGGTCACTTTTAACTGTACCATACTTCGACTAAGAACCACCCATATTATCTTCATTTTTCTTAACGCATATTTTTATTGGCTGCCATCTTTATGAATGATTGCAAGATTCAACTCGAACTAAATGCAATCTAGATGGTGTCTGGATAAATTATTATCCATTTTATTTAATGTGCGACATCTATTGACTCTTCTGCAAGTCTGGGATGAATATTATTATTTATTATTTTAACTTTATGAGTAAAACCTCAAACTGTAATATTTAATTAAATGAAGACATTATGAGCGAAACTCAATCGAAAATCTGGAAACCTCCCTACTTTCCGGGTTGGGCGCTCTTATCCACTGAGCTAAGGTGTCGATATCCAATTCGGTCACTTTTAACTGTACCATACTTCGACTAAGAACCACCCATATTATCTTCATTTTTCATCCCAACCCGGAAAGTAGGGAGGTCCTGGGTTCGAGTCCCAGAGGTGCCAATATCTTTTTCTGATTTTTCTGTTTCCAGATTTTCGATTGAGTTTCGCTCATAATGTCTTCATTTAATTAAATATATTTTATTTAGTTATAAAATGTTTACATCTTATATCTAATATATTTTTTTCTAAAACTGCTATAACATTATTTACTGACTACTTACTAAAATTTTGACTTCACAACATTCAGACATAATCCACAAAAAACTGCAAGACTTCTTCCTTAACATTCACCAACATTTTAAAACCTTTATGGTAAATATTGTTTTGTGTTCCATAATTAATTTGTTTTAGGAAGCCTAAAATTATTGCAGTTTCTCGTAGGATAGCAATGAACACTATTAATTCTAACATTTTTTAATCTGGCAATATCTTATTTTTTAACTTGCTTATAAATACTAAAGTATTGAAGACTAATCGTTGCCACACACTTAAGATATTGAATTGGCGTTGCATAGTTTTATCCTAGTATACCTGCTACAGCACAATATGTACACCTCATGCCTCTGTTCTGAATTATTTCCATTATTTTAACTTGCGTTTTATTACTCAGAAAGATTACACTTGTGCAGTAATTCAGCTGGGATGCTATAATGGTGTTGTAAACCAATTTCCTTGTTTTAATGTCTAATTTTCCCTTTATCCTACTTAAGATGAAGCCATGCGTAATAATGTAAAATCATACAAAATCATGTATTTTTGTTTTGAAAATTTGATGGCTTAAAAGTATTATAGATGCTTCAATTAAATACTGCGTGTAGAACATATCTTGACCCTTGAAAATATCGGTCATTTTTTTTATAAATCTTTTAATAAGCCTAGAAAAAAAAAAGTATTAGGTCTCTAAAAAAACACTTTTAAGTGCAAACTCTCCCACTTATAAACCCCTTTTCGGAAATGGTTTTATTGTTTAGTGTATTTATAAATTTAGAGTCTTTTATAATAATCGCAAAAAAAATTATATTTACGCACGATATTCCCAAAATAAAATAAAATATGCATATTCGCGTTGTTATTTCACAATACGGCCGGCAGTCAACGAATTTGGATTTTCAAAATGAGCCTTATGTCGTCTACCGAAGGACTACTGGCTTGCCACATCCCACTTTCTTTCAGTACCGTCCCGGACGGAGCGGGGAACAGACGTATAGGCCCCGCGTCGCTTGGTTCCGTGAAATCAATTTTAAATTTGCGTTTTATTAGTATAAACAATGCGCAAAAAAGGAGTAAATGTTTTTTACAGGCTTTTTCGAAATCAACCTGTAAAAAAATTCCCAAATACCTTTTCCAACCTTTCTAAAAGCTTTTTCTCAAGTATTTTTAAACTCCTCCCACGAAGGGGCGTGAATTCCGATTTCGATTTTTCCCTGGACTATTGGATCACCTTAAGAAATTAACCTTTTTTGGATTAATTTAGTAAGGCAGGTGCCGGTCATCTTGTGTTTGCACGTTCCATTGTTTTTTCTAGGTTAGATATTATAATAGGTTGTTGTGGGTATCTGGGTATACACACTTTCTTTCCAACCCCAAAAACTGCCATTGATCTATACATACCTAACTACACATTGATATTATTTGAATTAACGATTACGATTACGATTATGATCACGGTGGCGGTGGCGTGAAACGGAAAGAAAAGAATAACTTTACACACATGGTAGGTTCGTTTATTACGAGTTTCTTGAATTATTGCAATCGGAATGCTACATGCATTGGGAGGAGTAGGCAAGATTTATTTATTATAAACCGGGCAACGCCGGCCACTCGGGCGGGAACCAAATTCTGGCGTTATCGCTAGATCTGGCAAGACGAATGTTATTTATATTATAAATATGTATTACGTATGATTCTTATGTATTTAAAAAAAATATTTTAAGATTATGTACAAAATTAATGTCAAATTTTGTTATAAAGTAATAGATAGTCATCTATCTACAAGGTTAAGAGCCATTAACCAGCGGCCGAGAATTTTAATTTCATCGAACGATGATCTTGCGATTGTACTCTTGCAACGGTACAGGGCGGTTCCGATGAGAAAGATTAATTATTCTCCATTCCAGCCAGCATTTTAACATAATGGCTCATAATCGATTTTATTTCATTTTAAATTTGCTTTGAAAAATACCCACTTTCAAAAATGCTCAAACTCGTGATGATAAAACAATTAAAATTATGTACTTTTTGTAGTTATTTTTTGATCATAAGTTTTTTATAATTTTTAGATAATGTCTAAGCAAAATAAAAATGTTTTTTATATATATATTAGTTTTTAAGACCGTAAATAAATAAACAAACTGAAGTATTTTCGTTACAAAACAAGGGCGAGGATCTTTTTTTTATGATTTTATTTGAACAAAAATTAAAATTCTGAAAACTAGGTTTCCCAAATAATTTATTGATTTATTTTACTGCATTATCATATGATTTGAAATGTATGTTGTATAATACAAAATTTTGTTGGAAAATTAAACAAATCTGCCAACGACCTACGGTAAAACCTTATTGTACTTAAGATAAACATATTTTCTCAAAATTCAAAAAATTGCTTTGCTCTAAAAAAAAAAAAAAAACAGTCTTTCGAAATCAATTTATATTTTTTGTGGAAAAGAGTCAATGCGTCCAGAATTTGATTTAAAAATGACATATTTCCTGTTTTGTCAGGTTGTTTTCTAAGCAAATTTTCTCAACCAAGTTTCATTTATGTGAATGCCTAATATTCCGGAGCCACGGGACTTTGACATCAACAATTATTCTATATTTAGAATGATGAACTCAATAATAACAATAAACAGAACAACAATCTAAGCACCGTTGTCAATTTGGGAAGGTGGATACCGCCACCCCGAGTACCATTTATTGGATAACCAACACCTCTGTCACAGGTCACCCCTACTGGTTCGCTATGTTTGGTGATCTATCAGGGGTGCCCTGGTTCATGGGGTGAGGTTTGTTTAGGTCTTGGCTACTTGGTTTACTACATGGCGGGCCAGATCGGGAGAGACTAGTTGAGAGAGACCTTTTGATCTTTCCAGCGTCGACCCATCGTCTTGCACCGCAGTGGTGAAGGGATGGATACGTCCGTCACTCCAGGACACATTGAACTTCAAATTCCTACCTACCCCTCATACATTTTCCCTCCCCAAAACTTCCTCCAATAAATATCTTCAAAAAAAATCATCCCCAAAGATGACATAGGCCTTGAGGGATTTTTTTTCTAAGGGCCTTCTGTGTGGAGCTAATGTAAAAAATAAAAAAAAAATTGTAAAAAAGTGTACCTACATATATTATGTAGCATATTTACGAACCTTTCCAGAAGGTTCCTTAGTGTTCCCTGGTGAAGGACCACCAACCAGAATTAAAACGTTGCTTGAAATGGTTTTAGCCGTGTTTCCAGGTTATGCCAGGTACTTTCCTAAGTTTCTCCTCCTCATCACTTTCAGCCTCACAACATCCCCAACTGGGGATGCTATAGTGTCGCTGGCTCCAGATGAGAGAAGTTGGAACTCTTGTGCGGGATTCACATTTAAAAAAATCTTCAACAGTAATTTTCTTCTTATTTTTTAATGCTTACAACGGAGCCCCAAAGAACGCGGTTAGTTTTCCTCAAAACTACCCTTCAGACACGATTTATCGAATTTTCTTTATCTTTTGATATCGTTTGACAGGATAATAACCCTGTTGCACGAATACTCGGTGGTCTGATGGGCTGATGGGCTGATATCCCGGTGGTCTGGTGGTGTGGTGGTCTGGTGATTGTATGCAGACTTGCGTGCGCGAGTTCGATCCCTGACGTGTTGACATTCGCGTGTTTAGATTTCTTTACAAAGGGGATGTTCCCGCCACAAATGGAAAATCCTTTGTGTTTTGTTTAAAACTACCCTCGGTGTATATTTACTACCCTCGATGTTCTCAGATTTTGTTCTTTTGTATCTACGTGTGTAAATAATATCGTGATGTGAATACCATCGTTACATCGTGTTTTAATAATGAAGCAGAACCATCATATTGTCAGAAAAGTAAGAATTAAGAATTTGTGAAAAAGAAAGCACATTATTTTTGAAAACCGAAAAACGTTTTTTCTTTCAATTAACTAACTCACTTTTTTCTCAATTTGGGAGGCGGGAATGGGTACCGCCGCCCCGGGAACCTTTACTGGATAACCAACACCTCTGCCATAGGTCACCCCAAGTGGTTCGCTACGTTTGGTGATTTAGCAGGGGTGCCCGGGTTTATGGGGAGAGGTTTGTTCCAGGTCTTGAAGGCGGATGACTAAGACACACTGAACCCCAGATTCCTACCCACCCTTTAAACCCTTTTCCTTCCCAGAACTCTCCCCTCCTTCCTTTCCTTGGAAAAAGCCCTCCACACAGCATCCCCAAAGATGATATAGGCCCTGAGGGAAATTATTTTCCTCAGGGCCTCCTGTGTGGAGCTCATGTAAACTAACCATCGCACTTCTTGCTTCGTTTACATTCATACTTCGTATCATACACAACGTTCTGTTATTCCTGACATTCTGGCCCGACTCAATTAATAAATCGTAGAAACTTTCGCTGAATTCTTTCGACTTTTTTATGGTGAGATGACCAAATGACAGAATTATATTCTAATTGGCTACGAACTAAAGAGATAATAAAATTTTCATGACAGGAAATGAATTAAAGTTTTTAATCAAAAATTCTAATGATTTCATACTATTCATTGTATCGCGATTTAAATGGTGAACAAATTCTAATATTTCATCCAATAAAACTCTGAGGTCTTTCATTTTAGTTAATATCTCTAGTTGTATATATGGTCCATTGTATAATCGAACAGTATTGGCGATTTGTTTCGACAGAAAGTTATTGATTTACTTTTGTTAATATTTTTAAATAGATTTTTAGTTACAATTCAATTATGTAATTCATTTAAATTTAAATGTTGCTCTTAGCAATCATTTGTATACAAAATAATTATTAAATTCTGTGTAAATATTATCAGCAGAGAGCATAAATTTTACATTGTTGAAACATGATGTTATGTCATTGATAAATAATAGAAAGAGTATCGGACCTAAATGGCTACCTTGCGGTAAGCCGCTAGAGGCGTAGAATTCTTTAGATTTTGTTGTTTTAACTTTAACAAATAGTTTTCTTTCACTCAGATAGCCAGCAAATCAAATTAGCAATTTTCACTGTATTTCTAATGCTTTTAGTTTATGAAGAAGTAGTTCGTATGATATTTTATCGAATTCCTTCATGAAATGTGTGTATAATATACTGTTGACTTGATTTATTTTATAAATGCATTGGTAATGTAATTTTGATGGTTGTTGGTCTACCGTTAACAAATCTATGCGATTATTTTTTTATCTATAAAACTAACTACAAAAGGATATATTTGATCAAGAACCAGCGATTCAAATAGTTTGCGTATACCTGATAAAAAGCATACCTGACAATAGTTTGTAATATCGGTGTCATCACCTTTTTAAAAATTGGAGTAAACTAACTTTATTTCCACTTTGAGGGGAAATGTCCAGTTAACAGGAGGTTATTAAAGAGTGTAGTGAGAGGAGTTGCTGGTACATTTTCACATTGTTTTAAAAAATTGAGGCAATTTTATCTGTCCCCGCAGACTTATTGATGTCAAGCGATAACATTTTCTTAATAACTCTTGATCAATTTTACATGTTGACAGGTTGATTGTTTTTTCAAATTTATATAATGGTATATTATCTTCAGATGAAGGTTCATCGCTAACGTTTTTGAAAAGGTTTGCTAATAAGTTCGCTATGTCTTGTTCGTTATCAACTTTTCTATTGTTCAGATGCATAGTTTGAGTGCTAGTCTAAGTTGGTTTTGTACGTAGTGGGTTGGTGTGTGTGTATATGTGTACGTGTAAGTATGTATGTATGTGTGAGTATGTATGTATGTATGCGCATGTATGTATGTATGCATGTTGACATGATGCTCTTTTTAAATTTGGGTAGTGAATCGAAGAAAATGTCGATTTTAGAATTTACACAAATAGTATTGAATGAAGAGCATGATTGATTGGCGAATTAGTTGCTGCATTTGTCTTGTAATTAAGCGTGTGGAATAGTTTTGTATGGCGTCTATGTCTCAAGGGTATGTTAAAATTAACTAGGGAAAGAAGTTTGGTAGAGTCAATGTTATTATTTAAAATTTTGTCTAATTATTTATTTATTTATTTAAGGAACATTAACAGTCTTAGTAATACAATAAACATAAGAGGATGATAAAAAAACAGACCAATTATTAGTGTTCACAGATAGGTATTTAGAAACAAGACTAACTGAATATAAACTAGAATATTTAAAAAAATAATAAGAGTACAAATGTGAATTCAACAAATGGTAAACTAATACACAACATTAAAATAAGTGTGATTATAACTGAAATAGACTGCAAAATAGGGTTTTGGGTTGGGAAGGGTAAGGGGAGGAGAGGGATAAGGGAAAGTTGCCACGCAAGTAATATAAAAATATTAGATACAATTAATTCCTGTGTTATTCGCACCTAGAATGTTATACAGTGAAGTTCTGTAGCGACAGTAACTAACAGTAAATACGTCAGCACGTGTGTGTATATTTGCAAATTTGTTGTTATAGTAGTTACATGTCCTTTGTATAAATTCATTTTGATTGGAATTGGTGTTGCATCTATCAATATAGAAAAGGGTATTTTGTCTACTATATCGAATGGACGTGTGGAAATTTATTTTGTTTAGCAAATCCGGGCAGTCAACTTTTGAGTTAATAATTTTGTACAGGAGCATCTGATCAGCGACAAGCCTCCTGTTGAGTAGTTTTGTGATTCGAAAATGTTTCTCGATTTCGTCGTAAGAGTTGTATATGTTGAATGATTTAAAATTGAGGAATTTGAGAAATCGCTCCTGAACTCTTTCTAACCTGTTAACATAAATGTGTATGAATGTCAAATCAGCTTTTGCTCGCCTTTGTTGCAAAGTTTGAAGATTAGATACATTATAAATTTGTTTTGAATTTATTCTATGCTATCTACGTATACTTTGTACTGCGGGTTCCAAATTGGCGAGGCATATTCCAGTGTACATCTGACTAATGCAAAATATAACAATACTATTGTACGCGGGTTACTGAACACTTATTCGAAGAACAAAACCAAGCATTTTATATGACCTGTGAACGATCGAGTCGATGTATTTATTAAATATAAGTTTGCTGTCAAGGTAAACACCGATTTTTACATTCTGTTTTAGAGATGACAGGTTCATTATTGAGTGAATAACAGTTTAAAAAAATTCCAAGCAATTTTTGTCTCTAATGAATTTAGTTGAAACGAAGCTTTGTTTTTGTAAATGATGTCTATTAAGAACGAAGTTGAACAGTAGATTATACAATATTACCTAAAATAAAACCCACCTGAATAAAATTTAAAACTTCCACAGAAAAGACCAAAAAAATGGAAAATGAAAAAGCCTCATCATGCACCGCTAAGGCAACAACAAGAAAACCAAAAAACAACAAAAAAATAACAAAAACAGAATAAAACAACAAGTAAGCAATATGTTATATCCCACGAACCTTCCGAGGCCTGACCGCATCTCCCAAACTCAAAAAACAATGCGTCCATTCTTCTCTTTGGAGAATAAAGGTAATAATATTATATATTTTGAAAATAAAAATAAGAAAAAAACCCTTTGGGCCCGGCCCGCCCGACGGCTCCCTCCGCAGGACGGGCCGCACTGAGAAATGACTTCCTATGATAAATGACGGCCGGAGTCGATGGGTTAACGCGTGTGATTAAGCGATGTTGACCAGGCGATCTCAAAGTGTTAGATTACAAGTTTATTAACAGTTACTGAATATTTATTTCAAGTATTCAGTGAGTTTATTGACCTCGGACGATGAACAGGTCCACGAAGTTAATCTATACCGATTTGCAAGAAAATTGATGTCTCCAACTATTACAGGCTATAATAGCAAGTACCCGAAGAATTTTAATCAGCAATTCTGAGCGTATTTGGAGTAAAAAATAGGCGTCATTTTGCTGTCCGATCGTATTTCTTCGACGCCACTGATCACAGTCCTACACATCACGACCGGATCTGATTCGTATGCTACCTTGCTGCTGGAACGAGACGGAGTGATTATCGCCCAATGACATTTCTATGCTCCGGGTATTTTGTCCCAGTCGACGGGTGCACGTTTGATTTTTTTTAAAATAATTTTGATAATTTTATAATTAAATAATATTAAATTATTTAACTTTAATATTAAATTTTATAATTATAATTATAAATTATTACGTATGTCCGGGTTAAATCTTCCCCACAGAAAAAACTTAACCCTTCTACACACTTTTCCACAAATGATCATCTAGTCAATCCACGCTATGCAATTACACTGTATAAGTATAATAAATACAAAACAATTCAAGAACAACATGTCAACCTACCAGAGACCAAATGGGAAAATAATTCACCGACTCCAGATATTTTCATATCAGAGGGTTCGGCTCGATAGAACTCCTAAATGGACCGATAAATCCTACTGATCCCTCAATATAGATTTATTTCAAATTATTATAATTATCATATCATTATCATGTTAAAATATTATTTATTTTTTAATAATTTATTTTTTCTTATCATATTTTTTTGCATACTTTTTTACACGCTTTTCGACTACCGAGCTAGGCACATGCCCGCATTGGTAACATATGGTAATCGAGTTTTATTTATTTGCAAAATACCCATGAAAGATCACGGGATATTATAATTCCAATTTTGAAAATACAATAAAAATCATTCTCTAATGCTTTCCGACCAAGACCCATATTCAACTCTTTTCTCTCCCCAAAAAGACCCTCCACACAGCACCCTTACAGACGACAGACTGTGGGAGATTGTTTTCCTAAGAGCCTCCTCTGTGAAATTAATGTAAAAAATTGACCTGATCACCAAACACGGCTAAAGCTTGCCATTTCAAGCAACCTTTCGATCTGGATAGTGATGTTTCTACAAGGCAATACTGACAGTATCTAGGTATGGTCCAGGATCTATTTCAATAGCATGATACCGGTAGAATTGGAGGCGTTTGAGGCGCAAATTGGTAGGCGGGTATGGGTACCGCCGCCACGGGACCGATTTATTGGATAACCAACACATGTGTAATAGGTCACCCCAAGTGGTTCGCTATGTTTGGTGACTTAGCAGGAGTGCCCTGGTTAATCGGATGACCTGTGTCCAGGTCTTGTCGACGAATGGGCTGCGCAATTGCCCACCAGCTGTGAGAAGCCGGTTTGAGGAGACTCAAATGGTATCCCTCAACCGATCGTCTTATATCGCGCAGCTCCTACCCACGACTCATACCTTTTTCTTTCCCAGAGCTTCCTCTCCTTACTTTCCTTAAAAAGTCCCTCCACACAGCACCTCTTAAGATGAGATGGGCCTTCGGGGACATTATTTATCATCCTGTTCGGGGTTAATGTAAAAAAAGTTAATTTTTGGTGATCTAAACATAAATAAATAGAAGCTTTTCTGTTTGAGAACCATTGACATTAGGGATATTATGAACGAATATGATATAGTGAGATTAAGAGTTTTTTGCTTAAAAAATCTGTAAGGGGCAACAAGTGGTTTTTGGTTACGCCCCTGACGTAGTATTTCATCTTCTCTTCTCTATGTATGGGAAAATCTAATGGTTCTTACTACAACCAGCGGTAGTTCATATTCTACCCATTGAGAATTAAGACACCATCAGATTAATAATGACACAATGACCAATTAGTAGCTGAGTGGGCATCGCGTTTGGGTCACACCGTGTTCGATTCCTCGGTTGGCTAAGTCCTCCATTACGATACAAGCAATATTTTGCGCTTAGTGTGGTGGTAGTAGGAGATTTTCAAACATTGTTCGTAACTCGAGAAAGTTTGTCTTTCTTTGGAAAAAAAATGAATTAGTCATTGTAGGATGGAGCGTGCTGAAGAAGACATTTTCTTCGATAATTTATACAGATTCAGAGAAAAAAATCTGGTATTGCTCAAAAATATGTAACAGTTCTGTTGTTGTGGTAATTATATAAGATGTCAATTGTGTCTATCTTTGTGTCTTTCTTTGTGTCTATCTTTGTGTCTCCTGTGTCTCTTGTGTCTCCTGTGTCTCTCGTGTCTCTCGTGTCTCTCGTGTCTCTCGTGTCTCTCGTGTCTCTCGTGTCTCTTGTGTCTCTCGTGTCTCTCGTGTCTCTTGTGTCTCTTGTATCTCTTGCCTGTCTTTATATTAATTGTCATATTTGAGTAGTAGTTAATATACTACCCATCGAGAATTTCGACGACAGTTGTAGTCATCATCATAAGATAGAACGTGCCGAAGTAGACATTTTTCTTTATAATTTATACGGATCAGAAAAAAAAATCTGCCGTTGCTCAAAAATATGTAACAATTGTTGAACTAATTACGTTATGTGTCAATTGTCTATGTGTCTTGTGTTTCTTGTAGCTTTTGCCTTTCTTTGTATTATTTGTCATTTGTGAGATTTTATACAATTTTATAATTTCGTATTTTTATTTTTGTTTTTCTTATCCGAAGACCTCCGTGGATGAGGGGAAATGCTCTCGGCAATCAGAAGATCGAGGGTTCAAATTTAAACGCAAGAAAATTTTATTTTATTGATTTGCGGCACGTTACAACAGTATTTACAGTATTTCCCTGGTGCGACCAGAATTGAAACGTTGCTTGAAATAACTGTGCTTTGTGATCAGATCTGGATAGTCCGGTACTTCCCTACCTTCCTCTTCCACATCTCCTTACCCTCCCCACTACCTTCAGCCTCACAACGTACCCCAATTTGAGATGCCATTGTCTCACTGGCTCCAGGCGTTTTTTTGTTTTTGTTTTTACATTAACTCCACACAGGAGACCCTGAGGAAAATAATTTCTCCCGGGGCCTGTCATCTGAATGTCATCTGAAATGCTGTGTGGAGGGTCTTTTGAGGAGAGGATGGAATAAACATTGGTCTTGAAGAGACCCATGTTGTAGGAAGGAGGAAACACAGAAGCCTGTAAAGAAGAGCCGGAAAGAAGAAGAAAGCAAAACAGAAGCCGGCAAATCGCTGAAGAATAGGGGAGCTGTTGAACTCAAGAACGAGTCGAAGAAGCGACCCGTTCTCATGTGACATATGTTGGGTGAATGTCAACCGTGTTCATATGTTGGGTGCGCGTTTGGCGTGTTTCCCGATTATGCACCGGTGCCGAAGGGATCAATGACGCTAGTTCCTCAGAGCATCTTCCATTGAAATACCGGTAGAACAAGGATAGCATTCCTACCCAACGCCTGTGCGCTAAAGATTGCAATCCGTTCGTTAAGATGGGAGAATCTATCAAACGGACTGCCCGTTTTTGCACAGAGTCAAGGGTATTTTTCAGGTATTTTGGAACTCAAGATCAGAGGTGGCTGCCAAATTCAAACGGTGGGGCGCACTTGCGATTTGTAGAATTAGCAGTTGTGTAACAATAAAGTATCTGCGGGCCCTGTACAGTAGGTATGCCTGATTTAAACACAGAATTAAAACGAATTTTTACTCGTAGATTTTTTTCCCTTTTCACAATCGATATTTTGTTTAGCATTGTTGAGTCTGATTTCATAGATGAGAGTCCACCATTGCTATCTTCTTTTCAGTGTTTTTTTTCTACTCCGGAACTAATCGTCCGAATAGGTAACAAATAAATACATTTCACGAGCTCGGGCGTTATTGTGCGTCGTCGTTTTTTCTCGGGGGTGATTTACATACTGGGACTGGTCTGGGCACTGGTCACACTGGTCACTGGCTGCAGGCAATCGTGTTTCCCAACAACAACGAAAAATTCCCAGAAAATCCCCACATTCAGATAATGTTTTGGGTATTTTTTTAATTTGAGTACCGCACAATAGTACCAAACTAATCCCGACCGTCTTTTGTGTATGAATACCGCACAAGAGTCCAAACTGCTCCCATCTGGAGCCGCTGAGACCATGACTGCTGTGAGGCTGAAGGTAGTGGGGAGGGGAAGGAGTTATGGAAAGTTGGTCTTATTAATAGGATATATTCACTGTTTTTTTTTTAATAATCAATATTTTTTTCTTATTATGCTATTGTCTTATTAATATGGTATTTTCACTGTTTTTTTTTTAATTATCAAGAAAATTTTCTAAAATAAATTACGATGATGAAGGTATTTTGTTGTATTTTTATATTTTATATATTTTTTTAAATGTGCCATTTTCAAATTGCCGCCAAAACAACATGTTTGTTTTCATCCATGATTTCGGCTGCGTTGACGTCACGCCGGACAACGTTGCGACAGCCATATCACCCAGCCAGTGGCACTGACTTCGTCATAATGACGTCATAGCCAGTTGGAACCGTTTCAGAATGTGCGGTTGTTGTAATCAATAACTATGAATGAAAATATTAAAATTACACATTTTTAGCACAATTATCAGACTCAGAAAAAAAACTTTAAATCTTCCACACATTTTGACGGTAGGTATTCATAATTTGTGAAAATACGCTATTCCCTACTTTTTTTTAAATATTCGACATCTTACATATTTTTTCCCCAGATCCAGGGAAATTTCCATACACGTCACACCGCAGCAACCTGCAGAACTTGCGGCACTTCATCTTGTTAAGTTTTTTTAACGTGACGGCGAGGCGCCCCGAGTGAAATGCTGTGTTATAAATCGGTTCGGTTCTCCGCGGCTCCGGCTGAAGTGTGACGAACAAGAAACCACTCGACGCGGCGCAACGTGTCCGCGAGCCAATTGCCTTTTTTTTCGCCTTACAAAAATATTCCTATGTAATGCATTTGCATTTTTTTTAAATTTATTTATTGTTTGACTTGCGAAATTATGCTAGAATCAAAAATAACAACTAAAATTAACTTATTCAAATAAAAATTTATTCTGTTCTATCTTAATTTTCTTTAGTAAGTACCCACATACGTAAAGACATTTGAATTATAATATACCTATAAGGTAAAAATTAAAAGATAAAATAATTAAAAATAATTATAAAATAATTCATCAAAGTTTGGTAATTAAACATAAATTGATTGGCTGCCGTAATGTAGTACCATATTACGAATACGAAACAAATTCGCTTTTAGAAAATGAATTTTATAAAATATATTATGATAAAACTATACTAACAGACAGAACGATTCGTCATAATAGACCCGATATAGTTTTACATGTCAAAATTAAAAAATAACTTATATCATTGATGTCGCTATTCCAAATTCCTGTAATATTCAAAAATCTGTTTCTGAAAAAATTAGAAAATATACAGATTTAGGAAATGAGATTAAAAGAATTTGGCATTCTCGGACTATAAAAATATTGCCATTTGTTATTTCGGCTACTGGCATTATACCTAGCTCTCTAATTAAAAATTTAGGCTTATTAGATTTATCAAAGAATCTTTATATAAAGATGCAAAAATCAGTCATATTAAATACATGTAGGATTACGAAAGATTTTTTAAATATTTATATTGAGGGATCAGTAGGATTTATCGGTCCAGTTAGGAGTTCTATTGAGCCGAACCCTCTGATATGAAAATATCTGGAGTCGGTGAAGTATTTTCCCATATGGTCTCTGGTAGGTTGACGTTTTGTTCTTGTATAGTTTTGAATTTATTATACTTATACAGTGCAATTACATCGCGTGGATTGACTAGATGATCATTTGTGGAAAAGTGTGTGGAAGGGTTAAATTTTTCCTGTGGGGAAGATTTAACCCGGACATAAAGTCTAGAGAACGAATAAAAAAAGAGAAGACATATTAGAAGAGGATACAGCATCAGAGATAGGTAGGGCTAGCATTATTTTTACGTGATTTCGTAACAAAGTAGCTTTGCATTTAGTTTACAAACTACTAGCCGGTGAATTCACCATCTGCTAGTAAATTTGCTCAGTGTTATCATATTAACTAGCTAACTAGCAGATTTTACACTGAACAAGTTTACTTGCAGATAGTGAATTCGCCGGCTACTAGCTTGTAAACTCGCTCAATGTAATCAAGGCTTTAGACATAAAAACTTATCGAGAAGTTAAATCTTTCCTAATGCTCTGTAATTCTGTATTAATTATATATATATATATTTTTTTTTATTTAAATTTTATATATTTTTCAATTTGGGAGGTGGATATGGGTACCGCCGTCCCGGTAAACATTTATTGGATAACCAACACCCATAACATGGGACACCCCAAATGTTTCGCTATGTTTGATGACTTAGCACGGGTGTTTGGGTTCATGGGGTGAGGTTTGTTTAGGTCTTGGCGAAAAATGCGTTTGTCCAACGACTGGTTGAGGTAATCCTAATCTAGACCTCTCCAGCCGGGATCCATTAGCAAAAAAATGACTGATATTTTTAAGGGCCAAGATATGTTCTACACACAGTATTTAATTAAAGCATCTATAATACTTCCAAGCGATCAAATTTTAAAAAACAAAAATACATGATTTTGTATGACTTTGCATTATTTCGCATGGCTTCATCTTAATGCCAGTATCCGGTGTTAAAACAAAGTTGGTGGGTACCCACTATCAGAAAATATCTTATAATATCATTAATGAATGAATCTATCCCCACTAAAAAAATCTCACTTTACAGCATTTTGTAGTAGGTCGTCGGTTAGATATTAGGTCCAGCGGTAGCCATAAATTCAAATCACTCATAAATAAAAATAATAATGTTCCTGTGATCCTGTGAGACCTAAAACTAAACAAAAAATTAACACAACGCAGACATACTCTGTTAAAAACTAAAATACTTTGGTCGGCTTTAAATTAGATATGGACCTATGATAGGATTTTCAATGAACGTTTGAAAAATTAACGAAAATACCTTTCTATATTTAATTGAGACTTGCTTACCATGTTTTTAAATTTAATGGTTCAAATCCTAGAATGCGCAAATAAATGGTGTGTGATTAATTTGTGTTATTTCACAGTTAATGAATTAAAAATAATATGTACCCGAAACGATGCTTGAAATGGCTTTAGCCGTGTTTGATGACCAGATCTCTATATAGCCAGGTAGTTCTCCACCTTCCTATTCCCCTTCCAACTACCTTCAGCCTCACAACATACCCCGATAAGGGATGCCATAGTCTCACTGGCTCGCACTGACTCAGACGAGAGCAGTTCTTTTACATTAACTCTATTAAATTATTTTCCTCAGGCGATATGTCATCTTGGAAGATGCTGACAGGTCTTTTTGAGGAGAGGCATTAGTGAACAAGGATGTGTTATAGAAAGGAGGAAACGCAGAGACTGGCAAATAGTTCCACAGCTGAGCTCTTGAACTCAAGAACGAGTCCTAGAAGCGACCCGTTCTCATGTGACAAATTTCAACCATGTACATATTTTGTTGAGCGCGCGTTCGGTGTATTTCCCGACTATGCACCGGTGCCGAGGAGATCAACGACGCTAGTTCCTCGAAGCATCTTCCATTAAAATATCGATTGAACAAGGACAGCATTCCCACCCGACGCATGTACTCTAAAGATCGCAATTCGTTTGTTACGGGTTTTATCTACTTATGACAAGACTGACAAGTGAAAAGAGAATATTTATTTAAAATTTAAAAAAAAAACAATGTTTTTTTTAACTAAAACTGAATAACCCGGCCACCAGGTCTGGCGTTAAGATTCTAAACTGAATAAATTATTAAAAAATATGAAAAATTATTATAAAAAGGTTCGTTGAGTCTCGGACTGACTCCCGACAAGGATAAAACTGTTTGACGGCTCTGCCAACTTCTAGGAAGGCATTTAAATCTCAGCGAACTGAAGTATTCTGCAGAAACGGAATTACTGGAGGAATTCGCACTCTTCGAAGAACAACCAGTTTTGTGGTTAATCTTCAAATTGGTACCGTTTTCAACGCTGCGGCAAGACTTTGTTTCCATATTTCTGAGCATCTCAAAAATCTCCACTGGCTCAAGTGTCCTGAAAGATTTCAGTTGAAGCTCTGCTGGATGGTATATAAACCCTCAGATCAGCAGCGTCATCAGCTATCGGAAGGTCAAAGGAACTTAAGCGCACACCAGATATTAAGATGAAGCCATAGTAAATAATGCAAAATCACACAAAATCACGTGTTTTTGTTTTGAAAATTTGATAGCTTAGAAATATTATAGATGCTTCAATTAAAAGCTGCGTGTAGAACATATCTTGGCCCTTAAAAATATCGGTCATTTTTTTATAAGTCTTTTAATAAGCCTAGAAAAAAATAAAGTAATAGGTCTGTAAAAAAACACTTTTAAGTCCAAACTCTCCTGCTTATGAACATCTTTTCGGATATGGTTTTATTGTTAACTGTAGCAAATTTAGTTTCTTTTATGATAATCGCAAAATAAATTGATATTTGCGCCCGATATTCACAAAATAAAATAAAATATGAATTTTTGCGTTGTTATTTTACAATACGGCCGGCAGCCGACGAATTAGGATTTTCAAAGTGACCCTTATGTCGTTCACCGAAGGACTACTGGCTTGCCACACCCACTTCCTTTCAGTACTGCCCTGGCCGGATATCCTATGCAGTACCTTCTCCTACCTTCTCAATACCTGGCAGTATCTTCTCCAAGCATAAACTTTCTAATTAAATTGTGTTTATCGGAAGTGAATTGACGAGTAAATATGTTTTCTGTATTATTTTATTTGCGTACATAGATTTTTAGTGAAAAAATATATTTTTAGTAGTAAGCTTACATATTTTTTAAAGGTTTCATGGAAAAGGTAAGAAAAGCACCAATTTATCTAAAGCACATTGTGTTTTTTATTTAATGCAATTCGGGAGGCGGGAATGGGTACCGCCGCCCCAGTAACCTTTATTGGATAACCTACACATCTGCCATAGGTCACCCCAAGTGTTTTGCTACGTTTGTTGATTTAGCACGGGTGCCCGGGTTCATGGGGTGAGGTTTATCTGGGTCTTGGAGGCGGATGACCAGGATACACTGAACCCCAGATTCCTACCCACCCCTTAAACCCTTCTCCTTCCCAGAACTCTCCTTCCCTTTTTATCCCTAAAAAAAACCCTCCACACAGCGTCCCCAAGGACGACATAGGCCTTGAGGGAAATTATTTTCCTCAGAGCCTCCTCTGTGGAGCTCACGTAAAAAAAAAAAAAATCGAAAACAGTGACTTATGCTGATTGAAGATGTTTCCATATTCGTCTATTCCATGGCATTCTTTAATGATTTTTGGCCCTTAGTGTGAAGATTTTTTAATCATTGGTTGTGTGGTCGGTGGTAACATAGATAACTAAAATCAGAGAGAAGCATAACTAAAGCATATCGAACCGTGTTAAATTTTTATGAACCAAATCAAAAGATCTCTAAAACCATTTTTGTTCGAAATAAATTTTTGACGTTCTTCGAAAACGCCTTTCGGTAAAAATATGATATTTTTATTGTTTTTATTTATTTACAAGTTAGCTAGCCTAGCGGGCTTTTACACGAAAAAAATCACCTTTCACAGTACATATATATAAATATAATGTAAATAAATATAACATGAAAATTAATATATTGTTGTAAAACTCGTAAGAAAATAGCAAAAAATATGTAAATATGTAGCTACATGTAATTTGTATGTCAGTGACCAATAAAATAACGGCAAATTGTAATTTAGAACCTCTTAATACAAAAATACACAACAATACCTATAACTGATATAAACAATTCTGATAAATTGCATCTTCTTACTTAAATCTACAAAAAGTGTTAAATGAAAATTTTCGAAGGTTTACATTTAAATTTTAGTGGATATCAATAATATCTTTCAGGAAGTGATTTTATTTAAATTCTAACTCTCTAAGTAGGAGAGAAAATGTGGTGAAGAGAGTTTTTACTAGTAGGAAATTTCAAAATTTCGAAATTTCAATATTTTATTTGTGGTTTCCTTATTATCGCAAAATTTTGAAGTTTGAGATGTCTGACTTATCAACTGGACGATCGATATGGAAAAGCAAGTGTGTGCGTACACGCGTACAATATTATTAATGGGTGTTACAAACCAATAAACCAGAAAACATAGGAACGTAATGTACCTACTCGTAAGATTTAGAATATTATAGGAGAGAAAAAAATAACAATAATTTAAGATAAAAGTATTTAAAGTAGCAATAAAAAACTAATACAATTGAGTGAAATAATAAAACTTTTGTTCCATCCAAAACTGCTTACGAATTACAGCTTTAGAGGCACTCGTAATGGACTGCAAATATACTTAAAACAGTGATAGTGTGTGTAGGAAAAAGCAAGGTATGCAAAGAAAAAGGAATGACCAATCACTTACTACTGTATCTCTGCATAGGAGCACACGATATAATCACAATGTAGTTATGCAGTTCCATCGCACAAAACGATATTATGCACTTCGGAGATCGACAAATTTCTTCTTTTTACTTAAAAAAGATACTTTATACACGAAAAACACCGACAAAATTGCTTCCAAGCTAGTTCCAAACCTTCTTCACTCGAATTTGCTCTATTTTTCTTGCAATTGTTCCAAATTTAAAAATACTTTTCCAGCAAATTGATGGTTAAGGAGATGGAGGAACTGGATCAAAATGACATCCCAGTAGGAACTAATCATATTCTCATTTCAAAAGCAAACAAGTTTCTTAAAATTCTTAGATTTATCTCAGTGGGTTATGGTTTCTCAAAAAACAAACCACAAATTAATTAAGGCTTTCAAATGATGAAATAGTAAATACCTTAATATTATTACAATGAATCAAACTGGGCGTTGGTTAAGGCAATTCAATTAGAGAAATAGAACTGGCAATTATTAAAACAAACCCATCAATTTGAGAGTAAATATGAATTTAATTGATCGAGGAAGGTAACAATTAATTATTTGGGTTGGTGCTACAGCCTTAGCGCTCGGGGTGTGTTAAATTCGAGATAAATTGGAACATTCTTTAAGACGATTTTGGGAAATTATATTGATTTTGGAAAACATATTACATAATTTTTATTTATTTCATATTACAGAATCAAAACAGTACATTGGTTACGGTGACCCGATAGTTGTTCCCCGACAGTTGAACCGGCGAAATTATAATTAGTATAAAATGGTATTTTTTGTGCATTTATATATAAATAAGTTATTTAGTTTTTAAAACACAGCAAACTTATTTTGGGGCACCATTTTAACTCAATATTAATAGATTGTTTTCTTCTTCGTGTGCCCTATCAGGTCCCCCCGACGTTGGCGATCACTCTGGAAAATGTCTCTCTACATTGTGCTGCCCGGAATAGCTCCTCCGCACTTCTAATGCCGGTCCACTCTCGTATATTTCGTAGCAAAGACATTTGTCTCCTACCAGGCCCTCGGCGCCCTTCTATTTTTCCTTTCAATATTAATTGGAGCAAGTGATACTTTTCCCCTCGAAGTACGTGACCCAGATATGAAATTTTTCTGACTTTTATTGATGTGAGCAGTTCTCTATCTGCTCTAGCCCGCCTGAGAATTTCTATGTTAGTTATCTTGTCGGTCCATGGAACCTTGAGCATTCTCTGGTGAAGCCACATTTCAAAAGCCTCTAACCTGTTCATGGTATTTACTTTCAAGTTCCATGTCTCACATCCATACAGCAAGACTGACCACACATAACACTTTAACATTCTCTGCATTAGTTTTAAATTGAGATTGTCATTGCAGAAGAGGGATTTCATTTTACTGAATGCAGTTCTTGCTGCCTCAATTCTGCAGATTGTTTTACTGAATGCAGTTCTTGCTGCCTCAATTCTGCAGATTGTTTTACTGAATGCAGTTCTTGCTGCCTCAATTCTGCAGATTGTTTTACTGAATGCAGTTCTTGCTGCCTCAATTCTGCAGATTGTTTTACTGAATGCAGTTCTTGCTGCCTCAATTCTGCAGATTGTTTTAACCACGTTTATTGTTTATTAAAAACGCGATACTCATGACATGTACATACGCTGGCATATCTATATACATATATAAAAATAAAAATATGCTTGGGGGTATATGAGTTTGGAAAAAACTATGTATTGCTTTATTAAGTATACTAGCTTTTCCCCGCGGCTTCGCTCGCATGGTATTACGGGAAATTACTGTAGCGCTTGCACTTATCAATTATCTCCCCCCCCCCCACCCCACCCCCACCCCACCCCCATCCCTTCCCGCATTCCATATATTCATTCCCTTACATTCAGTTTTCAAACATCGCGCCTACCACCTAAATTTTATAATGCTATAGCTCAAAGAAAAAAAGAATTACTTATCCAATTTTGTTCATTCGTTCGGAATTTATGCGCTTACAAACATTTCGGATGTTTATTTTTAATTAAATATTTGAAAGTTTGTGAATATAATAAAAATTACACTATTTATTCAGTCTTTATAATCGTTACGAATTATATTTTTAATGTAGGAACTGACATTTATTCCAAAACAGAAGCTTTTCCAAAAAAATAAAACATATTCTATATTTTAATATTTGAATTTTCTGAAGCAGTAGCGATCGTTTTTTTTTTTCTGACGTTATCAAAAATTTGCTTTAGTTAGCGACAGAAAACGTATAACAAATATAATATATTAATATTTATAATTTCATTACGCCAGAGCTTACCATCATATACAAAATATAGTCTGCGCATATAATTTAGCTTTCTATTGGTGAATGAATTTTTAAAGTCTTTATATTGTGTTATGCGTGAAAAGGTCATAAACAAACTCGAGCAGTTTCGCATTTATAATATTAGTATGGATGAAGTGTTTTGAACTTTTGAAATACCTTATTTTCATCCTCGCAAAGGTTTCTGGATTACTGCAACCACATGACAATACAGCTGAAAAGTTTTTTTGATCATTACAAAATCTGAAAGTTTGAAAATGGTCTTGTAAACCGAAACAGCTGTAACTAAAATACATACTAAAATACTTGCAGAACTTGATAATAAAACTATCAAATTTAATTTTAATTAAATATTTAAATTTTAAAAAAATTGAGTTCTACGAATTAAATACAAACACAATTAATAATATTTTAATTACAAAATCTCTCATAAAACTGTAAAAAATATCACAATTTGAGAATGACATTTTGCAAAACCATCGATTATTAATTCAATTTTCGAAACTCTTTTAATTAATTAATTTATTTGAAGTACTCGCCTATTACTTTGAATCGAATCAAGAATTATATTTATTTCAAATAGGTACCCATGTCAGGATTGTATTTATTTCAAATAGGTACCCATGTCAGGATTGTATTTATTTCAAATAGGTACCCATGTCAGGATTGTATTTATTTCAAATAGGTACCCATGTCAGGATTGTATTTATTTCAAATAGGTACCCATGTCAGGATTGTATTTATTTCAAATTGGATTGATTGTTCTTATAAAATACAAAAATGAATATTTGTAATAAACATACGAAAAATGAAAATTTTAATAAAAAATGTAATAGGTGGCACGCGAGTTGTTTGAAAACTGAATGTACTGGGATTGAATATATGGAACACGGGAGGGGGGTTGCCGGGACCAGGGAGCGGGAAAGGGCAGAGGGATAGTGGGGAAGGTGGAAGGGGAACGCTAGAGGGGAAGGAGACGCGGGAGGGGAATGGGGACGCACGGGAAAGGACATGCGGGGAGAAAAAAAATATTGCAACGCATGCCGGGAACCAGCTAGTACAGTATTTAGACAAGTAGTTTTTCCCTTGATGCTTTTGAATGAAAATATGTTTTGTACTTTTGTAATTAAATCGACTACATATTGTATGTAAGTAGGTATGCCGGAGGGCCAACTGTCATAGTGGATTTTTTAGTGGATACAAATATAACATAAGTTCTGAAGGAAATTTTTTTCCTCGGGGCCTCCTGAGGGGAGAAAATCTAGACGAAACATAGTAACAGTTGCTTATCTACACATTACAGTCAAATAATAAATTAATCCAATTTAAAACATTACTTGCACTCAGTACCTTTCAACATTGAAATAAAATTAATTCAAATCAATGAGTATTATAATTTAATTTCAATTAGTACGCTATCCCAACACATTAATATCAATAATTTAACAATAACAACTGAATCAATTCACACAAAACAAACCGAGCCATCGAAATACATATAATTAAACCGACCCGATCCAAAATGATTCGTAATGAACCGCTCGCAGCGTTAATTCGTTAAGAAATTACAGTATTCACGTGAAAACGTCCCCGGGGTATAAAACCTCCTTGGTGATTGCGGGCGGCGAGCATTTAGCTACCGGTCGTTGGGGGTTGGCGCAGGCGTATTGGCCCGAGGCGCGGGCGGGAATGTTCTCAACCCGCAATCGGTCAGCTGGGGTATAATTTAGGTACTAATTTACTGAGAAAATACGAATTATATTTGGCGAGGATTTTTTGCGGCATATCGGAGAATGTTTTTTAATGTTGTTAAACGATCGTTTTAAAAATAATCTGTATTGGTAAATGGTTTTGGCCGTATCGATTGGCGCCTAGAAATGGGAAATTTAATGTGATTATAATCACAATTGTGACCAATTATAATATTATAGGAAGAGACGCTGGCGCCTGTAATTATAGTGATAGTAGGTAGATGCCTTGATTTATATAACTAGCTTTCTGAAAGTTCAAGTAAATAAAAATTGTCGTTTGATCTCTGTTCGATCTATCTATATCAGTGATTCCCAATGTGGTCCAGGTGGACCCCCAGGGGTCCACGGGAGACTCCGCGGGGGTCCACGAAGGCATGAGAGAAAAATGGGGGTCCACAAGTTGCAAGTGGGGGTCCACGAAAAAAAATCTGGTTTCGATAGTAAAGAACAAAAATGTTGGCTTGGCTTTACCTATCAATAAAGTCAGATAATACAGTACTTAAAAAAATTAAGGGAGCAAAAACATTCATCCATTCAATTCAAAATTCAATTGACAGGCTGTATTTTGGTGAAAAATGGTCACACAAAAATGGAGACTTTAAAAAAAGCGTTTTGAAGCTTTAAAATTCTAATTTTCAGATTTCTTGGCTTTACCTGTCAATGTTGGCAGGTACTATCTGCCTACATCTGCTTGCATTTCGGTGAAAAATTGTCATATTGAGACCCATCCCGTGCACATATCCCATCCCGTGCCCATATCCCATCCCGCCCCCTGTCTCATATCACATTACTACCCCCCCCCCCCCCATGTTGTGACAGACCACAACTCCAGCGTTATATTCAATTTTCAGTACAACGCGTGTCGAGTTTTGCGAATATGGTAGAAATGTTGCAGCAGGGGGTCCACCGAAACCAGTAAAATTTTGAAAGTGGTCCACGAGAAAAAAAGGTTTGGGAACCTCTGATCTATATGGAAATACTAGGTCAATGATCTATATGTATAAAATATGTTTGTTTCTGTCTATGTATGTACGTATGCATGCTATGCGTTGCTAACCATTCATCCGATTGCGATAAAACTTTGGGGATTTGATGTGCGCATGCCCGCGATTCTTACTATATACAATAGTGAGTTCTGGCATCATGAAATTATGCGTTGCTAACAGTTCATCCGATTGCGATGAAACTTCAGGGATTTGATGTGGATGATTTGTAGTATCAAAATACCTTCTTTCCGTCCTCGCGAAGGTTTCTGGATTATTTTATTTTTATTTTAAATACATAAACGGCTAACGGCTATACTGCCTTTTATAAATAAACATATAATAGAGTACAAAAGTAAGAAAAATAATTATAACAACCACTTTAAATTTTTAATCAATACAAAAACTCTTACAAAACTGTCAAAATTTGAGAATGACATTTTGCCACAAATCGATTGTTAACTTAAAATTCAATTTTCGAAAATGTTTAAATTAATGAATTTACGATAGTACCTATATTAAAAGAAATATAAAACTTTTTATAATGTTTCATTTTAATTAGACTACAAAAGCTTTATATTTACATTAATTACTGAATCTGTAAACTAAAATCCGTAAAAGTGCCAACTACGCAACTACAAACAAACATTTATGTCAAATTGGGAATTTCAAGTCAATCAAGTCTCAACTCTCAACTCACGAACTCACAACGGCCGCAACTCGGATAAGCGCTTTTATCCGCGATATATTTTTAAGGCCCCGCTTCAAGAAGCGGGGAACAAAAAATTGGTTTATAGACTCATTTGAGTGCTCCCCTCCACGGAAATCTTTAGTAAAAGGCGAAAGATTTATTCGTTATTGAAGGGAAACCAGAGTAACACTCACAAGAAAATTCAAACTATATATCGGCATTAAGGAGATGTTTGTATGCGAATTGCCAGCAGAAGTGGCGCCATCTATATTTTAGTTACTAAACAATATTTTACAAATCACATCTGCACCTATGCAATGTGCATGGTGCATGTCGGCAAAAGAGGTACCTGTATAAAAATAACAATAATAAAAAATATATTCCATTAATATTGTGTCCACAATATCTACCATGGCCCCCTAGCTGCAAAGATAAGTTTGTCAAATTTTAATATTGTGGATAAGATAAGGATAAGAATTTTATTTTATTATGTCATAGATTCACTAATTTGACGCCATGGCAAATGGAAGAATTTTAACTAAAAAAAATTTGATTGATTTCTTGTGCTTTCTTTCATTTCTTTATCTGTATTGTAAATACTATGTTTTATATTTTATTTTGCATATTTCTGTTATTTCACTAGTAGCATCTCCACCTAATAACAACTAAACATTGATTTACGCTGTGAAATTTTAAATTAAAGTGTTGATATCTGAACACATCCCAATGTCATTATCACTTGTTATAATTCTTAACACTCTGTAAATATTTCAAACAATGAATACATAGATTCGCTTCATGTTGTCTAATATACACATAGGTACATTTTAATTATTTCTTTATATACTACTTATTAAACTCATCATTTTACAATTGTCTTTAAACATACATAATCCAGATACGTCATTAATTTCACTTGGAACCAAGTTGTACATTTGGAAGCTTGCATATTTATACAATGAACAATTTTGAGTTTTTCATTTGTTAAATTTGTTAGTCCAATGTTTTCTTTCTGTCTTGTATGATGTGCGTGTAAGTCTTTATTGTAATGTTTTTTGATCTCTTCTATAGTAAGTTGGTAGCAAATTGTTGAAAACTTTGTAGATCAAAATTAAAACTTGCTTGAAACTCATTAGGTATATTTAATTCTTCTTAAATTTGCTCTTTTCTGTGTTATTAGGAATTGTCTACGTGTGGAGCAATAAATTAAAAAAAAAATACAAACTGTTTTTTTCATCGAAATTTTTCCTAATTCTTCCAATCGTAGACACCTTCTTAGCAAATTTTTTGACAATAGCGTAGGCATTTTCTTCAAGAGACATATTTGAGTCTAGTATTATTTCGTATTTTATCTAATTAACTTTTTGCAAGTTTCGACCGTCCGTTATTCCAAGTATTTTAAAATGCATTTTTAAACTGATATACGCACAGTGAAACATTTCTTTGGCTATGGTGTCAAAAACATTCTGGAGATGTTTTTGACACCATAGCCAAAGAGCAAGAGAACACCATAGCTAACAGAGCCAAACATTTCTTTCCCTTCATCATTTATTTCGACAACGTTTATTAGATTTTCTATGGCATCACTGGTATATAGATTATTCCTAAACCACATTGGGATTGTGATAATATTTTGTTTTATTCTAGAAATTGAACAATTTGCATTTTCATGACAGTTTTTCCGAAATTTTTGAAAATGGGCTTAAGAGACTTTAGGTTGGTAATTATTTATTTATACTTTTTGTTACTATATATGTTTTTGTTTGTTTTTATAGATGGGTAGAATTGTGGCTTTTTGAAGACAATACGTTGTTATAATAAATAGTTTGTCTGGTATGTAGTTAGTAAAACATCAGAAAGAGCATTGTAGAAATATATTATACGCTTACACAAAAATTATTATTTTTATTATTGTTGAAAACGGCGCTATAAAAATCATTCAAATATTATTTTTATTTTAACTATGCATTTAAAAAATCATAAATAAATAACTCTTTTTTTGATTTCCTTTACGTAGGTATTAAATAATATTTATTTTATATGAATACCGCACAAGAGTCCCAACTGCTCCCGTCTGGAGCCTGAAGCTGTGAGGCTGAAAGTAGTGGGGAGGAGAAGGAGATGGGGAAGAGGAAGGTGGGGAAGAGGAAGGTGGGGAAGTACCTGGCTATTCAGATCTGGTCTGAACGTTTCAATTCTGAATGGTGGTCTTACGCCAGGGCGATACTGAGAGTATCTTCCACTCTGGATCGTGTCGCAAATACACTGTATATTATTTGAAATGATTAAATTGTGAAATAACACAAATTAATCAAATAAAATTTATTTGCCACGCCGGGATTAGCCTTACTGCTAGACCACGCCGGCCGTCATACTTACTATACAATTGATAAAAATAGTTTATTTACAAACAATAATGAGTAATTATTATTACATGTGATAGCTGTTTCGCCTTCTGAAGCCATTTTCAAACTGTGTCGAGGTCTCTTACAGACCATCTATTTTATATTACCTCCTTCCATATTACGTAGTTACTTGTAACAAAAATCAAAATACTTTTAATTTTATTACCAATGACTTTACTGATTTCCAATTAAATTGTCGTAAATTATAGATGGTTTTTGTAATGTTTCCCCATTTATTGTATTGTTTAAATTTGATCAAAGACCTTGAGGTGTTTCCAGACTAATAATTTGGATGACTCAAGGGGTTTTTTCTCCCCTCAATGGCTTAGTTCTTTTTCCTTCTTTCCTTTCTTGGTCTTCGGCCTAAACATATCTAGGCACATTCAGAGCAGTTAAATTCCTTCCTCATTTTCACCAGCCATTTTTCCAGTCCATCACTCCGCCAACTTAGGTTAACGCATCTCGTAAATGTTTAATAATTTCCTGTTAATTAGCGGTGCCCGGGCCAGCCAGTGGCGCGGGGGCCCTACGGGACCGAGCCGGGGCAGACGGGGCGAGGGGCAGTTCCCAGGGCCACTGCGCATAGGGCGGGGCCGGACCAGTCGAGGACCATAACTCATGGCGGAATGGTAGTCCGCCCGCTAAACCCGATAAACCATGGACTGACAACCGAGGAAAAACTAATATTAAAATATTTCATTTTATTAATGCTCATGTTTGGAGCGCTAATGCGGACTCCATCAACGGAAGCAGTCTTCCCAACATGCATTCCATTTATACACTTGCTGTAATTCTAAGTTACCTGCTCAAGCACGGGGGCTTCATCGAAGTCAGAGGTTAGCTTCTCAGAAGCTGGGCGTACTGTAGGGCCTACAGATATTGCAGATAGTACACAAGTGATGACCATATTCAAATTGCAAGTGAATTTGTTAGCCTCTTCTGGTCTGGAGTCTTAAAATACTTTAAACAATCTTGCCTCTGCGCAGAAACGGGCGGTTGCAATCTTTAGAGCACAGGCATCAAGTGGGAATGTTGTCTTTAATCTACCTAGTATTTCAATGGAAGGTGTTCTGAGAAAGTAGCGCCATTGATCCCTTCGGTACCGATGCGCAGTCAGGAAGCATGCCAAGGGGTTATGGAAAGAGTCATTCTAGCAGGAAAGTGCATCATGCACTCCATCGATGTTGTAAAACTGCGTAATGAGTTAAAAGAAAAACAAAACTAAATTTTGCTTGTAATCTCTGCACTTTCATACTCCTCACCCATATTATTCAGTTTCCTACCATTCCCCAAAATCGGTATGCCTTAGCATCACTGACTCCTGCCACTTTGAACTTTTTTTGGGCATTTGAAATTAAACTAACACATTTGAATGAAACTTCCTTTGGTCTGATAAGGTCTTAGGAAAGAAACCCTGATTAAAAACAAAACATAATCGTAATCAAATTGGGTTTCTCCGCAAATGCTCTCCAACGGATGGATGTCCCTCACCATTCATCTCCAGGCCTCAGTCCTTCCCGTCCTGCTCCAATTATCTTCCACGTAGTCTATCCAACTCATCAGGATACACACTTGGCCGTGGTTTTTAGTGTCCTATCAACTGGCATTTGTTCAACATGTCCAGTTATTTGCAAACTTTGGGACCTACGAAATCTATCAATGGTAATACCATGTTCAATAAAATTTTCGAGTTGCTGGTTTATTTTAATTCTGCACGCTCTGTTTTTAAGCGCAGATCCAAAGATTTGCGTTCAAAGACTGCTAAAATAAAACCTAATAAAATTAGAAAAATGCGATGCGTTGAGGATCCCTCTGGAGCATGTGGCCGTCATATCAAGGCGATCAGGACCGTCACGCCCCCGCGAGAAGAATGCTTCCAGCATGCCATCGGGCCCGCCCACCGTCCGCCGTCCACCGCCCAACGGTCATCTCCGGTAGTCTATAATTATGGAGGAGGATTCCATACGTGATTTTTTCCTCGGAGTTTTTTCCCTCCAGATATTATACATCTTCGCATAGAGGCTTGTCCATGCCCAGAGTCCGCTGTCCGTGCGGCAGGCTGACCCTATGTTCATTTATCATTCTTTGTTATTTTTTTGGCTTTTGTTTTGACGTTGTTATTATGTTTTGTTTTATGTTATGTGGGAGCAGAAATCTGTAGGATTAAGCATTGCAGTCATACCAACATTCGTAATACAAAACATACATAATAATTTTGTAAAACCCTTCAAGCCACGATATGAAAACTTTACAGGAGACAATAAAAACGAATATTTACAAATTCGTAAAACTAATTAAAAATCTTGAAAATTATACAAAAATGAATATTTGTTCATTAAAATTTTGAACTTTGCAATATTGCAATTCTGTTTATAAATTCACAAAATATTAATTTTAAATAATTTATAGTATATTTGCGGCACATTCCAGAGTGGAATAGTATCGTCCTGATCAGATCTGAATAGTCTGATTCAGCACCCTCTTTCCATATTCTTCCCCTTCCCTCTGCATTCAGACTCACAATAAACCCCAATTTGGGATGCCGTAGTCTCACGAGCTCCAGACGAGAACAGTTAGAACTCTTCTCATGTGCGGTTTTCATATAAAAAAATGTTTTATGAGAGATTCGACGGTTGAGTAATTTCATCTACGGCTTTCTCGAAATAACCAAAAAAAAACTGTTAGCATAATTTTGGTTTTTACTATAAAAAATCAGCAAAAATTATTTTACCATGTTGTAATTTTAAGACTATTCTATGTGAAACCACAAAACATTCAAACGTGTAACATTCCCAAAAAAGATCCCCAAAAATGGTTTTAAAGGATTTTAGCGAAACACGGTCGATATTATTTATGATAAAGCTTCTTAGGTGCATGAATTATATTTGCGTGAATGTAAGCAACAATGTATTCAATTTATTTTTAGTTTTTTTTAATTATTTTGTATTTATTTTACACACTTAACAAATATTAAGATAAAAAGTCCCGATAAAGTGCTTTTTAGCCGTTTGTCTAACAGGTTCTTCACATTTAAAAATCTTATTACAGTGAGTTAATGGTTACATTTTTACAATTTTATAAAATAAATATTAAAAATTGTACAGAAATATAGAAAAACATAAATAACAATGTTAAAGTCTTTAGAATAATATGTCATTGTAAGCTAATATAAATTAATTCTTTCAGTAAGCCAAGTCTTCAGTAAAATCATCAATCGTTTGTTTTGGGCACAGTTTTTAATTTCAGCAGGTAACATATTTAAACAACTGGGAATCATGTAATTTAACGTTATTTGTCCATATTTATTTATATACTCAGATACAATTATTAGTCCTTCATTAAAGTTGAAGCGAGTATTATGGTTGTTCCAGCCTGTTTATTTATGTACTGAAATATAATTTTGTAACCTTTATTGGATAACCAACACCTCTGCCATAGATCACCCCAAGTGGTTCGCTACGTTTGGTGACTTAGCAGGGTTCATGGGGTGAGGTTTGTCTAGGTTTTGGAGGCGGATGACCAGGACACACTGAACCCCAGATTATTACCCACCCCTTAAACCCTTTTTCTTCCCAGAACTCTCCTTCCCTTCCTTTCCTTAAAAAACCCTCCACACAGCATCCCCAAAGATGGCATAGGCCCTGAGGGAAATTATTTTCCTCAGAACCTCCTGTGTGGAGCTCATGTAAAAAAAATTCTTTGTATAAATTTTTTTCAGCTAATATTTTTTTTCAGCTGATGAAGAGAAAACTGCCAATTTTTTACTATTAGATATAAAAAAGCTATTTGATATAAGACAGTTTCTGTATGTTGGTCACACTATGTCTCACGCAACTGATAATCTACAGGAAGACCTTACGACTTCATCCCCCTTATCCCTTTAGCTAAAACAACTTTTGGCAAAAGAAATTTTAGATACTTTGCAACAAAGCTATGCAATGTACTTCCACTGGCCATTAGACATTCACAAATCGTACTACATACAAAAGAGATACCAAGAATCGAATCATTAGCCAAGACAGATCAAACATCAATTTTTCTTAACCTGTTTATATGTATATATTTCCAGTGGTAATATAATCAGTGACGCTGATTGTCTTTTATTTTAAATGTATTGTTATTTTTGTGATAAACTGCGCCTACTCTCAACACGGGATTTCCTGGAGAGACACAGTACATCACCAATGTAATGTAATTAATACAGTTGAATATGAATGTATAATTTTCGTGAGAATATCTTGAAAAATTAATGTAAGAATGTGATTAGAATCTTTACAGAAATTGAAAATTGACTTTCAAATTTTGATGAATTGTTCAAATTCTGTGAAAAAACTGACCTCAAATGTTTTTGTGTTTAATTGTAGAACTCTGTTTAGTTTATTTATTAAGTTCTGCAAGTATTTTAGTATTTTTTTATTGTTATCTTGATAGCTGTTTCTGTGTTCTATAAAACAATTAAGAAAATATAAGCATTTATAATATATGGAAAACAGATTTCAAAGTACCCCAAGAATAGAAAATTCATTATTACAATTACTTGAAATTGAAATTGGGCGGAGGTAAATAGAATCATATTAAGAGGACCGCATGCGCGGCCCATTTCAGCCCGTTTCATACAAACCTTAATTCTGAATTTGAGATCAAAATACCCAACCAAACTGAAAAATATTTTTTGTAATCAAAAGGCATTAAATATCTAATACGGATGTGAGCTACTTTATTTATTTTTGCTTTAAATTATAAGATATAGGTCATTAAAGATTTTAATGTTTCATGATTTTGGAGGCAATTTGGGCAATTATTTGTGAGTAAATGAAAAACAAAAAAACAATAGTGATAAGATCTGTTTTTTTCATGTAACTTACCGTTTATGAGAAAAAAAAACGAAAATGTTGACCTCTAACCTTGAATACCTTTTATAGCGGACATGGGATCGTTGAGGACTTTAGGTATTTTATTTTTAATGGTGTACCCAAGGTCTGTACCAAATTTCAGCTCTGTGCGAATTTTTGCCATTTGACCACCATTTTTCTAGCTAACTTGACCGGACTAAATTAAGTCGTCTCAAAGCGGCCTGGCCACAGTTTGAAAATGGCTTCGGACGCCAAAAAGCTTGCAAAACTTAATGGTAATATTATTAAATTTGATATACGTTTTTTTAAATTTGTGAACGGTGGAACCAAGGTTTTAGTGAGATAATCCTTTGATTTAAGACACACTTGTCTCATTTTTTCCTTCTAATTTACAAATATTCAGCTAATTCTGAAAGGTTGTCCATAATGCTCCAAACAATATATTTCTGGTAATTTTATTTCATTATCATTTAAATATTCTTATTCTTGACAAAGTTACGTATATCATCATTCGAGGCCAGAGTTAAGTTAGCCTCTCAGAAACTGAGCGTACTGTACAGGGCCCGCAGATACTTTAATAGTACACAACTGCTAACCCTGTACAAATCGCAAGTGCGCCGCACGGTTGAATTTGGCAGCCACCTCTGGTCTGGAGTCCCAAAATACCTGAAAAAACCCTCGACTCTGTGCAGAAACGGGCGGTCCGTTTGATAGATTCTCCTAACTTAACAAATGGACTGCAATCTTTAGAGCACAGGCGTCAGGTGGGAATGCTGTCCTTGTTCTACCGGTATTACAATGGAAGATGCTCCGAGGAACTAGCGTCACTGATCCCCTCGGCACCGGTGCATAGTCGGGAAACACGCCAAACACGCGCTCAACATTTGTACACGGTTGACATTAGTCACATGAGAACGGGTCGTTTCTACGACTCGTTCTTGAGTTCAACAGCCCGGCTGTGGAACGATTTGCCGGCTTCTGTCTTTCCTCCCTCCTACAATATGGGTCTCTTCAAGACCCATGTTCACTCCTTCCTCTCCTCAACAGCACCCTCCACACAGCATCTTCAAAGATGACATAGGCCCTGAGGGAAATTATTTCCCTCAGGGCCTCCTGTGTGGAGTTAATATAAAAAAAAAAAAATATATCAATGTCTTCTCATTCTACATGGTTCAGGTTGATTTATAGATTTCCATGGGAATCTGATACCACTTGAACTTATGAAATTATTTCTAACAGAGCTTGTTTGAACCAATTCTGTACTTGACTGAGATTGACAGAAAAGATATAACGTTTACATTTGTACCGTAATATTGTATCTAAACGAGTCCAAGAAATTACCAATGAAGCCAACTTTATTTAGATTTGCGTTTGGGCTTTTCCCAGCCAAAGAAATGATGAAGAATAACAATCTAAAATGAATCTAACATTAAAGTCATTGTGTGGTTATAATTCAAAAATAAGGCTGTCTGTCTGTATAACTCTGGTTCAATGAGTTCAATGCTGTGAATATAAGTAACATTTTCGAAATTTGAACCGATTGTGTGAAGAATTCCGAGAAGAATATAATTGATTAAAACCCTCTAGACCACCCCGCTTCCCCTCCCTCATATATTGTGTATATAAACCGTAGACTAAGAATACTTTGTACCAGTCTGAAGATGGCTCTAGCGAGCTGAAACCGGTTACGGTCAATAAACTTAAAGTGGAAAAAAGTTTTATAATTGTTTTTATTATAATATATTAATATTTATAATTTCATAACGCCAGAGCTTACCATCATATACAGCCTATAGTCTTCGCATATAATTTAGCTTTCTATTGGTGAAAGAATTTTTAAAGTCTTTTTATTGGTTAATGCGTGAAAGCGTAGCAAACAAACTCGAGCAGTTTTGCATTAATAATATTAGTATGGATTACGCTTGTCTTTATCCACAATAAAACCAGCATATCAACCAAAACCCATAGACGAGACCGCGCACCAAAATCTCACAACAGTTCAGATATAGTTCAGATTTTAGCAAACACCGGAAATCGTCGCGTCCTTCCATATAATCAATAAAATCAACCGATATAATGTTGTTTTTATCGGAAATTGTTGTACCGTGGTGCATTATGGCCCATTAGAGGTCCCAGACGTCGACCGTAGGACCCGGCAAGGGCCTAAAACCACACTCCTCTAATTGGCGCGTATTACTTGCCAACAACCGTAATAACAATCCCGTCTGGCCGCGATGTGTGCCCTGAGAAAGGAGACCGATTATTTAATCGAACCGTAATCGCTGACAATTTACCAAATCGACGGATCGATCGACGACCGATTTGTATTGACGATACAGGGTGAACTTCAACAAATCACTAATTATATTCCAACATTTTCTACGTCACGTCGTAAAACTTTCCGCTGATATTTTTTTTTTTTTTTTTTAATTTCTTTATTCATTTTGTTTATTACAGGATTGTTTTATATGGTATTTCGACTACCAAGCTAGGCAAATGCCCGTATTATGGTAGTCAAGATTCATAAGATATTAAGTATATAATATTAATAATCATCCATATATATGTAGATGAAAGTACAAGCATATAGCATACATATTGTTTTAGAAATTTATCAAATGAATAAAAAATAAAATAAAATTTAATAATCAACTAGAATTATTATTTTAGACAACAAACGGAAAGTTCATAATATAATAAATTAATTTTTTTCTTCAAAATTCGCAAATTCACTTTGTGGCGTCATTATTAATATAATGAAAACAAATAACTTTGTGTACACCACTATTTAATTAACAATATCAACATGTTTCGAAAACTATGTTTTCTTCGTCAGGATAATAAGTTAATAAAAAATAACAAAAGACAAACAAGTATAGACTAATTAGATTTGAAAAATTAAATATGATTGGTAAATTAAATATTATCAATAACCAAACGTTTTTTAAAAATAGCCATCTTTTAAATTTATTTTCGTATTAATACTTATATTTATAATAATTTAATTTGTTATTTAGACTTCTTGTTTTGTTTTTAAAAGATTTTTTATTAGTAATTAATCACCTCTCCTTTCTAATATTTTGTCTATGTTCTAATTAGTCTATACTTGTTTGTCTTTTGTTATTTTTTATTAACTTATTATCCTGACGAAGAAAACATAGTTTTCGAAACATGTTGATATTGTTAATTAAATAGTGGTGTACACGAAGTTATTTGTTTTCATTATATTGATAAATTAATGTTTTACATTATATCCACTGGGGAGATCTTGAAAAAAAAAACCCTCAGTCCAACCGTATGTCATCTTTGGGGATGCTGTGTGGAGGATCTTTTTTAATGTAAGGAAGGAGATGAAATTCTGGGAAGGAAAAATGTTCAAGGGATAGGTAGGAATCTGGGGGTCAATGTGTCAAGGAGTGATAAATGAATCCAGCTTGGGAAGCAAGACGATGGTTCAAGAGAATTCTGCTGAAGAGTTTACGGGTACCCCTGACGTAGCATATGGTAGAAGTGTTGGTTATCCGAAAAATGGTTGAATAAAATAAAATATTGACATTAAACATTATACTTACGCATGTAAGTCACTAGACGATTTCTGTTTTCTGAGATAGTGTCAATATGAGTAACAATTTACAAAATGATGATTCCCCTTGGCCGGGAGATCTGTTGGTCTTCGGCCCCTTACGTAGCGGCATAATTTGTAGTCGGAGGCCCGCTTAATATTTGGGTGCTGCATAACTCGTTGAACTCACTACCTGTCACGTGCGGTAACAATAATACAAATGCTTGAGTGGCAATCGGTCAACGTGAAAAATGCCCGTATCGTACAAGACCCCACTTGCTTGTTCTCAAACTCTGGTCCGACATCAATAGGATAAGGTGCTCCCATAGCCGTTGTGCCCAAATGATGTAAAGACGGGGTCTAAAAGAGTCTGCGATGTGTGAATGCGATGCGGTGCAAACCACCGAACATGTGGTCAACAAATGCCCGCTCCATTCATTCTCCGGCGGGATTGATGAAGTACACAGGGCAACGTCTGAGTCCCTAACTGGCTCGCAGACCTAGATATCCCCCTTTGACCCCCCCACCATACGAAAGATGAACAAAATCTGATAATCTGCCTAAAAAATAAAAAAAAGTACAGTTAAATCACTAGTGGCATCTCCACCTAGTAACAACTAAACCTTGATTTACGCTGTGATTTTTAATTGTAGTGTTAAAATCTATGCACATCCCAAATAAAATCTATTATGTCGGTGAATATCTATCCTGAGTTACCGGCACCGGATGATTTTCATATAATAAAATGATTTACTTACAGTAAAGTAGTTACACCATATAAGTTTTTAGATTTTCACGGCCAAAAGTATTTTCGTTAAGATGAAGCCATAGCAAATAATGCAAAATCACACAAAATCATGTGTTTTTGTTTTGAAAATTTGATCGCTTAGAAATATTATAGATGCTTCAATTAAATACTGCGTGTAGAACATATCTTGGCCCTTAAAAATATCAGTCATTTTTTTTATAAATCTTTTAATAAGCCTATAAAAAAATAAAGTAATAGGTCTATAAAAAAATTCTTTCAAGTGCAAACTCTCCTACTTATGAACATCTTTTCGGATATGGTTTTATTGTTTATTGTAGCAAATTTAGTTTCTGTTATGATAATTTCAAAATAAATTGATATTTACGCCCGATATTCACAAAATAAAATAAAATATGAATTTTTGCGTTGTTATTTTACAATACGGCCGGCAGCCGACGAATTAGGATTTTCAAAGTGACCCTTATGTCGTTCACCGAAGGACTACTGGCTTGCCACACCCTACTTTCTTTCAGAACCGCCCTGGCTGGAGCAGGGAACAGACGTGTGACTCCACGTCGCTCGGTTCCGTGAAATCAATTTTAAATTTCCTTGTTATTACAATAAACAATGTGTAAAAAAGGAGTTAAGGTTTTTTTTAGGCCTTTACGAAATCAACCTGTAAAAAAAATTTCTCAAATAACGTTTTCAACCATTCCAAAAGCTTTTTCTCAAATATTTTTTAACTCCTCCCACAAAGGGCGTGAATTCCGATTTCGATTTTTCCCTGGACTATTGGATGCCCTTAAGTATTTGTTTTTGGGGTGTTTTGCCGTGTTGCGCTACCTCCTTCTTTAGCCAACGTTTCGGACAGCGTTACAGTATCCATCATCAGGGCAGATGTGTGACACAATTACACATCTGCCCTGATGATGGACACTGTAATGCTGTCCGAAACGTTGGCTAAAGAAGGAGGTAGCGCAACACGACAAAACACCCCAAAAACAAATACCGAAAAGTAGTTACACCATGTTTACGATTTTAGATTTTCACGGCCAAGAGTATTTTCGTTATTTGTTTTTGGGATGTTACGCCATGTTGCGCTACCTCCTTCTTTAATTGTTATAGTTACCTACACTTTTTTTTAAATTGTATTGTGGAAGCGATTTCAGCGTTCGACGGATAATAAAAATCGACAAAAATAAAACATTTGCAGAAATTATATATATTTCATTTGATTAAATAATTTTAGTTTTAAAAGAAATATATGTTAAATGGAGCTCTGCGAATAAAAAAACACAGTATTTTCAATAACATTTCCGGAAACATTTTTTGTAGGTTTGTTTATTTTGTTGTAACTTTTTGGGCATCCTGTCGCCCCGTTTTGAAAATGACCCCAAAAGGCCGAGGCACCAGCCATTATACCATTACGGCCATCCTCAAAACCAGGAAATTATAATCATTTTGTAAACGGTGAGGTATGGTCGTCCACTTAAAGCGGCCGGCGCGGGCCCCAGCGGAGCCCCAGCGGACCCCCTCACCCGGTCCCCTTTACCTGGCCATCCTGTTCTCTGTGCAGACTGGAGGCCCAGTAAACGCCTTTGAAAATTATCATGTTCAACATTGAGGGAGCATGGGTCGGTGGTTTTTTTATGACGTTTTTCTAACGGCTGCGCCAGTTTGACTGATGGATGTGAATTATTCTGGCGAATTGTGAGGAGCGCTGAATTGGAAAGATAGGTGTGGGTATCCATATGGTTAATAGTAAACAACTGCTAACCCTGTATAAATCGCAAGTGCGCCCCAGGGTTGAATTTGGCAGCCACCTCTGGTCTGGAGCTCCAAAATATTTGAAAAATACCTTCGACTCTGTGCAGTGACGGGCGGTCCGTCTGATAGATTCTCCCACCTTAACAAACGGATTGCAATCTTTAAAATGCTATCCGTGTTCTACCGGTATTTCAATGGAAGATGCTCTGAGGAACTAGCGTCATTGATCGCTTCGGCACCGGTGCATAGTCGGGAGACACGCCAAACGCGCGCCCAACATATGTACACGGTTGACATTTGTCACATGAGAACGGGTCGTTTTTCAACTCGTTCTTAAGTTCAACAGCTCGGCTATGGAACAATTTGCCGGCTTTTGTGTTTCCTCCCTCCTACAACATGGGTCTCTTCAAGACCAATGTTCATTCCTTCCTCTCCTCAAAAAGACCCTCCACACAGCATCCCAGATGACATATGCTCTGAGGGAGATTATTTTCCTCAGGGCCTCCTGTGTGGAGTTAATATAAAAAATAAAAAAACCGATTCCATGACAGTTGATCCTCCGACAGTTTCCCCCCGGATATATTTACATAATATGAAGTCGGTTTAGGGAAATTACGGTACCTGCCTAAATCCACTTACACAAAATATAACTAAGTGTCTCCGAAACGATTTGCAGAAAGTATAAAATTATTTTCATAAAATACTTCAAGGATAAAACTACTTGTCTTTATAATACTGTATTCGTGGTCTAGAGGTAAGGCTCTTGACTCGCAATCCGAATCCGAAGGTTGCGGGATCGAATTCCGGCGTGTGCAAATAAATTGTGTTTGATTGATTTGTGTTATTTCACAAATAATATATAGACTCTATATTATAGAGTATATTTACGGCACGTTCTAGAGTGGATCTTCCAATCTTAGTATCTTACTCTCAGTATCGCCTTGGTGTAAGACCACCATTCAGAATTAAAACGTAGCTTGTTGGTAACCAGATCTAAATAGCCAGGTACCTCCCCATCTTCCTCTCCGCATCTCCTTCCCCTCCCCACCTCCCCTCCCAACCTCACAACATACCATAATTGGGAATGCCGTAGTCTCACTGTCTCCAGACGGGAATTTTGTGGGTAGTGTTCACCAGCGTTTAAGCACAAAAACGGCACTGAAGATAAAATCGTTTGAAATCCATACCAAAAGGTATTTTTGAGATTTATTTAGTTTTTGAGATACACAGATATAGACAGTACAAAATTGCTGGTATGTACGAGCATCGGTATGTATGGTTCAACCTACGCTTACCAGATAATCGCTATCGATTACCCGAGGTCGTTTCTCCGACCTTATTTGGAGCACCGTGATTTCATCACCAAATTACACTTTTAATGCGATGTGCTGTGGTGTGATGGTGTGATGGTGTGATGGTGTGATGGTGTGATGGTGGTTGGTGGCAACGAGTCATCGCCGATGTCGGCTCGGGTCCCGAGTGATGACCTTGCGGGTTAAGCAGGCCGCAGGGACCAGCTGATGAACGATGAAATAAGAGGGAGCGATGCAGATTGGAGATATTGTTGGCTGTGATTTTGCTGAGGTGTTATAGAATTGAAGCAGGCATGAATCAAAAATTCCTTGGAGTATTTAATAAAAATATTGCCTACTTCAATCCGCTTTTGTCTCTTTTTAGTGTCGCAATTTTTCGTTTCACCGAGTTTCAAATCACTAAAAAAAAATTCATTTCTGTAAATAATAATTTGCAATTTGGGAGGCGGGTATGGGTACCGCCGCCCCGGGAACCATTTATTGGATAACCAACACCTTTGCCATAGGTCACCCCAAGTGGTTCGCTGTGTTGGTGACTAAGCAGGGGTGCCCGGGTTCATGGGATAAGGTATGTCCAGGTCTTGGCGGCGGATGCGTCTGCTCTCTTTCTGCGTGGCGGGCCGGATCGAAAGAGACTGGTTGAGGACGGCCTTTTGACCATTCCAGCCGGATCCTCTCAACCCATCGCCTTGCACCGCAGTGAGAGGGATGAATTCATACGTTCTTCACTCCTGGACACACTGACCCCCAGATTCCTACCCACTCCCCGTACCATTTTCCTTCCCTTCCTCAAAGACCCTCCACACAGCGTCCCCACAGATGGCATAGGCCCTGAGGGAAATTATTTTCCTCAGAGTTTCCTGTGTGGAGATAATGTAAAAAAAAAAATAATAATAATAAAATTTGGATGTACAGCGCCTTTTCGTGAAAAATCCATGAAATATAAATTATATACTTGTGTAATGTTAAATATCATGTAACACAATGTGTTTGCTGTGTCCTAAATAAATAATTAATTCAATTTAGATGATACAACTATCAAATTTTAGGATTTCCAAAAAAGTGTCGACACGCAACACTTGTATTATTATTTGATAAAAATCTGTCACGCGGAATAACGCCAACAAAAACACTTTTTATCTTCAATGTAAATTGAAAATATTTTTGGACACGACATAAAGTGCAATTTATATTACATGTAATTATTTTGAAGACAATGGGAACACATTACACATGTTTCTAATTATGTAGGGAATACTAAAAACAAGGATTGTGAGGGGTTTTCAAGCGGGGAGATCGCTCACCGATTACTGTACCGAAAATTGTTCATAAAAAACTGCGTTTTCCGCTTACAGAAGGGTTTGGAAGATGGATCAATTAAAAATGTAAATAATGGACACCGCATAACTTTACATTTTACATAGAAACCGCCGTTACTTTTTTAACACTAGCTTAGAGGTTTGTCTAGGCCTTGGAGGCGGATGACCAGGACACACTGAGCCCCAGATTTCTACCCACCTCTTAAACCCTTTTCCTTCCCAGAACTCTCCTCTCCATCCTTTCCTTAAAGGGGCCCTCCACACGGCGTCCTCAAAGATGTGTGGAGCTCATGTAAAAAAAACACGAGAGGCCTTGAGAATTATAACCCCCCTCAAGCCCTTTGTCATCTTTGGGAATGCTGTGTGGATGGTATTTTTAGGAAAGGAAGGAGAGGAAGCTCGGGGAAGGATAAAGGTATGAGGGGTGATAGGAATCTGGGGATCAGTATATTCACGAGTGATGGACGCATGAATCTATCTCTCCCACTGCGGCGTAAGGCAATTTTCCAAAAGAATTCCGCTGAAAATTATAAAATAAGTTTAAAAATTTCCCCCGATTTCGGTTTTTTGTCTGTAACTCGGTTCAACGACTTCTATAACTTAGATTTGCTTCGAATTTATGTGTCATCATTTTCAAAATTGGAAGTGTTTGTTCGGAAAATTCAGACAAGCGATAAAGAACCTACCTATTATGTAATATTTTTTTATTAAAAATTATTTACCATTTTCAAAATTGGACCTTATTTTTGGAGAATTCTGATTATCGTTATTGTTCACGAGTCTCCAATTGTCTCCCGGGTTATAGATTTAATTGTTCAAGCGCATTAGCGTTTCCCACGCAAACTATAATTTCCGTTTGAAATTACTTTTCCATCAAGCGTTAAGGAGCTTTTAATAATTAAAAAATAAATGGATGAGAAGAGGTTCTTATTTCAATATCACAAATTTCTAACGAAAAATCTGAAAAAAGGTTTCCTTGAAAAGTGTAGATTTTTTAAAAACAGTAAATTACGTGATTTCAGCCAACACATTTGAAAAAAATGTATTTTAAATCTCGCTGTTTTTGAATGCTGTTTAGTTTTTTTTAAATGCTTAATTTTTTAACTTTATCATCGATAACCATTTTAAAACATATTCGTACCAATGATCGTCCTTAACCCTGAGCACTATGAGCGATCTCCTCGGGGTAGTCTGAACCCCGTCGTCCCTAAATGCTGAAGTCCAGAGGGTCCCTAAATTAGACAATTCGACGTTTAGCCGAAGGATGTTGCCACATTGGGGGCAATTTAGAATTAAATTGTTCAAATTATGTGGATAAAAAATTTAATAAAATTACCCCTGAAGGTTTATCGACTGTCGAAATATTATCGATGGTTTCCTGTCTATGAAAAGGGGAAAACATTATTGTTATTTTTTTAAAATAAATATCGGTTTTTGATTGGGAAAATAAACCAAAATTTTCATTGCCCAATCACCACAAAATTTACCAAGTTTATATATAAACCCTTCGTGAGTTCAAACAGAGCGCTTTTAGAGAGAAATTATAACAAAAATAATTTTACAAACATGATAATAATAAATAACAAAATATTTAAAGTTTCTTTGGCCAAAAGTTGTTTTAGCAATAGAAATAAGTAAAAAATTATGGTTTTTGGTTCTAGTATCTCGAGCAGTTTGGACATTTTCAAAAGTAGTTCTGTGGTATGCTGGTATGTTTTGGCATAAATTTGGCTAATGTCCAAGACACAGATTCTCCTGAAGATTTCATCCGAACTGCTCGTGATTGGTGGTTTTAATATAATCTTTATAATTAGTTCCTGAGCTTTGAAAATCGGATCAATGGCGGCAGCGTTAGCGCTTGTCTGTATCATTACGGTGACCGGACAAGTCAGAATGAAACAACTCAGAACCACCTCAGAAAGTGATGAAAAAAAATTATAAAAAATTGGTTAAATAGGTTACGTTGGGTTAGGGTTATGGGCCATTTTAAAATTATTTTTTTCACAGCTATTAATGACTTTTCAAAGCGGTGTTCAGTTGACTTTATTCTTAGTTGGCATGGAACCATATCATTACATAGTGTAAAATGAAGTCGCTCCCGCTGTCTGTACGCTTAGATCTTTTAAATTGCGCAACTGATTTTCATGTGGTTTTCACCAATAGATAGAGTGATTCAAGATGAAGGTTTATATGTATAATATATGCATATTATAGTAGAGAAAAGTCGAGAAATTCAAATATTCAATTCAGGCGTGGATTCTTTCTTCAACTTCTGGCAATGGCATGGATTTGATATGTAAGCAAATTAATAGATGGCGTTGGTTATAAAGGTTGGGTAATGGCGTTGTATTTCGCTAGCCACAGCAACGTGTGGTCGTATCTGCTAGTACAGTATATATCAGCGTGTAAGTAAAAAAAAATCGACATTGGTAATAAATTCGTTTGATATTCATATCAAATTACGAGTGTAATTATAGTTTTTTTTTTTTTTTTTGGGGTGTTATGCCGTGTTTCGCTACCTCCTTCTTTAGCCAACGTTTCGGACAGCGTTACAGTGTCCATCATCAGGGCAGATGGGCATAACACCCCAAAAATAATAACAAAAATACTTTTTGGCCGTGAAAACCTAAAAACATACCATTATTAAAAGTATTTTTGAAGTCGATATTAGGTTTGAAATTAATGGACAAAAAAATATAAATTTATAATAAAATAGTTTCTTTTAATAACGTCTAACGGAGGTAGAAGTAAAAAAATGAAACTCTCAGCCGCATTATAAACCATTCGACATGCAGCGTTAATAAACACATAAATAGACACTTCGAAAAACTGACAAAAGTAAGATAAATAGCAAGCTAATGTAATCCAGGTAAATCCGCACGTGCAAGTGGTGACGTCACGAGGTGTCGCAGCGGTGTCATGTGACCGGCACGTGACCGCCCCCGCCTCAGAAGGTAATAACACCTCCCGTCACAGGTCGGCAGGAAAAAGAGGAAATTGCCTCTCCGAAACGTACCATTAAATAATGCGCCAGCGTAATCGCAGCTAAACCAACCCTGCCTGTTATTATATTGGAACATTTAGCATACAACCTTCGTACAACAATATAAGGCGGTGAATTGGAATAGGCTAGATAGGTATGGTAACGCAGCGAGAGTGGACTGTACATGAGGGAGTATGGCTATTATCCGTGGCTCTATCCTAGCGACTTTCTTTTGGGTATGCTCGGGATGAACCATCTACGGGTCAGAAGGGATGTACACATTGCTACACATTTCTTCAGATTGATCTGCGGATGGTTTGAAAACTCAGCTATCATGCAGAGCATTCATTTCTATGTTCCCGATGGGTATCTTCGCCACCGACAGCAGAGATTGTTCTATCTTCTGGCCTGCAGGACTAACTTGCCAATGGTCATGCCGGTCGGGAGAGCAATTTTGCTGTTAAACAGAATTAATTCGGATATCGACATATTTAGCAATAGTGAAGCTGCCTTTAAAAGGCAAGCTCTATTAATTCTTGAATAGTTCGTATGCCTAAGTGTTAATTGTAATACTCTTACAAATGTATTTTGAAAACGGTTTAAAATGTAATATTTTGTAATGTTTTTGAGATAATAAATAAATTGAATTGAAAAATAAATAAATTGAATTGAATTGAATTGACTCCAGTAAAAAAAAAAAATTATGTTCAAGTAAAAACTTCTTTAGTACCGTTGTGATTTGAAACTTGATGAAAAGGAAACGAGCGACCTTAAAAAGAGACAAACGCAAATATCTATAGGAAAGCGAGATGGAAAGCGAGATGAGAGAATGAGATTGCAACAAAATATATATTTAATTGGCGGGTACTCGGTTCCAATATAATAAGATATATCCACAGTCCCACGCCAGTGTCCTTTGGTGTAGTGGTATAAAGCGCTTGACGAATCTCAGCGGCCAGACATTTAGCGGATCAAGGTTCGAATCCCACCAAATCCAAAAAAAAAATAATTCATATGAATACCTCACAAGAGTCCCAACTGCTCCCGTCTGGAGCCAGTGAGACTATGGCATCCTCAATTGGGGTATGTTGTGAGGCTGAAGGTAGTGGGGAAGGGAAGGAGATGGGGAAGTGGGAGTGGAAGTGGATGGGGAAGTACCTGGCTTTTCAGACCTGGTCACCAAACACGGCCAAAGCCATTTCAAGCAACGTTTCAATTCTGAATGGTGGTCTTACACCAGGGCGATACTAAGAGTATCTTCCACTCTGGAACGTGTCGCAAATATATATATAAATATATTACTTTGTAAAATCAATATCCAATCTTCAAACCCCTCCAAAATAAACAGGCAAAAAAAACACAAAAGAAAACGACTTCTAGCGACTCCGAAGACGAAGAGATCGTGAAGTCTCAGAATCGGGGAATTTTGGTAAGAGAGTGTCCTGGTGTTGTTAAAATAAAAGGATAGTAAATGTCGGCAAAATCTTTTGGTAATGTGGATTTTGAATGATTAATTGAAGTAATTCAGGACAGTAAATTTCGTAATGCAGTATTTTATGTAATAATATTGTACAACAAGAATGTAACAATTAAAGAAATAAGGTTGTTTAGGTTCAGCGAGGGCCATTCTTGTGAGTATCGTATCATCGACGTGGGCCATCGAAACAGAAGGGAATAATTTTCTAATTTTATATTTTGGTTCACCCTCGTACGAAACGCGATTAACTTTTTTTGGTTCCGAAATTGATACGCGCTGGAATTAGTTTTGGGTTTTAATAACAAAATTATTGGCGCAGTGCCGCCATTACCTACACTAGAAAATTGCCACTCAAAAATGATGGGACAACATTTCTAGGAGTTTATGCACTTATATCTGGTAGCTATTTTAGCAGCATTTATTTTAATACCCACCTAAAACGCCGTAAATAATGCCACACGAACACAATGTCAAAATATTGTTAAATATTTAAAAATGTATTACATAGATGGTGCCAAAGAAATACAAGTTCAGTTCAGTTGAAGCCTTATGTAGAACACCAAATAAATACATTAACAAAGTTAAAATAATAAAGCTTAGACATATTGTATTTTTCCAGTACTGGCCAATCTCAGTAATATTCTGTTTTATTCAAAGACTTTTAGTTCTTTAAGTGATTGTTGATTGTTATTTCGTACTATAAAAAAAATTGATACATGTCCTTGTTACTCGGAAGCTAGATTTTGTCTGGCGAGCTGTGGTAAATAAATGGCTTTGCCTCTCAATGTTCGGCTATCTTCGACATAAGTTGTAACCGACACCATGTGACCCGAATTTAGCATAGATATCATTGTTAGACTGTGCAATATGTAAGGAGCACTGCGGGAGTAATTTTAAGAATATGACCACTGCACAATATCCTCTTAACCTTTAACAGTTTTAATTTAAATAATTATTACTTTGGTTGTTAATCAGTTGTCTAAAATTTAAAATATATTTTTTAGCAATTCCCTAAATCCTTATTTTTAACTTCTCAAGTTCACTTTGTGGCGTCATGTTAATTAAATGAAAATAAATAACTTTGTATATACCACTATAATGTGATGTTGACAAAGTTGTTTATTTTTATTAGAAGTTTTTTTTAAGGTTTATTATAGAAAAACGCACAAATGGAAATTATACAAAACTGCATTACGCAAGTGATATTTTATTATTATAAATAATTTTTTGATGGTCTTCGTGGTTGAGTGGTTGCAGTATATTTGTGCGGCAGTATATTTCATTTGTGTAATTTCACATTTAATTCATAATATATTAGACGCGCACCACATTCCAGAGTGATAGTTATTTTTATTATCAACCCACCACCATAGAAAACACCGTTTGGTGGTCTTTCACGAATAGCAATATACCAAGTGATATTGGCTTTATAACTATACCATGCTGTTCACCACTACAGCCCAAAAATTTTACAAATAATATATTGAGGTGAAATGATTTAATTATTTACCAGTTAAGATGAAGCCACGCAAAATAATTCAAAATCACACAAAATCATGTATTTTTGTTTTGAAAATTGATCGCTTAAAAGTATTATAGATGCTTCATTTAAATACTGCGTGTAGAACATATCTTTGCACTTAAAAATATTAGTCAATTTATGTATAAATCTTTTGATAAGCTCAAAAAAAAATAAAGTATTAGGTCTATAAAAAAAACTTTTAAGAACAAACTCTCCTACTTTCAAACCTCTTTTCAGTTATGTTTTTATTGTATAATAAGGGAAATTCAGTTTTTTTTATAATAATTACAAAAAATTGATATGTGCCTGAACTTCATAAAATAAAATAAATTATGCATTTTCGCGTTGTTACTTTTGACATCAATCCAATCGGCCGACACTCGACGAATTTAGATTTTTAAAGTGAACCTTATGCCATCGACGTAAGAACTATATACTAGTCACACCTATTTTGTAACAGTTCTGCCCCGTCACCGTGGGGAATAGACGTGCCTAGACCTGCGTCGCTCGGCTCCATGAAGTCAATTTTAAATTTCCTTGTTATTACAATAAGTCTTTACGAAATCAACCTGTAAAAAACAACTCTCAAATATTCCAACCTTTCCAAAAGCTTTTTCTCAAGTCTTGTCAAGTATTTTTAAATCCCGCCCATAAAAAAGGCGTGGATTCCGATTTCGATGTTTTCCTGGACTGATGGATCACCTTAACATAAGATTGGAAACAAATTATACAAAATTCAAAAGACAAAAAAACTCTTTCAATAGTTTATCTCCATTATTACACTTTGTAATACATATAATATAATATTTCTCAATAATCCTTTTTCTCTCTTCTTCTTCTTTCTGTTCTCTTTCATATCTATTATTTATTTGTTTTCTTACTCTTTCTGAAAAAAAAGTTAAAATATTATCTTCATATGTTTCTCTGCCTATTCAACACGAGCGTTGAAGGCAGAGAAACGTGTAACTCTAAAAATGTGTAACATGATTTTTGCTATTCATATTTTTTTCACATAATGCATAAATGTTATTTGCACAATCAAGATTTTTTTTAAATAATATAAATAAATATGTACCCCTTTCATGGCCTTGCGGCACGCCCGACGCGAGAACGTTTGGCTTCTCCCACCTTCATGCATAATGCAATGAGAAGATCCGACTTGCAGCGGTGTAACGTGTAACGCAAATTAGATAAACGCTTTAAGAGAGTGCGAAATGATTCCGCGAGGTGATTATGATTACCCTCTGGACGTGAATTTTCTGAATTATCACCAGGAGTTTTGCATAATGGAGTCTAGCTTCAGTTGCTACGTTACTACCTGCAGGTAATTATGCGCTCCTGGTAACCTTGGAATGAACGGAGGAAACTTATGTTAGGTTAGGCTAAGACAGCTGGGTAGTAAATTTATGCTGGTGTAAGTTTTCCTGGGTAATTCGGATGAAATTTTATTTATTTATTTTTCTAAAGTTTAATTTGTAGAACACAATTTTAATTCAAAACCGTTTTAATCGCTAAAATATCAGCACGTTTCATATGCAATGGTTATTTCATCGAGATTTGCATTAAAACGTTTTTAAGTAAACCGTGATGAATTAAAAGAAACGTATGCGCGGTCCATTTCGGCCAGTTTTATACAAATCTTAAATTTGGATTTGTGATCAAAATACCCAACCAAACTGAAAAATTATTTTTATAATCAAAAGGTATATCAAATATCTGGTACGGATAGGGGCTTGATATATATCGTACAGTTCTTTGTTGTGCCGGATGCGCCACTGTTCCCCCTCTTTCAGGGGTCCACATATTCTACTTGGCACTTTTCTTTCAAAAGTATCTAGCATTTCAGCCATCTTTACCGTCAGTGTCAGCGCCTTACATCCATATGCCACTACAGTTCTAACAATGGTCTTGTATATGGTTATTTTGGATTTTCTGTGGACGCTACGTGACTTAACCCTAGATTCATAAACTATATTTACTGTTACAATGTTCATAAACATATGTCTGTGATACACCCTATTTTTAAGTGCACCAAATTTTGAAACTATAAGAATAATAATAAATAATACAACATTATTTTAATAATATGGAAGTTTATTTGAGATCAAAACATTGAACAACAATTTTTGAGATCATTCAGAGCATTCAAGCACAAACTTCCCCGATGTTCCATGCACATGTGACGTTTGCAAGAGGTGATGATAAATCTAGTCACACGTTTTTTTTAACAACAGAAGTTGCATAGCTTCCTGGTTTGTATTCCAGGATCGGCTGGTACATCCTAAAATTGCATCGATGTTCCGTTGTAGGCTCACCAAGGCTCGATCAACTTATTTGATACTTCTTTGACAAAAGATCTCCTTGTCAGGGGTTTGTTTTGATTACGACTGTTATTATGGACGTGGATCACAAACAAATTGACTATGGACATATTCAACATACCGTAGTACATAGTACATAGTACAATCTTAATAAAATTGTTACACTATTCTTAAATATGTGTACCTCAGACACCTTAGGCGTAGTGTTTGCCCAATTACACGTTTACGCGCCAAGATCCCTGGCGTCACACTGAGCTCTAACCGTGTCGGGAGGGTACTGAAACGCATGTATTGCCATCTCTTTCACGCTGCGCTCTACGAGCGTTTTACTACTTCAGGGTGTATGAGAGACGTATTTTTATGAATCTAGGTTTAAACACTGGGAGCAAAGAGAAGTATGTCTTCGCGTCTATTGCTAGTAAATATATAGATCAATTTACTTTCAAAAAGTTAGTAAAAATTGTCACAGAAAACCCCTACAATTTAAAATGATAATAATATCACGTGCAAGCTAAGAGATAATAGGCACCCTACCTAATTATTACAAGTTTATCCGCACGCTATCTTTATCTACAATTAACTCTTATCTTATCTTAAACCAAACCTTGTGATATTATACCTATCATTTACATTACAGCGGACACGGAATAAAGATAATTTATACCTTTATCGGTAGCGACAAGCTGCAGGTTGCCTTTATCAAGAGATTTAAGGCTTTTTATCGAATATGCCCCAAAGGCTGAATATCTTAAAGTCTCGGACATCGACTGAGGACTGAACTCACATCGGATAGGCGTTTTATTATATCCGAACAATAAACAGAAGCCAGTTTAATGGATATAAACACTGCGGAGTCACGCAACCCGATTTTTAAAACACATTTTTGTTTTTTTCGCATCATTAAAATGTACTCTACGGGTGACGGAAATTACGTTATGAATGTAACAGTTTTTGCTTTCAGTTTACCAATTTAAATATTCTTGAGCAGGTCTGCAAGTGATGCCCAATTAACATGAGACAATGCATACCTCTTGACGTCCAGATTTTTCCACAGCTTGACACATTTACCTCTGCAGGCACCCAAATGAGGAAACTAAATAACGAAATATGTGTTTTGAAGCAGGAATGCAATAGCTATACACATCCATAATTTGCAGCATTAAGTTAAGTTCTGTAGTTTGAAGTCCACATAATAAGGAACGAATCAGTGCAAAAGAGACTAAATCGGGCACTATTCTATGGAATCGAATTGTCGACACTGCTTACCGACAGTAAGATCGAATAGAATGTTTCAAAATAGATACGTTAGTGACAAAAAGATATCAAATTTCTTTCAAAATTGTAAATAATCATGTAGAATCTGCCCTATTCCACAATCAAAATCAATATCACTCAACGTCAACCCCGAAACTTTCTATATTCCTTTCCAAAGTACACAACTTGCGCGAATGTGTAAAACTGTAGAAAAACATTCGCTGTAGTGGCGTATTTAGTGATAACTCCCAGAACTACACGATTTTTTCTAGAATATCTTTAAACCTTAAAAAATTGTTAAAGATATCATTGAAGATGAAGAAACACTACTAATAATCTAATCGAAAATATAAAAGAGAACAAGACATAAAAAAAATAAAAAGATAACGGCTGCATCTGGGACAAAAAAAAATAAATTAGTTGAAGATAAAATTGTTAATTTTGAAATTTGAATATGAGATTGACAAATATGACGTTTAAAAAGGGGTCTCAGTAGGAATTGGTAAGGCGTTTGTCCCAGGAAGACGGAGGTTCTGGGTTCGTGTCCCAATTGCGACCGTTATCTTTTTATTTTTCTGTATCTTGTTTTCTTTCATATTTTCGTTTAGATTATTAGTAGGAGGTGGAATGCGGATGCAAAACGAAAATTCCAGAGCCACTAATTTTATTAAAGGCAAAAATTTAAACTATCGTTATTTGACCGGTCTAATTTTTTTATGGGGCCAACAGACTTAGCTATAAAAGATCATTTGATATTGGCCTATTTCAGCATATCGCTCGCCATACATTCCCAATGTTTTTGCCTCCGCCAGCCGCCTACTAATTATTAGTGTTAGCTTCTTCCTCAATGATAACATCAATGTTATAACATTTATGTAATCATTGAGGTAACCTTCAAATGTAATAAAAAGAGAGTTGTTCTAAAATAAAGTTTTAAAAAATCGCTCAGATATCAAAAGTATTTTTTTTTTACTAAAATAGTTTGTTATAGGTTTTTTGAATTATCGACCACAAGACTAGGTATAAACATTTAAACTGATAAACAGCACGAGCATTTGCCCGTGCTGTGGCTATCAGTTTATATGTAGACATAGATACGCACAAAAATGTTGCAACTTAGTAACAAACTTTACCATCTTTCTGAGGCCGTACAGCTATTTAAGTTGTTGGCAGTATATCATATTTTAGTGTTTAGCAATTGTTGAGAGGGGTCAGTTGTTAACTGGTTTTATAGTTGGCTCTTAAATATCAGCTATCTTGCAAACATACTAAAAACAATCTAGACATCTACAGAAAGCTAAACATCGGGAGTATTCACTGAATAGACAATCCATATAACTGTGATCTATAAAAAATGATCTCATTTCAGTTTTGTAAACTTAGTACAGCTCTCGAAAAAATGGTCAAAATCAATCGAATGATTCGCGCTTTGTTAAAGAATCTTTCTAAAGCTCGTACTTGTTGAATCAAACTCACCGGTTTCATCGGCTTATCGATTTTTCAAAATACGATGGTCAGTCAAAAACTAATGCCCTTTTTCCACCTTTAATTGCCAAAAAATAAACATGCAATTACATAGGTCTAAAACCACAATATTGACGATTAATTTGTCATTTTTCAATATAATCTCCGACCATTTTCAAAGTTTTGGTCCATCTTTTAACAAGGGCATGTATTCCAGAGTGGTAAAAAGCACGGTTCTGCTTCCTAAGGCCATCCGCCATGGCTTTTGTTGGGCGAAAGACGTACTTTAAGCTTTTTAAGGGTTGTGACATAGTGGACAGAATTTATTGTGCATCCCTGCTCCAAAAAATCAACCATAATCAAACCCTCTGCATCCCTGAACACCGTCGCCATAACTTTCCCTGCCGATCGCACAGTTTTGAATTTTTTCATCCTCGATGTGTGATGCCATTCCATTGACCGCCTCTTTCATTCTGGTTCCATGAAACCTATGTTTTGTCTCCTGTCAATTTTTGTGTAGTTGCATCACCGTACACATTTTTCAATCTTTCAAGAATGGGAATACGTTTTTCACCTTCTGCCTTCAAGAATTCAATCACAGAACGCTGACTAATACGAACATTGATATCGGCCATTTTGCAAGCGCCTGCTTCTTGATGCAGAAAGTTACTATTGCAATAAGATTGTAGATGAAGGTTTGAGGATTAGCGCCAAATTATCTTTTTTTCATTTAAATAACTTTATTTAATTAGAAAAAAAATAGGATGCATTACTTCTTGACTGATCCTAGTATGTAGAACACCCGTTGAAGTAAAACGATGATGTTTGATGAAACTATGGCCAAAAACAGCACCCTTGAAGTGAAACGATGATGTTTGATGAAACTATGGCCAAAAACAACACCCGTGAAGTGAAACGATGATGTTTGATGTAATAATAGCCCAAAATAACACCCTTTGAAGTAAAACGATGATGTTTGATGAAATAATTACCAAAAACAACACCCTTTGAAGTAAAACGATGATGTTTGATGAAATAATTACCAAAAATAACACCCTTTGAAGTAAAATGATGATGTTTGATGAAATAATTACCAAAAACAACACCCTTTGAAGTAAAACGTTGATGTTTGATGAAACTATGGCCATAAACAACCCCATTTGAAGTGAAACGATGATATTTGATGAAACAACGGCCAAAAACAACAGCCTTTGAAGTAAACAATTATGTTTGATGAATCAATGGCCAAAAACAACACCTTTTTCAGGGCAAAACTTACTTGAAAAGTTCTTAGTCTTTAGCCGGAATGATAGCGTTCTTCTAACAATATCTGGTTTGCCCTTTGCCCCAAAGGATAGCTTTAAAGTTTGAGATGACAATAAATCATCTATGGAACTGCGCGATCAGTTTTACTGCCCGCAGAAGAGGAATTCTACGAAGCAGTTTTATCTGTGTTCAGACATAAAACAAGACGAACAATACGCGTGTTTAATATTCCGTTTTGTTCATCTCAGTGTTACCATCCTCGAGATGTGATGAATCTGGTCGTCGTAACCGATGATAAACGACTGGGTCTGGACAGCCGGGCGTGGAATTATGCAAAGCAGGAAGGCCAACGGTAGCGCGAGGTAATGGCGGGTTGTCAATCCGTTTTGTGCTTTATTAGTAATAAACCAAGAAGTAGAGGTTATAAATAATAATTTAAAGTTACTTAAGCATGAAAATTGGTGTGGCGAGCAAGAAAGTACACCGTATGTGGGCATAATTCTGAATTTATGTCTTTGGACAAACACTACTTACTAACTACAAACACCGTAGATAAGAGTTGTTGACCGTACGAAATACGTTGTTAAGATATATTAACATTTTTTGGAGCGTATCAAAAGACATAATTTTTTTTTTTTGACGTGATAACGTCTTATAAATCGATGAACGCCGGTCGCATTCACGAAAAAGCATGACTCATTGTCACACTGTCACGCTGTCACGTTGTCACGTTGTCACGTTGTCACGTTGTCACGATGTAACGTTGTTACGATGTCACGTTCCGCCTGAGCCGGGCGTACAAGCGAAGACGCAGAACAAGCGTTCGGCCTAAGCGTTCAGCGAGAGCGCGGAACAAGCGATAGAGAAGCACGTACGGCCTAAGCGTTCGGCTCGTGACGTTATCGTGTACAATTATCGTCCGTAAACCGACTTTACAGACAACCAAATTTTTTATATATTTTACGCACTTTACAAATATAAGACAAAAAGTCCCGATAAACTGCTTTTTAGCAGTTTGTCTAACGGGTTCTTTACATTTAAAAATTTTATTTTAGTGAGTTAATAGTTACATTTTTACAATTTTATAAAATAAAAATTTAAAATTTTACAGAAATATACGAGTAGAGAAAAGAAAAATTATGAAAACGCTAATAACAATTTTAAAGTCTTTAGAATAATATGTCATTGTTAGCTAATACAAATTAATTCTTTCAGTAAGTCAAGTCTTCAGTAAAATCACTTTGTTCGTTTGGGCACAGTTTTTAATTTCAGCAGGTAACATATTTAAACAACTGGGAATCATGTAATTTAACGTTCTCTGACCATATTTATTTGTATGCTTAGGAACAATTAGTCCTTCATTAAAGTTAAAGCGAGTATTATGGTTGTGTTCAAGCCTGTTTATTTATAAAAAGGGTTATTTATGTGCTGAAATATAATTTTGTATCACAGAGTTGCTCTCACTGAAAGAATTTTGAGACTGATAAAAGTATGGAATATTATGCCTTTCTTTGTATAAATTTTTTTCAGCTAATAATTTAACTAATGAATTTTGCACTGATTGAACATGGTCGATATTCGTTTTACACGAAAATCCCCAAGCTGTTATTCCATACCTTATAATAGATTCAACTAGAGATAAATACATTATTCGAAGTGTGCAGATAGGAACAAAAATTTAAGTTTATACAAACATTTTTTAATTGTTTATTCATTGAAGACAATATTAGCGACTCTCAAACAAAAATTGGAAACGGAAAAACGCCTTGCCTGGGCTCTACTTTAATCACTTAGTTAATTCGATCCTATCCCCTTCGGTCATATATAACTGTATCGTACTTTCACTAAGAACTACTAACATTATCAACTATTTCTAGATATTGTCGAATTAGCTCAGTGGTTAGAGAAGAGCCCCAGCAATGCTAAGATCATGAGTTCAATTCCTAAATGCGACCGAACATTTTTGTGAATTTTCTGTTTCAAATTTTCGTTTGAGAATCGCAATTTGTTTTTAAATTAGCTCCATACAGGAGGCCCTGTATAATTCCTCTCACCTTCTATGTCATCTTTGCTTTGTGGAGGGTCTTTTCAGCAAAGAAAGAAGAAGAGTTCTGGGAAGGAAAAAGGTATGAGAGGTGGGTAGGAATCTGAGGGTCACTGTCTCTCAGGAGTAACGGACGTATGAATGGTGTAAAGTAGTGTTTCGAGAGAACCTTGCACGAGAGGTCAAAAGGTCTATCTCAACCACTCTCTCTCGATAAGGCCTAACACGCAGTCGGTGGGCAAACGCTTCCACCGCCAAGACCCGGACAAATCTCATCACTTGAACCTGGCCTTAAGGGAAATTATTTTCTTTAGAGCGTACGGTGTGGGGCTAGTGCCAAAAAAAACCGCATGGACAGGAAAATTGTAGTAAAAACACTTCTGTACTAAAAGTGGCCAGGAGTTGTAACTTGGCAATATGAGGGTGCATTTTGATGAAGAGAAGTAAAAATACACTGGGGACGCACATGAAAGAATAAGAAGAAAAGACAAAAGCAGTAGCTACACGATACGATACGATACAAATGCATCACCCCAGCCAGCAGCACTTCCGACACAACCGACGAACTGTCCAGGTCCTAATAAAACAGTTAGGACAGTCCTTGCAACATGTGCTCTGAGGATTGGAAGGAGGTTGGAGTTTAATCGACCAGTTTTCATGGCAACCTAGTAAGCCAATATTGGAAATTAGGATGGGCAGGAATAAAGGAACTGATTGAACGTTTCGCTTTTTCTTGTTTCCAGCTTTTTGCTTCTACCACTTTCTTGCTACTTTTTGCCTCTTTTTGCTTTATCTAGACTCTAGACTATTTATCGGTGTCTTTTTTTAACTATTTTAGTTCCTTTTTACTACTTCGTGGCTCTTCCTCGATATTTCTTGATAATATTAATCTCTTCTTGTTCATTGGCAGATAATTATGAATGATGCCAAAAAACATGGCTAAAGCTTTTTAGAAAGAAGTTAATTGACCTAATTTTTATAAATTGACTTCACCCAGGGAGCTCTGCAGTTTTCTCCAGGGATTTGGTAGCTTCCCTCTTTAATTTAATTAGTGCCAAATCCAAACACACGGTCTCACCTAATAGGTAGAAAGCAACGATCAAATATATCCACAATACGCTTAGACATTTAAAATCTTGACCATTTATAATAATTCGCAATAGATATGGCTCATTGAAAAGACAGGATAATTTCTAAAATTATTCAAACAAGTATTTTGTAACCTTTACTTCAAATTCTTCGGCCCGGAGCAAGTATTTTGAAGATTTATTACTCACGCAAGACATGTTATAGATAAAAATTATGCATGTAAATGCGATGGATTTTTTATTCCTCCCAACGCAACGGCCTCAGATACTACTGTATTTTCCACTTTACATAATGGCCCAGTCCTCAACATTTATAACTGTTTTAACAATGTTCATTTTCGACGTGGTTACCGCCACATCATTCGATTGCGTAACCCTAAATAAAATTAATATACATGTCAGAATTGCATCATGATCTGGAGAAAAAACAATTTAAATCCAAGCCAAAAATAAACTTGACAAATGTCAAGATCCGGATTATTTCGGTATAGTAAATATGTGATCTTGCTTTTGTGAAGTTCATAATATCGTTGTCCGAATTCTCGAAGTTCTTGGAAACAAAAAGAGAAGGAATTGTATAATGTAATATGTAATGTAAAGTGAAATGTAATGTGTAATTTAATGGGTAATATAATGTGCAGTTTAAGATAATGTTTTATGCAATGTAATATACTGTGTGATGCAGTATGTAATGTATTGTAACATGTAATGTAATGTGTAATGTTATGTGTAATGTAATTTGTAATGTAATGTGTAATGTAATGTGTAATGTAATGTGTAATGTAATGTGTATTGTAATGTTTTATTCGTGGTCTAGGGGTAAGGCTCTTGACTTGCAATCCGAAGGTCGCGGGATCGAATCCCAGCGTGGGCAAATAAATTTTATGTGTTTAATTTGTGTTATTTCACAAATAATTCTTTAAAAATAATATATCGTTTATTTGCGGCACGTTCCAGAGTGGAAGATATTCTCAGTATCGCCCTGGTGAAAAACCACCATTCGGAATTGAAACGTTGCTTGAAATGGCTTTAGCCGTGTTTGGTGACCAGATCTGAATAGCGAGGTACTCCGCACTTTCCTCTTTCCCATTTCTTTCCCCTCCTCACTACTTTCAGCCTCACAACATACCCCAATTGGGGCTGCCATAATCTTACTGGCTCCAATTAATAATGTAATGTGTAAATTAATGTGTAATGCTTATTATTTATATTGTAATATTATACGTAATAATATCCTACTACCATTCGATTAAAAGCGTTTCGAGGCACTATCACTCAAAGAAGTATGTGTTTAAGTGGAGATATCAATATGGAAATTATCAATTATTTAGTACGTATTCCTGTGTCTAATATTTTTCAAATCGAATCGTGGGATAAAAATCTAACATATCGTGATTAATTTTTTGGGTTTTATGCCGTGTTGCGCTGTCCAAAACAACACAACATAATACCCCAAAATTAATCACGATAATACCATTGTCCGTGAAAATCTAAAATCTTATCCATCCTTCAACTTTATTGACCACTTGAAACATTTACAGAGTGTTAACAATTATTACACTAATGAAATTACCATTGGTATTTGCATAGATATTAATACTCCAATTATAAATGGTCACAGCATGCGTACGTAAATCAAGGATTTATTGTGTTACTAGACGGAGCTGCCACCAGAAAAATAACAGAAATAATAATAAGCAAAATAAAATGTCAAACGTAGTAAGTTTACAATACAGAGAAAGAGAAGAAAGAAAAGACTTAATTAATAATAAAATATAATAAAGCTATTGCATTCAAATCTGCTTACGAATTACAACTTCAGATGCACTTGTAAAGGACTGTAAATACTAAAAATGAAACGAAACGAAATGGTGTTTACTGGAATTGGGTGAAAGATAATATGTGTAGGAAAAACAGGATATGCGGGGAAAAGGGATAACCAATCACTCACCACTGTATCTTTGCGAAGGAGTACACGATAAAATCACAATATACCGAGAATAACGAGATTTTGTATAAGAAAAACACCAACAACTTGCTTTCAAGGTAGTTTCAAATCTTCTTCTGTTTGCAAAACAAATGCACTCGAATTTTGCATTATTTCTCATGCCATTGTTCCAAATTTCAAATGCTTTTCCATCAAGGTGATGATTAGGGTGAGGTAAGAACTGGAACAATGACATCCCGGTAGGAACTAAGCTCATTCTCATTTCAAACCAAAACAAAATCAATTACATCATTTTTAATAATTCACTAAGACATCTTATATATATTTCATAAGCAGCTCGAAAGGGAAGACAGGCACCTGTATGTACGAGTATTTGTTGTGAGTTTCTATTCTCGGTAGTAGGTGACTAGTTACATGGTAGATGATTTAAAAGCCCAGCTCCGAAAAGGTGGAGGATGTTTTTTGGTTGATGAACCCGACATTAATCTATTTCATCTCGAGGTTTATAATTCAAATTTTTATGAGAAGGCCTGTGGAGGCTGTCCATAGAAGCGAGGGGGGTTCGTAAGCTACCAACAATAAAAAACATATGATAAATAGTGCACAAGAATAAAGAAAGAAGATCGTGAACTTTCTTCGGAAGTTTGAGGTAGTTCGAAACTGTTAGACAATATCAAATATATCTTAACAACTTTAGTTAATTGCCGGCAACCCGGGAGTTAATTGACATTTTTTAGCATTTAGTACAAATGCATATAAGCAACCCGCCTCATCAGAAATAGTCTGTGCTGAGACGGGCAGCAATAATCGTCAGTGATTTAACAAATCTTGTTATTGTGCATCAAATATAGCAGATGCATTTTGCATTGATGCAGAATAACAAGATTTTTAAAACAAATTTTAATGACATGAATATTAAACTTACATAAAGTTTTTGTAAATAAGTACATAAAAATTCAAAATAAAAGCGAGATAATTTGGCAGATACATAAAATTACTTTAAATAATGATTTTAATGAAGACGTAAAAAAAATATATTTAAAATACTTAAAAGCATAAAAAAAATCTAAAAAGTTGTTTTTTTTTTTTTTGATAATATTATTTTTTGTTTTAGTTTAGTTTTAATAGATAGCTACTTGGTTTGTAGCGAATTGACTATTTTTGGAATGGTATTATTGTTTTACATACACTGGCCACACCGGAGTATCGAGAAGGTTCGAAAAGTCACAAGCCCCGCCATTGCGGTTTCTGTTTCATAGTCGATAACACATGTCATTTGCCAATCTAAATCCTTCTGATAATTGTCGCGGTTGATAATTTAATTTCTGCATAATATGTTAAAGTTATAAATAAATGCAATCACTATCGCCAAGTGTTATAATTCATACATTCCCGCTACCCTTACAGCATGGTATATCCCAGGTAAGTTATACCATCCCGCACAGCTTCAAATATAATAATGAACAAAATGATGGAATATCAATATAGTAATAAACAAAATTGTTTTAATATAATAATAAACAAAATGACCTTTGCCTTACCGGGGCTCTGCTCTGAGATCCTGGGTTCAATTCCTAGATGCGACTGTACCTTGTTCTATGTTTCAAATTTTTGTTGGAGAATTGCTAAAATTGTGTTTAATGATTAAATATAATAATTTGAGGTTTTTTCATTAAGTTATTCCAAAAATAAAATGAAAAAGATTATTATTAAATATGGAAAAATGCAGTCAACATTGACTCTACGGGTACTAAGAACTTAAAAAAAAACTATTTTCTCAAATCAATTCTCTATGTTCCCTATTTATATTTGTTGTCCTTCTCCCTTTCTTGTACCATGAACAGTTTTATGGTTTGTAGGAACAAAACGCTTTTGGAAAAAATAGATAATAATGAACTATTACTATTACTTATACTAAGTCGACTCGAATGTTTTTTTTTCAGTGGTCAACTTTGAACCCGCCCATTATAAATCTGTTGGCGTCCATCGTGGGAACGAGCCCGCCATTATACGCGTGTAATAGCGCTGGATGATGTTATTGATTGATTTTCCGAAACGGTAGTCGGTCAGACGTCACCTCTCCATGTCGACATGGAAAACGCGAGGAGATACCGTCCATCACTGGAAGCTTGTAGGTGCTTTCACCAAACAGTAGTCGAACACAGCAAATGAACACAATCACATACTCGGCCATATAACCTCGTCACGTTTATTGCTAATGATAATCACTCACAGATGAAACTGCGTGATGTTAAGATGAAGCCATGCGAAATAATGCAAAATCATGCATTTTTGATTTGAAAATTTGATCGCTTAGGAGTATTACAAATGCTTCATTTAAATGCTGCGTGTAGAACTATCTTTGCCCTTAAAAATATCGGTCAATTTAGCAAAAAGCCTAGAAAAATAAAGTATTGGGTCTATAAAAAAACACTTTCAAGTGCAAATTCTCCTACTTATAAACCCCTTTTCGGGTATGGTTTTATTGTATAATGTGGCAAATTCAGTTTTTTTATGATAGTCGCAAAAAAATTATATTCGTGCCTGAACTTCACAAAATAAAATAAAAAATGCGTTTTCGCGTTGTTATTTTTGTCATCTATCAAGACGGCCGGAACTCGACGAATTTGGATTTTTAAAGTGAACCTTATGCCATCGCACTTGTCACACCCATTTTGTATCAGTTCCGCCCCGTCTGAGGCGAGGAATAGACGTCCCTAGACTCTGCATCGCTTGGTTCCGCGAAATCAATTTTAAATTTCCTTGTTATTAGAATAAACAATGCGTAACAAAAGAGTTAATGTTTTTTACGGGCCTTTACGAAATCAACCTGTAAAATATATGTATCTCTCAAATACCTTTACCAACCTTTCCAAAGGTTTTTTCTCAAAATTTTTTAAATCCCGCCCAAAAAGAGGGGTGGACTTTTGGATCACCTTAAGAAACAATAGTCGAAGACAGCAAATGAAAAAAATCACATACTCAGCACGATATATTGTTACCTACTGAGACGCCTTCGAACTTTGAGAACGTGTGTAGTTGCTTTCTTGTCAAATAACTCTGGACTCCAGAAGCCATGGGATCTCTTGTTACATTATTCGGAAAGTTACAGATATTCTTGAAATTGTTAAGTTATTTAGAAAGTTACGTCACGTCAATCGGGAAGCTACTTCGTATCTTGCGATTGTGAGTCTTCGTATTGTGCATCTCCGTTGTGCAATTCTCTTTACTGTAGTCTGGAAGTTGACTTTGTTGGTTTCTTGTCATGTGGTCAGGAAGCTACAATTAATTTTTGCTTTCTTGATACCTTAGGGGGAAATTCACCGCGTGACGTTGCTTTCTAGCTTTTACCTTGTCAAGAAAGCTAACAATATAAACTGCTATGTGGAAGAAGCCACTTTTCTTTAATCAGTATGTTTCGAGATATCGTGTCACTTTAAGTCAAGATCTGTTTGGTACAGGTTAAAAAAATGATAGAAATCACCGACCGTTGTTGCCTTTGTCGTCAAATAACGTTTAGTATTTCTCTACCGTTTTGCAACGTTTATGAAAATCCACCAAATAACGGGCAATCCTCAAGTTTTACGATACCTTCGGGGCCAGACTAGATGTGAAATTTAAATTATGGATGCGCTTCACATAATTAGCATTTTGCTCCGCGGGGATATTTTATAAAATCCATATTCAGAATGAAAATAATTCATTATTTATTGACAGGTAACGGCAAACATAACCACTTTTTTACAATAATTATATTCAATCATCGACATAGGCTTCAGAGGTGCGCCTTTAGAACTCAAAAGTTTACATGAACTTGCTCTTATATAATTTTGTCCAGCAGGAAAGAAGCAAGTACAGTACAACTAAATTGGTTCCATGCCAACTCAGAATAAAGTCAACTCAACAACTCTTTGAATAGTCATTAAAAGCTATGAAAAAATATTTTAAAATAGCCATTAATCCTAACCTAACTCAACCTATTTTTTAATTATTTTAATCATCATTCTTTATGACCTTTCTGAGGTGGTTCTGAGTTGGTTTCATTCTGAGTTGGTCACCAACTAAATTCATTGCATGTTGTGTTTTGCACGACAGGAACGGCTGCGCGGCTTTTTTCATCCAAAACTTAATTTTGAAGTTGAGGCCAAAATACTTCACCAAATTGAAAAATTATTTTTTTAATCAAAAAGCATGGCAAATATCTAGTACGAATACGTGCTGTTTTAATTATTATTGTTTTAAATAAAAATATATTGTAATATTTAAGAACCATTAACCGAGAATTTAAATATCGTCGAACGATGATCTTGCGGTTGTACCCTTGCAACGGTACAGGGTGGTTCCGATGAGAAAGATTAATTATTCTCCATACCAGCATTTTAACATAATGACTCAATATCGATTTTATTTCATTCCAAATTTGCTTTAATAAATACCCACACTCAAAAATGCTCAAACTCGTGAAGATAAAACAATTAAAATTATGTACTTTTTGTATTTATTGTTTGATCAAAAGTATTTATAACTTTTCAATAACGTCAATACAAAATAAGTATGTAAATACATATTTTTAAATGTATTAGTTTGTAAGACCGTTAATAAATAGACAAACTGAAATATTTTAAGGGTGCGGATCTTTTTTATGATTTTATTTGTACTAAAATTTAGATTCTAGAAAGTGGGTTTCGCATTATTGATTTATTTTACTGTATGATTATATGATTTGAAATGATTTCTACAATACAAAATTTTGTTTGAAAATTTAACAAATCTGTCAACGACCTACGGTAAAACCTTATTGTACTAAAAATAAACACATTTTTTTTAAATTTTAAAAATAGCTTCACTGGATAAAAAAACAGTTTTTCGAAATTAATTTATTATTTATTGTGGAAAAGAGTCAATACGTCCAAAAATTTATTTAAAAATGACATATTTCCGGTTTTGTCCGGATATTCCCTCTTAATTAAATGAAGACAATATTAGCGAAAATCTGAAACACAAAAATCAAAAAAAGACACGGTCAAATCTACAACTCCAACTCAGGACCTTCGGCTTTCCGGGCAGCAGCTCTGACCACTGAGCTGTAATGTGTCCCTATCCGATTCTGTCATTTTTAACTGTATCATACTTCGACTAAAAACTACCAACATTATCTTCATTTTCATGAGACTATTGGCTGCTATCTTTACGTATTTTTGCAAGATTCAACCAGAACTAAATGCAATCTAAATAGTTAGTGTCTTGGATAAATTTATCCTAGCCTTATCAAAAATCTCCACCACTGAATTCCATAATTTGAAATGATGGCCTAAAATACCCCTGAGGGTGAAAGCCAGAAAAAATTAAAAAACTCCTTACCTTTGCAACTTTTTTAGTTTACCCGCAAACACGATACTGGATAAGCAATAATAGTTTGTATTTCTTTCACCATTGTTTTTTTTTATTTATTTATTTTTTTATTTTTTTATTTATCAAATTACAGAAAAACATTTTGTACAAGAATTAGAGTATACCCACAAAGCTGTCATATGGCAGCTTGTCTGCAGGTTTTAACAATTTAAACATTCATAATATAATATCTAAGAAAAAATTTGTAAATACATTTAAAGTTTTAATGAAACATTAGAATAGATCACATAGTAGTATTAGATAATTTAACTTACAACTATAAATATAAAAGATATTTCAATATACCTACCTAATAAAAGATATGTAGGCAGCTATATTAAGATATTCAAAGATACATGGAGTTTTCGTTCATTAACCATAGTTTTATCATTTTAGGACTTAGTCTCTCATTTTTTTCAAATTTTATGTTTTTATTGATTTTATTGAAAATCACTGGTATTAGATATTCAAGAGTACGGCTTCCATATTTATTTAATATTCGAGGAGTTTTTAGGCCCTTTCCTTCTCTAAATCTTGTTGTATGTTTGTGTACAAGTAGGTGTTTGTAAGGGCTTTCCCCCATATTATCCATAATAGTAGTGAACCAGTAGAGACCTTTTATTGTAAGTAGGCTCTCTGAGCCATACAGTAGTTTTAAGATATGTCTCTGTTTGTAAATCTTTGTTGTGACAATTTTTTTTTATTATGGCGGTTTGTAAATTTTCAATATATTTAATGTAAGTAGTGCTTGCATGTCCCCAAGTTCGAATACCATATCTAAGGATGGATTCGACCATAGAAAAATATATGAGTTTAAGAGTACAATGAGGCCAAATAAATTTTAATTTGTAAAAGTTACTAGCTAAGGATCTGAGCTGGTTACAAATTTTAGCCACTTGTTTATCCCACTTAAAATTGTTATCAACAATTATTCCCAGATAAGTATATTCATTTGTGAAATCTATTTTTTCACAGTCACAAACATTAACAATTTCTCTATGTATACAGTTAAAGCTATGAGCGGTTATTTTAGGAACATTCCACATTTTCAAACTTGGAGATTTTATGTACATGCATTTGGTTTTTTTAACATTAATAATTAATCCTACATCATGAGCCCATTTGAGAAGCTCATTAAAATCTCTTTGTAATTCTTGTATAGCAATTTCAGGATTTTCATTTGATACAACAAGAGCAGTATCATCGGCAAAAATGAATTGACGAGCTTTTTTGAAAATCTTACACAGCAATTACATATATAATATATAATTTTGGACCTAGAATTGACCCTTGCGGTACTCCCGATTTGATGTATCTTGATTTACTAATTATATTTAAAATCTTCACACTCATTTTTCTATTTGACAAATAGTTTTTAAAGAATAAGAGGAGTTTACCCCGGATCCCTATAAATTCAAGTACTTTAATTATTTGTATATGGCTAAGTGTGTCGAAGGCTTTTGAGAAATCAATAAATAGAACCAATACATGTTGTTTACAGTTTAGTTGTGAATTTATATGATTAGAAAATTTTTCGAGCAATTTATCGCAACTTTTATTTTTTTGAAAGCCATACTGGCATTCATCAATAATACTCAGATTATTTAAGTATTTATCTAGATTTATTGATATATATTTTTCTAAGATTTTTTCTAATGCAGAAAGTAAGGAAATCGGCCTGTAATTGTTTATTAAAGAGTGATTTCCATTTTTAAAGATAGGCCTTACAATGCTATATTTTAGTTCATCGGGAATATGGCCCGTATCAATTATTCTGTTATTAAGTGGGCGATTATAGGACTAAGTAATTTAACATGTTTTTTCAAATCATACATACGAATTAAATCTATGCCTGGAGTCTTGGAATTTTTCATACCTCCGATAATTAATTCGATTTGCTTTGTATTTGCTCGTGGTAGATACATTGTGTGGTTTAAATATTCTGGCGTGTATTCTGACGCTCGGACATCACATATATGTAATAACTTATTTACCCCCTCATCAAAAAAGTCTGCAAAATTTTCTGCCACTGCATCTTTCGATTTGGATTTTAAGAAATATTTTGATATGACTTCATCACAACCGGATTTATCTTTCCTTCCTAAAGTTTTATTAATTTCATTCCATGTTTTTTTAATGTCTTTGAAACAGTGATTAAATTTATAGTTATAGTATAATTTTTTTGTGTTTATTATTTGTTTATTTAATTTATTTCTGTATTTTTTTACCATGTGTTATTGTTATACTGACTCCTCCCATCATTTTCGTTTAATTTTATATTATAGTTGTTTTATTCTCACTCTCGTGTGAACAATCCGCGAGAACCAAAAGGAGGTAATGAAAAAAATAATAAACAACCTTTTAAATTATATTTGTTAAAAATGATGAAACAAAACAAAACTAGCCCATTTTTTTTTAAATCCAAATTTCACATAATTTTACTAGTTCCTTGTGCGAAGGGGTAATCTAGTATTTGTTAGTTCAAAGCTGATAAAATTTATTATAATTTTAAGTGTGGTAAGAGTGAATAAATGCATGATAAACGTTTTGGAAACGCCGATAAACTTGATTTAGAAAATATAATGTTGATGGATGGACAGAACCGTCCGATTCGGGCTTGTGTGCACTCATTCATTTTTATTCTGTAACCCACCCAATTTGTGGCACCCGCGGCTACGCTATAAACATATTCAATACCCGAGCCGCTACTGTGCGTATAATAATGTAATTGGGGCTTCTAGTTTCAATATGGAATACCTCAAGGGCTTACTTTGGTACCTGCCCCATTTCTTCTGTGATGTTCTCAGTAGAGAAGTGGTTAAAATGTATCAATTCTTAAAACTAACCGATGTATCATCATTCCGTTATACTCCATGCTTCATTCACGTTCATACATACTCTTACAGAAGACACTCTAGAAAGTACGCATTTACCCGATTCAAGTACACATAAAAAAATTGTCATGGTGCCATGTCTTGATGTGTTCTTCGAGCATCCTGAAGGCTTTCCCGACTTCTACTATTCACTTACGGGTCATACATTCACTTTCCTCTAATTTTTCGGTAAATCCACTCTATCTGTCCAAACCAACTAAGCTTTCATTAAAAATGAATTGCCTTCCTAATTAATTAACGCATCGGTTAATATTAAAATTTGTGTCTCCTCAAATCAAAATATCTAATACTTAGCTATCACACAATTTAAATTTAAATTGCAAAATTCTTTGGAGGTTGCTTAGACACAGTGAAAAGCACGAGTAACATAACACCAGCAGGTGCTAAGAGAATTTAATATGAATTGAGAATCGATGAGAGAAGAAAACGGTTGTTAATGCCACATAAATAAAATCTATGGCTCTTACTAAGATCCTCTAAAGCATTTCATTAACTTCTTCGTGGTTTACCTTTCTTTCATTTATATATTTGGAATGAATCTTGAATGTATTATTAATGTAATCTTGAATGTATTATTCTGACAATTCTACCCTCAATCGCGAGTTGCTCATAAAGCACATCCAAATAATCTAAGCCTATGAGGTCTATCCGGGTTTTAGCGGTGGATGCATCTGCCCACCACGTCACGCGGGGTGCCGGATCTGGAGAGTCCGGTTGAGGGAGACCGGACTCTCCAGCCGAACTCTCTCGACACATCGCCTTGCATCACAGTGGGAGGGATGTATTAACACGTCGCCACTCTTGATCACACCGACCCCCAGATTCCTACCGAAGCCTTGAGCTTTTTCCCTTCCCAGAACTTCCTCTTCTTCTTTCCCTTAAAAAGAAGCTCCACACAGCTCTGATGATACAGATCAAATATATTGAAAAATAAGAGATGTGCCATCGGCAGTTTTTATTGGGGGGACTGTGTTTCCTGGTGTCGCCGATATTGTTAAGCACTACTGCACACCTTCAAAAATCAATTACTTTCCGTATTCAAACTATTCCCATTAGGTAGTAATGCGGACATCATAGCATTTCTCTTATATTTGAATATCTTTGGAATAGATGTTATAAAATCCTATCTTTATCAACCTTATTCGTTACGACAAAATTGGCAACCACCAAACGCAATAATTCTCGATAAAATTTCCAGTTATTCTTTTGACACAGCACCTGTTTAGTTTTTTATATTGAGATCCGAATGCAACACGACTAAATGCACTTTGAAGCGACTCGACATGGATCCTTGACCTCTCTGTTTGTATGCAACTGTTTATAGATTATATAAAACCTAATTTCTGGCCGACAGATCGTGAGGTCAGTGATTATAATTCACCATCATGCGAAGCATCTTTCTCGGTGTTGTTTTAAAATATTCGTGCATTGGGGGTGTGCTCAAAGCTAGTAAATTAATTAACAGAATAAATAAACGAAGATTTTTGTAATCTCTTCGTTATATAATGGGAGAGTGCAGTCTTATTTGATCAAGTTTTAACCTCTCCGTGCCCAAGATGGCAAAGAACGTTAGCTAGCTAAATCTTTCATATCTCAGCAAGCTTACACAATAACAGTCTCAAATTTTAACTGATTGCAGAAAATGTGTTTGATTAGCTAATTCATTATTTATTAATTAAAAAAAAATATAACTTCTTGAAACAACTTTATTATAATTATTTTCGCACTTCATTGAAAGTAGCAGAAATGTGACAGATTTGGAGCAGGCGTACTTTTAATAGATGGATGATTTGCATAAAATGTTTGGGTTGTGTTTAGTGATCACTGTGATTAGATCTGAATAGCCCGCTTGTGCCAAACCTTCCTCTACTAAATCTCCTTATCTTCCTAATTATCCGAGTTGTTGGGACTCTTGTATCGATTTCACGTACGTATATAACTAAGTAACGATTGATTGCAGTATTAATAGAACATTTACTTTGGCCTCTCAGAAGCTGGGCGAACTGTACAGGGCCCGCAGAAACTTTAATAGTACCCTGTATAAATCGCAGCACGCCACGGTTGAATTTGGCAGCCACCTCTCGTATGGAGCCCCAAATTACCTGAAAAAAAACCCTTTTTGATTGAAACCTATGAAAAACAACACTCAAATACCTTCTCCAACCTTTCCAAAAACTTCTTCTCGAGTATTTTTAAATCCCTCCCAAAAAGAGACGTGGATTCCGATGTCGAATTTCTCCAGGACTAGTGGATCACCTTAACAAACGGATTGCAATCTTTAGAACACAGGCGTCTGGCGGGAATGCTTTCCTTGTTCTGCATGTATTTCAATAATAGATGCTCCAAGGAACTAACGTCATTGATCCCTTCGGTGTCGGTGCGTAGTCTGAAAACACGCCAAACCCGCGCCCAACATTTATCACATGAAAACGTGTTGCTTCTACGACTCATTCTTGAATTCAATAGCTTGGATGTGGAACGATTTACCGGCTTCTGTATTTCCTAAGTAACTATAAGCGACCAGCTCAGGTATGGGGGCTCCATCGAAGCCAGAGTAAAGTTAGCCTCTCAAAAATTGGGCGTACTGTACAGGGCCCGCAGATAATTTAATAGTACACAACTGCTAACCCTGTACAAATCGTAAATGCGCCCCACGGTTGAATTTGGCAACCACCTCTGGTCTGGAGCTCCAAAATACTTGAAAAGTACCCTCGACTCTGTGCAGAAACGGGCGGTCCTTTTGATAGATTCTCCCACCTTAACGAAAGGATTGCAATCTTGGTAGAACATGGATAGCACAGGAATGCTATCCATGTTCTACCACTATTTCAATGGAAGATGCTCTGAGGAACTAGCGTTATTGATCCCTTCACCGGTGCATAGTCGGAAGACACGCCAAACGCGCGCCCAACATATGTACACGGTTGACATTTGTCACATGAGAACGGGTCGTTTTTTCGACTCGTCCTTGAGTTCAACAGCTCGGCTGTGGAACGATTTGTCGGCTTCTGTGTTTCCTCCCTCCTACAACATGGGTCTCTTCAAGACGTTCATTCCTTTCTCTCCTCAATGAGACCCTCCACACAGCATCCCAGATGACATAGGCCCTGAGGAAAATAATTTCCCTCATTAAATTATTTTCCTCAGGGCCTCATGTGTGGAGTTAATGTAAAAAAAAAATTCCTCCCTCCTACAACATGGGTGTCTTAAAGAGTCTCCTAAAGGACCTTATGTATGGAATCAATATTTAAAAAAATCATTTTAAATTAAACTTTTTTTTTTTTTGTATTTTCCTTATTGTGAGCAGTCGAATAGCGCTGTCGACTCAACACGCCCGATAGAAACATCGCATCACGCCCGTGTAATTTTTTTTGCCGATGGGTGCCGACAAATACCGGAGTTTGCCGAAAGCTCTCAGCGGGGAACCTTACAAAATTCGGCCTTCCAAGGGGGATGTGTAACAATAGATTTTTTTATGAATTCTGAACATCTTTTGAATTGGATTTTGGTTGGTGTATGGTGAGGTGAACCGAATATGAGTATTTTAAATTCACATTAAAATTAGGTGCCTATAAAATATATTAATAATATGGAAAACTATAAGCATTGTCGTATCAAAGTAAATTAACCTTTGCAGGTTTAGCAAAAAATATTTTTATACTCTTAACAATCCTTATTCGTTCAATAGGTTTACTTGAAATCAAAAAGGAAGGTATTTTTTATATATATGAATACCGTACAAGATTCCCCAACTGATCCCGTCTAGAGCCAGTGAGAGCATACACAATTGGGGTATGTTGTGACGCTGAAGGGAGTGGAGAGGGGAAGGATATGGGTAAGGGGAAGGTAGGGAAGTACCTGGCTATTCAGATCTGGTCACCAAACACGGCTAAAGCCATTTCAAGCAACGTTTCAATTCTAAATGGTGGTCTTACACCAGGGCGATACTAATAGTATCTTCCACTCTGGAACGTGCCGCAAATATACTATATATTATTTTAAATGAATAAATTGTTAAATAACACAAATTAAACAAATAAAATTTATTTGCGCACGCCGGGTTCGAACCCGCGACCTTCGGATTGTGAGTCGAGAATCTTACCTCGGGACCACGGAGGACATCAAATGGGGGGTGAATAGGAATCTGAGGGTCAAAGTGTCCAGGAGTGCGAAGCAAGCCGATGGGTCGAGAGTGTCCGGATGAAGAGGTCCAGATTAGCCCCTCAACTAGTGTCTCCCGATCCGGCCCGCCACGCAGTAGAAGGGCAAACGCATTCACCGCCAAGACAAACGTCACCACATGAACCCGGGCGCTTCTGCCAAGTCGCCAAAAGTAACGAATCACTTGGGGGTATCAATCTACGGCTGGTGTGTTGGTTATCCAATAAATGGTTCCCGGCGGTACCCATGTCCGCCTCCCAAATTGCCTAAACAACCGATTTGATTTAATTTTTAATAACCAATCAAAAACTAACATAATCACCAAGTACGGCTTATAAACCAACCATTATCGCGAATCACAATGAAACTATCGAATTGTTGCCAATTCCGCGAATAGCCCGCCATCTGTTGTCTACAGCGGCGACCCACGGAGAGAGGAGCAAGGAGACGCCCCCTTAATGACCCGCCCAACTAAACGCATTATAACCTAATAATAAATTCACCGAATTAAGGGGGAACACGCGGAAACATTGAGATTGGATTCACGTGAAAAGTAACTTTATTGTGGAAATATAATTATTGTATGTATTTATTTATTTTTATAATGCTGGTAGTCATGTAGGGTAGTTTTGTTGCAAATGTGGCAGATTGGCAGAAAATTTGGTGGATATTTTCGAAAATTAGGCTAATGACTGTTATGTGGTAAAGTGGGCAATTTGCGACGTTTGGTGTACGCAAACGCCATGTGTTTTTTTATCGATTTGAATAAATTCACCCTCCGAAGATTTTCTTGATTCAGAATTAATTAATCGTGAAATTAATTTAATCAGTTCACTGATTAATTTAACTAAACTTAATCTTAACTTAACTAACTAACTTAACTAAGCTTAATCTTAACTTGATCAGTGAACTTAATTTATTCATTCAATAGTAGGTAATAGCATAATATATTATGTTGGTAACATATTTTCTCAATAATTTATGTTTGCAAATAAAAAAAAATTGTGGGAGAAGTGGCACCTGAGATTTTGGTTAAATATACAGGTACAGGGTGTTAAGGGACGTACTTGACTTACATGAGGGACGTACGGAAGTATTTGTCAGTGAGTCCTTACCCCTTCAGAATTTTGGCTTTTGGAATTTTTATTTTTCAGATGGTGAAAGTATTTCCGCTTTACAATAAAATGCAAATAAATGGAATATAAGTATAATAGTATTATAAACTTTACTGTCACCTCACTTTTTTGTCTTTTCATATAAAAAATAATTAATTAAAAATTCTCAAAGTTTCAATTTTTTTTTTCAAATAGCGATTCATAACTTTGGTTTCATAAAGGTGTATATTTTCCTTTTATCATCAATATTTTTTTTATTAGACTCCAAAGCGTGGTATTTTGCCTTTTTATCACTGTTTAGAATATAATTCTCACTCTGATAGTAATGGAGTTACAGCGATTTATACGAGACGCATTTGAGCTGGGACAAATATGGTCTCCTCGCATTCAAAGGGTTAAACATTCTTTGACATTATTTGAAGAAAAAAACGTTAATTAAATTTTAGTCTCCATTGACATTTTTAATGTTTTTTTTTTCTACAAAAACATAAAAAAACAGTAGGTGTTGAACAGTTGTGGGCGGGGTAAGAGGTTGGGCGGTTACTCGGCTGAGTGACCTGAGATGAGATGCGGAAGATTTTTTTTGTTTGATTTGGAAGAATTTTTTTTTTTTTTAATTCACCGGAATGATAAAATAACATCACGTCATCAAAATAATCCCGATTGACATTCAATTTCAAATCGCTTTGCTATTTTTGAGCCTACCCTTGAAGGTAGATGAAATGCTCTTTCAACTTTTACACGCACACATAAAATATTAAAATTTTGAACGCAAGCATAGTGTTTTTTTTAAATCGCTTACCGGTGTTTTTTTTATATACACTGAATTATTACAACTTTGGGTGACGTAATTAATACAATTGATGCTGCATAGTCTCATTGGCTTCAGATGGTTGGAAGCAGTCGGAACTCTTGTGCAAAACTGTATAAAATATTGATGACACATAGTACGTCATCTGTAAGGAGTTTGACGAAACAATCTGGAGGTCAATGTGCTCAGGAGTGAGGAACGTATGAATTCATCCCTCAAAGTGCAGCGCTTATTTATTTATTTGTTTATACACGGACAAATAGTCCATTAATAATATGACAATAACACAAATAAATAAAGAAGAGATGACAATGAAAGGAAAGTACATATAAATGAAGAGAATTGACAAATTACAATATAAAAGAACACATAGAAGACAACTACAAGTCAAAGCTTGAAGATGGATTTAAAAGACTTTAAAATTACATATTTCGTATCGACTGCCGAAAGTCATTTAGGCTAACACCAAAAAATTCAATGCTTTGACTTGCGTTGACAAGTCTCGACATTCTGGATGAAGGAGAATGATATCCATAATTAGTATAATGTTGATTGAGGAACAGCAATTCATTATTACGAAGTCTACGGGAAGGGATGGTCGAGAGAGTCCGGCTGGAGAGGTCAAAAGGCCTAGTCTCTCCCGATCCGGTCTGCCACGCAGTTGGTGGGATAGAGCATCCGCCGCATCCGAATAAACCTCACCCCATTAACCCGGCTAAGTCATCAAACGTAACGAACCACTTGAGGTGACCTATGACAGAGGTGTAGGTTATCCAATAAATGGATCCCAGGCAGCGATAATAAATAATACAAATTAAACTGTTATACATATCCCTTGTTAGAAGCTTAATGAAACATAACTCCATAGTCTGGTCGCCCTTCTACAAAATTCACATTCATAATGTTGAAAGAATTCAAAGAAAATTTCTACGTTACGTAAATTTTAAACTTAATATCCCAAAAACGACGACGTGTGTGCCAACTAATTATTCCTACTTCTTAAACCATCTTTACCTCTATTTTTACTTACCATATATTCTATGTTACCTGCTTTGTGTCAACTCTTATATTTTGTGTTATCAATATTTTGTTTCTTATATTTTATGTTTTCTATATTATGTTTCTTATATTTTATGTTATTTCCTCTATTTTGTCAAAAACATGTACTGCACTATATGTAAAAGCCCTATGGGCGTTTAAATAAATAAATAATCAAATAAAAATTTTGTGTGAATCCGCGACCTTCGGATTCGTAGCCAAAGATCGTAACCACTTCTGATCCCGGAGGCCATTAGGCAGAGACGTGTAGGCTTAAAGGATTATGCGTGTTAGTGCGTGTACACCTTGGAATATTTGTTACACCTGTAGTTTGTATTAAGCCATACCTCCTGAAAACTGAAATTCTGAAATATCATATTTCACGCTACACGCGTCAAAGCGCCGCGACGCCCGCGTCACAGATTATTATATAAATATATCATCACATCACAGTGCCGCACGTGTCTTTAATACCAGGCCCTATATAAATATATCTACATACTATGTAATACCGACACGAGAGTGTGTGTCGCGCAGTGGCGTCGCGCGGGACTCGGGTCAGCGGAGCCTGAAATTAGTTTGCGGTGGGGCAAACCGCCACCCCCACCCCCTAACGATACCTCCCCCCACTCCGGCGGGACACTAGACACTGCTGACTAGTGCCACTTTCTACACACACGCCGCAGGATACGGGCTAACCAACCAGATCTAACCCCGATCCGAAACAGGGGCGGGTATTGTTTTTATTTGATAAACTAGAATATTATTGGTCATTAAAACTTCTAAAAATTGTAATAATAATTCATTGAAAACTTACTACAATTTGAGAGGCGGGTTTGTGTAACGCCGTCCGAGAACCATTTTTTGGATAAACAATAACTCTGCCATCATATAGTTCACCCTAAGTGGTTCGCTGCGTTTGGTGACTCGGGTTCATGGGTTGAGGTTTGTCCAGGTCATGACGGCGGATGCCTCTGCCCACCTGCTGCGTGGTTTAGGAATCTGCAAAAGATTTCAGGAATCTTATCTTAATACAAATTTATCGGGAATACAAATCAGTCATTTTAAATGCATGTAAGATTACGAAAGATTTATTTAAAATATTTATATTGAGGGATCAGTAGGATTTATCGGTCCAGTTAGGAGTTCTATTGAGCCGAATCCTCTGATATGAAAATATCTGGAGTCGGTGAATTTTTTTTTACATTTGGTCTCTGGTAGGTTGACATGTTGTTTTGTATTTATTTTACTTATATAATACTCTTGCATAGCGTGAATTGACTAGATGATCATTTGTGGAAAAGTGTGTGGAAGGATTTAGTTTTTCCTGTGGGGAAGATTTAATCCGGACATAAAGTCGAAATAAAAATTGCCGTTTTTCGTGGTTTATGTCTCAATGTTATGAAGTCCAAATTTTAATAAATAGGTATTAGAATATTATTACAGTAGTTTAAGAAAAGATATAGACTAGATATAAGATGTACAAAATTTTATAGATAAATAAATATAATACTTATAATATAAATACTTAAAAACAAAGACTCCCACCCACCCCTCATACCTTTTTCTTTCCCAGAACTTTCTCTCCTTGCTTTCCGGAAAAACCAACTGCACAGCAAACCCAAAGATGACATTTTTTTACATGAGCTACACACAGGAGGGTCCTGAGGAAAATAATTTTCCTCAGGGCCTGTGTCATCTTTGGGGATGCTGTGTGGAGTGTTTTTTTTTAAGAAAGGAAGGAAAGGAAAGTTCTGGGCAGGAAAAGGGTTTAAGTAGGAATCTGGGGTGTGTTCAGTGTGTCCCGGTCATCCGCCTTCAAGACCTAAATTAACCTCACACCATGAACCCGGGCATCCCTGCTAAATCACCAAACGTAGCGAACCACTTGGAGTGTCAGAAAAAATACCACCACCTACCACTGATCATGAAGTTTCTATCCAGAAATACAATCTTAAAGTTTGTAGGAATAACCCCAAATAACAAAAATTTATAACTAACGAGCCGCCCTACCCCGATTTCAGGGGTTGTTGGTTATTTGAAAATATACATATATTTCGCGATACGCTATAATAGCAAAACGCTGCACGTAATCCCGCATTAGACACGGACCGGGCTGGTATAATATGCTGCGTACGGCATTTTTCCCGATCACCCCCTCCCCAGAGAACGAGAGAAGTTGAAAAAATAATTAGTGGGTGCGTGATGTAAATTTGGAGCGTGTGATTACGTTACTTTTATAAGTGGACTAGCCCCTTGACAAATCACGGTATAATCTGAATTTTCAACAAATCAGTTCAAATTTGGAAAACGGTAATAAAAATAATTTTCTGTTAAAATTCATACATTTAATTATTTTTTTTACATTAGCTCCACTTACGAGGCCCTGAGGAAAATAATTCCCCTCAGGGCATATGTCATCTTTGGGGATTCTGTGTGGAGGGTCTTTTTAGGGAAAGAGGGGAGAGGAAGTTCTGGGAAGGAAAAAAGGTATGAGGGGTGGGTAGGAATCTGGAGGTCACTGTGTCCAGAAGGGACGTTCGAATGAATTCATCCCCGTCTCTCCCTATAAGGCTTGCCACGCAGTTGGTGGGCGGACGCATCCGCCGCCAAGATCGGGACAAACCCGACACCTGCCAAGTCACCATACGTAGCGAAAGAGTGACCTACAGCAGAGATGTTGGTCATCCAAAAAATGTTTCCCGGGGCGGCGGTACCCATACCCGCATCCCAAATTGTATAGGTAGATACTTTATCTCTCTTCAAACAACAAATAATTGCTCCAATTTCCCTCAGGGCCTATGTCATCTTTGGGGATGCTGTATGGAGGGTTTTTTTTAAGAAAAGTCGGAGAGGGGAGTTCTGCGAAGGAAAAGGGTTTAAGGGGTGGGTAGGAATCTGGGGTTCAGTGAGTCCTGGTAATCCGCCTCCATTACCTAGACAAACCTCACCCCATGAAACCGGGCACCCCTGCTAAATCACCAAACGTAGCGCACCACTTGGGGTGACCTGTGGCGAGGTGTTGGTTATCCAATCCCGGGGCGGCGGTACGCATTCCCGCCTCCCAAATTGAAATTAATAAAACGTCATTATTACGGATCTTTACAATGTTTTTTTCTTATTACTAACCTATTATCTATGTAAACTATGTAATTATTTGTAAAGTGTATGTACTGCCAAATAACTTTTTTTTTTTGAAAATGCTATAAAAAAAAAACTACTGAATATTTTCTCAAATTTCTTTTTTTATTTATAAGTACAATCCTTCCGGTTAATCCGGCTTCAACTCCTGAACCAATTGGACTTTGTATGGCGTCATACCAAGGTCTTTATGCAAAATTCGTCTCAATGATGTCTCCGAAATGTTCAATTGTTGAGAACGACGGTGAATTGATGTTGATGGCGCTTCACGCACACTTTCTGCCACAGCATCGATATTCTCGGGTGTACGCACTGTTTTTGGCTTTTCACGCTTTGGTTTATCGATGAGGATGCCAGTTTCTTTCACTTTTTTCACAAGATAACGAACATACGGAGCTGACGGTGCTTCTCTTCTTCCAAAAACCGTACGCAATTTTCGCACACATTCTGCAACATTACCATGATTTTCAAAGTAATGTCGCAATATTATCGCTCAGCGGAAGGATAAAACTAATTATCTGTCAAATCAGACATGAGCTAAGTGTTACCATTCACGAAATAAGCACTAGTTGAAAAAAAAAACTTTAGATGGCGGACCCTATACAAGAATAGAAATAAATAAATAAATAAGAATAAAGGTTATTGATTGCAATTTGTTTAATGGTATTTAATTGTGTTTAAATTACTCAAATATAAGGGAACATTAATTAATCTACTTAGCAAGGTACGAAATATGCTGATTTTTGTGAAAATTTTATATAATTGTTTTTTATGATATTTTAAGCAATTAATCACCTATCCTTTCTAATATTTTATCTATGTTCTTATTTGTCTTTTGTTATTTTTATATTAATTTATTATCCTGACGAAGAAAACATAGTTTTTGAAATATGTCGATAGTGGTGTACACAAAGTTATTTGTTTTCATTAAATTAATAATGACACCACAAAGTGGATTTGCGAAGTTTGAAGAAGTAAATATTTTTTTATTTGCACACACCGGGATTCCATCCCGCGGCTTTATCACTCGACCACGGAGGCTGCAGATACCCAGCATTCCCGAGATAAATGTTGTAGGAAACAACCATGAGGTAAAAATGAACTCTCTCATGTAGAGATATCGGATTTTTTTTTTAAATTCCTTACTGCACTAGTATTTCTGCAGTCCATCGCCTCTGCCTACCAACGTAGAGAAACTTATCTCCTTAGAGTCGTGAAAGTAATATAGATATTGTGATTCTAGAAAAAAATAACTCTCGCTTTATTGTTGCGGTGGATATAATTGTTTTTGTGTGCTGACCACACAACTGTCCCAACTGACTAGAGTCGGTGAAATTATGGCAACCGCAGTATGTAATTGAAGGAGAAAGGAATGAGGAAGGTTGTGATAACTTAGCTACTCTGATCCTGTCAACGAGTCAATAAACATAATAATATCAGTATCAGCTAAAAACCTGAAATTTTAACGAAAATGCTTAAATTTTTCGAAAAATTCGAGAATTTTGGCTTCTTCACGTGAATAACACGAATGATTTTAAGGTGATCCAATAGTCCAAGAAAAAATCGAAATCGGAATCCACGCCTCTTTTTGGGCGCGATTTAAAAATACTTGACAAGACTTGAGAAAAAGCTTTTGGAAAGGATGGAAAAGATTTAAAAAAAAAAAACTTCCGGTAACTTCTCATTGTTCCCTAGCATGATGGCAGATCGCCAACGAATAAGCAACAGTTCACAATGACTAAGTGTTTGACCGGTCAGTGGTTGAGTGAGCATCACGTTTGGGTCCCACCCGGGCGTCGCGTGTTCGATTCCTCGGCTGGCTAATTCCTCCATCACGACTCAAGCAATATTTTCGGCTTACTGTGGTGGTAGTGGAAGATTTTCAAACATTGTTGGGTTATTCGTAGCCCGGGAATGTTTGTCTTTCTTTTTAAAAATTAAAAATAAAAAAATATATATTCGACGTCAACTGTTTTTTTTTTACGTTAACTATTTGAAGTTGTCCTAGCGAACAATGAGAACTTGCCGAAAGCTATCTTATTAATCCTTATCGATCGAACATGCTAGGGGGGCGTTTCTCAAAATATAAAAGCAAATAAATGCAGATTTTAGTCAAACAGGGTGAAAACCAAACAATATTAACAAAACAATTTGAATTTGTTTACACTATTTTGTTAAGATTAACTCAATTTGAGGGGCATGTACCGCTGTCCGGGAACCATTTATCGGATAAGTAGTAGGATATTTTGAAATATTGTTAGGTTATTCGTAACCCAGGAATGTTTATCTTTATTTAAAAAAGCCCCCCCGCCATAGGTCACCCCAAGCGATTCGATACGTTTGGTGACTTAACAGGGGTGCCCGGGCTCATGAGGTCTGCCTACTCACTGCGTGTCAGGTCGGATCGGGAGAGACTTGTTGAGGGAGACCTTTTGACCTCTCCTGCAGGACTCTCTAGGAACATCGCCTTGCACCGCAGTCACCCGTACCCATCCCCGCACCGGGATGGGTACCGCCCCCCCGGGAACTTTTATTGGATAACCAACACCTCTGTCATAGGTCACCTCAAGTGGTTCGCTATGTTTGGTGATTTAGCAGGGGTGCCCGGGTTCATGGGGTGAGGTTTGTCTAGGTCTTGGAGGGGGATGACCAAGACACACTGAACCCCAGATTCCTACCCACCCCTTTAACTCTTTTCCTTCCCAGAACTCTCTTCCCCTTACTTTACTTAAAAAAACCCTCCACACAGCATCCCCAAAGATGACATAGGCCCTGTGGGAAATTATTTTTCTCAGGGCCTCCTGTGTGGAGCTCATGTAAAAAAAAGGAAGCTGGAGGGATAGATTCATACGTCCGTCACTCCTAGAATCATACTTTTTTCAAGAACTTCCTTTCCTTCCTTTCCTAGATGGATCTTCCTCACAGCATCCAAAAATGACGTAGGCCCTGAAAGGAATTATTTTTCTCAGGTTCTTCTGTGTTGAGCTAATGCAAAAAAAGTTACGAACGCCGATCCTTCTACACGACACTTCTACACTATATTTTACCTACTCATCTGTCATTCATTCAGCAGGCTAAATCAGTAGGCAGTCGCATTTATCTCAATATGTCCAGATGTCCTTTATAAAGCTGTAGAGCCTGCATAATAAAAAAAAGGTTTGATTTCTTCCGCGGTGATGCCCGCACGCCTGTCACAGTCGTCGGCCTTGCCGAATGCGCATACCAGGAACGCAGTCGGCCAAGAAGACAGAGTCCTCCGTCAAACTAATCCCGCTACGGCTGCGACTCGTAACAAGCCCGTAAGCCGTAATTTGTGTTCGATATTTTAATTTACTGATTATCATACCTTAAGATTTCTGTGCTCCTGGTAGATCATGAAGAATTTTTCAACAAAACGAAAATCTCGCAGAGTAAATTGCTAACCATTTTATTTAATTGGCCTGATTAGTCACAACAATATTGCAAAAATATACATCTGCACTATTTTTCAACACATTTTTTATAAAACATGACGGTAAAAGGAATATGACGTTATCTTCATTTTTTTACAAAAAAATATCTATCGACCGAGTTTTGGTAAAACCTTTCAAACCAAATTTTACGGCAATATTAATTTGCAGTGGTTTTACATAAAATAATCATAAAAGTATATTTATAATGATACTAGCTGGTACCCGGAATGCGTTGCTATGCCATTTAATAAAGAAATTGTTTCTCCCTGCGTGTCCTTTCCCATTCGTCCCGTTCCCCTTCCGCCTTCCCATCCTTTCTCGCGTCCCTTTCCCCACTCGTGTTCCCACTCCGCCTCCTCCACCTTCCCTCTCCCCATTTCACTCTGCCTTTCTCCTCCCGCGAACTCCCCTCCCGAGTTTTCCTCCCCCCTCCCAGGTTCCCCTCCCCCCGCCCACGAAACCCTACCCGAGTTCCTCCCCTCAGTCCCTCCTCCCCCCTTCCCACTCGCCTCTCCCCCCTCCCCCCTCCGCACTCCCTCCTCCCCCACCCCACTCCTCCCTCCCGCATTCCATACATTCATTCCCGGTACATTCAGTTTTCAAACAGCTCGTGTGCCACATATTGCAATTTTTTTCCAGAGCTCACTAGTAGTAAAAAAAGAATTATCCAATTTGGTGCAGTCGTTCGGAAGTTATGCGCGTACAAACATTTCTGAGATTAATTTTTATTTATATAGATAGATATTAACTACGACGCCTGAAATAAAATTTTCCAAAAATTTATCAACATAGTTACGACAAGACAACGATTTCTTTTGCTTTTCGTCTGACGTTATCAATAACGTCATATCAACATCCGTAAGGGACAGTAAACGTATAATAAATATAATATATTAATATTTATAATTTCATAACGCCAGAGCTTAGTATTATATATCTACAGCCTATATTGCTCGCATATAATGTAGCTTTCTATTGGTGTAAGAATTTTTAAAATCGGTTAATGGTTTAGGGGTGAAAGCGTAACAAACAGACACACGCACTTTTGCATTTATAATATTAGTATAGATTTGTGCCTGAGCTTCGCAAAATAAAATAAAACACTTTTGGCGATGTTTTCTCCAAGGAGTGTCTTGTTAGCGGCCTGATTCCGAATTTTACGTGACGTGATGCATCACCTTAATGCACTAATTAATGCGTTTCTACCACAAACACGGTCAATTTTGAAAACCACAGTTTTACAAGAATTTAACGGCATTTAACAGTTATTATATTATTGTAAGTTCTTCTCCGGTGGTCCACTGGTTCGGCTTACTTCAATCCGTTTCCACCTGACTTAACAGCCAATGACACAGGGTTCTATTCCGATGCCGTCTATTGTATTTACCCCGCGAGGCGTCCCACTGAGCCCATTTCTCGGTAAGCCACTGTCAAAAGTCAGAGCTAAACCAAAAGGAAATAACAGATCCTTAACGCTTTAGAAAAGGGATTAACGGATTTAAATTTTTTAGGTTATTTCACAGTTGCAATTATTGTTAATACAGAGCTAAATGTGACTGTATAGGTATGGGTGTATGCAATCAATAGACAAGTTATAGCATTAAAACACCAAAAGTAATGCTTTATTCCAAATGTAGATTTGAATGGAAATCGATGTCACCACTGACTTAGTACATTTTGGTTTTAGTTCATTTTGCGCTTTTTAATAATTTGAAAAATGCTAATTAAGATATAAGTGCATGCGTGATTTATAATTACATTCCTGCGTAATGCTTAAAATTATTAAAGTTCAATGATTTTTAATTTTCAAAATTGGAACTGATTAATCAAATCAGAAAAGCGATAAAGTAACAAAATTATTTTATTAATAAATGGTTATTTATTTATTAACCACGCAAGGAGCGGTGTTATAAGTTTGACGTGTCTGTGTGTCTGTCTGTCCGTCTGTGGCATCGTAGCTCCTAAACGAATGGACCGATTGTGATGCATTTTTTTGTTTGAAAGCTGACGTGATAGAGATGGTTCTTAGCTACAATTCATGAAAATCTGTTCAGGCGTTTCAAAGTTATCAGCCTTTTTTGTGTCGGGGGTTTCTTAAAATTTTGTATATTTTTTTGGTTTACTCTCGACCCATCGCCTTGCACCGCAATGCTAGGGATGAATTCGCACGTTCGTCAGTCCTACGGCATATTGAACCCCAGATTCCTACCATTATACCTTTTTCCTTCCCAGAACTTCCTCGCCTTCCTTTCCCTAAAAAGACCCTCCACACAGCATCCCCAAAGATGACACGGGCCCTTTTTAATGGATATTTTAAGGGATTTTTTTCCCTCAGGGCCTCCTGTGTGGCGATAATGTAATAGAAAATACTTGGGAAATTCGCGATTATAACATTACAGTAATTATTTTTAAAATATGTTTTTTTCAACTTCGCCATTTATTCATTACGTATAAATTATATATTAAGAACCCACTCATTATTATTGTTCGTTATATACATATTATGAAAAACTGATTCAAAAACTGATTATTTTTGTCTCTCTTATTGTATAATGCTTTACTTTTTACCTACCATCTTTACTTCTATGTACCATGTGTGATACCTATTTATGTTATCTTTGTCATCTAAATACACCTGAATGCACTAAATCATAAAAAATGTAAATATATGTATGTAAAAGCTAATAAGGGCGTTAATGATTAATAAATAAATAAATAAAATACGTCGCAGAGTTCAGATGCACTAAACAATTTTTTTTAAATCGAAAGAAGCAAAATCTTTATCGTTTTTCCAACCATTCAGAGCACCCCTTTTCAAAGAGCAAAACTTCCCTTATTATTCCTGAAACCTTTCAAAAACCAACTAAAATGCTCGTAGCAAAATATCAATGACATCTCCTTTAATATAACAACCGATTGTCGACAGCGACTTTACAATTTTGTATATTATTTATGTAAACATTCGATTGTCACTTTTAATTCTTGTGGCTTGCTGATACTGTTTGCCGACAAAAAGATCCCAAATTCTACTCCCGAAGGGGACAAAAAATGCGATGCATTGGCTTCTATCAAAGGAAAACAACCCTTTGTATTTTAAATTTGAACCAACCCCTTTGAGGGATTTTTTGTCACAGGCATTTTAAAATTTGTGGTTATATATGTGTTCATTTTTAAAATGAATTAAAACGACTTTCGTGACGTAAATACACTGAATAGACTGATAATGAATGCTAGAAATGCCTTTTATATCTATTTGCATCGAAATCCAATGTCGCCACTGACTTAACTTCGTATTTCGCCATCCAATTTGAATTATTTCTTAATACTGGTGAAGCACAGTTTGCATTGAAAAGTTTAGGCCTGATTAGCCAGACTTTTGACAAAATCAAAACTTCATTCGTTTTCTTATGTTCTACTGCGTCGAACCGACTGAAATTTTGTTTTCTTGCTAAAAATATGGTCTGAAGAGGTATCATTGACATAATTTGCAAAAAGTAGCATTTGTTAAAAAATCATCGCTGGCGAAATGCAAGGGATTGGGTCGAACTTTGAAAGCCCTTTTCCCAGGCTCTATGGCATCGAACCAGCAATTTGCAAAAAGGAGCATTTGTGGATAAATCATCATTCTTAACGGGGCAAGGCTTGTGGTCGAATTTGTCGTATTGTCAGGCTCTATGGCATCGAACCGGTTGAAATTAAGTATTCTTACTAAAACTTATGGTCTGAAGAGGTATCATTTCCATAATTTGCAAAAAAAAACATTTGTGGAAAAATTATCATTCTTACGGGGGGAAATGCAAAGCTTGGGGTCGAACTTTGAAATCTGTTTTCTTGTGCTTTATGACGACGAACTGGTTGAAATTCAGTATTCTTACTAAAAATTAAGGTCTGAAGAAGAATTACAAAATTTGCAAAAGTAGCTTTTGTAGAAAAATCATCGGTTGCACGAAACCAAGTGACATAGAGTTCAGGGATGTCTACACGCCACGGTGGCGGGCGTTCACTAATACAAAATGTACGTGTAGCTTTATGCGGACGGCGTAAGGTTTAATTCTCAAATCCAAATCCGTTAAACGCCGTCCATTTTGCCATTTTTTCGTGCCAAAAAGAACAGCGAAATATTGCATTGTTTTGTTTTATTTTGTGATATTTAGGCACAAATATGAATACAGTTTTCAATTATTTTCTAAAGAATTTAATTTGCCACATTACATACTAAAACTTTATCCGAAAATGGAATCATCAGAAGCAGATTTTGCACCTTAAAGTATTTTTTAGAGGCCTGATACATTATTTTTTTCCAGACTTACAAAAAGACTTTAAAAAAATAGTCGATTATTTCCAACAGTATTTAATTGAAGCTTCTATAATATTTCTTAGTGATCAAATTTTCAAACCAAAAACACATGATTTTCCAATAATTCGCATGGCTTCATTGGGGCAAATGCAAGGTTTGGGGTCGAATTTTGAAAACCGTTTTCAAAGGCTGTATGGCGCCAAACCTATTCAATTTTTTGGAATCTTACTAAACATTATGGTCTAAAGAGGAATCGTTGATAAAATCTGTAAAACGTAGCATTTTTGGAAAAAAAAACATTCTTGAAGGGCAAAATGCAAGGCTTGGGTCGAACTTTGATATCCTTTAAACTTTGAAACACGCCCACAACACATTTCTTGTGTTCTACTTCATTGCATAAATATGATTTTTGTTATAGATCACCTGAAGGGAAATTCCTTTGTTATTTAAAAAATTATTTTTGTTTTCATGGTAAAACCTAAACGAAACAAATATATTCATAAAATCAAACAACACTGCCCACTAACATATTTTCCATAGAAGTGTGATCTATAGGTACAGATTTATAGAAAAACTGATGTCTTCTTTTAAATATTGTTATTTCACCTTTTACTCACTGCACAAGAGTTCCAACTGCTCCCGTCTGGAGCCAGTGAGACTATGGCATTTCCAATTGGGGTATGTTGCTGAAGGTAATGTGGAGGAGAAGGAGATGGGAAAGAGGAAGGTGGGAAGTACCTGGCTATTCAGATCTGGTCACCAAACACGGCTAAAGCCATTTCAAGCAACGTTTCAATTCTGAATGGTGGTCTTACACCGGGGCGATACTGAGAGTATCTTCCACTCTGGAACGTGCCGCAAATATATTATATATTTTAAATGAATTAATTGTGAAATCACACAAATTAATCAAATAAAGTTTATTTGCCACGCCGGGATTCGATCCCGCGACCTTCGGAATGCTAGTTAAGAGCCTTACCGCTGGACTACGCCGGCCGTCCTTATTATCCTTTTAAAGTTTCCCCAATTACTGTGTTGTTTAAATTTTACTGAAGGTCGTTATTCTAATTATTACGTGAGTTATCCCCAAATGATGACTCATGGGTTTATTATCCAGCATAATTAAGGATTAGAAATTGGCTTAAACATATCTAAGAGCGGCGAGCGAATTATATTTTTTTGTTCATTTATTAAATATTTTGAAAAAAAAAATTCTTCTTCACATAAAAATATTTTTAAATTTCGACGGACACCACCTTGTGTCTTGCAGGAGTCCAGAGTCCAGTGTCTAGCATTAGCATAATATTTACCAGTGACCTCGTAACACGCGTATAATCCCGGACATTGACAGGACAGCGGACAGCGGACAGCGGACAGCGTGGAGAGAAGTGGACGGGATTAGTTTCAGGCTGTACAGGTATATTATAGGCTGCATCAGGAGTCAGGACACCGCCACGCCGCTAAGGAGGATATGTCCGACTTTATTGGAAATGTGACTTCTGTTGCATGACGCATGAGCCATTTTAGTCAATCTTTTTTTTTTAAATAATAGCTCCACACGGGAAGGCTTATTGAGATATTGAAAGAATGGTAAATGCCGGTAACTCCATTAATGGAGGGCTGAACGCCATTGGCGCCAACAAAACACTGTCAAAAGAAGCGAAGCTAGTCGTCGATAATGGAGTGCTGGTACCTACACTGATGTATGGCAGCGAGGCATGGAACTGGCAGAGGAGGAATGAAAGTAGACATAATGTAAACGTATGTGGTAAAACCATGTATGATCGTTTGAGAAATGTGGAGATTCGCAAAGAATGCAAACGATGTAAACGTAATGAATAAGATTAATATAGGGACGCTCAGATGGTTTGGGCATGTAGAGCGAATGAATGAGGAAAGGAGTGTAAGGAGAATATATTACGCAAATGTGAATGGTAGACGAATACGGGGACGCCCGAGGAAGGCATGTCAAAAGTCAGAATAATAGAAGAGCATGTATGAGACGATGTATGAATGTGAGTGAGGCGAAGAGTGTGTGCCAAGAGCGAGTTGTCTGGCAATCCGTCCTCTCCGCCTACCCCTGCGGGGAAACGGTGTGATGGTTAGTTAGTAAAGTTGCTTTGCTTAATCAGCCAGAGAGTGTTCTGTTGAAAATTGAATAATAATTCTCATAAAATTTCGGAATTTTTCCAAGGTATTTTAAATGTCCAAAATATTTCTTATTTTTTGAAAATGTAAAACAAATACAATTTTAGAAACTAGATAAAATTGCCTTTTAGATTTTTGTACTTGAGACACATTTCAATATTTAAAAACTTCTATATTTTAATTTCAACACAGATAAAGTTATCAAATTTAAAAACTTCTATATTTTAATTTCAACACAGATAAAGTTATCAAATTTAAAAAACAAAGTAAGCCATTTTTTTAATAGTACCAAATATGGACAAAGAACGCTGGACTATATGATACCTTATTGCTTAAATATGTTACCTGCCGAAATTAAAAAATGTACCAATGGTAAAACAAATAATTTGTTGAGAAATTGGCTTGCCGAAAGAAATAATTTGTATTAGACAAACACAAAAATTGTAAAATAAATTTATATTTATCTCCAAAGTAAAAGTACCCATTGACAAACTGCTAAAAAGTAGTTTATTGGGACTTTTCTTTTTTCTGTATAATATTTTATGTCATATTGTTACTTTGTATTTATAATAAATAAATTAAACATTGAAAAAAAAAAAAAAAAATCGAATCTAAAATTGTACACTATTTACACAATGCGTTACTACAACACCATTCAACGGTTGGGAAGTATTTTTTTATTAGTAAAGATGTTAGTAAGTATAGCAACAACAAAAACAAGAGGCAATGAAGTTTGGGCTAAGTGAAGTTAATGCGAAAAAGAGATTCGAAAAATTCCTTCCGGAACTTTCTCACTATGGGGGTAAGGTTAAGTTGGTTATTTGGAAAGGAATATGGAAAGTTTCGGGGTTTCTTAGTAGACGGTGATTGATATTGGATAAAGATTTTAGATAGTGTAAAATCTTCCAGAGAAGGCATTATTATTAATTTGTTTACCGCAGTATTTTTTTTAATATTGTAAAATGGCGTGGATCAGCCTGAAAATGTATCAAATCCCAAGCCGCGCGATTCACAAGGTGTTTCACACGTTAGTGAACCGTTTTATTTGAATTCCGACGGGTGACATGTCTCGCTGTCCGCTGTTATCCGCTGCCTACTGTCCGGTAGCTGCGCACTACACCCTACTGCCACTACTGGCAGCTGAGTCGCGGGGATTATAGCATTGGACACATCAGGCGACATACTGAATGACATTATATTTCATAAATACCTAGTGATAGGTACAATGCACAAAGTCTCCGCACCGAGGAATACTTGTGGTTACTAACCCGAAATCAAAAAAAAAAACAGACTAAAGTCCTTCGCTCACGGAGAAACTGAAATGAAACCAGTTGTCAACGCAATTCGAAATTTGTGAGCGCTACCACGGCAATCTGTTAATAAGGCGACTGAAAAGCAACTGCCACACAAGCAAAAGCGCTGGTGTGTTGACAAATGGTTTCATTTCAGTTTCTCCGTGAACGAAGGCCTTAACAATCTTCAAATGCTAAAATCTTCAAAATTTTCTTTGACACTGCTCTAGAAAATACACACTTTTACTTTGACTCCAGGAAAAATATTCCTCAAGGCCGATGTCATCTTTGAGGATGCTGTGTGGAGGAGATTTTTATGGAAAGGATGGAAAGGAAGTTCTGGAAAGTAAAAACTTACAAGGGGTGAGTAGGGATTAGGGATCTTGTGGTTAATGTGTCCAGGAGTATAAATGTACGAATGACGGACGTATTTATTTATTTATTATTTATTAACGGACTAACGTCCAATTTACAACCAAGTAACACGAAATTTAGGAAATGTACATTACAAGAATAAAGAATGGTACATGAAAGCAAAGACAAACAGAAAAAACATAAGAAAATAGAAGTGTCAAGTCAAGTCAAGACTTTGCTAAAAATAGAATAATATAAGATATCTTCAATTGTTTACTGGGCGACAAAAATCATTTAGGCTGTTGGCGTCCAGCGTGGGTGCTGATGCCAACGGCAGGGTTGGAGAAAGCTCCCACATATTTAATACAATTAGCTGCTGTATCTGCCCCAAATTATAACTAGCTCAAGATTTGGCACAAGCAGGATTCCTCGTAAACTCAGGGCTAGTGCTTATGGTTCGGAACTTCACGTTTCTCCATTGTCCCAGGGCCTCCCTCGTCAAGCAAAACACGGTAGGTTATCACATAAACAGTTTATTCAATTCTAGGAGACACAATAATACATAAGGAACGAGCCTAGCTGAAAGTTTAGTTTGAATGTCCGTCTCTCTTCTCTAACACGCGTGGCTAGGGTTAATACATTTAATTGCACACAAGGGATAACATGGTAATTGACTCACGTTTGGTTTTGGGCCAACAGCGACTCCACGCGCTTGATTCTATCAAGCTAGGCAGCGTCCATCGGACACCGGAAGCGCACGAACGGCGAAACTGGTGTCGCCCATGTTCGGGCGGTACGTGGGCCCTCTAAGCCGGCTTGCTGGAGACTGACGCGGGCAGCGGTGAGCGAGCGCGTCTAGCGGCCGTTCGGTTTGTTGCTCGCGGGAAGGGGTAGAGTGCGCGCGCGGGAGGGGATGGTGCGCGCGCATCTATATGGCGCGTTATTCTGCAGTCCGTGGCGAAGTCTAATTCTCGAATTGTAACGTAACACTTCCCCCCTCGCCGCAATAAAAGCGACGTGGTAATGGAGCTGTAGGACTAATAAATCCTCTTACCTTTTCAGCACTTGTGCCAAAAACATTTAAGAGAAACGAGGAGAGAGAGAGAGAGAGAGAGATTCCTAGCTGGAGAATAGTTATGAACAGAACACAAAAGAGAAGATACATGGTGTAACAAGGAATTGTCAATAAATGTATATAAAGGCAGTGGCATACATAAATACAGTTGCAAAGAACAAGGATCTGTTGAAGAAAGGTACAAGGGTTATGCAGTGATAGAAAAAAAAAACTCTAAAATTGTATCATTGGTCTGTGAGCTAATGTTTGCGAACGTGGTTTGCGTAGGATGTCTGGGGTGGTTGAACGTTTCACTGAAGTTACAAGGTTACTTTGTCACAGTAACCTGGCCCATTTGAGATTACACTCAAGGGACACTAGGGCCTTTAAGAAAATACGAGGAAGAGAACACATGATGAGGCTTCTAGGTGGTGTGGAGAGTTCTACCTGTCACAGAGGTCGAAAGGGTAACTGCTTCCGGATCCTGTGGGTGAGCCAGTACGAAACCATTGAAGTACTGGAGAGTGGAATCGCAATTGGTGGTTGGTACACTGGTTTTTGTATGTAGTGGGATTGTTTTGTGAACAATCGTTGGTATTGTTATTTGCGCAAGGGCACAGGAGCATCCGCACAATGGCAGTAGGGCATTTGCATTATGCAGCAGGAACATTTGCATAATGGCAGCGGAAACCTTTGCACAAGGGCAACAGGAACATTTGTATTATGCAGCAGGAATATTTGCATAATGGCAGCAGAGCATTTGCACAAGGGCAACAGGAACATTTGCATTATGCAGCAGGAATATTTGCATAATGGCAGCAGAGCATTTGCACAAGGGCAACAGGAACATTTGCATTATGCAGCAGGAATATTTGCATAATGGCAGCAGAGCATTTGCACAAGGGCAACAGGAACATTTGCATTATGCAGCAGGAACATTTGCATAATGGCAGCAGAGCATTTGCATTATGCAGCAGGAACATTTGCATTATGCAGCAGGAACATTTGCATAATGGCAGCAGAGCATTTGCATTATGCAGCAGGAACATTTGCATAATGGCAGCAGGAACATTTGCATTATGCAGCAGGAACATTTGCATAATGGCAGCAGAGCATTTGCATTATGCAGCAGGAACAGGAACCAACCTAGAGCTGGCGTGCTCGGGTTTGTTTGGAGTGTCGGTTCTTTGTGGTGATACGATTCGCAACTACACGCACGACTCACACTAGGTTATGTTAGATGCGGTCGGGTGCTTTTGGTACGCAGGGATTGAAGGCAAGGGACCTCCGTGACGGTAGCGAGGGCAGCATGAAGAGGCGCAGATGTAGATAGGGTGCAGAGCTGCTGGTTTTCTTTTTTTTTTTAAATCCGGCAAAAATTATTATTAGAACAAAATTCTTGAAGTTTACCTGCCTAGTAGACCAATGATGAAAAAGTTTGGAGAGAAACAAGTGTGCATGTTGAGAAAAAGTTGGATTTGTTTGGCGTGTAGAGAGAGAGACGGAGAGAGAGCTAACTAAATGTGGCTAATTCCTAATACATGTTACAAAGGTACGTATTCAAGGACAGGTTCTGTGTAACCCCTTTTGGTTTTTTTCTTTACCAAATACATTTCCAAGAATACGTGGTTGAGGGATTGTACGTATAACAAAATTCCCATTCGAAAGAAGTTGGTCTTCCATGACCTATGCTCACGTCTATACGGTAGCATTTTTTCTACTTTCGAAAAACAAAACATTGCGTACAAGATTAGTTATAACAAAGTGGGAAAGGAGTAGGAAGTTGAAAGGATCCGCGTATGAAGATTGTCCCATTTGACAAACGAAACGCCAAGTGCGTAACGCATATATCCCCATTCACGGATAATTTCGAGGAAGGGGAAGGGTGATAATTGGGAACATTTGAACGAAGAAAACTGCTGGGGACTCGGCTATTTCCGAAATTCGACCTCTGGGTGGAGGTGAAACAAGGTCTACAGCAGTCATCCTGGCACATTACAATAATGACAACTGGGAAAGGAGTAGGAAGTTGAAAGGATCCGCGTATGAAGATTGTCCCATTTGACAAACGAAACGCCAAGTGCGTAACGCATATATCCCCATTCACGGATAATTTCGAGGAAGGGGAAGGGTGATAATTGGGAACATTTGAACGAAGAAAACTGCTGGGGACTCGGCTATTTCCGAAATTCGACCTCTGGGTGGAGGTGAAACAAGGTCTACAGCAGTCATCCTGGCACATTACAATAATGACAACTGGGAAAGGAGTAGGAAGTTGAAAGGATCCGCGTATGAAGATTGTCCCATTTGACAAACGAAACGCCAAGTGCGTAACGCATATATCCCCATTCACGGATAATTTCGAGGAAGGGGAAGGGTGGTAATTGGGAACATTTGAACGAAGAAAACTGCTGAGGATTCGGCTATTTCCGAAATTCGACCTCTGGGTGGAGGTGAAACAAGGTCTACAGCAGTTATCCTGGCACATTACAATAATATTTGGTAATGTTGGACATGGTGAGTATTGTAACGTCTTCACGTATAGCGTACAAGATTGCAAAATCAAAAGATTTGCAAGTAAGTTTTATAACGTCTTCACGGATAACATACAAGATTGCAAAATCAAAAGATTTGCAAGTAAGTTTTATAACGTCTTCACGGATAACAATGAACGAATTACAACTGGGTTGCCCAGTATTGAAGGGAGGTGCAAAAGACTAGGTATTTCTGACATTTCTGACAAAAACCCACAGAGTAATTATAACGGGCTCCCCGTATCGCATTTAGTAGATATTCTGAGATTCCCATCTATGACGGCAGATTTTATAAGGTTCCCACCTATGATGGCAGATTTTATAAGGTTCCCACCTATGATGGCAACAAAAGGTTAACGTTCATATAAAAGTACCTATTCAATACAGACGGCGAGACATACTGATGTACTTAGTACAACAATACCGTAGCATAATAAATCCATATTAGCGTACGTTAAAGACTTGCACAAAGGCAAAACATATTTGAAGATCTGGCCAAGATTTTATACTTCAACAATTAAGGGACGAAAAAATTCTGGCGTGCTGATGGAATGTGAATTTCATCTAAGCTTACCGCAAAAGAGATCCTTTGGTACAACCTTTTTGGTTACGCACAGAGTATCGTATCGTGATGGTACAACTTTTGTTGTACTTACACGTACGATGGTAGCAACAATACAAGACATGCGCTTATCGTTTTGACAAGGAAAATTATTTACATTGGTCCGATTTGAGTGTTTAAGACCTTCTAGGTTTTACTTACTTAAACAGACTGCTATGAACACACTTTGGTGTTATGCACAGAGTATCGTATCGTGATGGTACAACTTTTGTTGTACTTACACGTACGATGGTAGCAACAATACAAGACATGCGCTTGTCGTTGTTTGACAAGGAAAATTATTTACATTGGTCCGATTTGAGTGTTTAAGACCTTCTAGGTTTTACTTACTTAAACAGACTGCGATGGACACACCTTGGTGTTATGAAATTATAATAATGGGATGGGTTGTTCGCAGGGTGTTCACTTGGAGACCTGGCTTCTTGTTGTGACCTCGTACTTTGCACGTGATAAGTCACAACAAGGCAACCCCAAAATTTCAGTTTGAACAGTTGAGACCCAGGGTGACTCAATGTTGCTGAAATGTTGTAAAAAAAATTTATCGTTAATGAAGAGGCACGTTAAAAGTTGTCCCTTTTATAACGATACTTTCCAGACTCCACATTCAGTTCTGGGGAGAGCTAGAGCAATTAGGGTTATTTATTGAGCGCCATTCTATTTTCTTAAAAAACAGAAAAAAAACTTAGAACTGGTAGCAAACATCTGATACCGCCGTGGGTTTACACAGGTTTGCTTACCTAATTTAATTACATATGACATAAGGGTTAGATGCACTTTGGCGAGGACCCGATATTTAATGTACAAAAAGATTTTCTAATATTTAGAAAGGGGTGACGAGGTATGACATGATGATGTGAAAATATGATGCTGCCAGTTGTGACGATGCACAAAACCTTGGGCACGTAGTCTCTGACTACTTGCAGTAAGCCACAGGGAATTCCTTTCTCCGAAGTGATCAATTTCAGGTAGAGGTGTGCATGCTTAGAAAAACGATGTTTCCAAGGTTTGACACCTGGGGCAGCAATTAGAGGCGAATGACTGATGATGACGAGATATTTATACAAACAAAAATAAAATAAAATGAAACGAAACCACAAGGGAGAATTATAATTCTTCCATGACTTTGGCTACAGTTGACAACACTGTGCCAGAGCTAGAAAGGTTTCTAAAAAAAACATTTCCTTTCGTTGTGCTCCGGTTTTATGCCGGACGAAAGGCTTGGGCGAAAGTTTTCTTTGGGGAATCTTTCGTTTTTACAAAACGGGGTGCCAATTTGGCAGAGAAGTACAGCGCACCTTGCGACAGAGTGTTGTTTCTTCTCCAGACGTTCTTCCTTGAACGTGACGTGCTTCCTGATGTACTTTTTGTTGTAGAAAGAAGCATATTGAATAAGGCATTTTTTGGATTTATTCCTGGGAGAAATCTTTCTACTTCTCAGGGCCTGTAGTAGTTCTTCCTTTTTTGACGTAGAAATGTGGGGGATTATACCCAGCGTGACTTGAGGGACTTCCATAGTGTATAGGGTCGTGTCAGGGTGACCTTACGTTGGGAGAAAAACGAGAACTCGACTCTTTATCCGTAATTGGAAAGAAATTTTTTGCCAGGGATTGACCACTGGGGACGTATATATATTTTTTTTTTTTTTAAAAAAAAAAATGCTTCTGCGAAAAAACGCGTATTTGTAAGTGTTTGGGTTATTTGAAAATTTGGGCAGAGGTTTGCCTCTGGCCGCGTGCTTTTTAGGAAAAATCCAAGCGTTTTGAAAAAAAATTTTCGAAAATTAAAAAAATCGAAAAAAAGGAAAAATCGGAAAAATTTTCAGAGTCCGAAAACTGGAGAAAATTTGCGCAGCGATTTTCCTCTGGCAATGCGTTTTTAAGAAAAACTCCAAGCGTTTGGAAAAAAAAATATTTCGAAAATTAAAAATCGAAAAAAGGAAAAATCGGAAAAATTTTCAGAGTCCGAAAACTGGAGAAAATTTGCGCAGCGATTTTCCTCTGGCAATGCGTTTTTAAGAAAAACTCCAAGCGTTTGGAAAAAAAAAATATTTCGAAAATTAAAAAATCGAAAAAAGGAAAAATCGGAAAAATTTTCAGAGTCCGAAAACTGGAGAAAATTTGCGCAGCGATTTTCCTCTGGCAATGCGTTTTTAAGAAAAACTCCAAGCGTTTGGAAAAAAAAATATTTCGAAAATTAAAAAATCGAAAAAAGGAAAAATCGGAAAAATTTTCAGAGTCCGAAAACTGGAGAAAATTTGCGCAGCGATTTTCCTCTGGCAATGCGTTTTTAAGAAAAACTCCAAGCGTTTGGAAAAAAAAAATATTTCGAAAATTAAAAAATCGAAAAAAGGAAAAATCGGAAAAATTTTCAGAGTCCGAAAACTGGAGAAAATTTGCGCAGCGATTTTCCTCTGGCAATGCGTTTTTAAGAAAAACTCCAAGCGTTTGGAAAAAAAATATTTCGAAAATTAAAAAATCGAAAAAAGGAAAAATCGGAAAAATTTTCAGAGTCCGAAAACTGGAGAAAATTTGCGCAGCGATTTTCCTCTGGCAATGCGTTTTTAAGAAAAACTCCAAGCGTTTGGAAAAAAAATATTTCGAAAATTAAAAAATCGAAAAAAAATTTTCACAAGTTTTCGTGGAAGTAATTTGTTTGAGAATTCAACAATATCTTGGGGGCATGGTTTCATTACGCGGCTTCCTATAGCCTGGCTTTAAACAGCACCAATTTTTTGGTATTTACCCGCGAATTCCCTTCGTCTTTTCGACAAGATATTACCTTCATTGTCAATTGACAAGGTATTATAGTGTCAGATGTCAAGGAATCCACGTCAACGCGAATTTAGTATTTTTTGCAATATTCGAATGTGATTTTGGCATGGCATGGCATGGTCCGGTTTCATCAGACGACAGAGTCAAAAATACTTAATTGTCAAATGACAGAAAGAATTTAAATCCACTTGTTCCCTAGGTGTCAGCAAGTGTCTCGATTAAAGAAACGATACCAGCGAGCTGCAAACTAGTATATTATTAAAAATATTTAGCACTTTCGAGACCAAGCGGATGATTTGTTTATCATGTACATGATTTTAATTGTTGAATAAATTCTTCTTTAATTTGTGTTTATTTCCACTATTCACTTGTATTGAAAATAGCACTTTTAATCGGCCGACACTTTGTAATCACTGTATTATTCGCAGCGACAACTTCCTAGGTTGGGCACCTTGCGTTGGAATACCGGTAATATTTTGTCGAGTGACGAGTCACAAATGATAAAATCGCGTCCGTAATAATTTAAATTGTGATTCGAAATTATGTTCGCGCCGAGATTCCTGTTGGAAGTGCTATACAATTGGGAATAAACAATACATCATAATAACATTTCAGAGTTTACAATTGTTGCTTGGGAACGAGGCCGTGGTAGAACAGAAAAAATTTAAATGGCCCCACGTTTAGCGCCAGTGTTGGCGTCCAGCGTGGGTGCTGATGCCAACGGCAGGGTTGGAGAAAGCTCCCACATATTTAATACAATTAGCTGCTGTATCTGCCCCAAATTATAACTAGCTCAAGATTTGGCACAAGCAGGATTCCTCGTAAACTCAGGGCTAGTGCTTATGGTTCGGAACTTCACGTTTCTCCATTGTCCCAGGGCCTCCCTCGTCAAGCAAAACACGGTAGGTTATCACATAAACAGTTTATTCAATTCTAGGAGACACAATAATACATAAGGAACGAGCCTAGCTGAAAGTTTAGTTTGAATGTCCGTCTCTCTTCTCTAACACGCGTGGCTAGGGTTAATACATTTAATTGCACACAAGGGATAACATGGTAATTGACTCACGTTTGGTTTTGGGCCAACAGCGACTCCACGCGCTTGATTCTATCAAGCTAGGCAGCGTCCATCGGACACCGGAAGCGCACGAACGGCGAAACTGGTGTCGCCCATGTTCGGGCGGTACGTGGGCCCTCTAAGCCGGCTTGCTGGAGACTGACGCGGGCAGCGGTGAGCGAGCGCGTCTAGCGGCCGTTCGGTTTGTTGCTCGCGGGAAGGGGTAGAGTGCGCGCGCGGGAGGGGATGGTGCGCGCGCATCTATATGGCGCGTTATTCTGCAGTCCGTGGCGAAGTCTAATTCTCGAATTGTAACGTAACAAGGCTTATACCAAAAAAATCAAGGTTTTGACGTGAGTTGATCATTCTACACATTCTGGATAGTGGTGAATTATAACCATAATTAGTCGAGTGTTGATTGAGGAAGAGCAGTTCTTTATGTCTGAGTCTACGAGAGGGTATATTGAATGAGGTAAGTTGTAATAATGTAGGTGAGTCAATAATATAGTTGATAATTTTGAAGAAACAAATGATATCAGATTTTTCCCTATAATATGTATGAATGCACCCTATCACTGGCTGATCCGGCCCTCCACGCAAGAGGAGATCAAACGCATTCGCCGCCATGTCTTAGACAAACCTCATCCTATGAACCCGGGAGCCCTTGCTAAGACACCAATCGTAGCGAACCCAGCGGTTAATATACGGAATTATTACAATTGATTACGAACAGGGAATTCTAACTGAGCATGAGAAAGAAACGAAACAACCGCAAACGGCTGGCGGTTCGCGCTTCTTTTGTAAAGGTGCGAAATAATGCAAAATTGTACAAAATCATGTATTTTTCCTTTGAAAATTTGATCGCTTAGCAGTATTATAGTAGCTTCAATTAAATACTGCGGGTAGAACTTGCCTTGGAAAATATCGATCGTTTTTTTTTATACAAGCTAAGAAAAAAAAGCTTTAGTCTTCTAACAAGCTAAGAAAAAAATAAAGTTAATACTTTACCTAATGGTTTATAAAAAAACACTTTCAAGTGCAAATCCTCCCACTTATAAACACATTTTCGGATATGGTTTTATTGTATAATGTGGCAAATTTAGTTTTTTTTATAATAAAAATATAAAAAAGTATTGTGATATTTTTGTTTGGACTTCACCAAATAAAATAAAATATGCATTTTCACGTTGTTATTGTTCAATCAAGACGGCCGGCACTCGACGAATTTGGATTTTTAAAGTGAACCTTATGCCATTGACGTAAGAACTGTGCACTTTTCACACCCATTTTGTATCAGTTCCGTCCCGTCTGCGGTGGGGAATAGACGTCCCTAAACTCTACGTCGCTTGTAAATCAATTTTAAATTTTCTTGTTTTTATAATAAATGTCTAAGAAAGGAGTTAATGTTTTTTATGGGCCTTTGCGAAATCAACCTGTGAAAAACATCTCTCAAATACCTTTTCTAACCTTTCCAAAAGCTTTTTCTCAAGTCTTGGATTCCGATTTCGATGTTTTACTGGACTATTGGATTACGTTAACGAGAGCAACTAAAATATTGCGCCCATGAGAAACATTTTAATTTTGCTTTTAAATATGTTCTAAATAATTACTTTTATAAAACAGCATCATGAACCAATAAAATTGCCTAAGATGAATAAGAGAAAATACACTAGAAGAGACAGGTACATGCACACAAACACAGACTTATAAATTACATTACACACGCATCCATCAAAGCTACTAGTTTGACGGTGGAAGGCAATCTGGCAACACATGTGATTACGCGAATCATTCTATCAAGTCATCATGGCTCTCGACTCTCGACGTTCTTAGTCCAGGAGACCAGAAACGAGTCGAGTCGAGTCAGGCGAGTCACACGAGTCAGTCGGGACTTCTGAAGCAGAAGCCGTCACTGACAGAGAAATAACACTCGAGGATAATCATCATTGGAACTCCGATGCAGAAGTTCAGATTGAGGTTTGATTATAAGATTGATTACATGAAAGGGGTGGCGAATTCGGGGCCGCGGACAATTGAAAAAAATAACATAATATTTATAAAAACCTTTATTCAGACAGTAAATTACATTACATTATTTATAATTTTTTCACATTTATACTTGTCATGCATCGACTCCCTGTCTGTATGTCACTAGTTGACAAAGGCCTCCTCCAACTGTCGCCATTTCTCTCTATCGTTAGCTACCCTTGTCCATGTACCACCTGCTACGGCTTTGTTGTCGTTAACCCGCCGTCTAAATGGTCTTCCTCGTTTTCTCTTCTTGACTCTTGTGAACCAATTCATGACTAATTTTGACCATTTTTCAGTTGGAGGAAGTGAAAAATTATTACTATAAGGACATTTTATTTCAATGTTGTGTTCTTCCGAAGTAACACGCTTGAAATAAATGTTAATGCATACATTTAGATGATTAAAATAAACTAAAACTAAACTCAAACGCATCCCTGTGGAAAATCATATTCATATTTATATAATTACCTAACCTAGCTGAAAACCTTATTTCAGATCTTTCCCGTATTGCCTACATAATGATTCTAAGTCCATTTAAGCTTTTGAACAAATTGTAAACAACAGAAGAGGACAAATATCATGTTGTCAAGCTTGTCAGCTTATTACAATTTGATGGAAAGCTGAAACTTACCTGGAATTGGCGTTGAAGGTGACCCAATAGTCCAGGAAAAAAATGAAATCGGAAACCACGCCCCTTTTTGTGAGGAGTTTGAAAATACTTGAGAAAAAGCTTTTGGAAAGGTTGGAAAAGATATTTGAGAAATTTTTTTTGCAGGCTGATTTCGTAAAGGCCTGTAAATAGTCCAGGAAAAAAATGAAATCGGAAACCACGCCCCTTTTTGTGAGGAGTTTGAAAATACTTGAGAAAAAGCTTTTGGAAAGGTTGGAAAAGATATTTGAGAAATTTTTTTTGCAGGCTGATTTCGTAAAGGCCTGTAAAAAACATTAACTCCTTTTTACGCATTGTTTATTGTATTAACAAGGAAATTTAAAATTGATTTCACGGAACCAAGCGACGCGAAGTCTAGGACGCCTATTCCCCTTTGCAGGCGGGGCGTCACTGATACTAAATGGGCGTGCCAAGTGCATGGTCCTTGTACCAATAACATAATTTAACTTTAAAAATTCAAATACGTAGAGTGCTGGCCGTATTGATTGATATCAAAAATAGCAACGAGAAAATGCATATTTTATTTCATTTTGTGAAGTTTGGGCGTTAATACCATTTTTGCGATCATTATTAAAGAAACTGAATTCGCTACATTAAACAATAAAACCATATCCGAAAAACTGCTTTATTTTTTTCTGGGCTCATTAAAAGGTTTATAAAAAAAATTACCGATATTGTTAAAGGCCAAGATATTTCTAAACGCAGTATTTAAATGAAGCATCTATAATACTTCTAAGCGATCAAATTTTAAAAAATACATGATTTTTTATGATTTTGCATTATTTCGCATGGCTTCATCTTAACGGAAATCTTTTAACTGTCAAAAAATGAAATGGCGCTGAACGGCCTTTTGATAACAATGTTACATTTGAATTTCTGTTAAACAACTAGCCCTTATTGCCCCTATGTGATATTTCTAAAAATATCAAAAATTCACATGGCTTGGGTATTAAAAAAAAATTATATTGACTTCACACAGTTGGGCCTGCGAAAAATAATTTTCCTATGGGGATGCTGTACGGAGGGTCTTTTTGAGGGAAGGTAGGAATAAAACATTATTATTATTATTATGTATTGTATAAGCCACACCTAATAATAAAACTTTATAAAAAAGTTAAGGATTATTTGATGGTACTCAAAAAATACAGATTTGTAGTCCCTGCATTTGTGCGCATTCCGTCACGCGCACAGGCGTACCATAAGTTGGTCGGCCCTCACTGCAAACGCTCCCGTACGCCACTGGACTGCATTTAGAGCCTTAATCACGAATTATTACACAAATTAGACCTTGGACTTCGACCATTAGATAGAAGGCTTCTTTCCACCGATAATATTAGGTACGTGCGCCGCCGGGAGATACGTAATACAGAAACAAATGTACAAAGTCTATTATAAAGAGCCAGGACAAAAATTCCATTTATTTTATGCGGAGACCACACAAGAATCCTAACTGCGTGAAGCCAGTGGGATTATGGCATTTCCAATATTGTGAGAAAGGTAGAAAGGGGGAAATGGAAGTGAAGAAGTCGAAATAAATAATAGTAATAATAATAAATGGATATTTTTAGAGCGCCATTTTGGTGAAAAATCATCACAAGGGCGCTGTTCAATATATTATGAATTCTTAGGCTGCTCCTATTTTTTTTTTAATTCAAAACGGATACAGAAAACATACTTACCTGGCGGATTACTTTCGATAAAATAAAAATTATAGAAAATTAATGCTCGGGGAAGATACGATTTTGCACGAGGGGGATACTACAGTAAAATACTGGACATCGCACGATTTTACATTTGCTACCCTCCATCACTGTTGATTTTACGTTTATGAGAAGATTAGTAGCGAAAATAGATATTTATATTGAAAGGCTGGAGAATTTAAGACTCTACGACCGGAGATTTTTTATATAATGACTAAGAGACGGAATGCGGAGGCAAAACGAAAATTCCAGAGCCGCTAATTATTAAAGGCAAAACAATTAAGCCGCCGCTACCCGAATTTCTACCGATTTCTTACATATCTCCCTTAAACATTTGAAGTTTTTAAGCTCTTAAAAAAAAATTGTTATTTTTTAAGATAATATCTAGATACTTTCCACGCCGAAACGCAAATTATATGAAATTCCCTCGATAGGAAAAAATCGCAAAGTATGCTCCTAAATTATTAAAAACAAGTATATTTCTATTATTTTAGAAGTTACAGTTGTGAAAAAATTCACAATGTTTCTTTAAATGATACTTAAGATGCCTTCCACCAGATTTTTGCTTTATTTTAAACGAGTCATGTTTTATTAAGCATTTTCACAATTTTCGCTTCAATTTTATCATTTAAAATTAGCGCGAACTGTCCAACATTCATAATTACATATCTCTCCATCTTCTTTTCGCCGCCTTAAATTACTGTCATTTGACCGGTCTAATTTGTTTTATGGGGCCAACAGACTTAAAATGATAAAAGATCATTTGGTTTTAGCCTATTTCAGCATATCGCTCGCCATACATTCCCAATGTTTTTGCCTCCGCATTCCGCCTCCTACTGATGATGTTGCTGATCTAAGGGTTGACTGCCTCATACCAGTATTTTCCGGGACACATAGTTCAGAGAAGTATGGTGGGGCCATTTCATTGATTGATTTAAACACCACCCAGCACAATTTTACTGGATTCTTTCAGGGCACTTGAGCCAATGATGTTTACGAAGGTGTTCTGAATAATGACCTTAAAAAGCTTACGAGTTTTTATTTGCTTACATTTTTACCAAATTTGTTATTTACAATTTTAAAGGAAATTTTTTTTGACTTTATGGATGCGACTATCTGAAAAGGTGAGTTTAAGAAACAAAGAATACTTTAATAAAACTGCTAGGCTTAGTGCGCCCCACGGTTGAATTTGGCCATCTCTGGTCAGAAGCCCCAAAATACCTGAAAAACCCCCGACTCTATGTGGAAAAAGGCGGTCTGTTTGATAGATTCTCTTGTCTTAACAAACGGATTGCAATCTTTAGAGCACAGGCGTCGGGTAGGAATGCCGGTGTTCTACCGGTATTTCAATGGAATGTGCTCTGAGGAACCCACGTGATTGATTCCTTCGGCACCAGTGCATAGTCGGGAAACACGTTAAATATATTTTTTTTTTATTTTAAACAGGAGCTCCACGTAGGAGGCTCCGAGCAAAATAAATACCCTCGGGTCCTAATTCATCTGTGTGGAGGGTATTTTTAGGAAAGGAAGGATAGAAGGAAAAAGGTTCGAGGGGTGGGTAGGAATCTGGGGGAATGTGTGTCCAGGAGTGATGGGATTGGATGGAGGAATCGAAGGGTCTGCTCAACAGGTCGGTCTTGCATTTAATGGACAGACGCATCCGCCGCCAAGACCTTTAACTCATGCACCCCTGCTATGTCACCAAACGTTACACATCACTTGGGATGATCAATGGCAGAGGTATTGGTTATCCAATAAATGCTTCCCTGGGCGGCGATATACCCATTTACCCTTACCCACCTCCCAAAATAAATGACTCAATATTGATTTTCCTAGCTGTGCGATGTTTCCGATGATGTAATTGATGCTAGTTCTTCGGAGCATATATCCATTTAAATACCAATAGAACGAACACAATATTATTACCAGACGTTATTACGAAACGTCATTATTCCGAAAATGAAAATTCCAATGTTTATTTTATCTTACAAATCTTTCAAATGTTAATTTTATCTTTGTGTGAAACTCATAAATTTTTAAACAGCGAAATTCTCTCAAGATAAAATAAATATTTTCATTGGCCTGTTTGGGGCGTAGGAGTCGAAAGGAGTCGAAAAAAGTCTTATGTAAACTGGCGACGTTAGTTTACTTTCAAACAACTACCAAGAATCTTTCTTTGGCTGTTATTGTTATTAATTGACTGAGCGTGGCAAAGTCCTGATTTAACTCGAACAATTGGCATTCTATCTGTTTGTAAATGTGTTTGTTGCGTTCCGGTTCCGGTCCAATGTGTAGGCCGTGTTGGATACTAGATACCTTTTTATCCCATAAGAGTTCGCATTATCGTGAAATAATCAATAATAAGATAGGTACCTACCGGCATCAAGAAAGAATTTTAATTGAGATAGTGACATTTTGAACAAATTAAGTGCGATGTATTTAAGAACCTACTTACAAATTATAAATGTTTTTTTAATTGATTTTCATTTATTAAGTAAGAGAAATTACAAAAATACTTTTTGGACACTAGTTCACAGAACTGCTAGTCTATGCCTATATACGCGGAATCGATTTGGCTCATGCGAGCATTGCAAATGAGCAAATCATTCATTTGCGATCCTCTGTTTTCATAGAGCATTGATCTCAAAACAAGCAATTCGCTATAAATACTTAGTAAAAAATAAATAGGCGCCAATCGGTCTGAACATGCAAAGGTAATTCTTTCTTAGACCACAATCTTATTCAACATCTTGGTAGGCAGCCCCTTTTATAATAAATATATTTTCTTACCCGCCTCCATAAATAATAAAATCACATGTCATTACGTTACGACTTCTTCGATTCGAAATTCTAAATTCAAACGCGGACAACAATAATTTTCCATCCGACATTTTGAATTTAAGATGGCGTCCGTCTTTCACTTATTTTTTTCTCGTGGCGCCCGCGGCTACTTGGTTCTTCAATAAATTCAATTACTTTAATGTGTTCGGATACCGACAGCCGCTGAATAATGACACCAGAGGCGTAGGTACCGCTGCCGAAAAAATAAATAGAACGGCGCATCTACAAACACGCATTGTCTATGGAAATAATCTTGGAAACGATAAAAAAGAGCGCCGCATCTACGAAAATTACCCCGTCATTCATTATCTGTGGACAAAAGATTTGATTTGATATCCGAAATTGAACGCTACGTCATCTCCGTATAAAAGAATTTAAATAATATTTTGTGATTGGAAAAATTTGTTTATTTTTTATTTTAGGATTGGACGGTAGTACCTACTTACCTAATGTATAAAAGGCACTTTAATGTGGTGACAGGACATAGCTGTAAATGTAATGTAACTTTTTAGGCGCTTTTCAAATACGTAGATAAAAAGAAGAAAAAAACACACTGAAAGAGTTGCGTAGCAAGTTTTTTCAAAAACTTTTTCTGAAAGAGGTATTTCTAAAACAGTCCAAACAAAACTTTCTATGTGCTATCCCAACGGCGGTCTGTGTATTTTTATATTATTTATTGGCTCGCCAACAGAATACATTACATTATAATTATAACATTTTCAATATGGTTATTTATTCATTTATTTTGCAGAAACAAACAGTACATAATTACATAGTAGAAAATAGCTACAAAGTTATAGAATTTAATACAATAATTGGTACCAATGACATGTCGCTATGCATTTTACCTAAATCAAGTTAGTAAATTATTGAAGGAGAGGGGTATGTGAGAGTGTGTGTGTGTGTGTGTGTGTGTGTGTGTGTGTGTGTGTGTGTGTGTGTGTGTGTGTGTTTTGTTTTTCTTAAATAGAGAGAGGGAATCAAAAAATATATCGGTATTTGTGCTTGTTTGAATTGAGTTGAATATTTGAAGGATGCGGGAAATAAGGGAGTTGGCTGCAGCGTTTGTATTATTACTAGTTGTGTAAAGTGACTATGAGTTGTAATACGTAATAATACCTTATTACAGAGCTAATGCATAATGATTCATTAATTACAAAGTGGCTCTAAGTGAGGAGATCATCAGGTATATGCAAGTATAAGTTCCTTCTGAAGGTAGTGATTGAATTCTAAAATATTTCCAAGTCTTCATGGTTGCAGTATTTATTATATAATCGAGTTATTCTTGAAGTTATTCTTGACTTTATTTTGATAACAATGCTTTGTTACCGAATATGAATATTTGACTACTGAATAGAATTTTTTATCTTCTCGTTTCTTTTACTTTATCTTTTTTTTTTTTTTTTACAGTTAATACCGCACAGGAGTCCCAACTGCTCCCGTCTGGAGCCAGTGAGACTATGGCATCCCCAATCGGGGTATGTTGTGAGGCTGAAGGTAGTAGTGGGGAGGGGAAGGAGATAGGGAAGAGGAAGGTGGGGAAGTACCTGGCTATTCAGATCTGGTCACTAAACACGGCTAAAGCCATTTCAAGCAACGTTTCAATTCTGAATGGTGGTCTTACACCAGGGCGATATTGATAGTATCTTCCACTCTGGAACGTGCCACAAATTTACTGTGTTTTATTTATCAGAATTTTTTGTATACCAAAGTTCTTTATTTTTTATTGTATTTAGGAATAAAACACCGTTATTTCGGTATAAGATTTACAAGGTGAAATCATTATAATATGGTAAATCAATTTCTTATTTCAAATAATATAATTTCTTTACCTTATAATGGTTTTCAATTTGGGAAGCGGGGATAGGTACCGCCACCCCGGGAACCATTTATTGGATAACCAACACCTCTGCCATAGTTCACCTCAAGTGGTTGGCCACGTTTGGTGACTTAGCAGGGGTGCTCGGGTTCGTAGGATGAGGTTTGTCCGGGTCTCGGCGGCGGTTATTCTGCCCACCAGCTGCATGGCAGGCCGCTTCGGAAGAGAACGGAACATGGCCTTGCACCCCAGTTGTACAGATGGATTCATACGTCTCTCACTCCTAGAAGACACACTGACTTCTAGATTCCTTACCACCCCTCATACCCTTTTCCTCCTCAGAACTTCATCCCCTTCCTTTCTTAAAAAGGCCCTCCATATAGCATCCCCAAAGATAACATAAGCCCTGTGAGGAATTATTTTCCTCAGGGCCTCCTGCGTGGAGCAAATGAAAAAAAAAATGGCTGTACTCCCTCTATTGAGTTGGGTAGTTTTTTAACATGAAATTAGTTTTAAGAAGCATGTTTATTTTTTTTAAAACTGTTATACGTATGTATTTTAAATAGTAAATTTTTTTTAAAAGTCCCATTAAATAAGACACAAATAATTATTTGAATTTATAACTATACGTAGGTAATCGTAGATATTTGGGCGATGTATATACTATATGCCACAATGTAAACAGAAACAAAAAATTAAAAAACAATAAGAACAGTTAGTAATAAATCCCCACGTAATAAAAAATATTTTTTTTTAACTGTAATACATCATTTTTCAATTTTCGGGCAATTTCGTGGGCCGGTTGACAGCCAATTTCAGAGAAATGCGTGTTTGTGTGCGACTGTGTGCGAGAGTGCCACCAAAAGTTGATATAATGCATTGTCATCAACAACAAGCCTATCTGTCGAGTTTCAGCCTTCGAGGATTAATTTCCACTTCTAAGCTTTAAATTCATTTCAGAATAAAAAATCGAAACTCAAATACCTAGACGTATTTAATAATTTTAGCATTTATTTATTTATTTCTATCTATTACAGTATTTACCTATAGATCAATTTTGAAAACATTTTTACATAATATATTTTGTAATTTTATTATGTTGGGTGTAAGGCATCAAGGGATAGATTCAGCCAGTTTTATTGTATATGTTTTTAAGGTACAGTTGAAAGTGTACACCCCTCAGGGTGTTGAATATTGTATGTCTACATCTCGTAGGGTGTTGAATATTGAATGTCTACATCTCGTAAGGTGTTGAATAATGTATGCCTACATCTCGCAGGGTGTTGAATATTTTATTTCTATATCTCGTAAAGTGTTGAATATTGTATGTCTACATCTCGTAGGGTGTTGAGTATTGTATGTCTACATTTCGTAGGGTGTTGAATATTGTACGCCTACATCTCGTAGGGTGTTGAATATTGTATGTCTACATCTCGTAAGGTGTTGAATAATGTATGCCTACATCTCGCAGGGTGTTGAATATTTTATTTCTATATCTCGTAAAGTGTTGAATATTGTATGTCTACATCTCGTAGGGTGTTGAGTATTGTATGTCTACATTTCGTAGGGTGTTGAATATTGTACGCCTACATCTCGTAGGGTGTTGAATATTTTGCAGATACGTCCCATTAATGCGCATAATTTTGCGCAAATTCAGATTTGGTATGTGGTTATGCTGAATAAATCATTCGATCTGGTTTGACGTTCAGGTCAACCAAATCCAATCCTTTCTAATAGATATGATGAATCAGTTCACAATTTTGTGTAAGGAATTTTTTTTATACGTTTACACAGAGCAATGGGAACAAATTTAATTTAATTAGATTAACCAAAGCGATATGACGGAGTTTAGTATTTTTTTATTGGATAAGTACAATATAACGACAAAGCGTTTTCCTTTACACCACGAGCCGTCCCTGACAAATTTGAAAGTGCATACGATAATATTACCATTAGTTACATTAGTAAGATTCGCCCTTCAGACCGGAAATCGAATCGATCGCAATTTTAATTCATTTGGACCCCTTCACCAAAGCGATACTGAAAGTATCTACCACTATGGAACGTGCCGCAAATATACATACTATATATTATTTCAAATGAATAATTCTAAAACATCACAAATTAATCTTAAAATTTACTTGCGCACGCCGAGATTTTGACCCCGCGATCCAAGATCTCGTATTCGAGATCCTTACCCCTCGACCATGTAGGTCGTCTTCTTTTTATAACGTTGGGAGGGGGATATGGGTACCGCCGCTCGGGAACCATTTATTGGATAACCAATAGGTCGCCCCAAGTGGTTCGCCGTGTTTGGTGACTTTGCAGGGGTGCCCAGGTTCACGGATTGAGGCTTGCCTGGGTCTTGGAGGTGGATGCGTTTGCCCAGTTTGCGTTTAGCGTGGCAAACGCCCACCTACGCCTACAATGTGGCAGGCCGGATCGGGAGAAACTGGCTGAATGAGGTCGCGATCTCTCCTGCCGGAATCTCCCGACCCATCGCCTTGCATCGCAGTGAAAGGAATAGATTCACGCATCTGTCTCTCGACGTATTGACCCCCAGATTCTTACCCACCTCTCATACCTTTTTCCTTCCCAGAACTTCCTATTCTTCCTTCCTTAAAAAAAACCCTCCACACAGCATCCCCAAAGATGACATAGGTCATGAAAAAAAAATTTTTTCAGGTTCTCCTGTATGAGGCTAATGTAAAAAAAAAATTGCCCACACCGAGGTTTGAACCCGCGACCTTACCTTCTCGACCATGTAGGCCGTCTTCTCTTTATAACACGTGATATAAAAGTTATAATTTTATACGTTTCTCGAGTTAGTAGTTTGTTAGTGGTTGGTTGGTTACTGTAAACGGTAGTAGTTGGGTGACTCGGTCGCAGTGCGCGCTGGAAGCCGGGCGTTTTGCATCGTGACCGGAGCCGCCCTTTTTTTCATTAGCCGGCGCAGGCGGTTGCCGTTTGGCGTTGTGTTGTGGCCGGTTCATGCTACCACCTAATACCTACCAACCCACTGGGGCAATAGCAATAATTTGCTCGCAACATTGAATTAGAGAAAATAAGATCGGTCCTCCATTGCCAAGAATATGTAATAATTTGATATCCACACTTTGGATGTAGGTATTCCGGAAAACACCAAAATTCCAAAACAAGTCTTTGCTTTAAAATTATCTGAAAAGCACATTAATGTATATACATAGCACATAATATTATTTATAAATGAGAGTAAAGATGGGACAAAATCGGAATTAAAAATACAATCAAAAGTAGAGAAACACAGGAAAGAAAGAAAAATATAGTAAAATAAAATTCAGGGAACTATAAATACGTAAAACATAGAGAAGTATCCTTAGATAATAAGTATTCATAAAAAATATGATCAAATCTTTAATTGGGTTCTTGTTGGTTCATCTGATCTGAGATTGTGGAAGCCAGTGTCTTTCTCCAATATTCTTCTATGCTCGATCCTGGAGTCAGACGGGCTTCTATGATGAGAATATTTCTGGAGGGGTTTATCTTTCCCCTCAGTCTTGCAATCCTTGTTCTTAATAGAGCTTTGAATCCTGGAATTCTCCCTTCTGTAAACATTGAAGAGGCACTGCAGTACCTGGGAAGTCCGAACATTAGATGGTATGCATTATTATATTGCACTAGAAGCCTTTACATAGTTCTTTTTTTGAAGTTTGCCCAGAGCTCGCATATGTACAAGGTGGTGCAAAAGGCTAGGAAGAGCGTCCTTTTCACCCGTGGGCTGCAAAGCCGAAATCTTCTACTGAGCATGTTGCATTTTATGCTCGGTACTCGCCTCAGCCTGTCAATATCTTCATCATCCGTTAATTTATTATTGATGACGTGTCCTAGATATTTTGTGGATTCTACTATTTTCTGAAGCTCACCGTTCAAAAAGGCGGGTGGAATATTTTTTGGGCCTTCCTCGTGTTTTATGACCAATGTTGGTTTAGTGTGCGAATTCTTCACAGATATTCAGGAGGATTCATAATCCCCTTATTGACGGTGCCATCAGAACCATAATATCGTCTGCGTAGCTCATATTGTTGATACATTCTCCTCCGATGTGGCAGGCATTGTTTAATCTGTGGTTTAGTTCATCCATGTATATGTTAAACAGTACTGGGGACACACTATTTAACCCCGCTTTTCGGGAAATAAGGTTCTGAAAATCCATCTTTCCACTTTACAGGGTTATCCTGTTGACGATGCCAAGTTTCAAGAATTTTTACTATGTGTTGGTTTATTATCCTGTCCTCCAAACTTCTGTTTACACTAGGACGATGGGTCCGGAGCTGTGCCAATGCGATATTGTCATGTCCTCGTGTGAACAAGGCAGTAAACTAGCAAAATAAAATATTATGCAGAGCGTTAAATGGAACTAAGATGATGATTCTGAGAAATAAAGACGGACGTGGAAGAACTCCAACAGCCGTGTCCGATAGAATATAAATTTTTATGCATAGTCACATTGAGAATCACTAGGGCCAATCTCTTCTAGTTCAAAGCCCGAATCAGATAAAATATTTTCCTCCGGTTGAACGTTGAATGGCGGATGGCGGATGTCGTAGGGCGGCTGGCGGCTTCCTGCGGGCGGAGTGGCTGTGCTCGTGGGGCGTGTTGACTTTCTTACGCAGTCGTTCGTTTCAATGTCGGAACAGAGAATAGACGGATTATTTCTTTGTTTTTTAGGCTTGCACCGAACAACTTCAACTATAAAAGAAGGTAGGAGAAAAGGAAAGGATGTTTGGAATCAATCTGCCAAAAACCTGTTTCGATTTGCAACTATCAGGTAGAGACCATTTGCACATCGGGTACTCAAATGCCTTTTTGTCTTTTTATCAATGACCTGACAGGTTAACTTTTTGTGCATTATTTACCAATTTCAAACATAGAATGGTCTTCAAAAATACATTTAATAACAAGTTGGTATAGATATCAAACGAATTTATTTGCAGTGTCGATTTTTTTAACGTATACGCAAGTTTGCACAGTAAATAGACAAGTAGTTTTATTCTTGATGCATTTGAATGAAAATATGTTTTATTATTCGGCGGTGCATCCTCTCTGCACATCCCTTCGGGGACTCTTTATATTATACTATATTATGACTAAGTGTCTACACTGAATGTAATGTCTCTGAAACAATAATATGCAAAAGATATTCTAATTTACACATGCAAAAACCAGGATAACTTTACACAGACAAACTCGGGCCTATTCACAAGATCCACATTACATAAAAAATGGAATAAATAAATCACGTAATGACTTTGATGATTTCGAGTCCGTGAATTTCATTTCTTCTTGATATCAGGCACAACATTGAAAGTTAGCTTTTAATATCTGGTGTGGCGTCGAGCCTGTTCCTGCACTTCCGATTTCGTTGCAGCAAAATTAGAAAATCCCTCATCGCATAAATAGGTTGTAGAAAACGGAAGTAAAACAATATTAATTTGTTTTGATTAATTGGGGCACTTTTCTGACAAACTCGCCCGGAAATCATTAAAGGTTGATCAATGTCAACTAAATAAATTAAAAACTATTGGAAAAAATTTAGACAAATGATAATTTCTTGTGAATAATATCAGTAGTGTTGCAATATGAATATGTGTACACTACATTAATTGAAATTCTTCCGACAAATTGTCGCGGAACCCCTATTCACCCCTATTCACCCCTATTCGGAACACTGGTGTTCCGCGGAACACAGATTGGGAAACCCTGGTCTACATGATTAAACAAATGAAAAACCCGGAAACACCAGGGACTTCAACAAGAAAAGCATTTAATTAATCAAAGAAAAAATCAAGCTCCACCAGTCGTCGTCCCGGGCCAGTTACAGTATTTATAAATATATGGCATATTGCCCAATACAGCTTGTTACATTTAAATATTTATCACACCATTCTTATTTATGTACTCTCACAAATATTTACGACATAACGTGAAATTATCTTATCTGAATCAAGACAGCATTTAATCATATATATTTGAAAATACCTGTCAAAGCACATCTGCCGAATGCAGATTAACGGTTATGTCTGCGTTAAACGAATAATATCAAGATTAATTTAAGGTTTTTTTGTTTTAAAAGCGATGACCACATAACGGTCTAAATGTCAGGGGCAAGTGGGATCAAATCATCCCTAATGAACTTCCTGTTTGGTGGGTTCCAAATAATACTTTAATTGTTATTCGTGAATTCGGCGGTGTTGGCGTTGGCGTTGGCGTCGTCTTAAGCCTCGATGACATTGAGCGAGTTTACAAGCTACTAGCTGAGAAATTCACTATCTGTTAGTAAACTCACTCAGTGTCATCGTATTACTATAGCTAATTAGGATATTGTGGACAATCTACGAAAAAAGTAGAAAGGTGGTCGCTGGTGTTTGCCTAAAGATGGCGGCCCACCAACAGCTAATTTCGTCTATCAGAATTAGTTCAGGCGGAAGCCGTTATCGGCTACCGTGTGGCGCTAGCTGCAAGCTGTCAGTTTCCTACAAAATGTCGACAGAACTAGTTCGAACGTGAGTCGTTATTTTAGCTCATATTATCAAAAAGGAGTTAAAAAGGAAAGTTAAACGGCACAGAAGAGTGTGGGTAAAATCCTGGGTAGAAAGACGTGAGAAACATGTGATTTCAACTCGATAGGTAGTTCGCTACTTAGCGAGTGGACAGTTTTGTGTCATCATGACAATCTCACTCGCCGATTCGCCCGCTTTTAAACATTCCGACTAGTAGCTTGTAAACTCGCTTAATGTTAATTAAATTGAGGCTTTACGCTGTCGTAGACCGATTGTAAAACCAGGCAGATCTTGATGCGCCTCGCTATATTATGATCTGGTATATCATGAAATGGCGGCAGATCATGATCTTCCCGATTTTACGATTGGCCTGCGATATACACTTTTCAATTAAGTAACTGCAAGCTGCGTTTCGCGCCATTTACGGTTGCTTTATTCCTTTTCCGTAATTCACGGTTCGCTCGCAGAATCGGCTCGCTCGTGTATTCGCAGTCTTACCAGCCAGTAGTGTTTTCTGTCATTGTAGCCAGTTGGAACCGTTTCGGAATGTGGAAGGTTTAATATCGTTTATAAATTCAATAATTGTGAATGCAAATATTACAATTGTCGGACAGGGACACATTAGCTCAATTGGTAGAACTCCGCCCCGGCAAGGCGAAGGTCCCGGGTTCGAGTCCTGGATGTGGCCTGTGAAATAAAGAGAAAAGTGTTTTAATTTTGTGTACTCAAACGCTTTTAGATACACTTTTTTTTTGTTATTTCGTCTAGTGCGTACACGAATAAATCGGAAGGTTTTCCGAAGCGTTAGCAGGCCATATACTGCTATCCATATGAGAAGCGTGCATTTTTCGAATTTACCCCCTACTATCCCTACCGCTACTATTTCTCCTTTGCTCACTGGCCCTCCCTCGTCGTGAACCCTTACGGGACACACAAAGAAGCATTCATTTTTATATTCAAAATACTTAACTCTAAATTCGACTGTTGTGAACTCCTGCAACTCATTAACTTATGAACACCCACAGTAACAATACGACAAAATACAATATTCTACAGCAGCACTCATAAGCTAACTACATTGCCCACTCTCCGATACAACGGTTCCATGCCAACTGAGAATAAAGTCAACTCAACACCTCTTTTAAAAGTCGTTAAAAGCTATGAAAAATATAATTTAAAAATAACCGATAACCCTAACCTAACGTAACCCATTTGACCATTTTTTATAATTATTTTTCATCACTTTTATGAGATGGTTCTGAGTTGGTTTCATTCTGACTTGTCCGGTCACCGATACAACGACTTCACACCATGGGAAACCAATGATGATGTTGACATATTCAATATCAACTTGGCGAGTTTTGTGGATCATCTAAAACATTTGTTTCAACACTGTTACTAAACACGTCTTGTAAATATGTGTATTTTTCTGTTTTTGTTTCTGTGTTTGTATGACTTTTATCAAATGTAATTTTATTTTTATTATTTCCTAAGTTTTCAAAGTATCCTAAATAAATAAAAAACAAATATATGAACATTTTCACAAACGGGTTTTTTTTATAAGTGCGCCCCTCTATCATCTTCTTTTTGAAAGCTTATAACGGAACTTACCCGACATATCTTTTAACTTATAACTTAAAAATTCTTTCACGCACCCAATAGGCGTGCGAAATTACTGAATGTAATCATAAAATACAATCATAATTACATGCTTACAAACGTACAATAATTATTGGGGTCACCCGTCCAAACGCTGACTTCTGCAATTTGCTTAAAGAGTTTTGTTGGCAATAATATCGTTACACTCGCCATCAAGCCGGTTAGAGACAACAGCACTCAAAGGTGTTGCCATTATTTATTAAAGAATTGCAGGTAGGCACTTTGTTTTGTTTTGTTTTGACAGGTTTTGATATAACGACCACCTTGCAGGTGTACTGTAGATAATAAAAATATGAACTTACAAATGATTGTATTTTTTTAAAGATTGATTATAAAGTTATCGACACACTCTTAAAATTAAAGATAAGAAATTAACAATAATGTCGGACGGTTGTACCTAACAATATAAAATGATTCCATTTTGATCCCCCGATATACTTATGTACGAAATGTAGTCGGTTTAGGAAAAATACGGTATACCTACTTACACGGCCGGCGTAGTCGAGCGGTAAGGCTCTTGACTCGCAATCCGAAGGTTGCATGATCAAATCCCGGCGTGGCAAATAAATTTTATTTGATTAATTTGTGTTATTTCACAATTTATTATTTATTTATTTGCGGCACGTTTCAGAGTGGAAGATATTCTCAGTATCGCCCTGGTGTAAGACCACCATTCAGAATTGAAACGTTGCTTGAAATGGCTTTAGCCACGCTTGAATAATAAAGTGAATGCAGCAGATTTTCGAAACCGCAAACGGAACCCACACACAAATTTACAGACATTTGAAATGACAAACATTCGAGTTAAAACAGGATTTCTCTTCGCTTAAATGTTGCATGACGTGTTTTGTGCGCTTCTTAGGTTTTTGCTAAATGTCAAGTCAAAATTAATAAATTATTTTATAATTTTGGCAAAAGTAAATTCTTTGAAGAAGTGAAATGTGTCAAAAATATTATTTTTGATTTGTGAAGGTATTCAGTATCTGTTCAGGGTTTATGATTAATGATTCTTTCAGTGGAAACAAACAATAATGTCACGGTTCAGTTGTCAGATTGCCAAATTAATCGAAAAAACTATGTTTAACAGAAATGTTAAATTATTTTGCAATAAAGCGCCTTGAGATAAAATTTTACAAAAACTTTTTTATTATTTAGAAACACAAACATAATATTTATACAATACAGGTAATACGTACGGCCCCCGTGGTCGAGGGGTAAGTTTCTCTTGACTCGCAATCCGAAAGTTGCGGGATCGAATTCCGGCGTGCGCTAATAAGTTTTATTTGATTAATTTGTGTAATTTAACAATTAATCAATTAAAAATAATAAATAGTATATATGCGGCACGTTCCAGAGTGGAAGATATGCTCAGTATCACCCTGGTGTAAGACCAACATTCAGAATTGAAACGTTGCTTTTTGGAGGCCTTGAGGAAAATAACTCCCCTCAGGGCCTATGTCATCTGGGATGCTGTGTGGAGGGTCTTTTTGAGGAGAGGAAGGAATGAACATTCGTCTTGAAGAGACCCATGTTGTAGGAGGGAGGAAACACAGATGCCGGCAAATCGTTCCATAGCCGAGCTGTTGAACTCAAGAATGAGTCTAAAAAACGACCCGTTCTCATGTGACAAATGTCAACCGTGTACATATGTTGGGCGCGCGTTTGACGTGTCTCCCGACTATGCACCGGTGCCGAAGGGATCAATGACGCTAGTTCCTCAGAGCATCTTCCATTGAAATACTGGTAGAACATGGATAGCATTCCCACCCGACGCCTGTGCTCTAAAGATTGCAACCCGTTCGTTAAGATGGGAGAATCTATCAAACGGACCGCCCGTTTCTGTACAGAGTCGAGGGTATTTTTCAAGTATTTTGGAGCTCCAGACCAGAGGTGGCTGCCAAATTCAACCGTGGGGCGCACTTGCGATTTGTACAGGGTAAGCAGTTGTGTACTATTAAAGTATCTGCGGGCCCTGTACAGTACGCCCAGTTTTTGAGAAGCTAACTTTACTCTGGCTTCGATGGAGCCCCCATACCTGAGCTGGTCACTTATAGTTACACCAAGCATATCAATGGAAGGTCTGTTCGGAAGATTGCTTCCGTTGAAGGAGACTAGATTTTCATTTCGATCCCTTTTAGACGTAATCAGACATGATTGGGTCTTTGAAACATTGAATTCGACGAGGTTATTCTTACCCCAAGAGAAAACACTCTCACACTTGAAATGGCTTTAGCCGTGTTTGGTGATAGATCTGAATAGCCAGGTACTTCCCACCTTACTCTTCACCATCTCCTTCCCCTCCCCACTACCTTCAGCCTCACAACATACCCCAATTGGGGACGCCAAAGCCTCTCTGGCTCCAGACGGGAGCAGTTGGGACTCTTGTGCGGAATTCATATAAAAAAAATTAAAATAAAAGTATGTGGGCAAACGTATTCACCGCCATGAACTTGGGCACCCCTGCTAAACAATCAAATGTAGCGAACCATTTGGGGTAATCAATGGTTATGCTGAACTATACTTATTTTTAAATACATATTTTGCATTTCCTCAAAGTTAATTAGTTCATAGAAATGACACCATTCCTTCAACGTTTGTACATGTTTTTAGTTAATTCCATTATATTCACGTTTCACCTATGTGTCCACGAATATAACTTAAGCAATTTAAGACACCGCAAATTTAATATCACGCACCTAAAATTAATTATGAAATCACACTTTGTTTAAAGTAAAGGGACATGTTAAAAACACACCCCCCCTTTGAGCTAAATAGTTGATCAAAATTATATCGAGACATCCCCGAAAAATCTAAATTGGAGTTGAGTATACAGTTATATGTAAAAGTGTACCCGGGTTGTTCTTCTTTTAAACCTACATAACTTTTACCACTCTGTCACATTTCCAACACTCTGTCACATTTTGTTTTTACTATAAGGGTAAGGAGGCCTAAAATGCATATTGGGGCTGACAATCACGAGCTGCGTGTACACCTATTTCAAATGACAACCAACGTGACAGAATTGTTGTACGACATAAAAATTGTAGGAGATATGATTTTGAGATTTTTAAAAATATCTTATTAAGCATCATTCAAAATAATAATCGCTGTTACTTGATAGGTTATATATACCCTTTGGAGTTTAAAAATAGTTTTATATTTTATGTCGTCATATCATTTTTTGTAACATTATAGAATACACGCAAGTCGAGGTGGCAGAAGACAACTGTGATTTGTGTGAAATACACTTATATCACGGGGAGTTACAACTCTGTCACGTAATTTTTACTACAAAAATATAAACACATATTTTTTTAAAACGCACACAGTGTTTATCAAAGATTTTATCATTACATGTATTAAAAATTATATAATAGGGAATAGGGAATAATATAAAATTACGTCTTTAGTACAATAGATTTTAAAGTAATTATAAAATAATGGTGGAGACAACTTTATGTAGGTAAAAAAAAAGAACAACTCACCCTCTATCTGGTACAGTGACAGCAACATTTTAGTAAAATACCTTTATACAAATTAATCTTAATAGTGTTTCATCTTAATGTTGTTTTCTAATCATTAAATACTAGCTTTTCCACTTATATCACGGGGAGTTACAACTCTGTCACGTAATTTTTACTACAAAAATATAAACACATATTTTTTTAAAACGCACACAGTGTTTATCAAAGATTTTATCATTACATGTATTAAAAATTATATAATAGGGAATAGGGAATAATATAAAATTACGTCTTTAGTACAATAGATTTTAAAGTAATTATAAAATAATGGTGGAGACAACTTTATGTAGGTAAAAAAAAAGAACAACTCACCCTCTATCTGGTACAGTGACAGCAACATTTTAGTAAAATACCTTTATACAAATTAATCTTAATAGTGTTTCATCTTAATGTTGTTTTCTAATCATTAAATACTAGCTTTTCCCCGCGGCTTCGCTCGCATGGTATTACGGGAAATTACTATAGCGGTTGAACTTATCATTTATCTCCACCCCCACCCCCTCCCGCATTCCATACATTCATTCCCTTACATTCAGTTTTCAAACATCTCGCCTGCCACCTAAATTTCATAAAGCTATAGCTCAAAGAAAAAAAGAATCATCCAATTTTGTTCATTCGTTTGGAATTTATGCGCTAACAAACATTTCGGATGTTTGTTTTTAATTAAATATTTGGAAGTTTGTTAAAATAATAAAAAAAATTACATTATTTATTATTCAGTCTTTATAATCGTTACGAATTATATTTTTAATGTAGGAACTCTTATCCGACATTTATTCCTTGCTTGTCCAAAAAAAACAAAACATATTCTAATATTTGAATTTTCTGGAGCAGTAGCTGACCAGGGGGCTGAGTCCCTACCAGCTTAGAGCCCATAAATATATCAACATCGTTTCCATGGAAACGATTTTTTTCTGACGTTAGAAATAACTCGCTTTTGTTAGCGACAGAAAACGTACAACAAATATAATATATTAATATTTATAATTTCATAACACCAGAGCTTGCCATCATATACAGATTGTAGTCTTCGCATATAATTTAGCTTTCTATTGGTGAATGAATTTTCAAAGTCTTTTTATTGGTTAATGCGTGAAAGCGTCATAAACGAACTCTAGCAGTTGCGCATTTATAATATTAGTATGGATTATAAAATAATTAATTTAACCAACTAACTAACCATCACGCCGTTTCCGCAGGGTTAGGCAGAGACGACGGAGCGCCAAACAACTCTATCTTGGGACACACTCCTTGCCTCGTTCACAATCATACATCTCATACATGCTCTTCTTTTATTCTGGCTCTTGACATGGCCCGACTCAAGTATCTGATTCACTTGGCCGTGCATGTATTCTCGGGCGTCCCCGATTCCTTCTACCATTCATATTTGCGTCGTATATTCTTCTTACACTCCTTTCCTCGTTCATTCGCTCTACATGCCCAAACCATCTGAGCGTCCCTTTCTTAATTTTACTCATTACGCTTGCCTTGCATTCTTTGCGAATCTCCACGTTTCTCATTCGATCGTACATGTTTTTACCACACATGCGCCTCAGGGATCTCATTTCTAGAGTATTCAGTCTACTTGCAACCTTCCTCTGACAGTTCCATGCCTCACTGCTATACATCAGGATAGGAACCAGCACTTCATCATGAATGGCTAGCTTCGCTTCTTTGGACAGTTTTTTGTTGGCGTTCGGTCTTCCATTAATAGAGTTACCTGCATTTACCCTCCTTTCAGTATCTCTATCAGCCTTCTCATCTCTCGTAAACATACTTCTCAAGTGCACAAACTCATCCACTTGCTCCAAGTATTCATCATTCACAACTCTGTTGCACATTGTTTTCGTACTCTCTCTTTCAAATACCATGACGTCCATGACTTTTGACTTAACTTAAAACATACTTCGTTCATCCTAGACACGAGAGATTGTAGATCTTCCATACTGTTAAAAATCAACACCGCATCATCAGCATACAATAGGCAACATAGTTTCAGATTACTCAATTTCGCGCCCAATCCCATCTCTTTCAATTCTTTCATATGTATACAACTTTCCAATGTTAACTATGAAGAAAAAAATCAATCAATATCGTTGGACATCACAAAAACGCGATGTATGTACCTAGATACAAAGTTTGACGAATGGGTTGTGTTATTTCTCTTTTGATAAAAAATACATTTTCTCGGAGAAGTTTTCTGGGAAAGTCGAGAAACTGAGTGTTTTCCGAGCTGCGTGAGATCGAAAGGGGTGGCATGTCCCCCGCCCTGCCCCTCCCCTTCCCATCTCCGCCCCCCTCCTCCATTCGGCGGGGGAGGGGGAATGGAAGCACCTACCCGCCCATCTCATGCATTTAAATTGCTTCATTATGGCAGAGAGCAGGGGCGGGGAGTCCTTTGAAATTTAGAGGATAAAACTTATACATGTTATTATTTTAGAAATGCGAGTTGGCTGAGCGTATTATTTCTCTAGTAGCTTTGTAGTCCTATTTAAATAGCAAAGCGGTAAGTACCGTGGTTCTCAAGCAGAAGTCACGGGTTCATAACTCAACGAGAATCAATTATAGGTACATGCTGTAATAAAAATATTTACATCTGCCTTGTCGTTTTTTTCACAATTCCAATTAGGTAGGTACCCTCCTTCAATAATATATGATATCATTGAAGAAGAAGATAACACTAATAATCTAAATGAAAATATGAAAGAGAACAAGACACAGAAAAATAGAAAAAGGTAATGGTGGCAACCTCTCGTCCAACCGGGACGTGCGCTTTTACCACCTTCCATCAAACCGTCATAATCTTCAAACTCATATTTTCAAATTTTAGAATCTCTACTAATATTATAAATGCGAAACTGCGTGTGTTTGTTTGTTACGCTTTCACGCATAAACCAAAAAACCGATTTTAAAAATTCTTTCGCTAATAGAAAGTTACATTATATGCGAGTAATTTAGGCTGTATATAATGGTAAGCTCTGGCGTTATGAAATTTTTAATATTAATATATTATATTTATTATACATTTCTGTCAAAAGCGAGTTATTGCTAACGTCAGAAAACAAATCGTTGCCGTGGAAACGATGTTGATATCAATATATAAATAAAAATGAATCACCGAACTGTTTGTACGCGCATAGCTTCCGAACGATTGCACCAAATTGGATAATTATTATTTTGTACTACTGGTGGGCTCTGGCATTGTGAAATTTAGGTGGCACGCGAACTGTTTAAAAACTGAATGTACCGGGAATTAATGTATGGAGTGCGGAAGGGGGGAGGGGGAGGATGGAGGCGAGGGTGGCGGGATAATTGATAAGTGCAAGCGCTACAGTAATTTCCTCTTAATACCATGCGGGCTAATTAACAATATTATCTTCGACTAATTTTTTTTTCCATATTATGGGCAACTATACCCTTTTCATTGGAAACAATCATTCTTAAAACTGGTTTGTAACCTAGATTGCGTCTCGGATAAATATATCCGATTTTATTTATATGACACTGTTGACCGTTTTATAAAAGTCTAAATGAATATTCATTTTTATATAAGAACAACTCTCTTTTTATAACTTTTGAAGGTTATTCCCATCATTGTAAATATAACACAAAATTTAGTTTATTTAGTAAGACATCAATATGATTTCAAGATTTAAAAAAAAAATGGCAATTAAATGTTTTGAAGTGTCCCTTTGGCATCCTGCACAACTCTCAGAAATGTGAGGACATATTTTTAAAATTTTTAATTGAAAAAAAATAGGACGGCGAAATAACATCCTGTTTTTAACTCCAAATATGCTCAGGAATCGCTGTTACACCCTGTATACACAAACACTTACATGGTGTCTGGAAACTTGCGGTACGAAGCTACATCACGTTTAGTATTGATTTTGTGGTAAAACTTTTTGATTAGAGTTTTCGTTTTCGAGTAAATCCGAAGTTTGAATTTTCTGGTCAAATTTGAAAAAAATATGGTTTGCCATGGGGTTAAGGCCCCGTAGTAAGCATACAAAAAGAAGAAGATGGTTAGAAAGGGAGATATGTATGAATACGAATGTTAAAGGGAGCGCGCTCATGTTAAAAAAAACATCATAATGATAAACCATTATAACAACCATTAAAAACCATTAAGCCATTTTATAACCACACTTCCAATCACCTTTCTATTTTTATTGTATTAATTTGAATACGTATGTAACTTAAAATATTCCTGTAATTTAAAATATGTACCTCTAAGCCTGTCTCAACACAGGTTATATCCTAGTGAGACAGGCATCAATTAAACCCAATGTAAAACCCATTGTATATATGTAGATTAATAAAATAAAAAAAATAAAAATAAAAAATGAAGCGAAAATTATGAAAATATTTACTAAAACACGGCTCGTTTAAAATAGAGCGAAAATTTCTCGACAAATGTCTAAAGTAGCATTTAAAGATACACTGTGAATTTTTGTACCTTTAACAAGTTAAATAACAAAACAAAATCTGTTATATGAAAACATAAGATAGATTATGAAAAGATTACCCTAAAATTTTTTGATTACCTATACCCAAATCTATCATGCATTTTTTTAAAACCCAGCCAAACATTCGAGTGGAGAAATGTAAGGAAGAAAGTTTTTATATTTATTTAATACCATCGAGTACCCGGCATGCGTTGCAATGCCACTCAAAGAAAGAAAGTGTTTTGTTTTAATTCTCTTTAAACCTTCCTAGTTGGACAGTCAAAGCTTCCTAATGCTTACGTATTTTTGTATCAAATAAAAAAATTATTTATATTAATTTAGTTTGAGCGCACGCCACTGCGGTTCTTCCCCTATCCCGGTTCCCAGTCCACAGTAAACGGGTTTATCCCGGGGGCCGGAGGGGACGGCAAACTGTTACAGGATACCTTCCTCCTTCCACATCCTGTCCTCCTGTCCTCCTGTCCTACCATCCTACCGTCCTACCGCCCTTCTGTCCTTCACCCGACACTCAGCGAGCAGAGTCACTAGTAGGTTAGCCGTTAGCAATGGTGCAAACTAACTAACTGCCAGCCACTAACCATCACCTGCAACTTCATTTGTTAACCTGGAGGTCTAGCACGGACGTTGATAAAAACCTATATCAATACGATATTGACTAAATCCGTCATATATGGTCAGTTATCAATATTTTACATGTCAACTATAGACATATCTATTATCTACAGATATTATTTATTTATTTATTAGTGATAATAATAGATAAAAATGAATATAAAAAATCTGTTAAAAATGTATTCATAATGTATTGATGTGTACAAAACTGCACAAATTTAATGGTTTAATTTAACTATTTATATTTTGTACTACCTCCTGTTGTAATTATGTAATTTCTTTTAATTATTGTAAGATTACTGTTTATTTTATAGATACATAATATAATATTACAATGAGTAAATCTATAATTGGTTTTGCAGATAGGTATATAAAACATGTATAAATTAATCAAGATGTAAACTGTAGATTTCCCTAAAATAAAATAAATAAAAAATAAAAAAATAATATATGACAAAATTATTACATAGCATTTACAATACATTACTTCAAATGAGGTTTTATTTTTTTTTACATGGGCTCCACACAGGAGGCCCTGAGGAAAATTATTTCCCTCAGGGCCTATGTCATCTTTGAGGATGCTATGTGGAGGTTTTTTTTAAGGAAAGGAAGGAGAGGAGAGTTCTGGGAAGGAAAAGGGTTTAGGGTTAGGTAGGAATCTGGGGTTCAGTGGGTCTTGGTCATTCGCCTCCAAGACCTAGACAAACCTCATCCCATGAACCCGGGCACCCCTGCTAAATCACCAAACGTAGCGAACCACTTGGGGCGACCTACGGCAGAGATTGGTTATCCAATAAAAGTTCCCGACGCGGCGATACCCATTCCCGCCTCCCAAATTGAACGATAATAATAATAACCGAACTGCCTCAGTAACAATATTTTATATTTGTTTAAAGATGAATTGAAGAAATTCACTGACTCGGTATAATTGTTTCCCTCTATTAATATTCTGGGCAAATAGGAAAACATATGGTAGTTTGTTCCAGAATTTCTGCACTGAAATAAATCCTGACTTCTGGTATTACGTTGTATCCGAAAGCTTATCAGTTCAAGCAATATCGGACTATAAACTAAATCATTTAGAATTTTATATAAAAATACCAAGTCAATGAAAAATCCTCTGTCTGACAATTTGAGCATGTTCATATCATTTAACAGTGTTATAGTTCAACACAATTGCTGGAATACCCATTTTAAAATTTAGAAAACGTAAGAATTTGTTATGTATTCTTTCAGCAGCTTGCACACGAGTATTATAATGTGAATTCCAGATGGGAGAATTGTACTCAAGCTGACTTCTAACATAAGCAAAATATAACAGTTTAATACACTTTATATTATTAAAATTTCTAGTTAGCCTAGTTATAAATCCCAACATTCTTGAGCCCTTATTGCAGATTTCTGTTATGTGGTTAACAAATGAAAGATTTGATTGAAAAGTGATGCCTAGGTCTGTATGTAATATCTCAAGAGCATTGATACCAATAATAGCAATGTAATTAAAGATCACTGGATTTCTGAATAGTGGTCCAGGGCGACACTAATAGAATATTTCACTCTGGAACGTGCCACGAATATTCTAGATACATACATAAATGAGTAAAATGTGAAGCAAACAATTTAAAGAAATAAAATTTACTTACACCCGCCGAATTTGAACCCGCAATCTCCGGATTGCTAGTCGATAGCCTTACTCCTCGACCACGGAGACCGTCAAATTATTATGCAAATGTAAAAATATGTATATTAGAGCAAAATTTTATTACTTTTACCACACACCTAGGCAGATACAAATCTAAACTACAAAGAAATTCAGAAGCATTGAACCGAGGCGATTCAAATAAGGTTTAATTTTCAACGAACGCATTCAGATGAGTGCATATTTCACGCATCACATTACCCGACCCACCCCTCGTAATACCTTCAAACTCCACACAAAGCCTCTATTTTGACTGATACAATCTACCGAAGCAACCCCACACAACAAAACAAAGAGTGAAAGCTGCGTTCGGCAAATAATTGCAAGAAAACCACACGGATCAACGGGTATAAGGTAGAACAGCATTTAGCTGTCCATCAATGTAGGAGACCACACATACTGTATGTATTCGGTATTCACAAATACAGTTGATTTTTAATCCTCTTTAAATCCAGTTTCAGCAGTGTGAAGTTCGTGCAGTAATCCACGCGGCAAATTCTAACAAACAACACCTTTAGTGTTTCTTACAAAACTGCAATTTATTGTTGGGTTAACAAAAGGGGTTTTGTTATTGTTGTGTTGCGTTGTTGTGCTTTTGGAATAGTTTTAACTGGCTGACAGACCTGTCAATCCTTTTGGATGTTTTCATTTTGGTTTTGAAATCGATGATGCCTGCGTTTTCGTGGTAAATACCGAAATGCACCAGTGTGCGAATGAAAGGGTAGGAAATTATACTCGTAACTGAATGCAGAGATAAATTGTTTCAACAGAAGGTATTTGAAAAAATAAATTACTTTAAATAACACCACTTTTTTCGGAAAACTTACTAGTTTCTGATTAATAGAAAGCAAAATACAACTACTTTAAGAAAAAAATCAATATGTAGGTTCCTACCTACATACTTCAAGAAATGACCTATATTACATGGTGTTCAAAAACTAGTAGTACAAACAGCAAGAGAGAACAAGCAGAAAACCCAAAAAAAAAATTTTTTTCGATCTCAGCAGTTAATTTTTTTTTAACACTTTTACTTTTTTTCCGCAATCAATAGGTTCCGATCGTATTTGGACGCATTAAATAACTGAGCGATCGATTGTTGTCAAAATTTGACCTAATAAATCTAACTTCGAAAACAATAGCTCAAATGAAAAAGCTTTTTGACTTAAAATAAGATGTAGATTCACGAGTTTTTCACTTGTACAACAAGTTTTTTAGGCACTGTGTATTTGAAACTATATATGTAAAAAAGTGCCCATTGGTAGCATTTTTTATATGTTTTTCTTCCGAGATTGGTGAAATTTTGAACACTTAACCATAAAAAAGAGGTAAGTGACTGTCTACCCTAAATATTGATAAACCACCCAATACCCTTTTCCAACAGCTTAAAGCAGAATGTTGATAATTCTTGATGAAATTTTGCACACTTGACCGTCAAAAAAGAGGTACGTTACCAACTATCTACGCTTAGTTTTGAAAAACTGGGACATCAGAATTTTATAAATTTAAGTTAAGACGATCCCGTAGTCCTTGACCCATTCGGAATTGGGCGGAGCAAGTGACTTTAGAGTTGACCAATCAATAGCCAACAACGATGTTTTTTTTTAAATCGCTGGTACATTTTTATAGAACAAAGCGACGCGGAAAAGAGAGCACTTCTTTCCGGCCCGAATTCCGGGCGGCTACTGAGTGGGATAATGCGACGCGCTTTCGTTCCTTCTGCGGATAGCATAAGGCTGAAATTTGCAGTTGGTTAACACCTCTTTTAATTTCCTGCAAAAGAACATCGCCAATATTCGTGTTTTTTTTTTTGTAAAGTTCAGGCAAAAATATAATTTTTTTGCGATTATCATAAACAAAACTGAATTTGCCACATTATACAATAAAACCATACCCGAAAAAGGGTTTGTAAGTGGGAGAATTTGAACTTGAAAGCGTTTTTTTACAGACCTAATACTTTATTTTTTTCTAGGCTTATTAAAAGACTTATAAAAAAATGACCGATATTTTTAAGGGCCAAGATATGTTCTACACGCAATATTTAATTGAAGCATCTATAATACTTCTAAGCGATCGTATTTTCAAATCAAAAACACACGGTTTTGTATGATTTTGCATTATTTCACATGGCTTCATCTAAAAACACTAACAAAAATTCATTTGGACATGGAAAATGACAAAACTACAGATTAGACAACATATGAAAAAGATTTATTTGACGAGAGGGGATTAAAACTGTAATGTTTTTCAAGAAAACTTCTATTGAATGCAATATTATTGCAAACATCACGAATTAATATTTATTTAGAAAACAGTCGGCTTGCCGAAAGAGAATTTTAGATTCTCGTTCTCAAATAATACAGGAAAGATATACCTACATTACTTTGAAATTATCATATTATTATGGAAAATGTTGATGTTAAAACGGTCTCACTGTGAAGATTATATTCCACAAAAACACTTCAACTCATAAAAGAATTACCGGTTCACCTCAACAAATTTTTAAAAGACAACAAATTTCAGGATCTTCGAATTATCACAGGTGGAAATTTTTGAAAAATGCTTTAGGATTTTACGTCTACTAGCCCTTCAAGATTTCGGCTTATTTTGTTTGCTTTGGTGAAAATACTTCCGCTTCGCAATAAAATCCAAATAAATGGAATATTTGTGAACGCTTCTGAAAACTAAAATCTGTTTTCGAAAGGCAATGAAATACGCTTCCAAGTTTTATTGTTAGAAATAACCATGTAATTTTTTAAATATAAAAATTTTTAATGCAAAAAAAGTTTTTAAAATGGCTCACCTTACTTTTTTTCTAACTAAAATTTCTGATAACGAAAAAAATAAAAACCCATTAGGGTTGTTCTTCTTTTTAACGTACATAAATTTGTCTCTACCAATTAGTGGACATTTGTTGTTAGTGGACATAATTTTTCTCTACCAGTTTTTTTTTTTTTTTTTACAGTTAATACCGCACAAGAGTCCCAACTGCTCCCGTCTGGAGCCAGTGAGACTATGGCATCCCCAATTGGGGTATGTTGTGAGGCTGAAGGTAGTGGGGAGGGGAAGGAGATAGGGAAGAGGAAGGTGGGGAAGTACCTGGCTATTCAGATCTGGTCACCAAACCCGTCTAAAGCCATTTCAAGCAACGTTTCAATTCTGAATGGTGGTCTTACACCAGGGCGATACTGGTAGTATCTTCCACTCTGGAACGTGCCGCAAATATACTATATATTATTTTAAATGAATAAATTGTGAAATAACACAAATTAATCAAATAAAATTTATTTGCGCCCGCCGGGTTCGAACCCGCGACCTTCGGATTGTGAGTTGAGAGTCTTGCCTCGGGACCACGGAGGCCGTCAAAGTTAGTTACAGAATAATCATTATTATTTTATAATTACTTTAAAATCTACTATACTAAAGACATAACGACTGTGTGCGTTAAAAATATATATGTTTATATTTTTGTAGTAAAAATTACGTTACAGAGTTGTAAATCCTCGTGATAGAAGTGTATTTCATACAAATCACAGTTGTCTCCTGCCACCTCGACTTGCGTATATTCTATTATGTTACAAAAAAATTATATGGCGTCATAAAATATAAAACTATTTTTAAACTCCAAAAGGTTAAACCTATCAAGTAACAGTGATTGTTATTTTTTATGATGTTTAGTGAAAATATTTTTAAAAATCTAAAAACTTGTCTTTTTTTTAACGTGAGCTCCACACAGGAGGCCCTGAGGAAAATAATTTCCCTCAGGGCCTATGTCATCCTTGGGGACGCTGTGTGGAGGGTTTTTATTTAGCTGTGTTAGGGAAAAGAGGAAAGGAGAGTTCTGGGAAGGAAAAGGGTTTAAGGGGAGGGGTAGAAATCTGGGGTTCAGTGTGTCCTGGTCATCCGCCTCCAAGACCTAGACAAACCTCATCCAAACGTAGCGAACCACTTGAGGTGACCTACGGCAGAGGTGTTGGTTATCCAATCAAGGTTCCCGGGGCGGCGGTACCCATTCCCGCCTCCCAAATTGTAATTGATATGAAAAACGTCCACGATTATGGTTATAATAACAACGCTGACGAATATGACAATGGGCATTATGGGCAAAGCTTTTTATTGGCAGGTGAAAGTTTTACGGGTGGTTTATAATCCTTGTGTGATTAACTAATTTTAAATAAGTTTGCTGACTCTCCCTTTTCTCGACATTGTAAAAAACACTAGATTGATTTCAGATAAATTTAGATTTAAAATGACCTCTACCCATCAACCTAAAAAACATCAAACAGATAGGTATGGGTATCTAAAATCTCTACATGGGAAGCCTGCTGATTCTCCCTTTCCTCCAAACTGTGCCATTTTTTCCTTCCAACACCTTTCTGTTTAGGAATATTTATTTATAAAGGGGATATAATATAATCCGGGTGCGTGATATCGATTCTACCCTGATCCCGGTTCCCACGCGATCCCGGATTATCCCGTCAGGCATCAGGGACTAAAGCTGCAGCATCCCTGAGAGGATGGGATTAGCCAGGAACTTTATCGCGGTACATAGTATTTAAATTTTTAGATCAAACTATTACTGAAAGCTTTTGCTGTATGAAAAGGTGTAGAGTCAAAGCTTTCTGAAACCAGTGGGATTGTTGTGCAAGGCGATGGGTTGAGAGAATCCGGCTGAGAGGTCAGAGAGTCTTCCATAACCGGCCTCTCCTGATTTGACCCGCTGACTCCTGATCTCCCTATGAACCCGTGCTTTCCTATAAGCAACCAAACGTAGTAAAACACTTGGGGTGATCTATGACAGAGATGTTAGTTATCGAGGGAATGGTTCCATGGATGGTGGTACCCATCGACGTGGTACCCATTTGACGGCCAGCGTAGTCCAGCGGTAAGGCTCTCGACTCGATTCCGAAGATCGCGTGATCGAATCCCGGCGTGGCAAATAAATTTTATTTGATTAATTTGTGTTAATTCACAATTTAAGTGAGTAAGATACTCTAAGTATCGCCCTGGTGTAAGAACACCATTCAGAATTGAAACGTTGCTTGAAATGGCTTTAGCCATGTTTGGTGATCAGATCTGAATAGCCATGTGCTTCCCACCTTCCTCTTCCCCATCTCCTTCCCCTCCCCACTACTTTCGGCCTCACAGCATACCTCAATTGGGGATGCCATAGTCTCACCGGCTCCAGACGCGAGCGGTTGGGACTCTTGTGCGGTATGCATATAAAAATTAAAAAAAAAAACTCATACCCAAATTGATTAATATAATATAAGAGTCCAAACTGCTCCCGTGTGGAGCCAGTGAGACTATGGCATCCTCAATTGGGTTATGTGTGAGGCTGAAGGTAGTGGGGAGTGGGAGGAGTTGAGGAAAATAGGAAGGCGGAGAAGTAGGTACCTGGCTCTTCAGATCTGGTCACCAAACACGGCTAAAGCCACTTCGAGCTTCGTTTCACTTCTGAATGATGGTCTTACACCAGGGTGATACTAAGAGTATCATCACAATGCTGCAAACATAAAATAACTAATTTGTAATTAATAAATGGTGAAATAAGACAAATAAATTTTATTTTTGTAAAATTTAAGTTAAATTAATTGAAATATTGCAATTATCAAGTTCTGCGAGTATTTTATTTTTTTATTATTTGGACAGTTGTTTCAGCTTACAATGCCATTTTCTAACTCTGGTTAGACCACTTTGAGACAACTTATTTATACGATTCTAAATTTTAATTTTGAAGGTGCCTAAACCAATTTACTGAGAAAATAATTGTGACCATAGATTCTCTGTTTTGTGGGGTACTTTGAAATCAGTTTTCCCCACGTTAATTGTGACTGCTATTGACTTACTTAAATGCGTTATATTGTTTAGGTTTTGTAAACACGCTAATGCAATTCTACGAATTAAACATAAAAAATAATAAATAACACAAATTGATCAAATAAAATTTATTTGCGCACGCCGGGATTTGAACCCGCGACATTCGGATTGCTAATCGAGAGCCTTACCTTTCGATCATGGATGCCGTCAAATGTAAGTGGATGCTCCTAATTACATAAATATGACTTCTTTGGCTAGCTTGGTTTTGTTTAATTGGTATGTACTATAAAGGTACCCCAGATGGGAGTGCCCACTGCCCAGTGACAGGGGAGCAAAAGATGGAGGTGTCAATGGGGGATTAAGTGATCTGTCAGCGGGGATCTGCTGCCATCTGGCGGGAGTTTCGAAACACACTTCAGTCGCCAACCACTGTACAGTATACACAGGAATCTGCTGTAACTACATGTACAAGCGTAGGAACTTACCTACTGCAGTTTTGTTGCCTTGTGCAAAAATACGTAGGTACTAAATTTATAATAGGAAAGGAGTTTACAATCAATATAAATATTAGAATTTATTTATTTAAGGAACATAAACAGTCTTAGTAATATAATAAACATGAGAGGATGATAAAAAAATAGACCAATCATTAATGTTCACAGATAGGTATTTAGAAACAAGACTTACTAAATGTAAACTAGAATATTTAAGAAAAATTAAGAAAAAAAACAGAACTAAGCAGCAATTAAAAAAGATAATAATAATAGTACAAATCTGAATTCAACAAATGATTAACCAATACACAACAATAAAATAAGTGTCATTATAACTAAAACAATAGGTATTTGGTTTGGAAAGGGTAAGGGGAGGAGAGGGATAAGGGAAAGTTGCCACGCAAGTAATATAAAAATATTAGATACAATTAATTAATATTCATGAATATGTGTTATTCGCACCTAGAATGCTATACAGTGAAGTTCTGTAGCGACAGTAACTAGCAGGAAATACGTCAGCACGTGTGTCTATATTTGCAAATTTGTTGTTATAGTAGTTACATGTCCTTTGTATAAATTCATTTTGATTGGAATTGGTGTTGCATCTATCAATATAGAAAAGGGTATTTTGTCTACTATATCGAAAGGACGTGTGGAAATTTATTTTGTTTAGCAAATCCGGCCAGTCAACTTTTGAGTTAATAATTTTGTACAGGAGCATCTGATCAGCGACAAGCCTCCTGTTGAGTAGTTTTGTGATTCGAAAATGTTTCTGGATTTCGTCGTAAGAGTTGTATATGTTGAATGATTTAAAATTGAGGAATTTGAGAAATCGCTCCTGAACTCTTTCTAACCTGAAATAAACAATATAGCGCGGGTTCCAAACCTGTGAACAGTATTCCAGGTGAGGACGAACATGTGAATTGTAGAGAATCAGATAAGTCTTAGTGTTTTTGAAAAGTTTGCATGTTCTCAGTACGAAACCCAGACTTTTTGTTGCTTTAGTGACAATGTTATTAAAGTGCTTTTCAAATGTAAGTTTAGAGTCCAAAATAACACCGAGGTCACGTATATAATCTTTATTTGTTAACTGCGATCCGGAAATGGTGTAATCGTGCAGTATTTTCACACGGTTACGTGTGAATGTAACTTTGCAACATTTAGAAATATTAACCCTTCGAATGGCAGGAGACCATATTTGTCCCAGCTCACATGCGTCTCGTAGAAATCGCTGTAACTCCATTAGTATCAAAGTGAGAATTACAATCTAAACAGTGTTAAAAAGGGAAAACATCACGCTTTGTAGTCAAATCTCAAAAATAATGACATAAAATTAAAATGTACACCTTTACGAAACCAAAGTTTTGAATTGCAATTTGAAAAAATAAATTGAAACTTTGATAATTTTTTATCAATTATTTTTATATGATAAGACAAAAAAATGAGGTTACAGCAACGTTTATAATACATTTGTCTAACAAAATATGAATGTATGTTTTTAGGTTTTCACGGCCAAAAAGTATTTTTGTTATTGTTTTTGGGGTGTTACGCCGTGTTTCGCTACCTCCTTCTTTAGCCAACGTTTCGGACAGCGTTACAGTGTCCATCATCAGGCATCAGGCCTCATCTGCCCTGATGATGGACACTGTAACGCTGTCCGAAACGTTGGCTAAAGAAGGAGGTAGCGAAACACGGCATAACACCCCAAAAACAATAACAAAAAAAAAAAAAATATGAATGTGTTTTTATTTTTTTTTTGTTATTTGTATTTTAGTTAGAAAAAGCGTGAGGTGAGCCATTTTTAAAACTTTTTTATGTTTGCATGAAAATTTTTTATATTTAACGAATTATATGTTTATTTTGAATTAAATAATTTATTTATTAGCGTATTTCATCACCTTTCAAAAACAGTTTTTAGTTTTGGGATATATTCAGAAATATTCCATTTATTTGCATTTCATTGTAAAGCGGAAAGATTTTGACCATCTGAAAAATACGCCAAAATTTTGAAGGGTTTAAAAAGTTTATTTCTAAGACAGTAATCCGTCAGTCGGTCAAGATCTGCCTGTAAACGCGTAGAACAGTCCGGGGAGTTTATAGGAAGGTATATTTTCATGTCGTCAGCAAATAGTAAAATTTGAGAGTTGTGAAAACATGTCGTAATATCATTTATATAGATAGAGAAAAGCAAAGGACCCAAAATGGACCCCTGAGGCACACCGGAAGTGATGATTTTCCAGAGTGAGAATAAAGCATTTTTAGCGTTGGGGTATAACAATATTTCTTTGAACCGGGTTATATTAGGAGTTTTTTATCTTTTAGGAATGAAAGGAAATCTATGTAATTTATATACATATATATTTATATCTATTTATTTATTTAAGCCCTTTTTGAGACATGAGATGAAGCCATGCGTAATAAAGCAAAATCAAACAAAATCATGTAAGTAGTTTAGTTTTGAAAATTCGATCGGTTAGAAGTATTATAGATGCTTTAATTACATACTGCGTGTAGAACATATCTTGGTCCTTAAAAATATGGTTAATTTTATTTTATAAGTCTTTTGGTAAGCCTAGAAAAAAATAAAGTATTAGGTCTGTAAAAAAACAATTTCAAGTGCACACTCTCCTACTTATGAACCCCTTTTCGGATATGATTTTATTGTGTAATGTAGAAAATTCAGTTTCTTTTATAATAATTGCAAAAAATATTGATATCTACGCCCGAACTTCACAAAATAAAATAAACAAACAATTTCATTTTCGCGTTGTTATTTCACAATACGGCCGGCAGTCAACGAATTTTGATATTCAAAGTGAACCTTATGCCGTCCACCCAATGACTTCTTTTTTCTCAAGTATTTTTAAACTCTTCCCAAAAAGGTGCGTGAATTCCGATTTAGATTTTTTCTTGGACTATTGGATCACCTTAAGTCACCAAACATAGCGAACCACTTTGAGTCACCTATGGCAGGGGTGTTTGTATGGCTGCCATGTATTTCATTCAGTTAGTTAGGCCATGTCTTACTTGAACTTCATAGCGTGGGATTTAATAACAACAGTAAAGAGATAATTTCAATGTAGGTATTCCCATTCCCGACCAATCCTTGATTTTTCCTATTCAATTTAATTTCCTCCATTCACTAAAATCCGGCAAAGGCAATTCATCATTTGACCGGAAATTTGTTTTAAATAGCATTCAAATTCTCAGAACGTTTCCCTTTTAAGTACAATCGTTTCTTCCATCTGAATTCTGACTTGTGACACAATGGCTATCGGAGGGAGAATCTAGGTTGTGGCTCTGAACACTTCTACAGGAATTATAATATGAAAAAACAATGTAATGGACGCGTATTTATCCACAACCCACACGTGTTAAGATGACATTTCATTTTCACAACCAGGGATGGATTGAATTCAATGAAAACATTCTATTTAAAAACAACAACTTACAAACCGCTTTCGGTTTTCATTTTAGTGACAGGACAACTCAAAATCAGGCAACTTCAACACCTCCTTTGAAAAGTCATTAAAAAGTACGATATTTATTTTTTAAATTGATTAAATAGGATATATTAGGTTAGGTTACGGGCAATTTTTTAATTATTTGTCGTAGAACCATCGTTTTATTTCAAAGTGTGGCAAATGAAGGTGATCCAATAGTCCAGGAAAAAATCGGAATCGGAATCCACGCCTCTTTTTGGGAGGAATTTAAAAATACTTGAGAAAAAGCTTTTGAAAAAGTAGGAAAAGGTATTTGAGAAATTTTTTTACAGGTTGATTTCGCAAAGGCCTGTAAAAAACATTCAATCCTTTTTTACGCATTATTTATTGTAATAACAAGGAAATTAAAAATTGATTTCACGGAACCAAGCGATGCGGAGTCTGGGACGTCTATTCCCATTCGCAGGTAGCTGAAACAAAATGAATGTGCCAAGTGCATGGTTCTTGTGCCGATGGCATAAGGTTCACTTTAAAAATCCAAATTCGTAGAGCGCGGGCCGTATTGATTGATGTTCAAAATAACAACTAGAAAATTTAATTTATTTTGTGAAGTTCGGGCGTAAATATCATTTTTTTGCGATTATTATAAAAGAAACTGAATTTGCCACATTAAACAATAAAACTATATCCAAAAAGAGGTTTATAGGTAGGAGACTTTGAAAGAGTTTTTTTATAGACATAATACTTTATTTTATTCTAGGCTTCATCTTAAATTCAAAATGTAAGAAAATTAATAATTTTTATTTGTTTTATTATATGTACTTGTGTGTACTACACATTTTAATATATATCCTTTATTCTTGTTATACCTACTTATTCATTGCTTCTCATAGAATAGATATTAAATTCCATCTAAAAACCCAATTCATCATGATTCCAAAGATGTTTGTGCACAAGGCCCATTTAATTCAAAAGCCTGATACGCTTCTGTCCGGATAATGTATGCAAACCACTGGTAATCTTCCCGCTGCTGGGTGTGGTGAAACCGAACCCACCGGCTCTCTTATCCGAGATGTTATCTGGACCACTGTGTAGTCTGCAGCTCCTGTCACTGCTACTGCGCATGGCTACTGTTCACCTTATTGTGCGCACGGCTGTCAAATGTGCCAAACGGTCAACTGTCAAATGTCAAATGTAACTGGGCGGTGGCGGCCAAGATACAACAGACCGCTTGTCACGGGAGATGATAATTACGATGAGATCAGGTATGTAGGAGATCAAAGAGAAGATGATTCAGGTCTTCGTCAAATTGATGCTTGACAGGTATTTTGGTGACACGATAAGTTATAAGTTATAAGTAAAACTATAGGCCGTTCTTATAAACCAAATCACATCTGGATAAACGCTCAATACTTCTTGTCATTTTATCCAAAATTCTGCAATAATTTTCTTTTTGTATATGTTGAACTATGTATCCACTGAAATGATTTTCTTATAAGATAATTGGATCGTCTTAAACCATATTAAACTAAATCACTTTGCAATTTTTGAGTTAAAGCTTGAAATGAGAGCTCCAAATCATAATCTTTCTCCGTCAGAAAGAAGAACCAATCAGAGAAAAACTATCTATGATTGGCCAAGACAGTATTTCTCTGATTGGTTCTCTCTGGCTAGAGTTATGATTTGGAGCCTACATTTCAAGCTCTAACTCGAAAACTGAAAAAAATGAGTTAGTTCACTTTGGTTTAAGACAATTGTAGGTGTCTAAATTTTAAACCCAATAGATTCTGCGTATAAGAAAATTTCATTGTCCAAGTCTAATTGAGAAACATCATTCATGTAGATTTAGAAAAGCATTGGTCCTAGTATTGATCCCTACGGAACTCCATGGTTTATTGGAGGTGATTTCTATTATGATTTTTTATTCCAACGAATTGCTTTTTGTTGCTAAGAAATGATTTTAATAAATCAATGCTAGAATAGCTACACCAATTTTCTTGTGTTTCTGTATCACGTACAAAAGCTTTTCATTAAAATTATAGGTAAACGTTCCCTGGATTTAGGTCTTGGATTTGGGATTAGATCTTAGGTCTTGGATTTAGGATTTCCATTTAGGTCTCTTTGTGCATTTTCTAGTATGATATCTAAATTTTAACCCCAATAGAAAACTCAGAATTATCTGCATTTTGTAAGAAAATTTTCCGTCCAATTGAGAAACGTCATTAACATAGATTTGGAACAGTGGTGGTCCTAGTATTGATCCCGGCGGAACTCCATAATTTGTAGGAAAGTGATTGCTTTTTTTTACTGTTTTCAACGAATTGCTTTCTGTTGCTAAGATATGTTTTGAACATATTAAGAGCAGGACCAATTACACCAATTTACTCTAGTTTCTTTGCCAAGTAAGCTATGACTTACCTTATCGGACGCTTTAGGTGATTTGAGCTTGGAGTGTACGGTTTCAGTTAAACGCCCATACTTGGTCCGTTTCTGTTTTTGATAAAATTGTGAAGCAAAAAGTAATGATGGGACCGTTCAAGAATCAAAAATTTAAATTGGCACTGATCATCAATTTGATGTTAACTCAGAAGTGCGCCGCTCAAGTTCGTGAGCTCTAAATTGACAACATCTTTCGAATTTCGATGAATACGACATAGCTACTTATTTTACCTTTAAATAATACAATAAGCTAAAGCTCAAAGATGTTCATTTTTTTAGGGATCGTGCATTTTGAGAAGCTTTCATTTGAAGGCGTTGGTGATAATAATATGCCCTTTGTCAGGCGATGTATCAATGTATGCCGAGTTCTTAATCCTGTCTTTGCTTCTGGAATTAAAGTATTTCCGTAAGATGCCTGATTTCAAACTTATTATTATTTGAATTAATATTAAATTACAAGCAAATTTATTATTACAAATCAGGATAGGTCAAAAAACGAAGAGTAAAATCATATATATGTTTTTAAATTTGTATCTAACCTTCAAATATTTTGTCATCCAATATACTAATTTTGGTTGTGCTTTTGTTGGGGACTTAAGAAAAATACCCACAAAGCAGAAAGAATGTGGATAGTCAAGAATTGCCGGCTCACCCTGTTTTCTTCCTTCGCTTGTCTAATTCCGCTCGTTCAACATATTCACGACTGAACTCGCGATCTCATGATGGTTCTGATCTGTTTCAACATGGTCGAATAAAGGCTCTGTATTCAACACTCATAATAAGCGTTGACAGGACGATTTTAATTTTCAACTGAATACGATGACACATAATTGTATTTAGTCGGCAAAAGACAGGTAGGAAAAAAAAGTGTTTTGTGGGTAGGAATTATAATTTTTGAAAAAGATACAAGGATGAATAGTAGGTATCAACAGCTGTGACTATATAAAATATCTATGAGAAGGTCTTGGCATACCGATCCAAGTTCATACCAAACATTCTGTCCAAACGGTTTTACAAAAATTGCGGTGGTTTCCATGGTTATTATTCAGATATCTGATTATTATTTAGTAATATATGTTCTTTCCATCTTGGCTGCCATTTTTGAATAACCGTTTGGATAGAATGTTTTATTGATATGCCAAGTCCTCTCTTAGGGTGTTTTCAATGGACTATAATTTATATTGTCATTGGTTGTTGGTGATATTGTCTTGTTGTTGATGATGGTTGTCTGTTATTCCTGGGTGAAATTATTCACGTTTAATGAACTCAAATATGCTTTGAATTTTAGTGACATTTCAAAATTGGAACTGATCTTGTGTACAGGATCAGATAAGCGATAAAGTAGATACTTACCTATAATATAATATTTTAACAAAAAAATATTTTGATCGTCTTTTTCAATATTGGAATTTTATTTTATTTTTCTTTTTAATGCCAATTGGGGTATGTTGTGAGGGTAAATGTAATGGGGAGGGGAGGGGGATGCGTAAGAGGATGGTGAGGATTATATACTGGCTATTCAGGTATGGTCGCCAAACATGGCTAGAGCCATTTCAAGCTACATTTCAATTTTGAATGGTGGTCTTACAGTAGGGCGATACTGAGAGTATCTTCCACTTTGGAAGGTGCCGCAAATACACAATATATTATTTTAATTAATTTATTGTGTAATACCACAAATTAATCAAATAAAACTTATTTACGAACGCCGAGTTCGAACCCGCGACCTTCGGATTGTGTGACGAGAATCTTATTCTCGGCCACGGAGGCCGTCAATACGCAATGAAAGAACCATAATCTATCTTAGTTCTTTTAATTCACTCTTTAATGTCAGTCGCACGGTCTTCACAAATAATAACTTCCAATTTTGATTAATAAATGGAAATAGTACGACAATAATTAACGAACATCTTAAAAACTTGAAGCACCAACTCTTCTACTTTAATATTATGTCCGTATTTAATCAGGAAACGGAAAGTTCCCTAGATCCGTCATTTCCTGAACGTATTTAGATCTCACAGATTCCACAGGTGGGCGCAACCGACAGTCGACACATTCAACCAAATTCAAAAAACAACTAAGGAAATAGTATAACTGACAAAGTGACAGTTTGACTTCTGTATAATCTGAACTAACACCTCGCCTCGCTAACACCTGTGAAGTTTACAATAGGAATATGACAAGGGCCTAGGTATCAAGTTATACTCAGACATCATACAAACTAATGTAAGTTTTACAAGATGATTTTTTCATACAGATCCCCGTATGTATATTTATCCTGGGTTTTACAGATGTTCGCACTTAGGTGAGAACAATCCAGTTATAAAAACTCAGTTATTATACAATTACAAAAATCTACAATTGCTTTCAATCAAATACAGATACCTACTTACAATAAGAAAAACAAAAACATCACAAATAAAATACAGAATTATATACAAGCTCACTCAAGTAACAAGTACAATGAGTGGCAAGAGACATAAGAAATACGCGAGGCATGCATAGAGACAATTGACACAATATAATTAGTTAGTATTTAATTAAATGAAGACATTATGAGCGAAACTCAATCGAAAATCTGGAAACAGAAAAATCAGAAAAAGATATTGGCACCTCTGGGACTCGAACCCAGGACCTCCCTACTTCCCGACCCGGAAAGTAGGGAGGTCCTGGGTTCGAGTCCCAGAGGTGCCAATATCTTTTTCTGATTTTTCTGTTTCCAGATTTTCGATTGAGTTTCGCTCATAATGTCTTCATTTAATTAAATATTACAGTTTGAGGTTTTACTCATAAAGTTAAAATAATAAATAATAATAGTTAGTATTTTACAGCGCCAGAACTTTTTTTTTGAAACCGTACAAATTATCGACGAAAATATCTATCTACTTCAGCACACTCTATCTTGTTGTATAGTCGACACATCTGGGTCAGAGGGCTTAGGTAGGCGATGTTATTTTTAAAAATATTCATGTGAAAAATGTTATGGCGTCTTAAACAGTGTGAATTGTGGACATTTATTTCAATACTGCTTAGACATAATAACACATAGTTTCTAGATGGCCGTGAATTATTTTATGTAGGTAAACAATCTTGAAGTAATCACGACATACTAAACTAAAAACTAAACAACTATATACAACATGGAAACTATATCGGAACCCACCTGAAAATTCGTTGCCATGCCAACTCAGAATCAACTCAACTCAACACCTCTTTGAAAAGTAATTAAAAGCTATGAAAAAAAAATTAGCCTCCTAACCTAACGTAACCTATTTAACCAATTTATTATATGTTTATTTTCATCAATTTTAATGACTTTTTCAAAGGAGGTGTTGAGTTGAATTCGTTCTGAGTTGTTCGGTCACCGAAAATTCTTTACTCGACACCATCAGTATTTTCACACAGATAGTTGACAATAGAGAAAAATGTATTTTTGGGACGGTAATAAACGCCAAACACCTCGAACATAAGCATGGATCACACGAAAGCATCTTTTTCTGTCATTTGGGGTTTGCCGTTGCCGTCAACAAATCCTCAAAAATACACAATCAGTATTAAACATATTAACTCCGCACAGGAGGCCCTGAGGAAAATAATTTCCTCTGGGTTAATGGCATCTTAGGGAATACTGTGTGGAAGGTCCTTTTAAGGAAGGGAAGGATGGGAAGTTCTGAGCAGGATAAAGGTATGAGTGGTGGGTAGGAATCTGGGGGTCAGTATGTCCAAGAGTGACGAACCTATGAATTCTTCCTTCAAACTGCGGTGCAAGGCAATGGGTCGAGAGAGTTCGGCTGGAAAGGTCAAAAGGCCTCCCTCACCCAGTCTCTCTCGATCCGGCCCGCCACGCAGCAGGTGCAGCAAAACCTAAACAAATCTCACCCCATGAACCCGGGCACCTCTGCTAAGTCACCAAACATAGCGAACGACTTGAGGAGACCTATGGCAGAGGTGTTGGTTATCCAATAAGTGGTTTCCGGGGCGGTGGTACCCATACCCGTCTCCAAATTGAAATTTGGGGATGCTGAGTGGAAAGTATTTTGAAGCAAGGAATAAGATGAAGTTCTGAGAAGGAATAAGGTACAAGGGGTTAGTAGGGATCTGGGGGTCAATGTCTCCAGGAGTAACGAACGTATGAGTCTATTCCTCCCACTGCGGTGCAAGACGATATACCGAGAGAGTCCTGATAGAAATTTTTAAGGTTCTCCATCAACCAGACTCCCCCGAATCGATCCGCTACGCGACAGGTGGGCAGGTAGGTAAGCTTCCGCCGCCAAAACCCAGGCAAACCTCACCCCATGAACCCTGGTAGTCCGGGCACCCCTGCTGAGTCACCTAACGTAACAAGCCTATAGGTGCCAGAGCGAAAAAATACTCTCAGCCCAGCCATATTTAGCAGAGACACGCCGTCCGTAGCGTCCGTCTGTAAAGCAGTGCATGTCCTATCAAAAGAATAAAAGACAAATATTTATTAAACCAATGTTAAACTTTGGAGTCTTTTATTTTTAATTTCACCCACATATGTTTTCAATTGGCGTTCCTCAGGGATCTCAATTGGACCCTCCTCAGCACAAAAAACACGTTAAAGCGATCCTAAAGCTATTTTTTGTAACCTGTACAGAACGATTAATCAAACAAAACCATTTGGCAACAATGAAGGTCAAGTTAGAAGAATTGGGGAGGATTTGGGGTGAATAAAATTATAATTATTTCCCTCACCCCTACCAGGACGCCAGGAGACTAGCAGGTTCAATGGGTGTTATTTTTGATGGATGTTATATTTTATTGCTCCGATATACTTTTACCTTAGTAGTTACGCGTAATTTTTGTTATGTAGTTTTAGATAACATTATTTGGCAAGAGGATGGAGCAGGTCTTTACTTTAGATTAGGTTTTCCGCTGGACTTTCGCTTGGCGATTGAATCTTTTTTCTTACTTAACAATTAGCGTTTTGTCTTTTACAGTTAAATAAGATATAAGCTTCATGACTCAGGATAGAAATGAGGTTTGTGCGCGCTTGAAAAGATACTTAGCGTCAACAAGTGCGCACTGGCATGAAATTTGGGTAGCTTTGTGGATTTGGATTGTCGAGTTCAATGCAAATAATATTTCAAGATCTTAACTCCCTTCCATCACCATTTTTGCTTTTATAATCGGTCAACACGAAAAAGCCTGGAGAAACCGACTATTATCATAGGTACCTATCCACTATGGAGAGAAAAAACATTGCTGTTCGTATATTTTAGACTTGGTTAAAAGTAGATCAAAGTGCTTTTAAGTTGACATTTGCTACAAACATAACTAAATTGGCGAAAAATAATGGCTTCCCAGCGTGACACCATCCCGGCAGATGTCGCCCCGCGGCAAGGGTTAGTTTAGGTCAGGTTAGGTTGGCTTGGCTTGGTCGTGCCAGCGGGGGCGAAGGGGTGAGCGCAGCGCACCGCGCCTAAACGTCGCTAATTGTAGCGGCACTTCCAACAAGGGACAATGGGCGACCTGTCGCGATGGTGACAGATGTAAACTGTGAATGAAGTCGAACCGCTACAGTGTGGTGGTTTTTTTGTTGTCCTTTGTGATGTCTCACCCCTTTTTGATAAAATGGACAATTTTGATAACATTGTTGTTAAATAAAGTTTCTAAGCCATTTATTTGTACACCCAAATGCTTGGGGAAGGGTATCCTTAACTTCTAATTTTGTAAAAGTTAAGAAAAATTAGCCATTTTCTGTCCACTGTTGAGTATAGGTCTTCCAAAGCTGTTTCCGCTTTTCTCTACACTTTTTTTTTAATTTCTACAAAAGATACATGTTTGTATACACTATTTTTACAATCCTCCTCACTATTGTTTCCTGTTCCGGGTTAGACTTTACGTTGTTGGGTTGGTGGTAGGTACATCATAATTTCTTGTAATGTTTGTATATCTCATATTTATTTTTGTTGATCACCTCAACCTCGTGTTTTTAGATCTCAATTCCATTTTATTAATTTCCTCATCTTCGTGTTTGTAAACCTGATTTCCTTTTAGTTGATTTCCTCATATTTATTTAATATGAATTATCGCTGATTTACGGCTTTTACAAAGGAATTACAACAATTTGAAATGGATACAGAATATGCATAGTTAGAAAAAAATATTCGTATGCCAAAAAATTCATAAGTAAATATTGAAGTGACAGCATAAAGTAGAAAAAGAAAACTTCATATACATAAGATATTTTGAACTAAAAAACAACTAAGTACGTAAAAAATTAATTTAGGAATCCAAATCCAAAACAACAATAAATTAAAAAAAATAGTAAACATTGATGAAGAACATAAACATTCAAAGTATATTTGATTGTAATCCAACTGAGAAGCGCTGAAAAACAGCTTAATTAAATAATGTTCTTATGTTGATAATCTTTCAATATTTATCACATCATCAACAACATATTTATTACCAAACATATGCAGGCGATTTATTATGGAATATAATTGTGCATTAGATCCTGTATTATTACAATGATAATTTAATTTGTGACGAACTGATCTACTCGGTCTGATCTCTGATCTATTCTTCTTTGTTGACTGTAGTTTGTTGTTTATATGTTGCTCACACCGGTTCTACGCTTTACGCTAACTTCTCTCATTGATTGAAAGAGTTTTCCATATTGGTTCAACTTGGACTTCACTGAATGGCAAGATTTATCAATCCAATAAAATTTACTTGAGCACGCCGGGATTTGAACCCGCTACCTTCGGATTATTAGTCGACAGGCTCACCCCTTGACCACGGAGGCCGTGTACTGTACGGTAAATTGACCGTTGTAAAATAATAATAAAATAATAGTTTTAAATAGAGAAGATCTATACGAAAAAAGGACCAATGTGCAAAAAATTCTCTGCCATTGCAGACATAAGACCCCATGGTTGAGTTTTTAACAATATTATCCTTGCAATATCCTCAAGCCCTCTTGATATCCTTCGCCCATTACCCACCCCTCCTCTTCTCCTTCTCCCGCTGGGTGTATGTAGGTACTGCACCGGGGGGAGCCTACCTACAGACTACAGAGCGTACAGACTATACATACTGGAGTACAGAGTCCCCCTCGTGTCCCCTGTGAGAGGACATACTCGTTACAAGTAGATTACTAAACCATTTCTGCAAACAAATTGCCAAATGCAATGTTTATAGGGGATGCTCAAAATATGAAGGTACTCGGTCCATGGGCGTAACGGAAAATATTTTTAATGGTATTCTGATTTTATCTTTTTTCCCAAAACCAGAATCTAGCAATATATATAGCGGTTCATGCAAAATTATTCACAACAAGCTTAAAATCATTCATTGTCAAAGTAATATTCAATAATAGAAGTTTCATCTTGAGTTATTTAATAACAATTTTGCCTATTTCTATCCAAAGTGCAGATGGTATAATGCCAAAGAATGTGATAGACGTCTTTATAAACGTAATAGACGTATATATGTAATAGACGTCTTTATAAACGTAATAGACGTATATATGTAATAGACGTCTTTATAAACGATCTCGTACGCATTAAAAATGTGTGCTAATTTTATTAGCTACTAACACTCTCACCAATATCATTTACTCATCTGCCCTGATGATGGACACTGTAACGCTGTCCGAAATGTTGGCTAAAGAAGGAGGTAGCGAAACACGGCATAACACCCCAAAAACAATAACAAAAATACTTTTTGGCCGTGAAAACCTAAAAACATACCTGAGCTACTAGCGAGTCCACGGCATGCATTGCAGTATCACCTAAGATGAAGCCATATGAAATAACGCAAAATTCTACAAAATCATGTATTTTTATTAAGAAAATTTGATTGCTTTGAAGTATTATAGATGCTTCAATTAAATACTGCATGTAGAACATATCTTTGACCTTTGAAAATATTGGTAATTTTTTTTATTTATATTTTAATAAGCCTAGAAAAAAATAAAGCATTAGACCTATAAAAAATACTTTCAAGTGCAAACTCTCCTACTTATAAACCCCTTTTCGGATATGGTTTTGTAGTCTAATGTGGGAAACTCAGTTTTTTTTAATAATCGCAATAAAAAAATATTTTTGCCTGAACTTTAGAAAATAAAATAAAATATGCATTTTCGCGTTGTTATTTTTGACGCCAAACAAGACGGCCGGTACTCGACGAATTTGGATTTATAAATTGAGCCTTATGCCATCGACGTAAGAACTATCATTTGTCACACCCATTTTGTTTCAGATCCACCCCACCTGGATGGGGAATAGACGTCCCTAGACTCCGCGTCGCTTGGTTCCGTGAAATCAAATTTAATTTTCCTTGTTATTACAACAGACAATGCGTAAAAAAGGAGTTAATATTTTTTACGGGCCTTTACGAAATCAACCTGTAAAAAACAACTCTCAAATACCCTTGCCAACCTTTCCAAAAACTTTTTCTCAAGTCTTGTCAAGTATTTTTAAATCCCGTTTTCCTGGACTATTGGATCACCTTAAATACTGATTCCTGACATTAATTGCAGTAAACATTGTTAATGAAATTTGGTTTTCGGTTGACTTGATATCTTTTTATCCATTTTTTTTTCGTCAAAATAAAATTCAAAAAAATCTTCTACATGTCGCCATTGATCACTCAGCCAACCCCTCACCCCGCCCCTAACTCTAAAATAACTGAAGATAAAGATTTTTCATATTTTTGTTTTTAAAAAAATCTAAAAGGTCACCATATTTTACATCTAATAACGTTAGGAATTACTTGTTAAAGTAATTTAAGTACATCATACAATTAACTATAGTATTTTATAAATTATGTCAAATATATTTTTTAACTGATGCAAACTATTAAATAAAATAACGAACGCTAGGGTTGCCGGCAATGCAATGATAAAACCCATTTAACCTTACGCCGCACCGCCCCTGCTAAATAAACAAAGTCGCTGAAAAATGAATGAAAAGGGGTTGTGAACTCGGCTCGGCGTTTGTTTGTTGCAGTCCTCAGCGCTGTATACATGTTGTATCTCCGGGAGATGTAGGGAACAGGGAGCCATCTGTGTTGCGAGCGGAAAGCGACATCCCGTCGCGAGGCAGTGACAGGACATGTCCTCGGGCGGGACATCTCCGAGTGGGCGGGGGGCGGGTAACCAGCGAGGGTTCGAGGACTCGAAGCGCATATGGACGAGTTAAATTTTGAAGGATGACCAATGACTAGTAGGTAAGCATAATTGTTTAAAACTATATTTGAGCAGTGAATGAAAGACCCGCTTTTATAAGATTTTATTTTTTTATAAGTGACTAACTTTTTAAAAAATTTTGTGTATGAACACCGCACAAGAGTCCCAACTGTTCCGTCTGGAGCCAGTAGGACTATGGCATCCCCAATTGGGGTATTTTGTGAGGCTGAAGGTAGTAGTGAGAGGAAGGAGATGGGGAAAAGGAAAGTGGGGAAGTACGAATACCTGGCTATTCAGATCTGGTCACCAAACATGGCTAAAGCCATTTCAAACAACTTTTCGATTCTGAATGGTGGTCTTACACCAGGGCGATACTGAGAGTATCTTTCACTCTGGAACGTGCCGCAAACATAGTTTATATTATTTTTTTAATAAATTTAATTGTGAAATAACACAAATTAATCCACGCCGGGATTCGATCCCCTCGACCTTCGGATTACGAGTCAAAAGCCTTACCGCTAGACCACGCCGGCCGTCATTACTACACTAAACTTCACCCATTTTCAAAAGTCTCTGCCATTCGCAGTGCGTATATGTCACTGCCACCGCATGACATATATGTACTGCGAATGCATTGTCATCAATGCATGACAACGAGTCTATTAACCGAGTTTCAGCTCGGTCGGGTAACGGGAAATGGGTTAATTTCCACTTCCAAAATTCCAGTGTACATTCATTCAATCAAGAGAACAGAGTGAAATTCAAATAGATATATTTTATACTTAGGTATAATCAAATCAACAACCAACCTTGTATGGTTCTTCTGATTCTTATACGCGTTAATACATTTCTGTTGAAAAATTTTTTTTTTTTGTTTACGCTTATTTTTTTTTATAAATTAATTAACAATTTTATTTTAATTCTATTCAATGGAAACGGTAGGAAGAGCTTTAATTTATTTTAAGCATATTATTTATATTTATAATGTAAACCGATTCGTAGTAAAGAATGATCTAAAATAGTGATTCAGCATCGAGCTTCACTTTGACAGTGCTTGTAGGTAGGTTTCTACATAAAAATGAATGTTTACTAGCAGTAAGTGTAGACTGTAGAATAAGTCCTTATTAATTGTTATTAGTTGTCCCTACTCAGTGTGCTCAGGATAATGCGCCCCTAGATAAATGTTTGCCGTGAGAACCACTACAGAGAATTATTGCGACAGTTTGGTCAACAAATAATGCGCTTCTCCCGTACAATTTGCACACTGTCAATACATCAGAAACAGGGCTGAGCTAAATCTGAATAAGGAAACAGCTTCAACACGCGCATAACACGAATATTTTTTAGATTAAAAAAAAACCTTTTGATTCATAGTAATTACTATAAAATACAACTATTCGCATACGGGGAGTGTAAAAGACTGCGTTTAAAATTTTAATTTCGCACAATAAAAATTTGCTTTCATCGTATAGGATGACTTCTGACTACCATTTACAAGCATTTATGTTGTATTCCATGACATTTTACATTAATTTTTTGAATTCAATACTTTCCATCGCCCAGAATGCAAATAGTTGTCTTTTATAGTAATAAAAGAGAAACAAAAGGTTTTTTCTAAAAAAATATTCGTACAGCTGACCGAGTGTAGCAAAGTCCTTTAAGACTCGACTGTTATGTATTTCGCTTGTCTGTAAATTTATTTATACGTTTTGTTTCCAGTTCAAGATGGGTGCCGTTATCGGGAAGATCACTCAATTAGCTTTTTGGAAAATATAATAACATATTAAATTTGTAAAAATGGAATGCTTAAGTAATTTGATGTTTGAAGTTTTTAATAAATAGGAAACATTTATTCAATCTGGGAGGCGGGTGTGGGTACAGCCCCTGCAACCATTTATTGAAAAACCAACACCCCTGCCGTAGATCACCCCAAGTGGTTCGCTACGTTTGGTGACTTAGTAGAGAAGCCTGGGTTCGTAGGAGAAGGTTTGTCTAGGTGTTGGCGGCGATTGCGTTTGCCGGATTGGGAGAGGGATACCTTTGACCTCTCCAACATGAATGCAGTGGGAGAGATAGATTCCTACGACAATCACACCTGAACCCCAGATTCTTACCCACCCCTCATAACTTTTACATTGCAGAACCTCCTCTTCTTCCCTTCTGCAATGTAACAATACATAATATTAGCCCACGATCAGTTCTATCATTGTTTCCTATTGTTTATGCTATACTCGGTTCACGTAGTGTCGGTTACGATGTTTGTCGAAGATAACCGAACACAGGCAGGCAAGTCATTCTTTTGCTCCTTAGACAAAATCTAGCTTCCCAGTTACAAGGACGTGTGTTCTTTTAAACCATATGTGTACATCCTGGAATATCGCCGCACGTATGCGGCGGCACTTGGACGATTCAAATAGAGTATCGCCGCATACGTGCGGCCGTACGACTTTATTGAAAAAAAATTATTGCTAAAATGTTGAAAACCACTAAATTTGTCCAACTATAATTTACAATGCTATAAGAAAAGGTTATACTAATAATAAAAGCTCAGAAATTTACTTGCATAGTAAATAAAGGTAAGAAAATAATTAATTAAATCGATGGCAAAATTAAGCAAAACTTGAAAAATAACTCATTCCCACGATGTAAATAGCAAAAAAATGACTCACTAATCAAAGGGTTAAGAAATAGCAATAAACCCACACATCATCCTCAAAAATTACAGAGGCCCTGAGGGGAATTATTTTCCTCAGGACCTCCTGTGTGGAGTTATGTAAAAAAAAACTTGGTCTCGGGCGAATGGCTTTCTAAGGGTTAATAACTATTGATATTTTCTCTTCCATACTATTCCCATTTCACTTCAATTTGTCAACCCTGTTTACATATTTATTGTTATTTGAGTATAGCTTCATGCCTCCGTAATATTTATGGCAAATAATTACAAGTGTCTCCTTACTACACGAGGGTGCTTGTGTCACAGCGTGAACAGGGAACCCGGCAATCACGGTCTGGTCTTTTTTCCCTAACGCACACGGCACTCGGGCAATAGGAACATCGCTTTATTTAGTTCAATGAATTTTCAAGAGGTCTTAAATTTTCAAGCACACTTTCAAATTTATATGAGATGCGCTGGTGCACACCAACCTATTCAATGATTTTGTTATGCCTAAATTTTTTTAAACAAGCATTAATAGTAGTTCTGTGGACTGTACTGCCTTGGTAAGTAAAAACATAGCATCTTGCAAATAATTCTCCTCGAGGCCTATTTCATCTTAGGGGATGCTGTTTTTTTATTTTATTTTTTATAGAGTCCCAACTGCTCCCGTCTGGAGCCAGTGAGACTATGGCATCCCTAATTGGGGTATGTTGTGAAACTGAAGATGGTGGGGAGGGGAAGGAAATGGGGAAGAGGAAGATGAGAAAGTATCTGGTTATTCAGATCTGGTCACCAAACATGACTAAAGCCGTTTCAAGCGACGTTTCAATTCTGAATGGTGGTCTTACACCAGGGCGAAACTGAGAGTATCTGGAACGAGCGCAAATATACTATAAAATATTTTTAATGATTTATTGTTGAGTAACACAAATTAATCAAATACAATTTATTTGCCACGCCGGGATTCGATCCCGCGACCTTCGGATTGCGATTCAAGAGCCTTACCCTCGACCACCCCGGCCGTCAATGGACGCCAGTGGACGATCTTTTGAGGAAAGCAAGGAGAGGAAGTTCTGAGAAGAAAAATAGGTTTGAGAGGTGGGTAGGAATCTGAGGTCAGTGTCTCCAGGAGTGTCGGACGCATGAATCCATCCCTCACACTGCAGTTGCAAGGTGGTGTTCCGAGAGAGTCATGCTGAAGAGGTCAAAAAGTCTCCCTCAACCAATCTCTTCCGATCCGACCTGCCATCCCTGCTAAATCGCCAGACGTAGCAAACCACTTCAGGTGACCTATGGCAGAGATAAAACCTAACCTGTAAATGTTTCCCGGGGCGGCGGTACCCATACCCGCCTCTCAAATTGTGTCTTAAGGAAGATATGTGTTTTTGTATACCACGGCAGAGTGGGCCTCGTGTCCAAAAAAGGTGTTTCTAATTTTTTTTATTTAATAAATTAATCAAATCCAAAAAAACCTCTTAAAGCCTAACATTCCTAAGTAGGTACTTAAATATCTACCTACTTGATTATAAACCATGAATTTTGTAGTAACGACCTCCGTGGTCGAAGGGTAAGGTTCTCGACTAAAAATCCGAAGGTCGCGGGTTCAGATCCCGGCATGCACAAGTAAATTTGATTGATTTGCGTTATTTCACATTTTTTTCCTTTAAAATAATATAAAGCCTATTTGCGGCACGTTCCAGAGTGGAAGATACTCTCAGAATCGCCCAGGTAAGACCACCATTCAGAATTGAAACGTTTCTTGAAATCGCTTTAGCGGTGTTTGGTGACCAGGTCTGAATAACCACCTCCTTCTTCCCCATCTTGTTACCTTCCTCACTACCTTCAGCCTCATAAAATACCCCAATCGGGGAGGCCATAGACCCACTGGCTCCAGACGGAACCTGGAACTGTCGTTCGGTACTCGCATAGAAAAAAAACTAACTATTCAATTTTTCCAAAGAAACTTCACTATCTTAATGACAGTAAAACTTTTTCTGAACTTTCTTCAGGCAGGTAGATACCACAATATTAATTATTCCGATTTGACAGCTCTTAAAAGAATCAACGCTCATGCGAACTCTGGCGGGATAAAAATACAGTATCCAACACGGCATCCATCTTCAACCGAAAACGGAACACACAAACGAATATACAGGCAGATGAAACTCCAAACGGATGAGTTAAAATAGGACTTCATTTTTCAAATGAATGTTAGATTCAAAGCTGGACTTTTCTTTGCCAATTCTAATGTCACATTTGTAATTAATGGATTTTTGTCAACTTTCATCATTTTATTTAAAACCTCATAAATTCAACAAACATCAATCAATTACAATTTCGTTCGTTTAGCACTTCTTTCTTCCGAGTTCAGAGCTGCCCCGGAAGCGGAAGTGTTCTCCCCGCGATGTCAGAAGCCTCCCCCCCCCTGGCGGCCGCCACTAAAGCGTCAATCAAAGCCTTAATCGCTGCTGAATGAAATCACGAACATCACTCTATATCGCATTGGAGTCCTACCTCCACCCCCACTTTCCAACCCCTTACCAACTCTCTCTAGGAGGGGTGGACACGTTTGTTAAAACAGCTAGTATTTGCCTGTGGGATCGCGTGGTGACGCTAAACAGAAGTCTGGTTGTAACAGAGAATTAATAATTAAACATATCTATTGATTTCGGTTGTCGGGGTTTGAGTGCATGCGTTATATGAAATTGTGTTTCTGTGTAGTACGTAAATATTGGTAGGCGAATATGGGTACCGACGCCCCGGGAACCATTTATTGGATAACCAACACCTCTGCCATAGGTCACCACAAGTGGTTTACTACGTTTGGTTACTTATAGGGGTGCCCGGGTTCATAGGGCGAGGTTTTAGGGGCGGACGCGTTCTGTATGAATTATATAATATCCCGCGATTTTTAACGGGACCAAGTTTATTATTAATTCAAACTAAAAAAAAATTGTAAAATAATCATTTTCTGGGGAAAGTTACGAATTTTACAACGTTTTACTACAATAATACACATATTTTGTGTTAAGAACCAAGTGGGTAATTCACATGAAATTGGTTGCTTTTGTCACATGCCCAAACTATTCCTCACGAAAAACCTTATTTGTTAAAATGTAGAGAAGTGTCACCTCTTTCCGAAAAATATAAATACGATAATTTAAATATCTTTCATGGGTAAAAGTTCACGGTTTCAAAATTTTCTTTTTTTCTGAAATGAGCATACTGGGAGTACCACAAGGATCTGTATTGAGACCGATATTATTGAAGTTTTTTAGAATTAAGTTAATAATAATTTTAAAAAATGTTAAAATGCATCAACCTGAAAACGATGCAAGGATTAAAACATGTTTTTATGTTGCAGAAAACGATTATAGAAAACCAATCGATTCAATAAACGGGATTAGGGTCGATACTGTATCAAATATGCGCCAAAGAATTCAATGAATCATCAAAGTTTTTTTAACTGTACGTGGCCTTGTATGCCTTATGCATTTTGACATTAGATCCGAGATAAATGCACGTCCAAATTCCTTAATATCGTTTTCACAGTTTGAAAGTGGCTTCAAACGCCAAAACAGCTATTACGAAATGACATAACGTTACAACTAGCAGAACTCAAAATAAATGTTTATTAATATTGAGTCCTGCAAACTTAACGTAAGAACCATATGCGTCTGAAAGTGTGTTCACGTTTCACGCACGTGCGTAGAACACTAGCTAAAAAGGTCATCAAAGCGAACAATACAAAAATACTAATATAGAGGATGCTGGTCTCCAGGCCGTCCTAAACACATCGTTCTTGATTATGAGAATTTTTGGTTCTAATTACAAAAGTATTTTTGACGTGATAACGTCTTATAAATCGATGAATGCCGGCTGCACTCACGAAAAAGTTGTCACGTTCATTGTCCCGTTCCCCCTAAGCCGAGCGTACAAGCGAGAGCGCGGAACAAGCGTTCGGCTTGTGACGCATCTATCTCTCTTCCACTCCATCGTTATTATATGACGTTGTCACGTAAAATTATCGTCCGTAAACCGACTTTACAGACAACCAATTTTTGACGTGATAACGTCTTATAAATCGATGAACGCCGGCCGCATTGACGAAAAAGCATGACTTATTGTCACGCTGTCACGTTGTCACATTGTCACGTTGTCGCGTTCAGCCTGAGCCGGGCGTACAAGCGAGGGCGCGGAACGAGCGTTCGGCCTAAGCGTTCAGCGAGAGCGCGGAAAGAGCGATAGAGAGGCACGATCGGCCTAAGCGTTCGGCTTAAGCGTTCGGCTCGTGACGTTATCGCGTAAAATTATCGTCCGTAAACCGACTTTACAGACAACCAAATTTTTTGTGTAGAAAGGTGTATTTATCATCAAGAGCCAATAACAAAAACATGTACAGCTTGGGTTTCTATTTGAAAATATTATAATTTTTCTTTCTTCCATAATTCCCTCGGTAATTCGAGTAGGTGCTGACACAATAAAATGATAAGCGGCTCCTCCTGCCAGATGCACCCCTGATCCGTTTAAAAAGCCCTGCGATTAAAAAACAGCCTAAGCCAGAATGCACCCCTGCTAAGCCGGCCGGGCTAAAGCTAAGCCCCCGCACAACACACAACAATGCAACTGATATGCGTGCCTTGTTTTGACACTAGCTGTGAGGGTAACTTAAGGTTTGTCAGAGGTACTTGTATATAACAATTTGTTGCACGTATGTGGGTCTTTCTCCTTTATTTAAGCAAAATTACCTGTAGAAGACAAAACTATACAACGCTCTACCAACTCAAACAAAAAAAATAACGGAAATAAATAAATTTAAAACAAAAGTAAAAGTACGGTTTAGAGAACAAAGTGAAAATGAACTATCAAACATACTGAAGACCATGTAAAGACAACTGGATACTAAATACAAATGTGGAAAAACTACAGGCCGCCTCAGAACAGGGAACCCTAGTGAGGAGGACTGTGAAAAAAAAAAAAACTTTATAATACCTTAATATAATACAATTTATAAATACATTATGTACAAATTTTGCTATAGATACTAATAAAATAAAAAAATTTTAAATAAGTGATTACACTTTGAAAAACATACTTACTAGTTGCAATACCCGGCTTCGCTAGAGATTTAAGAAAGACGGTGAAGTGGATTGATCTCCACTTCCAAGATTCATTCGTTCTCGAAAACAAAATCAAAATTCAAAAAGATGTATTTAAAAACACGGAACAAACGTCACCATAGACATATATGAATATTAGTAGACCTGCCCTAAGTGATAAAAGCGTATTATTTCCCCCTCCCCATACCGGTTCCATTTGGTGCCGGCTGGGCTCGCGTGTAGCCTCGCGCGAATCTAGAAAATGTGACGTCATCATTCTTGTGCGAACCAGCGTTGAGCTCTCATCGGTACATTTTACGAAATAACACGGCAAAAATGGTGACGCTACGAAAACGTAAAAATAGAAGTGAAAAGGGGAATAAACCCAATTGTCGTATTACATTCCATATGTAAGCATTATTTTATTTTATTATTTTAGCTTATTCAGATCATATAAGATTACAGTTTTAGTAACATATACATATGTAGGTGTTCCTCAAGTGTGCTCGTCGCTTTACTGGAGTTAGTTAATTATGAAACATTTGTAAAAGTATCTTAACTAAATACGTCAACAAAATATTCGACTCTTAAAACAGGCGAAATTTACTTTGGCGTATTTGGACTTCGCAAATTTGTTCATAACGTGGCGAGCAATTCGCGCTCCCATGTAAAAGGTCTATTCATTCAAAAGCCGATTTTACTTTTAAGAACTAAATGGTGATATTTTAATGCGAGATGCCTATACACTGTCAGATTCATTTATTGACGAATCACATATCATCACAGTCATTTTGCATCCGGCTATAGTTGGTTTGTACCCCTCTCCTATCTGTTCTCGCCTGCTATATTCATATGTGTATGAAAGAAGCGTATTCCCATTGTTTAGGTACATTAAAAATGAATTTTTGATGGAGATACTTTTTACCATTGACTCACTCTCGAGGAATATATCATAACCTCAATTATTGTAAAGCCAGCCGTACCAATTTACGTATAACCTATCTGTGAGGAGAGCCACGTACTATTTAAACGCAGTTGATCAAAACACCTGTATGTTTTTCACATCCTATATCACATTTACAGGGTTTGTAGTATAGCAAACTTATTGTTTAAATGGAACAATTGTAACTACTTAGGCCCTAACAGCCTTATAATAAAAAAACACCTCACAACCGTTAGTTAAAAGGTGTTTTAGTTACACATTGAAAAAAGATTGTAAATTTTCTATCGAAAAGTATTAACACGGTAAAACGTCTGCGTGGTTGAATTTCAGAACCCAATTTCGAGTGCATGTTGACGCCAAGCCGTACGCGTCGCGCCACAAATAACATCTGGGTACGTAGAATTTCAAACAAAGCTACCGTAACAATCCGGTTTTGAATTCAAGAATTCATCACAAGATGTCGCCAGTTACAAGGTATGAGATCTTTGAATTTGTGAATCCGGAGTATCTCTCCGGATATGGAAAGATTGACGGTAATACTCAGTTGTATCAAGCGGCTGTATTTTACATACGACGTCATTGCCCGTCCCGGTTACTTTGTTCCGGTGACTAGCCATCATAGGTTGACAGTAGATACGAGGAACGGGCTAATTTTGGAACCAGTTCCTATTGGATTTATAAAATGGTCACCAATACTAACTGGGCGAAGCCGAACTAAAAGCCACCTGCAAGGCCTAGCGGCCTAGTTTCGAATTATTACTAATAAAAAATGTATTTAAATGTGCTGCGAAAGATCCTTGCAACATTGCATTTAGGTACACTACGCATGCGCGTGATTTTCCCAGCAAAATCATAGTTTGGTTTGTGTGATCAAATCATGTTTTTTTTCATAATTTCTATTTTAATGACCAATTCAATATATTTACTATTATTTGTGTTTCTATATTAGTAAGGTACATACACGGTTGTTTATCAATTATATAAAATATACATGACGTTTTTTAGGAAAACTGTAAATTTGTAATATTTTTAATTTTTTTCAAATTGAATAAATAAATAAAATTATTGTAGGTACTGACTTCAATGTGCTACACTTTAAAATTCAAAAATATAATCAGGGTTGTGCCATCTATCGGGTATATCTCGGTATCCCATTCATCAGGGAGTCAGCGGGCGCAGGGTTGCCACCTATCAGCGTTATAAGGGATCCGCATAAAGGATAAGGGAAGCCAGGGCTGTGCGCAGCGATGAATGCTATCTGCAGTCATCTGCGCCGGCCAAGGGCTGCGCATGATGCGAGATAAGGTTGATTGATGTGGCGCACCCCTGATATATTTGAAAATATGTAACTACTTGTATTGTAATATTTATACAAGCTTCAATTTATTTATTTATTGTAACTACAGCTGTTAAGTCAGTTTCGCAATGTTAATCAAACAAAACAATCATCATACAATTGCCAGCGTTTTATTTTATTTTGATGAGGATATCACAATTTCCCAGAACCAGTAGGTTTATAACATTTCACTTTTAAAGACGTATTACGTATGAAAATGATGGAAATGTCAATAAATATCTAAGTATTAATTTAATTAATATATTTACCTTTTATTTTTTAAACAGTTTGATGTTCCAAGTGTAAAAAAATCTGTGCCAATAATATTGTGGTTCACCACACAATCAAATAAAATTCCTCACACCAGATTCAAGCAAATAAACATACTAAATATATCTAAGCTTAATTCTTATTAAGACAAGATACCTGGACATATTATTTGGACAAAGAATCTTTGAATTTTTAGCAAACTACTTATTATAAATTAAAGTCCTCCGGCGCGTCTGTCTGTCTGTCTGTCTGTCTGGTAGTGATAAACTCAAAAACGTTCTACTTAACGGATCTTCATGCGGTTTTCACCAATAATAGATAGAGTGATTCATGAAGAAGGTTTAGGTTTATATAATTTGTCAAGGTTTTGTGTAAATTGGTTGAAATATATAAGAATGTCTGTGAGCGGGCTGGCAAGCGGGCGGTGTGGATTTGATTTGCATGCCAATTAGCAAGTGGCGTTTTGTTTCGTTAGCCGCAGCAACGCGTGGCCGGATCAGCTAGTAAAAGTATATAAAAAACTTTCAAACAGTATCAAACAAATTAAAACAAAAAATAATTTGGTCCATTAAGGACATTAAAAACTGTCGGAAAAAGAACTGACTAGTATATTAAAAACAGCGTCATAGAAATTATTGAAAAAATCTTAGAAGTCGCAGAAAATTTTTCCAAAACATAGTCCCGGACTAATTCAAAACATAGAGGAGGACTACGAAAATAATCTGCCTGTTTTCCATAAATATTGAAATTAAAAAATAAAATATGGGAGACGTATTTGGTTGACAGATCTGAATGGCCAGGTATTTTCTAACCTTCTTCTTCCCCATCTCATTTCCCTCCCCCTACCTTCAGACTCACAACATAGCCTAATTGGGAACCGTAGTTCTATGCGAATGGGAGCAGTTGTGACTCTTGCGCGATATACTCACATAAAAAATGATAAAATTACCAAAATCTTGAAACCTACTGCCTCAGTTTTGTGAAAGTGTAACATTTTTTTCAACCCCTAATATCGAGGGGTGAAATCTAACAATATTTAATGGTATTTTGGGGTCCAAAGCGACCGAACCCTGGGGCTGCTGGCTGCCCCCTGCTTCCCCTGGGCCCCATTGGCCATATGCCACCGTCTGACGATGCCAGAATGGCAAAATCGGCATCAGATGGCCAGACTATAATGCAGAAACTGGCACGAGATAAATAAACGGAACATAACGTGGGGATGATTTATTGTGGACGAATTTGTTTAACGATTCAGATAATTTTTGTTTTGTTGATGGGGCATGTTGTTAAAGTGTTGCCATTGTTGGAGATACGGGAAACAAGTGCTCGTGTATTATATTATTATTTGTTGTAGTGGGTAATAGGTAAGTACTTCATAAATGTAAGCTACCACTTGTGTAGGACGTCAAAACTAGCAGATCAATAATTTACCAACTGCTGTAAAGTATAATATTTGTACTTTCCAAGGAACATGCAAATAACTTTCCTTTAGAGAAAACGAATCAAGAAAATTGAAACATCGTTTCAAAGTTTTTCATTACTAGTATAAATAAAACGTCTGTAAGTGACCTAACCAGTTTGATAACGCCTAACAACCTAACAGTTTGATAATGACTTCAGATGGCGAAATAGCTGTCACGCGTCATAATAATTACAAAGTAGAAGATGTTTACAAATAAATTATAAATTAAATAATAATATTATCTAGTTAGGAGTTCTACCGAGCCGAACCCTCTGATATGAAAATATCTGGAGTCAGTGAATTATTTTCCCATTTGGTCTCTGGTAGGTTGACATGTTGTTCTTGTATTGTGCAATTATAGTGCAATTATTCTTATATAGTGCAATTGCATAGCGTGGATTGACTGGATGATTATTTGTGGAAAAGTGTGTAGAAGGGTTTAGTTTTTCCTGTGGGGAAGATTTAACCCGGACATAAAATCTAGAGAACAAAAAATATTATCATTCAAAATTTAGGGTTATTAGATTTGTCAAAGAATTTATTTATAAAAAATGCAAAATCACTCATTTTAAATACATGCAGGATTACGAAAGGTTTTTTTAATATTTATATTGAAGGATCAGTAGGATTTATCGGTCCAGTTAGGAGTTCTACAGAGCCGAACCCTCTGATATGAAAATATCTGGAGTCAGTGAATTATTTTCCCATTTGGTCTCTGGTAGGTTGACATGTTGTTCTTGTATTGTTTTGTATTTATTTTACTTATATAGCGCAATTGCATAGCGTGGATTGACTAGATGATTATTTGTGGAAAAGTGTGTGGAAGGGTTTAGTTTTTCCTGTGGGGAAGACTTAACCCGAACATAAAATTTAAAAAAAAATTCAAAATAAAGAAAAATTGACGAACAAATTTTCTTAACGATTTTAAAAGTGTTAATTAAGATGTTTGATTCTCTTCGTTTACATGGCGTTGTTGACGTCACACCGCGGCACCGTGACAGCCCTCTTACAAGCGAGTAGCGTTTTCTTCGTCATAATGACGTTGTACTATTTGAAACCCAATGTTTGTAGAAAATGCTTCAAGGTTAGCTCATCGAGGGCGTAATTCGTGACGTGGCTTGAAGTCTATGTTCCACTGGGAGATATTTTTTTTTACTTCAAGTTATGTCAGGTGTTCGAAATTTCAAAAGCGGCCCCACCAGTTTTTTTTTTCGAAAAAGGCCCGTAACTTTGTTAAACGCATTTTCTACGAACCTTAATTGAAACCGTTTCGAATCCTGCCTTAAAACCAATAATCGAATGAAAACACATAATCTAATAAATAACTATAAATGTAACCAAAGGTGGGTATTCATAGTTTGTGAAAATAACCCGTTGACGTAAGTACTGTAGTTTTAATTCGGTGATCTCAAATGTGTTAACAGTTAACCCCATGAAATCTTCAACCCCCTCCCCTGTGGCCTGTGGTACCTACACACGAGCACCCCTGAATTATTTCTGTGTTCTGTGGGTCTCTACCAACAAACAGAATAAAGTGTTCACCCTCTCAGTTTCCTGCGCTCCTGGTCTCCGGTACATATTTATCTATTTATGCGTGAAAAAAACACTAATGTTGTGAAACACTGGTTCGACTTCATAAATGGTAATTTGATAGGATTCCTTTGAAGAAACAAGTGTTTCTCAATGTGCTATTATTGTTTTCATTTATTAATTGTTTCGGCAAATTTCTTTTTTTTCAGTTATTTATAAACCTCGATAGGACTAAGCCTATATCGAGGTTAACAATTTCCCAGTTGAATAGATGTAGCACAAAATAAATATATTTATAAATAAGAGGAAATTTAAAAAACAAATATGAACCAAGAACTTTTTACTATGCTTCATTATTTCATACCATGTTCAATTATAGATTGAAAAAAAAAATAGGACGATATATTTTATTAAAAAAAAATTAAATGAAAAGGAAGGGGAAACGTTCATAAGTATTCGTGCATGATGACTGGTGACCCGACAGTTGATCCCCCGACAGTTGACCCCCGAAATTATTATCATAATACAATTATAATTTTTTGCGTATTATTTACCAATTTCAAATGTAAAGTCGACTTCAAAGATACCTTTAATAATAAATTGGTGTAAATATAAAACTTTTTTTTTCTTTATTCGTTTTTGGGGTGTAATGCCGTGTTTCGCTACCTCCTTCTTTAGCCAACGTTTCACTGTAATGCTGTAACGCTGTCCGAAACGTTGGCTAAAGAAGGGGTAGCGCAACACGGCATATCTCCCGCGTTCCCTTCCTCTCTGGCGTTCCCACTCCGCCTCCTCCACCTTCCCACGTCCAGCGAACCCCCCCTCCCGAGTTCCCCTCCCCTCTCACAGGTTCCCCTCCCCCCTCCCTGATTCCTCCCCTCTCCATGGTTCCCCTCCCCCTCCCCCCTCCCGTATTCCATACATTCATTCCCGGTACATTCAGTTTTCAAACAGCTCGCATACCACCTATTGCAAATTTCATAATGCCAGAGTTCACCAGTAGTTGTATACAAAATTGTGAACACAAAAAAAGAATTATTAATTAATCAATTTGATGTAGTCGTTCGGAAGTTACGCGCGTACATACATTTCGGTGATTGATTTTTACAAATACATATTAACTATGACGCCTGAAATAAAACTTCCCGAAAATATATCAACATCGTTTCCACGGCAACGATTTGTTTTCCACGGCAACGATTTGTTTTGCTTAGCAATAACTCGCCTTTCTTAGGGGCAAAAAACGTATAATAAATATAAAATATTAATTTTTATAATTTCATAACGCCAGAGCTTACCATTATATACAGTCTATAGTACTCGCATATAATTTAGCTTTCTGTCGGTGAAAAAATTTTAAAAATCTTTTTATTGTATTATGCGTGAAAGCGTAACAAACAAACACACGGAGTTTCGCATTAATAATATTAGTGTAGATATAGATAACGATTCGAATTTTATTTCAAATAATTAATAAAATAATATTTTCTACTGATTACGAGGTTTTCACGAAGGACACAATTCCTGATCACTTTATTATCTACACAAAACCATACACAGATCTGATATGTTGATTTCCCCCATTGTTTCGCTCGCAATGTTGATGTTTTCCATTTCCTGAATTACGTAAAAGAAAATAATTTTATTTCTAGGATTTTGGCTTTTCACTTGGATTCTACTACAAAAGGGCTTTAGACAAATCTGTCACGTACAGAAAGCAAATTTGATTGCAGACTATTTCCAACCTGTGGCGTTGGTAGGAATCAGAAAGGCCAATGTGCAATACAAAGTGACAGTTTGAAAACACATGAAAAGGGGTACGAAGTCGCAGCTTATTTGGGCTTTTTCGTACTCGGGTCGTTATTTTTTTAACATACTACTTTTACCACTCTGTCACATTTCCACCACTCTGTAACATTTTGTTTTTCCTACAAATGAATTCTCTCTGGATCTCAGAGGGGAAATTGTAGCGAGGGGGGAAGGAGGCCTAAAATGCCTGTTGGGGCTGACCAGCACGAGCTGCATGCATACCTATTTCAAATTACAACCCACGTGACAGAATTAACGTATGACATAAAAGTTGTAGGATACAAGTTTTTGGGATTTTTTAAAAATATTTTATAAAACATCATTAAAAAAATATAATCGCCGTTACTTGATATTGTAGTTTAAAAATAGTTTTATATTTTATGTCGTCATATCATTTTTTTGTAACATTATAGAATATACGCAAGTCGAGGTGGCAGAAGATAACTGTGATTTGTGTGAAATACACTTCTACCACGAGGAGTTACAACTCTGTAACGTAATTTTTAACAGAAACTACTAGAAAAATATAAACATATATTTTTTTTAAAACGCACACAGTCGTTATGTCTTTAGTACAGTAAATTTTAAAGTAATTATAAAATAAAAATATTGGTAATTCTGTTGAATTTTTCTCCACTTACCAGTGGAGACAACTTTAAGTAGATTAAAAAGAAGAACGACCCACTCGTGACTAAATTTGAAAATAAAAATGTATATTTGGGTGTGTTTTTTTTTATTTGACCAGGTTATCCGGACCAGGTGCCATAGCACAATCTATCAATAAGGATTGATAGGATAATTTCAGGAAAATTCTCATTATCCTAGCATGACTACAGACCGCCAACGAGTAAGTAACAGTTCATAATGCCTAAGTGTTCTCAATAAATTCGATGTCAACTGTTGTTTGTACGTTAGCGATCTGCAGTTGTCCTAGGGAAAGATGAGAAGTTACCGAAAGTTAACCTATCAATCCTTATCGATCGACCGTGCTCAGGGGCCAAATACCTACATATATATTATGACAAACCCAATTTTGGAAATTGCGTTTGATTATATTTAAAGATTAGCAAAATTAAAATTTAAAAAACATATTTTAAAAAAGTTTATTATTTCAAAAGATAATGTAATATATTGAAACAATTCATTCGTATGTACTTTTTTGCATTAGCTTCACACAGGAGGCCCAGAGGAAAATAAATTCCCTCTGCGCCTATATCATCTTTAGGGATGCTGTATGGATGATCTTTTTAAGTAAAATAAGGGGAGGAAGTTCTGGGAATGAAAAGGTTTGAAAGATGGTCAAGAATCAGTGGGTTCAGAAGTCTGAATCGATCCCTCCCACTACGGTGTAAAACGATGAATTGAGAGAGGCCGACTGGGGAGGTCGAAAGGTCTCCATCAACCAGTCTCTCCTGATCCGGCCCGCCACGTGGTAGACGTAATAATTTCTAAAACACTAGATACATTTAATAATTCTTTATAACCTTAAAACTTTTGGGTATTTTTTACATTAGATCTATCGCGCCTATGTCGGGCCCAACTCAGGGCCTATGTCGTCTTTGGAGAAGTTGGGTGGAGAGACTTTTTAGGGACGAAATGGGAGGAAGTTCTGGGTAGGAAAAAGCTATAAGGGAGTCCAGGAGTGACGAACGTATGAATCCATCCCTCACATTGCGGTTCGAGGCGATAAAATTGGTCTCCCGCAACCAGTCTCTCCCGATTTGTCCCGCCACTCAGCAAGTGCGTAAATGCATCCACCACCAAGACCCGGACTTACCTCACCCCATGAACCCGGACACCCCTGCTAAGTCACCAAACGTAGCGAACCACTTAAGGTGAACAATAATAGAGGTGTTGGTTATCCAATAAATGGTTCCCGGTGCTGCGGTATAAATTGAATGTAGAACGTTATTTTTATTTTTTTATAATCAATATATTTTAGTTTTAGTTTAAGATATCGGGAATGCCCAAAATTGAGGAAAACAAAAATAAATTCAGACACAAAATTACAAAATGGATTAAAGAACAAAAAAGACATCGAAATTTCATAATATGAACGAATAAAACATATGAAAAGAATAACACACAACACACAAAAACAATACAAAACACACATCACTCACAAACACACAACACATAATATATGCCGAATTTTTTTTAAATTTTATATTTTTAATTTTACTTTAATTTTTACATTAATATTACTTTTATCTTTAGTTTAAATTTATCATAATTTTATGTTTTTATAGTCACAAACGTTATATTTTTTTCTTTTCAAATATTGATATGTGTAAAAAAAAGAAATTATTGTTTCATAAAATGGGGGCCTCCGCACGGGTAAGCCACCCAGTAAGGCCAACATTAAAATATTGCATCAAAACAAATAAATACCATAATTTAGTTCAAAAACACAACAAAAATAAAGAAGTTGTACTTATTTATCCAAGTAACTCATCGCCAAGGGATGATGAATACAACACCTATTTAACTTTGCGACCCCCGTAAGCTAAGCAGGCGATCTATATGCAGACATCTACCACCCACAACCTCACCCCTACCACCCCATTCTCCCTATACCACCGACCCCTCCCCATAAGGTTTAGCGCCCATAAATCCTGCGTTGCCTCTCGTCGCTGGGTGAATTGAATGAATTGTTTAATAGTGGTTTTATTTGTAAAGTAAAACCCATTTTATTTTCATATGACGATATAATCATCGATTTACTATACAAGATTTCTTATCTTGGGATTTGGGAGGCGAGTATGGGCACCGCCACCCCGGCAACCATTTATTGGATAACCAACACCTCTGCCATAGTTCACCCTAAGTGTATCGCTTACGTTTGGTTACTCGTCAGGGGTGCCCGGGCTCACGGGGTGAGGTTAGTCCGGGTCTTGGCGGAAGCGTCTGCCTGGTTGAGGGAGACCTTTGACCTCTCCAGCAGGACTCTCTCGGAATATTATGAAACAAACATTATTTTTACTTTACGTAAGCCAAATGTGACATAAAACCACTGCGGAGTGACATAGACCATCCTTTGGGATAATCCGATGCTCTGTAGGGAACCCGCTTGCACAGCGCGAGTGTAAACTGTGCACCCTAAAGTTAAAGTTTAGGCTTACGGATTCAATACTTTATTTGTATGGAAGCACTGTGATATGATATGAAACATAGCCTTGACCCGCAGTGGGACACACTGACCCCCAGATTCCTACCCACCACTCATACCTTTTTCCTTCCCAGAACTAACTCTCCTTCCTCTCCTAAAAAGTTCCTCCACACAGCTTCTCCATAGACGACGTAGGCCCTGAGGGGAATCATTTTTCTTGTGGATGTAATGTAAAAAAAAAATACAAAAAAGTTTCAAGTTTATTAAAAGAGTAATTGTATATACTGTTTTTAAAATTACTTTTAAAAGCATCTTATACTTTGTTGTTTTAAAACATTTGTTCTACCATGTGTTTTTTTCTATTGTATATTATGAACTGTGATTGCGCGGCCTTTTTTATGAAAAACTTAAATTTTGTTTTGATTGAGAAACACCTGACCCTTAAAGTTTTCCAAGAATTTTAAACATTTAATTTTAATTATTATCAAGGTTGCCGATAGGAAAATCGGTATCTGATTATCTGAAACTAAACTCATTGGCAACATTCAGCTTCTCGGTGGAACCTTAAATTGCCTAGTTTGAACAACTTCAACAGTTTAGTATACAACCTAGATACTAAAACTAACTAACTAACCATCACGCCGTTTCCCCGCAGGGGTAGGCAGAGAGGACGGACCGCCAAACAACTCGGTCCTGGCACACAGTCTTTGCTTCACACATTCATACATCGTCTCATACATACTCTTCTATTATTCTGGCTTTTGACATGGCCCGACTCAAGTATCTGATTCACTTGATCGTGCCATGTCTTCCTCGGGCGTCCCCGACTTCTTCTACCATTCACATTTTCGTCATATATTCTTCTTACACTACTCTCTCCGTTCATTAGCTCTACATGCCCAAACCATCTGAGGGTCCCTTTCTTAATCTTACTCATTATGCTTACATCAGCCTTACATTCTTTGCGGATCTCCACATTTCTCACACGATCACACATGGTTTTATCACACATACTCCTCAGGGATCTCATTTCTACAGCATTCAGTTTACTTTCATCCTTCCTCTGCCAGTTCCATGCCTCACTGCCATACATCAGGGTAGGTACCAGGACTCCATTGTGGACTGCTAGTTTCGCTCCTTTTGACAGTTTTTTATTAGCGCCAACGGCATTCAGTCCTCCATTAACGGAGTTACCGGCATTTACCCTTCTTTCGATATCTCTATCAGCCTTCCCATCTCTCGTAAACATACTACCCAGATACACAAACTCATCCACCTGCTCCAAGTATTCATCGTTCACAACTATATCGCACACTGTTCTCGTACTTTCTCTTTCAAACACCATGACTTTAGACTTACTTACATTCATCATTAACTCATTCTTCATACATACTTCGTTCATCCTAGACACTAGAGACTGTAAATCTTCCATAGTGTTAGAAATCAGCACCGCATCATCAGCGTACAACAGACAACATACTTTCAGATTACTCAATTTCGCACCCAATACAACCTATATAATGTATTATTTTTAAAAAGCAAAATATACAGACATTTTCTTCTAATTACAGTCAGTAAAAAAAATCTGAAAAATCGGTCCAGTTTTGGAGGAGAAAATAGGGAAACACAAAACCCCGATTTCGATGATTTTATTATTAGCCTGTGGAGCAGTTGTTTTTTTCGCTCAGTATTTGTGGGAGTAAGGGCGATAATGACAGCTACAGTTTGGTAAAATACCGGGTTTCCAAGAGCGGAAGATGTTGCTTGTGCAACGATGGGGGACTTAATCAAGCAACAAATTTAAACCACGATGGCGATGCCTGGATGGAAACCCAACGAATATAAGAATAGAGAGTTCGGTTTTTACCCATGGCTGTTTTCAACAGCATTTATCTCGGGAATGCTGGGTATCTGCAGCCTTACTTCCAGAAGAGATGTCGCATTACTGCTGATGGCATATAAGCTTCTAAATGGTTTTATATCGGTACCAGATATTCTGACTGAAATAGGATTCTATGTCCCGGATAATTTCACGCGAGGTCGCCATCACAGGCTTTTGATTCTTCCCAGGTGCAGAACTAACTTACCAATGGTGATGCCCCTGGGAAGACTTACTAGGTTAATTAACTGCCTTGCAGGAAATGTGAACATTTTCCACATTTCCTGCAATGATTTTAAGCGTGAAATAGCACTTATTAAATAAATGTTTTAACTGTAAACGTAATGATTATGTATCTTGTACAACCGTTTTTGCAATATATTGGTGTAATGCTGTTTTTGCTAATAAATAAATAAAAATAAAAATAATAAACCACAAAAAGAAACAAAAATAAAGTTAAAATGAACAAACAAATAAAAAGGTGTTAAACTCATTTATTATAACTCATTAGTTAAATTAATTAATCAAAACTCATTAGTTAAATTAATTAATCAAAACTCATTAGTTAAATTCATTAATTAAAACTTATGAGTTAAGCTCATTAATTTTTCGTGGTTTCGTTATGTACGCGACTGGTGCAAGTAAGGTTCCCCAGTTGCCGGCTGCAGGCTTCATCTAGCAAGTGAAGATAATCAACCTCCGATAGGAGAGAACGTTATAAGGGGCCATCCATAAATTACGCCACACCTTAAAGGGGGGGAGGGGTGTATAGAAATGTGGCAAGGGGTATGAGGGGGTCATGAGCTCTGTGACGTCACATGTAAAATACTACATTATTAAAACACAAAACTAAAAAAAAAATTTAACTACTGTTTTGATTATTTTTAGATGTAAAAATTGCAAAATATGTGACGTCACACTAGGAGGGAGAGGGCCTCACAAATGTGACGATGTGTGACAGGAACGGGGGGGGGGTAAAAAAATCGTGAAATTCGTGTGACTTAATAAGTAGAAAAACTTTTGGAAGTGAAAACTTCTTTAGAACCGTTGTGATTTGAAACTCGATGAAACGACAAAAAGCGACAAACACATTTATCTATAGGATTTAGCCTGCGAGAGAACGAGAGAATAATCGGTCTCCTCTTTATGCGGTGCTTCGTAGCCTCCTCACTCACTCTTGTCTACTTTAGTTTTCTGAAGGTTTCACTTCTACCGCATGTGAACTGCACACTCTGATTTTAAACTTGGGCGTAACTACAGATTTTTTTTTCAATGGAGACAATGTAAGAAATAACAACATGTATTTTGATATCAATAAATTGTTCACGGACGCTCCGGCGACTCGACTGTCTGCCATTATTAAAAATAATGTATTTTTTTACAGAAGTTGGTAATCATATACATTAGGCGCGGGCTCGGGTACCTGTATATAGTATGGAGTACAGACCAGTGGCGGCTTGAGCAGGTTTTCGATGAACCGAAATTTTTTACGTGCCGAAATTTCACCACCCGCAAAATATATATCTTTTTTACCTTTAACCCCTCCGCAATCAGGTGTATTTTTTAAAAGGTCAAAACATTTCCGCTTTGCAATAAATTCCAAATAAATGGAGCATTTGAAACATATCCAAAAAATAAAAACTGTTTTTGAAATGTGATGAAATACATTTATTTACAAATAGAATGGCTCACCTTACGTTTTTTTCCTAAAATTACTGATAAGAGGTCGTCCATTGATCACGTGAGGCTCGAAAGGGGGGGAGGGGTTAGAAAAAAAATCACTAAATATCACAAGGAAGGGGGGGGATATAATGAGATATTACGTGTACTTTTTTTTCGTTGAACGCACGATTTCTAAACCAAACAGCGGCGCGTGGCCTTGACTCACCGTTGCCAGGCAACGATATCCCCGCGCGTTGCGACAACCGCTCGGCTCACCAGTCGCCGGTAAGTCTGTGATTTTGACGCCGAATACATGCATAAATCGTTGCCGCGTATGTTTTGCCTTAAAACAATATTCTGAAAATTTAAATGTACTTTGTACTAAAAAAAATACACATGATTTTGGGTAAGGGGGGGAGGATAGTCTAAAACCTCACCACATATCACCAGGGGCGGAGGGGGTACAAAGATTGCTAAAAAACATTACGTGATTAATGGACGATTCCTAACTAAAAAAAACACACACACATATTTTATTAAGCAAATGTATTACATTTAATTTTTTCTTTGGTTAAATTCTAGATTTGAATATAAAGCGTGGAGTTTTTTTCTTTCTAACACTGTTTACATCATATTTCTCTCAATGACAAAAAGGGAGATACAATGATTTATAAGAGACCTATGTGTGCTGGGACCAATTTGTACAAAAAAATTGTGTGTATTTCATACAGTTTAGCAGCAGGAAGGGAAGGCGGGAGGAGAAGGAGAATCTGGGAGGGGTGAGGATAACGAAACGGAAACGCGGACGCATGGGAAAGTACACTCGAAGAAACAATTTATTTCTTTAAGTGATATGGAAACTCATGCCGGGTACTCGCTAGTATATTATAAATTTGTCAGCGCCCTTGAGACTTCACAAAAAAGATTTTCACAAAAACGACGCTGCACAAATCATCCAAATATCATCGTTATTATGTCCCGTGAAGACCCGTCACTGGTGTAGAGTTTGGAGTATAGAGTGTGAAGTAATTTGGATTTATATAGAGATCAGTATAGTGTGTGGAGTATAGAGTATGGAGTGAAGTGTGCTGTACGCTGTGCCTGTAGCAGCCATACTTTATGGGACGTGGTATATAATTATTGTATATATATACAGTTCGGTATATGGGACCTACACTACGTATCGACCATGTATTTTAGATTGATGGGTGCAGGAGAAGAACGTGCTAACTTAAAATAAATTCTGCAAAAAAAATAATATGGATGTAGTTTCAATGTCTCTCAACAGATTGTCGTTGTTAGTATAGGTAGTTTTGATGCGACTCAACATAGGTCAGTAAGTTGTACAATATGAGAAAAAACATGTCGCTCGTTGGGGTCTAAACCTCGAACGTTTACGAAGACAGTCAATGTTGATAGGTCCAACCTTCAGTGACCATTTCCCCTGCTTAAGATGAAGCCATATGAAACAATGCAAAATCATACAAAATCATGTATTTTTGTTTTCAAAATTTGATCGCTTAGAAGTACTATAGAAGATGCTTCAATTAAATACTGCGTGTAGAACATATCTTGGCCCTTAAAAATATCGGTCATTTTTTAAGTCTTTTAATAAGCCTAGAAAAAAATAAAGTATCAGGTCTATAAAAAAAAAACTTTCAAGTGCAAACTCTCTTACTTATAAACCCTTTTTCGGATATGGTTTTATTGTTTAATGTGGCAAATTCAGTTTCTTTTATAATAATCGCAAAAAAATATATATTTACGCTCGAACTTCACAAAATAAAATATGCATTTTCTAGTTGTTGTTTTTGACATCAAGCAATACGGTCCGCACTCTACGAATTTGGATTTTTAAAGTGAACCTTATGCTAAGGCATAAGAACCATGCACTTGGCACACCCATTTTGTATCAGTTACGCCCCGCCTGCGAAGGGGGAAAGACGGCCTAGACTCCGCGTCACTTGGTTTCGTGAAATCAATTTTGAATTTCCTTGTTATTACAATAAACAATGCCTAAAAAGGAGATAATTTTTTTTACAGGCCTTTACGAAATCAACCTTAAAAAACAACTCTCTAATACCTTTCCAAAAGCTTTTTCTCAAGTTTTGTCAAGTATTTTTAAATCCCGCCCAGAAATAGACGTGGATTCCGATTTAGATTTTTTTCTGGACTATTGATCACCTTAATATTTTCTTACGATTGTTTCAATCCATCAAATAAAATAAATCAGCATTTCCAAGTTATGTTGTTTTGTTTCACATCTCATAGAGTAGACGAAAGCCTACCGTTGACTATACTTGCCAGTCGCCAGTTGGGTGTTTAGGGGGAGGTTGCGGGGTTGGGTGGGAGGAAAGGGGGGTGCCGATTCAATAGAAGGCTGTAGTACATTTTGTGTGGAGGCTGTAGTTACATACACATGAACACAGTCCACTACTGTGCGGTGTATGTATGTATGCAGATCGGTAGCTATATGTATGTAAGTCTGATGTTGGTGTGTGGGTTATTTGTGCGTGTGTGCATAAAGCTATTGAACGAGCAAAACGTATACTGTTGCTGGGTGGTTTGTTCGAAGGAAGATGGCGCGTTTAGTATTAAATTATATTTTATTTAAAACTCGCGGAAAATCACGGGATATGATAATTATAACTTTAAAGAACTTATTTATTATTAAAATGATTTTCTGTTAAAATACTATACCTACTATAGGTAGATACTTAATTTGTCGTTTATCTGAATTTTTCTTTCACAATACGATCAAATTTTAAAAATAAGAGTAAAATTCAAAGCAAATTTGTGATCATCGAACCATATTTTACGCAGGAATAACTAATGCATATCACAGTTAATTAATACGTGTGATAATGGTGTTAATCTACATCGAATTTTGTAATAAAAAATTAAGTATTTTACATTCGTTTTACTTGGTACAAAACACTTATTTTAATTGTTTGTAGAGCGAAAAATTACAGAAAATGTTTCAAAATTAAAAATGGTGAAAAACGTTATAAACATTTATAAACATATAAACATTTCCATTTTATGAACATTTCCTTTCAAATATATATATATATATATATAATTTTTAGATGATTTATGTTTTTTTAAAGTAGAAAAGATCAATAATTTTTCTGATTACCCTTTTTATGATTATTTTGAGTATTTAAAAAAAGGAGCTTAAAACCAAAGGATTTCTTTTCAATTACTAATTTAATTCTTACTTTTGAAGAAGCTCTTTCTAAAATTGGATTGACTGCTTTTAACCTTTAATATTTTTATTTGCTTCGAACAAAGAATTTTAGTTATTAAACTGTCTGTATAATATATTCGTTCTTTTTGGTGTTTCTCTATACTGTGTACTTGCTACGTTTTATATTTCATATTGTTTATTTTTATAGCTGTTATTTCACTAGTTGCATCTCTACCTAGGAACAACCAAACCATGATTTATTCATTCTGTGAACATCTAAGTGTATTGATGATGAGTATTATTATATCTGCGCACATTCCAATGCCGATTCCAAAAATTTAATAATTATTAATATCTACTCTGTAAATGTTTCATACAATAAATAAATAAATGTAAATATGTGGGTTGATTTGTGTTTTTACAAAATTCTGTAGTTTTTTCCCAACCCTTGGAGCCTAAAGAATTTTGATACTTCTGGAATTTTGCATACTTGAAAGGAAAATCTACATCTTAATTCGAAAAGTCTGCATAGAGCCCGGGTAACCCTGGGAACTTCGGCTTGTAATAACATGAATATTAGTAAGAAAAATCGAAAACGGAAATAAATTTCATGAAGTAACTTCTTTTTTCTTTCAATACAACAGAAAACGAAAATTTTGAAGTTACCTTGCGTAATAAATCTAGCAATTGATTTTACAACAATTAACTAAAATTAATATATCTGTGGAGTTATAAACAATTCTTTTCGGATGATCGGGAGTTTCAATAATACTTCGGTTGGTAGGGTTACGAGACGTGTTTATTGTCGTCTTATTTACAATGAACATTTAACTGGACTTAACGTCCGTTCTTATGTGTTTATCTGAGGAAGGGGAACTTGTTACTAAAGGTTCTCACCTTTCAATCGGACATCACCATCTACCTAAACGGGCGACAGTTGACTCCCACGTAGTGTAACTTTAATGACCTCTGTTGAGACACCTCAAACTACCTGTTCTAATGACATCTGTTAACGTATTCATATACAAAGAACCCTTTTAATAGGTTTTCTCAATCGAATGATTATATTCTTTTCCGTCAAAAAATTCATAGAAAATTCTATTCGCACAAAGATTAAACAAAGCTAACTACATAAAATCTAACAGCGAGCTACGGCGTCATGAAATTTGCAAAACTTACCGAAATTCTTTCTCGACAACACGGATTGAGCTCGATTACTAATTTCTAACAAGAACTATGGATTCATTATTTTCGAACCCTTCCTGCGTTTCCCCCTTTCTACAACATGGGTCTCTTCACGACCTACGTTCACTCCTTCCCCTGCTTTAAAAACATTCCGCACCGCATCTTAAAAGATGACACAGGCCCTGAGGGAAATTTTTTTCCTGAGGGTCGGCCTCGTGTGTGGAATTAATGTAAAAAAAATCATAAATCAGTTGCGAAAAAAATTGCTGCTTCTTTCGATATTTTTCAAGAGTTCATAAAAATAAAATCACTTAGCAACTCGAGGGAAACCGGGTTTTAAATATAAATTTATCAAAAAAGCTAAATTTTAACTAGTTTCATGCACACCTCGATTTTAAGTCCTCGGTAGATAACTAAAAAAATAATCCTTGACGCCGCCATGTTTGTTTGTATGCTTTTCTTTTCGACAATTCTCTCGGGGATTTATAAATTCCGCCATTTGAAAGCTGCAGAAGTTAAAATTCCCTTTCGAAACATAAAACGAAGATTTCTGCCGAAAGGCAAAATAAATTCTGAGAGGGGCCATCTTTACTTGAATCGTCCGCGCCGTATAACCGCACAAAGCTCCCTGCCGTACACCCAACCCATCAAAATAATACACACTTTATAAACAAAAACTTATATACGGTATTTGAAATGGGGAAACATAAAAATAAAAAAATGCCAACTTAATAATTTTGATATGAACAATTTTGAATCATTAAAATACGAGCATTATTAAGTAACAGACGAACAATTTAGACAAACAATTCGTAAAAACAGTTGGAAAAAATCTTACAGGAAGGTAAAGTATTCCTGAGTACGAAAATTATTTTTTTTATAACCATGGAGTGTATTTTACAAAACCGGCTGATGCAAAACTATAGTTGGAATAATTTCAATTATTTACAGCGCCCTTGAGGTGATTTTTTACAAAAATGGCGCTATACAAATTATCCATGCATTTTTCGTTATTTATTTTTGAGGTGCTAGCCGTGTTGTGCTACCTTCTTTTTTAGCCAATGTTTCGGACAGCATTACAGTGTCCATCAGTGGATGAGTCACTCGTGATGATGGACACTGTAACGCTGTCCAAAACGTTGGCTAAAGAAGGAGGTGGCGCAACACGGCATAACACCTCAAAAATAAATAACGAAAACTCTTTTGGCCGTGAAAATTTACATATTAATTACTTTTATTAATTTTCTTCGAAGAAGGTTAGAATAGTGTACTTTATAAAAACAATCGCTAAAGCGAATTGCTAAAGCGAATTGCTAAAACAATTGCTAAAATGAATTGCTAAAGCGTGAATTAGTATGTATAAATGGAATTCTAAAATATTTTAGCCAAGCCTCAAACCTCGTTTCTATCATGTGAGTTTGAATTAGGTCGGTATACGCGAAAACTCTATCTCCGTGGCCATCTCGTAGCGTAGTTTGGAACTAAATTTTCACAACATGTTCTGAAAATTTTTTCGTCCCAAAATAAAGAATTTTATTTGTACACGTTAATTATTCCTATTGATAATTAAGACGTAACAACATAATAATTTTGTTATTATGTAACAGAAGACAAATAATACGCGTGTAAAATTGGCAAAAGACAGATCCTAGGCGTATTAAAATATAAAGTACCTATTTACACACAAAACATTGTGCATTGTTTCATTTTGTTTTTGCACGAAGTGGTTTCTTTTTAGTGGTACACCTGCTTGTGTTTGGCCGTACAGTCAGTAAATGTAGTCAGATGTTTCTGACAATATAATATAATGATTTAGAATAGGTATGCACATATTTATTGTCTGTTTATATTAATAATACGATAATTTAGCGCCGTTTTTGTGAAAAATCTAGTGTCAATTTTACTATTTTTTATTGTTTATTAACGTCGTTTTAGGGATTTTTACGTTATGAATAGTAAAAATTTTACAGTATTTATTATACATAACTGAACTGCCTTAGTAACAACATGTTGTATTTGTTTAATGATAAATTGAAGATGTCCACTGACTTGATATAATTATTTCCTTCCATTAGAATTCTGAGCAAAGAGGAATTCAAATGGTAGTTATTCCCAGAATTTCTGCACTGAAATAAATCAAGACTCTAGTATTACGTAGTCGAATCTGAAAGCTTATCAATGTAAGCATTTCTGGACTACCTAATGAATCATTTAAAATTTTATTTAGAAATATAGAAAAATTTAAGCATATTCATAATATCATTTAAAAGAGTGTTGTAGTTCAAAACAATTGCTGGAATACCCATTTTAAAATTCAGAAAACGTAAGAATTTATTTTGTAGTCTTTCAATAGCTTTAAATAATCGAAATTATTCGAAAACAAAATTATTTTCAAACAGTGCAAAATTGCTAAATTTATTAATAATGATGCTATTTTATAAACTATTATTTTGGACTTTCTATTTTAATGAAAATAATAACAACGGATCATTTATTCGTAATTTAAAAATTAGCACAGTAAAATGAATAACTATTTTTCTAGTTCTTTTTCTAGCAAACTTTAAAAGAATTTTTAATATCTGAATGAATAGTTTTTAATTGTAACTTTCGACACAACACAATTTTAATTATATTGTGGTTTTTCTCACAGAATTTAACTGAATTATATTAGAATCATTAAATTCCAAATTATTAGTTTGTACATAGAAAACAGTGATATTTTTGAATAAATCTATTTAAATATCGATTTTGTTTTGAATCAATGCAAATCTTAGAAGTGGAAATAAGCCTACTTTCCGACATCCGATCAAGCTGAAACTCGGCAAATAGACTTGCCATCGATGACAATGCCTTGTGTCAACTTTTGGTTGCGCTCACGCACACACACGCGCACACACATGCATTTCTCTGAAATTGGATGAAACAACGCAACATGGCATAATATCCCAGAAAAAGATAGATAGATAATAATAGATAGATAATAGATCACTATAGTACATATAACCTAAATAAAATAAAAAAATAAAAACATATTTATTTAATGTGAGTTCCGTACAAGAGTCTCAACTGCTCCCAACCGACTGGAGCCAATGAGACTACGGCAACCGCAATTCGGATATCTTGTGAGGCTGAAGGGGAGGCGAAGGAAATGAGAAAGAGGAAGGTACCTGGCTATTCAGATCTGGTCGTTAAATACAGCTAAAAATATTTTAATTAACTTTTCGATTGATGGTCTTTCAATAGGACGCTACTGAAGGTACCACTACCGCAAGTAACATGAAATACACGCAAGTAAAATAATACAAATTAATCAAATAAAGATTAGTTTGCGTACGCCGGCATTTGAACCCGCAACTACCGGATTCGTAGCCAAGGACCACTCAACCGCGGAGGCCGTCAATTAAGACTTAAGAGTAATAGAAAAAATGAAAATGAATTCTATTGCGGACAAGTCTTTCTGCACCCCTTATACCAAAAACACATTTCCAGAGTTCGTTTGGTTTTATTAAGGCAGGAGTACTCCGCTATATAACCCAGTCTACCTAGCCTAGCTTTCAGCTACTGATGTACATTTTGCTATATTCAGCTGTATTAGTGCTAGCTATATTCCTTAATTTATTATTTAAACTATGTCTATATTGCTATAGGCTATAGGTAAACAGGCTGTGGATTATCAATGTAGACAGCTATTTTTGTTTTTTATTGTGACATCAAATTGTTGTCAACGAACCCATAATTCTATGCAGAATCAGGCGGTCTGTTTGATAGATTACTGTGTCTTAAGCCACCGCAACCCGAATTTCTACCGATTTCTTACATATCTCCCTTAAAAATTTGAAGTTTTTAAGGTCTTAAAAAATATACGTTATTTTTTAAGATAATACCTAAACGCGTTCTATGCCGAAATGCAAATTATATGAAATTCCCTTGATAGAAAAAAAGTATGCTCCGAAAAATATTAAAAACACATCTGTTTCTATTATTTTACAAGTTATAGTTGTGAAAAAATTCACAATATTTTTTTAAACGCCTTCCACGAGATTTTAGCTCTATTTTAAACGAGTCATGTTTTATTAAACATTTTCACAATTTTCGCTTCAATTTTATCATATAAAATATTAGCCCGCTCTGTCAAACATTCGTAATTACAAATCTCTCCTTTTTCTTCTTTTTGAGCGGGGAAGCGGCGTCTTAATAAACGGATTGCAATTTTTAAATCGCATGCGTCCTTATTCTACTGGTATTTGAATGGAAGATGCTTCGAGCAACTAGCGTCATGCATGCCTTCGGCAACCTGCTATACGTACACCCTTCTTTTGCACATGTTTGACATTAATCACATGAGAACGGGTCAGTTATTTCGACCGTTCTTGAGTTCTAAATCTGGCTGTGCAACGATTTGCGTCCCTTCATCCCTTTAGATCGTCCATACAGTTGGGAAACATGCCAAACCCGCACCCAACAATTGTACAAAGTGAAATTAATTTGTCACACGCCGTATACCCGCTCAAAAGGAAGAAGATAGAGAGATGTAATTACGAATACTGGAGAGAGCGCGCGAATATGTAAAACGATAAAATAGAGCAAAAATCTTGTAGGGAACATCTAAAATAGCATTTAAAGAAACACTGTGATTTTTTTATACATATAACTTCCAAAAATAAGTGAAATGAACGTGTTTATAATAATTTTCGGAGCATAATTTGCGATTTTTTTCTATCGAGTGAATTTCATATAATTTGCGTTTCAGCATGGGGAACGTCTAGAACGTCTATCTTCAAAAATAACATTTATTTTTTAAGAGCTTAAAAACTTCAAATATTTAAGGGAGATATCTAAGAAATCGGTAGAAATTTGGGATGCAGCGGCTTAAGTTCAATAGCACTTTTTTCCTAAGTTTCCCCCCTCCCAAAGCACGCATCTTTTCAAGACCCATATTTACTCCTTCCTCTACTCAAAAATACCCTTCCCGTAGCATCCTTAAAGATGACAGACCCTGAACGAACTTATTTTCCTCAGAGCGTCCTGCGTGAAGAACGTAAAAAATTGTCAGTAAGTACCTACATTCGTACCTACCTTTCGAAATAAAAAAAATTTAGAGTGAATCTGGGTGTTTTAGAGTGAATCTGGGTGTTGTCATGTTGTGGGGGGAGGAAAGGAGCTGTTGAACTCAAGAATAAGTTGTAGAAATGAGCCTTTCTCATAAGACAAAATAATGTCAACTGTGTACAAATGTTGTGTGCAGGTTTGGCGTGTTTCCCCAATGAGTGTACCGAGGGGATGATTTATGGCCCTAATTCCGATGTATCAAAGGTCTCACTCAGTATCAGAAATTAACTTATCCTTGTGGGCATTTCGCTCATACTGATGCTTTTTCTCACACCGATTTCCACATGGAAACTATATTGAAACCTATATACCTATGAAAAGTCTTTATTTATGTGAACATTATTTTATTTCTAACAATTGCGATCACGGTTTCAATACATATAGTTGCCAGTTTTGGGGCGACACTAAATCATTGAAAAATAGCAGAACCTAGAATATAACCACATAAATTTGGGAGGCGATAACCGTTATTTATTGGATAACCAACACCACTGCCATAGGTCACCCCATGAGATTCGCTACGTTTGGTGACTTATTGAGGGCGTCCGGGTTCATGAAGTGGGGTTTTTCTTTGGCGGCGTATGCGTAGGTAGGAATCTGGGGATCATGTGTCCAGGAGTCACGGACGGAATAATTCCACCTTCCCACTACGGTACAAAGCGATGGGTCGAGAGAGTTCAAAAGGACTCCCTCAACCAATCTCTTCCAATCCGGCCCGCTACGCAGTAAGTGGGAAAAGTATCCGCCGCCAAGACCTTGACAAGCTGGTAGAACCAAACCTTGGCAGGGGTGTTAGTTAATACAATAGTTAGCAATAAGCGGTTCCCGGGGCAAATCTCATCTCATGAACCTGGGCACCCATACTAAGTCACCAAACAATTATACAAGTTAATAAAATAAATACAAACTTAGTCAACCACTTGGGGCGACCTGTGGCAGGGGTGTTGGTTATACAATAAATGGTTCCCGGGGTGGCGGTACCCATACCCGCCTCCCAAATTGACCAATCCACAACCGAAAACGATCTATATGGAAACTGGACGAAAAAAGAATGTATCAATTTTCCTTTTTAATCTGCCAACGTTCTTCACTAATTTAAAAAATTTTCATATTTATAGCACAATGTAATACATACCGCTGATAGATCCATCGTCAACCCAACCCCCTTTCCATAAGCGACGCATTTGACAGAAAGAGAGGTCAGGACGGTGCTTTCAGCGATAGGGCCCTAAGGATAATCGCCCCACTAGGACTGGGTAGGTACTCAGTAGGTAGGCAGTATGTCGTGCGCCCCGCCACCCTTCCCAACCCTTATCAACGTGTATGCACGTGGCGTGTCACGTGTCAGGGCGTCGCGTCGCGTCGGCCACGTGGAGTCAGCTACACGTCCGTAACACACTTCAATATCAGAATTTGCTATCGAAAATTACTTTTGATGTTTTGATCAACTTTTATATAAAAATATTTACAAGAATTATTTATTAAGAATTACCCACAGCTTGACAGAGATAACTTAGCAGTCGATAGCTCCTTATAATTGTGAATAATCTACACCGATATTAAAGAAAACTGGTGTCGCTAATTTACATAAGGCCTTCCGATTACTATGCCCCAAATAGGCCAGAGATTTTTTTTAAATTTAATGCTTTTTTGAACCTGTCTTTTTTTAAAGATTGATTTGTGTGAAAAAAGGTTTTTTTTTCATTTGTTCTACTTAGGAGACCCTTAAGCAAGTAATTCTATCAGGATCTATGTCATCATTGAGAATGCTGCGTGGAGGGTATTTTTAAGTAAAGGAAGGAGAGGAAGTTTTGGGAAGTAAAAGGGTATGAGGGTAGGAATCTGGGATTCAGTGTATCAAGAGTAATAGACGTATGAATCAATCCCTCCCACTGCGGTGCAAACCGAGAGAGTCTTGCTTGAGGGTTCTAAAGGTCTCCTTCAACCTGTCTCTCCCAATTTGGATAAGAGCTAGATAAACTTCACCCTTAAATGAACCCGGGCACCCCTGCTAATTCATTAATTAGCGAACCACTTTGGATGACCTACGGCAGAGTTGGTTATTCATAAATGGTTCCGGGGCGGCGGTACCTATTCCTGCATCCCAAGTTAAATAAATTAAATTGCATTCTTATCATTAAATGCAGAACTTAATTAATGCACATAATTAAATGCGTGTTCATCGATCGAAATGGTAACGAAACGCGAATTGTTGAAAAAATACTAGTTTTTTTATGTCCTTAATTATTTTTAAATGTAAGTACAATATAAAAATTTATCCCTTTTCCTATATTTTGCTTCCAAAAAAGGATATTTCTGATTTTCTCTCATTTAATGAATCTAAACTAAAACTTTCTTCGAAATCATAAGATTTGTAATTAGTAATTAGGTATAAACATCTTTTTTAAATTACATGTAAAGAATTATACAATGTGACAACGTCATTAAGCCAATGATAATTCTTTTTTGCAAACTTTCGTCATGCGGGAAGGTACCATAACATTGATTTTTCCGATTTGACAGCTCTTGGAAGGATCCACGGCATTGCGAACTCTGGCGGGTTGAAAAGGCAATATAAAACAAGGACACCATCTTGAATCAGAAACGGAACGTAAAAGCAAAATTACGGAAGACGAAATTCTAAATGGTCGAGTTTAGACAGGAAATAAATAAAACAAAAACCCTCGACTGTGCAAAAACGGGCGGTCCGTTTGACAGATGTCCCAGTCTTAGCAAGCGGATTGCAATCTTTAGAGCACAAGCGTCAGGTAGGTATGCTATCCTTGTTCTACCGGTATTACAATTCAATAAATTAGTCATTGATCCCTTCGATAACAGTGCATAGTCGGGAAACACGCCAAACGCGTGACCAGCATATTTACACGGTTCACATTTTTGTCAATTGAGTTCAACAACTCGGCTGTGGAATGATTTGCCGGCCTCTGTTTCCTTCTTCTTTCCTCTCCTCAAAAAGACCATCCGCATAGCATCTTCAAAGATGACGTAGGCCATTTTATGTGAAGTTATGTTAAAAAAACATTATATTTGCATGTTATTCTATAAAACACATATTTTTAAATAATATTTTCGTAATATTTAAATTTGTAATTAAAAAAAAACTCCGTTGTCAATCTTTGAAATGAGAGAAAAACGGATTTAGAAAAAACAGCCCTTAATTATTGTTGGTATTTTAGCAAAGGCTTTTCCGCCTAGTCTTTCACTAATTAATTAGAATTATTTAGCTTACCTGAATGTTCACTCAGTTTTGATTGGTGAACTCGACCGTATAGGTTAGTTCAATTTCCTGGTTATATAGGGCGCGAGCGTCTCGACGCTCTGGTGGCGTCGCGGCGTCTCATCCTCCAGGGACGCCGTGTGCCACGTTCGCAGGACGGTGCCTACCATTGTATAACATTATGTTTATATTTATTATGGAAATCTGATGGACGTTTGGGAGTGTTTGCACTGAATGTTCTATTGTTATTAGGAATCCCGTCGGCGTGATGCTATACGGATGTTTACATTGAGATGACAACTGACACATGTCATAAGAAATATGATACGTAGAATTTGATTTATTTATGATTATAAGTGTAGGTATAGATAGTTAAAAATTGAGACACTACTACTCTTTTAATTCGCTACAGATCGTAGTAATCTACTAATCTAATAAACAAACGACATGAAGATTAGGAAATCAACAAAGATGAGATTTACAAACATAAGATGAGGCAATAAGCAAACATAGTCACCTAACGATGTTGTTCACAATGTGTCTTCACAGCTATCGTAATCTACGTAGAATAAATAAACAAGCAGACATGAAGATGAGGAAATCAACAAACATGAAGATGAGGTCAACAAACATGAAGATGAGGCAATAAGCAAACATTAACAAACGATGTTGTCTACTATACTGTCTTCATAGCTATCGTAATCTAATAAACATACAAACAAACAAATATTAAGAACTAAGCACGAAGATGAAGATATCAACAAACGAGAAGATGAGGTCTACAAACATTAAGATGAGGCAATCAGTAAACACAGTCAACAAACTTGAAGATGAGGAAATCATACACAATATGATATAACACCAACACTACAACCTAGTGGGAGGACGTGAATGTTTCTATAATTTGCTACATATCTTTAATAGCCATTAATAAAAATAAAACATTCAATCCAATCAAGTTTTCATCATCATATTATTGACATCTAAATTTGGGAGGCGGAGGCATCTAAATGGGTACCGCCGAGCCGGGAACCTTTATTGGATAACCAACACCTCTGCCATAGGTTAGATTTAGCAGGGGAGACCGGGTTCATGGGGTGAGGTTTGTCTGGGTCTTGGAGACGAATGACCAGGACACACTGAATCCCAGATTCCTACCCACCCCTTAAGCCCTTTTCCTTCCCAGAACTCTCCTACCCTTCCTTTCCCTAAAAACCCCTCCACACAGCATCCACAAAGACGACAAGGCCCTGAGGGAAATAATTCCCTCGGGGTCTTCTGGGTGGAGCTCATGTAAAAAAAAAATAATATTAATGTATCATTCCTGTTCTTCATCAGAAAAAAATATTAAAATAACCCCTCTTTATAAATGTAAGGCACTATCTTAAAAGACAAGTAGGTACCTACCTAACTTCTAAACTAAACGAGTTTCCTTCACCGTTCATCCTCTTTTCTGAAGAGGAGCATCTCCTGGGACTCGAGATAAATAGAAACTATTAATCCATCCCTTATATGATTACCGAGGGTTGTCTCCCCTCTCCCCCTCCCCAAACAGTTCTGTGGAGATATCGCCGAACTAATCAGCCGCCCCCACCGGGTAAGATACTAGTCAAATGCGATTTAGTATTGTAATTCTGGAGGGGCATATTAATGGTGCTGAGATTAGTTTTACGACGAGCATTTGTGCCCCATTTTTTGTGACGCAAATATTTTCAAGTAAGATTGCAAAAACTAGAAGTGTGTTCAAACAAAAGCTTTCATTTGGTGATCCGACAGTTGATCCCCCGACAGTTGATCCCCCGACAGTTGGCCCCACGAGTTTACAATTATAAAATTATAATTTTTTGTGCATAATTTACCAATTTCAAACCAAAAATCGACTTCGAAAATACCTTTAATGATTATGAATGAACGAATTTATTCACAGTGTCGATTTTCTGTACGCTGGTATATACAGTATATAGACAAATAGTTTTTCCTTGATATATTTGAAGAAAACATGTATTATACTTTTATTGTTCGGCGGTACATTCTCTCTGCCCACCCTTTGGGGGTCTTCTTGTAAGTAGGTATACCGTACTTTCCCTAAGCCGACTGCATATTGTATGAGTATGCCGGAAGGCCAAATGTCGGGATATCAACTGTCGTGGGGCCTTTTGGTGGCGGGTATAAATAGGACTGAATAAAGTTGTTTTTTCTAGTCTAAATTCATTCTTATCGTGTATTAAAAATTCTCAGCCTTACTAAAAAAAAACACTTCATGACCGTTAAACGGTGTTTTGGTTACAAAGAAGTTACTGTTTTTTTAATTTTGTTTTTTTTTTTAAATTTCTCTACATTTTGATAAAAAAATGTTTATTTAAAAAAAAATCGTGTTTGAAGCTTAAGGCGGCGCTTCCCCGCTCAAAAAGAAAAATATGGAGAGATATGTAATTACGATGTTGGACAGAGCGCGCTAATATTTTAAATGATAAAATCGAAGCGAAAATTGTGAAAATATTTAATAAAACATGACTCGTTTAAAATAGAGCAAAAATCTCGTGGAAGACATCTTAAGTATCATTTAAAGAAACGTTGTGAATTTTTTCACAAGTATAACTTGTAAAATAATAGAAACAGACGTGTTTTTAATAATTTTCTGAGCATACTTTGTGATTTTTTTCTAACGAGGGAATTTCATATAATTTGCGTTTCGGTGTGGAACGCGTCTAGGTATAATCTTCAAAAATAACATATATTTTTTTTTAGAATTAAAAACGTCAAATGTTTAAGTGAGATATGTAAAAAATCGGTAGAAATTCGGGTGGTGGCGGCTTAAAATATGGTAATTTTTAAACGCCAAAATATAAAATAAAAATAAATAAAACATACAACGAAGTTTCATTCCCATGAGTTATCAAAACTCATTAAGGGATCGCCAATTGGTACATTTGAAAAGATAAACCCAACCCAACCCAATATGCAGACACAATAAATGAAGAAAAATTTTACAAAACATTTTACAGAAGCAACATACAGACACAAACATATGAAGAATCACTTTACAAATATTTCACAGAAACATGTCTTATAAGATTTTATGAATAATATTTTAACCACTCATTTGATTTATGTACTGTTGGTGTCACAAAGTTAAAATAAAGTATCCTCCATGATGGACTATAAAAATGCATAAAAAACAATATCAGGAAAAATACAATAAAAGGTGTATTTCAAAAACCAAAATCTAAAACTAAATTTTATCTAGCTTCTATAATGGTATTCGGTTTTACGACATCTTCAAAAAGAAGAAATATATAGGACGTTTAAAATGCGTTTGAAAAATTCCGAAATTCGTACAAAAATTATTGTTAATAAATCAAGTTTATACAACCCATTAACTAACCTCTTCGGCTGGATAAGCAATGTATACATATATCCTTTCCATGAATAATTCGTTGTCATCATAATGTTTTCACATACACGGTCGTTTATCAATTAATTAAGCAATTAAAAAACGAAAATGCCTAAAAAAGCACAATTAGCCAAATAATCAGTCAAAATTATTAAATTTTGGTTTCATATATCTTTATTTTCAAATAATTATGTAGTAGTACCCACCCACGTAAAGTAACACACACATTACACGTGTTTTAAATTTTACACAACTGATAAACAACCATTTTCGTACGGCAAACAATTGTTTATTGGTTTTGCAAAATTAAAAAAAAAACTTTTGTTAGCAAGTCCCTAAGACCAGGCGCACACGAGCAACCTCCTTAGTTGCGGCGACAGGTGGTGGCAACCATACTATTAAAGAGATGTACAAATTAAAAATAGTCTTCCTGGTGTCGCTTCGCCTCGTGTGCGCACTTTCATGTTGCGTCCGCAGCTTAAGTTACTCGTGTGCCAGGCACATAATGAGCACTTTCATGTTGCCGCCAGTTGTCCGCAGCTTAAGTTACTCGTGTGCCAGGCACATATGAGCAACTTTAGTTGCAGGCAACTGAAGTCAAAGGTTGTTTCAAATTCCATTACGAAATACGGATTTGCGCACACGAAGCAACGCACTTTGTTTCGCCACATACAAGCAAGAACGTATTTAAATAACTTTATAATGTTTGAACGACGATATCATGGGGGTAACAAGACAGACGGTGTGACAAATGCATTCTTAATTTGAGTGATTATTGCAAGGATTGACTAACAATAACTTACGAAAGTATGATTATTAGTTTATATAATTTTCAGATGCATTTTTTTTTATTCCTACCTGAACTCTTTTATTTTTCTAACTTATCGAGAATCTATTTTGAAGCGTAGGTATACGAAAATTGCACGATAATTTACATTGCTTTAAACAGGGCAACTTTTTTTAATCAAATTAATTTCTATTATTTTTTTTATTATTTTTGGGGTGTTATGCCGTGTTTCGCTACCTCCTTCTTTAGCCAACGTTTCGGACAGCGTTACAGTGTTCATCATCAGGGCAGATGAGCGAATGATTTGTACAGGGTGATGATGGACACTGTAACGCTGTCCGAAACGTTGGCTAAAGAAGGAGGTAGCGAAACACGGCATAACACCCCAAAAATAATAATAAAAATACTTTTTGGCCGTGAAAACCTAAAAACAAACCTAATTTCTATTAGTTAATTACTTTTTAGATGTAAATAATGAATGAGAAAACATTTTATTTTATTTCGATTTTCTTCCGTTTGTTTTTATTCTAGATGCAATGCAGTGGTGAAAAACAGATTAAGAACAGGGGTTTCTTTATACTTAATTTGTTTTTTAATATGTTTTTTTTTACATTAACTCGACACAGAAAAATAATTTCCTTCAGGGCCTATGTCATCTTTGAAGATGCTGTGTGGAGGGTGTTTTTGAGGAGAGGAAGGAGTGAACAACAAGCCTTGAAGAGATCCATGTTGTAGAAGGGAGGAAACACAGAGGCCGGCATTTCGTTCCACAGATGAGCTGTTGAACTCGGTCGAGTCGTAGAAACGACCCGTTCTCACGTGACTAATGTCAACCGTGTACAAATGTTGTGCGCGTGTTTGGCGTGTCTCCCGACTATGCACCGGTGCCGAAGGGATCGATGACGCTAGTTCCTCAGAGCATCTTCCATTGAAATACCGGTAGAACAGGGATAGCATTCCCACCCGACGCCTGTGCTCTAAAGATTGCAACCCGTTCGATAAGGTGGGAGAATCTATCAAACGGACCGCCCGTTTCTGCACAGAGTCGAGGGTATTTTTCAAGTATTTTGGAGCTCCAGACCAGAGGTGGCTGCCAAATTCAACCGTGGGGCGCACTTGCGATTTGTACAGGGTTAGCAGTTGTGTACTATTGATTAACTATTGTGTTTTATTATTTTGTTTATCACAAATTTATTCATATTAAAGTAAAATTCACCCCACAAGTGGGTTACAAGTACTTGATAGATGTGTTAGAATTTTACCGTTTGGCTTGTATGAAACGAAACACTGTGCGACGCAACACTACGGAGACTTTTGAATTTTGTATGGATTTTGAAATATTCACCAACTTTATTGTCATCGCAACTAAAGTTGCTCGAGTCCGCCTTAACTTTTCCTATATTTTCTCAATCATTCTTCTTTCGCATCATGTAATCCATTTGCATTAATCAAAATTAAACGAACTCTAAGTTCGAATATGAAACAAAAACGATTGTTAGAGAAGAAATACCCCAATCATCCACAGCATTTGAACCGAACATTAGGGGGCTATATACATTTAGAATTTTCAAAAAATCGATTTATTTCAATGTACATATATTTAAGTATACACACAGAAAATTTCAAGTCGATCCGGCAATTATTTTCGAAGTTACAAGCATATTTGTAAAGACGTGTCAGGGCATTTGAAAGAAGGAGGCAAATTTTAAACGCGTTTTTCTCAAAACTGTGTTTTTAAAGTCGGTGACCAAGATGTCTCGGAAACGACTGAACCGATCAGTCTCAAATTTCAACGCAGGCCTCTTAAGTATAATATTTATTAGTTATTAATCGGAGGTCAGTTCTCATCGATAAATATATTTTTTTTATAAGGCCAAAGTTTTGGTCAAAAATCGATTTTTTTTGCCAAAATGTTTTTTTTGCTTTGTCCTTCAATTAATTAAAAGATTATAGATTACTTTAACGAAATCTGTTTGGTTTTTTCATTTGAAATGATTCAGTCTAGAGATATGGTGGTCACCGCAAGATGTGTTTTTGAGAGGAGCTTCTGGAGATCAGCTATAGCAGCTTTCAAAATTATCATTTTTACAAATACAAAAATGTTACAACACAGTTAAAAGTTACCATAACATGTGTACAAATTTTTACATTATTAAATATAAAGGTATTCTCAGAAAAAGATCTTGAACAATCGCTTTTTCGGGCCTCCTAACTGTGTATAACCCCATAACTTGGCCATCGCTCAATTTGATTGCTATTAATGATGCTTTTAAAAGCATCCCTCAAACTATGTTATTAACTGATGAGTCAAAAATGACAACATTATGTGAGTCAGAAGCCTCTTTAATATACATGATATAAAAAAAATATATATATACAAAAAAATATATATTATCATTCATCTAACTAATCTTAAATTATCGTAAAACATGATTTATTCTATTTTTCCATACAAATGTGTTCCTATATAAATTTGAGATCTTACGCCAGAATCGAAGTACAAAAGTGGAAGAATGCAGATGACTTTTAATTCGTAGACCAGCTTCATGATACCGCATCTATCTAAATTGGCCGTGGTCAAGGGTGGCAGGGTGATGAACTCTTTCCAATCTCTTGTGCTCCTTGCCTTTATTGGTCCAGTTTCTACTTCCGCAATCTTTGTCCTCCATAGTAAGGGTTCTCTCCCTGTGTAGTAAATTTCCTTTTGGATCAACAAAATCTTCAGTTTTACAACAGTCACTCCGGTGTCGTTTTTGCAACGTATGTGGATAGGGATCGACTGCCCGATGTAGAAATAAGACTTGGGAATTGACACTTCAAGTTTGAAAGGTCCGAAAACTACGCAGAAACAAGCCCTTATGCCAACAATTTCTAAATTAATCGGCTGTCTATAAATTGATCCAGTGAAATTGAAAGGTACGAAAATTTTTAAGAAGAATCTGTGCACTTCGCTTGTCGTTAAAGGTCTTTTGATCACGACGTTTAAGGTGTATTCCACGCTTCCATAGTGTCCAATGTATGAAGCAGGTATGGATTGTGGCAAAGTGAAAGTAAAAGGATAGTCATTTGTTCCTGTGACGACGATCTCTGTATCGTCAGAGTTGCCGGTACCCAACAGATATAAAGTGGTGTGGATGTATTCCTCAGTACTGCTGGATTGAATCAAACTAATTCCTGAAGCGCTTATAGTCTCTTTATGGTTTCTGTCTGACCACGCTTCTCCCTTTAAAACTATATAAATGGACATCACTTTTTCTGATTCTTCGAAATTGTATTTTAAGTTACCGTTGATGACTTCACCTGGCTTGTAAGTAAAGGAAAGCCTGTCGAGGGTAAAATTGATCTTCTCCTCTTCCATTGAACTGTTATACTATCTACACTGATTTGGATGACAACAAACAACTGTCAAATCAAAGACTTTTGACAGGGATGTGTATTCCATTGTTTCTAAAGCGTTCAAAATGTATCATTCATTCAAGAACTTGAAGTTTTCCAGATTTCAGAACAAACAGAACTTAGTAGATAGGTAGGCACTGCTAAAATTTTATGTTTTTATTTCATCTTTTTTGGGGAAAGTTTGAAAACACGTCTCCGTTTTATTTTTATTTTTTTTATTCTGGGTTATCATCAAATTTGGTAAAACAAATACACGAAAAGTCACAGATTAGTACCTACTTACATGACTTACATATATTAGGAATATAAATTTTAATTCTAAAATGAATTTTAACACAATCTTTCAATTTGCAGGTTACCTGTTTAGTATTGAAACAGCTTTGGGACTTTTCCATACATATTCCAAGGTCCTGTTCAAAGTCAATGTCATCTCCCATTGTTCCTTTCTTTCTTTACAAAGCCCTGCTTGGGTATCATAAGAAAGAAGATGACAAAATCCTTCCTAACAATACCAGTTCAAAATGATTGTACCAATAATGTTATATCTAAAATTCCTGAAATATATCTGTACAGAGTTACTCGTACAAATTGGCGAAAAATGAGGGCGCTGTGGTCTAGGAGAACGATAATAGGTATGGTTGCCAGATTAAAATATAAAGATGTAGCGTTAGTTCATATTTACGCCAACTTATACGTGTAGCAGTGTATGTAAGGTACAAAATGTATTCAAGATGTAAAATTTTATCGGTGCTTAGAAACTTGGGTACCTAATACATACCATTTCGGCACAATTTTAAGACTAACTAGAAAATAAAAGCCCTGATAAAGGGCGTTGATCAATAAATAAATAAAATACAAGAATTTAATAAAGGACATTAAAATAATTTTGAATACTAATAACATTGCATACTAATACTAATACTAATTGTAGTGATCTGTTGTTTTCTCTGATGAACAATACATTCGGAGGATCGGGAGTTTCAGTGATACTTCAGTTCGTCAGATAACGAGTCGTTTTTATTATCATATTCTTTACAATGATTATTTAACTGGACTTAACGTTCGTTCTAATGGATGCTCTGTATTAATCTGCGGCAGGGGAAATGGTCAGTGAAGGTGCCCACCTATTGATCGAATATCATCGACTGTATTCGTAACCGTTCAGGTAATAACTCCGGACGGGCGACAGTTACCTCTCTCCTATAGAACAACCTTACTGATTTCTGTTGCTTTGAACAACACACGACTCCTATTCTAACGACATCTGTTGAGAGACATTGAACTACATACATTTTCACATTCGCAAGAATTCACAAATTTTTGTAATAAATTAAAATTTATAATGTAAACCGATCCGAATTAAAGATTAATAATAATAATAATAATAAGTTATTTATTTCAGCCGAACAGAGCGGTGGGTGCAATACTCTGTCAGCCATATAAAAGTATACATTACATACTATATGAAAAAGAAAAAATAAATAAATAAAAAAAGATTTAAAAAGAAATATATATACACATATTTAGTACTCGTATATCTACTACGGGGGCTTCAGATGAATTCTACATGTTTGGTGAAGAGGCGCGCCCTGCCACTGTGCCACGGCCAGGACGAGAGTGTTGTAAAATAGTGATTTAGCTTTAATCTTCTCATTAACTATGGTGTAGAACGGTTCTCAATACGGGCGATAACGCCCCCATGTGGGCGTTTGAGACTTTCAGAGGAGTGGTAGAAGACTCAGAGAAAACTACTGGACGTCAGGAAAACTAGGGGGCGTTGAAATGGCGTAGTGGAGGCGTGGGCAGGTAGAAAAATGTGGTATAAAAAAGACAAAAAAACCACACTTGTCAGCTTATCTTACGTGTATTATTATTACTAAGAAATGTCACTATAATATGAATATAAGAAGGAAGGATATAGCAACCCGGACCCCCCCGGTGTGGACAATATAATCGTAACATTTGGTAAGTAAAAACAATTGGGGGAGCGCTAGAAAAAAAAATATTCTCAAAGTGGGCGGTGGGCAAAATAAGGTTGAGAACCTATGGTGTCAAAGTTTGCAAAGAAAGGTTAAATCTTGCGTAAAGTATTTTAATTTAACATATTTTAAAGGAAAATATTTAAATGTAGACGTATACTTACCATTTTAGAACATACCTGAAAACGCAAATAGAACCTTACGCAGTCAATCAGGGAAGACATCACAATTCATTACATAAGGTTCTAATTACATTTCCCCAATGCTAAATTCCAAGCGAGGGACACGTCGCATTTAAATATTTTCATTAAAATTAAATTAAATTAAATACTTTTGACAAAACATAATTTAGATTTTCACGGCCAAAACAATTTTCGTTATTTATTTTTGGGGTGTTATGCCGTGTTGCGCTACATCCTTCTTTAGCCAACACATCACACATCTGTCCTGATGATGGACATTGTAACGCTGTGCGAAACGTTGGCTAAAGAAGGGGGTAGCGCAACACGGCGTAACACTCCAAAAATAAATAACGAAGAAAATACTTTACACAGGATTGAAACACAAAATCAAAAATTAAATTTTCACATTTAGCAAACACTTTGTGGGAATACATAATTATAATAAACACAATGATATTACTAAAAGTTTTTTAGTATATTTTTATTCATCCCTGATGAAGGTTCAGGTCGAACCGAAACCGGTTGGAGAAGAAAATAATAAAGTGGAATAAAACAAAGTAATATCATTGTGTTTATTATAAATCAAAAATTGTTAAATAAATTACGAAAATTGGTTTTTGCAAACTTTGGAACCTCAAAACACGGTAATGCGAAGTTAGAACCCTATCCAACCAAAGTGACGAACTATAATGCGCCTCGTAACAATGATTAACTGTCGGATACAAACAAAATAGAGAGTGTGAGTTAGAACCTTGTAAAATAAATAGAGCTTGATTTTAGAATTTCTTCATTGAAGTATCGATGGAAATACAACACATATTGTTCTGAAAATTATTTTGGTTATAGAATGTGCTAAATAAATAGTTTAGGCCCTGCGGGCGGCTTTTTATTCACCTTCGCCCAATCAGTGTTGGACCATTTTATAAATCCAATAGGAACTGGTCGACCAGTAATGGCTAGTCACCGGGACAAAGTAACCGGGACGGGCGATGACGCCATATGTAATATACAGTCGCTTGATACAATTGAGTATTACCGTCAATCTTTCCATATCCGGAGAGATACTTCAGATTTACAAATTCGTAGAAATTATACTTAAGGGGGGCACTCCCTATGCGTCCTGCCGACGGAAGTGGCGACATCTTGTGACGAATTTTTGAATTAAAAACCGAATTACAACGGTAGCTTTGTTTGAAATTCCACGTACACAGATATTATTTGTGGCGTGGCGTCAGACATGCACTCGAAACTGGGTTCTGAAATTCAACCACGCAGACGCAAGTCTAATAATACTATTCGATTAAAAGATCATTTTTGAAAAAAATGTCATTTAGAACCTTGTCCAAGTGAAGTGGCGTCCTCCATTTATATACATTTATTTGTCAGACTATTTATTATTGAATCATCGCCGGTTTAAAAAAGCTCTATCACGAAAAACACTCTCGTTTTATTTGTTCGGTTCAGTTAGGTTGTTTTTTATTGCATTTTTCAGCACAGGTGTCCAAACAGTGATATCTCCAGCGGTGTCCCATTCAATAGTCAATAGGGGAGCGCGGGGTGATCGAGTGTCCTGTTTACCCTGTCAACCTTGTCGCCGACCAGCCCGGCGCGGAAACTCTCCCCAATCTCCGCCATTTCTCTTGGGAGTATGGGTCCCATGAGAATTAAATGCAATTACACGCAACTAGACGAATTAAAGAAGGATCTTGGTATGAATGGCAGAGATTTCTTTTGTTGGGTTCAGATGGATCGATTGGAGATTGTAGATTAGGCCTGGAATCTAATGTGACATTAATCAAAGTCAATTATGGTGACATCATTTGATGTGATGATGCCAGTTTGATTGTGATGACGTATTATTTAGAGTTATTTACCTAATTCCCACTTTTAAGAGCTAGTGGATCTATGGCATCCAGGCGTTGGCAGTTTATCAAGTGAGAAGAGCCAATTTGTCAAAGAAACAGGGTAACAAATATATCAGAGAGCCATATTATAACGGAGAGGGGGGGGGGTTGTAATTGTACTGTGGTAAAAATGTGATAGAACAATGCTTTGTGTTATCTACATTCTTACTGTAATATCACACTTTTACTCGTTTAAATGTTTTTTATAAACAGACTCGTGCATAGATTCCTTATTAAATTAAAACCTGTTTTGTGTTCGGAATGCAAAACAATTATCGTTCGGCGACTCTATCTCATAAGGCTGGTTGAGTAGAGGTGAAATTGCAATTGATGTCTGAAGAGCTGAAGAGTCGAAGAGCCGCAAATTCCGACCCCTGTCTTAAATCATAGCGAACTATATCATTGAAGAAGAAGATAAAAATTATAATCTAAACGAAAATATGAAAGGGAACAAGACACAGAAAAATATAAAAAGTTAATAGTCGCAACTGAGACTTGAACCCAGAACCTCTCGTCTAATCGGGACGTGCGCGTTTACCAATTCTGCCATTGCCACCTTCTGTCAAACCGTCACATCAGTCAATCTCGTATTTCAAATTTTAGAATTAACAATATTATCTTCATCTATTTTTTCCATATTATAGGTAAATTGGTAAACGTGCACGTCCCGGTTAGAGGAGAGGTTCTGGTATCGTGTCCCACTTACGACCATTATCTTTTTCTATTTTCTTTGTCTTGTTCTCTTTCATGTTTTCGTTTGTAAAACGTTGTAAAAAATTGCATGGTGAACTAAATCACTTTTTGCGATCTCTGAAGAGTTCAAAATGAGGGCTCCAAATCATAATCTAGCTCTGTCAGAGAGAACCAATCATAGAAAAACTGTCTATGATTGGTCAAGAGAGTATTTCTCGGATAGTTCTCTCTGGCAGAGAGAACTATCCGAGAAATATTCAAAATGAGGGCTCCAAATCATAATCTAGCTCTGTCAGGGAGAACCAATCATAGAAAAACTGTCTATGATTGGTTAAGAGAGTATTTCTCGGATAGTTCTCTCTGGCAGAGCTAGATTACGATTTGAAGCCCTCATTTCAAGCTCCAACTCAGAAACTGCAAAAAGTGAGTTATTTTACTATGGTTTAAAACGATCCAATTGAGGTGAGGTTGAGGGAGTGGCTAAGAAAAGGAGACGAGGAGGGGTAATGTTTGTAAGTCTGGTCACCAAATACGACTAAAGCCATTTTAAACAATGTTTCGATTTTGTATGGTGGTCTTTCATAAAGGTGGTATCGAAGGCTAGTGGTTTCACAGAAGTTGAACAATTTATCAAATTTCAAAGCTATTTTTTCAAATTCTGTAAGGGTTCTATTCAAGTTCTAGTAATATTTGGCAAGTTGTTTCACATAACTGATAAAATAATAGAACTTGAATAGACCTTCCACATAACTAGAAAATTAACTTCGATATTTGATGAATCATTAAAATTCTGTTAATCAACTAGCTCTAAAAGTCAGTTGTTGGACAGATTTTGAACAAAACATCAAATTGAAAGTTATTTAAAATAATATCTGTTCAAGTTCTGTTATTATATCAGTATGGCCCGTTATTTTTACATAATTGAACTAATAACAAATTTTTTTTTTCGAAATTGATGAATATTGTTTAAATTTTGCGAATCAACTGGCCCTAGAAACATCAACGTAGCACTATGGAACGTGTCACAAATAAAAATAATATTTGGCAAATTTATATAGCCCTGTTTTTGTGAAAAATCACCGCAAGGCCGCTAAATATATATAGTTTTGACTGGGTGTAGCAAAATCCTTAGCGACCTTTGTATGCAACATGTTTTTTTTTTATTTAAAAAATGAAAAACAATTTGTCGAAAGAAACCTCACGATCTCAATGACAATTCCTATTTCAAATCTTCTTCAGAAAAGTCAGTATTAATATATTGAATTAATGCAAATAAGTAAGTTCAATTGAGCACGATGATTTCGACAAATTTGAAAAAAAGAATCTTTCTTGGACCATTCAAACGGCCACCATCTTAAAACGGAAACGGAACGTGCACAAATAAATTTACACACAGATGAAATACAAAATGGTCGATTTAAATTCATGTTAATGTTCACACGTTTCAAGAATTAATGTTAAACCCTCCGCACAATTCTTATATCGTTTAAACAAAATTAAACAATTAGTTACAGTCAAATAAAATATGATTTATTTTCTTCCCTCTACCAACTAGCAGCTAACAACCCTTACAACAACTTACTTAACCGGTTCTAGTTTCAGCCCCTTCCCTTCCCTTAAAGCTGCAGTACCGACGCCCCGCACGGCATTATCGCCAACAATAACAGAGAATGGCGGCTAGTTAGTGGGTGCAGGGCTGTGACGGAGTGTAACGCGTGCAATATTCGCGCGTGGTGCGCGCCACGTGCGTGCTGCGTGCGAGAAACGTGCGGGAAGGTGATACCAGGCTCCGTGCGATAGACGTCTAGATAGTTGGCAGGGCTGCCAAAAATCTCCAAAAGTTTTTTAGATAAAATATTTAATCAAGATATTTTGTTTAATTTTACAACTCTATTCGTAAGTAATGAGACAGTATAAGTAGTTTAAATTCATTAAACTTTTAAATATTACTATTAAAATAAACCCAATAAATTCTAATAAAGTCATTAGTAGTAACGATTTGGTTTTACCCCACCACCGATACTAATTTGCTAGTTTCTCGCATTGAAAATAAATGCATATTGTTGTTTGACTTGTGCAGGCCCCTGAAAAATCACGGAATATTCTAATTGTAGGATTTGTACAGCGGAAATTTTATTTAAAGAACAATAAATAACTCAAGAGTAGCAGTAGTAGTAGTCATAACTCAAGTAAAAATGTTCACAAAAAACTGTTTACAGCGGCAACTCTTTAATTGCAGCATTTTTTGTGAATGTTTTTACTTCATCAACCATATCTTATTAAATTATGTCTTAATTCTTGACGCAATCTTCCTGTTGTTCCAATTTTGAAAATGACAAATATAAAAAATTCTGTTAAAATAAAAAGGTATTTATTTTAAGCATGTAGGTAGGTACTTAATCGCTTGTTCGAATTCTTGACACAACCAATTCAATTTTTTTTTTAATACTCTTAATTTCAAAACAAATCCGAGTTCATCGAACCAGAGTTAAGCCTGGATGACATTGAGCGAGTTTACAAGCTACAATCTGGGAAATTCACTATATGTTAGTAAACTCGCTCAGTGTCATCGTATTACTTGCTAACTAGCAGATTGTGGACAATCTACGAAAAAAGTTGAAACTTTACTCGCTACTCACTCAAGATGGTCGCCTACCAACAGCTGATTTCGTAACTGTCAGAATTAGTTCACGCGGGAGCCGTAATCTCACTAGTGGCTAGCGTGTGGCGTTAGATGCGAGCTCAAGTTTTTTACAAAATATCGACCGAATTGGTTCGCGCGAGAGTTATTTAGTTATTTTAGCTGCTACTGTCACTACTGAGCGTTTTGTGTGTCATCATGACAATCTCCTCGCCGATTCATCCGCTTTTAAACTTACCGGCTAGTAGCTTGTAAACTCGCTCAATGTAATCGGGGCTTTACAATAAGTCATACAGACCCAAAACCGAAATTAGCATGTTTGATGATAATATTGCACAATTGTAGCAGGTTTGAAGTTATAGGTAGTAGGTAGGTGTACTTACTGAAATTTTTATAACGCTAAATATACGGTCACCTGACGGAAAAGGCAAAAAAACAAAAATTAAGTAACTACAGGAAAAAATCAATTCATCTCCAGTAAAAATTATAAAAAAGATTATTTGAGACAGTAATTATTAAGTTTGCAAACAGTAAGCCGTACCTTCAGATGAATAGATTTCTATCCCCCAGTAACATTGTGATTTCTGTAAATCATTTGCCATCAAACGGTAATCCTGCCTTCCTAACTGAGTGTAAAAAATTTAACTGTAAATCTTGGCTCTTCTAAGTCTGAACTTGACTCCAATCTTCCATATAATTTTGACATTTTCCCATTTAAATAAAATTAGTATATAAATTCACCTTACCTTTCTCCATAATTTTAAATGATGGCTAGAACACCCTTAGAGAGTGAACGCGAGAAACAATTGAAAAAAAAAAAAACATTTTAAAAATAGTTTTTGGCAGCCCTGTTGTGATATAACAACGCCGCGGTCGTAGAGAATTGACGGCCGCTCCTGTTGGACGCAGATTTGCTAAAATTACAGAAGGAGGGTTGTTTTAAATGCATGATTATGATTAGGTATTATTTAAGAGTTGGGACGCAATCGATTAATAAAAAGATTGTTTGGCAATCTGAATGCACAAACCATGCGCGTTTCATTGTTTTTATTTAAAATTGGAGACCTTCAAAAAACCATTTCTTTATTGTAGAAGGAATTATAAAAAACATTTTATGTTTTCACATTACAGAAATGAAATTGATAAGTAAAAGTTATTTCATTGACCAATATATTTCAGACAAAAAAATATGCGTGTTAAATTTTCGGGTCACTTTACTAGAAAAAAATACTCCGTATTATAAGAATTTTTGAAATTTATTTATTCACAATAATACATTTACATGACGACTCGCACTTTTCTTTTTAATTTCTTCCCTAGCTGGAGACCAGTTTGGTCCAAGTTCTTGAGGTCTGAAAGAACTGCTTGTCCCGCTTGCGAATTAGAAAGACGGTGGAATCCGATTGTATTTATAAAACAACAGGTTAACAAAACTAATACCACAATAAACGAACTGATAGTGTGTTTACAAAGAGAGATCAAATTAGCACTCTTCATTACCGTTTGAGCGAGAACTACTTTATCATAAAGCAAGTAATTAACAGAAATGACAGTAGGGTTTAGTTAAGCTTCGAACCTAGTGCTTAATTTGAGTTTTAACCCTGTAGAGGGCAATGGTAGTTATTTTTTAAGCATATTCTTTTTTTAAGCAGTGCTAAAACGAAGAATATGACGCCAAAGATCACTTCCAGAGATCATCTTGTAGTAGAGTAGTTTGTGTAAAGCAATAAATATTGCGTACTTCTATGGCGTAGTTATTTACGAATTCGTGATTTTTGCCTCCAATAATATCATCGATTCAAATAAATTGATTAATTTCACAAATTTCTTAAATTTTTCGATTTTCGAAAATTTAATAGGGATGAGAAAAGAATCAGTGAAGGAGCAGAAATAGTATAAAGAAAAATATATGAAGCATTCGGTAGTCAATAATTTGTTACAAAAATAGATTTACGTTATGTGAACTTCTCATTTTATTATCTAAATACCGCACAAGAGTCCCAACTGCTCCCAACCGTCTGGAAGCAATGAGACTATAGCTTCCCCAATCGGGGTATGTTGTAAGGCTGAAGGTAGTGGGGAGGGGAAGGATATGGGGGGAGGAAGATGATGGAAGCTCCAGACTATTCAGATCTGGTCACCACACACGGCTAAAGCCATTCCAAGCAACGCTTCAATTCTGAATAGTTATCTCACCCCAGGGCAATACTGAGAGTAACTTCCAATCTGGAACGTAAAGCAAATATACCTACCTCATATTATTTTAAATGATTAAATTGAGAAATAACCATTTTAACCGCGACCTTCAGATCGCAAGTCGAGAGCTTCACCCATTATACACGGAGACCGTCGATAAACAGAAAATAAATATCATCGTAATACATTAAAAAAGGTATTTACTCGTATTTTACCTGAATTTATTCTGAATAAATAATCTAGCTTTCTAAATCTGCTTTTCTTGAAAAAAATGCTCTAGAGTCATTGTGAGAGCATTTTTTTCCAAGTTAATCCATCGCCAATCCCGTAATCACCCTGTAGTAGACATGGTGGGGAGTAGACGGCGTCGCTGATTGGAGACACGCGCGAGCATAATCCCCCGCCAGCCAACCGCCGCTTGCCGCGTGTCTGCAACTACACGCTGTTCCCAAACTTACTGCTCCAACACACTGCACACAGTAATGCACTGCCAATTCTTCACGCAGAGTAACCGTTATAAAATTGCTCACGCAAAATAACAACCAAAAGGTTTGTTTAAGCTAATTTTGTTTAAGTTTGCTTGATAGGCGTTACATTTATTTATTTATTTCTATATATTACAGTATTTACCTATAGATCAATTTCGAAAACATTTTTACATAATATATTTTGTAATTTTATTATGTTGGGTGTAAGGTAGGTTTGTGAAGGTGAAACTGTGGATAGGTATTGTTGTATGTTTCGTGAACACCTCACTAGGAGAACCTGTGCTGAGGTGTTTACGTGTTTATTTATGTTTATGTATGACAAGTATTTATGTGTTGTAATAGAAAGTTTTATATGTATTTTTTTTTTTCAAATTTTAATATTTATTGTACATTGGTTATTTAGAAGAGCAAAAAAAAGTATTTAAGTATATTAGAGGAATATAAAAAATATATAAATATATACATATATAAACATACACATACATACACATCCATATAAATACATGTACCTGCACACATGCATATAAATATATATATACATACATTATGGATGTAGTTTTTTTAATTTTTTTTTTTTTTAATTGCCGGCAACCCGGGCGTTTATTACAGTAACAATATAATACAAGAAAAGTCTGTAACCCGTCTCACTAGACGATGTCTGTTCTGAGACGGGTACATAAATATGCGTGCATGAACATATTAATACACAATTAGCATATAAAAACATGATTGTTAGGTGGGGAAAATGGCGATGGGTGATTGTTAGGACAAAAAATTGATGTTAGGTGGGGAAAAAGGTGCATTTTTTGAAAATATTTGTGATCTTTCGGATCTGAAGATTATTTGTATATAAATAACATAAATAACTCAACATATTAATAATCTGAAGAAATGATCGATTATAAATAACTCAACATTTAAATAATCTAAGAAATAATTGCCTCTAATATAAAATAATTATTTATATGTTGAGGCGCGGATGGACTGTATGCGGGTTTTTAATTGTACTATTTATTATAATTTCACTTTTAAAGACAATTACTCATACGAAGTGGTCGATCAATTTACCTACCTGGGCTCCAGTCTGACAGAGAACAATGAGGATCCAGCAGGAATCAGAAGGAGAATCACAGCAGCCAACAAAACATACTTCTCTCTGCTCACAGTAGTCACGTAGCATCCACAGAAAAACCAAAATAACCATATACAAGACCATTGTTAGAACTGTAGTGGCATATGGATGTGAGGCGCTGACACTGACGGTAAATATGGCTGAAATGTTAGATACTTTGGAAAGAAAAGTGCTGAGAAGAATATGTGGACCCGTGAAAGAGGGGGGACAGTGGCGCATCCGGCACAACAAAGAACTGTATGATATATATTAGGCCCCTAACATCTCAGCCCACACGAGACTCCTCAGGTTGAGATGGGCTGGACATGTACAGAGAATGCCGGATACACGCGTCCCCAAGAGAATTTTGACTGGACACCCAGGTGGAAAGAGAAAAGTGGGAAGACCCAGACTGAGGTGGGAAAACGAGGTGCGACAGGATGCAGCACAGCTTCTCCAAATAATAAACTGGGGGACAGCCGCTTACGACAGGAGGACTTGGAGGCGAATGTTGCAGGAGGCCAAGGCTCGATATGGGCTGTAGCGCCATCGGAGAGAGAGAGAGAGATTATAATTTCACTTACCCGAAAAACTGCTTCCTGCATTCCACTTATGTTTTATTGCACCAGGCAGGTAAATGTTGATTTGGAAGGTATTTTGGAAAGGATTTGGTGAATGTGTATGCGGATGTATACGTATGTATGTATATATTCATATGCATGTGTGCAGGTACATGTATTTATATGGATGTGTATGTATGTATGTGTATGTTTATATATATATATATACATATATAATTTTTTTTTATATTCCTCTAATATATTTAAATACTTTTTTTTTCTCTTCTATATAACCAATGTACAATAACTGTTAAAATTTGAAAAAAAATACATATAAAACTTTATATTACAACACATAAATACTTGTCACACATAAACATAAATAAACACGTAAACACCTCAGCACAGGTTCTCCTAGTGAGGTGTTCACGAAACATACAACAATACCTATACACAGTTTCACCTTCACAAACCTACCTTACACCCAACATAATAAAATTATAAAGGTAAATACTGTAATGTATAGAAATAAATAAAAATAAATAAATTGATATGATGCTGACAAGCGAGATGAGACGTGCAGCGCGACGTTAAGATTTAACCTTACAAAAATGGTTGCGAATGGTTGGGAACTTTTTCCCAAGCGGCGATGTTATGGAATAGCGGTGCGATTTGTAGGACTTGTGTCCTGAGCGGCAATGTAAAATCAACTGAACTCAGTCAAGGCAGGGTGCACCATAGATAGTTGCCAAAAGAAAAACATGTAACAATAAAAGTGGCGTGAACAGATATCGATTTTAAATTTTCTTATATGAACGTTACCCGGTTTAGCGTTGTTTTATTTATTGTTAAGTTTAGTGTTATTTTAATAGATTTTTCTGCTTGGCAGGAAATTTGAAATTACGACAGGTCGTTAATAATATCAACGAAGAAAATATTGGAATGAAATATCTGGCATGTATAGTGTATGTTTAAACAAATCTATCGTTTTATTCGGAGATTTGTGAAATTTCGTATCCTTGACCTTCTAAACAAGGGAAAGGTCGCTGTTTACCTAAAACCCTCCCACCCCCCACGGCATTCGTGACGGAGCCTTACCTCTCAACTAGCAATCCGAAGGTGACGGGTTCATATCCCGGCGTGCACAAGTAAATATTATTTGATTGATTTAATAATTTATTTATTTATTTATTGATCAACGCCCTTTTTCAGGGCTTTTACATATTAATGGTAATAAATACAATATTTATTGTACAAAACTGAACTGCTTCAGTAACAATATTTTATATTTGTTTAAAGATAAACTGAAGATGTCCACGGACTTGGTGTTATTGTTTCCTTCCATTAGTATTCTGGGTAAAGAGGAATACATATGGTAGTTAGTCCCAGAATTTCTGCACTGAAATAAATCCTGACTTCTTGTATTACATTGTGGAATCCATGGATGTAAGGTATATTCGCAGAACGTTCCAGAAGTCACCCGTTCCTTTTAATATCTCCCTGGTGTAAGACTACCATTCAGAATTGAAAATGATAATAATAGTTTTTACTGAATAATTTGTATGTACAACTTTTCTTAAAATGGTTAAACTGTGTATTGTGACCAGATCTGAATAGCCGGGTACTCCTCACTTTCATCTTCCCCATTTCCTTCCTTTCCCCTGCCTTCAGCCTTACAACACATCCCAATTGAGGACGACGTCATAGTCTCACTGGCCCAGATGCTTGGGAGCAGTCAGAAATCTTGTGCGGTATTCTCCTAATTTAAAAAAACGACGACAGACTAAATTGACTTCAATCAAAATAATATGAGAAAAATTACTGTCCACATATGATTTTGAAATACTTCAGCTAATAAAAAGTAAATAAAAAGTTTTCTCCCCAAATCTATTTGGAATCCCTTAAGGTCTCTCTTCGAATCTTCCAGTTTCCAGAGGATAATAACCAGTAGGCAGTACGTAGTTATTAAGATATTGATTCTTGTTCTTATCTCTCTTACGGAGCCCTTCCACATCCACCGCCGCCCTCTATCTCCTCGGGAGATCACCCCAACCAACCCTGGCTGCCTGGCTGCCTGACCGTTGACCCAGCATCCCCTGACTTGCATCATCCAAATACAACAAAAGCACTGCGATTAAAGTCCTCGGTGATGCAAGTACTTTTGATATCTTCCTGAAATACTATAAATTGTTTTTGTTTTTAATTCGTAGAACTCCGTTTAATTTTTTTTAAATATAATTATAATTAAATTTGATAATGTTATTATCAAGTTTTGCAAGTATTTTGGGATGTATTTTTGTTACAGCTGTTTCGGTTTAAGAGACCATTTTCAAACTGTCGTTGAAACCCTCTGAGACGACGTATTTGAACGAATCTAAATGTTAATTTTTGAAGGTGTCTAAATTGATTTATTATCGGTTAAATCAATTTGCTAATTAGGATGAAGCCATGCGGAATAATGTAAAATCATACAAAATCATTTATTTTTGTTTTGAAAATTTGATGGCTTAGAAGTATTATAGATGCTTCAATTAAATACTGCGTGTAGAACATATCTTGGCCTTTACAAATATCGGTCATTTTTTTATCAGTCAAGTCTTTTAATAAGCCTAGAAAAAAATAAAGTATTATGAAAAAACACTTTCAAGTGCAAACTCTCCACTCTCTATCACGTTTGCCCCGGCCCGAGCGGGGAACAGACGTGTAGGCTCCACGTCGCTTGGTTCCGTGAAATCAATTTTAAATTTGCGTTTTATTAGAATAAACAATGCGTAAAAATGGGGTTTATGTTTTTTACAGGCTTTTACGAAATCAACCTGTAAAAAAAAATTCTCAAAACCTTTTCCAACCTTTCCAAAAGCTTTTTCTCAAGAATTTTTAAACTCCTCCCACAAAGGGGCGTGAATTCCGATTTCGATTTTTCCCTGGACTATTGGATCACCTTAATCTTTTTAGTCTAACTTTTTCTTTCCGTCTTGTTTAGTATTTGTGGAAGTCTTTATAGAATTGTAATTTGTCTCTGGGTAATAATACTAAGTTGGTAGTTAATTGTTTAAAACTTTTTAAATAAAAATTACAAAGAAAATTCTTCGTTTAACACTCATTGAATTTTCCGTATATGGTTATTCCACTTCCCCAACAAATGTCTCATCATAGGTAACAGCGGGTACTCGTCAGGAGTGTGGGTCCTCAGTCCTCACTATTGCAGTGTGCACTGTGGGGTGGTTGCAGTTGGTCCTGCAGGAGGTGGTACAGGGTGGTTTGTGGTATGAAGGGTGGACCTTATCTCCTCCTACAGCAGCTCGGCCGGGTCAAGATAAGGGATGCAAGCGCTCGCACTCAGCTGAGATATCTGGTGACGTCACAGGGTTGAAAATGCATTTTTTTAGTATTGTTGCTAAAGAATTTTAGCTAAAGAAGTCAAGAATCTTGCCTATTAGTGTTATATTTATTATAGTCTATAGTCGGCAAGAAGCGGGAGAAGGTAAAGTTGATTATTTGGAAAGGAATATGAAAAGTTTCAAGCTATCTTTTTTTATTTTTTTTATTTAACGACTTAAAAAAATAATTGTACATACAAAATAAAATAGTGATTTTAGGTAAGTATAGATATTGTGTTTCTTATTCCTCCTCATTAGGGGATCCTGTATCGAGATTGACAAAATTTATTTAAATGTAGTTTATTTGTCTTCTATGTCATTTCTAGTGTCTTCATTAAAGTTTTTTCATTGACCTCTTTCAGCCATATTTTTATTCTTGATTTGTACTCATTAGAATTTTTTATTAGTTTTATGTCTTGCGGAAGGATGTTATAGAGTTTTGTTGCAAAGTATGTGTAGTTTCTTTGTCCGAATGTGGTTTTATAAATTGGAATATTTTTTATGTCATTTTTATTCGATCTAGTGTTAGGCATGCACGGTCTAGTAGAGGATTCAGTATTGAATACCTTTAATAATATATTTTTGGCATATATTTGTTGTACATTTGGTACGTCAAAGCTATTGAAAATTTCAATCGAAGGCGTTCTAATGGGTACTTTCAGTATGGTCTTTATGATTATTTTTTGAATTGTATTCAGGTTATGTATGTACTTATGTGTATTAGATCCCCATACTACGATTCCGTTTTAGTAGACGATGATTGATTAAGGATTAGAATACGGTTAGAATGCAATCGAAGGGTTCTGTTGTGTTATTAATTTTAAGTACGAGTCATTTTAGAAAAGGAAGGAGAAAAGTTTTGGGAATGAAAAAGGTATGAGAGGTGGGAAGGAAACTGAGGGTCAGTGTGTCCAGAAGTAAAAGACTTACGAATCTCAAAGAGTCCTGTTAGAGAGATCAATAGGTCTCCCTCAACCCGTCTCTCAAATCAGTCTCACAAATCTCAACTATATTATAAATATCGTAAATTGCATTGCAACAATGCAAATTCCTTAAGTTTATTTACAAGGGTTGCTAACTATAATAGGTATAAAGATAGACCAGTAAATGTTAGAAAAAGTCCAGTTTAAAAGTTCAAAAATGAAAATGGAAGTCGCAAAACTCGTAAATATGGTGTTCCTATGTGTGTAAATAATACGGAATAATATGTAGGAACAAAAATTGAAATGGAAACTAATGTCGCCATGTCGACTTTGTATCTCTCTTACACTTACCTGATATCGTATATCGCCATCCCACTTGAATTTCGTAATCATGGCGAAAAACCGTTTTATATTTGAAATTTAAGGCCCGATTGGCCAGACTTTTGTGTTACGAAACACGCCCCCACAGCATTTCTTGTATTCTTTTTTATTCTCTGTGTAGATCTATTGAACTCAGTTTTTACAAGTCCTGAGTGTAGACAATAATAACATTTATTTACAAAGCTTCTAATTTTGAAGTCGATAATTCAAGTTAAAATGTTTTTTTTAAACAATATTTAAAAAGTTGAAATTATTCTCTGTTCTTTAGAAAAAATTTACATTGCACAAAATAATGTGTCCCTCTTCTTTGGTATTTCTAAGATTTCACTTTAAGAAGCCATTCAAATACTTTGTTTTGTCAACTAGGGCGGCGGGGGAACTTATCTTAAAATAATAGAAAATATAAATCAGAAGGGGCTGTTCCAGGTTACAGGGCCGGTTTAACTAATAGGAATCGAACCCAGGACTTTCGCGTTGCCGGGGCGGAGCTCTCGCGGGGCGAGGTTTCGCTTTTTACTCCTCCTCCTTGAAAGTCTCATTTAGCGAACTATCATGACAAGTATATGACAGAGAAAGTGTTGAGAATATTGTATTCATACAGTACGTCGCATATGGTGGTACAAATCATGGGTTTTACCCAATCATTATATATTCTTCCGATTTCAAACAGGTACCTACTTGCCATTAGAGAAGAAATAATATTTTGAGACTGTACGTAGGTACTAAAACGTTAAAAAATTTCCTCAAACATAACCATAGATCATAAGAAAGCGTCTGTCATTTTTTCTCTTTGCCGTTGCCGCTATAAAATCTTCAAAAATAGATGCGAAATTCAAAACACCGAACAGTAATACACGTAGGTAGGTACACAGTAGGTAATAAACACATGTTAAAGTCTTTTTGTCAATAATAAAGTTAAATAAAGTTATTTTTCTAGTGTAAATTCAGTCTTATCGTGTATTAAACATTCTCAGCCTTACTAAAAAAAACACTTCACGACCGTTAATTTGTATTTTTTTTTATTTCTGTTCAATATTTATTTTGATAAAAAATATTTATGGTAAGCTTTTTTCAAAAAAAAATCGTGTTTGAAGGCAATATTTAAACACTTAAATATATTTCAAATTCAAAAATTTGGAAGGTAATTTTACCTAGTTTATAATATAATGGTATTTGTTTTTACAACATCTTCAAAGACCTAATCATGTCTGATTACGTCTAAAATGGATCTAAAAGAAAATGTAGTCTCCTTCAACGGAAGCAATCTTTCGAACAGGCCCTCCATTGATGTGCTTTGTGTAACTCTAAGTGACCAGCTCAGATACGGGGGCTCCATCGAAGACAGAGTTAAGATGAATAATAATAATAATAATAATAATTGGATAATTTGTAGAGCGCCGTTTTTGTGAAAAATCACCTCAAGGGCGCTGTACAGCTTATTATTAATTCCTAGGTTCTATCTAATTTAACTATTTACAAACAGATACAGAAACATACTTACCTGGCAGGTCACTTCCGAGAAATTAGAAAGTTAATAGATACGTTAAGATAGTTGCAGAAGATACGGTCTTGCACGCGGAGGGCATTATATTTAAAACACTGGACTTTGCATGAATTTACATTAAAAGATTAGTGGCAAAAGTATAGTTGTATTTATTTTGAGAGACTGGAGAATTTAGGAGTCTTTAGGGAATCTTCATGAAATGACCCTTACATAAAGCTTATAACTGATTTTTTTATTTTTTTATTTATTTTTTTTTTTTATTTATTTTTTTTTTTTACCAAATGAGTTATTTTTACAATGTCGCGGGCATTGAAGGTTAAGGTGAAAGGTTTTTGAATTTAAGGGTACGACTGTCTGAAAAGGTGGGTTTTAAGTTTAGTTCTAAATTCCGCTGAATTTGTGATCATCCTTAAGTCGTGTGGCAGTCCATTCCAGGCTTTGGGTCCTGACACTCCGAAAGCGCGCTCACCGAACTTAGTATCTGGTGCACGCTTTGGTTCCTTTAACCTTCCGAAAGCTGATGACGCTGCTGATCTCAGGGTTAACTGTCGAGAATTGGAATTTTCTGGAATACACAATTCCGATAAGTAAGTCGGGGCCATTCCGTTGAGGGACTTAAATACCATCCAACAGAGCTTAAATTGGATTCTTTCAGGACATTTGAGCCAATGAAGATTTTTGAGATGCTCTGAAATGTGGGAATATTTAGATACGCCGGTGATAAGTCTTGCCGCAGCGTTGAAAACGGATTGTAGTTTATTGATTTGATATTTCGGAAGACTGGCATATATTCCGTTGCAATAATCTAGACGTGAAATGACATACGAATTGACTAGTAATTTAGTCGCCTCCGTTGGTAGGTTTCGCTTTACTGCTTTAATTTGCCTTAATTGAAAGAAGCCCGTGCTTACGGTTCTGTTCACTTGAGTTTTAAGGGAAAAATCAGCGTCCAGATTGACACCCAGTAGTTTTATACACTTCTTTGGAGTGATGTCGCTTCCTGAAATGGTTATTGGGGAGTTATCAATATTATGCTGACGTCTGCTTGTGGCGGTCCAGAGAAACGCAGTCTTCGACGGATTCAGTTTCAATCTATTTGAGGTCATCCAGCGGGTGATTGCCTCTAGACACTCAATTATGCGACTTTTTAGACTATCTACTTCCTCTGGTAAGCAGTAAAAGTAAACTTGTTGATCATCAGCGTAGCAGTGAGCTAGTAGGCCAAATGATTCGATTATTTTAGCGACATCATTTGTGAAGAGGATGAAGAGAAGTGGGCCCAGAACAGACCCCTGGGGTACTCCAGATGAAAGGGTTGCATATTTTGATTGGTTTTTCCCCACCTTTACGGCTTGTAAACGGTTGCCCAAGTACGATATCAGCCAGTTCTTAACGCCGCCATTTAAACCAAAGGATTCTTCTAATCGTTTAATAAGAAAATCATGGTCGATCGTGTCAAAAGCGGCACTCATGTCCAAGACTGAAAGGAGTGCCAGTTTTCCTGACTCGATAGCAAGAGTTATGTCTGACAAAACACGTAGTAGTCCGGTTTCCGTTGAGTGAAACCTTCTATATGCAGATTGATATTTAGTCAGCAATTCATTTGAATTTAAGTGACATATTATCTGTGAGGCAGTTATTTTTTCTAAAATTTTTGATATTAATGGAAGATTTGAAACGGGTCGGTAATTTGAGAGATCTTCAGTGTCCAATTGCGGTTTTTTTATTAGTGGAGTCACAACAGCTGATTTAAGGGGTTTTGGGAAATCACCTATGCTGAGCGACTTATTGAAAAGATGTACTAGAAAGGGAGATATTTCATTGCAACACTTTTTTAGTAACCAGGTTGGAATAGGGTCAAGTGAACACTGCTTGTTCGGTGAAGTAAGTATTAACTTCCTTACTTCCTCAAGGGTTGCTGGTTTGAAGGCAGAAAAGTTTCCGCAATTACTTTTAGTAAAAGATGGTGGTGGAGCGGAAGCTGTTAGGGCGCGTATTGAATTAATTTTGTCAAGAAAAAATTTGGAGAAGATTTCCGGAGCTATGTCGGTTGTATTTTGCGCACGTACATCAGCAACGACCGTTTTAATCGAGTTCCAGAGACTTCGTGGGTTTTGACGCTCTGAATTGATCCTACTTGTCCAATATTCAGATCTTTTCGAACGGATTAATAACGTGTACTCTTTTTGAGCAAGTATCCAATCGTCCCGTGAAGTTACCCCTGAGTGTCTGTAGGACCTCTCCAATTGGCGCATTGATCTCTTCTGGTTCCGACATTCTTCGTCAAACCAGTCGTCAGATTTACGCAGTCGCCGAGTTTTTGTAGAAGTTGGAGCATATTTATTTAAAAGGGATGAAAGAAAAGTGTTGTAATATTCTGTCAGTTTGGTTGGTGACTCTGTTTCCCAAGCGCTTTGTGTACAAAGCGGAGAAGATTTTAGTTCTGACAGAAACTCATCAAAGTTAAAGCTACGCCATGCTCTTGACGTGATAGTTACGTAATGAAGCCACACTAAATAATGCAAATCATACAAAATCATATGTTTTTGTTTTGAAAATTTGATCACAATATTTTAAATACTCGTACAAATCGAAATAAACAAGTAACATTTTAACATGTAGCATGTTAAATAAATAAGTAAAATAATGAGACTTGATAATGTCCACCATCTTAAACTGTATGAAAATCCCAAAATATGACACGTCTTTTTTTCATCGCGAATCCATAATATGAAAAGATTACGCATAAAACTGGACGAAAAAAATTGGGTGTCTATAAAGTCGGTTTACGGACGATAATTTTACGTGATAACGTCATATAATAACGATGGAGTGCAAGAGAGATAGATGCGTCACAAGCCGAACGCTTGGTCCGCGCTCTCGCTTGCACGCTCGGCTCAGACGGAACGTGACAGTGAATCATGCTTTTTCGTGAGTGCAGCCGGCGTTCATCGATTTATAAGACGCATCAAACTTGCGCAATATTCGTCGCACAAGTCTCAGCTCAAGTATAATACTTGAAGGGCCAATATTTTGATGGCTTCCAGTTTCACCAATGATAAATCCGGCCCTCGGTGCATCCTCCAGCTATCCCAAGGTACTGCACAATCCCTTCCCAGGGGTGTTGTGGATGCGGGTGGGGGCTATCGGTGTTTATGTTTGAATAAATAAGCCCTGATAAGGGATGGCGGTGGGCGACTGCTGGGGAAGGGCGGGAAACGAGGGGGTAGAGGCACGTTTCAGAAAAATGTGTGACGTCGAGATAAGAGGACTTATTGACTGAATGGGGATCGGGGGGATGACGAACTCAAAAGTTAGTGCCTAGTGAAGGCACTGGAGTGGCATTGCCTGATAGTTAAAGCGTATATATTAGGTACCTAGAAAGTGGATATTCTATTCATTACTTTACTGTGAACTTTAATTTAATTTTATGGTAATACTGGTGACATTCAGGTCTGCAGTGCCATGGAGTTAACTATCTCATTATGATCGAATGCAGGAGTTCGGAACAATCGAACTCAGATTTCAACAATTTTAGTAAAAAGATTAGGTAATTTTTTTTCGTCTGTTTTCCAAAGTTGGAATATTTAAAGTAGGTTATTTAAGTATGAAAAAAATGAAGTATGAAATTATCTTCTATTTATATTAAGAAGGTCTATGGCGGGCGGCGTGGACATAATTTTTTTTATATAGTTTTATAGTTTTTTCTATAGTTTTATTCAGAGATTGATTAAATTCTGTACACTTGAACTTCAAAATATAAGAGAAAGGTGTGCATGAGATTTTGAATAACAACCTCCATTCCCTTTTCTCACTCCTTTGGGGTTTTCTAGCCTAGAAAAAATCATATTTTGATAGTTTAGAGTTTAGATATTCAAAAATATTTCCTTCAATGGATATTTTAAAATTCGAATTATTATAAAAGTTATAGCTTTTTTGGTATGAACCAAAAAAGGATTTTAATTTTTAATTTTTATTATATTATTACTATTTTTAAAAATTCGAAAAATTAAAAAATAACTGAAAAACGTAAATTTTTTTTTGAGTAGCATTTTGCGAAAATTCTTTTTTTTTAATTTTTACTGGTTCCTACCATAATGACATTTGTACTGATAAAGAATCTACCTTTTTAATTTTTCAGATGACCAGAACAAGATGGACACGCCCTTTTTTCCCCCTCTACTTCAGCAGCGTGAAATATATATTTGAAATTTTTTTTTTTGAAATCGTTAAATTTAAATAAACAAATTATCAAAAAATATTTTTTTTATGACCGTCAAGAAACGCCCGAAATTTGGGCTTCTGCACTAGATTACCCTCATTAAGGGTTAGAATTTTAAATCAAGTTTAAATTCACAAAAATTCTAGCTTTGGTCATATTTACTTGCAAAAAAAAATTACCAAATAGTTGTGTGCACTGGGCAAAAAACTAGTACCTAGATAGTCATTTCAAAACTATCAAATAAAATGAATCAGTATCAGTTACAAAAAACGATGATGTATGTTTTCTTTTTTCCTATTTCTTTGTGCATTATCCGGGTAGTTTTTCACTTACTGAAACAAGTAAAGATGGCACTGAGATCTTCTGCAACCCTAACTGAATTATATCCCTCACGCGCCAAGGCAAGCCAAGTTACACGCTCTAGACATCCTGCGACCCCCGGCTTTTCACCCTTCTTTGTACCCCTTTCATGAAGATAAGAAAAACGAATTGTTCAAGCAGAGAAACTTATAATAATTTACAACTTTTTTAATGTGAATACAGCACAAGGGTCCCAACTACTTCCAAGAGCCCTGAGCCAGTGAGACTATGGCATTCCCAATTGGGGTATGTTGTTAGGCTCGGGGTGGTGAGGAGGGGAAGGAAATGGGGTGGATGAAGGTGTGGATGCACCTGCATATTCAGATCTGGTCACCAAACAGAGCTGAAAGCCATTTCAAGCAACATTTCAATTTTAAATAGTGGTTTCACACAGGGCGATACTGCAAGTATCTTCACAAAGCACAAATATGCTTTATATTATTATAAATGAATTAATTGTGAAATAACACAATTAATCAAATAAAATTTACTTGCGTCCACCGGGTATTAAACCGCAAGAGAGCCTTACTCCTCGAACATGAAGGACGTCTACCGCTAGCTTTCCTAACCGGTTTCACCCAGTTTTGCATTGAACATTGAAAAAATACAGAATAAACGATGAAATATGATGACCGTTGATTTTTTTATGTAAGTCCCTGCTTACAGCCGTCTAAAGCCAGTAAGACTATGGCATCTCCAATTGGGGTATGTTTGAAGCTTTAGGTAGTGGGGAGGAGTAGGAGATGGGGAAGAAGAAGGTATGGATGTACCTGGATATTCAGATCTGGTCACCACTTCAAGCATCTTTATGTTTCGATTCTGAATGATGATCTTTAAATAGGGCGTTACTGAAAGTATCTTCTACTCTGGAACGTGCCGCAAATTTGTTTTTAATGAATAAAATGTGAAAAAACATAAATTTCATTTGAATTAAGCCAAACCACTCAATCGCGGAGGCTTGGAGTACCTAATAAGGTAATAAGCCTTTATCTTTAACCAACGTTTCGGACAGCATTGCAACATCCATGATCAGGGCGGATGATGAAAAATTCATGTATTTGAAATTAATAATATGGCTATGTACTATATATTCCTATTCCCTCTTCTCCCCACTCCCTCCAGCCACCCCTTCATACCTCTATTGAGGATGACATAGTCCCACTGGGTTCGGGAAGGTGGGTTGAACGGTTTTCACAGAAGTAGTATCAGTGGCGTAGCGTGACTGCCAACAGCCCGGGGCGGAGGAAAATTCTGCCGCCACATCAATTTAAAAGCCTAAAATGTATAATAATTCTAAAAAAATTTTCGGCAATCACAATCGTCATTATTGTGTATTGTACAGGTTTCAAAATAAAAGAGTCATGTATATATATATATATGTTTTACAATATAATAATCAAATTCTTACACGTATAATTGTCAAAGCATCACTCACGGACTGAAGTCATTGTGGCTGAATATTTGTCATGTCATGAACAATCGGAGCACAAAATAAAATAGGGGAATTCCTGCAATTAAGTGCAGACGGTATTGCCAGTCGCTAAAATGAGCAAGATGTCATTAATATACATTCATTTAAAAAAAAGGATTCTCCGGTTTCGTCACACAATAAGTAATGAAAAATTCCGTGCTCATTTCAATCGGTCCGAATCGTAGGTGCGACAAAATATGAAATATAATAAATAAATTTTTATTATTTATTATTATTATTCAGTGAGTTGTCTTATCATAGTACCTACTGTTTTAGTTTCTTTTTGTGTTACTGAAATATATGTTTTAATAATAATATTATTTCATGTTTAGTTTATCAGTTTTACATAAGGTACTTCATGCCTTAAAAACTTGTATAATTTTCTACAGGTTATTAGGTTCACTCTGTTCTTATAATACCTGTATGTAAGCCAAGCCGATGGTAAAATAAAAAAATTTAATTATTCAAAGGTAACATGTAACCTACTTGCCTACTTTATTACGTAGGTACTTTCTTTATTAATTATTAGGTACCTACCCACATATTCAAAAGTCAAAACGTTACAGCACGTAATCATTACAAGTTCCTTTGATGTTTTATAAAATCAAGCGTGTTATTCGAGAACCCCCGCTGGGAAACGCACGCCACCCCACCAAATAAACAGAAAACTATTTCCCCTATTATTTAGTCCCATAACCAGAATGCCGCAAGCCCCTGGCGGCGGTGCGCAATACTAAATTCCACTTCCATAGAAAAAGCAAAAAAAGAGATCGGTTTTCAAACGAGTTTCCCTCCAAGTTGTTTTGTTCGGTGTTGCCCTAACGTAAAAAGTTCACCACCCCATTTTATTGTCCGGTTTTCTGTACGAAATTGGCAGTAATCTGGTGACTTTTGACCGCTAATTTCGTTAGTTTTGTCGAAACAATTCGAAAGGAGCGTTTTGCAATGTCATTTTAATGTTTTATTTTGTGCAGGGTGGTCCAATGTTAGATGCAGGTCTTTTTTATTTCTAGAAGAGAAGAGAATAAGACTTCTGTTGTCAAAGATTCCATCTAATTATCGAATATTCTTAGAATCCTGAACAACGTCGAGTTCCGATTAATTCGCGTTATTTCACAATTTATTCACTTAAAAATGATATATAGTACCTATAAGTACTTGCGGTACGTTCCAGAATGGATGATACTCTCAGTAGCGCCCTGTTAAAAGATCACCATTCAGAATTCCGATCACCATTCAGAAACGGTGCTTGAAATGATTTTAGCCGGGTTTGGTGACCAGATTTGAATAGCCAGGTACTTCTCACCTTCCTCTACTTCGTCTCCTTCCCCTCCCCACCACCCTCAGCATTACAACATACCTACCCCAGTTGGGGATGCCATGGTATCACCACTTGGCAAAGGTGTTGGTTATCCAACAAATGGTTCCCGGGGCGGCGGTACCCATATCCGCCTTGCGATTTGTCACCAAACACGGCTAAAACTTTTTCAAGCAACGTTTAATTTCTGAATGGGGGTCTTACACCAGGGCGATACTGGGAGTATCTTCCACTAAAAATAAATAAGTGAAATAACACAAATTAATCAAATAAAAATTCAATGCGCACGCCAAAATTTGAACCGCGACCTTGGGATTGCTAGCAAAAAGCCTTACCCCTCGGTCACAAATACCATTAAATACGTCCTAAGAGATATTCCGGACTGCAACCTACAAGATGAAATCGACCTCATGATAGTCGACTTCCTATAGGAGAGGGCTCCAGAAAAAGCAGCAATTTTATGATTGCGTAAAATAATATTTTTCGCTATTACATTTTGTGATACAAGCGTTGGGTCACCCTATATTTCACCTATGATTGTGCACGGCGCCCACGCATGCGCATGCTCTTTGTTGGCATTTAGCGGGAAATTGCATTTGAAGGTTATGTTGTATGATCTCTAGCCATCACAAAGGGAATACTGGGGGGAGTTTTACCATTTGGTGAACTGTGAACTGTTTTACAGTTACTAGGTATCTGCTATCCACTCACCCACTAGGACCAGTCTCCCCGTTTTACCGACAATTTAATTTTCTCGGCGGAATTGCCTATTTGCCGTTGGAATGAGCTGTTTCCATAGATTTACATTTTGAAGGAAAGAGGAGGAGATTATACGATTTTCTAACAGCCATTAATTTGCTTCCCATATTTTGTTACCAACTAAATAATGTAACGGCTATTGGCTATTGCAGCTATTGGTAAAAGTACATTTTGACAAATAAAATGTAGAAAGTGACGTCGATTTTGACCACTCTTTCTCAAAGTGGGCGATAACATCCCTCGTGGGCGCTGGAGACTCTCAGGGGGGCAGTAGAAGGCTCAAAGAAAATTAGGGGGCGTTAAGAAATCGTCTGCAAGTTCCTGCCATAGGCCACCTCAAGTGGTTCGCTACGTTTGGTGACTTAGCAGGGGTGCCCGGGTTCATGGGGTGAGGTTTTTCCGGGGCTTGGTAGCGGATGCGTCTGCCCACCAGCTGCACGGCAGGCCGGATCGGGAGAGAATAATTGAGGGAGCCCCTTTGATTTCTCTAGTCGTACTCTCTCGGAACATCGCCTTGCACCGCAGTGGGAGGGATGGATTCGTACGTCCGTCACTCCTAGACACACTAACCCTCAGATTCTTAATATCCTTTTCCTTTCCAGAATTCCTCTCCTCCCTTGTCTAAAAACACCCTCCACACAGCATCCCCAAAGACGACATACTCCCTGATGGGAATTTCCTCAGGGCCTCCTGTATGGAATTAATGTAAAAAAAAGTCCCAGTGAGAGATTGTACGTGACGTTATCCTCCTATATATAGTATATTCTGTGTTTATCGTTTTCCAACAAAACGCTTGAGAAGGAAGAGGACGAGCTCTTTACTAGTTTATTGTAGTAGTTTAAATAAATTATTATATTGGTAAAATGAAATTAGATAGATCATTATTATTATATCTTTTTTGTTGGACATTCTAGATTGTTTTGTTTTTGAAAAGTTTTATTTCACATTATCTATGCATATTTTAATTCCCAAACTATATTTAAATGTGAATACCGCACAAGAGTCCCAACCGCTTGGAGTCAGTGCGACTATCGCATCCCCAATCGGGGTAAGTTGTGAGACTGAATGCAGTCGGGGGAGGAAGGAAGTGGGGAAGAGGAAGTTCCTGGCTATTCAGATCCAAACACGTTTCGATTTTAAATTGTGGTCCTACAAAAGGGCGATACTGAGAGTATTTTTCATTCTGGAGCGTGCCACAAATATACTTATATAATTATATTATTTTACATGATTAATTTTTGAAATTATACAAATCAATCAGATAAAATTTACTAAAATTTATTTACACCTGGATTTGAATCCGCTACCTTCGGGTTGTTATTCAAGAGTCTTACCCCTCGATCTAGGAGGCTACTTACTTAATTTTAAATGTACCTACATTGATAAAACTCTTCAAAAACATAATTATTTCTACCAATGATTAATGTAATCTTAATTTGTATATAAAAATCTCGCGTCACGATGTCTGTTCGAGATAAACTCCGAAACTACTTAACCGATTTTGATGAAATTTGGCTTAGTGTAGATAATTTGGTCCAATTTAAAAATAATATAGTTTTTATGACGATTTTTGACCTGAATATTTATAATTGCGAATTAAATGTTCATTAAATGCTTATTACAAGACAATGCTTTGTAATTATTATTATTTACTTATTGTTCCATAAGTTTCTATCAGATGGCGGTGAGTTAATTTATCGACATAAAACTTGGTTATCTAGGTTGGGTAACCATCCAGTAGATGACGTTGTGTTTCTGAGCCACAGCAACGCGTGTCCGGGTTAGCTAGTGTAAATGTATGTACATACTTAGGTAGGTATTAGAAATTAAAACATTTTTTTAACCTCCCAAATGCCAAGGAGGAAACGACGTAAAATCGCGAAGTCTTGACTTTGACGTACCTAACATTTTGTGGGTTTATTTTGTGCTATCGAATATTACGTGTACTGAAACACATTCCTTGAATAATAAACTATGCATAAAAACAACATTACTTGCGTTTATTTGATGAATTTGTAGGTTTTACGATATTTTTCACGAAAACGACGATAACTAGTTTGACAGCTCAAATCCCGAGTAAAATGAAGGGTCGAATTCATAGACAAATTATTCCGACTGGCTACGTGTGTTTAGGACATCTCATACGTCAAGAATGCCTCAAGCGATTCTGACCTTGTCCTTCACACGTTTTCTTTGTACATAAGGGTTAAAATCGCATTCCAAAAATAAAAAAAATTGAAAATTTTGGCGTGTGCGCCGGCGCACACCCGGCAAATGTATAACTTCGTAGGACTAGGTAGGCGAAAGTGGCTGAAGAGACCAACCTGTTAGTTTATTACTTGGTACCTACCTAATAATTATTCAAGCCCTTACAAAGACGGCGGGCTAACCTATTTTGAAAGCCAATTCCTTTTTGAATTAAGGGGCGGGTTGTTTTACATCATCATGCTTGGGAGCGAAACCGGGGCAGCTTGTACCTTCCCACCACCCTTCTGGGTATCTACATGCCTACTACCTACTTGGGTAGGCAGATCTTTCATTCTTTTTTTAATCCACGAAATGAGAAACATAGCTCCCCCATACACAGTGTCGGATTTAGCCCTGCGAAGTGTGGAGGCCCCATTTTGTGTAAAATAAGGAACTCCAGTGAAAAATATTATGGCTTTAAAAAAATATGTTAATATAGACCAATAAGCGCTGATTCTGAATATATAAGTTGTATTAAATAATATTTAACGTAGAGGTTTTAAAAAAATATTAAAAAGTCCATTTTAAAACAGTTCATTAAAACACCCTGTCAAGTTGGTATTATTGAATTTGTGAGGCGTGACGTCACCGCGTCCATAAAACGCTCCAATGCTGAAATTCAAAATGGCCGGCGATGATCAGCTGATTCCAGTTGCCTACAAAATTCATACTTCGGTTGGTCATGATGACGTCACACTAGATTCGGTGGTTTTCGGGGGATCTTGAAAAATTAAAACTTTGACATTTATTTTAACTATTAAAACTAACTATAAAAGTAATAATAAATATGCAGTTTTTTAAGTTAGAAAGTCATTATTCATTTAAAAAAATAAAAAAATTGGACTGGAGTTCCTTATTCTTTAAAAACCTTCAAAACTAGACATTTATCTACCAACTTAATCATATTAGGGCATTGGAGGTTATCCACCACATACCCGCCCTGGTATAAGTAACAGATGGTTACTCCTTCAGGGCTCTCGCAAGGACTCTAATTTTTTTTTAAAGAACGAAGCTACATTTAATTTAGAACGAATCTAGACCTCCAGTGTCCCTGCATACGTTGTTAGTAAGCAGTATGCAAGTGCTTAGTGGGAAATACAAGATACAATATGTGTTAGTGTGATAAGATATAGACAAGACAATGGGACAGGTTGGTGACAATCCACGAGGCGGCAAGCGCTGGGTGATTGCATCCAGCATATCCTACAAGCACCTGTGTGTAGGGCAAATTAGGGCAAAAATCAGGGCAGGTAAAAGGTGTTGTTATTCAAGGTCAACTAAATTAAACTTTTTATTTTTTTCGGAAAACAATTTCCCTCGGGGCCGATGCTCTTTGAGAATGCTGTGTGGAGGGTCATTTTAGGAAAATGAAGGAGAGGAAGCTCTGGGGAGGGGTGGACAGGAATCTAGCGGTCAGTGTGTCCAGGAGTGACAGATGTTTGAATTCCTTTCCATTCCTCCCACTGCGGTGCAAGGTGTACAGATCGAATTCCAGCTAGAGAGGTCTTTATCAGGCCTCCTTCAACCGGTCTCTCCTGATTCGGCCCGTCACGCAATTAGTGGGCAAACGCATTCGCTGCCAAGACCCAGACAACCCTCACCCCATGAACCCGGGCACACCTGCTTCGTCATCAAATATAGCGAACGACTAGGGTTGGCCTATAGCAGGGTGTTGGTTATCCAATAAATGGTTCCCAGGGTGGCGGTATCCATACCCGACTCAAATATCATTTTATTATGTAATTTTGGCAGAATACATTTTTGGATACAATACATCAATTTTTCAATATTTAGTAAATTTAATAATTATTATATTATTATATATAATAATTTACACCTAACTTACAGGTTCTTTGTTATAACTGAAAATATATAGCTCAGGTAGACTAGCGCCACAGATTTTGATGAAATCATCAAATTTCAAAGTTAATATACACGTTCTCTGAAACAACTGGCCCATATATAGATTCGTTCTTCAAACTTTTAGAAACATCTAAATAAATTGATACTCTAGGTATTTTTATAATAAAGAACTCCAGTCCATTTTTTTTTTTTTTTAATGAATAAAGACCTTCTAACTTAAATAACCTCACATTTATTTTTATAGTTAGTTTTAGTAGTTAAAATAATTATCACAGTTTTAATTTTTCAAGAAAGCCTAAATAGGCGTATATAAATAAATAAATAAATAATTTAAAAAAAAAAAAAAAAAAAAAAAAAAAAAAAAAAAAAAAAAAAAAAAAAAAAAAGATCCCCCAAGATCTAGTGTGAATTGTGTGACGTCATCATGGCCAAAAGTTTCTTCGTCAGGTGTTGTCATTTTGTATGGAAAATAAATGAGGTGTCAGAAGTGGAGGCGTTTTTTATTCAAGATTAACTACATCTGTGACCGCACCTAATAAACAGTTTATTAGTGTTCTAAAATCTGCATTATTTAATATTATATGTAGGTTCGGAGAGGGACACCACTTCAGGCCGCCGCGCAGAAAAGTCTCACAGTGAACTGCGCAGTAAACCGTATGCTTACTTTCAGTCTTTACTTTTCTGCGCGGCGGCCTATAGTGCTCGAACAGCTGTTCGTTGCCGGCCATTTTGAATTTCAGAATTGGAGCATTGCGAAAGGCATTACGATCGTTTAGTACAGTTAAAGTTTTTGAATATTTTAAATAAAATAGATAAACTAATAGAGATACTTTATTTTTGATACTGATTTATTTAGGCCTAAATAATGTTTCAATAAAAACAATAACTCTTTTATGTCTAAATCCCTATAAACCAATACGAAATGTTGGACGGCTTGTCATATTTTTAATACAAATACGACGGTGACTGGAGAATTATGGGCGCGGTGACGTCACGCCTCACAAATTCAATAATACCAACTTGATAGGGTGTTTTAATGACGCCTTTTAAAATGGACTTTTTAATATTTTTTTTAAAAATCTACGTTAAATATTAATTAATAAAACTTATACATATCAGAATCAGCGTTTATTGGTCTATATGAACATATTTTTTTAAAGCCATAATATTTTTCACTGGAGTTCCTTATTCTTTGGCCACTTAAAAGAGCGGGCCCACGAGCAACTACCCATTACGCCATTTGGTTAATCCGGTCCTGCCCAAACGCCAAACTGCGAGTCTCCCTTTGCAGACCTGTTGAACTACGGCGATTTCCTAACCTCAAAATGATTTATGATCTGGAATAGATTTATTTGTTGGAGGACTTGACTGGAAGGTTTGGGGGCTTCTCGAATGTGAGGAAGGTATAATTTGCGCGTTCATTATGATGTGTAGGAACCAACCTGCCTTCCTACCCACAACCTAAATACCGGGCTATTAAAAAATCTTAATGCCTTATGCAGAATGACTTGAAAATTTCACGCTAGTTTTCTTCAAAATTCGTATTCTTTTTTTCAAAATTTGCGTTATTTTTCTGTGAAAAGCGGTGTAATTTTTCAGCAAGGTTTTTTGCAACGAATGTGATTTGTTAACTTTTTGTTACTAACGGCGCGAATTTTTCGACATAAGATGAAGCCACGCGAAATAATGCAAAATCGAACAAAATCATGGATTTTGGTTTGAAATTTTGATCGCTTAGAAATATTATAGATACTTCAATTAAATACTACAAGTACAACACCTCTACCTTGGAAATAATAGATTATTTTTTTGACAAGTCTTTTTGTAAGTCTGGAAAAAATAAGATATCAGGTCTATAAAAAATACTTTCAAATACTGCCAAAATTTCCAAGTAATGAATCCATTTTCGGAAAAAAAATCATTAAGTAATGTGGCAAATTAAGTTCTTTACAAAATAATCGCAAAACATTTTAATGTTTGAGTCTGAATTTCACAAAATAAAACCAAAACAACGCAATTTCGCGCTATTGTTTTCGGCATAAATCAAAATGGGGGTGTTGAACGAATATGGATTTGAAAATTAAACCTTACGCCATCCGCATAAGGACTACATGTACATTTTGTATTAGTTACCGCCCCGACAAGTGGGTGTGTAATCGATTAAAAATTCAATTGTCTTTAAGAAAAACTGATATATTTTGAAGTATTATTATATTTTTTACATTAAATCCACACAGGAGGCTTGGAGGAAAAGAATTTCCCTCGTAGCCTATGTCATTTTTGGGGATGCTGTGAAGGGACTTTTTGTGAAAAGGAAGGAGTGAACCTGGGTCTTGAAGAGACCTGTGTTGTAATAGGGAGGAAATATGGAGGCCAGCAAATCGTTCCACAGCCGAGCTGTTAAACTCAAGAACGGGTCGTAGAGACGACCCATTCTACGTGACAAATGTCAACGGTGCGCGTTATTACCTACGGTTTTTATTAATCTTCCGTAGGCTTTATTCTAAAACTGTTGGCTAATGTCTTCAGAATGCGTTTAAATCTACTTAGAAAAATAAGCAAATAATTAAAATTGTATTTTATTTTTAGCTTAATGAGTAAAACTTCAAATTGCAATATTTAATTAAATGAAGACTATATTAGTGAAACTCAATCGAAAATCAATGGATGTCGCACATCAGAAATAAATTTGGATAAACATTTATCCAAGACAGTATCTAGAAAGCATTTAGCTCGGTTTTGAATCTTGCCATCATTCATAAAGATAATAAAAATATGCGTTCAAAAATAGTAGTTCTCAGTCGAAGTGTGATACAGTTAAATATGACCGAATCGGGTAAGTCAAGGCGAAGATCCTGGGTTCGAATCTTAGATATGACCGTCTCTTTTTCTGATTTTTCTGTTTCAAATTTTCGATTGAATTTCGCTAATATTGTCTTCATTTATTTAATTAAAAATTAAAATAATTATGAATGACAGATTGGTTTGTAATTTTCGTGTAGTGGCCATGATCCGCGGGTCCTAGTTAAATTAACGATGTCGGAAGGTTTGGCGAAACAATAAAACGGTTTCTGGGAATGCGTTTCGCCTCTTGCCGGCCACTTTAACGATGTTCCTCTATTAACCCGGTGAAACCGAACAACAGTCGACCACCATTCGACCACCACTACTAGCCCGATGTACCCGTTGTTTTTAATTAATTCGTCACTACTGTAGATACGAGTTGACTTATCAGAGATACATACCTAGTGGTTCCATGCCAACTGAGAATAAAGTCAACTCAACACCTCTTTGAAAAGTCATTAAAAGCTATGAAAAAAATAATTTTAAAATAGCCGATAAACCTAACCTATAACGTAACCTATTTAACCAATTTATTAGATATTTTGTCATCGCTCTAAACGACTTTTCTGAGATGGTTCTGAGTTGGTTTCATTCCGAGTTGTCCGGTCACCATACCTAGTATACTTACCTCCCATCGCCCGTATTGTGATTTTTCATCTTTGGTGATGCTGTGTTGAGGATATTTTTAGGAAAGAAAAGAGAGGAAGTTCTGGGAAGGAAAAATGTACGAGAACTGGGTAGGAATCTGAGGGTCAGTGTGTCCAGGAGTGACTGACGAATGAATCCATCCCTCCAACTGCGGAGCAGTGGGATCGATGTTACGAGAGAGTTGGAGTGGTCAAAGGGTCTACCTCAATCAGTCCGATCCGGCCAACGACGAAATTGGTGGGCAGACGCATCCGCCGCCAAGACCCGGATAAACCTTACCCCATGAACCCGAGTGAATCACCAAACATTGCGAACCACCTGGTGTGACCTATGGCAGAGGAGTTGGTCGTCCAATAAATGATTCCCCGTGCGGCGGTACCAATCCCCGCCTCCCAAATTGGAAGAAATTAAAATTAATGACTTCTCATCCCAATAAACAGTAGGTACATGGGTCGTTCTTCTTTTTAACCTACATAAAGTTGTCTCCACCAGTTAGCGGAGAAAAATTCAACAGAATTACCAATATTATTATTTTATAATTACTTTAATCTACTGTACTAAAGACGGAACGACTGTGTGCGTTTTAAAAAAATATGTGTTAATATTTTTGTAGTAAAAATTACGTGAGTTGTAACTCCTCGTGATAGAATTTCATACAAATCACGGTTGTCTTCTGCCACCTCGACTTGCGTGTATTCTATAATGTTACAAAAAAATGATGTGACGACATAAAATATAAAACTATTTTTAAACTTCAAAAGGTATAACCTGTCAAGTAACAGCGATTATTATTTTTTAGTGATGTTTAATAAAATATTTTTAGAAATCTAAAAAAATTGTCTCCTCCAATTTTTATGTCATACGACGATTCTGTCACGTGGGTTGTCATTGGAAATAGGTGTATACGCAGCTCGTGTTTGTCACCCCCAATAGGCATTTTAGGCCTCCTTCCCCCTTGCTACAATTTCCCCTCTGAGATCCAGATAGATTCATTTATAGTAAAAACAAAATGTGACAGAGTGGTAAAAGTTATGTAGGTTAAAATGAAGAACAACCCATCTACCTACCTATCTATAACTTTATTAGAGTCCACCTTCCATTCAGATTTAAAAATAAACTTGACGGCTTATAAAAATTCTGACAGGTACCTACCTAAGTAGTAGGTTAGGTAGGTGCAGGTCCTCAGTAAGTAGGTCCTCAGTAATACTGAGGACCTGTACCTAACATTGTTAGGTAATACAAACTTAGACCCCTTTGAAAATTTACAATAATAAAGTTAGTGAGGTCCCTAACATTCCCAGCAGCACCCCTCGGAATGTTATTCCCGAGTCATTATTCCTGATTGACTTTTGGTGAAGTGGCGCGAAAACGACTCTGCGCGGGCAAAAAATCCAAGGGGGGGTTAATGCAATCTAACGGAACTACCTTCAGAATATAATAAGCATTTTTATACTTTCCTTCTTAGTAGGAAGTCACTGAAAAGGTTCTAGACTTTCAAATAAAAGAAAAAATCTGCCCCTTGAATATTCTAAATTGATTTTTGTACGTCCTGCCAAAATCTCGCTAATAGAAACACTAGCGATATTTTTTTCAGAAGATTCTGCTGATATTATAAAAAAAACAAATATATATAAAAACAAATAATATATTATAAAAAAAAACAAATATAAAACTTTTTCTACTTTAATTTTATTGACCGTAACCGGTTTCAGCTCGCTAGAGCCATCTTCAGACTGGTACAAATTATTCTTAGTCTACGGTTTATATACATAACTTATGAGGGAAGAGAAGCAGGGTGGTCTACAAGGATTTTAATCAATAATATTGATTACATTTGTTAGTCGTGTTTTAACTGTCGAATTTCTAAATATTTTGGTAATTCCAGTAGGCTAATTACCTTGGAAATTTGTAGCTCACTTCATAATTGTTCAGGGAAAACCTTAGAAGTAATATAAATTATTAATGACTTAATTTTATTGTCAAATCGTCATTATATTTATATGTAAATCCAATGCATCATTTAGAGTGCTGATACACCCAGAAGAAGTGTGTGATGTTCGTAGATGCGACACAGTATTGCCAGCAGCGATCCTCGACGATTATAATTTAAAATTGTTTTCTGCGTTCAATTTTGGTGAAGCTGTCAATTACGGGATACCAAGAAATATTAAACTTAGCCCCAATATTAATATTGGGTCTTCACAGGACCAGGGGAACAAATTGAAAGTAATGGCCGGTTTCAATTAAATACAAGGCAATTGCCGATTCGTACGTATGCGGTTTACATACTCGAAAGTGTTCTGATAGCCTTTTGGATATCCGTTCTACATAAACCTTGTCACATCCGGAACAACTGAGTTTATAAACTCCAACTGTTTCCAGAGAAAACTTAGTTTTTGCAGGCCCCGGTAGGTTTAGTTGTGGTTCCGAAGACAATCTTGATGCTTTCTTTTTTAAGTATCCTGACGATTCTGTCCGTCCTATTGTGAGCATAAGGCAGGAAAGCGTAGCCTTTTGACTCTTCTTCAATTTCTTCTTTTGGAGTAGATTGGGTCTTATAATTTGCCTTATCTAAAATTAATTCAGACTGTTTTTGCTGTTTTTCCTGTCAATTCGCCTAACCTCAATCTGAATTTATCATAATTTGTTCCAAAATTTATTTATTTATTTATTTCAAAAACATACGGCACAACATGTGCCATTAACATAAATTATATTATATACGTATTATAAAACAATAACAAAACGAAAGTAACAACATAAATTGAAGTTAAATATACAAACAAAAGGTAAAAAAAGGAGTTGAGGTAGTAAGCAGTAAGTAAAAAGTAAGATAGATAAATGAAAGTATAAAGTAAAATCTGCGTATCTACCCTAATAAATCAGAAGGTAGGTACTTACCATGAAAATAATAAATAATAACGTTTTGGAGTGTGTAAATAGGCAATGTTCCGGTATGACTCGTTCTTGCGAGAAAAACGGAGGGTCGCTGCTATCTGCAATTATGTTAGAAACATTAGGCACAATATATTGATTGTATGTAACAGTTAATATAGAGATACCGGGAAACCAAATCTGCGTTAGCATTCCACATTCCACAGTGCGGACTTCTGGAGGGTGTTTAATAAAGTTGGAAGTTGGTGCGAGACTAATCTAGAATCTATCGGATGAATTATTCCGTCAAGTGGAAAAACAAATCTAGGAATCTAGCCCACCGATTAGGTGCAAGTAAAGTTATGTATGTATTGATGTAAAAAGAGGAAGATTAAAAGTAAAAGGGATTCTGTAGAAATGAGATCCCTGAGGCGTATGTATGTTAAAACACTTGTACGAACTTGTGAGAAAAGTGGAGAGCCGCGACGAACAAAGCGAGAGATAGCTTAATCTAAGGACAGCAGATCTAGATGTTATCTACTAATGGTTTAATCGAACTTTCTAGGTCAAATCGAGCCTTGTACTATGATCGATCTTTTCGTGTAACTGGCCCGCTCATTTAAAATAAACTTACTGATAAGTATTCAGAAGTTGGCTGAATTTAAACGGACTTTAAAAACAAAATAATTTAAAAAATCGTACCGTTCACAAATATTAACTTCTTTTCAATATACCAACTGTAATGCGATAAGCCATTTTTTTGTCAAATGGAATGAAGTCGTACGGCCGCATACGTGCGGCGATACTCCTCAAAGGGTTAACTCCACACAGGAGGCCCTGACGAAAATAATTCTCCTCAGTGCCTATGTCATCTATGGGGATGCTGTGTGGTGGGTTTTTTTAGTAAAGGAAGGAGAGGAAGTTCTGGGAAGGAAAAGGGTAGGGAGGGGTGGGAAGGAATCTGTGGCTCAGTGTGTCCAGGAGTGACGGACGTATGAATCCATCCCTCCCACTGCAGTGCACGACGATGTTCCGAGAGAGCATGGCGAGAGAAATCAGAGGGACTCCCTCAACTATTCTCTCCCAATCCGGCCTGCTATGCAGCTGGTGGGCAGACCACCAATACCCGGACAGACTGCACCCCATGAACCCGGGCACCCCTGCTACGTCATCAAACGTAGCGAACTATTTGGAGTGACCTATGACAGAGGTTAGTCAATAAATGGTACCCATACCCGCCTCCCAAATTGAAAATTGAAAAGAGTAATTTTAAGAATACGACCACTGAATATTAAATTATTATTTTTAAGTTTATTATAGAAGAGCGCATTTGAAATGAAATAACAAAAAAAACTGCGCCACGGATGTTATGTTATTTATTGAAAGAGACGCTAAGATGTAAAATGATTTGGGCATGTAGGGCGAATGAACGAATAAATGAGATTATGAATAGTTAAGTACATACAATGAATAACAATTGATTCAGTACGAAGCAGTGAAGAAATCTGCCTTAGAAAATGCATCGGTAGGTGACTACCTTAATAATAATGAAGGCACCTTAATAAAATCGTAAAGCCGGCTTTGTAAGACACCGCGGGATATTTTTATTGCGCCATTGTGTCTGTGCCCGTCATTGTTTTACAGAAGTCAAATTAGAATGAGAAAAAACACATTTACTTGTTAGATTCTTATATAAGTCCTACTACCTACCTACCAATAATACATTTTACATTTTTTTTTTAAATTAAAGTATTAAAAAACGCAAGTGTTAAAATACATTTTAGGTAGGTATCTATCTCTCTACGTACCAAAGATATCTAATAATATATACAATATTAAAACATTTTAAACTTTTTTCCACTTAATTTATTTCTGACCGTTAAAACTGTTTAAATAAAATTTCATCGCGAATTGTCAATAGCAAAAACACAAATATTAGAGTTATCTACACATTATTTGTTGGATAAATAGATTATGGGATTATTGGAACAGAATACATGGAACACTTTTTCATTAGAATATTTTAAAATTAAATATAGGTAGCACAGTTCAGAAACAGAGCTTTGATTGAAATGGCTTCAGCCTCACGCCTTTCCCCCAATTGAGAATGCCATAACCCACTGAACCCGGGAAGTTGGGACTTTTGAAATAATCTTACGAAATAGTCAAAGAGAATATAATGAAAATCTCACTAATATGGTCAGCGATGCCATCTATGAAGTAATAGATATCTTGTAGTCACATGGTTTGAGCATTAGCTAAATACCAACATTTTCTGTTTTACCATCAACTTGAAAGTTGGTAAAACAGTAAACTCTAAATTTTTTGGTATAGAAGAAAACCTTGATTTGCAATGTAAGTTGTGGTATAAACAGCAGCGCACGTAAACGTCAAAATGTTAACCCCAAATAATATTATTTGATTGTGCTACGAAACTAAATTTATTTTGTTTTGAAATCTTATTTTAAAACCTTCTTCATATCTGGTATATGTTGATCTAATATCGTCTAGTTTCACGAAAGTTAAACTGTATACGTGGTGTAAATCTTCTTCGAAATAATGGCAGGCAAACAGTAAGCAGATTTCTAATTTCCTATCCTATATTGATCTATTCCTTTCATGAAATAACAAAGATTGCGGATATATCCAGTGATCTCCACCATTCTATGTTTTAACTACAGATTTGTATGTTTCGTTAGTGGGATATTCCAATTTAGCTTACTACAAATAATAATGTTTTTCTAAATATTTAACAGATACGGCTTGATTCTCCCGGACAAACAGGGCATCAAGAAGGCCCCTCCCATCTTCACGACAAAAAACGTTTTTGGAGAAGACAGTGACTCTGATGACAGTGCTAAACTCGCCCCCAAGAGAGCCATCGTTACTTCTGGAGATAAAATCAAAAGACAGGTTAGAAAACTTGCATTGTGATTTTAAAAATAACTTTATTTTGTTAGCATGACTTTAATGTGTAAACCCACTTCATCGACGATCATTCAAATGCCTTGCAGGCAAACGTAAAAGACAGAAGATATAAGATCGATTACATCACGTACAACCTCTCACTGGATCAAGTAGGTTTTGTAATGTTCTTCAGTTTGTTTTTCCTTTGACATTTTTATAGATAAATAGGAACTTAATATTCTCAAGTTTGCTACACTATGTAGTTGATTCTTATTTATTATGCTGAATTTTCCACCTTAACATTTATGAATGATGGGGAAAAGCACAAGTAGCAAGAATAATAATAATTAATCAATACTATTTAATTATTAACGAGTCTTTCATTATGTTCAGCATTCAGTAAATCTGTTTTTTTTTTGTAATATTTTGAGAGGTACCTAGGCCATTTGTACATGGAGATACTTACAAGCTCGAGTTTCGTGAGCCTGGGATTACCCGCCCTACTATTTTGCTAGTGTTCGTACATGATGCTACGCATCGACAAGGGTTTGACGTTGCACCCTACTTACTGACTGCTGGAGTCGCATTCGCATCTAGAACTCATTCGACAGAAAGGCGTCCGAACATGATTTGAATCTTAAATTTGTTCTCCAGGTGTGAAAATATCCATATTTTTATCTATAGAACTATAATTTACCGGAATACATAAAAAAGGATTTAGCGGAGATCATGTGAATACAAGTTAGAAAAAAAAGTTAATTTGACGTCATTCTCATGTAGTCCCTTGACAGCGATTAATACCCCATAATTATTATTTATTTCATTGTTCGGGTGAATGGTGATGTCTGGCATTATAAAATTTGTATAAAAAATTGCAATAGGTGGCACGCGAGCCTGAACACTGAATGTATGGAACATGGCAGAGGGGAGAGGAATGCGGGATGGGAAAGCGGGATAGGGAAATGGGAAGATGGGGAAGGTGGAGGGGAACACATGAGGGGAAGGGGACAAGGGAGGGAGAGGGGAGGTGGTAGAAGAACGGGAACGGGACGCATGGAGAAACAATTTATTAAGTGGCATTGCAATGCATGCCGGGAACTTGCTATTATAAATATTACCCTTTGGTAATGCATAATTATTAATGACAATTTTTACCGTTTATAAAATCAATTCTGTGTGAATTTTGCAGGCGCTCCTCGTCCAAGAAAGAGCTTTGGAAGAAGATCCCACAGTCTATCAGTACGATGAACTCTATGACGATATGGAGGATAAGAAGAAACAGGCCAAAGTGGCCGTCAAATCTGAAGAGAAGAAGCCCAAATACATAGAGAAGTTGCTGGTGACGGCTGAGAAGAGGAAGCGAGAGAATGAGCGCAGAGTGGAGAGACAGGTGCAGAAGGAGAGAGAAGAGGAAGGGGATAAGTTTGCAGACAAGGAGGCCTTTGTTACTTCTTCATACAAGAAGAAACTAGAGGAGATGAAACAGGATGAAGAAAAGGAAGCCAGAGAGAATTATCTAGAAGAAATCGGCGATGTTACCAAACAGTCCGATTTAGGTAAAAAACAAACACCAGTTAGCATTGGATATTTTTTGATTTTTTTTCACCGCTACAAATATTGTCATGGTTTATGGGGTAATGTGCCGTGTTACGCTACCTCCTTCTTTAGCCAATGTTACGGTGTCCATCAGGCAGATATTGACAGTAACAGAAGATTGTGGTGAAGTGTATGCAGATATGATACCGTGTCGCATGCTCCAATCCTTTAAAAGCTGGTATTACAGAATAATAATTTAATTTAAAATGGATTTCAGTGTTTAGTTTTGGTGTGGCCATCAATTACCGGATACCGAGAACTATTGAGCTTAGCCCTGTCGTCTTTATTATTATTAATGGGATTTTTATGAATTTCAATTGCCTCCATAATTAGGCTTGCCCGGTGCGTTTTGGATCTTCCCAGGATTTCAGAAACAAACCTAAAATAATAGCTGGTTCCAATTAAGTGCTCGGCAATTGCCGATTTGTCAGGATGGCCAAGTTTGCTAGCTCGAAAATGTTCTGATATCGATTTGGGGATGGTCCGTTCTGTCTGGCCTACATACACTAAACAGCTGAGTTTATAAATCTGAAACGTTGGCTAAAGAAGGATGTAATACCCCAAAAACAAATCATGATACATAATTTCAGTTGGCATTCTTTTTCTGCACATTTTGTGCATAACAGGGTATTTTCAAAGTATTTTTTTAATGTGGAAAATAATTACAATATTAAAAGCGTTTTAATTTTATTTAAATTTAATTTTTTATTACTATTTAAAACGAGCCGCTTTTGATTTGCCACCAAAACGTCATGTTCGTGGATCTGGTGTAGTCGACGACCAATGTCTGTGACAGCCGTCTTACCAGCCAGTAGGTTTATCTACATCATGATGAAGTTGTAACCAGTTCGAAGCGTTAAGGAATGTGCGGTTTTAGATCGTTTTAAATCCAATAATATTCTGAATGAAAATATTTAAATTATACATTTTTAGTTCTATGATCAGAGTCAGAAAAATAAACTTTAAATCTTCCACACATCTTTATCACTTCTTCAGTTTTCCAATAAATTTCCTTATATAACCTTATTGTATTGTTTTGTATGTGCAGGTGGATTCTACAGACATCTTTACGAGCAGAAACTTAGACCGGAAAAGATGAGACCCGATCCTCACGCCATCACCAAACCTGACACCCAACCAGTAACGGCACCGACACTGGCACCGCCCGGACCCTCCAAACTCAAGGAGGAGAAGGAAACCTCTTCTGAAGACAACGGCAAGGGATCCGAATCTGAAGATAATGAAGACACCTCAACAAGCAAAGAAAAGAAAATTAAAGAGAAAAGAACTTACAGAAAACGAAAACATTCGGAAAAAGAAAAGGTTGAATCCGATAGCGATGATGCGGAAGAAACAAGAAAGAATTTGGATGATATCAAAACAAATAAAAAGGCTAAAACACACATGCAATCAAATATCGATGCCGATTCAGATTTCTCTATTGATGATTCCAGTTCCAGCGAAAGTGAAGACATAGACGGAGAAGGGAAAGAAAAAGAAAAAATAAAGAAATCTAAAAAGAAAGAAAAGAAAACAGCAGATATTCCAGAATCTGTTGTGAAAGAAGAAGAAGCAGAAGATAAGGATACATTCAAGAAGCCGGATGAAGTGGGAAAAGAAGACGGAGAGAAGAAGAAGGTTAAGGACAGTGAAGAGAAGAAAGCGAAGGTTGAAGAAGTCAAGTTGGTGAAAGAAGTGAAACCTAAGATAGATATTTGGAAAAAGAGAACAGTGGGGAAGGTGCTAGATGAAGCTTTGCAGAGGTATTACGAGAGGAAGTCTTCCAGAGGCCATTAAATTAATTTGTAAAATAATATTACATAATTAATTAATTAAATTTTCCAAAATGAGGACTTTCAAATTATATTTATTATAATAAAAAAGTAAAGCACTCGTTTTTTTATTTATTTATTTATCTTGGAAAAATACATGCTTACATTGTCAACGTCAAAAATTAAAAACATTATTGTCATTGAAAACAACACAAAATTTATGGCGGAATCACTTATGATTTGATTTTCGCTTAAAAAGGCAAATAATAAATTATTAAACATTAGTTTCAAACACTTCCAAACATTGACTATAAAAATAATTTGATTACATACATAAGATATATTGGAATGATATCTCGCCGTTCCGTAAATGGTCACCAACCCACTTGCACAAGTTTTGTATCAATCTAAATTTGATTGTTCAAGAAATAATCTTATTTGAAAGTTTTTAATTTTTTTCTATTATTATGCAGATAAAATATTGAAATCATTTTTTAATATTTATGTAATATATTTTAGCTTTTAAATTGGCAGCATTTCAAAATCTGTGTTGTGGTTTGGTGACTTTTGCCTAAACAGCGAAAAATTATAATAACTTCATTATTTATTGTAACATCAAGTTTAAATACTAACCACTGGAGCATATTTGACCAATTTGCAAACACCCTTGAGCTTCTGCTGGTCCAAATGTGGCCAATTTGAAGAGATATTTTAAAGGTTCCTATGCGTTTTAATCTCCGATTAATCATAAAAATAACCACTTAAATAGTTTCATTTTTTAACAAGAGACATTCTGAGAACTGAAATTATTGAAATCATTTTTCTTATAAATTATGATCATGTGTTTACATATTAAAAAATGCATGTTCGAATTTAAATTTGTATCTGTGATTATCAACTATTTCGTAGACAACAAACAGAAGTCATAATATTTAATATTCTCCAAATAGGTACTAAGTACGCCAATTTTGAAGTAAATGATATGCGGAATTCTAGCATTTATGAATTTAATGATTTTTTATAAATCCTAAAAATATGAGATAAACGGTCAAATATAGATACATTCAATGGCTCTCTAATAGTATAGGCAGTTTATTTGTCTCCATATTAAAATTAGAAGGTATGATTTTTTTAAAAGAGGGCGGAAGATGTCTAGACTGAACCTAAAAATAATTCAAGCGCTCAAGGGTAAAATTGATTATTTTTCAGAACGCTCCAATGGCTAAGGGACACATTTGTGGCTTCCAATTCAATATCGATATCAATTCTATTGATGTCAATATTTCTGTAAATGAAGTTGATTCAAGTATAGTTTTGGGCATCATGCCCGTTTTACGTGCTAAGTAAAAAAATAATTAATTATTTAATATTTCTATTTTTGAAACTGATAATTCATGGTGGAATTCCATTATAATATATTATAATAAAAACAAATATAAAACATTTTTCCACTTTAAGTTTAATGACCGTAACCGGTTTCAGCTCGCTAGAGCCATCTTCAGACTGGTACAAAATATTCTTAATCTACGGTTTATATACACAACATATGAGGGAGGGGAAGCGGGGTGGTCTTAAGGGTTTTAATCAATTATACTAATTACGTTTGTTACTAAGTAGTTTTAGACTGTTGAATTTCTAAATATTTTGGTTATTCCAGTGGGCTTATTACCTTGGGTTTGTAGCTCACTTCAATATTGTTTAGGAAAAACCTTACAAGTGGTATGAATTATTAATGACCTAATTTTATTGTCAAATGGTTATTACATTTATGATGCATGGGATTTTTTAATAGCTTTTTGAAGGGATACATGTTTACATTGGAGTAGGAATGGTCATTTTATTAGCTAAATACATATTTAAATTTCGAAATTATTATGAAAATTACAATGGATACAAAAGTGGAGACAGCAAATGACTCTAATTGTTTATTCATTACAAATTTATGGTCTATTTTTTTAGTTAAGCGGGAAATTTCTAAAGATTCTAGTCTATCTAACTTATGGCCTTTATTACAAGTGTGGAGGACTTTAATACTCTATCTAGAAAACAATCACTCGTTTGATAAAGACAGAGATATTAGTCCTCCACACTTGTAATAAAGGCCATAAGTTAGATAGACTAGAATCTTTAGAAATTTCCCGCTTAACTAAAAAAATAGACTATAAATTTGTAATGAATAAACAATCAGTCATTTGCTAAGTCTCCACTTTTGTATCCATTGTAATTTTCATAATAATTTCGAAATTTAAATATGTATTTAGCTATTAAAATGACCATTCCTACTCCAATGTAAACATGTATCCCTTCAAAAAGCTATTAAAAAATCCCATGCATCATAAATGTAATAACCATTTGACAATAAAATTAGGTCATTAATAATTCATACCACTTGTAAGGTTTTTCCTAAACAATATTGAAGTGAGCTACAAACCCAAGGTAATAAGCCCACTGGAATAACCAAAATATTTAGAAATTCAACAGTCTAAAACTACTTAGTAACAAATGTAATTAGTATAATTGATTAAAACCCTTAAGACCACCCCGCTTCCCCTCCCTCATATGTTGTGTATATAAACCGTAGATTAAGAATATTTTGTACCAGTCTGAAGATGGCTCTAGCGAGCTGAAACCGGTTACGGTCATTAAACTTTAAGTGGAAAAAAGTTTTATATTTGTTTTTATTATAATAAATTAATTATTTATTGTATACGTCAAAAAAATGTAATATCATCAGTTTTGTTAGAATAGAAATCTTCTCCGTCGATGCATTTGAAAGGCACTCCCTTCCTTCTGGAGTCTGATGATTTCATTCCGCAGCTTCTCCTCTTCCCTGGCTGCAGCCCGAAGGTCCATCTCCATCTGTTTCTTCTGGCAGTTCTCCTTGTCCTGACTCTCGCGCTGCTTCAGGCCTATCTGAAGAGAGGCGATCTTGCTCAACTCTATCTGGGATTGCTGGAAACAATAACTGATGTTAACACATGAGTATTACCTGTGATAATTAGAGAAACGTCTCCACTCATGTTTTCTTTCATTTCCACAAGTTCAAAGTTCAAAAATGCAGTAATGACCTGTATACCTTCCAGCTACATCACTTTTTTTAATTTTATATGGATACCGTACAAGAATTCCAAAATGGTCCAGTCAGTAGGACTATAGCATCCACAAAGAGGTTGTTTCCATTTTTTTTAAGAAATTACATTATATTTAAAGGGTTAAGAGGAAACACGGTCGCCGAGATAGTTGAATAATAGGTATTTTACCAAATTGTTGCTATAAATGTCACTGTTACCTTCCGAATACTGAGCAAAAGAGACAACTGCATCTCACACTGATAATACCTAAATAAAATCATCAAAATCGAGGTTTTGTATTTCCCAATTTTCTCCGCCAAAACTGGACCAATTAAAGATTTTTTTTACTATATTAGAAGAAAATATCCTGTCTGTACGTTTTGCTTTTTTTAAAAATACATTGTCTAGTTTGTATACTGCCCGTCTCTTGATGGTTTTCAAACTAGGCAATTTTAATGATTTTTGGAGGGTCCCAACTCCTACAAGAAGTAACTTGTCAAAAAAGCAAAACGTACTGACACGCTAGTGAACAATATCAACATTATATTAAAAAATATTTGTACTAGCATCAAAATCCAAAAACGAAATTGGTGAATAAGTTTATATGGCCACTGGCTTTTCACTTAACCTCTTAAATGCCAGGGAAGAAACTCGAAAATTTCGCGATGTTTTGACTTTGACGTAATATTTTGCGGATTTATTTTATGCTATTGTATATAATATTTACCGAAACACGTTCCCTGAACAATAAACTATGCTTACAAATAATATTACTTGCGTTTATTTGACAAATTGATAGTTTTATCGATCTTTTCATGACATGCAACGCTCAAAGTTTGACAGCTCAAATCGCGGCAGAAATGTCATTTCGAAAGTCATAGATATGTGCAAAGATGATTATTTGAGAGGCTAGGTGTGTTCCTTATATCTGTTACGTCAAGAACGAGAATGCCCCAAGCGATTCTGACCTTGTCCTTCATACTTTTTTTTATACATAAGGTTTAAAATCGCATCTCAAAATTTTTATTTTTTTTTATGGCACGTCCTGGGCGCGCAATCGGCAAACCAGAGGTTAACAATGTCAGTAAAACTGGTTTTTCAACATCTCCAAAAATGAAGAAGTTATGAGCTTTCAAAGTGAACTTGGGTGAAGTCACATGAGATACGATTCAGTACACTTTATAATTCGAATGGCAGTGTAATGGCAAGTAAGTCCATATCGTCCCTTAGTAAGTCAACACCGCTCAAGTCGAAAATTGGCGGTTTTCACGTGTTAATGCCTTTAGATGGAACTGCTCATTGCGCGTCTAACCATTGGTCACATGATATAGATTTCAGTCAATCAGAAGCCGTAATTCGAAAAGTAGTGACAGCGCGCAAGTCGGTTGCCCTACAAACACTGCACAGTTTTTTACGTCTCCTGTAAAGTTGGTAAAATTGACTTATGCGGTGTTGTTAGCTAAGGGAAGATATGGCGCATGAACCTCAGGGAAGTTCCATGCGTCCGCGTATATACCTGAGGATTTTTTTCTGGATTTGTTCCAGCACATCTATGTATTTTGTTTGGTACGGAATCCATGCACTAGTAGCAAACTTGTTTCTAGTAAGCTATTTGTTCAATATTAGTAGTGTAAAGTATACCTCTTTCAATCTCTCAGCCTGCTCCATCTCGGCGCTGGCCTTTTCTATCTCGGCTAGCATCTGTTCCCTCTCCGCAATGTTCTCCCTCTGTCTCCTCCTGTTTTCCTCCAGCTTGGCACGCACCTGGGAGTCCAGAGTGGAGACCACATCGTTTAGCAGGGACTGTCTGGCCAGATGTTCTTCTTGCCATTTCTGTGATAGAAAACAATAAGACCGCTGTTACAAACAAATTCAAGATTTTATCTTGGCACACTTCAGGCGGGCGAAAACAAAAGACAAAAAAAAATTTTTTAAAAGCGACACTGTAATCCTGTCCAAAACGTTGGCTAAAGAAGGAGGTAGCGCTTCAAGGCATTATACCTCAAAAATAAATCGTGATAATACGACACCTTAACTTTAAACCTATTGCAAATGTTACGAATGATTGGTAGAGGTGTTTATTTGATTTTACAGAATACCTGCTTAAATTTTTAGCATATTGCATTTATACGCACTATGATCTGCTACTTTCACTAATTGGATACTCATTTGGTTTACAGTATTAGTGTACTTATACATATAATCTCTATCATACTTACACATATCATCTCTTATCATGAGAGTGTACATACTTACACATATATCTATCGTGCGAGTCTGCGTACTTACACATGTCGTCTCTTTCATAAGAGTGTATTATATTATTACTCCTCCATCAAATTTTGTGTGACATTTGAAGCAACATAAAATGAATGGGTAATGAAAGTAACCTTCTCCTGCTTAGAAAAGATAGCTCTGGCCTCCCCGTCCATCATGTTGTCCAGGTGCCTCTGTCGGCTCTTCTCCAACTCTCTCTGTTTCTCCAAACTCTCCAACGCTCCCTCCAGTGCCATCTTCCACTCTGTCCTGTTCGACTCCTGTCTCTCTGCATCCTGGTGACAAAAATACAGTAAGTACATATAAGAAATAAGAAAATAGAGCGAATCACAAAAAATTGCAATGAGGTATTTAAAAGCGATGTAAGCTTCAATATATCAACTACTACATTTGGCGAGTCATACAAATTTGCAATACTAATGTGGTTCACCTTTGAGTAATTTGATAACACAATTCTCTATTGAATTCTGTTGTCTCGCTTTGAAAGACTTGCACGCTTCGTAGAGTCAATCCCAAATCGCTCTTCTCTTCCCAAAGGATCTTCATTTGGTTCGCCTTCGAATTAGCCAAAAAGAAACGCATCACAATTTGAAGTTGAAGCTTAAGAACCAGTACAACTCTATCGATGCGCCGTACGCAAAGCAATTGTTCAACGTGAAGTTTGTGTCAAAACTAATGTTGGTAACTAGATACATTCAATCGTAACAAACCAATACATCCGCAATCAATACACAATAACGGATTCTGTTTGCTTCAAAGAAATTTTCCAATTGTTAGTTTTCTGAAAACGCTATTTTTTTAAGTATTTAGAAACCTAATTAAGTTGTCAATGAAAAAATCCATAGTTAGTGCCTTCGTACATGAAGCTACTCGAGCCTCATGCGCGTAGCACGCGCACCGCTCATGGGTACCCGCCGTACAATTCTGCTGGTGTTCGTACACGGCGCTACGCGACGGATGTCGGGTTGAAGTCAGTTGCATGTTACCGACGGTGCTGGTAGCGCGCTAAGCGTTGCAGCATTCGTGTACTACTTTCGTTTGACATTTGACAGAAACGGTGCTGAACATGAAAGTAATGTTAGATTTGTTCTGGAAGTGGAAAAAATGCGTGCTTATATAACTATACATTACCAGAATACGTAAGAAAGGATTTAGTGGAGAAGGCATAGATTAATGTTGGAAAAAAGTCATTTGACATCGTGTTAACTCCACGGCTGCATGTGAAAAATGATCAAGTTCAGTATATTTCGGGTAGCGCCGTGTACGGAAACCAGCATTAAAAAGTAGTATATCTGCAGGGTACTTGTGGTTGTGTCACAATCACATAGTTTGTAAGTATCTCCATGAACGGAGGGCCTTAGTCCCCGACTAAAATATTTCTAAGTGCATAAATATTGTGTTTGAAAATGATGATCTTTAATAAAATGTGGACAGCAACCAAACAATCATAATAACGTCACAGTGCCGTGTATAGATGAGGCTCGTCGTTTAGGCGATCGATTGGCATGTACACATGATGCTCATCTCAAATAGGTTGATGAGAATTACACAGCAAACACGCTGTCATTTCTGGCGTTGGCGTAACTACTACTTTTAAGGGTTGTTGTCTTAACACAAGTGAGTATTTAACTTGTTAGCGTGATACAGAACACCGCAATTAAGAAAGCTGTCGAAATGTATACGGCCGTAGTATACAGCCGATTTAACACAAATTACACTATCGCAAAATATACAGAATCACCCTTCTAGTTATTTTTTTTTTTTTTTTTGTTTTAGGCAATTCACCCTGGAGAGAGTGCTTTGTGCCGGTAATATTTAAAATGGATAAGAAATTTCGGTTAATCTAATGGGAAAATAATAAAACAAATTAAATATTGGACTCACTTAGATCACTAAAACAAATTAAATATTGAATTCATTCAGGTTAATAAACTTACATAAAGCTGTATGAACACGAGGATTGTTAAGAGATAAAAGGTATGAAATATTAAGGGGGGACTGGTGTGTGATTTTAATAAGCCGGCGGTATATGTTCTTGAAAGATGAATGGTTTTTACAGTTAAAGAAAACGTGGTCGAGGGTTTCCTCTTCCACACCACACTGGCAGAACGGATCATCTAAAACTCTAATTCTAGACAAGTGAGATGCAATTGAACAGTGGCCAATTCTCATTCTCGAGATACATGAAATGAATCGTTTTGAAAGTTTTTTACCGTGAAACCATGGCTTAGCAGGGATATGGTTTTGAATTCCCGCATAGAAAGATCCAGTTCTTATTTTGGAGACTGCCCAATTTTCTTCCCAGGCACGAGTCATATTGGATTTAAGAATCGGAAAGACATCGGATATAGGAATTCTAAAATTTAGTGGAATAGTTCCGGAATCTGAACCAGATTTGGCGAGAAAATCGGCCATCTCATTACCCTCGATACCCAAATGGGCAGGGACCCAGGCCAATATCGTCTCAAACCCAGATTCACTAAGAGAATTGAGAAGATTTTTTATTTTACATATAATATTGTCTTCCGGATAACGTAAAATATTTGACCTAATTTTAGTTAGAGCACTTAGCGAATCAGTACATAGTAAGGCTCGATGAATGTTGAGAACCTGAATTTGATTTAGCGCTTGTTCAATTGCAAAACATTCGGCTGTAAATATGGAAGCTTCTTTCGGTAATTTATAAGTGAGATTGATGTTGAATTCTGGACTATATATAGATGCTCCACATCTTTTATTTTCAAATTTGGAACCATCCGTGAAAAGGATGGAAAATCCAGGGAATTTCGAAGCCACTATGCTTTTAAAGCAATCATCCACATTTTGAAATTTATTTGGGGAAGATAAAATATTCTTCCGAAAGACTGATGTTATTGTGTTCGGCATAAAAGTGATTGCCTTAAATGGAATATTGTATATAGGAAGATTGGGAACTTCTTGAAGATATTGGAGGGAAGATGATAGAGAATTATAGAGATGAAAACTTTTAATTAAGAGAGGAAAACATTGTTTTTCTCTCAATCTTTTGTTAGAATTCAAATTAACACTTAACCTATTAAGACTTTGTTTAATAGGATGATGTGATAACGATAAAGCCTTGAAAATATATTTATTGGCAAGGAATTGCCTTCTGAAATATAATGGAGGCTCCACACATTCCACCTGAAGCGCATTAATTGGAGAAGACTTCATAGCTCCAATAATCATTCTGAGGGCTTTTGATTGAATTCTTTCCATTTTCTTATCTAGATATTTAGGGAGTGGGTCAAAAAGAAATGAGCCATAATCCAAGTGGCTCCGAACTAGGGAATTATACATTAATTTAAGAGTGGTAGGATGAGATCCCCACCATACTCTGGAAACTGCTCGCATCATATTAAGTCCCTTTTCACACTTTGTAGAAATTATCTGAATGTGTGGAAGCCAGGAAAGTTTATGGTTCAATAGAAGACCAAGGAATTTGATTTGAGTAGCGGTTTGTAGAGGCACATTATCAAAAGAAATTGAGAATTGGGGAATTTTTCTTTTGCGCGTGAAAGCCACGACCCTTGTTTTAGATGCCGCCAGATTCATCCCATTTAATGACAACCAGCTTTTAATATATTGTAAAGCCAAATTCATTTCCTTAGCTGCAAGAATAATATTTTTATGTAACAAATATATAAGGATATCATCCGCAAAGTAAAGACGCTTGATAGAAAAAGGAATTACTGAGTCTAGGTCGCTTATATAAATATTAAACAACAGAGGACTAATAACAGAACCCTGGGGCAAACCTCTCCATAGTTTGCGCCTTAAGCATTTAGAGGAAGACTCAATAATAATGGACCTATCTGAGAGCAAATTAATAATAAATTGGACTAATTTCGGGGGGATTTGTTTTTTAATTAGCTTTTCTTTCAAAACATTCAGTAAAACATCATCGTAAGCTGATGAAAGGTCAAGGAATGTGGCCAATGTATAAGAATTTAGGGATTGGGAAACTCGGATATCAGTTGTGAACAAACTTAAATTATCCATTGTAGATTTCTTTTTCCGAAAACCATACTGATTTGGTGAGATAATATCTTGACTTTCAACAAACCACTCTAATCTGTTCTTCATCAACCGCTCCGCTACTTTCATCAAACATGATGAAAGAGCAATAGGCCGATAAGACGAAATTTCAGATGGATTTTTTCCAGGTTTTAAAATGGGAATGATTTTTTGAGTTTTCCAATCATCCGGAATTAGTCCTGTTTCAAACATATTATTAATAAGAGATAAGAAATATTCAACCGCCATATCAGAAAATGATTTAATGAAACTATTAAGTATTCCATCGGGACCCGGAGCAGAGTCAGAAAGGGTTCTTATTACTAGTTTCATCTCATCAATGGAGAAAGGAGCATCTAGCCAGTTAGAGTGAGATGGATATGGCTTAATAGAAGGCATTTCTTCACATCCGGCCACTGATGGGGGGGCTATTTTATCCGCAAATCCTATAAGAATTTCTTCTGATATATGCTTGGTTCTCGGCGGAGAATACGATGATCCGAATTTTTTTAAGCTAGACCAAACTGAAGATTGGGGAGTTTCCGGAGACAGGTTCTCACAGAACTTCCGCCATCCAGCGCGTTTTTTATTTTTCAAAATTCGTTTGGTTTCTGCCTGGGCTTTTTTAACTGATAAAAAATTTTCTAGTGACATACACTTACGAAAAGAGGAAATTGCTTTTTTACGAGAGTTGACGGAGCGAGTGCATTCCTCGTCCCACCACGGAGTAGAGTGTTTTATTTTAATGTTCGCATTGCGTTTCGGGATGGATTTTTCTGCTGCATTTATAACCATAGAGGGAAACGTCTCACATTGCAATCTGATGTCTCCCGGGGACGATTTCTTTTTTAAATTAATAAGGTTATCTAGTTCAGAAGAGAAAGTGCTCCAATTCGCATCATTTATTCTAAATTTGAGATTATTTTTAACTGGTGGAGGATAAGTGTTAGATTGATGTTGGAATCGGATTATAATTGGAAAATGATCACTAGAGAGGGGATCGTTTAGGATGTCCCAAGAGCATTTAGATGCTAACGAATATGAACAAAGAGATAAATCAACAGCACTTTTCCGTTGATGAGGGGGGGTGAATCTGGTTGGAGATCCATCATTTAAAAAACATAGGTTGTGGGTATCAATAAAATCTAAAAGATTGCGGCCAGAACGATTTGTTATTTTGCTACCCCAAGAAGGGGAATGTGCATTAAAATCTCCAAGGATCATAAAAGGGGAACAAATCTGGGTTAAGATTGGTGCCCATTCATTTTCAATAAAAGTGGTAGAGGGAGGAATATATATTGATAATATTGTGATATCAGATAAGACAGCTGCTATTATCTGGATATCGTCGGAGGGAGTATGTATATTAATTTGTTTAAACGGGATAGAATTATGGATTATCAGAGCCGTGCCGCCTTTACCATCTGGTCTGTCGTGTCTGAGACAATAATAACCCGGAATTCTTAAGTGAAAGGAGGGTTTTAACCACGTTTCAGAAATGGCGGCCACTGAAACGTCGTGTTCGTCGAGTAACTGAATTAGGTCAGATTTGTTAGCGAAGAGGCTTCTACTGTTCCACTGAAGAATTTTGTTCAGTTTCGAAGTCATTGGGGAGGCAAGATAATAAAGATTTAATGTAATCGGCAGCGTTGGACGGTACAGTATTGTTGTTTGTAAGGATAGAAATTAAAAGGGTAATTAAAGTTTGTATAAAAGAATTATTATTCAATATTTCGGGGAGAGCAGGAGGGGATGTATTACTATTAATGGCACACCCATTGGGGGTCCGAGATTTGGCATTCCCATTCGGGCTGGTCAAAATATTATTCAATTGTTTTTTATCAAGGTAAGGAGTATATTTTGGGTTGGGTTTGACTGGCTTGAGAATGGTTTCTCTGTGAGAAGATGACGTTGAATTTAAAAAGGTGGTTGATTGGAAAGGAGCTGAGGACGATGTCATCTCTGCGAATGATTTTTTCGCAGGAGAGAATAACTTTGAGGCCTGGAAGAACGAAATGTTGTCGGTAGCCATTTTATGTTTTATGTTCCTCTGTCTTGTCAATTCCGGACAGGCTAGACTGACCGCGGTATGTGCACCCGAACAGTTAATGCAAATGGGATTATTGGAAGATTTTGGACATTGATCAAATGGGTGACCTTCTCCGCAAAAGTAACAACGTGGAGGGGAGCGGCATACGGATTTTGTATGTCCAAACCGGCAGCAATTGAAGCATTGAACAGTTGGAAATTTATAAACTTCGACGGGAAGCGAGGTATAATAAATAAACACACGAGACGGAAGGGATTGTCCCTCAAATGTAACAACAACAGATTGGGAAGGTTTCCAGATCGTGTTCCCATCAGTAGAATCCTTGTAGTTCAGTCGACGTGCTTTTATTACTTTCGGGGTTCCTTGGGAATTATTCAAAGCATCAACAATTTCAGCCTCTGGGATCTCCGTGGGTATTCCTCGAACAAGACCCATTCTCGTAAGGTTAAATGACGGGATGAACGATTTATATTTATGGTTTGAGAGCGAGTCAATTTTTTTTACAAATCCATTTGCGGAAACGGCAGTATTAAACTCGATAGATAATTTATATCGCCCTTCCGGTTTAATTGAACCGTTAACAATACCAAGGTTATTATTTTTTGAGTCAAATAAGAATTTTCCAAAATCTAAAGGATGAATAAGTTTTCCTTGTTCAGTTCTCTGAACAATTACGATAAAAGGACCGGAAGCGGAAGCAGGATAAAGTAAGTCAGTACTTTTTGTATTATCGCTAGCTAAAGTACTTGTCTGGGTGTTACTATTGGGGTTAAGGTCGTTAGAGGTCGAGGTTTGTTGAATCGGCGGTATAGTTTTAACTTTCGATGGGATGTAAAGGCTATGCGAAGGTCGTCGTTTACGAGATGGAAGCGTAATAGAAGCCTGGCTAGTGGTAGATTCCGAATCAGAAAAATCTAATATCGATCCTGGGTCGGGAGGTCTATCTTCGTCTTCCTCCATTGTATAAAAAAAAACTTAACTTTTAAAAATTAAACTGAAAAAATAATACGCAGTCTATTTCATTGACTGTACAAACAAAAACGGATTAGCCGTAAGTAGGAATGCAAACAAATAAGTATACGATAAACAGAATTAAATAAAATGTAACAATAATCTCTTATCTGTATGAGGCACGGGAACGGGCGAACGGCACTAAGCAATAGGTAAGGTACACACAACCACTGTTGACCGCGGCTCGAATCGGACTCCCCCTTCTAGTTATACTGTCCTGGTGAAGAAGGGGAACAACCGACCATCACCAGGACAGCATAACTAGTTGAGAACAGAACAACCAAAACTAGTTGACGTAGTATGCATATCAATAAAGTGATTTTATATTGCGTTATCTATTATTGTGTCAAGCCATATTGAGTGTTTACTTTCTTCGAGATTGTTAAGCAGATTTAATTGTCTTGCAATAGAGCTTATCTCAATACAAACGACAAATCAAATTACTTTTTTATAAGCAGAGATTATAGAATAATCACTTAGATCTTGTAAACCGGATAAGTAATTGTTCAATATGGTAATCCTTAAAAAAAAATATGCCTTTCTTTTATTAGTTTGATTAGTGTAATGCACCAATTTGCAAATCTCTCGTCTTATCTTCATCAATTATTATGTACAAAGGAAATTTGGTAATATAGCTGATTGATGACACGAAATCGAGTCACATCAAAACACTTTATCTAATAGTCCAACTATAAACAATGGCGTAACGTCCTGGGGAAGTAATGATGCATAATTTTTATTTTTTATTTTTTATTGTCTACTAGCTTTTCCCCGCGGCTTCGCTCGCATGGTATTACGGGAAATTACTGTAGCGCTTGCACTTATCAATTATCTCCCCCCCAACCCACCCCATCCCCTCCCGCATTCCATTTATTCATTCCCTTACCATCATATACAACCTGTAGTCTGCGCAAATAATTTAGCTTTATATTGGTGAAAGAATTATTAAAGTCTTTATATTGTGTTATGCGTGAAAAGGTCATAAACAAACTCGAGCAGTTTCCCATTTATAATATTAGTATGGATTGTTTCATAGAGTAGAAATCTACTTTCTGAAGTAGCAAAAATTCTGCAATTTCATCATGAGCTTAGATTATATTGTTCGTTTCATATTTTGCATTTGATTAGACTAGCGATGGGTCATGACTATTTTATTAAGAGCGGGAGTCATAGTACCAGATCTGGGAAGGAGAAAGTATGAGGGTTGGATAGGAATCTGGGAATTAGTGTTGGGAACCAGGAGTGATGCATGAATGCATCCCACCCACTGCGGTTCAAGGTGTTATGTCAAGAGGTCGAAGGGTCTCCCTCAACCGACCTCCTCCGATCCAGCCTGCCATGCAGCTGGTGGGCAGATATATATTTATTTATTTACGCCCTAGTGGGCTTTTACAAGAAAAGTAAATATGCAATACAGTTGTGTTAGGTAAATACAGTAAACAATATATTTTTTTATTTTATTAATCTATAAACATAGGGTTTTACATAGGGTTTAATTGATGCCTGTCTCACTAGGATATACCTGTGTTGAGACAGGCTTAGAGGTACATATTTAAAATTACAGGAATATTTTAAGTTACATACAAATTCAGTTGAATACTATAAAAATGGAAAGGTGATTGGAAGTGTGGGTAAATACTTTAAAGAGAGTTATGTAAATGTAGGAAGAGATGATGTATATTATAGCAATACAGTTGTGTTAGGTTACATACAGTGTACAATATATAATGAATTATGTTTAAATCATGGCAAATTAAAATTAAAAGTATGTAGTAAAGAAAGCAAATATGTATAGAGAAATATAAAAATAAAAAAAGTGTATTCACTAAGGAGTCGTGAAATCATATATCTCGGTAAAGTGATTATAAAGACTTTGTTTTAAAACTAACACGGAATCCTTAAACACATCTACAACATTCCCAAATTTATTTCCAAAATGATGTAGTCTGTTTATATGTGTATGAGCTTCATAGTTAGTTTTAAAATTGTCACAGAAAAAGGTAGCACTTTGCCTCGTGTTTCTGGTTGGTATATACAATTTTATTTTGGCGAGAATTTCAGGGTTGTCGATGCAATTATTGATGATTTTATTTAATAGTACCAGGTCAGAGATGATCCGCCTATCTGACAGCGTTATTAAGTTCAATTGTTTCATCAAAAAGACATAGTTTATTTTTTTAATTGGAATATTCAGTTTAAAGTTGATAAATCTTAGAAATTTGTGCTGTACATATATGCCACCAAGGCCTGGACAAGCCTCATCCCATGAACCTGAGCACTCCTGCTAAGTCGCCAAATGTAGCAAACCACTTGTGGTGGGGTTATCGTAAGGTTTACAATGAATATTTGACTGGACCAGATATCCATTCTATTGGAGGCTCTAAGTTATTCGCGCAAACACTGTTGGAGCCCAACAAATTCACCATCATGTGCAATCAGTGCCGGATTAAGACTACTTGGTGCCCTAAGCAATCCATGCCTGTGGCCCCCCCCCCCCTATCCATGAGAAAACCAGTATCGGTCTTTAAAAAAAATTACATATTTAATACAACGTAATTACGTACCTTAAAATATGTATGAAGGACGAAAGAGATACGTGGAGTAGATATTACATACAATAAAAACCAAAGAATTTTATATTTACTTACTGAAATGCGACTTGTGACTTTTTCGGGCAATAAATTTGCGGAAAATAGTTTTTAAGTCCAACGTGTTAAGCATATTTAATATATAATATTGATACTCTATTTATAATATTGATAAAGCTTCGAGCCTTTCCTGCAGAATCGACGTTTTTTTTAAATTTTTTATTACTTTCAATTTCGAAAAAGATCGTTCCGCTGTACAGTTTGATATCATCAGACATAAAAATATACGCAGGGCTGTGTCCACATAAGGGAATGTTGATTCAGTTTTTTATCATCCTGTGTTGTTATGTACAATTATTGTGCGTGAGTTTAATGTGAACTTGCGCGAGGCAAATCTCTGAAACTTATCTCTGTCTTAGTAATACAATAAACATAAGAGGATGATAAAAAAACAGACCAATCATTAATGTTCACAGATAGGTATTTAGAAACAAGACTAACTGAATATAAACTAGAATATTTAAAAAAATAATAAGAGTACAAATGTGAATTCAACAAATGGTAAACTAATACGCAACATTAAAATAAGTGTGATTATAACTGAAATAGACTGCAAAATAGGGATTTGGGTTGGGAAGGGTAAGGGGAGGAGAGGGATAAGGGAAAGTTGCCACGCAAGTAATATAAAAATATTAGATAAAATTAATTCATGTGTTATTCGCACCTAGAATGTTATACAGTGAAGTTCTGTAGCGACAGTAACTAGCAGGAAATAAGTCAGCACGTGTGTCTATATTTGCAAATTTGTTGTTATAGTAGTTACATGTCCTTTGTATAAATTCATTTTGATTGGAATTGGTGTTGCATCTATCAATATAGAAAAGGGTATTTTGTCTACTATATCGAATGGACGTGTGGAAATTTATTTTGTTTAGCAAATCCGGGCAGTCAACTTTTGAGTTAATAATTTTGTACAGGAGCATCTGATCAGCGACAAGCCTCCTGTTGAGTAGTTTTGTGATTCGAAAATGTTTCTGGATTTCGTCGTAAGAGTTGTATATGTTGAATGATTTAAAATTGAGGAATTTGAGAAATCGCTCCTGAACTGTTGAATTTTGGTTCCTAAATCGGTACCAAAGTCTTGTGGATATGTGTTTACTAAATTTCTACAATGCTGGCTTGTATTCTGAAGTTTGCTCGGAACACATAATTTTATCGACATCGGGTATTTAAGTCAGGAAAGAGAATTTGTCTGCTATTTCTTTGTAGGTATATCTCTCCCCTTCTTTAAATCTCTACATTTAATTTATCAATGACGCCATAAAAACTTTTTGGCGCTGTTCCTGGTGCCCCCCAAGACGTGATGCCCTGAACAATTGCTTAATTTGCTTATGGGCTAATCCGGCACTGTGTGCATTTGTCTATTTCCGTAACCATTCGCGCATTAGATACAAACGACGATAGATGAATAACTAAAAATTACAAATAACTATCTATACTAAAGATATCTGTTGAATGATGTTGAAACCACATGTCTAATCTTATATACTACAAAAAACAGGTGTTTACCTTTTGAATAGCGGCAGCTATAGCCGCCATCTCCTTGAGATCGGCCTCCACATCCCTCTCTGCCTCCCGGGCCCTCTCCTTGAGGCGGCGTGCCTGCATCTGCATGTTGCTCAGGGTGACTGTCCTGGCCGCCGCCCTCTGCGCTGCCGCTTGCCGCCTCTCCTCTCCAGCCGCCTGCAGAACACGCAGCAGACCACTCTCCGCCTCCTCGTGCTGCTTCAGGAGCTGAGCGGCCCGCTCCGATTGGCGGAGATCGGAGATCTGACGGCAGAGCTGCTCTTGGAGATCCTGAAGGAATTATTCAGATGATCACTAATAGCATTTGCAGTCCCGCAGGATTTTAGCAATATCTTGGAGATTTGCAGGATTGAAAAAAAATTTACACCAAAAACAGTAGAACTTTCCGTAGTCTATGTTTTTTACACTTACAATATATTATTTTCAAAGATATGTATATATAAAAAAAAATTTAAAATTGGTGCTAGAAGCAAATCGTTTTTAGGTCATTTGTTACTTTTGGAGCGCTCACCTTCATTCTTTGGTCCTTCAGGATGACAGCCTCCTTTTCTCTCTCCATCTGTCTCCTCAGACTCCTCTCCCTCTCCTGCAGTATCTTGGCAGACTCCTCCTCTTCTCGAATTCGAGACTTCTCCTTGTCGATTATTTGCTCCATCCTAAAACAGAGTACAAAACCACATCACTATAAAATTGCCAGAATTGAGAAGAAAATTTAATATTGTTTTCAGCGTAATAATGCCTTAACTATATTACTTATACTTTTAACTTTGGCTTTTAATAAATATGTACAAAGTAAGAACGCTCCCCTCGCATTTACAAATAAATATATATATATATATATATATATATATATATTTGTATCACAATTATTAATCTATGATTATTTCTTACATTGCTTTAATTGTCTATGGGCTCTTCGGGTCACATGGCCTCATTTACGAGATGTGCCGAAGGTAAGTGAAGGTAGGTGTGCAGAGTCATTATAATCCCAGGGCTCGGCAGACAAAACCTAGCTTCCAGTTAGAAAGGACGTTAATCCTCTGAACTATATTTATAAATCACGATGCATCAATAAACAATCAGATGATTTCAAGAACCTAAGTATTTTAATAAGCATGATGCAGTACTGGAGAATACTGGTCCCAGTACTTATAAATAACTAATGTCTCTGGATATAAGAGACATTACAGTATGTATTTAAAATAATTCTAAGCCGCCGCTACCCGAATTTCTACCGATTTCTTAGATATCTCCCTTCAACATTTGAAGCTCTTAGAAAAATAAATGTAATTTTTTAAGATAATATCTATACATTCCTCACGTCGAAACACAAATTATATGAAATTCTCTCGATAGAAAAAAATCGCAAATTATGCTCCGAAAATTATTATAAACATTTTTTTTTTTGTTATTGTTTTTGGGGTGTTATGCCGTGTTTCGCTACCTCCTTCTTTAGCCAACGTTTCGGACAGCGTTACAGTGTCCATCATCAGGGCAGATGAGTAAATGATATTGGTGAGAGTGTTTACTTATGTGTGTCGAAGCGATACCGTGCTGCCAGCTCCATTTCTCTACGAGCTGGTGTTAGAAAAAAATCAGCATAGTTTTTTGCGTTTAGCTTTGGTGTAGCCGTCAATTACTGGATACCAAGAACTATTGAGCTTAGCTCCGTCGTCTCTATTAATATTGATGGGGTTTTTATGGATTTCAATTGCCTCCGTAATTAGGCGTGCTCTGTAAGTTTTGGGTCTTCCCAGGACTTCAGGAACAAATCCAAAGTAATGGCCGGTTTCGATTAAGTGCTCGGCGATTGCCGATTTGTCAGGGTGGCCAAGTTTACAAGCACGAAAGTGTTCCGAAATCCTTTTGGAGATCGTCCGCTCTGTCTGGCCTACATAGACCTTGTCACATCCGGAACAGCTGAGTTTATATACTCCATCTGTTTCCAGAGGAAACTTAGTCTTTGCCGACCTCAGTAGGTCTTGGATTTTTGTCGTGGTTTCGAAGACCGTCTTGATATTCTCTTTTCTCAACAGCCTGGCAATTCTGTCTGTTACATTATGGACGTAAGGCAGGAAAGCGCAAAAACAATAACAAAAATACTTTTTGGCCGTAAAAACCTAAAAACATACCTATTATAAACATGTTCATTTCACTTATTTTAGAAGTTATATGTATGAAAAAATTCACAGTGTTTCTTTACATGCTCTTTTAGATGATGCCCACGATTTTTGCTATGTTTTAAAAGAGTCGTGTTTTATTAAACATTTTCACAATGTTCGCTTCAATTTTATCATTTTCAACATTAGCTCGCTCTCTCTTACATTCGTATTTACATATCTCTCCATCTTCTTCTTTTTGAGCGGGGATACGGCGCCTTAAAAGCTTCCTCCATTTCCAACAGGTAAGTTGTGAGACCGAAGATGGTTGGGAGGGGACGGAGAAGGGGAAGAGGAATGCTGGAAAGTGCCTGGCTATTCAGATCTAGTCACTAAACATGGCTAAAGCCATTTCAAGGAACTTTTCCAACCAACCTGAATGATGCTCTCTCACCAAGGCGATACTGAGATTTTTTTTATGTGATTACCGCACAGGAGTCCCAACTGCTCCCAACCGTCTTGAATCAGTGAGACCATGGCATCTCCAATTGGGGTATGTCGTGAGGCTGAAGGTAGTGAGGAAGAGAAGGATATGGGGAACCAAATCAGACTAGGCAGAACCAAATCAATTCCAGGAACCATTTTGATTGTATGTAAATGGAGGCATATCATCAGTATGATGGTTAGAGTGACTACCACTCTTGCAAGTGTTGGCTTGTGTTTCCTTACCATGCAGACTTGAGTGCCCCGTGCCTCTGTTTCCTCTCGTACTCCCGGATGACGGGCTGGGTGGTCCTCCACTGGTGGTACAGCATGATCTCCGCTTCCTGCTTTCTGCGCTCCTCCTCCTTTGCTTTGAAGCCGAGATTCACCTCCCTCAACGTGGACGTTGGAACAGAGTCCATGAAGGTTCTTAAAAATAAATATTTTATTATTTTTTATTTTAACTTTTATGAGTAAAACCTCAAACTGTAATATTTAATTAAATGAAGACATCATGAGCGAAAACTCAATCAAAAATTTGGAAACAGAAAAATCAGAAAAATATATTTGCACCTCTGGGACAGAGGTGTAAATATCTTTTTACAGATGTCCCAGAGGTGTAAATATCTTTTTCTGATTTTTCTGTTTCCAGATTTTCGATTGAGTTTCGCTCATGATGTCTTCATTTAATTAAATAAATATTTTATTTATTTTATCAATCATTAACACCCTTATGGGCTTTTACATACATAATTAAATTTTTTTAAATGACAAAGATAACATAAATAGGTTTTACACATGGTACATAGAAGTAAAGATGGTAGGTAAAAAGTATAACGTTATACAATAAGAGAGATTGAAATTATAAGATTTTGAACATAAATTAAAAGATATCAAATGAAACAGTACGAGATGTACTTACAAAAAACTAATACAATTCAGTTTAAAATATTTATACATATTATTTATTTATTTAAGGAACATAAACAGTCTTAGTAATATAATAAACATGAGGATGATAAAAAAACAGACCAATTATTAATGTTCACAGATTATTTAGAAACAAGACTTACTAAATGTAAACTAGAATATTTAAGAAAAATTAAGAAAAAAAAAACAGGTCTTATTATTTAATAATACCTGAAATAAAACAAAGTGTAATGTATAAGAGCTAGTTAGTATTAGGGTATAAACCAGTGATTCCCAAAGTGGTTCAGGTGGACCCCCAGGGGTCCACGGGAGACTCGACGGGGGTCCACGTAGACGTGTTAAAAAAATGGGGGTCCACGAAAATTTATATATTTTTTTATTTGATTACGTACCTATCCAAAATAACCTGCAATCATAAGCACTAAGATTGGAGTGTTTCTTACTTCATCATATTTAATAATCATAAAATTGATAATCGGCGCTATTTGGTCTGGAGCCCAAAAAATTAATGAAAAAAAACCTCGACTCTATGCAGAAACGCGCGGTCCGTTTGATAGATTCCCCTATCTTAACAGACGGATTGCAATCTTTCGAGGTCTTTGTTCTAACGGTAGTTCAATGAAAGATTTCGAGGAACTAGCGTCATTGATCCTTCAGCACCGGTGCATAGTCGGTGAACATTTATTACATGAGAATGACTACGACCCGTTCTTGAGTTCAACATCTCGGCTGTGGAACGACTGACCAGATTCTGTGTTTCCTCACCACTACAACACGGGTCTCTGCAAGACCCTTGCTTAACACCTTCCTTTAATTTAAAAGAAATCTATATTTGACAGTCCCACAACACACACAGCCAATTATCACCCCCTTTCACTTGTTGATCAAATCGCAAGCATAATAGTCATTCTGGGTAGGAAAACCCTAGCATAGATGGAATGAAACTAGTAGATGAATGTAAAGAATTATAATAATTATTTTTTTAATGAAATATAAGACTGATTTACTTAGAGATGAAAACAAAAAAAAAATTTCATATGAATGAAGTAGCTTACGATCGTTTGTGAAGTTTCGCCTGTATTCTGTAAAGTTTCAGTTCTTCTTTCTGTTGAAGATCTTCGTGGAAAAACATCATGGCCAGCTTATTGCGTCGCTCCTCCAGATTCCTGAAACACAATACAAGGTTCAAAGATCAAGGGTTCAATGTTTAAAATTCACGGTTCATAGTTCAGAGTGAAAGGTTAAAGTTCAAGGTCCAAAGTTCAAGTTTCAAAAATCAAGGTCCAATGTTTAAGGTTCAAAGTTCATAGTTCAAGGTTCAAGTTTCAAAAATCAAGGTACAATGTTTAAGGTTCAAAGTTCATAGTTCAAGGTTCAAGTTTCGAAAATCAAGGTACAATGTTTAAGGTTCAAAGTTCTATATTCAAAGATCAAGGTCCAATGTTTAAAATTCAAGGTTCAAAGTTCGTAGTCAAAGGATCACCTCTCAACTACATCCATTTTAGTAACTGTAAACAGAAAAAGAACAGTTCATAATTTTTATAAGAAAAACACTTGTTTTATAACTTTTTAAGGTTACTTCCATCAATGTATTATATAATTGAAGAAGAAGATAACTAAATATCTAAACTAATAATCTAAACGAAAATATGAAAGAGAATAGACACAGAAAATAAGAAAAAGATAATGGTCGTAACTGGGACACAAATCCAGAACCTCTCGTCTAACCAGGACATGCGCTTTTACCCATTCAGCCATTGCCAACTTCCATCAAACCGTCATAATTATCAACCTCATATTTTCAAATTTTAGAATTAACAATATTATCTTCGATTAATTTTTTTCCGTATCATAGGCAATTACCTTTTTACATTGGAAACAATCGTTCTAAGAATAGGTTTGTAACCTAGATAGCGTCTCGGATAAATATACCTTCAATGATGTATATATATTGTGACGAATCAAATTTCATACGATATCTTACAATATATTTATTTTTTTTTATTGGCAAATTTTTTTTGATACATGGGAATAGGTACGTACATAATAACATAAAATATAAAAGTGTAACAAAAAATTTGGTTGCCTGTAAAGTAGGTTGACGGACGATAATTTTACGTGATAACGTCATATAATATCGATGGAGTGGAAGAGAAATAGGTGCGTCACAAGCCGAACGCTTAGGCTGAACGCTTGTTCGCTCGGCTCAAGCGGAACGTGACAACGTGACAATGAGTCATGCTTTTTCGTGAGTGCAGCCGGCGTTCATCGATTTATAAGACGTTATCACGTCAAAAAAACTTATATTGAGTGTTCTAGATGCTTCTTTATTTCTATAGAAAAAAATTGCCAAAAAAAAAATCAAAATGGTCATGTGCTTTTAGGGTCTCTATGACCCTAAAAACATCTGCTTGTACCACTAGTTTCCAGACACCGTGTATAATAATTTCCTTACTTTTCCTTCTCCCTCTTCCTGTCCAGTTCCCTGGCGTCCCTGCCCGCCTGCTCGTAATACCTGCAGTCGTTCCACCGCTCCGGCAGGCCCACGTTGGCGGCGGGGTGATGGCGCGCCCAGTAGGCGGCCAGGCGCTCGCGGGCGGCCGTCGCGGCGTCCTCGGCCGCCCGGCGCCGCGACGCCGCGCGCTCGGCGGCCACGCCCGCTCTCTGCGTCTGCATATCTGCGTCTGATGCCAACTGGAAACAAATTAAATAAATAAAATCATCTTTTGTTTAATTTGGAATTTATTTATTTATTTATTTAAACGCCCATAGGGATTTTACATAAAGTGCAGTACATGTTTTTGGTAAAGTATAGGAAATAACAAAATATAATATAAACATAATATAACTATAAGAAAATAAAAAAAAGATAACATAAGATATAAGAAACAAAATATAGATAACACCAGTTATGACACAAAGCAGGTACAATAGAATATATGGTCACGTAAATTAATGTGAGATAGTTATTTTAATTATAAAGAGAAATAAGATAAGATTCTCAATTTTTATGTTTGTAATTAGCAATCTTTATTTTACATATTTGTTACATGTTTATCGAAACTTAGCTACAATAATATTTCGATAAAGGTGCTATATAGTGCATGATATTAATAGCTTTATTTTAATTGTTCTAATATACTGAGTTTAAATTTTGACATCGATTGATGACGATAAACGTCTAAAGAGGTATATTTATTACCGAGTATATGAAGTCTTTGCAAAGGAGAGTTGACAAAATAATTATTGGCAGAATTAGTAACAAAATAAAGCGCATTAGAGCGAATAAAGCTGTAACGGTACAGATGACGTTTATTATCTACAGGTATACTAGATAAATTAAAGAGAGATGGATGAAATATGAATACTTTACGATGAAAATTAAAGAGAGATGGATGAAATATTTCGAGGAAGTCTTTGAAAGCAACCCGGATGATAGTGAGTCCAGCGTCGAATCGGGTATGAACAATGACGGAGCGAATGTTATCAAAATCAGCGTGGATGAAATAAAAAAAAATCGATTAAATGCATGAAGAGTGGTAAGGCTGTTGGTTTCGACAATATTGCTGCCGAATACTTTAAAGGAGATAGCCATATTATTCTCACATAGTTGTGCAAACTTTTTAATCAGTGTTTAGAGGAGAGTTACACGCCATTAGATTGGAGAAGGGCTGTAATCATGCCGTTATACAAAGGTAAAGGGTCACGTATGGAATGTGGGAATCATAGGGCTATTAGCCTGCTAAGTTCTGTCGGCAAGCTATACGGAAGAATATTGATTGAAAGGGTAAGAATGGGAACAAAGGATAAAATATGGGAAGTGCAAGTATGAATGGAAGGGGATGCATGGACCAGATTTTCTCCTTGCGTATGCTCACTGAGAAGTTTCTGGCGAAAAACCAGAAACTCTTCTGCGCCTTTGTAGATCTACAAAAGCATACGACCGAGTCGACAGGAAAAAGCTATGGAAGGTATTGTCCAAGTATGGAGTGAATACAAATCACATACAGGAAATTGCATCTCTGTATGAGGGAAGCGTTGCGTGTATTAGAGTGAACGGCGATTTTACGGGGTGGTTTGACATCACAAAAGATGTTAAGCAAGGCTGCGTAATGTCACCGTGGTTATTCAATCTACACATGGATAATTGTATGCAAAAATTGAAAGGGATGGGATTAGGCGCGAAATTGAGTAATCTGAAAGTATGTTGCCTGTTGAATACTGATGATGCAATGCTGATTTTTAACAGTATGGAAGATCTACACATCTACAGTCTCTCGTGTCTAGGTGAACGAAGTATGTATGAATAATGAGTTAATGATGAATGTAAGTAAGTCTAAAGATTTTGAAAGAGAGAGTACGAAAACAATGTGTAACATAGTTGTGAATGGTGAATACTTGGAGCAGGTGGATGAGTTTGTGTATTTAGGAAGTAAGTTTACGAGTGATAGGAAGACTGATAGAGATATTGAAAGAAGGGTGAATGCCGGTAACTCCATCAATGACGATGTATGAATGTGAACGAGGCAAAGAGTGTGTGCCAAGATCGAGTTGTCTGGCGATCCGTCCTCTCTGCCTACCCCTGCGGAGAAACGGCGTGATGGTTAGTTAGTTATAGCTAGGCACCTCACCGCTGGTTAGCGGGACGGCCATTTTGCTTTAACCATCACACATTCGAATAGTGACAACTCTCTTGTTCATTCGCGCCACTTTTTTTCAAACAGGAGGCCCCAACGAAAATAATTCCCCTCAGAGCGGATGTCATCTTTGGGGATGCTGTGTGGAGGGTCTAACGGACGGCTACAAACTACAAAAGTCACAATATTTGGTATTCTGTAAATAGGTACTAAATACGTCAATTTTAAAGTAAATAATTCGCAGAAATCATGCGTTTATAAATTTTAGGATTTTTTACAAATTCTAAAAATATGGGATAAGGGGTCATCCATTAATTGCGTGAACTGTTTTTTCTTTCAATTTTGACTCCCCCCCCCCCCTTGGTGAGATTAAGTTATATTTGGGGTGTCCCCCCTACCCCTCAAGTGAGACTTACACTACACTTATTAAATGACTATATTTATTTTCATAAAGATAATAGCCATTAGAATTTTTCAGTCGACAAAATAGGACACTTCAAAAGTAGTGAAACAATTTAATTCTCATCTGAACTAAATATAATGAAATCTTTCAGTTCAATTTTCATCCACTTCCCGAACTACCGAAATATGTGAATTTTAGAACACGGGATAAAAAAAGATTACAATAACAAAAATTAACCAATATTAAAGTTTACTTTGCCTTATTAGTACATGGTTAGCGTGTTTTTTATTGTCTTTTTTAGATAATTTTTGTACCTGCCCACGCCCTCACTGTGCCAAACGGTATTGGAAAGAAAAAACAATTCAAATCTAAAAGTTAACCACAAAATAATTAAAATGTACACCTTATGAAACCGAAGATTCCGTCCGCAATTTGAAAAAAAAAATTATGAAACTTTGTGAATTTCTTAAGCCGCCGCTACCCGAATTTCTACCGATTTCTTACTTACTTACATTTTAAACTCTTAAAAAAATTATATGTTATTTTTGAAGATAATACCTAGACGCATTCCACGCCGAAACGCAAATTATATGAAATTCCCTCGATAGAAAAAAATCGTAAAGTATGCTCCGAAAATTATTAAAACATGTCTGTTTCTATTATTTTACAAGTTATAGTTGTGAAAAAATACTTTCTTTAAATGATACTTAAGACGTCTTCAACGAGATTTTTGCTCTATTTTAAACGAGTCATGTTTTATTAAACATTTTCACAATTTTCGCTTCAATTTTATCATTTAAAATATTAGCGCGCTCTGTCCAACATTCGTAATTACATGATCTCTCTATCTTCATCTTTTTTAGCGGGGAAGCGGCGCCTTAAGATTTTTTTACGTGAGATGACAATAACATCTATAATTCGTTTAAATATTTGTGTTTTAAAATTTAAAAAAATTATATTTGTATTTTTTTCGTTGTCAGTAATTTTAGTTAGAAAAACGTAAGGTGAGACATTTTGAAAACTTTTTGAAGTTTGCATTCAAAATTTTTATATTTAAAAAATTACATGGTTTTTTCTAATTTTGAAAGAGTTTTTTACCTTTATTTTTTGGATGCGTTTACAATTTATTTGAATTTTAGTGCTAAGCGGAAATATTTTTACCGAATTTCTAAGGGTTAACTGAATAATGCACGGTTTTACTGTAATTTTGTTCTGTTTTGCATATTTGCCTTACCTAAGCGGTTGTCTTTGAAGTTCGGCGACAATAAAATAATGCTTTTTTAATGATGATAATACGCGAAACAATATTTGATCAAGATCAACACCGTCTTTGGATTTGCTCGCTTGCGTCAGACCAATTATTAAATAAAAATATAAAAACAACACGACCTCAAGTACAGCGGATATAATAGTATATATATCGTCATAAAGGGGATTCCTGCGAAAGTCAATTTCGCTTCTCACTTCAACAAGAATTAGCGCGGCCTCACAAAACATCCATAAATTATATTCACGTTTGTCTGATGTTTACGAGTTTATTACAAAAAAGAATGATTGAACGCATACAGCGTGACCTATTTGGTAATAAAATAATTACAGTTTAAGGAGAAGCGCTACGAAGTAACGCAAAACCATGTGTTTTTGGTTTGAAAATTTGATAGCTTAGAAATTATTAGTATGCGCGGCCCTTTTCGGCCCGTTTCATACAAATCTTAAATTTGGATTTGAGATCAAAATACCAAACCAAACTGAAAAATTATTTTTGTAATCAAAAGATATATCAAATATCTAGTACGGATGTGAGCTACTTTATTTATTTTTGCTTTAAATTATAAGATATACGCCATTAAAGATTTTAGCGTTTCATGATTTTAGAGGCAACTTGGGCAATTGTTTGTGAGTAAATGAAAAACATTAAAAAAATAAATTAACTGTCTTTATTTTTAAAATTGCAATGAAAAATAAAATAAAAAATAAAACATCGTTAAAAATGTATTTTTTGGGTAGTAAATTTAATGTATAAACGACAAATTTTTGTTTCGCCGTAAATAGGTAATCTGTATTTTAAATTTACACCCATCAAAATGATTTTTTTTTTAATTTTACTTTTTTTAATTTTATATTTCATTATATTTTTATGTTAAATAAAGTAAAATTATTTTTTTAATGTTTTTGATTTACTTACAAATAATTGTCCAAATTGCCCCAAAAATCATGAAACACTGAAATCTTTAATGGCCTATATCTTATAATTTAAAGCAAAAATAAATAAAGCAGCTCACATCCGTACTAGATATTTGATATACATTTTGATTACCAAAATAATTTTTCAGTTTGGTTGGGTATTTTGATCTCAAATCCAAATTTAAGATTTGTATGAAACGGGCCGAAAAATACCGTGAGTAAAATAAATCTTGTCAAATAAATGATCAAGCATTTTTTAATGTCTTTTATAATTATTTATTTATTTACTTATAAACGCCCTTTTTAGAGGCTTTTACAAATGAATAGTAAGAAATATAGTGTACTAGCTGGTACCCGGCATGCGTAGCAATGCCATTCAAAGAAATAAATTGATTCACCTTACATGCCCTTTCCCGTCCCCGTTCACCTCCTGAGTCCCTTTCCCCTCCCGCGTTCCCCTTCCACCTTCCCCTCCTTCCCCCACCCTCGTCATCCCTCCCACGAACCCCACCTTTCCCGTTCCCCTCCCCTATTTCCTTTCCTCCCTAACGCAAAATATATAAAATACAAAAACTTTCATTTATATGAATTTCACAATGCCAGAACTTAATTCTAAATGTTACACGAAGTAGTGTATCGCCTTAACCTTATTGGACTGCCGCACAAGAACAAAACAGATTCACAGAATTGTTTGACGTAGTTTGAGGTTTTATAAAAAAAATAAGAATCAAATGAGGGTCAGGATGAAAAATTGCTAAGAAAAAAACACAACACAATAAAAATCAATGTTTCTAATTTTAAAGTTTTTTTTGTGAGTATTCGCGAGTCCCAACTGATCCCAGTCGCCTGGCATCCTTAATTGGAGTATGTTGTGAGACTGAAGTTAGGACGGAGGGGAAGTACGGATGGGGAAAGGAGGATGGGGAAGTATCTGGCTATTCAGATCTGGTCACCAAACACGTTTGAAGCCATTTCAAGCAATGTTTCAATTCTGCTATATGTGATACTGAAAGATACGTTCCACTCTGGAATGTGCCGCAAATATACCATATATTATTTTTAAAGAATTAATTATGAAGAAACACAAATTTTAAATAAAAGTTACTTGCGCACGCCTGGATTTGAATCCAGACCTCTAGATTCACAAAAACATAATTTTTAATCATTTATCTTCAAAGAAAAGGTACACCTTAATTTTATGATTTATTCTTACCATAGAAATGTGATAACTATTAGGTACTGTAAAACCCACGACATGCTTTGCTTTTGTGGAATTTTTCGCTACTTACTACACTAAATTTGTACATGAATATGCGTTCCTTATGTATATATTTATCAACAACTTGTATTAAATAGTTGAGAATGTTACCCCTCAACCACGGAGGCCGTCGATGTGTAAAATTGAATTCTATTATTATTCATTGAAACCGGCCATTACTTCGGCTTTGTTCCTGTCCTGGGAAGACCCAAAACGCGTAGAGCACTCCTAATTACTGAGGTAATTTGGGAAGCACAGTGGAAATAATAACAACCAATCTAGTATCTTCTTTATACAGGCAACTTGTCTTTTAAAATATCCCACATATTACTAGATCACATTTCTCTAGCCTTCTATACTAATTCCAAGTTACAAAATTTATTTAATAATAAGGACATCTATACTAATATTATAAATGCGAAACTGCGTGTGTTTGTTTGTTACGCTTTTACGCATAAAACAATAAAACGATTTTAAAAATTATTTCACCAATAGAAAGCTAAATTATTTTATTTATTTATTAGCAAAAACAGCATTACACCGATACATTGCAAAAGCGGTTATACAAGATACATAATCATTACGTTTACAGTTAAAACATTTATTTAATAAGTGCTATTTCACGCTTAAAATCATTTGCAGGAAATTTGGAAAATATCCACATTTCCTGCAAGGCAGTTAATTAACCTAGTAAGTCTTCCCAGGGGCATCACCATTGATAAGTTAGTTCTGCACCTGGGAAGAATCAAAAGCCTGTGGTGATGGCGACCTCGCGTGAAATTATCCGGAACATAGAATCCTATTTCAGCCAGAATATCTGGTACCGATAAAAAACCATTTAGAAGCTTATAAGCCATCAGCGTATGCGAGTACTATATGCTGTATATAATGGCAAGCTCTGGCGTTATGAAATTATAAAAATGTAATATTCATTATTTGTTTTTTATCGCTATAAAAGCGAGTTATTGCTAAGCAAAACAAATCGTTGCCGTGGAAACGATGTTGATTTGTTGGAAATTTTATAGGGAGAAACAATTTCTTTATTAAATGACAAAGCAAAGCAAGCCGGGTACCAGCGAGTTTCAAATAAATTCGAAAAAATGGGATATTCGCTTTAGATTTTTAGAATGTAATGAACATGACGTGCGGAACGTAGGTTTGCCTACCAGAAATTTTACAACTAGAATCAGTGAATACGAACTCTGTTTACGAAATAATAACTATTCCAAGTTTTCTAATCATACATTAGAGACAGGCCGAGTTTAAAAAAAAATACGTTTAAATATTCAAATATTAAGCCACCGCTATCCGAATTCGACCGATTTCTTACGTATCTCCCTTAAACATTTGAAGTTTTTAAGCTCTTAAAAAATATATATATTATTTTCGAAGATAATATCTAGATACGTTCCACGCCAAAACGCAAATTATATGAAATTCCCTCGATAGAAAAAAATCGCAAAGTATGCTCCGAAAATTATTTAAAACAAGTATATTTCTATTATTTTACAAGTTATATTTGAAAAAATTCACAATGTTTCTTTAAAAGATACGTTCCACGAGATTTTTGCTCTATTTTAAACGAGTCATGTTTTATTAGCGCGCTCTGTCCAACATTCGTAATTACATATCTCTCCATCTTCTTTTTTTTCAGCCGAGAAGCGCCGCCTTAAAACATAATTTAATTTGTGCGCCTTGGGGCACTTTTTGAGCCTTAGCTTAAAAAAAAATTAGGAAACAAAATAATATCATCCTGTAAGTCACCTTTGTTGACCATGTTTCCTTGATATTTTGACTGCTCCCACCATTCCCCCCTCTCAAATTACCACTCTCACTACCTTCACCTAATAATATCGAATCACTTCGGTACTTTTTTGTATTTTTTTTAATTAGAATGACACGGATGTGTCGAAACCCGGAGAAAATAAATAAAAATTAAGAAATGTACATTGAGAATAAAACTCTGGTTTATAAATTGTACGCTGTTTCGTGTGTTACCGTGCTGCTAGAACGAGATGCGACGCTTATCGAGTGACCCGCTAGGCTATAAACGCGCTAATGTGTGTCCGTAGCTAATTCTTCTGACTACTCAGTTGCGACGCGATATGAAAAACAATTTTCAATATTTTATGATTTTTATAATTTAATGGAAAAAAATATCATCGAAGGCAAAATAAAATCGACATTTTTTATTCCAAATATGCTCAGGAATCGCTGGTTAAAATCCTTCAGGTACGTGCTGTTACACCCTGTATATTCACAACATAAATACTTGAACGAGTCAACGCATGATAAGTAGTGTGAAAAAATTAGAGGCTAAAATACCGCAATGCCACCGGATAAAATAATCCAAGCAATTTTATATAATTCATTTTAACGTTTGCAGGGGAATCCCATTTCAACCGTTGTCAGGTACCTGTCTATCTGCGATCTGCTGGGATGCAAAAATATTTCATTTTAGATTATAATATACAAATAGACTACTGTCGTACAATTGTTATAATAGGTATACATGGTGAAACTCAGAAACTGAACAAATAATGCAAACGTGAAATTAATATTCAAGCTTGTTCTAGTGAGGGTAATAATTGAATTATAAACAATATTTTTTTATATATTTAATCAAAATTAAATTCGATAGTTTTATTATCAAGTTCTGCAAGTATTTTAGTAAAATCTTATAAATAAGTCGCCTATCAGTGGATCTAGCCACAGTTTGAAAATGGTCTTGAAAACCGAAGCAGCTAAAACTAAAATACTTACTAAAATACTTGCAGAACTTGATAATAAAACTATCAAATTTAATTTTAATTAAATATATAAAAAAAATAAATGGAGTTCTACGAATTAAACACAAAAACAATTAATAAACAATAATACCAACATGTAAAGAAACAATAAATAAATAAATGTTATTTAAGCCGCGGCATCACGAATTTCTACCGTTTAATAACATGTTTCTATTCAACATTTTCCAAAAAAATATATGTTATTTTTTAAGATAATATCTTTGCATTTGCTTCGCCGAATCTGTAATTGCTTGTATGAAATTCCCTCGACAGAAAAAAATCTAAAAATATATTCCAAAAATTATTATAAATACCTACTACGTTTTTTTCAGTTATTTTACAAGTAGTATATTTATGAAAAAATTCACAGTGTTTCATTAAATGCTATTTAAGTCATTTCCCATGAGATTTTTGCACTATTTTAAAAGAGTCGTGTTTTATTAAACACCTCACAATTTTCGATTAAATATTATCGTTTTTAATATTAGCGCGCTCCCTCTAACATTCGTATTTACATATCTCCCACTTTTTTTTAGGGCTTACTACCGGGCCTTAATTAATGAAGACAATATTAGCGGTACTCAATCAAAAATCTGAAACAGAAGAATCAGAAAAAGTTGCGATCACATCTAGGAATCGAACACAGGACCTTAGCTTTGCCGGGGCGGTGCTCTACCACTGAGCTAATGGGACACTTTCCAATTAGGTCATTTTTAAATGCACCTATAATAACTGCCAACATTATCTTCGTTTTTTAATGCATATTTTTATTGGCTGTTATCATTATGTGTGATTGCAATATTCTTCGCGAACTAAATGCTACCTGTGTCTTGGATAAATGTATCCATTTTTATTTTAGTAAGCGACATCTATTGACGGAGGTTTGTCTAGATCTCGGCGGCCAATCCGTTTGCCCACACCTACTGCGTGATCGGAAGAGATTGGTTGTGGGAGACCTGATCCAGACCTCTCCAAACGGACTCTCTCGACCCATCACCTTGCACCGCAGTGGGAGGGATGGATTCACACATTACCCTTGGACCCACTGACCCCCAGATTTCTACCCACCCCTCGTACCTTTTTCCTTCCCAGAACTTCCTCTCCTTCGTTTCCCTAAAAATAACCTCCAAACAGCAGCCTCCATTTCAGAAGAATTTGTTTTCCTCAGGACCTCCTGTGTGGACCTAACATCTACAGTTATTCGTCTTTTTCTGAAGACTTTTCCTTTCGGAGATTGACTATCATCAGAGCAATAAGGAACTCCAGTGAAAAATATTATGGCTTTAAAAAAATATGTTCATATAGACCTATAAACACTGATTCTGAACATATAAGTTTAATTAAATAATAGTTAACGTAGAGTTTTAAAAAAATTATTAAAAAGTCCATTTTAAAAGGCGTCTTTAAAAAACCCTGTCAAGTTGGTATTATTGAATTTGAGAGGCGTGACGTCGCCGCGATCATAATTCTCCAGTCACCTGGTATATTTTTGTATTGAAAAATGGCAAGCCGTTCAACATTCCGTATTATTGGTTTATAGAGGTTTAGACATATAATAATTATTGTTTTAATTGAAACATTATTTAGGCCTAAATAATTCAGTATCAAAAATAGAGTATCTCTATTAGTTTACCTATATTATTTAAAATATTCAAAAACTTTAACTGTCTAAAAACATCCTGTAACGCCTGTCGCAGTGCTCCAATTCTGATTTTCAAAATGGCCGGCGACGAACAGCTGATTTCAGTTACCTACAAAAAATGCTTCGGTTTCCATAATATTGATTTCGATTCGTAAAGCTAAAAAAATTATAATTTCAAACAATTTTTATACCACTCTCCCTTAATAATAATGAAAAATTTAATTAATATAATATAATAAATAAATAATTACACCTAAATAACGTTTTACTCACTGAAAAGTTTCATGGCTTCTTCCATACAAAATGACAACATCTGTTGAAAATAACTAAAACTTTTGGGCAGATGACGTCACACTAAGATACGGTGGTTTTCGGGGGATCTTGAAAAATTAAAACTTTGACATTTCTTTAAACTATTAAAACTAACTATAAAAATAAATATACACTTATTTAAGTTAGAAGGTCATTCATTTTAAAAAAAATTTAAAAATTGGACTGGAGTTCCTTACTTGCACCTAGACTAGAAACCGATCTACAGGTTAAAGTTCTTAGCTAGTTCTAACCGGTAATTTCCTTTTATAGATATGCCTAACTTTGTGGTTTGACTTTATTTACTGTGCATTGCGTAATAAATAATAATATTTGTATTAGTTTATTCAATCATGCAAATATAGAATGCAGAAAAATCCCCTCACAAGTCGTTTACATCGGCGAGTTACGATAGAATAAAGAAAAATCAATTCGCAGAAAAACTATGATGTTTTTACGAAGATTGTATGGCAGGGTGAATCATCAATCATTATACTATGTTTAGAAAAGGCGACTGGTACTTGATACGAAATATTATTTGATTAGTGATAATATATTCAAGCACTAAAGTTAATAACAAAATAATTTTCCTCGTGGCTTATGATCAAATGGGTGCTTTGTGGAGGGTTGCAGCGAACTGAACTACAGACCCCCCTTTTTTACATTAACTCCACCAGGAGGCCCTGAGGAAAATAATTTCCCTCAGGGCCTAAGTCATCTGAAATGCTGTGTGGAGGGTCTTTTTGAGGAGAGGAAGGAATGAACATTGGTCGAAGAATTGAAGAGACCCATGTTGTAGGAGGGAGGAAACACAGATGCCGGCAAGTCGTTCCATAGCCGAGCTGTTGAACTCAAGAAAGAGTCGAAAAAACGACCCGTTCTCATGTGACAAATGTCAACCGTGTCCATATGTTGGGCGCGCGTTTGGCGTGTCTCCCGACTATGCACCGGTGCCGAAGGGATTAATGACGCTAGTTCCTCAGAGCATCTTCCATTGAAATACCGGTAGGACATGGATAGCATTCACACCCGACGCCTGTGCTCTAAAGATTGCGATTCGTTCGTTAAGATAGGAGAATCTATCAAACGGACCGCCCGTTTCTGCACAGAGTCGAGGGTATTGTTTTGTTTTGGAGGAAGGAACTTTGTAAATAATAACGCATCTTCAGGAAACTTTAAAGGACTCGTGACTTTTATTTGCTCTATTCCCAATTACATTGTGAATGTTCAGGAGCTCCAAACTACCCAAACCCAAACCAAGGAGTTTACTTTTACTTATTAAGAAGGTAGGATGATGAGACGAGAAGAGAGTGAAAAAACCTAAACATAGGCTTTTTATAATGCTCCTAAGTAGAAGGGAGTTTGCATCTCCTGACATCTATGGATAATTTCTTCTATTAATTAGTCAACTGTGTGAGTCCTAGCTAATTAGGTTAAATTTTATACAGGTATTTTTCAAGTATTTTGGAGCTCCAGACCAGAGGTGGCTGCCAAATTCAACCGTGGGGCGCACTTGCGATTTGTAAAGGGTTAGCAGTTGTGTACTATTAAAGTATCTGCGGGTCCTGTTTTTACTCCCAGTTTTTGAGAATCTAACTTTACTTTGGCTTCGATGGAGCCCCCATACCTGAGCTGGTCACTTATAGTTACCCCTATATTGATTCTACAAGAAACCGCTACTCTATGCGATGCTGGAATTTGAGATGACTGCTCTGGTGGCGATGGAAAAGAATCTGTTGTGCAGTTCCTGACTAATGCTTTCGGGGGAGGACTTTTTTCACGAGAAGAATTTGACTCGGAATGCTATTATCGTCACCACGACTTGTTCAAGATACCATACGGTAGAACAGAGATGTTCTAGCACAGCATAGCACTACAAGAGAAACGGTACAATTGAATGAAATTTCTAATTAAAACAGTAATATTTAATCACTTTTTAATTCTTTTTTGTGCAGATACCTAACTTACTAATTGTTAAAAACATCTTGTAAGCAGTGTTTAATTAAAAGTATGAACAAAAAAATAATTATAATACCGAAAATTTTGCTCCCAGGAACTAATATTGTCAACAGATGTCTCTGTCAATCTATTTATTTATCAATAGATTCCTGTTTTACCATGGTAACCATTTTCTTACGAATAGAACAAAATTATGTATAGATTCCTGTTTTACCATAGTAACCATTTTCCTTCATATAGATGTCTGTAGATTCCTGTTTTATCATCTGAACCATTTTTCTTTTGTTTTTACAAGACTGAATTTTTTATCTTCAAATTTTGGAACTAATCGAACAACAGCTTGTGACCGATACGTCCTTCTGTTTTTATTATTATAAAAGGAAAGGATTGGATAATAATGTATGTGATTGAAATCGTAAACAGTGCACTTTATTTAACAGGTAGGTAGGAGGTAGGTACTGTCAATGGATGATTAATCTGTCGTACAATAATTTTAATATGTAAATAAAATAGAAAGACAAACATTATAAATACATAGTACACAAATCAATGATGTTATAATATATAGACGCGTGATAGAAATCATAAAGCGGTAAGCCAAAAAGAAGGCAATTGTATTGTCTTCAATTTCGTAGTTTTAGCACTAAACTGCCACGCATCGCGTGAGGTCGTGTTCTACTCCAAAGTAAAATGTAATAAAAAGTGCTAAAATGCCCTCGTGTGTGTTGAAGAAAATGCTTTCATTACTCGGCAAATACTAGTAAAAGCCAAGGAATAATACTTCTCTACTCCCCCCCCCCCCCCCCTTAAGGTGTGACGTAATTTATGGATGGCCCCAAGAATGCAAGGCCTACTAAATAAAGTACACAATCTGTGCTGTCGCCATATACACCTTTTGCAAACTGCCGTTGCTCTATTATAGCGTGATCACTTGACTCCTCAAAACTGATTCCACACCAACTCAGAATCAAGTCAACTCAACGCCTCTTTGAAAGTCGTTAAAGGCTACGAAAAAAATAATTTTAAAACAGCCCATAACCCTAAACTAACGTAAACTGTTTAACCAATTTTTTTTTTCTTCACTTTAAAATGACTTTTTTGAGGAGGTCTTGAGTTGGTTTCAATCCGAGTTGTCCGGTCACCCTCAAAACCATTTAGTGCCTAGGTCTCCTACTTTAGTCAGCCTTCAGGCAGTTTGAATTTGCAAAGTTTGAATTAAGAATTTACTGGAAACTTAGCCCCTCAGGCTAATTTTTCCGCTTTTCGAAATTAGGTCTTATAGAAATCTGTGCCTCCCTTACAAAGTGAGAAATATGATAAAAACGGTGGTGGAAAGAGAAACTTTTATGAAACCAAAGTTTCGGATCACAATTTGAAAAAAAAAAAATGAAACTTTGAGAAATTTATAATTATTATTTTTACGTGAAATTTCGAAAAAGTGAGGGGACGGTAACATTTTTAATACATTTCGCAAATAAAATATGTACGTGTTTTTATTTTTTTCCGTTATTAGTAATTAAATAAAAAAAACGCAAGGTGAGCCATTTTTAAAACTTTTTTATGTTTGCATGCAAAAATTTTGTACTTAAAAAATTATGTGTTTATTTAAATTTATAAAATTTGAAAGCATATTTCATCTCTTTTCAAAAACAGTTTTTAGTTTTCGGATGCGTTCAGAAATGATCAATTTAATCAGATTTTAAAGCACTGCGGTAATATTTTGACTCGCTGACTAAATATGGTCAAAGCCTGGGGTTAAGAGCGTTCCCTACTTGTCACATTGATGAGAAAATAACAAGTCTAGATATATACAAAGTCATTGACAGAGATAAGTTGTTAGGAACTTGTAATAACGACCAACACTGACCGGACAGATCTGTGAAGGTATACAAGGTACATTATAATATCATGTAGGTAGATATAAATATACTTCATGGACCATCATATTATACTAATCATAGTAATTATTATGAATTAATCACATGCCAACAGGATTATATAGTCATAATAATTAGCTAGCAAAGGGACTGACCCGCGGTTCCGCGAGGTGCAGAGATGTGACGTCACTTTGAATGGACAAGGGTTCTAACTTCACGTTACCTTTTCTAGGATATGAGGTGTCAAAGTTTGTAAAGAGGATTTCTCATAATCTATTTACCAATTTCTGATTTTGAGATTCAATAATATTATTTTTTTTAAATTTTTATTCAAATTAAATTTAATGTTATTAGCGGGTTCTTCGAGTATTTTAGTCTTTATTTTTGTTACAGCTGTTTAGGCTTACAAGGCCATTTTCAAACTGTGGTTAAAACTCGTCAAATGCCAGGAGGTAACCCGTAAATTTCGCAAAGTTTTGACTGTGACGTAATATTTTGTGGGTTTAATTTATGCTATCGTATATTATATTTCCCGAAACACATTCCATGAACAATAAACTTTGCATAAAAACAACATTACTTGCGTTTATTTGACAAATTGATAGGTTTATCGATGTTTTTCATGACCTACGACGCCCCCAGGTTGACAGCTCAAAAATGAAGCGTCGAAGTCATGGATAAATTTAATAAAATTTATTCCGAGTGGCTAGTTGTGTTTAGAATATCTGTTACGTTAAGAACAAGAATGCCCCAAGCGATTCTGACCTTGTCCTTTATACATTTTCTTTATACATAAGGATTAAAATCGCATTCTAAAAAAAAATTTGAAAGTTTTGTTCCGTGCGCGCCGGCGCGGTTGCGGCACAGAAAGTGATAAACCACTTTGAGACGACTTATTCATACGATTTTTCAATATTTAAATACGACGTATCTTTTTAGAACATATCTAAACCGTGTGGAGATTCCATTCCATTCCAAGTTAGGGTCACATTCTGATTAAATATTATCATCTAACTCTAAAATGTCGAGAGCGGAATGCTGCAAGGACAATAAACCCAAAAATGAGTAAGATATATCGTTTTCTCCATATTTTTTCTCTTTCGATCTGCTTTGTCGAAATATTTCCAAGAAAACGAGTGCATTTAAAGATGATTTTTTTCTGAAAAATAAAAAATAAAAAAATTTACAAAAAACGTTAAGTATTCTGAAAGATGTATTCAATTTTAATTTATAATCGTATTTATAGGTCTATAAAAGCAGGAGATATGATTTTTTGAGAATTAAGCAGAAACGAGCAAAAGAAAAAATTTTGCGTGCAAAGGTCATTTTTGAAAAAAATATCATTTAGAACCTTGTCCCACTAAGTTGACTGACTAAGGTTAACTAAAACAGAATACAATGTGAAATGTGAATAAATTCCTTATGGATTGCCATGACCATTCCATGCCGGGTTTAGATCTGATTATCCGGATTTGTAAAACCTGTCCGGAATTTAGACTGTGAGCATGAAGATCAAACATAGAAAGGTAAAATTTTTCAATCGTATTACCGATAAACTAAGCACTTGATTTCTTACGTGAATCGACAGGTGATCCCCCGACAGACTCCCGATATGAAAATTATTATAAAATTATGGCATTATTTACCAGTTTCAAACCTAAAATCGACTTCAAAAATACCTTTAATATGAAGTTGGTATGGACATCAATCGAATTTATTTACAGTGTCGATTTTTTGTATTTATACGCTGGTGTATATATATTACACAGAAAAGCAGTTTTATCCTTGATATATTCGTATACATTTTTTTATAATTTATTTATTGATATTTTAATAATACAAAAAAAAATAAAAAATATATATATACATACAAATCACCAAGTTACGCGGAAAAAAGAGCGTGTCCTCCGTGTCACGATTCCAACCCATTTTTCTGATGACCAGAACATCAGAAAAATAAAAAAAGGTAGATTCTTTTTATCAGTACAAATGTCATTATGGTGGGAAACAAAAAAAAACGAAAGAAAATAATTATATCGCAAAATGGCGACTGTTCAAAAAAATTAACTTTTTCAGTTATTTTTTGATTTATCCGAATTTTTAAAAATAGTAAAAATAATTATTATTTATTTTTTGTTAGTTCCTACCTAAGTTGTTAGGGATATATAAACAAGAAAATCGGTCAATTAAAACTTGAGATTTTTTGACACACGTTTCGAAAAGAGGAGTTTCGAGAAACACGCGTTTAAAGTTTTGCTCGATTTAGATTCTAGTTAGATTCCGTCTAAACCGGTCGAACTAAAATGGCTATAACTTTTAAAATTATTCGAATTTGTAAAAATTCTTTTAGGTAAGTAGATATTTTTGAATATCTAAACTATTGAAATATGACGAAAAAAATTCGTTATTCGGTGGTACATCATCTCTGCACACCCTTCGGAGACCCTTATTTATGTTTTAACCGACTGAAATACTGGATGGGCACTGTTGGGGGAATCAACTGTCATAAAACAATGATTTTCGATGTCAACTGGCATTCTTTTGTTTCCGCATGGCCAGCCAATCGTCACTTCAGTCGGACAAAGTTCTAGGGTGACATTTTTTTTCAAAAATGATCTTTGAATGCAAAACCATTTCTGTAGCTCATTTAAACAAATTAATTTTCTGAACTACGAGTTGTATTTCCATAGATACGTATATGAAGAAATTCTAAAATCAAGCTCCATTTATTTTACAAGGTTCTAAACATCACACACTCTATTTTATTTGTATCTGACAGTTCATCGTTGTTACAAGGTGCCTTTATAGTTCGTCACATTGGTTGGATAGATTTCTAACTTTAAGTGGAATGTTTGCGCGGCCCTTTTCGGCCCGTTTCATCTTAGTTTTGGATTTGAGGTCAAAATACCCAACCAAACTGAAAAATTATTTTTTTAATCAAAAGGTATATCAACTATCTAGTACGGATGTGAGCTATTTTATTTATTTTTGCTTTAAATTATAAGATATAGGCCATTTAAGATTTTAGTGTTTCATGATTTTAGAGGCAACTTGGGCAATTATTTGTGAGTAAATGAAAAGCAATAAAAAAATAATTTTACTGTACTTATCATAGAAATATAATAAAATAAAAATTAAGAAAAAAAATCATTTTGAGAAATGAAAAATCAATCTATTTACGGCCGAACAAAAATTTGTCGTTAAAAATACATTAAAATAAAATTACTACCCAAAAATGATATTTTAAAAATGTTATTTTTACTCTATTTTTCATTGTATTTGTAAAATAAACAAAGTAAAATTATTTTTTTAATGTTTTTCATATACTCACAAATAATTGCCCAAGTTGCCTCTAAATCATGAAACACTAAAATCTTTAATGGCCTATATCTTATAATTTAAAGCAAAAATAAATAAAGTAGCTCACATCCGTACTAGATATTTGGTATACCTTTTGATTACAAAAATAATTTTTCGGTTTGGGTAGGTATTTTGATCTCAAATCCAAATTTAAGATAGGTATGAAATTGGCCGAAATGGGCCGCGCAAACGTTCCTCTTAACGCCATATCATGCTCTGAGGTTTCAAAGATTGCAAAAACGAATTATCGTTATCTATTCAACAATTTTTATTTTGGTGTTCAATCTTGTGAGTACTTTAGTATATCATATTTTAATGAAAAATACTTAAATAGGACGTGACTTAGTTTCCTAGCTTGGAATTGAATTGGGGAAATGTAATTAGAACTTTGTGCAGTGAATTATTGTGCCTTAGCTGGTTGCTTGCATATGGTTCTATTTGCATGTTTAGTAGTGTTCTAAAATGGTGTGTACGTGCTATTTAAATATTTTCCTTAAATATGTCCAATTAAAATACTTTACACAAAATTCAACATCAAAATCAGAAATTGGTAAATAGATAGTGAGAAATCGTCTTTGCAAACTTTGACACCTCATATCGCAAAACAAGGTAAAGTGAAGTTAAAATCCTATCCAAATGACGTGACGCAATATCAATCAACGGTACTTATATAATCTTTTCAAGCTCAATTAGATTTCAATCTAGGAAGGCGTTTAATTGAGTAAGAACTGGGCGTTCCGGTTGGGAAAATAGTTGAATTAAATTAAAAGAATTTAAAATAAATTAGCAGTATGTAAAGAAAATTCAAGGGAGTCCCCCAAAGAACAATTTGCAAGTCATTATTGCAACAAGTTTTGGATTTCTCAATCCTTTTTGGAACTATTTTGCTTCAGTCTATTTGATTGCTTTCGAGTGACGTTGAAAACTCGAAGATTACTTTTAATGTCTGCACAAACAAAGGTGATTTTCAATGTGATTGCCGATTCAATGTCAAGATTAGGGGGACATTATATTGTGTGTATAAAGTTTATCTGGCGAGGTCATATTAACTGGAAAATAATAGTCTTGTGACAATTGAGCGAGGGGAATCATTGCTGTTGAATATGTTCACGTGCTAAACTTAAGAGGAATATAAACGCTAGAAATATTTCGATTCTCATGCCATACAAAATTTAAATCGCGCGTCGCATTTGCACGAGGCGAGTAAGCGAAAAAGTGGTTTTTATTTATTTTGTGCATAATTTTATAAGAATGAAAAAAAGTTAGAACATACAAAACCTCAAAAATAATCTTTGGCATACAGGGGTATTTTTTAAAATGATATCTTATATTCTTCATAGTAAAGTCACGAAAAAACATTTTTTTAGTGGTTTACGCTCTCTGCCCATCCCTTCGGGGTCACTTAAATATATTTTGTGTAATTAGATATAGCGTATTTTCCCTAAACCGCCTACACATTGTACAGGGGCGTGCACTCCATATAGGCACATAAGCACTGCCTACCCTACCGTATTTGTAAAACATAAGCACGTAAATAATATGATAATTTATTAAATTATTTCTAAAAAAAAAACACATTCAAGAAGCTGAGCAACCGAAACAACGTGAGCGCCACATCAAACGACATACCACAAACATGGCATATACTGTAACTAGAAACTTCACGCGCGCCATCCGACTGCCTCACTAAAATGCGGCCTAAGCAGGAATTATTTCTGCGTAAAGCTAACTTCATACAAGACATAATATCAATGTTTACGAAATGCACAGAGCATAGATTAGAACTGTCGTTTTGAATTTGCTTCCATGATTTTTTTTTTGTTAGTATTAGGCAGTGCTTTCTGGAACAAAATTACCAAATAGCAATCAGTGACGACAGTGACATCTGTTGTTAGATATATATATATATATATTTCTATCAAATAGTTGTCTTTCATAAATGCAAATTGTCTCTTCAAAAACATTTGTCGTACTTTAATTGTGAATTATCTGATAAAATATGGAAATTTTAACCTGTGAAAATTGTTGCAGAAAAGGAAATAATGTGTGTTTAAGTAACTTAAAAAACAATGATTATCTCGGTTATCTAATATGAATATATTCATTTTATCATAGGTTTTCCTACTGCCTACCCTGATCAAAAACTCTGTGCACGCCACTGACATTGTAAATAAGTACCCTCCACACAGCATCCCCAAAGATGCGTAGGCCCCAAGGGAAATTGTTTTCCTCAGGGAGGAATGTGTGGAGCTAATGTAAAAAAATTCAAAATCCTAAAATATTATTTCTTCTCTAATGGCAACTAAATATTCTAGTATGAAACTGAAGCATGAAAATAATGATCGTATCCATATCTACACATATAAAAATCATGTTTGTTATTTTGATGTGCGCAAGCACTTTGGGGATTTGATGTGCGCATGCCCGCGATGGTTTCTATATACAATAGTGAGTTCTGGCATCATGAAATTATGCTTTGCTAACCGTTCATCCGATTGCGATGAAACTTTGGGGATTTGATATGCGCGTGCCTGCGATGGTTTCTATAAACAACTATATATATATTAGGAGGGAGGGAGGGAGGGAGGGAGGGAGGGAGGGAGGGAGTGAGTGAGTGAGTGAGTGAGTGAGTGAGTGAGTGAGTGAGTGAGTGAGTGAGTGAGTGAGTGAGTGAGTGAGTGAGTGAGTGAGTGAGTGAGTGAGTGAGTGAGTGAGTGAGTGAGTGAGTGAGTGAGTGAGTGAGTGAGTGAGTGAGTGAATCAGCGAATGAATGAATCAGCGAATGAAGGCATGAATGAATGAATGAATGAATCAGTGCGATTTCCACCTAATACCATGCGAGCGAAGCCGCGGGTAAAAGCTAGTACCCGTATAAAAAAAATGTCAGTACGAACTCCTTCTGGGACTACTATAAGAAGTAGTGTGGTGTTGCATAATGAAGTGATAATTATTTGCTTTTCAAAATTTATTTAATATTCGTAAAAGCCACGAAGGCAAAGGTTTTGATTGATAAGGCAGCAATTAGGTTAACATGTCTTGGATTAAATATATATTATAAAGGTCGAAAAAAAGGTCTGTATTGGGCAGGTGAGTTAAGTATGCATTCTTTATCGCTCGTAGTAACATTGTCAGGTAAAAAACCATAGAACGAATAAATAAACAGGTAAAACTGTTATCAGAATTAAAATAAACCGTCAAACATCAATTTTACACCCACCATAATAAAATAAATATGAACAAATAATTTCCATACCTGCTTTGAAGATTGAACAATATAATTTGAGAAGAAAATTTGTTTGCAGAAATATCAAAAACTCTTGAACTGACAATGAGTTTTCGAAATAGAATTTTCCTTTTTTCCTTCACTTATCCCCAAGGATATGGGAAGGAAAAATATATGAGGGGTGAGTATTAATCTGGGTGTCAGATATCCAGGAGTGACACAATATGTCAATGTATGAGAATATCCCTCCTACTGCGGTGCAAGGCGACGATTCGAGAGGGTCCTGCTGGAGAAGTCAAAAGGTCTCCCCAAACCAGTCTCTCCCGATCCGGCCTGCCATGTACTTGGTGGGCAGACATATCCACCGCCAAGATCTGGATAAACATCAGCCTATGAACCCGGGCACCCCTGCTAAGTCACCAAACGTAGGGAACCACTTGGGGTGACCTATGGAAGAGGTATTGGTTATCCAATAAATGATTCCCGGGACGGCGGTACCGACAACCGCATCCCAAATTGATGAATTGAAATAACAAGATATAAGGATCGTTCTTCTTTTTAACCTACATAAATTGTCTCCATCAGTTAGTGGAGAAAAATTCAACAGAATTAACAATACTGTTATTTTACAATTACTTTAAAATCTACTGTCCTAAAGACGTAACGACTGTGTGCGCTTTAAAAAATATGTGTTTATATTTTTGTAGTAAAAATTACGTTGTAAAAAGACAAAGTTGTAACTCCTCGTGGTAGAAGTGTATTTCATACAAATCACAGTTGTCTTCTGCCACCTCTACTTGAGTGAATTCTATAAATAAAATATAAAACTATTTTTAAACTCCAAAAGGTATATATAACCTATCAAGTAACAGCGATTATTATTTTTAATGAAGTTTAATAAAAAAACCTCAAGAACTTGTCTCCTACAATTTTGTCGTACGACAATTCTGCCACGCGGGTTGAAATAGGTATACACGCAGCACCCCCAATAGGCATTTTAGGCCTCCTTCTCCCCTTGCTACAATTTCCCCTCTGAGATCCAGAGAGATTCATTTATAGTAAAAACAAAATCCAAATTTACAAAGATAATATCGCCAAAAAATTTGAAACCCACCAATCAAAAAGATATCAAGACAACATCAAAATACCAAAATTTAATACCAAACTAATGCAAAACAATTACATCTATTTAGGAATAAAGTATTTCAACAATCTTCCGATTGAAATAAAAAAAATCAAAGACATCAATAAACTGAAACTCAAACTGAAGCAACACTTCATCAGGAATAATTAATTAAATAATTAACTGTTTTTCTCTTTCGTTCTATTTATTGTCAATCTATATTCATTTCTATTTAATTTAGATTTTTCGAATTTCTCTAAAGTGCACAATATTTTAGTATGTAACCATATCCCATTGTATTAACATCTTCACATATAGATGATCCAGAAGTTTCAATTGTTCCCATTATATACTTACCTATATTGCATAATGTTATTCTATTTCTGTCATAATTAGTGTAACTCGCTCATCAAGCACAAGAACTAGCTTCTTCTTTGGTGAGATTGCAATTTTAAGGAATTTCTGAACCAATATGTAATTTATATTAACACCACTGTAAACTTATATATCTACTAGCTTTTCCGCGCGGCTTCGCTCGCATGGTATTATGGGAAATTACTGTAGCGGTTGAACTTATCAATTATCCGCCCTCCTCCCCACCCCCACCCCCTCCCGCATTCCATACATTCATTCCTTTACATTCAGTTTTCATACATCTCGCCTACCACCTAAATTTCATAAAGCTATAGCTCAAAGAAAAAAAGAATTATCCAATTTTGTTCATTCGTTCGGAATTTATGCGCTTACACACATTCGGATGATTATTTTTAATTAAATGTTTTGGAGTTTGTTAATATAATATCAAATTACACTATTTATAATCGTTACGAATTATATTTTTAATGTAAGAACTCTTATCTGACATTTATTCCAAAACAGAATTTGTCCAAAAAAAACAAAACATATTCTAATATTTGAATTTTCTGGAGCAGTAGCTGACCAGGGGGCTGAGTACCTACCAGCTTAGAGCCCACAAATATAATATCAACATCGTTTCCATGGAAACGATTTTTTTCTGACGTTAGCAAAAACTTGCTTTTGTTAGCGACAGAAAACGTATAACAAATATAATATATTAATATTTATAATTTCATAACGTCAGAGCTTGCCATCATATACAGAATATAGTCTTCGCATATAATTTAGCTTTCTATTGGTGAATTAATTTTTAAAGTCTTTTTATTGGTTAATGCGTGAAAGCGTCATAAACAAACTCGAGCAGTTTCGCATTTATAATATTAGTATGGATATTAAATAAAAAAAATAAATAAAAAAATGTGACGAGTGGTAAAAGTTATGTAGGTTAAAAAGAAGAACAACCCATAAACAATAATATAAAGAGAGATAAGAAAAATAAAAGACAAAGTTAAAAATATTACGTAAAGAGAGAATAACAAATAGAGTAAAACTACCATTTACATTCGAATTAAAATATAATAAATAATAAGTAGATGGCATAGTTTCATTAAGATTATAGTTTCAATTAAGAAAAATGGCGCTTGATTAATGAAGGAATGTCACTTAGAAAACTAGGTTTCGCATTCCTTCTAACAGTCATATTTTTAATTGCGGGGACGATGTGATGGAGTTCATCACCTAGGTCAGTGGTTCCCAAAGTGGTTCCTACGGACCCCCAGAGATCCTCTTGACCGCTCGTGGTCTGTTAAAATTAATTTGGAAGCGCGTGAACGTCAGGGAGATCCGCGGAAGGCTATAGGTGTTAGACCTTGTTTAGAAGGGGCGAATCGTTCCCGCGTATACGCGCGTACGTTTGCGTTCAGAAGGAGTGTGGAACGCGCGAGCATTTAGGGACATATTAAGTTCTGAATCAAATTTTGCATCTCCATTGCCCTTGGTACGCGCACTCCTCGCTCTGCAGTTCGCGCGTAAACTGGATGCAACCACGGAGTTTGTAGATTGGTACGCCAGATTCTCGACTCACGCGAGTCGAGAATCTGGCGTACCAAACGCGATTTAAGTGCATATTTTAAACACGCGCAATGCTTGTGGACGCAATGTATTGGCGCCCACCAACGCGCGTATGCATACATTCTAAACAAGGTCTTAGGTTTACATTTCGTCGTCAAAAATCTCAGTTCAATCTCTTTTGCATCAGAGTTAATATTGGTATTGTGAAGTGTGCAGTCATGTGGAATACACAACCCTAATAATTTGTGTTTGCTCAAAACCCACATTTGAATCATTTCCGGCGAATTCGTAACTATAATAAATTTTTTACTTCAACGGACCCCTGGGGATGTAAGTTCTCTATATTTAAAAATAATAAAAAAAATACCTTACCATTAATATATTTTACGTACAACTATTTTAAAACTTTATAACCGGCTATTCAACTATAAAGTTAGCGGTAAGCACCAGATTTTATTTTTCTAGACGATTAATTATTGACTCCGGGAGGAATTCATTTAGAAACATCTTAAATATTTGTAACACGTTCTTCAGAATTAATTAAAATGAACGCGGCGGAAAGGTCGAATCTCCAGGCCAGCTAGGGCGAATTCAACCGTACGTTGAATACGTCTAATACGCCGTGCCGCGGGCGTATATTTGTTTACACGCTTTCTTCACTTACGTCGTTAAGATTCCCACATTATTTGTTTTCTTACTCTTTTCTTTGATAGGTCAAATTCGACAGTAGGTACGTCCAATATACGGGTCGCGAGTCGCAATTTGTAAAACGGCTTCTTTACTCACGTCGTTAAGATTGTGAATATATTTTAAGGTATAATGTCTTAAAGTCGGAGGTTTATGCTTAGATTTTTGATACGAGAAGGGGTCCGTACGCATAAATTTGGGAACCACAGACATAGGTAATTAAGTAATTTATGTAAGTCGCGCTGTGCGGTGGTCACTTAATAGGCAATAAATACGCAAAGTAAATAAATAACGTTAGTAAGATTATTCATACGTCAAGATGTGATTTGTCAATACGTACGTCACCCAATAATAATATTAACAATAATAATTTGGATAATTATCGTGATTTATTTTTTGAGTATTATGCCGTGGTGCACTACCTCATTCCTTAGCCAACGTTGCTAAAGAAAGAGGTAGCGCAACACGGCATAATACCCTAACAATAAATCACGTTAATACATTTGGCCGCGAAAATGTAAAACAATTTATTGGATGACCGACACCCCTGTCACAGGTCACCAGAATGGTTGAGGGATACCTTCCATCCGGACTCTCCCGAACCATCGCCTTGCACCGCAGTGGGAGGAATGGATACAAATATCTGTTACTCCTGAACACAATGACCCCTATATTCCTACCCACCCCTCATACCTTTCCCTAGAACTTCCAGTTCTTCCTTTCCCTAAAAAGACCCTCCACATTCCCATTAAGTATCCCCGAAGACGACTCTTGCCTCGAGAGAAATTATTTCACTCAAGCCGTCCTGTGTGTGGTGCTAATGTAAAAAATAAAACAGTACTTGAACTTTCAGAACTTTGCAGAACTTGAGCATTAGCCTTGAAAGTTGATACATTGTTCAAATTCTGTGAAACAACTGGCCCTAAGTTGATGGACGAGATGACATCTACGAGCAACGGCCGGCCGGCGGCCGTCGTGGTCTAGCGGTACAATTGACGATGAAAAAATTGAAAAAATAAATGACATCAAATACCTGTCTGTGATACTCGATTCACATCTAACTTTCGCGGCAAATTTTGAATATGTGCTAAAGAAGGCATCTAAAAAAGTTAATTTTATTAAGAATAAATTAAACAGAAATACTACAGTTCATTTTTAAAACTATAGTTGCTCCACATTTTGATTACTGCTCTACGATGTTATATTTGGCCAATGAAGGAAATCTGAATAAGCTAGAAGTTATACAGAACAGATGAGAAATATAATGGAAAGGCAAATACGCAAGGGTTAATCAAATGAGAGGGGAGCTAAATTGGATTCCAATAAAAAAGAGACTGCTGTTTAATTTATTAATTTTTGTGCATAAAGTAATGAAAAACCAAATGCCAAAATACTTCAAGGATGAAATTGTTTTTAAAAGAGATGTACATAATTACGAAACAAGAAATATAAATAGAGTTAAATTGCCACATGTAAAAAAAATCAAAATCACAGAACTGCCTAATATATAGAGGACTAAAGATGTATGATGAAATACCCGAAAGTATGAAGAATGAAGAAATAATGAATGTATTTAAAAAATCATGTTATGCTTACTGTAAAATATTTAAATTTATCGAATGAAATGTTACACTGTGCTTATCCATACTAATATTATAAATGCGAAACTGCTCGAGTTTGTTTATGACCTTTTCACGCATAACACATTATAAAGACTTCAATAATGCTTTCACCAATATAAAGCTAAATTATATGCGCAGGGGCGTTATGAAATTATAAATATTAATATATTATATTTGTTATACGTTTTCTGTCGCTAACAAAAGCGAGTTTTTGCTAACGTCAGAAAAAAATCTTTTCTATGGAAACAATGTTGATATATTTTTGGGCTGGTAGGTACTCAGTCTATTGGTCAGCTACTACTGCAGAAAATTCAAATATTAGAATTCGTTTTTTTTTTGGACAAGTTTGGAATAAATGTCAGATGAGAGTTCCTAAAAATATAATTCGTAACGATTATAAGACTGAATGATAAATAGAGTATTTTTTTATTATATTAACGAACTTCCAAATATTTAAATAAAAATAAACATCCGAAATGTTTGTGAGCGCATAAATTCCGAACGAATGAAAAAAAATTGGATAAGTAATTCTTTTTTTCTTTGAGCTATAGCATTATGAAATTTAGGTGGTAGGCGAGATGTTTGAAAACTGAATGTAAGGGAATGAATATATGGAATGCGGGAGGGGATGGGGGTGGGGTGGGGGGGGGAGATAATTGATAAGTGCAAGCGCTACAGTAATTTCCCGTAATACCATGCGAGCGAAGCCGCGGGGAAAAGCTAGTTAGTTTATATTCTTATTGTATAAACTAACCAATAAATAATAAAAAATAAAAATAAACTGAGTGACTAGAAGTCTCCTTACTACTAAAAATATGATTGGGATAAATTGAAACTTCTGCTTGGGTAGAAATAAAATAAATTTGATATCTAATTCATAAAAAATATAAGCATAAACTACTAAAAAAAGAGAGTTTTCATTATAAATGCATGAACGCATAAAATGAGCAATTTTATTTTATGACTAAGATTATCCGCGACAGTTTTCAAACAAATAAAAACAATTTTTTTTTTTTTTTTAATTTTTTGAAGAAAACTTCTTCATTAAGGGTTTTACTTTGTGATGGCATTATTTTATTTTTATTAAAAGCTGGTTCACACTCAGCTATCAAATATAAAAGATCATAGCACGCCAAATAACGCTCTCCATACAATCCCTTCAGACCGTTCACACCTAAGAGTTTTTAAGCGCAGATCAATCATAGACAATACACATCTCAGACGTAACCGCTCTAGACGCGATATCACAGAAGATAACTCTCCCCTTCTCCGACTAAAACAGGAGAGGGGGTCATTGTAATTACGGAGCTGCCTAGACCCGTGGGTGACAGATGTCAAGTTGACAGATTTCAGTATAAAAAATATGCGTTCCGTTGCCGCTCACTAATTCGACTGACCCCCTCTCCTACCACAAGAAGAAATATTTGATAGCCTCGTGTGAAAGGACAAAAGATAAGCGCTCGCGAATCAACAGATATCTGCTCGCAGATATATAGCTCAGTGTGAACTAAGCATAAAACACAAATATCTTTGTACACATCACTTTTATTTAATATACACTCAACATGTTTCGTGAACGATGCTCACATCATCAGGAGTTAAAGTATACTGAAGTTATAATTTTATACAGATCATGGATTAAATACAGGGCTAGGGGTAAAAGGGAGGGGGAGGGGTAAGAGCGTGGAAAGTTTGCTGGAATTTGGAATTACAATATTATTATAAGCATTAGAAGGGAAAGACCGGTTAAGCGGGAAAATATTTAAAAGTGGGTTCATAAAAATTATTTGCTTATTAATTATGTCGGTTTTGGTATTTACATTTTTTCTTATTTCTAATATTTCAAAACCATTTATTTGTGGTGTCTTATAACCCGTGTGTAAAATTTTAAGACTTAAGTTAACATCAAATTACTTAAGACCTAAGTTAACATAAATGATCATACAGAATACTCACTTAAATACTCGAAACAATAATAAAGACTTAATACAAATTCCCATAATGCATACTACTCTTGGTCAACGAAACCTTAGATACCTTGCAACAAGACTCTACAGACTTAATAAAAAAATGCGACTCACAAATAAATTTCAAAGAAAACATAAAAATTTGGATTAAAAGTAATGATAGGGCCTTTACCGGTGCACTCACCCAAATCCGCAATTACTAAAGATACCAATGTATTGGTTGGTACTATTTGAGCTTATCATTAAAGTAACCATCATATTATTAATACAAATGTAGGTATGTTAGTAAGTATTTTAGATTGATGTACAAAATGACTGCCTCAACACAGGCTAGCCTAGTGAGGCAGGTTATAAGAATCTTCAACTATATAACTAACTACACATTAGTATTCTTTAATTTACCTTTAACCTACTCTTCATATGTATATTACTTTCTACTTGTAAACTTTTTGTACTGATATAATCTATTGTAAACTACACTGATATGTTTTTTTCTTAGTTATAATGTTCCAAATTTCATTGAATAAAGATTTTATTGTTATTATCATTATTACTTTCCGAGATTTGCGAACGCAAACATACGGAAGCTAAATTTATATATATATATATATATATATATAGATTGACTCACATTTTAATAGAGCAAAAAAAAAATTTAATGCGTATTATTAACTCACAAATAATTGCAAAAGTAACCTCTAAAACCACGAAAATAAAAAACAAAATTGTGAAATTACAAAAAATAATCAAATAAAACTTGTTTGCGTACGTCGGGATTCGATCCCGCGACCTTCGGACTGTGAAAGAAGAGTAAGCCGAAATGTTGCTTGAGTCGTGATGGAGGACTTATCGAATCGAACACGCGACGCCCAGGTGGGACCCAAACGCGATGTCCACTCAACCACTGACCGGTCTTACCCCTCGACCACAGAGGCCGTCGCAATGTTTCTCTCAGAATTTTGTATTTTGGTCCGAGCATGCAACTTGCCGCGTGATTAACATTAGAATGCCATAAATAAAACGATAAAGCAGTAAATAGATTATTCATTATTTTCGAATGATGAAGCAAAGGACTTCTAAGAAGTGAAAGCAGATTAATTTATTTGCTTATGTGGAAGGGGAATCCCAAAATATTATCCATTCTGACGTCCATGAATATTGCAAGTAATGGCGCATTCGAGATATCTGTTACGATAAATAATAACACAGTATCTGATAATTGTTCCTTCAAGTGAATCCTTTAACTATGGGATGCCCCATTCTTTGCGAAATCGTACTGTTGGCTGCGGTGCAGGGGCCGCCAGAACTTTCCTGAAAGGGGGGCTTCTTAAAGTAGTAGTAGAAGAAACAAGGCATCTTGGGCGCATCATCAACCTCGTTTCGTTTTTAGTATCAGTCCATTACAAGTGCATCTGAAGCTGTAATTTGTTTGAAGATTTGGACGTAACATTTGGTCCTTCGAGCCGGATATTTTGTCGATGTTTTCATTCATTTTGTTGGGGTTGGTTGCTTTTAATAATTTGGGGGAATTTGGAATGGGTACCGCCGACCCAGGAACAATTTATTGGATGACCAACATCCCTGTCATAGGTCACACTAAGTAGTTCACCACATTTGGTGATTTAGCATGGGTGCCCGGGTTCACGGGGTGAGGTTTGTCGGGATTGGGATCGGAAGAGAATGGTTGAGGGATACCTTCCAGCCGGACTCTCCCGACCCATCGCCTTGCACCGCAGTGGGAGGAACGGATACAAATTAATTTAGCAGGGGTGCCCGGGTTCATGGGGTGAAGTTTGTCTAGGTCTTGGAGGCGGATGACCAGGACACACTGAACCCCAGATTCCTACCCACACCTTAAACCTTTTTCCTTCCCAGAACTCTCCTCCCCTTCCTTTCCTTAAAAAACCCTCCACACAGCATCCCCAAAGATGACATAGGCCCTGAGGGAAATTATTTTCCTCAGGGCCTCCTGTGTGGAGCTCATGTAAAAAAAAATATCTGTTACTCCTGGACACAATGACCCCTATATTCCTACCCACCCCTCATACCTTTCCCTAGAACTTCCTGTTCTTCCTTTCCCTTAAAAGATCCTCCACAACCCCATCCAGCATCTCCGAAGACGACTTATGCCTCGAGCGAAATTATTTCACTCAGGCCATCCTCTGAGCGGTGAACTTGAGCATTAGCCTTGAAAGTTGATACATCGTTCAAATTCTGTGAAACAACTGGTCCTAAGTTGATGGACAAGATGACATCTACAAGCACGGCCGGCCGGCGGCCGACGTGGTCTAGCGGTAAGGCTTTCGACTCGCAATCCGAAGATCGCGGGATCGAATACCGGCGTGGCAAATAAATTTTATTGGAATTCGAACTCGCGACCTTCGGATTACGAGTCAAGAGCCTTACCCCTAGACTACGAACCGTAAATATACTTTTTATTTTTCAATTTATTTATTTATCTATAAAAAGTATGTTTACATTGGGTTTTTCGATGCCTGTCTCACTAGGATATACCTGTGTCGAGACATACTATATATTATTTTTAATTAATTAATTGTGAAATAACAATTAATCAAATTAAATATATTTGCGCAAGTCGGGATTCGATTCCGCAACCTACGGATTGCGAGTCAAGAGCCTTACCCCTAGACTACGGAGGCCGTGAAATGCTGTAAAAGGACAATAAATACAAAAATTAGTAAAAGATGACATTTTTCTCTTTCGATCTGCGTCGTCGAAGTATTGCTAGGAAAATAAAAGTATTTTACAACAGGAAATTTTTTTTTTTTCGAAAAATTAAAAATAAATTAATTACTGTATTCTGGAATATCTATTCAATGTTATTTTATAATTTAAAAAAAAAACATAATTATTGGTCGACTAAAACAGCAGATATGATTATTTTTAACTTTATTTTCGCTCTCCTGAACAATAAATATTTTGTCCTTTACAGCTTTTCAAATTTCCGTGGTTAATATATTCGTAGGCCATCAATATATTCATCAGCCGAATTGTATCTTGTTGCTAGGTCGCTAATCTCTGGTGATAAGATGATAATAGTGATAAGATGATAATAGTGATAAGATGAAATTTCTGTAGATCTGGCGAAAAATATACGTAGTTATGAAAAATACCAATGTAGGATTGTTTCTCCTTTTTTAATATCCTATTGAACGCCCAATGAGATAATAACAACGCCATGAGCCGCTGCTGGTTGTGACTGTACAGTGTACACTACCCAGACACCGACAGTTAGATCGTTTTAAACCTTAGTGAACTAACTCACTTTTTGCAGTTTCTGAGTTGGAGCTTGAAATTAGGGCTCCAAATCATAATCTAGCTCTGCCAGAGAGAACTAATCACAGAAGTACTGTCTTTTACAGACTGTGTGTCCATTTACAATACACATGTGATACAAACTACACATTTATGGATAAATAATAGAAATAGAAAAGATAAATTAATAGTAACATGAGATTTATACAAATAGCAGGTAATTTGTGGTGCTTAAATGCCTCTTAAATTCTTCGAGGCTACTGTTAAATATGTCAATAGTTTTGGAAACGTTATTTAATAGCACCATACCTCGTGTCATGCTATGCCGAGCCAGTACGTCCGTTCTGCTATGTGGTATACATAGAAGTTCGTGGTACCGTCCCTGTAGTTGTTTGGCACAAACAACTTGTAGCATTCCAGGAGGCATGGGCTATCTATTAAATTATTTATTATTTTGTAGGCCGTTACTGCAAGGGCCCCACTCCTCCTCGACTGGAGACTTTGGCAGTCTTGACCAATCATAGATAGTTTTACTCTGATTGGTTATTCTTTCTGGCAGAGCTAGATTATGATTTGGAGCCCTCAACTCAAGTTCTAACACAAAAATTGCAAAGTGAGTTAGTTCACTATGGTTTAAGACGATCCAGTTGTAAAATGTCGAAAATAGGAAGAAGAAGAAATGGAAGAAAGCTGAAAGATCTTCAATTAAAAATATATTATAATCGTAAGTCTTAATACAAGAATACTAGCGAAGATAATTATCAGCAAGCACTGACGTAGGAAAATTGTGTCAAAATCGATAATAATTATCTTCCAATGTATTTTTAGTATCCATTGTTTGTAATCGGATCAATCATAGATTACATGGCCATTTCCGATAATATGAGTTTTTCCAGGTATTCGTCTGCGCTCACCTGATTTCTGCCTTTAGGTTCCGCTACTCTCGATTGCCAAAACAACAGGTGAGAATGCTATGTTCATTCTCCGGTATTTCAATGGAACTAGCGACATTGATCCCTGTAAGGTCGGTAGACTCGAATCCCAACTGGCCAACGTCAATGGGCTCATTGTACACCTCTAATGGCATCCAAACGTGGGGTATTTTATGGGAATGGAGGGAGCTAGAGGGGAAAGAGTTCGGGAAGGAGAAGGTTGAGAAGTAGGTACCAGGCTACTTGTTGGCCAAACTGTGAAATTCTAGGAGCAATACTGAGTGCTATATTTTTTCAAGAGAGTAGTCCGTAGATGTACCAACAGCTCTCAACCGTCTGGTTTCGGGGAGACTTTCGAATCATTAGGTCTTGTTATGGGCTGAAGGTAGTGGGAAGGGGAAGAAGATGGAGAAGAGGAAAGTGTTTATTTAATTTTTTTTTTTATATGAATACCGCACAAGAGTCCCAACTGCTGCCGTCTGGAGCCAATGAGACTATGGCATTCCCAATTGGGGTATGTTGTGAGGCTGAAGGTAGTGGGGAGGGGAAGGAGATGGGGAAGAGAAAGGTGGGAAATACCTGGCTATTCAGATCTGGTCACCAAACACGGCTAAAGCCATTTCAACAACGTTTCAATTCTGAATGGTGGTCTTACACCAGGGCGATGCTGAGAGTATCTTTCACTCTGGAACGTGCTGCAAATATTCTATATATTATTTTAAATGAATAAATTGTGAAATAACACAAATTAATCAAATAAAATTTATTTGCCACGCAGGGATTCGAACCCGCGACCTTCGGAATGCGAGTCAAGAGCCTTACCGCTGGACCACGCCGGTCGTCAAAGTGTGAAAGTGCATGGCTCTATTTGGTAACCAAATCCGGATGAGACAATTGCTTGAAGTCCTACTAGTCCAAAAAACGTGGCAAGAGTAGGTACGAATACGAATACATACGCATGGGTATGTTGTTTCAATGTCCTTAAACAGATGTTGTCAGTATAGTTTTATATGTAGTTTTGAGGTGTCTCAAAAATTTCAGTAAAGTTGTACTATTGGAGAGAATGAACAGCCACCCTTTCGTGTCTAACACCAAAACGGTTAAGGATATTAGGTTCAGTAACCAGTTCCCTTGCTTCAGAAATACACCGAGCATCCATTAGAACGGATGTCTGGTCCAGTTAAAAATTCATTGTAAACAAAACAAACCGAGTAGGTATCATTGAATCTCCCGATCATATGAGAGATATTATTATACATGAGAGAAAATCACAGAACACCGCAATGAAAAATAATAATTAATATTTTTATCAGTCTCAGAACAGACATCGTCTAGTGAGGCGGGTAATTTGTTTGTTTAAGATTATTTTAACTCAATAAACGCCCCGGTTGCCGGCAATTAAATAATAAAAAAGTACAGTCCCTATGTAAGTCTGACGTTTCAAGGGTGTCGAGATCCCCTTTGTAATCGGACATAATGACAGCAAAGAAAGATAAACAGGATGCTGTGAACGGTTCCGGGGTCAAATATCAACCAGCACGTAGTCACCAGACACTAGCCAGTGGACACACGCGCCAGCATAACAGGCTTTAGGGGAGTCCCCGCACCACCACATCGACAAAGAGATATTATTTATCTACATACACCTGACGACATTTATTTGTGTGGATGAGAAAAGGCCCTACACCAAGATTGGTCTTCTGCTTTCAATATTATAATGTCGGCCAATAGGCTGACATTTAAATTGTCAGCATAATAATATAGAGGTTTTGGTCAGCTCTAAAATGTTTTCTGTGGACAAAAATACCTATTCAGCCAATTATGGTCAGCAAGTAGAACAGGAACGATCAGCAAATAATGTCAACTCCTAATCTAACCCAATCTAACCCCTCATAGCCTACCTTAACCACTGGAACTTTTTCACTGCCAATGATTTACTAGATTTTTTCTATTTTATTGGAATAATTTTTGAAGGTTATATCTTTTAAAGGTAATGTAAAATATATCAATGGGTATATAGTTATACACATTAATCTATATATACAGGATGTTAAGCGACGTACTTGACTTACTTTAACCAGTGATTCCTGACATTATTTGAAGTAAAAAATGTAAATAACAATGTAAAAAACATTAAAAAAATGGTAGGTGTTTGACAGTTGGAGGCGGGGTAAGGGGTGGGTAGGCTACTCGGCGGAGTGACCAGTGACGACATGCAGAAAATTTTTTTTTTTGTTTAATTTTGAAGAAAAAAATTTTGAAAAAAAAAGTCACCAAAAAAAGTCACCGGAGACCAAAATTTCATTTACATTTTTTACTCAGGAATCACTGGTTAAAGTAAGTCAAGTACGTCCCTTAACACAAATCAAAATATGTTTGTTTCTGGGTTTGTATATATGCATGTATGCCATGCGTTGCTAAACGATTCATCCAATTGCGATGAAACTTTGGGGATTTGATGTGTGCATGCCCGTGATGGTTTTTTTTAAACAATAGTGAGTTCTGGCAACATGAACTTTGCATTGCTAACCGTTCATCTGATTGCGATGAAACTTCGGGGATTTGAAGTGCGCATGCCTGGGATGGTTTCTATATATAACTATATATATAATAAATATCAAGTTGGTGAGTGAGTGAGTGAGTGAGTGCGTGAGTAGATGAGTGAGTGAGTGAGTGTTTGAGTGAGGGAGTGAATTAGTGAGTGAGTGAGTGAGTGAGTGAATGAGTGTGTTTACGAGTGAGTGAGTGACCTAATACCATGCGAGCGAATCCGCGGGTAAAAGCAAGTATAATATATAAAAATTTTGCAAACTCGTGAATATGGCGTGCCCAAAATATTTAACATGTTACCAAGTAATATAAAAAAATTGTGATTCCACTCTAAATAGGGTGACCGGATAACTCAGAATGAAACCAACTCAGAACCACCTCAGAAAAGTCATTAAAGGTGATGACAAAAAAAATATTAAAAATTGGTTAGTTAGGTTACGTTGGGTTAGGGTTATGGGCTATATTAAAATTATTTTTTTCTTAATGACTTTTCAAAGAAGTGTGGAGTTAATTTTATTAACAGTTTTCATGGAACCTCTAAATACATTGAGATATTTGCTGAAAATATGGTTACTAAATAGAGACAGTTGATTTTAAGTCTGTGTGTTAATTGTGACAATCTGTATAGTTATAATAAATAATATTATCTACGTATGTACGTTTAAATTGTAATTGAAGATTGACATCCTGTTGACAAGTTGCTTAATTGCGGTTTAGCGGGAGTGTACCTTGAAATACAATAAAAAATAAATAAAATATAATTAAAAAAACCTTCAAAAGTTATTTCAATAAAATAAAATATTCATTTAGACTTTAAGAAAAGGTCAATAGGTGTCCCACATATATAAAATCAGATACGTTTGTCCGAGACACAGTTACAATTAAATTCGTTAGAACTTTGTGAACATTTAAAAAATATGGGAAAAACTACAAAATAATAATGTTAATTCTGAATTTGAATTAAGAGATCGACAAAAATGAATCAAAATAAATAGCCGAGTCGATTAAGGCATTTGTCCCGGTAAAAGAAGATATCTTGGGTTCGATTCTCACATGCGACTGTTATCTTTTTATTTTCGTTGTCTTGTTCTTTTTCAAATTTCGTTTAGATTTATTATTATTAGCTTGATCTTCAATGATGTTTTTATCTCGCCAAAAAAAAATATACTATTTTAATAGTGAACCATTAAATAATTAAATGGACGACTACAAGACAAGAGACGATTCGACGAAGCGACCCGTTCTCATGTGACAAACGTTAACCGTGTACATATGTTGAGCGTGTTTCCCAACTATGCACCTGTGCCAAAGAGCATCTTCATTGAAATACCGGTCGAACAAGGATAGCATTCATGTGCTCTAAAGATTGCAATCTGTTTGTTAAGGTGGGAGAATCTATCAAAACGGACCGCCCGTTTCTGCAGAGTCGAGGTTTTTTTCAGGTATTTTGGAGCTCCAGACCAGAGGTGGCTGCCAAATTCAACCGTGGGGCGCACTTGTGATTTGTACCGGGTTAACAGTTGTGTATTATTTAAGTATCTGCGGGCCCTGTACAGTAAGCCTAGTTTTTGAGAGGCTAATTTAACTCTGGCTTTGATTGTGCTCCCAAACCTGAGCTGGTCACTTACAGTTATACCAAGCATATCAATGGAGGGTCTGTCGGAAGACTGCTTCCATTGAAGGAAACTAGATTTTCATTTCGACCCCTTTTAAATATAATCAGACACGATTGGGACTTTCAAACATTAAATCCGACGAGATTATTTTTACCCCAAGAGAAAACACTCTCGAGGTAACCGTCCATTCTTTGCTTCAAAGCCCTACGAGCCATTGAAGTTTTTGCGCCTTTTGGGGTAACCCCTATCTACAATACTCAAAATTACCAAATCAATTGATGACCAGTCAGTGGTTGAGTGGGCATCGCGTTTGGGTCCCACCCGGGCGTCCCGTGTTCGATTCTTCGGCTGGCTAAGTCCTCCATCACAACACAAGCAACATTTTCGGCTTTCTGTGGTGGTAGTAGGAGATTTTCAAACATTGTTGGGTTATTCGTAACCCGGGAATGTTTGTCTTTCTTTAAAAAAAAAAAAAAATTATACTGCAGAAAAGTTTGTAGTGTAATAAACTATTTCAATTTGGGAGGCGGGTATGGGTACCGCCGCCCAGGGAATCATTTATTGGATAACCAACACTTCTGCCATAGGTCACCCCAAGTGGATCGCTACATTTAGTGAATTAGCAGGGGTGCCCGGGTTTATGGGGTCATGTTTATCCAGATCTTGACGGCAGATGTGTTTGCCCATCAAAAGCGTGGCAGACCGGATCGGGTGAGACTGGTTGAGGGAGTTCTTTTGAGCTCTCCAGCACGACTCTCTCGGAACATTGCCTTGCACCGCAGTGGAAAGGATGGATTCATTCGTCCGTCACTCCCGGACAAGCTGACCCCCAGATTCCTACCCACCCCTCATATCTTGTTCCTTCCCAGGACTTCCTCTCCTTTTTTCCCCTAAAAACACCCTCCACACAGCATCCCCAAAGATGAGATAGGCCCTGAGTGGAAATATTTTCCTTGAGGTCTCCTGTGTAGAGCTTATGTAAAAAGAAAAAAAAAAGATAAACAAAAATTGATGTTTCAAAATGTAATACTAATGTACCGGACCATAATGCTTCCCGGTATTATTTTATAGCGTATTTAAGGTTAAACGCAACGTACGTTATAATCTACGCATTCACAGATGGCGCCAATAAAATTATTTAAGGTTTTAAACACTTTTGCAAGTTATGCTTTAAAATATTAAGAATAATTAATTGTTCGCGCCCGTACATACGCAAAATGAATACGAATAAATAGTTTTGTCAATAAAACAATGACAAATACAAAATTACATCGGTGATTCAATCCAATATTGTATTTGTCAGCCTCTCTTGAAAGATTTGAGTTTTTTTATTGACAAAACTATTTATTCGTATTCATTTTGCGTATGTACGGGCGCGAACAATTAATTATTACTAATATCTTAAAGCATAACTTGCAAAAGTGTCTAAAACCTAAAATAATTTTATCGGCGCCATCTGTGAATGCGTAGATTATAACGTACGTTGCGTTTAACTTTAAGGTTATATAAAACACAGAGACGTGTAAATAATATTTGATTTATGGTGAGCGTTAGAATATTGCTTTCCTCATTATCTCAAAACTTAGTATTTGCAGATGTCTGACTAATCAACTATCGATTGATATCTTTGTTTCTGTTGTCACAATATGTTTCTCTTTCATATGACATAATGATTTTATAATTTACCCGTTTCTCCAGAAATTTAAACAAACTTTTTTCCTTGTTGAACAATCAACGCGGTGAGTTGTCTTTTTTTCACAGTTAAATTGATATTTTAAAGCTCGTAGCATAGCTTATGATGGATATTAAGTTACGTTATAGAAATCTACAAATACGTGAGAGATGACTGTGAAAAATTCATGACGTCTGATGCTAACCGTTCAAGAGTTTTAGTGTTTTAGCAAAAAGATTTTTCGCTGTTGATTTGATTATTTAAAATAAGTGATTTTTTTTAAATTTTCACGAGATTTTCTGACAATTAAAACAAGAAAGTTACATTACACTTTCAACTTTTCTTTGTCTGTAGTCGTAACAAGCTTGAACAGCCATAAAACGAATTTCAGAAAAAATGGCGTCATAATATTTTTTACAATAATTAATAAAAATAACACAAAATAATATAGGTATTGACAACACAATATTGTTACATTTACGTTTCTTACTAACTTACATAACGGGTACCTAATTACTTACGTAATGGGTACCTACTTACTTACATAATGGGTACCTACTAGTTGAAGGAAGCTAAAACATTATATTTCATTATAATGTAAACGATGACCGGTCAAATGAGAATCATGTAACTTCAACACCTTAACTTCAACACCTCCTTGATGAAACTGTATGTGAAATACTATTTAGATTAATCTTTACGACGAATCGGTTTACATTATAAACATCAAAAAATATGCTACGGATAAATTGAAGCTTTGCCTTGTATTGGAATTACAATACAATTGTTATTTACATAACAAAAGATATAAGCGTAAACCACTAAAAAATAATGACTTAAAACTATGAAGCAATATAAGAAACAATTTTTGAAAAATACCTCTTTATGGCTAAGACTATTTTTGAGGTTTTGTATGTTCTAACTTTTTTCATTCTATAAAATTATGCAAAAAATAAATTAAAATAAAACACCTTTCCGCTTACTTGTCTCGTGCAAATAAGAGGCTTGATTTTAAATTTTGAAGACATGAGAATCGAAATATTTCTAGCGTTTATATTTCTCTAAACGGGGATCATTTCTTCACGACCAATAGGCCTGGACCGAGAGCGATTAGATGGAGCATTTTTTATCTATCTCATCAACGCCTCCTTTTGTTGTGCCTTGTTTCATCAATAGATTTATTCATTATTCATTGCAAGTAATAACTGTAAAAAACGTAAAAACAAATATATCAAAATAACTTTTAAAAGTTAGGTAAGTGGTGACTTAGGGTCTGAGAGACCGCTGCCGAACTTTACGTCGATGTAACTCACCTGTTTGAGGCTGTGCGATGAAACTATCCTTTTCTACGGCGTGGACGCAACTAAAGTCGAAGCAACTCAGGCGTTGGAACAAACCAAATTCGGGGAAGGGGTGAAATGATTTTTCACTGACGCTGCTCGGTCTGTGAGACCGCTTGTCACCAGTTAAAGGTTAAAAATGATGAAGGGTTATTTTTAATTTTCTTTTACTTTTAATGACATTTTAAAGGAAAATTGCGTGATTCAGAGTTGTCATGGAACCAAAGTAAACTAGTAGGGTGACCATGTGTTGAATTAAATAGGTAACCAAAATCATAATCGCGTTAGAAAAAGACACACGTGTTAATTATAGTATAATAAAGAAAATAATTGATGTAAGAGATGCCTGGGGGAATCATTGTATTTATTTCAATAAATTCAGCACAGCCATACATACATTAAAATATGTAATTAATCGGTTTTTTAGCACTCGCTAATAAAAATGACGAAGCATCCGTGGGTGTCGACCATAGTAATTATTTAATTAAAATATTATCTCGATAGCTTTTTTTTTTCAATAATGCATGTAATTAAATGAATGTTGTATTACTAATACGAGTTTTAAAATATAATTGTTCGGTGTAGTTTTCTGATCTGGAGCCCCAAAATACCTGAAAAAAACCTCGACTCTGTGCAGAAACGGGCAGTCCGTTTGATAGATTCTCCTATCTTAAACGGATTGCAATTTTTGGAGTACAGATGTCAGGTGGAAAGCTGTTGTACCAGTATTTCTCTTCAAGACCCATGTTCACTCCTACCTATCCTCAAAAAGACCCTCCAAACATCATTTTTAAAGATGACATAGGCCCTGAGGGAAATTGATTTCCTCAGGGATTCCTGTGTGGAGTTAATGCAAAGAAGAAAAGTTTTTCCATCGCCCCCCTTGAAGTCATACGTAGCTCTCATTCCTATTATAAAACAATAATAATTGGACAAGTTATAACATAGCATAATATTTAGCAATTAATTTTCAAGAGGAAACACGGTCGCCGAGAAATTTGAATAACAGGTATTTTTACTAAACTGTTGCCGTCACTACCGCTGTTTTTCCCCTTCCCCGGAATACTGAGCGAAAACTTCAACTCAGGCTGATAACACTAAATAAAATCTTCTCTAGTATTCCCCATTTTTCGCCTCTGTGTGTTAAAATATTCTATGTCTTACGTTTTATCAAAAATATATTGTCTAGTTTGCTTACGGCGTTCAAACCAGGCAATTTGAACGGTTTTAGAATGCTTAACGTCCGTGTGTATGTCACTGAACTCCTCCTAAACGGCTGGACCGATTTTGATGAAATTTTTTGTGTGGTTTCAAGGGGATTCGAGAATGGTTTAGATTCACAATTTGGTCCACTGGAAAATGTTCTTTTAATTATTTTTTTTTATTTCTAAGGAGTTGTTAAGGACCAGATTGGTCCCTCTATCGGTTCTCACATCAAGATTCTACATTTATTTTTTAAACGAAGCTACTATGAAATGATTCTAAAAGCCCCCGACTGTCCCTACACGGCACAACATACAATTGTGTACAGGACATACAGTTGTACAAATATACAGTTGTGTACAGTTGTACAGTTGTATACAGTTGTGTACAGTTGTACAAACATACAGTTGTGTACAGGACAACGTCTATCGGGTCCGCTATAAATAAATAAAATAAATTGTGGAACATTCCAGAACACTCTCGAATGTTGTCCTGAGCGAAGCCGGGCAACCCAGCTAGTACTAAATAAAATCTTTTCTAGGATTCCCATTTTTCGCCTCTGTGCGTCAAAATATTATATGTCTTACGTTTTATCAAAAATATATTGTCTAGTTTGCTTCCGGCTTTCAAACCAGGCAATTTGAACGATTTTTGGAGGGCTTAACTCCTATAAGAAGTAACTTACCAAAAAAAGGAAAAAAGTACCGATACGCTAGTCGTCAATATCTACACAACATTAAAAATATTTACACTGGTTTCCATCTAGGACACTAGATTAGATCCAGAGAGGAAATTGAGGAATCCGTTTGTACGAACAAAACGCCATCCGATTTTATTTTTTTCATAAAAATATTAAAGAAAAAAATAACCTGAAGGGTTCTGTAGTTGATAAACTTGAGACACATTTTTTTACATTCACACTGCACAAGAGAGTGAGTGCTGAAGGGAATGGGGAGGAGAATGAGATGGAGAAGAGAAAGGTTTGGATGTATCTGGATCTCACCAAACATGACAAAAATAATTTTAAACAACGTTTCTGAATGGTGGTCTTTCACCAGGGTAATACTAAGAGTACCTTCCACTCTGCCTACAATAGTATATTGGGCAACTCGGTGTCATTAAAAAATTCTCGTTGAAAAATGACGATTTCCGTGTTTGAGTGGTTATGAAGCTCCGCTAAAAATTCGGAGGTCGCGGGTTCAAATCCCGGCGTGCACAAGTAAATTAAATTTTGAATTAGTGTTCCTTATTAATTAATTAAATAAAAATAATATATACTATATTTGCAACACGTTCCAGAGTGGTAGATACTCCGAGTATCGCCCTGTTGAAATCACCGTTATTAAGACTCGAAACGTTGCTTAATATGGCTTTAGCCATGTTAGATCACCAGATCTGAAAAGCCAGGTACTTCCTCTCCTTCATTTTATCCATCTCTTTACTATCCCCACTACCTTCAGCCTCACGACATACTCGACTGGGATTACCATAGTATCTCTGGCTACAGACGGTTGGGAGCAGTTTCAGTTGAAAACAATAAAATAAAAATCCAGTTAATTAATTAAGTTTGCAGTTCACACGCGGTAGAAGTGAAACCTTCAGAAAATAATGTAGACAAGAGTGGGGAGGCTACGAAGCACCGCACAAAGAGGAGATCGATTATTATTTCTCATTCTTTCGCAGTCTAAATCCTAGATGTATGTAATCTCATCCTTGCGATCTCTCGAAAGAAACCATTCCTTTGTTCTGAATGCATTTATTAATTTAATGAAAAACAAATAACTTTGTGTAACACCACAATTTAATAAACAATTATCAACATGTTTCGAAAACTATGTTTTCTTCGTCAGGATAATAAGTTAATAAAAAATAACAAAAGACAAAGGTGTGTTTTTAAACAAATCTGGGGTTTGTAAATTAATTTGTAATGATTGTAACTTTTTTTATATTGGGAAGACTTCTAGAAATTTTAACATTAGAGTTAAGGAACATCTAAGACGTTTAAATAATAATTATTATTCAGAATTTGCAAACCACATTTTGGAAACAGGTCATTCTTTTGATATTAATAAAGGTTTAAAATTTTTACACACTAACACAACGGGTATACAATTAGATAATTTAGAAATTTTAGAAATTAGAAAAAGTGTTAATAGTAAATTAAATATTATAAATCATCAAACGTTTTTTAAAAATAGCCATTTTTTAAATTTATTTTCGTATTAACACTTATATTTATAATAATTTATTTTGTTATTTAGACTTCTTGTTTTGTTTTTAAAAGATTTTTTATTATGTTAATGTAATTTTTTTTTTACCCATTCTAAAATAATTTTTATATTTTATTTTATATAATTGTTTTTTTATGATATATTTTAGGTAATTAATCACCTCTCCTTTCTAATATTTTTTCTATGTTCTAATTAGTCTATACTTGTTTGTCTTTTGTTATTTTTTATTAACTTATTATCCTGACGAAGAAAACATAGTTTTCGAAACATGTTGATAATTGTTTATTAAATAGTGGTGTTACACAAAGTTATTTGTTTTTCATTAAATTAATAATGACGCCACAAAGTGATTTTGCGTATTTTGAAGAAGCAATTATTAATGTTCGCCAAAATGACCTTGAAAGAGTCACATCCTCGCGATACTTTCAAGGACATAAAGAAACCATTCCTTCGTTCCGAATGCAATTATTAATGTCTCAAAAGTTGTCTTGATAGAATCTCATTCTTATGATATCTTGAACGTAACCATTCCTTTGTTAAGAATATTATGAACTAAATGTGCAATTTGGCTGCCCTGTAACGGTAAACTTCCCAGTTGGACAGACAAAGCATCATTTTGTAATTTATTGTATTGCAATACATAAATAAATGTGATTGCCTCTTTTGAGTGTCGCTTTTTCGTTTCATCACAACGGTGTTTCAATTCACAACGGTGCTCTTCGTTTCATCACAATTTCAAAACAGTTTCAAATTAGAACGGTGCTAAAGAAGTTTTTACTTCAAAAACATTTAAAAAATTCAATATTATACTTTTTACGAACTATGATACCTCTGGCGGTGAAGGGGTTTTAAATATTCGCACAAAATTATCAAAAACCAGCCATCAAAAAGCGAAATCACTGTCAGAAAAAAAACGTCACTCCAACCATCACCAAAACCACTTTATCAACCACCCATAAAGGATATTGTTTGTTGAAGCTATGAAAAAACCGCTAACAATATACGAACAGTAATAGATCGCGTATATATAGCCAGTCCCGAGATATGCTCCAATCACAAACAGTCGAGCTACAGCGTTGTTAAGACATAAGTACCTACTACCACTTCACACACTTGTGGAGATTACAAACAAATTAAATTTGCTAAATCAAAAAGTGCCAGTTTGTGCCAAGTGTATATTAGAACAGTTTCAAGCTGAATACCAAAGCTATAATAATACTGGTGTTGACGATGTCTATCGTCATATTGTTACTGGTTGGGATATCCCTGGTGGGGTGGAGTGCTACCCACATTGTGCCGGAGGGTGAGTCCAATTTTTAATAATACCCGTGTAACATCAGTGTAAATTTTGGTGACCGGACAACTCGGAATGAAACCAGCTCTGAACCATCTCGGATAAGTCATTTTTTGGTAAAATTTGGATATTGGTGGCCACGGCTATTACGAATAATTTTTAGAAAAAAACTTTAGATTTGCCTTAATCACTATAAAAGGAAACTTATTGCATCACGGCTGGCGGAAAATAATGCATTTTAATTTTCAATATCGTTAAATAAAATTTCACTTCGCCAATCGATCTACGACAGCCCGCCGGCTGCCGGTTGCCGCCCGCCATTTTGTCATTGTTGGTATCCCTGACCTCACAACTAAATACGATTGTAGGCAACTTCGCGTGATACATGGTGGGCGCGTAGGCTTGTGTATGTTATCTTTACTTTAAAAAACAGCCTACGTTTTTGAATGGTTTGTTTGGCTACGCAGGGTTTGTGTAGCGGGCTTGTGTATGTTATCTTTACTTTAAAAAACAGCCTACGTTTTTGAATGGTTTGTTTGGCTACGCAAAGTTTGTGTAGCGGGCTTGTGTATGTTATCTTTACTTTAAAAAACAGCCTACGTTTTTAAATGGTTTATTTGGCTACGCAGGGTTTGTGTAGCGGGCTTGTGTATATTATCTTTATTTTAAAAAACATCCCAGGATTTGAATGGTTTGTCTCCATTCCAGTACCTACGCGCTTCCAGTACCTACGCGCCTTATTATTTATCCCGCGAAGTCGACTACAATCGTTTGTGTGAAGTCAAGGATACCAACAACACAACAGTTGACAGAATGGCGAGCGGCAGCGGGCGGGCTGTCGTAGATCGATTCGCGAAGTGAAATTTTATTTAACGATATTGAAAATAAAAATGCATTATTTTCCGCCAGCCGTGATGCAATAAGTTTCCTTTTATAGTGATTAAGGCAAATCTAAAGTTTTTTTCTAAAAATTATTCGTAATAGCCGTGGCCACCAATATCCAAAAATTACCCATTTTTTTTTTTTACATTAACTCCACACAGGAGAATAATTTCCCTCAGGGCCTATGTCATCTTTGAAGATGCTGTGTGGAGGGTGTTTTTGAGGAGAAGAAGGAGTGAACATGGGTCTTGAAGAGACCCATGTTGTAGGAGGGAGGAAACACAGAAGCCGGTAAATCGTTCCACAGCCGAGCTGTTGAACTCAAGAACGAGTCGTAGAAAAAACCCGTTCTCATCTGACTAATGTCAACCATGTACAGATGTTGAGCGCGTGTTTGGCGTGTTTCCCGACTACGCACCGGTGCCGAGGGGATAAATGACGCTAGTTCCTCGGAGCAACTTCCATTGTAATACCGGTAGAACAAGGAAAACATTCCCACCTGACGCCTGTGCTCTAAAGATTGCAATCCGTTTGTTAAGTAAGGAGAATCTTTCAAACGGACCGCCCGTTTCTGCACAGAGTCGAGGGTTTTTTTCAAGTATTTTGGGGCTCCACTCCAGAGGTAGCTGCCAAATTCAACCGTGGGGCGCACTTGCGGTTTGTACAAGGTTAGCAGTTGTGTACTATTAAAGTATCTGCGGGCTCTGTACAGTACGCCCAGTTTCTGAGAGGTTAATTTAATTCTGGCCTCGATGGAGCCCCCGTACCTGAGCTGGTCACTTAGAGTTCACCGAGCATATCAATGAAAGGCCCGTTCGAGTGTTAAAAGAAAGTGAATTTAGAGTGATAAAAAATATATACAAAAAAATGGTTAAATAAATAACGTTAGGTTAGGGTTATCGGCTAATTAAAAATAATTTTTTTCATAGCTTTTAATGACTTTTCAAGGAGGTGTTGACTTGACTTTATTCTCAGTTGGCATGAAACCGTAAATTTTATAGCTCGTGTTAAGTCAGTAACTAGGACCTACTTCAATAGTGAGGCATTTAAAATATACATTTTATCTAGTTATTTTTTTAATATATAAGGAAAAACATGTGCCATTACCCCCTCAGGACTTGGGCATATTCTATCAGAAGGTCAGAATATTTCAACCCGCCCTCCTGCCTTCCCTCCCTGCCACTAAAATATATGAAATATGAATGAAATACACACATTTCCAAACCACTCGCACCACATTTAGTCTGTAGTAATTTTTCATACAAATTTCATAACGTCAGTGCTTACCATTGTAGCCTATAACCTTCGTGGGCGTGCGCGCAACAAATCACCAAAGTCTCATCGCAATCGAATGAACGGTATGGCAGCGCATAAAATAAGAACAAACAAATATTGATTTTTATATATAAAAAGATATTTTCCACTTGTTCATTATTATTTGTTCAGTGGAAGAGACGTCTTTATTGTAAACATGAACTGAAAGACTATTCCCTCAAATTTGTGATAAAGAGATCTTTTTCCCGCGAGAAGTACTGTCAGATTTGTGTGATTTTCTGTAGCTGTTAAATGAATAAATAATCATGCATACTTGCAGGAATTCGTGTTTAAAACGACCCAAATACGTGATAGCTCACAGCTGAAATTTTGACATCGGCCGATAGAAAAAGCAAATAACAGCCGTAGAAAATCACACAAATCTGACAGCACTTCTCGCGGGGAAAACGATCTCTATCACAAATTTTAGGGAATAGCCTTTTTTATTTGAGTTCGACAAACTATCAAAAGTTCAAATAATGTGAAAGTGAGATTTTTTATGCTACAACATTTAAGATGAAAACGGGATGGGTTGGAATTTCAAATAATAACATGACTGAGCGAATCTGTTGTAAATAAATGATACGCGCAAAAAAACTGTAACACACGCATTGAGTCTTAGCAAATCTAAATGCCAAAAAACTACACAGGCCCGGGTACATCAGATGATGATGTAAAAATCGACTTCTTTTTATTGGAATTTTTTTTGACCCATACATACAGGCGGAGCCTGTGCGTGGGGGTATTATAGTATGTGGATATCAAACAGTTGTGGTTAAATTAAAAATTAGATATTAATTGATAAATAAAATAATAAAATATTAAATTACAAGAAAGACAAACGTTACGAATAACCCGACATTATTTGAAAACTTCCTACTACCACTACAGTAAGCGTAAAATGTTGCTTGTGTCATGAAGGTGGACTTAACTAGCCGAGGAATCCCGTCTGGGCGGGACCCAAAGGACCACTGACCAGTATCTATAGAGATCAATGTGATTGCTTTTACAGTAATTTCTGTGATTTTTAGCCATTTTATACCATTCATGCACATACACACACACACACACACACACACACACACACACGCATACACTCAGACAAGACTCCGGACTCCGTCTCTATCGACACCGGAATCCGTTCCATCAGAATCAATAATTCGATCAAATATTAAATTATTGGTCGCACGTTTAGGTTTGGCAAGATAAAAAGGAATTATTTTTTTAATTTTAAATAACCGGATTGCTGCCTCATTCCTTTTTGTACTCATGATATAGTGTCAATTCTCAACAATAATAATATAAGTCGGATGATAAAATTATATAGTAAAAAAAATTCATGTCATCCAATTTAATGCAGATGAAAATGTAATGGAATCTTTCAGATTAATTTTCATGCACTTCCCGATCTACCTAAATGTGTGAATTTTCGCACACGTGATAAAAATGATTACAATACATAGAATAACAAAAATTAACCAATATTAAAGTTTACTTTGTTTTATTAGTACGTGATTAGCGTGTTTTTTTTTTGCTGTTTTAGACCACATATTTTTTACCTGCCCACGCCCTAACTGTGTTATCAACACCCCCTAATTTTTTCCGAGTCTTCTACTGCCCCGGAAAGTCTTAAACACCCACAAGGGGGCGTTATCGCCCACGTTCAGAACCTATGATTCAGATAGATGTCAGTTAAAAAATAGGCCTCGGCGTCTAAAAAAGGCACTATTCTCCGGCTTAGGCTTAAGCGGCAGATTAAGCCCGCTTCAATTTGAGCGAGGGATGTCGAACATAGCGAGGATACGGACTGGTTGATATTCCGGGCCGTAGATACATGCGGAAACTTCACCGGTGTTTAATTAACACGCAAAATGTCAAAAGTTTGTATATATCTACCTGTTCAAATATTATAATATAAATTATAGATAATGAATTAGCATAAAAAAGTTGTATAGGTGCGTTTAAAACAACGAATTAATTATGTTAAAAATGTCGATATCATTTGTGTACTACGTTGGCGAGAAATTGGCGAGTTTGCATTACAATTTTTGTTTGTGGTGAAAAAACTGAGATTGAAAATGGTCCTTACGCCTAGTATGTTTGACCATCAAGTATACGATCTACAAAATTAAATAGATAGATTCTATAATATCAAAAGTGTTAGTTAGTTTGAATAACAGAGCTAAGGAAAAGTGTCAACAGCAAACGTCAAAAAGGGAAAAAAAGATGGATCAAAAATGAAATAGGGTCAGAATTTTTAAGAAATTTGCGTAGATCTTTATTTCCAAGCAAGTGTCATATAAAAAGCAAAATCATATTTTCTTCCTGTTCACTATTACAATGATCACCGTACATTTGTTGATTTCCGTATATTTTTTAATTTAGTGAGTCTTGATTACAATTTTCCTTTGCCTACTATATGTTTAATTCATTGTTAAGAGGAACGTATAAGCAGCCCATTTCGGCCGGTTTCGTACAAATCTTAATTCTGGATTTGAGATCAAAATACCCAACAAAACTAACAAAATATTTTTGTAATCAAAAGGTATATCAAAAATCTAGTACGGATGTGAGCTACTTTATTTATTTTGCATTAAAAAATAAGATATAGACCATGTTATGTTGTGAGGCTGAAGGTAGTGGGGAGGGGAAGGAGATAGGGAAGCGGAAGGTGGGGAAGTATTTGGCTATTCAGATCTGGTCACCAAACACGGCTAAAGCCGTTTTAAGCAACGTTTCAATTCTGAACGATGGTCTTACTCCAGGGCGACAATGAGAGTATCTTCCACTCTGGAACGTGCCGCAAATGTACAATATATTATTTTTAATTAATTAATTGTGAAATAACACAAATTTAACACGTAAAATTTATTTGTCACGCCGGGATTCGATCCCGCGTCCTTCGGATTGCGAGTCAAGAGCCTTTCCGCTAGACCACGCCGGACGTCACCCCTGACATAGATCACCCCAAGTGCCTCGCTACGTTTGGTGACTTAGCAGGGGTGCCCGGGTTCATGGAGTTCATCTGCCCACCAACTGCGTGTTTGGCCGAATCGGGAGAGACTAGACGAGGGAGACTTTTTAATCTCTTCAGCAGGACTCTCTCGGAACATCCCCTTACCACAGTGGGAGGGATGAATTCATATTTTTCAATAGAATCAATGATAAATAAACAAAATGTGTATTATTGTAAAAAATCTATAGATGAATAAACGTTTTTATTATGATAATATGTCTGTCACTCCTGGACATACTGACCGCCAGATTCCTATCCACCCCTCATACCTTTTTCTTTCCCAGAACTCCCTTTCCTAAAAAGCGCCCCAAATAGCATCCCCAAAGATGACATAGGCCAGGAGGATATGGCTGAACAACCTTAAAACATAACTTAAGTTAAATTTTACCGACTGGTCAGAGTCGCTCTCCGGTCCAGTGCATAATATTTCAAATTCATTCCGGTTCCCGCATCCGCTCAGCTCAGCTGTTTTACATTCCCTCTCGTGTCACTCTAGTTGTTACGATTTTCATTTTGTATCAAGTTTATTATAAAATATAACGTTGCTTATAAGGGGCCATCCATAAATTACGTCATACATTAAGGGGGGTGGGGGTTATAGACAAGTGTGACATTGTGTGACATGGGGTTGGGGGGTCATCAGTTCTGTGACACCACATCTAAAAATCTAAATTATTAAAACGCAATAAAATTTAGATGTTAAATTGCAAAATATGTGACGTCACACTAGAGGGGAGGGGGTTTAACAAATGTGACGACGTGTGACAGGGACGGGAGGGGGGGTCAAAAAATCACAAAATTCGTGTGTCGTAATTTATGGATGGCCCCTAAATATATTTGACCCGCATAATCGAGAGTTCTTTTCGGCAAATTTCCCCTACCCACGCATCTCAGTTTACAGTGCTCGGAAAGGCCGTAAGCTGCAAATCCAAATCAGGATAAAAATACATAATTCATCACCTTTCCAAAAGGGGATTTTTTTTCCTCAGGGCCCCGTGCGGAGCTAATGTAAAATAATACGGAACACCGCATTCAATGAAACTGTCAAAATATGTCGTATGGGGCCGATGTCACATGCGTTACGCAATCGAAAAAGGTACGGAATCACCCTTTAGATAAACAATTTCATTGGCCTGTTTGCCGTCTACAAATGGAGAGGTCTTATGTAAATTGACGACATCGGTATTCTTTCAAATCGGTTTGAATCACATTTCTGAACATATTATTCAAATTAAACCGTTTTTCCCAGAAATCAAAGACTAGTTTAGTCGGTAGAGATATAAAAACGCTGTTCCTACGTGCCATGACAAATTTAATGAAAACCTGTAAGGAAAGAAAATCTTGAAAGGTGTGATGGTCAGAAGTCTCATCAACTCTACAATACAAAATTAGATTTTTTTTTTATAATTTTGTTAAGAAACATCAAAAGTGAACAAAAAAACAAAATTTAAAAAAATAATTTTTTTAAAGCTCATTTTGGATGTTTTTAAAAAAAAATTTAAACAAAATAAAATAAAAACATCAAAAATGAACTATAATTTTTTTTTGGGTTGTTATGCCGTGTTGCGCCACCTCCTTCTTTAGCCAACGTTTCGGACAGCGTTACTGTGTCCATCACCAGGGCGGATGAGCAAATGATATTGGTGAAAATGTGTTCTTATGTATGTAGAAGCGATACCGTGCTGCCAGATGGTGTTAAAAAAAAAAAACATTTTTGATGTTTTTATTTTAATTTATTTTGTTTTATAGTTCATTTTTGATGTTTTTTTATATTTTGTTTTATTGTTCACTTTTGATGTTTCTTATTATTTTTGACGTTTTTTTATTATTTTGTTTTAGGACGGGTTGTTTCAAAAAATTTGATGGATTCATCAAATATTTGAAGTTGATTTTCACGTTCTGTGTAGGTTCTATTCAAGTTCTGTTATTATATCGTTATAGGACAGCTGCTTCACAAAACTGAAATAATGACAGAACTTGAATAGAACTTACACAAAACGTGAAAATTAACATCAAATATTTGATGTATCCATCAAATTTTTTGAAACAACCCGTCCTTAGAGTTAATTTTTGATGTTATTTTTATTTATTTTGTTTTATAGTTCATTTTGGATGTTTTTTATTTTGTTTTTTTGACGAGTGAAGAAAAAAAAAATGAAAAAATCATCGACAAGCCACCAGAGACCAAAATTTCATTTACATTTTTACTCCAAATAATGTCTTAAATCACTGGTTAAAGTAAATCAAGTTCGTTCCTTCACACACTGCATAAAGAAATTCATTTTTATTTTTAGAACGTAATGTTTGACATTCATTTTTCACGGGTACGAGAGATAAAATACGTTCAAATAACGTAATGAAAAAGTTAAAAAAATATTTCATATTATTATAATAAATTATTTATGAGTGCAGTTTGTACGACCGGTTCATTAACTGAATTTCAACAACAATGTTCGGTCATTAGTGTTCGCACATAATAATAACATTATAATAATCACGTGAATAGTTAATAAAAAGGGGTAAATCAAGTAGTAAAATATATTAATTATTAATTTCAACAATAAATATTGGTGTGCAATTACAGTTTTTGAAATTTTAGACGACGAGAAATTTTAGAGACGTTGCTCACATTATAACACCGCGTATCTCAAAAAATATGAAATAATAATTTTTTCGAATTTCTTATTAACTACTCATGCGCCATGCTTTGAATCGACAAACAATTTTTTTGACCAATCACGGCTCCTGTTAAACAAAGTTTTATAACAAAACAATTGGTAATCATAAATGATTAGCAGTATGTTCATACAAAAGTTATATTTAGTAATAAGAAAAAAAAATGTTTAAAGCTCTCACAATTTTTTTAAATTTATTTCTATTCTTGAACATACACTTTACAAATTATTACATGATTTACATAGATAATAAGTTTAGTAATATGAAAAAAAAAGTTAAAGATCCGTAACTGTATGTAAATAGGTAAGTCGTTGTATTTTGTGAACACCTCACTAGACGAACCTGTGCTGAGGTGTTCCCATGTTTGGGATTAAGTGCTATTCTGTCAACATAAGTAGAAACACCGTATCCTCCTTGATATTGTCAAGAAGGGCACTGTGGGTCAACCCATGGCGGCAGTATCTTACACATAAATTAAAGGTTTCGGTGAGGTTATATATATATATATATATACAGTTGTTCTTAGCATCTAGATCAGGATTTCCCAGCCTTTATTTCGCCGAGCCTCCACGAACCAAAAAAAAATATATCATGCCCCCCTTAATTAAGTTTCAACAAAAATAAGAAACACATTTTTTTAAATAAACTAAATTATTTATTTGAATTTGAAAGAGGTACAATACAGATACAATATATTTATTTATAATGGATCTTTAATAGAAGAGTAGGTACACTTTTAATAATTAATTACTTTTACATTTACATTTCTTAGTTTTCTTTTGCAGGAAGGAAGGTGGGGCGGGGGTGCGCATCACACGTCGTGTTGTGACTTGTCGAAACTTGTATAACAGTGATTGAATGGCAATCCGGAACAGTTAATTTACCTACGCGTTAAATAGATTTTTTTTTCGGAAATGCAAACTTCCCTATTACGCCCCCCCTAGACATTTCTCTACGCCCCCCTAGGGGTGCGTGCCCCCCCGGTTGGTAAGTCCTGATCTAGATTATAAGTAAGATAAATAATTGTCTTGATAAACGGTAGATATATTTTTCTATGGACCACTCGCTTGTTTTATTATTTGAAGAAAGTTGAATAAAATTTTGTATATTTCTCGTACAAGAACAGCGCGTATCTCGGATACCATATCTTTTTAATAGAAAAATTACTTTTCCAAATAACTGATCCCAAAATATAAGTTGACCCTTTTTTCAAAGATGTATTAATTTTATTTAATAAATCAAACTGTTTTTTGTCTCTCCTGAAAACATGTGTAAAATGAAATACGCGGTTACGTTTTTTAGATTTTCACGGCCAAAATATTTTCGTTATTTGTTTTTGGGATGTTATGCCGTGTTGCGCTACTCCTTCTTGGGACTGTCCGAAACGTTGGCTAAAGAAGGAGGTAGCGCAACACGGCATAACACTCAAAAACAAATAACGAAAAAAAAAGAGATACGCGGTGTTATAATGTAAGCAACAATGCAGTGGGAGGGTATTTTTATGAAATGAAGGAGAGAAAGTTTTGGGGAGGAAAAGGGTATTAGGGGTGGGTAGGAATCTAGGGGTCAGTGTGTCCTGGAGTGACGGACGTTTGAATACATCCCTCCCACTGCGGTGCAAGGCGATGTTCCGAGAGAATAAGGCTGAGGAGGTAAAGGGATTTACTCAACCATTCTGCCGTGCATCTGGTGGTCGGACGCATCCGTCGCTAAGACAAACCTCACCCCATGAACCCGAGTGTTTTATTTCATTAATAATTTATAGCTCATTTCAAATATTTTCGCTTTGCAACACAATTTAATAGTAAAAAGAATTCAAGACACCACATTATATTGTTAAAACGAAAAACATACAGGGAAATAATTTAAATACACCAGATTCAATTTCATTCACCCTTCTGTGCAATATCAGCACTTGTAATTTGAAATTTCTACACATACAACGCGATAATAAAGCATTTATTTATAATTGACGCAATTACAAAGCAAGTAGGTACCTACCTACCCAGACCCAGTCAACAGCCACGTACAATCACATTCATGTTCACACAAAGTACAAAATCTCAAGTGTTGATTGAATGACGTCATTAATTTGATACGAGTTAACAATAATAAATACGTAGCAATAAAATATGTGCTTTAGCTGATACGACAAAGTGAATGAAAATACATTCTGCTACTCGTGCAATTTCCACATTTCAATCTGAAACGTCCCGTTGATGAGTCAGACATCTCCAAAAAATCAAAATTTGAGTTGAGTATTTGGTTATATATAAAAGTGTACCCTCTATCTGGTCCAATTCTCAGATTACTCATAAACACAACCAAATCAATTATAATGCAGCAAAACTTTTAGTGAAATAAACAAAAATAAAAAAAATGTTTTCTGGTCTACTACTAGTAGGAGATTTCAATTATAATGCAGAAAAACTTTTAGTGAAATTGTTAGGAACTTTCTTTAGGTGGAAAAATAAGGTGGTTAAAAACTCACTGTAGTTGATGTAGCTGGCTGGGTTGATATGCACATACGAATTCACATAAAAAGTTCCAAACTGTACAGATGGTAATATAAGTTATTTGAAGTCTTTGCATACACATGTAATTACACTTCGAAGATATAAACTTCACAATAATATATTGCTTATCCGCCGAAGGTTATCTTTGCACTTTGAAAATATGAACTTCTCAATAATACATTGCGGATTGTTCGAAGGTTGAAACTGCACTGAAGGGTGGGAGGGAGTGGGTAGGAATTTCAAAAGGACAATTATAATTCCTAACAGAAATAAACAAAAATAAAATGTTTTCTGGGCTACTTTTAGTGAAAAAAAAAAAGTTTTCTGGGCTACTACTAGTAGGAGATTTCAATTATAATGCAGAAAAACTTTTGGTGAAATAAACAAAAATAAAATGTTTTCTGGGCTACTTGTAGGAAATTTCAATTTTAATGCAGAAAAACTTTTAGCGAAAAAAAAATGTTTTCTGGGCTACTAGTAGGAAATTTCAAAATGTCTACTAATGCACAGGACCTTATGTTTCCCGGTGTTATTTTAGAGCATATTTGATATATAAAACACAGACAAGTGATTTATGGTGGGCATCGTATTCCTCAGTATCTCAAAATTTAGTATTTGGATATGTCTGACTAATCAACTAGACGATCGAATTATAGAAAACCAGTTGCCCGGGTTGGCAGAGTTTTTAGAAATCAAATGAAGAAATTAATATTTAAATGAATGAAAAGAAAGTATTTGGTTTTCAGTCACTTTATTGATTTATTTACTAAATATGTTACTTAAACTACTTAAATGAATTGCATAAGTTAATAGCTGTACACTGTACCTACACAATCTGTAAACTTCATCCGCCATAACACAGGGACATCCCTAGCATGGCGGATGAATTAACACAATTTTTTGTTCATTGTATAAACTTCTTTTAATAAATAAATAAATAAATAAATAAATGTTCACTGTCTACCGGTTTCGGTACCTCCGTACCATCATCAGAACTGTTAAAAACGCTGTACTTTTTTAGCAGTAATCCATTAATTTTAATCGCCCACCCCTCTCATCCCGAATCTGTCCAATACCTAATGATTTTTTGATGTTTTATGATGAAAAAAAAAGCACTTCGAAAATAGTCAACGGGGACCAAAATTTCATTTACATATAGTCAGGAATCACTAGTTAGAGTAGATTAAGTACTTCCCTTAACACACACCCTGTATAGAGGAGTGTCTGTGGTGGACGGGCGCAGCGGCGTGGATATTTGATTTTTATACAAATCTACAGTTTTATTCTGAGATTGAATTAATTTATTTCGAATTATAAAATTTGTTAGCGTATTTCATCACCTTTTCAAAACAGTTTTTAGTTTCGGATACATTCAGAAATATTCCATTTATTTGGATTTTATTGCAAAACGGAAATATTTTGACCTTCTGACAAAACAATTGACGGCCTCCGTGGTCCCGAGGCAAGAATCTCGACTCACAATCCGAAGGTCGCGAGTTTGAACCCGGCGTGCGCAAATAAATTTTATTTGATTAATTTGTGTTATTTCACAATTTATTCATTTAAAATAATATAAAGTATATTTGCGGCACGTTCCAGAGTGGAAGATACTATCAGTATCGCCCTGGTGTAAGACCACCATTAAGAATTGAAACTTTGCTTGAAATGGCTTTAGCCGTGTTTAGTGACCAGATCTGAATAGCCAGGTACTTCCCCACCTTCCTCTTCCCTATCTCCTTCCCCTCCCCACTACCTTCAGCCTCACAACATACCCCAATTGGGGATGCCATAGTGTCACTGGCTCCAGACGGGAGCAGTTGGGACTCTTGTGCGGTATTAACTGTAAAAAAAAAACAAACATTGTCTAGGCCTGGGGGGTTAAACCGGAAATTTTTGTCTTTCTTAAAAAAAAAAAACACTAACGTCATACATTCCAAGTAACAAATGATTTTATTTCATCACTAAAAAGAAATGTAAAACATAAGAATCAAGTCAATAGTTTAGTTTCTGCGAAAAATCAATTCAAGGGATTTTAAATAATGAATATTACCGACAGATCGCAATCAGATGATTATAAAAATTATGCAATATCAAGGTGAAAATAAATCTTTAAACGATAAACGTTATTCCTTATCAGTTCCAATATTTTTATAAGTACTATCATAACATCAATATCGCCACACTTTGCCCTACATAGTCAGTCACTTTGAGGAGTTCCAATGAACTTGGAAATGGCAATAGATGTTATCTAACCGCGGCTTGGTATCTCACTTGTGATGAATAATAAGATAAAAGTGGCAAGTTACAACAAGCATCCAGATTTTAGATCTAAAAATCAATAATAACCTTCATACTATTTGCAAAAGTGTGACCAACTTATTCAAGTGAAGGCTGACGTCAGCCCAGCTTTATTTTTACAATTTCATGATAAAATGTTGACATATTTAACTATTTATTTTTTATTGCATGGTAGGTATTGCCGTAAAAAGGAGGTAGAGCAACACGGCATAACACCTCACGAATAAATAACGGAAATCACAATGCCAAGTCTGTGTTCAGGTTAATTTTTTTTTTTTTTTATATGAATACCGCACAAGAGTCCCAACTGCTCCCGTCTGGAGCCAGTGAGACTATGGCATCCCCAATTGGGGTATGTTGTGAGGCTGAAGGTAGTGGGGAGGGGAAGGAGATAGGGAAGAGGAAGGTGGGGAAGTACCTGGCTATTCAGATCTGGTCACTAAACACGGCTAAAGCCATTTCAAGCAACGTTTCAATTCTGAATGGTGGTCTTGCACCAGGGCGATACTGATAGTATCTTCCACTCTGGAACGTGCCGCAAATATACTATATATTATTTTAAATGAATAAATTGTGAAATAACACAAATTAGTCAAATAAAATTTATTTGCGCACGCCGGGTTCGAACCCGCGACCTTCGGATTGTGAGTCCAGAGTCTTGCCTCGGGACCACGGAGGCCGTCAATAATTTTATTAAGTAATAAAAACTACACAAAATAATATAGGCACTGAAAGAACAATGTTATTACATTATTTTTTTACAGATAAAGGGAATTTTTATTTTGAACTTAATGAGTAAAACCTTAAAATGTAATTTTTACCCTCAATCGAAGATCTGAAATATAAAAGCTACGGTCACAATCAGAAAATGAAACCAATGACCTTTGCCTTTAGCGCTGAGTTAATGTAACCCTATCCGAATCTGTCACACTTAACCGTATCATACTTCGACTAAGAACCATCAACATTATCTTCCGTTTCTTAACGCATATTTTTATTGGCTGCTATCTTCGTATATGATTGCAAGATTCAACTCGAACTAAATGGTATCTAGATATGTCGTAGCGCATCTAATCGATGCGCTACGATAATCGACAAAGGTCCTGAGTTCGATTCCTAGGTGTGACCATATCTTTTTATGATTTTTCTGTTTCAGATTTTCGATTTTCGATTTCGATCGAGAGTCGCTAATACTGTCTTCATTAATTGAGGAATATTTATAACTTATAATTTCTTACCAAAAGCTGAATCCGAAACTGCTTACGAATTACAGCTTCAGATGCACTTGTAATGAACTGCAAATACTAAAATACAGTTTATACAACAGATAAACAACCTTTTTTTATAATAAGTAATTTTTAATATAATATAAAGTAATTTTTGCATGTTATGGGTGAGTGTTTCACGTACGAAGTTGTTTATCAATTGTACAAATTTTTCACCACGTTTATTGGTAATGCTGTAAGTATTAAATAAGTAAATAAAAACCGTTAATTGCTCTGAGCAAATCAACCAGTTCCCACGGTACGGTGGTGTTGATTGACAAAGCAAATAAGGATATTGAAATAAAATGAGGCCGAAATGCCAAAACCAGACTAGTGTCGGAAATACATAATTAACTAAGGTGTGTGGGTACAAGTTAAAACGTTTGAATGGGCGCTTTTATTATTACGGTACCGTGACGGCATAAAAAGGCAATAAACTTACGTTCCTTATCACAATAATGCTGCAGCTCTTTAAAAAGATGAGATACACAATGTACGCAGGTCTGTTTCCTCCGAAGGCAAAAAGTATTCGTTTTCTTGCATCTCTCTCACACCGTGACGTCTCAATAGACCCCCACAATACTACTAGCCGAGACGATAATTTTGGAAGTTTAGAATATAGTTAAAAGGATAATAAAGTGACGGCCTCCGTGGTCCCGAGGCAAGACTCTCGACTCGCGAAGGTCGCGGGTTCGAACCCGGCGTGCGCAAATAAATTTTATTTGATTAATTTGTGTTATTTCACAATTTATTCATTTAAAATAATATATAGTATATTTGCGGCACGTTCCAGAGTTGAAGATACTCTCAGTATCGCCCTGGTGTAAGATCACCATTCAGAATTGAAACGTTGCTTGAAATGGCTTTAGCCGTGTTTAGTGACCAGATCTGAATAGCCAGGTACTTCCCCACCTTCCTCTTCCCTATCTCCTTCCCCTCCCTACTACCTCCAACCTCACAACATACCCCGATTGGGGATGCCATATTCTCACTGGCTCCAGACGGGAGCAGTTGGGACTCTTGTGCGGTATTAACTGTAAAAAAAAAAAAAAAGTGTGAGTGAATTCCAAAAATCCAAAAACGTCAACTGTCAATGCGCTGATGGTTTTGCTTTTGTTCTTAAATACATAATGCAGCAGCTCTTTCTTACACACTAAATAACAAGAGAAGAAAATGAGACAAACGGTGAACGTGTGTCTGCATCCCCCAAAAGAAACATTATCATACATCTTCCTCACGCATAAAGAAAATGAAACGCAATTCCCATCGCCGAAGCTGAGCCGTAATAAGATATTTCGCTTTTACTCCAAAGGAAAATAGTAGTACTTAGAGGAAACAGTCACACGTATTTTGTGTGTTTCACCTTTTGTCTCACCATTATGAAAGAGCTGCAGCATTATATCGATAAAGCCTCGATGACATTGGGCGAGTTTACAAGCTACTATCTGGTAATATATCCAAGTGTTATTCTAACATTGGAAAAAAAAATCTCTCATTTTTTAGCAGTAAAGGTATATAACACTCCCACCCAGTAACAAACAATTTAAAACAAAAAAAAATCGAGTGCAGTTCACACGCGGTAAAAGCGAAACTTCACCAAAACAATCTCAACCAATAGGGGCCTTGAAAAGTGAGATCATAATCAAAGCGGCTAACGAGCGCAGTTTGAAGCTTCGTATGTACTGTAATGCGTCAATTCCGTTTCATATCTCAATCAAAAGTGGGTCTATGGAATCCCCCAATTGTATGTTGTGAGGATGAAAGTAGTGTGGAGGGAAAAGAGATGGGGAAAAGCAAGGTAGAGAAGTACCTGACTATTTAGATCTGGTCACCAAACACGGCTGTCAAGAAACGTTTCAATTATGAATGGTGGTCTTACACAAATGGTGTGCTTTTGTCATTTCGACCATAAGTCAATGTGGATAAATTGAACTAAAATATCAATATAAAGACATGTACTACAGAATGTTATATTATTTATTTATAAAATAACGTTAATTTAGCACATTACCAGCTGGTGAAGCCGGAACTATATTCGATCATAAAAATAAAGAAAAAAAACATATCTTAAACCTTGTTACAATAACCTCATGCACACATAAACGAGACAAAAAACATTTGTTCACCGAACAAACAATAATCATTTGGCGTCTTTGAGAAATTTAATCGGCATAATTATTTAATTATTGAAGACAATATTAGCCACTATCAAACGAAAATTTGAAACAGAAAAAGATTCAGTCGCATCCAGGAATTGAACCCAGGACTTCAGACTTGTGGGGCTCTGATCTAACCACTGAGCTAATTCGACCATATCCCCTTCGGTCATATTTAACTGTATCATACTTCAACTAAGAACTACCAACATTATCTTCTTATTGTCTGCTATCTTTATGTATGTTTTATTTTTGACGGCCGGCGTGGTCGAGCGGTAAGGCTCTTGACTCGCAATCCGAAGATCGCGGGGTCGAATCTCGGCGTGGCAAATAAATTTTATTTGATTAATTTGTGTTATTTCACAATTAATTCATTTAAAATAATATATTTGCGGCACGTTCCAGAGCGGAAGATACTCTCAATGGTGGTAAGACCATCATTCAGAATTGAAACGTTGCTTGAAATGGCTTTAGCTGTGTTTCGTGACCAGGTACTTCCCCACCATCCTCTTCACCATCTCCTTCCCCTCCCTGAACCTCCAGCCTCGCAATATGCCCCAATTTGGGATGCCGTGGTCTCACTGGCTCCAGACGGAAGCAGTTGGGACTCTTGTGCGGTATTCATGTAAAAAAATAAAAATAAAATGTATGATTGCAAGATTCTTCCCGAACTAAATCTTGAGTCTTGGATAAATTTATATAGAAATACGATTACATACGATAGAATAAATATACAATTAAATATGACTGAAGGAGATAGTATCCAATTAGCTCAGTGGTTAGAGCAGAGCCCCGGCTCTAAATAAACAGTGTTAATCTCAAGTGACCGAATAGTGAATAAATGTACATTTTTATGCGGAACCGCATTCATTGGTCAAATGCATTGTACATATAGTTTTTTATTAGTGATCGACGAACCGGTAGATGCAACATATTAGCCATCCACTGGAGCGATTATTGTCGAAAAATGAACCACTTTTATTTTTCTGCGATTGATAGCGGTCCAAAATTGGACCACATTTTCCTACCATTCGTAAAACAATTAATGTAATTATTCAAAAAATTTCCATGACCAGCTATTTATTTTAAGATGAAGCTATTGAAATGCTTTGTCTATTATGACCATAGATATCGCAAATCTGAACTTCGTAGACTATTTTAGAACGATGTTAAAAATAATTTTTTTTAAATATTTTTTTCACGCAGAATTTCTGATCAGCTGTTTACGGTTGAAATAAAGTCCCTTTTCTATAAATATGCACGTTTCATTATCAAGTACATCACAGACAACATACAGAAATCGAAAATATTGTATGTTGATTCGAATAAGTACCTCTCACGGAGTTTCAAAGTAACAAACACGCACGATTCGCGCGGTTATAAACTTTACGATTTTTTAATATTTTTTTTATAAATCCTACAAATATGAGAAAAACGGTAAATACAGGTTAATTCATTGGCTATATAGCACTATAATAAGTATTTACGTCTCCATGTTAAAATTCGAAGGTATGATTTTTTTTAATGTTGCCGAAAAATTTCAAAAATGATTTTCTTCAAATCTCGAGCAATCGAGGCAAATTAAGTAAGATTGTAGAAATATATCATAAATTTGTATAGCGCCCTTGATGTGAATTTTCACAAAAACGGCGCTATAAAAATCTACAAAATACTATTATTAATTTTAAAAAGGCTCTGGGTCCAATTCCTAGATGAGACCCTAAATTTTTTGTTAATTTTTCCGTTTCAAATTTTCGTTTGAGAGTCGCTTATATTGTCTTCTTGAGATTTGACTCTTTATGTTATCAAAAGAATAATATTTCATTCAATTCAAATTATCTAATGTTTATAATAAAAACACCCACCTTTTAGATAACCTATTGCGTAGATATTTACTACGCAAAAGAGAAAAAATATATAAACATCACAAGTAATTTTTAATTAGCGAAATAGGAGTCCCCTCTCAGAAGACAACAGTAGAAACTACGCAATCGAAAAATTTCTAAGAAATTAGTTATAGCAATTTTCTAATTGAGTATATCGAAATTGAACACACACCTCATATCCGTTTTCAAAACAATGACTTGCGTTTTGCCGAGTGAAGATTTGCATAGACTAATAATAAAAACACGAACATTTATTTATTTATCTTTAAGAGGGGAATAACCAGACAAAACCGGAAATATGTCATTTTTAAATCAACTTTTAGACGTACTGACTTTTTCCACAAAAAATTATAAATTGATTTTGAAAGACTGTTCTTTTATCTAGTGAAGCTATTTTTTTTAATTTTGAGAAAATATGTTTATTTTTAGTACAATAAGGTTTTACCGTAGGTCGTTGGCAGATTTGTTAAATTTTCAAACAAAATTTTGTATTATACAATACACATTTCAAATCATCTAATCATGCAGTAAAATAAATCAATAAATTATTTGAGAAACCTACTTTTCAGAATTTTAATTAAAGTTCAAATAAAATCATTAAAAAAAATCCGCGCCCTTGTTTTGTGACGAAAATACTTCAGTTTGACTATTTATTTACGGTCTTACAAACTAATATATATTTTTTAAATTACATTCTTATTTTGCTTGGACATTATTGAAAAATTATACCTAAATAATTATGATCAAACAATAATTACATAAAGTACAAAATTTTAATTGTTTTATCATCACGAGTTTGAGCATTTTTGAATGTCAGTATTTATCAAAGCAAATTTGGAATGAAATAAAATCGAAATTGAGTCATTATGTTAAAATGTTGATATGGAGAATAATTATTCTTTCTCATCGGAACCGCCTTGTTCGACGAAATTTAAATTCTCAGCCGCTGGTTAATGGCTCTTAACAATATTTACATAGATTTAAAAAAGAAATGCGACCATCTCTGTAGTAACGATCGAGGCATTTCGTCACTTCAGTTGGACAAGGTTCTAACTGACATCTTTGCAAAAGTGAGCTTTGAATGCAAAACCATTTCTTTTACTCATTTCTATAACCAAAATAATTTTAAGAACCATATGTGTTTCATTTTTCATAGATGCTTGTTAGAAGAAGTTCTAAAATCAAGCTCCATTTATTTTACAAAAAACTTATTTTATAAATAATTTTACAAATAATTTATTTAACACAACTTACACTCTCATTTTGTTTTTCTTTATCACGGGGCACATTATTCGTGCCTTACCATTTACTGAAGTTAAAAGTTTCAAAGACGAATTTTCGTAATCTATTTAACAATTTTTGATTTTGAGTTTCAATCTTGTGTAAAGTAGATATGTTTTTAGATTTTCACGGCCAAAAGCATTTTCGTTATTTGTTTTTGGGGTGTTAATGGCGTGTTGCGCTACCTCCTTCTTTAGCCAACGTTTCGCGAATCGCGATTCGACTAGCGAGCACTAGATGACAGTGGATTCGAGGAACAGGCTATTTTTGGAACCCGTTCCTACGCCATTGCCTGTCTCGGTTACTTTTTACCGGTGACTAGCGATCACTAGATGACAGTGGATTCGGTGAATAGGCTTTTTTGGAACCAGTTCCTATTGGAGCACGCCTTGCGTGAGGCAACTGAAATCTACAACCGAAATCTATAACCATTCTGAAGTATATTGTAATACCAGCTCGTAGTGGAGTGGAGCTGGCAACACGGTATCGCTTCCAAGTACATAAGAACACATTTCACCACTAACAATTACATATCTGCCCTGATGATGGATTCTGTAACGCTGTTCGAAACTTTGGCTAAAGAAGGAGAAAGCGCAACGCGGCATAACACCCCAAAAATAAATAACGAAAATTGTAAAATATTTTAGTTCATCATAATTTAAAAGAAAATATTTAAACAGGACTAACTTGGAATTGCATTTGGGAAATGTAATTAAAACCTTGTGCAATGAATTATTATGCCCTAGCTGGTTGCATATGGTTCTATTTGCATATTTAGTATGTTCTAAAATGGTAAGACTTCTTCTTCTTTGCACTGTCCCAACTCATTGCCTGGGTAGGCTGTTGGTATTGGCTCTTCGGTTCTGGGTATCGCTTTCATCCAGGCCGTTTCTCTGCAATATTTTAGAGCATTGAGTCATCCAGGAGTTCTTTGTTCTTCCTTTGGATGATTGTCGATGAAGCTCCATAGACATTGCCTGCTTTACTGATTGGTCTGGTGGGCTCCGTCTTATGTGTCCATACCATCTCAACTGTCGTTCCTCGAGCTTATTATTATGTCTGTGACGCCCAGGCTACACCGAATGCGTGAACTTTTAATCCTATCTTTTAGTGATACTCCTGCCGACCATCTAAGCATTCGCATTTCTGCTGTTTCGAGTTGCCTAGAGTAGGAGTTGTACATAGTCCAGCATTCGGAGCCGTACATTATCGCGGGTCTAATAATAGTCTGGTATATCTTCGATGTCTGTTCTAAAATGGTAAGATGGTACGTCCTATTTAAATATTTTCCTTTAAAATGTGTTCAATTAAAACACTTCACACAAAATTTAACCGCAATATCATAAACGGTAAATAGATAATGAAAGATAATGCAAACTTTGACACCTCATATCTCAGAACAAGGTAAAATGAAGATAGAACTCTATCCAAATGACGTGACGATTTGCCCCAGAAAGTAGATAGCTTGGTCGACACTCAATGCAGCAACTGACATGATTATTTTTTCCAATTTATGACAATAATACTCAAAGCCTCGCTATATGAATTAGCCTCGCAACTTAGAAAAGGAAAACTGCATATAAGTTGTTTGCAAACAAACAATCAATTTCACTTTTGGAGTGAAAGCTTCTTCAGCACCGTTGTGATTTGAAAATCGATGAACCGAAAAAGCGACACTAAAAAGAGACGAACATACACATCTACAGGATATAGCCTGCGAGAGAATGAAATAGAATAATCGGTCTCCTCTTTGGGCTGTGTTTCGTAGTCTCCCCACTCTTGTCTACTTTAGTTTTCAGAAGGTTTCACTTTTACCGCGTGTAAGCTGCACACTTGTTTTTTATGTAGCGGAAGTATTTCAGTAAGAGGAACGGTAGCGCAACATTTTCCTTACAAAAGTTAAATTGGATTTGGGGCCCGAATACTAAACCAAACTGAAAACTTTTTTTAACCCATATTATCCCAAGCATATCGAGACTTGTCCGATTTTGATGAAAAATTTATCTTAGCACCTTATAATAATGTATGTCAACATAAATATATGCCAATTTTATTTATTTTTTTATTTGTTGAGTTTTGAAACCGATCGATAAGTCGATCAGTATGAATATGTGTTAGTTATGTAAAAATTAATAAGTATTTTTTTTTTTTTTTTTATTATTTATTAAAATTACAGAGAACATTTTGTACAATAAATAGTGTAGACCCACAAAGCTGTCATATGGCAGCTTGTCTGCAGGTTCTAACAATTTAAACATTCTTAATATAATATCTAAGAAAATATTTGTAAATACATTTATAGTTTTAAGGAAACATTAGAATTGATCACATAGTAGTATTAGATAATTTAACTTACAACTATAAATATATAAGATATTTCAATATACCTATCTAATAAAAGATATGTAGGCAGCTATATTAAGATATTCAAAGATACATGGAGTTTTCGTTCATTAACCATAGTTTTATCATTATATGTTACTTATTGTGAAATAAAAATGTGTGTATTATTATTTTTTATAAAAATTATAATTTTTTATAAAAAATATATATTTTTAAAACTGTTTGGAACTTAGTTAGTTAGTTAAATTCATATCATCCTAGTGATCGGTTGACATTTTATTTTTTTAAGACAAATTGTGAATGCATCCATTGTTAATTTTTTTTAATATCTAATACGGATTTGTGTTACTTTTGTATCAAATTATAAAATACAGTTCGTTCAGAGAATCGATTTTTATCAGAAACAATTTTAGCAATTAGTTAATAACTAGCAGTTAAAAGCCCGCTCTGCAGGTTGTACCTACTCAAAGTTCTCAAATTTCAACCATTAAGACACTAGGGTAGACGTTACTATCAGATAATTACAAAAAAAAATCTTTACTTTCTTTATACATCATTTTTTTATGTAGTAGTATTTTGGTATTCTGAAAGATCTATTCGGGGTAATTTTATAACAACTAAATTATGATTATAGTTCTACAAAAACACGAGATACAATTTAAAAAAAAAAAAAACTTTCTTTTCGCTATGCAATAGTTTGTCCGTCAGCATTTCAAATTTCCGTTATCGATGTGCATTGGAATACTACCTGCTTACGAACTGTCAACTCGGATTAATCAGCATTACACGAGGTCTATTGCTCACAGAACTAACTAATTGAAGAGGAAGTTACCTTCTTGCTAACACAACACGTAGAGTACCTACCTACGTTAAGAATATAAAATTTAAGTTACATACATATACATGCATTTAATTTATTTTATTTTTTATGAAATACCGCACAAGAGTCCCAACTGCTCCCGTCTGGAGCCAGTGAGACTATGGCATCCCCAATTGGGGTATGTTGTGAGGCTGTAGGTAGTGGGGAGGGGAAGAAGATAGGGAAGAGGAAGGTGGGGAAGTACCTGGCTATTCAGATCTGGTCACTAAACACGGCTGAAGCCATTTCGAGCAACGTTTCAATTCTGAATGGTGGTCTTACACCAGGGCGATACTGATAGTATCTTCCACTCTGGAACGTGCCGCAAATATACTATATATTATTTTAAATGAATAAATTGTGAAATAACACAAATTAATCAAATAAAATTTATTTGCGCACGCCGGGTTCGAACCCGCGACCTTCGGATTGTGAGTCGAGAGTCTTGCCTCGGGACCACGGAGGCCGTCAACTGCATGCATGCAGATATCTACGAGAATAAACAATATTATACAAATCATATTTTAATTATGTTTGGGGAGTCCCCCGTCATAGCGTTGACCTCATAATCGCCAGTAAGGATTTCTAGTAATAAATGATAAATCAAAGATTCTAAACTAATTCAAATTACCAAATTAATCTAATCCTTTTTACAAAATGTCCCGCATTTACAAGTAGAACGAAGTAAATTTTCTCCCGGTTAATTGCTCGATTACCTTCGGTTAGTTGCTGTATAAATAATGCAGTACTTAAGTTACTTGCTTTCAATATAACTGAGTTGAATAATACTGATTTGAATTAATTACGCAGTAATTGAGTCCTGAATAACGCTGCACCCAACAATAATGTTCTTAATCATTGACGACAATGTTAGCTACTCTCAAAACGAAAATTTGAAACAAAAAAAAAACAGAAAAATATTTGGTAGCATCTAGGAATTGAACCCAGGACATAAGCTTTACCGGGGTCATACTTCGACTAAGAACTACCAACATTATCTTATTTTTTAACACATAATTTTTTTTTGGAATAACTTTAATGAGTAAAACTTCAAATTGTAATATTTAATATTTCTATTTTTGAAACTGATAATTCATGGTGGAATTCCATTATAATATATTACTAGCTTTGCCTGTTGCAGAGGCAACCAAGGGGTTAAACACTACGCGATTTGACGTGTGAACGCGGATGAAGCGAAGAGTGTGTGTAAAATAAAATAGGTGAAGAAAAAACGATGTTTGAATGTGGATAAAGCAAGGAGTGTGCGCCTACAAAGGGCACAGGCAGTTGACAGCCCAATTTCGTACATCCGCTCTCGGGCTGCTTCGGTCACCCGGTTCAAGGCGTTCAGTACGGGCCTTTTCTCGCAAAAGGAGGCCAAGTAGCTTCCTGCTCAAATTTTCACTGCGCCATTTGGGTTATGCAGGTCGATACGCGTAATTTGTTACCCGAAACGTATAGTTTACGGCTGAAAAGACTCTTACCACAGTGCCACTTTGGTCACCGATACTTTTAAAACGGCCCAGGAGCTTACCGCTCAATTCAGTACTGAACCAATCCTGCCGCCCGACTCAGGGCGTTCAGTATTTCATTTAATTTAAATTAGAAAAAACCATTAGAGCTTTATCTCAAAAAATGGTCCTAGGAGTTTATCGCTTATTTTTTTCACTCAGCCCTTCGGATTGTGTAGATCGAGACGCGTAATTTGATACCCATCTCGGGTACTGTAAGGTGTAATTTAAAAAAAAATAAATTTTGGATTTTGAAAAAAAAATTGGATTTTGGAAATTTTTTAATTTTGGAAAAAAAAAATTGGATTTAGGAAATTTTTGAATTTTGGAAAAAAAATTGGATTTTGGAAATTTTTTAATTGTGGAAAAAAAAAATTTGGATTTGGAAATTTTTGAATTTAAAAAAAAAAAAATTAATTTTGGAAAAAAAAATGGATTTTGGATATAAAAAAAAAAATTTTGCCCTTGCACTAATTTAAAAAAATCGGCGCTATAAAAATGTATTATTCAGAATATTTTAGAAACTTTAACTAAGCACAACTGGGGATGCCGTAGTCTCACTGACTCCAGACGGCAGTAGGTGGGACTCTTGTGCGATATTCACACTGAAATTTAATTTAAAATGTATGAACCCTTACAGTATTCAAAAGGTACCTACACCATTTGGCAAAAAAAAATTGACCATTGTCGCAGGTGGAGTAATCGTCATTTCCGTTTCATCCGAAATCCAAATCACAGCAGTGCTATAGAAATATCACTTCAAAACTCCCGTCTTCGGATGTTTCTTTTTATTTAAATTAATCATTTTTGTCAATGAAAGAATTGCCTCCCTGGTCTAGTAAATAAATGTATCGTCTGTAATATTTTACTCCTGCGTATTATGTGCTCCTGGTAGATTTTCAATATTGTTCGTCACCCTTTTTGTCATTTTTCACAAAAACGGCGCCATTAAAATGTATTTTTCAAAATTATTTCTTAAATAATAATTTTAATGCAAAATCGTTCATATAAAAAATAAATCAGGGTAGGTACCTACACATGAGTGCACGGGTAGGTACTTGGGGCCCTTGTAGTATTTTTTCAAAAAACGGCGCTATAAAAATGTGTTATTCAGAATTTTTTAGAAACTTAAACTTATTTTTATTCCAGTAAAAAAATTACAGAGAAAATATTATTTCATAGTGCGCGAGTAGGTACTAAGTTTCCTTACAGTAATTAAAAAAAAAACGGCGCCATTTAAATGTATATTCAGAATTTTTTGTCAAATAATCACTTCAATGAAAAAAAGTTCGCAGAAGTATTTATTTTTATAAATAATACGAATCCTAATGTGAGCTATATTGGAGCCCAATTTATCAGTTAAATCCGTTTATCGGGTACCTACCTAGTTCATAATTTGCAGTTTTACAATATTCTGTATTTATATTTTTTACACATGCAAGACCAACTCACAAACTTGGACTAATCCCGCTTGAATTTTAACCGCACCAAGCCGTAAAAATTGAAATCCGCCATCTTTAAAAAAAAATCTTCATACAAAAACGTATTATGGGGTGATTTCGTAAGTTCAAGAGGGTTATGGAAAAATTTTCATTTTCGGTGTTGCAATATTGGAGAAAATTTACCCAGCCTGAATTTATTTGTAAGAAAATTAGGTTTTATACTGGCTAGAAAGCCAAAAGATATTTTAGAGGAAAATGCTTTTTACGTAAAGTGTCAAAACATGTCATTGTGAAATGCACTCTTGTGTAACCTTTTGAATGGAAAGCGAACCATGTCACAGTTTTAACTGCTTGTAGTAACTCTCTACTTAAGATTAATTCAAAAACATCTTGGCCAGAATGCGTATTTTTGACGATATCTTCGACCACGCAATGTACGTTCGAAATGTCAAATTTCCGTCCCCCTCGCCATAAAATAAAAAAAGAATAAATTCGTGTGAATTTTTCTTATGAAAATAATCAGTACTTACATTCTTCACCGCTAGATGTCTCCCTGTACATATATTCTACAATTTTGTGTAGAAAATATGTACTAATCGAGTTAATTTTAGCCTTCTGTGAAAGTTCTGTTCAAATTCTATTAAAGTTCTGTAATTATTTCAGTTTTATGATGCGACTGGCCTATAACGATAAAACAACAGAACTCGAATAGAACTTACACAGAACGTGAAAATTAACTTTAAAAACATTGTTGAATTATTCAACTTTATTGAAACAACTTTACCCTAGTATTGCATTAAAACCTAATTTATTGTGAAGCTACCTATTCGTGAAAGTACCTACGCATTTCTTTTCAAATTTTTTCAATGAAGTACGTCGTCGTCAAATAAGTACCTACCCAGGAATGAAAAACTAAAAATTTCTAAGCACGTGTTTTTCGTGGAAAAATCTGATTTTGTTTAGCTTGCCCTGAAATATTTCACATGCGATGCGTATGTAATGACGATCGAATTAGTTGAGGAGACATCTAGACTATAATATTTTTCAAAAACATTTTAGCCAGGATCGATTTTTCGGCCGTAATGCCGTTTGTCGTAAAACAACAACCGAAACCGCTGAGAGGTCCGGTTTGTTGACAAAAGTTTGACATGTGAGTTCGCGACCCACCCCACTTGAACTCTATAGTGATACATCATGTGCTCCTGGTAGATTTTCAATATTGTACGTCATCTTTTTTGTCATTTTTCACAAAAATGGCGCCATAAAAATGTATTTTTCAAAATTATTTAACAAATAATAATTTTAATGCAAAATCGTTCATATAAAAAATAAATCAGGGCAGGTGCACATGAGTACCTACATATTTTTTGAATAAATATTACGAATCCTAATTTTTTAATTTTGAAATTTGGTTTTGAAATGATAGGTACCTATCGACTTTGGCAAAAAAATACGACCATCTTTGTTTGTTTCTGTTTATTTGATATCATGTTTTTTTTTTATTTTTAAAAGAAAAAAGTCCCTAGGTATTTAAGTACCTACCTTGTCTAGGAAATAAGCATATTTTATTCAATATTTTACTCTTGCAAAATGTGTATTCCTGATGGAAACTCAATATTGTACAGCGCCCTCATTGTCATTTTTAGTTCGAATTTTTACTCACACAATCATAAAAGAAAAGTGTTTAGCATTGTATTTGGACCCATCTTACTTCAAAAACGTTCCGATTTATTTAGTACTAATTTCCTTCATAACTACAAAAGTCTACATACCTGAAATAATGCATTTTGGCAAAAATTGCGACCATCCCGAGTGATTTCTTTTATTTCAAATCATTAATTTTTTATTTGATATCTGAAGGAAAGAACCGATGCGTAAGCCGGTACCTACCCGGTTCTTACGCAGACAAACAATATTGATGTAGGTACCTAAGCATTTCCTTAAAAAAATCCGTTCATCTTACGAACAAATTTGTAATAATTCAACGGAAAAGTACCTACCCTGTAATTAAACGTGTTCTTTTTATATGGCCAGCAATATATTCTCTTCTGTGGGATTTTCAAAGCACGTTATTTTTCTCAAACGTCATATTTTCCGTAGCGTATAGTGAAATATTTTTAATGGTTTGCGTATGTTACGACCGTTGAAAATGTTTTTTTAATCTCTCGACCTCCATAATATTCAAAAACATTACAGCCAGAATCGGTTTTCGAGCCGCAGAGGCGTTTTCAAATTGTCGACTCCGAAACAGGCTTGAAGCCGTTATTTTATACGGCTAAATCATAATTTTCTCCTAACTGACGTGTCTTGAAACTCAAGATTGTTTTTTATTATCAATTATTAGTCAATTTAATCGAATTTAAGTACCTACTCGACGACTTATTCTACTGGCCGCCAAATTTTTCACTTTCGACGGTAGTGAAATCTTAGCAAATGTCAAAAATAATGCAAGGTATTTTGGAATATTGCAGAACATTTTGGATGAAATGCGTTACATGTCGCGGTTTTAAAATCTTAATAATACTCTCTACTACGAATCTGTCGTAAAACATCTCCGGCGGAAGGGTTATTTTTGACGCAATCTCGAATTCCGTGACGCACCTATAAAATGCCATTTTTTCCTAGCAACGCCGTAAAATTTTTAAGAATAAATCCCTAGCAAATTGCACTTTGTATGAGAAAAAAGTCTTAAAAAATCTTAAAAATCTTAATTTCTTGGTGTACTGAAAATCAAATAAGCGAAAGCGATCCTTAGGGTGGGCGAACTTAAGGGGCGGCAAGGTCGTTTTTCGCGTAAAGGAAAAAGTGAGTTTTTCGAAAAACTGTGCAATAATATATACTAGCTTTGCCTGTTGCAGAGGCAACCAAGGGGTTAAACACTACGCGATTTGACGTGTGAACGCGGATGAAGCGAAGAGTGTGTGTTAAATAAAATAGGTAAAGAAAAAAACGATGTTTGTAATTTGTTACCCGTAACGTATAATTTACTGTTGCAAAGACTCCTACCATTGTGCCACTTTGGTCGCCGACACTTTTAAAACGTCCCAGGAGCTTACCGCTCAATTCAGTACTGAACCAATCCAGCCGCCCGACTCAGGGCGTTCAGTATTTCATTTAATTTAAATTAAAAAAACCAATAGAGCCTAAAAGGGTCTTCGGAGTTTATCGTTCAATTTTTTCAGTCAGCCCTTCGGTTTGTGTAGGTCGAGACGCGTAATTTGATATCCATCTCGGGTACTGTAGGGTGTAATTTAAAAAAAAAAAATTTGGATTTTGAAAAAAAAATTTTGGACTTTGGAAATTTTTTAATTTTCAAAAAAAAAATTTTTGGATTTTGTAAATTTTTGAATTTTCAAAAAAAAAATTTTTGAGTTTTGGAAATTTTTTAATTTTGGAAAAAAAAAATTTGGATTTTGGAAATTATTGAATTTTGAAAAAAAAAATTTTTAAGTTTTGGATATTTTTTTAATTTTGGAAATAAAAATTTTTTTGTCTTGGAAATTTTTGAACTGAAAGTAATTTTTCAAAAAACGGCGCTATAAAAATGTATTAATCAGAAATTTTAGAGACAAACTAAACCCAACTGGGGATACCGTAGTCTCACTGACTCCAGACGGCAGTAGTTGAGACTCTTGTGCGGTATTCACATTGAAATTTAATTTAAAATGTATGAACCCGTACAGTATTCAAAAGGTACCCACACCATTTGGCAAAAAAAAATTGGACCATCTTTATTTAAATTTACTCATTTTATTAGAAATGTTCAGAATATATAGTGTCCGAGTACGTTGTCGAAAAAAATTCGAGTGCAGTTTACACGCGGTAGAAGTGAAACTTTTCCATTTTGGAAAAAAAAATTATTGGATTCTGGAAATTTTTTAATTTTGGAAAAAAAAAATTGTTGGATCTCGGAAATTTTTGAACTTATAACTGAAAGTAATTTTTCAAAAAACGGCGCTATAAAAATGTATTATTCAGAAATTTTAGAGACTTAAACTAAACCCAACTGGGGATGCCGTAGTCTCACTGACTTCAGACGGCAGTAGTTGGGACTCTTGTGCGGTATTCACATTGAAATTTAATTTAAAATGTATGAACCCGTACAGTATTCAAAAGGTACCTACACCATTTGGCAAAAAAAATTGGACCATCTTTATTTAAATTTACTCATTTTATTAGAAATGTTCAGAATATATAGTGTCCGAGTACGTTGTCAAAAAAATTCGAGTGCAGTTTACACGCGGTAGAAGTGAAACTTTTCCATTTTGGAAAAAAAAATTATTGGATTCTGGAAATTTTTTAATTTTGGAAAAAAAAAATTGTTGGATCTCGGAAATTTTTGAACTTATAACTGAAAGTAATTTTTCAAAAAACGGCGCTATAAAAATGTATTATTCAGAAATTTTAGAGACTTAAACTAAACCCAACTGGGGATGCCGTAGTCTCACTGACTCCAGACGGCAGTAGTTGAGACTCTTGTGCGGTATTCACATTGAAATTTAATTTAAAATGTATGAACCCGTACAGTATTCAAAAGGTACCCACACCATTTGGCAAAAAAAAATTGGACCATCTTTATTTAAATTTACTCATTTTATTAGAAATGTTCAGAATAAATAGTATCCGAGTAGGACGTTGTCAAAAAAAAATTCGAGTGCAGCTTACTGTAGTTTTTCAAAAAACGGCGCTATAAAAATGTATTATTCAGAATTTTTCAGAAACTAAAACTAAACCCAACTGGGGACGCCGTAGTCGCACTGACTCCGGACGGCAGTAATTGGGACTCTTGTGCGGTTTTCACATTGAAATTTAATGTAAAATGTACGAACGATTAGTTCCCGTACAGTATTCAAAAGGTACCTACACCATTTCGCAAAAAAAAATTGGACCATCTTTATTTAAATTTACTCATTTTTTTAGAAATGTTCAGAATATATACTATCCGAGTAGGTACCTACGTACGTTGTCAAAAAAAATTCGAGTGCAGTTTACACGCGGTAGAAGTGAAACTTTTCTAAAACAATCTCAACTAATACTTGAAAAGTGAGGTCTAAGTTGTCCAGTAAATAAATGTATTCTCTGTTAAATTTTACTCTTGCGTGTTATGTGCTCCTGGTAGATTTTCAATATTGTACCTCACCTTTTTGTCATTTTTCACAAAAACGGCCCTTTAAAAATATAATTTTCAAAATTATTGTATACCCATTTTTATGAGGTGTTGCTCATCCAACGAATGGTTCCCGGGGCGGCAGTACCAATGCCCGCCTCTAACGTTGAATAATTATCATAAATAAGCTAAATACAAAAAAAGCGTTATGTTACTATAATATTTAAAAAAAATAAATCCCTTAAATATCTAGGCTAAAGACGAAGGTAGCGCAACACGGCATAACAGCCCAAAAAATAATTACAAAAGAAATTATCCTTTCAACTTCAAATAATTTCATTACAAATTTCCAAAAGAAAAAACATATGCAATACCCATTTGATGATTCCGAGTTGTAATGTGCAGGTACCTACCTACTCAGATTCTCAGTTGGTACACCTGCACATACGTAAAAAAAAACACGCCATTAAAATGTATATTCAGAATTTTTTATCAAATAATCATTTCAATGAAAAAGAGTTCGCTAAGTATTTATATTTATAAATAATACGAATCCTAATGCATCGGAGCCCATCTATCAGGTACCTACTTAGTTCGTCATTCGCAGACGTACAATATTCTGACATTGTGAACCCGTACATAAATTAAAAAACTACTTTCCTAAAATGGGCATTCCAAAACCGAGCGTCTAGCAACACTCGATACGGAGATCTTTTTTCGTGAATTGAGCAAATTTCTTTCGATACAGACGAACCTGCCGATTTGAACGGATTGAAATAGAACTACAGGCGTGTTCGACAGACATTTGATTTTGTTTTGCGTGAAAGATCCGTACTTATATTCCGCAACGCTAGATGTCTCTGGATTGAAATCTTTAGTTGGCGGAGAGTGTTGCCTTCCGCCATTTGTAAAATTTCAGAATCCAGTGTTACCAGGTGTGAGAAAATTTACCCAACCTGAATTTATTTGTAAGAAAATTAGGTGTTCTACTGGCCAGGTAAATTATGCACCCTCGAGAAAAATGCGAGTTTTGCGAAACGTCAGAAAATATCATTTTTCCGCGCGCTATTGTGTAACATTTTGAATGGTGACCGACATATTTGTCGATTTTAAAAGCTTCCTTAATTTCTATTCCTCCTGTTTATTAAAAAACATCTCCACCAGAACGCGCTTTTTCGACGATATCTCGTACCGCGTGTCGTACCTATAAAATGTCATTTTTTAGCAGCATCGCCATTAAAATAAAAGAATAAATTTCTAGCAAATTCGTTTCGCGTAAAGGAAATAGTGATTAAGATTTCTTATCTTTTTTGCAAATGCGAACCTGTCGGCGGGAAATATAACCAGGCCGATTTCTTCGTCGATGAGAGATTCAGCCGGAGGTTCCAGTTATCGCCGCTGATTTTGTATCAGTTTTTTCCGTTGACTTTTGGCGTTTCTAAAATAAGAATTTCGTGTGAGTTTCCTGTCTTGCGATAGTGGTCTCTGAGGTCGGTCAAACTCGAAGAGCGGAGAGGTCATTTTGGCGTGGGAGGCCTGCACTGAAAAAAAAAGCCCTGTGTTTCGAGCGAAACTGAACCTCGAAACCGGTAAAACTTAAGGGGCGGCAAGGTCGTCTTTTGCCTAAATGACGAAAAAAAAGTGAGTTTTCGAAAACTGTGCATTAATATATATATAATAAAAACAAATATAAACCACCCCGACTTAAGACCCCCCCGCTTCCCCTCCCTCATATGTTATGTAGGTATATAAACCGTAGACTAAGAATAATTTGTACCAGTCTGAAGATGTCTCTAGCGAGCTGAAACCGGTTACTAAACCGGTCAATAAACTTAGTGGAAAAAAGTTTTCTATTTGTTTTTTTTAATAATATATTGTAATATTCTTTGAAGACAATATTAGCAACTTTAAAACAAAAATTTGAAATAGAAGTTGGGAGTCGCTGATATTGTTTTCAATAATTAAATATTACAAGGCTAAGGTCCTGGGTTCAAATTCTAAGGCGACCGTAACTTTTTTAATTTTTTTTTTTAAGATAGACAAACCGTTCCCGGGTTACTAATAACTCAACAATGTTTGAAAATCTCCTACTACCACCACACTAAGCGGAAATTGTAGCTTGTGTCGTGATGAACGACAGCCAGCCTAGGAATCAAACACGCGACGCCCGGTGGGACCCAAACGCGATGCCCACTCAGCCACTGACCGGTCAGATTTTCTGATTCTCTGTTTCAAATTTTCGGTTGAGAATCGCTAACATTGACTTCAATACTTAAATATTACAATCTGAGGTTTTACTCATAAGGGGCCATCCATAAATTACGTCACACCTTAAGGGGGGAGGGGTGTAGAGATGTGTGACATTGCGTGACAAGGCGTACGGGGGGAGGTCATCAGCTTCGTGACGTCACATGCAGTTAGCCTGACCGCAACGAAACACTTCAAAATATTGCAAAACATGTGATGTCACGCTAGGGGGGAGGGGGTTTCACAAATGTGACAGCGTGTGACAGGGACGGGGGGGGGGGGAGGGGTAAAAAAATCATGAAATCCGTGTGACGTTATGGATGGCCCCTTATGTTATTCAAAAAATTTTTAAAAAATAAAAATTTAAAAATGTTTCATCACAACGTATACGTGTTGTTTTAAACGTAAAGTGGTGAAGAAAGACAGTTTAATTTGAATTTATTAAAAGAATTTACATGCCGAGTTTGTGGAATAAATTTTGTATAAATATAATAAGTTGGTTTCAGTTGACAGTCTCTCAAACTTACTTTATTTCGACGGTTAAATAGCAGGCTTAATAATATGTTTTTCTGGACAAATACTATTTTCGTGCATCCTTCAGTTTCTTGGCATTAATATCTTTTCATTTTAAAACATGTGACGTCCATTTTCTACCTTATTCCAATGAATCAAACCACGCTACCACGCGTAGAAAATATAACACAATCGACTTCAAATATTTTGTAGATTCACCGGTTTCGTGGTAGTACCACTAGTTTCCGGACACCATGTACAGGTACATGTACCTGTATCGGCGCCGCACTAAAAAGTTTTTTATTTAAAATTTATTATTACGCCCGTAAAAATCGTAATTTTTCCACAAATGTTACTTTTTGCAGATTTTTTGATTGAATGCGTTAGGACTATAGTTTTAAGTATTTGTTTGAAACATTTACAGAATGTTAACAATTTTTGCTATTAAATTGTCATATGGATGTGCATAGACATTAACACTCCAATTAAAAATGTTCATAGCATGCGTAAATCAAGGTTTAGTTGTTACTAGCTGAAGATTCTTTTTTTTTATTCTAGTAAAAAAGAAAATTAAATACATTAAATCAAACTAAACACCATAATACATCGCTACTCCATTTCATCACTCTGTTTATCAAGAATATACATTAACAATTTTTTTTTAAATTTACCCACCTTTTTTCTTTTTTAATGTCGTTTGGGAGGCAATTATATAAGTTGCCCCCCTCGTAAACAATGGATTGTTTACCATAGTTAGTGTGGATGGTGTTGAAATGTATGTTATCGTGTTGTCGTGTAAAGTGTTTGTGTATTTGGGATGTTTTAATAAATTCTGTGTTTGTATGTATTAGTTTATTGTTTATTTTGTATATAAGGAGACATGTATTGTATTCATACATTTTTTTTATGTTAATAGTTTTGTTTTTATATATACTTTTTTGTGGATGTTCTAGGCTTGTATTGAAATAGTTTTTTGATTATCTTGTTTTGTATTACTTGTAGTTCATTTATATATGTTTCACATGTGTTTCCTCAGATTTCAATCAAATAATTTAAGTGTGAATGTACGAGACTATAATATAAACCTTTTTTAAATTTATTTGGCAACAGATGTGATTGCCGGCTGAATACACTAATTAAGGGGATGATTTTGTCTTAAATACCTTGTGTATGCTGTTTAAAAGTCAAATGCTGATCAATGCACAACCCAAGATATTTTTCCTGGATCTACTAGTGAAATAACAGAAATAATAATAACAAAATAAAACAGTAAGTTCAGAGTAAGAGAAGAAATATAAAAAAAGACACAATAATAATACTTTAAAGCAAATACTTAAATTTTAGTTGAAATACTACTATTCGTCATGACTTCATGTTTGCACATAACTAAAACAATTAGCACATATTCCGATATATCGGCATGGGGCACCTAAAGGGTTAATATAGGAAACGTTGCATAATGAATAGTGATGGCACTGATGACGCGTATTAAATGTTTTGATAATATTATATCTGTATTGTAGGTGAAACCCACTTTTTTATATAAAATTCCATTCAATAGATAGTATTATGTTTGTATCGAAAGAGAAAATTGCACCCGCGAAATGAATGTAAAACCAGTAACAGAAATATTAGAAATTATTGCGTAAATATTATTGATTAAAACTTACGATTGGCCTTGACAATCATGATTCACAAACAAAACACGCATTAAATAAGCTATTATCTATGAATATGTGTTATCTCTGATGTAGGTATAATACAGAAAGTTATTTAAGTCGGTAAATCACAATCTAACTAGTTCATTGCAGACATTAAAAATCCGGACGTACACGTGTCCAACTAAAAAAAAACTTCCAATTCAATCCGTACTTATACAATCACTTACGTATGTTATACACATTCCTTGGAAAAGCATAATTTTAATTTGTTTTAATTTTTTTTATGAATATATTTAAAATAACTAATGATCTGGCGTCGACCGGACCTAACTCCTAGTAAAGTAGGCGAGAATATTTCCGCTTTGCGATAAAATCAAAATAATGGAATATTTGTGAACATGTCCGAAAATTAAAAACTGGTTTTGAAAGGTAATATGAATGAAATACGCTTTCAAATTTTATTATTAGAAATAATCATTTTTTTTAAATATAAACATTTTGAAAGCAAACTTTAAAGAGTTTTAAAAATTTATACTTAAGCCGCCGCTACCCGAATTTCTACCAATTTCTTACATATTATCTCGCAAAAAAAATCGCAAAGTATGCTCCGAAAATTATTTAAAACAAGTCTATTTCAATTATTTTACAAGTTATATTTGTGAAAAAATTCACAATGTTTCTTTAAATGATACTTAAGATAACTTCCACGAGATTTTTCTCTATTTTAAACGAGTCATGTTTTATTAAGCATTTTCCCAATTTTTGCATCAATTTTGTCAATGAAAATATTAGCACGCTCTGTCCAACATTCGTAATTACATATCTCTCCATCTTCTTCTTTTCGAGAGCGGTTACGGGGCCTTTACAACAGAATTTCGAAAATATGTATTAAGAAAAAATATGTCTTTCTTCCCATACAGGGGTATCCGGCCTAACCCGTTACTTCATTTACCGGAATCCCGGTACAAAATTACGCTAAACTGATAACATTGGGGACTTGGTGATTACCTGTAAAAGTACAGATGACGGATACCAAACCAGAATCAGGGGAAGACCTCAGAAGGTAAATGACCATTGTGACGTTTCTCGACCGATTCCCCACTTCCTTCCGCGCAAATTATTATCACATTACTACAATTGAGTCACGCTTATCTCGGTGGGTGTCCCTTGAAGTTCGTAAAAATAACTCAGGTGAGTACTGACTACTGACTACTGAGAATGAATCTGTGTCACGCAATCGGGGATTTTAAAAAGTGATTTCAAACATTTCGCAGAAAACAAAACTAAACATGAAACGAAAATTTTCGTTATTTGTTTTTGGGGTGTTATGTCGTGTTGCGCTACCTCCTTCTTTAGCCAACATTTCGGATAGCGTTACAGTGTCCGTACACACAATTACACATCTGCCCTGATGATGGACACTGTAACGCTGTCCGAAACGTTGGCTAAAGGAAGAGCGTTGCCGTGTTGCGCTACCTCCTTCTTTAGCCAACGTTTCGGACAGCGTTACAGTGTCCGTACACACAATTACACATCTGCCCTGATGATGGACACTGTAACGCTGTCCAAAACGTTGGCTAAAGAAGGAGGTAGCGCAACACGGCCTAACACCCCAAAAACAAATAACGAAAATACTTTTGGCAGTGAAAATCTAAAAATTTATCTTGAAACGAAAATATCTAAAATCGCGGCCAAACTATTACAAAATTGAATGCTTTGCAAGTAAGTGCCGATGAAATGGATTTTTTTAAATGAATATGGCAACGGTGTAATTTGAGGCCTAAAAACCTGAAAAAACCCTCGACCCTCAACCCTCGCACATACAGGCGATATTTGATAGAGTCTCCTATCTAAACAGACGGATTATTTTTTTATTTTATATGAATACCGCACAAGAGTTCCAACTGCTCCCGTCTGGAGCCAGTGAGACTATGGCATCCCCAATTGGGGTATGTTGTGAGGCTGAAGGTAGTGGGTGAGGGGAAGGAGATGGGGAAGAGGAAGGTGGGAAGTACCTGGCTATTCAGATCTGGTCACCAAACACGGCCAAAGCCATTTCAAGCAACTTTTTAATTCTGAATGGTGGTCTTACACCAGGGCGATACTGAGAGTATCTTCCACTCTGGAACGTGCCGCAAATATACCATATATTATAAAAAATGAATAAATTGTGAAATAACACAAATTAATCAAATAAAATTTATTTGCCACGCCGGGATTCGATCCCGTGACCTTCGGAATGCTAGTCAAGAGCCTTGCCGCTGGACTACGCCGGCCGCCGATTGCAATCTTTAGAGCACAGGCGTTGTCGGGTGGGAATGCTGTCCTTGTTCTATCGGTATTTCAGTGGAAGATACTCTGAGGAACTAGAGTAATTGATTCCTTCAGCACGGTGCACAGTCAAGAAACATGTCAAGCACGCGCCCAACATTTGTAGGCGGTCATTTGTCATATGAGAACGGGTCGCTTCTACAACTCGTTCTTCACGACAGTTCTTCAGTTCAACAGCTCGGCTGAGGAACGATTTGCTGACCGATTTCGAAATTTTGAAAGCGGCCCGACGAGTTTTTTTTAAAAATATTTTTATATTTATGGTTATACTGGCTTTAACACGCGGCTTCGCTCGCGTGGTATTAGGGGAAAAATTACTGTAGCGCTTGCACTTATAAATTATCCCCCTCCCCTCTTCCACACCCCCTCCCCTTTCCACCCCTCTTCCACACCCCCTCCCCTCTCCCACCCTCCCCCATTCCATACATTTATTCCCGGTACATTCAGTTTTCAAACAGCTCGTGCCACCTTAATTTCATAATGCCAAGTTAAAGAAAAAAAGAATTATCCAATTTGGTGCAGTCGTTCGGAAGTCATGTGCGTACAAACATTTCGTAGATATATTTTTATTTAAATATAATATCAACATCGTTTCCACGGCAACGATTTGTTTTCTGACGTTAGCAATAACTCGCTTTTGTTAGCGACAGAAAACGTATAATAAATATAATATATTAATATTTATAATTTTATAACGCCAGAGCTTACCATTATATACAGCCTATATAACTTGCATATAATGCAGCTTCCTATTGGTGAAAGAATTTTTAAAATCGGTTTATTGGTTTATGCATGAAAGCGTAACAAACAAACACACGCAGGTTCGCATTTATAATATTAGTATAGATATATTTTTTAAAAAAGTGCGTATTTAAATGGGAGTTCTACATTTTACTATTAAGTTTACCAGGAATTCAATAATCATTGCAAAAAAAGTGAAAACATTAATGCAACTTACAAAAAGCCGCATCAAAAAGATTGAAGCGTTAATACATAGATGGCGGTAACTTGGCTTTGTTCTAAATAAATATTAAATCAGTTTGAATAAATTTTACAAAATATGAAATTGGAACAAATAAAAAAATAAATAAAAAATACCTACTTGACCGCAAAATATTATGTTCTTCTAACCATTGATGTACTTATAAACAATTCGTTTTTTCTAGAAGGATTTTTAGCGGGAAAATGCGTAACACAGCGGCTTCTAGAGAAGAAGAAAAAGTGCACGATGGCACAGATATGACTAAGGTTTTAAATTTAAATTCATTGATAACTAACCGAGTTTATTTACGATAATGTAATACAATGGTGGACGTCAGATTCTATAAACGAATTTGTAGCCATTTAGAATTCAGTTGAACACCATAGTGCGAGCTGTAAGGACATAGTGGCGAAGTGAAAACGGGTTCTCCGGTGACGGAATTACAATAACATTACATTACAATAATAATAAAAAGTGTTATCGTTAATAATAACAATGCAGAAAGGCAAAGAAAATCAAATTATACCAACAATTCTCCATCAAAGTACTCAGCTAGAAATAATCCTAATTGAACGAATACGAAAAGAAAACATTTGAAAATCGAACTAATTCGACACATGAAGAATTTGTTAAAGTCTATAGCAACTTTAAGGGAATATACACATTATGCTTGCATAAAACAATGTAAATTATTCGATATTCGCGGGTGTTCACTCTGATTGCTTACATCCTGCTGGAATTAATTACGCGATTAGTATGCATTGTTTGTAATTTGCAAGCACCATTGCAGAACGAACGGTAAAATAGTACATACTTAGTATAAAACGCTTGGAAATTCAAATCAAAATTGTATACACATCTCTGAACTAGTTTGGTGAATTTAACAAACAGACTATCACGTAATCTAGCAACCGACAGAAGATAACTTTTACAAATATCTCTGTGACGAGACTAAATTTGAGGTTAGTTTGAACTTTGAGTAAGGTCAGTAACCAAATGTTTAGAAAACATCTCGTCGTCCTTGAGCGAATAGAATGGTAGCTACTAGATTGGTATTGAATATAAAATTACTGCAGTAGTTTTTAGGAAAAGTCACTTTATTTGCATTTGCATACGAATATTTTTAATCGTAAATATAATGACGTCCCCTGTGGTTGAGGGGAAAGGGTATCGACTAGCAGTCAGAATGTCGCGGGTTAGAATCCTGGCTTGCGCAAGTAAATTTCACGATTGATTTGTGTTATTTCAACATTTAAAATAATACAAGGTAAATTTTTGCGACACGTTCCAAAGTGGAAGATACTAACAGAAATACCTAGGTACCTAAATTTGGGAGACTGATTCAACACTGATAAACTTAATAATAGAAAAATAATTAATCAAAAATAATTTGGACAAAATAAACTTACAGTTGTAACAAAGAATCTAATTTCGTTCTTATTCCCACATCGCTTCGTCTCTTAGATAGAGGGATGCTATTGGTTAATTTTTCACCCCGCCGCTCAAAGATGTTATATGTGACACAGCTATGATGACCGATAAAAAGTTCTTGTCAGAACTCTAGAGAGAAAGTTGCTTCCCTTTTCTTACCGCGCTACTTCAAGTGAAATCCTGGCAGGACTGAGACGCTTTGTAAAACGTCTGCTTTCGGAGTTCAGCTAACCCAGAGAGAAAATACTCCTTAAAACCCTTTTGGTAAAATGAACGGTTAAGCCGCCGCATCCCGAATTTCTACCGATTTATTACATAATTTCCTTAACCACTAGAGCGACAGCGCAATTTAAAACTTTTTTCTCCGATAGCTCGACATTTTTTGGTTATCATTTTGAATATTTTCCGCCTAAATTAAAAATAAATCATAACTCCGAATTTTAATATGGATACATACAAACTGATTATAGATCTATACAGCCAATTAATTCACCCATCTTTTGTCGATTATCACATATTCATAGGATTTATAAACTATTATAAAATCGTATACTTCTACTTAATTACTTACAAATAAGGGAAAATTTGCCAAAATTGGCAGCAAAGCAATCCGAGGTATTTTAAATAGTGCCATATTGTGGCAAAAAGCGCTCCAGTAGTTAATCACATTAAGTTTTAAAGCTCTTAAAAAAATACATGTTATTTTTAAAGATAACATCTAGACGCTCCCCACGCCGAAACGCAAATTTTATGAAATTCCCTCGATAGAAAAAAATCGCAAATTATGCTCCGAAAAATATTATAAACACGTTTTTTTCACTTTTAGAAGTTTAATGTATGAAAAAATTCACAGTGTTTCTATAAATGCTATTTTAGATGTCCCCCACGAGATTTTTGCTCTATTTTAAACGAGTCGTGTTTTATTTAAGATTTTCACAATTTTCGCTTAAATTTTATCAATTTTAATATTAGCGCGCTCTCTCTAACATTCGTATTTATATATCTCTCCATCTTCTTCTTTTTGAGCGGGTGTACGGCGCCTTAAGAAAACAATTAAGTTTCCTATGGGAGCGCCGACAGAGGTGTAACCTGTTTATCAGTGAACTCATAAAATATTGTATACTGTTTTGCTATTACTGAACTGCTATAAATACGTCTCATACTTGAAAATTGATTGTACTCAAAATAATGACTAGTTCACTAGTTCACCGTAAAATTGAAGGTATCCGTCTGTTTCCTGTTTCTAAATTTTTTTTTGTTTCTGTTCCTGTTTTTAAAAATCTTCAACAAACAAATTTACGTTTCGTCCGAATAAAGCCAGGATTCGACAAAGACCTTTCACCGGTACATCGTAATATTAATCATTCGTCATATTTGTGACCAGGATAATTCTCAACAACTCTAGATCGTTCCGACTCGAATCACACGAGTCACTTAATCCTAAAAAATCAGCATCGTTTTCGGGTCAGTGACGAAATAAAACGACGTATTTCATGACGATAGTTGTTGATGATTCATCCATGAATATTATGACATAATATCAATTATTCGTACATGATATGTATGCAAAACACATCGTTTAACCCAGTGATTCCCAACCTGGGCAATGTAGCAAAATATTTTAAGATTTTGGGCTATGAATTGTTTTTCTGTTTAATCAGTAGACTTCTATTTATTTTATTCTTTAAATTTAATTTTAAAATAATTTAATAATGTTATTATTAAGTTCTGCAAGTGTTTTCGTTATTTATTATTGTAACAACTGTTTCGGCTTACAACGTCAATTTCAAACTGTGGTTAGACCACTTTAAGACGACTTACTTTTAGGATTCTAAATTTCAATTTTGAAGGTAAACTGATTTATTACTGGTTGAACCGATTTATTGGGAAAATAATTGCGACGGGCTACTTTGAAATCTGTTTTCCCCACAATTGTTTAATAATGATAAGATTGCTATTTATTTATTTAAATGTTGTTATATGATTTTGTAAACATACTAAGAAGTAGGTAATAAATACCGCCCGGAAAGTAGAGAGGTCCTGGGTTCAAGTCCCAGAGGTGCCAATATCTTTTTCTGATTTTTCTGTTTCCAGATTTTCGATTGAGTTTCGCTCATAGTGTCTTCATTTAATTAAATATTACAATTTAAGGTTTTACTCATAAAAGTTAAATAATAAGGTAATAAATAATTTTCGTTGCTTTATTAATAAGTGTCCTATCAGGGTCATTCGTTCGTTTATTGATTTCTAATAGTTCAAGTAAATTTACCCCGACTTTAAGACCCTGTATATGTAAAAAAAATAATTTGGGCGGTAGGCATACTTTGTGCACTTCCTTTATTGTTTATTTATTAACTAACGCACTTTTTCGGGGCTTTTACAAATGAATAGTAAGAAATATACAGTTTTTATTGTTAGTGACCGACCGAAAGTTCGGTTTCGGTAAATTTCGGCAAAAAAATCTAGTTTCGGCATCAGATTCGGTTTCGGCAGAGAATCTGCACCGAAACCGTGAAAATGTAGAAAAACTGCTTTTCTTAGAGTACAATATTAGACTTTTTAATTATGAACACTAAAGTTAATTAGTAGTTAATCTAATAATAAATTTTCGTTTTTTATATAAGATTTTATTTTTAAATTAAATACTAAATTGTCGTACAAACTGCTTATAGTAATCTTTGTTGAGACTGATTAATTTATCATAAGAACGGTATTTGCCTTTCTTTTCTTTTTTGTTGAGACTGATAATTAATTACTAGTTATTAATTAGGTAATCATACATTATTAACTGCAAGATGTTAAATTTAGTCTTAAGAATGTTGTGATTGTAAACGCAAATAATATTAAAATTCTCAATTAATGAGGTCCTTCCTTTATAATGTAAGTGTTGATTATTGACATTTTTTTCCAAGAAGTAGTTAACTTGTTTGTTAATTTTTATGTATTTTTTTTTGTTTTATAGCAGTAATATCAAAAAAAAAAAAACATTTTTTTCACATACTTCTTTCTGTCTGCATAAGTGTAAAAAATAAGCCAAATTTAAGTATACATAGATTTTTAACATGTCTAAAAAAGATTCGGTTTCGGTATTGGTTTCAGCCGAAACTGAGACAAATACTGAAGATTCGGTTTCGGTAGAAAGTCCTGCTTCGGTCGAACACTATTTATTGTACATACCTGAAACTGCCTCAGTAACAATTATATTTGTTAAAAGATATGGGGTCATCCATAAATTACGTCATACGAATTTCATGATTTTTTTACCCCCCCCGTCACACATCGTCACATTTGTGAAACCCCCTCCCCCCTAGTGTGACGTTACATATTTTGCAATTTTACATCTAAAAATAATGAAAATTCAGATTTTTACGTGTGACGCCACAGAGATGATGACCCCCCCCCCATACACCTTTTCACACAATGTCACACTTCTCTACACCCCTTCCCCCTTTAAGGTGTGACGTAATTTATGGATGGCCCCTAAATTGATGGTGTCCACTGACTCGGTATAATTGTTTCTCTCCATTAGTGTTCTGAGCAAAGAGGAATACTTATGGTAGTTAGTCCCAGAATTTCTGCTAATTCGGCGCCATTTTGCTGAGATCTACCTTTTTTACATTAGCTCCACACGTGAGGCCCTGAGGAAAATAATTTCCATCCATCTATGTCATTTTAGGGTTCGGAGGGTTTTTTAAGAAACGGGAGAAGAGGAAGTTCTTAGAAGGAAAAAGGCATGTGGAGTGGGTAGGAATCTGGGGATCAAAAAATGTATGAATCCGTTCCTCCATCTACGGTGAAGGCGATGGGTCGAGTCCGGAGGGAGAAGTCAAAAGGCCTCCCTCAACCAACTCTCCCGATCCGGCCTGCCACGCAACAGGTGGGTAGATGCATCCACCGCCAAGACCTGGACAAACCTCACCAAAACCTGCAAAAGTCATCAAACGTAGCGAACCACTTGGGGTCACCCATGGCAGAGGTGTTGGTTATACGAATGATAAATTTTCTGATCATCTCTAATTTTTTATTTTGAAGGCCAATGAACCGGAGGAAAATATTTTAAATACTTTTAGCTTGACAAATCCTACAAAGATTATAATATTCCGTGATTTTTTACGAATCTGCGCTAGCAATTTTATAATTTGAATTGATAATGATATCACAGATTACGATAGGCACATGATTAAGATAGGCATAAATAAACCTTCGATGTAAATAATCTCTGATCAACTCGAATATTTTCATATCTCTTATTTGCCCTTCAAAAGTTTTTTGCTTAGATGATATTGGAAGATAAAGATGATATCACTGTGTAATCGGACCACTTGCGACGTTATTAGTTAAAAGAATCGTAATATGTATTTAAAACTATTGCAAAAAAAAAAGATTTTCCTGAGTACCGGTTCCATTTTGAGCCGGCTGGGCTAGCGTATGGCCTCGCGCGAATCTAGAAAATGTGACGTCATCATTCTTGTGCGAACCAGCATCGAGCTCTCATCGGTACATTTTACGAAATAACATGGAAAAAATGGTGGCTTGTGCTATGAAAACATGTAAAAATTGAAGTGAAAAATAGAATTAACCCAATTGTCGTATTACATTCCATAGGTAAGCATTATTTTACTTAATTTTAAGCTTATTCAGATCACATAATATTATCAGTTTTAGTAACATATACATATGTAGGCGTTTCTCAAGTGTGCTCGTCGCTGTTTACTGGGGTAAGTAAATTATGAAACATTTGTAAAAGTGTCGTAATTAAATACGGCAACAAAATATTCGACCTGAAAACAGGCGAACTTTACTTTGCCGTATTTGGACTTCGCAAATTTGTTCATAACGTGGCGAGCAATTTGCGCTATCATGTCAAAAAGTCTATTCATTCAAAAGCAGATTTTACTTTTAAGAACTAATTATAATATATTATAATGCGAGATGCCTATATACTATCAGATTGATTTATTGACGAATCACATATCATCACAGTCATCTTGCCCCTCTGCATGACGCTATAGTTGATTTGTACCCCTCTCATATCTGTTCTCGTCTACTAATATTCATATTATGTCTATGCTAATTATCATATTTATGTATTCCTCATTGCCCAGAATGTTAATGAAGGGAAATAATTATGCCGAGTCAGACATCTTCAATTTATAACTCAACTAGTGAGTAACCGGCATGAGTTGCAATGCAATTCAAAGAAAGAAAGTGTTTGTGTTTTAATTCTGTTTATTGAAGTGCTTTTGGACACAATATATTTTGTTATTACGTTCGGCGCTAAATAAACCAGAAAGTCGACGCATGACACAGCTGTCCGTGTGAGAAGCGTTGATTTTCCAAATTTGCCCCCTGCTATCCCCTACCGCTATTATGTCTCATTTGCAATCCCTCTACCCCTCCGTTACCCCTTCTTTCCTACGCATCCCCATTCCCGCTCCTGTTCCCCTTCCATATTCCCGGGGAGTTTTAGTACATTTCATATTTCGGTAGCTTCGAAGATGACCTGTACAATTTTATTTCTCTTTCTTCCAGATGGCCATCTCAAAGCCCCGCTCGAGATAGTAGATAGGGAGGGCTGGGGTGCCCGCGAGCCTAAGCTGACCGAGCCCATGCCCAACCCGGTTTCGCACGTCATCATTCACCACTCCTACATACCGCCGGCCTGCAGCACCCAAGAGGACTGCATAGATTCCATGAAAGAAATACAAAGAATGCACATGGATGATAATGGATGGAACGATATTGGATACAGGTAGAGTAAATTTACGGAAAGATCTCATCAGGACACGGAGGAGATCGATAGGGGCAATACAATCTTAAGATTTTGGCTTTTCATCAAACCTGTGTTGCGCGGTCCCTAAAATTAGAACCACATTCGCTCAACGACAGTTCTGGTTCATTGGTCCTAAAATATACAAAGCATTGAGTACCATATAAAGTCGAATAATTAATAATTTTTACTACTCGTGTACAACATTGTATATTTGAAAGAGAGCAAGCTTTTTTAAAGATTAGGTATATGAATTGAAAATTACGATTCACAAATTTCATTATGCTTTTTTTTTAAATTTCAATACATTTTACTCTTCGTTTGTGTTGGTCGGTATTTCTTGTGAGTTCTTCATCGCTCTATACAGTTTTAATAAGTTCTGTGATGTGACTTCTTTCAAAATGGAGGTCTTATAAAAAAACTTGTTTTTTTAATCTTGCTTTTTAATTGTCTTAGAATATTTTATTTCTATTTTTGAAATGTTTAGTTTATAATTCAGTTTAAATTTAGTTTTGATTTTTATTGCGGTGTACTAACGATTTTTTGTTATTTTTTAAATATTGTTTTTATTTTTGTATTTACCTTCATTTGCATTATGCCATGATACGGGTGTGAGCCTTGTACGATTGTTGTAATAATGCTAATGAATATTGTAATGTGAAATTTCGATGAAATAATAAAAAATAAATAAAAAAAGAGCGACGAAAAAAAATAATTCAAAATTTAAAAGTAATCCTCAATTCATCACCTAAAAAAACAGCCATCTCTCTCAATTCAATCGTCCAAAATTCTAAAAGTTTGTCTATTACAACGAAATTTCATGATTTTACAAATATATATTAGAGCATGCTGACGGCAGAACTTTTGGAGAATATCGAAAAACCGACGGTATGCCGTCAAAATGTTCATATTTGCGGCTGACCGAAAATTTGTTATCGCTACGTTCCTTCTCAAGCAAAGCAAATTCAAATGATTGATATCTTGTGACCATAGAATAAAGAATAACACAAAAAGTGCCCGAGTGATCCAAATATTGGCTTAAATTTCCAATACGACATTAACTGTGTTTACGAAATTCAAATGGAATGAAGATGTACGATGTCAGACGAGTGTAAGTAAGATAGAGCACTGAATGGGACATCTGCACAAAAGGCACGAACATAGAATCCAGTTCGACGTATTTAAAGCATGTCCAACAATTTATTTCTTACAGTTTCTTGTCTGGAGGAGATGGCAGAATCTACGAAGGAAGGAGCTGGAACCACGTGGGAGCGCACGCACCAAACTACAACAACAGAAGCATCGGAATCTGCATTGTCGGAGACTGGCAAAGTTAGTCCCAAGTATTGTCCTCGAATTTGTTAATTTCCAGGGCCTCGGAGACAGCTGATCAATCCACGAATGAAGGGTACATCATCAGTAGGTAACATCCAAGTATATCAGTCAGTGTATGTTTTTGTCTTCCATCTTCCAGTTTCCTGACCGGAGGAGATGGGCGCATGTATCGAGGAAGGGGCTGGAATAGAGTCGGAGCCCATGCAATAGGATACAACAACAGAAGTATAGGAATCTGTGTCGTTGGAGACTGGCAAGGTATGAATGGAGGTTGAAAAGCGCATGGGGGCTTAAGACGATGCATGACTATGGATGCAAGTCTCTGCCTTTTAATCTTACGTTATCGTAACACACTAATTAACTGCATATTCGGAACTGAACGGTGATTCTGTATCTTTTGTGTTAAGTCAATATTACGGGAAAATTAAGAGAAAAAGGCGCTGGATTTCATACGTTATCGGCTGTCAGATTTCTGTAATTTTCTAAGGCTTTTATAATGTATTGAAATAGCTTTTATAGAAGGCCGAAAGATACCAGCAGGGATGCCCGGGTAGACATGGGATGGGCAGGCCGGGTGGCTGTCGAGAGCGTGCTTTCGTCAGCCTTCCGTATAGATTCAATTAACAGCTAGTATAGACAGGTCGTGTGGCCGGTAGTATAGTTATTGTAAATACGTTAACACATAATAAACCAGTTTATATCAAGAACCTATTCTTATTAAAAAGTACTCCACAGAACAAGTAGTGTTTGAAGAATTAAAACAAACACTTTGTATTTAAACCACGAATTTATTATTATTTTTTATATATCTACCGGTTTCGCTTCGACCGAGCTTCATCAGGATATAATAATAACTAAATACTAAGGCAGAGTAATCGGATAAGTAAATAGTGTTTGATTGTAAATAACAAAAACATTACAACTTTCAATGGATTGTCTATGTGTTGATGTCAGTCGGTGGGAATTAATTACCTAAATTAAACACGAATTACTATTTATTGGTGATTATAACTACTTACATATAATCCTAAGAGGCGTTTGTAAATGAATATCCATTTGTCATATTATTAGATACAGAATCATCCTTCTGAAGTGCGTTAAAATGTTACGAAAAAAACGTTAAAAGAAAGAAACTTCGGGCTTATTTGGGTGAATTTTTTTAACGCATTGCGCTTCCTCCTCCTTTTCCTTGAATCAACGTTTTCACAATCGTTGAAGTCTCCATCATCAGGGAAATTAAAAATGACACACTGCCTAACTAATTAACCAACTAACCGTAACCACAAAGAAAGTAAGCAAAACTTGAGCCGCCACACAACTTAGCGTCATTAACTTTCATATTATTTCATGTTCTACCGGTATTTCAATGGAAGATGCTCTGAGGAACTAGCGTCATTGATCCCTTCGGCACCGGTGCATAGTCGGGAGACACGCCAAACGCGCGCCCAACATATGTACACGGTTGACATTTGTCACATGAGGACAGAACGTTTTTTCGACTCGTTCTTGAGTTCAACAGCTCGGCTATGGAACGATTTGCCGGCTTCTGTGTTTCCTCCCTCCTACAACATGGGTCTCTTCAAGACCAATGTTCATTCCTTCCTCTCCTCAAAAAAACCCTTAACACAGCATCCCAGATGACATAGGCCCTGAGGGAAATTATTTTCCTCAGGGCCTCCTGTGTGGAGTTAATTTAAAAAATATATTAACCCCTACAGCCTCCATATTTCGCAAATCGCATTACATTCGATTCCAGACATATTCACGTAAAAAATACTGATTTGAAAGCAGATGAAAGACTCTTTTTATAATGAATTTAAAGAAATTTTAACAATACCAAACTAAATGCAAATCAAAAATATTAAAATTTTGAATGCAAACATAGATAAAGTTTTTAAAGTCGCTAACCGAATGTTTTATCACATTAACTGTAACTACCATTACTAACACGAAACTAAAAAAACATATTTATTTAGAAAAGTTATCACAGTAATACAAAAGTTATACAAAAGTTATTGTGACTTTTTTGTTTATTATTTATTAAAAAAAGCAAACCTTCACAAATATTTTATAGTGGGTTGTTTCAACAAATTTGAACAAATCATCAAATATTTGAAGTTAATTTTCGCGTTCTGTGCAAGCTCTATTCATGTTCGGTTATTATATAATTATAGGCCAGTTGCTTCATAAAACTAAAATGATCACAAAACTTGAATAGAACTTTCACAAAAAGTGAAAATTAACTTCAAATATTTGATAAACTGTCCAAATTTTAATAGAATTATTTAAAAAATTTCGGGAGCATCTATGGTAAATTTTTAAGTACACATCTATCTTTCTAACGAAGTTTAACTAATAAAACTCAAAGTAATATAGTCTTCTTTTATGAAATCTTTACAAAATCTCATACATCGTCCTATACAAACTTTTAGACATTGCATAAATGTAACCCCATGAATGTGGCCACTTCTGGAAATACAAAGCAGGGTATCAAGTATACCACTATAGTCTAACAACTCTACTGGTTCAACTTAAGCTTTGGCAGAAGAGTTTACTTGGATTAATTTAAAGGTATAATTGATTGCAGTCAAAAAGGTAAATTCTATTTCTATGGTCTTATTTGATTTATCTCGTCTGGCAAGCTGTTCCTTGTAGCAAGGTGTATTAGATGATTTCGTGCTTATAATGGAGATTAAAGGTGATAATTTATTATGTCTTATCCTTATTTTATTCATAACCTAACCATTTATTGTTTTACATAAAAATCATTAAGTTAACAAACGCATCCATAACCACATTGAACATAGAAATTTGAAATGCTGTAAAGAACAATAAATATAAAAATGAGTTAAATATGTCATTTTTCTAAATGTCAAAATATTTCTAGAAAAAGAAGTGCGTCTTCTACGACATAGCTTAAAGAGGTTCAATGCAATTTTATAATAAAAAATCATAATTTATTCACAAAACAGGAGACATACGTAATTTTTTGAAAAAGAAAAAACTTTCTTTGCGCTCTCCCGAACAATTAACATTTTGTCCTTTACAGCATTTCGAATTTCCGTGGTCGATATAATAATTATTATGATAATACATTTCATTATATTCAAGTAAGAAAATTGGGGTTAATATATATTAGCTATTGCTAAGCATGTAAAATTATGTTAACTTTGTATAAATTAGTATTTGTGTGTTTGGATACTTGTCGATTAACAACTGCACTCTTTTATTCACTCTGTTTCCCAAGTGGGCGAAAGCTTTATGTGCTAAGCGAACGATTGCTAAATATCTCTTTGCCAACATGATGCAATGTTTATTCCGAAATAACTGAATTGGATTAACTGGGAAATCCGTAATGCGGGGATTTTTGTACCATCCATCCTTCCATGGGTGCATAAATACTAACAACAAGTCTTCTTTCAATAATCCTCCCACCAAAGGAGCAATTTTACACAATGCACCAACTGGTCTAACAAAAACTATTTTTCCAGTAATCCTGCCACCAAAGGAGCAACTCGACGCAGTGCACCAACTGATCGCCCTCGGCGTGGAGCGCGGCTATATCGCCGAGGACTACATCCTGCTCGGCCACCGGCAGACCAGGCCCACGGAGTGCCCTGGCCAGGCGCTGTACGAGGAGATAAACTCCTGGCCGCACTACTCGCCCTGCCCGCCTCCCGTCATCGAAGCGCAGCGACTCCTTCAGCGCGAACCCAATGCAGTCGGTAACCCGGAGGACGAGTGTCCCGACAGCAAGAAGAATTAATTTTATCTTCCCATTCGGGAATTTGGTTAAGCGAGATAACATTTTTTACAAGGAAACTAAGACAAATAATGTGATTGGTCGTCCTAGCCGGATATTGTGTTGTGATTTCAAGAAAATGTAAAACAAATATGAAACAAAAGATGTGTGATTTTATGAAGTTATGATTTTGGTTTTTCGAGCTGGATTTCAAAATAAGCCTTATACTATTGCCCGTGCAAAAATTTCCTTATAGTATTGGTCCCTCGAGCAGGATTTTGTTTTGCGATTTTCAAATAATAACACACATGCACACGAAATAAAATAGTGGATTTATGGTATTGGTCTATTAGGCCAGATTTACAACAAAGGCCATTATATACTATTAATAATGTGGAAAATTCGTCTTTTGAGCCGAGGTATTGATGAATGTTCAATACAATCTAACGATTAAAACACGACTTTCAGGGTATTGTTCCTTCGAATCAAATTTTAGCCAATTCTATAACAGACCTTTTACTACTCGAAATTTGATCCTTCTATATAGATATTGAACAAATATCAAGAAAAATCAAGCCATCTAGCACAACATTTGAATATGATTTTGGTCTGCGAGCCAAATTCTGACCGACTTTGTATATAATTACTACGCAATGTTAGTCTTTCAAGATATTTGAAATGGGTAGAATTATGATATTTTCAGCCGGATTTCTGGCCATGATTGTCTGTACACTAATGCAAATGCCTAAAATGATAAAATATTATTTGGAAAAATTGTAAAAATTCAATAAAAATCAATTCATTTGACAGCTTGGGGAACAATGACGAAATGAACTATTAATTATACTTCACAGCGGATATGTTTCCTGGTGTGGTATAATATTTGTTATAATGAATAGAAAATTTGTTGAAAATTATTAATAAGTCCTAATAATCGACCAAAAACGTCGATTATCCTAATGCATCGGTTGATCGAAGCCCAATGAATTATTCTTTAGCTGTAAAGTGATAAAAATAAATGTATTAAAATGGAAAATAAATAAAAAAAAATTGTTTCATAGCTGATTATCCTACGTAGCCATAAGATGTAATAAACCGATAGTAAAGTACAAATGATAATATAATTGTGTGATGTTGAATTAATATTCATAATATTTGCCACTATATTATAAAACGAATACCTCAAATTAAATCATTGTTTTCATTAATTGATTTATTGTTTGAATTTACAGAGTGGTATCAGTTAGTAAATTAATGAAATTGCCATTTGTATGTGATAGATAACGCTCTAATTAATAATGTTCAGAGCATGTATAAATCAACGTTTACGACTCCACTGTTAATTGGCGGTAAATGCTGCAAAGCAAAGCCTATGCAGCCCTCGAAGGACCAGTCCCGAAACTACGTGAAATCGCTAAGTTATACGGGACGATTAGATAGCATACACTCGCAAAACCCGATGGATAGTCAGTCGATAGTTCAGATCTGGGCTTTTGGAAAATTAGATAAGCCCAGATTGGAATAAGGAAAATAGGACTCACCGTTGCAGATGGGGCCTCGCTGATCTCCAGTTTTGGTGTACACTTCTCACTGCTTAAAATTCGCAATATTCTTATAACAAGAGGTTACAATACATGCGCCCTGTCTGAGATGTTATTTTGTACTGAGCAGCAAATCACACTGTCACCTCTCCAAAGTTTAGTACTTTTTTGCAACAATTTTTATGGTGACATTTAGGAGGGAAAGATTAGGTAGGTGGGATAAATTCAGGATTTTGACATATCTACCCATCAAGCCCGCGAATGCAATACCCAACCAATCCCATATAAAATTGCGCGAACAGTCGTTATTAGGTGGAGATACAACTAGTGAAATAACAGAAATAAAAATAAAGTAAATAAAATATAAAACTTAGTAAGTATAATAAGTAAGTTGCAATTACACAATTTTTAGTTAAATACTTAATGGCTAATGATTACTGAAGGGGTAAAGCGCTTCCTATCTTTAAATTTAAATAAAACAAAGTGTGTGTGAGATATCATCGAAATTTTGAATTTGAAAGGCCTATCGATGCCATTATGTATGGAATATAACATCGTTCAAATGTCCGCCGCGACTTCTCTGGGTGGCGCGCATCCGAAATGTCCGATTTTCCACAACTTTGGCGCATAAATCAGGCTGAATTTGACCGATGGCTTGGGTTATGTTGGCTTTTAGAGCCGCTGTGGTTTGTGGATTATTCGCATAGACTGCGACTTAAGAAAACTCCGCAAGAAAAAAGTCTAACGGGATCAAATCGTACAATATCGGTGGCCAGTTCACATCACCTCCACGTGAGATTTCATCACTAAACAATTTTAACAATTAACTAAATTTTAAACAATTTTATCATATGCACGTGTTGTTGAACGCTATATCCATCCACGGTGATTTGGAAAAACAGACTAAATAAATGACAGCCAATTTGACAGACGTCGCTCCAACAATCCGTCAAAAGCCAAGTCAATAAGTAAAATACTTTGTTTAATGAACAGAAAAATACATTTCAGGGTTTATTATTCTTCAAATGCCGTTTATTTAAGATGATACTTAAAAGAATTCAAAATATATTCTTTCAAAGATGGCGATAGTTAAAATATTTTAAGGAAAAAACACTTTTAAGTTAGGCTTCAAAATATTAAAATGAATCAATTGTTCGCGCCCATATAAAAATGAATAAAGAGTTTTGTTTATGAGCAAACTCAATTTCTTCAAGAAAGGCTAAGAAATACAATATTGTATCGGTGATTCAATCCAAAATTTTATTTCCAAGCCTTTCTTGAAAAATTTGAGTTCTGAAGTTTTTTTATTTCGTTTGCTAGGTTCGCAAGTGCCTATGTGGAAATGATCGTAAATGTATTTCAATAAAATAACACAGATGGCATTGGTTATGAATGTAATCATTATACAATCGGTATCAAATCAACCCACATACACTTAATTGCAGTCTATTAGTTTATATTTTTAGTAAATGTCTGAAAGATAATAAAACGTTACAAAGCCCGACATCTGTTGATGAATTTATTTTTGTAGTAATTTGATGAAAATAAAAACAGATCATACTCGTATATACATAGATATTTGGGGCACTTTTCAGATTGTAAGATACTGCAACCATAGACCGACGGCCTCCGTGGTCGAGGGGTAAGGCTCTCGACCAGCAATCCGAAGGTCGCAGGTTCAAATCCCGGAGTGCAAAAGTAAATTTTTATTGACTAATTTGTGTTATTTCGCAATTTATTCATTAAAAATAATCAATATATTATATTATAAAAGAATGTCCAAAAAAACGTGCGTCCAGCAAAAACTCAGAAACCAGTCCCGGTACAATCAAGGGAGTTAGGTGTGGTGTGTGGTTAGGTTAGTTAGTTACAATGGTGTGGTAGATATCTATCCCCCCTTCAGGATGACGGTTCCCGTTTTTACCTAAAGGGCGTGATTTTGAAGATATAAGGGCTGGAAGTTTCGCCCTCTGGAAATTTCAAGAACAGTCTTTCGGAAATTTTTAGAAGGTTTGATAAAACTCTAAAAAATTCTGGAAGGAGTGGCAGAGTATGTCGGTAAGTCTAAAAGTTTCGAGAACGTTCTGGATGGTTCGCTAATGCTCTTGAAGGAACATTCCAGAACACTCTCGAATGTTGTCCTGAGCGAAGCCGGGTACCCCAGCTAGTGTATAATATATTCGTGGCACGTTCCAGAGTCGAAGATACTCTCAGTATCACCCTGGAGTGAGACCACCATTCGAAATTGAAACCATGCTTGAAGTGGCTTTAGCCGTGTTTGGTGAACAGATTTGAATAGCCAGGCACTATCCCGCCTCCCTCGCCTCCATCTCCTTTCCCTGCCCAATTACTTCAGCCTCATAACATACACCGATTGGGTATTACTTGTAAATAAAAATGGGCGCGTGCGTCACTTCCCAATATCAACACTTTTTATGTTTACATAAATGAGGCGATATTAATAGATAATGATGTGATGATGCAGCGTGGTTGATACGAATCAAGAAAAGTGCGATCGCTATTCAAGAAATCATATTTAAAAAAGCTATTTGCACGTAAAACGGTCAACGAGATCAAACGGCAAAATATAATATTTGTTGAAAGGTATCCAACAAAAATAAAACACTTATTTTTGGTAAAACCACGAGTTTTAATTAATTTATTTACCTACCGGTTTCACTTTGCTCAAGCATCATCAGGGTACAAATTAGGGGCCATCCATAAATTACGACACACGAATTTCATGATTTTTTGACCCCCTCCCGTCCCTGTCACACATCGTCACATTTACACAACCCCCCCCCCCCCCCCCCCCCCCCCTTAAGGTGTGACGTAATTTATGGATGGCCCCTTAATACTGAACAAGAAATACACATTGTGTGTTATGTATAAATAAAGAGGAAGAAAACAAGATGAAAACATAACAAACAATGAGGGTACATTTACATCAGTACAAAGGAAGTGGGAAAAATCGACATTTACATTTTCAATGTGGTTGCTAAGAAAGATATCGTATTGAGAGCACCTAAAACAATTTCTGTAGTAATTTTATTATTTTTTAAATTATCTATACTAATAATAATATTATAAAGCGGAAAGATTTGATTGTTTGTTTGTTGGTTTGCATTGAATAGGCTCCGAAACTACTGAACCGATTTTAAAAATTCTTTCACCAATAGAAAGCTACATTATCAGCGAGTAACATAGGCTGTATATAATGATAAGCTTTGGCGTTATGAAATTTGTATAAATGAAAATGTATGTATTTCATATATTTTTGCAGGAGGGAGGAGGAAGGTATGGTTCCTGGAGAGGGAAGTGACGAGGGAGGGGGAAGGTGGAAGGGAACGGGGACGCACGGGAAAGGATAAGAAGGGAGAGTCAATTTATTTCTTTGAATGGAGTAGCAACGCATGCCAGGAACCAGCTAGTAATAAATAATAACATAACATTTAAATTGCGCAATTTTGTGTAGTAGTAATGATAGACGAAATCGGGTTTTTATTAGAAAAGTGTAATATACATAGACGTTAAACGTCATCATCAACACTGTTTTGTTATTTCAGGAAAAATAATGAATTAAAAATTCACTAAGTTAGATTTTTTTTTTTCAAATTGCGGTCGTAACTTTGATTTCATGACGGTGTACATTTGAATTGTTTTGCGGTTATCTTTTAGATTTGAATACATAGCGTGGGGTTTTCTCTTTCCAGTTCCCTTTAGATTCTAAAGTTTAAATCATAATTCTCATTACGACAGTAAGGGAGACACAACTATTTCTATGAGACCTATGTGAGTTGTTCCGAAAAAGCGAACAAATGGGAAAAAACAGACAAAACCGGAAATATGTCATTTTGAAATCAAAATTTAGACGTTTTGACTCTTTTCCACAAAAAAATATTGATTTCGAAAGACTGTTCTTTTATCTAGTAAAGCTTTTTTAATTTTGAGAAAATATATTTAACTAACTAACTAACTAACTAACTAACCATCACGCCGTTTCCCCGCAGGGGTAGGCAGAGAGGACGGACCGCCAAACAACTCGGTCTTGGCACACACTCTTTGCTTCACTCACATTCATACATCGTCTCATACATACTATTTTTACTCATATATTTTTAGTAAAATAAGGATTTACCGTAGGTCGTCGACCGATTTGTTAAATTTTCAAACAAAATTTTACATTACACAACATACATTTCAAATCATATAATCATGCAGTAAAATAAATCAATAAATTATTTGGGAAAGCTACTTTTCAGAATTTTAATTTAAGGTCAGATAAAATCATAAAAAAAGATCCGCGTCCTTGTTTTGTGACGAAAATACTCCAGTTTATCTATTTACATACGGACTTACAAACTAATATAATTAAAAAAAATTAAATTCTTATTTTGCTTTACGCATTATTGAAAAATTATAAATACTTAGGATGAAAAAATAAAAACAAAAAGTACATAATTTTAATAGTTTTATCATCACGAGTTTGAGCATTTTTGAATGAAGGTATTTATCAAAGCAAATTTTGAATGATATTGAGTTATTTTGTTAAAATGCTGGTATGGAGAATAATTAATCTTTCTCATCGGAACCGCCCTGTACAGTTGCAAGGGTACGATTGCAAGATCATCGTTTGATGAAATTTAAATTCTCAGCCGCTGGTTAATGGCACTTAAGATGGTACATGTATTTTGTGAATGTATTTTGTGAAGTGAATTAAGATGTACATATATTTTTAATCATAGATTTCACAAAATACATGTTTTTAAATTCGTACATACCTTAATTGCTATCTCAAATGATAAATATAATATCAATATAGAGGTAGTTACGTGATACTTTACGTCACAAACAATTTGAATGGGTACAAGAAAGATAAATAGAAATTAATTTGTCTTTTTATTTGTGTTCTTCAAGTAATCATTAATCTTCTCTCCATTATCATGGAAAATAAATAATAATTTTATCGTATCTTAGATTCGGCTCAAGATGAAACTAGTATGAAGGTATTTAGGTATTAATAAATGGAACTTGACCATTTAGCAGAATCCGCAAAAAGATCTATCTCAATTTACAAGCCTCATTCCATGGCAAAGAAATATTTGCTTTAACAAAAGCTGCCACTAAAAAGAAGGATGCATTTGAAATAAATATGCATCATACAATATTAATAATAGGACAATTTTTATAGCGCCGTTTTTATGTGAAAAAAACACCTCATAGTTTGTTCGCATTGGGCAAGTAGTTAGTCAAGTAACGAGTATACTCGCTACTTGACTGACCAAAATGCTATACTAAATTTGTGATGTTCGAACACGTTTAGTTACTAAAATACTCGCTACTTGACTAAACTACTAGCCTAGTCTGTTTAGGGGCGCTGTTAACCTACTGGGCTCCTAATTATTCACGAAAGAAACCTTAAAATCTTAAAAATTGTACTTGGGTTTAAATACGTAATACAAAATTCTTTTTTTACATTATCCTCACACAGGAAGTCCTAAGAAAAACAATTCCCTCAGGGCCTATGTCATCTTTGGAAGGATTGTAATTTCTGGGAAGGAAATAGTTATGGGGGGTGAATAGGAATCTGGGATGGAGTAGGAATCTATTCAGGAGTGATGGGCATATGACTCTATCCCTCCCATTGTGACGCAAGGCGATGATTTGAAAGAGTCCGGCTGGAGAGGTCAAGTTTAGGTCTCACTGAACCAGTTTATCCCGAGCAGGTCCGCCGTGCAGTAGGTGGCCAAACGCATTCGCTGTACAGACCTAGACAAACCGCATCCCATAAGCCTGATCACTCTTGCTAAGTCACCAAATGTATCGAACCACTTAGGACGATCTATGACAGAGGTGTTGGTTATCCAATAGTACCAACTAAATTGGAGGAATTTATAGTGCCGAAAGACGACTACACGAGTAAAGTTTTCATCAAATCACAACAGGCAGAGAGCCTAAACACATAAACAAAATATAAATACAACCACAAATTATTATCAATAAAAGATATAGTAGAAATGTAATTAAAAAATACACGTCCAAAAATACGATTTTATTTTAATCGATATCATATGAGCAATCACCAGATGTTGTTTTTCACAGGCTAAATATTTTTAGCAATTTTATTGTCAATGATCTCAATATGCAGTGGTCAATTATAAGATAATGATCTTTCGGGTAACAATTCGTTAATTATCGATTTTTAAAAAAGATGTATTAAAAAATAAAGTAATTTATAAGGACCGGGAAAGGTCATTCAAAATTATAATAAAAAATGCATTATTTATTGAAAATAGGACGGAGAAACTAATTAAAAGAAAAAACGTTTATATTCCAATACAACGTAACTCAGAAACTATCAAATAAAGCATAAATAATTTATCATTGAAGAAGAAGATAACGCTTATAATCTAAATGAAAATATGAAAGAGAACAAGACACAGAAAAATAGAAAAAGACAATGGTCGCAACTGGGACTCGAACCCAGAACTCTCGACTAACCGGGACGTGAACTCTCTTTTTATAACGTTCAAAAGTTATAAAAAGAGAGTTTTTCTTATGAAAAATTGAACATAAATAATTTATTTATTTAACGCCCAGGGGGCTTTTACATGTTTGGAAGTACAATTTATTTATTTATTTTCGGTAAATTGACAGTTTACATTTTTTCAGTTTGTACATGTTTGTATAGCGAAAATAAAACCAATTATTTTTATTTATTTGTTTTATTTTTAGTAAATTGTACATTTAAGTTTACAATTTCCTAATTAATTATATCATTTCATATTTCAAACTATATTTTTTCTTGTTCTATGTATCTCCTACAATACATTTTGAACTTTCCAATTGGTGCGGCATTTAAAGTTTCTGGTAGAGTGTTGTATAACTTCATCCCTTTGTATAGTAAACTGTTCTGCGTATTCGTTTTGTCCTTATGGATTTCCTCCTTGTGTCTTTACCTCTGATTGGTTAATAATTGTAAGTAATTAATTCATGACAGATGATTTTGAAAAAAATGAAGAAATAGTAAAAAGAAAATTTGGTAAAAAATGCACATAATGCAAAAACAAGCCATAAAAATTAAAAAATACGAGATTATTTATATATTAAGAATAGTGGAATATATTTTTTACATGATCCACAAATCTCGCCAAGGTGATATTAAATATATCAACATCACCTAAGTACTGATTTTCCATAGTGAGAAATCGTTGTATCGGAGAGTGGGCCATGTAATTCCGCTTATGAATGCTGCAGTAGAATAATGTGTTTTATCATGTTGTTATTGTGGGTATGCGTAAGTTTATGAGTTCCAGGAGTTCGCAACAGTTGAATTCAGAGTCTAGTATTTTGAATAAAAAGGTTAAGTCGTTATTTTATGTTTGAATTCTAATGTGTGTATTTTTGTTATTGAAGTAAAACTTCTTTACGCACGCTTAACTTGGGGAGTAAGCTGGTGAATGCATGACGAGAGCGTTAAGAAAAGTGTGATCAGGCGAGGCGAACGATGCATAAAGAAGTTTTACTTCAGTCGTGTGGTCTAAAGCGCACACGTTTTTTATTGTTATTTTTATTTACAATTTTTAAATCCTTTTTTCAATTGGAAAACCATTTCAATGTTACTTTTTTTATAGACTTTAAGGTTGTAGAGATATTGTAATTGAAAAAAAGATGTATTAACCTTTCTCATACCCCAAAGGTTAAAAATTATCGACTCTGCACCAATACATTATTAGATTATGATCAAGCAACAACAAAATCAAAGAAGGCCTTACAGATTACAAATTATTTATGTAACACATAAAGTAATCAAAAACAAGGCAATTTTTCAAGTCTGCCGTAATCGTTTTTTTCCGATTTTCTAGGAGAAAAAAAATGATATTTTCGCTTTAATAAATCCGATATTTCAAACAATACACACTCCTTGAAATCTCTTAGCACTACGCGATATATAATCTACCGGTTTTGCCTGATATGCTACGGCCGTTGTCAGAATAGTACTAACGATAACAACTGAGGATAGTGCGAGTCGTAAAATATCTTATCAGACTATCGGAAATATTCATGCTCCACTGAAACAAGAGATTGCAGACCTAGTCAATGAAGCAGCTGTTCACTAACGAGCCTTTAAGTGAATAAAAACTAGGAATATCGCTAACCCGATACATATAGATGGGGCTAAATGCGGCGTCCCACAGGGCACGCAAATGGGACCAGATTAGTTAAAAATAAAACTGCAATAGTCTCCATATTATGAAGTTTGGTTACATTCCTTATTATACACAAAAGTATTAACATTGACAAATCTGTAAAAACGTTTCTGTTATGCAATTTTTTTTATTCTGGACAGTTTACCCAACAAATCAGAACCCTTCCATAGCCTACGAAATGCACAACAAAACGAACATTTATTATCTTTTATGAACATTTCTTTCAATCATCGTTAAGTAAATTTATATTCTTTAACGTGTTTTTTTAAATGTGGAAACCGCACAAGAGTTTCAACTGCTCCTAACCGTCTGGAGCCAGTGAGACCACGGCATCCCCTATCGGGGTACGTTGTGAGGCTGAAGATAGTGGGGAGGGAAAGAGATGGGGAAGACGAGGGTGGGGAAGATCACTTGGCTAGTCAGATCTGTTCACCGAACACGGCTAAACAACGTTTTCAACAACATTTCAATTCTAAATGGTGATTTTACACCTCTAGAACGTGCCGCAAGCATGGTACATATTATTTTAAACGGATAAATTTGTGAAATAACACAAATTAATCAAATAAAATTTGTTTGAACCCACGACCACGGGATTGCGGGAGAGCTTAACCCTTGGACCACGGAGGCCGCCTGATGAACTAAAGACAAAACATGATAAAAATTAAAATATTATTAAAAATAACAATAGACTTCAACAATCCTTTATTTTTACAACAGATTATTTGAGTTTGGTTGCTCTAGCTCGAGCAAAACTTAGTACTGCAACAAAACCAGTAACTAGGTAAAAAGTTAGATGTATTTCTTCATGTCTTTTTGATTGCATGAACCTAATTAAGTAATTAGGAGATAAGCCCCTACTCTAGGAACAGATAACCACGCGAAGTAAATGTTTGATTCTCGCTTGATCTTCGTATTTATATTTAAGGGGATTCTTGTTGGTGCAATCATCAGTACGTCTCTTGAGGCGAACAGTCAAGTTTTTTTTACACATTCAAAGAAATAGTATCCAAAATGAAGCTAGTTCTGTTTTTGGTGGTCGCTTTGGTTGGAGGAAACATGGCCTTCGTTCTTCCTGGAGGTAAACCGAAAAAATCTAATTCAAAATATTATTCAAAATGTTGTAGACTTTGTGGAAAATAGTTTTTACATTATACATTTGAATTATATTTTTTTAAGTAAATAAATGCCAATTATTCAATAAAATTAACATTATTAAAAAAACTTGTAATTTTTATGGTGAATTTATAGATGAAACAATTTAAGTAGAGAAATCAAAAATATAAAGCAAACGCCTACCCTTAATACAATTTTGTGGATTCAAATTAAATATCGTAGTTAGAACAACACTCGAGGCAGATATACACATAAAGGATTAGCAATCAGAGGAAAAACAAAGTAAAAATTAATAAACCCTCAAGCCAATAAAATAAGCCAAGTGTCTGTGTTTTCCAACTTGAGCGTCATTTCGATGACTTGGAGGTAAAATATTTTATCTCCGAAAATGCTCGAAAAAGAATTAAGTACCTGTCTACTGAAATGCATATACTATAAGCAGTTAGGATCAAATATTGCAGCTCTTAAATCTACCGTCTCAAAGACATAAACTAAATAAAATATCTTTTTAATCATAAAGGCAATGTTTAATGAGCACAGATTTGTAACTTCTTAAAAATGTAATTTATTTTTTTGCTGAACGAAAGTCCATGCCAAAATATTGTATTTACATCAGATGAAGACACGAAGGTGTGCAAACTTTCAACTGATAGGAGATTTAACATTTTAGGCCATCGATTAATTCTGACGACACTCAGTTCTGCGTTTATTAACTTGGCCTCCCATTATTTTTGGTTCTAATGGCCAATCGTTTGACCGTACGTGCCATGTCTTCCATTGCAATTGCCGAAATTTCATTAAATAAGTCCAGAATTTTTAAATCTTTGAAAAAAGACATTGATGACTGACGACCATAAAATTGTTCATTTTGTTGTTGTTCGCTGTTCCTAATTGAGATGTTTGCTTTCAGAGCGTGACATTTCAGCCCGTGCCGTGACAATCGTCAACCGCGCCGGGTGGGGTGCCCGCTCTCCCACTTCCATCACCACAATGGCCACCCCCGTGCCCTATGTCGTCATCCACCACTCAGAGAGCAGCGCCTGCGCCACCAACGCCGCCTGCGTCAGCGCTGTTAAGGGATTCCAGAACTACCACATGGACTCCAACGGATGGGCTGATATTGGATACAAGTGAGACCGATCATATCAAAATCAAACCCTCACTCTTATACTGATCACTTGATTCAATACAAACGGAATTCTTCTGCCTAAGTCTTATGGAGTTCAGCTCGGGAGATAATACGCCTCCCTCAAATGTCTACTGTTTTGCAGATATCGGCCATCCAAAGTCTACAGCTGTCTTTCTCTAGCTTATTTTTCTCAACGGTGATGCTATTGGAATTCCAACGGTTATCTATTAGACCTTTATTGACATTTCTATATAGCAAAGAGAAACCCAGCAAGATTTTAAATGTGATGGCTATTTTTGGCAAAACGTTCTTGGTGATATGTCGCTTTTTGTACTCCAGGTGTGAATACTGATAGTATGCACTTGAGTTGAAGTACCTTGTACCTTCGTAATTTTTAAAGATATTGCAAAATTTGTTACAGGTCAAACATAAAAACAGTACTTTTCTTTCAATGTTAACAATTTTCATTTTACCTTCACAAATACTAAGGACGGCTTGTTTCAAAAAAATTGAACAATTCATCTAACATGAAGTTAATTTTCAAGTTTTTTGTAAGTTCTATTCAAGTTCTGTTATCATATCATTATTGGCCAGGCGCTTCACAAAACTGTAATAATCACAGATGTACTAATCACAATCATTTAAAAAAAAACCCTTCTGAATGTGTTCATAATTTATACTAATAAAAATAAGGCTATAAAAAGTAGGCAATCCTTTTCTTGCAACGATGCCAATAATTTATTGAGATAAAAGTTGTTATAATGCTGTTTGGTGATTGGTTACAGCTGGCTGGTTGGAGGAGACCTCCGCTCCTACGAGGGCAGGAGCTGGAACAGGGTAGGAGCTCACGCACCAGGATACAACACCAACAGCGTAGGAATCTGCGTCATCGGCTCATTTATGAGTAAGTACCACGAAATTTCCACAAAGAATTGTGTCCATGAGAACAGACAAATTACATTCAAATCTAATCCCAAGCAAATAAATACAGAACAGCATAGCAAAGGATGACATGGTTGCAGTTTGTAAGCAATGTACAACAATCCTGCACAGATTGCCGTCTTTCTTAACAGTGTTTTAACTTATCCCATGTTATAATATAAACTTTCGTCGAGCCGAAGGAAATCTGTATTTGGTCGATAAATAAAATATATGGAACGTTTTGTAGACGTTCTTGTTGAATTTTATTATCTTCAGATCGTCACTCAAGTACCTAAAAAGTGAAAAATATCACTCAATTGCTTTTGAATTAATATTTAGTACACAAATTTAACTTTCAGAAAACTTTCTTGCTTGCTTGCTTCGGAATATTATAATTCAGTTTTTGTTTTGGGAGGCGGATATGGGTATCGCCGCCTCGGGAACCCTTTATTGGATAACCAACACCTTTGCCATAGGTCACTACAAGAAGTTAGCTACATTTGGTGACTTATCTGTAGTGAGCTTTTATTACACCTCATACATTTTGCATTCCCAAAACTTTCTCTCATGCCTTTCCTTAAAAAGAACCTTCACACAGCGTTCCCAAAGATGACAAAGGTCCCGAGGGAAGATATTTTCATCAGAGCCTCCTAGAAGGAGCTAATGTAACAAGACCAATATTCGATTAACATTCATAGAGTTAGATACAAATATCTTATAATTTGATGCATATGTTAGAGTCAATCCTCGAATCTCCGGCGCTCCTAGGTTTGACTAGTCAATCCTCAAGTTAAAGTCATTGACTAATCAAACCTAGGAGCGCCGGAGCTTCGAGGAATGACTATAACACATAGACAACAAACAACAAAAATTTGTTTCGTTAATCATTTCTATGACTCCTCTGGCTTGCAGCTTTGTTCATAAACCTACTCAAATATCCTCAGTTTTGTCGATTCTTGATCTCTCATCTTATATTGGTATCGTTTTTGACTGTGCTTTCCTTCTCCAGCTACCCTGCCCCCAGCGGCCCAGCTGCAGCAGGTCAAGGACCTGATCGCCTACGGAGTGTCCAACGGCTACATCTCCTCCACCTACAAGCTGATCGGTCACCGTCAGGCCGTCAGCACCGACTGCCCCGGAAACAGGCTGTACGAGGAGATCAAGACCTGGCCCCGCTGGTCCGCCACTGGCCGCATGGTCGATGGAGAGGTCGTTGAGGGAGATGCACCCAACTCTGCATAACTTTCTGGATCGATTCAAGCCTTCAACCACAACCTTTCTATAAAAAAAAGATCTTGAAATTTTATAATAAACTGCCATTTTTTTTACAAAATATTTGTGACTTTCAAATTATACCCACCCAATTCTGACTATTGTTCGAAAAATGTACATCACATTTGTCAAAATGGTGGCCTTTCCATTGGCCATAAACAGAGCGACAGTTCGTTAGTTAACAATACATTTTCTACAAACCTTGATATCACGAGTGTGTATCAAAATTTATATCTTAACATTTCTATTATTGATACTGACAATTCGTGAAGGTAGTCATCAAAACAATTAAAAGGTTAAATTAAACAAAAAACTTGAAACTTTTCGCTTACTTTTATTTATTTATTTATTTTTGGGGTGTTATACCGTGTTCTGCTACCTCCTTCTTTAGCCAACGTTTCGGACAGCGTTACAGTTTCCATCATCAGGGCAGATGAGTGCATAACACCCCAAAAATAAATAACAAAAATACTTTTGGCCGTGAAAACATAAAATCATACAAGTGGAAAAAGTGTTTAATTTTTTCAGTATGTCCTTCGATCCCTCAACACCTAGAATGACTGGACAAAAGAAAAAGGTGCAGAACCTTAAAGAATTTTTCAAAAAAATCGAAAACTTTTTGAAGCTGGCTCCTGTTGCTAACCTATTTCATTTACTTACGATAGATTGTTTCGATAGAGAATTTTAACCATTTATCAAATTTGTAAGTTTTATTAATGTTCTGTTATTATATATCCCAATTGTTGATTCCATAGTCTCAGATGGTCAGGAGCAGGAATTGGGACTCTTGTGCGGTATTCCCATAAAATATATATCTTTATGAACCAGTTGCTTCACAGAACTGAAATAATAACAATACTTAAATAGCACTTATACAGAACTTGAAAATTCACTTGAAATTTGATGAATTATTCAAATAAACAACTGACCCTTACTGTCAATTGCGCATTTCTTGTAATCATAATAATGCGTTTGTCTCGACTAGGTACATCCTAGTGAGACAGGCATCGAAAAATCACTTGTATTTCAACTTTACATAGATAAATAAGCAAATAAAATACACAGTACCAAAATACCACAATTACCATTTATGCATTTCGTTGTAGTGATTGGGTAACAATATTTTTTTACAACGAAACCATTGATTATTTTTTTTATTTGCTTATTAAGACATTACGATGCTCTGATTGGCATCATTATCATAATAAGCATCCGGAATCACAACCACTCAATCTATAAATCAATTCTGCTAATCGGTTGTGATGAGACATTTCAATAAACAAACAAGGATTAAAAACCAGTTTCTGGAAGATAAGGTTTATGTATTCATTGAAGAAGATACTTCATTTCTTACGGGGGCTTGATGTTAACGAGCCTGACGGAATACTGGATCTGTACCCTATGGTCAGAAAAAAGAGGCAATTCATTCTATTCTAAGAGTGACCGCTCCAACCCGGCCAATTACCGCCCCATAGCGATCAGATCTGTCCAGTCCGAGGTGTGATCAACGACAAAGTGCTCACGTACCTCGAGAAGAACAAAATTATTAACGACCGTCAATATGGATTCCGGCGGAATCGCTCGTGCGGTGATCTTCTCGCGTATGTGACGCGTGTTTGGGGGCGGTGCCTGGAACGTCATGGTGAGACCCAAACGGTTGCACTGGACATTTCCAAGGCCTTTGAGCGGGATTGGCGCTGAGGACTGGACAAACGAAATTGCAGCATCTTTGTGTTCGTAGATTGTCGACTTTTGGAGAGAGAGTTGATTAAGACAGTTGCTGACGGTTGCACATCTTCTTCACATTTAACAAATGCTGGCGTTCCGCAGGGATAGGTTAAGTTTCTGACTTTGTTTTGGAGCGGGATTGGCACTGAGGACTTGCCAACAAACTGTTCAACATCGGTTCTGTCTACGACTTTATTTTTGTTGTATTCCAGGAGAAATTAATCAAGTAAATAAGATGAATGGGAAAATTTTAACTCAATAAAAATAAAGTTGTATAATTTATGTAACTAACCACTTAATATTAATAAAAAGAGCGGGAAACTAGGACATAACAATATAATGAGGAACGTTAGACACAAATTAATACCAGCCAAAACAAGAATGTTCATACAGGGTAAATTGGAGGATGACAAGATGTTACTAGATTTAATATCAAACCAAAATAGGCAGAGAATTTAAATGTAAAAAATAAGCACTATCAAACATATCAAGATAGTAGAAATGTAATAATTCAGATAATAACGTAAAAGAAAAATTACGTCCAAATATACGATATTAATTTTAATTGATATCAATCGCCGAGCTATCACCAGATGTTGTTATTCGCCAGCAAAACATTTTTAATAACATTGGTCAATAACCTTGCGGGTCGTGTTAACTCAGATTTCCGATTTAAAAAATTAAAATACGATTCAAAAAAGAAAAACTGGGAAAAACGCATTTAAAATCACAATAAGAAATGTATTAATGATTGGCGGCAGAAAAAACGAAAAAAACGAGAAACGAAATTGAAAGAAAAAACGCTTGTTTCAAAGGTGTAAAATATGTTTTATTATATTTATTAAAATATATTCCAATATATACGTTACAAACTGTCAAATAAAGAGTAAATAGTATAGGCGCATTTATACTCATAGTAACCACATTCGAAGAACTCAGAACCCAACAATACGCACACAAAACGCGAAACACTGCCGTCCAAAGAATCTACCACATTGCATCTATTTGTATACCTTTAATTCAATTGGAAATCCATTTTGGATATATCCATTACTTTTTTAATGAAATTTTGGGTTTTAGAAGTGTTTTAATGCAAAAAAAGATATATTAATCTGTCGTGTACCCCAAAGGTTAAAAATTATCGACTCTGCACCGATACATTATTAGATTATGATCAAGGAACGAAGGAATAACAAATCATCAAAGAAGGTTTCAGAGATTAAATTGTTCATAAAACAAATAAAGAAATAAAAAACAATGCAACTGCTTAAGGCCGTAGTATCGTAACCTTTTTTAAGAATTTCCAAAACAAAAAAAAAGTTTTTTGTTTTAGTAAATCAGGTATTTAAAAAGCACTTTCCTTGGAATGTCTTAACACTACTCGATATATAATCTACCGGTTTTGCCTGATATACTTCGGCCGTTGTCAGACAAGTACTAACGATAACAACCGAGGATAGTGCGAATCGTAAAATTTCTTATCATACTATCGGAAATACTCATGAACAACTGAAACAAAAGATAACAAACCAACGCTAGTCAATGAAACAGCTGTTTACTGACAATAATTTCAATAAAATAATAATATTTGCTTGATTTTGTAGAGCTCTGTTTGTGAAAAATCACCTCAAGGGTACTGTCCAAATAAATATATAACAATATTAAGCATTAATATTAAAAATGCTTAAGGACTAATAAAAAAATAAAAAAAACTAGAAATTTCGCAAACGCGATACATATTGATGGGGCTGAACGCGGTATCCCCCACAGGGCACGCAAATGGGACCAGATTATTTAAAAATAAAAACTACCGCGAACAGAATCGATAGCACGGGGTTTGGTTGAGTTCTCGGCAGTATCTCGGCCATCATATAGCAGGGGTATATAGGCTATATTATGGTATAATAGTAAGAATATGAAATGTAGATGTGGATTATGAGTGAAAAATCAGTTCATCTGTAAAAAAAATGTTCAAAGATGAAAAAGAAAGATTGATGATGTAATGGTTTCTAATTATTAAGAATATATTACCCTTTTCTTGAATGATAGATACAAAATCTGTTAAATATTGTATGCCTTTGTTAATAAAAAATGTTGTTGTTTTTTTTTTCATTTATTTATTTTCATTAACTGTAAAGTAGGTTGCACCAACCAGTTCATTAGGATTTGGTTGTCTCTATTTGCTTTCTTCTTTACAATTTTAAATATATTAAATATGTTTTTTTTTTATTTCAAATGGTAATGGATGTATATTGAGGTAGAACCTGCAGACAAGCAGTCATGTGGCATCTTCGCGGGACTACTTATTTAATTGCCAATTCTATTTGTATTATGTTAAGTATGTTTTTGTTAGAAATAATAAAAAAAAAAGTTACAAAAATAAAAGCAATATTTAAAAATCAGAAAACATACATAAAGCCAACCATCAATCGAAATTACTTAAACTAAATGATAAAATAGACATTTGAAAGAAAATAAAAGTACTCAAACGATATTAAAAAGCACGATCAAAAAACAAGCAAAAGCTCTTTATGAAGCCTCACTCTTGAAAGAAATCAAAATCACAGAATTCATTACAACTGTAAAGAGCGGTGAAGAGCTCCCAAGAAATACCAAACAAAACAATCATTGACAAATATATAAAAAAAAAGTTTACGTAATGCAAGTTTTATCACTTTGTCTAATTACTTTTTCATTCTTGACAGTTTATCCAACAAATCAGAACCCTTTCATAGTCTACGAAATGCACAACAAACAATTATTAAATTTTATGCCCATGTCTTTCAATCTTTCTTTAAACTAATTTATATTCTTTAGCGTGACGAACTAAAGACAATACATTTCAAAATAACAAAAATGTTGACAAAAATAAAATTAGACTTCAATAATCATTAATTATTCCATGATAGTTTATTTGAGTTTTAAGTAAACCCTGATGAAGTAAGCTTTGCTGACGAAACGTGTAGGTTAAAAATATTTTATTAATTTTGAATTAAAGTTTTACCACAAAGTAAGTTTGATGTGTTTGAAGAAGTATTTGAATTTAGTTGCTCTAGCTCGATCAAAACCTAGAAATAACCAACATTACGAGTAACCAGATAAAAAGTAAAATGTATCTTTTTACGTGTGTTTTTGATTGCATGAACCTAATTAGGAGATAAGCCCCTACTCTTGAAACCGATACTGATGTGAAGTAAATTTTAGAATCTCGCATAATCTTCGGATTCTTATTTAAGGGGTTTCTGGTTGGTGGAATCGTCAGTACGTCTCTTGAGGCGAACGGTAAAGAAGAAATATTATCCAAAATGCAGTTAGCTCTATTTTTGGTGGTCGCTTTGGTTGGAGGAAGCATGGCCTTCGTTCTTCCAAGTGGTAAGTCGAAAAATTCTTATTCAAAATATTATAATCGTCTGGTATTAAATATATAATAAGTAAAAGTATTTGATAGCATACATATTCACTTAAATAAAATTCTTATGAGTAAATGAATGCCTGAAATGCCATAATACCACAAAAAATTTGTGGTAAATTTATAGATGAAATCTTATAGATTGAAAATTTTAATTTAGTAATCAATGATATAAAGCTAACACCGTTTTTTAACTGCTGTAGTGAATATAATAATTATTGAAGAAAAAGAACTAATCAATCTAAACGAAACACGAAACATAACAAGACACAGAAAACTAAAAAAGGTAACGGTCGCAACTGGGACACGGACCCAGGATCTCTTACCTTACCGGACACAGCGCCCTAACTCGGCCATTGGGACCTGTATATTTTTTTCGATCATTTTTGTTGATCTCATATTTTAAATTCAGAAATAACAATATTATCCTCAACTAATTTTCCCCAAAATTGTGGCAGCTATATTTTTGAATGATTACAAAGTTTTTTAACTAAATTATTTGATTTTTTTTCTGTGTCTCGGTCTGTGTCATGCTTGGTTTGGATTTATAAGTATTATCTTCTTTATTGATACACACTACATTTATGGGTATAACTTCAATGTATCGTATTTTATTCCAATAAAAATTAAATATAATAATTGCATGACAAACTCGAAAAAAACGTAGGCATACGCGATAGATATTTAATTCTGTGACTTGTGGATTCAAAGTAAATATCGCAGAGAAAACAATTCTCGAGAGAGTGTATTAGTAATCATAACTAATAAAAAGACACAGTAAAATAAAAACGCAAGCCGAGAAAATAAGCAAAGACGTCCAAGTTGTCTCACTTCAGGATCATATCGATGACTTAACAAAATAAAATATTGTAGATATCTCCAGTTTTGATCGAAGTTACTAAAGATAGCCTTTATTTTTTGGGTTTAAATATTGCATCTCCTAAACCTAGATATTGAATATATCGTAAATCCTTCAAGGCAATGTTTTACGAGTGCTTATATTGTATCTCCTTGATAATATAATTTATTTTTATGCTGAACGAAAGTCCATGCTCAATTTTTGTATTTACGTCAGATAAAGATAGTAAATATGGAATTAAAAACGTGTTTTCATAATAGAAAATCTAATTTTCGAATGTGCACGCTTTCAATTCCAGTTTTCTCAATATTATGATTTATAGAGAGAGATACAATATTTTGACTCTAAACCATCGATATGTTTTCACGACACAAAGTTCTCCGTTTATTAACTTGGCCTTCCATTATTTTTGGTTCTAATGGCTGTTCTACGAACGTTGTCGACATTTCATCAAATAAGTCCTGAATTTTTAAATCTTTGAGAAAAAGACATTGATGACTGACGACCATAAAATTGTTCATTTTGTTGTTGTTCGCTGTTCCTAATTGAAATGTTTGCTTTCAGAGCGTGACATTTCAGCCCGTGCCGTGACAATCGTCAACCGCGCCGGGTGGGGTGCCCGCTCTCCCACTTCCATCACCACCATGGCCACCCCCGTGCCCTATGTCGTCATCCACCACGCAGCGAGCGCCGCCTGCACCACCAACGCCGCCTGCATCAGCGCCATCAAGGGATTCCAGAACCAACACATGGACATCAACGGATGGGCCGATATTGGATACAGGTGAGACCCGATCATTCCAATATCAAATCCTCACTTTTATACCGATCACCTCCATTCATCAATGCAACAGAAACAAAATTTTTGATTTGAAGAGTTTTCTTTAGTTAGTTTTGAGATTGATTAGTGAATGACACGGATGTGTCGAAACCAGCAGCTAACAAATAAAAATTAAGTAAAAAATGTACGTGTGAAATAAAACTCTTCAACACAAAATGTCTAATGATTTTTTTCACCGGTCTTATGACGTTTAGCATTGGAGAAATATCATCAAAGATCTCCTGTTTGGCCGATTCTCAGCCATCCAAACAGTTCTCTTTCTCTGGCCTCTATTTGTTGTTGTTTCTCAACCATTGAAGTCATTCGACGATAACGGGATTCTAACGGTCATCTATTAGCTAAGAAAAACGAATGGCTAATTAACGTTCTTGGTGGCACTGACTTGTACTCCAGACTGAAATATGCGTATGATTTGGAGAACCTTCTTGATTTCTAAAGATATCGCAGGGTTTCTTCCAGGTTAAACATACAAACATTACTTTTCTCTCAATGTAGCTTATGCCCATTTGTTATCTTCACGATTCCTACGTGTATTTACATCAATAAAGTCAGCAAACCGTTTTCTTGTTACTTAGCCTTTAATTAATTTTGTGTTATAATACTGTTTGGTGTTTGATTACAGCTGGCTGGTTGGAGGAGACAGTCGCTCTTACGAGGGCAGGAGCTGGAACAGGGTGGGAGCTCACGCACCAGGATACAACACCAACAGCGTCGGAATCTGCGTCGTCGGCACATTCACATGTGAGTATCACTAAATTCCAAAAGATCTCTGTTGAAGAGACCAGACAAATTACATTCAATTCTAAACCCAAGCAAATAAATTCAATAAAATATCCTAAAGATTGACGTGGAGCCAGTTTGTAAGTAATGCCCAATAATCATGGTCAGATTGATGTCTTTCTCGACAGTGTACCGACTTATCCCAAACTTTTGTTGAGCCGAAGGAAATCACAAGCCTAATCGGCCTAAGTCTGCGTTTGGTCCATAAATAAATAATGATTAACATTTGTAACTTTTTGAAGACTTTCTTATTGAATCATTACTTCGACCGTCACTCAAGTACCTACAAACCAAAAATGTCATTCCGTTCGGACTCACAGAACTAGATCAAATTTGGCCTTTCGCAAGTCTGCTTCTGGACCATAAACATTGCTTTCGAGTTAATATTTTGAACACAACTTTTAAAACACTTTCTTGTTGGATTGTCTTCGGACCATTATCCTTCGACAGCAACAAAACCAACAATTCAGTCGATTAAAATCCATCCAGCACGATACAAAAAGCTTATAGCTTGATTCACAGCCAACACCAAACCGAAACTTCTTTTGTTAATCTTTTTTTTTCTTTATGGCCCTTCTGACATCCATCGTTGTACACAAGCCGGCCACTAAATCTTAATCTTATATCTGTAATGTTCCTGACTGTTTTTTTTTCCTTTTCCAGCTGCCCTGCCCCCAGCGGCCCAGCTGCAGCAGGTCAAGGACCTGATCGCCTACGGAGTGTCCAGCGGTTACATTTCCTCCACCTACAAGCTGATCGGTCACCGTCAAGCCGTAGCAACCGAATGCCCCGGAAACAGGCTGTACGAGGAGATCAAGACCTGGCCCCGCTGGTCCGCCACTGGCCGCTTGGTCGATGGAGAAGTCGTCGAGGGAGATGTACCCAACTCCGCTTAACTTTCTGAATTGATTCAATTCTTCAACCAAAATCTTTATTCCGTAAATTCCGTAAAAAAATGTACTGAAATTTTATAATAAACTGCCATTTTTGTGAATTATTTGAATCGTTCAAATTAACCCCGTCCTTTTTCTGTAATTTGCCAAAATTGCGGCTCTTCCTCAGGCCATAATAAAATCATTTATTTATCAACAGATTTTCACAAATTCATACGTCTTATGGGTTACGGTCCAGATATACATTCAGGGTTTCTCTCGGAATGCAGCTGGTTTTCAGCAGTGCCTCTAATATAATATACATTTATTAAAATTAAATTAAATGGTATAAATCAAAATTCGAAATAAATCAAACACTAGCATGTAATCCTTTCATTGTAAATTCTATCAAAAATGTTGTTGTGCAATTGACTATGCAGTCAGCAACCATTCACCGCAGAGCATCTTGAAGTACCGCAACGATGTCGATATTCGAATGGACAGTGGTGTTTCATAGTAGAAAGTCATTAGAAATATTTCACATCAACTTTCAAAATTTCGCTTAGTTGCGTCTCAAAACCTTTTTTTTTAATTTTTATATGAACACCGCACAAGGGTCCCAACTGCCCCTTTCTGGAGCCAGTGAGACGACGGCATCCCCAATTGGGGTACGTAGTGAGGCTGAAGGTAGTGAGGAGGGGAAGGAGACGGGGAAGAGGAAGGTGGGAAGTACCTGGCTATTCAGATCTGGTCACCAAACACGGCCAAAGCCATATTAAGCAACTTTTCAATTCTGAATGGTGGTCTTACATCAGGGCGATACTGAGAGTATCTTCCACTCTGGAACGTGCCGCAAATATACTATATATTATTTTCAAATGAATAAATTGTGAAATAACGCAAATTAATCATATAAAATTTACAATAAAATACATAAATTTGTTTTAGACCACTTTTATTTTATAACACTCTACCGGTTTCGGAAGACCCTTCCTTCTTCAGGAGAATATTGTAACTAATCTACATAGACATAGAATATTGTCAGGCTTACCTCTCACTCACACACCTAAAATTTGTATGTCTGACAATATTCTATGTCTATGTAGATTAGTTACAATATTCTCCTGAAGAAGGAAGGGTCTTTCGAAACCGGTAGAGTGTTAAAAAATAAAAGTGGTCTAAAACAAATTTATGTGTTTTTATTGTAAATTATGGCGAGCCACAAAGTTAATGCTTTTTAAAAATATATAAAATTTATTTGCCACGCCGGGATTCGATCCCGCGATCTTCGGTATGCTAGTCAAGAGCCTTACCGCTGAACTACGCCGGCCGCCACCTAGAATGACTGATCAAAAGAAAAATAGAGCTGAAATTTACAGAATGTTTAAAACTCATCGAAAAACCGAAAACATGATGACTTACTTACCTAGTTCCTTTTACTGTCAATGGTATATTTCTTGTAATGTAAAACATTAGACAAACACTATGTATTCATTAGGTTGTGGTGTAAGCACACAAACATATATAAATTTACATTAATCAAGGACTTACAAAACATTTTTTTACAAATGAACCTTTGGTCACAAATTACGATAATAATATTATTATTGATTGGCAGAAATAAAAATATCATTATTTATCTTTAAGATGCTCTGATTATCATCACATCAATAAATATCCAACATCTCAACCACTCGATCTATAAATCAGTTCTGCACATCTGTTGCGACAGGTCATTTCAATTAACAATCAATGATTAACACGAACTAAGGGAAGATAAGATTTTTGTAATTTATTACGATAATTATTGATGTAAGATTTGGCAAAGAAATTGAAGGTTCATCCATACCTCTATATTTGATTGAATTGTTGTTTGACTGAAAAGGTAGAAGTAAAGTTGATTTCCTTTATTATTAAAAAACCAGCTTTTCCCCGCGGCTTCGCTCGCATGGAAAATTACTGTAGCGGTTGAACTTATCAATTATCCCCCCTCCTCCCCACCCCACCCCCTCCCGCATTCCATACATTCATTCCCTTACATTCAGTTTTCAAACATCTAGCCTGCCACCTAAATTTCACAAAGAAAAAAAGAATTATCCAACTTTGTTCATTCGTTCGGAATTTATGCGCTTACAAATATTTCGGATGTTTATTTTTAATTAAATATTTTGAAGTTTGTTAATATAATACAAAATTACACTATTTATTATTCAGTCTTTATAATCGTTACGAATTATATTTTTAATGTAGGAACTCTTATCTTACATTTATTCCAGCTTGTCCAATAAAAACAAAACATATTCTAATATTTGAATTTTCTGGGGCAGTAGCTGACCAGGGGGCTGAGTACCTACCAGCTTAGAGCCCACAAATATATCAACATCGTTTCCACGGGAATGATTTTTTTCTGACATTTGCAATTAACTCGCTTTTGTTAGCTACAGAAAACGTACAACAAATATAATATATTAATATTTATAATTTCATAACGCCAGAGCTTACCATCATATACAACATATAGTCTGCGCATATAATTTAGCTTTCTATTGGTGAATGAATTTTTAAAGTCTTTTTATTGGTTAATGCCTGAAAAGGTCATAAACAAACTCGAGCAGTTTCGCATTTATAATATTATATATATATATATATATATATATATATATATATATTGTATGGAAGTATGGATATTTATATTTTAAAAAAAAATCGAAAATTTTGTTCCGACCGCGCAGGCGCGCGCGCGGCACATAAGCGTCCATCCAAAACATCCGTAAAAAATCTCCTAGAAATGTTAATAAGAATTACCATTTGTCTTTAAACAAATTTGATAACAGTAAATCACTTGACTGATTTCTGGAGCGCGAAACCAGTTAAAAATTGGAATTATCTCAAGATCTAAATCGATATTTTTAGCTTAGCCTAAATTTAAACAAACGAAAAATATGATAGGGTATTACAGAATAATTAAATGACGTGTCTCCCTACCGGACCATGTGGATTTCACGAAGTAATTAGTCGGGTAATCAGTATCAATCAAGGCTTAGGTAATCTGTGAATAGGTGGGTATTAATTAATTACATTCTATGCGATTACCAAAAACGTATTTTTCACCTAATTGATAGCAATCCAAAAATGCGCGACCTAAATTAATTTGATAAGCTCGCTGGTCACTTTTCTAGCCGTTTTGATTGTAAATTGTAAATAAATCGGCCATTTACAATTAATTTAATAGAAATTACTGAAATGAAAACTGGGATAAATGATAAGTGGCGTAGACATGGAACGATAAACAGAAGGTGGTAGAACATTTACACAATATTTTACTTGATGCAAAAGCGGGCAAATGCGTCAATTTACTGTTGTTCTCATACAAGAAGCAAGAACTTTTTCAGTCCGCGACATTTTAAATAACTAAATATGTAAATGTAACAATCTTAAGACCTTTATTTTCATTCTTCCTTTCTATATTTTATATCATTTTGTAATGTAACTGTCAATAAATATACTTTATGTAAATGGGTGACCGGACAACTCGGAATGAAACCAACTCAGAACCTTCTTAGATAAGTCATTTAGAGTGATAAAAAAATACATGTATAAAAAATTGGTTAAATAGATTACGTTAGGTTAGGGTTATCGGCTAATTTAAAATATTTTTTTTCATAGCTCTTAATGACTTTTAAAAGAGGTGTTGAGTTGACATTATTCTCAGTTGGCATGGAACCATGTAAATGGCGCTCTGTTTTTCTTACATTAGCTCCACACAAGAGGCCCTAAGGAAAATGATTCCCCTCAAGGCCTATATCATCTTTGGGGATGCTATGTGGATGGTCTTTTTAAGAAAAGGAAGGAGAAGAACTTCCGGAAAGGTATGAGGGGTAGATAGAAATCTGGGGGTTGGCGTATCCAAGAGTGGCGGACGTACGACTCCCTCCCTCTGCGGTACTCCGAGTGGGAGGGATGGATTCGATGTTCCGAGAGAGTGCGGCTGGAGAAGTCAGAGGGAGTCCCTCAAACAGTCTCTCCCGATCCGGCCTGCCGTGCAGCTGGTGGGCAGACGCATCGGCCGCCAAGACCTTGACAAACCTCACCCCCATGAACCCGGGCATCCCTGCTAAGTCACCAAACGTAGCGAACCACTTGGGTTGATCTATGACAGAGATGTTGCTTATCCAATAAATTCCCGGGGCGGCGGAATACCCGCTTCCCAAATTGAAACTCGTGCTGTTAATTTTAAATAAATAAATTTCTACGTTTCATTATCATCATCTCTAAGACGTATTTTTTTTTAACAAAAATAGTGCTTATAACACAGAAACTGAACTGAACGGTGTTATCTCTCTGTGTGTTGAACAGATTTGTAATCTAGAGGAGAATAGTGGATTATAAAGTGGCCGAAAGTTGTGTTTTCATCGGACTTCAAATTGTAACGATCAGCTGTTTGTGGTTTGAAGTTAAAGCTGTCGTATTATGTAAATGGCCTAACAGCTGCTATCTGCTATTAATCCATTGCGTTTCAAAATCCTCATGACATATTGAATTATGGGACTTTTTGGACGGTAGTCATTGGAAAAAGAACAGTCATGCTCAACACTCATATTGGGAACATAATATATGAATACTAGCTGACCCGGCCACGCGTTGCTGCGACGTGAAATCTAAACGCTATCTACTGGATGGTTACCCAACCTAGATAACCAAGTGTTGTGTCGATAAATTAACTCACACCGCCATCTGTAAGAAACTTGTGGAACTTAAAAACAATTAAAAAGCATTGTCCAACAACAAACATTTAATTCGCAAAAAAATTCGCAAAAATAAATATCGAGGTCAATAATCGAGATAAAAATTATCATATATTTTAAGTTGGACTAAATTACCTACAGTAAGCCGAATTTCATCCATATCGGTTAAGTAGTTTCGGAGTTTATCTCGAACAAACGTCGTGACGCGAGATTTTTAAATGTAAAGATATCTCTCATATTATCTCAATTTGGGAGGCGGATATTGCCAGACCTTCTGGAATGATAAGGACAAAATTCCAGCCACAGGGTCTGCAAGTACAAAAATTAATCAAATTTTCGAAATAACGGCGGAAAGCTATTAAGTATTAAGAAATTTTCACAAATATTCACAAAATAAAGCTCTGACACGAGCAACACAAGATGAATACAATGTACACAAAGTGTTCGGAAAATATTCCGGCAGGTGGCGGCCTTCCAAAGTTCCCTCCCACCTGTCCTACTACCACGGAACTTCCGAATTTTACCACAAATAATATGACTGGGAAGACTGAATGCTGTAGAAATGAGATCCCTGAGGCCCGTGTGGTGAAACCATTTATGATCGTGTGAGAAACACGGAGATCCGCAAAAAATGCAAGGGTGATGTAAGCGTAACGAGCAAGATTAAGAAAGACATCCTGAGATGGTTCGGGCATGTTAAGCTAATGAACGAAGAAAGGAGTGTAAGGAGAATATACGACGCAAATGTGAATGGTAGGAGAAGTCGGAGACGCCCGAGGAAGACACGGCACGATCAAATTAATCAGATACTTGAGTAGAGTCAAGATATCAAAAATCAGAATAGTGTAAAATTTTTAATTTTTATTTTTATAATTGTAAAAATGTAACTATTAATTTAGTTTAATAAGATTTTTAATGTAAAGAACCCGTTAGACAAACTGCTAAAAAGTAGTTTATCGGGACTTTCTTGTCTTATACAGGATGGCGCAAAATTAATCATCCAATTTTGTTTTTGAATAACTTTTTACTAAATAAAATAAAAATATTTTGAGTGATGGAAATCTTTATTTGGACCTTTACAATTTTTTCTGTTAAGTGAAAAAGATGATACTCGTCAAGAGGCTGCCGCCAGGGTTGATACACATTTGTGCCCGTTTCTCGCATTTTCCATGACTTTCCGCAAGATTTCCAGTGATAACTGTTCGCATTACTGTCGAATATTCTCCTTAAGGGCTGCGATTGTCTGAGGCGCGTTGGCATAAACCCGCGACTTCAACTAGCCTCAAAGAAACAAGTCTGGGATGGTTAAATCGGGCAATCTTGCTGGCCATGCCAAATCGCCAAAACGGGAGATTACGCGACCAGGAAACGCTTCCTTCACAATATCCATTGTGGTTCGTGCTGTGTGTGCGGTTTCACCGTCTTGTTGAAACCACATGTTCACCAAGCCCCGCTCATCCAATTCCGGCAGTAAGGAGTCGTGTATTATGGCCCTGTAGCGTTCGCCAGTAACAGTGACCGTATTGCCAATGGCGCCCTAAAAAAAAACAACCCAATCACTCCTCCCGCGGGAACGCCACACCACACAGTGGCTTTGAATTGATGTAATGGCTCTTCGTGCATCACACGCGGATTTTCAGTACCCCAGAAACGAAGATTTTGCTTATTGACATAGCCGTTTAAGTAGAAATGACAGTGTTCGACACAAAATCGTCCTCTTCGTTGTTGAGATTGAGGATGGCAATTAATCCACAATGATTCCATGCTCTTGCGGAGTATAGCGCTTGTCTGTTTGTATTCTGCAACTGTCTAGTTCACAAATGTCAAATATGATTAACGTACGACTCCATTTACTAAAATTATAACATCTTCCGATAGGATGATTATTTTTGCGCCACCTTGTATTTGTAAAGTGTGTAAAATAAATTTAAAAAAAAAATTAAATAAAAAATTCATGAATAATTTTGATTCTGTGCGATCCATTTACTAACACTAGCAAGAGAATTACTCCGAAATTCACTAACTGAAATTTTGTATTATTTGCTTTTCATTCGAAATTTACTAAGGCCACGGGCATACTTGAAGATACAAAGGGTACGGTGTATATATATCTATGTATGTAAGCCTACCATAAATGAATGGTGATCGGAATTCACCTCTCTGAATTGGGCTACGGCACACTGTATGGTAGCATGCAGTCAACATCTTCCTGGGCTCATTGACAATTCAAAAACAAACAGAGAACCAAATATCTGAGATTTCTGGAAGACGTCTTCCTTTAAGGCCGAGTCCCTTGCGAGCATGTGAGGCCAGCTAGTCCGCCGCCCACGCGCGGCAGCCGCCTTCCAGAGTTCTGCGCGACCGCCGCCCAAAATACCCGCACGAAACGAGAGAATCTTGGGTAAATTCCAGGCGGCCCAGACGTGCGTCCCCAGTTCCTCTCCCACACCCGCAACAGCTTCACACCGCTGAAAAAACCCGCAGAAGAAGACGTAGAAAAGTGTGCAGAAATAGAAGTGCGAAAATTTCATAAAAATTTCTGGACCATTGACCAAAAAAGTGGCATTGATGAATCAAGTGAATTGTTGTATTTGACCGTTTTCAAATTTCAGAGCTTTTTCAGTGAGTGTTCTCATGGTGTATCAAGTGTTAAGTTCAGCGGTGTAGAAAATATTCCAGTTTGAAGAAGAGCCAAAGATTGTGTTGTGTTAACTTTAAATTTCAGGTGAGTGATTGAATGAAATAGATAACGAAGGTTGTTTTCAGGGTTTTCCCGCCGTGTATTTCTGTATTTGCGCGGCACAGTAACACATAATTGTAGCTTGGGGTTATTCGCATGATGAACCGAGAGGCGAAAATATGAAGGATAATACAGAATCAACTAAAAATAGTCTAGTCATTTGAATTCGTATAATTGACTTGTGTTTGAAATCGGAGCCAATCTTTCCAACACTGCGCAGTGGCTTTTAGAACATTCTGCAGATATGTTCATTATTGCTATTATCCGACAAATTGAAAATACCACTATCATTTTAGTCTGAAATAGACCAGTTATCTAAACAAATAGATCAATGAAACACAAAACTATCAAATAAATCCAAAAGTTATTACAATTTTACAAGACTCGCAATGGTTATTCAAAACTTACAATTGTTGATCTTATTACAACAGAAGTCTTATTATTTATTATTATATGTAAAATCAAAGTCTTTGTTTGCGTCCGTCATAGTCATAACCTTCCACGTTACCAACTGACAATATTTGTAAATCAAATAAAACAGGTGCGAACATTTCGAAATCCGTAATAAATCAGTGTTTATTTTGGGAGAATGAAACCCTCTCTATAATCAAGGTGGAAGCAATTTCAGTGCGTTGAGGAAAGAACCGTTCAGAATGAATTGAACTCTAGAATGCAATTTGCATTAATCCACCTGCAACAAAAAATATTCCAACAATGGAATCAGTTCTCTATAGAAGGGAGATACGTGGATAATGATGTACAGGGTGTAAAGAGACATTCTTGACCTAAATTAAACAGTGATTAAATGGAATTTGAAATTTTGGTCTCCGGTGACTTGGTCAATAATTTTTTTTTTAATTTCATTAACATTTTTTAATCCAAATAATGTCAGGAATCACTGGTTAAAGTGTGTCAAGTACGTCCCGTAACACCCTGTATATGTGTATATTGATTTGTTAGGCTGCGTATACAGTATACATGCATGTAACATATGCGAAACGAACGACGAATTATGGTAAGGGAACGAAGTAACTGCAAGTGGCGTTTCGGGCCGTTTGCTGTTGCTTCACGCTATTCCCATAATTTGTGGTTCGTTTCGCGTTTTGTTACCTAAGCCTAAGAAACAAAAAGCTTTCATGGTACAAAGTGTTCCATGACAAATCAACAAAGTGAAATTTCAACACTCCTCTGAAAAGTCATTAAAAGTGATGATTTTTTTTGTGAAAACTTTTTAGTACCGTTGTGGTTTGAAACTCGATGAATCGAAAAAGCGACACTAAAAAGAGACAAACACATACATTTATAGGATTTGCCCGCGAGAGAACGAGAGAATAATCGGCCTTCTCTTTGTGCGGAGCTTTGTAGCCTATCGGTCTCCTGTTTGTGCGGTGCTTCATAGCCTCCCCACTCTTGTCTGCTTTGGTTTTAAAGGCTTACTATTGAAGGTTTCATTTTTACCTCGCTTGAACTGCACACTTTTTAGTGATGAGGTTGATTATTTATTCATTTATTTACACCATGTGGGCTTTTACAAATATAAGTAATAAGGTAAGTAATAAGTAATGACAAAGTAATAAAGTAATACAGTTAACTTTAAACACGTCTACAATATTTCCAAATTTATTGCCAAAATGATATAGTCTATTTATAGGTGTATGAGCCTCATAGTTTGTTTTAAAATTGTCACAGAGAAAGAAAGATAGCACTTTGCATCGTACTTCTGGTCGGTACGCAAAATTTGTAAGCATTTTGGCGAGAATTTCAGGGTTGTCAATGCAATTATTAATAATTTTATTTAATAATACAAGGTCAGAGATGATCCGCCTACCTGAAAGCGTAATAAAGTTGAGTTGTTTCATCAAAAGGACATAGTTAATATTTTAAGTTGGAATATTCAGCTTAAAGTTAATAAATCTTACAAATTTGTGCTGTACCCTTTCTATATTGTCGGAATGTGTTTTATACAATGGGGACCAAATAGGCGAATTATACTCCACCTGGCTTCTTACTAAAGAAGTGTACGATGTTTTATGGTTGGTTGAATTATGATACAGAGTATCCGGGGGTGATTCTACAAGACGGTAGAAGTAAAAAGATAAATAACTTTTTATCGAAATTCCATTAGTCCTCCGTAGAGTTACCTGAGTTTACCCTTCTTTCAATATCTCTAGCCTTTCCATCTCTCGTAAACATACTACCGAAATACAAACTCATTCACCTGCTCGACGTATTCACCATTCACAACTGTATTGCACACTGTTTTCGTACTCTCTATTTCAAACACCATGACTATACTTACATTCATCATTAACTCATTCTTCCTTCATCCTAGATACGAGACGGTAGATCTTCCGTACTGTTTGTTTGAAATCAGTTGTGTAAATTTTAAAGATGTTTATGAATAAAGCCCCATACAGAATAAAGGTTAAGGGTATCTTTGAAACAAGGGATTGAACTTAATTTCTTGAAATAAGTTTTGAGTTCGCTCTGATTTCTGAGTTTTCTGTAAGTCGCAAATATAAAATTTTCTGTTAAGTCCAAATCAGAATTTATTAGAAGCTACATCAAATGTAGGACTTTTCTATTTTTTTATGAGAAAACCTGATGTAAAACAGAGTCTCAACTGATCGCAACGTCTGGACCCAGAAAGACTATAGTATTCCGAAATGGGGTATGTTTATTTATTTATTTAATATAAACGGTATTCATATACCATAAACACGGATTATCTGTCACAAAATCACAGTTAAATAAGAAATAATAAAAAAAGAGTACAACAGTTAATTGTGGCTTTTGATTAAGAAATGACACCAGAGATACAATTACATATAAAATTCTATAGCGCAAATAAAATTAATACTTCATTCTTCAAACTTCGCAAATTCACTTTGTGGTGTCATCATTATTAATAAATGAAAACAAATAACTTTGTGAAATTAATACTGATTGAAAATAATTGATGGTGTAATTTGAAAATAATTGATAATATAGCCTTCTTGTACTTAGCTTCCGTGCAGTTAAATAGATCTGCCACATCTGCATATCTATTACTAACTTCATGTAACTAGGTACAAGCGAGTGTTTCGTATACTCAGTCCAGTTATTGTAGCATTTAAACAGGATTTTAGGTTCTCGTGGGAATATGAAATTCAATGAACTTAAATCAGGACTGTCTATTCTACCATATATATATGTTATAAGGCTGAAGGTAGTGAGGAGGGGAAGAGATGAGAATAGGAAGTTAGAGGAGTACTTGGCCATTCAGATCTGGTCGCCAAACACGGCTAACGCCATTTCATGCAACTGTTATATTCTGGTGAAATTGAAAGTATCTACCACTCTTGTATCTATCTGGAACGTTGTAAATGTTATCATAACAGTAATTTCCAAGTTTATATGTTGCACTTATGTTTCTTTTTAATTGTAAATTCGGAGATGACTGTTGCGAACTCCTGTTTCTAGTTATTTTAAGAGTACCTATTCGACTCCCTGGGCAAGACTCGCAGACCTTTTTCAACGTCACCAATCATAAACAAATTATGTAGCAAACTCGTGTAGTTTAGCAAACGAATATACAATCGCATTCTGTCAATCAATTATACAATACGGCATTACAGGATGAGGCGGTACATATAAAAATCAAACACAATTTACATATCACAAAAACGAATAATAAAAACAATTTAAAAAAAACCCTATTCATATTCGTAAGAACTTTTATTCAAACAATTTAAGGTTAGAAAATTAAATGCATTGTACTTCTACCACGCAACATTACAAATTTATAAAGATAAAATTCAAAATAAAGTTGCACCCTTTAAAAATAACAGAAATCTTAGTCAAACGTCAATTCTTCCTACTCCAAAATGTAAAAAACAATAGGACAGCTAAATCATAAATACATCAGTGCTAAATTTTTTAATTCATTTCCAGAAAAAATTTGAAAGATGAATACTAATAAAACAATTTAAAACTCACCTTAAAAATTATACTGAAAACATGAACTGAATCACGTCAAATAAAACCAATGTGATAACACCCCCCCGTACACACAAGCCCTGCTTATTTATGGGGGTACATCAAATACATCTATTATGTAATTAATTATTGTATAAAATTTTGTTTGCAATACATGTATCTTTTTATGACTAATAAATAAATAAAAAAATTTAAAAAATATCAACATTTTTAATAAAGCAATTTAAATGTTTGAAAAACACTTAAACATTTTTTTGTCAATATATTATTTTTGATAATTAGTATTATTTTTATCTAATAACAATTAAAACCACTGCAAAGCATGAAATTAATTTTTCGCAACCTATGGTTTATTTCTTACCCCTGTTTAGAAAATATTAATTTTATAAATCCAATATAAAAGCCCAATGGGCGAAGAAAGGAGCAAATAAATAAAATAAAGTTTGTTCGCTGTTCCTCAGAATGAAAGCTTATCAAGGAAAATGTAATATTTAGTGGAATCACAACGCTTTCTGTGATTCGGCCGATAGTCCTCAAGTCCACAGTAAGTCAATGGGCAATACACGCTACGAGTTACGACACATCTAAAATTAAAATCGTGTTTGCAAAACTTCCGAAATAACTCTTGATCAGCGTCCAATAAAAATTACCGTTAATATTAACGACAGAGGCGAGAATGCAACATGAAATATTAAATTCGTGCTAAATGATTAAACAATGTCGCGAAAGCTTGGATTAATATCCCGGCTTCCCATTTCCCTCTCTCACTTTGCCCCGTGCCCCCTCACGCGTTCCCCTCCCACATTCCATTCCACCTTCCCCGCTTTCTTCCCTTCCCCGTCCCTTCTTACGCGAACCCTCTCCCGCTCCTTCACTTCCCTGCGCCCCTCCCCCACCATCTTCCCTCCCTGCCATTAAACCATGTGAAATACACTCAATTTTCAACCAACTCGCGCGCCGCACACAGCAAATTTTTTTATATAAATATATATTTTATTATTTATTTATTAGTTTTATTTTAGTAAATTGTACATTTAAGTTTACAATTTCTAATTAATTATACGATATCATATTTCAAACTATATTTTTTCTTGTTTTATGTATCTCCTGCAATACATTTTGAACTTTGCGGCCTTTAAAGTTTCTGGTAGAGTGTTGTATAACTTCATCCCTTATATAATATCGTAACGCCAGAGCTCATCAGTATATATAGAAAACACCACGGGCGTTGGCATAACAACTCACTAAAGTTTCATCGCAATCGGGTGAATAGTACAGGGTAATAATTTCATAACGCCAGAGTTTACTGTTATATATAGAAACCGAATGAATTGCAATCGGATGAATGGTTTAAGAGCGTATAAGGGACAAACAAAGAAACATTCATTTTTATGTATTAAGTTAATCACTTTTAAGTTGTTACCTATATGTTATTCTTGAAGATATGTAATATCTATAGATACAACTGCCACGCCGAAACGGTAATTATACGAAATTCCCTCGATAGAAAAAATCGCGAAGTATGCCCCGAAAATTATTATTGTTGGGTTACGAATAACCCAACAACGTTTGAAAATCTCCCACCACTGTAAGCCGAAAATGTTGCTTGAGTCGTGATGGAGGACTTAGCCAGCCGAGGAATCGAACACGCGAAACCCGGATGGGACCCAAACGCGATGCCCACTCAACCACTGACCGGTCAAATTCCAGAGAGAAAAAGAAAATACTATATTATTCTCAAAATGAAACAATCCTGGCAAATAAACAAAATATTAACAAGGTAAATAAAAAAATTAATCCGGCTCGAAGGACCACTTTCTTTACACAAAGCAGCACATCGACATTATATAATGAAAAAACGTCGATGCAATACCACATAATTGTGCTATATAAAGAAATAATAAAGAAATGAAAATAAAATAGCAAAAAAATTGAAAAAATTATAACCTAAGATTTTTTTCGGTTTTGCAAGGGATTTATTCATCACCCAGTACTTAACACGCGCCAAAAAATTATTTGCCTTGAAAGCGTTCCAGTTTATGTAATTGTGTCATTCCAAGGAAGTAGTAGAATAGACTAACATTCACGAAAACACAAATAGATACGGTTACATATTGTGGCCACCAAAACAGTTTTTTTATAATTTTTTTAGGGTAAAATAAAATTATATAAAACAATTTAAATATCTTACTATCATCATTAAAAGCGGAAGATGTTGTTTGTGCAATGATGGAGGACCTAGCCAGCAAAACAGCTAACGCTTTGAATAAATACGGAAAATATTTCATCATAAGAATCGCGTAGCTAAAGTTACGCTGGTACTGCAAAATATTTTCCGTAAATCTTCAAATTTTGTAGATTTTTTCCCCGGAATACGGGAGCGGCAACAGAGATGACCTTCGTTCTTCCACTAAATCAAATAAACACCGCGGGAACATTGAGAACATTTCTCTGACACGTAAACACTTGTTAACTGCCCGAGACCCGAGACCCGAGACCCGTGTAGTGTATTCCCGTGTAGCTAAGAGCGATGGGATTTAAAATAGTCCAGTAGAAGTTCGTCTTCACGGCTTGTCTTGGGAAAAGCATCATAGTTCAGAAGAAAATATTCCATGTCTCTATGTTTTGCTTTCTTTTAAATATATTGTCTAGTTGATGGCGTTGAAACCAAACAATTTTAACGATTTTCGGAGGGTAAGAAGTAACTTATCAAAAAAAAAGCAAAAAGTACCTACACACTAATGTTTGATAGCTGTATTAGCGTAAGAAGTACTAGGGTCAGTCAAAAAGTAATGCCTCCTATTTTTTTCTCCTTTAATTGTCAAGTTGTGATGCCATTGTGATGCCATTCCATTGACTGCCTCTTTGATTCAGGTTCAAAAAAATTAACCCATATTTCGTCTCCAGCCACATTTATTTCCAGAAACTAAGCGCTGCAAGTGTTGTGAGGCTATTGGTTTTCTTGTTTCTTTATTCTGGCCGGTTAACTTTCTTAGTACCCACCTTGCACAAACTTCTTGTTGAATAAATCGTCATCACACTGCCTTTACTGAGGGAGAGAATGCGACATCTGTCGTTATCTGGGGTCACCACAAATGATGTGATCAACTCGCTCAATATTGCATGCAGTCACTTCAATCAACAGCCTGCTTCCGCTTTTCGTCAGCCAGCGGTGTTTGACCTTCGGCTTTGTTACAACGACGAATCCATCATCTAGCAGTGCTGACATCCACTGTTGCATCGTGGTACAGATTTTTCAGTCTTTCATGAATGCGAATGGGCGTTTCACCTTCTACAGTCAAGAATCAATTACAGAACGCTGTCAAATATGAACATCGATGTCGGCCATTTTGCAAGCGAATGCAGTGATGCTACCTGCTGACGCAAAAATTTACTACTGCAGCAGATTGTAGAAAAACGAGGAATAGCACCAAATTCAAAATTTTTACAACCAACTTTATTTAAGTAGAAAAAAATAGGAGGCATTATTTTTTGACTGACCCTCGTACTTGCACTAGTCTCAAAATCCGGAGAAGAAATTGGGGAATACGTTTGGATGGACAAAACGCCGCCCGGCTTTGGATGAGATTTAGCACGCCGTATGATTTTACAGATGCTATTTTATAATCTTTTACTATCACTAATACATTTATTAGAAGATTAGTGGCAAAAGTTAAGTTAAAAAATCTAATTGGGAACAATCAATACTTATTTACATTTTTCACACATTGCGTTATTTGTTACAATATCGCGGACTGTGAAGGTGAAACGTTTCTGATTTTATGATTGTCTGAAAATATGAGTTTTAAGTTTAGCTCTAAACTTGTGGCAGAAGTGTGTTATAGTCGTGCTTGTGTGCCCGAAGTAGTGCCAATTTGAGCTTAATTCTTCTTGGCGAGGGACAAATTTCCGATACTTCTAGATTTTATGTATTTTGATTCTAGGGAGTTGTTGATCAGTGATTTTGAAGAATGCGGTGTTACATTTAGTTCTAGTGTTTTTTCAGAGCTTCGAACAGAGTTCTTACGTCAAACATTACAAGGAACTCCAGTGAAAAATATTATGGCTTAAAAATATATATCTTCACATAGGTCAACAGACACCGATTTTGAACACGTAAGTTTTATTACATATAATTAATTATACATAGAATTTATAAATCGTTATTTAAAAATGAATAAAACACTATCACTTCAAATCGTTTCGCTTGGTTAGACGTTTTATATCGTCACTTCGAAGTTTTCGCAGGTTTTATTGAATAACAGAAAATTTATGTTTTTATAAATTAGTGAATTTAATAGAATCGCTGTTTTAGAATGTGTACCCAAATGAATTACTGGTTTTGAAAGCAGATGAAAGACTCTCTCAGATATTGGAATATTACAAACGGACATACGATTAAAAATATAAAATACCTAATTTCAAGAACACATAATTTTTTTACGATTGTTTTGTCACCTACTGATTGTTATTTCTTATAAACTGTAGAAATGCATATTTATACGAAACTAAAAAACATGTTTAATTACACAGACGTATTATAAAGTCACTTGCCTTTTTTCGTTTCAAATAAAAAATAATTAAGACGACACAATATCATAAAATATAGTCAGAATCTTAACGACGTAAGTAAAGAAGGCGCGTACACAAATATGCGACGCGACACCGGTGTATTAGACGGACCTACTGTCGAATTTGTCCTAGCAAATACTAAAATAATGTGGAAATCTTAACGACGGAAGTGAAAAAAGCGTGTACACAAATATACGCGCGCGGCCCGGCGTGTTGGGCGGCCTTGCGGTCGAATTCGCCCTAACAGGCATGGAAATTTGGTCTTTCCGCCGGGTTAATTTTAATTAATTTTGATGAACGTATTACATATATTTCAGATGTTTCTAAACGAATCCCGCCAACAGTTATTAATTCATCGTCTAGAAAAATAAAATCTGGTGCTTACCGCTAACTTTATAGTTGAAAAACATGTTATAAAATTTTCAAATCGTTTTACGTAAATATATTAATGGTAAGGTATTTTTTTATAAATCTTAAATATAAAGGGGTATCGTTATCGGTTTGAAATTTTTTTTAATACGTAGTTACGAATTCGTCGGAATTAATTAAAATGTGGGTTTTGAACAAACCCCTGTCATCAGGGAATTGTACCGCCTTAATAAAAAAAATCACAAACTTTGACATGCAAGCATGCTCGGCGGACAGATCTGCCAAACACATCCGCCAAGCACATCTAAGTGAATTCTACGCTTTAGTGGCATCCACACAGCTTCGCTTAAGTTTTAACAACGGTTTTTCGAAAATGTTCATCTTACTGAAAAATGCAGAACCAATAACACGGCATTTAGTCTTAATTTTTACAGAAAATGAATATTCCAAAGCTCCATAGCTCTGGGTGGAAGCGATTGAAAATAGTTATGACCTAGAAATTCCAGACAGAAAAAGCTGTAATAGCATTAGGCCAGAACCCACAGTTCGAGAGTTTTTCAAGATTAACAAATAGATTTTTTGCTTGAAAGTTGAGATGTTTTATTTAGAGCCAGAGATGTGTTTCAGCAAGAAAAACGAGGAGTGAATTGAAAAACAAGATATTGCGTCGATGTTCAGTATGGGAAATTTCTCAGCCAGTTTACCTTCAGCCCTGTTAAAAGATTTACCTTAAACAATTCTTTGTTTATCGAAACACAGCAAAGTGCATTATGCAGATTCCATTTAGATTACTGTAAATATTGAGATTTATTCTTGGAAAGATTTAACATTATTTTTCAATCATAACAAGCACATATTCCAAATTTAAAACAAATTTGAAGAAAAACAACAAGCAAAATACAAGTGTACAGTTACACGCGGTATAAGTGAGTCCGTCCGACTCAAGTCCGTCCGAAGAAATCTTCCTACAGAGGCGACAAAACTACTAATCAACTCTTACGTAGTCTCGCGACTCGATTATTGTAACGGTATCTATGCTAGCCTTCCAAAATATCAAACTGACAAACTTCAATCCGTTTTTAACGCAGCGGCACGGCTCATAACCGGAGTCTCTAAATATTCACACATTTCAGAACACCTTCGTAACCTTCATTGGCTCAAGTGCCCTGAAAGAATCCAGTACAAATTGTGCTGGATGGTGTTTAAATCAATCAATGAAATGGCCCCACCTTATATCTCTGAACTATGTGTCCCGGAAAATACTGGTCCGAGGCAGTCAACCCTTAGATCAGCAACATCATCAGCTATAGGCAGACTAATGGAACCTAAACGCAAGCCAAATACAAAGTTTGGAGATCGCGCTTTTGGAGTATCTGGGCCTAAGGTTTGGAATAAACTCCCTCCGGAACTAAGATGCATAACAAGCCCAACAGAATTTAGGTCCAAATTAAAAACCTACCTTTTTGGGCTCTCATATCCTTAATTTAAATAAACCTATCTGAGAGTATCATACTTTTATTTTCTATGATATGTCTTAATTACACTTTTCTAATTAATTTTCTAATTACTTGAATCTTTGCACATCAATCTGTCTCGTTACGAATCACATTTAGGAAGATCAAATCCTTGTACTACTGTACCGCCCACTATAAAATGTTGCTTTTGATTTCCAAAATACACTCATCAAAGAATGTATTTTTTACTAATATTAAAATATATTTCAGGATTAAACACATATAACAAGTGTACACAATAATGTCCTCTGCGTGCGAACTATATCTAAATTTCTTAATAGACAATAAGTGTTAATTTCAAGCGACCTCCCAGGTAAGTATGGACCTGTATACATTTTTAAGAAGCATCGCGTTCATTGGTCGAGACATTGTACATATATTTTCTTATGAACCTGTGGATGCAATTTTTAGCCATTAGTTGTTTTAATTGTTTGTCTAGTTTGTAGTTTTTCTAGATTTTAGAAATGTATTGTAAGTTTGTGCAGCGCCCTTGAGGTGATTTTTCACAAAAACGGCGCTATATAAATCATCCAATTATTATTATTATTAAGTGAAATCTTCAGATAACTAAAGTAGACAGGAGAGGGGAGGCTAGGAAGAACCACACAATAAGGAGACCGATTAATCTATCTCATTCTCTCGCAGGCTAAATCCTATAGATGTATGTGTTTGTTTATTTTTAGTGTCGCTTTTTCGTTTCATTGAGTTTCAAATCACAACGGTGCTAAAGAAGTTTTCACTTCAACAATTATTTCGCAGAAATTTTGAATATCGAACAAAATAATTTTTTTATTTATTGTGGCAAGAAAATGTTGCAAGATTAACATTGTAAAGAGCCTCAACGTTAATAATCCACATAAAAATGTTCACAGAATGCACAGTTTAATATTTGGTTTTTTCTTAATGTAGAGATGTTGATAATAATTAAAAATAAACATACATAAAAGATATAAACAAAAATATAACGAGAGATAAGAAAATTAAAACAAAAATAATTAAAATATAATGTAAAAAGAGAATAATAAATAGAGAAAATAAAATAATAAATATAATTTTGTATCAGTGATTCAATCAAATATTTTTCTTGAAAGCTTTTGAGATGTTTTATGGACAAATGAACGGACATGAACAATTGATTCATCTAAATATTTTCAAGCATAACTTGTAAGACGATTTTTCCTTAAAATAATTATGTTCGCGCCATCTGTGAAAGAGTAGATTATTATTTTTTTCAGTTCAGTTTTATTATATAAAGTGGCAAATTAAGTTCTTTAAAAATAATCAAAAAATATTTTTAGGTATATTTGTGCATGAATTTCACAAAATACAACAAAACCATGCAACTTCGGGCTGTTTTTTCGGCGTGAATCAAAATGGGCGGTGTTCAGCGAATTTGGATTTGAGAATTAAACCTAATGCCGTCCGCATAAAGACTATATGTACATTTTGTATTGGTTAACGCCCCGCCACAGTGGCGTATGGACGTCCTTGGACTCTACGTCTCTTGTTTCCGTGCAATCGATTTTAAATTTCATTGTTATTATAATAAACAATGCTTAAAAAGGAGTTAAAAGTTTTTACGAAGTCAACCTGTAAAAAATAAGTCTCAAATATCTTCTCCAACCTTTCCAAAGAAGTCTTCTAAAGTATTTTTAAATCTCTCCCAAAAAGAGGCGGGGTTTCCGATTTCGAACTTTTCAAGGACTAGTGGATCACCTAGAGACTTGTTTTATGTAAACGCCCTGAGGGCGTAAATAAATAAATAAAAATAAATTGCCACATGTCACATCATGCCACATGTAAAGTAAAACCAAAAGTGTTACAAATAATAACTTATAAAAATACGAGCATGCAGGTGCAAGAAATGTCAATCGCATGCCAACAATAGGAACGTGTCGCAAGTTCTGACATTGCCAACAAGTTCCAAACTTCATTTATTATTATTTACTCGAGAACAATATTTAAATAGCCGCGGCACAGTGACCTAGAAATGTGCAAGGACCTAAAAATAGTTTTACCTGAAAAGATGCGCTGAGAGGTAACTCTGAAGATAGAAAAGAAAAATTGCGAATTATTCACAGGATCGACTTCGTTAGAGGTGTCGGTTGTAAAAGAATTTTAGACATTTTGAAAGCGGTTGCCAAGTGGTTGAAAAACCACCAATTTTCTAGTACAAGGTAGAAGAATATTTTATAATTTACATTACTGTTCTTTCGCGTGATGGTTAAATAAAGGCAGGACGATCCGTGGTCGGGGGGTAAGGCTCTCGACTATAAATCCGGAGGTAGCTGATTCAAATCCCAGCTTACGCAGTTTTCAATTAATATAATATTTAGTATATTTGCGGCACGTTCAACAGTGGAAGATACTCTCAGAATAATTATTTCACGCCCCGGTGAAAGACCACCATTCAAAATAGAAATGGCTCTAGCTGTATTTGGTGACCAGATCTGTACAGCCATGAACTTCTCTATCTTCCTTTCCCCATCTCCTTTCTCTCCACTATATTCAACCTTACAACATATACAAACGGGAGCAGTTGAGATTATGGTATACTACTAAATGGGGTATGTTATTTAAACTTAAACAAAAGGATAGCCTGAAACTGGAAACACCTCTGCCATGGATCACCTCAAGTGGTTCGCTACGTTTGGAGACTTAGTAAGGGCGTCCGGGTTCATGGAGTGAAGTTTATTTATTTAGTCTTGGCGTTCTAAGCGTCTGCCCATCTACTGCATGGCGGACCACATCGAGAGAGACTGGTTGATATGCTTGGTGCAACTCTAAGTGACCAGCTCAGATATGGGGGCTCCATCGAAGCCAGAGTAAAGTTAGCCTCTCAAAAAATGGGCGCAGATACTATAACAGTACAAAACTGCTAACCCTGTACAAATCACAAGTGCGTCCCACGGTTTAATTTGACAGCTACCTTTGGTCTGGAGCTCCAAAATACCTGAAAAAATACCCTCGACTTTGTGCAGAAACGGCCCGTTTGATAGATTCTTCCATCTTTACAGACGGATTGCAATTTTTAGAGCACAGGCGTCGGGTGGGAATGCTGTCCTTGTTCCACCGGTATTTCAATGGAAGATGCTCCGAGGAACTAGCGTCATTGATCCCTTCGGCGGTGTTCAACAGCTCGGCTGTGGAAAGATTTGCCGGCCTCTGGGTTTCCTCCTTCCTACAACATGGGTCTCTTCAAGACCAATGTTCATTCCTTCCTCTCCTCAAAAAGACCCTCCACACAGCATCTCAGATGACATAGGCCCTGAGGGAAATTGTTTTCCTTAGGGCCTTCTGTGTGGATTTAATATAAAAAAGGGAAACCTTTCACTTCTCCATTAGCAGGACTCCCGACCCATTGTCTTGCACCGCAGTGGGAGGGATGGATTCATGCGTTAGTCACTCCTGGACACATTGACCCTGAGGATTAACGGCATCTTCATTGTTTATTATGGATGATGTTTTGACTACTTGGAATTCCAACAACAAACCTTGTATTTGATGATTGTTTGTTCCACACTCGAATACCAAAATCGAAGTGTGTCAATTTCCCTTCACGCATATATTTCCCAACAGCCCGAAACACAAACACTAAATATCCACACTGCTTTATTATAATCGGAGTTTAAAATAAATAGTACGTGTGTCGGACATCCCACGCCGGTCCAGCCAGTCAGAGGGAGAGGGGATATGGGTGGGAGCGACGCAGCAGGGAAGGAGGGAGGGAGAGATCCGATCTATTTCGGTGCCGTCGCAATAACAATCGGTGACGCGCCGGCCGATACAAGCTCAGAGCTTTCCCACTTTTGAACGAAAATTTGCGACAAAGTCATAATATATAAATGAAGGTCGAATGAGATTTAACATTTATTTGGCACGAATAGTGTAATAAATAAAAAGAGACGAAAATAAATCAATTTAAATTAAATATTTTTACTTTTCAATACAAATCGAAGGATTCAAACCAAATTGACTTATTCAATTCAAATTCAAATAAAATTCACTCACGCAATACAAAACGATGGGCTGAAATCAAATTGATTCGATTCGATTCAATTTATTTCACTTAAGAGGCATATAAACGCTAGAAATATTTCGATTAAAATTTATAATCGCGCGTCATATTTGCACGAGTAAGTAAGCGAAAAAGTGGTTTTTATTTATTTTGTGCATAATTTTATAAGAATGAAAAAAGTAAGAACAAACAAAACCTCAATAATAGTCTTTAGCCATAAAGGGGTATTTTAAAGAAAATTGTTCTTATAGTCAAAAATTATTTTTTTTTGTGGTTTACGCTTATATTTTTTGTTATGTAAATAATAATTTTATTGTAATTCCAATACATAGAAAAGCTAGTAAAAGCTTCAATTTATCCGTTACATATTTTTTGATGTTCATACTGTAAACCGATTCGTCGTAAAGATGAATCTAAATAGGATTTGATATATAGCTTCATCTTAAGGTGCAACTAAGCAATGCATCATGTGATTTTGCATTGAAAATTAGACAGCTTAGAAAAAAATTAGATGCTATAATTAATTGACTGCGAGTAGAACACATATTTCGTTTTAATAGCAGTCAACTTTGTTTTTTGGTTATTTATTTTTCGTGTGTTATGTCGTATTGCGCTACTTCTTTCTTTAGCCAATGTTTCTGGCAGCTTACAATGTCCATCATCAGGGCAGACGTGTATTTAATTTTATAGAGTATTTTTTTATTAGTCTTTTTATAAGCCCAGAAAAAATAAAGTATCAAAATCTCCTACTTACGAATCGCTTTAAATCGGTTCGAATTCGGTTATGGTTTTGTTGGTGACCGGTCAACTCAGAATCATGCAAACCTCCTTTGAAAAGTCATTAAAAGTGTTGAAAAAAATATATAAAATAATAGTTAAACACGTTACGAGGTTACGTTAGGTTAGGTCAGGGGTCGGCAGTTTGTCAAGTGAGAAGAGCCAATTTGTCAAAGAAACAGGATAACAAATATATCAAAGGGAAGGTTGTAATTTTACTGTGATAAAATGTGGTTGAACGATAATTACGATTTGCTTTGTGTAATCTACATTCTTACTGTAATATAACACTTCTGCCCGTTTAAATGTTTCTATAAACAGACTCACGCATAGATTCCTCATTAAATTAAAACCAGTTTTGTGTTCGGAATGCAAAACAATAATCGTTCGGCGGCTCCATCTAATAAGGCTGGTTGAGTAGTGGTGAAATTGCAATTGATGTCTGAAGAGCCAAAGAGCCGCAGACGCCTGTGCAAAGAGCCGCATGAGGCTCGCGAGCCGCAAATTCCGACCCCTGGGTTAGGTTAAGGGCTATTTTATGTTTTTTTTTTCATTACTTTTAATGACTTCTGATTCTGAGTTGTCATGGAACCGGTTTTATTACGGTACTGTGAAAAATTAAATTCCGAAGAAAATTATCGTAAAACATTTAAATATTTGTGCCTGAGATTCGCAAAATAAATAAAACAAGTTTTTTGGCGATGTTTTTTTCGTCATTAAATCAAAACAGGCAGCTGGTGTTAAACGGGAACTTAAACCTTATCGCCATCTACAAAAGGAGCATTATTGTTAGCGGTTTGATTCTCAATGAAATAAAACAAAGTAATTGTTTTATTTCATTAATTTATATAAATCTATACCTACTAATATTATAAATACGAAACTGCGTGTGTTTGTTTGTTACGCTTTCACGCATAAACCAATAAAACGATTTAAAAAATTCTTTCAAAAATAGAAAGTTAAATTGTTTGCGAGTAAAAAAGGCTGTATATAATGGTAAGTTCTGGCGTTATGAAATTATAAATATTAATATATTATATTTATTATACGTTTTCTTTCCCTAACAAAAGCGAGTTATTGTTAACTTCAGAAGAAAAGCAAAACAAATCGTTGCCGTGGAAACGATGTTGATATATTTTCGGGAAATTTAATTTCAGGCGTCGTAGTTAATATCTATGTCTAAAAATGAATCGCCGAAATGTATGTACGCGCATAACTTCCGAACGACTGCACCAAATTGGATAATTCTTTTATTTTGTTCGTTATTTTGTATAAAACTACTGGTGTTATGAAATTTGCAATAAGTGGCGTGCGAGTTGTTTGAAAACTGAATGTAGCGGGACGGAATGTATGGAATGTAGGGGGGAGGGGAACTCGGGTAGAGGGTTCGCGTGAGGAGAAGGGGAGGGGAGCCTCGCAGGAGGGGAAGAAGGGGGGAGTGGAGTGGGGAGAGGGACGGTGGAGTAGACGGAATGGGAACGCGAGGGGAAGAGGACGCGGGAGAGGAAGGAGAGACGAAAGTTGAACGGGACGAACGGGAAGGACACGAAGGAAGAAATTCTTTATTAAATGTCATAGCAACGCATGCCGGGTACCGGCTAGTAATTAATAATTCACGCCAATAATAAATAAAAGTGTTTTCCAAGCCATTATTATCACACAGAATTAAAAGTTTTCTGATGGCAAAACAACGTGATTAATTACTTATATAAATTATCTAGGATGTAAAGTGTCACTAAAACATGGCTTGGGTAATTTGCCAATAAAATTTCACAGATTATAAATAATCAGAACATCTTATACAAAACCATATTCATCGAAATTAAATTAATAAATGAAAACAAAAATTAGAATGAATAATAATAACATGTGAAGAAAAATTTCAGTCAATCTATTCCTAATCTCGCTAAAAGACAAATAAATTTCGAATAATAAGGACGGCTTAAGTTCTATTTAAGTTCTGTTATTATTTCATTGAATATCGTTGGCCAACCTAATCAAGATGTTGAAATAAAAATACATGAATATTCTTGTATTCACTATACATTCTGTCAATGTCCTAGCCTAGATCGAACGGACCATATCAAATACCTTGGTCTTACATTTGATCAATAAATGGAATACTCATTGCCTACTTATGACGAATAAACTTAGAAAACATATTTATTTCTTCAAAAACATTAGAAACATACTGGACTCCAAATCTATGAAAATTGTTTATTACTCTCTTTGTCAATCAATCATTGAATATGGAATAATCGCATGGGGAGGTGCAACACTATCAGCTATAGATTCATTATCGAAGGCACAAAAATTAATTATGAAAGCTATTCTTAAAGTTCCCATAATAACAAGAACTGCAGATTTATTCAACAAATTCCATGTATTAGATATCCGACAAATTTACAAAAAAAAAATTTCTTCATATTTCCAAAGTTTAAATATTCAAAAATATTTCCTTAAAAGGATTTTTAGAAATTCGCAATATTTTAAAAGTTATAACCATTTTAATTTCACGGTTTGGTCAGAATCTAACCAAAATCTAAATAGAACAAAATTTTAAACATATTTTTCTGAAAATCACTTTTTTCGAGACTTACTTGAAATTTGGTGTGAGCCTTTTCTATACATTACTTTATCTCATGAACCAGAACAATAACAAAATTTTAATTTTTACTATTCTAAAAAAAATCGGAGAATGCAAAATAACTGCTAAAAAAGTATTTTTTTACTTCAGACAGCCGCCATTTTGTGAAAAAAAATTATGACTTCTACGAGGTTCACGCCATAGCAGCATTTGTTCGGATTAAAAATTAATTTGTTTTTTTTCGGATTACTAGGAGGGTTGCAATCATGTCAACCAGGGCTCGCCATATTTTTTAGACCCCCCACTTCAACACCCTGTAACTTTTAATTTTTCCGTTTGATTTTTTTTTATGTATTCTTTAATGTTTAATAATAGTTGGCCACAAAAATATTATTGTTTTTTTTATTGCACCTGAAAAAACACCTACAATTCATGCTTCTAGACTAGAATACCCCCTTAACTCATCTGTTTAAAAATAAAACACATACACTTTATGAAAATACCCAAAATATTGTAAACACGCGGCACAAAACCAAAGAACTCATTCAAACACCTAAAACAAACACAACATTTGGTCAAAGAAATTTCAAATAGATTGCGACTAAAATATACAATAATCTACATGACAAAACAAAACAATCGAATAATATTAACAAATACAAAATCCTGATCAAACAATGGATCATCGAAAAAGGTCGTGCAATAATTAGTCACCTCACCCAAATATAATCCTCTATCTCATTATTGTTACCACTACATACCAAACTGAAAATTTTTGTCAAATATTTTTGCTTTATTGAAAAATGTACTTATAAAATATTTGTTAACTAGTCTGTCTCGACACAGGATTTCCTAGTGAGACAGGCAAGGACAAAAAATAATATATGTAAACCTTTTTATATAGACACATAATAAAATTTAAAAAAATTGTGGGACCGTTGATTTGCAGTAATAACAGAACTTGAATAGGACTTTCACAGAGCTTGAATATTGATTTTGATGTTTGATCTGTCTAGAGATTCATGTTTCGACGTTTAATATTAATACCTTTGCACCTATGAAAAATTACGAAATATTTTGACATAAAAAAGCAATTAATTTAAATAATTTTCTGTAATTAATATTACGTTATACGTGGATATTTTATCGAATTATCTCAATTCTCCAACAAAACAATTTATTATAATTCGGTGGGCTTTTCATATCAAGCACTCCTGTTAAGAACAAGGACGGTAATAGTAAGTCTATTCCCTCTTATACAGGTAATGCGTAAACCTTTTTTGTAACATTTCTATTTCAAGGGTATGGTTCTGTTCAGTTGTTTGGTTTTGAAATGAGAATATGCTTAGTTCTTACCGAGATGTCATTTATACAGTTCTATCTCTCACTGACCACATCACCTCGCTGGAAAAGTATTTGAAATTTGGAACGATGGCAAGAAAAATAGTGAAAATTCGAGTGCATTTGTTTTGAAAACAAAAAAGATTTAGGAAGCGACTTGGAAGCAGCTTGGAAGCAACTTTTTGGTGTTTTACATTTCGATCGGCGTCTATACGCTTTCTTTCGCTGGCATCATGTTCCCCACACCACACAGTTAATAATTTCAGGTATCTAACGTTACTTTATTATAAAACCCAAAGTTTCGTTCTGAATTTCATTTTAAGTGGGTACCTAACTATCTAATCTTTTTTGAATTAAAAAAAAAACAAACATTTTAGCTGCTTGCGACGAATGGCACCATCGCAAATACTCACTACCTCGAAACGCGAACGAGTAATTTTATGTCTGTTGAGTTTGGATCTCTCCGCGGATCGACGTGTGGACGTAATTGTGATAATTCAACTATAAATACTGTGTTTTTCTGCATCTTTATGATGGAATCCAGGAAATCAGGTGATTATTATAACTATTTAACTTGTGTTGTAGTGTGAAAAAAAATATTGAGCTAACGCTTTTTCAAAACGTATTATTTCTTTATGTTTAGAATTCATCGAGACTTTTAAAAATGTATCCTAATGCATCCGACAATATTTTTCGTTTTCTGTGTTTAATGGATATTAATGTTACAAATTAACTTCAGTTTTGTGATGTATTCAGGGTTTACTTTAACAACTTTTAATTTTTTCAGCACCAAGGCGATTTTTGATAAACAGATCGATATATACAAATTTCATAACGCCAGAGCTAACCATTATATAAAGATATACTCTTCTGCTAAAATGCAATGATCTGTAAAACTTTTGAGTCAATCTATCGATTACTTTCCGAGATTTGCGAACGCAAACATACGGAACCTAAATATTTATATATATATATATATAGATTGCTAACTAACTAACCATCACGCCGTTTCCCCGCAGGGGTAGGCAGAGAGGAAGGACCGCCAAACAACTCGATCTTGGCACACACTCCTTGCTTCGTTCACATTCATACATCGTCTCATACATGCTCTTCTGTTATTCTGACTCTTGACATCGCCCGACTCAAGTATATGATTCACCTAGTCGTACCATGTCTTCCTCGGGCGTCCCCGACTTCGTCTACCATTCACATTTGCGTCATATATTCTCCTTACACTCCTTTCCTCATTCATTCGCTCTACATGCCCAAACCATCTGAGCGTCCCTTTCTTAATCTTATTCATTACGCTTACATCAGCCTTGCATTCTTTGCGGATCTCCACATTTCTCACACGATCATACATGGTTTTACCACACATACGTCTCAGGGATCTCATTTCTACAGCATTCAGTCTACTTTCATCCTTTCTCTGCCAGTTCCATGCCTCACTGCCATACATCAGGGTGGGTACCAGCACTCCATTATGGACGGCTAGCTTCGCTTCTTTTGACAATTTTTTGTTGCCGCCAACGGCGTTCAGTCCTCCATTAATGGAGTTACCGGCATTTACCCTTCTTTCGATATCTCTATCAGTCTTCCCATCTCTCGTAAACATACTTCCCAAATACACAAACTCATCCACCTGCTCCAAGTATTCGTCATTCACAACTATGTTGCACATTGTCTTCGTACTCTCTCTTTCAAATACCATTAAAAACGACTGTACCAGGTTGAATCGCGCAATATATATTTTTTTAAACATTTTTTTTCATATAATGATAATTTGTATTGTCCCAAAAACCTGCTGAAATAATAAAGTTACGCTAAATACTCAAAATTACTAACTGTGCACCGTATGAAATATGGGGAAAATCAATACCCGAAATCAACGAGTCTCATCTTGGTGGTCTTAGTTATGCCTCTATCACTCCTTATCTTTTGCATTTTGCTGATGACATCTTTTATCATGCATAAATCCAAGCATTTTGTTGGTGCGGGAGACAATGTCACATAATATTATATGGGATTCGAATGAGAGAAAATCACGCCAAGGTTCTGAATCTCATGTTTGCGTATTAAAGTATTTATTATCCCTGTTTATAATCTGGCAAGAAGCGGATATCCTCCCAATTCATCATTCAATTAAACACTCTTTCTGCGTCTTTTAAGTCTGTGCAACGGCGGGCATCTTGCCAAACAACCTTTATAATAAATAATTTCCTTACATTATTATTTGTTTCTTAAGATGAAGCTATATGTGAAATCCTATTTAGATTCATCTTTACGACGAATCATTCAACATTATGAACTATGCTACGAGTAAATTGAAGCTTTTACTAGCTTTTCTATGCATTGGAATTACAATAAAATTATTATTTACATTTAAAAAAATTTAAGCGTAAACCACTAAAAAAAATGTTTTTTTGTGACTTAACTATGAAGTAATATAAGAAAAATTTTTTAAAAAATACCCCTTTATGGGTAAGACTATTTTTGAGGTTTTGTATGTTCTACCTTTTTTTATTCTTATAAAATTATGAACAAAATAAATAAAAACCACTTTTTCGCTTAGTTGCCTCGTGCGAATAAGACGCTCGATTATACATTTTGTAGGCATGATAATCGGAATATTTCTAGCGTTTATATTCCTCTTAAATCTTATCGCCGTCAACATAAAGAGTGATATTGTTAGCAACCTGATCCTGATTTTTACATGACTTGATGCATCACCTTAATGTGTTGTCTCTTTCTACAAATAATATATTTTCCCCGCATTTCACCATTGCAAAAAAATAATGCCATCAAACAGTATTAATAGCCTTGCGTCTGTCGTACACACTCGATTGACAAATAGATACAAACGGAAGTGCTGACATCTATATTATTATTACGCTAAAAAGGCTACTTTTGTAATTCGGCTTCGAATTCAAGAATTCGTCAAAGGATGGCGCCACTTACGTTGGCAGATCGCGTGAGAATGTGCCCCCCCTCTAGGTATAAGTACTACAGATTTGTAGAATTGTTGAGTGTCTCTCCAGATATGGAAAGATTGACGGTAATACTTAGAGTTGTGAATAATAGTATCACGCTGCTATAAATTATATATGACGTCATTGCCTGTCGCGGTTACTTTGTCCCGATGACTAGCTGTCACTGGAACACACTGGAACCGAGGAACCGGCTATTTTGGACCAGTTCCTATCGGATTTATAAAATGGTCACCAACACTCAAACTGGGCGAAGCCGAACCAAAAGCCGCCCGCAGTCATTATTATTATTGCCTTTCTCCAAGTTCCGTTGCCCGCGGCGCAATGAAGGAAGTAATGAAATGAACGGTGGAAATCTGCCAAGAACTTTCAGATATTCTTTTTTCCCGCCATGGGGACTCTTTATTTTCAAACACACATTCGCGGCGCAGCGGAGAATATTATTTATGCCATGAAAACTCTTTTCGAGTCCTTGATTTTTCTTTTCGAGGCGGGTTTGGGTACCGCCGCCCGGGAACCATTTATTGGATCTTTCATAAGAGCATGTTCACACACAGCTATAAAATATGTAGCTTGTCCTATTTCAGCACATTGCTCGCCATTCATTCCAATGGGAATATATGGCGAATAGTGGCGAGTTTTTATTTCAGACAGCCGCCATTTTGCAAAAAAATTTTTTTTTACTTTTCCTTTGTTTGGGCCATAGCCGCATTTGTTTGAATTAAGAATATATTTTTTTTAATAACTAGGAGGGTTGCAATTGTGTCAACCAGGGCGCGCCATTTTTTTTAGACCCCCCACTTCAACACCCTGTAACTTTTTGAATTTTTTCGTTTAATTTTTTTTTTATGTATTCTTTAATGTTTAATCAATATCTTGTAAAAAAAATGTTTTTTATTGCACCTGAAAAAATACCTACAATTCATGCTTCTAGACTAGAATACCCCCTTAAATCTTTAAATTTCAGGGAATGAAAGTTATTCGTGACTTTCAGCGTTTTAAGGCTGTCGTAATTTGATAAATATTGGCAAATAACATCATCCAGGGCGATAAAAGCGTCATTTGACTGGATTTGTGTGGGTTGTAAATAGATGGGAAATAATAACGAGTATCATCGTTAAGAGATCGGACGCCAAATGTTCCTTTATTGCTTCGCAAACATCGTTCATTTTAGCCAGAAATTATAACCGACATTATAATCGTCATGAATAATTAATTTTTAATAAGAACCTATCGATTGTTCAGTTGAATAGTCAGACATGTCTGAAAAATCTAAATTTCAGTTGAGTATGCAGTTATACGCTGGTATATACAGTGTACAGACATGTAGTTTTATCCTAGATGCATTTCAATGAAAATATGTTTTATATTTTTGGATTCGGCGGTACATTCTCTCTGCACACCAATCGGGGTCAGTTAGTTATATTTTGTGTGTGTAAGAAGGTATACCGTATGTTCCCTAAACCGATTGCATATACTTCGATGAATTAAGGAACCGAAGAATCATTGAAACTCCCGATCATCGTAGTTGTATTGTTCACCAGAAGAAACATCAGTACACCACTGATAACGATCCTCTCAAATGCCACTGGAGGAAACTCGAAAATTTAGCGATGTTTTGACTTTGACGTAATATTTTCGGATTTATTTTATGCTATCGTATATAATACTTACCGAAACACGTTCCCTGAACAATAAACTATGCTTACAAACAATATTACTTGCGTTTATTTGACAAATTGATAGGTTTATCGATCTTTTCATGACACGCGACGCTCAAAGTTTGACAGCTCGAATCGCGGGAAAAATGTCATTTCGAAAGTCATAGATATGTGCAAAGATGATTATTTGAGAGGCTAGGTGTGTTCCTTATATCTGTTACGTCAAAACAAGAATGCCCCAAGCGATTCTGACCTTGTCCTTCATACATTTTCTTTATACATAAGGTTTAAAATCGCATATCAAAAAGTTTTTTTTTTTTGGCGCGTCCCGGGCGCGCAATCGGCAGTCCAGGAGTTTTAAGAAGTATTATTATATTTTATTATTTTCATCTATTGAACGATTGGTTATCTAACCGCCGCGCCTCGAGGTGATTTATACAGAATTTTATACTAAATTTACATAAATATGTATGTTTCCTCTATTATTCAATATTTTCTGTAAAACATGTGCAAGTTATAAATTTTATAAATCCTACGAAAATGTAATAATCTACAAAAGATAGATGAATTCATTGGCTATATAGAAAGAACTACAATCATTTTGTATATCTCCATATTAAAATTCGGAGGTATGATTTTTTTAATGTGGGCGGAAAATATTAAAAATGATCCCCAAAAAATTACGAGCAATCGGAAGAAAAGTTTTAAATCGCGCTGTCGCTCGAGTGGTTCATTACATATTTTAAGAAAAACTTACCCTTTTCACTTCAGAGTCCAACGCCTTGCAAAAATGACTGCAAATAAAATAAAAAAAACATTAACACAGTACAAAACAGCGGCAAAAGTGATATAATAATAAAATGAAATACATTCTTTATATATACAACTGTCACATTTTATGTTCTGTCAGGAACTCCTTGCTCCATTACATGTGGAGCGTTTTATAGGTATCTTTGTTGTTTCATGGAATTTGAACAATTCATCTAATTTCAAAGTCAATTTTTTAGTTCTGCTATTATATTGGACTCTTTTTTTTTGTCTGGCGTGAATACTGAAAATTCCTTGGATAACTTATACTCAATATTGGCCAGCACCATCAAATCACCTGTAACACTATGTACTCCTAAAAACATAAATATCCAACTTACTTCTCATCGGAACTAATATTAAGCCATTAACCATTCTCTCCGGAAATCCTGCTATATATAATAACATATCCCAATATTTAAAAAGGTGACGAGACGGAAATTTCAAACCTTCGACCAATACGCATACAATCTGTGTTACCCAAAATATTTGAATCTCTAGTTCTGGATGAAATGTATCATAATATATTAATAGAGGCAACAAGAGCTGGTTCACACTACGCTATCAAATATAAAAGATCATAGCACGCCAAATAACGCTCTCCATACAATCCCTTCAGACCGTTCACACCTAAGCGTTTTTAAGCGCAGATCAATCATAGACAATACACATCTCAGACGTAACCGCTCCAGACGCGATATCCCAGAAGATAACTCTCCCCTTCTCCGACTAAAAAAGGAGAGGGGGTCATTGTAATTACGGAGCTGCCTAAACCCGCGGATGACAGATGTCAAGTTGACAGATTTCAGTACAAAAAATATGCGTTCCGTTGCCGCTCCCTAATTCGACTGACCCCCTCTCCTACCACAGGAAGAAAAATTTGATAGCCTCGTGTGAAAGGACAAAAGATAAGCGCTCGCGAATCAACAGATATCTGCTCGCAGATATTTTGCTCAGTGTGAACTAAGCATAAATGACAAATAACACGGCATTATTAGATGTAAAAATAATAACCTAATATTTGTATCAGTTTTGTGTTATTTCGCTTCAAGTAAATCAACTATTGCTTAATCAATTATTGCTCTTTCGAAAACAATATTGGAGTATTTTTATAAAAGTAAATAAGTTGACTTTATATACAATGATTTCTCGCTTTTCTAGCCTTTTGATAAAGTGTCTCAGTTGAAGTTCGGATCCGAAAACTTCATGGACTGGGAATCGGGACAAATATGGGTAGAACCTGTGAAAATTAAATCTTATATAATATCAAAATTTATAATTTCATTTATCATTTTCCGCCACTGCTGGCGTACCGCAAGGTACTGTCTTAGCCCAATTGTATTTATTTACATTGACAAGATGTCAGCTATTCGCAGATGATATGCCTAGAAAAAAAAAGCAAAACGTAAAAGAAAATGAATCGTTATATTTGTTTCCCGCCTTCCCGGAATATCGCAAGAGAACGAAAAGGCCCGAAATGAAAAATTTAAGGGTTAACCCTGTTCTAACCGTGCATTAATGACGGCCTCCGTGGTCCCGAGGCAAGACTCTCGACTCACAATCCGAAGGTCGCGGGTTCGAACCCGGCGTGCGCAAATAAATTTTATTTGATTAATTTGTGTTATTTCACAATTTATTCATTTAAAATAATATATGATACATTTGCGGCACGTTCCAGAGTGGAAGATACTAATAGTATCGCCCTGGTGTAAGACCACCATTCAGAATTGAAACGTTGCTTGAAATGGCTTTAGCCGTGTTTAGTGACCAGATCTGAATAGCCAGGTACTTCCCCACCTACTTCTTCCTATCCTCTATCTCCTTCCCCCTCCCCACTACCTTCAGCCTCACAACATACCCCAATTGGGGATGCCATAGTCTCACTGGCTCCAGACGGGAGCAGTTGGGACTCTTGTGCGGTATTTCATGTAAAAAAAAAAAAATAATAAAAAAAAAATTAATAATATGTCATCTTGTTAAGAAGTGTACATAGTAATATATGAGAATAGGACATTTCTTCCCACCTTTTTAAAATTCACGTCCTTGACTCCTCAGATTGTACATTATGTGGTCTAGTAATGGGAACTTTAGATCACATCTTTTTTAGTTGCCTCTCTCTAAACAAATACCCTCTCTTCTATCAAGTTTTCCCGCTTCCAATTTGGAAGGCGGGAATGGGTACCGCCGCCCCGGGAACCTTTATTGGATAACCAACACCTCTGCCATAGATCACCCCAAGTGGTTCGCTACGTTTGGTGATTTAGCAGGGGTGCCCGGGTTCATGAGGTGAGGTTTGTCTAGGTCTTGGAGGCGGATGACCGGGACACACTGAACCCTCCAATTCTCGTCTATTTACTTTCTTTAAAAAACCCTCCACACAGCATCCTCAAAGACGACATAGGCCCTGAGGGAGATTATTTTCCTCAGGGCCTCCTGTGTGGAGCTCACGTATAAAAAAAAGCTTTATCTAAGATACCTACCCTCCATGAATGGAGAATCATCTTTAATAATAATCTAAGTCTGAACTCGACTCCAATCTTACACATAATTTTGAAATAAAATTAATACGCAAATTCACCTTCCCTCTTTCCATAATTTTAAATGATGGCCTTTAACACCCTTGAAGGGAGAGAGCTAGACGTAAAAAAAATCCTGCTCTGACCACACAATAATAATATGTCATGCTGCTAACAAGTTAAGTGTAAATAATAAATGATTTATGCATATTGTTTGATTAATTTCTACACATTAATTTAATTAACTTTGCTAATCATTCAACGCGACTTTGAAAACCGTTGCCAAAGTTGATTCAATTCCCAAATTAGCCGCTGTTACGTCACGTAATTAAAATTAGTTTACAATTAAATATTTATCATTGCAACATTCTTCAAGATAATATCAACAAATTGTTAATTTGGTGTATGGAAAATAGACTTTATTTAAATATCTCAAAATGTCAAATTGTTAGATTTTATAGAATAAAAAATCCAGTGATATTTAATTACAACATTGATAACAATGCTCTTCAGACATTAATGCAAATTAAAGAATTGGGCATCACTTTTCAATCAAATCTTTCATTTGTTAACCACATAACAGAAATCTGTAATAAGGGCTTAAAAATGTTGGGGTTTATAACTAGGCTAACTAGAAACTTTAACAATATAAAGTGTATTAAACTGTTATATTTTGCTTATGTTAGAAGCCAACTTGAGTACAATTCTCCTGTCTGGAATCCTCATTATAATATGCACGTAAAAGCTGTTGAAAGAATACAAAACAAATTCTTACGTTTTCTAAATTTTAAAATGGGTATTCCAGCAAATATGTTAAACTACAACACTATTTTAAACGATATGAATATGCTTAAATTGTCAGACAGAAGAATTTTCACTGACTTGGTATTTTTATTTAGTTGATAGTCCGGTATTACTTGAATTGATAAGCTTCCGAATTCCACTTCGTAATAATAGAAGTCAGGATTTATTTCAGTGCAGAAATTCTGGGACTAACTACCATATGTATTCTCTTTGCCCAGAATACTAATGGAGGGAAACAATTATACCAAGTCAGTGGACATCTTCAATTTATCTTTGAATAAATATAAAATATTGTTATTGAGGCAGTTCAGTTATGTACAATAAAATGTTTTTTCTAACTATGCTATATATGTAAAAGCCCCGAAAAAGGGCGTTTATTAATAAATAAATAAATTATTTCAGCCGTATTTATATTTTGTTTGAAACCGCTAAAACGACTAATTATATAATTCCAAGTTTATTTAGAGAAGACATGAAAATTTAGAGATTTGTCTTCATAAATTACAAGATTGCTGGTGCCATATAATTCAAAATGAAGAAGTCAATTTGATTTCAAATTTGATGTGTTCTTACACATCTACAAAAAATATTATCAGAGATAGAAAAATATATTGACAAATGTTTCAAAATACGATCTTGTTTTTCATTCAGCTACAAGCTAGATAAATAATATATCAGCTCTTTAAAACAACACAGAATGTTTTTCTGGCTAAAGATTTGAAATATCGTTATGAATACTTCGCATGTTCTTCTATTTGTGGATATTTATGTTTTGCACGTATTTTTACCCCCGTAAACACGACGTTTCTAGCCTCTATTCGTTTTACGGCCACATTCGACAGTGAGGACACAACAGCAAGTAATCCGAATCAGTCGTTTCTAATGGGTCTTGCAAAGGATTTTAAAAAATCTAAGATTTTAAAGGATTCTGAAAGAAATGTTTTTTGCTCTGATAATAAGCCACAGATTTTTAGAGCGACAGGGTATTGATTTGATTATGTTCTGGTTTGGGAACACTGTCCGTCAAGGAGACCCGACAGTTGATCCCCCAACAATTGCCCCCCGAAATGATATTTATTACAAAATTATAATTTTTTGTGCACTGTTGACCAATTTGAAACGCAAAATCGGCTTCAAAAATTCCTTTAGAGCGTGTGATATGCTGAAATAGGCCAAGCTATATCTTTTGTGCTGTGTGTGAACACGCTCTTAATGATAAAGCACGCAGCTATAAAACCGCGAGCAGTTGAACTGCGAGCGCTTATGTTTTGTACGGCCACAAGACGCTATCAAATATTTCTTCCTATGGTAGGAGAGGGGGTCAGATGAATTAGGGAGCAGCTACGAAATGACATTCTTTGTACTGAAATCTGTTAATTTGATCATCATTGGGTGGAGGTCGCATAAATTTTCGCGTATCGCGTGAGGAGCGGTTACAGCGTAAGATCTGTATTGTCTATGGTTGATCTGCGCATAAACCGCTTAGGTGTGAATGATCTGAAGGGATTGTATGGAGAGCGTTATTTGGCGTGCGATGATCTTTATATTTTAAAGCTGTGTGTGTACACAGCTTAAGAGGAATATAAACACTAGAAATATTTCGATTCTCGTGCCTTCAAAATTTAAAATCGAGCGTCTTATTTGCACGAGGCAAGTGAGCGAAAAAGCGGTTTTTATTTATTTTTTGCATAATTTTATATGAATGAAAAAAGTTAGAACACACAAAACCTCAAAAATAGTCTTACCCATAAAGGGGTGTTTAAAAAAAATAGTTTCTTACAGTGCTTCATAGTTAAGTCTTGCGAAAACATTTTTTTAGTGGTTTACGCTTATATTTTTTGTTATGTAAATAATTATTTTATTGTAATTCCAATAGAAAAAGCTAGTAAAAGCTTCAATTTATCCGTGGCATATTTTTTGATGTTCATAATATAAACCGATTCGTCGTAAAGATTAATCTAAATAGGATTTCACGTATAGCTTCATCCTAAGATTAATTTACAGTGCCGATTTTTCTACTTATAAGCTGGTAAACACAGTGTACAGACAAATGGTTTTTTTTCTTGAAGCATTTGAATGAAAATATGTTTTATACTTTTGATATTCGGCGGTAAATCCTCTCTGCACACCTCTTCGAGACCCCCTCCCCCCTAGTGTGACGTTACATATTTTGGAATTTTACATCGAAAAATAATCAAAATTCAGATTTTACATGTGACGTCGCGGAGCTGATGACCCCCCTCATACCCCTTGTCAAACAATGTCACACTTATCTACACCCTCCTCCCCCTTAAGGTGTGACGTAATTTATAAATGGTCCCTTTTCCCTAAACCGACTGCATATAAGTACGCAGGGGGGCCATTTGTTGGGGGATTAACCGACATGGAACCGCCAGCCATATTTGTTTACTTGTCAATGTGGGTGATGTATAACACATAATCTCCAGCTGCTAACTTTAACATTCTTCAAATTATGATCCTTTGAAACACCAATGATCCCTAATTAATCACATTTTGTCAAATTTAAATAATACAATTATATCGCACCTCAGTAGGGAAACTTAAAAAGTATTGTATTATGTATTGTAAAATTTTACAAAAATTTCATAACGCCAGAGCTCACAATTATGTTCAGAAACATTCACGGTGTGCGCATAACAACTCACCAAAGTTTCATCGCAATCGGATTAATGGCGTAGGAAATAATTTCGTAACGTTACAGCTCACCGCTAAGCATAGAAACCATCGCGGGCATGCGCATGACAATCAGCACAGTTTCATTGCAATCGGATGAATGATTTAGGCATCACATAGGCCCTCCATTCATGGAGATATTTACAAACTACGTGATTGTGACACAACCACAAGTACCTTGCAGATATACTACTTTTTAATGCTGGTTTCCGTACACGGCGCTACCCGAAATATACTGAACTTGATCATTTTTCACGTACAGCCGTGGAGTTAACACGATGTCAAATGACTTTTTGTCCAACATCAATCCATGCCTTCTCCACTAAATCCTTTCTTACGTATTCTGATAAAGTAAAGTTATATAAACATACATTTTCTCCACTTCCAGAACAAATCTAGCATTACTTTCATGTCCCGACGCCATTTCTGTCAAACGTCAAACGAAAAGTAGCAGTCACGAATGATGCAACGCGTAGCGTGCAATCAGCACAGTCAGTAGCATGAAACTGACTTCAAACCGACAGCTGCCGCATAGCGCCGTGTACGAACAACACTAGCAAAATCGTACAGGGGGTACTCTCGAGCGGCTACGCGCAGGAGGCTCGAGTAGCTTGTAAGTAGCGTCATGTACTGAGGCACATAAGGGACAAACAAAGAAACATTTATTTTTACATATGATTAAAAAAAAACTTTAATCCATTTCGATACAATTCTAAGTTGTGAACTGTCTCTCAGGCCAATGTGATTGATGGGTTCGATGTTTTAATGGTAATGTATATTTCAGGTAGTCCAGGATGCCGGGTGGCGGGGGCGGCGGAGGGGGCCGCGAGACGCTGCGGCCGCCCTGGGTGCGCGACTCTGGCGCCCCGCCCGCCAGCCGGACGGGGGAGCCGCCCTCCTGGACCCTGCGCAAGAGGACGTCCAACGCGCAGGACACGGAGCCGCCCGCGGGCCTCAACGCTGTAGAGGAGCAACTCGCCTCAGTCAAAGGTAAGCAAGAATTAATCGAGAGCGTGGCAAATTAAATTAAATTAAACCCGACTGTCTTGCATTCGCCTGTCTAAATTTTTTTTGCACGATTCAAGATGATGGCCGTTCCAATTGTTCAGTAAAGATTATTTTTTCAAAAATGAAATATTCGTGTTTATTTGGACATTATTATCAGTATTTTCTCAATATTATGGTAGGTATTCAATGGTCTCGTAAAGATTCTTTTTTCAAATTTGAAATATTCGTATTAATTTGGATATTCTTATTAGTATTTTTTCAATATCATGGTAGGTATTCAATGGTCTCGTAAAGATTCTTTTTTCAAATGTGAAATATTCGTGTTTATTTGGACATTCTTATTAGTATTTTTTCAATATTATGGTAGGTATTCAATGGTCTCGTAAAGATTCTTTTTTCAAATTTGAAATATTCATGTTAAATTGGATATTCTTATTAGTATTTTTTCAATATTATGGTAGGTATTCAATGGTCTCGTAAAGATTCTTTTTTCAAATGTGAAATATTCGTGTTTATTTGGACTTTCTTATTAGTATTTTTTCAATATTATGGTAGGTAATTTGAAATATTCGTATTAATTTGGATATTCTTATTAGTATTTTTTCAATATTTATTTATTTATTTATTTATTTATTTCAAAAACATACGGCACAACATGTGCCATTAACATAAATTATATTATATATGTATTATAAAACAATAACAAAACGAAAGTAACAACATAAATTGAAGTTAAATATACAAACAAAAGGTAAAAAAAGGAGTTGAGGTAGTAAGCAGTAAGTAAAAAGTAAGATAGATAAATGAAAGTATAAAGTAAAAGCATAAAATTATAAAATATAAAGTATAATGAAAAGTTACAGATTGAGATAGAAAGTTAAAAGGTAGGAAATAAAAAGTGTAAAGTTATAAATATTAAAAAAAAGTGTAACAAGTAAAGAGTAAGAAATGCTCTTAGGAGCCAAAAACTGAAGATAATATAAATATTATGGTAGGTATTCAATGGTCTCGTAAAGATTCTTTTTTCAAATGTGAAATATTCGTGTTTATTTGGACATTCTTATTAGTATTTTTTCAATACTATGAATGGTCTCGTAAAGATTCTTTTTTAACCCCCGACGCAAGGAGCGGTGTTATAAGTTTGACGTGTCTGTGTGTCTGTCTGTGGCATCGTAGCTCATAAACGAATGGACCGATTATGATACAGTTTTTTTTGTTTGAAAGCTGACGTAATCGAGATGGTTCTTAGCTACAATTCATGAAAATCTGTTCAGGCGTTTCAAGGTTATCAGCTCTTTTTTGTGTCGGGGGTTTCTTGAAATTTTGCGAATTTTACTTATTCAAATGTGAAATATTGGTGTTTATTTGGACTTCTTATTAGTATTTTTTCAATATTATGGTATTAATGGTCTGGTAAAGATTCTTTTTTCGTAGGTGAAAAAATAAAGTTAGTTAATCTTATTAGTTTGAAACTGCAAAGTTGTGAAATGATGAAGTGGAATATTAACTTGGAAATGTAATAATAGTTTTGTTTGAATGTTTCAGCGGGATTAAAGAAGCAAGGAACCAGACCTGCCAAGTCAGAAAATGGCGTAGATAAAAAAGAAAAGGCTGACGATAACGTCGCTGAAAGAGTCACAGCCAAAGTAAAAGTAAGTCTATTTTTGATACCGACAATTCGTGGTGGAATCCCATTAAAATAATAAAATTTATTTCCACTTAACTTATTTTTGATCGTAATCGGTTTCCATTAGTAGAAGGCTAAATAATTTAAAATCCAATCGCCAAAGACGACAAGGCAACAAATGTGGAAAAACCATATAATTTAAATAAAATCCTTGTAGACAACCCCCTTTCCCCCATATGTTATGTATATAAACTGCAGATTAAGAATTATTTGTACCAGTCTGATGGCTTTAACAGGCTGAAACCGGTTACGTCAAAAATAAATTAAGTGAAAATAAGTTTTTTCATACTAAAAAGTAAACCTTGGATGAGTTTTTGTATTTGGGAAGTACGTTTATGAGACACGGGAAGGCTAATAGAGGTATTCAAAGGAGGGTAAATGCAGGTAACTCCTTTAATGGAGGACTGAACGCCATTGGCACCAACAAAAAACTGTCCAAAGAAGCGAAGCTAGCCGTCCATAAGAATGTGTTTGTACCTACCCTGATGTATGACAGTGAGGCACGCAACTGGCAGAGGAAGGATTAAAATAGACTGAATGCTGTAGAAATGAGATCGCTGAGGTGTACTTGTGGTAAAACCATGTATGATCGTGGAGATCCGCAAAGAATGCAAGGCTGATGTAAGCGTAATGAGTAAGATTAAGAAAGAGACGATCAGATGGTTTGGCCATGTACAGCGAATGAACGAGGAAATGAGTGTAAGGAGAATACATGACGCAAATGTGATTGGTAAAAGAAGTCCGGGGCACCCGAGGAAGACATGGCACGACCAAGTGAATCAGATACTTGAGTCGGGCCGTGTCAAGAGTCATAATAATAAAAGAGCATGTATGAGACGATGTATAAAATTGAACGAGGCAAGGAGTGTGGGCCAAGTTCGAGTTGTTTGGAGGTCTATCCTCTCTACCTACCCCTGCGGGGAAACGGCGTGATAGTTAGTTAAATAAATATTTATATTTACTACATATAATGTAATTTTTATTAGTTTGTTTTTTTTTTATCTAGACCAAATCTTTTTTTTTTTTGCCGTCTGTAGGCAATAAATCATGTGAACTGTAAAAGTATGAAAAAGCCCATGACGTCGAAGATATATATAAAATAAATAAAAAATAAACTTAACGGAAAATCCTTCCGATCGGTGTCGCATTAGTTAGTTTACATTCCCTGCAAATTGCACCGAATAAAGTTTGTTTTTATAAAAGTAACTATTTTGTACATTCCAAAAATGCATTAGAAAGTCTGCCTGACGTTTTAATAAAAGTACATCTAGCTCATCTATATCACGTTCCTTTTTGTGTGCATATTTTGACAAGCAAAATAAACTGTTTCCAGGAATTGCCGTCCAAAGAGAAGAAAGCAGAACCAGAATCAAAAACAAAGAAAGAATCCCCCCCGAAAGAAACAGTATCACCAAAGAAACCACCGATCGTCAAGGCTCCCGCTAAAGACGATGCCGGGGCCAGGAAACCACCAGTTCTCCAGCGACAGGCCTCGAAGGACGATGGGGCAGTCAAGAAGTGGAGAGACCCCCTCATCGAGAAGGTGTACGAGAAGATAGACAACACACTAGCCAATGAGATTCCCAAAGGACACACGCTCACCAAGAACGAAAGTTTAAGAAGTAAGTGTAGTACATATACGTCTATTTATCTAAATGTTAGTGGCGGTGTGGCTTTGTTTTTTACACAAATCTACAATTTTGACTGATTAAATTTTGTACACTTGATCTTCAAAACAAGAAGGTGATTGTCCACATGAGGAAAACTACTCCACATACAGATAAACCTCATCAGAATGTGACTGGCATGGAATTTTCTATTCCGCTTTTGCAATATCAATAATAAATTCATATATTGGTGCTAACAATCTTAATATATAAAATAAGAAGCGGACGAGAAGCGGAACGAAATAGATTCATATTGTCATTATGTTATCGTATCAAAGTTGTCGTAATAGAGTATTTAAATAGTTGAACCGAGTTGAGCGACTGTTCAATAACAGTAGAACAGACCTCAATAACAAGATTTATAAAACGAGACCGCTCTGCTAGGTAGTGCGTTGGACGTAGTAAGAATGGAAGAAAGCCGACTACCAAAGAGGCTTCTCTACAAAGCATTTGCTGGACTGTTGAAAGTTTTTGGTTTGTTTTTGACAAAAACCTAAAATTAAAATGGAGTTCCTTCTATAAATCAAACTTGATATATAACAAAAAATAAAAACTGTTGAAATATCTAAACTTGGTGCGTGGTTGGTGTGGAAGCCAACACTTCATATTTAGGCACAATAAATTGGTGGAAGATTGCAGAAGACCAACAAGACTAGAGGTATTTCCTAAAGTTGAGCAGGACTTTCCGAAGGTCTGTCCATTTTTCAGTAAACTTTTTGGACAATCTTAACATACAGAATTACACATACCATTTAAAAAATCAATAAATATTGTTGGCAGTCGAAATCAGAAACCGTGTATACCAAAACAAAGCGTCGATAATGATTAATTAGTTTCTGTCCCAAGTCGTTACCGCGAGAGATATTTTGGCACCATTTTCTTCAGGTATCTTCTATTTATAATATGCAAATGGATTCTTACTCTTCAAAGATGAGTCAAAGAGATAATCAACAAAGTATTTGGGAATTTGCACGCTTTTCTAGATGATTGACGACGTGTAGACATTCTCGGCAAAGCATCTTGAGCAAATTCGGGTTTAGGGCGGCCGGCGCCTGACAATAGACTTGAACAGCACGTGTCGCAACATGTCAACAGAGGCAAGAGGCGTACGTCATAGACAGAGACAGTTACGTCAGAAAGACTGAAAACCTGGGGAGGAACACTCAGTCACCAAGACACGACGTAATCATGTTAAGCTTCACAATATTAAAATTATTGACTGTCAGTCAGGGCGATCTATGGTTTCATTTTGAAAGTTCAAATCGATTGGAACAGTTTTTAAAAGAAATTTAAATTAATGCACAGACATGGAAAATGTTTTCAAAAAACTTTGTTGGATTCGACATGTAGATAGAATGGATTGATGAAGAAAGAAGAATTAGAAAAATTTAAAACGCGCAAGTGAATGGAAGAAGTCTTGAATGCTTGGATGCTACAGTAAGATATGACAAAATTAAATAAATCAAAAACTTAAGACGATTTATCAATGTGAATGAAGCAAGGAGTGTGAGCCCGGGCACTCCAGGCAGAGTCGTGTGTCGTTCCGTTGTCTCTGCCTGTACTTGCGGGGAAATGGCGTGAAGGTTAATTAGTTAGAAATTAAACCATCAAATAGTCGCATCAAATCAGGGCGATAAAGATATTAAATCGTAACATCAACACAAGCATGGGGTGCAAATTTAGCAATTGTTTGATCATAAAGTAAAATGGTGAAGTGATTGCATCTTGTATCGATTTCTGGCATTTGCGTTCCTTGCCAAGATGACTGATGATTATTGCTAATAACTGCTGCAGGCCGAGGAGCCATTGACAGCGGCGGAGTTCGTGAATCATCCGTCTTTTCCTGAGAGGCATTCCAAGCCAAGAGTTCGGCCACCGCGGCGAGGTTCAATGGAGATTTCCTGAAATAAACTACTAATTATTCTACAAACCTGAAAATAGATCGTAATTGCGAAAAATAAAATTTATCCTTAAGTTGCGTCTGGCTGGATTTTGAATGGGGAGTTGAAGTAGTAAGACGACAAATTTTAAAAAAAGAAGAAAAAAAACGGGAAAATCTCATTGATAAATCGTGAGCCAAGACGATGACAAAATTGTTAAAAGATTTTTCAATTAACTTGTCAACTCCAAATTATATTGGCGAGGAAAGTTGTTTTGAACTCATCCCAGACAGAAATCAAAGAATACATAACTTAAATACACAAGGCTACAATATTTTGAATTGAGTACGGATACATTATTTTTACAGTGAGAGCAAGAAAGCAGATAAAAGCGTCAATTGCACGCAATAAACAGAGTTTTTGGCGCGACTCGACCAAATATCTGTCACACGGAGGCATTAAAATATTCCCACTTTGAACGTGAAACTCCCCTTCGCCGATCGTTCAATAGCTCGTCTATTGTCAGTTGGCAAAAAAGAATGCTTCGGCAGGACAAAAATAAACACAGTAACCGACGAAAGCTCAACCAGACCAGACTGCAGCGGCACTTCTTCCAGCTGACCCAGTGAACTAATGACAGGAATTGAACTTGGATAATACCAGGCTGGAGGATTGAAATCCCTGGAATAGAAACTTGACGCCATTTCAAAGACGGGGAATACTTTCCGACGCCATCAGAGGAGAGCGAAATACTTGGCTAATCGGAGAGGACAGACAGAGGAAGCCCATTGGCGCAGCCGTTTGCGAAGAGCAAAAAGTGTTGAATAGAGTGAAAACAGATATTTTGGTTTAATCGGAGATGTTGTTTTGATTGCGAAATGACTTTGTTAATCAAAAGTGCTGTTATTATTAAAGTTGCTTGAAGAAGTTTCTGTGTCGGTGATTCAGACAGATGATATAAGTGGAAAGCAAATACTGTGGTAAATAAATAAATATTGTGGAAGAGAAGAAACTCAAAATGGAGGAGGAAGAGCAAAAACTCTTGTTCAGAGGTTGGTAATAGTTAAAAATTTTATTAAATTAATAGGTTGGTATAAAAATTGGTTGTCAAGTTAAGAGACAAAATTTTGACAGATAACCATGATAAAGACAGATATGGTAAATGATTTTTCTTCAATTTCACCATACGTCAGAACTGACAAAACACAGATACAATCTTGGCATTCGAGCAAAGCTGTGTTACGTTTTTTAAAGTTACATAAAATATTTAGTTCCTATTGGAAGAGGAGTTCCTCTCTTAGAATGAGATCTGAAAGTAAATCATTTACATAATATTATATTGTGTATTTTTATTGCTATTTCACAAAATGGGTATATCTCTCCTATGTCATACTTAGGAATTTATATGGAGGTCTTTCTGAGGAGAAGAAGTAGTAAACATTGTCCTTGAAGAGATCCACATTGAAGGAGGAAGGCAAATCATTCCACAGCCATGCTGTTAAACTCAAAAACGCGATATAGAAACGAACCGTTCTCATGTAACAAATTTCAATCATGTACAAATGTTAGGCGCGCATTTGGCGTATTTTCCGACTGTGCACCGGTGCCGAAGGGATCGATGACGCTAGTTCCTCGGAGCATCATCCACTGAAATATCGGTAGAATAAGGACAGAATTCCCACCGGACGCCTGTGCTCTAAAGATTGCAATCCGTTTGTTTAAATAGGGGAATCTATCAAACGGAGTCAAGTGTTTTTTTGGGGTTCCAGACCAGAGGTGTTTGCCAAATTCAACAGTGGGGCGCACTTGCGATTTGTACAGAGTAGGTACTAAGTGCAGTATCTCCGGGTCCTATTCAGTACGCTTAGCTTCTGAGAGGCTAACTTGACTCTGGCTTCGAAGGGGCCCCAGTGCCTTAGCTGGTCACTTGAGTTATACAAGCATATCACTGGAAGGCACGTTGGGAAAATTGCTTCCATTGAAGGAGACTAAATTGTGAAGTAACAGACTGGGTTTTTGAAAAATTAAATTCGACGACGTAGTTCTTACACCAAGATAAAATCCTTTCGATACATTCTCTGCTCCTCTGGGTTGGATAAACTCAGAATTCCCACCTGTCGCCTGTGTTCCACTGTGTTGATTGCAATCCGCCCATTAGACGATTAGATGATAGGGTTGAATTCATCTGAATGTTTTCCGGTCTTTGCAGGCATCAAGGGTTTTTTTGTATCCAGACCAAAGGAAGCTACCTAACTCAAAGTAAGGCACAGTTGTGATTTGTACATCGTAACAATTATGCACTATTAAACATCTGCGGGCTTTATAAACTACCTCCAACTTCTAAGATAACTTAAATTTGTGAGCGCTTGTGAGAGATTTGTGAGTGTCAAAGCAAGGATTGTTGATCCCTTTTGATCAGATATGATTGTTATACGGTTCTTCGAAAAATTATAACTTTTTTGGAAGAGCACTCTAATTGTTTTAAATATTTTATTTATTTATTTTATTTTATTTATTCATACACGCCTTGAAGGCTTTTACAGAATCACATTATTCAAGTTACACATGTTATTCAGGAGTATAATTGTAAGATTGAAGTATATAACATTATAAACTGTACTTTAAGGATACAAACAGGTTTAATATGTATATAGGTATGTAGTTCCGTTATCATTAAAATTGTACAAAGGAGTTAAAAAGTTTACATAGTATAATAATGGTAAAACAGAAGAGTGCTTAAGATACTTCAAAGTAGTTATTGAGGAACGTGTAGGTATTTACTATGTTGATTTTATTATTAACTTGATCATGAATAAATTGTTCGAAAGCAAGTTTTTCAAGAATTCAGCAAAATTAACGCAGCGATAAATAGTACCTACACAGAAGAAAATAAATAAAAAATACATGAGTTGTAATATCTTGAAAAGTTATACAGATGAGTTCAACAAGTGTATAGTGTGATAGTAAAAAAGTAAAAAAGTAAAAAATAGTACAAATTATGGTACAAAAAGTACAAGATAATATTAATACAAAAGAGAGAGGATAAAAAAAAATAATAATATAAAATATATAGGTGAAAAATGCCCATCTCGTACAAGACCCCACTGAGAGACAGCCCGCGTTCTCATTGCCTCGCAAACTCCGGTCCACCGTCAATAGGATAAGGTGCTCCCGCAGCCGTTGTGCCCGTATGATGTATAGATGGGGCCTTATAGAGTCGGAGATGTGTGAATGCGGTGCAGACTACCGAACATGTGGTCAACGAATGCCCGCTCCATTCATTCCCCGGCGGGATTGATGAGGTCCGCAGGGCAACGCGGGAGGATATTCTGTTCATGGCGAAACCGACAACAACCAGTTGTTAATAACAACATTATTGTAATTTATTATAAATTTTGTTATTGTACTTGGAGTTAGCTCCCTCGGGTTTTTTTGTTCGGTTTTCTGAACAACCCGTATATTAATTAACCCAATTAAAAATGCCTGACGTCATAGTTCAAGAATTCCAAAATGATGATTTATTTCCGTCCAGCTTGTACGGGACGGTACACAGTGCGGTGTTAGAAAGAGAAAACGCTACGTTTTATATTCAAATCTAAAAGTTAACCGCAAAATAATTAAAATGTACCCTTATGAAACCAAATTTCCGAACGGAATTCGAAAAACAAATAAGAAACTTTGGGAATTTTTTATTAATTATTTTTACATGAAGAGCCAAAAGAGTGAGTTGACGATAACGTTTATAATAATTTGCCAAATAAAATGTGTGTGATTTTTTTTTCGTTAACAGTAATTTTAGTTAGAAAATGAAAGGCGAACGCATATTTGATCACCTTTCAAAAACAGTTTTTGGTTTTCGGATGCGTTCAGAAATATTCCATTTATTTTGATTTTAAATGAAAGCGGATATATTTTGACCTTCTGACAAAACAAGCCCGAGGCCTGAGGGGTAAAAGATTCTACATAGGAACATAATTTAATTACTTACGTTGAATTGTAGTTGACTATGAAAATTATGTACCATAAAAGAGATTTTTTTATCTGAAATCTGATAACCTAAAAAACGCGGTTCATCAATCTACGTTGAAAGTGTCCTGCCTTGATGGAAAGAAGAGTAAAACATGGAGGGGGGATTTGTGGAAACAGGAGGCGGATTCCCGTTCTTTATCCTTGGCTTTAGTGTACCTATCCCCCTCATTTTGGCTTTGGCATAGACTTGAGCAAGTTAGATAGCCGCGTAAGGATCTATTATCTACTATTTCATTCGCTCTGGTTTGTGCCAAGGCTGAAATGAGGGGGATGGGAATACGTCCTTGGCTAGGGATGGAGAATGCGAATCCTCCTCCAAGAGACGTAATTCTTTCGTTTGCGAGTCAGGTGAAACATGGAAGAGAGCACAATGGGTCTGCATGCCTACTGGAACTATGCAGACCGTCTCTGAATCAATAATAATATCTCAGTTAAACAATTTGTAATAACTAATTCTAGGTTTGCTGAAACCTGTACCACCACCCCCGCCACCTCCGCTGCCGCCCAAGATGCCTCCCCCGCCGGAGTTCAAGAAGTCCGCGGCCACACAGGAGAAGCTGAAGCGAATAGAAGCGCTCAAGTCCCGGCCCCGGCGCCGCCCCGACTGGACGGACATGATGAAGGAAGTAGAGTCGGGGAGGAAACTGAAACATGTCGACTGCAATGACAGGTAAAGAAGCCATACCTCAAACTTCCAATACTTTGCTACTTTGATTTTTTCACTTCAAACCTTGTGAAAGAAGATTGGAAGCTGCAATATTTGCATTATCCACAGGTAAGCACCATTTATTGCGTAGAAGTTCTTCAAGTAACAATAGGTCCTTGTCACAATCAGGTTTATTATTGACTTTATGTGTTTACAATATTTATACTTCTGGTCACACGACCGTTCTTAACTGGCTACGAATTGAATCTGGCTGGTAGGTTGGCGTTTAACCGCTCCCGGCAGCCATTGCTGGCCGGACACCCCGGGCGGCATCTGTCGGAACCTGAGAGAAGCTCTAATATCTATTGATAACAACAAAAACTAAGTGCCTTTTCAAACCACTACAGACACCTGGGCAAAGTACGAAATTTTGTATATAACACACTTGCGCCGAGCGTCGTTGGTCTTTAGTCGTCTTCCACTGCGTTTAGTGAAGTCTGAAGTGATGTCTACCTCCATCGCACAGACTCAAAAAAAAGTATTACGATAGAATCAAAATAGATGCAGCCTACAATAGATTAATTAATAGATTGTAAGAAATAGAATAACCCCTAGCAAATAAACGATCAGTTGTCAAAAAAATTTGCAACCCTCGCTGTTGAGAGAGTCAGGAGGTCTAGTTCAAAATGATTAAATGTAGCTTCGTTTCATTAAAAACTTGGAATCTTGACGATTACGACGAAGGAGGTAAACAATCCGTTTCTTTATACGTCATTGAGAAAGAGATGGGACGCCTCCAACGTATTGATGAAAACAAAAAGGGGGAAGGCATTAAAATCTGGTTCGGGTGCAGAAGACAATTATGGTACTGATCACAAAATGTGCTCCACCGACAGATTAGACCACACTGCATGGTCGCACAGTTTTGATTGAGCGTCTGTGTGCAGTAACGGCAATGCAATTTAACAGTACAAATATAGATAAAACTGAGCATGTACGTCTACCGTGTCAAAATTTGAAAAAGAATTTTGCAAGAAATATGGTTTTTTGATAATTTTCAAATGGGTTTTTATTTTCGTTCCAGATCAAGTCCAATAATCAACGTAAACATGGTAAAGGCAAAGACTGGACAATATGTATACGAATCCGAAAAAGGAAATATGCACAACCAGTTGCTGAAGCAGATCAACTCGGGGGTCAAACTCAAGACTGTGAAGACCAACGACAGGAGCAGACCTAACCTGGACGGGCTCAGGAAGTTCAGAAGACAGCTAACCATAGAGGAACAGATACAGAAGTCCATGTCAAAAGCCGATCTTTCATCAGCAGCACCGGCGGAAGGCATTAGTACAGTCAAAGAAGTGAGTAGAAATCTTCTTAATTTTAATTTGGTTCAGTTCCCTCCAGATATCATGCAGGTCATACGGTACCTACCAAGGTTAGATTACTAACAGTTAAAAGTAATAGTCTTGAATTTTGATTAATACTGTAAAAATAAAATCCAAAAAATAAATCCGTACAAAGATTTACAAGTATTTAAAAGTTGAAATACAGAAGTCGATAAAGACTTTGAAAATATTTTTTTATAAAACATTTGCATTTTTTTTATATTTAATTAAAATTAAAATATATTTATTTTTTATTTTGCATTGTACTCCCAGGAGTTAATAAACTCATTGCGGGAATGATACGCATTACATGAATGAATTAAATTTGATAATTTTATTTTAGTATGTATTTTTGTTACAGCTGTTTCGCTTTACAAGATAACAAGTTACGGTTTACAGTTTGAAAATGGTATTGTAAACCGAAACAGCTTTAACAAAAATACGTACTAAAAACTTGCAGAACTTGATAATAAAACTATCAAATTTAATTTTAATTAAATATAAAAAACAAACTAAATGTAGTTTCTACGAATTAAACAATTAAGGGGAGCCGGTGGTCGAGAATTTTTTTTTCAATATTTCGAAAGTAAAAATATATTGTAAAAGTTTTGTAATGGTATTGACGATATTTAAATTTCAGTGCAGGTAAAAGGGCCGGGCGAACTTCAAAACTCATTTATTTCAAAACTACTTTTTTCTGCATGGTGTGAGGCAAAAAAAAAACTACTGGCCGATTCGTCTCAAATTTTACTATATTATTCCGTATACCAGTACCTATCGCAGGAACTAAAAAAAAGTTTTTACGTTGAATACTTCTTATTTTTTACAAACAAAATATAATGAAAAAACAGTCTGTTTTCTGTATTTAAATTTTAACAACGCGCCATTTTATCACTTTTTAAAAATTTATTTTTTATTCGAATTCCTGCGATAACTACACTCATACTGATCAGGATTTTTTTCTTTGTTTTTGTTCACGGATAAGTGAAAGGGCCAAAACTGGACCCACCACAAAGGTCCGTATTTATGAGGAGGGCAACTTCTTATGAGGAGGGCAGTTCCTTAACTACATAGAATTTTTATTTTTTTTTAATAACAATATTTTTGCATACCATTAAAGTCATTTAATACATCTATAAAGTTTGAATAGCAATATTGGCTGTTTTAATTTTTTTTTAAATCCTAAAAACTCGTCGAATTTACGGGGGCTAGACCACCGGCTCCCCTTAATAAACATTTGCATGTTTAGGACGAAGCGGGAGCAGTTGAAGAAGAGGAAGTGGACGAGATGGACGATATCGACAAAGTGAGAGACGATCTGCAGTCCACTAAGCAATTGCTGGCCTTAGAACTTAGGTAAGGTTGCGTACAAATATAATAGAAGAACTAAACCCTTTACACTTTTTACATGAACTCTAAACTCGTGGACCAGATGAATAGATACAAATCCCTATTCACTGCTCTGAGAGGGTCTTTTCAAGATGACGTTCTGCATGAACCCCACACAGGAGGTTTTGAAGTTTCCCTCGGGGCCTGTGTTATCTTTTGGAATGGTTTGTGGAGAAATGTCTTCAAGGATAGGAAGGAGTGAATATGGTGTCTTTAAGGAAGGAGGAAGGAAAAGTTCTTTTTTTCTGCCATTTGTCTATTTTTTGCCGAAATCGTTCGAAAGCCAATCGAAAACACTACCGAACGGTGAGCTTTGATATCATGAAAATTCCACAACTTTTTCTAACTAAATCCAACAACAATCCAATAAATTCAAGATTTAATAAACTATTTAAAGCTCCCAGCGTCATTTTTATCGCAAGAGAACAAATAATGTAAAAAGCATAAGACAATTATTATAGCAATTATAGCACAAGACCTACTATTTAACATATTATTATGTTGAAACTTGGACGAAACCCTCCCTACCAACAAATGCAAATTTCTAAAATCAACGGTATTTTTTCCAATAGAAACAAAGAAGCAATGGTCCGTGAGAACAAGCGAATGCAAGCCAGGATCACAAACATGGAAGCAGAACTGAAAAGCGAACGGGCCCACATGATGCAGGAACAGGCCAAGACAGTCATCTCCGTAGTGGACGCACATGACGAGACGCTAGTCTCCAGCCTAAAGAGGGAGGTCACGGAGACCAAGAGAGTGGCGGACGATCTGCAGAAGAAGTACCACAGGGCGGCTGAGGAACTGGATGAGGTCCAGTCGGAGTTGGAGGAACAGAAGAGGAAAAATGCAGAGCTGGAGAAGAAATTGGAGCAAGCAATGAAGGTGAATAATTAGAAGTCGAAAGACGTAATAGAATTCATAGCGTTCTAATATTAATGATAATATCATTGTAAGAAAGCATTTTTAACAAAATTTTAATTTGTCAGAAAATTTTGATCAGTGAATCGGATTTTATGTCTCAGTACAAACTCTTAAACAGTGAGTTCTGACATCATAAAATGCACACGGCTTTTCTCCGGAATTTAAGAGGCATTTCCGTCATGATACATCCATATAGCTACCAAAAATGAAGATAAGAAGCCTTAATATTTTATATTTTTAATATTGACAATTCGTCGTGGAAATACAATGTAATGCTTTACAAAGCAATTTAAAACTTTTATCGACTTCTTTTTTTTTAGCGTCACCGTTTCAACCTATCACGGCCATCTTCAGGCGGTCTAGATATACTAAATACAGTAACGGTCAAAAATAAAAAGCGGCTAAAATATTTAACCAATCATAAGACGCTGTTTTTAACTATTTTTAATAAGAAAAAGATTTCTAAAAAGGGTGTCAAAACTTTGGCGCAGCCAGGTAGCACTAGAGTGAGATATCTGGATATGTATAAGTAATGCTGAAGCTTTGCATAATGTTGAATAATGTCACCCTGTCAAATGCATTCAGGAAACAGTTTTCTAGCGGCAGTCCCAGAGATTGTGGAAACTGCCATTTATTCTTAAAACTAATTAATAACGCTTACTGCCCAATTATTTACAAACTTTAACGCTTTCTAACCGCTTACAAAACTTCTAACCAAAAATTTCAGGGTATTTATGGCGATGAAGAAGAGGAAGAACCCAAGTCTTACTTCCTTCAAAGACACGCTGATTTCCAAAAACAGATGGATTCTCTCAAGGTCAGGGAAACAAACTTGCATCAGGACTGTTACCTCCAACCATTTGGGTCATTGTTGGCGTCATTTGGGTCCCTGTTTTACATAGTCTTGTCCGAGATACAAAAATCGTGCACCTCTTTATCCGAATGACTTTATTACCACACTTATACATATAGCATAATAAACTATTTCTTCATCTTAATTCGGGTTTTCCAGTGTTCAATCAAAATAAAAAACAAATGCATTGAATCATACCACAGATATGCCCTGAGAATTTTATCATACCCCTCACCAATCTGTCTTTCAATCATTGCCAATCTTTCATCCTTTCAAATATCCAGTGTCTTGTCTCTTATAACTTTCATCAATCCAACCAACAAATATGTGTCATTCCTCAAATCTCTTTATGCACGTGTTGCTATCCTATTTTGACAATTCTGCATCTACAATCATTATCCTGCATTCACCACACATGTCCTAGTTTACTGGAATATAGGTTTGACTCCTGTACTTAATGAAATTAATTCTGATTCCAGGGAATAATGCCGAACTCCAACCAGGGTTCAAGGAGGCCCAGCCACGCTCAGAGACAAGCTTCCATCCAGGAATCCGAACCAGAAGAAGAGGAACTGGAATCTAGTGGAGAAGAAGGGGTAACCAACAATAAAATAATTTAATAATGTTTTTACTCTATTTTGTACAAGTGTCGTATACGTTATTTTTGTACAAGTGTCTTAAACTGTACTATTTACAAGTATAATTTCATAAATATTGTTATGTGTATGTAAAAGCCTAAATAGGCGTAAAATAAATAAAAAATAAAATAAAAAATACATCTTATTGATACGGATAGAAAATAAGTTCAAAGCAGAGATGGGAGAAAAGATACCACTGCTATCTGGACAGACTCTGGAATTGCCAGTAAATAAAAATAAGTGATATGGTGATGTCAAGAGTCTGCAGTGCGTCAATTTGGATAAGTTCAAATCATAGAGAACATTTTTGAAAAATGTTTACCCTACAAGTTTCCCAGGGAGCGCAGTGTGTGGCACGAATCAACAACGGATGCTATTGAATGAATGAAAATATTAGCATCCACCATTAATTCATTTACGAAGAATAATAAAAGATATATGAGACGCATTGCCAGTTGAATTTCAGAAGCTTGGTAATTTTAAGCTTTTGTGTAAAAGATTATAAATGGATATTATGTTGTTATTCGCAGGAGGATGAGGAAGTGAAAGCAAACAGAAGAGGACTGAGAGAGATGAAGTTGATCACCAACAAGATTAAGAACCTCAAGGACAAGAAAGAAAAGGCAAGGATGGAGAGGACCGGGCTCAGGGTGCAACTCAAGAACCAACAAAAAGCACTCAAGTAAGTACACCGTCTATCAAAATAAATGATTCACCTCTTTATGGAATAACATAATATCAGACTCCATAGTCCAAAAAAGGATTTTGTCGTAAATTAGACAGAATTCATCGAACAAACTGGACAACTGCTATATTAATAATATTGCCCAAAAGCAGAATCACAGGTGAAACTATTGTTATTTCATTCAGCGGTACATCCATCAGTTTGAAATTTTCATTACTGACAAAATAACAAAGCTGTTTTAAGACTCATTATGAAATTTTAGATCTCAATTAATCAGAGTTTTGGACCTTTCTGTATGTTACAAAACAAAGCAATAGCATCTCCCAGTAAAAGTGAATTACTATCCTGAATTTGATGTGTAGCAATGATTTTTTTCTAAAATAGGACAAGGTGTTGCGCTAACTCCTTCTTTAGCCAACGTTTCGGAGAGTGTTACAGTATCTGTCATTAGGGCAGATGTGTAATCGATGTGAAACGTTGGCTAAAGGAAGGGAGACAGCATGGCATAAAATACCAAAAAACCACGATAACTGGCCCTTAAATCATGTGGTAGTTTATTCGAGGCTTTAGATCCTGACCATGTATCTGGTGTACGCTTTGGTTCCTAAAACTGATTATTAACGATTTTATTCAAAAATTTCAGGGAAGAACGCAAGAAATTCAAGGCACTCAAGAAAGAAGTGGACAAGATGGCCTTGATGATGAAGGAGCTGGGCGACGACGAGGAGGGAGAGAACTCCGAAGAAGAGGAGGCGGAGGAGGAAGAGAAGAGCAAGTCGGAGGTGGACAGCGAAGACGAGGAGAGCGAATCCGAGTCAGAGGATGAATCGGAAAGCGAGACTGAGAGCGAAAGTGAAGAAGAGGTGACAAAACACTGCTATTTATTTACAAGTTATCTTTATGATAGTTGTGAAACCATGGTCACAAGACCCAGGGCCTACGTCATCATTGGGGATGCCGTACGGAAAGTCTTATTAGGAAAGGAAGTAGAGGAAATTCTGGAAAGGAAAAGGTATGGAGGGTGGGTAGGAATTTAGGGGTCAATATGTCTAGGAGTAAGTATGAATCCATCCATCCCACTGCGGTACGGACGTTGGTTCACATTGTTTACTGTCATCGGATAAAATGTATCAAAAAACAACATAGTTTCAACTCGAAATTATGAAATGCTAATTTTAATGCTATCGGAAACTTTCGTTTCTTAGAGGTGCACATTAAAATTTTTCTATGGTTACATTATAGATTTGAAGATAAAGCGTTTTCTCTTTCTAATACCGTTTAGATCATATTTCTCAACATGACAGTAAGGGACATACAACGATTTATATGAGATCTGCAGATTATTTACAAATAGCATTTGCAGACTATTTTAAATCAACTTATAGTAAGGAAGCAGCGGACTTGAAATCTTTTATACCTGGAAAAAATACGCCTCTAACAGCGCAGAATGTTGATATTCCAAATATCACAAACATTGACATCACCGCGGCTGTTAGAAAATTAAAAGCCAAAACTTCTTTTGGACCGGATTTTATTCCGTCATTTGTATTAAAGGGCTGTTTTGAGCCCTTATTAACACCTCTCGCGTATATTTATAATCTCTCACTTAACTCCGGAATATTCCCAGACTCATGGAAGATTTCCAAAGTTACACCGTTACATAAAACTAGTGATAAGACTTCAGTCTCTAATTACAGACCAGTGGCGATCCTATCCTCTCCAGCCAAGTTGTTTGAACTAATAATTCATAAATGCATTTGTACCCAAGTTGAACCCTTTATAATTGACCAGCAACACGGTTTTAGATCTGGCAGATCTACTGTGTCTAATCTAATGGTTTTCACGGAGTACGTATCTCAAGCTCTTGATAGTAACAATCAAGTAGATGTATCATACAATGACTTCGCAAAAGCCTTTGACTCGGTAGATCCGCTTATTCTCCTAAATAAACTCGACCAATTTGGATTTTCAGCGAAACTTTTACGTCTATTTTTAAGTTACTTCTCAAATAGACAGCAATACGTAACTTATGGTATTTTCCACTCTTCCAACTTCATCACAAACTCTGGAGTTCCACAGGGGTCAAATCTTGGGCCCTTACTTTTCTCGCTATTTATCAACGATATTTACCATTACATAAAATTCTCTAAGTTCCTCTTATTCGCGGATGACATTAAATTATTCCTTTTAATAAAATCTTTGGAAAATTGCTTGCAGCTACAAAGTGATATAAATTCCATCGTCGAATGGAGTCACACCAATAAACTAGGATTTAATATTAAGAAATGCTCCATTATGTGCTACACCAAGGCAAACAAAACGATTTATTTTAACTACAAAATGTCTTATTCATCTCTTCAGCACATTATTGTTTCGAGAGATTTGGGAATCACATTTGATACGCACCTAACATTTCACGTTCACATTGAAACGATTTGCAGCAAAGCTTTAAGAATGCTAGGATTTGTGCTAAGCAACTCCAGACATTTTTGCAGCTCGGCCGCGATTCGCGTGCTCTACTATAGTTTAGTACGTAGCATTTTGGAAAGTGGTTCAGTAGTATGGGGACCAATGGATTTCACTTACTCTCAAATGATAGGAGAGAGTACAAAAGAAGTTTCTGAGATATTTATATCTTAGAGACTTCGGATATTATCCCTGGCTATATCCATCAGCCTTTTTGTCCGGCATGCTGGGTATTAATAGCCTCGCCGATAGAAGGAAAACTGCTTTGCTGACAACAGCATATAAACTTTTAAACGGTAATATTTATATTCCCGATATAATACAAAAATTTGAGTTTTATGTCCCCGACAACTTCACAAGAGCGCGCAGACACAGAACTTTTGTTGTTCCGAGATGCAGAACTAACTTACCATTAGTAATGCCGCTCGGAAAAATGATTCTATTACTTAATTCCCTGTCCCCTGAAATCGATATTTTTCAACTAAATATTAAAAAATTTCAAAACGCCATTATTACTTTATAATAAAATGTATGTTTGTAATTAGTTTTGAACTGTAAATGTACATTTAAAATAAAATAAATAAATAAATAAAATCTACATGAGCTAGGGTAAATTTAGTCTCCTGTGATTATATGAGTTAATTTGTAACAATTATTCTTCTCTCCATTCCAGGACGCGCCACTCGAGCAGAAAAAGACGAACCTAACGGGGCGCGTCAAGAAGCACGAGTCCTCGCTCAACGCGCTGAAGAAGGGCAACTATCTGATCATCGCCAACATCGACCGCCTCAAGGACGACGTCGTGAAACAGCGAGAGATGTCTTCCGACCTGCAGCAGGAACTACACTCCGTGCTGGACTGTGTCTGATCAAACACTGCAGAATAGAATAGTTGTACCTGATGGTTTGCACGAAAACGGAGCAATTTTTTTAAAATTAGAACAGCGCTTGAATTCAAACTGGAACATGCAAGGAAAGGACAAACTGCGCCTAAATTTTTTTTTACGCTATCTCCACATGGGAGGCCTTCTTTGGGGATGCTGTGTGGAGGGTCTCTTCGTGGGAAGAAAGAAGAGAGCCTGGGTCTTCAAGAGACCCATGCAAATCGAATCGTAGAAACGACCCGTTCTCATGTGACAAATGACAACTGTGTACAAATGCTGGGCACGCGTTTGACGTGTTTTCCGACTGTGCACCGGTGCCGAGGGAATCAATTATGCTAGTTCCTCGAAGCACTTCCATTGAAATACCGATAGAACAACAGCATTCCCACATAGACAATGTGTGCATTACTGCGTTCCCAGGCCAACGAGCACACTTGTCCTATGCACGCAATGCGAATTTGAATTGTATCGCGATATGCAATGGATTTAAGTCACAAATCAGTTTAGAACGTCTTTTTAAGACCATCTCCCATTTTAACAACAAAATGAGCAAAAAAATGTCAGTAAACACCAACCATCAAATCAACCCTTTGGAAGGCCTTCCACCAATGAAAGCTTTTCTTCAAACGTCCCATGCCGATCTGGACAGCGCAGATCAGCATTGTGTGGGAAGTGTAGGATTGCATTGCGTATGACAAGTGTGTTTCTGAAGCATCTGTTTTCTTTGAAAATGCTTGGATTATAAGATGTCCAAATATATCTATGCGTTGCGTATATTGCATACTTGAGTCCAATGTGTCCTTACCTTTGATACTCGTTACTTGAATGGTTGAAATGAGTAACAGAGAAGCATTCACTTTTTTATGATCCGATTGAATTTGAGTACTGTTAAGGAAATACATTGATTCAAAGACTTATTTTGACACAAGGAAGATAAAGAAAATTGTATTGTACAAAGTAACTTATGCGAGAAAGGGAGAAAGCAAATATAATTTAGAGTAATGTAAAAATCTTACATTGGACGCTGTATGAATGCTAGAAATAAACAAAAGGTTGCACTCTCAACCTCACAAACAACACTTTTTATGCTCCGAAAGCGAAAGCAAGAACTTCTGCCTATCAGAATGTGCCAATCAACAGAGCGACTCAACTGCTTAACGATGCTGCATTGATTTTTAACATTGTTAATGTCACTTACACTTACAGGTAGTTTAGCAACTATCTTTTAAGGCATGTCACAAAATAGTAGAACTGTCCCCATGACCTTTTTAGATTTCTACTTTGCTCTAATTCACATTATCTTTTCTAGTTGTACCAACATAACATAATAATGTCACTTCTTGCCTGTTTATTTGATATTGTCGACTTTAGTATTGTTTCAAATCTTCAATACACACAAATATCTGGCTTCCAAGAGTCAAACATCTGAGCGTCTTATACAGGGCTAGCAGATTTTTCAATCCAGCTGCAACCCTGTAAAAATCTCAAGTACGCCCAACAATTGAATTTGGGAGCCACCTCTGGGCTGGAACCCCAAAATACTTGATAAACCACCTTGATTCTGTTGATTGACAATACATTGTTAACAGACCAATTGCTATCTCTAATGCACCGGTGTACAATTGCACGAAACTTGAGGGACACAAGCGGAACACCCGTTCACAGTTGTAGTAGGCTTCATGAGACAGGTCATTTCTTCGACTCCTTTTTATGTAAGTCGGCTCATATGTGAAATGAGCTATCAACATGTGTTTTACCTCATTCATATAATCCGGGCCTCTTCAAGACCTGCATTAATAAATCACTTCCTACAGCCCCTACTTTAACCCACCTGACAACACTGCCCAACCCGATGGCAACACAGTTCTACTGTCCTTACACTGTACAGACAGGGATACACATAATAATTCAAATAAAATGTAAAATTATTATGTTTTATGCATTTTTGCCATTTCTCGTTTAGTGCAAGTACCTAGGTACCTTTATGTGTTCTAAATTTGTAATCTCTAATAATATATCAATACAACTGTTTTTAAGACCATGAAAAATAAATAAATATAATCAATCAGATCAGTATAAAGTCAGTGTAACGATGGTATAACGATGAGTATGAGAAGGAACGCTCAGGCCTGTAAAATACACATAATATATTATATGAGTTAACTAATAAAGAAACTGTGGTATCAGATGTCTATGATAATGTCCATGCATTGTGTTATTTTTTATTAAAAAATTGTGTTATTGTGCAAACTATGCAGGAATTCTAACACTCGTCTATACAGAATGTATAGATTGGGCCTCACTCTATGAAAGAGATCCTTCATCTCTGACGTAGCAAGTATTAAAACTGATAAAATAATTAGCATAAATATAACTATGATAACAACTTTATTTCCAATTTGATTATGACTAAAATGGTCTACATTCTAAAGATGGCCAATCTAAAGATTCTATGTCAAGGTTAATACTCAATTTGTATATAATATTAGGTTAAGTACAAGTTTTGGTTGCTATTGTAAAATATTTTTTATTTTCAAATAAATTTATAAAATTCAAGTTTATTTTCATTTTAGAACTGGTTCATTGAAGATTTGTATATATTTTTTTGTATTGTTTGTGCATCATTTCCACAGCACAACATTGGCACCAACAATAGAATATAGCCGACAAACTTTATTATTACTTCGACTTTGATTTACACATATTTTTTTATTGTGACTGTCTCTCTGTCTCACTAGGTATATTGCAAAGTTGACAAAAGCAGGACGACGAGAATTGTACAAAAACACTTTCAAATTAATATTATATGCGTAGAACGGTCGGCGGTCATTTAGATTTCAATTGATAGACAAGGAAAAGTCATACTTAGATGATTATTATGGAAGTAAGAAAGAGGATATTGCAGAAAAACAATTAAAAAATACTACCATCCTAGAGTTAATATCTGAAAAGCCAGTAGTCAAATAAAACATGCTTAAACAGGATAAATTGCAATAAATTTGACAAAATAATACAATCTTACCTTGTCGGTGTTCACTGATCTTCAAATATATAACTTAACGATGCACAAAACACTGAACAATATTCGGTTAAAAATCAAAACAAACCAAAACCACAAAACATTTGACGCATACTTTGACGTAAACAAACACGAGCATCGTGCGGGCTAGCGAGCCGCTCTAGCGGCAGGAGGGCGCATTTGAAAAGTAATATTTTTACTGGCAATATTTTATGTTAAAATAATCCAATAGAGTCCAATCGAAAACATGAAACGAATCTCTTTCATTCTTTATAATAGCAACTGAAAAAGCAATATTCCAGTTTCAGAAATAAAATCCGGAATAAAGAATAACTGCAAAGTTTAGTCTGATTTTAAAGTTTTTTTTTATTCTGGTCACATTCATGAATCCATAGATGTGAGATGTGAGACATAGCTTCTTTCTCTATGGATTATAAATTTGAAATTGTCATCGAAACTATTTTGACGGTTGTTGTTAGTGCTGTTGGTAAATTATTGTTGTTTTGTGAATAATTGATAATTTACCGATTTATTTCGAGCGTCAAAACAATTGAAACAATGCCTAAACGCGGCAAAGTTATTTCGCGTAATGTCAGCACGGTCAGCACAATGTCTGAGTTTCCAGAACCGGTCGCCATTCAGCGAAACATACCGGAGATCTTTGAAATATTCAACAATGTGCAATTCAATACCGTCCAACACAAGAAATACATCAAAGAAATGAAGAAAATATTCCGCAAAGTAAGTAACCACAAGCAAAAACTCATATTTAAAATTTTGCATACCTTTTTAAGATTTTATCACTGTTATTGCGCCATACAAAACAGATCATAACAATCGTTGTTTGGTGATTTTCAATAATTACTTTGTGTGTTCATTGTAGTTTACATTTTGAGATATACACCATCATCGTTTATTATGAGGTAGCAGGTTTATTTCTTTTACTTTTCAATTTATTTTCTCTAATAAGCAGAATTCTTAGCAATGTTAATTTGACTTCACCAACCAACCTCCCCTAATTATTGTAAAATTGCACTAACTTGAATGTTTTTCAGATTGACCATGAAGCCTTCTCGGAAAGTTTCACCAATGCCCTACACTACCTTTTCCTATTCGGAGAGGCAAATGGAAACGTTGATAGAGTCATGCAATTTGTGGCCAACTTCTGTGGCTCCCTCAACAATGAAGGGGAAGAATTTATGCACTATATTTTTGAAGTTATATTCAAAGTAAGTATTATTCTAAATTAAAAATGATATTAATTTGTGAAAGAACCGACGCTTTCTTAATAGGTACAGATTTTGAAAAGTACACTACTTTTAAACTTAGTTACAACAAAAAAAAGGTGGAAAAATATGCATTTAAATTTACATTTCATAAAAAAAAAATTGTACGTAATTTCTCACTACGGCTGACATTCCATGTTACTTTTTTCGCAAACTGAATGATTTCCAGGGTATCAATTGATGAATATTAAAAAAAGATTGCCGTATCGCAAAAATCACATATATTCGGGGAAGGTACTAACTAATAAAGAGCAATTTTCATATGAAGGTACCAGTATGGTGCAATTTTCATATTCTGAATAAATAAATAACTGAGCATATATTTTTTTTTTTATTTAAAAGAAAGACAAACATTCCCGGGTTACGAATAACCCAACAATGTTTGAAAATCTCCTACTACCACCACAGAAAGCCGAAAATGTTGTTTGTGTTGTGATGGAGGACGAAGGCCCTCCGTTCATGGAGATACTTACAAATTACGTGATTGCGACACCACCACAAGTACCCTGCAGATGTACTACTTTTTAAAGCTGGTTTCCGTACACGGCGCTACCCGAATTATACTGAACTTGATCATTTTTCACATGCAGCCGTGGAGTTAACACGATGTCAAACGATGTCAAATGACTTTTCTTCCAACATTAATCTATGCCTTCTCCACTAAATCCTTTCTTGCGTATTCTGGCAATGTAAAGTTATATAAACACGCATTTTTTTCCACTTCCAGAACAAATCTAACATTACTTTCATGTTCAGACGCCATTTCTGTCAAACGTCAAACGAAAGTAGCAGACGCGAATGCTGCAACGCGTAGCGCGCTATCAGCACCGTCGGTATCGCGCTACCGACTTCAACCTGACATCCGTCGCGTACCGCCGTGTACGAACACCAGCAAAATTGTATGGCGGGTACCCATGAGCGGTGCGCGTACTACGCGCATCAGGCTCGAATAGCTTGTAAGTAGCTCCATGTACGGAGGCGCTTAGCCGGCCGAGGAATCGAACACGGGACGCCCGGGTGGGACCCAAACGCGATGCCCACTCAACCACCGACCAGTCAAGGATATACGAATTAAAATCAATGTATTATTAATTAGGTTTGGTTAGATTAGGTTAGGTTAGGTTAGGTATATAAAAAGGCGTTCTTAGACGACATCCAGAAATTAATTATTGACAAGTTGAAATTAGTTTTTTTAATAAAAAGTATTAGAATAATTACACATACTCATTAGACAAACCCTGCTTGCCGTACAAACCATTCAAAACCTGGGATGTATATCTAAATTAAAAGAATAGCGCGTGTGCGTTCTTTATTTTCGTTCATCTGTCTTTTATTTTGCAATAACACATACCCGATAGACAAAACTAAAAATTTATTTTCGTTATTATCTTATTTTGAAAAAAATAGGCGTAATGATTTTTGCAATATGGCAATCTTTTTTAATATTTAACAATTGGTACCCCGGAAAATGTTCGATTTGTGAAGGAATTCAACAAGAAATGTCAGTCGTTGACGAAAAATAAGGAACTCCAGTGAAAAATATTATGGCTTTAAAAAAATATGTTCATATAGACCAATATACGCTGATTCTGAAAATATAAGTTTTATTACATAATATTTAACATAGAGTTTTTAAAAAAATATTAAAAAGTCCATTTTAAAACGTGTCATTAAAACACCCTATTGCTGGATTTTGGCGGCGTGACGTCACCGCGCCGCGCCGCGTCACCTGGGTCAAAGTTGTATAGAAATCAATAGAAATGTAAGACGCAAGCCGTTCGACATTCCGTGTTATTGGTTTATAGAGAATTGGACATATAATAGTTTTTGTTTTTATTGAAACATTATTTAGGCCTAAATAATTCAGTATCAAAAATAAAGTATCTCTATTAGTTTATCTATATTATTTAAAATATTCAAAAACTTTAACTGTACAAAAAACGATCGTATTGCCCAGTAATGTCTATGAAAACGCTCCAATGCTGAAATTCAAAATGGCGGGAGTCGAACAGCTGATTCCAGTTCCCTACAAAGTTCATACTTCGGTTAGTCATGATGACGTCACACTAGATTCGTTGGTTTTCGGGGATCTTGAAAAATTAAAACTTTGACGTTTATTTTAACTATTAAAACTAACTATAAAAATAAAAATAAATATGCAGTTATTTAAGTTATAAGGTCATTATTCATAAAAAAAAATAAAAAAATTGGACTGGAATTCTCTATTGCGGCGGTTCTTTCCAACTTTACCAAAATGATTACTTCTTCAGGTACAGTACAGTTTGTGGTGACGTGTCTATGTTGTGTAGAAGAGATACTGTGTTGCGCTTGTTAATCCTCTTATGGCCTGTATTTCAGTATAATAATTTGTTAAAATAATGTGTTTTTCGGTGTTTAGTTTTGGTGTAGTCTAATACATTCTGAAAAACTTAAATATTTTTTGATTGTATAATCAATAGAGTTGACTTAATATTATTTCAGTGTGTGAATGTGGCAGGCCACGGAGTGAGAAGTCGGGCCTGTCAGCTGCTGGGTTTGATCCTGTCTGCACTGGGGGACGATGCTTCCTTGAATGATGACATCTGTGATAAGATCTTAAATACGCTACTGGAGAGGCTTCAGGTACTTGCCGCACTATTCTTATTTCTTATATTAAGTGGAACATTTGCGCGGCCCATTTCGGCCCGTTTCATACAAATCTTAATTTTGGATTTGAGATCAAAATACTCAACCAAACTGAAAAATTATTTTTGTAAATAAAAGGTATATCAAATATCTAGTATGGATGTGAGCTACTTTATTTATTTTTACTTTAAATTATAAGATATAGTCCATTAAAGATTCTAGTTTTTCATGATTTTAGAGGCAACTTGGGCAATTATTTGTGAGTAAATGAAAAACATTAAAAAAGTAATCAGCATCTGCAGATGTGAACCTCTAATAAAACGCATCCGCAGATGTCAAAATTTTGCATCCCTGATCTGGATCAGGGATATTCGCATTCGCTTTCGCATCCGCAAATGCGGAATATTCGCATCAATTCAGACATCTTCATCCACATCCGCAGATGTGAACCCAGGGCCGTAGCTACCGCCGTATCAGCCGTATCAATGATACGGGGCCCCCGGGCTTTTCTTTCTTTTGTGAGAAATCTTTACCCTTCATTTGGGCCCCCCAACTAATTTTGATACAGGGCCCCTCCAAGGCACGCTACGCCTCTGTGTGAACCTCTAATAATCCGCGTCCGCCTGATCAACCCTGATCTGAATAACCTTCACCCTGCAGATTGCAGCCCTGAACAACTCTGAACAACATTACAAGTTCGGCATGTTGTGTGGTATTCATGTGATAAAATATTCCTTAACATTTGCTCATCAGGATATCCGTGGAGCTGTGCGCAGCCGCGCAGTTCTCGCCCTCCAACGGCTGCAGAATCCAACTGATCCCGAGTGCCCGGTGACGCGAGCCTACACTTTCCACATGTCCTGCGATCCCAGTGCTGCCGTCAGAAGGTCATATTCTTTACATGTATTACTCAAATAAATCCAACAAGTAAACAATACCATCTTTTTTCCTTTAAACTGACTAGTAGAGATAATATCCGAAGGCAAAATGAATGTAAAAGGTCAATACTGTGATTGCAGTACTTCGTACCGTGTGCATGCACGATTCTTCAACACTGCAAATGCTGTGGTCCGGCCCCTATGGGTTAAACTCTCAGGCTAATTTGTTCACTTTTGGGAATGGCTTATATAGATTTCATAGAAATCGTTGTCTCCCTTACTTACATGGTGAGATATAATTTTCACAGTATGTTAGAAAGAGACAACACCACGTTTTATATTAAAATGTACACAAATCAAAGTTTCCAAATGCAGTTTGAAAAGAAATTTTATCAATGTTTTATTAATTATTCTTACTTGAAACGATAAAAAAAATAAGGTAACATCGTTTATAATACATTTTTCTTATATTATAATGACGTGTTTTAGTTTTTTTTTCATCAGTAATTTTAGTAAAGTCTCGATTACATTGAGGGAGTTTACAAGCTACTAGCCGGCGAATTCACTATCTGCTAGTAAACTTGCTCGGTGTAATCGTATCACTAGCTAACCAGCAGATTGTGAACAATCTATGAAAAAAGTTGAAAGGGAGTCAACTTTGCTCGCTACTCTCTAGTATGTATGGCGGACGGCAAGATGGCGGCCCGCTAACAGCTGATTTCGTAACTGTCAAACTACTGCTTGATCTGGATTATTCGTTGTACAATTTGTTAAGTAGCCGGCAAATAGCTACTAGCGGTGAGCTAGCTGCGAATATTTCAGTTTTCTACAAAATGTCAACAGATTTAGTTCACGCGGGAGTCATTATTTTAGCTCAGCGTTTTGCTAGCTAGTTCGCTACTGAGCGAGTGGAATGTTTTATGTGTCATCATCACAATCGCACTCGCCGATTTGCCCGCTTTTAAATTTGCCGACTAGTACCTTGTAAACTCGCTCAATGTAATCGAGGCTTAATATGATTACACTGAGCGAGTTTACTAGCAGATAGTGAATTCGCCAGTTAGTAACTTATAAACTGGCTCAATGTAATCAAGGCTTAACTGGAATACACATCTAACATTCTAATTTTGCGTATTTTCAGGGGTGTGGTGCTCAGCATGGCCAAGAGTTCAAGTAATCTGCTGCACGTGTTTGAGCGGCTGTGCGATATTGACGAATCTGTGAGAAAAGCCGCCTTCATGTACGTTTCCTCCATCAATGTGACCAAACTCAAAGTTAGACAGAGGGTTCACATTCTGAAGGTAAAATAATGATTACTTACATCATTTTAATGGAAATTTTACAAAGAATCGATAGGGTTGTTTGTTTATTTTTATGAAATACCTATTTTAATTTTTATCATATTTTTTTTTTTAATTGGCTCCTAGCACAAAGCCCAGAGGAAAATAATTCCCCTCGGGACCTATGTCATCTTTGGGGATGCTGTGTGGTGGGTCTTTTTAGGAAAGAAAGGAGAGAAGTTCTCCGTGATAAAAGGGTCTGAGGGGTGGGTAGAAATCTGGAGTTCAGTATGTCCAAGAGTGACGGACATATGAATCCATCCCTCCAACTGCAGCGCAAGGCGGTAGTTCGAAAGAGTCCTGCTAGATCTCTTTCTAGAGGTCAACCAGTCCCTCCCGATCCACCCTGCTGGCAGTTGGTGGGCAGACGCATCCGCCACCAAGACCCGGACAAACCTCACCCTATGAACCAGGGCACCCCTGATAAGTCTCCATACACAGCTAACCACTTGGGGTGACCTACGGCAGAAGTGTTGGTTATCCAATAAATGGTTCCTGGGTCAGTGGTACCCATACCCGCAAATTGTATGTATGCGTTGTAATCCACCACTTTCACTAATTGGACACTTGCCCATGTTTGGGGTGGCTTATTACTGAGAGCACTGCATTATATTCAAATCGTCAACTATTTTCACTCTAGACATGATCTTTTAACTCTTGATTGTGGCTTCTGACTTATTGATTTCGTGAATAATAAGACTGTTTTGTGTCAGGTTGGCCTCACGGAGCGAAGTCCGCGTGTCCGCCGCGTGGTGGAGACCGCCCTGCTGCCGGGCTGGCTGGGGGCTTACCAGGGCAACGTGCTGGAGTTGCTGGCCTCTGTCAGGCTGGACAACCTGCAAGGCGCCAAGGACTCGGCTGTGGTGGCCGGAAACCTGCTGCAGGCCTTGTTCAAGTGAGTCCATCACTCCAATGGGTTTGCCTTGCGTTTCTTCCTCTAATATGTAACCAAATACCTTAGAATATATAACATACATTCTCATGGCAGTATGCTACACTAGACACATTTACAACCAGATTCCTACCCACTTCTCATACTTTTGGCCTTCCCAGAATTTCCTCTCCTTCCTTTCCATAAAAAGATCATCCCCACAGCATCCCCAAAGACAATATAGGTCCTAAGGGGAATTATTTTCCTTCAAGCCTCCTGTGTTCTCCTCCCGCGTATCCTTCCCCTCGCATTCCTCCCATCTTCCCTCTCCCGTGTCCTCATTTCCCATGACCACACTTCCCACGTTTTCATCCCCTCCTGCGTTCCCTTTCCATTTCTCCCCTCCCTTGACCCCCCTCCTGCAAATCTTCCCTCCCTCTCCTGAATTTACCCTCCCCTCCCTCCTCTCCGCCAATCCCCCTGCCATTCTAGTGACCGGCGTTGAATAAATACTACAAATAGTTTGGTGAGTCGGGTTTCAGACCAGAGTTTTGATATATTATTACTAGGGTATCTGCTATTACTAACTGCGCTTGTTGTATTCCCAGGCACCAGCAGATAGCGGAGCTGCTGGAATGGCTCCCCGTGGACCCCGCGGTGAAGCTGATTCCCGCTGAGCAGCTCAGCAAGGAGTCGGCCTGGTACTGGCGCCACATGGTGCGTCACCTGCACTCCATACAGGACACGGACCATCTGGACCAGCTGCTGCCGGAGCTGATCATCTTCACGGGATACGTGAGGGCGTGAGTCTCCCAAACACTTTTTACCGTCATTGTTAAACTGGTTCCACGACGAAATGACAAAAAATTGAAAAATATTGCGGTGCCGAATTATGCTTCATAACGTATCCTTTTTTTTATTCTTTCGTAGTCTGGTAGAGTCCCCTTGCCCTGACGCCCTGGAGCAGCCGGTGGAGTTCAGCCGTCGGCAGTACGTGCTGCAGGAGCTGTTCAACGTGTTCCCCGTCTACGACATGGCTGACGAGGTTGGTCGGAATGCTCTGCAGGCTCTGCTCTACGACACGCTCACAGGTGAGTGTTGCTTACCTAACCTTATCTAACCTTGCCTAACCTAAACCAACAAGGGCAAAGACTTGCAGGGGCTCGATGCTATCCACATTCCGGATTGTCGAGCTTCCCTCATTTCAAAATCTAATAATCTAAATCTAATTTCGACAGCTTGAACGCTGGAATGCACTCTCTCATATATCATCTAGGAGGGTGGGACAATGCACTTCTTGATGTTTACCTTTGCTTTTCTGATTACCAAGCAAAAAATTCATTCACTCGGCTGTTGCATATGTGATTTATAATAAAAACAGAAATGTTTACAAAGTTCATCCTTTTAATGTTCTTCAATCCCAGTTATTGGGATTATTTGATGTGTGTTTGGGAATCTCCGATACAGCTCGAGGTTCATTGAGATTACAAGTTACTTTACCCATATTATCGTATGGTTTACAATTAATATTTAACTGGACCAAACGTCCGCTCTAAAGAATGCTCTGCGAGATTCAGAAGCAAGAGAACTCGACACTGAAGGTGCCCAGCTGTCAATGGTATATCATTGGCTACTTCCATAACGGGTATTAGACACGAACTGCGACAGTTAAGCAGCATTTACTGCAGTTAACTGCAGTACTTTACTGACATCTGTTTAGACAGCTCAAAACTACATTCAACAAAACTGTTTACTAACGACATCTATTAAAAGACATTGAAACTACACACATAATCCTTTACACCATATCTCTGATAATCTGCCATTTTATCATTTCAATTCATTTCATTTTAGTTTATTAAAATTATTTCATTGTAGGATCATGTTATATTTATATTAGATGATTATTAATCGTATTCTCCAGGAAACCACGGCCCCCTGGAGGAAGACGTGATCCGCGCCATAATGCGCGCCATCGATTTGGTGGTGCCTGACGTGCACAAGCGCATCGAGTTTGTGGCCGGCATCATCTCGGAGATCCACGAGCCCAGTCAGGAGGTGGAGAATATTCCCGTTCCCGTCACACCGCAGGAGTCCACGGAAACCAAAATCATGGTAAAAATTTTTCTTCTAACTCAGCGGTTTTCAACCTGTGGTATGCGCACCCCTTGGAGTACGCGAAGCAAAAATTGGGGGTACGCATTATCGTGGCACGAATGTTAAACTACGCAAATCTAATAAATTCACCGCTTTATGAAATAAAAACATGATTCACAAAGATATTTCAGTTACAAAATGTTTAATGCACATCGTCAGTGCGCCATTTTAATATTCACACCGGCGCGTGCGGAAACACTCTTGTGTTGCTAGTGTGAAAAAAAAAATTTATTGGTAACGGGCGGAATTTTTTTTGCACGGTTTTTGTACAAAAATACCATTTAACGGTTGTGAAGGGATTTTTTTTAAATAAGGCTGTATACATTAGATTGTTGATCTTGATTGACTAAAAAAAAAAACAAAACAATGAAAATGGGTTGCAGTTATAAACCAACCAAGTCTTTCCTTTTCTTAATTACTATTTCATTTATATCTCTCAATTCATTATTTAATAACTCCTTAACACTTTAAGCACCACATTTATTAACATTTTTAAAAAATGTCCTCCCAAATGCCAATGAAGGAAACCCGTAAATTTCGTAATGTTTTGACTTTGACGTAATATTTTGTCAGTTTATTTTGGGCCATCGTATATTATATTTACCGAAACACATTCCTTGAACAATAAACTATGCATAAAAACAATATTACTTGCATTTATTTGACAAATTGATAGGTTTTTCGATCTTTTTCGTGACCTATGATGCTCGCAGTTTGACAGCTCAAATCGCGTGAAAATGAAGGGTCGATGTCATGGATTAATTTAATAAAAATTATTCCGAGTGGCTAGGTGTATTTAGGATATCTCTTACGTCAAGAACAAGAATGCCCCAAGCGATTCTGACCTTGTCCTTCATACATTTTCTTTATACATAAGGATTAAATCGTATTCTAAAAAAAAAAAAATAATTTTGTTTTGCGCGGCACATAAGGCGTTAAATCTTTAAAACATTGTTTGTTCAATCGTACCAAACAGCTGTCATATAAAGCAAATGATAACCAACTGCAACATCGCCATCTGCTTCGACCTTTTCAGATTACCTGCCATTGAATGCTTAAGTCCCAATAGGTTTCAAAGTTCCAATAGGTTTTAACGTCCCAATAGATTTCAAAGTTCCAATAGGTTTCAAAGTCCCATCACGGACAAAGAGGGTAGAGGTTCTTGCTGCTATTTTAAATGCAAACCATAATACATGCAGCCCTTTTTGCAAGAGTTCGATAATATGTGATCAGACATAGATTGTGTCACGTAATCCTTTTTGTAAATTGCAGCGCGCCGAGCTCCGGGTGGCCCTCAACGAAGCCCAAGAGGAACAGGAGGATGCAGTGAGAGCGCAGAACTTTGTGCTGGCCGCAGATTGCAAGCAGAAAGTGGATGCGCTGGCCAAAAAACTCTCGGATATCAATACCAATCTAAAGGAGGTGGCGAAGCAGAAGGCACCCGTTGTTGAAGTGGTGAGTATTACTTTGATTTACATGACTTTACAATATATAAGGACACGCTGTAGAAATCTCAAAGTGGCAAGCCAAAAACAATCAATTGTAGTGTTTTGGATTTCGTTGTTTTAGTACTAAACTGCCACACGTCGTGTAAGTTTGTGTGCTACCTCTAAGTAAATTGACGGCCGGCGTAGTCCAGCGGTAAGGCTCTTGACTCGCATTCCGAAGGTCGCGGGATTGAATCCCGGCGTGGTAAATAAGTTTTATTTGATTAATTTGTGTTATTTCACAATTGATTAATTTAAGATAATATATAGTATACTTGCGGCACGTTTCAGAGTGAAAGATACTCTCAGTATCGCCCTGGTGTAAGACCACCATTCAGAATTGAAAGGTGGCTTGAAATGGCTTGTGTGGTGACCAGATCTGAATAGCCAGGTACTTCCCACCTTCCTCTTCCCCAAGCCCTTCCCATCCCCACTACCTTCAGCGTCACAACATACCCCAATTGGGGATGCCATAGTCTCACTGGCTCCAGACAGTAGCAGTTGGGACTCTTGTGCGGTATTCATATAAAAAAAATTATATTTAAAAATTGCCAAAGTGCCCTTGTATGTGATGGGAAAAAGTTTTTTTTTTTTTACATTTATTCCACACAGAAAGCCCTGAGGAAAATAATTTCCCTCAGTGCCTTTGTCATCTTTGAAGATGCTGTGTGGAAGGTATAACTCGGCAAACACTAGTAAAAGCCAAGTAATGACATTGACATTTCACGTATATTCAAATTTACGCAAATTTATTATTATCGATTATTATTAATAATACAATTGTTTCGCCTGAAGATTTTATGCGTCATTAGAGAACGCAAGGCCGACTAGAGTACAGGGTCTGGGCACGCAACGCGCACTACTTGTAGTAATTTTTTCATACAAAAGCCAAACCAATAAGTGCTGTGGCTAAGTAAACTTTGCTGTTTGAAATAGTCTTAATCACTCTGTTTATTTACATGCTTGTGGTAAAACAACATACAAATCAGCATTGATAGCAAATACAACAACAATTGCCGCCATTTGCAAACTGTCCTTGCTCTAAAAGCTTGATCACTTGGCACAGCAAAATTGCCCAGGCCTCCTACTCTAGTCAGCCTTGAGCATCTGCCTTGAGGCAGTATTCGACGAGACTTTTGAATATGAAAAAGCCACCCAGTCCTACCTAGTTTGTGTATTCTTTGAATGTCTACCTTTGTCAAACATGAACAATCTTTGAATTAAGAATTTACTGAAAACATCAGAGTGTTTCTTACTTGCCGCATTTCATTTTGAGTGAGTGAGTGAGACAATAACAAGTCTAGACATAAATCTATTGGTTTTACCCATATCATTTCTTGTTACAATAACGTTCTTGTAATTCATGTTTTTTGTCAATAAAATATGAACATGTTTATTTTCATAGATACGGGAAAAGCGTAACGATCCCCCCACCCTCAACAAGTGCCTCACCATCCTGAACATGCTCCTGGACACCCCGGACATCACTTCCCTCACCCCGGTGCTGCGCTCCCTCTTCCAGAGCCTGGAGGTGGAGCTATATCGGATGGCGGAGATCAGGGAGAGCGCGCTGCAGACCGTGGCTCTCTACTCCATGCTGGACGAGGACTTTGCCAAGGAGCAGAAGGCCTTTTTCTTTGCTCAAGTAAGTGATTTGTGCAACAAGTGCCAAGTGGCAACATTGATTATTCGAAAATCGATGTTGCCATTCTAAAATAACATTTTAGTTCCATTTTCTTAAATATCTACACTTATCGTAACCTAACATTTGAATCTAATTTGTTCTAAAATCAGTGTTGCCAGAAAAAAAAAAACATTTTATTTCCATTTTATCAAATTTCGTTCTATGAAATAAATTGACTCTCCCTTCTTTTCCTTTCCCGTGCTTCCCCGTTCCCTTCCACCTTCCCCGCCTTCCCCTACCCTCGTCTCTTCCCTCTCCACGAACCCCACCTTCCCCCTACCTTTCCTCCCTCCTGCAAAAATATATGAAATACACACATTTTCATTTATACAAATTTCATAACGCCAAACTTACCATTATATGCAGCCTATGTTACTCGCTGATAATGTAGCTTTCTATTGGTGAAAGAATTTTTAAAATCGGTTCTGTAGTTTTGGAGCCTATTCAATGCGAACATACAATCAACCAAATCCTTCCTCTTTATAATATTTATTATCAAATATCTACTAAAGCATTTCAGTTATATTTTATTAAATATCTACACTTTCTTGTCTAGCTGTATTGCAATACGTAGTATTTATTGATTATGAATTTTCTTTCCCTCTTTCAGTTCATGGACACTGATAACGAGAAACTCCTGGTCACGGCGTTGAAATGTGTCATTGATGTGGTCTTTATGCACGGCGTGAAGATGTTCAATATTGACATGCCACAGGAGAAGAAGGCTTCAGAAAAGGGAGAATCGGCCAATAAGAACAAAAGCATTAAAGTCAGCAAGAGGAAGAAAAAGAAACTGGATGATGCGGCTAGGAAAAGTAGGGCCAGCGATCTCTGGGAGAGTGATAGTGAATCTTCAGAAGGTAACATTTATACATTCGAGGCGTCCTGAAACTGTGGTGGTACATAATACAATAATGTGATGGTGGTACACAATAGTGGTACAGCGGGAACTGGTGAAACTACATCACACGCAGAACCCAAAAAAAAGATTTTTTTATATTTACATTTTTTTTTTACATTTGAGAATCACCAATTGATTCTCGGCCCGTTTAAGCTTTTGATCAAATTTTAATTAGCTGACAAGCATGACCATAGCAATAGGCACTGCTGATCACAATTTGATCAAAAGCTGATATGGGATGAGAATCAGGTATGACAACCAGCCCAGTTGTGAATTTTTGTCATTTGAGCAGTCCCTATTAAAACGCCGATCGATTCTCGGCCCGTTTAAGCTTTAGATCAAATTTTGTCTGACAAGCATAACCGTTGAAATAGATCTGGTGATCGCAATTTGATGCCAATACATGATGAAAATCATCTAAACATTCAAATGTAAAAATATTTAAATGGCGCTGATTTTTTCAACCATCAAATGTGATGAAGTTTGAAATGCCCTGATCTAACTAACCTTAAGAGCAGGCGGAGGATGGATTGCCAAACGAATCTATCTTGGCACCCTCTTGCATCATTTACAATCATACCTACTGTGGACACGACGCGACTCCGACTGAAAGTATTTGACTCACTCACTGCATCCTCATCTTCTTTTCATTTCTCCCGATGTTCCTTTCTCCGTCCGTCCGCTCTACATGTAAAGGTTTGTGTGCTTTCAGAGTCTGAAATTGAAGATGTGCCAGAACCTGCAGAAAGTGAAAGTGAGATGTCGGGCACGCCTTCTACCCACGACACCATCATACAATTGTTTTTGGGATTCATGAACAGCGAGGTGAGACAGTCACACTACATATTTATATAATTTAGTAGAATATTTGTGGGTAATGGTACAGTTTTCAAATAAGAGTAGAGAACATAGGCGGGCGCCACTGCTGTTCAAATGGCAATACTAAAAATGTAATCATGGTGGTAATCCAAATCTATATATTTTTCCATTGCAATACCCACTATAGATACCCACTGATCTCAAAATTAGAATTGCATGTAGGTGTATTATTATTACACCTTAGCAATTTTAACGCAATGAAGAATAACAATATTGTAATAAAATATAAAGCACACTTTAGAAATTGCTCACATTTATTTAACATTAGCTTAAGTACCTAGCATTTTAGATTTGAATATATTTAACTCATTCAGATCAGTCACCATTAATGATTCTTCCTTTCTACCTACTGTTAAATTCAAATTTATGTTAAATTAAATGAAAGCCAATCACTTTGTGAAATGCAATTTAATCAAATTTATGTCAATAAGTAGTGTACCTTAACAAAAGTGCTTCTTCGATTTAATTTTTTTTTTAAATGTGTATACAGTGTCATCGCACTTTAAAAGAATATTTGACATGTAAATCGATGTTGCCAGCCTACAAATTTTGTACTTCCATTTTTTATATTTTCCAATCTTATTTAACAGACAATAGGTAGAGATAATGAAAAATGTTATGTAGTACTTTTGTATGTAGACGGTTTATGTATCATGATGAGAGAAGCATTTCACCTAGATCACACCACGATGGAATATCGATATGCGCTCGACGTGTGGAAACTTGATGTTGTGGTCAACTGGCAGGGAAAATCACGGTCCTCCAGTGAGATGCTGGACACCATCGTGGTGAAGATAAAGAGCTGCGAATCCTCTAGGCTGATGTTCAAAACCATGACTAGTGGAGATAAGCGGTGGTGGTATGCGGTCATGGTGATGCAGAAGAGGGAAATAATTTTTAATATTTTTCTGCCATCCAATGGCTACTGATGGAAGAGAATGTATTCTTCTGAAGGACTTCAGATTCTATATTATTAATTATTAGATGAGAGAAACCTCATGGAACCTTCTGTTATTAGCCGAAATACAGAAAAAATAGAGTTCCCTCTGGCCAGAGGGGAAGAAGAAATTGTCATTATCGCCCTGGCAGACTTCTCCTAATGTGGTTTAACTTTGATGTTGTGTTCCCCAGTGCTCCGAGTACCGCTTTGTGGTGGTGGAGGGACTGTGCCGGATGCTGATGGCCGGGAGACTCTCCTCGCACAGTCTCATCAGCCGCCTGCTTCTGCTCTGGTTCAACCCGGCCACAGGTATACAAATCTTCCTTCTACACATAGAATAAGGAAGAACACTGATCCAAACTTTGGCAAATCGGCCCTTAATTTTCCAATGCAAAACTGGGTTTCATCATCATTATGAAATTCCACATAGGAGGCTCCTGAGGAAAATAAGATGCTGAAAAGAAGTTCTTGGAAGGAATAAAAAATCTGGAGGTTAGTGTGTGCAGGAGTGACAGATGTATGAAACCATCCCTCCCACTCTGGTGCAAGACGATGGGTCGAGAGAGTCCGCTGAAGAGATCAGAGGATCTCACGACGCTATGATCCGCCATGCAGCTGGTGGGCTAGTGCATCTGCCACCAAAGTCGGAGCAGACTTCTCTGTGAATCCTGGCATCCCTGCTAAGTCACCAAAAGTAACAAACCATTTGGGCTGACCTATGGCAGAGGTGTTGGTAAGTTAGGTGGTCTTGGGGCTACATCACCCATACCCGACTCCATCACGGCTCCAGCAACATTTTCCAATTATTGAAATGTTTAAGAGATTTTTAAATATTGTGGAGTTATTCATAAGTAGAGAATTTTTGTCTTTTAAAAATAAAAATAAAAGTTTTTCATCCTTGTTCTTATGGTGCTTTTTCCCAAATGAAAATTTAACCTCAATTTTGTTTGGGTTCTAATTTCCTCTTATAATTTCAGAGGACGAGGACGGGCTGAAGCAGCTGCTGGGTACGTTCTTCCCGCTGTTTGCCGCCAACACGGAGGGCGGGCCCGAGCAGCTGGAGGCGGCCTTCCTGCCCACTGTGCTCACGCTGGCCAACGCGCCCACCGCCAGTCCGCTGGCCGAGGTGGACCACGAGGCCGTGCTCAAATTCATCATCGGCCTCACCATGCCCTCCGTAGCGCCAACGGTAAGTTCACACTCATTTAAACTATAAAAGAAAAATTGCTTGTGCATATCGACTTACGGAAGCTTTTTTTTTTTTTTTTTTTTTTTATATGAAATACCGCACAAGAGTCCCAACTGCTCCCGTCTGGAGCCAGTGAGACTATGGCATCCCCAATTGGGGTATGTTGTGAGGCTGAAGGTAGTGGGGAGGGGAAGGAGATAGGGAAGAGGAAGGTGGGGAAGTACCTGGCTATTCAGATCTGGTCACTAAACACGGCTAAAGCCATTTCAAGCAACGTTTCAATTCTGAATGGTGGTCTTACACCAGGGCGATACTGATAGTATCTTCCACTCTGGAACGTGCCGCAAATATACTATATATTATTTTAAATGAATAAATTGTGAAATAACACAAATTAATCAAATAAAATTTATTTGCGCACGCCGGGTTCGAACCCGCGACCTTCGGATTGTGAGTCGAGAGTCTTGCCTCGGGACCACGGAGGCCGTCAAACTTGGCCGCTTGGAACTTATCGGAAGTTGATACACTATATCAGGGATGGCCAACCGGTCAATCGCGATCAATTGGACTAATCGATCGTGGCTATTAGTCCAGTCGATCAGATGCACTGATTCGACCAAGGACTCGAACTCAATAAAATCCGCACCCGCATAAGAACTCGGACCGAGATAAAACAAGAAGAAATTAAAGTATTATCGGACCTGGTATTTCCTTGTCACCTGGCTGTACGCTTGATAGAAGAGAGGATATTTATTTAGAGAGAGACAACCAAAAAATATGTAATCTAAAGTTCCCACATCAATAAATACCACAATAAAGACCACAGAATGTACAATCTGGGGAGTCAAGGATGTGAATTTTAAACAAGTGAGAAGGAACGGAACAATGTCCGATTCTCTTTCGAATGAGTGAGGAAATTTCTTTTTTGGAAAAATGGGGGAATAGAGAATTCCAGTCCAATTTTTTTACCTTCTAACTTAAATAACTGCATATTTATTTTTACTTTTATAGTTAGTTTTAATAGTTAAAATAAATGTCAAAGTTTTAATTTTTCAAGATCCCCCGAAAATCACCGAATCTAGTGTGACGTCATCATGACTAACCGAAGTATGAATTTTGTATGGAACTGGAATCAGCTGTTCGACTCCCGCCATTTTGAATTTCAGCATTGGAGCGTTTTCATAGACATTACTGGGCAATACGATAGTTTTTTGTACAGTTAAAGTTTTTGAATATTTTAAATAATATAGATAAACTAATGGAGATACTTTATTTTTGATACTGAATTATTTAGGCCTAAATAATGTTTCAATAAAAACAAAAACTATCATATGTCCAATTCTCTATAAACCAATAATACGGAATGCCGAACGGCTTGCGTCTTATTTCTATTGATTTCTATACAACTTTGACCCAGGTGACGCGGCACGGTGACGTCACGCCGCCAAAATCCAGCAATAAGGTGTTTTAATGACACGTTTTAAAATGGACTTTTTAATATTTTTTTTAAAACTCTATGTTAAATATTATGTAATAAAATTTATATATTCAGAATCAGCGTATATTGGTCTATATTAACATATTTTTTTAAAGCCATAATATTTTTCACTGGAGTTTCTTATTTTTGAAACCACGGTTTTGATGGGATAGTCCTTTGTTTTGAGGCATAGCAGGTTCCCTTGGATTGACTAACAATGTTCCAATTCTCTGCGTTATCTAAAATTATTTCCCCTCCATTCAACATCTCATCTCTTCTAAGTCTGAACTCGACCCCAATCTTCCATATAATTCTGAAATTTGCACATTTCAATAAAATTAATACATAAATTCACCTTTCCTTTCTCTGTAATTTGAAAAAATGGCCTCGAGATAGTTGAAAGTTATTTTATGAATAAAGAAAAAAACAGTTCCTACCTTTGTTGCAATAACTTTAAATAATATTTTCTTTGTCCGTTTTCAGGCACATAACGTGCATCCCAACCTGGCGGTGCTGATAGTGAACACCCTGGAGCGGGGTGAGGAAACAGCCGCCCCCCTGCTGTGCCGGGCCCTCGCGCTGCTCACCCCTCCCCGCGTGGCCGCCCTCTGCAGGGACCTGCTCAGGTCTGCTGGGGAACTCATGACGGTGAGTTGTACACTGTTATTGATACTTGGCCACCCTCACATGCACCTGTTAAGATGAAGCTATACATGAAATCCTATTTAGATTAATCTTTACGACGAATCGGTCTACATTATGAAAATCAAAAAATAAGCTAAGGATAAATTGAAGCTTTTACTAGCTTTTCTCTGTATTGGAATTACAATTATATTATTATTTACATAACAAAAATATAAGCGTGAACCACAAAAAATGTTTTTGTGGTTCACGCTTAACTATGAAGCAATATGAGAAACAATTTTTAATAAACACCTCTTTATGTCTAAGACTATTTTTGAGGTTTTGTATGTTCTAACTTTTTTTCATCTTATAAAATTATGCAAAAAATAAATAAAAACCACTTTTTCGCTTACTTGCCTCGTGCAAATAAGACGCTCGATTTTAAATTTTGAAGGCATGAGAATCGAAATATTTCTAGCGTTTATATTCCTCTTAATGTGTAAAATTCAGAAAATAGACTAAATATTTTATGTGTTATGGTATCATTTATTTACTTGATTTGATACCACCATTCTGAAATGAATTGTTTCAACTATACAATGAAACCCTCTAGAAGTTCCCTCAAAAAAATTTTTGTGGCCTAAGAAGTTTGGTTTTTTTGGTCCCTCAGCCCAAAATTGGTCCAATTTTTCCCACATATAAGGTTTTCCTGCTTAAGAAGTTTGTTTTTTCCTGTCCCTTGGAAAACTTCTTAAGAGTGTGTTATATGGCAGAATGGTATTTTTCTGGAAAACGGCTGTCTAAAACGGCTTAATACTACATTTTGTGTGTCATTCCCGGACTTGATATTTTTTGTTACTAAATAATGGACTATTTTTTTTCAATCTGCTTATTTATTTTTTTAATTGATGTAGGGATTCGACCATAAAAAATAAAAACATTGATACACCATACAACCCACTTTTAAAACTTCGATCTATGATTGTCGCATTAATAATGATTTTACACTATATTTTTAAATTGAAACATGTAAATAATACACACATCTGTAGAAGTACGGCCTCTTATTATCGTTATGATATCTGTGGATATCAACAATTAAATAAATACTTAATTTTGCACGAAATTTTAACACATTTCAAAGTTTTTTATCATTCCGGGAGTGAAGCCCCCGTTGAATGGTGGTGAAACTACACGCTCCATATTTCATAGCCAATATATTTCTAAAATGCCATCAAAATGTTCCATAAATGAGTCAAATACTACAATACCAATTCACTTCAAGTAATGCGATAATCTAAGGAAGCTACAATAACAGTTAGTACTCACAAATTCTCTTTTTTCATGTAACTTTACCGCATTATATGTTTTCAACTGACAGACGCGTAAAAAAACAACATCCAACATGCGTTCTGTTTGCAACTTCACGCGTATTGTTGACCAGCGCGCTCGTTTTGCAAGTATGTGCGAGAATTTGTCTTTCTGAGTGAACGTTTTTTACGTACGCGGTGTTTGGTAATAAAACCAAAAATTACCGTCTCGTAATTAGATTCTTAGGTAAATATTTACTAAATAGGGACATGCTTAATAAGCACTTTTTATTTAAAAAAAAAAAAACTTAATATCAGATAGATAATAATGGGAAGTAAGTATTCCAGTTTCCGAAATTGGAAAGTAATGAATTTTAATAGTTATTTCGTTAAAATTAAAATCGATTATTCACTTGGCGGCCATTATCATTATAGGAACACGCTTAATATACACTTTAAAAAAATTAGTAGGTAGATTTTAACTAGAACTAATTGATTCAGTAACCGGAAATTGGAAATAATGCATTTTAATGGTTATTTTGTTAACTTAAAGAATGCGAAATGTAATTTTTTTTCAAGGACGCCATGTTATTAATTACAACGGCAAATACGCATTTTATGGTTTTAAGTGATAATAAGTCAAGTTTTCCACTGTTCCGACCTTACACGGTAAGGGGTATTAACACATTGTGATCGGGCAGTTTTCGGCCGCGTACTCGTGCTGGTAACGGGTGATTTTTCGCGTAATTTCGCGCTAACGTAGACCTCTAGAAAAATTGCGATAACTTCAAAAATATTTGTTTGATTTCAATAATTCTTTTTGCAAATTATTTATTTTATTTCATTTTATTTTATTATATTTAGAAATGTATTCTTTATCGTTAAACTAGTGCAGAATTTCACATAAAGCAGGAAAGTTATGAAAAAAATAATATTTACACTACCTCGGTACCTACCGTACACCCCATCTATTGTTCTCAAAAGGTTTTTACCTGCATGGCTACAACCCTACAGACGCTATATAGCGAAAACTCAAGTATATTGGAACCCGCATTTTAACGTGACCCGCGCTCCACTAACAATCTATCAAAAACGTATAAATACGTGTTCCGCTCTCTAGCATTAATTTGCTAAACACGTATTAATACGTGATCAGATTACAATGTGTTAACATAAGGAGTAAACAAGTTTATTGCCGTTTTTTTATTTTTATCTTTAAAATTTCAAATGAAGTCAATAAAGTTTGTACATAGAGAAACAGACAAAAAAAAAACTTTTAAAGGAAAAATTAACAATAATATCGCCTTTCTGCGTATAAACACGTAACCATTAACACGTTGTCAAATCAAAGATATTTTATGATATGATATATATCTATGATATCTATTCTAGAAAATATAGTTTAAAAGACAATAAACGGCTGAATATTTAGAAGTTAAATTTAAAAAAAAAACACCATAAAATCGACTACAAATGTGATCCACGAGATTCCAAACGCCGTTTATAATGGCCGAAGGATATCGGCAAGGCAATGGGCCGAATCAGTCAACTTCATTTATAATAATTAAAATTTACCAACAAATCTTTATTTTTATATTGATCATGTACAAACTTGTGATTTACATGTGTCATATGTGTTTCTTAGAACCCCGTCAATTCGAAATCCACGGGACATCAAAAATAAAATTTTGAATTGACAAATTCCCACGTAATTGGAAATATAACGAAAAAAAAAATCGCCGAAAATTGAGTTCCTCGGTTGCAAATTCAAATACGGGTAGGTTCTCAGGAATAAATTCGTAATAATACGACTTATTCACATGTAAGTCGCCCAATGTATTCGAAGTAAATTCATAAAAATACGATATTTTCCGTAAAATATTCCGCATAAATCAAATTTTCACGGCCGCGACCGTCGCGGCCATCTCGTTAAACTCATAAAAATGTGATATATTACTGCGTAAATCGAAATTTCGTTGCCGATTTCTGATGCAACCGGCTCTTCAAATTTAGATATTCGAAGAAAATTCGTGAAATTACGATACATTTCGCGTAAATCATACTTTGATGTATAAATCTAATAATAACGTGAGGGGAAGGGAACATGGGAGGGGGAATGGAGACGAAAGGCGAACGGAACGAATGGGAAAAGACACGCAGGGAGAAACAATTTTTTTATTAGTGGCATTTCAACGTATGCCGGGAACTAACTAAGTAATCTATTAATTTTGAAAAAGAAATTCGTTCAGCAAATAATGCGTAATGCGTAATTATATTTTGTCGATAAAATGTGAAAAAACTGAACTAAACATATTTTTATTATGAAATAAATAAAATAATGTTAAGCCCATTAACAGTCCGGCCCTTCTCTGTAGATCACCCTCCCTCCACTAGCTGCCAATAACTTTTTTCGTCGGCGGAGTTTAGGACGAAATTTGTGTAGCGACGCGCGTACAATTTTCAATATTTCAAATTCAAGAAGGTACCTAAACTGCCATCTATCGAAGTAATCATAAAGCTATTCTTGTATTTTACGAATTGAATGAAGGGTATCATATCCCTTTAAGAAGGTTTCTCTGTATTTAATATTCTGTTCTGCATAACTCCTTCGTCCCCTCTTCTTCCCTCCTCCCATTTTCTTCCACTTCTGATGCTATCACTCTGAATAGACTGTTTTGCATTTTTGTCATATTTTCTATGAAAAATTCTCTAGCATGCATAACATAATTCTGTTTCAGATATTCACAGACAAGATATCATTCCGAAACATCTCCAGGTTCCACGCTAACCTATCCACAGCTTTGGACAACTTGGAGCAGCGCGCCTCGGGCCCCGCTCTGGAGACCCTGTCAGAAGTCACGGAGCCCAGATCCAGCCTCAACTCCAGCACCACCGGCTCTACAGGTAAAAACATCAGCTGATCTGGGTTCCATGTGGAGATAGATGTGATTTATTAGTAGTTTGCTGGCGTTCATTGGCGGCTTGAATGTGCACCCGCACCATGCTCCATTCCGAACAACGCTAGGGTTTTTGGTCCAACTATAACCTCTACCTAGACCGTGTTTCCACTGCTGAATGCCAACTCAGCCACTGACCGACCTTTATATTATATCCCTATTTTTGGAGAAAAAAAAATTTATGGGATAACTTTACACGCGAGAGTTTGTGTTTTAATTTGTTTCACGTATATGTCGTTAAAAAACCTTTCCATTTTTTATTATTCATCATTTAAAATTCATGGTGAACATCATTGATGTATTTCAGATAAAGGTTCAGAAGCTCCGGAGAGCGAGCCCGAACCAGCAAAGGAAGATACTGTCTCCGCAGCCTCTCCAGCATCAGCACAGACAAGAGATTCTGTCTCCGCAGCGTCTCCATCGTCAGTAGAGTCCAGAGATAACGAGATGGAGTCACTTTCAACTCCTTCAAAAGCCGGCAGCGATAAAATGAGACGAATAACCGGTAAGTGTTTTGTCATAAATAAATATTTAGTTTATTAAATGGTGTGCTATGTCTCAATGCATCATGGTAAGGAAGGTAAAATTTGTGAGCTCTTTGTCCTACAGTGCATCAGGAATAGCTTATAAAATATGTATGCGTATGAAAGCAATAAAAGCAAAGACGGGAATCTCTTTCATTTTGTGGCAAAATCAACTTTTAAATAATTTGAAAGAAACTCTTAACTTTGGATGCTTAATTTTTTTTACATATTCTCCACGAAGAAGGCCCCGAAGAAAATAATTCCCCTCAGTACCTTTTTCATCTTTGGGGATGCTGTGTGGAAGGTCTTTTTAGAAAAAGAAGGAGGGGAAGTTCTCGGAAGGAAAAAATATGAGGCGTGGGTAGGAATCCAGTGGTTAGTGTGTTCTTCCACTGTGGTGCACTGCGTTGGCAGACAGAGGCATCCACTGCCAAGACCCGGACAAACTTCACTCCATGAACTGGGGCACCCTTGCTAAGTCACCAAACGTAGCGAATCTCTTGAGGTGACCTGTGGCAGAGGTGATGGTTATCCAATAAATGATTCCTGGGGCGGCGTATATGGCGGCAAATAATATACATTTATATTTTTAAAATTTTATTACTGATGTACGATTATTTAACCTTACAGCTGCGTACGTGGCGAGACGCGCCCTCCTCAAAACGCCATCCCGTCGCCGGCATGAAACAGCGGCCGAGTCGCCCTCCGCCCCCTCCCCTCTCGCCACCCCCTCCCGTGCCCTCGAGCCCCCCGCCGCAGCCACCACCCCGCCCTCCACCCGCCGCAGTGCCCGGAACGCCTCCACCGCCAAGAAAGTGGTGCTGGATGTGTTGCCAAGAGGAAGGGGGAGGAGTGCCAAGAGTGCAGGTGACGAGGAAGAGAAGAGAGCCGGGAATAAGGGCAAGGGAAAAGCGGTGCAAGGGCTGGACAAGCAGCTGGAGAAGGTTTCTATCAAAGGTTAGACACTACATCATAAATAACAACTATTTTATACAGATTTACGATTTAGTATTACGCCGTGTTGCGCTTCCTCCTTCTTTGGCCAATATTTTGGACATCATTACAGTGTCCATCATCAGGACAGATCTGTAGATTCTGTGATTATGTATATAGAAGCGATACTGTGTTGCGCGCTCCAAATAAAATTTCAAATCATATATGACACCTAAAATTTAAATCAATCATGAAATTTTTACGAAGATCAATGATTCACCAATAATTTTTTTTTTCAGAGGGAATTGCTACAAAACCAAAGGGCAAACAGAACCAAAAGGCCTTTGAATTATTTGAGACGAAGAAAGGTCCCGCTAATAAGGGGCGGGGAAGAAAGAAAGTCCCCGACACTCCGGTCAGAGAAATGGAATCTTCATCTGAAGAAGAACAGATTGCGGAGTCTAGTGATGAGGATACTGTTCTGCTTACAATCTGCCATGATGAAGGCCAGGTAAATATATTTCAAATAAAATAAAACTTTGTAAAACACCATTTAATCAAATTTATGTCATTAAATAGGTACCTTGACAACAGTGCTTTTTCGATTTTTATTTGTTTTCTTTAAGAACGAAAATGTGTTGCCAGCCTACAAATTTTGAAGTTCCATTTTTAACATTTTCTACTCTTAATTGACAGACCATGCAGTATTTAGACAAGTAGATTTATCCTTGATGCATTTGTATGTAATATGTTTATATTTTTGTTATTCGGCGGTACATCCTCTTAGCACACCCCTTCGGGGACACTTAATTATATGTAGGTATACCGTATTTTCTCCAATTCGAATTGCATATTTTATATAAGTATGCCAGAGAGCCAATGTTATGGAAAAAACAAGATTGCAGGAAGAATGCTTTTCTCAATACAAAAATGCTTTTATTGCTTCAAAATTTTAATTATTTGCTTTGTTCACAGGCGATGTCCATCATGAACAGCAGTTCCAGCGAGGATGAAGAGAGTCCAGGCAAATCAGGAGATAAAACAGTCAACAAAACTGTCACCATACCTGAAACTCCGGAAACCAGCGATCAGTAAGTTACTAATTGTGGTCCCAATCTCACTTGAGCCACTTGTGAAGCCATTTTTGTTGGGTGTCATCGATACTTTAATAGAACACAACAGCTGACCCTTTACAAATCACAAGTGTGCCCCACTGTTGAATTTGGCAGCCACCTCTTTATACTATGAGTCCCAAAATCCCTGAAAAAAGCCTTCACTCTATGCAGAAACAGTCAGTCAACAAGCAGTCCGTTTGATAGATTCCACTATCCTAACAAACGGATTGCATTCTTTAGAGCACAGGTTTAAGATGGGAATGCTATCCTTGTTCTACCGGTGTTTCAATCAAAGATGCTCGGAGTAACTAGCGTTATTGCTCCCTTCGGTGCACAGTCGGAAAACATACCAAACGCGCCAAATTTGTATACGCTTGACATTATTCGTCACTTGAGAATGGATCGTTTCTATGACTCGTTCTTCAGCTCGGCTGATTTGTCGGCCTCCACGACATGAGTTTCCTCAAGACCTGTGTACACTCCTTCCTCTCCTCAAAAAATCCCTTTGCGTGACTTATCCAAAGATGATGGGCCCTGAGGGAAATTATTTTTTCAGGGCCTCCTGCGTGGAGTTGATGTAAAAATTTATTTTTACCAATTTCACCAGGAAGAGAAATTGAGCCTATTTGGACACACAGACACGCCCATAACTCACTTCTATTGGTTTATGTCCTCAGTGTGTTGACTACTGTCATCACCATCAGGAAATATAATATTCAACATCATATTGACACCTGCAGGCTTATTCTCTATCTTTTGTGGGATCGTTATCGAGATAACGGGCGTGATTTCCTGACAATTTGTGTGATTTATTTGCTTCTTCTATGTACAACGTGCATTCAATGAATAAATAATCATGCATTCTTGCAGGAATTCATGTTTAAAACGATCTAAAGTAAAATATGTTACAGTAAATGTGTAAAAATCACATCCGTCCGTTTTCTCGATAACGATCCCACAATAGATAGAGAATAAGCCTGCTGTGCAAGGTTTCTCAGAGTTTTTAGAATTGTCTATTTTGTCTTTCCGATTGTTAATTCTTATTTCTTGTGATGTTTCCAGGAGTGAAGAAGAGGAAGACCCGAGTGAGGAGGAGGAATCTAGCGACGAAGAAGTAATTTCCACTTCACAGAAAACACTTGGGTTGAAACGAAAGCAGAAATAATTTAACCGCATCATGACTAAAATACATTATATTGTTGACGTTTGACGTTTATTATTGTGAATACAAATACTTCCCCTTCTTCTGGTATCCTCTCCTAACGGAGATTGGCTGTTATCTAAAGGGCTAGCAGTTTCTTTAATAATGGCAGCCACCTCGGGACTGGAGCTCCTAAATACTTGATAAACCTACTCGATTCTGTGTAAAGAAGGGCGGTCCATGTAATCCACAATCCATTGTTAACAGACCGATTGCCATCCCTAATGCGCAGACAAAATTTAGGAATACTAAGTCTATATTCTACAGGTATTTCAATGCTCGAAGGAGCTTGCAGCATTGATCCCTTTTCCATCGGTGTTGAGCATTGTGGTAAGAAAATACGACTTGGAATCGAGCTTTATTTTTAATGGCTTTAGATTTGTTTAGTAAGCAGATCTGATTTCCAACTTTCTCTCTAACCTTCTCCTTTGCTTCTCTCAACCTTGTTATACAAGTAAGCAATACCAATGATACGATGTTGAATGTCTTGTTTAATTTGTAATACTGTTTTGTAAACTTGATTGATTTTTATTTTGAATGTATTGGAAACTCCGCCTGCTGTCAAAACAGGATTTCCTAATGAGACAGGCATAGTAACCCATAATAGTAATATACATAATGTTGGATGAATAAAAAAATTTTAAAATGCTCATATTAAAAAATCCATAGATCTGTTTTTATTTATCTTAAAGATTTATTGTGACATTATTTGATAATTCTAATCACTCGTAATATTGAAGACTTTCCTTTATTTTCTGTAAATGTAGTACAAAATGTTGTTAATAATTAATAAATAAACCATAGGTAATGAAGTAGTTATTTTTTGTATTATAGAATGGTTGTTTTAGTTCAAATGTAAATAATTATTATTGTCTTTTTATATTTCGTAATAAAATAATTAAGAATTATATCTGTTTTTATATTTCTCTTCTTATTAAATAACCTTCTCATCCTTCCATTTTAAATCTCACGGGATCACACGGATCCTCTTCTACATATTCAGCCCTACCAACAAACAAAATCTTACACAACCATTAAAAGATGTTTTAGTTGAACATTGAAAAAAACCGTTCACCCTCGTAAAATACATTCCCATATCTGACATTATTTCCATCATCAAAGATAGATCCCGCAATGTTTGGGCAGAGTATTGAACATTGCTAGTCAATCCAAAGGAGCCTGCTACGCCTCAATACAAAGGACTAACCCATCAAAACTGGTTTCAACAATTCTCCATTTTTTCCAACGAAAAAGGAATTCCTCACTTATTCGAATGAGAATAGGACATTTCTTTCTTCATTCTGTTCCTACTCATCTTTTTAAAATTCACGTCCTTGACTCCCCAGATTGTACATTCTGTGGTCTATTCTCCGTCCAACTTAAGATCGTCCCGTGAGCGCGCATATCTCCACTCCTCCCCCCGTCCGCTGCTTGAAAGCGCGTTAACATATTTTAATTCGTTAACATATTCCCATGTTTAAATAAATAAATAAAATTATTTAATTATTATTTTCTACCTACTTGCAATCAAAACTTTTAACAATTTATTCATTTAAATAATTATTGTAGTGGTTCTACAATAAACACATTGAATTTTATGTTTTATCAGATTAATCAAATCGTCTATCGATATATTTAATTTTCGAAAATATGCTCGATCAAATCACCGATTTTTGTATGTTTGATATTCGGGAGATATCAGGTTCTCCAGATATTTTTATTTTTTACAAATAAAATACATTAATTATCATTGTGAGTTTAGGTTTGTGTACCGCCTATAAAAAGGTAAAACTGATTAACACCAACATTCAGTTATTTTGTGCAGTACGTACACCATTGTTTTATAAATATGCATTGTTCATATTGTTGCAATTCGAATAGCTTTAAATAAGGACATAATTATTCCAACTTTCCTCTTTTGTTCTTTGCAATTAGTGACAGTACTGATAATGAATTAGGACTCAGCTGAGACATTGATGTTTGAATAATTGACCACCATAACGTGCCTTACATTGTGGTCGAAAAATCCTCAGTGTGTTACCATAAAAAGCAATGAATAAAGAAAAATAAAATAATAATAAAAATCCATTTTTTCACGGGGTCTTGATGGGTTAAAATCTCCAGACACGTGCATACAACACGACAACCTACGAGCTACTGGGTTATGGGCCGAGAAACACAGTGCGGGTGAAGGGACTGAAGAAAACGGTGGAGTATGCGCAATACAAACCAAATTTCGTACTCTCGCAGGGTGATCTAAAGTTGGACGGAGAATAGATGTGAGAACTTTAGATCATAAATTTTTTTGTTTTCGTTATCTAAATAAATATCCTCACTTCTATTCACCGCTAGTAGCTATTTGCTGGCTACTTAACAGATTGTACAACGAATAATCCAGATCAAGCAGTAGTTTGACAGTTACGAAATCAGCTGTTCGCAGGCCGCCATCTTGCCATCTGCCGTACATGTTAGCGAGCAGCGAGCAAAGTTGACTCCCTTTCAACTTTTTTCGTAGATTGTTCACAATCTGCTAGTTAGCTAGTAATACGATTACACTGGGCAAGTTTACTAGCAGATAGTGAATTCGCCGGCTAGTAGCTTGTAAACTCGCTCAATGTAATTGAGGCTTTAGATACATATTTTGTTTAGTCATTGGTATACATTGATCACAAGAATAATTCAAGAGTCAACGCTTATACACCGCTAAACAATCCTCTTCCACTGTGTAACTTTCCACAAACTTCTTCTACACGGTTGTTTAGTTAACCTTTAGATGCCCAATGCCCCGTTCGGGACCACGTATTGTTAAATGCCCAACAGTGATTATGGTGCATTTGGCTATCGGATTACACTGGTTTATTATTATAATATTTCACAAAAAATGCTTGGGCAGTGGACTACCTTTATTGCAAGCGGCGCACAAGTGTTTAAATGTTAAATATCAATGTTTTTAAATAAACATTTGTGTAAAATTCAAAACACAGTTATTTAAGATTATGTGAAAGGCTGGACACTTTCTGAAATATAATTTTAATCAGCAGAACAGCTGAATCAGTGAATCCTGCATTGTAAAATTTAAATGTTAATCTCATCCTTTCCCCTTGTTCTATTCATGTCGGTAGCCCATCGCCTCAAATAGTCGCCTTCAGATGTGCCTACTTTCTCATTCAAATTGGAGGCCCTACCTCACCGGCACAGCCTTTGGAGTTTTTTCCCAAATATTCTAATTCTGATTGACAAAAACACAGTATTTTAAATTAAATTTTATTAAGTTTTAATTAACGTAGCATGGATATAAATATATTTTCATGTTTTAATCAAACACAGTTTACACAGAATATAAAATTAAAATATTAGTATCACCGGACCCGACCAATAATATTTAATTTACAGTAATTTTAAAGTAGGTTATAAAGAAAAAAGGAAAGCGAAGCAATGGTGTCCTACGAATGGTAAACGCTTTCATAAAAATCTTGAAAGAACATTTTATAAAAAATTTGGGTGCCCGACCCAAGTAATCAAAATTGCGATGAGTTAAATCGACCGTGGATCTCTAGTCATTTTACTACCTCTGAAGATTCACAAAATTCGTTTTCACTTTCACAATAAGTCTTGTGGGATGGTTAGTAATATAATGCAGTCTCATCAAATCATAGCCATGAGATCTAATGTAACCATTTTTGTGAAATAAGACTCGAGGGCAAAAATAAATGAGTAATTAATCGTACAGTTTAGGGCAGAGATTATGCGGGTTGGTCTTTACGGAGCTGAACCATTTCCCTGAGATTATCTTCGCTTTCTTTCAAACTCCTCTCCAGATAGGTTTTGTTGTTTTCCAATTCTAAAATCTTCTTTTGTGCAACGGCCTGGCGGGCCTTCAAATTCGTCTTGACTTCGGGAAGATCTGTCAGAATGAACATCCTGCCGACAGATTCGTAGGTCTTGGTTGTTGGCTTCAAGGAATTGATTTCTTGCTGCGTGATTTCAACGTGCATCCGAACCCGGTTGAGTCCTTGCATTTGAGCTTCTATTAGCTGAATTTTCTGGCTGGATTCCACCATTTTCGCCTGGAGTTGAACAAATGCCTTGCGGAGCTCTAAATCCACTGCTTTAGCCATTTTTTGGATCGAAAAATACGATTTTACAAACAAATTATAAACAGGTGCAAAGCTACAAATGTCAAAACTCGAAGAATACTGTGAAAATGAAAATTGATACCTAACCTCAAACAATCCCGGTATTATATGGCTGATGGCTGCTGAGTTTAATAAGTTTTCAGTACCTACCCATGAAATATATTTTATTTAGGAAATAAAATGAAATAAATATTTTGCATTTTATGTCAAAAATATTGTGACTAAATACACAAAAACACCTTTAAAATTTTTCATTAAATTTAAGTATTGATTTGAGTAGGTAGGTACTAGCTATTCGAATTTTATCTGATAAAATAAATCGAATTCTATGTTTTAAAAACTGCTTTGTTCAAATAAATTTTCAGGAAATATTTACAATTCTCACGGCCAATAGGATTATAAAGGCCTCGGGTGTGATACGAGCGGAGGGCAGCAGTGCAACATCGCTCACATTGAGTGCAATGGAAGTAGGGGACGGCTGGCTACAAGCACAATCGGCTGGGCGAAATGTGATGCCCATAAATATACCAATATGGTGATGCTGCCTGCCCACTGCTCACCATAGGCATTGATTTTCGCTCACCGCCCGACATCTTTTCAATTGTGTCGAAGCTGGATTGGTTTATTTATGGTCGAAGCCCTCGTCTTGTAAACAATGGCAGAGAAAAGAAAACTGGCGGTCCTCGAGTGTGAGGGGCTACTTCTTATGGAATAATACAATCAAATCAAGTGGACATTTTTGTATAAGCAAAAAACCGAGTTTCGTTATCTATACGAAGAGTATACAATTGAATGTTCGGATGGACAATCTTGTATTGTATTTATATGCAAAAAACCTAGTTTTGTCATCTATAACCTGGTGGGATTTTCTGTAAACTTTTCTATTCCATGGGATGAATGCTATAGTTCCTCTTTCTTCCAAAAACAGCTGATTTCACTAAAAATGAGAAGCTTGGCTATTTCGTGGGATGACGCCATGATGACAACTGATGGAAAATCCGCCCAGCTCACCATTCCTTTGATCCGCTGCTAGCCGCTCATACGGTACTGAGGCCTAAGATTAACACTAATGACAGATAAAAGCTGTTTCTTGACCTAAATCAGCATATCGCTATTCCCAACGGGAGTGTATGGCGAGCGATATACTGATATAGGCCAAGCCAAACAGGCGCTTTTATAGCTGAGTCTGTGACTAGCATAACTCTTCACAAATCTTATCGCAACTTTGAAATTTAGAAACAATCAATTTTACTTTTCTCAGTGAAAGGAAAATATATATCAAACAGTATTAGTAGCCTTGCGTCTGCACGGTTGAAATTCAGGATTCCGGCTTTGAGTGCATTCTGACGCCGCGCAGTACGCATCCCGCCACATGAACATCCGTGTATGTAAAGTTTCAAACAAAACTGCCATTGTAATTCGGTTTCGAATTTGTCAAAGGATGGCACCACTTGCGTTAGCAGGTCGCATGAAGACGTGCCCCTGGCAGGTATAAGTACTACGGATTTGTGAATTTGAGTATCTATCTGGATATGGAAAGATGATGTTAATACTTAGGATGGGTTGTTTCAAAAAATTTGATGGATTCATCAAATATTTGAAGTTGATTTTCCGGTTCTGTGTAGGTTCTATTCAAGTTTTGTTATTATATCGTTATAGGACAGCTGCTTTACAAAACTGAAATAATCACAGAACTTGAATAGAACTTACACAGAACGTGAAAATTAACATCAAATATTTTATGAATCCATCAAATTTTTTGAAACAACCCGTCCTTAGAGTTGTGTGTGAATAATAGCATCAAGCTGCTACAGGATACATGCAATGGTCACCAACACTCAAACTGGACGAAGCCGAACCAAAAGCCGCCCGCTGGGCCTAGCAGCAAAAACCCGTGGAGCGGGTTTTTAACTGCTAGTATTATAATGATTTCTCATTATTTAAACAGGCAAAATAAAACAATCAAATTAAATTGATAAATAAATATATTCATAACTTCTTTTTGTAAGAAATAATATTAACAAACCACCAATACATTTAGATGAAAATAATCAAATATTACATTGGGCTGCCGTTCAAACCAAACAAACCTTACATTATTATTTGAGCCCTTCAATTGTTGTTAAGAAAGTATGTTCCTTTAACACAAAATACAAAAACTAGGAATACGGTGCTGTTCAAAGTCAAAAACGCTTCTCACCTCACAAGTGAATTATTATAATTACTATTGCAACTCTTTCTAATTACATTATTTAATCATAATTACTTTCTATAGCACACGTTAAAAAAAATAAAAAATAAGTTTCTCGGCAATAACAAAATGTAATTATGTATGTATATTTGGTCATATTTCTTAGTTATTATGACCGCCACGTTAAATGATATCGTCAAAGCAACTTTTATCAAATAAGGCTTTAAATTAAGGTAGGTACTCAAAATTTATGATTTATAATTATTAACCTCTCCACGAGTTTGGACGAAACGGTTCGTCCAAGTGAAAAAAGTGCCAAGGAGTATAGACGTCTATATCTTGAATTATTTTTCTCAAAAGATATACCGATTTGTGTTGCAAAACTGATGGTTGACGATTACTAAAACCCGCTTTCCCGTTTGCGTAGATTAATTGTTATTCACAATATAAGATTAATAATTAGTTTATGATATTATTTTTTTTTTTAAATTATGAAAAAAAACTTACTCCCTAGACATATAGCTAAATTCTCAAAAACTCACTCGCCGAGAGGTTAATATTTGTATGTATTTAAATGTTATATAATATTTTTTATTCTTTCTTTCAATAAAAGCTACATATGTATTTGAAATGTATGCATAGTTACATTTTCTAGTGTTAATGTTAAAGCATTAATACGATGACTTATGTTGTGCATCACAACACGAAAGAGATAAGTTTAGAAATTTATTATTTTTACTAAGGTTTGTTTTCGGTGAAATCAAAAATAAAACAAATTAATTTTATCTATTCAATTTATTTTTTGAACATATCGTTAAATAATAATCTTGGTTAACACCATAGAAAACAAATCTTAATAAATACAACAGATTTGGGAAACAACAAAAAATAATGACTTGAGAAAGTATGCATATCTTGCATACTACAATTAAATTGTGCTTTAACCAAGTAAACTTTACACGGCAGGTACTCAAATACATAATTCATTTTGACTTAATAAGATTTTTTTCGTTTTGGCTTTCTTAGGAAAAATGCTAATAATGCATAATTTTTATCAACTAATTTGGTCAAAGATGTCCTTATTATTTCCAAAGGCTTTTAAAAACCATTCACAAATCATTTTAAGCTATACATTTTGGAATAAACTATTGCTATTTTGTTGAAGAATACAATTAAAAAAAAACATACAATGAAAATCACTTATAAGTTTCGCATTTTCAATCTTAACCACCGCTTCCTATTGAATCTATATTTAAAAAAAAATGTATTTATTTTACGTCAAAGCTAAAAAAAAAAAAAAAAAATTTCGTAAGAGATATCGGGCGCATTTGTGTGATAGCTCAAAGTGGTACACGTAATTTTTTTTTATGCATACTTGCTTAATCGCCTAGAAAGCGTTTAAGATTAAGTTGTCTGTTTCTTCACGCGTATTTGCATGAATGCCAGGGAAGCAGTTAAGAGCATCTGTTTATTCATGCGTATTTGTGTGATCGATCACCTGGGAAACTGTTAACTCATCAAATGCCACGGGAGGAACCTCGTAAATTTCGCAAAGTTTTGACTTTGACGTAATATTTTGTGGGTTTATTTTATGCTATCGTATATAACATTTACCGAAACACATTCCTTGAATAGTAAACTATACCTAAAAACAACATTACTTGCGTTTATTTGACAAATTGATAGGTTTCATCGATCTTTTCACAACCCACCACGCTCACAGTTTGACAGCTCGAATCGCGGCAAAAATGAAGGTGGAAGTCATGGATAAATTTAATAAAATTTATTCCGAGTGGCTAGGTGTGTTTCTGATATCTGTTACGTCAAGAACAAGAATGCCCCAAGCGATTCTGACCTTGTCCTTCATACATTTTCTTTATACATATAGGTTAAAAACGCAATCCAAAATTTTTTTTTTTAAATTTTATTCAGCGCGTGCCGGCACGGTTGCGGCATAGGATTGGTTAAGAGCATTTGTTTATTCATGCATATCACCTGGAAAGCGGTTAAGTGTCCGTTTTTTCGGTCCCTTGAAAACCTTATAAGAGAGCTTCCACTGTATTCAAATGTTGACAAATTTACATACAGCAATCTTTCTTTACCACAAACAAGTATTTAAATATATATATTTATGTATTGGAAAATGTGCATCAAGCATGGTAGCATTTACATAGCAACACTAAACGTCACATTATTCTTTTATAAATAAATAAATGATTCGTCAGAATTGATCGCACCGAGGAACGCTTCAATCTCTAAATAATTAACTCCTACGTACAAATTGTTTCGTATCAATAATGTTAGCGTACAAAACATTTCTTCGTACATACATCTTAAATTTAATTATTACACGTAAAGTAAAATAATCACATAAATCAAATTTACATACATTCAACAGTAGCCTAGCTCGGGACATCCACCGGCTATTTGCAATGATCATCTTTTACAAAGTGTTTCGCTTTGGAAGTAAATACACCGGTGAAAATGTCCCACAAATAATAATGAAATCTAAAGTAATTTTTTTTTTCATACTTTTGTATAAAAGCTATAGAAATTCTTCAAAGGAATTTTTAAATCATCGATTACTATTTATATAATATAATAAGAATTAAATATCATGATTCTTTCAAGGACAGCGTGTCATAATCCTACAGTCTGACAAATAATAATGTAGAAAAAAATCATAATCATTTAAATTTCTTTAAATGGCAACACCAAGAGGGTTAAAAAAAGAATGTCACTTGAATATAGCATCATGGTCCTGGATACCTAGCATGGTCGATCGATATAAAATTATATCAATACGATATTGCCCAAATCCGTCATCTACGGTCAGTTAGCAATATTTGCGATCACGGTCAACAATTGGTAAGAGAAATTCCAACTGACGATTGACAAATTTTAGCCCGGATTCCATAGTATCAAACAAGTTTCGGTTAGCTGTCAATATATGCATTTATTTGAATTATGTCGTTCGTTAATCAACATTACTGGCTTATGAACGAATTGAACTAACAAAGATTGAAAGAAGTCATATACGCGATCCATAGACTTTATAATTATAAATTAATTGAATTCAACTAAGACGCAACCAAATTATTCCGTTAGAATTTTGAGAAACCAAAGTGGCTGAAATATGACTAAAGAAATGATTAACTAATTAACTCCCGTGTAGTGTCAAAAAGTAAATGCAGACTGCCAATGCATATTTAGGTTAGTATTTCAATTCAACATCGCCAAATTATTCATATTTTTACGAATTTGACTGGTGTTTGATGTTTCTGAATGTGAATTTATGGTCAGATCCGCCAGTGTTGCCAGCGTACATCGAGTTCTAATCCCCACCAATATCGGTTCGGCTATCAACAGTGAAACTGTGCTAGGGATATCAATATAAAATCATCGGAAGTTACTCCTAACGATCCGATATTGTAAAGTTATCGATTTCACCATGCTAGAGCCCCGGGTGCATATTGTTAACATTATGTTTGGAGAAGGTGTTCACAAATTAGCAGTACTTGAAAATGAGATGATTCCTATGTACATCATATTCAAAGGTAATTATTTAATTTTTGAAATTTCTACATTTATTATTGTCAAACTGTGCATATATCCAAAAGGCAATGAAATCCCAAATTCAAAATGACAGAAATTGTCATTAATAATTATTTCATTTAAAGACTTCTAGCAACTTGAAAATACGTATTACCTAAATATTGCTTTATAGTGTTCGTTCTGATCAAATACTCTATAACTTTGAGACCTATTTGTCTATGTACTTTCATAAATATCAGAGTTTTTTTAGGTAAAGCACTCTATCGGAAAATCAATTACATTACAGGAACAAACTATTATAACAAGATTTTTTCTGTTACAGATTTTTTTTTAGAAATCTGAAATCAATAGATTTTCAAATAGAGTTCTTTACGTAGAGCAAAACTAACATCACAATTTGCTTAAAGCGGATTTATATAATAATGGAATAAGGTTTGTAAATAGCGTAGATAGACGGGGGTTGCATAAAAAAATTAACAGTTCCGATAAATTATCATTCGTAATATCAGTGTCAGTTAACTTCTAATTAAAAATGGACTTGTCTGGTTAACAATGTAAGAAAGACCACAATCAATAAATTCAGCATCAGCCAATAAAATTTTCAAAACCTTCGAAAAAGGGTAAAAAAAAATAATTAAAATCCACACAGTGATTCTAGTCTAGTTTTTGATATTGTTAGCTATGAAGACCAAACCACTGAACGCATTACAAACTATGAGGAAAAATGCATCGAAACGAGTCTGCTTTCACGCAAAGCAATTACAGAATACAGCAAACAGATAATACCCAGAAGTGCAACAAGCGTACAGATTTGAAAGTAAATGGGTGAAGCCAATTTATGTATATACATAATACCTTTCGATTCCTAGGGCCAAGACAGGCCCAAATAGACAAGACGTGTGTCAAATATAGCTAGACAAATATCAAGCAATAATTAAACATTAACCCCTCAGGCTAATTTGTTCGCTTTTGGAAATTTTAGTTAGAAAAACACAAGGTGAGACATTTTAAAAACTTTTTTAAGTTCGCATTCAAAAATTATATTACTGTTTCTATAAACAAAATTAGAAACTGTATTTCATCGCCTTTCACAAAACTTTAGTTTGGATACTTTCAGAAATATTACATATATTTGAATTTTATTACAAATCTGAAGCATTCCAATCATCTGACAGAATATGCCTGAGGGTTTGATGGAGAAAGGCCCAAATACATTATTGCAGGCACAATTGATTTCACACACTTTATTTCGCCCTTTTTACTGCCTCGCCATTCCCCTGTCAGCTGCGATTAACTGTTCAAAAAAATGTTTTAATCAATGTCACCGGAAGCAAGAAAAACTGTAAGTAATTTGGGCACACTGACACGGCACACTTCTATTGGTATTTCTCTTCAGTGAGAGTAATCATAGCACAAACCCATGCTAAAATACGAAGCAACCAATCCTATATCATCATGATCATCGAAAACAAAAAACAACACAACGTTCACAATGTTTTGAATAATGATCGATAGTTCTATTAAACACTTCTAAATTTGTCGTCGGGTTGTTTCAAACACTGGCGCATTCGTGCATTACTGAAAACCAAATTAAACTACTACGAGCTAAGGAGCCAGGGAGCGTGGCGTTAATCTTTCTGTTTTCTGTTCTTCTTGTGTGATTTACTATGCAGGCGGCGGGCGTAGCTCTGGGCGAGCGAGTTAACGATGGAGACGAGGAACAGGGTGACCATCAGGAGGACCAACTTTTCGAAGATGGCGGAGAGTTTGGAGGCGGGGGCGTGATGGCCGGTGCCCGAGTGGAGGCGGGTTCGCTGGTTCTGCAGCATGCCGAGGAGGGGTTCCTCCAGTTTGGCTCCGATGCCTCCGGGGACGTTGTGCAGCCATCCAAGCGCCTCGCTAAAATTTAAATAGACAGTCAATATTTGTGTACAAAAAAATGCGATACAGTTGTTTAAATGGCAATGTACCAAGATGGTTCAAAGGTAAATAGCATGTTATTTTAATAAATCACTATGGCTCATTTTGTACATTAAGGGCCAGTTACTTCACAGAATTCGAATAATTCTTCAAATTAATATAATATATACTAGCTGACCCGGCCACGAACGCCGTAACGAAATACAACGCCATCTACTGGTTGGCTACCCAACCTTCACAACCAAGTGTTATTAACTCACAACGCCATCTACTCTTTTGAATACAAATCAAATCCACACCGCCCGCTTGCCAGCCCATTCGTCCACTACATACAGACATTCTCATTTAATTATATATTTCAACCAATTTACACATAAACTTGACAAATAATATACCTAAACTTTCCTCTTGAATCACTGTATCTGTTGATGAAAACCGCATGAAAATCCATTCAGTAGTTTTTGAGTTTATCGCGGACAGACAGATGCGGCAGAGGACGGAGGGGGAAGGTGGGGGAAGGTGGAAGGAGAACGCGGGAGGAAATGGGGACTCGGGGGGGTGAACGAGGACGCACGGGAAAAGGCAAACAGGGAGAATCAATTAATTTCTTTGAATGGCATTGCGACGCTGCCTGGTACCGGCTAGTAAATAAATAAATGTTAAAATGCCGTTTTTAATGTCAAACTTCAAACGTCTGTGTCAACCCAATGTTAGAATGTACGACAATTGTTCCGAAATTAACATTACTCAGTGTTGCCATATTAACTTTTAAAAAATTCCACTAAATCAATTTCAACATTTTATTGTCAAACTATACATTGTTAAATAATTTTCCCACAAGATCCACTATACATTATTTGAGTAAATCAGGTTACTCTTTACAAATATCTGTTTATATTGTATTCAACAAGTTGTCTTGACATATTTGGCAGTTTCCCAGAAAACCCAAGTCAATAACCTATAAAACAAAATTACTACTTTGTAAATATAAAATCTATGAATAGTCCAGACAGTCGGCATTCTATTGTTATATTTAAATTAAGAAAACTATCGCACCTGTGACACGCCTCTCTACGAAGGTAAAGGATCAAGCATTGATTGTGGAAACAGTAGGGCTATTAATCTTCCAAGTTAAATTGGAAAGCCATATTATGGAAAAATATTGATTGAAAAGGTACCATAAGAAATGTTCTAGGTGCTTTGATGAGTGGAAGGGGGTGCATTGATAAGATTTTTTCACTGCTCGTCCTAACTGAGAAGTTTCTGACAAAAAACCAGAAATATTTCTGAGCTTTGTTGCAATAACATATTATGACCCAAGTTGATAGGAAAATAATTTTTTAAACTCCCGAAAGATCTTTACATTTTATTTAATTGACAACATACACAAGGGCGGCGATCGATCGCGTAAAACAGTACAAAAACTGTGCGCTTTAACTCGTCAAATGCCACGTGAACAAACGAGAAAATTTCGCGATGTTTTGACTTTTATGTAATATTTTGCAGGTTAATTTTATGCTATCTTGAGTAATATTTACTGAAACACATTCCTTGAATACTAAACTATGCATAAAAACAACATTACTTGCGTTTATTCAATGAATTTATACATTTTACGATCTTTTCATCACCGCGGCGCGAGACTTGACAGACGCCAATCTGACAGCCGAGAGGCGGGAAAAAATCTAGGCCCGTGTCATAAGCAATTCCAAAGAAAAAATATCGCTGCGCCAGGTGGGTTCACGGTATCTTATACCTTATGAACAAGAATGCCCCAAGCAATTCTGACCTTCTTCTTCATACGTTTTCTTTATACATAAGGGTTAAAGTCGCATGACAAAATGATTTTTTAGTGATTATTTTGGCCTGCGCCGTTGGTGCGCCGGCGCACGAGCGGTAATCTAGCGGTTAAGGCAGTATTCTAGTCTAGAAAAAAATAAAAATTTATATATTTCTTCATATCTCAAAGTTTAAATATTCAAAAATATCTCCTTAGAAGGATTTTCCGAAATTCGCGTTATTTAAAAGTTATAACCATTTTAATGTCGCGGTTTAGACGGAAACCAGAATCTAAATAAAACAAAATTTTAAATGCATTTTTCTCAAAACTACTTTTTCGAGACGGTTGACACGATATCTCAAGTTCTACAGAACCAATTTGCTTGAAATTTGATGTGAGCTTTCTCTACATATTACTCTATCACCCCTACCAAGAATTATAACTTAATTTCAATTTTTACTATTTTTTAAAAATTCCAAAAGTCAAAAAAGTGGTAAAAAAAAATGTCTTTTTATTTCAGGTAGCCGCCATTTTGCGAAAAAAAAATTTTTTTACTTTTCCGAGGTACGGGCTATAGCAGCATATGTCTGGATTAAGAACTAATTTTTTTTCTTTCTAGGAGGGTTGCAATCGTGTCAACCAGGGCGCGCCATTTTTTTGAGTCCCCCCCGACTTCAACACCCTGTAACTTTTTGAATTTTAAATTTTTTCATTTGATTGTGAAAAAACACCTACAATTCATCCTTCTTGATCAGAATATCCCCTTAAACGATTAATTCAGAAAGACGATACACAGAGGAACGATCAATGCAATCTATTTTTGTGGGTTTTAATGAAAATAATTTGGGACTGAAGAAATAAACGACAAATGCGGGAAAGCAATTATTGGAGGAACAATCAATTGAGATTTCACTTTATTATGGAGTGAAGTAGATGAGTTGTTTTTTACCTGATAAGCTTCTCGTTGAAAGCCACAATGACAAACATCTTTTGTATGTGCATCTTGATGATGGCCTTGCCAATCAGGGTGGCCCCGAAAAAGGTCCAAAAGGGCACGAGGAAGTGTCCGCAGGTGAGGCCGGCCAGATCAAACAGCGGGTTGGGTATGGAGGCGCAGGCCAGGATGCCGAAGAAGCCCACCTTCTCTACCAGCTGCTGCACCAACGCCTTGCCGCGGTCCAGCAGAGTGGCCTGGGCCCCCCGCGCACTGGCGGCCGGCAGGGCCACGGGCTTGTGGGCCAGACGCGCAGTGCGGGCCATGAAGTAGGGAGGGAGCTCACCCAGAGCCGTGCCTAACCCCCAAAGCATGGCTTCTACGCGTACCTGCAAATAATTTACACAATAATTTAATCAGAATAACAGAAGAATACTTAACATGTGAGACATGGTTTTAACCCTTCGGATATTTTTGTGCCTTTTAGTACACAAACGATAACAGTAGTAGACACAGTCTTTTTGTGCCATTTACGGCACAAACTGCGACGGTCTCATAAAATTCATTCCATCTCCTTTTATATTATGGTGAGATATACGATTTAAGCAATGATAGAAAGAGGCATTACCACACTTTGTATTTGCATTTCACTCGTGACGTGCCTCTGGAGGAAACTTGTAAATTTCGCGATGTTTTGACTTTGACGTAATATTTTGTGGGTTTATTTTATGCTATCGTATATAATATTTACCGAAACACATTCCTTGAACAATAAACTATGCCTAAAAACAACATTACTTGCGTTTATTTGACGAGTTCATATGTTTTACGAGAATGATGCAACCAAATTCCCCTTCCATAGATGTATTAAGGTATTCTATAACTTAAGAACAAGAATGCCCCAAGCGATTCTGACCTTATCCTTCATATGTTTTCTTTATAATTAAGGATTAAAATCGCATTTCAAATTTTTTTTTAAAGTTTTGTTTGGTGCGCGCCGGCGCGTACTCGGCACGCAACCGGTTAAAGGTTTACCACAGGCATTTCCAAATAATTATAATGTATAAAATTTTTATGAATCACTTTTAAATTAAATGAAAAACAAAGTGAAGTGAAAACAGTGTAACACTGAAAGGTTTAAAAAAAACTCGCAACACTTGCGAGTTTTTTTTTAAACCTTTCACATATTGAAAAAATGTAAAGTAAGAAATAATATTTAGTGTGACAAACTTACTTTGGACATAATATTCCATATTGAGGTCTCCCAATTAGGATCAATGTTTTCAGGACAAACAATTCTGAAAACAAAAAAAAAATTATTAAAACCCAAAACAGAAAATAAATTAACAAATTTGGAGCAAGGTGTATTGTGTACGCCCCGGGAACCATTTATTGGATAACCAACACCTCTGCCATAAATCATCCCAAGTGGTTCGGTATGTTTGGTGACTTAGCAGGGGTGTCCAGGTTCATGGGGTGAGGTTTGTCCGGGTCTTGGCGGCGGATGCATCTGCCCACAAGCAGGTATGGCATGGCGGGCAGGATCAGTAGAGAATGGTTGAGAGAGTCCCTTTGACTTCTCCAGCCGTACTCTCTCGGAACTTGGCCACAGTGGGAAGGAAGGATTCATATGTCCGTCACTCCTGGATACACTGACCCTCAGATTCCCACCCACCCCTCGTACCCTCTTCCTTCGCAGAACTTCCTCTCCTTCTTTTCCTTAAAAAAACCCTCCACACAGCATCATTACAGACTAGTTGCTTCATAAACTGAACTTGAATAGAACTTTCACAGAACTTGAAAATAAACTTCAAAATTTGATGAATTGTTCAAATTTTTCTCAAAAAAAAAAAAAACCTTCCACACAGCATCCCCAAAGATGACATTGGCCCTGAGGGGAATTATTTTCCGCAGGATCTCCTATGTGGAGCTAATGAAAAAAAAAATTAACCCTTTCGGACAGTGTGTTTATTTGAACATACATAGATTTCAGAATCTTTTCCTCACCATCTACAATTAATAAAAAATGGCAATTTTCATTTTCTGATTTCTGGTATAACTGGTTTTGTGCGCTATTTTTTTCATTGGATTTTAGCTGCAAGCAGTTTTATATTTTGAAAGGTGATTTTTGTGTTTAATCTCTGAATTTTTTCTCCCGGTTTTCATTCAAAAGTAAGTTTTGATGCAATTTATTAATATAATAAAATGTTATTTTTTTTGTATAAAATATACAGTAACTGATTTATTATTTTATGTGAAATATGCCCTCCGAGACCTAACACTAATAATAAAATAAAATTAAAATAATAAGAATAATAATAAAACCTACAAATACGGGATAAACAGTGAAATTTAGGTGGATTCATTGGCTTTAAATCACAGTAGGCAGTTTATATACTGACCTTGAAAAAACTTATGAAGGTAGAATATTGCCACAAAAATATTTTATACACGAACACCGTCTGTAATTTATATGTTCGTAGCTCTGTGGCTCGGTCGGTCGGGGATTCTCCAAAATCTAGTTTGAGGATTACTAATGCTTGGGGTGAAACCACGTTCATTCTTGTGGTGACACCATGTTATCTGCTTCAAATGCCACCCACGCTAGCTACGCCACTGCTTCCGTATTAACATTTGGATACGTGATTTTGGAATGAGCGCGGCTGAATTCAAAACCGAATGCATCGCAATAGAGTTTAGAGGAAAACGTACAAGTGTTATAAGGTGGTGCTAGGTTTTGTTCATCAGGAATGAAGTAAAGGGGTACTCACTCGTCAGGATACGGCGGACTGGGGAAGTTGAGGCCGCCGCACTCGTAGGCCGCCAGCGTGACCTGCGCGATGTGCGGCCCGAGGTACAGCAGAAAGGTGTGCAGGCCCGTGCCCAACCCCACCGAGGACAGGATGCCCAGGGCCACCCACCAGCCCCACCACAGCGCGGATGATAGGCCCACCTGGACATACATTAATACATCAGACATTATTAGCCACTCATTATACATTTATTCGGTCTGATGTTAAACTGCAGAAAGTGCAAACAGCAAGGAAGGCCTGTGGCTTGTGATAGAACTCAGATTGTACAACTAGAAGATACTTAATTTTATTAGGGACTAGCAGACCCTAAAAAACCACAGGAAATTATAATTGTTGGATTTATGAAGTATTTATCAAAAATATTTGCCTAAGAAAAAAGAAATTTATCTATCAAATATCAGTAAACTTATATCAAATTTAAAAAAAATTATTTATGTGAATGACGGCCGGCGTAGTCCAGCGTTAAGGCTCTTGACTCGCATTCCAAAGGTCGCGGGATCGAATCCCGGCGTGGCAAATAAATTTTATTGATTAATTTGTGTTATTTCACAATTTATTAATTTAAAATAATTAATAGTATATTTGCGGCACGTTCCAGAGTGGAAGATACTCTCAGTATCATCGCCCTGGTGTAAGACCACCATTCAGAATTGAAACGTTGCTTGAAATGGCTTAAGCCGTGTTTGGTGACCAGATCTGAACAGCCAGGTACTTCCCACCTTCCTCTTCCCCATCTCCTTCCCCTCCCCACCACCTTCAGCCTCACAACATACCCCAATTGGGGATGCCATAGTCTCACTGGCTCCAGATGGGAGCAGTTGTGACTCTTGTGCGGTATTCATATAAAAATAATAAAAAAAACTGCACAAGAATCCCAACTCTTTCCCGCCTGGAGCCAGTGAGACTATGTCATCTCCAATTGGGATATGTTGTGAGGCTGAAGCTAGCGGGAAGTGGAAGGAAAGAGAAAGGTGGGGAAGTACTTGGCTATTCAGATCTGGTCACCAAACAAATAGTTAAACCCATTTCAAGCAACGTTTCAATTCTGAATGGTGGTCTTACACCAGGGCGACATTGAAAGTATTTTCCACTCTGAAACGTGCCGCAAATATACTATTATCATTTTTAATTAATTAATAGTGAAACAACACAAATTAATCTTGTGTCGTGATGTAGGATTTAGCCAGCAGAGGAATTGAACATGCGCAGTTCACACACCACACAGTAATTTCAATTAAATAAAAGAATTTCCTTACCTCTAATATAGGTTGATGAGGGCCATTTATCTGGAATAATATCACAACTAGTGTTGACAGTATTAAGCTAAATATAACTAATCCCTTGTATGCTGGGAGTCTGAAACAAACATTAAAACCAAATTACAAAACGCACAAAAAAATAATCATACACCAATATTCTTAAAATACAAAAATAGGCAATGTCTCAAGAAGAGAAGAATCGACTAGCATTCTTTAAGGAGGTCTATGATTCAATGTAAGAATTGTGTGAATTACCCCTCGGCAGCCTGCAGCAGCAGGGTCCACACCTCCTTGCCGAAGTACTCCAGCGTGGTGAGGGGGTGTCTCCAGAGCACCAGATGCGAGCAGTCCACCTCCGGACTGTGGTCCCCGCTTCCCGTGCCATTGTTCTTACCCCGTCCTGGTCCTGACCATTCTCTGCGGACAAATAAATCTACATTAATAATAATTGGATAATTTGTATAGCATCTTATTGTGAAAAATCACCTCAAGGGGGCTGTACTAATGACTTCTTAGGCCCTATGTAATTATTTACAAAAACGATCTTAACCTGATGAGAGCCAGAGAAGAAAATCCTCAGAATAAACTTGATTGCTGGACGAAAATATGCAGAGCTGTGTGAAAATTATCTTGATGAGTTTTTCTCAAATAGAATACTACGAAACCACGATTTATTTAGAACTAGCGAGTACCCGACATGGCAATACCACTCAAAGTTTTTTTTTCTCCCTGCGTGTCCTTTCCCATGCGTCCCTATTCCCTCCTTCCCCTTCCGCGGTCTCCTCCCGAGTTCCCTCACCTTTCCCCCTCCCGCAGCCTACGGTATCATGAACTTCCGCTTTCCCCTCCGCCTCCACCCCTCTCAAATCTGTTCCCCTCACCGCCTACTGGATTCCCTTCCCCCTGCTGCTAAACTATATGAAATGCACACATTTTTCAAACTACATACGCACATTTCATATATACAATATTCACAAATTACTAATAATTCATACATACAAATTACTAATCATCCATACATACAAATTACTAATCATTCATAAATTACAATATTGACAAATTTCATAAATAGAAACCTTCGCGGGCATGCGCACAACACATCACCAAAGTTTCAACACAATCGGACGAATGGTTTAGGAGCGCATAAGGGACAAACAAAGAAACATTCATTTTTATATATTAAGATTATGAATTGGATTTGAAAAATATATAGAGGACAAAATCGCTGGCGCTGATAACCCTGTAGATTCTACTTTTTTTATTTCATGAATGGACAACAGTCTAGAAAACATTGCATCTACCCGTGTCAAAATTCTCTTTCGTTCAACAGCTTCACAATAACGAACATATTTTAATTTCAAAAGGAGTATCAAGATCTTCGAGACTCGTCTGAGTGTTGATTTTCCCCATATTTGTATACGATGTGGAAGCATGGACACTTGAAGCCAGCAAAAGAAAGAGGATAGACGCCCTTGAAACGTGGTGCTAGAGAAAAATGCTCAGAATTCCATGTACAGCCAGACACACAATGTGTCCATTCTAGAAGAGTTAGGCATCCACAACAGGCGTTCAACTATCTGCCTAAAATATATTTTAAGATACTTTGGACACATTGCTCGCCAAACTGAGGACTTCAACATGGAGAAATTCATAGTTAAAGTGTTTGGCAGAAGAAGCGGTGGAAGGTCACCAATGCACTTAAGTGATCAAGCACAATGCACTTAAGTGATCACCGTTGTCCGGTACATTGGAGTGGAGGAGCCTTGTCCACCATGGAAATTGGAATAGGGATCACGATCCTCAGCAAAGAGGTACTGACTTTAAGAAGAATTTCCTTGAACACCTTTTGATTCATTTTTCACGTAGGGTATTTATTCGGGTTTATGTAGAAATAATAAAATCAGATTGCATATAACATTCTTTTTCGACAAATTTTTTTATTCTATTTTTCAGTAAAATATTTTAGCAAAACTCGTCAATTTAATTATTACGCAGTTCCGTGTATTGTTCTGATGTGTTGTTTACATAAATTTTTGGCTTCACGAATCTTAACCAGCCATTTCTCTGCAGGGGTAGGCGGAGAGGACGGACCGCCAAACAACTCGGACTTGGCACACACTCCTTGCTTCATACATACACTTCTATTATTCTGACTCTTGACATGGCCCGAATCAAGTATCTGATTCACTTGATCGTGCCATGTCTTCCTCGGGCGTCCCTGACTTCTTCTACCATTAACATTTGCATCATTTATTCTCCTTACACTCCTTCCTTCATTCGTTTGCTCTACATGCCCAAACCATCGGAGCGTCCTTTTTTTAATCTTACTCATTATGCTTACATCAGCCTTGCATTGTTTGAAGATCTCTACATTTCTCACACAATGGTTTTACCACACATACGCTTTAGGAATCTAATTCCATGCCTCACTGCCATACATCAGGGTAGCTACAAGCATTCTATTGTGGACTGCTAGCTTGGCTTCTTTGGACAGTTTTTTTGTTAGTGCCAATGGCGTTCAGTCCTCCATTAATGGAGTTACCTGCATTTCCTTCTTTCAACACCTCTTTTAGCCTTCCCATCTCCCATAAACGCACCACCTAGATACACAAACTCATCCACCTGCTCCAAGGATTCATCATTCACAACTACATTGCACAATGTTTTCGTACTATCTCTTTCAGACACGATGACTTTAGACTTACACAAAATCTACGATTATAACATGCCGTTTTATAATATATTCACGGGTCCGCATTTGTACGCGATAAAATAGCAATCTAAACATCGCCCGTGACTTGTGTGATTATGCATACTGATTTAGGCTGAGTTATATATTAATCTTGCAATTGGTATTGCGTTGTATAAACAATAAGTAATAATATTATGCATTTCATTAATTCAGGTTATTTTCCGCAATTCAGCCTGACAAAACACCAATAAAATATTGCAATAAACTTTTGATACAATCATTTTATTTGCACTGAATGTACTGAAAACAGGAAAATAAATTAGAATAAAATTTTGCAGAGTTCAATATAAAAAAGATGACCAAGATATTTTAGGCAAGTTTTATTTTTTAATTTTAGCACTCAATTGATTTTTTTTTGTTAACATGTGTTTTGGCAGTTATCATTTAGAGTCAATAGCAAGCTGAGGCAGGAAACAACTTTACAACAACATTTATCTTTTACCTAGTAAAGGGTGCAATACGCTACTTCAACGTTACTTTGGAATCAATTCACAAAAGTTTTAGATAAATAATATAGGATAAGATTAGATAGGACTCACTAACTAGAACATGTTAATTATTCTTGCCTGCAATATCCAATGACTGGTATGTTTTAAGATTAATTAATCTGGTGACCAAGCACAGCTAAAGTAATTTCGAGCAATGTTTCAATTGAGGTGTGTAGAAGCAAAGGCAGCAATCTCCACTTTTGTTTTTTTGAAAAAAAGGCAACAAACACATTGATATCTTTGCTTTTGATACGTATTTTCAAACTCTGATTTTGATGGGAGAAAGCTGAGTTTGTAACTAACCAGATTTGCAAATTGAATTTAAGTTCTCAATTCGAATCACTATGAAACCGCATTTACAACTTTTTCCGATATTTTGGAGATTGCAGCCTTTGATTTTACACACCTCAATTCTGAATGGTGGTCAATCACCAGAGCAATACTGAGAGAATCTTACCACTCTGGAAGGTGCCGCAAATATAATATGTATATATGATTTAGATGTGAAACAACTTAATAAAATAAAATTTACTTGCGCACAAGATTCATAGTTGAGGACCTTATCCTTCAACCACGGAGGCTGTCAAATGTTGTAATCTCTCCCTGGTTCACATCAATAACGCATAAAACAAAAGAGAGGTTGCAATGAAGCTCTCAGTGGAAGTACCATAATAATTTAGCACTAGCAGTTAAAAACCCACTATGCAGGTTTTTGCTGCTAGGCCCTGCGGGCGGCTTTTGGTTGGGCTTCGCCCAGTTAGTGTTTGACTATTTTATTCCAATAGGAACTGGTTTCAAAAATAGCCTGTTCCTCTGATCCACTGTCATCGAGTGATAGTTACTGACTGTCCTAAAACGGGAAATCTCCTAGTTGGACAGTCAAAGTATTTTTTTTATAATGTATATGTATTTTTGTTTCAATAAATAAATAAAAATAAAGTTACCGGTACAAAGTAACCGAGAGAGGCAATGACGTCATATGTAATATATAGCTGCACGATACAACTATGTATACTGTCAATTTTTCCATATCCGGAAAGATGAATTAATTCTATAAAACCATAGTACATATACCTAAGGGGGAATTTTCCACATGCGAGCTGCTGACGAAAGTAGCGACATCTTGTGACAGATTCTTGAATTAAAAAGCGAATTACAACGATAGCTTTACCCAAAATTTCACCAACACAGATGTTATTTTGGCGCGGCGAGTAAGGCGTGGCCTCAGATATGCTATCGAAGTGGGGTTCTGAAGCTCAACCACGCAGATCGAAGGCTCTTAATACTATTTGATGCCCTAACTCAGGGGTCGGAATTTGCGGCTCTTTGCTCTTATGAAATGGAGCTGCCAAATGATTATTTTTTTGCGCAAGTCTGTTTGTAGAAACATTTAAACGGGCAGAAGTGTGATATTACAATAAGAATGTAGATAACACAAAGCAATTCGTAATTATCTTTGACAAATTGGCTCTTTTCACTTGATAAACTGCCGACCCCTACTATTAATGGCCATTATTGATTTGACAATTATGATTATTCAGATGTATTTGAGGTATACAATGGGTTTTGCAGAGCTAGATCGATTTATCAGATAAGCTTTAACGATTAGATAATTTATCATTACCAGTGTAACATTGTCAAAATATTCATAACGTTAAATGATACACATCTTACAAACATTTAATCTGATATCAGAACAATTCAACCTTCAGAAACAGCTAAAAATAATTTTAATATTTAAGATATGCCCAAATTCAATTTCCTGCGGTATTCCAAAATATGAACATTTTTTTTTTGCTACAACTGACCCCTGTAAAACTGCATTTGTTTTATAATATATTTGTGTAACAACTTACCCCTGTGGCGATTTGTCCGCATGCACATCCCCGTTGCTCCTCTGCGTCAGCGGCATGGCTGGAGATTGAGTGGCGCTCTCCGCCCCGCCAGCGACCAGCTTGTGGTAGCCCAGGCGAGACAACTGAACAATAATTAAACCAATATTAGTTTTGTTGATCGTAAACATAGAAAATCCATCTTTTAGTCACAGAAAATTGTTTTTTTTTAAGACGGTAAAGATTTGGATTTAAAGGTGCACAGCCTTACTAATAAAAAATCACTTCTTAACCCTTAAACGGTTTTTTAGATACTCATTGAACAAAGACTTTACAAGTATAGATTTGATTTGGTAGGTACTAATAAAAAAAATCTTTAGCTCTATTTTTTAAATCCGGCAACATCGTATTTGCCATCTGACAACAATTCCATAGACGCGCATTTGGGTTTATTTTTCCTGCTAGTTGCGAGGTGACAGTTTTTTCAACTGTAAATCTTAATAAATCATTTTCATTCATAAAACTGTCTATTTAATATTACGTTAGAATAATTCAATATATTTACAACTTATTCGTGTTATTTTCCATCAGGTTTAGTCAGTTTCTAAAGTGGTTATTTTTTCAAGATATCTTCAAAAAGAAGAAATATGTTGGATACTTAAAATATGGGTGACCGGACAACTCGGAATGAAACCAACTCAGAATCATCTCAGATAAGTCATCTAGAGTGATAAAAAAAGTGGTTAAATAGGTTAGGTTATCGGCTAATTTAAAATTATTTTTTTCATAGCTTTTAATGACTTTTCAGGGAGGGGTTGAGTTGACTTTATTCTCAGTTGGCATGGAACCTAAAATATGTACCATTAAAAAAAAAATAGTTTATACAACAGACAAAAAAAACCCTCTTTGGCCGTGTAAACAATTAATATCTTTTCATGAACTACTTCATGGCTGTTAAACATCAGTTTCTATTTTTCATTTTTATTAGTAAGGTATTCACAAACACGGTCGTTTATCAATTGTATGAAATATTCCCAACGTTTATTAGTAAGGCTGACAGTGTTTAAGCAAAACAACCAAGCTAGTGGACATACCTAATTAAGATTCCATATCAGTAATAAAAACACATATTCTATAAATAATCAATTCTCTGATTGAAAAATAATCAAATCAAAATCAGCCGAGTCAGCATGAGATATTTTCATAAAAAAAGTATTTTGAATGGGTAAGATATTTTAAGTTCATCATTTTTAACATTTAATACCATTTATAAATTAAAGTTTTTGATAAAGTAAAAGACACAGATAGTTTTACCAATAACATGCATTTTTCTGATTATTTATTAAAACTAATACTAACAAATACAAACGGGAACTCAAGATGTTTTAAATTCAAAATCGATGGACAAAAGTTTGACACGAAAAACCCTTTAGTATTTTGTAATATAGATATTGAAAATGTAACATATTTAACCATAGCACCCCGGAAATTCGAGTGATGGCCGTTAAATAAGAAATATCAAAACTATCTTTTGCAAAAATATCAAAATTATGTTTACAGAAACATTATTTGGAAATGTACCCTTATAAAACAGAACCCATGCAAAATACGTGAAATATTGTATAAAAGCACCATAGGTATATAAATTTGTTTTGAAAGCTGTTGATTTTTATCATTAAAGGCTTGTTCACACTAGACTAGTAGTTTAGTCGAGTGACAAGTAACTGGCCACTCGACTCGTCGAAAATCGTTCGAATTACTTTCATGTAGAGTACATTATTGCCCGCCGTCCGGCGATTGACGATGACGGCGGTCGACGGGCGGCTACAAAGCAAAGTAAATATGCTAATTATGCATATTGTAATGCTTAGAAGAGGTGAAATTTTAGAAAAGGTGGAAGAATAAATTAGTAAAATGAAAATAAATGAACTATAGACACGAAAAGAGATTAATAGCAGCATTAATAAATAATTTTAGAGTTGCATCTTCGCTCCAATGCCACGACATTTCCGTGCGTCTACAAATGAACTCTGCTAAAACGGCGGGTTAGCGCATGTTAGTGCGCAGGGACGCGTGGAGGGGATCGCTACTCGCCGAAAAAACAGAACGAAATGGATTGAATCGACTAAAGAGTTGACTAATTTACTAAAAACTTACTAAAAATATGGTATTCAGACGCGTTTAGTTACTACTATACTCTCCACTCGACTAAAATACTCGACCAATGCGAACGGCTCTTAAGAACGTTAAACAAAATTTAGTCAAGAAAACTTTTGGTATTTTATAAAACAGAAATCTTTAAAACGTATTAAACAAAACGTTATCAACAAAAAAAAAACCGAGTTGAGAAAATTAAAATTTGTCTACAATTAAGGTCGAACTATGAAATTCCATCTTTTTAAGAATATATATATTTAAAAAAAAAAAGACATATGGAAGGCTAATTCAAACATTGCAGAAAGACTTTATTTTTCCGATAAACAGAACAGAAACCAGGTATGTTTTTAGGTTTTCACGGCCAAAAAGTATTTTTGTTATTGTTTTTGGGGTGTTATGCCGTGTTTCGCTACCTCCTTCTTTAGCCAACGTTTCGGACAGCGTCTCCCCGGACACTCATCTGCCCTGATGATGGACACTGTAACGCTGTCCGAAACGTTGGCTAAAGAAGGAGGTAGCGAAACACGGCATAACACCCCAAAAACAATAACAAAAAAAGAACAGAAACCGTTGAATATTTCTTAGTGACAATTTTTTGATATTTTATTTAGCCAAGTGGGCCTACGAAAACGTACCCGGGCCATGGTTTGCTCAACACTGATATATATATTCAAATCAATGTTAATATTTATCGCAATCAAGTAGCCGTGGCACCAAGATTTGATTTATTGTAATTAGATTCAACAGAGATGCGCTCAACGATCACGGCCATAATTAGTGCATCAAATCCCATGCAATATTTTGCATATGATTTGCATCTTTACTAAGAGGTAATTTACAAGACCTACATAATAGGTAAGCCTTCAGATGCTATCAGAGTAGGCCAATTTACCGTGTATTCACTAACTGGGGTAACATAACACGCAGTTCACTCGTTTACATAAAACATATTTAAAAAAACAACAACAAATATATCACAACATAAAAATAATTTTAAAGGTACAATGTTTGAAGGAGGAAAAATAAAAACATATTTTTTTATGAATTATATTAAGTTTATGAGCCCAAGCTGAAAAGTAAATTGTGCAGTGTTTAAAAGATGAAATTTATGTTGATTTTTTTCTATTGAATCTAAATGTATTTTAAAATGGGGGGACCAAATCGAGGAATTATATTCGACTTGACTACGTACTAAGGATGTATTTAGTGTTGAAATATTCCTAAAACCTCTGGAATTCCGAAGAGTGAAGCCAAGCATTTTCATTATAAAAGAAAGTGTACAAAAGTTTGCGTCCTGCAAACCCGGTACGATTAAAGGAGTTATATGGTGTGGTAGCCCTCTATCCCCCATGCATGAAGAAGGTTCCTATTTTTACCTGAAGGGCGTGCTTTTGAAGATATAAGAGCTGGAAGTTTCGCCCTTTAGAAATTTCTTAGAACAATCCAGAACATTTGAGAGTATTCGAGAGCACTCCGCAACATTCCAGAACATCCTGGAATGTTGTGGAATGTTCGGGAATAGGGAACATCATTGTGGAACATTCCAGAACACTCTCGAATGTTGTGGAATGTACTGGAACATTGCGGATCGTTGGAAACCTTTTTTGTACGGGTCTACCCATTGATAGGGGTATATAAAGCAAGATCCGTCGTGGGTTCGAATGTCAGTTCAATCTCACATCAACTCTCTGAGCGAAGCCAGGTACATCTAAAATATTTAAATGAAAAAAATATGAATTTGATAAAAGAGTGTACTTAGGAAGCATGTTGCTCTAAAGATTGATAAGAAAATTGATAGAATAGTTCTTCAAATTATGCAATAGTCACTAAAGACATTTTTCAAATGAAGCAAAGTTAGTGGTTCTAAAGTTCAATGACAGAGATCTGATACCAATCCTGGAGGTCTAGCATGGTTGATGGATAAATTCTTATATCAATACAATTTTGACTATATCTATGGTTATAAGGTGGAGTTAGGCAGTACATGCGAGCACTGTCAACAATTGATATAAAATATTCCGATAGCCAGTAGATAAAAGCCGCCCAATTAAGCTTTCAAGTGTCAGATAAGCTTCGTGTAACTGTCAATTTACACAACTTTTAAATAATGTCATTTGTTAAGCAAAATTACTGGCTTATTAATGAACGGAGGCACTCTTGAAAGATGTCATACGCAATTCATTAAAAATATACACAACTCAAAGATAATCGATCTGGTAGTAAGCCTTCAAGAAGAATAAGGGGAGATATATAAATACGAATATTAGGGGGAGCGCACTAATATTAAAAACAGTAATAATTAAGCAAAAACTGTGAAAAGTGTGTAATAAAACACAACTCATTTAAAAAAGAGCAAAAATCTCTCGACAAACGCTTACGTTGCATTTAAAGATATACTGTGAATTTTTCATACCCACAACATGTTAAATATTAATGTTAATTATTTTAAACAAAATGTGATTAAAATAATTTTCCGAGCATACTTGACGATTTTTTTCTATAGAGGGAATTTCATATAATTACTGTTTTGACTCTACAAATGTATAGATATTATCTTCAAAAATAACATATATTTTTTTAGAAAATTAAAAGAAACATTCAAGAGAAACATGTTATAAAACAGTAGAAATACGTAATGCGGGGGCTTAAATTGATTTTATTTGACATTTAGGAATGCCGATCCATAGAAAATACCCGCCAGTGTTGCTATCGTAGGGCGATACCTATTTATTTCAATGTCAACATCGGCTTGAATATCGACACGCCTAACAGGCGCAACCGTGTTCAGGAAATCCATACAAAATCATTGCCAGTTAAGCCTGTCGGTCAAATAAATAGTTAACTTATGTATTTGACCGCGCAAGGGCCCCTGGAGGATAGAAGGAACATAAAAAAAGAGATGCTTAGATAGTTTGGTATCAAACTAATGTAATATAATACGGAAGTAAAGAAAAAGAGTCGGGGAGGTTGACATGACATGATTAAATTAAGACAAATATTTCATCACACAGAAATTCAATCACATGTAATACTGATTACAAAGTATGAACATGATTCGAAATTATCACCATGTATGGATTTCAACATTCAAATATCATTTACACAGAAGATGACGTGCGAAATATGCTGAAATGAAAAAGGCATTTCGTACAACATAATCAGATTATTTTTGTACTTTGTTTGTTTGACCTGATACTATTATTAGGCTCCCTGTGAGTAGAACTTATTAAATAATTTTAGAACAGTAATCCCTCTACAAATTATCACATGTTCATTATCGTTCATTACTTGTGAACTACCAGTGATAATGCTGAATTATCACTGGTGGTTCACAGCCTGATGGGCAGAACACTCCACTAGTGGTCAGACTTGTGTCCGGAAACTTGTGGTACAAGTGGGAAACTGGTCAATCAATCTACATCAAATTTGGGGCGATTTTGTAGCGCTACTTTTTAAAATTTAAGCATTCGTTTTCGAGTAAATTGAGTTTAAAGTTGGAATTTTTTTTGATAAAATTTGAAAAAATAAGTTGCTGATGTTTTAATATGAGCTGTTTAACCCCTCAGGTTAATTTGTTCACTTTTCGGAACAACTCATATAGGTCTCGTATGTCTCCCTAATATCATGGTTAGAAGTATGATCTAAATCATAATTTTTTTTTACATGAGCTCCACACAGGAGGCCCTGAGGAAAATAATTTTCCTTAGGACCTATGTCATCTTAAGGGATGCTGGTGGTGAGTCTTTTTAAGGAAGGGAAGAATAGGAAGTTCTGGGAAGGATAGGAAGTTCTGGGAAGGATAGGAAGTTCTGGGAAGGATAGGAAGTTCTGGGAAGGATAGGAAGTTCTGGGAAGGATAGGAAGTTCTGGGAAGGATAGGAAGTTCTGGGAAGGAAAAAGGTATGAGGGGTGGGTAGAAATCCTGGGGGTCAGTGTATCCAGGAGTGACGGACATATCAATCTATCCCTCCAACTGCAGTGCAAGGCGATGGGTCAAGAGTCCGGCTGGAAAGGTCAAAAAGTCTCCCTCATTCAGTCTCTCTTGATCCGGCCCGCCATACAGCAGAAGAGCAGATGCATCCGCTGCTAAGACCTGGACAAACCTCACCCCCATGAACCATATTTCTTTTAAAATGTGTTGGAAGCGTAAACCCGGCTCCACAAGTTTTTTAACCCTTCAGCTGCAGAAAAAAGATTGAAATCACCAGTTTTACGCTTGTGCTGAGTTTGTTACGCTTGTGCTGTACACCAAACAAAACAAGCTAAAAATACTTTTAAAAGCTGCAATTACAAGAGCGTTTAAATTTGGTTTGAACTGTTGAAAAATACTCAATGCTTTGTCAAAACAACAAAAGAAGAAGAAATAATTAGGACAACTCTAAGAACTTTTGAAAATATTACTGTAAAATTTTAGTGTTACAAATTGTCTGCCGTGTCCAATTATATAGCATGACAGAAATGAGTGAAGGACCACTTCAAACCATCGGCACAAATAATGGTAATAGTAATAATGTAATGATTATTTGATGGCAGTAGAAGCAGTGAGGGTTCAACGACCCGATATGATTGACTGGGCAACAAACCAAGCACAGTTAAGTGCTAACTATTTAACTGTTATGGAACAAATAGACATTGTGTTAATTTCATTATTTATTGGGAGTGAGGTTTTCTCCAAAATTTATTTTCAATTTTGATGAAAATATATAATTTAACCTCTAAGGCCTCGACCATATTTTGTCAGAGGGTCAAAATATTACCGTTTTGCAATAAAATCCAAATAAACGAATATTTCTGAATGTATCTGAAAACTAAAAACTGTTTTGGAAAAGTGGTGAAATTAATATGCTTTCAAATTTTATAATTTGAAATAAACATAATTTTTGAAATATAAAAATTTTGCATGCAAACACAAAAAAGTTTTAAAAATGGCTCCCTTACGTTTTTTCTAACTAAAATTACTGGCAACGAAAAAAAAATTAAACACATACATAATTTATTGGGCAAATGCATTATTATAAATGTTATTGTCAACTCATTTTTTGAGTTTTCGTGTGAAAATAATTCATAGAAAATTTTTTTTTTCAAATTGCGACCGGAAACTTTGGATTCATAAAAATGTACATTTTAATTATTTTGCGGTTAATTTTTAGATATAAATATAAGGCGTGATTTTCTCTCTCTGACACCATTTAGATCATATTTTTAACCATGATAGTAAGGGAGATACAATGATTTCTATGAGTCTACATGAGTTATTTCGAAAAACGAATTAATAAAATTAGTCGACAGACCCGACATGTTAATAAAATTAGTGTTTCAATATCTCCAAAAATAATTAAAATAATTTTAAACTTTTTTTCATTTATTTCATTTGACACAAGTCGTTGTGCTGTGCAGAGCCAGTGGGACAATGGCGTCTCCAAATCGGGGTTTATCTCAGGCTAAGAGATTGAGTGAGGGGCAGGAGATGGAGAAGAAGCTTGATAAGTGCCATTTGCCTATTCAGATCTGGTTATCAAGCATGGCTAAAGCCATTTCAAGCAACGTTTCGATTTCACTAGGGCGTTTCTAAGAGCGTCTACCACCATAGAGTAATGAGATTAAACAGAATTCAAACGTATCATTTTACTTGTGAGAGCCATTTCGCCTTTCGAAGGCATTATCAAATCATTGACTTCAAAGGGCGAAACGGCTGTCACATGCAAAAAAAAAACCTACATGAACTTTTTTTAAATATATTATGAATGAAATGCTTGATGTCCAAATATCCATCAGTTAAAGCGTATTTCAATTTGGGAGGCGGGAATGGGTACCGCCGCCCCGGGAACCTTTATTGGATAACCAACACCCCTGCCATAGGTCACCCCAAGTGGTTCGCCACGTTTGGGGATTTAGCAGAGGTGCCCGGGTTCATGGGGTGAGGTTTGTCTAGGCGGATGACCAGGACACACTGAACCCCAGATTCCTACCCACCCTTTAAACCCTTTTCCTTCCAGATCTCTCCTCCCCTTCCTTTAAAAAAAAAAAAAACCCTCCACACAGCATCCCCAAAGATGACATAGGCTCCTGTGTGGTGCATGTAATTTTTTTTTTTTTTTAATAGTGCTTTGTTAAAATTGACTAAGCGTAGCGAAGTCCTATTTTGATTCAACCACTTTGCATTTAGTCTGACTGTAAATTTGTTTGCGTGTTCCGTGTCTGGTCAATCTTGGCAAGATGGTAGCCGTGTTTGGTAGTACCGTTTTATTCCACCAGAGCGCATGAGCGTTGCGATAGTTGCCAGCTCTCAAGTCGTTGCAATCAACATTACGCAAAGTCTACTGTTCCCGGAACTACCAGTATTTATGAAATAAAAGGAAAGATACAAGAAAGTTAAAAAAGCGAACGGAAACAATTAACCTTAATTTCTTAAAAGTGCAGCACTTGAAAAATCCCAAATAGTTCTACAAACACTTTTAGACATTGTGTATTATTTTTACCGGGTTGTAATTTACATGAATAATGACCTGTCTTGACAGAAAGAAAAGTTGCAGATGCCAAATAATTTAACTTACTCAGTTATATGTATTTAAAAACATTTAAATATAGAATTTGGAAGTCGGTGACAGTAATTTAAAACAGACAGGGCGCTAACACAAATAGCAATCTGGTCGTTAATAAATTTAAACCTTTGGACGTAGCAAAGTTAAGACTAAACGGTTTAATGAGTTGGCCCACTATTGTACGGGAGCCACCGAGCAGTTAATTCCTAGAAGTGTGGTTCGTCTATAATGCAGTTTTAAAAGAAAATTGATGTCACCAGTAGGTAAGACCTTTCAACCTCTCAAACTAATTTTTTCGATTTTGGAAAGAGCTCATAGAAATCTTTGTGTCTCCCTTACTGTCATGGTGAGAAATATGATTTAAACGGTGTTAGAAAGAAAAGAACACTACACTTCATTTTCAAATCTACAAGTTAAACACAGAAGAATTAAATTGTACAACTCCATAAAACCAAAGATTTCCTTAGCAATTTAAAAAAAAATTACGAGTGAAATTTTAACTAATTATTTTCTATGGAATGAAGATAACGTTTATAATACATTTGTCTAACGTGAATGTATTTTTTTTTATCAGTAACTTTAGTTAGAAAAAACGTAAGGTGAGCCATTTTTAAAACTTTTTAATGTTGTCATAAAAAAAAATTGTTTTAAACATTTATACGTTAATTTCTAATAATAAAATTTGAAGGCGTTTCAAAAACAGTTTCTAGTTTTCGGATACATTCAGAAATATTTCAATTATTTGGATTTTATTGCAACACGGAGATACATTGACGGTCAGAATATGCCAGAGGCCTGAGGGGTTAACCTAAGATCTTCAGACGTTCCTGACAGGGCGATAAAATTGATTTTCTGCTAAAGAAAGAATTTCGTTGTTTGAAAATAATAATGTTTAATTAATTTCATAGGAAGTAAGGAAAAATTGAACTTATTTTGGACAATTAGTTAATCTCCTCTTCCCCAGAGAGGCAGATGATAACAATTATTGACCACCATTCAGAATAGAAATGTTGCTTGAAAAGGCTTTTGGCCATGTTTGGCAACCAGATCTGAATAACCAGGTACTTCCCCAGCTTCCTCTCCTCATTATCCTTCCACTCCCCTCTAACTTCAGCCTCACATCACCCCCAAATAATAATAATAATAAAAATTTCTATACTTTAGCATATTTTATAAATTTCATCGAAAGTGAGGTAATTTTGAGCTTACTTTATGCACACAGATGCCTGCAACACATCTCTATCCGTTTGTTTTTTCAGTGGACAGAGCTATAATGTCGTGTTTGATAAAAGATAGATTAACATATTCCGATTGCGATGGCCTTTAAAAATCAAAACCTCGACCCACATTTGATAAAATAAATGATTTGACATAAATGATGGATTGTCAGACATTTTTTTATCACTTTTGGCTCATCAAAACACAATTCAAAGATAAACACTATGAGCTGCCAGTTACAGTTCATCAAACTGTGAGATTATTACAGTAATTTATTTTAACAGGGCCTGTTTCATCTTTGAGGATACGTCTTTGTGTAGAAGGCTTCTTTTTGAGGAGAGGAAGAAGTGAACATGAGTCTAGAGGAGGAAATACAGATGCCAACAAATCGTCCCATAACCGAACTATTAAACTCAAGAACGAATCATAGAAAATTCTTTCTCGTGTGACAAATGTCAACAGTGTACAAATGTTGAACACATCCGAAAATAAAAAACCGTTTTTGAAAGGTGATGGAATACGCTTTCAAATTTTATCGACAAATTACGTCACACGAATTTCATAATTTTTTGACCCCCCTCGTTCCTGCCACGCATAGTCACATTTGTGAGACCCCCTACACCCTAGTGTGACATCACATATTTTGCAATACATATCTAAAAATAATCAAAACAGTAGTTAAAAAAATATATATATTATTTTTATTAAAAATATTTTTTCACAAAATCAACATAAAATCATTTTTACATGTGACGTCATAGAGCTGATGACCCCCCCCCATACTCCTTGTCGCACTTCTCTACTCCCCTCCCCCCCACCTTAAGGTGTGACGTAATTTATGGATGGCCCCTAATTCACAAATAATATGATTTTTGAAACACAAATTCTTTTAATGCAAATCTAAAAAGTATTAAAAATGGCTCACCTTACGTTTTATCTAACTTTTAAATTACTGATAATGAAAAAAAAACATATCTATTTCATTAGGCAAATGTATTATAAATGCTTTCGTCAACTCACTTTTTTGTCGCTTCATGTAAAAATAATTAATTAACAATTCCCAAAGTTTAAGTTTTTAATAATTTTTTTAATTGCTGTCAGAAACTTTGGTTTCATAAAGGTGTATATTTTAATTATTTTGATATAAGATAATACATAAGAGTGAGAGACTTATGAATCCATCCCTTCCACTGCGATGCAAGGCGATGGGTCGAGAGAGTCCGCCTTGAGAGGTCTAGGTTAGATCTCCCTCAACCAATCTCTCCCGATCCGTCTCGCCACGCATTGGCCGCTGAAACCTCACCCCATGAACACAGGCACCCCTGCAAAGTCACCAAACGTAGCAAACCATTTGGTATAGTGAAAGTACTGAAAATTACAGTAACAATGATAAAAACTAGTCAATAAAACTGTGTTATATCAAAATTTGAATGCTAGACAATGATAATGGGTTTAGAAACCGGTTTTTTTCAATAAATTTTCCTCTATTCTTACATGAACATGACCTACGCAAAATCTATTCTGGCCAAACAATGATCAGCTAAGAGCCAATCCATATTCCGTATTACTAATAAAACTGCGTATAACCTTCAGTGTTGTTTGTTTTCATCAACTTATTGATTTATGTTGAAGAATGAACACGTGGCAGTGAGGAATTTTTTTAATAGATAAACAATACTATTTATAACTGGCAAGAGTAAGTAGCGAAAATGTAAAGTTGAAATATTAAATGTATGTACAGTCAATCAAATTACCAAAGAGAAATATAAAATCATCAAAGCTTTCACGTTCTAAGTTTTGAAATCATTTCATTGATTGGTACAAACTTTAGTCAATTAACTGTTACAAATGATTTATTTATTTTTATTTATTTGTTTTTAGTAAATTGTACATTTAAGTTTACAATTTCCTAATTAATTATATCATTTCATATTTCAAACTATATTTTTTCTTGTTCTATGTATCTCCTACAATAAATTTTGAACTTTCCGATTGGTGCGGCCTTTAAAGTTTCTGGTAGAGTGTTGTATAACTTCATCCCTTTGTATAGTAAACTGTTCTGCGTATTCGTTTTGTCCTTTTTTGTAGTCTGATTTCCTTGCAAGTCCTTGTATTATGTCTGTATTATGATATGAAAAAGAAAATATAAGATGTCTATTAAAATGAGTCAACACACAAAATACTTTTGTCTCAAGAAATGTTCATGGACACTAATTATTTGAGAGCACTCAGAAATAATTTTAAATTCTCAGAAATTCAGTTTTTAGGAACCAGAAGTGTAGACAAAAATAGAAAAGTCTCAAGTTTTTTTTTAAAGTAATAGTACCTACATACAAATGGGAGCGAAAACAGTAACTTATGCTTCGGGTGATGAAATTTAAAAACAAATGTTTAGGTGACTTGATTATGGTGGGAGGGGGGGGGGGGGGGTCAGGTTCGTGGAGAATGTACATGTTAAATACATTTTCTACGAACCTTGGGCAAGTACTGTGAAAAAGAAATGTAGAAAAAAAATGGAAAAAACTTTTTCAAAGAGGGAAATTTGTGGTGAAGCAGTAAGTAGGTACCATTAAATTATGCAGCCATAAAATGAATGAATAAATTAACCGAATGAGGGGTGAAAATTTAAAAAAATGTTTAGATGACAGTGAAAGTTGAAAGTATGTATTTAAATTAAAAAGCCATAAAATGAAACAAGAATAAATGAGACTTTTTTTGGGGGGAAAAAAACGTTTGAGGGCAGTGCAGTTATCAAAAAATTGGTCAAGAAATGGAACAAACTTTTTTTGGTGGGAAAATTCAAAAATATTCAGATGACCATGTTGTTGTTAGTTCACCAATGAAGCGAAAAACTCATGCTGAGCCCACAAAGTGGCAATTCAACAAAAACACATACACCAATCTCAATGATAACTTCATTTGGACCGTGGATTGAAGTGGTTCTGCCCTCCATTGAGAGGGTAAGGTCCTCCTCACTCACTGAACACCGCACAAAGGGCACCAAAACAAAGGGAAGACAGCTTTAGAAATCGGGCAAACATCACAACAAAGTAAATAGATATTGCACGAAAAATACAATTAAAAATAGTATGAAAGAGCAGAAATTAAGCAGAATCGATGACTGTCTGCAGCGGTTATAGCAACTGACGAGGCAAAAATTTCAACTGACGTGTACTAAGTGTGGCGCAAAAGAAATAATATTTGATCTTGCCCAATTGACTCACAAAATCAAACAAAAGCAGCTATGATAAATAATCTGTATTTATATTTTAATAACATTGAAAACTACTAACACTGTGTGCAGCGAAGATCCCGATCGCGTGATGTGTTGTTTCTCGTTTCTTTGGACAGCGGGGAAACTGAACACTTGTGTAAATTAAATTGTAAATGAAACTACTGTTTTTATGTTAGTTTTAAAAGCAGAGCTGCTGAGGTTGGCAACTTTCTCCGCTCCTTGGTCCAGACACTTTCGGTTCAACGCACTGCACAATAAAAACAACCAAACTTTTGTATGAAAATCGATCGCGCGGCGAACGAAGTAACAGATGACCGCCGATGACGTCCGACTGAGAACACGACTCACGAATAATGAAAAAATTATCAAACTTGAAACTTCGCCGCGCAACGAACTGATCGAATGCGGGGAACGGGGGAACACGGATATCACGCGATTTTTATTAGTATTATTACCTATTGCTGAAGACCACGTTCTACCGGGAGAGACGGCCTCATGACGGCCTTTATGTATATATAAAAATAGAATAATACTTTGTGTTATTATTTGTCACGTGTTTGGCGCTGGCCAGTTAAAATATCGCGCCGCGCCACTGACACTGGGGACTGCTAATAGTGATAATTGCCGCCTGACGGACATCTGCGTTTTCACTTCTTCTGTCAAACGAGCGCCGTCTAATCCCGACCGCTCATAGCTCCGTTTCCCTACTACACACCGCGGTCAAAGTCTATTATTATTGTAAACCGCGTATCATTTTAGAACATTTCCCGTGATTTTCAGATTTAACATCACTTTCACTGCGTATTATTTTCAAATCAAATTAAAAAAAATGTTCTGTCAAATCATATATTTCCAAACCGAACGGGTTAGAAGCTTCAGTACAAAGGGAGAGCCGAAATTCTCAGTATGGGTGCAGAACATCTATATGAAGATAGACACAAAAGCTTTTACTTGCCAAGTACGGAAATGTGTGCTATGATTTACTACAGCTGCGCAGCCATACGGCGCACTACAAACAAGAAATGACAACTAGCAAAAACGTCATAACATTTCCATAATATTCATACATGTCAAACGTGATGTGTAATCATTTTCTACTTATTTCGTGACTTTTTCCCTAATATTTTCTCACGCGAGTCTCCCATTATGACGTGAGCTATAATACAAGCAAGAAAACGACACTTTGTAAAAAAGCCATAAAATGTCCTCAATATTTATATTTCTAACATGAAATGTCAACTGTTTTTTACTTATTCTATTACTTTTGCTAAATATTTTTCACGTGTCTCCCATATTATGACGTGGGTAGGTACGTCAAATTAAACGTGACTGCTAACGGCTATAATAATTCGAACGGTGTTTCTATTTCTAGTATGTTATAGTATAATATTATTTTAACGATTACATAAAAAAGCGAGTTGATTGTTGAAGAGAGAGGAGAAATCGGAATTTTAACATCGAAAGTTATTATTGGGTAACTGGTTATTCAGCATGATGAAAAAATGGGGAAAGTTAGCAACTTTAGACTATTATTATTATTCAATGTGGTATTTCTGTAAGTAAAGTACGCAGCACACACCTGAACAAATATTATTGCTATTTTAATAGAAGGGAGAGGTGTAAATGTCAAGAACTGATGAATAATAATTATAAAACATTTTTAAAATAGCTAAACTAAAGGAGACTGCATAGGTACCATTTTCATGATTTTTTTTTGGAGGAAACACAGAGGCCGGCAAATCGTTCCATAGCCGAGCTGTTGAACTCAAGAACGAGTCGAAAAATCAACCCATTCTCATATGACAAATGTCAACCGTGTACATATGTTGGGCGCGTGTTTGGCATGTCTCCCAACTATGCACCGGTGCCGAAGGGATCAATGATGCTAGTTCCTCAGAGCATCTTTCATTGAAATAACGGCAGAACAGGGATAGCATTCCCACCTGACGCCTGTGCTCTAAAGATTGCAGTCTGTTCGTTAAGGTGGGAGAATCTATCAAACGGACCGCCCGCTTCTGCACATAGTCGAGGGTATTTTTCAAGTATTTTGGACCTCCAGACCAGAGGTGGCTGCCAAATTTAACCGTGAGGCGCACTTGCGATTTATACAGGGCTAGCAGCTGTGTACTTTTAAAGTATCCATTAATATCTAAAATCTTAGAAAAAATCACTGCTTCACAGATAATATGTCATTTAAATTCAAATGAATTGCTGACTAAATACCAATCCGCATATAGAAGGTTTCATTCAACGGAAACTGGATTACTACGTGTTTTGTCAGACATAACTCTTGCTATCGAGTCGGGTAAACTGGCACTTCTTTCAGTCTTGGACATGAGTGCCGCTTTTGACACAATTGACCATGATTTCCTTATTAAACGATTAGAAGAATCCTTTGGTTTAAACTGCGGTGTTAAGAACTGGCTGAAGTCGTACCTGGACAACCGCTTACAAACCGTAAAAGTGGGGAAAAACCAATCTAAATATGCAACCCTTTCATCTGGAGTTCCCCAGGGGTCTGTTCTGGGCCCACTTCTCTTCATCCTCTTCACAAATGATGTCGCTAAAATTATCGAATCATTTGGTCTTCTATCCCACTGCTACGCTGATGACCAGCAAGTTTACTTTTACTGCTTACCAGAGGAAATAGACAGTCTTAAAAATCGCATAACTGAGTGTCTAGAAGCAATCACTCGCTGGATGACCTCAAATAGATTGAAATTAAATCCTGCAAAGACTGAGTTTCTTTGGACCGCCACAAGCAGACGTCAGCGTAACATTGATAATTCCCCAATAACTATTTCAGGAAGTGATATCACTCCAAAGGCATGCATAAAACTACTGGGTGTCAATCTGGACGCTGATTTTTCCCTTAAAACTCAAGTGAACAGAACCGTAAGTACGGGGTTCTTTCAATTAAGGCAAATTAAAGCAGTACGGAGAAACTTGACAACAGAAGCGACTAAATTACTTGTCAATTCGTACGTTGTTTCACGTCTGGATTATTGCAACGGAATATATGCTAGTCTCCCAAAATATCATATTAACAAATTACAATCCGTGTTCAACGCTGCGGCAAGACTTATCACCGGCGTATCTAAATACTCCCATATTTCTGAGCATCTCAAAAACCTTCACTGGCTCAAGTGTCCCGAAAGAATCCAGTTCAAGCTCTGCTGGATGATATTTAAGTCCCTTAACGGAATGGCTCCGGCTTACTTATCGGAAATGTGTATTCCAGAAAATTCCAATCCTCGACAATTAACCCTCAGGTCAGCAGCAACATCAGCTATCGGAAGGTTGAAGGAACCAAAACGCACACCAGATACTAAATTCGGTGAGCGTGCTTTCGGAGTGTCAGGACCTAAAGCCTGGAATGGATTGCCACACGAGTTAAGAATGATCACAGATTCAGCGGAATTTAGAGCTAAACTCAAAACTCATCTTTTCAAACAGTCTTATCCATAAGTTAAAAAAACCTTTCACCTTCGCCTTCACGGCCCACGACGTTGTAAATAACTAATTGTGTAAAATATAACCAAATTCTTATTTTAATCTTTTGTAAAGGTCATTTTATGAAAATTTCCAGTCCCAGAGAGCTCTAAATTCACTAGTCTTTCAAAATAAATACTAATTCAATTTTGGCATTAATCTTCTTATAAATGTAAAAGCAACAGCGATGGGGGTAGCAAAGGTAAATTCATGCAATGTCCAGTGTTTTCAATATAATGTCCTCCACGTGCAAAGTAGTATCATCCCAAAGCATAAACTTTCTAAAAAAGTGTGTTTATCGGAAGTGACCTGCCAGGTAAGTATGGCTCTGTATCTTTTTGTAAATAATAAAATTAGATAGATTCTAAGAATATAAAAAAAATAAAAAATAAATAATTAAAAAAAAAAAAAAACTGTAAAGCGCCCTTGAGGTGATTTTTCACAAAAACGGCGCTCTACAAATTGTCCAATTATTATTATTATTATTATCTGCGGACCCTGTGCAGTACGCCCAGTTTTTGAGAGGCTAACTTTACTCTGGCTTCAATGGAGCCCCCATACCTGAGCTGGTCACTTATAGTTATACCAAGCGTATCAATGGAGGGTCTGTTCGGAAGCTTGCTGAGAATGGGCATAGTTTCAGAATAGATAAATATTTTCACATGATAATTGAAGAAAAAACATACAGAGGCTCATTGATGGGTTGAGCAAATACAATGTAATAAATAGCATAGTAGGAAGTAGATTAAACAAATAATATAACTTTAAGGAAATATCATTATTAATGATAAAGCTAAATGATACAGCACTTTGTCGTTACGCGTAACGTAATAAATGAACCATGACAATCGCTGACCTTAATGTTTGATACGTATAAAAATAAATAAACCGGTTAATTGACGTAGATTTTAAATCCACTTAAACATTAATTTTAGAGAGCAGACAGTACCAATTAATATGTCGATAAGAGTTAAAAAAAAAAAACAAATTAAAAAAGAAAGATGGACGGAGAAAGGAGCGTCAGGAGAAAGTACGACGAGAAGTTGATGGAAGACACAGTTGGTGCTGTTAACCTTTGGAAAACCAAGGATAAAATGCCAATCGCCTGTCGTAAAATGCTATTTTCGTAAAAACTTACTTGTTTTTTGCAACATGATGTTTTTGTAAATAAAACTGTCTTATCAGATGATATTATATTAATCAATATATATTATAAAAGAAAGTCCAAAAGAACGTGCGGCTCGGAAAAACTCAGAAACGAATCCTGGTACGATCAGGGAAGTTATATGGTGTGGTAGATCTCTACCCCACCTCCAGGATAACTATTCCCGTTTTTACCTAAAGGATGTGCTTTTGAAGATATAAGGGTTGGAAGTTTCGCCCTCTTGAAATTTCTAGAACATAACATAAGAACTCTAGAAAGTTCTGAAAGGAGTGGCAGAGTATGTCGTGGAACGTTTGGGAATAGGGAATCGGAAACATCATTGTGGAATAATTCAGAACACTCTTGAATGTTGTCCTGAGCGAAGCCGGGTAACCCAGCTATTTAATAATTTTTAATAAAAAAATTGTGCATACGAGGGCCGATCAATAGGTACCCTAGTTTGAAGACAGGTGGTGTTGTTGAGGGAAGTTGACATTACCGTTATGTACTGCCATCTGTCAAATGACACCATACTAAATTTCAGACTGATTCATACTGGGGGATTTCAATTTGGGAGGTGGGTATGGGTACCGCCGCCCCAGGAACCATTTATTGGACAACCAACACCTCTGCCGTGGGTCACCCCAAGTGGTTCGCTATGTTTGGTGACTTAGCAGGGGTGCCAGGGTTCACATGTGAGGTTTATCTGGGTCTTGGCGGCGAATGCATCTGCCCACCGGCCGCATGGCAGGCCAGATCGGGAGAGAATGGTTGAGGGAGTCCCTTTGATTTCTCCAGCTGTACTCTCTCGGAACATCACCTTGCACCGCAATGGGAGGGGTGGATTTATATGTCCGTCACTCCTGGACATATTGACACCCAGACTCCTTACCCACCCCTTATACCCTTTTCCTTCCCAGAACTTCCTCCCCTTCCTTTCTTAAAAAGACCCTCCACACAGCATCCCTAAAGATGACATAGGCCCTGAGGGTAATTATTTTTCTCAGGGCATCCTGTGCGGAGCTAATGTAAAAAAAATAAATTATTTGGCCGCCAGTTGAATCACACATGTTTCATGTTTTTGATAAATGGAAAAATAGCAACATCGATCCGTAATTCGCTTTTTATTTTTGGATGGAAAAACGTGCAAAGAAATTAAAGAAAAGTTGGATGCTGTCTCTGGGAACCCATCACCATTTATGACAACCGTGAGATATTGGTTCAATGAATTTAAACATGATTGTACGCCTATTTTTGATAAAGTGCGGCCAGCCCACCAGCTATTTCTGCAGCGCACCCTTGCAATATCAGGGAAAAGATTCCGTCAGGCCCGCTAGCTTTGATAGCATTAAGCCCACGTAAGATTTGGAGTACAACCCGATACCGGATCTTCAGCTTTTTCACATAGAAACCGCAGTGCGGAACCGACGGCAGGGCAGCACCTTGATCATCGAGGGCTGAGTTTTCTGCAAACCTAATTTTTTGCCTAATAAGATGACCATTTCGCTGGCGGTGATTGCTAGTGAGCCGTCAGGCAGACTGGATTTGCAGAAATAACGACCTGTTAGATCCGCAAACAACCAGAACGCTCTGCTGCCATGCGGGCAGACAGCCAGCTTTTTGCTGGTCTGCAGGTCATGCTCGAATTTTGACCTAATTATGACCCTCTTGTTTTTCTTTGTCATTTTATTACATGTTGATCTGTTTCCTGATGTTCGAGTGTTGTAGGCTCGGTAAGCCGCATTTTTCGTCGAACTGCTTCAGAGTCGACTGAACCACAGCTTTGAGCCCACAGCAATTTTTTTAACAGTGGATTGTATGAAGCCATCCATTGCAAACGTGATGACTTCACCAATTTCCTGGGCACATCTGGAAGGATCCGAAGTCTGAAAACAGACAGCTGACCACAGGAAAGCATTGAAATGCGCCCGCAGACCTAACCAATCCGCAGACATAGTGTCACACTCTTATCTTGATTAGCCTAGTATTCACTTGGGAACGTGTGCGGCCGAGCATTTCTGTACGTGTAGATGGATCTGCTGATGGAAATGCTGGTCGCTCAGCCTGTGACGTTATGCTAGGCCGGACACGTCCAGCCGTGACTTTCGGAGATAGAAAATAAAATTACACAATCTATAATAGAAGGTCGAAAGTCGTATACATAAATACCTAAGAAAGAAGCCAATGATTCTAGCTCATGATGAAATGTAATGAAAGTTGATTCAATTTCATCATGCTCTAGAAGCCACAACATCATTGATAATAAAAAAATATTCATGGAAGTGTGAAAATAAATAAGTATTATGATGAAATGTAATAAAACTTGGTAACATTTCATCAAAATCGAGAAGCCACAAACCACATCATCAAAAATTTAAAACAATATTGTGAATCAATCCATTACAATTGAAAATTAATAGGTAAATCTAACCTAAAAAAAACTTGTTTTGGCTTTTATTGAATTTCCGATTAAATATTACGAATTTTCGTCAAAGATGTAAATTATGTAATATAACTTATGAGATTCTAGAACACGCGACAGCATCAATCATTTAATAATACCGTGGACCTATCTATATGTAAATTTATCTTCACCAATGACTATGCAAATAGTAATGGCTTCACAATAAATTACACTGCATATGAATGTGCCTGACCTAACATTATTATAAATTTACATAAAGAAACTGGTCGATGGTTTTATTACCGCGGGTTTAAAACAGCGTGAAAAGCTTTATACCTTCTTATCAGAAAAGTACAATTAGTTTTTGATGTTTTGCAGAAAATTTCATGGCTGTGTAAAATTTTACGTATTTACTAGAGGCATGAAAACTTATCAAGGTCAAGCAGAAAACACAAGGTTTTTACAGCCACGTTAGATGAAAACTAAAATCACTCTCAAGTAAAACGATGTTTATTATTTAATGCATAGTTGACTGAGAGCAGTGTAGTCCTGTTTTAACTCGATAATTTGTCATTTCACTTGTCTGTTAATTTTCTGTTACATTCCGGTTCCTGTTCAAGGTGGTTGCCGTGTTGGATAATACTTTTTACCCTTTAGAGTTCGGATGATCGTAATTCCATGATCCGTTAAAGAAAATTAATTTTGCAACCTCAAAAAGGTTGGAAACCCTGCATACTGTGTTACTTGGTCAAACTTTATTGAAGTTAGGAAAAAGGGCAGAAAACACATAAATTTTATTAAAAATAAACAATAAAAAAACTACAAAAATTAACAACATGCCGTCATTTCCACAGCGCTTGTAAATATTGTTTTAACAATTAAATTACTAGAAAGCTAACGTTTATTAAATTTTATTAAAACCACGCTGCGTAATCTAACCTATTCCTTTAAATCGTAACTATAAATCAGAAAATTTGTGTGCTGAGACAGCAAAAAACGTTCTCGAAAGATGAGCTCCAGAGCAATAAAATTTGCAGATTTTGTCTGGAGCGTCTAGGAATAAAAAATTATTTTCAGGTTGCAAAGTCGTTACCATCGTGAGCTATGGAGCTTTGAAATAGATATTATTTAGTTGTCAAATAGATGGCATGTAAAATAAAAACCTTAGTGATTTACTATTTTAATCAATACACGCCACACATCAATTCGTCTGTGTAGATGTTTTTAAAATAAATTGAAATTAGCTGAAATTATATTTAAATGAATGTCAATAAAATCTGAGGTCAACGAAGTGTCCTTAATCAGACGATGGATACTCTAACGCTCTCCGAAACTTTGGCTAAAAAAGAAGGAAGCGCAACACGGCATAATAACCCAAAAATTAATCACCATAATGCTTTTGGCCGTGAAAATAGCAAATAAAGGTAACAATGCTAAATGGTTTTAGCTGTGTTCAGTAACCAGATCTGAATAACCATCCTCTTACCCTATCTCGATCAGCCCCACAACATTCCACAAATAATTGGGAAGATAAATATTTTAGTGCCAACTACGATGGGCACTTGAGCAAAATCACAAAAAAAGTAATACAGTATTTAAAAAAAGTTGTTACAAATATAAATATTATACTGGATAAAATTAACTCTACATACGTAACAAATAATCATACATAATTCGCAATGATTAATGTTTATTCATTCTCATGCAATATTCATTCTAGAAAACAATATTGTTTGTTGACAATGTGTGTTTTGAATACGAAGATAAAACAATGAAAATTGAAAAATAATTATTTATGATGGGTGCATCATCCTTCTTATGATAAATTGACAATTAATTATAAATTGCATGATTAAAACGTGTGCAACAGAAGCAAAAAAACTGTGAGATTAACATTGTTAGTGAAAATGTCGAAGATTACACTAAATTAATTACTTCAGCAAATTACAAATAGATTTTACAAAAATAGCTCTTTTCAAAATGCTTCTATTTCCTAGAATTATGGTAAATATCGATTTCAAATAATCAATTTTATAAATAAGGAAAAATTGCGCTTAAGTTGGGCAAATACAGATGCACATAGCACACTTTTTCTCTTCATTGATATTGCGCACAAAATAATACTAGGTGCAGCCACGTTCAGGTGTGAATTTAAACAAATATTTGTGTTTATCGACAGCTAGGGAAGCAAAGAATATACTTTGGTATTTATACTAATTATTAATTTCACCTCTACCAAGCTCAGAAAAAATTAAAAAATGTAACTCCAATAATTGATCGGGTAGCAGTGCGAATACGCAGGCATCCAACATAATGATTTAAGAATGTAAACTATAAAAAGTTTTAAAAAAAAAATCAAATCAAATTGGGATGCTCTTATAAAAAAACGGGCTGTTTTGTGTCATCCAGTCATTTTTTTAATATTGAATTAAAATTAAATTTGATAGTTTTATTATCAAGTTCTGCAAGTATTTTAGTACGTATTTTAGTTACAGCTGTTTCGGTTTACAAGACCGTTTTCAAACTGTGGCTAAATCCACTGTTAGGCGACTTATTTATAAGATTTTAAATGTTAATTTTCAAAGGTGTCTACATTGATTTATTACCGGTTAAACCAATTTGCTGATACACTAATTAAGAGTGTATTATGTAGGGTTCGGAATTTCGGAATCTGTTTCCCCAACTAAGTGTTAAGGTTCATCCAGTCATAACTACGAAACATTATAAAGTTAGCCGCAGATTTCCATCAGTGAGAAAAAATCTAATTGTCAAACCCGCTTGCGGTGTATATATAAGTTTAAGAACTGCAAGTTTAAGAATCTGTGTAGTTATTTTTATCATTTTCTACCTTATCAGTGTGTTTTATGTAAGAAAAATCAGAAACATAGTAATTTGATCATTTAAAAACTCGAGAGCTTCGAAACACAATATATTTTATCACTTGCAAATAAATATAAATCTTTTAACCGAGCTAGAAAAAAGATAACACACAGATTGCCTACGAAAGATAAACTAATAAAAACTCTCAGCACAACATAAAGATATAATTCTACAAAATATGAAAACGGAATATTCTACAGCACGCTTGTCTACAAACCACTAATGTGAACTACATACATTAAGTTGCTGGACTATTTTATAAAAAAATGAAATTTTTTTAAAAAGTAAATAGCTACAAAGTTGAAAAACGTGTCTACAATAATTGTAATACACACTGTGTATGAACCAGGAGCATTATAATACTGGGTGTCTTATAATCGCTGTTATAGGTAGCGCAATCAGAATCGACCCAAACAACACTCACTTAGTATTGTGCGTTTTGGTGCTTATAATATGTATTTACTTTCTTTCCGAATTTTGTGAGGTATTTACAGTGTTTTCTTTTTATTATATAGTTAAAAATGAATTTGGATTTCTCTTTTCTGAAGTCGAATAACAAGTTTGAAACATGCCGCATGCAAGCAGTGCATCTGTGTTTGTCTCAACTCTGGTTGCGATACCTATTTATAGTCTACAAAGAAAAACATGAAAACAGAAAAAGTTACACGGTAACGCGTGTCCGCAATACAAAATAGTGACGGGGTGGGTTCATTCAGGTTGCTGGACGTCTTATAACCGTTTCGAAATATTCTACAAACATAAATTTGAAAAATGGAAAAAGCAACATGGTGAAACACGTGTCTACAATACACATAGTGTGCGGGTACCAGGTCCATCTTGTTGCCGGACGTCTTGTAGCCACGTTTGCGACACTCGGACTTGAGCTGGTCTTTGGTCATGGAGGACAAGTCCTGAAGTGTCAGGCCAGGGGAACGGGGCGGCGTGTCGTGGTTCCTCGTCTGAAAGGCGGAGCTGCCACCGCGACGGAAACTTCCACCGGTCATGATGGCCGCGCTGTTTGTTTTTCTTCTGTCGTTTGTAAATCAACATGAAACTTTCAGCGAAAACTGTTTCTCTTATAAATAACTAAACTAGCCTTAACATTAAGCCATTTCTCTGCAGGGGTAGACAAAAAGGATGAAAAACATTGTTTCATTCGCATCCATACACACATTCTCATAAACTATTATATTTACTGATTTTTGATATTATTGATAAAAGACGGTCTGCATATTTCCTATAATTAATCAGACTATAATAGACTCATTTTGTTATCTCTCATGTTTAGTTTATCCCTTTGACAACAGCCCTGTCCCTATAGTAAAGTTCACCAGGCTTGTCATTATATCTCCTGGTCCCACAACTTGCCTTCCCAGGTAACTGAGCCTTCTTCACTTCAAGCTGGGACATTAAAATTGTTAGTGAAATGCAGTTTCTTCACTTGTCTTACAGCAATTGGTGTTTTCCACTCGTAACAGCTGCATGTTTCTCCTATTTTACTGATTTTTAAGAACACAACATATCTTAGGTAGTATTGAGGGTGCTATGAATATCTAAGACGTTCTAACACTGAAAATCAAATCTAAGCATTCCTTTCTCAATAGTATTAATTATGCTTAAATATAGGTACAATGCAAACCTTTTAGATATCTTCATTTGTAACTCAAAATTAATATATTTATGGATAATTTCTATATAGATTACAAATAGAAGGGGTCCAAGCGTACTACCTTGAGGTATACCAAAGTCAACGTTTAGTGTAGCAGCATTCTTATTGTGAATAAATAATACCTAGAGGGCGTTTAAATTAATTCAGTAATAAACTGTTTAATCAATTTGCTTCAGAAGTTTCAATTTTTCTGCATTCAGTCCACTTCATTGTACTTTTTTATACTATCTTATAGTACATAAAAACCAATCAATAATTCAATACAATGATTCATTCAGTCCACAGCAAACAAAAATAACAACCACTAATCATAAAAATTTCGTTTGTGCTGATTAATTTTGTATAAAGTAATATTCTACCACCTGAACAGGGGGTAATTACTATAGTGAGGTAGGTACCTTCTAGTTAAATCAGTAGTAGAAGCGAGCAAGAACTTATGAATTATTCAAACGAAACTACTTATTCACTTTACAGCCTTGCAGAATAAATACATTTACGTTGCTTTGTCTATCATCTAACCTTCTGCACAAAAGTTCAATGGTTATGAGCAAATTGAAGGTTTTTACAACATTTATGAAGTATTAACAATTTCATGATAATGAATAAGAAGGGCTTACAATCTGTCGTGAAGAGGAAATGTAACCTCTCTTATTATTTGGTATCATAATATTATTTTCATTGTTGATATTGTACATAGTGACAAGTATTTTGTATTTTCAAGGGCCGTACAAGACGCTCTTAGGTACCTAAGTTTGACAAAGCACAAATTGAAGTAAAATGTAATATCCATGTTTAGGGAGTCATTTGTGGTAATACATATCTCTAGTGTTGTGTTTGAGTCAGATTAATTGTAAGGTACATGATTAATATAGAATATAATATTTATGTTAGGGCTATGACTAATTCAATAAAAGTGGCATTCATAAGATCAAAATGTTATGAAATAAAGCGTATTTAATAACTTTATACTGTCAATATTCGACCTATAGGAATGCAAGCACGCAATTCAGACAAAAGCTGTAATTATTGGTGCATAAAACATCGCAAGTTCATATCAGTAAAAAGTATTACAAACTAATTTTCTAACCTAAATATGGCTTATAAAATACGAAAATTTATATAAAAAATAGTAGGCACCTAAGGCATAGTAACTCACCGATTAAATCTTGGATATATTTGGGAATAAGACGAAAAAACACACTATTCACATGAAACTGAATCCACGACAAATTTGACAACCCGTACCGTAAACTGCCGTAAACACTAGAGGCGAGTCGTTCGCGAACGAGTCGGCTCAGTGATCCGGATTTTCGTACTGATCCGTAAGATCCGGGTCCCAAAGACCGATCTTCACGGTTCGCGGATCTTTGAACGAGTGAGCGGGTGACCCGGTGAGCCGACTGACCCGTGAGATCCGGAGAGCCGACTGACCCGTGGGAGCCGAGAACGTGTATCGTTCAACGGATCTCGCGGCTCGCGGGTCACTCGGCTCACCGGGTCACCCGCTCACTCGTTCAAAGATCCGCGAACCAGATTGGTCTTTGGGATTGATCGTTCAGTCGGCCGCGCAGAAAAGTAAAATATGAAAGTAAGGTAACGGGTTTACAGCTCAGATCACTGTGAGACTTTTCTGCGCGGTGGCGTACCGTTTCTGCTAAGTGTGCATGTTATTATCGAAATACAATATAATAATATCGAAATTCATGCGTGTGTGCGTGCATAATCAGTCGTGACGTCAGCGCTCCGGCCACATTATATTGTTTAATATAACAAAAGTAAGGATGAATTATATTATTATTATGCTCATGTTTATTTTCAGTAAATCATTGATTGTTTATTTTCAATATTTCATCAAGAAATAATGGTTAAAAAAGTAATTTTGGTATTGAGTACTTACATGACTAGATGTAATAATCTTTGTTGAATGTATGTTTAGTACACGATGTTTTAATATTATTCTTCTACCGAAATTTAACACATTTTTCTACACATTTCTTTTAACAGCGAACTGAACTAAAAAGCAAACTGAAATTTCGAGACTGTTTCGTACCAAAACTCAATTAAACAAAGGATTTCATTTTTTCATTCTAAGGGAAATCCAATTAAAAGGGAATTAAAAAGAGATCCGAAATTCAAATAAAAAAGGGAACCCCAAAATATTGGGGTTCCCTTGAGATGGACTAAATTCGGTCGTTCAACGAGCCGGTTCACTGACCCGGATCTTTTCATTGAACGAGACCTAGTGAAGCGGCTCGTTCAACTGACCCGCTTTGCCCGCCTCTAGTAAACACCTATTTTTCAGTTCTACCAACAAAGCTCAACCAAAAGCACACCAAATCTTTGTCTTCATTTATCTGACATTGTGAAATCACCTCGCTGTTTTAGGAATTTTGTTATAATAAAGGTGATTATTGCGTGAGCATATTTATTAGAACTCCTGTTCCGCTTCTAGCTTGGAGGCACTACTATAGTATGGAGTCGAGATCAATTCATCAATAGAAACTTCCTGACGTGTCCCAATAAAATATGTTGTCAAATCTTTCTAACGTTTATGACATAATATTAATATTCTTACTCTGCACTATTCCCATGAAACACGAGTAATCTAATCTAAGTATCTTAAGAATGGAAAATATTTTTTTCATTGAATCCAAATATCTAAAGAAATTTCCCCTTATTTCTTTACAAAGTCATCTTCAAATTTCTGGTTTCTACCTCATTCTTGCACTTGTGACTTTTCCCCCCCACAGGAACGGGATTGGTTTATTTATGACAGGAGCGTTCCAGTTAGCGTCGAGTAAAGGGGTTTATTAAAACCTCAACAAAAAAGGCAAGTGAAACTATCTCTCCAGAAAACGATTACAGTTTTTCACTTATTTAAACCAATATTCTCTCTTATAAGTGTCAAATTAACAATTTTTAAGATTTTATCGAAAAATCAATTAGAAATCAATCTATTTTAAGCGACGATAGAAGTTTTTGGAGAGTAATTTGATAATAAGCTTTTGTCCTGTAACAGATTTTTATCTACACGTTAAGAATACAGTTTTCGGCAAACTTTCAAATCCTGGACACGCATAATACCAATATTTTTTGCGGCCGCGATCTCATACCGATAAAAACAAATTTTGAATGCAGTACTTTCCATCGCCCCAAATGCAAATAGTTGTAATTTATAGTCTTTGGTAAATCAAGAGGTTTTTCTAAAAAATACTCGTATTAAGCATGTCCAGAGATTTCAAAAGTTTACCCGGTTTTCTGTTCAAAGTTCAAACCAACCAAGTTCATTTCGATGAGATCGGATTTAATTTTTAAAAAAGTAGGGTCCAGTAACATTGAAAAGTCGTCAAGTTTTTCAGGGAAATATTTTCTGGGCCTGAAGAAGTTTCAAGTCCCTCGTATCGGTTTTAAAAGCGCAGCTGCGGAGTGCAGAGAGCTGCCCAGCTGTCAAATCTGACGTTTGGAGAATAATGCATGTATACAAAGTTTCAAAGGTTGTTTTCATTCTTCAGTATTTTTTGGGTTAAAACTTAAATTGCCCTCTGTTCGAAATGTCTCTCGATTTCAATGAAATTTGCAGAATATGTTTAAAAAATGGTGTACTTAAATCACTGTATACAACAGCGCGGAAAGTAGACTCTTTAAATGTTTCATGTTGTGAAATGATGATTTTTTGCGCATCTGTAACGGTATGTAAAACATTTCAACATTTTTTTAATAACCACGAAACAAAATTTTTTGATTTAAATGGTAAAGTTGTCGAAATCCGCTGCACTCTTAATAAGCAACAAATTAAAAGAAATTAGCACTTGGTTTCCGCTTAATTACTACAATAAACTATTTGTCAAGGGAGATGGTAAAGGATACATTAAAGCTTAATTTTTTCTCGTATCAAATTTAAGTTTGAAAGTTGGGAAATACGTATAAATTGTAACCCAAACTAGGGTAAGTATACAGAAAACTGGAACACAATTCATAGGCTAATTTAATTTTTAAAAAACCACTTTGTATCGGTTAGATAAAAAGGAGAAGTATTTCTGTTTCCAGAAATGAAAGAGAAAGGAATATAATATTATCTTTGAAAATAATCACGACCGAAGGTTCGGTTTCAGTTTTGGCAGAAAATCTGCCGAACCTTCGGCCGCACCAAAACTCTGTGGTCGTGAATTATCGCGTGTCAATTGGCTAACTTCGGGTGAGTTCATGGCTCATGTGTCACCTGCCATCATCAGCTGAGTTCGCGTTCGTAGTACATGTGCGTTGTTTTTATAATTTTCGTTTGATTTGTAGCAGTAATATCAAGAATAAATAAATAATTATTTTTTCACATATTCAATTATTGTTTTTTATTTAATTTAACATGGGTAATGAGCATGTTGTGATTGCAAATGCAATTAAAATTAAAATATTTAATTAATGAGGTCCTTCCTTTATAATTAATGTAAGTGTTGATTATTGACAAATTTTTGTTCCAAGAAGTAGTTAACATGTTTTGTTAATTTTTGTTTGCTTTATAGCAGTAATATAAAAATAAATAATTAAATAAATTTTCACATCCCAATTATTGTTTTTTAATTTCATTTAACGCGCGTTAACTGTCTGTATAAGTGCAAAAAATAAGCCAAATTTCAGTAAACAATTGATTTTTAACATGCTAAAACAGTTTCGGTTTCGGCCGAAATTGAGCCAGATACCGAAGATTTGGTTTCTGTTTCGGTAGAAAGTCCTGTTTCGGTCGGACACTAAAAATAATGCATTTATGCAAGTTGATATCAAGTGTTATTTAAAAAAAATTTGCATGCGTGTGGCGGAATTTGGAAACTTTACCAATAAGAGACAACCCCTAAATGCATTTGGTAAACTTTCAGGATGACTGGACACGCTTAATATGAATATTTTTTGGAAAAAACCTTTTCTGATTCATCTTTATTACTATCAAAGATAACTATTAGTTTGTTTGTTTATTTATGTTTGTTTGTTTATTATGAGTTTGGGGCGATGGAAAATACTGCATTCAAAATTTCAAAACAAAATGTCATAGAATGCGGACATAAATCATTGTAAATGGCTATCAGCTATTATCCCATGTGACGACAGCAAATTTTCATTTTACGTAATTGAAATTTTAACTGCAGTCCTTTCCATCGCCCCAAATGCAAATAGTTGTCTTTTAGGTAAATGTTCCACAGACCGCCGCACTTTTACTAGGCACAGATTTAGGAAATTACACCATGTTTCAACTTAATTACATCAAGAAACAACGAATAACGTTTGGATAGTTGGTAAAGAAAGATGCATTAAAATTCAATTTTTATTCAATCAAAGTTCAAAATTTTCCTCATAAAACATCTCCTTTGCCGCCATTTTTTTTTTTTTTTTGTATGGATTTGACATTTGCGATGTTAGTTTAAGTGTGACGGTCGATAAATGTCTTTTATAGTAATTAATATGAATTAAAAGGTTCTTTCTAAAAAAAAAAAAATTTACCAAGCATGTCCAGCCATCCTGAAAGTTTACTATTTGTGCATACATTTTTGCACTGCTGCGAAAGTTATACCTATAGCAGTGGCGTAACTGTACCATCTGAGGCCCGTGGCAATTCATTGGTTGGGGCCTCACCGGTAAAAATCGTCATGTTGTAATTGAATTTTAATAAATCACCGAAGTTGGCCAACAGTATTACTAATATTGTGTGCATTTTTGTCAAATATCTAATAAATTTTATTTTCAAAAGCATAGATATTACATATTTATAATGGAATAATAATTTAATCTTTACAAGATATTTATTAATAAAATTCTTCTCTCCAAGCTTTCTGTTCTGCCAAAGTATCAATAACGTCATCAAAGTTTAAAGATCGGGCCATAGAATGTTCAATAGACAGAATAGCCAAGTTACGTAGCCTGAGAGTGTCCCATTGAGTTTCTTAAATAGGTTTTTATTCATTTTAGTTTGGAAAATGCTCTTTCAGCACTAGCTGTAGTCACAGTAATTGTAACAATTAATATTAATGCAGTACATACTTCAGGAAATCTGCACGACATAAAATGATTCTTTATTATTAAAAAATCAGCAAATTTATAATTTTTACTAAATTTTGTTAAAAACGTTAGGTTACTTCTGAGCTCGCGGCCTCTCGGGCCAGGGCCCCAGCCCCCGCGGGGTCCTTGGCATTTTGCCAGCCCTGCCACCTTATAGTTACGCCACTGACCCACAGCCTCTCTTCTAGGGTTCCCACTTTAATTACTGGTATGTAAATGCTTTTTTTGCCCTCATTTTCAAAATTGCTCTCCTTTCTGGTTTTAAAATTGATCCTTAAAATGCCATTAGTCACAGAACATGTAGCAGGCGCATTGAATAAAAATTTTAACTCTGGATCAGTATACTATAATTTTTGCCAGCTTCTCTTTATTTCCTTTTTTCTAGCTGGTTAGATTTTTTTGTATATTTTTAAAATTAATTTTAGGCTGATGAGAATGACGGCCTTCCAAAACATATCTGCACCAAGTGTGTTTTAAATCTTAAGACCGCATTCACTTTCCGAAAGCAATGCGAACAATCATTCAACGTTTTAGTGAAACTGCATAAGGATAATCTTCTCAAAGAGGAAGATAAAGAAATTGTTTTATTAGAAACAGAAAATAATACAGAAACCTGTGAGGATGCATTGGAATTAAAAGAAGAATTGGACGATCAGTTAAAAGATGAATTCGACTATGAATACAGAGATCACCAATTACCGGATTTAAATTCTATTCAGGATTCAGTAGAATTACATCTCATAGATCCGAATAATGATACAATCGAAGTCAAAGACGAGATTGAACCCATCGAGGAGGAAGTTTATAAAAAGCTACGAAGAAGGTTGAAAAAACTACCAAACGTCGTCAAGGCAAAGGTTACAAAAGTTAAGCCACCAAAAGCTGAACATCTTTTGGGTGTGGACATAAAAGCAATGAAGAATAGCCAAGGAAAATATCAATGCAATCAATGTCCAAAAATCCTCAACTACCGACGATCGTTCGTTCGTCATTTGGAGGGACATCTCGGCATTAAAAGTTTTTTCTGCGAGATTTGTCAAAAGTGTAAGTAAAATTCAGATACGATTTGAGATTTCACGGCCTTTTGGCCGTACTTTTGTATAATTGCGATAAATTGTTGGGGTATTATGGGGTAGTACTCAACCTTTCGCATCGCGTAATATAGGTCATATCCTACTAGTAAGTAAATTGCATTAAAAAAGTGCCAAAATGCCCTCTTGTGTGATGAAAATGTTTCCATTACATGGCAAACACAAAAGCCCAGGAATAACATTTCATTCGTAAATACGTGCAAATTAATTATTGTTATAAAAAAAACAATTATTTTGATAGTTTCCCTAATATTTTCAGCACCTTTAGAAAAAATGAAATAGCAAACAATTAAGTATAAGGACAACCTATGACAGCAGGTCGTCTCATATAGCATTCCGTATTCATCTTAGAATAAGCGAGCAAGCGTATCTTGGCATCTCAGTCAAACTGGTGATGTAATGATTTAAATGTTAAATGATATTCGGCGAAAAAATACGTGAACGCCGCCGGTCCTATATCTAAGTCATTCATACACACATATTCTTTGAATATCTGTCTTTATCATACACGAAAAACTTTCAAATTCAAAAGTTTTTCGTGTATGATAAAGATAATATATAATGTCATTGCAAAAACAAGTTCATATAACTTTTGGAATTCCACCACAAATTAACATTTGCAAAATTATAAATAACTACGCATTATGTTTATAAAATTATTATTATTTATTCAGATTATGCACGAAAATGGGTGCACATGCAGACGCATACTGCTGAAGCCATTAACAAATTGTACAAATGCAAGGAATGCGATAAATCATACAAACACCAGAGTTCCCTCAGCGTGCACATGTCGTTCCACATCAAGAAGAAACCGCACATCTGTGATGACTGCGGTAAATCATTCCACAGACTGGAAAGACTCAAAGAGCATAAGTAAGTATCCATTTTAATGTTTCATTTTTACTCTACTTGTAAGGGTAGTATGTATAGTTTGACAACACCACCGAGTTGCTCACTTTTATTTTATTTATGTATTGCTTCTTCACAAGTTTATTCATTTGCGAATGAAGTTTTTTTTATGGTTGTAAAAACCACACGCAATCCGAAGGGGGGTCCAATTTTATTATTAGAAATCAACAAGTAATTTTTGAAATATTAAAATTTTTAATGCAAATATATAACGAAAAACATACAAGTTTTATGAGATAAATGTATTATAAACGTATTTGTTACCTCCCTTTTTTTGTTTCATGTAAAAATAATTAACAAAAAATTCACAAAGTTTCATAAATTTTTTTCAAATTGCGGTTAGAAACTTTGGTTTCATATATGTGTACATTTTAATTCTTCTGTGGTAAACTTTAAGATTTTAATGTAAAATGTGGTGTTTTCTCTTTCTAACACATGAAATTTCTCACCAAGATAGCAAGGAAGACTCAACGATTTCTATGAGACCCATATGAGCTGTTCCTAAAGCGAACAAATTAGCCTGAGGGGTTAAGTTCAGTTCAATTACCGAATAGTTTTTCTAAGATTACCAAAATAACAGAGCATGTCATGTAAAAAACAACTTGGATATGGCACAAAACTCTCGTTTGGGGTAATTAAATTACCGCCTATCGGGACGGGAGTGAAAATTGTTTCAGAATGCTGTCAAATTTTTTGTTTTCCACATAGTTCTTACATTGATGTAACATCTGAGAAAAATTCATGATGCGTAAATTACGCTGTATAGTATCCTTTATTTTATTCCGATTTTTTATAAATTCAAGAACCTATTTCAATGGATTCCAGTGTTTAATAAAATTAAATAACAACATGAGTTGTTGATGTGTGATGACATAACATGATTGTAATTGTGTGTGTAATTTTTTTATTGACTGTTTTTCTGATTATAGGAAAACTCACAAAGGCATCAAAGATCTAATCTGTCAGTTTTGCTCAAAGGAATTTTCCGTGTATAAAAACCTTATCCAGCATATAAAGTAAGTACCTATCTACACCTTGGCAGTACATAATAAATAATTTTATTGAATTAGAAATGAAGACGGCCAATTGCAGCCCGTCAAGAAATAGGTTCTTTTATGGAGTGATAATTTTTATTTATTTATTTCTATGCATTTTACAATTAAGTTCAATTAAAATGCAAAAAACATATTTCATATTACGTCATACCAGGTTATGTACTAGAACTTTTTTTTTACATTTGCTCTACACGGGAGGCCCTGAGGAAAAAAACTCCCTCAGGGCCTGTGTCATCTTTGGGGATGCTGTGTGGGTGTCTTTTTAGGGAAAGGAAGGAGAGGAAGTTCTGGGATGGAAAAAGGTTTTTTTTTTTTTTTCTTTTTTTTACATTTACCTCCACACCGGAGGCCATGAGGAAAACAATTTCCCTCAGGGCCTGTGTCATCTGAGATGCTGTGTGGAGGGTTTTTTTTGAGGAGGAAGGAATGAACATTGGTCTTGAAGATACCCATGTTGTAAGAAGGAGGAAACACAGGCCAGCAAATCGTTCCAACAGCCGAGCAGTTGAACACAAGAACGAGTCGAAGAAGCAACCTGTTCTCATGTGACAAAAATCAACATTTGTTGGGCACGCGTTTGGTGTTTTTCCCAACTATGCACCGGTGCCGAAGGAATCAATGACGTTAGTTCCTCGGAGCATCTTCCATTGAAATACCGGTAGAACCGGTAGAAGGAAGAATAGCATTCCCACCCGACGCCTGTGCTCTAAAGATTGCAATCCGTCTGTTAAGATGAGAGAATCTATCAAACGGACCGCCCGTTTCTGCACAGAGTCGAGGGTATGAGGAGTGGATAGGAATCTGGAAGGGGGCCAATGTGTCCACTACGATGTGTCACTGCGGTGCAAGGCGATGCGTCGAAGAAACCCAGTTGGGGAGAGATCTAGGTTAGGTCTCCCTCAACTAGTATCACCCAATCCGGTCCGCCAAGCAGGTTTCACATGTTTTTTTATAGTGTTATTTGTATTTTGATTGATGTGAACTGTTTATATTATTAAGATAAAGAATATGTAATATTATAAAAAATACAAATTTTAATATTTAATATACTTTTACTTACTTCCGAATATACTTTTAGACACAATCAGGTTTTAAAAATAATTCATCAAAGTTTGGTAATTAAACATAAATTGATTGACTGCCGTAATGTAGTACCATATTATGAATACGAACCAAATTCGTTTTTAGAAAATGAATTTTATAAAATATATTATGATAAAACTATACTAACAGACAGAACGATTCGTCATAATAGACCCGATATAGTTTTACATGACAAAATTAAAAAAATAACTTATATCATTGATGTCGCTATTCCAAATTCCTGTAATATTCAAAAAACTGTTTCTGAAAAAATTAGAAAATATACAGATTTAGGAAATGAGATTAAAAGAATTTGGCATTCTCGAACTATAAAAATATTACCATTTGTTATTTCGGCTACTGGCATTATACCTAGCTCTTTAATTAAAAATTTAGGCTTATTAGATTTATCAAAGAATCTTTATATAAAGATGCAAAAATCAGTCATATTAAACACATGTAGGATTACGAAAGATTTTTTAAATATTTATATTGAGGGATCAGTAGGATTTATCGGTTCAGTTAGGAGTTCTATTAAGCCGAACCCTCTGATATGAAAATATCTGGAGTCGGTGAAGTATTTTCCCATATGGTCTCTGGTAGGTTGACGTGTTGTTCTTGTATAGTTTTGAATTTATTATACTTATACAATGCAATTACATCGCGTGGATTGACTAGATGATCATTTGTGGAAAAGTGTGTGGAAGGGTTAAATTTTTCCTGTGGGGAAGATTTAACCCGGACATAAAGTCTAGAGAACAATTAAAAGTATATTGTGTCATATTTGATTATTTGGTGTTATATATTAAGTTTTGGAAAATTTTTATACCTTTTATTTTGGTCCAGACTGAAACGTTATATTCGATTTTATTATGTACGTGTTGGTATATTCTCTGCGGGTTGTTTCAATGAGGTAGGCATGTGATTATAAAGTTTAACGGCAAAGTACTTAAAGTGATAAAGATATAAAGCAGTGGTGGTTCGTGACTTTTCACTGAACTGGAGTGCTAAAATTGAAATGAACAATCTTATGAAAAAAATAAAATTAATTTTCAGCTACAACAATACAAATCAATAATGTCATATTTTTCAATCTTAGCGCCTAGCTCACGAAATGTCTAGAACCGCCCCTGATAAAAGGTGTAGTTTGTTGAAGATCTGGTTGAGGATTGTGATTGTAAAGGAATATGGAGATTGGATTTGAAGAGGTTTTTAGTTTTTATTTAAAAATCAAAATGGGTTTGATTTTACTACTGTTTTTTTTTCGATAATTTATAAATTACAAAGAAGATTGTTTTTTCAGGTATAAACACACAAACGACCGAAGGTATCCTTGCAAGCGATGTGAGAAAAGATTTGTAACGAACGAGTGCCTCCGAACACACGAAAAAAGACATTTAGGAATTAAAAAATACCAATGTGATTATTGCGATAAACGCTTTGTTACTAAAACGTAAGGATTTTAACACTTCTTTCCTAATATGGTATATGTTCTATGTCAAATAAATTTATTTCAAATTTCGATTCGAAATTTTGGTTTCATAAAGGTCTACATTTTTCTTTTTTTGTGGCTAATTTTTATATTTAAAAATAAAGCGTGGTGTTTTCTCTTTCTAACACCGTTTATATCATATTTTTCACTATTATAGTAAGAGAGACACAATGATTTCTGTGAAACCTTTATGAGTTGTTCCGAAAACCGAACAAATAGACTTTGTTAGAATATAACAAAATAATATGTTACCACAAACGCCATCTAGGATGTAACTATGTATTGACAATAAACGCTAGTCTGTCGAAAACTGCTCTGCTGTTTCATTAAGTTATGGGTCCAGCACGCTTCCGCTGCGGGTTAAAGTTGAAAAAAATTTTTTTTTTTTACATTAACTCCTCACAGGAGGCCCTGAGGAAAATAATTTCCCTCGGGGCCTATGTCATCTGTGATGCTGTGTGGAGGGTCTTTTTGAGGATAGGAAGGAATGAACATTGGTCTTGAAGAGACCCATGTTGTAGGAAGGAGGAAACACAGAGGCCGGCAAATCGTTCCACAGCCGAGCTGTTGAACATAAGAACGAGTCGAAGAAGCGACCCGTTCTCATGTGACAAATGTCAACCGTGTATATATGTTGGGCACTCGTTTGGCGTGTTTCTCGACTATGCACCGGTGCCGAAGGGGTCAATGACGCTGGTTCCTCGGAGTATGTTCCATTGAAATACCGATAGAACAAGGATAGCATTCCCACCCGACGCCTGTGCTCTAAAGATTGTAATCCGTTTGTTAAGTTAGGAGAATCTATCAAACGGACCACCCGTTTCTGCACAACAGAGTCGAGGGTTTTTTCAGGTATTTTGGGGCTCCAGACCAGAGGTGGCTGCCAAATTCAACCCTGGAGCGCACTTGTGATTTGTACAGGGTTAGCAGTTGTGTACTGTTAAAGTATCTGCGGGCAGTACGCCCAGTTTTTTAGAGGCTAACTTAATTCTTAAGGCTTCGATGGAGCCCACATATCTGAGCTTGTCACTTAGAGTTACACCAAGCATGTCAATGGAGGGCCTGTTCGGAAGATTGCTTCCGTTGAAGGAGACTAGATTTTCATTTCGATCCCTTTTAGACGTAATCAGACATGATTGGGTCTTTGAAACATTAAATTCAACGAGATTATTTTTACCCCAAGAGAAAACACTCTCGAGGTAACCGTCCATTCTTTGCTTCAAAGCCCTCCGAGCCGTTGAAAATTGATATTATATTAAAAATATTCGGCTGCAGAGAAGCTACTGCCTCACGGGATCAGGTATCTCTACGTGATTGACAGTGTGTTTCGTTTCCAGGGCCAAGGACTGTCATCACAAGATGCACACAAAAGAGAAGCCTCACGCTTGCAGGGCTTGCGGGGTGAAGTTTGGTAGAACGGACCACAGAAACAGACACGAGTCTACTGCGCACGGGATGCACCAGTCCAAAACTTTGCTGTGACCAAATCTTCAAGCCTGTCAAGTAAATTAATATCCTTTAAAAATAATGCATTTAAAGTTTTTAAAAATTTTGTTCTATCTTTACTCTTATTTAACTTATTTGAGACGAGCGTCATGTATTCATGCCAACCGATAGCGTGCCTAAAAGACGAGCGTCATGTATTCATGCCAACCGATAGCGTGCCTAAAAGACGAGCGTCATGTATACATGACGCATATGTGTGAGAATTTGAAATACCCATCCACGGGTATTGCAAATTCTTTAACCACTGGAGCGACCACGCGAAATAAATAAATTTGCCCCGATTGCTCGAGATCTCCAGAAGATCATTTTTAAATTTTTCCACCAACATTAAAAAAATCATACCTTAGAATTTTAACATGGAGGCATAAAAACTTATTATAGTGCTATATGGTCAGTGAATTAACCTGTGTTTTACCGTTTGTTTCATATTTGTAGGATTTATAAAAAAATCGTATAGTTTATAACCGCGCGAATCCTGCGTGTTTGTTGCTTTGAAACCCTGTGACAGGTATATATTCGAGTCAACATAGTATATTTTCGATTTCGATTTGTGTTGTCTGTGGTATACTTGATAATGAAAGGTGCATTTCTAAGGAAAAAGGACTTAATTTTAACCGTAACCAGCTGATCAGAAATTCTGTGTGAAAAAAATTATTTTGTACATCGTTCTAAAATAGTCTACGAAGTTCGGATTTGTGACATCTATGGTCATAGTAGATAAAGCATTTCAATAGCTTTGTTTTATAAATGGCTGGCCATGGAAATGTTTTAAATAATTACAATTAATGTTTTACGAACTATAGGAAAATGTTGAATCACTATCTATCGCAGAAAAATAAAAGTGGTCCATTTTTCGACCATAATCTCAGACCATAATCTGGTTAGGGACATTGTCGTAAAAATGTTAAAAATACCCTTGACTTTTTGAAATATTGGCATACAGAGCTCCGGGCCAAAAAGGCCCCTTTCTCTTTCATCATGAATTTATATTAGTGGTTGTTGGAAAATTGATTTTTTTAGTTGTTCGTTAAAATTTTTTTTGCAAAGGTACATGGCTGCAATATGGGGAGGTTAAACTTTACGGAGGATTTGTTTAGGTTTTTTATGTGTGGTACGTACGTTTTCGTCATACCGGGCGAGGCAGTTTATGGACGCGTTTTCATGGGTGGGAATTCCCGCAAAGGTTTCCGCGAGACTTAAGATGTGATTTTTTAATAAGGGGATTTCAGAGTCTTTATGTAGTTGGGCTACCCTCATCCATTTGGGGGCGCCCAGGGCTATGCGTATGGCTTTGTTCTGGAATGTTTGGAGTTTTTTCAAAAGAGACTCTGAAGCGTGGGCCCAGATGGGGCTTGCATATGTTAGTTTTGGCCTTATAGTTGATTTATAAATAAGTTAAAAATACCCATGTTTTCACTATATGTACTTATAATCTCTATGGGATATGCGGGATTGGACTTACTTCCCCCGTTCTGGAATAAAGACCATTATTATTATTATCTTTATATTATTATTATTTCCTCAATAAAAAGAAAAAAAAAAAAAATTTTAAAAATATTATAATAAAAGTTAATGCATAAACGGTAACCAGGTAAAGCAGAACATAATAAAATAATAGGTAAGGTTAGTTTTTTGTTCCTATGTTATTTTATATTTAACTGGTGCAGACTCCTGAGAAGTCATGGGATAGTCTGAGTTCTTCAAAATCAGTTCCAATTTGAAAATGTAATTCGATAATAATTAAATAATTTTCTGTTAAAACTTATAACATTTATAGGTAGGTACTTTGCCGCTTGTTTGAATTCTTCACACAATCAGTTCCAATTTTGAAAAATATATTTAAATTCTAGGCAAATTTGAGTTCATTGAACCAGAGTTACGCATGACGAACAGAAAACTGAAATTAGTATTTTTGATAAGATTATTATTTAATAATAGAAAAAAGTTTATTTATAAACCAATACTGCTGTGTAATTAATTATTGTTACTCGTGACAGCTGTTAATATTAATAAATAAATAAATTTCAAATTAAAATAAATTCTACAAATTCAACTAATAACAATAAAAAAGGTTAGATTAGGTTAGGTTTTTTCCCCACTTTTCTTCGATGTCTGTTTTTTGTATTAACCAATTGAGGGACTGGGTTTTTTGAATTAAATTAAAAACTAATTGAACTCAATCTGGGAGTAGCTTAGATTTTGGGTGCATTTTGAAATCTAAAAAAATTACATGCATGAAATTGGTTTTGCAAAACAAACTCATTTAAATTTGACTTTTCCATAGAATAAACAGCCGACGAAGCCATAGATAAGATAAATGTGTCAGTGTTGCTATCGCAGGGAATTTTTTTTTACCAACTTTGATAAATTTATCATTATTAATATGCGGCGCAGGACGTCCTAACGATATTGATAAACTAACGTTGACAGCTTAGTTTTTCTTATTGATTCTGCTTAGTTATCGATGTGGCCTTGCTAGACTCTTTGGAAACTGGCCAATTATGATTAGAATGATCAAAATAATAATGCAATCCGATTATCAATGCATTATCTTATTACAATAAAAAATACCTTCTGTTAAAGTACCTAATGAGTTGTAAATTTTCATGATTTGAGCCAAATAAAAAATTTTATCCAATTTTCAAATGTATTTATTGAAATCAGAACGTAATATGGTTGCAAACACATTTAAGTTTATAGTTGTTAATTTGCGCTGGTAATTTTCTCAAAATGCATGACTAAGTACAATAAATTGTTTATGGTTTAAAAAACTATGTTAACATAGGTAATAAAATAATTAATGTTAAAGAAAAAATATATTATTATTTATTATTTTAACTTTATGAGTAAAACCTCAAACTGTAATATTTAATTAAATGAAGACATTATGAGCGAAACTCAATCGAAAATCTGGAAACAGAAAAATCAGAAAAAGATATTGGCACCTCTGGGACCAGAGGTGCCAATATCTTTTTCTGATTTTTCTGTTTCCAGATTTTCGATTGAGTTTCGCTCATAATGTCTTCATTTAATTAAAGAAAAAATATATATACGTGAGTACCTACCTAATGAATTATTATTTTTTTACTGATAAATGGTCAATGTAACATTAAGTGCCTTATAATAAAATTAAAGTTATTCATAATGCATAGTTTATTTTTTAAATTAAGATACATATTATAATAGGATTCATAATGATTATTTTACATACAAATAAGTGAAACAATATTACTATGTTTGAGTCACTTATATTTCTTTATATATGCCGATTTGTTTCAGAACAACCATTCCTTCCCCGTGATCAGGGAATAGAGCAGACGGTGAAAGGGAACATATCTAAGACGAGACTAAAAGATAATATTTTAATATATAAAGGCGTTTATAAAGATGAGTGGCTCAAATGAAGTAATATTGTTTAATTTATTTATAATGGATAACCACAAAGTTATAGCTACATTCAAAAGTATATATTACATGTAATAGCAATAAAAAAATATGTTTTGTTGAAATTGCAAACTTTTTATTGTTACTTTTTTTATCTCAAATTGTGTTGTGCAAATTAAATATGGCAAAGCAATTGCGTCTAATTTGTTCCACCCACTTATTGGTAATGGCATAAGTACCTAAATAATAATAGTATTATTTGCCTACAGTGGTTTTTCAAACAATTATAAATAGATTATAGTACAATTTATTGTTATTTAAAATTATTCTTTTAGCGTCAAGACAGTTTGTGCAAAGATGTTGAAATATTATTATTTTGATATTTTTTTTGTAAGAATGACAAAAAAAATATTATTTTTACGGGCGTTGAATCTAGATGTATGGGATGTTGGTTTTTAATTTTGATTACCTTAAAAATGGATTTACAGCTGTCGCAATTGACATTGATAAATAGATATAATATTCAATTTTTATTGAAATAACTCTTGTTATAATAACTTTTGAAGGTTGTACCCATTATAATGTATCATTGAAGAAGAAGAAGATAATACTAGTGTGAAAATGTGAAAAAGAACAAGGCACAGAAAAATAAAAAGTTAACAAAGTTAAGTCGCAACTGAAAAATTGGTCAAAGATAATATTTTTAATTCTGAATTTTAAATATGAGATCAACAAAAATGGCTTAAAAATAAGAGATCCCAATGGCCGAGTTGGTTAAGGCACTTGTCCCAGTAAGACAAGAGATCTTTGGGTCCAATTGCATCCTTTTTATTTTTATTTTTTTGTGTTTTTATTTTTCTGTGTTTTTTTTTTTTTTTTCTTCTTCATATTTTCGTTTACATTTATTAGTATTACATATCTTCTTCTTCAAAAATATAATATATATGTTTTTTCCTTCCATTTAATATTTCAAACATAATTTTAACATCTCTTGTTCACTATTTTCTTTATTGCAGATTTGGTAATCTTGAATTAAGTTATTTTTGGAATGAAAAGGCATAAACTGTTACTGTTTTTGAAGATATTTATGTAAAATAATGTATTTATATATTGTATACATATGTAAATCTAATAAAATTATTATTTTAGCAAAAAAAATTGGCTTACTCAGAGGTTTATTTTATGAATTCTTTTGTGAAAATGTTTTATATACACACATATGCTTACTTAGGACAGGTTGTTTCGCAGGAATTCAAATGTAACAACTGGGTCTTAATATAGGGTCTTTCATTAAGCGCTTCCTATCTTTAAATTTAAATAAAACAAAGTGTGTGATGTCATCGAAATTTTTTATTCGTTTGAAAGGCCTACTGCCATTATGTATGGAATATAACATCGTTCAAATGTCCGCCGTGGCTTCTCTGGGTGGTGCGCATGTGAAATGTCCAATTTTCCATGACTCTGGCATATAAATCAGGCTGAATTTGACCAATGGCACGGGTTACGTTGGCTTTGAGGCCCGTGTGGTTTGTGGCTTATTCGCATGGACCTGCGACTTAAGAAAACCCCACAAGAAAAAGTCTAACGGGGTCAAATCGCACGATCTCGATTGCCAGTTCACATCACCTCCACTTGAGATTTATCATTAAACACTTTTATCATTTGCACGTGTTGTTGAACGCTATATCCATCCATGGTGATTTGGCAAAACAGACTGAATATATGAAAGCCAATTTGACAGATGTCGCTTCAACAATATGGCCGCTATCAACTGTTAAAGTTCGGAAACCCTTATTGGAAGACCCTTTTAACTAGTTTGTCAATTTTAAATTGTCCAGTGGTTTTTTTTTATGTATTGAAATACATAATTAATAAACTATCAAATACTTAATATAAGTCTTTCAATCAGTTTCTTCCCCGGTTAGGAATTGTTTTCCCAGTGGTTTTTACTTTTATTTCTAACAAAACTAACTAAAAACTAACTTTGATTTGAAAATAATAATAGTTAATAAACTCTAAGCAAGTATAAAGTAGGTACATCTATCTATATGTAAATATAAAAATTAAAATATGCTTGCTTGGGGATACATATGTAGGTACGTATATGAGTTGTCTGTGTATTGCTATATTAAGCGTAGAAAATGTTTGAAGCTTTCAAAATAACTTCTTTAAACCCCCGCGAAGGTTTCTGGATTATAAAAACCACATGACAATACATCTGAAAAGTTTTTTATCATTACAAAAACTCTTGCAAAACTGTCAAAATTTGAAAATGACATTTTGCAAAACAATGATTGTTAAATCAAAATTCAATTTTCGAAACTCTTTAAATTAATGAATTTATTTGTAGTACTCACCTATTTTTGTTATTGTTTTTGGGGTGTTATGCCGTGTTTCGCTACCTCCTTCTTTAGCCAACGTTTCGGACAGCGTTATAGTGTCCATCATCAGGGCAGATGAGTAAATGATATTGGTGAGAGTGTTTACTTATGTGTGTCGAAGCGATACCGTGCTGCCAGCTCCATTTCTCTATGAGCTGGTGTTAGAAAACATTCAGCATGGTTTTTTGCGTTTAGCTTTGGTGTAGCCGTCAATTACCGGATACCAAGAACTATTGAGCTTAGCTCCGTCGTCTCTGTTAATATTGATGGGGTTTTTATGGATTTCAATTGCCTCCGTAATTAGGCGTGCTCTGTAAGTTTTGGGTCTTCCCAGGACTTCAGGAACAAATCCAAAGTAATGGCCGGTTTCGATTAAGTGCTCGGCGATTGCCGATTTGTCAGGGTGGCCAAGTTTACAAGCACGAAAATGTTCCGAAATCCTTTTGGAGATCGTCCGCTCTGTCTGGCCTACATAGACCTTGTCACATCCGGAACAGCTGAGTTTATATACTCCATCTGTTTCCAGAGGAAACTTAGTCTTTGCCGACCTCAGTAGGTCTTGGATTTTTGTCGTGGTTCCGAAGACTACTACTCACCTATTACTTAGAATCGAATCAAGAATCATGGATATTTTAAATAGGTACCTTTGTTAGATACCAAATTTGATAGATTGTTCTTATAATATACAAAAATGATCATTTGTAATATATGATGTACTGGGACTGAATTTATGGAATGCAGGAGGGGGATTGGTGGGATGGGGGAGCGGGAGAGTGGAGAGGGGAGAGGAAGGGGATATGGGATGGGAACGGGGACGCACGGGAAAGGACATGCAGGGAGAAACAATTTATTTCTTTGAATATAATGCAAAGCATGCCCGGAACCAGCTAGTACCTAATAAATATGTTGATAAAGTACCAGCTAGTACCTAATAAACATCTTGAATAATATAATACTAATATATGAATAGGTAATATTATAGTCGCTGCAAATGAATCAATCGTAAAAAGCTCTTTGACGGCCGAAGAAATAAAATAAAATGTGACAGCAATTACAGTTCTTTTTTTTTAAAAAGAAAGACAAACGTTCTCGGATTACGAATAATCTGACAATATTTGAAAATCTCCTACCACCAAGTAAGCGGTAAATGTTGCTTGTATCGTGATGGAGGACTTAGCCAGTCGAGGACTCAAACTCACGACATGCCCATGTGCCCCAAATGACAACGATGCTAACTCATCTACTGACCGGTCAATTTCGTTTGATGTAACAACTTTTTTCACTTTTCCGCCACTATTCAACATTTGAACTGATTTTGCATAAAATGTGCTCTTATCGTAAAAACACTTAAAATCTGCATTAACGAGAAAATATACATGATTGAAATATACATTTACACATAAGCATTTATGCTACATCTGTTTGCTGGTAAACAGTTTACGACAAATTTGCATAATTGAAAAACACGCAATATTTTCACAATGACAATATGAAATATAAAATAAAATTTATCGTACGGCAATATACACTTCATTAAATAACATCTGTGATGAAAACTATTAAGGTACATTTATTATTGATCTGGTAAAATTGCCACATTGACTACTCTTTTCGAATTTGTGATTTTCCTTTGTTTGATTATGGATTCGTCCAACCCTTCCTCGGCGGCCAGCGAGGGGTGCTGCTGAATGACGTGCTTGTTCAGGTCGTAGGAGCGCACAAAGCACGCGCCACAAACCTTGCAGGTGATCACATTCTTGTTAGAGTGAACTACAGTGACGTGACTTCGCAGCTCGCTGTAAGAAATGAAATTTTAAAAATTTTTAAGTTGCACCGTGAAAGAGTCCTTACCGGGACATCACGGTTGGGTGACATTGTGAGGCAACTTAACCTGATCTATGCGGCTGACACATGATTCATGCAGTTTCGCTCAATCACATAGTACATTGTATCAAAAGGTGCGGCATGGTGGAATAGATTGCGTTGAAAAGGTTAAGGAAGACATTGTAGGAAAGCTTTTGTTAATTTGGGGCAGGAAAGACAGATTCCAGTGCCACCTTAAACAAGATTGAGTACAAAAAACAATCTGTTCTCCTGAAGCCATCAAAAACATCAGTTGGAAGGATACCCGCTAAATGCTGACTCTGCCCATTTCAGTTTTTGATCCAATTTTAATCAGCTGTCAAGCACAACAGTCTTGCTGATTCAAAATGGAGCTAATTGTCGTTTAATAAATGTGATGTAATTTGTAACACCACTAACTATCTACCCATCACACCATTTCTCTGTCTTGGCACACACTCCATACTTCATTCACATTCATACATACCCTTTTATTATTCTGACTCTTGAGATGGCTCGACTCGAGTGTTTGGTATATTTTTTTCTTTTTTAAAAAGAAAGGCAAACATTCCCGGGTTACGAATAACCCAACAGTATTTGAAAATCTCCTACTACTACCACAGAAAGCTGAAAATGTTGCTTGTGTTGTGATGGAGGACTTAGCCAGCCGAGGAATTGAACATGCGACGCCCGGGTGACTTGATTTAATCGTACCATGTCTTCCATCGGCATCCCCAACTTCTTCGTCCATTCACACACGCATCATATATTCTCCTTACACTCCTTTCTTAGTTACTTTGGTCTACATGCCCAAATCATCTAAGCGTCCCTTTCTTAATCTTACTCATTACGTGTGCATGCATTATTTGTAAATCTTCACATTTCTCACACGTAGATCTCATTTCTACAGCATTCAGTCCACTTTCATCCTTCCTCATCCAGTTCCACGCCTCACTGCCATACATCAGGTTAGGTACTAGCACTCCATTGTGGACTGCTGGCTTCACTTCGTTGTACAATTTTTTGTTAACATCAACCGCATTCAGTCTTCCATTAAGGCGACAATATACCCTAAAATATATTCAGAATCTTAACGACATAAGTAAAGAAGCAGTGTATACAAATTGCGACTTGTGACCCGTGTATTGGACGGACCTACTGTCGGATTTGCCCTATCAAAGAAAAGAAGAAGATGGCAAATAATGTGGGAATCTTAATGACGAAAGTGAAGAAAGCGTGTGTACACCGGCGACACGGCGTATTAGACGAATGTGCGGTCAAATTCGCCATAGCGGGCCTGGAGATTCGACCTTTCCGCCGCATTCATTTTAATTAATTCTGAAGAACGTGTTACAAATATTTAAGATGTTACTAAATGAATACCTCCCGAAGTTATTAATTTATCGCCTAGAAAAATAAAATCTGGTGTTTACAGCTAACTTTATAATCGAAAAATGGTTATAAAGTTTTAAAATAGTTGTACTAAAATATATTAATGGTAAAGTATTGTTTTTATTAATTTTAATTATAAAAGACTTACATCCTCTGGTATCGGTTGGAGAAAAAAAGTTATTATAGTTACGAATTTGCCGGAAATGATTAAAATGTGAGTTTTGAGCAAACAAAAATTATAAGGGTTGTGTACCGCCTTAATGTATTTTCCTGCATTTACCCCTCTTTCAATATCCCAATATTCGGTAACGCCTCACCTAAGTAAATAATATTCCAGGGAATGATGTAAAAATTCATCAATCATAAACGTACCTTGAACTGAAGAATCCGAGGGGGCATATTTGGCAATGATGAGTTGTTACTCCGAGGTGCTTCTGCTTGTGGACTGAGAGGTCGTATCCAGTCACAAATCCCTTCTCACACACATCACACTTGTGGGGCCGGGCGGCAGAATGGACGGTACTGTCGACCCAAACAAAATATACACATTATTTTTCTATATTAGCAGAAATTTAAAAATCTCATTTCATTTATGTGTATGTTATAATAAAAAATTTAACAAGTTCTGCTAAATAAACACATAAAAACATCGGTGATGTAAAGGCCCATCCAGACTCACGGCGAGAAGTTTTGCCGAGACTTCTCGTGAGAACAAGCAATTTATCCACTCTCATTTTTCTCACTCGTGATCTGTTTCCTATCTGGTATGGACGACATTACAGATGATATTCAAATTGCAGCGGGTTTGGCTTTGTGTGCCACGGCGTATTATAATTTTGTGAATGTTGTAACTAAGAATAAAGTTAAAAAAATAGAAAAGCCAGATGATGGTGGGTAACGCAAATTCATCGAAACAGAGCAGGGTTGGTAATTCGGAGTTAGCCCTCGATTAAGAAACGAATCCAGAGCGTCATATGCAAACCATGTTAGTTTGAAACTCGCAAAAAGATAATCTTTCTTCTTTTTGAGTTCGGGTACTGCTATCTCCATTAATTCTCCAAGTCTGTTCCACGCATCGTGATTTAAACTTCTATCTTTGTAGTTCCGATGTTTAGCACCCCATAAAATAGGCTCAGATTGAAAGTATTCAATAAATTTCAACTCTAGTTCGTTATTCCACATTTTTAAAACGAAACAAAATTTTCGAAACAAAAAAATACGACATGGACGTCTACTCTCCGCCGCTCACTAATCGACACTGAGACAAAACGTGAATGTAGTAGTCTTCTCTCTTCTCGCCCGAGAAATCCTTCGAAGCGGCCAAAAATACCGACACCGATCGGAGAACAGGCGAGCGCGAGAATGAGACGGGGAGAAACCCCTCACATTCACACTTCTCGGGTGTTCTCGGGGTTTTTCGCCGTGAATCTGGATGGGCTATAAGCTTTTCAGAGCAAGCATAATATGCTTAGAATGCCGATCTATCAGTGACTGGTTAAATTTAATAATCACTAGTTGATTGAATAGATTGGTCCTTTCTTTAACCGTTATGCCGCTATGTGCAAACTATTTATTAATTCGAATATACATTACGCAACTAGTTGCATGCATGTTCCAAATAATTGCCGAACATCCAAAATTTTGTGTAAATTGCGCAAATTTAGTGTTCTGCAACCTTCAGTATCATAGCACCATCAACATAAAAGCTTTTTTTCTGCAATGCACAATATTGTTGTACAATGGCGATGTACATAATGAACAGATTGTCAGGAAAGACAACGTTGGAGATTTTTCCCTTCATTCTTACTTTATTATAGGTATTGTGAAGCATTTATATTTTACAAATATACAATTTCCATCTCCATGGTTACCATAATTGCCATGTAGGCCGCTTCTCTGGCATTTCTATTTTTGTACTCAGGTTGCTTCAGATCCCAGAAACACTCTTTCCGCTGGTATTCATTGGTAAACTGGGAATAGACAGGGAACACACGTCCGCTCAGATGAAATGTTTTTGCGACACTGGTTGTGTCACGTTTTTACACTAGGCAATTAGTTGCAAACCACTTGTAATTTCGCTCTAGTACGTTTCTAATTTTGTGGCATACAACTAATGAAATAAGTTGCGCAATGTAAATTTGGCTTTATGCACAAAAAATATGAGCTATGTGCATACATGTATTTGTAAAAAAAAACATGAATGTGTATAAAAAAACCGGCTGTAAGTATGAAGTATAGCACCAACCACACCCTATTACTGACACGCATTATCCTGGGGTGACAAAAGTTAATTATATATGTTCATAAATATTTTGTAGGAATAAAACATAATTGGGTTAACTTACAGAGTGTGAATTCTAAGATTTCTGTCAAATCGGAAGGCTTTTTGACAGAATTGGCAAATTAGGTTTTTCTCTCTCGTGTGGACAACTCTGAAAGCAAAAAAAAAACAAGGAATAAATAGTGGATAAATAGGGCATTGATAGAATGTTCCTTTCACAATGGGATTCTTTAAATGCATTGTAATTTATTATTGTCATCTTGATTTATTTTGGAATCTATACAAGTATTGTGCGTCAAATAAGAGTAGAAAATATTAAAAATGGAACTACAAAATTTGTAGGGTGGCAACACCAAATTAACTGTCAAATATTATCTTAAAGTGCAATGACACTGAATGCATAGAACACAGTAAACCACATTTAAAAAAATATTTTTTGTTCTTAAAGAAAAAAAATTAAAATCGAAGAAGCATTGTTGTTAAGGTACCAACTTAATGACATAAATTTGATTAAATGGTGTTTTACAAAGTGATTTGCTTTCATTTAATTTAACATAAATTTGAATTTAACAGTAGATAAAAATAGCTTTCTGATCCCCAATTTAAACCGGGCAATATTATTAGGCATGTTTTTAAGTGTGTAATCTTCTTACTGAGTAGGTTTCAAAGGGAAATAAAAAAGAATGTCAAATCTCTTTTCAATTAAATTCTTCCGCATGGGTTCTACATAATTTAATTTAACAATCATAATATAATTTAATTAACATAATTTAATTAGCATATTTTAATTCATGATGACTGTTCCACCAAATTATTATACATATCACATGTTTGTAAATGCCCCTAGAGACATGTATTAATAAATATAAATAAATAAAATTGATTCAAACATGAATAATTTTAGTGAGCTGTATATGTACAGTTTGCGCCAAACTTAAATGCCAACCTGAACTTGATACTATCCATTCTCGTGCAGGTCAGTCACTTTACTGACTTTACAATGACCAAAAGCAAAAGAGAAAGATATGTAAAACATACATGCAACAGAGAAAGGCTTGGGCGGGAAGGCATGCCGCTTTTTGAACCTTAAACCCACCTATTGCGACGATTTCTGTATCAACATCAGGTCGGTATCAAAGTTTGGTATGTACTATACACTTATTGTTATCTGCTCACACAACTAAATTTGGAATAAACTCCTTACAATATTTCACACATACACAATACCTAATGATCTAAAACTTCTAGCATCAAACAAAAAAATATTGGCAAAAGCTCTAAAAAAATATTTTCTCAGAAGCTTTATTAACCAGTGACATATTTAGTTATCTTTCTTTGTAACTCTTGTATATCTCTCTAAATGTAATTATGAAATATTCTTCAACTAACTGTATCAAGTGTGTCTAGTCTGTTTTAAAATCTGTGTACCTACTTTTCATTGAACTCTCCTTTAAATTTGTGTTCCTGTGTAAAAGTAATTTTCTTTTAGTTGTATAATGTTGTCCTTCCCGAAATGAGTTTTATTATTGGGAATAATGTATTATAAATATATTATGTTATGTTAAATGAATAAAAACTTTGCTCTTTCTTAAAAGTCTTACACATGTTTCTTCAGCTTGCTGAGTTGATCGTATTTGAGAGGGCAATAGGAGCACGGGTGCCATTTGACTTCGCCCGTGTGAATCTTCATGTGTGATCTGAGGGAAGACTCCGAGTTGTAGGCCCTGTCGCACATCTCACATTTGTAGGAGCCTTTTACTTTACGTTGCCGGTGGTATTTTAGGTGAGACCTTTCTTCCGGATAATCTGAAATTACATTATTAATTTAACAACATTCCTCATCACAGCTGTAAACTCATATACTAGTCTTTATTTATTTCTTTGACGACCTTGCATTTCCTTCTCACAGGTTTGGTACAAAAACGAATAAGATAGAAGATACTAAAATGATGAAGTCTTGCTGGGACTAGTATATACGCAACTTATTAAGAATTACTTAGGCCATTCGTACACCGAGATACTTACAAATGACTTGAGTTTTGTGAGTGTAGAACCCGCGTCGCTTATTATTATACTATTTTTCTAGTATTTAACATGACGCATTGCGTTTGGGTTTGATGTCAGGATGCTACTGAGAATGCTGAAAGCATGCTACAAGAGTTGCATTCGCATCTGCTACTCGTTTGACAGAAATGGCGTCCTAATGATTTGAATGTTAAATTTGTTCTGGAAGTGTGAAAAAATCTATGTTTATGTAAGTGTAATTTACCGGAATACGTAACAAAGGATTTAGCGGAGAAGATTTGGATTGGTTGGAAAAAAATAAATTTGACATTATTCTGATGTAGTTCCTTGGCGACAACAAATGTCCCACAATTAACATTTATGTTGTATTGGTAAACCCCAAATCTTCTTTCAGATTGTTTTTTGCGCTTATAATAAAGATAGATAAGAATAATACTGTCTTTTCTTCAAATACAGCGAATCAAATTCAAATATATTGTCTTTATCGCTCGAGTTACTTGACAACGAATTAACTCTACGGTTGCAGGTGATCACAAAAAATGATCAAGTTCAGTTTATTTCGGGTACAGCTGTGGTTGCATCACAGGCACATAGTTTGTAATTATTTTTTGCATAGGAACAGCCGTGAGGGAGCTATAGAAATAGATATAGAAATTTCATTAAGTTATAGATATATTCATTTCCTATAGTCCTTTCTATATCTTTATCCGAAAAAATAGATAAAGATCCTTTCTATATCTTTATCTGAAAATATAGATATAGAAAGGACTGTTCAATGTCTCTTGGTGGGGGAAGGCGGGATAGTTGAAACGGGAATGCTGGAGGGGAACGGACATGCAGAAGAGAGTTGGGGGAGCAGGGGATAAATTTGAAAAATCCATGCTTCTCATACGTTGTATGTGTCCTGCTGACACGTCGGAAACCTTCTGATTTATTTGTATACGCACCAGATGGAAAAAACAAAAAATATTGTGCATCCAAACGCACTTCAACAAACAGAATTAATACACAAACACTTTCTTTTTTTAGTGGCATTGCAACGCATGCCGGGTCCTCGCTAGTGAAAAATATAAAAAAACATTTACCGTTTTAGAAAAGGCTGCCTACAATAACCCATGTAAAGTACACTTGAAGTGATTACATCACTAAACCTCAATATTTAAAGTTAACCATTAATTATTAATGAAATTTAATTAAACAATGATTAGAATTACTTTTATTGCATATGTCACAGTGGTACGGCCTTATTCCAAGATGTGAATTAACATGGACGGTAAAGTACGTTGAGACGGCGTAGATTCTGGGGCAGTGTTCACAGCGGTGTTTATATATGCGGTATAAGGCGGCTAGGTAGTCAGGGTCCAAATCTGAAAACAAAACATCATTTGATAAATAAAACCAACTATGGAAAATGTCTAATGTTCATAATAAAATAATGCATTTTTGAAAATGCTGTTAAACAGAATATACATGGAAACCCTTAGGACAAGTGTGAAACTGGTGATTCTACATCACATTTGCATCAAATTTGGTTGTAAAACTGTTTTCGATTTGAGCTTTCGTTTTTGAGTAAATCGAGTCCAAAGTTTGATTTTTAGGTAAATTTGTTAAAAAATCGGTTGCTAGGGGATGTATATCAGTTGTTTTGTCTTTTAAAATGCGTTGAAGCGCAGACCTGACTCGAAAAGTTTTTTTAGCCCTTTAATTGCAGAAAAAAATTGATAAAACCAAAAAAAAAAATAAAAGATATTTTAGGTTCCCTGTGTGATGTAAATTCATCAGTTTCCCGTTTGTACTGCAAGTTTCCAGACAACGCGCACATTAAAAATATATAGTTCATTTCAATATATTAATACGTGAAGCCAAAACTTTGTACCCCTTTTTACGAAAATTGCGCGGACGGAGGAGTATGAAATTTCGCACACTTACTGTCTTACTCATAATCGCAAAAAAAAGATATTACGCCGTAATACGGACGGGTTAGGTGAAATTGTTACTCACATGACGGTCCGACAGTCGCGCGCATGCGCGATTTCTATCCGCCGTTATAACATCGTTATATTAGCAGCTGTCAGATTTTAAACCACCTGACACCCAGGGTTAGCGTCGTTATTACGGCCGTAATTAATCGAGATGTCAAACTTTGTTGACAATCTGAGATAAAAGTTCGAAGGTTTAGCAAATTTTCGTCCACCACGGGCACGGAAAACGTATAAAAAGCGGTACGACCCATTTGCGGCGTTAACAGAGTGATTTCAGATATAAATATAGAATTGCCAAAGTAAATATGAGACGCTTAATCGATTTGTACGGCCATATTTGGATGTTTTGATCTCCAGGTTCTTTGTGCCGTACGATACTGGGGTCAAAACGAGGTAAGATTGTGTTTATAATACTCACTCCTGTGAAAAAATCAGCTAAATCGATTACCAAACAAGCTATATATTATTATACTTAAATTTTTTTTCGCAGATACATGTGATTTTGCTGAAATTCGGACACGGATTTCTTGCTTCACAGCACATTAAAATGCCGCATAGCATTGAAAAACAACAAGCAAATTCTGCAGAGTTGTAGGGAATAAAACGTTTCCCCTGAGTAATGTGTGCACTGTCGGGAGAAGTATCTGTTCACCCCAGTTCAGAAACCAAGATACCCCAGAGAAGTTGCCTTCAACAGGGCTCAAATATCTATCGCAACACAAGTATCTGCTGCGGGGTATGTGTATGATACCATCAAGACATCAAGTTCTCCATTGTCTTGATATGATTGTCTCGTCTTGATTCATCGATATGAATGACCCTCAATAGGTAAGAAAATAATTTAATACAATAGTTTATGCTCCTCAGCAACAGTTGTGGATCATTGGGGCTGTACGTCGTGTGCCCCGTGCCTGACCGTACACTATACTATGCCACTACTATATTATACACTTCTTACATTAAATATATGATAAAATATGTTTATGTTAAAATTAAACATTATAATACAATCTGTCTTTAGATATTTCTTAGAGTTTTGTATGTGCTAATGCTATGATTTGTAATTTGGAATAGATGATGATGAACGCGACGAGGAAGCAGTAGCGGTAGCAGGTGGTGGTGCTGTTGTGGAACCGGAAGCAGCCCCAAACATGAACCAGATTGGAAATGCTTCTATGCGGGTCTTCATTTGTCAACATTTTTAGTAATATGTATGACTGTATCATGTTGCTCTGTTTTTTTTTATCATAAATGTGAATCTATAACTTCTGATTTGCCAACTATAAGATTATATTATACTATTTGAAAAATGTACCTACTTGGTCAATATAATGTACTTGCTGAAACAGACACATATTACACTACAACAGAAGAATAAAACACAATATCAAAATGAATGCAACTAGATTTATTTATGTGTACTTTTGCTTAGCTCCCGTCCACATTTTAGCATCAATATTTTGAACATTAAGCTCCTCCATCAATCTTATTCTAGTCTGTGACTCCAGTTCCTTTAGCTGAATATTGGCTCTGGACTCTTCCTTCATAAACCTGAGCATACAGTCCATCTTCTCGGTGCTTTCTATTTTCATCTTTAACATGTCGTTAGAATTAACTTTCTGGAAAAAAGACATTATATGACATAAAGCTTTCCTAATTTCTTAAAAATCAATCACTTTGTGGTTTACATAATTAATTATTGAACAAAGTTACTCATTTTCTTAACTTTCAATTTTGATATGACAAAGTCTGTTGTATTATTCTTCGACTTTGTTTGATCAAAGGTATTATTCTATCTTTACGGTAAGTTCAAGTTCAACTACACATAGAACCGTTGATATTTTCATATATTACTTTCAACATACAAAGTTATCTTAAAAAACAATAAAGCCACGATATTTACCTTTGATTTGAAAATGTACGTCGCCGGTACTTTTAGTACGAACTCGTCCAGTTCTGGTTCTTGTATCTGGTTTAGATCTTTGTGATTATCATTTGCCTATAACTGAAAAATAGTCCATTATTTTAAGTTGCATACGTAGTTACATCGTAATGTGTCTTAATCTAATGCGAATTGTATAGGTACTATAAGCATTTTTTCCAATTAAAATATATTCAAGTGCATTTTAGTTTCGTTATAAATAATGACGAAGGGCAAAAATGCCTACCCCCTGACGAAAATGATATGAATAACGAGCCAAAAAAATAATGTAATTACTACTGAGATCAGATGCATTCATGTCAAATTTTGTGTGGCTGTCACTTTAATATGTAGAAAAATTGACATTACATATATGTTTAACATGTAGGTATACTTACTTCATTAAAATTGTCGTTAATATTACTTCTTTAATGTTTCCGCATTCATTTTACAAACCATGTAATAACGCGAACCGTTGAGCCGTCAAAATAATATTGACATTTGAATGAACGTGAAGTCGGCAACGCGGCGCAAAAATGCGAAATACAGGGCATTTTTGAGATTTGGAATAGAGTGATGCCAGTCTAAAAATATCAAAACCTGTTAGAGTTGTATCAGGACAAAATGTGTTCGTGAGTAAAGATTTTTAATCTGAGCAGTATAGGCCCCCACCCCTGGATAGCTAATGCGTCATTATTACGTCGTAATAGGGATTCATCGTGAGTAAGACGGTTATAGTTTATATAGAGGAGGAGTGCAGAATGCTAATATTTTTTAAAAATAGATTAAATCAAAAACAAAAACATTACACACACTACCATGTATTTGACACACACACTCGCGTCTTTACTCTATTGTTTATTGTTAAAGTCTATGATCAAATTGAGAATAGATTAATATTGTTTGTCTTTAATATTATTTGTCTACGGTCTTACTGAATGTCAAACATAAAAAAAACATTACAATTATGGTCGAATTTCGACCATTGGGCGACCACTAGTATATTTAAATACCGCACAAGAGTCTGAATTGCTCCCTACCGTCCGGAGCCAGTGGGACCACGGCATCCCCAATTGGTTTATGTTGTGATGATTAAGGGAGTGGGGATGGGATGTAGTTTTTTCATTTTTACCCTCAGGGTCTATTTCATCTTTGGGGATGCTATGTGAGGAACTTTTGAGGAGAGAAAAGAGTGAACACGAGTCCTCAAGAGACTCATGTTGTAGTGTTGTGATTGGGTTTTTGAAACATTAAATTTAGTTGAAAGGGTGAGAAGATTGATTCTGAATGGTGTCGTTCACAAGGACGGTACCGAGAGATTTTTCACATTGGATAAGTTTAAAAATAATAATATTTACCAACCTACATCATCTTGTCCTCTAGTAATGAAGTATCCATACTTTCGCTGATTTATACCAATTTTTTTATTGGATGTTGGAGCCTTTGATTCGAGTGTATTAATTTTTTTCTTCCCTTTTATAATCATATTCCTTAACCTCGTACTATTTGTAATGGCATCCCCTTCATCTATTTCAATAACGGGTTCGACGTAAAAATCATCCTCCTCTTTATTCTCTTCCTTAATCTCTTTAGCATCGCAGAAATCTCCAGAGAAACAGGTCAAATTAACATTTTTATTACTGTCTTCTTCTGGCGTTTTCATATTTAATAAATCATGATGATCTTCATTATTTAGACGTGGTTTTTTTGTGAGAGAATCTCTCAATAACGAATGACTGATAGATTTTTCCTGTTCAAATATTTGCGAGGATGCCATTTTGTTTTCACATTCTTTTTTTGTATTTAAGGTTGTTGTGAGAAATTCATACGAGGAGTCACATTTTAGATCATTGAGAGAATTTCCTACTAACGAATGACTGATAGATTTTTCCCGCTCAAATATTTGCGAGGACGCCATTTTGTTTTCACCTTCTTTTTTTATATTTAAGGTTGTTGTGGGAAATTCATACGAGTAGTCACATTTTGGTTCATTGAGAGAATTTCCTACTAACGAATGACTGATAGATTTTTCCCGCTCAAATACTTGCGAGGGCATCATCTTGTTTTCACCCTCTTCGTCTTCTTTTTTTATATTTAAGGCTGTTGTGAGAAACTCAAAGGAAGATTCACATGTTTTCCGGAATTTGTAAGCAATCTTGAGACTGATGAGGCATTCAAAACAGATTTGGGTGGGAAGTTTATCATCTTCTGATACCTAAAATAAAAAATAAAATGATATTTGGTTTGTATGTATCTAAGGAAGGTTGGGAAGTACCTAGCTAATCAGATTTCAACAGCAAACATGCCTGACGCCATTTCAAGCAATGTTTTGATTCTGAATGGTGGTACTTCACCAGAGTATCTGTTACTCTGAAACATGCTGCAAATTAACAATGTAATTTAAAATAACACAATTAAATTTAGTTTATTTGCACACGTCGGGTTGGAACCAGCAATATCTGGATTTGAAACTGAGGTTATTAAACGCTCGGTCATGGAGGTTATAGCATAACTAACCTGACCATACGTCCTATTTTGGCAGGACTCTCGTTTTTCGGTTTTGTCCCATCCCGTTTTCCCCAAGGAGAGCTTCGGGATGCCAAAATATCCCAGCTTTCAGAAATGCAACATCAAATTAAGAGCAAAATATTTGTAAAGGACTCATTATTTCCCTCTGTGGGAATTTTTCCGCGCTGCTGTCAGATTGGGCAAATTTTATGATAATACCCCCTGGGAAAGAGGTATAAAAAGCAATGATTGCACTATTTGAAAAGGTATTTATTGGTTCTAATAAAGGTACAGAATTATTCAATGAATATTCCCTTGTTTCAAACATTATCATCTCAGAAAAAGCAAGAGTGGAATACTCTGAAAGTTTCCAAGGGATATCGGTGTTTGTCTCCTATATTTTAATATAGTTATGTTTGACTAAAAAGTTGTTTGACCCGCTATATTTTAATGTAGTTATGTTTGACTTTGTAGTTGTTTGACTCGCTATATTTTAATATAGTTATGTTTGACTCGCTATATTTTAATATAGTTATGTTTGACTCGCTATATTTTAATATAGTTATGTTTGACTCGCTATATTTTAATATAGTTATGTTTGACTCGCTATATTTTAATATAGTTATGTTTGACTTTGTAGTTGTTTGACTCGTATATTTTAATTTGCATATATTATAATTAGGTGTTCTCCCTAATGCTCAAGTTGTGGACGACTGAAAAAACAGAGTGTTTCAACTATAAAAGCTATGTTAATTACTGTATTGTTTGTAAAAATATATGTAGTTTCAATGTCTCTCAACAGAAGTCGTTAGTACATGTAGTTTTATGTAATTTTAAGATGTCTCAACATTCCGTTCGGGTCTCATCCTGAACGATTACGAAGATCTCCGATTGACAACAAGCACCGGGTGGTGGCTCGCTTGACAGATTAACACAGAGCATCCTTTAGAACAGACGTTAATTCCAGTTAGATATTCATTGTAAATATAACACATCAATAAACAAGACTAGTAATCTCTGACGAACCGAAGTATTATTGAAAACTCCCGCTCATCAGAATTGTGTTATTAATAAGAGGAAATAACAGTGCATCACAATTAATAAGGCAAATAATCAGTTATTTCAAATTAAAGTAAACACAAAACGATGAAAACATATTCACCACAAAATTTGAATACGTATTGACCAATACACACAAAGTCAAATCAATTGCGTTTATCCAAAATTTGCAGACAAACCATTGTAGGTATATAGCATACAAATACTGTTAAATGCATCTCCCGCTGTTACTAAGTAAACGCAAAACTAAGATCACCGTCTCCCGCTGTTCACGCATAAAATGCTAAGCACTGTGATCGCCGTTTCCCGCATAAAAGTAAAATAAAGAATGAATGTTGGTTAAGAAAGCAAGCACTTACACAAGCAAGCTATTTCCATACATATCTAGAAAACACAAAACGAACAAGTATTTAGCAATAAGTGGGGCAAGGTGAACCCGGAAAAAAAAGATTATCGACAATTTGTTTTGCTGGAAGGTAATAAACGGAGGAAACCCCAATAAACTTCACACGTGTGTGGTTTTATTTGTTCCTTGCAAAATTTTATATATTTACCGTGACGGTAGCGCAAGTTGTTATCATTTCAGCACAAGAGACAACTTCTTCGAAGGTTCCTTTCGTTACAAATATTGGCTTTAGACTACCTTTTCCCAAACAAATTCTGCAGATATGCTCGACGTCAACGTCCATTTCGTTATGTTTTTGTATTAAGAGATGACACAACTATATCAAGCAGATGTTTACTAATATTTTAGCAAAATGATTTATAATACATTGTACAAAAAATACACTGGTCCGCATCAGTCAGATGTGACAGTACGCGAACTTCATCTATAATATATTCTGGATTGGGTTGCCACACACGTACAAAGTATCGTCTAAAAGATTTATTTTTTAATCTGGCAATCTTATTTTTATTTACTCCATAGATGACCCACTATATTGACAGCATGTATCTGGCATGTATTACTAACCTATAAATGTCAAATAAGCAAACAGTATAAACAATTCACAATGGGGAAAAAAGGATATAATTGGAAGGCTAGACAGTCATTTACCACAAAAGTAGATGATTCAGAGACTCAAAAGGTTCGTAATTAATTTTTCAACGTTATACTTCAAACGATAACTGTATGATATATTATTATTCAGCAGTGTGCTTTTATTGTGTAAAACAACTATAAATGTCCTAAATATATGAAAATGCTTGTTGATTTCTTTTTATATAGAGCAAAGTATATTAGTGGTTTAGTATTATATTTTCTGAATTATTTTTTATATTTTAATTGCAGATTAGTGTTGATCTTCCCACTAAAGAATACGGTGGGGAGGATAGCAGTAATGCTCTGGTTCTACCATCGTCAAAACGACACACTAAAGTCAAGAAGGATACCTCGAGCAATGTCAGAATTCTCTCAAAACAACAGAGAAAGAAACTCGAGAAAATCGTGGAGAAAAAACAAAAGAAAGAAAATGTAAGTACATTCTATTCTAACGAAACTGGGAGTTTTGGTTTACAACTGAAATATAAGCAGTTTTTCGCAGTTCTGGGGTATACAGAATCAGCGCGAAGTGTTAAAAGACCACTTATTTAGCTCATATTTGAAGAAAAGATGGCTAAATAACTCATTTCTACCATCAATTATTAGTTCATCATTTCTCTGCCAGTTCCGTGCCTCACTCTCATATATCAGTGTTGGTTTGGCAGGTTTTTTTTTTTGAAGAAAGACAAACATTCCCGGGTTACGAATAACCTGACAATATTTAAAAATCTCCTACCAACTCCACAGTAAGCGGAAAATGTTGCTTGGGTCGTGATGGAGGACTTAGCCAGCCAAGAAAATGAACTCACGACTCCTGGGTGGGACCCAGATGTGATGCCAACTAGCCACTGCCGGTCTGGCTTGCTTCTTTTGACAAAATGTACATATGCTATTAATATTTTATTTTCTTTTTAGAGAGCTTCCCTGCTCGAGGCATTGGCCAAAGTTCAGGTGAATGTTGAAGAGTTGAACCAGATGACATCCATTTCTGCTGTGCAGTCCAAGGGTCTGAAGAAAAATTTAAGGCAAGCCGACGTAGATGACATTGACTATACCACTCTTGCACAAACAGTTCCTGTTGTTGGAGTCAATGATGAAAATATCAAAATTAAAACCATCGCCGGTGAGTAAATATTCAAATTTATTAAACATGTAGCTCTTATTTTTGTTATTGTTTTTGGGGTGTTATGCCGTGTTTCGCTACCTCCTTCTTTAGCCAACCTTTCGGACAGCGTTACAGTGTCCATCATCAGGGCAGATGAGTAAATGATATTGGTGAGAGTGTTTACTTATGTGTGTCGAAGCGATACCGTGCTGCCAGCTCCATTTCTCTACGAGCTGGTGTTAGAAAACATTCAGCATGGTTTTTTGCGTTTAGCTTTGGTGTAGCCGTCAATTACTGGATACCAAGAACTATTGAGCTTAGCTCCGTCGTCTCTGTTAATATTGATGGGGTTTTTATGGATTTCAATTGCCTCCGTAATTAGGCGTGCTCTGTAAGTTTTGGGTCTTCCCAGGACTTCAGGAACAAATCCAAAGTAATGGCCGGTTTCGATTAAGTGCTCGGCGATTGCCGATTTGTCAGGGTGGCCAAGTTTACAAGCACGAAAGTGTTCCGAAATCCTTTTGGAGATCGTTCGCTCTGTCTGGCCTACATAGACCTTGTCACATCCGGAACAGCTGAGTTTATATACTCCATCTGTTTCCAGAGGAAACTTAGTCTTTGCCGACCTCAGTAGGTCTTGGATTTTTGTCGTGGTTCCGAAGACCGTCTTGATGTTCTCTTTTCTCAACAGCCTGGCAATTCTGTCTGTTACATTATGGACGTAAGGCAGGAAAGCGCAGCCTTTTGACTCTTGTTCACCCCTGTCTTCAATTCGTGCTGATTTGGCTCTTATGATTTGCCTTGTCTGCCTTGCTGGGTAGCCGTTACGCTCCAGTGCATCGGTGAGTTTGGTCAGTTCTAATCCGAGTTTTGGCTCCTCACATATTCTGGTCGCTCGGGTTACCAAAGTATGGATGAGACCTCTCTTCTGAGCGGGGTGATGATGCGAATCAGCGTGGAGATACCTATTTGTATGTGTTGGTTTCCTATAAACTGTGTGTCCTAGGCTACCATCCTCTTTTCGCATCACCTCCACATCCAGAAAAGGCAGGACTTTTTGGTTATTTTCCAGCTCCATCGTGAATTTAATTTTGCTGTGTAGTGAGTTGAGATGGTCCAGGAATTCGTTCAGTTTCTCTGTTCCGTGAGGCCAGATGGCGAAGACATCATCGACATAGCGCCACCATACTTTAGGAACAGCCGAAGCTGTGTCGAGTGCCACTTCTTCAAACTTCTCCATAAAAAAGTTGGCTAGAACTGGCGACAATGGACTGCCCATCGCAACTCCCTCCACTTGCTCGAAAAGTTCACCCTGAAAAGCAAAATAACCTGTTTTGAGGCAGTGTTCAAAAAGTTTGCAAATGTCATCCTCATAAATCTCCCTGAGCAAAGTCATGGAGTCTTCTAGAGGAACATTTGTAAAAAGAGACACTACATCAAAACTGACAAGGATATCTCTTTCATCAGTCTTTACCTTCTTGAGCTTACTGATTAGATCTGTAGAATCCTTAATCCAAGATTCAGTTTTCCCAGTTTGCATCTGCAACAATCTCGATAGGTATTGTGCGATGCCGGCACCTATAAGAAAATAAAAACAACCCCACTAACAAGATTGACCTGAAGACAAGGGAACTAGTTAAAGCTTCCAGTATTAGGAAAGAGGATCGATCTGGGCTTTTCGTAAAAGCCTCCAGAACTCCTGCCCTATACGGTCTTCCGAAAATCCACAAAAAGGATATCCCAATGCGACCGATTGTCAGTGCTATTGGCGCACCGACGTACAAACTTTCTCGATAGGTATTGGGAAAGTATCACAAATATATACAAATAGGTATCTCCACGCTGATTCGCATCATCACCCCGCTCAGAAGAGAGGTCTCATCCATACTTTGGTAACCCGAGCGATCAGAATATGTGAGGAGCCAAAACTCGGATTAGAACTGACCAAACTCACCGATGCACTGGAGCGTAACGGCTACCCAGCAAGGCAGACAAGGCAAATCATAAGAGCCAAATCAGCACGAATTGAAGACAGGGGTGAACAAGAGTCAAAAGGCTGCGCTTTCCTGCCTTACGTCCATAATGTAACAGACAGAATTGCCAGGCTGTTGAGAAAAGAAAACATCAAGACGGTCTTCGGAACCACGACAAAAATCCAAGACCTACTGAGGTCGGCAAAGACTAAGTTTCCTCTGGAAACAGATGGAGTATATAAACTCAGCTGTTCCGGATGTGACAAGGTCTATGTAGGCCAGACAGAGCGAACGATCTCCAAAAGGATTTCGGAACACTTTCGTGCTTGTAAACTTGGCCACCCTGACAAATCGGCAATCGCCGAGCACTTAATCGAAACCGGCCATTACTTTGGATTTGTTCCTGAAGTCCTGGGAAGACCCAAAACTTACAGAGCACGCCTAATTACGGAGGCAATTGAAATCCATAAAAACCCCATCAATATTAACAGAGACGACGGAGCTAAGCTCAATAGTTCTTGGTATCCAGTAATTGACGGCTACACCAAAGCTAAACGCAAAAAACCATGCTGAATGTTTTCTAACACCAGCTCGTAGAGAAATGGAGCTGGCAGCACGGTATCGCTTCGACACACATAAGTAAACACTCTCACCAATATCATTTACTCATCTGCCCTGATGATGGACACTGTAACGCTGTCCGAAAGGTTGGCTAAAGAAGGAGGTAGCGAAACACGGCATAACACCCCAAAAACAATAACAAAAATACTTTTTGGCCGTGAAAACCCAAAAACATACCATGTAGCTCTTAATTTTTTTAATAATAGTATTTTACAAGAGACCTACAATAATGCTTTTTTAAATAAATATTTGCGCAGTGGGTAGGTACCTACTTACAATAAGATGTTGTAAGTAGGTACCTAGAAAAAGTACCGAAATTAAATTAATCTTTGAAAATGGAACTACTGTTATATTATTTTGGAGGGATTTTGTAGTTTTAAAGTTTTAAAATAAAAGATGGTGATTGATGCAGTCTCAAAAGTGAATTGATTGAATATTTTTTATTTTGTATAAGATTTTATATTCAGCATCAGATCAAATATGTTTGATAAAGGCATTGACCTAGTATACCCTAGACAAGCCGTCTCATAGTAAAAATCAGAAAAAAATAACCCCAAGTATCATTAATTTCGCAATACAACTCTCCTTCGAATTCCGCCGTCTTGCATGCGAATTCTCGGCAATATAAAAATGAGCACCGACGAATCCCATTGTGTGATTTGTCGAACTAACACTTCCATAGGTGTTCACGTTTTGCATGCGTGACGTTTCGACAAGCTGTGTTGTATATAAATGGTTTTCAAAGTGAGGATCGCGAGACGTTCACAAATTTAATTAGTCAAAAATATTTTTTTACTTTATTATGACAAGCGATTCAATTTCGGAGGCGAGTATGGGTACCGCCGCCTCGGGAACCATTTTTTGGTAACCAACGCCTCTGCCATAGGTCACCCCAAGTGGTTCGCTACGTTTGGTGACTATGCAGGGGTGCCCGGGTTCATGGATTGAGGTTTGTCCGGGTCTTGGCGGCGGATGCGTCTGATAATTTTTAAATTTTATTTTTCTGATGAACCATATGGCTGGTTGTCAACCACCAAGCAGCAATTTCGTCGAAGTGTCCTGTTGAAAGCGGTGTACACTGCAAACCATACTTTAGATTCGTGTACAAAAACTTGTACACAGTCCCGTATATGTATATATTGATCATGAGTTTTAAAATAAAAAAAATCCATTCATCGTTTGCTTAAAAATAATTACGAAAAATTGACCCTTTTACCGCCCACGCACCGTGGGCTGCCCAGGTTGGTCGCTTATCATTAACACAGTAATGAGCAACCAGCAGCCCGCAAGCCCTTTTACTGCTTTCTGGACTTTTGACTACAAAAAATATCAAAAAAATTGCGCTAAAAAATATTCAAAGACTTCTGTTCTGTTTTGCAAAATGTCTTAGCCGAAAACTATAATCTTTCTTAAAAGTTTTGAATCAGCTGCTCAATCATTAAGTTTTTTTTGTGTATAGGTAATAATTAAAAAATGACAGAAATTCGTAGTTAATTAAAGCCCATTAGTAAGCGCTCAAAAAGAAGAGGAAGATGAGATATGTAAATACGAATGTTAGAGGGAGCGCGAAAACGATAATATTTAAGCGAAAATTGTGAAAATGTTTAATAAAACATGACTCGTTTAAACTATTTTAAAATAGAACCAAAATCTCGCGGGAAATGTCATAGCTTTAAAGAAAAAAATGAATTATGATTTTTTTCATATATATATAACTTGTTATGTAACAATAATAATAATTTTCGAAATATACAATTATACGATTTTCTTCTATCGGAAGAATTTCATTCAATTACCGTTTCGGCGTGGCAAATGTATAGATATTATCGTCAAAAACAACATACATTTTTTTAGAAACTTAAAAACTTAAAGTGTTTTAGAGAAATATGTTGTAAAACGGTAGAAATTCGGAATGCTATGGCTTAAGATAGGTTAACTTTCGACCTTAATTGAAGAATAGTGCAGCGGTTTTTTGTTAAGATCTGCGTTTAATGTATTTTAAAGGTTTCCGTTTTATACAAACCGGGTCGCGTTTTTAAAAAGTTTAAAAACCACTGCCATATCGTGCCGCAAGCCCTTCGTCTATGTGTTAGTATCGGTGTGTGGTGACGTCACAAGCATTTGGGTGATTAAGTGACGTCAGAAACTTTGCTTGCCAAAAAAATAATACGTCAATATTATTACATTTATTAAAACGCTGTCTTAAAACTATCGGTAAGGCATAATTTTTTTTATGTATTCAGGTAGCTTGTTACATTATCAAAAATAAAGTTCGCGGACTGTACCTTGTACAATATTCGGAAGTAGGATATTTTTGTGTTTGAAAAAATTAATTCCGTCAGGACGGTTGGGACAGCAATTAGTTTCAGTGTGGACCGATAAAAGGTAAAACACAAAGCACTATGCGATCCAAATAGTACGAAACAATGCTCGCACTTTTTCATAAATGGGCCTTGAGCCAGTTTTATTTGGTTTCTGGCGTCATTTTTAATTTCACAGGGCATGTCTTGATATACTTGGTCGAAGGATAAAGGCCAAAAATAATTTCTGTGATGTTGAATAGTGTTTTTTTGTACACAGTATTTTAGACGCAAAAGAGGGATGTTATAAGTTTGACGTGTCTGTGTGTCTGTCTGTGGCAACTTAGCTCCTAAACGAATGGACAGATTATGATGCGGTTTTTTTTTGTTTGAGAGCTGACATGATCGAGATGGTTCTTAGCTACAATTCATGAAAATCTGTTCAGGCGTTTCAAGGTCATCAGATCTTTTTTTAGAATTTTTAAAGTGTCGGGGGTTATTTAATTGCTTTAATTATTGTCAGATGTTGTTGAAAGTTAACTTATCTTTTTACTCTTTCTAGGATCAAGGAAACGAAAGCATCTGCTAACACTAGAATCCCGTGGAAAAACAAAGCGTGATAAAAAAGACTATAACGTGGTTGATCTTGAAGCCTCATCATCAGGTTCCGATGTGTCCGATATTGAGATGGACGAAGAACCAGAAGAGGAAAAGAAGGAGGAAACCATCGACAGAGATGAAAATTTGCTCAGTTTAAATGAAAAAATGCAGATCGAAGAAGCGAAAGGCGTGATACTTGATGAAGAAGAGCTCAAAAGAAACGCAGAGAAGCTTGCCAAGAAAAATAAAAAGAAAAGACATGATAGAGTGAATATTAAAGATGACAGTGAAAAGAACGCAGGTGATAAGTTGATCGTCATGGAGAAGCGGGAGACCATCTTTATTCAGGTTGATCGCGATCCTAAAATACAAGCGGCACGACTTAAGTTGCCCATTCTAGGAGAAGAGCAGGCGGTGGTGGAGTGCATAAATGAGAATGCTATAGTTCTCATTGCTGGAGAAACAGGTGTGTAAATGTTTTTATTTGAATTTGTGAAAATAGTTTTTTTTTTAATAAATGACTAATCTTGACTTTATTCAATGCATTTTTTATTTAATGTGTTCTCTTCTTTATATTGAAGAGGTACAGTATTCAATCCACCATATTAAAATAATTAAACAATGATATACATACTTATATTTGCATACATAACCGTCATATTACAAGAGCAAAATTCGAGGTGTAATCAAATACCCTAGAATATCCTACAATGTTAATAGTATGCTAACTCCAGTAAAATATTGGCAGTATTTACTTGTATTGGCGCAATTGCATTTTGACAATGGCGGCAAATAATTGAATGTATGTAGTACTTGGTGGCAGTTGTAAGTTTATAAATGTTAATAAAAATCTGTTGATTTATTGTATATTTACAGTTATTATTTATAGAGGTAGCCTAATAAACTGCCCGAGCATTTTTTATAAAATATTCGCACAACAATCACCGGTTCCATACTGGACCGTTGGGCATTGAACAACGCAAATACGCGGCACACGAGCATTTAAAGGTTTGTGTGCTGCGCACAAAAAAGGTTGCCCACTGAGCATTTTTTGTGAAATATTCGCGCCGTAATCACAGGTCCCGTACAGTACCATTGGGCATTGAATGATGTAAATCCGCAGTCCTGTATGGGACGTCTAAAGGTTAATACGGATAATAATTGACAACAGATTAAATGCATGACTCAAACAGCAAAAGAGAAGAGAGGAATGAAAAATAGTGGTGAGTCCGAAAACGACAAACACGTTTGCACAACACGTTTGGAATTTAAAAATGCCCAAACAGTTATTTATAATCCGGACTAACAGTTTGTCCGTTTTGTCGACTCTTCTATCTTATATCACGAAAGCGCGAGAGTGAATGAGACAGAAAACAGAACCGCTCCAAACGAAAAACATTATCTTACCCTCTTGCACTAACATCGTAATAATATGTGAGAGTGAGATAGATTTGTTGCAGGAGAAAAACAGTACCTCATCAATAAAAAATAGTATCTTACCCTCTCGCACTAGCGCCTTAACATTATGTGTGAGTGAGAAGAGGCAGTAGAGGTACCTGTTATTTTAGGAAATAACATTAGCTTAACGTTTCACACTCAAGGGGCATACTGGCAAAGAGCGAGAAGGCAACCTGTTATTTTTAAACAGGTTGAAAAATTGAAATCAAATAATGCAAAGGTATTCCGCTGTTTTCTGTTATCTCTTCTGTTCTCAGAACAGTAGAGGCAACTGTTATTTTAAGGAAATAACATTAGCCCTCTTACCTATTATTAATGAAATAAAAATTTGTTATGTTTCCAAGAACTCTTAATTACATATCAGGGTAAACATGGTAAATGAATAATGTTCTGATAAATGAATTCGGCCGCTTTGAAAAATATTTTAAAATACCAAAAACATAATGTAATTTTAATGGCAATAGTCAGGGTAAGGGTTTTATTGCTATGGACAGATACAGATTCTGGATACACCCCCAGAAACGCTACTGCTAAACTGTTAACAGTAACAGTGCTAACTGCTATTTCATACAACTGCCTTAAAAATAACCTGTTTTTTTCCAACAGTTTGGGAAAACTGTTGGCGTTTTACAAATAACAGCTCGTTTCCGTTTTTTAAAAAGAACAGAAACGCCCACCTCTAATGAAAAATGTTCTTGTGTGGTTTTCTTTTGTTTCATGTTCCAATATTTGAATAAAATTTTGAATTCCCAAAGGTAGGTAGATACATAGTTGCCAGTAGGTAGATAATTGCTAGTAAGTAGGTAATTGCCAGTAGGTAGCTACAAACCTAATAGCCGCTTTTGTGTATGAGCAAAAAAGAAGTAATATCATTTGATGGTTACCTAATATTTATTTTTTTAAATTTCAATTTCAATAATTTAAAGAAAATATTTCACATAAAATCCATAAAAACGTATGAAAGAAAATCAGCTCTAGTGTAGCATTATGCCATCAGAATGTATGGGAAATGTCAGAAGTTGGAATTACTAACTAATCTACGGTATTTGTGAAATGCTCTAAGCAAGTTTGCCTTCGAGTCAAGAGATTGTAGATTCAATTTCTGCCACAGAGCAAATACGAACTTGTTTATTTTTCCATATTAACTACAGCAGGCATTGTTTGAGGTTGTTGTGTTAATTTTTCATTTGGATGAACCTTACAAAAATATTTGTGGAACAATGATAAGTATAGTACGCGATAAACTTAAATGCCAACCTGAACTTGATTATTCTCGCATAGGTACAGTCGCTTTACTGACTTTACAATGATCATAAGTGAAAGAGAAAGATGCGTAAAACTTATGAGCGACAGAGAAAGGCGTGGGTGGGGGGGCATGCTGCTTTTCGGACCTTAAACTCGCATATTGCGACGATTTCTGTATCTACGTGAAGTTGGCATTAAAGTTTGGTACTTACTATAAATAGCATAAATCAAATGCATGTATGCTCATTTACACTGATATAGGACGATAACCCTCAAAACATAACCTCAAAATGTAATATCAAATCAATCATTCCCAGGTAGCGGAAAAACAACCCAGGTCCCACAGTTTCTGTATGAAGCCGGCTACACGCGCAACAAGAAGATGATTGGTGTTACAGAACCACGGCGAGTGGCAGCCGTGGCCATGGCTGAGCGTGTAGCCACGGAGATGAGTCTCACTTCGCGGGAAGTGTCCTACCTCATGCGATACGAGGGAAATGTCACGGACGACACGCAAATCAAGTTTATGACGGATGGTGAGTTAGACATGCATTTATTTTTATTAAATGAGCAATGATTTCTTATTTTCGATTTGGGAGGCGGGAATTGGACAACCAACACCTCTGCCATAGGTCACCCCAAGTGATATTCAACCTTGAATTATTGAATCCTCAATTTTATAAGGGGTTACTTATTGAGGCTTATAAACTCTCAATGAATATATGAAACGGACAAAGACATGGAAAATAAATAGGTAACGGTCTTTAATTTTTTATTTTCTGTTTGTCTGTTTCGGTGACCAGACAACTCAACAATATACAAATTCATCACGCCTTTGAAAAGTCATTAAAAACAAGTTAATTAAAAGTAGTTTGTAACTAATTTAAAAGTCATTAAATTAGTTACAAACAGCTGTAACAAAAATACTTACTAAAATACTTGCGGAACTTGATAATAACATTATTAAATTTAATTTTAATTAAATTTAAAAAAAAAATTAAACGGAGTTCTACGAATTAAACACAAAAACAATTAAAAAAAAATTCATCAAATGAGTTACATTAGGTTAGGGGCTATTTTTAATTTTTTTAAAGTAATTTTCTCATCATTTTGAATGATTTTCGAATGGGTGTTGAAATGCCACTTTGTTGAGTTGTCACGGATCCGTCTGTTTCATATTTTCATTGAGACTTATCGAATTCTTTCGAATGGACTGAGCTACCGTCAAAGGAATATGGTGAAACGTGGGAGATAGTACAATGGGCCTATGACCTGAGAGCTTACAAAAGCTAAAAAGACTTTTGAAATAAATAATATTTTTAAATATCAATGATTTTATGTACCTCATTTTGTGAGGTGCTGAAGGTCCCAAAAATGATAGGGCACCAAAAGTCATGACCGAGTAAGTGCTCCAGCGGAAATGACCAAGAGGCAGAGCGAGGAAGAGGTGGCTAGACTGCGTGGAGGAGGATTGGAGCAGGACGGAAAGGTCTGAGAACTGGAGACAAGTGGTGAGGACCGCAGTCAGTGGATAATATTTGTGGAGGAGGGCAAATACCAACCGCCGAGTCTTTAAAATCTATTTGGTTTTGTTAAAATTCCAGGTGTACTCCTGAAAGAGGTGGAGTCAGACTTTACCCTTTCCAAGTACTCGGTGATAATAATAGATGAGGCTCACGAGCGCAGCGTGTTCACGGATATCCTCATCGGCCTGCTCTCGCGTATCGTCCCTCTTCGTTGCAAGCGCGGCGACCCACTCCGGCTGGTCATCATGTCTGCCACGCTGAGGATTGAGGACTTTACTGAGAATACTCGTCTGTTTAGGGTGCCACCGCCTGTCATTAAGGTAAGCTCTTTAATATATTTGTCACCTTTCACAGGGTATCCTATACTCATGATGTATATTCACGGTTCTTTCACATCGCTACTGAAATCACGAGACCCGCTTCGCTACCAACCGTTGTTGAATTCTCGAAATGTTAAAACTAAAATGCTTTCATAACCTCACTCACAACTAAACATTAGCTGTAATTTTTATATTCTGTCATTCTCTGACTGTTTTGTTCCTAGCACTAATCTAAAGCACAAGCGTTGTTACAAGTTGACTTGTTGTATGACTTTTATCTAATGTAGTTTTATTTGTATTATTTCCTTAGTTTCAAAGTATCTGTCAAATTAAAATTACACTACAAATCACGTAAAAGCCCTCTGGGCGTCAAATAAATAAATAAATAAGTGTCAAGACAAGTTTAGAAAATTTCTGCGTCTAAAAAATTCCCATTTGTTTATAGATACCTCAAAATCGACTCCAAATTTGATGTAGATCCACCAGTTTCCCTTTGTAGTGTGAGTTTCGGAACACCGTGTGTATTTGAGCAACATTTTCATTATGCAAGTAGCTTGCAAAGCGGAAACTTCTACCTGCATTGCACATGCAGGTTGCATGCAAGTGAATTTTGGCTTGCACAGATTTAGTGCGCTTCGCTATTTCGCTGTGTTGGTTTGAACCTCCATGACAAAGCTTCTCTGAATGTTGTATTCGACTTTGATATTCTTGGTGACTTTGTGACACCATTTTAAGCAACTCCAGAAACTTTTGATTATTCATTCGTAGAAGGTTTTTGTTAATCTCCGGATCCTCAATTGAGAGTTCAATTAGGAGAGTGGTTTATGCACCATTCTTTTAATCCAATCCTGAGATCATTACGCAGCATTTTTTTATGCGATTACTGTAAAAATACAGTGTCTTATCGATCACAATGTGGTAAGCAGCCACAACATGTTTATTTGACAGTGATCGCTAACCTGCAAGCAAGTCGATTTGCAGTTTCTAATGTCTGTGCAGGCACTTAGGTGCAAGTGACCTGCAAGCGGGTGTGACATCACACTTACTTGCATAATGGAAACGCTGCTTTATACTTATGCTTGAATACAATAAAGTCAGCCAACATTTATTCAGTCATAACTACAAAACAGCATAAGGCAAAAACCTGTTAAATCACCAAACATAGGGAACCACTTGGGATAACCTATGTCAGGGTGTTGGTTATTCAATAAATGGTTTCCGGGGGCGGCAGAATCCATACTCTTCTCCCAAATTGTAGACCTACAGTGACATCAAGTTAATGGCAATTTTGTTTGCTCTTATTTTAGATTGAGGCCCGGCAATTTCCTGTTACATTGCACTTCAACAAAAGGACCGATGACGATTATTTGAAATCAGCATTTTCCAAAACTATCAAAATCCACACAACTTTACCCGAGGGAGGAATCTTGGTTTTTGTTACTGGACAGCAGGAGGTTCGTACCAAATAAACTGCACTTAATGTTAACTAGTGCAGGCTCATTCAAAATCACAGGATATATGTATATACATTTTTTTAACATTAACTCCATGCCTATGTCATTTTCCGCCGGAATCCGTATTGACGGTCATTGATAATTTTGTTCTTCTCGAGGTATGTGAGCAGTTTGTCGACATAGTCTGAAATCTTGTCAAATCAGTTCCAATTTTGAAAATGTGTTATATATCGACTGCAGTTTGGTAAGACCTTCAAGCCCCAAAATAAAAACTTTACAGGACACGATAAAACAAATAATTACAAATTTTTAAAACTAATTAAAAAATCTTGAAATTTATTTGAAATCAGTTACTAGTTTTTGAAAATTTTTTCTATTCTATTTATAATTAAGAAAGATTTCAGGGTTGAGTAATTTCACCTATGGTTTTATTTCAAAATAACCTAAAAAAACTTACGCACAATATTAGTACATGTTAAAAATGCCTAAATAAGCAAAAATTATTCCACGTGAAATTACTGAAAAGTAAAGGATTTTACCGAAACACAGTCGATATTGTAGGTAGGTACTTACTTTATCGCTTGTCTGAATTCTTCACATGATCAGTTCCAATGAAGAAGTATCAAAAATCAGCTTCAAGGGTTGGGAAATGGGGATGAAGGTAGTTTTTCAAAATCTCATGTAGACCGTGTCCTTCCTCCTGTTTTGACGGTCAAGTGTGCAAAATTTCATCGATCTCGGAATAGATCTACATATATGTACATTGATTTTTCTTATATTATTTTTCTTTCGCAGGTAAACACACTAGTTAAAAGGTTAAGGATGGCTTTCCCTCTGAAAAAATATAGCAAAAAACTGGAAGACGCGGCGGAAACAACCAGCAAAGACAACCCCGATAAATCAAAACCCAAATCCAAAAGAAAATCTAAATCTGACAAAGAAACTGAATCAAAAAAGAAAATTGATGAAAATTTACCGACCATAGACATAACTGATGAAATTGGTGATGACGTTTCAAATAATACGAATGGAGTAGTCATTAAGGATGAAGATTCATCAGACGGGGAGAATGTCAAGGACCAGGAGGATGAAGAACAGGAGATGAGGCTGATGTTGAAGAAGGAGAAGAAGTTGGCAAGGGACAAGAAGAGGTCAGAGCTGGCAAAGCTGCCCAAATTTGATCTGGATGATTTTGATCTCCATGACGAGGAGGTGGAGGATGATTTGTTGGATCAGGGGGAACAGAGCGATATCATGGACGACAGTGATGATGAAAATGGTAAGCAATCAATAATTATTCATCTTTCTATATCTGTGAAAATTTTTTGACCGATAAACCTCTATGTTTCTATTAATCCATGCCTTCCAATAATTTGTAGGTACTATGTAACATGTTGTATACTACCGGTATTACAATGGAAGATGCTTTGAGAAACTAGCATCATTTATCTCTCCGGCATCGATGCATAGTTAAGAAATAAGCCAAATGCTCATCCAACATTTGTACACTGTTGACATTAATTTGTTACATGAGATCGGATCGTTTCTATGACTTGAGTTCAACAGCTCAGCTGTCGAACAATTTGCTGGCCTCTGTGAATCCTCCCTCCTACAGCATTGGTCTCTCCAAGATGCGTGTTCACTCCTTCCTCTCCTGAACAAATCCCTTCATACAGCATTCTCAAAGATGACATAGACTAAGGAAAATATTTTCCTCAGGGCCTCCTGTATAGAATTAATGTAAAAAAATATTTAAAAGAATAAGACATGTATGGCAGTCTGAAATTGTACAGACAAATCATTTTAAAGAGGACTTGTATTTTGTACTTTGAATGTATTTGTGCACACCAATTGCTACTACTACTACCTACTCGCAGTCCCCTCTTACCCCATAAATGCCTAAAGAAACTGGATTTCTTTTGAATTTAGACTCTTTATTTAATCAAAAGATATTCCTTTTATGTTTTTTTTTAAATTTTATTCTTCAGCTTCCTAATTAAAACAAAATTATTATTGGATTATTTTTTTTTTGATCTACCCAACACATCAATACACAAACAAGGGTCTCTTCATAAATAAAAAACTTTAACAAATATAACTGATTTTAACACAAACATCTCATTTCACTCTATTTATTTGCAGAATGGGACTCGCTAGCCTTGGCTGGAGCCTCGGCCACCTCGAGCCCCCTTTGGGTACTCCCGCTGTACTCCATGCTGCCTCCGGCCGAGCAGTCCAAGGTATTCGCGCCCCCGCCGCCTGGCTGCCGACTCTGCGTCATCTCCACCAATGTGGCGGAGACTTCTCTCACAATACCAGATATCAAATATGTGGTGGATAGTGGGAAGCAGAAAACTAGGTTTGTCAATTTTTTCATAATACCTAGTTTAATAGGAACTCAAAAAAAATTACATCATCTATCTATAAATATATAAAGTCGAGTGTCTGTGGGGGCGTCGCTTTCTTTTTTTTATAAAAACTACAGTTGTTATTCTAAGATTGATGAACTTTTGAATACTTGACCTCCAAAATAAGAGGAAGGTGACTGTCTACATGAGATTTAAAAAAACCACCCTCCATTCCCTTTTCCGGTCCCAAAGCAGAATTTTGATACTTCTTGATGAAATTTTGCTCATTTGCTGTTCGAAATAAGAGGAAAATTACCGTCAATGTCTGAATTCGAAAAACTCTCCAAAAATTGTCAAAGATTGTAAGTATGTGGGTTTTTTTAATTCAAATCAGCAGTTTTATTTTGAGATTGATGAAATTTTGCATACTTGACCTGTAAAGCAAGAGGAAGGTGACTGTCTACCTTAAGGCGGATCTCTTCCGAGCGTTGACTAAAACAAATGCTTTGACAATTGCTTTGACATTACTATAAACATTTTTTGTTTCCGTCTCCTCAAACATGGTTGAAAGACTGGGGCGAAGTTCGCGCGGTCACACAATTTGGCTAGCGGTCTGTGGTAAGGACCTGCCCACGCGTATGCTCTGAAAACTTAATGTTTGACGTTTACATGAATTTTAAAATGCGTTCTCATATAAGAAGAGATGAGAAATCAGGGAGAAAACACAGATATTTTAAATATATTTATTTATTCCTAGTAAACAAGGCTGACTATTTTGTTCCAGGGTGTATGAAAAAATGACAGGAGCCTCCGCCATGCGCGTGGTGTGGACCAGTCACGCGGCCGCCCAGCAGCGCGCCGGGCGGGCTGGTCGAGTGGCCCCCGGACACTGCTACCGCCTCTACTCCAGCGCAGTGTACCAGCACGACATGCCCGCCAATAGGGAGCCAGAGATCAGGGCCAGGCCAGTTGACGACTTGCTTCTGCAGATGAAGTGCATGGGCATTGATAAGGTGAGCATCGTTTGTGAATTGTATTTTTTTTTAAATGTAAATACCGCACAAGAGTCCCAACTGCTCCCAACCGTCTGGAGCCAGTGAGACCAGCCAGACTATGGCATTTACAATTGGGGTATGTTGTGAGGCTGAAGGTAGTGAGGAGGGAAACAAGATGGGGAAGAGGAAAGTGGGGAAGTTCCTGGCTATTCAGATCTGGTCACCAAATATGGTTAAAGCCATCTCAAGCAACGTTTCAATTCTGAATGTTGGTCTTATACTAGGGTGATTTTCAATTTGGGAGGCTGGTATGGGTACTGCCGCCCCGGGAACTAACTATTGCATAACCAACACCTCTGCCATAGGTCATCCCAAGTGGTTTGCTATGTTTGGTGATGTAGCAGTATGTAAATTAGGCATTAGGGCTGGTCTATTTCGTCTTGTGTCAATGGTTGTAGCGTGTGATAATAATGATGATATTGAATATGGGGCCAGTAATATTATGTGAATTAATATTGTTTTATATTTTTGCAGGTTATAAATTTCCCGTTCCCGTCGGCCCCAGACCTACTCCAGTTGAAAACGGCAGAAATGAGACTAGAAATATTAGGAGCTTTGGAAAAGTCTAAAACAATCGTCTTAAATTCTAAATTCAATAAGAAAAATGGAGTCACTCCTGAAGAGGTAACAAAAATTACATGTACATAATTTAAATAATTTGTTCTCCTTACACTCCTTGCTTCGTTCATTCCCTTTATGTGCTCAAACCATCTGAATATCCCTTTCTTATTCTTACTCATGCTCACATCAGCCTTGGATTCTTCTCACACATGTTTTTACCATGTCTTATTTCCACAGCATTCAGTCTACTTTCATGGTTTCTCTGCCAGTTCTGTGCTTTACTGCCATATATCAGGGTAGGCACCAGCACTCTATTGTAAACTGCTAACTTCACTTCTTTGGACAAATTTTTTGTTGGCATTGCCCTTCCTGTTACCTACATTAAACCTTCTTTCAATATCTCTATCAGCTTTTCCATCTCTTGTAAACATGCTTCCCCAATATACAACTCATTCACCTGCTCCAAGTATTCATCATTCACAACTACATTGCACACTGTTTTCGTACGCACTATTTCAAACACCTTGACTTTAGGCTTACTTACATTCATCATTAACTCATTCTTCATAAATACTTGGTTAACCCTAAACACGAGAGATTGTAGACCTTCCTACAGTTAGAAATCAACACCGCATCATCAGCATACAACAGGCAACATACTTTCAGATTACTCAATCTTGCGCCCAATCCCACCTCTTTCAATTCTTGCAAACAATTATCCATGTGTAACACGTTTTATGATGTCAAACTACAAATGATTGTATCTTATGTTCCAGATTCTAAAAGTGACTCCATTAGGAAAAGCAATTGCGGCATATCCAGTACTGCCGCGATATGGTAAAATGTTGGCCCTGAGTCACCAGCACAACTTGTTTGAGTACACCATCTGCATTGTTGCCGCGCTGAGTGTTCAAGAGGTGAGAACCCATTAAGTTCCGCATATACCTTGACTGAATATAATAATTATTGAGACTGTTTTTTTTATTACATTACATAAATTCATTTAACCTTTTAAATGCCACGGAGCAAACGGGTAAATTTTGCGATGTTTTGACTTTTACGTAATATTTTGTCGGTTTATTTTATGCTATCTTATGTAATATTTACCGAAACACATTCCTTGAACAATAAACTATGCCTATAAACGTTACTTGCGTTTATTCAATGAATTTATTCGTTTTACAATCTTTTTCACGACAACGGCGCGAGAGTGACGCAAGCCAATCTGACAGTTCAAAGACGGGAAAAAATCTTGGCTGGAGATCATAAAAAATTCCACAGAAATTATTCCGCTATGCTAGATGGGTACACGGTATCTTATACCTTATGAACAAGAATGCCCCAAGCGATTCTGACCTTATCCTTCATACGTTTTCTCTATAATTAAGGTTTAAAATCGCATTTCAAAAAATATTTTTTAGAGTTTAATTTGGCTCGCATTTGGCGCCCGCTGGTGCGTAATCGGCAAGGGACCGGTTAAGAAGTACACGCAAATCATTTTAAAGAGGTCACATTTGAATGTATTTATACACAACGATAGTATCAAAAGATTTTCCAACTCATTTGGAACACCCGCCTGCATTTCTCTTCTTAACTTGCAAATGCCCGCAAAGATTAAACGTCGCTGCTCACCGCTAGCGGTGAGCAGCGACGTTTATCAATTATTGCGTTGTTTTCAGGTGTTGACAGGAAGGAAGAAGAAGTGGACAGCAACAGGGGAGGAGTTGTTACTGGGAGACCCCGGTGCGTTGATGAGTATCGTGGGAGCTGCAGGTACTATTTTGTTTATTTATAAAACTGAAGACACTCATTCTTGAATTACAAAAAATAATCTGACCAATTTTAAATACTCCCTATGTTACGGGCAACTTATGTGATTGATTTTAAAATGCTGGGGCGCCATCCTGTCTATTTCAGCAGAAACAAAAAGAAACAATGAGAACTGCTTACCTCAGGTTGTGTGCCCAATGTAGGGAATGAAGGTGTTACAAATTCAAGATTCAAAAGTAAAGTTTTCAATCAGCAATAAAAAGTTCTATTGTAAAATAAAAACATATTACATGTAGAACACCCTACACCCTAATCTAATCGCTTTACCAAGGGGGCTTTTGTTATCACTGGTAAAAAACAGGATCGGTCCAACGATCCTTCGAGATCCAAACGATTCTTGAATAAATCCATAATCCATGCGATCACACACTTAGTGATCCAAGCTTCCATATTATAAAGGTGTTGTAAAGGGCCTTGGATGAGACCTGCTCTCCTCCAAGTAATGGTGCATTCACACCAGGTAGCAATCAGCTTACAATTCCATCCAGAATGGGGTTGAAAAGAATTCAAAAACTGACCTTTGTATTGTGTTGGGGAGATTGTCATCACAATCTGTCATAAAATTGCCTCGCCGGGCATTCCGATTACTTCGGATTAGGATTCTTCTCTCGTTTTATAAAAGATCACATCTCGTACAATTGATTCGTCGACGAAGACACCGCCGAGAGCTCCAATCGATCTGTGTTTTAGGCAAGGATGATGTTTTTCTCTTCCTGTCACTCACACCTCCATATACAAAATTGGTGATACCAGTGCGTAAAAACACAAAGACAATTTACTGCCTGTGAATGTAGGTACCCCTTCATGGTTGCATAATTTATGTGTAACACCTAATCTCTTTGTAAAGCTAAATTTGTTGCTTTAAAAAAATATTTATATTATATCAACTCCATACATGCCCTGAGAGAAGTAGTTTCCTTCAGGGTTTATGTCACCTTCGGGGATATTGTATGGAGTATTTTTAAAGAAAAGAAATAAAGTTGGGTCTTGGAAAGAACCAAGGTTAGGAGGGAGGAAACAGCGGCTCTCAAATCACTCTATAGCTAAGCTTGTTGAATAAAAGAATGAGTAGTAACAGAGACCCATTCTTGTTTGTGACAAATGTGAACCGTGCACAAATGTACAATGTTAGCCCTGAAGGAGTAATCATATGTTACTTATACCAGGACAGAAAAGCGGTTGGATTACCTCAAGCTCGTTGAAATGATACTCAAATGTTATGTTTAATATTTTTTGTCCATTTTCTCAATAAGCTGTTGTGTACAAATCTTGTCCTGCGTTTTGCATGTTTCCCATTGTGTAATGATGGAGGACTTGACTTGCAGAGTTTTGAAACTGCAACGTCTGGGTACAAATGCTTTTCTCTTGTTATTATTGCTCGTAGAAATGATCACTAATACATTTATAAATTTTTTTCCAGAATACGCCGCCCTCTCTGGACAAGATATGGAAGCATGGTGCCTGCATCAAGGCGTGCGCCACCGCGCACTGCGAGAGATTCGTCTACTGGGGGCCCAGCTAGCGGGCACCAGGGGGTCCACCCCTTCCGCCCCCTCCAAGCCCCCCGGAGCCCTGGCGCGCCCCCTGAGGCAGCTCATGTTGGCCGGTCTGGGAGACTGCGTGGCCAGGAAGGTGGACCTGAAGGATGTGAAGCAGAGTTAGTTTTTTTTTTGTGTTAATTAGTGATCTGACAAATAATGGTATGAAAAAAATAGAACTGCAATTGCTTGATTTGCTCTAAATGGTAACACCGAGATGGTTCAAAGGTAAAAGGGTGTAAATTTTTAATAGCATGGTGTCCAAGTGCATATCAATATCAAACTTTCAAATCTCCTGGGAATCTTGGGAACCATTCTTTGGATAACCTCTGCCGTAGGCCACCCCAAGTGGTTCATTACGTTTGGTGACTTAGTAAGGGTACCTGGGTCCATGGGAGTTTAAGGTCTTAGCGGCGGCTGCGTCTGTCAACAACATTAAAATATTTAAATCTCAAATAAAAAGCTGGATTCAAAATATATGGAGATCAGAAATAGAAAATATACTGACACCAAAAACAGGCTAAAACCTAAACCACTCAACTGCACTAAAAAAACTCTTTCTAATTTGTTTTTTAATCATTTCGGAAAAAACACTACATAATATATTTATGTAGTGTTTTTTTAGTTTTTAGCCCTGATAACATTCCTCCAATCTTTTTATCGAAATGCCTATCAGTCTTAACTTATCCTCTTACTAAAATCTTTAACTTGTCCATAAAAACTGGCACCTTTCCGGAAAAGTGGAAAACAAGCTTTTTGTCTCCTATTTTTAAGAAAGGTGATAAATCTGATGTATCTAACTATAGACCCATATGTATTCAGTCGTCAATCCCTAAAATATTCGAATCTGCTCTGCTCTCAAAACTCTCGCCTGAGATTAATAAAGTTATATCACATCTACAACACGGTTTCATAGCAAACAGGTCTACTCTTACGAATCTGATGATCTATCAGGAAAAATTGTTTAATAGTATGCACAATCATCTTCAAACTGACGTAGTATACACCGACTTTAGTAAAGCTTTCGACAAAGTCTCACACAAAATTCTCATACATAAATTAAGATCCTTAGGAATAACGGGGAATATTTTGAAATGGTTTGAAAGTTATCTAAACAAAAGAAAAATATCAGTCAAACTAAATTCATACTATTCAAAACAGTTTGAAATATTCACCGGGGTTCCACAGGGGTCACATCTGGGCCCAGTGTTATTTTCCTTATTTATAAATGATATAACTACCATCTTTGAAGGAGTTATGATACTTTTGTTTGCGGATGACCTTAAAATATATAAAACAATTACGAATCTTAACGACTGTTGCATATTACAATCAAATCTAGTGAGGTTACAAGAGTGGTGCGCCCTTAATGAACTTTTCCTCAATATTGAAAAATGCCAAACAATTACTTTTACTCGAATCAAAAGTCCCATTAAATTACAATACAGCATTGATAACATTTTCCTAAAAAGGGTAGAACAAATCAAGGATCTCGGTATTATTTTTGATAGTAAATTAACTTTTGTTCCTCATATTAATGTCATAACTAATAAGGCAATGAAATGTCTGGGTTTCATTCTGAGGACGGTCAAAGAATTTAAATCAATTAATTCGTTTAAATTGCTGTACACTGGGCTGGTGAGATCTAATTTAGAATATAATTCAACCATTTGGGCTCCATTATATGACACACCAACAAAAAATTGAAAGAGTACAGCATAAGTTTTTAAGATTTATTAATTATAAACTCGGAATACCTATCGAAGAACTAAATTATGTATATCTAATGGAATTACTCAATATAAGCGATTTAACGTCAAGGCGTGTGGTGAGCGATTTAGTTTGCCTTTTTAATATTGCGAATGGCAGACTGGACGCCCTCGATTTAACTTGTAAAATTAATTTGAGAGTACCCACGCGTGATACCCGTTCTAATGCACTTTACTTTGTTACCAATTCTACTAATAATTATTTTGAAAACTCTCCAATACAAAGACTTCATATACTCGGAAATAAATATACTTCAATTGACGTTTATCGACATCAATCGATTTCTAAATTTAAACTCAGTATATCAGAACATTTTTTATTTTTTTTTTTATTTTTTTTTTTTATTTGTTTATCTCAAAAATGGTACATATAAAGTAGTACTGGTCTTCCATTAAAAGCATTTGCTTGTGGATGGAAGAAGAGTTTACATTCTATATATATTTATACATTTAAACAGTCACGTGCGTTACATAATTAATTAGTGCAGTTAATACAAACACATCGCAATTTTTAACTAAAAGACACCCATGCATTCCATAAGAGTAAAAACAAGTATATTTTTTAGTGTTACATTCATGTGGAAATAGGGGAAGCAGTCTTCCCGTTGCTGATTTCTTTAAAATGATTTTTGATAGAGTTCGATAATTTTATTTTGTTATTAATGATTCTGATTTCTATGGGTAGGTTGTTAAAAAAGTATTTTCCTTGGTATGAAAAATGATGTTGAGCAAAAGAAGTTTTTAGTTTCGGGCATACAAATACATGTTTGAGTCTGGTACGATTTTCCGTTACGAATGAGTGTTTTTCTTTTTCTTTTACAATTTGTAAGATTGAATTTTTTATAAATAGATTTTTGAATGTTGGGACTTTAAATTCTTCGAATATTCGTTCAGAAGGGAAGTCTGGAGGTTTTTTTAAAATAATTTTTATTATGAGTTTTTGAACAATTTCTATGGGGGTCAAACTAGTTTTGTAAGCTGCTCCCCAACTGGTAACGGCATACTGAAGAATAGACTGTACTAATGCGTAGTATATTGAGTATAGATTTTTCGTTGATAAGAAGTTTCTAATTCGTAAGAATATATAAATTAATTTCCTAATTCTTTTTATTGTATGGCCGATGTGATCTTTCCATTTGAGGTTTTTATCTACGATTATTCCAAGATATGTTATTTTATCCGCTATTTTCAGAAGTGAACATTTTTGTCGACAGTGATTAGTGTCGTGTTGTTCGAGAGAATGATCATGTAAGATTATTTGTAGATTTGGAGGTATATTGTTTGTGTTAATTTCGAAAGGGATGACATATGTTTTATCACTATTTAACGACAGGAGGTTATTGTCAAACCATATTTTTAGAGTGTTTATGTCTTCCGTGGCTTTTAAATTAATTTTTTCCCATGTTTTTTCTTTTACTATAAGCACTGTATCATCGGCGTAAGAGATAATTTGTCCATGTAATGGTTGAATAAATATGTCGTTTACATACAAAATGAACAATATTGGTCCCAGCACGGTGCCCTGTGGGATACCAAAACTTGGTGTTTCTTTGTCGCTTGTTTGGTCATTTATTTTAACAAATTGTGCACGATTGTTCAAGTAACTTTCTATCCATTGGACGGCTTTATCATTGATATTATTTGATTTCAGTTTTTTAATAAGCTTTACGTGTGAGATACTATCAAATGCTTTTCTTAGGTCAATGAATATTCCTGCGCATTTATTGCCTTCATCAAGTGCCGAGTATATAAGTGATGTTACATTTGCTATTGCGTCTTGCGTGCTTTTTGTTTTTACGAACCCGAATTGATTGCAGTGTAATATTTTATTGTTCTCCAGAAAATCTACAACCCGTTTTTTCACAATCTTTTCAAATATTTTTGCAATATTTGATATTAAGGATATCGGTCGATAATTTGAAATGTTTTGTGGGTCACCGGTTTTAAAGATAGGGGATATTATAGATTGTTTATAATTAGTAGGGAATATGCCTTTAGTCAGACTGAGATTAATAAGATGGTTAAGAGGTTTCAGTAGATACATTTTCATTGTTTTAAGAATTTTCACGGTAATGTGATCAAAACCTGGAGAGGATCCGTCTCTCATGTTTTCTATTATAAGTTGTATTTCAGTTTCAGTAGTTTTTTTAAAAGTGGATAGTGTATTGCGTCTTTGTATATTGCTAGTTATAGGTTTTGGCGTGTGTAAAGGTTTAGAGATTTTTTCAGCGAGATTATTTCCTACTTTAGAGAAATAAGAATTAAAAATGTTTGCTGTCAGTTTTGGGTCTTTGGATACATCTATGATATTATTTTCATGTTGTATGTATTTTATAGAATTATTTTTTTTCTTATTTTCAATTGCATAATTTACCGTTTTCCAAATAACCTTCGAATTGTTTTCTGAAGTAGAGATTATATTTTTAAAGTAGTCGTCTTTACTTTTTTTAATTAAAGTTGTTAATTTATTTCTATATTTTTTTAAAACAATCTTAGCCTTTTCATCGTGCGGATTTTTTATTGTAGTTTTATACAGTTTTTCTTTTTCCCTAATAGATTTTATTAGACCACAAGTGATCCAAGGTTTTATACGTCTGAACTTTGAATTTGTGTACAGTGAAACCTCTGTTGTGGAGGTTTCAATATGATTCATAAGTATTTTTTCAAACATACTGGAGCATTTTTCAACGTCGTTAGATTCTAAAATTGTATACCAAGTTTCTGCTTTCAATTTTTTCTCTAACATGGCAATATTTGTGGTTTTTTTAATCGTAATTGGAGCTTTTATTTCTGATTTAATTTCGTTATCATATAATAATAAGCACGTATGGTGGTCAGTAATATTCGTTTGCCAAACGATTGTTTTGATTTTATAAAGGTTTTGTAATTTTATGTTTACCCAGATATGATCTAAGCATGACGATTGTTGTCCATGCATTTCTCGAGTATTTTTGTTTACACATGATTTAAAATCTAATTCAGACATACAATTTAGATACTCATTTTTGAAAATATTTTCAGATTTTTCGTTAATATTAATATTAAAATCCCCCGCAATAAAGCAGGTTTTATTTTTAAGGGTTAGTAAAATAGTTTTCATTTGATTTATAAAATGTGAAATATTTGATTCGTGTGTTCTGTAAATTGCAATAATGTGATAAATATATTTGTCGAGTTTTATTTCGATTTGAATACAATTAGTCAGTAATATTGGGTGTTCTAAAATCGTGACAATACTGAATTTGGTGTGAACGAATATTGCGATTCCACTATTTTTATTAATATTTATTTTTGTCGGAATGTATGTGTAGTTGGGTAGATGATAAGCTGGTGACTCATCATTTGTAAATGTCTCTGTTAATATAATGCAGTCTGGTTGAATTATTAAGTTATTGATTTTAATAATAAATTCGTCGAAATTTTGGAAAATACTACGAATATTTTGGTGTAATATAAATAAACCTTTAAAGTTGTGGGGGAAGAATTCATTACAGGTGTCTGTGCTTGCACATTTGTATTCATGGATTTTGTAGATATTTTCTATTTGACTAGATATGAAATCATCCATTTAAAATTAATTGAGTTGAAAGTTTCTTTATGGATGTTACAATTTTATACAGTGTCGTAATAGTTTTTTGTTTAACAATCTTTAACATATAATTTTTCCAGTTGTACAATGTATTATTTGGTAGATGATCGGTGTGGAGATTTTTCAGTTTTTTTTTATTAGAATTTGAGCGGTTTGTACATTCGTAAGGCCGCGGCCGGTTTGGAGATTTACATTTCCAATATGTAATACATATCCTCAAATATCCCATGTTAATCTGATATTGATTTATAATTATTACACATAAAATAATAATACAAGTAATTATGTTATAAGTAATAATATAAGGATACAAGAAATTTATTTGTTGTTTATGAGACATATTTTTTTTTTGTATTTTATTATGTTGATATTCGTGATGTGACATTTTAGTTTGGTTTAGAGTGGTAATATCGAGGGAAAGAGTAATGAAAATGATAGGTAGTCATAGTTTTGATAGAGCCAATTCGGAATCTATTAGAAACGGTCGTGATTTGTCATCCTTTTTAATAAAGATCTGACAGGCTTTAGTCCAAACGTATTTGTACTTAAAATCAGCTGCGAACTGACGCGCCAGGTACCATAGATGTTTGGCGCGTGGGGTAAGGAGTTCACAAACATAGATTGGCGAACGCGGACCCGGTAATCCAATAACAACATTATTTAGTTTATCACTGTTTTGTTCACAAGATCTATTGTATGTTTTTATAGCGTTATGTAATTGTTCTTTTAAAGCCGTTGAATTAAAACGAATGATCACTGTTCTGGATTTCACGGTCGGAGAAATATTTTTATTTCGTGGAGTGACTCTATATATATTCTCTATGTCGTTGGTGTTGAGCTGGCAGTTCACTATTTTGCTGGCGTTGAAGATGATGTCTTTCAGGGATTGGGTCGTTTCTTCTTTAAATTCCGGAATACCCCGAAATTCTAGACAAGCGTTATTTGATTCTCGGTTTCTTCTTTCTTGGTCTCTCTCGATTTCGGTGATTCTTTTTTCTAAGTCTTCATTTTGCAATCTCATCCGTTGTTCCATTTTATTGGAATCATCTTGAATTGATTTGATCGTTGATTGTAGGGAGGATACTTCTTGTTCTAGTCGATCGACTTTGCTCATCGTCTGTTCAATTGCTTCGAATCTTTTTGTGAATTCACTTAGTTTTGAATTGTTGAAATCGACTGATTTTTTTATTTCTGACATATCTTCCTTCACTTGACTGTTGAGAGTTTTAAGGGAGGCGAGTTCAGAGGAAATTTTTTTAATTTCAATCATCACGTCCTCTATGGAGTTGGTTGAAGTAGCGGTTGATTGAGGTGAGGTTTTGCATGTTGAGCAGCGCCAGGATCTTCTTTTTTCATTATTTGCTTTGCGAAACGTGGTTTCTGTTGTCCCCCCGCATTCATAGTGGAACTGTTTACTGCAGGACTGACATGTGACGCCATCGCTAATAGTCAGTTGGCATTTGGAGCAAAGCATATTGAGAAAGGTTGGTCGCCTCTGGATTAGTAAGCGCTTCGACGAGTATAGAGGTACGTACAGGCAAGAATTGTCTTTCGGCTAGAGCGGCAACGCAGAGCACTGTATTTGTAGGTAGCACTGAAATAATGATAACTCAGGATTGCACTTTTTGCTATTTTAAAAGTTGATTTTGAGAATAACGCACTTTTAATATTTTAGAGCAAATATGACACTTATTCTCGAATAAATTTACTGAAGAGTTTCGTAAAGTTTAATGGCATGAACTGTAGTTTTAAACTGCTAAAATGTTATAACTTTTGAGGAGCGAATAATAACGTCTGTCACACTTGACTGTTGTTGTTGATTATAATAAAGCTATAAATATCATGCACTATATAGCACCTTTATCGATACATTATTGTAGCTATGTTTCGATAAACACGTACCAAATATGTATAACAAAGATTGCTAATTATAAACATAAATAATGACAATCTTGTCTTATTTCTCTTTATAATTAAAATAACTATCTCACATTAATTTACGTGACCATATATTCTATTTTACCTGCTTTGTGTCATATCTAGTGTTATCTATGTTTTGTTTCTTATATCTTATGTTATCTTTTTTTTTTTTTCTTACAGTTATATTATGTTTATATTATATTTTGTTATTTCCTATACTTTACCAAAAACATGTACTGCACTTTATTTAAAAGCCCTATGGGCGTTTAAATAAATAAATAAATAAATAATTTATTTGTATTATTCATATAATTAAATTTGAATGAAATCCCCAGCACGGGAGATCATCAGTGAGGATATCATTTTCTCTACTTATAACAAAAAAGGCAGATAAATAAAAATTAAGTAACAAGTGTACATGTGAAATAAAACTCTTTAATACTTATCCATTCTCCAGAGGAAGACAAAATCAAGCTGAAGCACGCCTATCACTGCGCCGATATGGAGGAGCCAGTCTTCATGCACTCGGGGTCGGTGCTGCGCAAGGAGCTGCCGGAGTGGGTGGTGTTCCAGGAATTGTACGAGGCGGGCACGGGAGGAGAGGGGGAGAGCGCCAAAATGATCATGCGAGGCATCACGGCCATTGAGCCAGAGTGGCTGCCCATCTTTGTACCCAAATTGTGTAATTTCGGTGAGTTTGCAATGTTTTTATTTATTTGTTTGTTAACACTCTTTTTAGGGGCTTTTGAAATCTATCAAACAGACTGTTTTTCATTATTACATATTGAGTCGTTTAAGAGAAAAGCAGATTGTTACAACACAATCTTAAATAAAAGAAGATATTTTGATAGCTTTATGTTTTTTTTTGTATAGAAAGAAAAGATTTGTTGTGTGACATTTTGAATGTAAGGCCAGACTTTTATCACAGCAAATCTTCGTCACTGTTTCAAAATCCATTGCAGTAAATAGAGGTGCCCGCATATAGCGAAGTAAAATTTCAGTTACTGCAATGGATTTTGAAACAGTTGAAAAAGTCATCTTAAAACCTTATCTTAACTTTATATATATTTTAGTTGACTCATTATAGTTGACTTTATATTTTAGTTGACTCATTTGAGCTATAATACGTATTTAGAACAGAAGTCTCATGGAATTCTTAAAACAAAATTTTTATTCAACAGGTGAGCCATTACTAGACCCTTCTCCCCGCTACGACGTCCAAAAAGACAAAATCCTCTGCCACGTGAACGCCACCTTCTCCCGCAGCGCCTGGCCCCTGCCCACGTGCGAGATCGCCTTCCCGCGCATCCCCGACATCCACCGCTGGTTCGCCGTCTTTCTGCTCGAGGGTCTAGTGATCCCCAAGCTGAAGAAGTATGCCAAGAGCCTCATCTCACCGCCGCTCACCATGGTCAAGAGCTGGGCCAAGCTGCAGCCGCGGACGGAGCTGATGCACCGGAGTCTGGTCACCAATCAAATTAGCAGCAAGAAAGGCTTGTGTGAGGAGTGGCAGAAAAATCCCTCATGTAAGTAGTCTAATACAATGCAGGGAAAATAAGTTGTATCTACTTACACAAAATATAACTAAGTATCCCCGAACGCCAAATATCAAAAGTATAAAACATATTTTCATTCAAATGCATCAAGGATAAAACTACTTGTCCATATATTACATTATATCCCAGCGCAAGTACAAAAAATCGACAATGTAAATAAATTCGTTTGATGTCCACACCAAATTATCATTACAGGTATTTTTGAGTTGGTTTTTGGTTTGAAATTGGTAAATAATGCACAAAAAATCATGATTATATAATAATTATAATTTCGAGGGGCCAAATTGAGTGTCGGGTCACCATTTTAAACTAGATCGCCACTTGGCTGAAGAGCTATTCTCTATCTTTTGTGAGATCGAGATAGATCTCAGGCGAGATCTCCTGTCAGATTTGTGTGATTTTCTACGGCTGTTATTTGCGTTTTCTATGGGCCGATGTCAGAATTTCAGCTGTGAGCTGTCACGTATTTTAGTTTAGGTCGTTTTAAACACGAATTCCTGCAAGTATTCATTTAACAGCCATAGAAAATCACACAAATCGGACAAGAGATATCACCCGATATCTATCTATGTTTTATGTCCCCGACAACTTCACAAGAGCGGGCAGACACAGAAATTTTGTTGTTCCGAGATGCAGAACTAACTTACTATTAGTAATGCCGCTCAGAAAAATGATTCTGTTACTAAATTACCTGTCCCCTGATATAGATATTTTTCTACTAAATATTCGAAAATTCAAAAACGCTATTATTACTTAATAAAATAAAATGTATGTTTGTTATTGGTTTAGTAAAACTGTAAATGTGCATTTAAAATAAAATAAAAAATCTCGATCTCTCAGAAGATAGAGAATAGCTCTTCTGGGCAGCATCGAAAGGCAGGCTTAGTGATAGTAAGAAGGGAATTGTTGATACGGATCTTGAATTAAATCGGATTAAAAGGAGGGAAAACAGATGCTTTTTTTTCTGTGATGAAATGATCAACTATTTATCAGTTGCAACTTTTCTTTCTTTTCCAGATCTTTTGGAGGCATACAAATCCTGGCTGCCGGAGTCAGCCCACGACGAACTCACCTTATTTTGGCCTCCGCTGGAGAACTAGGTTATTCATGTTGTTTCCGTGTACATAAAATAGACTATTCAAGTAAGAAAAATAAAGTGTATTTATGATTTGAAATTAAAAATACTGTTGACTTTATTTCTTATTGTTTTTATAATCTATCCATTTATCTTTTACATATTTATATAAACTAGTGGTCGCCCAATGGTCGAAATTCGACCATAATTGTAATGTTTTTTTTTTATGTTTGACATTCAGTAAGACCATAGACAAATAATATTAAAGACAAACAATATTAATCTATTCTCAATTTGACCATAGACTCAATAAACAATAGAGTAAAGACGCGAGTGTGTGTGTCAAATACATGGTAGTGTGTGTAATGTTTTTGTTATTGATTTAATCTATTTTTATGCATAATTTTAAAAAAATATTAGCATTCTGCACTCCTCCTCCATATAAACTATAAGTGTGCGAAATTTCATACTCCTCCGTCCGCGCAATTTTCGTAAAAAGGGGTACAAAGTTTTGGCTTCACGTATTAATATATTGATAAGAGAGCCTGTGGCGGGTGGCCACGTGGCGGATATAGGGCAGGCAGTGAGGAATTTGATTTTTATACAAATCTAGTTTTATTCCAAGGTTGACAAAATTTTGCACACTCGACCTTCAAAACAAGAGGAAGGTCGCTGTCTAAATTAAACTTAAAAAATCTTTGTTTAAAGTCCGGACAACGCTGGGGACTTCAGTTATTACTTATTATAAAGAAGAGTGCCTGTGGTGGCGGCTTACCTTTAGTTTTTAAACATAACGACAGTTTTATTCCTAGCTTGGTGGAATTTTGTATACTTAACCTTCAAAACGAGAGAAAAGTGACTGTACACATAAGATTTCGAAAAATCACCCCCTTACACTTTTACCACCCCTCTAAGCAGAATAAAGCCCGGACAACGCCGGATACGTAGCTGGTAAAAAATAAAGTTTTTACAATATTTAAACAAATGTATTGACGCATTTCCCCTACAAAAGCTGTGAAGTATTTTTTGTATGAAAACTACAATTGTCAATTTCTCAACAAAAAAAAAATTTATTTGACAAAAATTTAAAATTAATCACTGGATCCAAAGGTAATCTTTACACCACAAAGTTCATTCTAACGAAGTTCATTCCTTCGCTCACGGAGAAACTGAAATGAAACCAGTTGTCAACGCAATTCGAAATTCGTGAGCGCTAACATGGCAACCTGTTAACAAGGCAACTGAAAAAGGTGCGTTGACAACGGTTTCACTTCAGTTTGTCCGTGAGTGAAGGCCCTAAGGGAACAATAAATTTCCAACAATGGTTCTCTTTAACACTCCGATTCAAACCATCTCTTCCTAAACATACCCTGAGATGACATTGCTCCAAGAACGTAGAGATAAAGTAACAGAAGAGCGTTGTGGACATCCATGCACTCCAAATAAGTACAATTTGTCCTTACTATCGATATTATTTCTTGAACAGATAATAAATTTCACTGGCCACCTTTTTGGAGCCTGGGAGTCAAAAGGTCTTGTGTTGACTGGCGACATCAGCTTTCTTTCAAATCGGTATAGATTAAACTTCTACAGATTATTGGTTCAGTGGATCTAAAGAAATTAATATTTTGTGGTTTACTTGTAAACCAATCCTGAAAAAACTGGCATCCCCTCTTGAGACATGTTTTGTATTGACTTCAGATTGGAATTTGCCCCAATTAAACGGAATGGTGTCCCAGATAACCCAGGTAAATTGGTATCACTTCCTTTATTTGGTTTCCGTTTCTTGGGTTATGTCCCAAATAACCAGCTGTCCCAAATAAACCAACCGCGTGTATAAATAAGCAGAATCAAATGTATTGTGGAATTAATTACAATAGCAAAATTAGAAAGTAAAGAGGCTTTCATTAAGCGCTTCTTATCTTTAAATTTAAATAAAACAAAGTGTGTGTGAGATATCATCGAAATTTATTATTTGTTTGAAAAGCCTATCGATGCCATTATGTATGGAATATAACATATTCAAATGTCCGCCGCGGCTTCTCTGGGTGGCTCGCATTCGAAATGTCCAATTTTCCATGACTCCGGCGCATAAATCCGGCGAAAAAGTCTAATGGGGTCAAATTGCACGATTTCGGTGGCCGGTTCACATCATCTCCACGTGAGATTTTATCATTAATCATTTGCACATGTTGTTGAACGCTATATCCGTCCATAGTGGTTCAACAATATGACCGCTATCAACTGTCAAAGTTCGGAAGTCCCTATTGAAAGACTGATCGAATGGTGAAAAAAAATCTTATTTCGCTCACTAGGACAGCAAATTGACCGTCATACTTAGTTTGTGGCTGTACAGATCTAGCGAAAGAGGGGACTCCGTCAACCGAACTCGGCATGATCTAGCTGAGGGGAGTGGCAACTATAGAATACATGCCTCTCCCAACGCCCCCCCCGGCATTCTACAGATGAATATGTGCAAAAATTCAAAAAGAAAGGAAAATCTGTCGTCCTAACGTGCAGATGAAGGTTTAAAATAAATTCAAATGTGTAGTGTAGTTCTGACTTATCACAAGCGATCTCATTCGTTTAAGTATTTAGTTCAGACTTGTCATAAGGGTCACTCGATTCGGGTCTAGTGGAATGCTCTCGAGCTCAGTTGAGCAGCAGAACCATTCTAGTATCAACAGGAACGGTCATTTGTGACCAAGTAGATATTCATTGTGATCATGTTAACGTAAATAAACAAGACTTGTAATCTCGACAAACTACGAGCTTTTTCGAAGACTTCTGAACATGACATCAGGTAATCCCACTCAAAGAGATTGAAGAACATCACAAAATATTTGTTGGTGAAATAAAACGCCAGCATTTTTGAAGCAAATAGGTATAATATATTTTTGAAAGAATCACATTGGCTTTGAACATGGGACTGGACCATCCACGGCCTAAGGCTGTTGCTTTCTATATCACTCCAAGAACAATATAACATGATTAGAACTTAAAGTGATAAAGAACAAAAGTGATAAGTACAATAATCATTAAAAAAATGTGTTTTAAATATTTTAAGAATTATTATTGCATTTAAATAACAAGCGTTGGTTTTAACAATATTTATATAAAAGATTTTCACTATTAGCTAGAATATTATTTACAATATCTATAATACAACAAAAGAAACATAAAATAATATGGCCAATATAAAATTATCACTAAATATTTATATAATTGTGACAACGATTAATTAGAATATAAATAATAACTTCTTTTGAACACATTGTTGTTCGTTATCTTTGGATATCAGCGTCTTTATCTTTTTACAATAAGGGGGATTTCACTACCTCCGAGTAAACTGTCGAGTAACTTTGATTGTAGGATTTACATTGCCGAAAAAACAGACAATTAATTGATGGATAGTGTTACTAAGCAGATAATATAAGCTACTCAGCGAGCGCTAATCGGCAGTTTACTAAAAAGTGGTGAAACACCCCATAACTCTTTTGAAAACGGTACTGGTCTGTTTGGCGAATACCGCCTTTGAATACATGAAATAATCTGATAACAGAGCAGACGTGACCTTTAAATATGCAAGAAATCGTTTTACATAAATGGCCTTTTAGACTGCCAATGTTTAATGAAGGGTGATGAATAATGATGATTATATTATAAATTTCTTAATTAATTTTTTTCGTGATGTATTATATCTAGATTCTATAACTTTCTTGTTTATTTTTTAATGTGTGAACACCACACATGAATCTCAACTGCCAAAAGCCAGAGGGATTATGGTATCCCCACTCCCCGAAAGGAATATGTTGTGAGGCTAAATGAAGCGGAGAGGAGAAGGAGATAGGGAATTGGAAGGTTCGGAAGTACCTGGCTATTCAGGTCTGGTCACCACACACAGCTAACGTCAATTCACAATACGGTGGTCGTTCTTCAGAGTGATACTGACACGCTGTATTTTTAACCTTAATTTGAAAATCAATAGTCATAAATAAGTACCATTAAAAAAAAACTTTGAATGCCTTGGTTCCCTTACCTAAAGAAAATAAAGTAAAAAAATCCACCTTTTAGAATCTACATAGGAGCCAATAACCAAATATTTGTCCCTCAATTCAAATTTTTTAAATTAAAAGGGCAATCCATAAAAACTTCTCAAAACCAAAATTATGGAATCGAATCCTTCCACCGACAGGCAGTGTTGCTGCTAATAATAAATAAAGTTCTACTTAATTATGTATTTAAATAATGAGGAAATTCTGAATGTAATTCCTACAATAATAATTTAACATTCTAATAAATAAGATATAGAAACATGATCAAGTGTGATGTCATCCAGTAAAGCCCAAATTGTGGGTCAAAAATAGATTATTTTAATATGTTAGATAAATTTTTTTCATTGTTTATATTTAAGGCTCTGATAAACGAAAAAAATAACGATAATTTCTTTATTGCACAAGATTGTTGTGTATTGCCTATTCTTGTCGACATATTGCCATGCCTTGCTGGTGAGTTCATTCGGCTTGCGATATTATGACAATATTGCCAGGTCAAATTCCTTCTCTGTTACATATTGCACATTCCATAGAAAAGTGTTGTGTTAAAAATTTTCTATTTTACGTTTTATCTTTGAAAAGTAAAGTGATAGTGATTATCTATGCCCCACGAAAACAGGATTTAAGTTAAATCACTTTGTTTTTGCAAAATATTGTCTATTTTCGGTGGGACTGCTTGTTTATCTCTTGTAAAATTAACTTTTTTGACTTACAACACTTTTCTACGGAATGTGCAATGTGTTTCTCTGAATGCGATTGATATTTATAAATAATTTTGCTTCCAAGTTTATACTGGTTTGGTGGAGTTATTGCGGGAGATTGTGTTTTTGTGTTGTGAATTTGACTTCCGTTTGGGTTGTACTATTGCGGTACACTTCAATATTGACAGTCAAAACACATAGCCTGGCAAAACTCTTGACGGGCAAGACAATTGTTCGGCAATAGCCAATAATAAAAGGCTTATCAGAGCCTTTACAAAGTTTTGATTGCATTTTATGTGTAAAGTTTTAATACTGTAATAGGAAAAGTGGCATCAGTCAATGATAGAAAAAGTTGCAATGATTCTTATTGGTGATTGAATAAAATCTAATAAACAATCTTTGAAGCTATGAAAAAGATTCATCTTAATATAACTAATGATTGCACAATAATAAAATAAAAATAAGTGCATTGCTAGGGCGACGTGTGATGTTTCAAACAGAAATCAGGGTTTTTCAAAACATGTGGCCATTATAACGTTGATCTGCATGCAATACAGCGAATGTGACATGAAACAAATCGAGCAGTTGATGCAAAAACAACTTACAATGAAAATTAAACATGTTTAAACTTTTGCATGTGGCTCCATCTATGTAAAACCTACAAAAGTAAAATTTACTCGGCAGATAAAGACGAGATTGGAGATACCAAAAAGGTGACAGGAGCAAAATCAGCTTATGCACGTTTAAGTTGTTATTGAATCCAGCTTCTCAATCGTTCATGAGAAAGAAAAAACAGTGGTACATAAAGCGGCATTATCCTCGTAAGCGATGTTACATTTTGTCTGAAAGAGCGAATATTTAAACAAATTCAGTGAATGAACATACCGAGAAAACTATTATGGATCAGATAGAATTAAACTTTCACTTTTGCAATATTGCATGGTCAATGATATTATATTGTACAATGTATATATTGAAGTATTAATACATAATTTAAAGATAATGTGATTTATATTATTTACATATATATATATGCATTGCTTTTACACAATACATTGTTTTTACATTGCATTGTTTTTACACAATAAGAGGTACCGATTTAAATAAATAATAAATTAATAATTTGTCATGCTAAAAATTAATTAGGTAGGTACCATTGGAAAATAGGTGAATTAAAATCGTCTTAGCAAAAAATTTTGGAAGTCAGATTCAATGATCACACTTATTATAGCGACTTTTACAAATATGGCTTGAAAATATGTACATTTTCGTGGGTGCAAAAACCATTGAGAAAAAGAGGAAGAGAAAAATTAAGAAACTGGTCTTCTCCCGGGTTAACATGCTAAAATATTGGCAAGAATGCCAACAAGTACTCCCCCAACATTCTTCTATCTCATTGTCACACTGAATTATTATCAGGGACGAAATAAGAGGGTTGTCCAAGAATTAAAGATCTTTACTCATTATATCTCAAAATATGGCATAGTTCAAACTTTTCCCTAAAAAACGAGCGGTGATTCGGCTTGGTAGCTGCTTCAGTGCGATCTTTGTGTCCGTTTGAGACAAACGCTTTGCTGTCGAATCCCGCCACCTGCGAGATGTGCTCATTTGTTCACTTTCTCAACTAGGAGGGAGACCGCCCTGTTGAAGTTCGTAAGCTCTCAGTTTTGATCCTAGACTTCAGTAAGTCTACCACACAAACGATTTTAAGGGAAAAATGGCTATTGCAAATTGGGTGCTCGTTGGGTTCCCAAAATGCTGAGCAAGATCGTGTGGAAAGCGCCCGGGTCTCTTAAACGTTTCTTACCAGTTTTTCCAACCAAGGCGAGACTTTTTTGGGTTGAAACATGGGTACAACACCTAACCCTGGAATCAAAAAGGCAATAAATGACATGATTTGCATCTTTTTCTTCATCTGAAGCAACATTTGGCCGGAAAACCTTTAGAGACCGGCTAGAACGCGGAAGAGGTGACAGCATTTTTGGCGGCAGAGTTCAGTAAGAAATCAAGGACCTAATTCCATTGATCATAACGGGACATATGTCGAAAAATAATGGGGATATGTATCTAAAATGTCTTTTGATTTTTTGTAAATATAAATTTTTCCTGATTTTTCAAATTAGAAAGATCTTTTATTCCTGGACAACCCTTGTAGAAACCTGAATCTTGGCAGGATATTACATAAAGGACGATTTTGTAACAAGGTATGTGGATCTTTTTACATGTACTTTTATCTATAATTTCGGTGTGTGGAACCTCCATCATTGAAGAATTTACCATGGTGCATTGGCCGTATTGCCATCACTGGATTTTGCCACCGATCCTGAGAGTTTGAATCGGGGCAAGATTTTATCTTGTAAATTTCCTTTATTTAACAGGTGCACCTGTTTATATATGTACATATGTAATAGAATATGGTGAGTTAACCCAGAAGACAGTGAACATGAAAATGCAGATAGTGTTGTCATGACAAATGAATCCTTGACTTGTATACAGATGAAACTATCATTTCTAAAGGGCCTTATTCAAAATGTACAATATTATTTTGAAGAGATCTTCGACACCTTTAAAAATAATTCTTTCCGTGACATAAAGCTCTAATCACAAAAGACGGTAAGTGCCAAATTCAAACTGTTTACTTTTAATTTAGGTAAAATGATTATTGACTTGTATTTCTTATCCCAAAGTTTTATTTCTAAGGAAACTATGCACTATGCATATAAAGAAGGGTGAACCGGTGTGTTTTTAAAACAAATCACCAGTTTTATTTAGATATTGACGAAATTTTGCACACTTTTTTTTATACATTAACTCCACACAGGAGGCCTTGAGGAAAATAATTTTCCTCAGGGCCTGTGTCATCTTTGGGGATGCTATGTGGAGGGTCTACACTTGACCGGAGAAAAACCACGCCCAACCTCATTTCCTCACCTCTTAGAGCAGAATTTTGATTCTTGATGACATTTTGCACACTTGATGTTCAAAATAAGAGGAAAATTAGTGTCTACATCTGATGTTCAATGTTCACCATATTAAATTTTACACAAAGAACCCAAAATTATGCACAGACAAACCATGCATTTGCGCTAAGAGAAAATGCATCATTAACAAAAAGGGTGTGTCGTACATTCATTATCTTAAATAAGGGCTTACCGCAGAGAGCTCCATTGTAGCATCTCTCTCTTTCTTATTAATGAAGTGTGTTAACAGAAAGAGAGGTTATTTTGTATGTGAATACCGTATAATAGTCCCAACTGTCCAGAGCCAATTGGAGTATGTTGTGAAAAGGTAGCGGGGAGGGGAAGAATATATGAAAAAGGAAGGGTAAGTACCTGGTTTTTTAGATCTGGTCACCAAACAAGACTAAAGCCATTTCATTATAAATGGGGAGGCGGATATGGGTACCGCCGCCTCGGAAACCATTCAACGAATAACAAGTGATTCCCTGCATTTGGTGACTTAGCAGAGGTGCCCGGGTTCATGGGGTGAGTTTTGATAAGGTCTGACCCCCAACTGCGGCGGGCCGGTTGACGGAGATCGTTTGACCTATCCAGCCGGACTCTTTCGACCCATCGCCTTGCACAGCAGTGGGAGGGGTGAATAAATACCTCAACACTCACCCCAAGATTCCTAACCACCGCTCATACCTATGTCCTTCCCAGAACTTCCTTTCCTTAAAAAGACCCTCCACACGGAATATGTATTATTTATTACTCTTAGGATTCTGAATGGTCGTCCATCACCAGTGCGATACTGACAGTAACTTGTTACAGAAAAAGAGGTTACGATGGAGCTCTCAGTGGCAGGACCAAACACTGGGAAAACTGTGAAAAACATATCAGTATAAAACGGTTACCGCAAAATAAACCATTAGAACCGGCACTCGCCATCATTCGACCGCGTCAACAATAAACTAACCGCCATCATAAGCCTATCGGGCCAGCTGCACGATGAGCGCGGAGCACATCTCGAAGAACTCCATGGTGTGGTGTCCCACGTTGACGAGGGCGGCGGGGCTGATGTTGGCTGGGACGGGCGGGTACACGGGACTGGGGCACAGGTCCTCGTCCTCCGGCTCCTCACCCGATAAGGACTTGAAGTCCAGCAGGTAGGACTTGTAGTCCACCTGGTAGAGCTGCAGGGACATCTTCACATATTTGCCCGTTGTTTTGTTGCGATTTCGGACCCTGGAACAAAAAATTAATAAAACATGTTAACCCCTTGAGTCTTTTTGTGTACTTTAAACAACTGATATGGACTCCTAAAAGTCGTTATATCTCCTTTTGTGAGATATATTATGATATTTAAAAGTGGCAACACTATACTTTGTATTTAATAATAATAATAATGTTTTATTCTAGAATGTGGGGAAGATAGTGCAACCCCACACATCCCATATAGTTGTATATATTTATTTAAACAGTAAATTTTAAGTAAAGAAATAAGTACAAAAGAAAATAAATAAATAATAATCAATTATGAAGGGCGTGGTCTTAAGTGAGCTCGGGCCCAGGGCTCACTCAGGAGTGGTGTTTGGTGGTGCTGGAAGGCTGCAATCACCACCACATTGTCGGAGACCATTAGTCGCATCCTGGCTTTTACTTTTAGATTTTCTTACATGAATTCTTTCAGAAAAATCGATAATTTTATTGGCTTCTTTTTTATGTTATAACAACACTGAATCTATTTTCTGACATTGACAAATTCAGGGGAGAAGCAAACTTAAAATATTTTTAATAATTGGTACAATGCTACATGCAGAAGTTGGCAGCGGCAAAAACATAAACTAATGCTATATATTTATATTTTAATCTAGCAACCACACCCACTATTGTTATGTCAAAGATATTGGTGCCCTCCTTTTTCGCCAACTTATATGATGTGTAAGACTGTATTTTTCTCTTTTTTATGCCTTTGCTAAAGCCGAATTCATGCAACTAGTTGTATGCACAAGTTGTTGGGTGACATTAGTTGCACTGCTAATCTGACATGTAAACACACAGTTTCATGGTGCATGCATTAGTTAGAAAATTAGAATCGCGCTAGCACAAAATTGCGGCACCACTAGTAGTGGTATGCAACTTGACGTGTGATGCAACTAGTGTCGCGAAACCATTTCAGTTGAGCGGATGTGTGCGTTTCTTGAAACTGTGGGCGGGTTGTGTACAACAACATTGTTGCTGTGATACTGAAGGTTGTGTGACACTAAATTTGCACATTTGCAATGAAATGATAATAATAATAATAATATAATATGAAATTTGGAACATTATAACTAAGAAAATACATATTCAGTGTAGTTTACAATAGATTATATCAGTACAAAAAGTTTACAAGTAGAAAGTAGTATACATATGAACAGTAGGTTAAAGGTAAATTAAAGAATACTAATGTGTAGTTAGTTATATAGTTGAAGATTCTTATAACCTGCCTCACTAGGCTAGCCTGTGTTGAGGCAGTCATTTTGTACATCAATCTAAAATACTTACTAACATACCTACATTATTGTATTAATAATATGATGGTTACTTTAATGATAAGCTCTAATAGTACCAACCAATACATTGGTGTCTTTAGTAATTGGGTGAGTGCACCGGTAAAGGCCCTGTCATTACTTTTAATCCAAATTTTTATGTTTTCTTTGAAATTTTTTTGTGAGTCGCATTTTTTTATTAAGTCTAGAAGAATGTTGTAAAGTCTTGTTGCAAGGTATATAAAGTTACGTTGACCAAAATTAGTATGCATTATGGGAGTTTGTAGTAAATCTTTATTATTGTTTCGAGTATTTAAGTGAGTATTTAATCTTTTTTGATAGTATTTATGTATGTTTGTGTATAGATGAATGAGGATTGTTTTTGCATATATCTGCCGAACGTCAAACACATTCATAACATTAAATATTAAGTTCGAGTCGGTAATTAGAGGTAGCTTAAGGATAATTTTTATAATAATTTTTTGTGCCTTTATGATTGGGTCTAGTGCAGATGCACTAGACCCAAATTAGATAAAGCTTCTAATTTCAAAATATCAAACAGGTAACGATTAAATGACCAATGAACAAAATATTAAGCATTGGTTTATCAATGAGACATTTAATAATATACCTGCGCATAATCTAAACAACGGCGTATTAAATAGTAAAGTGAACTCACCGAACGTGATACGGATTTATAACTTTCCATTCATAATCTAGCGCCTTCATGGCCCTGTAGACCTCCAGCATGATGTCGTTGGGTTTGCTCTGAGATCTGATTCCAAGATGCCATTTTGCCCTATTAGAGAAAAGGAAACATTATAAAACATAGTAATTTTGGTAAATATACAACGGGCCTCTTCCAACGTGCACAAATTACTTAAAAAAAAAAAAAATAGGACCTTTGTTTGGATTTTAACCCCCCAGGCTAATATGTTTGCTTTCTATAATAACTCATATAGGTCTCTTAGCGATCGTTGTTTCCTATACTACCATAGTGAGAAGTGTGATGTAAACGGTGTTAGAAGGAGAAAGGCTAAGCTTTATATTCCAATCTTAAAGTTAACTGCAAAATAATTAAAATGTACACCTTTATGAAACCAAAGTTTTGGATCACAATTTGAAAAAAAATTTATGATACTTATGATGTTTCCATATTATAAAATGTAAGTGGAATAAAATTAAATTTTTTGAAATTCCGCTATTAAGGCCCTGAAAAAACATGAATTCCTAGCTAGCTTTACACTCATAAGTAAAATTTATGACTCACGTAAGTTTTTGATAAGTTACTCAAAGGAGCTTTTACATATGCGTCCAAGTTATGGTAATTAATGCTCACCGAAGTTTAACTTTTGTAAGTTCTCACGGGGACCGCTACACTATACCATAATTTCATTTGCCGCGACAACAACTTCCTGTCAACAACTATTTGCTGCTGTTAAATTTATGCGATTTTGTCAATAAAGATGAAAAGGCCTAAATAAAGTGTTGAAATAGAAGTTGGCTTGAAATAAACAATTCACCTTGTGCTTTTGTTTTGTTATTATAAACTGTTTTTATAGATTAAATAATAACGTTAGTGAGTATATTAAAAGAAATAAAAGAATTTAAAAAAATAAGTAAATAAAAAAAAATTACTTCTTAAAAATACTTCTTTTTTAAAATTGCTCAAGAAACACGAAGACGATTTTAGAATGTTTTATTGACGTTTGCTTGTTTTTAACCTTCGAAAAAGGTTTGCCTTTACACAAATAACTGCAAATGCATCATTTTTTACAATTTACAAATACATTGACATATAATATATTATATTTGTTTTTATTATAATATATTATAATGGAATTCCACCATGAATTATCAGTTTCAAAAATAGAAACATTGACATATCGTAAAAGAAAACCATTTTCGCGTTCTACATGGTTTTTTTGCGGTTCTTTCAGCACGGCACATCAAAAGAGCTCGCGGACCGCACCTAAGAGCTCATTCACACACAGCTATAAAATATAAAAGATCATCGCACGTCAAATAACGCTCTCCACACAATCCCTTCAGACTGTTCACACCTAAGCGGTTTAAGCGCAGATCAATCATAGACAGTACACATCTTACGACGGAACCGCTCCAGAGGCGATATGCTAAAAGTTACGCGCCCCCCTCTCCGACAAAAACAGGAGAGGGGGTCATTGTAATTACGGAGCTGTCTAGACCGGTGGATGACAGATGTCAAGTTGACAGATTTCAGTGCAAAAAATGTGCATTCTGTTGCCACTCCCTAATTAATCTGACCCCCTCTCCTACCACAGGAAGAAATATTTGATAGCGTTGTGTGAAAGTATAAAAGATAAGCGCTCGCAGTTCAACAGATATCTTCTCGCAGCTTTATAGCTGTGTGTGAACGAGCTTTGAAAGCCTCGCGGGCTGCAGGTTCCCCACCGCTGGTTTAGATCATATTTCTCTATGAGGCAATTTCTCCACCATTACAGTAAAGAAGACAACGATTTCTATGAGACCTGCAAGAGTTGTTCCCAAAAGAGAACAAATCAGCCTGAGGGGTTTACAAAATGTGTGACATCTGACCTCTTTACGGGCGTTCCTTTCTGCCCCCTGTCAAAGTTGTACGTGGACTGGATGACCTTTTCCCGCAGCGGGGCGATGCGCTCTGGGTGGGGCTTGTTCCCTGACTCCACGGGGCTGTGTACAACGGCCGGGGGACTTCCTAAACACGGATTAGGTTTGAGGTTACTTTTACAATCACACTAATCAAGCAGAAAGCTGTAATGGTATATGTAATGTTAGACATTTTAACAAACTTATCTTAATGATTATTGTAACTGAAATTTGAGTGCAAACATTTTTCATTCCTTTTTGGAGAATTTTCTTTTGGCCTCAACCGTTTTTCAGTTTAAAAGAAAACCCTCTTAATATTTGAATTAAATGGATAATTTAACAAGTGAATTTATTTTGATTATAAAAGGTTAGTTATATTATTGGCTTTTACATTATGACTAGCGCAGATCTGTGAAAAATCAAGGGACAGTCTGAATTTGTGGGTAATCAGTTCCAATTTTCGAAACTGACTAAAATAATTTTCTGTTAAAATATTATATTATAGGTAAGTAATTTATTGCTTTTTTTGCATTAGCTCCACACAGGAGGCCCTGAGGAAATATTTCCTCTCAGGTGTCATCTTTTGGGAGGGGGGTATGTGTACCGCCGCGCCGGGAACAATTTATTGGATAACCAACACCTCTGCCATAGGTCACCCCAAGTCTTGGCGGCGGATGAGTCTGCCCACCTACTGCGTGGTGGGCCGGATCGAGAGAGACTGGTTGAGGGAGGTCTTTTGACCTTTCCAGCCGGACTCTACACCCATCACCTTGCACCGCAGTTGGAGGGATGGATTCATACGTCCGTCACGCCTGGACATTCTGACCCCCAGATTCTTACCCACCCCTCATACATTTTTCCTTCCCATCCTTAAAAATACCCTCCACACAGCATTCCCTAAGATGACAGGGCCTCGGTGTGGAGCTAATGTAAAAAAAAAATCTTTGAAGAAGCTGTGTGGAGGGTCTTTTTAGGGGAAGGAAAAGGGTATGAGGGGTAGGTAGGGATCTGGGGGTCAGTGTGTACAGGAGCGACGGACGTATGAATCTATCCCTCCCACTGTGATTCAAGACAATGTTCCGAGAGAAGCATGCTAGAGAGGTCAAAAGGTCTCCTTTAGCCAGATACGACCTGCCACGCAGTTGGTGGACAGACGCATCCGCCGACAAGATCCGGACAAATCCCGGGCACTCCTACTAATTCAGTAACGATCCACTTATCTGAATTCTTCACACAATCAGTTTGAATTTTAAAAAAGACAAATCTGAGTTCGAAAGTTCATTGAACCAGAATTTCGCAGGTCACACACTCAAACAAAATTTTAAGACTTTTATCACAAGTCTACCCAAGATCTGCACTCTGAAGCTTAGAGAATTGAACAATGAAAAATCAAAATATAGTTTATGGTATATACCGGCATTGTAGAAATCTTTCATCTCCGCCTTGGCAGCTTCATCGGCTATTCTCTTATTGTCTATGATCAGGTGGTAGGCAATCCCCAGCTGATCGTGTGGGTCCCCACTGAGCAGTGCGCTGTGGACCTCGCAATCCTTCACTCCAAACTTATCACAGACTTCCTCAATTGCCTCTGTGTCTATGATACTGCTGTCCTAGAAACACAACAGTCATGTAATACCAACATAAAAAATAAACATTTGAAATAATAATGTATCCATACAAAAAACAAAGCATTCTTAAGTGAGCTCATTGTACAAATCAATCAATTAATTGCTAGCATTAAATTACATGAATTTAGATTTTATGAATACAAGCTCAATTTAGCATTAAATGGTCTTCCATACTAGCGAACAAATATTGTTAATGTATTACGAAAACTTAGATTCAGTCAAAGATGTAAGCCAATCTTTATGACCGTGCTCTAATATCATCCACGCTGGAATTTTTTCCAAGCAATTTTAACCTTTAAGCTTTGAAAACTGTATGGAGGAAAAATTAGAATCACTTGCGCTTAAATCACTGTAGATTCTACTTTTGTTTCATGAATGTAGCCTCTATGACGGCTTATGAAATAATTTGTCTATGCATGTCAATTCGTTTGTGTAAAATGGCATCGCAAAAATGAAATTATTTGAGTTTTCCAAGTAGTTTAGTACAAAGCTGTTATTTCTTTGAAAAATCCTTTTGTTTTTCATGTAGGCTACCAGCCTTACTAATAACAAAACGCCACGATCGTTAACAGCATATCTGTTGCTTGCCAGTTGAACGGCATTTTTGCACCTTTACTAATAACAATATCACATTTTATATGATTTTTTTTTTGGTCGGATTGATTTTTCCTAGATCTGCGCAGGCGCCGCGGCCACCGCGACCTTCTTGTTTTATAGCTTCGAGAGAATTTAATTTTGTGACATGGAAATTTACTATCGGTTAATTTAACAGCTTAAATCAATAAACACTGTTGATTGCCAAGGACTACTCAACCGGAAAGTCACCTTCCAAAGAAAATATTTCGACATTTAATGAAACAAAACCTGCTTTTGCACGAAAATTGCTTCAATTTAGCTTATCGATCTCTTTTTAATTATTTCCAACCCAATCACTTCCAAAGTGGGTCGTCATCGACCTGTGTCTTGTAAAACGAACAATCGACCCAGCTCTACTTTTAACACTTGATAGCCCCACAAGCAACTTCAATCATCCACTGGTGGGTGTTATCGCCCAGGTTGGGGATCGTCTTAGACCTTGGATTGAATCTCAGGATTTGTAACACTTTTAAATGAATTTATTCGCCAGTATGGTGAACAGTTAAAGGGAAAAACAATTGACAACGTTTATGCTGTAGGATCCAGATGATTTCAAACACGGGCAAAAAAATATAAAAAAATTGTTTTGATTTTTTTAACCAAGTTTTTTCCTTACTACGCTCTTTCACAAGGGTTCAGGGCCTGAACCTTTGTGAAAGATTGATCGACCTCTCCTTTGCTGATGAGGGAGTGAACCCTGGACCGCTGTGTAAGGGGCAAGCGCACATCCTTGCAGTCACCAAACCGTCAAACCTTAACCTTTGCTAAACCATATAAAATTATCGATTATTCAAAGAGATTTTTAACAGCGTGGCAATATCCGAGCACCAGAAAGCATTAAGCCAGTTGAAAGGCCACCATGGTAGGTTTTATTATTTAAGCAACAGCTATTAGTTATGACTTTAAAGCACGTAATTATTACACCAGTTAATAGAATTTATCAGAGGCCATAGAGCACAAGCAGCAGCCTCAATGAATTATTAAAAATAGGGGTCTGGGTTACCAATAAAACTGTGAACAAGTTGAGCTATTATATTTGGATTTAAATGCACAACATCATTGTCACTAACGCCACTTAGCTTATCTAACGCTGATCGATACAAGTTAGTCATCCATTCGCATGAATTATGAATTATCCTCAACTTATCGTTGTAAGCTACGTAGTTTTGTATTTGTAGATCTAGATTGTAATGTTTATGAATGTACTTGGACTGGGTGGAACGAATCTACAATAATATTGGATAGGCAACAATAAATACGATACTTTTTAGATTCTGTTAGCTGAATTCAAAAGCTTTATATTGATACCAAAAACCTACAACTTTGTCAAAAAAATTGTTAGCTAATTGCAATAATAACAATTGTCTTAGGCCATTCGTACCTGAAAATACCGACAAGCGACTAGAGTCAAGTACTACTGCTTGTGAGTACCTGCCGTACTATTTTGCTAGTTCGTACAGGACATTATGCGTTGACTACGGGTTTAACAATAGTTGCATGCTTCTGACAGTGTTGGTGGCACACTACGCTAGATGCATTCGCATCTACTACTCGTTTGACAGAAATGGCGTCCAAACATAATTTGAATGTTAAATTTGTTCTGGAAGAGAGAAAATATCTATGTTTATGTCACTACAATATACTGGAACACGTATGAAAGGATTTAGCGGAGAAGCTGTGATTTGAGGTTAGCAAAAAGGTCAATTTGACAGCATTCTAATATGGTGGCAATTCATAAATAAAGAAATCAGACTGATCGAGATTGAAATTGTTAGCGATTATTTGGATTATTAATTATTTATTAAGGCTCAATCCCAACACATATGTTAGAGAACATCCGTCATTACGTCCCGTCACTAAAAATGTCATGGACTCGATTAATTGTTCTCTACTAAACCGACGCCCCACAAAGCCAAATAGCCGACAGTTAGATTAAAGAAGGTCTCGTGGTGGTCAAACATTGCCATGCCGCACTTAACATTACCTTATGTCTAATAAATAGAGAAAAACTTAGAAGGATAGATACTTTGAATACCTGCTCGACGGGAGACGGGAAAAGATATTCCGGAAGGTCCTTTTGGAACCAATCGTGTTTCTTTACATCGTCTATAGAAGCTCTTTTCATTGGGTCCACCTGGAGCATTTGGCAGAGGAGACTGACTACGCTCTTGTTCAGGTATTCGGGAATTGGGAATATACCCGATTTGATTTTTCTAAATAGTGTGGGGACGTGTTCATCGTCGAACGGCAGCGTGCCGCAGAGCAAGGCGTATAGGATGACACCGCAAGACCACACGTCCACTTCGGGGCCCGCGTAGAGCTTCCCTGAAATAACCTACAAACAATATTTACATATCTATTTATTTTTTTTATGTGAATACCGCACAAGAGTCGGAAACTGCTCCCAACCACCTGGATCCAGTAATATTATGGCATCCTCAATTGGGGTATGTTGTGAGGCTGAAGGTTAGTGGTTAGGGGAAAGAGATGGGAAGAGGAAGGTGGGGAAGTACCTGGATATTCAGATCTGGTCACCAAACACGGCTAAACCAATTTTAAGCAACTTTTCAATTCAGTATGGCGGTCTTTCACCAAGGTGATACTGATAGTATTAGTTTGAATGATTTAATTGTAAAATAACACAATTCAATAATACAAAATTTACTTGCCGGGATTTGAACCTGGGACCTTTGGATTGCTAGTCGAGAGCCTTATCCCTCGACCACGGTTAACCCTTGGTATGCACTCAGCTCCCATTTAAGTCTCAATAAAAGTCTCTGAAGTTTGCGCACAACTCAAATTCAAGTCTTTCAAACAGGGATTTTCCGATTTGTTTAAATTAAGGACCATCTTATTAGTTATGAGGTTCCACGCCAACTCGGAATCAACTCAATTCAATACCTCTTTGAAAAGTCATTAAAAGCTGTGAAAAAAAAGAAAAATAGCTCATAACCTAACCTAACATAATCTATTTAACCAATTAAAAAAAAAATCATCATTTTCAATGACTTTTCAAAGGAGGTGTTGAGTTGAGTTCATTCTGAGTTGAGCTGAGGCACGTCAAATAATACATCTTTATTAGCTTTTTGAAATGCTATGTGGGTTGTAGAAAAAAGTCCCTCAAGCCTAATTAAAAAATCTGGTAAATATATCCACCTTCACACTTTAATATGCCCAGATTATGGAAATGTGGTTTCAACTTAGTTAGTACAAGAAACAATTACTTGAGTCGGGAGATATGGTAAAAGATGCATTAAAATTCCTTTTTATTCAATCAAAGATCAAAATTTCCCTTATGGAATGATTATTTTACGGCCATTTTGGATTTTTTAATAAAAAATTTTGTTTGTAAAAGTTTCATTTCAATCTAAATTACTTAATTAAACCAAATTAAGAATCTAATAACCTATTTTGTGCGTATAAATAGTTGTTTATTATAGTAATTGTGGAAACCAAGTTTTCGAAGTTGTTGTCATAATCTGTGCCTGCGCTGCGGTTAGGTACTTAATTACCAAAAATCGATGTATCAGGCCAAACAATAATTAACATCTATTTGTTCAGTATCTTATGATGGGTCAACCAGTTACTTTAGTAAGTATAAAAAAATGTAGGTCCAATTACACATCTCTTATTTATCCAAAAGTTTGCAATCACATTCTCATATTGCGCAATTCCTTCATGATTAGTAACATACTCTAATTTCATAATATTGACTATGGAAATTATGAAGGTGTTTGCATTGTTTAAAAACGTATAATTAAATCAATGAAATTAGATTAAACAAAAAAAAATTCTATTGTGTCTAAAGCCATGCATTATAATGACAATGTAACTATTGAATTTGTGCATCTCTCTGCTGATTAAACATGAATAAATAAACAAATAATAACTTTAAAACACAATATTATTATTTTGACATCTGACAGGAATCTTATCAGAGCCCTTACGATTTGTTTATAATATAAACTTCGGTTATTTGCAAAGGTTTAGCCAGTAGGAAGAGATTAAATTAGATATGAACCTCAGGCGCAGCATAGTTCGGTGAGCCGCAAGAAGTTCTCAAGAATTCTCCGTCCATCATCATGTTTGACAGGCCGAAGTCAGCAATCTTCACGTGCATATTGTGGTCTAATAAAAGATTCTCCGGCTTCAAATCTCTGTGCACAATCATGTGGCGATGGCAATAGTCTACTCCCGAAATGATCTGCTGGAAAAACCTCCTGGCATCGATTTCTTGGAGTTTTCCGTGCTTGACTATGTAATCAAAGAGTTCTCCGCCGCTGACATATTCCATTATCATGAAAATGTCGGTCGGGGTTGATATGACCTGGTACAGTTTAATTATGTGAGGATGTCTGAAGAGTTTCAAGTTTTGGATCTCGCGTCTAATCTTGCCGACGACATCGAGAGATTTTATCTTTTGCCTATTCAGAATCTTGACAGCAACCTTGTGTTTTGTCAACTGGTGCTCGCCGATTTTGACTTTTCCGAAAGTCCCGACGCCCAGAGTGGCTCCAAGGGTGTAGTGACCTATTTTCACGATCGGAGGAACACCCGGAACACTTTTTTCAGCCATTTTTAGGACCGAGATATCTAGAAAATATATAAAATGATTTATTTATATTACAGAATAAAACTGTAAACACGCGACGTACGAAAAACTTATCACATGATTGGTGTTGCCAGAATAGATTTCAGGCAGATCAGTGTTCCTCGACAAATAAAATAATAACATTATTACCTATAACACCTGACTACAGCTACGAATAAAATAATATAAAAAATCAAAATGGCAGTTTCTATTCGTCGATCCGCACCGATGTTTAGCAGTACATAAATCTGTTTAGCATTGCTCACCATTTGAATCTTTGTCTGTGAATCAGCCTTTTACCGGTGCTCCGCCGCCCGCTCTCATGTCAGTTTGACATAACTTAACCTAACCTCACCTCACGTATACTAAACTAAACAAAACAATATGTAATCTAACATAACCTTTACACAGCATACTTAGAAAAAGTAACAAAATAATAAATGAAAGCAATGAAAATTAATAATTAACAGCAGGACAAAAAAGAAGAATCAGGAGAAACTTTGTGCGAAATAAGCAAGGTACCGGCAGATGATATTAACAATCCAAACAATCTTGCAATACAAAATAATGCCAGTCACTTAGCACACCGGTTAATTAGTAGCCGATTCATAAGCAGAGCAATCAAATGGGACGCCCTGCGGAATATATATTTTGTGCTATATTTCGGGGCGCATCGATGAATACACTTAGACACTTCCTATTGAAAAATTGGAAGCATTCAGATTAGATTGAAAACACATCGACTCTTCAATCTAACGCCAAAATTCAAAGTAATTGTATTTTTAAATTCATGACTCAATAAAAAAAAATTATGCTTTAAATCACCAAAAATCGAAAATGCAGTACTTCAGTGATTTTCGTCGCTGGTATTTGACGGCCATTGAAACAAATGGGTCAGTATAGGTGCAGTATATATGAATACAAACCATAATTTTTATACATTATTATGGCAATAAAAACATGTGTATGTATACCTTTATGTGTGGGACTGCAATAGAAAGTGAAAGTGTAACATTTGGCCCCGAATAAAAAAAATAATATTGTAGCGTTTGCTTCATAAAAATCTTTCTTCTATTGGTGAAACTTTTTTCCGTTTCCGCGGGAAAGAATTGGGCCCTTGAACTTCCCAGGCCAAGAGGTGTGCTGTAAGTTGTATATTTAATTAATTTATATCAATTTTGTGTAGTTTTAGCGCAAGCCGATTTTACAAATTTCAGATATGCAGTTCCCTATTTTAAATTATTAATTGTTTTCATGTTTAATTCTTAGAACTCAATTTAATAAAAAAAAAATTATTTAATTTAATAATCGTATTATCAAGTTCGGCAAAGTATTTTATTTTTATTTTTGTTACAGCTTTTCAAACATTTTAAAAATGGCCTCGTAAGCCTAAACAGCTGTAACAAAAATAAAAACTAAAATACTTGCAGAACTTGATAATAACTTTATTAAATTTAAGATTTTAAAAAATGTATGATAACAAACAGTACTTATTGTATGAACTGCAAATATTAAAAACAAAAGTTTGAAATATATATAAAATTGAAATTCTGAAATATTTATTTTTTATTTTATCGTTACTTCTCCTTACTGGAGATCCTAGAGCCTCCCTCAGTCTGTGTTCCCTTTGGGGATGCTGGATGGTAGGTGTTTTTTATTCTTTTTATGTAACTATGATTATGTTATTATAATGTGGTAGATTTTTTTTTAAATACAAAATTAAAATTCTGAACAAAGCATTTTGTTTCACTGACGTCTATTTTTATTTTATTTTTACATTATCTCCTCACTGCAGGTCCTAGTCTTCTCGGGTCTTCAGGAAAACTGTGCGGAGGGTGTGTTTAAGGAAAGGAAGGAGTGAACCTGTTGTAGGAGGGAGGAAACACATAACCTAATAAATGGTTCCAGAGCCGAGCTGTTGAACAGAAGAATGAGCTCTGTAGAAGCAACCCGTCCTCCTGTGGTGAACATCTAAGAAAATATAATGTTTATTTATTATTTTACAAACAAATTATCCATAAATATACTAACATTAGACAAATGAAAAAACTGTTTTTATTTTTTATTTTTAAAGGATGCCATCTTTATATCTAAGACATCTTTAGAGACGCTGTTTGGAGGTTTTTTTTAGAGAAAGGAAGGAGAGGAAGTTCAGGAAAGGAAAAAGTGATGGGTGGGTAAGAATCTGGGGGTCAATGTGTCTGGGAGTGACGCACATATGAATCCATTACTCTCATGCGGTGCAAGGCGATGGGTCGAAAAAGTCCGGCTGGAGAGGTCAAAAGGTCTCCCTCAACCAGTCTCTTCCAATCCGGCCAGCCACGCAGTAGGTGGACAAACGCATCTGTCATCAAGCCATAAACTTCAACCCATGAACCTGGGCAACCCTGCTATGTCAACAAATGTAGTGAAAGTTTTGCGAAAGGAGAGTACATATATAAAAACGCACTATTCATAGCAACGAATAAAATGCACATTAACAGGAATGGCTCCACTATTGATGGTATGCCGAAAAAAAATATATCTCCAGCTTTTTTTCCAAAACTCTGCAAATTTCATAAAAAGTCCCAAATTGAAAAAAATATGGTAGGTACTTCAACCCTAAATTTTTGAAAAAAAATAATTTCTGTCAAATTCAAAATACCCCAGATCTTCTCACAAAAAAAAAAGTTGTCTATTCGGTGTGAAACTCTTAGCTCGATAACGATAGCTCTTACTTAAACAACTTTAGTTGTTCAAATAAAAACTCGATTGATTTTGTTGAAAGGGGGTACACACTACTTGTCAATATGCTTTCAAGTGTCAATCAACGGAGAGTTGATCAACTAAAACTAAAATGCCTGAAAGAGGCTAACAAGATAATTTTATTTTATTTTGAAGTTTATCAAACAATAGATTTCGCCTGATCAGGTGTTAGAAGCACAGAAACCGATTTTTGTAGTAGGCTGGGTTAAGCGGAAAGATCACTCCATACTCTGGATTCCTGAACAACTTCGGTAAAGCTGCACAATGCTAGAAGGGCAAATTTAGTTTGCCTACCCATTACAAAAAAATAAATATTAGAAAGTAGGCTTAAAATACATTAGTTATAACAAATGTGATGATCTCCTTTTGGGATCGAGGGCTTGATCAAAACCTGGCCAAGTAAAAATATAATAAAAACTTAGTAAGTACTTCCCAAAATGTTTTTTTGACATTCCCCCCTTATAATTACCGTGTAAATATTAAGCGGCGCATAAGGTCGGAATAGTTAAAACTTGATTCATTATCACGGTTCAGGTATGGATAAAACGGCCTTTAACCGGGCTTAAAGCTGACTTAAATTTATCAATGCAGAACCATGGTGTAAGAATCTAATAAGTAAGACAGAATGAAATTAAACTCAAAATGGAAGTTTCTCTTCTCTAAGTCTTGTGAGATTGAAATTTTTATCAAAAAAGACAAAGAAAAAAAAGTAAATGTCTAAAAACTTTCACCAAATTTTGACCTCCTTCATTTCCTTTCGCATCATTCCAAAATTTGGGGTGCCACTGTCCAAATAGTTCTGGGCAGTGAAATTCTTGTGTCATATAAAACAAACATTCTAGAAATTACTCACCAACAACTCACACTTTTTTTTACATTAGCTCCACACAGTAGGCCCTGAGGAAAATAATTAAATAACTTCATCTCTGGGGATGCTGGGTTGAGGAGCGGAAGTTCTGGGAGGGAAAAAGGGTGGGTAGGAATCTGGGGGTCAGTGTGTCCAGGAGTGACAGACATATGAATCCATCCCTCCTACTGTGGTGCAAGGCGATATTCCAAGAGAGTATGGCTGGAGAAGTCAAAGGGATTCCCCCGACCATTCTCTCTCAAACCGGTCTGCCATGCAGCTGGTGGGCAGACACATCCGCTGAAAAGACCCGGACAAACCTCACCCCATGATCCCAGGTACCCCTTCTAAGTCACCAAATGTAGCAAACCACTTGGGGCAGACGTGTTGGTTATTCAATAAATGATTCCCGGGGTGGCGGTAGCTATACCCGCCTCCCAAATTGAGGACTCTCCCACACTAATATCAAGCCACTTTATAATGAAGACATCCACAAACACCATACTCGAAAAAACAAAAAAAATCTGCATTCCTCAAACACACACTACAAAATATGGGATAAAATCTCTGAACTATAAAGGGCTTTGCTCACGGAGAAACTGAAATAAAACCCGTTGTCAACACACCAGTACTTTTGTTTGTGTGGCAATTGGTTTTCAGTTGCCTTTAATAGGTTGCCTTTAATAGGTTGCCTTTAATAGGTTGCTTGGTAGCGCTCACGAATTTCGAATTGCGTTGACAACTGGTTTCATTTCAGTTTCTCCGTGAGCAAAGGCCTTATCACATACACACTGTTTACTTCGCTTTCAGATACATATAAAAACATCCAACATAAAAAAAATTTTAAGTATTCAAAACGAAAATTGGTAATTTCTTTACTTAATCCAGTCATATTTTGATTCTTTCTTTTCTCTCCTTTTATTTTACCTGTATTATTAATCAATCATATTTGTATATCCTTGTTTGTTTCTTTATTTTTTTTCTCTTGTTTGCCCTACTTAACCTGTCTTTTGTATTTTTATGCTGTACAGCTGGTACCCGACATGCGTTGCAATACAAATAAATAAATTGTTTCTCTCTAAAGCATTTCCTTTCCCATGCATCCCCGTTCCCCTCCCGCATCCCCTTCCCCGCGTTCCCCTTCCACTTTCCACGCCTTCCCCTCCCTCATCATCCCCCTCGCTAACCCCACCTCCTTCTTTACCCTTCCCCTCATGCCTTCCCTCCTTACTGCTAAAATATATAAAATACACCCATTTTCATTTAAACATTCATAATGCCAGAGCTTACCATTATATATAGCCTCTAACCTTGGCGAGCATGCATACAACAAATCACCAAAGTTTCATCACAATCCGATGAACAGAATGGCAGCGCATAAAATATGAACAAACAAACAAACAAAAATTGATTTTTATATATAAGATTGTATTTGAAACATATAATTTTGATATAAAAATACCTACGTAAAATTATACCTATTCTCTCCCATTTATTGTAAGTACCTCCCGTCCTAAAATGAGTTTTGTAACTCATCGGGATTCCCCTAGCAAGAAATAAAAAAAACAAATAAAACTTATTAAAGATAGGTATAGAATTGACAATAATGTAAACATGAACATATTACAAAATAATTACCAAATAGAAAACATTCTCTTACATCCAAGGGTACAGATAGATAAAACGTTTTAAACTCATTAACACATATTTTCAAGAAAACATACAAGTTCATCATACTAATGTCAATGACAACTGCTTACTACCTACTCCAATAATCCAAACTAATTTTTAATGAGGGTGATGCATGGCAGCCAAGAAAACATGATTCATTCCTTTATTGATTTTTAAAATGGCATGTTGTTGGTTGTAGACGTACTCCATGAATAATTGAACAGAGATTAAATTTTGTGGGTGACCTTTTTGTAAACAGCAGGACTGAAATAGCTGATCAAATATGTGGGCTTGTTGAAAATGATTTTGGCAGAGTAAATAATATTCTATAATCAGATACATTGTGAATTCAAAAAGCTACATCTTACTTAAATTTCATTTTCTAATCATTTTGCATATTAGATTAGATTTAAGGATTGAAAATTGATGATTACATGTACAAATCCAGTTTCACACTTCACAGTAATTACTAAAGAGCCAGGAGGGTAATCAGAGGATAGAATGCACATTAACACATCTATTTAATGCTTGTGTAACCATTTTCAAGTTGTAAAATAAGATCTCTGAGGCGTTTGTGACCATAATACAATTTATTAATGGAACAGATATTGTGTTTTAATGCTTGTAAAAATCCATTCAGAATGTAAAACTGATGTAAGCTTAATGAATAAGTTTAAAAAAAGGATGCCTATAAATTATAGTTGGGACATTTTGAAATTTTTTTTTATATTAGCTCCACACAGGAGGCCCTGAGGAAAAAAATTCTCTCAGGGCCTTTGTCATCTTTGGAGATGCTGTGTGGAGGGTCTTTTTTAGGGAAAGGAGGGAGAGTAAGTTCTGAGAAGGAAAAATATATGAGGGGTGGGTAGGAATCTGGGGGTCAATGTGTCTAGGAGTGACGGATGTATGAATCCATCCCACCCACTGTGGTGTTAGGCGATGGGCTGAGAGAGTCCGGCCAGAGAGGTCTAGGTTAGGTCTCCCTAAACCAGTCTCTCCCGAACCGGTCCGCCACGTAGGTAGGCAAACTCATTCACCACCAAGACCCAGACAAACCTCACCCCATGAACCCGGGCACCTCTGCTTAGTCACGAAATGTAGCAAACCATTTGGGGTGACCTATGATGGATGAGATGATGTTGAGTAGATAAACGAAGAAAGGAGTGTAGGGAGAATATATAGAGGGAAAGTGAATCAGAAGTCAGAGACTAACTTGGAAAACACTTGATTCAGGTCATGTCAAGTCGGAATAACAGAAGAGAATGAAGCAAGGAGTTGTATTGTGGTTCATCCTCTTCAGTGAAATTATGAATTTGTTCAAAAGGCAAATAAAAAAATTAATCATGTTCATAAAAGCGATTTTATTAGGTAATAGAAAATGTAAAAAATATAATATTAAGTATGACAATCATTTATCAATATCACAATGCCATGAATACAATATCCATTATATTCCTAGTACAAGCAAAAGTATGCCAAAATCCAACCAAAATAAAGAGTACTTTTTTTTCATAACACAAAACAAAAAGCTATGAATAGCTGCTTCGCATAAAACCTTACAACTGTTGTGACTTGCACAAAGTGATATAATTCTTGAGATTTTTAAAATTACGAGTTTGAAGATGACAAGCAGAAAGCAGTTTTAATCCAAGCCACAAACATTGAACAATGGCGAAAACTTAAAAATAGCATTTAAATAATGGCAAAACTAATGTGACTTACATTTGACATAATGAATCACATAAATAAAAAATTAAAATAAAACCAACTGGCTCAATGTTAATGGTAATTATGGTGGGGAAAATTCAGTCATGCTTGATTCTTGTCATCCTGAAGATATATTATTTATTCAGACAAATCGGCAGCGCTCAGAGCAACCACCGTGAAGTTAACATTGTTGGGATCCCTCTCCATGAAGGTACGGCAGACCTTGGCCGAGTCTTCCAGAAGGGTCTCGGGAGTTGTGTCTCCGTGGTTGATCGGGAAGGACTTGCGCCCATCCAGCTCGTACAGTTTTCCATCTTTGTGCACAAACGCGATGAAGTGATGGTTGACAGGATCGTTTTCTCCTGGGGTGTTGGACTGGCCCTCCTTGGCCAGCTCGAAGTGAGCGGAGACTACTCCCTCGCAGTTTTCAAGCAGGGATCCTCTGGCAGTGGAGTCCAGCTCTTTGGCATCATCCAGAAATTGCTTTAGCCAACCGTCGAACAGCTGGATTTTGTCGGTGTTGTTAGCGATGCTGTGAAGCAGGGCGACGGTTCCGCAGGCATTCTGAACCGTTTGTTTCATGTGGAAAACGTTTTCAGATATGATTTGGGCATTTTCAGTCAGTTCGGAGTCTTCCTTCTTCCTGTGGGCTTCGTATTGCTCGGAGCAGGGGAACAGAAGGAGGACCGAGATGACCGGTTTGGGCACCCAGCTTAGCGATTCTTCGTCTAGCCCCAAGACGTCTACGACGTTCCATTTATTCGGCACGCCGATCTTCTGCAAGTACTTGTTCATAACATCGGGATTGGATTCCAGTGGCAGCCAGTTTGCGGTGGTCATCTTGGTGTTTGCTGCGGTACTTCCAGAAATAAAATTAGACAAACGAACGCCGATTTTCTTTTGGTTTTGAGAAAAGCCGCAGACAGGGAGGCAGACGGTAATTAAATTTGTGCTGGTCACGGTGGCAGCACTGTCGAATTTTGACAGCATAAATAAACCAGCTTAATTTCGCCATAGCCAAAATGTCTACGCACAGGGGCGTTTCTCTTGGCTTTAACCTTGAAACGCCAAAAAAAGGTGCAAATTCTTATAGATAAAGATGAATTGTAGATAGTAAACGGAAATGACAAGTACGCCATTGAAGCAGTATATCCGGTCGGGTATTCAAAGTTACAATTGTCAGTGGAAAGTCGGTTGCAAGTTGCGTAATACACGTAAATATTTTGAATTTGGTTTTTGTTTACAATTGTTAGCGTCAGTGACAGTATTTTGAATTAAAAATGTTGCTTGATGAAGTACTTCGAGGGGAAAATTAAAAAGCCGTGCTGCGTTAAAGGCTGTGTAGACAGGTTTTCGGTTCGACGTAGATATCCCGACCACAAAAATGAAGAAAGTCAGTTTCGGGAATGGTCGTGGAGATTTTATTTTAAATCAAAAAATATAGGTGATAATCTCTCATCCGTTATTACAACGTCGTTTTTAATGTTTCACCGATACTTTATTTGCCTATAACTGAGTTTATTTCTTATTGCAGACCCCGAAGTGTACAATATTGCATTGTGATGCCTAAGAGATCACGATTACGTCAAACGTCAAAAAGGTATGTTATCTTAAATTGCATCATTATTCATTTTTCATTTTTATGTACTCAGATTTAATCTGCAAACTTCATATCGTTCGCTGATGACAAAGCTCTGGAAATGATTGCAAATCGTAGCATGAGAACTTGAATAGTTTTTAATTTTGAAACACCCAGGAGCACCTTTTTATTTCTGTCAGAAGCTACGAGAGCAACGTATAATTCTTGTTTTTTCTAGAAGTTAGCCTAGAAATAACACTATGGTTTGTTCACAAACTTTGGTTAATTATATTTACGACTTCCCAAGGGCCATCGGTGTGGTTGCCAAGGGGGGTTATATTTCTTGAAAGGGAAAAAATAAACTACTTTTTGTCCGCAAACTTCGGTTAATGTATTAAATATATTTATTTCAGAACCAAAAGTCTGCGCAGGCACCAGCAGTGAGGTTGTTCCTGCCAAAAGGGTCCCAGGAGTTAACGAAGGTATGTATTTAGCAAACTTTGGCACACTGAAAAAAAAAGATTTCCCGATACCTACAAATGTGCGTTGATAAAGGCATTATTGAAGGATGGTATGAGTAAATGAGCATCCACCAATTCCCAAGCCTTTCCAGGTATCTATAGTACCCACCTGACCCGGGTTTTTGCTGCTAGCTCAGAAGCCGTATAAATTTTATAATTATTTATTTACACCCTAGTGGGCTTTTACAAGATAAGTAATAGATTTTCCAATAACCAGTGAGACTTCATTCGGTTAAAAAAAAAACAGCAGCCGAGTGCTGAAGGCATGTTCCCAGGGCAGCGTCTTCAAAAGGACCCTATTCGAGCATTTCTAATGATTCCTTAAATAGATAGAGGAAGATATCAAAATTTTAGCTCAAGAAGGAGAAAGTGGAAGACGTAAACTTGGGATACACGATAAGGTGTCTATCGGGGCGGTTGTGCCAAGCAACATCTCAAGCAACATTTTGAGACCTTTCACGCAGTTCTAATCAATCATTGTTGAGTGATTTATTTTAATGTGTTAAATATATTTATTTCAGACCAAAACTTCCACCTAGGGACCAGCAGTGAGGTTGTTCCCGCCAAAGGGGTACCAGGAAGTAACAAAGGTATGTGTATTCAATTTATATTTCTTGGAAGGGAAAAAAATTCAAATTTTTTGTTTCTAAACTTTGGTTAATGTTTTAAGTATATTTATTTCTGAGCAAAATATCTACCGAGGGACCAGCTGTATGTTTGATCCTCCCAAAGGGGTTCCAGGAGTTTAAGAAAGCATACATCTATTTTATTTTGTCGAAGGAAGCAAATACTTTGGGGTTTGACATTATATATTGAATGAAAAAATACACTTTGTAATACACCACTTTTTATTATTAATATTTAACAGCCGATCGGGTTTCGCTTAACTCAAGCTTCATCAGGGCTTATTGCACTAAATAATTATGCATTTTCAGAATTCGCCAACCACCTATTAGAAACTCATTACTCATTTGATAAAACGTCTGCGACTACAATATTACATGAAAATACAATTGGAATTAGGTTAAACAATCAAGAAACCCTCAAAATTAAGAAAGCCGTTTATAATAAATCAAACATAATTAATAATCAAATAAATTTAACTAATAGTCCCATATTTAATTTATTCTGTTAATCTCCGCTGAAACTGTTTGCTTCTCCCCCTATCTACCTATCCTGTAATAATTTTGTCTCCCTCTTTTCTATTTTATCTCTTTCTGTCACCAATAATATACCTTCTTTCAAATTTCCATTGCATTTTTTTCATTTCTTATATACGTATATGTATGTAATTAGCTTTAGGCAATAAGCCATGATGAAGCTTGAGCTAACCTATATAATATACAGTGGACCCGCGGTAATCCTACACACGTTTTGCAGGGTGATGTCGGATTATGGAGTAATGCCTAAGACCGGAATTTTTCGAATTTTTTTAACCTTGTAATCAGACAAATTACAAATCAAAGAATCTATTTATATAATTATGTAAATATATAATATGTATGTGGAATTTAGTAAATTAAACATGACAATGGAGAGCTATTATTTTATATAACATCATCAAAGGATAATATGTTCCAATCAATTTATAACATATTCATTTCTTGTTTTTGTGTTTTGTATAGATACAATCAAATTCAAACTGAAACAATACACGTCGAGCAGAATAGTGGCGCGTACAAGTTACAACCTGTCAAACATCAGGCATGTCGGATTACAGGGGGCGCCGGATTAGCCAGGGGCCGGATTACCGTGGGTTCACTGTATATGTATGTAATTAACTTTAGTTAATGTAATAAGCCGTGATGAAGCTTGAGCTAACTTATATATATATATATATATATATGTATGTAATCAACTTTAGTTAATGTAATAAGCCATGATGAAGCTTGAGCTAAGCAAAATGAAATATTAATAATAAAAAGTGGTTGGTGTACCACAAGGTGTATTGTTTCATTTAAAATATTTTAATTTAATGAAACAACTATAATAACTTTGCCCCCCCCCCCCCCCCCCCTGTTGTGACAGACCAAAACTCCAGCGTTGTATTCAATATTCAGTACAACACATGTCGAGTTTTGGGAATATGGTAGAAATGTTGCAGCAAAATGGGGGTCCACCGAAACCAGTAAAATTTTGAAAGTGGTCCATGAGGAAAAAAGTTTGGGAACCTCTGATCTAACTTGTATATTTTTTCTAAAATTCCTTCAAGAACTAAAATACATATTCTTTTTTTTTCAGATATAAGCATTCCTGTGGGACCTGGCAGTAGTTATTCAGTCGCCACACAACAAAATGAAGGTTTTATGCGTAAGCATATTTATAGCTTTTTGTTTGTAAATCATGGTTTGCTACATTTTGTTGTGAAAAATGTAATAATTTTTCTCAAATATTGTCTTTCTAGGTAAGAGGAAGAGCATTTTACGTTACATTGGACCGATCGTAGCCCCGACTCCTAGGAAGAAGGTGAATTCAGAGATTCTGAGAACCAGGCATCAGCTGTGATACGTCCAGCGTAAGAATTGTACCTTGAAAAAATGTATTCATATGGCAACTCACTATAGATTTAGAAAAAATGGTCACCTTAACCCTTTGAGCAGTATGGCCGCACTATCGTTCACTATCACTACGTACTGTGGTGGCATGGCAGCGGCGCGTATCGCCGTGTATGTACGACGGAATGACTTATTTAAATTTTTCTGTTGCCGTGTTCGTAATTTCAATTAAATTATGATTTATATATATATATATTTATATTTGTCAAACATTTTTACTAATTACAAAAAAATATTATAATAAAATATAAGAAAATGATAAAAAAAATAACTCACTTATCAAAGGGTAAATATATTTTTTCCTTATTGACATTTATTTGTATTAACATTTATTTACAAATATATCTCCAATATCTCGCGTAATCTCCGACTGAGGTCTGGAGGCTAACTATCAGAGGTTCTTTTACCATATCAGGTACCGAGCTCTTGGAATATATCGCCCGTTTTGAGGGGCGCTTATTACTTTCTTGAATATCTTTCAACATCTTCTTTAACTAAAATGTGTTTAGTGCTTACATATTTTGTATAAAACTTTTTGTGTTTACATATTTTTGTACAAAGCTTTTTGTGCTTACATTTTTTTGGATAAAGCTTTGTGTGCTTACATATTTTTGTGTTTTTTAATTTTTTTTTGTGCACTTAACCCCTGACGAGCCAGGAAAAAACGAAAAAACGTCAACTTTAACGTATTATTTTGCAGGTTAATTTTATGCCATCTAATGTAATTTTTACTGAAACACATTCCTTGAATACTAAACTATACATAAGAACAATATTACTTGCGTTTATTCAATGAATTTATACTTTTTACTACGTTTCAAATAACACGGAAAAAACGAAAAAATTTCGCGATGTTTTGACTTTTACGTAATATTTTGCAGGTTAATTTTTATGCTATCTTATGTAATCTTTACTGAAACACATTCCTTGAATACTAAACTATACATAAGAACAATATTACTTGCGTTTATTCGATGAATTTATACGTTTTACGATCATTTCGTCGCCCGCGACGCGAGACTTCACAGCCGCCATTTTGTCCAGCCGGGCGACGCGCAGCCTCGCAGGCCGTGTCATAAACAATCTCAAAGAAATTATATCACTGCTCTAGGTGGGTTCATGGTATCTTATACCTTATGAACAAGAATGCCCCAAGCGATTCTGACCTTCTTCTTCACACGTTTTCTTTATACATAAGGGTTAAAATCGCATAACAAAATTATTTTTTAGTGATTATTTTGGCTTGCGCCGATTGCACACCGGTGGACGAACGGCAAGTAACGAGTTAAAGTGTTTTGTGCTTGTAAATTGTGATTGTAAATTTATTGTACATTTCATACAGAAATTTACAAAGTTATCATATTAAGTCGAATAATGTATTCATGGATATTCAATTGGATATGTAAATAATATAATAATATGACAAGTACAATGTACGTCGAGGATAAGCTGTAATACAGGCATGAATACAATATGGCCCAGTCAAGATTAGCTTCTGACTAGGCGGTGGCTTTTCTAAGTAACTAATCATGACCTAAAACGAGTGTGATAGCTACCGCCAAGTCACTTGCAAGAGCTACTCATGCTCAATCTATCGGTGAAGCTAATTCTGTGTTTTTATGTGATATATGTTTATTTCAACTCTGTGATGTTTATTCATTGTCTCTTTGAAAATAAAAAAAAATATTTTAACATGCACCTGTGAGTTTTTCATTTTTCTAAAGTAAGCAGAAAAATGTTAAAATTCATTACTGTTGTAGAAAACCATAATAATTATTTGAAAATGTTTTTCATTTATAAGGAATTCATATTTCAAGTAATTATAGGTTTTTTTACTAACTCCTAATTTTCATTTCCTCAAGACAACAGGTTTCCATCTGACAAAGCTCCCTGCTGAGAAAGTGAGTTGTAAAAAACAATGTAAAGCTCATTCCCTTAGGTTTTGTCAGATGGAACGTTGTTGTCTTGGGGAAAAGTAAAACATTTTTCTGCTTTCAAGCATTTTATTTTTTAAATAATTTATTTGGCTAATGAAGTAGGTCGTGTGTGATTATATTGTCTATGGTGAAAAAAAGGCCTTGAACTTCCTCTATCTTTTAGTCTGTGAGGTACAATTTGTTTTTCCATGGTTAGTTTGATGCAAAGATTATCTATGGTTTGATGATAAAATTGGCCCATAGAAAAGGCCCGAAGATATCGATCTAGGGATTGGTATATTTATGTCTACGCATGTCTACGGAAACTAGAGAAAATTCATATGTCAAATTTAATACGTAAAACTGCAGCGGTCCTAGCGGCCAGAAACCTATTTAGAATCAAAACCTATACGTATTTCTCTCATTCAAACGAATAAGCACGTAGTTTTTCTACGCTGATTTGTTAGTTATAGTTTAGTCCGTTACCTGAACACCTACATGTAACTGAAGCCTTGTTTAGTATTTACCTGCGGATATTGAAGTGAACAACACAAAAAACATCGTCTGTGATTCTGTCATTTCTCTAACTATCTTTTGTGTTGTCTATGTACATATACGTCAAATAATAGCTATTTGAGCGGTTTCTGATTGACCTCTCCCGTTTATCAAAAGATTTTCGCGACTTTTGGATCACAATACGTCGAAATGGCATCTCCAAACGATGCGGTCGACGCCTCTCTAAAATCCAAAAGACCCTCAGGTGAGATGAAACAAATGTTCTTATTGAAGCAATTGAAGTTTGTTTACTATCTTGACATTTCCGTTCTGTATCGATCACACCTAGCAAAATTTAAGGAAGGTCAACTAATTGATGTCTCTATACATCTTAAATGTTTTATATTGTTTTTAGATTCTGCCTTTAAGCAGCAAAGACTACCAGCTTGGCAGCCGATCCTAACAGCTGGAACAGTTTTGCCTACATTTTTCGTTATTGGCATTGCTTTTATTCCAGTGGGAATCGGATTGCTGTATTTCTCAGACGAGGTGAGTGGTTGTGCTCGTACTATTACATATCTACCTTATTTTCGTACAGGCCTTACCCATTTTTAAAGAAAATCAATACACCATGACCTTATTCTATTTTGGCAATTGTCTATTATCTTGGGATTTAGTCTGCTATCAGATATGACATCATTATTCTATTTTCAAATAAATCATTAGTTTTGCTCATGGACAGGAGTTATAACTCAAATCATTTCAAATTCAATTACAAAAAGAGTTTTACAGATGTTCTAAGAAATTACATACACATCTAAAACAGTATAAGTACTTAGTAACGTAATTCTTCCACAACAATGAAAAATGTTGGTAAATATCCAGAATTACTTGACACAGTTAGTCCGCACATTTAAAAAAAATACTGTTGTATTTTTTTTTACGTTAGCTCCACACAGGAGGCTCGAAGGAAAATAATTTACCCTAGGACCTATGTAATCTTAGGGGATGCTGGGTGGAGGGTCTTTTTAAGGAAAGGGAGAAGAGGAAGTTCTGGGAAGAAAAAAGTATAAGGGGTGGCTGGGTACCAGTGTCTCCAGGAGTGACGAATGTACAAATCTATCCCTCCATCTACTGTGCGAGGGAAAGAGTCTGGTTGGAGAGGTTAAAAGGCTGCCCTCACCAGTCTCTCGATCTGGCCCGCCACACAGAAGGTGGGCAGACCTAGACAACCCATGAAACCATTAGTTTAGTATCAATGAAAAACAATTACTCCGTCAATGGGAAATGAAAAGTAATCCATTTTAATAGTTAATTTGTTAAAATTAATATATGTACCTCCATGCAAAAACCATCGTTCAGTACCGCTATGTTAGAAGTTATATCGTTTTCCGATAGATACTGCCAACCAAAAAATGAAGTCACATAACTAGGGGAAAGAAATGATGGTAAACACTTTCACGGTCACCTGATTTTTTGGCGAACTATTGAACCGATCGGCAAATTGAACCGATCTTCATTATATATTTTTTTAAATTTTCGTTTTTATGGCGGATTTTTGATAAAAAAAATTTAACTACGGATTTCGGATAGTTTTTTAAAAAAAATCACGTTTCTACGAATTATCATTGTAACTTTTTTTCATGCTACAAAGTTGAATTTTTTTTTTTTTATAATGGAAAAAAAATCCTAGATCCGTAGATTCCCACCCACCCCTCATACCCAGAACATCCTCTCCTTCCTTTCACAAAAAAGACTCTCCACACAGCATTCCCAAAGATGATACAAGCCCCTCAGGGCCTCCTCTGTGTGCACATAGACATGTTCCATTCTACGTATACGTGTAACATGGCCTCCGTGGTCTAGGAGCAAGGCTCTTGACTTACGATCCATAGGTCGTGGGTTCAAATCCTGGCGTGCGCAGATAAATTGTATTTAATTGATTTTTGTTATTACAATTAAAAATAATATAAGGTATATTTCCGGCACGTTCCACATCGACGATGCTCTCACTATCGCTCTGGCATAAAACCACAATTCAAAATTGAAACACTGTTTGAAATGGTTTTAGATGAAATTAAAATGATTAGATTAGATTAGACTAGATCTGAATAGCCAGGTACTTCCCCACCTTCTTCTTCCACATTTCCTTCCACTCCCCGCTTACCTTCAGCCTTACAACACACCCCAATTGGGGATGCGATAGTCTCACTGGCTCCAGACAGGAGCAGTTGGGACTCTTGTGAGGTATTCACAAAAAAAAATACATAACTCGACATTTCCAAACCATTTAAGTTTCCTTTCTCTTAGTCTTATTTGTTTGTTTAATGAGTGTGTGTAATGTTTTAGGTAAAAGAGCATGTGATGGATTACACACACTGCGAGTCCATCGACCACAACAACCGCACTTGTGCGGAGATCATCACGCAGAATGCCTCGCAGGAGTGCAGGTGCCAGATCCCCTTCAATCTGACACAAGAGTTCAAGAGAGACGTCTACGTCTACTACGGACTGTCTAACTATTACCAGAATCACAGGCGATATGTCAAGTCCAGGTAAGCTATTAATTTTTTCATCTACATATTAATATTTTTATTTGTAATTAATAAGGGATTAAACTTAAAAATTTATTTTTTGAATTTTTCCAGGGATGACAGTCAGTTGTTGGGACAGTTATCGCTGACCCCTTCCTCGGACTGCGAGCCATTTGCCTACTCGGAGCCTGATGCCAACGGAAACAAGAAGCCCATTGCTCCCTGCGGAGCTATCGCCAACTCCATGTTTAATGGTTGGTATCACTATTGTATTTTTGTCACCAGTTTTCATTCTGTTAACTTCTCGAGTGCCAAAAGTACCCATTGGATTGGGTTGTAACCGTCAATTACCGCATACCAAGAACTATTAAGCTTAACCCCATCGTCTTTATTAATATCAATGGGATTTTTGTGGATTGAATTACCCCCGTAATTAGGTGCGCTCAATGCGTTTTGGGTCTTTCCAGAACTCCGGAAACAAATCCAAATTATTTTCCGAATTCCCTTCAGAATTTTGGCGTATTTTTCAGATGGTCAAAATATTTCCACTTTACGATAAAATGCAAATAAATGGAATATTTCTGAACATATCCAAAAACTAAAAACTGTTTTTGAAAGGTGATGAAATACGCTTTCAAATTTTATAATTCAAAATAAACATATAATTTTTGAAATATAAAAATTTTGCATGCAAACATAAAAAAGTTTTAAAAATGGCTCACCTTACGCTTTTTCTAACTAAAATTACTGAAAACGAAAAAAATAAAAACACATACATATTTTACTAGACAAATGTATCATAAACGTTACTGTCGCCTTTTTGTATAAAAATAATTAATAAAAATTCTCAAAAGTTTCAATTTTTTTTTTAAAAATTGCGATTCAAAACTTTGGTTTCATAAAGGTGTACATTTTACTTTTTTTGTCGTTATTTTTTAGATTAGACTACAAAGCATAGTGTTTTAACACTGTTTAGAACATAATTCTCACCCTGATAGTAATGGAGTTACAGCGATTTATACGAGACGCTCTCCAAAATGTGGTCTCCTGCCATTCAAAGGGTTAAATGCTCGGCAATGCCGATTTGTAAGGATGGCCGAGTTTGCACGCTCGAAAGTGTTCTGATATCCTTTTTGAGATGGTCCGTTATGTCTGGCGTGCATACGCCTTGTCACATCCGGAACAGCTGAGTTTATAAACTCTCAAGAGGATACTGGGTTTTTGCAGGCCTCAAAAGGTTTTGTATTTTTTCGCTTGTTCCGAAGACAGTCTTGATAAAATTTATGAAAATGTCCGGACGTATTATTTTACTTGGTTTATTATTATATTTGATCTTGGCCGCCCCGGGAACCATTTATTGGATAACAACCACCCCTGCCACAGGTCACACCTAGTGGTTCGCTACGATTGGTGATTTAGCAGGGGTGCCCGGGTTCATGGGTGAGGTTTGTCTGGATTTTGGCGGCCAATGCATTTGTCCACCTACTGTGTGGCGGGCCGGATCGGAAGGTATTGATTGAGAGAGACCTAACCTAGACCTCTCTAACCTAGACTCATCGCCATGCACCACACTGATAGGGATGGATTTATACGTCCCTCACTTCTAAACATATTGACCCCCCAGATTCCTGCCACCCATCCCTCATTCTTTTACCTTCCCAGAACTTCCTTTCCTTCTTTTTCCTAAAAAGACCCTCTACACAGCATCCCCAAAGATGACATAAGCTCTGACAATTTTTTTTCCTCAGGACCTCTTGGGTGGAGCTAATATAAAAAATACTTATAAATGATTTCAGACACTTTATTTTTCCCGTTTGACGGCTCAATTATTTATTTGCTAGTTGGAAATGTGTGTTTGGACAAAGCTAATGGCTTATCTTGGATAATATTTGGTGCTACCCAAAGTGTAATGTTTGCAGATGAGCTGGCCATCTTCTCCAATGTGACGGGACAGCCAGTGCCGCTCCTGAACACCGGCATTGCCTGGCCCTCGGACAAACACATTAAGTTCAGGAACCCCACCGGCTTCCCATCATTGCAAAAAGGTATGCTGTGCTATTATTGTATATGAAACTGCTAACTATATCTCAAAATTGTTTTTTAACCTCTTAAACGTCGGGGCAGAAAATCCTTAAAATACCGCCGACTGTCAAAATAAAAACTAAAATTAAATTTTTTTGCTGTTTATTTTCTGTTTACCAGACAAAATATCTTATCTATATTATCTATATATATTTAACCCTTCGAATAATGAGAAAATAATATCTATGAACTTTTGCCTGTCAAAGTTTGCACGCAAAAATTCTCGGTTCTTCCCAAGCATTTCAAATGTTCATTTTTATTGGTTATTTTTTTATCTTTTTGAAAAAAAAAAATGTTCTAAAATCTAGATAAAATAATCCTTCCGATGTGCTTATCAAAAATTAAGATTTTTGTTTTAAAATATTAAAATTTTTATATTGAAAATGTGAATTAGCTTAAAAATTACTTACCTGGGGTTCCCCCAAAAAAGTACATAAAATAAAAGAAAATTAAAATTTTAAATACAGATTCCTTTTTTTAAGAAAATTTGTAATAAAACTGTCACTTCACTTTTTATCACATTCATACAATTTTATTTTTAAATTAATTGTTTATTACGTCACACATTGGCGCAAAATAAAATCGTCACTTATGATCGGGTTTGTAAAATATCTGATCAATATAGCTCATATATTCGTAAGGCAATAAGAAGCAATATTTCTTTCGCTTTCAAATATAAAAGAAATCACAAATTTTTGCTTGACAGGAAGAGAGATATCTAACTTTTAATGACGCTCGGTCGTTCTGGGACAATCTGGGTCTCCTGTTATTATAACGGCATATGATGTTTTGGGACAACTAGGGTCTCCTGTGATTAGACGGGTTAATGCTTGTATCGTAAAACGTTTCCCCAGAATAGCTTACTTTATCTAAAAAAAAAGGAAAATCCCATTCGGGAGACAATGGCTAAAATTTTTTTTTTTAACTATTATATGAACTGGTTTTATGATTTCTACATTCTGAATAAATTACAAAAAAAATAAATGATTTAAAATTATTTTGAAAACCGACCTTCTGACCTTGAAAATTAAAATTTTGAAGAATGCCGTTGAACAAAAAGAATTTTGACATGTACAGATTAAATGTTTTCTTAGTCAGAGAGGTTACATTCACAATATAAAAAGTTGAATCTACAGTGTTATTAGTGCGAGCAATTCTGATTTTGTTCTCTATTCAGTTTTCAAAGCATAAAGGTTAAAATTCATCCGCAAAAAATTCCAGCACATTTGCAGAGTACGGTCATAATATATATCCGGTCCGAAAAACATTTTTCAACCCCTGTCACTTTGACTGACAATCAGTGTCATTTTGATTTTTTGTGATTTTAACTCGTGACGTGCCATGGAGGAAACGGGTAAATTTCGCGATGTTTTGACTTTTACGTAATATTTTGTCAGTTTATTTTATGCTATCTTATGTAATATTTACCGAAACACATTCCTTGAACAATAAACTATGCCTGAAAACAACATTCCTTGCGCTTAATTGACGAATTCAGATGTTTTAGGACCTTTTTTACGAGAATACGACGCCACCAAATCTGACAGTTCAAATGGTGCAGAACATCTGTTCGGAGACCATAAAGAATTTCTTAGAAATTATTCCGGTTCCATAGATGTGTTCGAAGCATTCTATACCTTAAGAACAAGAATGCCCCAAGCGATTGTGACCTTATCCTTCATACGTTTTCTTTATAATTAAGATTTAAAATCGCATTTCAAAAAATATTTTTAAGAGCTTAATTTGGCGCACGCCGGCGCGTACTCGGCATACAACCGGTTTTAACGGTCTCCATCAAGGTTCGTAGAAAATGCTTTTAACAAGGTTAGCCCAAATGAGCCATTTTGAAAAAAAAAAACTCATCAGGCCGCTTTTGAAATTTCGAATGCGTGACGTAGCCGGAAGTAAAAGACTGCCACTTGTATTGCAGTTCAAATTTCCCAGTGGAACATAGACTGCAAGCTATGTCACAAATTATATCGGACGGGTGTCCTCTATATTGACTGTAATAAGGATGCTGGGTTCTAGTCGGCGAGCTGCTGCGCTCAGGGCCTTATCCGGTTGATATCCAAGGAGAGATTTCGGTAATCCAAGGAATGTGCGAGGTCGGAAGTCAAAGGCGATTTATGGAATGGTAGAGGCGGGAAGGAGCGGTCCAATGAGAAGAAGTAGCCAGAGTATTTGTTGCGGTGAGTAAAGTTCCGATGCGACTTGTGTGGGAGTCCGAGAGTGGCTTGTGACTGCGAGAGTGTGACGTGTGACGTGTGACCGCGAGATTGTGACTGACCCCTCGGAACAGAATTTGGCGCTATTATATACGCCGCCGCATGGCCGTGCACGATATTGGCTCGCACTCGACAGAAGTACACCTTGTTTCGTTGTGTATTTCTTTGCAGCTTTGTGTGTTCTAGGGTGAGAACTAAATTATAAAAATGATTTATTTACGCAACATTACTTGCTGGCCGCTCCTTCTCATGTAAAACACTTATTCCTTGCATTTTTATTAAACATAGTAAAAATTACACAATATTAACCAGTGGGTGTTTTGCCCGACATCAGTATGTAAAAGCTTTTTATCTTTTAAATAATAACATTTGCATACTTAATTTTAACATAACAATTTGTACGCGAGTCCAATATTTTAATCTACATATTTTTATTTGAAGTAACTATTGCAGGACTCGCGTAAATTTAACATTCATTACACACATAACTGTTCATTTTAATATGAACCTTGAGAATGAGCGCGCTGATTGGCTGGTAGTTGGCGGACAGCTGAAATGGTGAAGGGAGGGGATGCGACGTAAATACAGCTGTTTTTTCTTCCTCGGCGGTCAGAAAGCTGTTTCGCATCGTTCGGGCTGCATACACGTTCGATACATCCTCCCTCCAGTGCAGTGTCGGCTGCGCTTAGCTTTATAGAACGTGGCAGGATTATTTTGTCCGGCGATGTCCTATGCGGTCCGTTATTTCTGGGTGGCGGGGGGAGCCTCTTCTGGTTTGGGATCCGTGATCGGTGTTGCCATGTGTATGGCAATTTTGATGGTAGGACGCACATATACTGCGATTTTGATCGGGACCGGTGTTTACGCAGCACCGTACATTTCGGGAACGGGAACTGCGAGACCGCACACTTCGAGGCTACGGTCATTGTGATTTCGGCGTGGCCCATTTGTGAGCCGGGCTTGGTCCTGAAGCGCGTTCTCGCGCTGCTTGCGAGCACTCCCCCCATCGGGACTGGTAAAGATGAGCCCCTGCCTGGGGGCGGCAGGACCGTGCTGTAGAGCAGGTGGTTATTGCGGTGTCTCTTGAGGAAACAACGAGACCTTCGGGATCCGCGCCTTATCCGGCGGGGTCGGTCATGTGGGCGGCGAGCTCTGTGACGGCCGCCGTTTTCGTGGAATGTGACCGGCAACGGAAGATTCATTCCCGCGTCGGTAGATGTCGTTGTCGGCGTGCGCTTTCCATTGTCCGAGGAGGTGCAAACCGACGTGGCAAGCTGCTTGCTCGCAGTTCTAGATGATGCTATTATGCGCTTTCCATTATTCACCCAATCTTGAGTGTTACGCGCCGTGTCATCCTTCGTAAGGTGATGCGGGAATGTCGCGTGTGTGTTATTTGCCGTTATTGTCAGGCCGAACTGCATTCGCGGTAAGCTCGGCTGGTTTTCCGGGTTGTAATAGGCTGCGGGGATTTGTGAGGCCCCTTGAGCTGAGATTTGTAGGTTCGGCTGTTGTCCGGATGATGCGCCTGAACCCTTCGTGTTGATGATGGCAGAGTGTTGGAGCTGCAGAGGGGGTGTTTGGCCTCGCACCGTGATGTTGGATGCTGTAGACCGGTACTCTGCGCCGTGTGTGGCACCTTGTAAGGTGCCTAGTTCACTGCCTTGGTTTTCTGGTCCATTATTTTCCCAGTCTTGAGTGTGACGCGCCGTGTCATCCTCCGTAAGGTGACGCGGGAATGTCGCGTGTGTATTGATGATGGCAGGGTGTTGGAGCTGCAGAGGGGATGTTTGGCCTCGCACCGTGATGTTGGATGCTGTAGACCGGTACTCTGCGCTGTGTGTGGCGCCTTGTCCACTGCCTCGGTTTTCTGGTCTATTATTTTCCCAGTCTTGAGTGTGACGCGCCGTGTCATCCTCCGTAAGGTGACGCGGGAATGTCGCGTTTGTGTTGATGATGGCAGAATGTTGGAGCTGCAGAGGGGATGTTTGGCCTCGCACCGTGATGTGGGATGCTGAAGACCGGTACTCTGCGCTGTGTTTGGCGCCTTGTAAGGCACCTTGTCCACTGCCTTGTTGTGCGGCGCCTTGCATGGAGTCTTGTGTAGCACTCCACGCAGCACCTTGTTGTGTAGTCGCCTTCTCAGTGGGTGTGTCAGGTTCCACTGCAGGCGCTTGTTTGGTCACACGAGCGATGAGGGCATCCTCTAATTGTTGGTTGAGGTCCCTATACGCTCTCAATTCTCGTTGCAGTTGTTTTATTAAATCTGCATTTGAATCCTCCCTGTCTGATGGTGAGTCGTGGCTGGGCGTCTGTACCGAGTGGTCGCGGGGTTGAGCGGCCTCCACCGCGGCGGCCGCATTGGCAAGCCGCTGGATCGCAGAGGGGCGTGCGGGGGGCGAGGTACTGCCAGTGTTTTGTGACTCGTCTTGTCGCGTTTCTTGTAATGTACTCTTCCCGAAGTGTAGATATGATGTCATCTTTGTCAGCAGGAGACTAGAAAATCCGGCTCGAAGGACCACAATATATCGGACGGGTGTCCTCTATATTGACTGTAATAAGGATGCTGGGTTCTAGTCGGCGAGCTGCTGCGCTCAGGGCCTTATCCGGTTGATATCCAAGGAGAGATTTCGGTAATCCAAGGAATGTGCGAGGTCGGAAGTCAAAGGCGATTTATGGAATGGTAGAGGCGGGAAGGAGCGGTCCAATGAGAAGAAGTAGCCAGAGTATTTGTTGCGGTGAGTAAAGTTCCGATGCGACTTGTGTGGGAGTCCGAGAGTGGCTTGTGACTGCGAGAGTGTGACGTGTGACGTGTGACCGCGAGATTGTGACTGACCCCTCGGAACAGAATTTGGCGCTATTATATACGCCGCCGCATGGCCGTGCACGATATTGGCTCGCACTCGACAGAAGTACACCTTGTTTCGTTGTGTATTTCTTTGCAGCTTTGTGTGTTCTAGGGTGAGAACTAAATTATAAAAATGATTTATTTACGCAACATTACTTGCTGGCCGCTCCTTCTCATGTAAAACACTTATTCCTTGCATTTTTATTAAACATAGTAAAAATTACACAATATTAACCAGTGGGTGTTTTGCCCGACATCAGTATGTAAAAGCTTTTTATCTTTTAAATAATAACATTTGCATACTTAATTTTAACATAACAATTTGTACGCGAGTCCAATATTTTAATCTACATATTTTTATTTGAAGTAACTATTGCAGGACTCGCGTAAATTTAACATTCATTACACACATAACTGTTCATTTTAATATGAACCTTGAGAATGAGCGCGCTGATTGGCTGGTAGTTGGCGGACAGCTGAAATGGTGAAGGGAGGGGATGCGACGTAAATACAGCTGTTTTTTCTTCCTCGGCGGTCAGAAAGCTGTTTCGCATCGTTCGGGCTGCATACACGTTCGATACACAAATTTTTAGCCAATCGCCGCTCTACCCCCTCGATGAGCTATCCTTGTTAAAAGCATTTTATTCACACCTTGGATCTCCATTGTAGGCTGATTTAAGTGGGTGAAAGGTTAAAATAGCTGTCAACTATTGTTTGTGTGACAATGTTTTCATTGTAATTCTTAGTCCCCTGACTCAGCATTTATTTTGCATTTACAAAATGTAATTATAACAAAATCAATAAAGTTTATGATGTGTCAAAATGTTTGTATGATAAAAATTTTAAGTTTTGTACGTGTTTTAATATATTTCCAGCATTTCAAAACTTCAGCAAACCAAACTTGTGGAAGAAGGAAATATGGCAGTTGGATGAAAGTCAGCCAGAAAACAATGGATTCCAGGTATTGCAGATGCTTTAAAAATATAGTTTTCATTTTTTCACCAGAAAGATGATTTTGTATCTTTTGTGTAATTTTTTATTTTAAAACAGCGTTACGAGATATCGGAAGGCATCCGTTGTGCATTATTGTTCAGAAGGGTGTTTCTGTATCTTTTGCGATAGCGTGATAAATTTTCCGTGTACGAAGCATTTTGAAAGTTTTATTAAATGTAGTACTCCATATCTTGCTAACAAGCTAAACACTGCGCTTGCGTTAAGACACCAACTCTTAAAACTAGTTACTCCAATGCCAGAGATGATGACGCGTTTTACCGCATAATCCTCATTTAGAAATGTCAGTTGCAGGAAAATTTGCAAATCGAATGTCTTGTGTACAATGCCATCTCAACATAGGCATTTCACACCTAGTGAGATGGGCAGTAAGTCATTATTATAACCAAATGTATTATTAAAATAATGAAATAAATAAAAACAAACATAAAAATAATAAGACAAACTGGTTGTACCCAATAACAAAGGGCAAAAAATCTCAAAATCGTTGGCAGTCTCGTTATATTGTTTAATTTGCAATATGTAAATACCGATCATAGACAGGTTTATGTTGTTAGCTTTACAGAATTTTTATCGATATTCCCTCTATCTCCTGAAACTGCCTCTTTATAGATCTAGGAAGAAATTCCTAGTAATGGCAACACTGTTCTTTATGTTCCTATCCGGTGGGTTGCCACTGGTGTGCCGGCTCACAGGCCAAAATAATCACAAAAAAATAATTTTGTAATGCGATTTTAACCCTTATGTATAAAGTAAACATATGAAGAAGAAGGTCAGAATCGCTTGGGGCATTCTTGTTTATAAGGTATAAGATACCGTGAACCCACCTAGCGCAGCGATATTTTTTCTGTGGTATTGTTTATGTCACGGGCCTAGATTTTTTCCCCCCTCTCAACTGTCAGATTGGCGTCCCTCAGTGTCGCGCCATGGTTGATGAAATGATCGTAAAACGTATAAATTCATTGAATAAACGCAAGTAATGTTGTTTTTATGCATAGTTTAGTATTCAAGGAATGTGTTTGGGTAAATATTACATAAGATAGCATAAAATAAACCTGCAAAATATTACGTCAAAGTCAAAACATCGCGAAATTTACACGTTTGTTCCTGTGGCATTTCTGACCCTATGGTCTTCGTCTATACGAAGAATACACAGAAAAAATATTCTAACAAAATTGGGGTAGGGACTAGATGTAATTATTTTAAACTAGTGGTCGCCCGATGGTCGAAATTCGACCATAATTGTAATGTTTTTTTTATGTTTGACATTCAGTAAGACCATAGACAAATAATATTAAAGACAATGTTAATCTATTCTCAATTTGACCATAGACTTTAACAATAAACAATAGAGTAAAGATGTGTGTCAAATACATGGTAGTGTGTGTAATGTTTTTGTTTTTGATTTAATCTATTTTTATGCATAATTTTTAAAAAAATGTTAGCATTCTGCACTCCTCCTCTATATAAACTATAAGTGTGCGAAATTTCATACTCCTCCGTCCGCGCAATTTTCGTAAAAAGGGGTACAAAGTTTTGGCTTCACGTATTAATATATTGATGATGAATATTTCAATGTGTTCTATAAACAAAAATGAGTTGTCTTTAACACATTGATTATGGGAGGGAATGACTTGGACTGCTCTTCATAACCATTGATAATATTGCGGTTTTTTTGTCGATAGAATGAAGATCTGATAGTCTGGATGCGAACAGCCGCCCTGCCGACCTTCAGGAAGCTGTACCGCAGGGTTGATCACAGCAGGTCCATGTTTACCGCTGGACTAATCAAAGGAGAATACACACTCCTGGTTAACTACAGTAAGTTTTACTAAGGACTGTTTTCAACTTCACCCAAAGAAGCAAAGCTAGCAGTCCACTCTGGAGTACTGATACCAATCCTAACCAGTGCGAGGTATTACGATACCTAGTGGACAGTTGGTATACTGATGCCAATAGTCCACTGTGGAGTAGAGGTAGGTAAGTTCTGCATTTTGCCGGAGGCCTCCGAGGAGTGCTTCGTTTTAAAAGCACTCGAGTTCTAGGAGCGGGTCCCGGGTTTGAGTTCTTGGTTGCGGACTGAGTAGGTACTGGGCGCTGTTGCGGCGCATCGAGCCGGGACGCACGAGTTTAGACAAGAACTCGGAGCCGGCCCCGGGTAGAACCCGCAGAAGAAATCGGACCCGACAGCGCGCAAGGACCCGCACGCGGACTCGGCACTCGCTCGTCGCTCCCGTCGCGCCGGCCGGTAGAGGCATTCAGGTTCTCTGTCTGGCTCCGAGTTCCGCATTTGGACCCGAGTCCGCGCTCCGGTGCAGGTTCGAGCTTCACATACGGGTGCGAGTTTGCATGCGGATGTCAAGCGCTGGGAAGAGGCATTCGTTAGAGTTCTCTGGGAGTGGTTGGTTTGAAAAAGGAGTGGATGTGGGATCCGCTTCCCGCAAAGGACTCGAGTTCAAGAACCCAATCCGGCTGAACCTACTCATCGCTACTGTGGAGTACTGATACCAACAGCAGTAAGACAATGGAATTGGTAGAGAAGGATGAAAATAGATAGAATGCTGTAGAACTAAGATCTCTGAGGCATACTTGTGGTGAAACTTTGTTTGACCGTGTAAAAAATGTGGAGATTTGCAAAGAATGCAAGATAAATGTGTAATATTTCAAAACCTTTCCCCCTAAAAAGAATTGCATTACGCATTTTTGAGAAACACTACTAACATCTTTTGGTATTCCATAGAAGCTTAATCAAATTAGCGACTAAATGTATTAGGTGATTGCGCGGGAAGTTCAAAATAAATTTATTTTAAGATGATGCACTACAAAGCAATGCAAAATCATGTGATTTTGTTATGAAAATTAGGTCATTTAGAAACAAAATACTACGAGTAAATATGCCTTTGAAATAATTGAGTTTTTTTTTTAATTAGTCTTTTTATAAGCCCCCAAAAAAAAGTGACCTTTAAAAACTGTTTTAAAGTTCGAAATCTCCTACTTACGAATCCCTTTTTGGATATGGTTTTATTGAATAATGTAGAAAATAAAATTATTATAAAACTTATAAATATTTGTGCCCGAGCTTTGCAAAATAAAATAAAATAAAATATGCTTTTTGACGAGGTTTTTTTGGGAATAAATCAAAACAGACAACCGATGTCAAAAGGGAATTTAAACCTTCTCGCCACCTACATAAGGAGTGTTATTGTTAGTAACCTGATCCCGAATGTCACAATAAAATGCATATTTCAAAGAAAATTAGACTACTGACCCATCTATAATAACCTAACTTTTTTTACCTTTTCTTCCAGCCTACAGCGTGACGGCATTTGACGGCACCAAGTCCATGATAATCTCCACCACCTCGCTGCTCGGGGGCAAGAACCCCTTCCTCGGAGTGGCCTACATCGTGGTGGGTTGCATCTGTCTGGTACTGGGCATAGCGCTGCTCATCATTCATGTTAAGTGCAGTAAAAGGTACGACTTATATTGTTACTTTTCCATTCTACAAACGTCCCACCTTTTAAAAATACGTACTACAGTTTCTGCATTTAATGTATTCCCTTAAAATCAGTAGGTATGTTTTTTTTTTTTTTTTTTACTTGATTTTGGCTGTCGCTACCTTTTGTAACCCGATATTATCGTTTATGACGTCCGCCCATTTCACAAAATCTATTATGTATATTATCTTAACCTCTCCAAGAGTATGGCCGAAATGGTACGGCGAAGCGAAAAAATGACCAGAAGAGTATTCAAATGCCGTCATATTTAATGAAAATATTTGTTCAAAAATACCTTTAACCTCTTAAATGCCAGGGAAGAAACTCGAAAATTTCGCGATGTTTTGACTTTGACGTAGTATTTTGCGGATTTATTTTATGCTATCGTATATAATGTTTACCGAAACACGTTCCCTGAACAATAAACTATGCTTACAAATAATATTACTAGCGTTTATTTGACAAATTGATAGTTTTATCGATCTTTTCATGACATGCAACGCTCAAAGTTTGACAGCTCGAATCGCGGCAGAAATGTCATTTCGAAAGCAAAGATGATTATTTGAGAGGCTAGGTGTGTTCCTTATATCTGTTACGTCAAGAAAAAGAATGCCCCAAGCGATTCTGACCTTGTCCTTCATACATTTTCTTTATACATAAGGTTTAAAATCGCATCTCAAAATTTTTTTTTTTTTTTTTATGGCGCGTCCTGGGCATGCAATCGGCAAACCAGAGGTTAAAAGTTGATATTAATATCAAAAAATTTATTTACAGTATAGAATTTTTGTACTTGTACGCTGGTATATACAATATATAGACAAGTAGTTTTATCCTTGATGCATTTGAATGAAAATATGTTTTATATTTCTATTTTTTGGCGGTACATAAATCTTCCCTACAAATCCCTTCGGGGAAACTTAGTTATATTTTGTATAAGAAGGCAAATAGCATTTTACCTGAATTGACTGCATTTTGTACATATGTATATAAGGGCCAACTGTCGGAGGATCAATTGTCATGGAATCGTTTTGTGTGAACTCGAAGACGCTGATTTCAGAGTTATAATTCTAATACATAATTACCCCACAATTTGATTGTTATTTTATGCTATCAAAATTTGTTTTTCTAGCACAACGGAGATGATAAACGTAAACCCGAGGACACCCTACTCGTAAACTACTGATCCCATCTTTCTGGTGCTGCATACTGATACTGATGTACTGAGCTTAATTCAAAGAATTGTTTGGTTTTTGCAAACTTAAAAGTTGCACTATTTTAAACACTACAAACAATATCGAATCTTAAAACATTACAAATGCAACGGGAAAGCCACCGATGGATCACACATGCGACAGCCGCTTAAATCAGGTTAAATTGATAAAAATTTGTCTTTTTTTCTTCAATTTTTCAAAGTCAAATCTCAACTTGCATTTTTATAAAATCCTTATTCATGAACAAGAAACATTTGATGTGAGATTTCACAGTTAAAAATATTACTGTGATTTATTTTTGGAGTATTATGCCACCCGATGGGTGTTGCGCTACCTCTCTCTTTAGCCAACGTTTCGGACAGCATTACAGTGTCATTCAGGGATTACATGTCTGCTCTGATGATGGACAATGTAATGCTCCGAAACTTTGGCTTTATTTTTGGGGTTTTATGCCTGAAGCCAACAGACAGTGCTATTCAGGGATTACACACCTCCCGTGATGATGGACACTGTAATGTTATCCGAAACGTTGGCTAGCGAAACAAAGCATAATACCCCAAAAATTAATCACTCTAAGAAATACCTGTTCAGTTTTAAATAGCATATTCTTTTTCGAGTTCATCGTACCTCAACAAAATAATTTTTTAATAATTTATTGGTGAGCTAACATGATTCTAAAAGAGAGTTTGCAAAAATAAACCAAACACTATGGAAAAATAACTGATTTTTAACATAATTTTTCTACACACTAAAATAAATAAATCTTTGGAAAACTTGTGGTTCATAGATTTTTCACTATTTAATTTCATAATGTTCAATTAAAAAAAATATGTTAACATATATAAAGTGGCGCAAAATTCATCACCCTATCGGAAGGAGCATCTCCTCTCCTCAAAAACACCCTCTGCACAGCATCTTCAAAGATGACATAGGCCCTGAGGGAAATTATTTCCCTCAGGGCCTCCTGTGTGGAGTTAATGTAAAAAAAAGCTATTTTTGCAAATGGCATCTTGTCATCATGCCTTTGGCATATGTGAATTGACAAACCATGGATCGCTATGTACTATGGGCCTTACTAATAATCATGTTTTAAAATTTACACAACTGTTATACAGCCTTTATTTGTGTAAAATTTAAAACACGTTTATTAGTAAGGGGGTATTTATATATGTAAAATGCGGAATAATTGTGTTATGATAATTCTTTTTATTTACAAGTTACTGCCTTAGAAAATAGAGTGAGAACTTTTGGGCCACCTTGTAGTATTTCTTTTTATAAATGAAGGGACTTATAATTTAGCTGATGTGTATATTGTATTTTAATAATTTCTTAAGAATAATTCGTTCTTAATTTGTTATAATGTATTGATGATCAAATAGATTTGTTGCTATTTATTATAAATTCTTCCAAACAATATTGATTTCCCAAATTTACAATGCAGTAAAAGCATTTATTCTTCATAAATTAAATCCCCCGGTAAACTAGACAAATCGATACTTTTTTCTTATATTAGTTCCATACTGGCCTCAGGGCGTGCTCTACCGGTATTACAATGGAAGATGCTCTGAGGAACTTCCGTCATTGTTCCCTTCGGCACCGGTGCATAGTTGGGAAACATATGTACACGGTTGACATTTGTCACATGAGAATGGTTCGCTTCTTCGACTCGTTCTTGTGTTCAACAGCTCGGCTGCGGAACGATTTGCCGGCCTCTGTATTTCCTCCTTCCTACAACATGGGTCTCTTCAAGACCAATGTTCATTCCTTCCTCTCCTCAAAAAGACCCTCTGCACAACATCTCGGATAACATAGGCCCTGAAGGAAATTATTTTCCTCAGGGCCTCCTGTGTGGAGTTAATGTAAAAAAAAGGGCCCATTTCATCTTTGGGGATGCTGTGTGGAGGGTCTTTTTAAGGAAAGTAAGGAGAGGAAGTTCTGGGAAGGAAAGAGGTATGAGGGGTTGGTAGAAATCTGGGGTTCATTCAACGTGTCCATCCGCCGTCAAGACCTAGACAAATCTCACCCCATGAACTTGTACACCCTTCTGAGTCACCAAACGTAGCTAACCACTTGAGGTTGGTTATCCAATAAATTTATTCCCGGGGCAGCGGTACCCATACCCACCTCCCAAATTGATAAATAAATTATTTGATAAATTGAGCACAAACTGTCCAGATATTTTTAAATTTTATTCTTGTGTCAAAAGATTTGAATCCAAAAATTACCAATAATAATTTCAATCTTACGGCTAGCTTTACACTCGTAATTAAAAATTACGGATTACGTAAGATTTTGACAGGTCACTCCCAGGAGCGTTTACATATGCATCTGACTTGTGGTAATTAATGATCACGGAAGTGTTTCGGAAGTTCGACCTGTGTAACTGCTCATGCGACCGTTTACATCTGTAAATTTATTTGCGGTAAGATGGCTTCCTTTCAACAACGACCTGCTACTGTCAAATTTACGCGATTTTGTCAATAAAGTCGAAAAGGACCAAATAAAGTGCTGAAATAGAATTTGGCTTTAATTAAACAATTCTCCACGCACTTTTTTGCCGTCAAAGGCGAAAATTAATGGATTGCTTTCATTTTATTCGAATGACAGCTACCTGACAGCTGCCGACAGCAACCGACTTCGTATTCAAATACGTAATTTTAAAAACAGAAATATTGAGATTATAAAGGTTTGGACCGATAATTGAATAGATAGATGCTCATTTTCAGAAAACTCAAATAAGTGGAAATAAATACTAGTTTTATAGGAAAATAATCCAATAAAAACAAATGTCTTTTGATTTTTGACATTTCGCAACGGCGCATTTTGGTACTATTTCTTACAAAAAGTCCCTCAGCTTATCAAACTGATTTTATGAACTGTGAGAAGGCTGTAATTTCGCGCGGACGCGATTAGACCTGTCAAAAAACTTCCGGAAGAAGAAGTTCTGTAACATGCTTTAAATTACGTTAAGTGACTTTTGGTGTCGTTTACATTGGTAATTTGGCCATAATTCGCTTACACGAGCGAATTACGGGAAAAAACTTACGAATGTAAAGCCAGCCTATAAAGAAGTTTGCTTGCAAAATTGTAAAAACATTTTGTTAAGACTTTAAGTTGATTTTATTACAATCATTTCATAGTTTAAATCTCTGCACATGTTGAACAACAACAGATGATGAACAGATTGACTGCCTCCTAGGGTCGAGTCTTGACTCACAATCCGAAGGTCGCGGGATCGATCCTAGCTTGTGCAAATAAATTTAATTTGATTAATTTGTGTTATTTCACAATTAATTCATAAAAATAATATATAGTATATTTGCAGCACGTTCCAGAGTGAAAAATGCTCTCAGTGTTGCCCTGGTGGAAAACCACCATCCAGAATTGAAACATTACTTGAAATGGCTTTAGCCATGTTTGCTGACCAGTTTACTTCCCCAACTTCCTCTCCTCCATCTCCTACCCCTCCCCACTACCTTCAGCCTCACAACACACCCCAATTGGGGTTGTCATAGTCTCACTGGTTCCAGAAGGAAGCAGTTGGGGCTCTTGTGAGGTATTCACCAAAAAAAAAGGTCGATTGCTGCGTGATTCAATATTGTTCAGTCCAGAATTTGGTAATTTCCTCATATTTCGTTGAAATACTCTGTGATACGGCAGAACTGTATTCTTTCTATGATCTGACTTGTTTTTTCACACAATTCAGAAATAAAGTATAATATTTAAAATTATTTAACACCTTTGAGGCCTTTTATATGCAACTAAGTTAAATCTAAACATATTTTTTAATGTTGTTTATTTTCATGGCACTGACAAAAAAATCAGTTGTATTATGTAATGATTTTTCTAATATTGTAACCATTTCATAAAATCTAAGGCCCAGTTGTTTTGCAGAAATTCATGTCTGACAAAGTCATCAAATGGTCATTCAGCGCCATTTGTTTTTTTGACAGTTGGAAGGTCCTAGTTAAATGCTGATTCTAAGTCCGTTTCAGCTTTTGAACAAATTGTGATCAGCAGAAGAGGACAAGTACCATGTTGTTAAGCTTGGCAGCTTATTATCTGTATATAAAAATCTCGCATCACAATGTTTGTTCGAGATAAACTCCGAAACTACTTAACCGATTTTGACGAAATTTGGCTTACTGTGAATTTGGTCCAACTTAAAAGGTAGGATAGTTTTAATCTCAATTAGGGGCCATCCATAAATTATGCCACACCTAAAGGGGGGAGGGGGGGGGGGGTGTAGAGAAGTGTGACATTGTGTGACAAGGGGTATGGGGGGGTCATCAGCTATGTGACGTCACATGTAAAAATCTAAATTATTAAAACGCAAAACTTAAATGTAAATGAAAAAATGTAAAATTGCACAATATGTACGTCACACTAGGGGGGAGGGGGTCTCACAAATGTGTCGATGTGTGACAGGGACGGGGGGGAGGTAAAAAAAATCATGAAATTCGTGTGACGTAATTTATGGATGGCCCCTTATTGACCACAATATTTATTATTGCAAATTAAATGTTTGTTATAAGACAATGATTTTTAATTATTTGTAAGTTCAATTAGTTTCTAACAGATGGCGGTGTGAGTTAATTTATTGACACAACACTTGGTTATCTAGGTTGGGTAACCATCCGGTAGATGGCGTTGTGTTTTGTTAGCCGTAGCAACGCGTGGCCGGGTCAGCTAGTATTTTATATAGAAAACTGAAACCCACTAAGTATCGGTGCTTAATGGGAACCTTTCAAATGTCAAAAAAAGAAAATGTCGCTGAATGGCCATTTGATGACAATGTTACATTTGAATTTCTGCGAAACAACTGGGCCTAATATTATTTTTGTTGTACTAATAGCACAGTAGTATATTTTTGCTTTGCATAGTTGGCACTAAAACAATTAATATTTACTATGAAGTTCTGTTATTTATTTAGCTGGTCATTTCTAAAGTAACTTTTATATGAAGCCTTTGTTGCCTAAAAATATTGATGTTCACTAATTAATTTTAAAGTACCTATTTAAAAAAAAACATCAATCACTAATTTTATGTACTATTATTAATCTTTAGAACGCCAAGCTCCCTTGAACTAACACCTCTGTAATGTGCCCAGGGTAAAAATCCCAACTAAATGTATTATTTTCAGATCACCATGTTATGTATACGCCGGCGCTCAACGAATCTGATTTTTCGTATCCAATGGGTACTTTTGGCGCTTGGGAAGTTATAATAATTAAGTTATTATATTATTATTAATATTAATTTATTTTGTAAACAATGGTATTAGTTTAATAATAATTTTCAATTTACTTTTTATACTTAATGATAATTTTTATATGTTTTTTTGAAGATATGTAAAAATTTTATTGAGGTGACTTGTGTTTGATTTGATGGAAAATTATTATGTTTCAACCACTGAATGGATAAATCTACAGTGTTGTGTACTGTGTTGTGGGCGTTTTCATGTGCCCAAAGAAAACTAATATTTTCTATTGAAATTGACGAAACATTTTTAACCCTTAGCATTCGAGTGCCGTCATAGAGGTGGCATGCACGGTTTGCCACATTACTCGAGGGCCGCCTCAGAGTTTCGGCATGCATGGTTTGTCATATTAGTCGAGTGCCGCCATAGAAGTGGCATGCATGGTTTACTATGTTACTTGGTCTACTATGTTACTTGCCGTCACAGAGGCGGCAAGGAAATAAAGCTGATTTCTCAATATTTTCAATTAAATTTCAAATCTTAAAAAATGCTTCGAGTTGGCGGTTTGAACATACCAAAAAAATTTCGAGTGCAAAGAGTTAAATATCAAATACTTTTGTAAGAACAAATAATGCTCTCACAGACTTAGAAACGGCTGATCTAGACTGGTCTATAAGTGATGAAGGAGGCAGTAATACAGAAGTGAAAATAAGGGTTTGTGTGACAAAAGACGTCATGAGCAAAATGCTAAAGATATGGGATGACATAGGCATAACGAAGACCACCAAGAGGAGACTCGTCTGGGTGCTTATTTCCCCCATATTTCTATATGGTGTGGAAACATGGACTCTTAGATCCAGCCAAAGAAAGCAATTATACACCCTTAAGATGTGGTGCTGGAGAAAAATGCTCAGGATTCCAAATTTTTTTTTATATGGTATACCAGCTACTCCATAGAGTGTAAAAAACAATTTAGAAAATTGAATAGGTTCTGAGATTGAAGCAGGAATCTGTGTATCTGTTTGTGAGCCAATATCAAAGTTTATAGTGCCCATAAGGTCGCCTTCTTCAGTTATTTCTACCCAATCCTCTTCCTGTAGATTATCTAAGTCTGAAATACTTGAACTGCTACTGATGTCCAAAACATGCGGTTTTTTCGTCTATCTATATCCTTTGAAATCACTCTCACTGTTTGAAATTAGAATAACATTATTACAATCTGCAGAAGTTTCATAGGAAAAATCATTTTGCACTTTGAAAACAAACTTGTCTTCACTACCACTGAATTCAAATTCTCCTCCATATTTAATTAAGTTGAAGTAAAAATTATTCAAATAAAATGAATGCATAGTTATTGTTGTAATGAATGAAAAAAGAGCAAAAAGCACAACCTAACCTTTTAAACAATAAAATTTATATCTATTGTTTATGTCGTCGCTGCGGCGCCATCGTAGTTGTTAGAATGTGTACTCTGTCGCCGTGGCGGCGGCAACGGAGTACAAAGGGTTAAGAAAAAGAATCTGTAAAAGAGTCATATTAAAATGGAATCCCAGCAAGACTAATTAAAGATTTGAAAATTAGAAAGAATCTGACAATCTTCACAAGATCAATTGTAAAAAAAATGTATACATATCTTCAATGATTTAAAATTACTAATACTTAATTAATTTTCTATTTGTCTACCCTTCTCTCTTAGCTTATAACTTCGAATAATATACTTAATGCTTATGTATGTGATATAAATGTAGTAATAATGTATTGTTTAGAAAAATTTTTGTTATTGTTTTTGGGGTGTTATGCCGTGTTTCGCTACCTCCTTCTTTAGCCAACGTTTCGGACAGCGTTACAGTGTCCATCATCAGGGCAGATGAGTGATGATGGACACTGTAACGCTGTCCGAAACGTTGGCTAAAGAAGGAGGTAGCGAAACACGGCATAACACCCCAAAAACAATAACAAAAATACTTTTTGGCCGTGAAAACCTAAAAACATACCTGTTTAGAAAAATGTTTATTTATTGTTTAGGTTTAAAATTATTTAAAAATTCTTTGGAAAACGAACTGGCTTTCTACACAATAACGACACAATAATTTTTGAAATAATATTATATTTTATTGAGTTTTGAAAGAAGTACCTGTCCTGCCTTCAGTACTGTACAGTTTTTTCTGCATTTAAAATTTCCTTAATTAATTAGCATTTAGGTAAAAAAAATATAAAGTTCTTAGCTTTCACATTAATTTGCGTAATATTTAGTTAATATTTATATAAGTACCTATTTAAATTATTATATTAAGACATGATTAAATCATTTTTATTATTAAATGTGCAGCCGCTTTGCATTTTGACATTAAACTATTTTAAAGTTCCAAATAATTTTTGTATTTTCTCACTATTTTCATAACACTACCCCCTTTTTCTTATCTTTTATCTGAATCGATAAAGGACTACCCAGAATTTGTGGAAATCAGCCAAATTAGTTCCTACTTTCCAAAAATACTAGTATATTATATACATATATATTTTTTCTCTTCACACATTGTAATAAAAAAAGTATTAATTACTTTATGAATTCTTCAATAATTAAGTAACTATGTTGAATTGACCACCGTTTTTATGATTTATATATGTCTTACAGATGACGACGCATATTACACCATTATACATGAAATGTATAGATATCTATACGAGTTACTTCCCAAAAATACTATGCTAGATGTTACAACGTTTATATTATTAAAGTAAATAAGTTTTGTTTATTATTTTATGTATTAAATGTCTAATAAATATTTTTAAATACAAAAGGTATGTTTTTTGGTTCCATGCCAACTAAGAATAAAGTCAACTCAACACCTCTTTGAAAAGTCATTAAAAGCTATGAAAAAAATTATTAAAAAATAGCCCATAACCCTAACCTAACGTAACCTCGTAAATTTTCATCACTTTTAATGACTTTCTTGAGATAACACTTCTTTAAAAAGTCGTTAAAAGGTTTGAAAAAATAAAATTGAAAAGTAGCTCATAACCTAACGTAACATAACCTATTTAACCAATTTTTTCAACACTTTCGAAGGAGGTGTTGAGTTGAGTTCATTCTGAGTTGTCCGTTCACTGATTTTTTTAACCATTTCACTGTATTTGTATTAAGACGGCCTCCGTGGTCGAAGGGCAAGGCTCTCGACTAGCGGTTCAGAGGTTGCGTAAAAAATAATTTTACATGTATTTGTGGCAGAGTGGAAGATACTCAGAATCGCCCTGGTGTAAGACCACAATTTAGAATCGAAACTTTGCTTGAAATGGCCATTTTTGGTTACTAAATCTGAATAGCCAGGTACTTCCCCACCTTCCTCTTTCCCATCTCCTACCCCTGCCCATTTTCCATCGCCCTGGTGTAAGACCACCATTCAGAATTGAAATGTTGCTTGAAACAGCTTTAGCCATGTTTGGTGACTAGATCGGAATAGCCAGGGACTTCCCCACCTTCTTTTCCCCCATCTCCCACTTACCGTCGGCCCCTCAACATACTCCAATTGGGAATACCAGTCTCACTGGTTCCAGGCGGTTGGGAGCAGTTGAGACTCTCGTGCGGTTTTCACATTAAAAATAAATAATATTAGATTACAGGTGACATAGATGAATTTTTTTCCAATGTGTATTTTCCCTCATTCTTTGAAGGAAGACTCAACTAGCAGAGAATTGAACCCGCTGCGCCTGAACGGGAACCCGACACTTTGGACTACTCCGCCACTAATCGGTTAATACATATTCAAATAATATTTATCTTTAGCTCTGCTTAAAACATTGAGGTATGTATTTTATTAAAGTCATTTATTGGTAAACACAAATTCTAAATATGTCCCATGGAGAAGAATTCGTTTTCTATGGTATGCCGGACAGGTTAGGTAGGTTTTTTTTAAATAATTTATTATGTCTTGTATTGTGCTCAGTGGCACAGCACAACGGATGAACAAGTGGGCAGCTGCCCGGGCCAGAACAGGGGCCAGCTTCTTCACAAGCATTCACTTTAAGAAATTTAAATTGAATGCTTTTGAAAAACTGTTAAATTATTGTTTGCCATTATTCATTTTTAATCACAACATAAATTAAAATTGTCAGACGGCTTCAGAAGAACTCTGATCACAACAAAAGCAAAACTAACAGCACTAATAATACAGAAGAATTGGGTAATTATTTGTGGGATTTTTTCTGTGTGAAACTGCACAAGAGCCCCTACAGTTGCAAGCAAGTGGATCTGTGGCATTCTGAACTATCGCTATATGAGATTAAATGTAATGGTTAAGAGAAGAATGATGCAAATTGCCCGGCTATTCAGATCTCGTCACTAAACACAGCTGAAGTAATTTTTCATGCATCATTAATTTCGATCTTGAATATTTTTAGTTAGCTTCACACAGTGTCATTTGGGGAGGGTTTTTTTAGGAAGGGAAGGAGAGGAAGTTGTGAGAAGGAAGAGGGTAAATAACTTCATCTCTGGGGATGCTGGGTTGAGGAGTGGAAGTTCTGGGAGGGAAAAAGGGTGGGTAGGAATCTGGGGGTCAGTGTGTCCAGGAGTGACGGACATATGAATCCATCCCTCCCACTGCAGTGCAAGGCGATGTTCCGAGAGAGTACGGCTGAAGAAGTCAAAGGGACTCCCTCAACCATTCTCTCCCGATCCGGCCTGCCATGCAGCTGGTGGGTAGACCTATCCCCCGCCAAGACCCGGACAAGCCTCACTCCTTGAACCTGGGACTCTGCCAAGTCACCAAGAAATGGTTCCCGGGGCGGTGGTACCCATACCCGCCTCCCAAATTGTAAAATTGTTGAATATCTTTCACCACCTAAGATGTGTGATTTATACCGAAAGAAAGCTGATATCATTTTACAGGCTAATTTATTTGGTCACCCGTCCAAGAAAAAAAAATCGATTTACATGTACGAAAATGTTTTGATCAAACACACAAACACCCAATAAACACTCTTCTATCAATCTCAGTGATTCCCAAAGTGGTCCAGGTGGACCCCTAGGGGTCCACGGGAGACCCGACGGGGGTCCACGTAGGCGCGATAAAGAAATGGGGGTCCACAAGTCATAAGTGGGGGTCCACGAACTGGTTTCGATTGAGACCCATCCCATGTCCCATATCCCATCCCACTCCCCGTTTCATGTCCCATTGCGCCCCCTCCAAAACAGAGCGACGGCGCACGTTGTTGTACCGGTTAAGAATGAGATCTTAAAACGCCCAGCTAGGAAGGGGGGGGGGGCGTAATGGGATATGCGCGTACTGTACTGGGATGGGAACATACCCTTACACCCATCCATCCCATATCCCATTACGCCCCCTCCGTCGTGGCAAATATAATCTCGAACACTGGTCCATTTTGCCCCTGTTTGAAAAAGTCGTAGACTGTAGTCGGTATTGCTCCGTTGTGACAGACCACACCTCGCCATTCAATATTCAGTACAACGCGAGTTGAGTTTTGGGAATATGGTAGAAATGTACCAGCAGGGGGTCCACCGTGACCAGTAAAATTTTGAAAGTGGTCCACGAGAAAAAGAAGTTTGGGAACCTCTGGTCTATCTGTTAAGCGGTAAGTATTTTTATTCTAAATCTCTGCAGTTTTATTAAAATTAGTTGCCAAGAGCAGCTACAGGCAAACAGTTCCATGACAGCTCAGAATCAAGTCAACTCAACACCTCTTTGAAAAGTCATTAAAAGCTATGAAAAAAATACTTAATTGAAAAATAGCCAGTAACCTAACCTAAGATGACCTGTTTAACAAATTTTTTTATTATATTTTTTTCATCACTTTTGATGACTTTTCAAAGAAGGCGTTGAGTTCATTCTAAGTTGTCCGGTTATCCAGGCAAACCGGTTTGCCAGGGGTCCTACAAATCTCCAGGTACGCCACTGATCTTATTGATGAAATTATCCGACCTTTAACATTCGCATAAAAAACTTCTTTATCCAGAGCACTTTTATTTATAAACAGTCCTAATTTATATGTCTGTTATTTTTTAATGATAAAATTCTTAGCGCCGGGAAACTGGTCTACCGGTGGTTGGTTTGGCATTATTTTTTTGTCAATTTTGTTCATTGAACTTTGCGAAATGTTTATATATATAATACAAACCTATTTATACTTAAAAATCAACTGGTAATTCTGTGGACAGTAGATCTTGCTTCCGAAAGAGGGGTTTCTTATTTTCTCTTTATTAAAATTTAAATAATTAGAATTTTGTAGATTTGTAGGTAAGTAATTACTTAAATACCTATACTTTTAATATATATTTTTTTAATACCGCACAAGAGTCCCGACTGCTCCCGCCTGGAGCCAGTGAGACTATGGCATCCCCAAATGGGGTATGTTGTTAGGCTGAAAGTAGTGGGGAGGGGAAGGAGATGGGGAAAAGGAAGGCGGGAAGTACCTGGCTATTCAGATCTGGTCACAAAACACGGCTAAAGCCATTTCAAGCAACGTTTCAATTCTGAATGGTGGTCTTACACCAGGGCGATACTGAGAGCATCTTCCATTTTGGAACGAGCCGCAAATATATTATATATTATTTTAAATGAGTAAATTGTGAAATAACACAAATTAATCAAATAAAAATTTCCGAGATAAAGATCCGCGATCTTCGGAATGCGAGTCAAGAGCCTTACCGCTGGACTACGCCGGCCGTCTATACCTATCTATACGTACTATACCTAAAAAATACATTCATTCACCGCGCTTCACATACCTTTAACAATTTATACAGTGAATTTGACATATTTAACAAAGTACCTAACATTTTCAAACCTAAAATGAATAAATAACATTTATACATACACACTACTTTTTACACAGAGTAGATCCATCCCTTTCCCCTCCCTCCCACCATCCCATCCGCATGGCTTTTTAAACTGTGTCTGCATTATATTCACTAAATAATTTATTAAACGTCAGTGAAAACTTATTATTGGTTAAAAATTAACACTTATTTTGTCATATATAAACAATTGTAAAATTGTTGGTTTTCAGAATAAAATAAAATAAAAATAAACACATGGATACATTTTCTACGAACCTTGATCTAAACTTGGAACTAAACCATATAATTTGGGAGGCGGGTATGGTAACACACCCCTGCCATAGTTTACCCCAATTGGTTCGCTAAGTTTGGTGACTTAGCAGGGGTGTTAGGTTCCATGGGGGGGGTGAAGTTTGTCTAGGTCTTGGCGTTGGATGTGTTTGCCCACCTACTGCGTGGCTGGCCGGATCGGATGAGACTGGTCGAGTGACTTTTGATTTCGCCAGCCGGATTATCTTGACCCATCGCCTTGCACCGCAGTGGGAGAAATTGATTCATACTGCCGGCCCTGAGGAAAACAAAACAATAGGGGATGTTGTGCGGAAGGTCTTTTGAGGAAAAGGAAGGAGGGGCAATTATTGGAAGGAAAAAGGTATGAGAGGTATGAATCAGAGGGTCAATGTGTCCAGGAGTGACGGACGTATGAATCCATCCAACTGCGGTGCAAGGCGATAGTTCGAGAGAGTCCGACGCGAGAAGTAAAAAGGTTTCCCTCAACTAGTCTCTCCCAATCCGGCCCGCCACGCAGTAGATGTGACAACTCATAAAAGTAGGCATCGCTGCTAAATTACCAAACCTAGCGAACCACTTGGGGTGACCTATGGCAGGGATGTTGGTCATTCTTCACTTTTGCCCCTTTGACTGCTTTGTTATTTTTTGTTAGCTAGTTGGGAGCGGCTCACGAGCGTTGTGCAGTTCGTTTGACGGAAAATAATGGGTTATAATTATCAATTTCCCACCATATAACGAGTTTGTGGAAATGACGTAGGTGTAATTTCGTGTTCACACTGTATTCCGAAACAGATTACATTTATGGATCTCTCAAAAATAGAGTTTGATAGTTTTCCATGAATAGTTGAACTAGAATTCGAATTTAAAAAATACACCAAGAGAAAATTAATTATACACATTATAATAAATTATTATGTAGGAATGCCAAAAGCTCAATTCGTCATTTATTTAAAAACCAAGGAAAACCACATTCAAAATTAAGAGGAAACACGATCGTCGAGAAATTTTAACAGTAGATATTTTACCAAACTATTTTTTTTTTAATTAATCATAAATAGATACATGTATTTCAAACAGATTCTATACAATAGTTAGTTACATAATATATATACCCCCATAAATAAGCAGGGCTTGTGTGTACGAGGGGGGGGGGGGGGTGTTATCATAATAGTTTTATTTGATATTACTCATTTCATATTTTCACTATAATTTTTAAGGTGTGTTTTAAATTCTTTTATATTAGTGTTCATGTTTCTATTTTTTTCTGGTAAGGAATGAAAAAATTTAACACCGAGATGTTTATGATTTTGCTGTCCTATTGTTTTTTTTTACATTTTGAAGTTGGAAGTATTGACGTTTGTCTAAGATTTCTGTTATTTTTAAAGGGTGCTACTTTATTTTGAATATCATCTTTATAAATTTGTAATGTTGCGTGGTAGAAGTATAATGCATTTAATTTTCTGACCTTAAATTGTCTTAATAAAAGTTCTGACGAATATGAATAAGGTTTTTTTAAAATTGTTTTTATTATTAGTTTTTGTGATACGTAAGTCTATTGCTGTCACTGTCGCTCTTACTCTCCCAATCCTGAGCGAAAGGGACAACTGCACCACAGGCTGATAATACCTAAATAAAACCATCAAAATCGAGGTTTTGTATTCCCCATTTTTCTACTCAAAAACTGGACCGATTTTTAAGATATTTTACCAACTGTTAGAAAAAAATACTCGATGTCTCTACGTTTTGCTTAAAAAATATATATTGTCTATTTTGAATACTAAACGTCTGTTGATGGCGTTCACACCAGGCAATTTTAACGATTTTTAGAGGGCCCCAAGGGCCTCCGCTCGTGGAGAAACTGAAAAAACCAGTTCTCAACGCAATTGAAATCAATCTCCTTAACAAAATCGATATTTTTTTGATCAGACATGTCGGCAATGCAACTGAAACGCCGCTGCCGCGGCGACCAGCAGCGCTGGTTTTTCAATTGCATTGTTTTCAGTTGCATTGTTTTCAGTTGCATTGTTTTCAGTTGCATTGTTTTCAGTTGCATTGTGTTCAGTTGCATTGTTACAGATTGCTATGGTAGCGGCTCATGAACTGTCAAGTTTTGACATGTCTGCAGAAAAATATCGATTTTGTTAAGGAGTTGATTGCAATTGCGTTGAGAATTGTTTTTTTTTTCAGTTTCTCCATGAGCGGAGGCTCTAATTTCTACTAGAAGTAACTTAAAAAAAGCAAAACGTCCCGACGCGCTAGGGGTCGATATCTAGACTACATCAAAAAGATATTTGCAGTGGCAGAGTAATATGAGACAGGTTACGAGAAACCCAAATTTATAACTATTTTCTACTCTTCAAGTACCTACTTTTCATATGTATATTATTTTCTGTTGTTAACCTTTTGTAATGTAACTTATAAACCACTGCAAACAAAACTAAATATGTACTTTTTTAGTTATACTTAAATCATGCAAATTCGTTCAATAAAGATTTATATTATTATCATTTATATATTAAAATTATTACCCAAAAAATGCATTTTTAATGATATTTTATTTTATTTTTCATTATATTTTAAAAATAAATATAGTAAAATTATTTTTTAATGTTTTTCATTTAATCACAAATTGCCAAGTTGCCTCCTAAATCATGAAACACTAAAATATATAATGGCGTATAATCTAACATCCGTACTTATTTGAAATACATTTTGATAACAAAAATAATTTTTCAGTTTGGTTGGGTATTTTGATCTCAAATCCAAAGTTAAGATTTGTATGAAACGCGCAGAAACGGGCCGGGCGAACGTTCCACTTAAGCTCTTGTGCTCTTGTAAGATTATTCATAATATTACTTTACAGAATGTTATTAGATGAACACTGGAGATTTTTATTCATAATATTTTGATTTTGGATTCATACCTCTCCAGCATTATGTGCTCCTGTACCTAGGACGATTGATCGATAAAGGATTTATCGATAATTGTCGAAAACTTCTTAATTTAGAATAGTAAGCAATTGTGAACTGTTGTTTGCTCGTTGGCGATTTGCAATTACGCCCGTTGGATGATGAAAAATTGCCGAAATTATCGATAAAACCTTTATCGATCGACCGTGCTACTACCCTGGACAGATTTAGTTAATTTTTTGTTAAATTAATCTGAAAATTAATTACTTTAGTCATTAACTTTGCTATACGCGTGACTAGATAATATTATCATGACCGAATCCTTGACATCTTCTGGATGTTGTATGGAGGAATTCGATAGACAGATATATCTCGCTTCAGAGGTGTTTGACCCAAGTCTAGAAGAGACTCGGATTACAAGTTATCCCACAACATTACTGATATATATGTAGGCATTACGTTATTTAGGTACCCACGAAGTTAATATATAACTTCTATTTCGTTTTACTTGTTGGTGTGTAGACACTATTTATTAGTATATTATTAAATTCTATCGTAGACTCGAGTTCTTATATTAACCAAGGAACTAATTTTGGTATCGAATTCGATAGCTGTTTTCAGCTTTTGCAATAATGAAGTCCTGCATAGGAATTAAGTTTCTGTTTTTCTACCATCCCACGTTGCAAAGGTAAAGATACATAGATAGATTGCAATATTACTTTTTTTATGTGAATAACTGCTCTCAAATATCTATACCCCAAAACTAATTTAAAACGAAGCGAAGTTTCTTTCGGAACGGAGGTCTTCCACCGAGGAGATAATATAGGGTGCGGCAGCATTACTTCCTTTTTTCAAAATTTAATATAACCCATTGTATGAATTAGAAATTTGTAATTTTTTTATAATGTGGGCACACACCCAAAGTTTTGTTTTACTTAGTTTTTGAAGATGAAATCAGGTAGGTGACGTCCCCCAAAGGTGGTAGGTGAATCCCCAAATCACCAAACGTAGCAAACCACTTGGGGTGACCTATGGCAAAGGTGTTGGTTATCCAATAAAGGTTCCCGGGGTGGCGGTACCCATTTCCGCCTCCCAAATTGAAATCCCTCTCTTCTCATTCCGAGAGAGTTTTTTCCATTTTAAATAAGTAATGCTTTGTTAAATATTTTCACTTAGGTACGCCTGTGATCTTTTTTTTAATATCCCTCTTTCACACCACCTTCTTCTTCTCTTTGAATGCTTACTACTCAGCATACTTTCTAAACATTCGTTGCTTTAAAACATTGGCAGATGTGATTGAAATTGAAATGACGTATTGTTATTTATTATTAAGGTTACTAAATTCACCGTCAAAACAAACTCAGCCAAATCCCCCCTTTCGCCATTTTAATAATGTCCAGAAATGCCCCGCTTCACCACAAGCAAGTTAACGCGGCAGTAGGTAGATACCTACCCGGGAAACTTTAATCAGATATCCTGCCAGACCTGTTTGCCGCTATTCCGGCCCTATTAATTAAATCGGTAACTCGACATCCAGTAACCGATGTAAGATTTGGCGTGGGAGGGGTAGTAGCGTCTGATACCAACTTAACAGAAATAATTTTAGACCAACGGAAGTTCAAAATATAGCCTAGCTACCAATTTATAAATAGTTATCCATTTTTTTGACACACAGAAACTCTACAGACCGTGCGAAAATTTAACGTGGTGAGTACTTGTGATTTGTGCAGGATCAGCAGTTTTTTACGTAGATACCAACTGTTAAAAGCCATGTACAGGAGGTCCAGCTTCTTCGATGGAGCCTCCGTGGTTGAACTTGTCACTCGCGTTAACCCCTCAGGCTAGTTTCGCTGGTGGGAACAACTTATAAAGGTCTCATAGAAATCGTTGTGCCTACCTTACTAATTACTATCGTGGTGAAAAAGGTGATCTTAGCGGTGGTAGAAAGAGAAAACATCACGCTTTGTATTCGAATCTAAAAGTTAACCTTAAAATAATTGAAATGTTAACCTTTATGAAATCAAAATTTCTGACCGCGATTTGGAAAAAAATGATGAAACATTAGGAATTTCTATTAAATATTTTCACAAGAAATGATAAAAAGTAAAAAGACGATAATGTCTATAATACATTTGTCTAATAAAAACAAAAAAAAAACAAAAACAGCGCTATTATTATTATTATTATTGAACCTCAGATTCCTACCCATCCCTCATCCCTCTACCACTCACATATTTTATAATACATTTGTCTAATAAAATATGTGGGTGGTAAAGGTATGAGCGATGGGTAGGAATCTGAGGTTCAGTAATAATAATAATAATAATTGGACGATTTGTAGAGCGCCGTTTTTGTGGAAAATCGCCTCGAGGGCGCTTTACAATTTATGTCAAAGTGTGTCCAGGAGTGACGGACGTACCAATCCATTCCATCAACTGCGGTGCAAGGCGATTGGTTGAGAAAGTCCGACCGGAGAGATTAAAATGCCTCCCTCAACCAATCTCTCTCGCTCCAGCCCGCCATGCCGAAAGTGGGCAGACGCATCTGCCGCCAAGACCTAGACAAAACTCAACCCCGTAAATCTGGGCACCCCTGCTAAATCATCAAACGTAACGAACCACTTGGGGTGATCTACGGCAGAGGTGTTTGGTTAATAAATGGTTCCAGGGGCGGGGGTACCCATATCCGCCTCACAAATTGAGTACCTTGGGAAAGTGATAGTAGAATAACAAGTCTGTCCATACAAAAGTGGGTAGAGAACAGTTTTGGCTAGGGAGAACGAGTAAACCTGTTCCTCATAAACTCATAATATTTTCGTATCCTGGATGGTAACCAGAAAGACTCTGTGTTTTCAAAACATCCGACAAAACAAAAACATTGGGTAGGGACACAATGTTTTATGTTTGCACAAACATTTGGTCGAACGTTTGTGGTAATATTGTTGCTGGAGACCTAGCTTTAGCCTTACTAAGAGAATACATGGATTTTTGACTTGCGGCTTCCTCTTGGAAGGTTTCTTGAAGATGGGTTATTTTGTGTCGTGACATGTTAACGATTTCATAAAATAGTAGTTATTTGGTTTGCAATTGTATTAATTCCATAAAGTAGACATCGGTTCAATGATGTTATTGCCATAAAAAACGATTTTATTACCGTTACCAGGCAGTATTTCGTTCACTTTAATGTGAAACTACATAATAAATATTCGACATCATAAAATAAATGCCCCTTTTTATACCAATTTAACAGTTCTACACAAATTTTGATATCTTTCCTTTCAAGGGGAGTTCATGTTCAGCCTCTCAGGCCTTAAACATACATTTTCCGTTTCTTCAGAAGGTCAGAGGTCATTCCTTTGCAAATAAATCTAAATAAATGGAGTATTTCTGAGTATATCTGAAAGCTAATAACTATTTTTGATGTACTCCCATAAATAAGCAGGGCTTGTGTGTATGGGGGGGGGGGGGGGGTGTTATCATAATAGTTTTATTTGGTATAACTCATTTATATAGACCGACAAATTCTGAATAAGTATCTATTTAAATTTTACTAAGCTGCATAAATATATAAATAAATATAAATTGTACTTACAATTTAGAAATTATTCTAAATACTTAAGTGATGTGTTTTAAAAATTATTACGAGCCTACATGTTTTTTAAAATTATTTATTTTGGAATCGGTTAACTGACAAAATTGAGGTACCTGTGACTCTTCGAAACTTTCAAAATTTTAAAATAATTACTCCCAGTTTCTTTTCGGAGTATCTTATCGATGAAACTGATGGAGAGAGGCCTTCCTCTATCCGTTAGTTTAATTTCTTTCTCTAATTTTTCTTACCCATATCCTTATATGGGTAAGAAAAATGAGAGAAAGTAACTGGTAATTCTGATCTGGTCACCAAATACTGCTAAATCCATTTCAAACAATATAAAGAGAATTCCATTTGATTGATTTGTGTTATTTTAAATTTTTATAGTTTAAAGATAACATAAGGCATCTTTCCGGCACGTTCCAGGATGGAAGATACTCTCAGTATAGCCCTGATGCAATACGACTATCATTTGGAATTAAAACGGTGCTTTAAATGGCTTTAGCGGTGTTTGGTGACTAGATCTGAGTAGCCAGGTACTTCCCTTCCTTCCTTTTTCCCATTTCATTCCCCACCTAAGTACCTTAAGCCTCACAACATACTCCAATTGGGGATGCAAAGGTCTCACTGGTTCCAGGCGGATAGGAGCATTTAGAACTCTTGTGCAGTATTCACATTAAAAAACTACATTCTGTTCAGAATGGTGGTCTCCTTCACCAGGGCGATACTGGGAGTATTTAATACAAGTATTTAAGTACAATTCAAACTAAAACTTCTTTTGGCCAAAGAAATTATTTTTATCAGGCTCCGCTCATTTTTAACAGCCTTCCAGAAAATATCAAGTCATCTAATTCCTTGAGCACTTTTAAAAAGATTGTCAAATTATTTATGTTAGCCGAGGATTGCCAATTGATTTTTTCAACTTTGTCCTTTCTAAATTATTAGCTAAATGATTATGTTTATAGTAATAATAAGCCAAATTAGTATTAGCATTCTTCTGTCAAATTTAAAGCATATTATATTATATACATATATTTATTATTTACAACTTCATCGTTAAAACAAAAAAAAAAAAACTTTTATTTTTTACTTTAAATCAGTCCTCAAAACAATGGTCACCCTACAAAAGTCTACATGTTTACATGAATGTACTACCTAGCGCCAGCAGTTTAGATTTAATCTCAACCTGTAAGAAATGCAACAATATTGTTCTTTCAATATCTGTATAATTTTGTGTTATTTTGTTAATTGTAGAATTGTTAACCTCAACACAGGCTTGTCCTAGTGAGGTTGCAAATTGTTTTGTAAACATTTTTACCTGCAATGTAAAGATACAATAAATAAATAAAAAATAAAATCTTACATTTTGGAACGTGCCGCAAATGTACTATGTAGGTAAATGCCATTATTATAAATTAACTATTTAAAAAAAAAACAATTTTATATTTTTTTATGAATTAAATTAATGAAGTATTTGGTGATGAAACATGCTTTCAAATTTTATTCTTAGAAATAAACACATATTTTTTAAACATATTTTTTTAACGCAAACATAAAAAAAGTTTAAAAAAATGGCTCATCTTAGGTTTTTTCAAACTAAGATTAGTGATAATGAAAAACAATAAAATTAAGCTTGAGCGAATTTGATTATTTATTCAACACGGCCTTCTTGGTCGAGAGGTAAGACACTCAACAGCGATTCGGAGGTCACAGGTTCGAACCCTGACATGCGCAAGTAGATTTTATTGATTAATTTGTGTTTTCACAATTTATTAGAAAATTAAAAAAAAATATATATACACTGTATTAAGAGACGTACTTTACTTAGGTACTTTGACCAGTGATTCCTAACATTATTTAGAGTAAAAAGTGTAACTGAATTTTTTTTTTAACTTTTCCATCTTTCTTTTCCTCATCTTATTCTCCAACCACTACCTTCAACCTTACAGGCTCCAGACGGTTGGGAGCAGTTGGGACTCTTGTACGGTGTTCACATTAAAATAAATATATATTTTTATTTATTATTTTAACTTTATGAGTAAAACCTCAAACTGTAATATTTAATTAAATGAAGACATTATGAGCGAAACTCAATCGAAAATCTGGAAACAGAAAAATCAGAAAAAGATATTGGCACCTCTGGGACTCGAACCCAGGACCTCCCTACTTTCCGGGTTGGGCGCTCTTATCCACTGAGCTAAGGTGTCGATATCCAATTCGGTCACTTTTAACTGTACCATACTTCGACTAAGAACCACCCATATTATCTTCATTTTTCTTAACGCATATTTTTATTGGCTGCCATCTTTATGAATGATTGCAAGATTCAACTCGAACTAAATGCAATCTAGATGGTGTCTGGATAAATGGTTCTTAGTCGAAGTATGGTACAGTTAAAAGTGACCGAATTGGATATCGACACCTTAGCTCAGTGGATAAGAGCGCCCAACCCGGAAAGTAGGGAGGTCCTGGGTTCGAGTCCCAGAGGTGCCAATATCTTTTTCTGATTTTTCTGTTTCCAGATTTTCGATTGAGTTTCGCTCATAATGTCTTCATTTAATTAAATATATATTTGATAATGTTTGTTTATCAGAAGTTTAAAATTGAGCTACTTCATTCACACGGACTTGCCCACAACACGCTTCTGTTGGTTTATATCTACAGTGTTTACCGGGTTATGTTAATTCTCTCATTTGCAAACTGTGTAAGTCAAGAAAAGCTTTTTGTCCCAGTCGACCATGCGACATTTACGAAATAAATACAATTAATACTTTCATTATTCCATTTCGCTTCCACTCTACAAATAAATAACAAAATAATGGTGGCACCTAACTTGGCTGTTGGTATTCGCGTGTTTGGCACAGCTGGCAAACAAAAGCCATGCGTTGACAGTACAGTTTGTCAAAATATTGGCCTTATAGTGGAATTTTATTTGGCTATTCGTATTCGGGTATTTGGCGTATTTGGCAACAATCGTCATGTATTTTTTACATTAACTCCACACAGGAGGCCTCGAAGAAAATAACTTCCCTCAGGGCCTACGTCATCTTTGAAGATGCTGTGTGGAGGGTCTTTTTGAGGAGAGGAAGGAGTGAACGTAGGTCTTGAAGAAACCTATGTTGTAGGGGGAGGACACAAAAAAGCCGGCAAATCATTCTACAGCCGAGCGGTTGAACTTAAGAACGAGTCGTAGAAACGAACCGTTCTCTTGTGACTAATGTCAACCGTGCACAAATGTTGGGCGCGTGTGTGGCGGGTTTCCCGACTATGCACCGATGCAGAGGGGATCAATGACGCTAGTACCTCGGAGCATCTTCCATTGTAATACCGGTAGAACAAGGACAGCATTCCCACTTGACGTCTGTACTCTAAAGATTGCAATCCGTTTGTTAAGTTAGGAGAATCTACCAAACAGACCGCCCGTTTTTGCACAGAGCGAAGGGTTTTATTTGAGGTATTTTGGGGCTCCAGACCAGAGGTGGCTGCCAAATTCAACCGTGGACTCACTTGCGAATTGCAGGGTTAGATGTACTAATATGTATGGATAATATATTTGACAAAGTGTTGTCCATATTTTCATATTAGGCAATTATGGTCATTACCAAGCAACGCGTTACCGCGCTCTTAAATAGTCAAACGGGTTAAAAGCAGATAAACCACCTACACCATGATCAACCCTTTTAACCGGAGGGCCAATTAATTAATTTTCAATGCGTTCGCAAGCCGCAGGGGGCAGGATACATACAGCTAAAGACAGGTACTTCCCCAACTCCGTCTTTCCCTCCACCTTCTTCCCCTTTTCCCTACCTACTAGCCTCACAATATACTCCAATTGAAGATGCCGCAGTCTCATTGGCTCTAGTTGGCAGCATTGGGGACTCTTGTGAGGTATTCACATAAACAAATAATAAAAATTGATTGAAGATGAATCATTTTCGACAATTGAGATTTAATAACAAAATTCTGTCTTTTTAAGATTACCTATTTAAGATAAACTAATTATTTTAAGTGGCTGGTTCAAAATTCTTATTATTATTAATATCATTCTTTACGATTAAATTGCTCTCTGAGATGAAAATATGTTCCCTGAAATGAGTAAAGATATTTCTGTTTTGCTATTTGGCTCCACGTGTAGACGGTCGTACTTGCCTTTATTTGCATGTTTGTCTTAATGTTAACTATTACCAAATACAACCAATACTAGTACGCAATCACAAATACTCAACGCCAAGTGAAGTGCCAACGCAAGATAAAATATTGGATTCGGTAGCTATCGAATAAATAAATGTTCAATATTAATGGTGAATACCATTGAGAGAATGCAAAAAATAACCTTAAACCTAAATAACCTAAACCTTATGTAAATAATTGTAAACATTATGTACCAAATGTAAAAGCCCTATGGGCGTATAAAAAAATAATAAGTAATTTAAATAATTAGAAATAAATAAAACAAAGAAGAGACCAGAAGAAGTATGAAGAAGCTAAGCTAAAAGAAACAAGAAGAGGTAACAATAGGCAAGAAAATCAAAGAAAGTGCAATAACGGGAAATAATTGGTAAGAAAAGCCAATAAGAAACAAGAAGTCTATGTAGAAGAGCCAAGAAAGGCCTAGAGAAAGCAGAATGATGCAGGAAAAGACTACGGGAGAGACAAGAAGAGTCAAGAAGCACGGAGAAGCAAGATAAGCAAACCATGTGAACCAATAACTTGAGTCGGGCCATGTCAAGAGTCAGACAGAATGGTATGTACGAGACGATGCATGAATGTGAATGAAGCAAGAAATGTGACCCAAGATCGAGTTGCTTTGCGGTCCAACCTCTCTCTATGGCGACTTTCAAAATAAGTGATATACGAGTATTTCTATATTTTTTTTAATAACACTGTAAACGATGGGTCAATATAAACTTTCCCCAAATTTAAAATTGTAACTGCTCTTAGTTTACCAGGAAAGTAACAAATTGTTATGGATTCTATGAATAAAAAACACTTTAACACTTTTTGTTATATTTATTTGTAAGTCTTTGCAATTACATTGAATACATTCTTATATACTAGAGTTTTAACAGAATTAAATGTCTCTAAGTGAATGTTTCCAAACTGAAATCTAATATGAATCTGAATCTGAAACTGAGCGTAATGTATTTTATAGCAATCTTATATTTAAATAGTGTGATAAATAAAGTTAATTAATAATAAACATGGAAATGAACAATAGACAAGAGATATGGCGACAATCATAAAGTTAACTTTGATACATATTGGTGCGACGGACAAATAATAGATAGTGAACGAAGCATAATAGGTTCAAAGGTTGTAGCAATATTAGAAAGGTACATAACACCTTCCTCGTTAAGATGAGATAATATGGCGTCCATCATTATCTCACATCAGTTCGAAGTCTTGTACTTCGTCTGAGCGTTAGGGATTCATCAGTGGACCCGGTAACGTTTTCTTCCATTTCTACGTTTGTTTCTCTTTTGTCTTTTGTTTTACAAATGTTCAAGTAATTTATTAATCTTAAACGAGAATCACCTTTAAAATGATTTTTTTTAGATATGTAACACTTATATAGTTTATATAAAATGTAAATGATTATTAAACTTAAAAATACATAGGAAAAATAGTTATTTTTTATAATTCTAATTACAATATGGTCTTCGGGGATATTTTCTAAGTCATCGTACATTTTATTTAGCTTATGGCTTGCTAAAATTAAATCATCCTTATCTAGAGTAAATATTTTTGGTATTATTAATGGAATATTAATTTTGACATTTTGTGTTTGGTTTATATTGCAACAATTATCATCAGTTATATTGAACAAAGGAATTATTGATTTTGAAGCTGTTTGGTTAGATATATTATAATATCGGTCTTCTACATTAACAATCACTGTTGAACTAGTGTAAAGTTTGCAGTTTGGCTTTATAATTAATATTCCTGTATTCTGTAATTTAACATCGGTTGGTTCAGAATTCTTACATTTAATTGTAACCAATGTTGGTCTAGGGAGCACAAAAATCCATTTCGTTCCTTTATTTGTAGTATGCCAAATTTCGTTAATCGTATTCATAATTCTGGTTTCACAATTCGGAGGCATATGAGAAGGTTCAATTAGTAATTCTATTTCACAAATAGATCTTTCATGTAGATTATAATAAATGTTTGTGGTTTTACAAATCGCTTTATCTAAAACGGTCTGTTTACACGAATCTATATTATCAAGAGTAACATAATTTGTTTTACTCTCGGCGATAGCTAAATATTTAACATTAGGCATAATAAAAACATATAAATCGTCTTGTCTTTTCATAGGCAAGGGTATTAACTTGTATAAATTATAGCTTACATAACTACACAAGGGGTTTGATATAACAAAAATGATTCTTCTATTTACATACGCAATATCAATTTTTACCATTGACATTAAAATATTAACATTTTTTATATTTGGTGGGACAGGATAAGATACGGAATTCGGTAAATAAGGCAAGGATTTACTTATTTCTTCAATATATTGCTGAGGTGTGATAATAAATGGGTGTATTATATTATTTTTGGAAAGCAATAATGCGTTTATGATAAGTGTATATTCGTTTTGTAATTCTGTTGTGATTAAATTCAATAGGGTAAGATGTTTTTCTATTTCTTGCTTCAATTCTAAATTAAATATAACATCGCTAATGTTTGTAGTAAACGATTTTAATTTTTCGAAATTTTGATTAAATATTTCTTCATTTCTTTCAAGATTAGTTATTGTATTATTAAAATTTGTTATTGTTGTTTTCACTATTTGAGTTTGCTGTTTTAACATATTATATAAGTCTTTATCGCCTGTGTTTAGAGAATCAATTGCTTCATCATAATAAAGCGCGTCATCATTATCTAAGGTTCCAAATACAGTTTTAAATACTGTACCTACCATATCTATCCAACCACGTTTTACTCTTATTTTTGGTTGTCCTATAAATTGTTTTAGCGTCTTATCCTTTTGCTTTAATACTATTATTAGTTGATGTAAAATATTTAAATGCGGTTCGCAAGGAGAAAAACTTTTATGCATGATTTTATCGTCATTACATAATAGTTGTATATTGCTATATGTTTTATCAATTAATATTAACTTATTATCAAAATATATGTCTAAATCAATATATGTCACTACATTCCAATAACTCTCTATAAAATTAATCATATTAACGTGTTCATAGTATATCCCTGCGGATGAAGATACTTGCGTCCAGTTGAATCCATTGCCGTAAGGCAACCATGTCATCAATCTGAAACAATGGCCTTTTTTAAACGATTGAAGTGTACTTTAATATATTTTTTCTTTACTTGTATAGTACAGTTTACTTTTGAATTAATTTTAACAATTCTATAGGGGCCTTGATAATTAGGTGACAATTTTTTGGAATGATTACTTTTTGTAGTTTCGTTTCTTAAATAGACTAAATCGTTAACGTTATAAAGTTCATTACTAGAAATGTTCTTATCAAAGTTCTCTTTTGCTTTTATCTTTTGGACTTGAACATGTTCGCGTGCAATTTCTTGTGATTTGTTTAGTTTCAACTTTAAATTGTCAACATAATTATCATATGTATATTTGAATTGAGGTTTTTGTGTTAATGACGTTGGAAGTTCTGGTTTTAAACCGAAAATTAATTCGTATGGCGTATACCTAGTACTGGTATGAGGCGTTGTATTATACGAAAACATTGCTAAATTTATCCATTCGTCCCAATCTGTTTGCTTTTCTGAAATGTAATGTTTTAAGTAATCTGCTAAGGTCGCATGAGACCTTTCCAATGCACCGTTGGACTGAGGGTGATAAGCTGTTGTTTGGATTTGTTTAATTTTAAATAGTTTCGCGACTTCTTTTAAAATATTTGACGTGAAATCTTTTCCTTGATCTGTAAGTATTCGATTTGGTATTCCGAATTTACAAATGAAGTTATTGACTAACTCCTTTGCAATAGTAATTGCTTCATGATTTGGAATTGGAAATGCTTGCGAAAATTTTGTTAGATCGTCTTGTAACGTGAGAATATATTTATTTCCATTTTCGGATAAGGGTAATGGACCTACAATATCTAAAGCTATCCTTTCGAAAGGTTTCTCGGAAGTTGTAGTTATTTCCATTGGATGAATAAATCTTTTACGAGAAATTTTATTTTTTTGACATGATTCACATTTTTTAATGTAATTTCTTATGTCTTTTTTCATATTTTTCCAAGTATATCTCTCTTTAATTCTATTATACGTTCGGTGAAACCCTGAGTGTCCTGATTGTGGAGAATCGTGATTCTCCTCTATTAATTTAGTTATATCCTTGGGATCTGGATGACTTATTTTATTTTTACAAATAGTTACCATGATTCCGGAGTTTGCAAAGACGTAATAAACAAGAGTTTTTATTTTATTCCAATTTAAATTATTATCACGAGCTAGTTCGGGAATTGAAAGCGATTTCTTTTCTTGTGAAATTAATACATCTTTTAATTTAAGAAAACAATAGAAAATATCTTCGTATGTTGGTTTATCCCAAAAATGTTCCATTGTTATAAGATGGTAAACGTTAAATATGTTATTTAGTTCTGAATATAATATATCTCTTACATTCGTTTTACTTTTCTTTATGTTATCGTGATTATTGATTAAATTCCTTATCTCCATAGACAAACCTTCGGACATTTCCTTATCGTTGGAAATAAAGTTACATAAATTATCTTTCCGTGTTAGAAGACTTTCGTCTATTTCAACAATATTTTTGCAGTCAATAATGGTTTTATCTTTAAAATGAGACTTTATAAATTCTTCGTAAGAATTTGGTTCTGGGTTTATTCTAAAGTGTAATATTTGAGAATGATCAATTCTAGATAACGCATCGGCATTAGAATTTAGTTTTCCGGGTTTGTATATTATATTATATTGATATTCTTCCAATTTTAAACGCCAACGAAGTAAGCGAGAGCCAGGGTCTTTTGTATTAAACAACCAAACTAAAGGTCTATGATCCGTTATTATATTGAACTTTACACCATACAAATAAGGTCTAAAATGTTTAACTGCGTAAATTATAGCTAAAAGTTCACGTTCTGTTGTTGAATAATTTGATTCGGCTTTATTTAGAGTTCTGGAAGCAAAGGATATTGGTAAATCCTTAGAAATCTCGCCTTGAGATAATACTGCACCGATAGCGAAATTACTTGCATCTGTGGTGACATTAAATGTTTTACTGAAATCGGGGAACTGTAGTATTGGTTCTCGAATTAAATGATCTCGAAGTATATCAAAAGATTCTTGTTGTTTTTCCTTCCAAATGAATGGAACATCCTTCTTTAATAATTGGGAGAGAGGTTGAGCATTTTTGCTAAAATCTTTAATAAAACGTCTGTAATATCCAGCCAGTCCTAAAAATGACTTAATATCTTTTGGATTTTTTGGAATAGGGTAATTTTTTATGATTTGAATTTTATCTGGGTTTGGTTTAACTCCATTTTCTGATATAACGTGACCTAAATACATGACCTCATTACGCATAAATTCACATTTATCCGGCTGTAGTTTTAAATTGTGTAATCTTAATTTTTGGAATACTTCTTTTAACCTAATCTCGTGAGTCTCTATTGTATCGGCATAAATAACTATATCATCTAGATATGCAAAACATCTTAATCCTTGAATACCAGCTAAAACGTTATTCATAACCCTTTGAAAGGTTGCTGGACCGTTTTTTAATCCAAATGGCATCCTTAAAAACTCGTAATGTCCTAGAGGGGTGGAAAATGCTGTTTTTTGTGAATCTTCCGGTTTCATTGGGATTTGGTGAAATCCTGATGCAAGATCTAAAGTTGTGAAGTACTTTGAGTGTCCTAATTGATCTAATATCTCTGTGATGTTGGGTAAGTTGTAAGCATCGCCTATAGTGACCTCATTTAATTTACGGTAATCAATCACCACTCTATATTTTACTTGACCTTTTGCATCTTTCTTCTTGGGCACTACCCACAAAGGAGATGACCATGCTGAATTTGAATCTTTAATTATTCCTTGGTCTAACATTTTTTTTATTTGATCATTTACTTCCCTTTTGTGTACCTCGGGGTATCTATATGTTTTTGCGTGTATTGGAGTCTGTGTTGTAGTATTTATTTCATGCCTAATTGAATTGGTTTGACTCAATATATCTCCTTCTAAGTGAAAAATATCATTATACTCTCGACAAATTGAAAAAAGTGATCGTTCTTCTTCTTTATTTAAATGTTCAGTCCGTAATGATGCTTTTAAAAGTTCGTACCTATTATCAATATTTTCTGTTATCTTGTTGAATTGAAATGCGTTTTTATTTTTGCATTTAACTTTCCTTTTTATTGTTCTATCATCGCAATCATCTTCTAACATTTTGCTATCTTTTTCATTAAATTTTTCTAATATCAATTCCATTTTCTTAACTTTTACTTCTTTTTCTGTCGTATTTAAAATAGACGTAATTGCTTTTGACTTTGAATTAACCTTTGTTATACTTCTGCAAAGATAAACTCCTTCCATAATTTCTATTTCGGGGACGAGTCCCTCTCCTATTTCAGGATTCAAAACATTGAATTCAACTAAGGTCTCTGTGCGAGCCTGTACAATAATTACCGAATTATTGTTTTTAACATCCGAACCTTTGGTTTTAAAATGGATTGGCATAGCACTATTACCTATACATAATGTATTATTACTGTAATTAATTTTGGCATTTACTTTTCTTAGGAAATCATTTCCGATAAGTCCATCGAGTGGAACATTTGTTGCTCGAGGCAATAAATGCATCTTATTAGAAATTGGGATACCGTTGAATAATAAGTTCAATTTGACAGATCCTAACGTTTGAGTCGATTTTTCAGCGTTAATTCCTCTAATTTTAACTATTTCTTTATCGTTATATTCTGTTTCGCCATCTAAAACCATGGGGTTGATTAGTGATATATCTGCGCCACTGTCTAATAATAGTTTGACATATTTGTTTTTACATTCTTTAATAGGAATTTTGATGTACGCTGTAATATTTTTGAGGTTATTTAATATTCTACCTGTAACGTATTGACCTTCTTCGTTTCGGTAGGGAACGAAGGGTCTTGGAAGTTTTCCGAAGCTTTCTTTTCTAAGAGATTTTTATATTTCCAACAATCTTTTTTGTAGTGTCCACGTTTTTGACAAAAGAAACACGTTATTGTGATGTTTCGATGTGCGTTTGCACTGTTATTAATTTTACACTGAGAATTTTTTGAAGCGAAGTTACTAAATGATTTTACTTGGTTGACCCGTTTATCTTTATTGTGGAAGCAATTAATAGATATATGTCCTGATTTTTTACAAATAGAGCAGAATTTTTGGTTTGAATTACTCTGTTCTTTAAAATTGAGCATTTTTTCTTCGTTTATTGCAAATGTTGAAGCTTCTTCAAAGGTTTTTGGGTTTCTAGCCCTCAAAATAATGCTATACTGCGGTAATGCGCCCATTAAAAATGCTTGAAGAGCCATTTGTTTAATCATAGAATTTTTTCCTATTAATTCAGTGACTTCTACAGTTTCTGCTTTGGTAGCTCTCAATAAATTTGAATAACACCTTTCAATTCTTTGGGTAAAATTGAGAACACTCTCATTTCTATTTTGTTTACATGTCTGCAATTCTAATAATAGTTGTGGAAAACTTTTCGAATCAGCAAAATTTTCTTCAAGAAAACTTTTATACTCTTCCCAATTACGCAAATTTCTACATGATGTTATTAAATCAGCTTTTCCAGTAACTTTGGTTTGAATAAATTTAAAAATAATATCTTTTTGAGCTTTAGATGCTAGTTTATAAGCATAATCACAATTTTTAATGAATGTGTGAAGATTATTTGTATTACCATCAAATGTACTAATGAATTGGGTTAAAAATTGAAGAGATACATCTTGTTCAGTCATTTTTAACAAAGTGATAAATTTAAATTAATAATAAAAAGATTTGAATGCTACAAATTTACAACTTTTAAAAATATTATATGAGATTCTTTAGAATTCATGAAACAAAAATCAGACTTACAACAATATTAAATACCACTCCATCTTCAGCAAGGCAGGTCCGCGACGTGAAGGTGAAGTTTCTTCCTGATATTCGGCTACTTGCACAGCAAAGGGCAACAACGTACTTTATCAAAAATACTCAGCAAGGCAGGTCCGCGACGTGAAGCTGAAGGTGAATTATCTTCTGATATTCGGCTATTTGCACAGCAAAGGGCAACAACGTACTTTATCAAAAATACTCAGCAAGGCAGGTCCGCGACGTGAAGCTGAAGGTGAATTATCTTCTGATATTCGGCTATTTGCACAGCAAAGGGCAACAACGTACTTTATCAAAAATACTCAGCAAGGCAGGTCCGCGACGTGAAGCTGAAGGTGAATTATCTTCTGATATTCGGCTATTTGCACAGCAAAGGGCAACAACGTCACCAGTCACAAATAATTATAAGTTACTCATAGAATCCAGAGTTCTTTAGTTACAGTCAAGAATACCACAATATTATCGAAATAATGTTTCCATGTAGTATTTACTTAGACCATATCGCACTTCTGACACCAATTTTTTTGTTATGGATTCTATGAATAAAAAACACTTTAACACTTTTTGTTATATTTATTTGTAAGTCTTTGCAATTACATTGAATACATTCTTATATACTAGAGTTTTAACAGAATTAAATGTCTCTAAGTGAATGTTTCCAAACTGAAATCTAATATGAATCTGAATCTGAAACTGAGCGTAATGTATTTTATAGCAATCTTATATTTAAATAGTGTGATAAATAAAGTTAATTAATAATAAACATGGAAATGAACAATAGACAAGAGATATGGCGACAATCATAAAGTTAACTTTGATACATATTGGTGCGACGGACAAATAATAGATAGTGAACGAAGCATAATAGGTTCAAAGGTTGTAGCAATATTAGAAAGGTACATAACAAAATGTACATAAAAGTTTTAAGTCAACTATTGAAAAACTAGCTTTTTAGAGATACAGCGAATTGGCATTACACTGGAGTACATGGATAGTGACAGAACTAGAATAGGACTTTGTAGAACTAGAAAACAAACTTTAAAATTGATTGAATTGTTCAAATCCTGTGGCACAACTGGCCCAGATCATTATCCAAGCTAGACTTTAGGCGCTGACACTGACGGTAAAGATGGCTGAAATGCTAGATACTTTTGAAAGAAAAGTGCTGAAAAGAATATGTGGACCCGTGAAAGAGAGGGAACAGTTGCACATCTGGCGGCACAACAAAGAACTGTACGATATATATCAGGCCCCTAACATCTCAGCCCACATGAGACACCTCAGGTTGAGATGGGCTGGACATGTACAGAGAATGCCGGATACACGCGTCCCAAAAAGAATTTTGACTGGACACCCAGGTGGAAAGAGAAAAGTAGGAAGACCCAGACTGAGGTGGGAAGACGAGGTAAGAGAGGATGCTGCACAGCTTCTCCAGATAACAAATTGGTCAGCCGCTGAGGACAGGAGGAGTTGGAGGCGAATGGCTCGATATGGGCTGTAGCGCCATCGGAGAGAGAGAGAGAGACTTTAGCTCGTTATATTTTTGAAATTTATTTTTTTTATTATGTACATCTATATAAAATTTTTTACATATATGTTTTTGTCCTTGCCTGTATCACTAGGAGATCCTGTGTCGAGACAGACTATTTTACAAATATTTTATAGGTAATATTAGGGTACATTTTACAATAAAGCTAAAATATTTGACAAACAATTTTCAGGTTGGTATGTAGTGGTAACAATAATGAATGACATACAGGATTATATTTGGGTGAGATGACTAATTATTGCACGACCTTTTTCGATGATCCATTGTTTGATCAGGATTTTGTATATGTTAATATTATTTGACTGTCTTGTTTTGTCAGGTAGGTTATTGTATATTTTAGAAGCAATGTATTTGAAATTTCTTTGAACAAATGTTGTGTTTGTTTTAGGTGTTTGTATGAGTTCTTTGGTTTTGTGCCGCGTGTTTACAATATTTTGGGTATTTTCACAAAATGTATGTGTTTTATTTTTAAACAGATGAGTTAAGATAGTTTTTGTGTAAATTTGTAAATATCTAATACATAAAATTTGTTGAATATATCTACAGTCAAATTAAAGTTAAATTAAAGCTGTATTGTCAATATTTAACTACACCAACAGAATAACAGAAAAATTCTAAATTACCTATATCATACAAAACACCTAAATACTTTTGTTACAGAAATAAAAACCTGTTTTCTTCTTCAGAAAGGTTTCCGAGTATTTTATAGTAGAAGCCACAAAGGTAAAATTGATAAAAAGCCTTGAGGTTTCGCATTTCGCATTTCGCTATTAATACTGTCTTATAATGAACGGTGTCATGTTTCTACGGTCATTTTATCTTTTTCTTTGGTCAGAGGAAATGTCTGCACTTATTTTATTTTCCAAGAAGCCATTTAATTTAAACCAGAGCTTTATTCATCTGATAAACTGTCTAGAAATAACGTACCGCACATTCCGTAGAAAAGTGTCGTAAGCATAAATGCACCAAAAAACACATCCGCAAGGTGTCCTTAGTATCTCTTCGACAGGAACGCTTGTTCATCATTCATTCATTTGTCTTCGCTCTTCTGTAAAATCAACTTGTTTCACTTACGACACTTTTCTTCGGGATGTGCGATATTATTTTGTTATTTTGAGTGCGCTTAGTGGCAGATTTATTCGATGTTGTACCCACTATTCACGTGCTAAATAAAACTATATCAATTTAAAATATTATTGTTTTATATATTTATACCTTTGCCTTGTCCAAAGAAGCAAAGCTAACAGTCCACAATGGTGTGCTGGTACCTACGCTGATGTATAGCAGTGAGGCATGGAACTGGCAGAGGAAGGATGAAAGTAGACTGGATGCTGTAGAAATGAGATATTTGTGTGGTAATGCGATCGTGTGAGAAGTTTAAAGATTCGCAAAGAATGCATGGCTGATGTAAGCGAAATGTGTTGGGTTAACAAAAAAGGATTTTTCGAATGAATATCTCACAACAGTTCCAACTGATCCCGACCACACGGAGCCAGTGAGACTATGGCATTCCCAATTAGGGAAAGGGAAGGAGATGAATAAGAGGAAGGTAGGGAAGTTCCTGAATATTCAGATCTGGTCACCAAACATGGCTAAAGCCATTTCAAGCAAATTTTCAATTCTGAATGTTGATCTTACAACAGATCAACATTCAGAATCAGGCGATACAGAGAGCAAGATAGCTTAGATGGTTTAAGCATGTATTATAGTGAATCGACGTAGAAAGGAGTGTAAATATAATATATGATGCAAATGTGAATGATAGAAGAAGTCGGGGATGTCCGAGGAAGACATGGCGCCATCGAGGGAACCATATAAACAAGCCATGTCAAGAGCCAAAATAACAGAAGGGCATTTATATTAAACTAAATATTTATACAAAACATATTATAACATACAAACTAAGTAAGAATTGTGGCTCCCTTATCAGGCACAAGAGCTCCTCTTTTCTGATAAGGTATACATGACCAATGATGACCTTAAATATAATATTTTGTAAGATAAATATGTATAAATATGACTCATATTCTTTATATTTCAACAAAAAATATAAAAAAATGTACTAGACGATGTATGAATGTGAATGTAGTAAGGAGTGTGTCGAGAAGCTTAGCTTTTCCAGAAAGGACATACATATAAACGCCTTTGACTGTCCGTGGTGTTCGTATGTAAACAATAAAAAAATATCTTCACGATCAAATAATAAGGTACGCATTACTAATTATGTTCGAAAGCATGTTGGTTTAATGATTCATTTATTAATCTGTACAATTCCGACAACAAAAAATTGTTAACATCTAAAATATAAAAATACAGTTTTTAAAAAGCAACAAAACATTAAACAGTTTGTTATTATATCATAATAAACACACCTTCCCAGTTATTTAAATATGATTTTACACTTTTTTGTAGTAGGACAAATCAGATTACATAGAAATATTTTAAAAAGAAACGAGCAAAATTTTGAAAGATTTTGCGAAGTTTAAAATACGCCATAAAAGTTCCTACATTGTAAGTCATTTAATTTTATCATATTTTTAAAGGGTTTTTTAAAGGTGCTTGTATAAATTTCTTATAAAGTTTTAGTTTTTCCTAAGCTTTTATTTCTTACCCTTTTTGCCACCTTTCTTATCTTTGCCTTTGCCCTTTCCTTTCTTGTCAACCGGGGGAGGTTCCGGGACGGGTTCAGGTTCCGGTTCGGGTGGGGGTGGCGGAGGCGGTGGGATGTCTGCCTCGTCGTACTGCGTGTTCCTGGATTCCGACTGAGGTTTGGGAGGTTTCTCTGGAGGCTTTGGCGTCACCAATTCTAGTTCCAGATTGGCTTTATCCGCCATCCTGCACTTCTTGTTGATCCGTAGGAGGAACACGTCTTTATTCGGATGGATCACTTTCATGGCTTCTACTCCTTGCGGCACGTTGCTGGGAGTTATTGCCATTGTGGGTTTTCCTTCATTCGGGTCTCCGCAGGCTGCGAACTTCGTCGTGAAGGCTTCCTGCGGAGCTCCGTTCCCTCCGTTACCTCCTCCCTGCCGCATGCTCAGAAGTATCTCATTTTCTCCAAACACCATAGTTCTTTCTGCCTTCCCATCTTGTCCCGTCGGTGGAAGTAGATTCGCGACTGATCCTTTAGACCCCTTGGAGCGAGGAACTCTTATTTTGATTTGGTTTCCATTGAGAGTTGCGCCTATTTCTTCATAGTCACCACCTGAACCGCCACCACCTCCAGCCAGCATTTCTTTATTTTGCCCTAAAATTAAAAAGTTAAATTATTGCAAAACTACTAAAGTAAGAAATAAAAAGTGACACCAAGATAATTCCGAGAATTCAATTTTGAAATCTCACCGATACATCCGCAACTATCTGATGGAGCCTGGGGAAGACTACACGTTGTCCCACCCGCACCTGCACCTGCACCGCAACAACCCCCACCTCCGCCTCCACCGAAACCTTGGAACCCTCCTCCACCTCCTTTCAACCCTCCACAGCCCATGGCACCGTGCCCCTTGTCCGAACAACACACCTCTCCTAAATCCCGCACCATCTTTGCAGGGTCACAGTTGTTGCTGGGCCCTCCTCCCAGAACTCCCGCTCTCTTGAACATGTAGGACTGTGGATCGTCGTTTCCCTTGATCATGAAATTGTTTCCGGCATCGTTCATCGTGAAATCATTTAGGTTGACGTCATTCAATTTGGATAATCTAACCATCATATCAACAACGGCTATCTCTTCTCCTTCAGGGTTCTTAACCGAGTAGTATCCTTTGATGGGCTTCACGGCTTTTCCAGAATCGACTTGCGTAAACTGATCACTCAAGTCTATTTTAGCATTTCCAAGTGCTAGCTTCGAAGGCAAACAAGCACAGGACATCTTTTGCCAGACTTCCATGTATAAGTTCATGTCGCTAGCGGCCTTTGCCATGTCCGCTGACATCAGGAATAGACATGTTTTGCCTTTTTCAAATTTAATAACACAAGCGCAAGAAGAGTTCTGCTGTCTGGGATCATTTGGCTGGCTGAGTTCGAAGGTGATCTTCTCGAGGAATTTGCAACTCACGCAGGTTTCATGGTTCTCGTCAATGCAGCAGATCTGCTTCTGCACCATAATTTTGTGAATGTAGATGTTTAGAACATAATTGGTCCCCACGACTGGCGGCATTTTTAAAGCTTAATGATTTCACAGGAATTTTTACAGATACTTCGAGAACGATAAAATTTGTCATTCTAAATTGTATGACAGGGGTTAGAATAAAAGAAATATAAAATTTCAAAAGTAGAACTGACGAGTAAATTTTATTTACAGCTCGGTAGACAAATAGGTTCTAAAATGTATTATTAGCTGAATAAGTTCAGTTCTTGGAGAAACACTATTATTACTTGAGTTGCTTAGAGTCAAGAAATTTCACACCCTTATGGACCGGCAAGGAATCGACATAAACTGACCGAAGACGCTGCGCCGAAGTAAAGTTCACCAAAGGAACAATTTGCAGCGCTCTAATGTGGAAATTTTCTGCGCAGGGTCTCAACAACATTTGGTTTATGTCGATTCCTTACCGGCCCATGAGGGAACCGCCTTAATAAAAGAGACAATAAGCTTTAGATAAAGTTTTTTAATGAGATATTTTCTACAATTTGTACGCAAGTAAGAAAATAATTGAATAAGAAGTAGGTAAATTCGTCAGAAATATGAATTAAATAAAAAAAAATACTTTCCACTGTTACACAAATAGCTGATCGAGTGCAAAAAATAAATAATTACAAAGGTGTGTTTATACGAACGCTATGTAAACCAAACAACAAAAAAATTTGAAATTTATCTTATATATTTTTTATTTGGGCACTGATGAAAAAATAAGTAATACCGGCATTTTTCATACAAGTTTTTCATGGATAATTAACATAATAACCCTCCGAAGTTTCGCGGTATGAACATGGTGTATTTGAAAAAGTAATTTTTAAAATATATATACAATTTATTAGTTTTCACAAATGAAAAATTTTAAAGTTCTGGTGATTAAAAAATAAAACGCATAAGAAAATGTGTTTTTACAAACTACGGCGCTTAACGACACGAATGGTGTAAGGCTTGTCTTCATCATCCGTACTATTCTCAGGAGAGCTGACTTGTTGTTGCGGAGGGGCAGGAGTTGGTGCGGGGGGAGCGGGGGCTGGTTCTGGGGGAGGAGAAGGTGGTGCAGGCGCTTTCACAACAGGAGGTGAAGGTACTCGAACTGGAAGCGCCGCCATCATGCCCGACATAACAGGCGTTACTACCTTGGTGGGGGCAGGTTTTGCTGGTGCAACTGGTGCAGGCTTTTCGATGATTTGGGGGATGACTGGAGCTGGCGCAATGACAGGTGGTGCAATGACAGGTGGCGCAATGAAAACTGGCGCAACAGCAGCTGGCGCAATAACAGCTCCAAGAACTGGTCTGGGATAATCAAAGAACGACAGCCTCTTGACTTCCTCAGGCTCTTTTACTTTAGGCACTTTAATCATGATTTGGTTTCCCGCAACGCTCATGTCCACTTGATCGAAGTTCGCATCATAAGTCTTTTTGGGCACTGAAATATAAAACGAACATACTTGTAAGAAAAGGAAATACAACCGTGATAATCAAAGAAAAATTTGGACTATTTAAAATAAAAATTTGGAAACGAGGAAAATACTTTCCCTCATAGCTTTTATCATATTTGGGGATGTTGTGTGAAGAGTCTTTTTAGAAAAGAAAGTTCTGGGAAGCAAACAAGTATGAAGGGTGGGTAGGAGTCTGGAGGTCAGTGTGTCCTGGAGTGACAGACGTAAAAATCCATCCCTCTTACTGAGGTGCAAGGCGATGGGTCGAGAGATCTCAGCTGGAAAAGTAAAAGGATCTCCCTCATGTAATCCGTCCCATCACGCATCTGATGAGCAGACACATCCGCCGCTAAGACCTGGACACCCAATGAATCCGAGCACCCCTACTATGTGCTAAGTCACCAAAAGTAGCGAACTATTTGGGGTTATCCAATTAATGGTTCCAACGCTAAACGAATCAGAAGTCAAAATGCTGATTGACCTATGTAGTAGGAATACACATGCAGTGGAAAAAACACCAAAAGCTGTAGAAAATGTGTAAAACATGAAAAAACATCGTTTCATCGATAGCACCAATTTCTCACCGTGTTGTGTAGAAAGCTTTGATACCTGGGGAGTAACATTATGGATCCAGGACAGAGACCAAACACCAAATGACAATATAGTGGTCTTTAATTTGGTCCGGGTTCTCACAGTACTATACAATGCTTAGGAGTAGGCTTGAGAGTGGATCGGTGGTTTAAAGCCAATACCAAGTGAAGTATTCCTCACGTTGGAGAAGGTTCAGAAGAAATATCTGAGATTTCTCTACCTGAGGGAGTATGGCTACTACCCGTGGCTCTACCCTACCGACTTTCTCTTGGGCATGCTCGGGTCAGAAGGGACGTGCTCATTGTAACACATTTCTTCAAACTCTCTATGATAGTCGAGTTTTCGAACCATCCCGATGGTTGTCTCCATCACCGACAGAATGGACTGTTTTATCTCCCGGCTTGCAGAACTAACTTGCCAATGATCATGCCAGTCGGGAGAGCTGTATTGTTGTTAAATAGAATCACTTTGAATATCAATATTTTTAACATCAATGAAGCACAATTCAAAGGGCAAGATTTGTTGCTGTTAGTCTAAATCTGTTTATATCATCAAAAATATTTTCTCTTTTAAAAAAGCTTTGCAATGGTAATTTTAAATAGTCAATAAATTTTAAATTTTTTAAGTAGCCGTGTTTAGGGACCACTTTTTCCTTAATGAATGCAGGGATAGTTTGGTCTCTTCGGTGGTACTCACGTAAAAGAACCGCTGAAGATAGCACAAGGTTTACTAGAGGAGTTATGAATCAAAAATAATAATCGTTGTGGTATTGAGCCTTACCAAAACAACCACATCCTCCAGTGGGGTGGGAACATGTCCCAGCAGGTCCATGAGTTTCTTTACCACCAGTCAAACCAGCTCTGCTCCCTCCATAACAAACTCCCCTACCACCAGTCCCACCGAAACCATCATCCCACCCACTATCCCACATTCCACCCGCTCCACCCCCTCCCACAAAACTCCTGTGACTGGACTGGAGATTTTTTCTATCCGAACAACACCCAGACCCTTTTTCCTGACCCACCATTGAACCTGTATCATAACCTGCTGCTCTCTTGAACGTGTAGGACTGAGGATCATCATTTCCTTTGACCATGAATTTGTTTCCTTCATCATTCATAGTGAAGTCGTTAAAGTTGATTTTATTCAATTTGGATACCCTGATCATCATATCAACAATAGCTATTTCATCTCCTTCCGCGTCTTTCACAGAGACGTATTGCAACATAGGTTTAGATTCTCCAGCGTTGACTTTTGTGAATTGTTCACTGAGATCAATTTTGGTATTTCCTAACGTTAGCTTAGAAGGTAAGCAAGCACACGGCATTCTTTGAGTCACCTCCATGTACAGATGCAAATCGTTGGCTTTCTTTACCAATTCTGCACTCATGAGAAACATGCACGTTTTGCCCTTTTCAAATTTGATGATGCAGGGACACGAGGATTTTAGTCGCGGGTCGTTTGCCACGCAGAGTTCGAATTCAATCTTTTCCAGGAATTTGAAACTGATGCATGTTTCGTGATTCTGGTCGATGCAGCAAATCTGTTTTTGCACCTTAATGTGTTGAACGTAGATGTTTAAAACGTAATTTGTATCCACTATCGCAGTCATTTGGAAAAAAATATGTTCACAGTAATTTAAAAGTTAGTTTGTTTTTATAACAATACTGACAGGGGCTTGATTCAAAATCCGGTAAAGTGATTTGAAATCAGAATGAATATATTTTTCAAATATGCAGGAAAGTACAGGTTTAATTTGTGGCTTAAAAATTACAATATAAACAAAAAAAATTGTTTGAAACCGCTTTATTTTATAGTTCTTGCTCTTCAATTTCAGAAGGGACCTCCCTTCACCAAAAAAGGTATTAAAACTTGGTTTTAATATTTTAATTTTATTATTTTCATAAAATATTTTACATTTCTTAGTATAATTAGTAATGTTGGCTTACCCGTGCTGAGGCCCCTTATTCCCCTGATGAATAAATAGTTTTTTTTTTTAAATTATGTAGATATGTGAATAAATTTTAAAGAGAGCCTTGCTTGTGTAGTGGTATACAGATGAATAAAAAAAAATTAGGAAGCTGAACACTGAAAGAAATTTATTTTTATTTTTATGTGAATACTGCACAAGAGTCTCAACTTCTCCCAACCGCCTGGGCGATACTGAGAATATCTTTACTGAACGTATCAAAAAATACATTATATCATTTTAAATGATTAAAACACAATTCAATCAAAAAAAATTTACTTGCGCATGCCAGGGTTTTGAACCCGCTACCTTAGGATTGCTAGAGATTGCTTATCCCTCGACCACGGAGGCCGTAAAAAAAAACATTGTTGAATTCAATCCTCAGCTAAATTTAAATGGAACTGATAAAAATCGTCTCGCACCCAACATATTTGGGCATTTGCGGGATAAGAGGGGACTGCGGGCAGATGTTATAAACCTGTTAAATATTGAAAGTTACTGTCGGTGCGCACTCTATACTCTTGGATGTGCACAAATAAAATCAAACGTGTCCTGTTTAAAATGAAACTTGTTCATATTCAAAACGGTCTAGTTAAAACAGGACTTTGCAACGCTCAAAATTTATTCTTCTTCCGCATCGATGTGATGTTGCGAAGTAAGGCCAATATATGAATACATCTTCTGTACTTGTGTCAAATAATTCCAAGGTTGAACGCCACCCATTTTCATGGAACGCGACAATGAAAAGATTTTCGTAAATGTAAACATTTAAGATAAAAGAACGAAAGATAAATAATAGTTGCATTCCACCATGGAAAAAATCCCGAGAAGATGCTCCCCGTACAACTTAACGAGGAAAACATAAGCAATTTTCTATGAGTGTAAAATACTTGGGGCACATCATCACTGAAGACCTCTCGGATGATGGTGATATTGAACGACAGAGGAGAAGTATCAAATTGTCAAATATGATTGCCCGAAGATTCTTCCGATGCAGCAATAATATTAAAAAAACATTGTTCAATGCATTTTGCACTAGCCTGTATATTTGTGGAATATGGTGTCAATACCGAGTGAGCTCGATGGAACGTCTCCGGATCAAATATAAAAATGCATGCAGAATCATATTTGGATACAGAAGGTATAGCAGCGCATCAACAATGTTTACGGAATTAGGACTTTGGAGGACCCACCCTCTTTCCCACCCTGGTATAGGTAACAGATGGTTACCCCTTCAAGGCCTCAAAGGACTCTAATTTTGTAAACGGCCCTACTCAGATTCAAGACTCTAGACCTCCAAAGTCCCCGCATACGTTGTTAGTGAGCAGTATGCAAGTGCTCGCCACATGCAAGTGTTAGTAATAACGAAAGATCAGGTGACTTACCTTATGAACTTTGGAACGGAATTAGGACTCCATGGATTCGCCAGCCTGATGAGACACCGGGTCACTGGAGTCAGGGTGCGGCTAATGACCTCCGACAACACGGTGGTGACCGCAGCCTTCCAGCACCAAGCGCCACTCCTGAGTGAGCGTTGGGCCCGAGCTCACTCAAGACCACGCCCTGCATATTTATGGATTATTTATTTTTGTTATTATTAATTCTTTATTTTTTTTCCATTCTATTCACAGCTCGGCTGTGGAAAGATTTGCCGACCTCTGTGTTTCCTCCTTCCTACAACATGGGTCTCTTCAAGGCCAATATTCATTCCTTCCTAACCTCAAAAAGACCCTCAACACAGTATCTCAGACGACATAGGTTTCAATTTGAACCTTTACTGAATTACCAACACCTCTGCCATAGGTCACCCAAAGTGGTTCGCTACGTTTGGTGATTTAGCAGGGGTGCCCGGGTTCATGAAGTGAAGTTTGTCTAGGTCTTGGAGGCAGATGACCAGGACACACTGAACCCCAGATTCCTACCCACCCCTTAAACCTTTTTTCTTCCCAGAACTCTCCTTCCCTTCCTTTCCTTAAAAAACCCTCCACACAGCATCCCCAAAGATGACATAGGCCCTGAGGGAAATTATTTTCCTCAGAGCCTCCTGTGTGGAGCTCCTGTAAAAAAAAATAGTTCATTTCCTCAGGGCCTCCTGAGTGGAGTTAATGTAAAAAAATAGCATTTAAAGAAACACTGTGATTTTTTTCATGCATGTAAAACTTGTAAAATAACAAAAAAATCGTGTTTATAATAATTTTCAGAGCATACTTTGCGATTTTTTTCCATCGACGGAATTTCTTATAATTAATTACCGTTTCGGCGTGTCATATGAATAGATAGGTATTATCTTCAAAAATATTATTTTTTAAATTCCATAATTGTAATTCCATATTTTTTAAATTCCATAATTGCATGGCTCGATACAGGAATGCCCCAGTGAGATGTGCAACTTGCGTTTTTATGTAATCCATTATTTTTTAAATAAATAAATATTAATCCAAAAGATTCAATCAAAAGTTTCAATTAATTTCGTTTGCGTAAGATGACTCTGCACTCTAATAATTAGGTGATTTTATTTATTCGTTCAGGTATTTCAGCAAGGTGATTACCGCACCCATTTCACGAGAAATTTGAATACGAGACCAGTCAGAATAATAACTCCAGATAGTCAGTAATTCGGTTTACGGCGTAGTTTGGTATTGAAAAAGGTCACCCGCAATACTTCAACCGCACTAAAATTAACGCCCAGAATATTTTAAATGCTTTAAAATACTTAATCAATATGTAAGATTTGCTTGGAAGAGTTTCTGTCTGTTCTGAGAGGTTCGTTTTTCAATGATAACATAAATTTTATAAACCATTTTTACTGATTGACTATTAAAGAAATCTAAGAAATTTGTGGTTGTTAAAAATATTCGATACTATCCGTATTTACTAACTGTTATGTACTTTACTTGTTTATTATTATTTAAGTATTATGTTATTATTATATACTTAATTTACTAAATAACATTGTTCCTGACGTAGGACACCACGCTCCTTTCTGACCCATGAGGTAAAGCGAGGCAAACGCGCCAGCCGTAAAGTTATTATTATTTATTCAATATTATGTTCTTAATGCTTCTACTTTTTATAATCTACTTTATTCACTTATCTTCATCATCATTATCTTCTTCCCCTTATCCTATTAGGGTCGGGGACCCACTGCACCGACAAGGCGCCTCCGTATGCCTCTGTCTTGCGCTGAATGTTCGGCCTGCGTCCATGGCAGTTCCATCTTCTCCTCACATAGTTTCTGTTTTGTCGCCTTAGTTCTTAATTGTCCAAACGACCATTTTGGTTTTTGTTCAATCTCCACTTTAAAATTAAAAATAAAGCATAAAAAAATATTGTTAATCACTTAACTAAGAATTATTTAAACTAATGAGACCTTTGCTTTATGGAAGTAGCTTTATGTTAAACACCTATAACAACATTATTTCATTGAAATAATTAAAGAAAACCTTCTCCTTCTGTAAAATTTTGTAATGGTCGTTTGGACAATTAAGAACTAAGGCGAGGAGTTGGCTCTCTTCCTGGGGGACATTCTTCTTCTCGAAGTATTCTTTCCATCTACGGAGAATTTTGAATTATTATTTTTTTATTGTTGTCTACCAAATTTACTATTTAATTTACTCATTTAATGGGTTTTAATGTAAATAATCCTGTTAATATTTTTCCACTTTAAAACATTTCCCCCTTCCTTGTGGTTCTCTAATTACCTTTCACCACCACTACCCCTTCCATTCCTTCATCAATTATTTTTCTGCCAATTTGGGTTTGCTCCCACTCCCACTCTCCAACCCTTCTCCCAATGTTAACCTATATTAAACTTTAGTAAACTCATCCTGATGAAGAGAACATTGTTCTCGAAACATGCAGAATATGTATCTAATAAAGTGGTGTAAACAATGTAATATGACATTAAAAATACTTAAAGCCTTCAAAATCCTTTCACAATACAAAAAAAAAATCATCTTGCAAATGGCTCTTATAAAAATATAAAATGGTAGATAAAAACCAGTTTAAAAAAGAACCCCAATTGATAAATGGTTCCAAATGCCAAAGTTTACGGCAGCTGCTACATTTAACGCACGTAAATTAGATTACTAGAACTATAAATATGTACACCGCGTTGTTCTCATATATTGCCGATGACATTGGAGCCGCTTATAATAATATGTCTGCGTAATATCTGCCAAGAGGTAATAAAATTCTACAAACATGAAAGAATACTTAACAACTCCGTGAAAAAAACTGGCTCATCTAAATTGGAATCTGATACAGGGAAGGTTAATAATATTAATATATACTTTCAAAAAGTCATAAACATTAAGATATAAAAATAAAACTCACTGAAGAAGATAAAATAATCCTAAACTAAAATATGAGAAAGAACAAGCAACAGAAAAATAAAAAGGTGGCGGTCGCAAATTGGGATTCGGACCCAGAGATTACTTAATACAAAAAAAAAAAAATTGAAAAAACTAACCTAAATCTACTCAACTGTCATCTGTTGGGATGTAACAGAACTTATTACAAATCTGTTGAAAGATAACCGATCATATTTGATCTACAAGCGGGGATCTTCAGTGAGCAGTTCCCCGCCGCAGATTAACAGAGAGCATCCATTAGAACGGACGTTAAGTCTAGTTAATATTAATTGTAAATATATACTATAATAAAGAAGACTCGTAATCTAGACGAACCAAAATATAATTCAAAATGCCTGATCATCACAATTGTATTGCTAAACAGATGAATTAATAATACACCACAGTAACGGCCCTTCTTTTATAAGCCCTGTCTACAGGCAACAAACCGTGACAACATAAAGCATAAATAGTGCAATTTTAGACAAAAGCGCGTGGGAGGATATTGAAATAGTCTATTGAAATATGAAGCATATACTGTTATTAGAGGAAAATGTTAATTGCCGTAGAAGGATTTTAAAATTAAACGTTGGCCCTGAGTGTGGTACGCATATGAATAATATAATATGCTAAATATTTGAGCTGAAATGCAATGCTAAATATTTGTTGCTTTTGTGATGTCTCAGAAAAGGAATAAAATGACGAAGTTTCTGTTAAATGATAATCAATTTATTCGGCTAGACAAAGAATATGACTTATATAGAAAGAGGCGAGTACTCGTATGACGAAATTGAAAAAACTTTAAACATTCTTCTTTAGAAAAACGTAGAAAGGACACTGATCTAATTTGCATATTCAACATTATCAACAGAATTACTGACTTTGTTACAACTCATCCAGTTCAACATCCCTTCCCGTAGACTCCGAAAGAATTGCTGTTCCTCAATCAACATTCTACTAATTATGGATATCATTCTCCTTTATCCAGAACTAGCTTTTCCCCGCGGCTTCGCTCGCATGGTATTACGGGAAATTACTGTAGCGCTTGCACTTATCAATTATCTCCCCCCCCCCACCCCCATCCCCTCCCGCATTCCATATATTCATTCTCTTACTTTCAGTTTTCAAACATCTCGCCTACCACCTAAATTTCATAAAGCTAAAGCTCACAGAAAAAAAGAATTATCCAATTTTGTTCATTCGTTCTGAATTTATGCGCTTACAAACATTTCGGATGTTTATTTTTAATTAAATATTTGAAAGTTTGTGAATATAATAAAAAATAAAACTATTTATTCAGTTCATTTATTCAGTCTTTATAATCGTTACGAATTATATTTTTAATGTAGGAACTGACATTTATTCCAAAACAGAAGCTTGTCCAAAAAAATAAAACATATTCTAATATTTGAATTTTCTGAAGCAGTAGCAATCGTTTCCATGGAAACGATTTTTTTCTGACGTTAGCAAAAATTTGCTTTAGTTAGCGACAGAAAACGTATAACAAATATAATATATTAATATTTATAATTTCATTACGCCAGAGCTTACCATCATATACAAAATATAGTCTGCGCATATAATTTAGCTTTCTATTGGTGAATGAATTTTTAAAGTCTTTATATTGTGTTATGCGTGAAAAGGTCATAAACAAACTCGAGCAGTTTCGCATTTATAATATTAGTATGGATGTTTAGACTTGGCAACGCAAATCAAAGCAATGAGTTTGTTGGTGTTAGCCTAAATGACTTTCGGCAGTCGATACGAAATGTGTAATTTTAAAGTTTTTTAAATCCATCTTCAAGCTTTGACTTGTAGTTGTCATCTATGTGTTCTTTCATATTATAATTTGTCAATGCTCTTCATCTTTATGTACTTTTCTTTCATTGTCTTCTCTTCTTTTTAAATTCGTATTATTGTTATATTATTAGTGGACTATTTGTCCGTAAATAAATAAATAAAAAAATTACTTTACAATGTTACTATATTATTGTAATATCTCTATTATCATTTGCGATGCATACGATTGGATCGTGGATAATAATGGCTTTGAATTTGCACAAAATGATAAAAATGGTACCGTAATTTTATTAAAATGCATGTAGGCGCATGTCGGGTTATACTCCAAAAAGCTGTGACGTTACCATATAAGAATTATCGGTTCCATAACTCAACACCTCTTGGAAAAGTCATTAAAAGCTGTGAAAAAAATAATTTTAAATTAGCCCATAACCCTAACCTAACTATTTAACCAATTTTTGTTTTTTTTTTTTCATCACTCTTAATTACTTTTCTGAGGTGGTCTGAGTTGGTTTCATTCTGAGTTGTACAGTCACCGAATATTCTTATTCTTAATTATTTTTGATAACGCCATTTTTTTAATATCATCTCAAGGGAGTAATGCCAAATTCTTTTTTTTACATTAATATGAATCCAGCAGGAAGTTCTGAGGAAAATATTTTTCCTGAGGACCGACGTCATCTTTGAGGATGCTGCGTGGAGGGGAAAAAGGTATAAGGGTTGGGGAGGAATTTAGGGGTCAGTTAGACGTGCATGACCAGCTGGATAAGTCAAAAGGTCTCCCTCAACCAGTCTCTCCCGATCTGTCATGCAGTAGGTGACGGCCTCCGGGGTCCCGAGATAAGACTCTCGACTCCCAAAAGTCCCAATCCGAAGGTCGCGGGTTCGAACCCGGCGTGTGCAAATTTTTTTTATTTGATTTAATTTGTGATATTTCAAAATTAATTGAAAATAAAATATAGCATATTTGCGGCACGTTCCGGTGTGGAAGATACTCTCGGTATCGCCCTGGTATAATAGCACCATTCAGAATTGAAACGTCGCTTGAAATGGCTCTTGCCGTGTTTGGTGACCAGATCTGAATAGTCAGGTACTTCTCCACCTTCCTCTTTCCCGTCTTCTTCCTCTCCCCACTACCTTCAGCCTCACAACGTACCCTAATTGGGGATGCCATAGTCTCACTGGTTTCAGACGGGAGCAGTTGGGGATCTTGTGCGGTATTCATATAAAAAAAACGTAGATGGAAATGCATTCGCCGCCAAGACCAAGACCAAATATTGAATATCCGCTTTCCAAATTTATATTATTAATATACTCGTCGCTATTTTTTACGCCATATTCCTACAGGGAGGAAAGACTCCTTGCCAATTTTCGGGAAATGACAACTCCAGTAGCAACAATTATTACGACCACTAGGTACTTGGAAAAAGATATCAGGAGCTTTTTTACTCAAAATATGCGTGCATCCAAAAAATGAACTCCAGTGTGTTCTTCCGATTTTTAAGTTAATTTTAGTCAATTAAAGGTAATTCAAAAAGCTCGGAGTGTTTGGGATGATTATTGGCACAAATGAGTCTATCATCTCTCGATATGACGCCCCATAGTTGAAATTGGCAGCCACTTCTGGTCTGGACGGGCCGTCTCACAGTGGTGGAAATTTGAACATCGGTAAAATTGACAAAAGTAAAGCATCACCACCGTTAACCTTTCTATGGCCACTGCAGAGTGAATCAAACCTCCCAAGAATTTTAGGCAAGAAGATTTTGGTCGTTCACCCACGGAAATTAATAAATTCATGCTGGTATTTGACTTTAACACCAACCAGACAGAAAAGAATTAAAACGACAAAATTCAATAATGTACTTTTTTAGTTGTAGAAACAGAAAACATCTGCAGGCTGCCCGTATGCCCGTATAGCGCTTTTTTAAGGGGTTATATTCAGTTAGAATTTTCTAGAAATCGATTTGTTTATTATTTCATTTTCGTAATATAAATATATTTAAATATAAACAGAAAAAATTTCAGGTCAATCCGGCGATTATTTTCGAAGTTACATGCATATTTGTAAAGACGTGTCAGAGCATTTGAAAGTAGGAGGCAAAATTTAAACGCGTTTTTCTCAAAACTGTGTTTTTAAAGCGGTGACCAAGATTACTCGGAAACGACTGAACCGATCAGTCTCAAATTTTAACATAAGCTTTTAAGTATATTTTGCAGAATTTTGCATATTTTAATTGAAGGCCTGTTCTCACCGATAAATACATATCTTTTTTATAAGCAATATAAGGCCAAAATTTTGGTAAAACTTCGATTTTTTTTGAGAAGCCTCCATTTTGTCAAAAAAAATTATTTTGCTCTATCCTTCGATTAATTAAAGGAATATTTATTATTTAAACGAAAACCGTTTGGTATTTTTATTTTAAATGATCCGATCCAGAGATATGATGGTCACCGCAAGATGCCTTTTTTGAGAAGAGCTTCTGGAGATCAGCTATAGCAGTTTTCAAAATTATTATTTTTATAAATAAAAATTCTTGAAGTACTGTTAAAAGTTACCAAAATATGTGTACACATTTTTACTTTAATAAATTTTAACCTCTTTCCAGGAAGAATTCTCAAAAAATCCCTTTTTTGAGCCTACTGACTGTATATTTTTTTAATTTTTTTTTATATGAAATACCGCACAAGAGTCCCAACTGCTCCCGTCTCGAGCCAGTGAGACTATGGCATCCCCAATTGGGGTATGTTGTGAGGCTGAAGGTAGTGGGGAGGGGAAGGAGATAGGGAAGAGGAAGGTGGGGAAGTACCTGGCTATTCAGATCTGGTCACTAAACACGGCTAAAGCCATTTCAAGCAACGTTTCAATTCTGAATGGTGGTCTTACACCAGGGCGATACTGATAGTATCTTCCACTCTGGAACGTGCCGCAAATATACTATATATTATTTTAAATGAATAAATTGTGAAATAATAACAACATATAATAATAACCCCTCAATACCATGATTTTATTAATAGAGTGACGATCCACGATCACGGTACGTTGACGGCATAAAAAAGGCAATAAACACGTGCTTTATCACAATAATGCTGCAGCTCGTTCAAAAGACGAGATACACAATGTACGTAGGTTTGTTTCCACAAATGGAAAAGTAATTATTTTCTTGAATCTCTCTCACACAACTCACAGGTCTCCGTGGACCCCTACAATACTACTAGCAGTGACGATAATTTTGAAAGTATGAATATAGTTACAAGAATTATATTGAAGTGTGAGAGAATTCCAAAAATTCAAAAAGTCAAATGGTAATGAGCCGATGGTTTTGCTTTTGTTATTTATTTATTGTTTGAAACATTTACAAAGTGTTAACAATTATTAAAATAATTGAATTGCCGTTGGAATATTACATAGATATTAACACTCCAATTAGAAATGCTCACAGCATGTGTAATCAATGTTAAGTTGTTAACTAGGCGGAAATGCTTGTAGTGATAACAAAAATAATGATTATCAAAATGAAATATAAAACATAGTAGTGTCAAATATAATGCCCTGCAGAGAAAGAGAAAAAAGAAAGAAAGAAAGAATGGGTATGACAATAAAGCAGCTACATAACTGTTCTCCACAAAGTGTCATGGTAGGAGTTTGATATTTGTTTTTTGAAATATGTGAGATTGTTTGCGTCGATATCTATATGGTCACATTCAATGGTTTTATACAGAGGGCACATTCGAGACAGGATTGAAATATGAAGTATTGTTATTAAATAATTCAAGATGGAATATTTTATGTTCCTTAAATTACGTCTATTAGGAACTTTAATATGAATATTGCTCAGTCAATGAGCATATAATGCTGCAGCTCAACACACTACATAACAACAATTGAAAATGAGACAAACACTGAACGAATTTCTGCACCCTCCCAAAAGAAACACATATATTACAAATAGGAACACACACATTAACATACATCTCTCTCACACGTATAGAGAAAATGAAACGCAATTACCGTCGCCGTAGCTGAGTCGTAGTAAGATATATCTGTTCCATCTAAATAAAAAAAGTAGCACTTTTGGGGAAACAGTCACACGTATTATTTTGTGTGTCTCATCTTTTGGCTCACCATTATTTAATATGTAAGAAAGAGTTGCAGCATTATAGCGATAAGGAACGTATGTTTATTGTCTTTTTTATGCCGTCACTTTTAAAGCGCCTATAGGCGTTGTCTTGTCGACAAAAAAGCGTTATTTATTACGACAAAGGCCGCTGATGTGACGATTTATGATTTATGAGTCATCTAACAGAAACCGGAAAATCCAAAAATAACTTAGCCGAAGTCTCTACCCATAATGGCCACCTACGTAAGCTATATAGATCACATCACGAAATAAAATAATTGATGGTTTAAGACATTTTACACAGGTTGTAATTTATGGGGCCATACAAAACAGTTGACTGTGAAGGTGGCTTGTTCAAGTTTGATCCTGTTTATTTATGCTCCGAAAGCATTCGAAACTAGAGTCCTTGACTCTAGTTTCGAATCATCAGAGAAAAGCAGAATAGGGCGGCGTTATGATAAGTTACTTCTCATAGGAGTTAGGACCCTGCAAGATTCGCAAATAGCGCACTGACTCTAGAACAAATAATAATTAGTGTACTCGTCATCTGCCGTCGTTTTGGAAAGATCGCGATCGTAATATCTCGATTTTCCGGTTAGCTATTCTGGGTAAACTTCTTATTTATTATCATGTATGAATAATAAGATTAATTAATGTAAAAAACAGAAAATAATCGCAAAAAAACAATTACTTTTTTTTACCCGACATTTGACCTGAACACATCAAGATGATTTTCGGTTCGTTTCCGAAATGTCATCCCACAGCAACAGGTTCTAAAAATAATAATAATTCTGTACCCTAAAGGATAAACCACCTAAGTCCATAGCTAAGTCTACGAACTTCGTGGTTTATCCTTTAAGGTACAGAATTAAATAATGATTCTGTAAATAGCAAAAATCTACGAACAGTAAGGCAAGGAAATGATCCATGCACACTATTTAAAGAATTATTTAAGTATTTAAAGAATTTAAGTAATTCATATCTTATAAATGAAAACAAATAATTTTGTGTACACCACTATTTAATTAACACTATCGACATGTTTCGAAAACTATGTTTTTTTCGTCAGGATAATAAGTTAATAAAAAATAACAAAAGACACACAAGTATAGACAAATAAGAACACAGACAAAATATTAGAAAGGAGAAGTGATTAATTACTTAAAATATCATAAAAAAAACAATTATATAAAATAAAATATAAAAATTATTTTAGGATGGGTAAAAAATTACATTAACATAATAAAAAATCTTTTGAAACAAAACAGAAAGTCTAAATAAAAACAAAAATTATTATAAATTTAAGTATTAATACGAAAATATATTTGAAAGATGGCTATTTTTAAAAAACACATTTAGTTATTTATAATATTTAATTTACTATTAACACTTTTCCTAATTTCTGAAATTTCTAAATTATCTAATTGTATACCCGTTGTGTTAGTGTGAAAATTTTTTAAACCTTTATTAATATCAAAAGAATGACTTGTTTCTAAAATGTGGTTGGCAAATTCTGAATAATTGTTATTATTTAAACATCTTAGATGTTACTTAACTCTAATGTTAAAATTTATAGAAGTCTTCCCAATATAAAAAAAAGTTACAATCATTACAAATTAATTTATTAACCCCAGATTTATTCAATAAAACACCTTTGTCCTTGTTATTTAATATATAATTTGTTATTGGCGTAAAAAGCTGGTTGAATATATTATATTATATTATTATTTTTAATTAATATTTTATTTAAGTATTTAAATTAAAGAAATTAAAATTTATTTAAAGAATTCAAAATTCAACATGTTTTTGACGATAATATTATGCAATAAAACTTGAACAAATTATTTTAACAGTTGCAGTTTAAATTTCTACCTATTCAAATCAAAATCAGTTTACAGCTTCAACTCGTATCGCAAACCTGGTGGCCGATCGAATTGCACCAGCTGATCAATATTACAGATGGATAATATTATCTGGAGTAATTACTTCAGGCAATCAAACAAGTTGCAAAAGGCAATTGGACAGGACGAGTGAACCTTCAACTCCAGTCAAGGACAACAAGCAATCCATAGTTAGGTGGGAGGACAGGCTGATTGCAGTTGTTCAGGTTTTCTAGTTAAATAAAGAGAACTCATTTAAAATACTTGACTGACATACCGCCGTGAATGTTGTGGCTGGAGGCGATTCGATATCTACTTGTTGCGTGCATTGCGCATATAGTAATCAATGGTGACGAAAGCATAACAAACCTTTAGACATTGATTGAAGATAAAATTATAATTGTTTTTTCCCTCGCTACTTCTTCTATTTTCACTGGTTACAGCTCTTATTTTTCTTTTATTGAGACTTTTATCTCTGTTTTATGTTACTATTTCAGAAGAATTATTCCACGGGCTGCTACTTCTATTTATCTTTTGAATAATGTTAATGTAAGTACTTGCATACAGCTTACTAACACCGTATGCATGGACATTGGAGGGTCTAGAGTCGTTCAAATAAATGTAGTTTCGTTCAATAATAGAATCTTGATGTGTGCGGTGAAGGAGAAATCATACGTTTCCTTATAACGCAGTTGGAAAGTGGTGGAGTCCCCTAAAATGATTGAAAATTAACTTATTTTATATATATTTAATTTAATTTTAGTACGTAATGTAGGCAGGATTCCTAAAACTTTCATAAATAACTTTTTAAAGAATTATCTATTATTAATTAGATATTAAATTTAAAAAAATTAAATAACCTTTTTGAGGGTACAACGGTTTTTATTGCAAGTGGGAGTATATTAAATAAATTTATAGAGAAGCATAGCATATTTCTTTGTCCAAAAGTCGTTTTAGTTGTTGGTTGGTGGAATACATGTTGTAATGTGGATCTTGTGAATCGGCCCGAGTTTGCCTGTTCAAAGTTTTCCTGGTTTTTGAATGCGTACATTGGAATGTCTTTTGCATATAATTGTTTTAGTGACATTAAATTCAGAGCCTTAAAAACGTAGTTTGTAGGAGTTCTGATGTGGACTCTGAGTATAATTTTCAAAATTGCCTTTTGTGCTACGAGGACCGGTTATGGATTACCAACATCTCTCTTGGGATCACCTCAAGTTGTTTGCTACATTCGGTGTCTTAGCAGGGGTGCCCGGGTTCATGAATGCATCCTCCCACCAGCTGCGTGGCAGGCCGTATCGGGAGAGAATGGTTGAGAAAGACCTTTTGATCTGATCAGCAGGACTCTCTCGGAATATCGCCTTGCATCGCAGTGGGAAAGATGGATTCATACGTTCGTCCCTCCTGGAGACACTGACTCCCAGATTCCTTCCCAGCCCTCATACTTTTTTCCTTCCCAGGACTTCGTCTCCTTTCTCTCTTCAAAAGACTCCTAGCACATCATCCCCAGAGGGCGTAGGCCCTGAAGGGAATTAGTGTAGTAGGAGCTAGTGTAAAATGTAATATCTAATGTAAAAGTTTAACAAAATTATCATTTCTAATTCGCAAGCGGAATAAACAGTTCTTACAGAACTAAGGGGGACCGAACCGAGTTAAAACCAGGTGTTGTAACTGGGTAGAATAAAAAAGTGCAAAAATATCATGTAAACATGATTGTAAAAATAAACGCCAAATACTTGTTGAAACGAAGTGCATTTTACTAATGTGAGTTGATAAATTAAACAAAATTCTATATAAGACATCACAACAGCCAACATTAAAAATATTTAAATCTGCAATAAAATACACACAAACCTTTAAATCTAAAACCTTTATCTCCCAAACCCTTGTCATTAATTTCAACTCTCATTTGCAATACAAAACATTAAATTAAACTTTAAGAAATAATACAAAATACAGACGTTTACAATTAGGTTTTACATGAAAACTGGATCAAATGCAATTTACATAAGAAATGAAATAGCATATAAAATATCACTTGTAAATAAAGTTGCAACAATATTGCAGATCAGAAAACAAGATCTTAGTATTTGTGCAACCTTCCATCGCATATATTATTCATGAACGACAAAAATTATGCAAATACAATTTTAACAACTTAGATTTTGTAGGTAAGTATCGTATTTAATAAACAGGTACGACAATGCATTCAATATAAAATTATATTATTGCAACAAGGATGTTAAAAGATAATTTATATTGAATCTGTTACATAATGAAAAGCTATTACGTTGATTTATTTTTACACACAGGAGGCCCTGAGGAAAATAATTTCCCTCAGGGCCTATGTCATCTTTGGAGATGCTGTGTGGAGGGTTTTTAAGGAAAGGAAGGGGAGGAGAGTTCTGGGAAGGAAAAGGGTATGAGGGGTGGGTAGGAATCTGAGGTTCAGTGTGTCCTGGTCATCCGCCTCCAAGACCTAGACAAACCTCACCCCATAAACCCGGGCACCCCTGCTAAATCACCAAACGTAGCGAACCACTTGGGGTGACCTATGGAAGAGGTGTTGGTTATCCAATAAAGGTTCCCGGGGCGGCGTTACCCATTCCCGCCTCCCAAATTGCCCAATACGAGACTTTTCTGTGTATAGATATTTCTGTATATTTTCTGACGGCCGTCGTGGTCGAGGAGCAAGGTTCATGATTCACAATCCGAAGGTCACATGATCGAATCCCAGCATGCGCAAATAAATTTTATCGGTCTAATTTGTGTACTTTCACAAATATTTAATTTAAAATAAACAAAGAAATTATCCTAAGCTTTTCCTTTTTACATTTCCCCATGTCATCTTTAGGGATGCTGTTTGGAGGGTCTTTTTGTGGAAAGGAAGGAGTGTACATGGGTCTTGAAGATGTTGTAGGAGGGAGGAAACACAAACACCGGCAAGTATTTAAATTTTTCTATGAGTTTTATGTTAGTGTTTTTATCGTGATGGAACTAATATTTGAAAGATAACTATTGAAAAACATTAGCCTCCATTCCTAAAGGATTAAACATTATTTTTCTACATCTATCGATTCGCGCCAACCAAAGTATTTTCTGCAAGTGTATTAGAATAAATTAATCCGATCAAGAGATATTTACAATATAGTAGGCATGTCTCCTTAAAAACTAAAAGTGACATACTTAATCTAAAAACATGTTTGGAATAACCACTCTCGCAGTTAATTGTATTACGATTGTATCTATGAATTAGGATGTTTAGATATTTACTGCCATTAATAAGGTACCAACCTATTTAAAGAAAATACTAAATTGCACCTACTTATTGACTTCGGCGACAGGTTTTTTTCGTGTTTGGAAAACGAAAAAGCATCCTTAAAAAAATTGCGTCTCGTGTAATTTTTTCCTAGTTAAAAGGACTCTTTAATCTTCCACAGTTTGGGACAAAAACAAAGCCAAAATCAAAATAATTTTTTCATATTTTTTTTATACATTAGCTCTAAACAAAAGGCTACGATGAAAATAATTTTCTTCAGAAAGGAAGGAGATGAAGTTCTGGGAAGGAAAAAGGTGTGAGAATTGGTATCTAGGGATCAGTGTGTCCAGGAGTGACGAACGTATGAATCCATTACTTCATCTGCGATGCAAGGCGATGAGTCAAAAGAGTCCGGCTGGAGAGGTCAAAAGGCCTTCCTTTACCCCATGAACCTGGGCATCTCTGCCAAGTCACCAAACATAGTAAACCACTTAGGGTGACCTGTGGCAGAGGTGTATTTATTGGTACTTGCCAAATGATTTGAGACTTAATTGTTTATCGTATCTCTATTTATTTATGCAGGTGCTTACAGGGTTTTTCACATGATGCAATCCTGCCTCATGAGCTTCTTAAACGAGCTTTATTTTGCTTCAACTATTGTTTTTGTTTGTATTGTGAACTAGTCACATATTGGCCTACCGTGACCTAGTCACATATTGGCCTACCGTGACCTAGTCACATATTGGCCTACCGTGACCTAGTCACATATTCGGAATTTTTAAGAAAGTCATATAAGTATTACTATAAATCTTAAATCAATTCCCGTTGATGTATACAACCACAAAAGTTATTTCAATAAATTGAATATTAATTCATTGATGTGTTAATCCACTATTTTGTTTATATAAATAACATTATCACAACATTATATTGACCATAGATCTTAACCGTTTGATTTACACATGGGAAAATATACATTTCATTGAAAACTTCAATCAATCACTGGACCCCCGTTGATTTTCAGTAGACAAACATTGTCTATGTTTATGTAAACTTTGTCTATGAATGCAAAACAAAATACAGTCAGATTTATTCAATATTTGAACACAAAGCTTGTAAAATGAACGCCGTGAATTTATTAATAATCATTAAGACACGACATAGAATGATAAAAATAAAAATAAGAAAAAAAATAATTAAAGAAAATATAAAGACACAGAACATAATCAGGTACATATAGGTTCGACATTTGGGAGGCAGTCAACACCCCCGCCATAGGTCACTCCAACTGATTCGCTACGTTTGGTGACTTAGCAGGGATGCCCTGGATCAAGGGGTGAGGTTTGTCTAGATCTTGGCGGTGAATGCGTTTGCCCACCTTTGCGTGGCGAGACTGATCGGGAGAGACTGGTTTAGGGAGACCTAATTAGACGGACCAGCCGGACTCTGTCGATTCTTCGTCTTGCACCGCAGTGGGAGGATCATACTTCCATTGCTCCTGGACACTTTGACCCCCGAATTTTCATACCTTTTCCCCCCCGTATACCTTTTTCCTTTCCAGAACTTCGTTTCCTTCCTTTCCCTAAAAAGACTCCATACACAGCATCCCTGACGATGACATAGGCCCTGAGGAATATTAAAAAAAAAAGAGAAAATACAGAGATTTTTATGTTTATGTGAATACCTCACAAGAGTCCCGCTGCTCCCGTCTGGAGCCAGTGAGACTATGGCATCCCCAAATGGGGTATGTTGTAAAGCTGAATGTAATGGGTAGGGGGAGGAGATCGGAAAGAGGAGGGTGCCAAAGTACCTGACTATTCAGATCTAGTTGCCAAATACGGCTAAAGCCATTCCAAGCAACGTTTCAATTCTGAATAGTGGTCTTACACCAGGGCGATACTGAGAATATCTTCCACTCTGTAGTATATTTTTTATAAATCAATACCATGTAAAAAATAGTTAACACAACTGGACAAAATTAATTTCACTTAAAAAAACAAACTACTACGGCATAAAAAAACAAATTACAAATAAATAAAATAAAATGTTCAGATAAACAAAACAGCTTACTGTATATACAATTATAACCTTCAAATTGTCTTGAATAAAATTTACGAAAACACCCAATCCTAATTCAGGAGAAACATGTTAAAATTTTCCATAAATCATCAACAAATTTTGCGTGAGCCGACCTAGAGGTTATTTATTATGTTAATGCATAACAACAAAACTGGTTGACATTTAAACAATTTGCAATTTTCGAATTTGAATAAAAACTAGATCTGGTGATAATTTTCTATAACCTTATTTATGTATTTCGATAGATTGCTCTATTTTGGAAATTCTCTTTTTGTGTAGAAAGGCTAGAAAAATAATTAATATGGATCATTTAAACATTTATATAGCGTGTGTTGGGGTAATAAATTATTGTTACGATTAAATAAAATAGCTTCACCTGTTTTGGAAGCAATAACTCTAGCTTGATTTTATTTTTAAGTGTTTTTAATGTTTTTATGTCACTCTGTTTCTTTCGGCCCATTATATCATTAGGTATGTACTTAATATTTCGTAATGTATAAGTAAACAAGTTGATACTTACTGAATAGTTAAAACTTTACTCAACAAATCTTATAAAATAACTATGGTAGTTAATATATGGTATATTTGCGGCACGTTCCAGAGTGGAAGATACTCTCAGTTTTGCCCTGTGTTTGGTGACCAGATCTGAATAGCCAGGTACTTGCCCACCTCCCACCCCATCTCCCCCCCCCACTACCTTCAGCCTCACAACATACCCCAATTGGTGATGCCATAGTCTGCCTGGCTCCAGACAGGAGCACTTGGAGACTTTTGTGTGGTATTCATATAAAAAGTTATAAAACTAAAACTAACACAACAAAAAAGATGCTCTAATTAAAACTAATATCACTTTTATCACTTCGAGTGCAGATTTTGTCACTGATTCATCTTTAGAGCATACTTTTTAGTAATAATCCAAAATTTCAGTTGATTCGGCCCCATAGACCCTAAGATAACTGATTTTTAAGTTTATACTAAAGCCTCGCGTTTTGCCAATAAGGATAAAGTTTTTTTTCAAAATGTAATTTTTTTCTCATTAATTCCACTTCATGAATCCACTCATGAATCCAAAATTTCAGTTGATTTGGCACCATTAACCCTGACAAAACGACTTTAAAATTCGACCTCAAGCCTCGCGTTTTGCCCATATCTAAGGATAAAGTTTTTTTTCAAATGTTATTTTTTTCATGTTTTCTCATAGATTCCTCTTTAAAGCATAGGTTTTAGTATGAATCCGAAATTTCAGTTGATTCGGCCCCATAAACCCTGAGAAAACAGCTTTTAAAATTCGACCCCAAGCCTCGCATTTTGACCGTAACATGAAGTTTTTTTTAAAAAGTTATTTTATGCAGATTTTATCATTGATTCCTCCTAAGAGCCTAGGTTTTAGTAAGATTTCAAAATTTCAGTAAGTTCGGCACCATAGTGCTAGTGAAAACGATTTTTCACGTTCGACTTCAAGCCTTTTGATCGAAAGGATGAAGTTAGGGATAGTGGCGGTAAAATATTCCGATCGCTAACTGCGCATCGCACTATGGAATGGCCCGGAACAAGACCGTCTCATAAATCGAAAAAATTTAATATTCTTTTAAAGATATACCTATAGCGTCTTTAATAAGATAAATAATCGATATCCGTTGGTAATTTTTATTTTTTTTCGTTCTTTTGAATATTTAAAATAATGTCAAACTAGGAATTGAGGTTGAGATATTTAATTGAATTTGTTTTTTTTTTACGTTAACTCCACACAGGAGGCCCTGAGGAAAATAATTTCCCTCAGGGCCTATGTCATCCGGGATGCTGTGTGGAGGGTCTTTTTGAGGAGAGGAAGGAATGAACATTGGTCTTGAAGAGACCCATGTTGTAGGAGGGAGAAAACACAGAAGCCGGCAAATAGTTCCACAGCCGAGCTGTTGAACATAAGAACGAGTCGAAGAAGCCACCCGTTCTCATGTGACAAATGTCAACCGTGTACATATTTTGGGCACGCGTTTGGCGTGTTTCCCGAATATGCACCGGTGCCGAAGGGATCAATGACGCTAGTTTCTTGGAGCATCTTCCATTGAAATACCGGTAGAACAAGGATAGCATTCCCACCCGACGCCTGTACTCTAGTGATTGCAATACGTTTGTTAAGTTAGGAGAATCTTTCAAACGGACCGCCCGTTTCTGCACAGAGTCGAAGTTTTTTTTTTTCAGGTATTTTGGGGCTCCAGACCAGAGGTGACTGCCTAATTCAACCGTGGATCGCATTTGTGATTTGTACAGGGTTAGCATTTGTGTACTATTAAAGTATCTGTGGGCCCTGTACGGTACGCCCAGTTTTTGAGAGGCTAACTTAACTCTGGCTTCGAAGGAGCCCCCATATCTGAGCTTGTCACCTAGAGTTAGACCAATAAGAATAATAGAATATTTATGGATATAATGTGGAATATTTCGTGATAAAAATTAAAGCATTTGAGCTAGTTTATAAACAGCTTATTATTTACCACTAAGGTTGGTTTTTAAGCTTTAATAAAATGTTTTTTAATATTAAATATTAGTGTTTTAAGCAAATGATAACTAAACCAGATTTTGACACAGTTAAGGTAAACTTTCAACTGGTCGCAGGGTCTGCCCCTGTAGATATTAGAACACCATTTTATAAAAGGAACATTTATTTAAAATGTTCATTAAAAAAAGTCTGGAGATCCGTCGAAACACGGCCGCTGCTCTTTTTTATCAGAAAATTAATTTTTGTTCATATGAAGCAGATACTTTGTGATGTGACAATATAATTTAAAATAACTTTGTAAACACCACTTTTTATTTTTTATGTACTTAATGCCGACCGGGTTTCGCTACCACCGTAGCTTCTTCAGGGCAGTACAGAACTCTACTAAAATACTAAAATTAAGTTACATGTGTTATAGATAATATACATATGGTTGGAACAAAATCGGCTGGACTACTCAAGTGGAGGAGGAAGTAGGGATAAGGGTAGATGGAGCGTTGGGTAAGGAAAGGGAATGTTTTTTGTCAATAGGGAACAACTTCAGTATTGGACTATTATTTAAATTTATTTGATTGTTAATTACCTTACTATTAATATTTTTGGCTTTTCTTAATTCTAGGGCTTCTAAATTATCCAATCTGATACCTATTGTGTTTTTATGAATAAGGGTGACGCCTGAGTTTTTATCGAAATTATGGTTGGTTTCTATCAGGTGGTTTGCAAATTCGGAGAAACCATTGCTGTGTAAACACCTAAGGTGCTCTTTGACACGGGTGTTTATGTTGCGTGCCGTTTTGCCAATATAATACGCATATTGAGAAAAAAATCGTTTTGATAGGTGTAGTGTGGTACATTTAAAAAACAAATTACCTATTTACGACGGAAGAAAAATTTGTCGTTTATACATTAAAATTACTACTAACTGCATTTTTTACGATGTTCTATTTTATTTTTCATTATATTTGTAAAATAAACACAGTTAAATTATTTTTTTAATATTTTTCATTTACTCACAAATAATTGCCCAAGTTGCCTCTAAAATCATGGAAAACTAAAATCTTTAATGGCCTACATCTTATAATTTAATAATTTGATATTTAATATACCTTTTGATTACAAAAATAATTTTTCAGTTTGGTTGGGTATTATGATCTCAAATCCAAATTTAAGATTTGTATGAAACTGGCCGAAATGGGCCGCGCATGCGATCCTCTTAATCGAGCATGTTGCGTGTGGCCCTAATGTCGCTACAATATTACATAGCTTGCTTCGCTATCTTAAATTCTTATACCATGATATCAATATCTACGTTTGTTTTTTTAAGATAATTGAATAATTTTTTATCACGATTGATAAGATATATTCCAAGGCGTTGGCAATAGTTTCACAGAAGCCCGTAGTTTACCAAATCTTTGAAGTTGCATTGACGTTATTACAATAAAACTTATAAATTTTGTTAATTTTTTCAATTCAAATTTTTGAACCATTTTCAATTCCCCCCGTCACTTGTGTATACCTGATAATAACAGTGAAGTGATTGTGCCAATCCTCTCAGAAAGAAGTCACTTCATGTAAGTCTTTTCTATTTTCTGTCGACCTGCCGTATTGTATATACATTTAGAAACACATTACATTGAAGGCCTCCGTGGTCAAGGATAAGTTGCTCTCGACTAGTAATCAACGTCTAAACGGGACCGAAATGAAAATCTAGTCTCATTCAACGAAAACAATCTTCCGAGCAGACCCTCCATTGATCCACAGCGCCCTTGAGGTGATTTTTCACAAAAACGGCGCTCTACAAATTATCCGATTATTATTATATGCTTAGTGTAACTCTAAGTGACCAGCTCAGGTATGGGGGCTCCATCGAAGCCAGAGTAAAGTTAGCCTCTCAAAAACTGGGTAGATACTTTAATAGTACACAACTGCTAACCCTGTACAAATCGCAAGTGCGCCCCACGGTTGAATTTGGCCGACACCTCTGGTCTGGAGCTCCAAAACACTTGAAAAATACCCTCGACTTTGTGCAGAAACGGGTGGTCCTTTTGATAGATTCTTCCACCTTAACGAACGGATTGCAATCTTTAGAGCACAGGCGGCGGGTTGGAATGCTATCCAATGCTATAACATGGGTCTCTTCAAGACCAGTGTTCATTCCTTCCTCTCCTCAAAAAGACCCTACACAGCATCCCAGATGACATAGGCCCTGAGGCAAATTATCTTCCTCAGAGCCTCCTGTGTGGAGTTAATGTAAAAACAAAAATCCGATAGTCGCGGATTCAAATCCCGGCGAGCGCAAGTAAATTTTATTTGCTTAATTTTTGATATTTCAGAATTAAGCATATTTGCAACATGTCCCAGAGTGGAAGATACTCTTAGTATCGCCATTATGTAAGACCGCCATTCAGAATTGAAAATTGTTTTAGCCGTGTTTGGTGATCAGATCTGAATAGCCAAGTACTTCCACCTTCCTCCCTCCCACCCCTATACTTTCAGCCACACAACATACCTCAATTGGGGATGCCATAGTCTCAATAGCACCAGATGGTTGGGAGCAATTGGGTTTTAGTTAGGACACTTGTGCTGTGTACATACAGGGTGATAAGGGATGTACTTGACTTACTTTAAGTCAGTGATTCCTGACATTATTGGAGGGTAAAATATAAGAAGTAACGAATCAAAAAAAGCAAAACGTACCGACACGCTAATGGTCCATATCTATATAACATAAAAAAAATATTTGCAGTAGTGTCAAAATCTAGAGAGAAAATTGGGGAATACGTTTGTATGGCCAAAAATGAGCCCAGTTTCCTTTTGAGCAAACAAAACCAAGGAGTGCCTTAGAATTCCACACTGAGCTGATTAAAAAAATGAACATACTAATGGCTCCCGTCACAATCTCTTATCTTTTCAAGATGGAAGATAGCGACAAGTGTAGATGGTGTTATATTTTCGGGTGAAATATTAAATCAATTTAAAATTATTTAATATTTTAATGATAAAGAACATATAATACTCTAATTTGGTTACCGCCACCCCAGGAATCTTTATTGGATAACTAACACCTCTGCCATAGGTCACCCCAAGTGGTTCGCTACGTTTGATGACTAAGCAGGGGTGCCCGGGTTCATGGGGTGAGGTTTGAAACTTTGAACAAAAAATAAACCTCTAATTAATGTTTTAGAAAGAAATCAACACAAAATTAACTCGTATGGTGGGGGCCGCACGCCCCCGTAACGTACGGAATGCTGAAGCGCCGAATGTCCGGCACGCGCCGCGCGTCGCGACGTACATAATTAGATTACCCAAAATGTCAACCAATCATGATGTATAGTTTTTAAAAAATTAAAAAAATATATCATGCGTGGGGGGCTGCGCGATCCCCACGATACCGGTTAAGGGTTAATGATTTTTCAAAGGTGTGTTGAAAGGTCACTCTGTTGAGTTATCATTGAACCATTAATATCACGTGTATTTTTTTAAAATTTAATTTAACTCAACACAGGAGAAAAACATTCTTAGAGCCTATGTCATCTTTGGATATGTCGTGTGGAGGGTGTTTTAGGGAAAGGAAGGAAAGGAAGTTCTGGGAAGGAAAAAGATGAGAGAGATGGGTTGGAATCTAGGTGTCAATGTGTTCAGGAGTGACGGACGTATGAATCCATCCCTCCCACTGAGGTGCAAGGCGATTGGCTGGGAGAGTCCGGCTGGAGGAGTCTAGGTTAGGTCTCCCTCAACCAGTCTCTCCCGTCCAAGACGTAGGAAAACCTCACCCCATGAGCCCGGGCACCTTTGCCTTAGGTGTAGCTAGACTTACCACGGGTGTGGGCTAATAATAAATATATGCGTGCTCAGTGCGTATCTCAGAAGGCTTACTGGGATAGATCATTGGCTCGAGTTATTGGATATTTCGCTTACTGTCTATCTTTCTGTCTGTCAAAGACTTCAGTGGGCTTAGTACCTATTCTGACTGTTGTCCATTTTGCAGATTTAGTCTCCTGAATCCCCATCGGACTTCATATTCATCTCCTCAACATGGATGCGGATAAGAGCTTGATATACAGCGCTCCCAACTGGGAGGAAACCCTCAAAGCAATCAAACCCATCAAAGATAACAAAAGTAAAATGGCTTTGGATCCTTATCCAGAAGTTGAAGTGCTGGCGGCCTTTGCTAAATTGTCATATTCGGATTGTGCCGGGAAGCTGGTCCTGCCTGAAGGATGGCAACTGCTCACCACGGCACGGAACAACTCCTTGGGGAACGGATACTTCGGCTGTGCATTCTTGAACCCTTCAAAGCAGCAGATCGCCATAGCTCATAGAGGGACTGACCTTAAGAATGTGGGGGCACTCTGGGCTGATGGAAAGAGTATTTATTTCACCGGATACACCGAGCACATGTTCTCTGCCATTACACTTGCGGACCGCATCAAGGAAGCGATTCTGAAAATAAAGGAACAAAACGCTGACGGTCGCTTCGTATTATCAATTAGTGGGCATTCCTTGGGAGGGTGGCTGGCCGGAGTCACCGCCTTGACGGTGAAACATCTCAAGAGGAAAGGCAGTGGTTTCTGCAAGATCGTCAGCCTCCGTGAAGGCATCCACGCGCACACTTTGGTCCTGGATGGTCCGGGGGTCAGAGACATGTTGATTAAGCTGTGCGGAGATTATGATGTACGCTATGACCGGTCCATGAGCACAAAGTACTTGGATGTAACCACCATCTTAGCTGCCCCCAATATGGTGAACAGTACTGGATTTCACGTGGGAGATCTACTACAGATTTATACTGAACGGGTCGCCAGTGACTCGAAGAAGCCCAACGTGATGACCAATATGGGTACCCACAGCTTAGACAAATTTATCGATGCTATTAAAGATGGGAAGGAGACCTATACCGTAAAGAACTGGCCACAGGGATGGACTGAACGGAAATATTTCCACTCGCTTGAATTAATCTGCAATTCTTATTTCTTGGATCTGGTTGCTGATCCCGACCCTGAAAAAATACCAACTGTGGAATCTAGTAGCAGCCACCAAAACGCAGAATCGGAAGAAGAAACTGCTAGCGAAAACCTCGAAGAAACACAAATATTACAATACAAAACTTTTAAATCGTCGGGAGACACCTGCCACTTGGGAGTGTTTACTGTAGAAGAAATTAGTTTCATTCAAAATTATCGCTTATTTCATAGCAACCCACTGATTAAATTGACTGAAATTGAAAAATTTATCTCTCATAAAAAACTGGAAAAATTAGATGTTCCAACATTTGAGATTGATATTAGACGAAACACCATCACATGCAAATCAAAGGAAAATTTGAAAAAGTTGATTGGACTGACCAAACAATTGCTGCGCTGGTTTCCTACTGATATCAAGGATGCTGTGCGTAAACAGAACAAAAGTATAGTGTTAGCCCCCTTGTACACGGCCAGCCAGGCCTACCTTCGCACCTTGCCCGATATCCTGGACTGCGTGGACTCCTTGGGGATACAGAAATTCTTAGAAGCATTTGAGCAACGTGTTTTACAAATTGAGACTGGTGATTTAAAATTTGAAGTTGCCAGAATAAACAATATCTTAATTCAGATTAAAAAGACATCTTTGAATGAAAAACATTTGAAAGAAAATAATCACACATTCCTTTGTTGGAATGATCTGGCCAGTATAGCTCAGAATGTAGACATTGAAGCCTTAAACAAGAGCAATGTTACTATTGACAACCTGCTCGTTCTTGAGTTCGATTCTTCAAATAATGATTACTCAAGCAACGATATTTTGAGAAGAATATTAAATAATTTGAAAACATGCATCCACAAAAAGCTCATTATCATTATACGGGAACCGATGGATTCGGAATTTTTGATGGATTTTAATCTGACCGTTAAAACTAAGCCTTTCAAAGCATTTGAATTAAGCGATCTCGCTCCAGTGTCTAGTGAAGAAATACTCGCAAGAAATGCAATAGCACTAGGAGAAAACAATCTCAGCCTCAATACATTACTAGGAAATGATTGTTCATCTGACGACGAACAGGTTCGAAAAAAAATTAATAAATTGATTTCACCTGTTTTGAAGAAACTCGCGACGGACCCACAGTATACAGCAAAAATCCCAAACAAGCTTCCAAAACTTTATGAATTAGAAGCCCTCTATTCCAAAGGGAACAAAATAGTGAGCAAAGAGAAGCTTATCGCACTCCTGGAGAGGAGTGGGGAAGATCGTCCGCTGGTGGTGATCAGCGATCCAGAGCTGCTCAGCCAGGAGTACTGGGGGGAGGAGGCGGATGCTGTGCGGGAGAGAATCTTCACCACTGACGAAGAACAGGATGGAAAGGACCTGTTTATGAAAAAATGTCAGGAGAAGTCAGCCAGTGTCATATATTTGCTAAATTTATGCGCAGAAGGCCTCACCCTGGGGGAAGTTTACAATGGCGGCATCTACATGCCCAGGATGTTCCACGCTCGTTTTGTCATTAAATCCATCGATGCATTTGTTCGCTACAGCGGAAACAAGGATATATTTATATTCAAAAATGCTGAGAATAAATCAAAACTTATTAGGATCTTTAATTTAACCAGCGAAGCTGAGGGTTTATTTGTCTCACAAGCTCACTTTCAAATTCTAACTCGTTCTCAAGAAATGGATACCCAAGATAATAAAAAAAGGGAATCGTTCAACAAACATTATTTTACGCTGGTGATTAGAGGTAACCCTTATCTGGTCTGGCTATACTCCCACGGTTCTCTGGATGGTCTGCGCCCCTTCATCACCAAGGACTACGAAGACCCCATCGAGGAAGATGACTTCAGCAATACGGAGAAGAACCTGACCATCATTGCCGATGATCCTGGTATGGGAAAGACCACTATCCTGACGCGCATTTCAGAACTCATCCGAGGGTCTTGGGTAATGAGAATTGACCAAAACCATTTGAATGCCATCGACAAACTACCTTCAAAATTTAACCTGCAATCGGTAGCCAAATTTTTGATTTTTCCCTCGGGTTTGCCTACTGATGACAATTTGCCCCGCAATCTCTTACAGCATTGCCTCGAATCGGATAGTTCGTGGCAGGTGTGTATTTTGGTGGATGCTTTTGACGAGATAATTGAAGAAAAAACCAAAGTCAAACTGGTAAAACTTCTGAAATATTTAAAAAATGCAACAACGTGTAAAACGATAATCACCACACGTGTATACCCGCAAGTAGAGCTTGAAAACGAATTTGGAGAATTTGCCGCAGAAATCAAAAAAATCACAGAAACACAACAGGATGATTACATGATGAAGTCTTGGCTTCCTCACCTGGCCCTGGAACGCCCAGAGCATGAAGAGTCGGAGAAGGAGAGGCTTCGCCAGTTTGCCAGAGAGCTGCGGGTGGAGGTGGAGGGAGTGCTGGGTGAAGACGTAGCCAGCTTCATGGGCATCCCTCTCCAGATTCGAATGCTGGCCGAAGTGTTCGTCAATGAAGCCATACAGTCTGTGGTGTCTCCGTCTCCTGAACAAGCGCAGAATTCATGCAAAATTACAAATCTGTCTGATTTTTATAAACAGTTTCTTCAAGTCAAGAAATCAATATATTTTGAGCAAAAGACTAATCTCAAGAAAGACATACCGGTTACCACTCAAAATCAGTTGGTTAGAATTATGATGGAAAACCATTGGGTCCTAGCATTTCAGTCCTTTGACCCAAAGTTTGCCGAAGAATATTTCACAAACACAATAATATCCAACCAAGAATTGAAGGACATAAGCAAGCTAGGGATAATCCGTGCTAATATAGATGGAACTTTTCCTTTCATTCATAGAACATTTTTAGAATACTTTTGCGCAGATTTTTTCGTCCAATGGCTCAGACAGGGAAGAACCAAAGAAAATAACATACTAATTAAAAATGAATTGTGTATTTTATTGCATAAGCCAGAATACAATTTAATCAGGAAGTTTATTGAGACTCAGCTTGATACATCACCAATACCGAGCCATATATTGGAAAAAAATCCGATATTGTACAAAAGCTGGTCTGAACATCGTGCGCTATTCTTCAATGATCGTGACAAAACTCCATTGCATATAGCAGCTGAAGAACAGAATCTGCACACCGTTGCCGTCCTCCTGAGTGGCCCCAGCAGCAGGACATCTGAGGAAGCCTTTGTGTCCTTTGTAGCAGCTAGAGACAAGGCCGGAAAGACCGTACTGAATATAGCATTGGAGAATGGGTATTGCAATATTGAAAATGAAATAACGAAAAACGTGAAGAATTGCTCTTATGAGTTACTATTGAAAATCATGCTTGCTACTTTCATAAATATGGGAGGCGAAAGAGACGACAACTTGTTTAGAAAATATTGTTTAAATACACAACCGTTAACTAGTGCAAACATGGTTTTAATGAGAACTGAACAGATTAGAAGTCAAATCACTCTATTTATGGCAGCTGTGAGAGACAATGACTACAGGACTGTAGTAAAAGTATTCGATGGCATGGAAAGTGATACTGAGCGAGCTTACTTACTGATTGCCTTTGATGGTCAGGGTGACACTGCCATCAATCTCGCGGCAAGCAAAAAAGACCATATGCTGTTCAAAATATTTGCTAAACAAGGAGTTTGCATGTCATTTGATAAATTTGAACATAACCCCATACATCGTGCAGCCCTGGAAGGACACATTAGTATTGTGAAATATTTACTAAATCAATCCAAAGAAACCTATGACAGCATAAAAACAATCAATAATGGTAAGTATACATATGAAGAGGAAACCGCATTTCAGTACGCTGGAAAGAAGAAAATGTATTTTTCTATGAATTCTAAGCAAAATGAAGGGTGTACTGCTTTGCAATTGGCAGCGCGCCAAGGGCATAATGACATTGTGTGTGAACTGTTGGAGAAAGGAGCCGACGTCCATTCAAGGAATAGCGTCGGCGATTGTGCATTGAAGTATGCTGCATCTTTCGGTCATATAGAGATCGTCAAACTCCTGCTTTTGAAAGGGGCTGATGTGAATTCCCAGAATGAAGAAGGTACATCTGTTCTTTCCGAGACTGCTGACAATGGGCACCTTGAAACAGTACGAAAACTGTTAGAAAAAGGTGCAGATATCCACATAAGGAATAAATACGGTAATTCTGCATTTATACTTGCTGCATATAACGGACATCTAGATGTCGTCGAACTCCTTCTGTTGAAAGGAGCTATTTTGAACTCTCGGAATGATTTTGGTGACTCTGGCCTCATCATTGGAGAAAGGAGCAGACATCCATACAAGTAATAGCCTCGGCAATTGTGCATTAAGCTATGCTGCATCTTACGGACGTACAGAGGTAGTCGAACTCCTACTTTTGAAAAAGATTGATGTGAATTTTCAGAATGAAGAAGGTGAATCTGCTCTCATCGAGGCTGCGAAGAGTGGGCAACTTGAAACAATACAAAAACTGTTGGAAAATGGTGCAGATATCCACATACGGAATAGCGTCGGTGACTGTGCATTAAACTATGCTGTATCTTTCGGACATATAGAGGTCGTCGAACTCCTTCTTTTGAAAGGGGCTGATGTGAATTCCCAGAATGAAGAAGGTGAATCTGTTCTATTCGAAGCTGCTAGAAATGGGCACCTTGAAACAGTACGAAAACTGTTGGAGAAAGGAGCAGACGTCCACACAAAGAATAGCATCAGCGACTGTGCATTAAACTATGCTGCACATTTCGGACACACAGAGGTCGTCGAACTCCTACTTTTAAAAGGAGCTGACGTTAATTCCCAGAATGAAATAGGTCAATCTGCTCTTATCGACGCTGCTAATAATGGGCACCTTGAGACGGTACAAAAACTGTTGGAGAAAGGAGCAGACATTCACAAAAGGGATACTATCGGTTGGACTGCATTAAACTGTGCTGCAGCTTTCGGACATCTAGACGTTGCCAAACTGTTATTACTGAATGAAGCTGATTTGAATTCCAGAGATATAGATGGTGATACTGCTCTACTTCATGCATCTTCTAATGGGCGCACTGAGGTTGTGGTACACCTGTTGCAGCGCGGTGTTGATGTCAACTCTCAGCGTGATGACGGCAGAACAGCCTTGTCGTGGGCAGCACACGAAGGACTTGGGAAAGTTGTGGAGGTCCTTCTGCAGCACAACGCCGATGTCTCCTGTCAAGACGAGGCTGGAAAGACGGCTCTCTCCTGGGCGGAAGAAAAGGGACACCAAGAGGTGGTTGATCTTCTTCGCAGCCATCAGGAAGCCAAGCCGAGTGATTCTCCTCTCCAATAAAATTTTACCACCAATTGTGATAACAGTTTTTAAGGGCAGTGCCACCAGCCCTCTATTGCAATATAATGTATGAAAGATTAAACAATAACAATGTGTAACCGTTTGAACTTTAAAATTAGTTGAATCAATATTAAAGTGAAATGTATTCAACCAAGTGAAATATAAAATCTTGTGAACGCTGAACAAAATAATCAATGTATTCAATAAAATTCCGCAACATTAGTTCGCTGTTCTGTTATAAACTAACATTAAAAACTATTATATTAAATACATTTTTTGATAAGTAATGATAATCAACGCAAGTGCTTTCTTCTTACTTCAAATGACTTCAAAAGTGGTTCTTGGAACAACGTAGAACAGAATGTCTCCACGAAACATGCTCTAAAGTGTATATGTCAGTCTGTATCAATGACAAGCTAGTATTTAGTGTGTGAAGCTATGGCTACCCTGTACGCAATCCAAGGAAGAGACAAGGCAGTTGCAGGGACTGCTGACTGAACACTGAACAATTGAAGACTGCAGGGATCTCCAGCTTAACCGACTTCAGTAAAGGTAAGGTTACCAAATAACTTTCATTGAATACTACTTTTTTATGTATATTTAACCAACAGGTTTCGGTTCAATTTGAACCTTCATCAGGGGAGCATAAAACATCCATACTAATATTATAAATGCGAAACTGCTCGAGTTTGTTTATGACCTTTTCACGCATAACACAATATAAAGACTTTAATAATTCTTTCACCAATATAAAGCTAAATTATATGCACAGACTACAGGTTGCATATGATGATAAGCTCTGGCGTTATGAAATTATAAATATTAATATATTATATTTGTTATACGTTTTCTGTCGCTAACAAAAGCGAGTTTTTGCTAACGTCAGAAAAAAATCTTTTCCATGGAAACAATGTTGATATATTTTTGGGCTCTATGCTGGTAGGTACTCAGTCTACTGGTCAGCTACTACTGCAGAAAATTCAAATATTAGAATTAGTTTTTTTTTGGACAAGCTTGGAATAAATGTCAGATGAGAGTTCCTATATTAAAAATATAATTCGTAAATTATAAAGACTGAAAGATAAATAGAGTATTTTTTTATTATATTAACGAAATTCCAAATATTTAAATAAAAATATACATCCGAAATGTTTGCAAGCGCATAAATTCCGAACGAATGAACAAAATTGGATAAGTAATTCTTTTTTTCTTTGAGCTATATTGTTACGTTACAAATTGTCACGTGGCGGGATTCGAGAATAGACTTCTCCACGGACTGGAGAATAAGGCGCCAATATAGAGGCGCGCGCATTACCCCCTCCCGCGAGCGACAAACCGAGCCGCCGCTAGACCAACTCTCGAGCGGCAGCCCGGCAGTCTTCAGCAAGCGAGCTTCCAGGGCCCACGTTTCGCGCGAACATGGGCGACACCAGTTCAGTTTCGCCGTTTGTGCACTTCCGGTCCACGCTGTTGGCCCATAAACCAAACGTGAGTCAATTACCATGTTACCCTTTGTGTGCAATCAAATGTTTTAGCCCATAAACCACGCGTGATAGAGAGTAGAGACGGACATTCAAACTAACTTTCAGCTAGGATCGTTCCTTTTATGTATTATTGTGTCTCCTAGAATTGAATAAACTGTTTATGTGATAACCTACCGTGTTTTGCTTGACGAGGGAGGCCCTGGGAGAATGGAGAAGCGTGAAGTTCCGAACCACAAGCACTAGCCTTGAGGTTACGAGAAATCCTGCTTGCACCGAATCCTGAGCTAGTTTTTATTTGGGGCAGATACAGCAACTAATTGTATTAAATATGTGGGAGCTTTCTCCAACCCTGCCGATAGCATCAGCACGCCCGTTGACGCTAACACTGGCGCTAAACGTGGGGCCATTTAAATTTTTTTCTGTTCCACCACGGCCTCGTTCCCAAGCAACAATTGTAAACTCTGAAATGTTATTATGATGTATTGTTTATTCCCAATTGTCTAGCACTTCCAACAGGAACCTCGGCGCGAACGTAATTTCGAATCACAATTTAAATTATTACGGGCGCGATTTTATCATTTGTGACTCGTCACTCGACAAAATATTACCGGTATTCCAACGCAAGGTGCCCAACCTAGGAAGTTGTCGCTGCGAATAATACAGTGATTACAAAGTGTCGGCCGATTAAAATTGCTATTTTCAATACAAGTGAATAGTGGAAATAAACACAAATTAAAGAAGAATTTATTCAACAATTAAAATCATGTACATGATAAACAAATCATCCGCTTGGTCTCGAAAGTGCTAAATATTTTTAATAATATACTATATTGCAGCACGCTGGTACGTCTCTTAAACGGACACTTGCTGACACCTAGGGAACAAGTGGATTTAAATTCTTTCTGTCATTTGACAATTAAGTATTTTTGACTCTGTCGTCTGATGATACCGGGTCATGCCGAATCACATTCGAATAATGCAAAAAATACTAAATTCGCGTTGACGTGGATTCCTTGACATCTGACACTATAATACCTTGTCAATTGACAAAGAAGGTAATATCTTGTCGAAAAGACGAAGGGAATTCGCGTGTAAATACCAAAAATTGGTGCTGTTTAAAATCAGGCTATAGGAAGCCGCGTAATGAAACCATGCCCCCAAGATATTGTTGAATTCTCAAACAAATTACTTCCACGAAAACTTGTGAAAATTTTTTTCGATTTTTCCTTTTTTCGATTTTTTTTAATTTTCGAAATATTTTTTTTCCAAAACGCTTGGAGTTTTTCTTAAAAACGCAGTGCCAGAGGAAAATCGCTGACCAAATTTTCTCCAGTTTCGGACTCTGAAAATTTTTTCGATTTTTCCTTTTTTCGATTTTTTAATTTTCGAAATATTTTTTTCCAAAACGCTTGGAGTTTTTCTTAAAAACACAGTGCCAGAGGAAAATCGCTGCCCAAATTTTCTCCAGTTTCGGACTCTGAAAATTTTTTCGATTTTTCCTTTTTTCGATTTTTTAATTTTCGAAATAATTTTTTTCCAAAACGCTTGGAGTTTTTCTTAAAAACGCATGGACAGAGGAAAATCGCTGCCCAAATTTTCTCCAGTTTCGGACTCTGAAAATTTTTTCGATTTTTCCTTTTTTTCGATTTTTTTTTAATTTTCGAAATATTTTTTTTCCAAAACGCTTGGAGTTTTTCTTAAAAACACAGTGCCAGAGGAAAATCGCTGCCCAAATTTTCTCCAGTTTCGGACTCTGAAAATTTTTTCGATTTTTCCTTTTTTCGATTTTTTAATTTTCGAAATAATTTTTTTCCAAAACGCTTGGAGTTTTTCTTAAAAACGCATGGACAGAGGAAAATCGCTGCCCAAATTTTCTCCAGTTTCGGACTCTGAAAATTTTTCCGATTTTTTTCCTTTTTTCGATTTTTTTTAAAAAATTTTTCGAAATTTTTTTTTTTCCAAAACGCTTGGATTTTTCCTAAAAAGCACGTGGCCAGAGGCAAACCTCTGCCCAAATTTTCAAATAACCCAAACACTTACAAATACGCGTTTTTTCGCAGAAGCATTTTGTAAAAAAAAAAAAATATATATACGTCCCCAGTGGTCAATCCCTGGCAAAAATTTCTTTCCAATTACGGATAAAGAGTCGAGTTCTCGTTTTTCTCCCAACGTAAGGTCACCCTGACACGACCCTATACACTATGGAAGTCCCTCAAGTCACGCTGGGTATAATCCCCCACATTTCTACGTCAAAAAAGGAAGAACTACTACAGGCCCTGAGAAGTAGAAAGATTTCTCCCAGGAATAAATCCAAAAAATGCCTTATTCAATACGCTTCTTTCTACAACAAAAAGTACATCAGGAAGCACGTCACATTCAAGGAAGAAGACATCGTCTGGAGGAGAAACAACACTCTGTCACAAGGTGCGCTGTACTTCTCTGCCAAATTGGCACCCCGTTTTGTAAAGACGAAAGTCCTAAAGAAAATCTCAGACCTGGTTTACCGATTGTCCGACATCTCTGGTAAACACATAGGTAACTACCACATAAAGGACATTGTAAAAAGTGGGAACATGGAAACAAACTCCATTGCCACGCCCGTATAACCCCAACGGTTATTCCTTGACTCCTAGCAACCATTCGTCTACACCGTGACATGGATCACTATGGAAGTCAACCCTTTTGTTTCGTCACTAATGAGCGGCCTCTCGTAAACGATTGTCACTCATTGGGACACTCAAACGAAACCTTTCTAGCTCTGGCACAGTGTTGTCAACTGTAGCCAAAGTCATGGAAGAAATATAATTCTCCCTTGTGGTTTCGTTTCATTTCATTTTATTTTATTTTTGTTTGTATAAATATCTCGTCATCATCAGTCATTCGCCTCTAATTGCTGCCCCAGGTGTCAAACCTTGGAAACATCGTTTTTTTTCTAAGCATGCACACCTCTACCTGAAATTGATCACTTCGGAGAAAGGAATTCCCTGTGGCTTACTGCAAGTAGTCAGAGACTACGTGCCCAAGGTTTTGTGCATCGTCACAACTCGCAGCATCACATTTTCACATCATCATGTCATACCTCGTCACCCCTTTCTAATTACAAATTGTCACGTGGCGGGATTCGAGAATAGACTTCTCCACGGACTGGAGAATAAGGCGCCAATATAGAGGCGCGCGCATTACCCCCTCCCGCGAGCGACAAACCGAGCCGCCGCTAGACCAACTCTCGAGCGGCAGCCCGGCAGTCTTCAGCAAGCGAGCTTCCAGGGCCCACGTTTCGCGCGAACATGGGCGACACCAGTTCAGTTTCGCCGTTTGTGCACTTCCGGTCCACGCTGTTGGCCCATAAACCAAACGTGAGTCAATTACCATGTTACCCTTTGTGTGCAATCAAATGTTTTAGCCCATAAACCACGCGTGATAGAGAGTAGAGACGGACATTCAAACTAACTTTCAGCTAGGATCGTTCCTTTTATGTATTATTGTGTCTCCTAGAATTGAATAAACTGTTTATGTGATAACCTACCGTGTTTTGCTTGACGAGGGAGGCCCTGGGAGAATGGAGAAGCGTGAAGTTCCGAACCACAAGCACTAGCCTTGAGGTTACGAGAAATCCTGCTTGCACCGAATCCTGAGCTAGTTTTTATTTGGGGCAGATACAGCAACTAATTGTATTAAATATGTGGGAGCTTTCTCCAACCCTGCCGATAGCATCAGCACGCCCGTTGACGCTAACAATATATAGCATTATGAAATTTAGGTGGTAGGCGAGATGTTTGAAAACTGAATATAAGGGAATGAATATATGGAATGCGGGAGGGGATGGGGGCGGGGTGGGGGGGGGAGATAATTGATAAGTGCACGCGCTACAGTAATTTCCCGTAATACCATGCGAGCGAAGCCGCGGGGAAAAGCTAGTATTAAATAAATGACAGAGTTACAGGTAAAATGGAAGAACCAGAGCGAACACTATCTTTGGTAGGGGATGAGAGGGAGGTATCTAAGAGAGAGGGGGAGGGGGGGTAAAATTAGATATGGAAAAGAAAAATATGTTTAAAATGGGGCCATTTAACAAATTTAACTGTTCGTAAATATTATTGCATAGTTACCTGAATACTTATTTATTAAAAATAAAGAATTTTTAAAACACACACTGACATAATTTTATTTTTTTACATTAGCTCCGCACCGGAGGCCACGAGGAAAATAATTCGTATGTCATCTTTGGGAATGCTATATGGTGGGTCTACGCACTATCTTTGGCCATGGACGTCACTTGAAGGGTACACCACTCTCAAGGCAGCAACATACCATCTTTGGCCGTGGCATCACTTGGAGGATACACCACCCTCAAGGCAGCAACGTACTATGTTTGGCCCTAGACATCACTTGGAGGATACACCACACCCAAGGTAATACTAGTCAATATCGTAACTTCTCCGGGACAAAAATTAAGATGGAAAAATGTTTTAAACTTAAATAATTGCTTTTAATGAGTCTAGTTTTTGCACTGTTAATTCGTGGTGGAATTCCATTGTATTATAATTGAGATTAAAACACTTTTGCACTTTTTTCCACTAATTTATTTACACCAGGACCGGTTTCATCCTACTACGGACATTTTCAGACTGGTAGTTGAAATTCTTATGCTATGGCATTTATACAAACTTAAGCAGGGGTACACAACATTGTCTCTATATAATGAATGTTTCTATTTTGTTAATTTAAGGTATTATAAGTTATTTTGTTAATTTAAGGTAGATATAGGTAATTATAAAGTTAATTATTAAAATTATGAATGATTTTACATAGTAAATGGCTATTTTTAATTCACATGAATATATACGAATTTATACAATTGAAAAGGTTTGCAATTTCTGATATTTTATTTTGGTAATGTTGGGATATTCCCTTCTTGTTGCTTAGGGATTATTGACAAATATTGATGGTACTATGGTCATTATTATTATTATTACTATTAACAAAATAACTTTTAATACCTTAAATTAACAAAATAGAAACATTCATTTTATAGAGACAATGTTGTGTACCCCTGCTTAAGTTTGTATAAATGCCATAGCATAAGAATTTCAACTACCAGTCTGAAAATGTCCGTAGTAGGATGAAACCGGTCCTGGTGTAAATAAATTAGTGGAAAAAAGTGCAAAAGTGTTTTAATCTCAATTATAATTAAATAATTGCCTTTAACAGCAAATGAAGGAATATATTTTAATCATTTTTAATAATAATAGTAGATGTTTCATTCTCTTTCTTTTTTTGTAATAATTTGAGATGATGATATCCTCACAGGGATCTCCCGTGCTGAGGATTTTATTTACGTATTAAAAATTAATTTAAGATGACAATATACCCTAAAATATATTCAGAATCTTAACGACGTAAGTAAAGAAGCCGTGTATACAAATTGCGACTCGCGACCCGTGTATTGGACGGACTTAATGTCGAATTTGTCCTATCAAAGAAAAGAAGAAGACAAATAATGTGGAAATCTTAACGACGTAAGTTAAGAAAGCTTGTAAACAAATATACGCCCGCGGCACTGCGTATTAGACGAACGTAGGGTCGAATTCGCCCTAGCGGGTCTGGAGATTCGACCTTTCCGCCGCGATCATTTTAATTAATTCTGAAGAACGTGTTACAAATATTTATGATGTTTTTAAATGAATACCTCCCGAAATTATTAATTCATCGTTTAGAAAAATAAAATCTGGTGCTTACCGTTAACTTTATAGTTGAAAAACTGGTTATAAAAAATAGTTGGACGTAAAATATATTAATGGTAAGGTATTGTTTTTATTAATTTCAAATATAAAGAACTTACATCTCCAGGTATCGGTTGGAGTAAAAAAGTTATTATAGTTACGAATTTGCTGCAAATGATTAAAATGTGAGTTTTGAGCAAATAAACATTATTAGGGTTGTGTACCGCCTTAAGAATAATTATACTGCAAAAAAAATTACCCGTAAAAACAAAGTTTTTTTACTACAATTGAATAATAAAATTAAAAAGGTTTGAACCTTCCTCTCCAGGGACTGGAGTTAAGTCAAATCCCATTGGATAGTACCGACATTGATTTCTAATTGTTCAAGTAAATTTAATCTAAGACCCTATCTTTCTATATGTAATGGTTTAGGCTTGTTGTTTTTTAGTGGAACGTGATTATTTGAAGAAGTACTATTATACCATCATATATGTTCTTTGAATCTAGTTGAGAATGCTCTACCCGTTTGTCCGATATAAGTAGCATTTCAGTCGGCGTGGTCACATTTTAATTTCTTCTACGCCTTTATGTTTTAGGATTTCTACTTTTGAGTTTTCAATGCCTGTTCCTAAAGTGTTATTGATTCTTAAAGCTACATTTAAACCATATTTTTAAATTTATTTTGCAATTTTTAAAGTTATTGGGCCGTGAAATTCGAGATATGCAATATTTTAATTATGTCCCGGATATATTCAATTAATTTTACTTTTTTTTTTTTTTTTAAATTAATAGAGTTTAAACTGTTTCATTTAGTGTCTCAGCAAATTAGTAAAATCGGTAATAAATCAATCAAATAAACAATTTACACACCTTCAATTTTTTTTTTTTTTTTAAATAAAACATACAACGAAGTTGCATTCCCATGAGTTATCAAAACTCATTAAGGGATCGCCAATTGGTACATTTGAAAAGATAAACCCAACCCAACCCAATATGCAGACACAATAAATGAAGAAAAATTTTACAAAACATTTTACAGAAGCAACATACAGACACAAACATATGAAGAATCACTTTACAAATATTTCACAGAAACATGTCTTATAAGATTTTATGAATAATATTATAACCACTCATTTGATTTATGTACTGTTGGTGTCACAAAGTTAAAATAAAGTATCCTCCATGATGGGCTATAGAAATGCATAAAAAACAAATCAGGAAAAATACAATAAAAGGTACATGCTCAAAAATACACAGACCTAATACAATTGACATTTAAAATCGTATAAATAAGTCGTTTCGTATAAATAAAGTTGTTTAACCACAGTTTGAAAATGGTCTTGTGTGCCGAAACAGCTGTGACAAAAAAAAATAAAGTACTTTCTGAACATTAACTTATTAAATCTAATTTAAATTAAATTTTAAAAAAATTAAATGAAAATCTACGAATTAAACACAAAAACAATTATAAAAAATCGTCCCCTTTAGATCACATTTGGGTAAATAAAAATTACAAAACCTTTATAAAATTCAAACAATGGTTTAGCAAATGAATATTACTGACCACTATACTTGTTTATTTTTATATTTAAACAGTAATTCTTACAACTTACAACTTCTAAACGATAACATCTGTATTCCCGATATAATACAAAAGTTTGAATTTTATGTCCCCGACAACTTCACAAGAGCGCGCAGACACAGAACTTTTGTTGTTCCGAGATGCAGAACTAACTTACCATTAGTAATGCCGCTCGGAAAAATGAATCTGTTATTAAATTACCTGTCCCCTGATATAGATATTTTTCTACTTAATATTCGAAAATTCAAAAACGCTGTTATTACTTAATAAAATAAAATGTATGTTTGTTATTGGTTTTGTAAACTGTAAATGTGCATTTAAAATAAAATAAATAAAATATAATAACGAAATGAAATCAGACATAAATGCTCCAATTACGATTAAAAAAACCACAAGCATATTACCACGTTAGAGAAAAAAATTGAAAGCAGAAACTTGGTATACAATATTACAATCTAACGATCTAAAAATTCTCAAAAATGTTTGCAAAAAAAAAAAAAAACTTATGGATCATATTGAAACCTCCGCAACAGGAATCTAATTTTACACTAATTCAAAATTCAGACGTATTAAACCTTGGATCACTTGTGGTCTAATAAAATCTATTAAAGATAAAGAAAAACTATAAAAAAAACCCAATTAAAAAGCCACACGATGAAAAAGCTAACATTGTTCTCAGAAAATATAGAAATAAATTAACAACTTTAATTTAAAAATAGTGAAGATGACTTCTTTAAAAACATGCTCTTTTCGAACACATCTTTCCTGCTGATCACTACCAGACTATCCGAAACGTTACTTAACCTCAAGAAATACACCGCAAACCATAGTCAACCAACACGAGAAGAAGAAATCTTTTTTTGGTTATAAAAGAATCAAGGATTCCAATGATACCAAACAGGATCGTTTTCTAGTATTGCATGTAGTGCATTTAATGATCCAATTATTACCCGTAAATGTTCCCGCTTCTACCAGTAACCATACATTACTGCTGTTTAGTACGCAGACCTCGTAATTTTCTTCGGCAATTAAATATCGTCGTGCAATTTTCTTATTATTTTTTTGATAACCTTTTCGACAAATCTCGTATTAAAATATTGATAACTATAAGGTTGTTGCTTTGCCTGTTCATTACCGACCGTGATTTGTGGATATCAATATTAATTGAACACACGCGAAAAACATGGAGAGAGGCCGTATTACAAGGGATCTATATTTTTTAGAGAAATTGTTGATAAAGAGATTAATAAAGTTTCAGTTGATAAATAATAAACTACACCACATCGGTTTAACATAAACATGACAATCTTCTAAGATGGTTGGAATAATATATATCTAATAGAGGTCAACTTGTATACCAGTTACATTAGGGGTACCCGAAGGCTTTCATGTGGGACCGCTTTTATTTATTCCATTTTTAAATATGTTACTCTTAGTTAAATAATAAAAAAGGGTGACTGGCAGCGTGAAGATCCTGATGATAGCCAACCTGCGATAGGAGCGGGCAACAGAAGAAGAATAATAATAAGATGGCATTTAATATAAATCGACCAATGAGGCACCCAGCCCTAACGCATAAATTAAAATGTCTAAAGATAGTAATTGAAAGAGCCCGTCATATTGGGAGTCTCAGAAAATTATTTCCGCGTTTAGAAGCAAATACGCACGCGAAGTCACAATAAATCACTATAGAAACACGCTAAAGGGATCGCAAGAAGAAAGTGGATGCTCGCTTCGACGGCTTTTATATTATAATATATAACGCATAAGAGTTCAGACTGTCGGGAGCCAGGATTACTATGGCATCCAGAGTTGGAGAGAGAAATGCTCTTCCGTTTTGGCCATTTCTTTTTCTTCTTGAGTTGGTTCCTGATTGTGACCTCCACTCCAATTTCCATAGTGGACAAAGTTCCTTCGCTCCTCGAGGTTCTGCGCTGAATGGAGAGTTGCGAACACCCACGTACCGCACGCCGATGATACCTGGGCACTCCAGCGCATTCGTGATTTTTCTCTGCTTCTCCTGCCACTAAGTATTTGGCCACTAAACTCAGGTAGTAATTTCAAGCGAATTTTGGAAACTAAAATGACCTCTCACCATGGTGATGCTGATAGTATTTTTCACTCTGGATTCAATTTTTTTTTCAAAGATAACATAAAAAACTGGATTAAAATGACAGGGTCTTTATTGACGCAGCTACCCAAATTCGAACTCATTGAGGTAACCAAACTATTTAATAAATATATTTTAATATAAGTGTAAATATGTTCATAGGTATTACAAATCGACTTGCGAAATTACAACCTCAACACAGGATATTCTAGTGAGGCGGGTTTTGAGAAACCTCAAATCGTAACAATATAATAGTTTATTTATTTATTAATATAAACGGTAAACATATACCATAAACACGGATTACCTATCACAAAATCATAGTTAAATAAGAAATAATAAAAAAGAGTTCAACAGTTAATTGTGGCTTTTGATTAAGAAATGACCACAGAGCTACAATTACATATAAGATTCTATAGTGCAAATAAATTTAATACCGATTGAAAATATTTGATAGTATGGCCTTCTTGTATCTAGCTTCCGTGCAGTTAAATAGATCTGCCACATCTGCAAATCTATTAGTAACTTCATGTAATCTAGATACAAGCGAGTGTTTCGTATAATCGTTTATATATTATTTTCTGTTGTTATTTTTATGTACTTATCTAATTTATAAGCCAATGTAAATCTACATAAATTCTATTTATTGTGCTTTTCAATTTATTGTCCCATGTAATACGGGCTTGTCGTGTAAAACTGCAGTGAAAAACCGAAACGTGGTGAATTACATTTACTTTATTGTACTCATGTAAGCTACGAGCACGCGAACTTGCTTACAATGAAATGTGTGCAGGTAACCAAGTAAGCAAGCCGCAAGTTATATTGAAATGTCAAATGAAATGATGTAGAGTACCATTTTAACATCACGAATATTGATTAAAAATCTATAGAGGATAGGCAAATTATTAACACATTGTTTTGAGCGGTGGGTTTCACAGCAATTTTGTGAAAATAAGGACGGGTTGTTTCAAAAAATTTGATGAGTTCATCAAATATTTGAAGTTGATTTTCAGGTTCTGTGTAAGTTCTTTTCGAGTTCTGTTTTTTTATTATCATAGGCCAGCTGCTTCACAAAACTGAAATCATCACAGAACTTGAATAGAACTTACACAGAACGTGAAAATTAACGTCAAATATTTTGAAACAACCCATCCTAAGTGTTTTTTAAATGGACAAATTTGACAAATTTTTAACAACTTACGTCATTTTTTTTTATCTATTTATGGAAAGCCACAATGTTACTGTTCTTCAGGAAAGAAAACCTTGTTAAACATGGTATGATTTTAGGTTTTCACGGCCAAAAGTATTTTTGTTATTTATTTTTGGGGTGTAATGCCATGTTGCGCTACCTCCTTCTTTAGCCAACGTTTCAGACAGCGTTACAGTGTCCATCATCAGGGCAGATGAGCAAATGATATTGGTGAAAGTGTGTGCTTATGTATATAGAAGCGATACCGTGATGCCTTTTCTACGAGCTGGTGTAAAAGAATGATTCAACATGGTTTTCTGCGTTTAGCTTTGGTGTAGCCGTCAGTTACTTGTTAAACATATACATATTTGTAATTTTGGACCGAACGTTTCTTAAAAAAAAAGTAAAACAGTGGGAGTGGGTTAAAAAAAGTAAAACAGTGGGTCTATGTCAGATTTTAATGAAGAATTTAGTTACCATATTCCACCGCCAAGCTTTTAAACGGCGACCGGACAATTCGGAATGAAAACAACTCAGAACTATCCCAGATAAGTAATTTAGAGTGATAAAAAAATATATTTAAAAAAATGGTTGAATAGGTTACGTTAGGTTAGGGTTATCGGCTAATTTAAGGGTCCACTATTCGAATTTCGACCGATTTCTTACATCTCCCTTAAACATTTGAAGTTTTTAAGCTCTTAAAAAATATATATGTTATTTTTGAAGATAATATCTAAATACGTTTCACGCCGAAACACAAATATGAAATTCCCTCGATAGAAAAAAATCGCAAAGTATGCTCCGAAAGTTATTTTAAACAAGTCTATTTCTTTTATTTTACAAGTTATATTCGTGAAAAAATTCACAATGTTTCTTCAAATGATACTTAAGATACGTTCCACGAGATTTTTGCTCTATTTTAAACGAGTCATGTTTTATTAAGCTTTTTCGCAATTTTCACTGCTATTTTACGACTTAAAATATTAGCGCGCTCTGTCCAACATTCATAATTACATATCTCTCCATCTGCTTCTTTTCCAGCGCCGTGCGTTTCAAGAGTGCCGCCTTAAAATTAGTTTTTTCGTAACTTTTAATGTTTTTTCAGGGAGGTGTTGAATTGACTTTATTCTCAGTTGGCATGGAACTCTTTTAAACACAAGAACGAATATTTCCCTCAGTGCCTATGTCAACTATATCATCTTTGGAGATGCTGTATGAAAGGTATTTTTAAGGAAAGGGAGGAGAAATTCTGAGAAGGTAAAAGGTGTGAGGTATGGATAGGAATCGGGAGTTGTGTCAAGGAGTAACGGACGTATGTACGTCCATCCCGACCCACTGCGGTGCAAGGCGATGGATCGAGAGAGTCTGGCTGGAAAGGTCAAAATATCTCCCTCAACCGGTCTCTGCCAATCAAGCAGTAGGTTGGCAGACGCATTCACCGAGGTATCCGTGCTAAGAAAAACGTAACTTGGGGCGACCTATGGCAAAGGGATGACCTTTGACAAATTACGTTTTCAATACGATCAGTTACATAAAATAACTGCAGTCTCTACAATTCTATAACTCTCTTAAAGATTTAATGCTTTTTAATTCGAACGTACTAGAAAGATACACTACAATTTTGCAAAACAAAAAAAAGGCTCTTTATTTTACCCATTTACGGCGAGATGAAAGGTTTTATGGTAATTTGTTATTTTGTTTTCTATTTTTTGTTATAACAAGTTATTATGCTTGTGCGTGAAGTAATTATCTGTCTCGCTGATGGCGCTTGGGGCTGGTTGTAATAAAATTTGCATCGATAGTAATGCATAAAAGAAGGATGAGAGATGATGAATTGAGGAAGTTAATGGAGATGAAATGTGCTAAGACAAAGCGTTAAAACTGGTTCATGTTCGAGAAAACGAGCCGTTCATGTTTTTAATTTAAGAGGAGAAAGATTGACAACTTGCGCTGGTTTGCTGATGATTTATAGATCGTAAATGGAGGGTGCGAATATGATTCTCGTAAAATAGACAAAAACATGTCTAAATTCTGTTTGATTTATGATTTTGTGACTATCTTCGTGATGGAGTCATGAGATCATTGACCTAAGTGGGCTCAAAAACAGTGTGTGTGTATAAATACATGTGTAATATATTATTTTCAAAAGATATTCTAATTTACGCATTCAAAAACCAGGATAACTTTACACGTACAAACTTGGATCGATTCACAAGATCTTTGTTACAACATACATTCCATCAATCTATAACTAAAACCATATTTGGACAAAGAAATATGCAATATTCATATATAAATAATTATTTAATATTCTCCCTCTTGCAAATAAAAACCATAAAAAATTAACTGACTTCAAAAGAAGTATTAATTAGCAACTAGATAAAAGAACAGTCTTTCGAAATTGATTTTTAATATTTTGTGGAAAAGAGTCAATACGTCTAAAAGTTGATTTAAAAATGACATGTTTCCGGTTTTGTCTGGTTATTCTCTCTTAAAACCCATCTACGATTTCAAAAAGAGTATACCTATATTGAATACAATAATAAATAATACCTCAAACTTTACAAGACAAGCAGCCTATAAATATTTAACAGATTGGACGCGCCAGCAAGTGACGAATCAGTAAGGTAACGAGATTTTTTGAATTTTTTTGCCTTAATAAACTTACATGTATTCCCTTTGCAAACTGGTGTAGAGACAATGTCAGGTTTTTATTGACTGTACGAGTACTCACGCACGACTGAAATTGTGTTTACAAGCAGAACGAAAGTAATGCATTTTTTAATGGCTTGAGAATAAATGCACATTCCTGCATGTGTCTATGTAATTTAAGACACACATTTTTTATATAAAGTTCGATTTTTTGGAGGTACCTGATTGACAAGTTTATATATTAGAGGAAGCCACGAGCCAAAATTGTACGCCATTCTAAGTGTGCCTTTTATAGCAACGAATAAAGGTAATAGGCATAAAAATCACTTGGCAAAGGAAATCTTGAGGTCACAATTTAAGGCGACGCTTCCCGGCCCAAAAACAAGAAGATGGAGAGATATGTAATTACGAATGTTGGACGGAGCGCGCCAATATTTTCAATGACAAAATTGATGCGAAAATTGGGAAAATGCTTAATAAAACATGACTCGTTTAAAATAGAGCAAAAATCTCATGGAAGGTATCTTAAGCATCATTTAAAGAAACATTGTGAATTTTTACACAAATGAAACTTGTAAAATAATAGAAAAAGAGTTGTTTTAAATAATTTTCGGAGCATACTTTGCGATTTTTTTCTATCGAGGGAATTTAATATAATTTGCGTTTCGGCGTGGAACATATCTAGATATTATCTTCAAAAATAACATATATATTTTTTTAAGAGCTTAAAAACTTCAAATGTTTAAGAGAGGTATGTAAGAAATCGGTCGAAATTCGGATAGCGGCGGCTTAAAGCGCAAAGGTGGATTTCATTCTACTACGTAGTAGGATGAAACCGATCCTGGTGAAAATAAATAAGTGGAACTAAGTGCAAAAGTGTATTAATTTCAATTCTAATACAATGGAATTCTACCACAAATTAACAGTCCAAAAACTAGACTCGTTATAATGTGGTGGTTTTGATTAAGCTTCTCCAATCATTGTAGTATTGGGCTGAAGTAAATATTTTCAAAAATTAACTTATTTAAAAATTATTTGATAAATTAAAATTATAAAAGTGTATAAAAAATGACTTGCAATATTAACGATTGGTCCCGAACGTTCTGACAATATTTAAAAAATTAGCTTTTAGCCGTCGCTTCCCGAATTTCTACCGATTTCTTACATTTGTACCTTAAACATTTAAAGTTTTTAGGCTCTTAAAAAAATATATGTTATTTTTGAAGATAATATCTACACATTTCCTACGCCAAAATGCAAATTATATGAAATTCCATCGGTAGAAAAAAATCGCAAAGTATGCTCTAAATTATTATAAACAAGTTCATTTAACTTATTTTAGAAGTTATATGTATGGAAAAAATCACAGTCTTTCATTAAATGCTATTTTAGACATCCCTCACGAGATTTTTGCTCTATTTTAAACGAGTCGTTTTTATTAAACATTTTCACAATTTTCGCTTCAATTTTATCGTTTTATACATCAGCGCGCTCTCTCCAACATTCGTAATTACATAGCCATTATTTGTGGTTTATGTTGGTAAAGAGTTCGCCAAGCTTATTTTAATAAACAACGTCGTTAGAAGAATGCAATGGAAAAATCTGATCGAACCAGATCAGGGAATAAAATAAAAATTAAAAAAAAATACAGCGGATGTGGTCTAACCGCTTTTGCAATTTTAACAGTCCAGTGGCATTGTCCTTGTTAGCAGGACAAATAGTTCTAGCGGCCTTCGGAGCCTTAACTCCTCGGTTAAACCCGAAAGGACTAATGGGAAATATCATTTTTTTGTGGCAACACGACCCATATTGCATTCAATGAACAAAAGGTCATACGTGGTCAAATAATGGCATCGATTAAAAAGATTGAAAAAATATGACATGAAATGAAAAAATTCTCTCGAAAACACTGTTTCATTGTAAAACAAAACTATCATGATCAAAATATGTACAAAACTTTTACAGAGCTTTTACTGTAGCATTTTTTTTAAAAATTCAAAAATATTATATTCAAGTTGTACAACTGTTTTATTTGAAATATACAATCGTTGTATTTGATATGCATATCTGCTATATTTGATGTAGACGATATTTGAAATACACAACGACTATATTTGAAATATATAATCGCTGTATTTGATATCGATTAAATCGTTCTTCATGAGCATGAAGCATTACAGTCCTCATCATCAGACAGCCTCCGTGGAATTCCGAGGGTCGCGGGTTCTGTCCGGCGTGCGCAAATAAATTTTATTCGATTATTTAACCATTAATTAATTATTATAATTTTTGTTTTCATGAGCTCCACACAGGAGGACCTGAGGAAAATAATTTCCCCCAGGGCTTAAGTCATCTTTGGGGATACTGTGTGGAGGGTTTTTTAAGGAAAGGAAGGAGAGGAGAGTTATGGGAAGAAAAGGGCTTAAGGGGTGGGTAGAAATCTGGGGTTCAGTGTGTCCTGGTCATCCGCCTCCAAGAAACACCATCAAATGCCTTGACAAACCTCACCCCATGAACCCGGTCGCGTATTTCCAAACCCTAGACCGATTCAGTCGCGGTAGCGACAATTTACATTTTCAATATCAAAATTTAAATACTAAGAAATAAAATTATTAATTTCAAATAAACACATTGAAAGGATTATTTTATTTAGATTTTAGAACAATTTTTGTTTTTGCAAAGTGATAAAGAATAATCAATATGGAGGTATATTTACAAAATATGGGAATAATATCAAAATTTTAATATTTAGAAATAAAATTATTAATTTCTCATAAACACACTGGAAAGATTATTTTATCTAGATTTTAAAGCAATTTTTATTTTTGCAAAGTGATAAAAACTAATCAATACAGAGGTGTATTTAATATGTTAATTGCCACTACAGCGACTGAACCGGTATAGGGTTTGGAAATACGCAACCCGGTCACCCCTGTTAAATCACCAAACGTAGCAAACCACTTGAGGTAATCTATGGCAGAGGTATTGGTTATCCAATAAAGGTTCCCGGGGCGGCGGTTCCCATTTCCGCCTCCCAAATTTAAATATATAAATAATGTATAATATATTTGCGCCACATCCCAGAGTGGAGGATACTCTCATTATCATCCTGGTGGAAGACCACCATTCAGAATTAAAACGTTGCTTGACATTGTTAATTTTGTAGAACTCCATTTTAATTTTAATTAATTTTATATTTTCAATAATATTAATATTTAATTGTTTATTATAAACACTTTTCCCACCTCCCTACTACCTTTAACCTCGCAAAATATCCCAATTGTGGATGCCATGTCTCACTGGCTACAGGCAGTTGGGACTCTTGTGCGGTATTCACACGGTCTAAACAATAAACATGGCTAAAATCGTTTCAAAGCGTTGTGAAAGAATCTATAGCTCTGGAACATGCTGCAAACATACTATATACTATTTTGTGAAATAACGCGAATTAATCAAATAAATCTTATTTGCCGGGTTGTGTGCAAGTGACCTCCTGATTCGTAGCCGAGGAAAGTAACCACTCAACCACGGAGGCAGTGGAATATGAAACAACACAAATAAGACGCGGAATAAAAGCAACCAATTAAAAATATATCAAATCGGAACAATGTGACGCTTTTAAAATAATTGTCCAGGTTTTCAAATGCAGGCAGACACAGCAACTTTTTGCAGGCTTTTCGCAGACATCAACAAAGCCTTCCACAGGTGCGAGCAAAGGCATTATTACAGGGCATGGTATTACCTATGACTATAGGATAAAGGCATTATTGATGTGTATGGGGTCGGTTGCAGGTTGGTCGCGAGATGGGTACAGATTTACGCATGCGTTGTGGCCCACAATGGGATAACCCGTTTACAATGCGAGCGAATCAATCAGGCGACGCATCCTGGAACTAAGGACGAAGGGACAGGGACGAGAAAAGATTAAGACTTAAATTCATATATTATATTATTTAAAATCCCTTGAATCTTTTTGGACCTTTTAGGACACCAGCATTATAGTATTGATTAACTTTTGTTGTTTACGGTACAAACCGAAACGGAATCATGAAATTAGTTTTAATCTCAAAAAGTCCACCACCACCATTGCTTGCATGTTTGGGATAGATTTCAAATCTTTCACTTGTTACACATATAATGGGAATCTATAATAAGGGCAAACAAATACTGGGATTTCTAGAAATTTCAACATTATAAGTATTAAATTGTTATATTTTGCCTTTGTTAGAAGTCAATTTGAGTACAATTCTCCCGTTTGGAACCCACATTATAATATTCAAGTACAAGCTATTAAAAGAACACAAAATAAATAAGTATGTTTTCTAAGTTTTAAAATAGGTATTCCAGCAATTTTGTTGAACTACAACACTATTTTAAATGATTGAATGTGCTTAAATTTTGAGAGAAGGATTTTTACTGACTTGGTATTTCTATACAAACTTTTAAATGATATAATTGATAGTCCGGAAATGCTTGCTTTGATAAGTTTTCGGATTCCATTACGTAATACTGGAAGTCAGGATTTATTTCAGTGCAGAAATTCTGGGACTAACAACCGTACGTATTCCTCTTTGCCCAGAATACTAATGGAGGGAAACAATTATACGAAGTCGGCGGATATCTATAATTTATAACTAAAGAAATATAAAATGGTATTACTAAGGCAGTTAAATTACAGCCAGTTGAATATTGACTGAATGCTGTAGAAATGAAATCCCTGAGGCGTATGTGTGGTAAAACCATGTATAATCGTGTGAGAAATGTGTAGATTCGTAAAGAGTGCAAGACTGATGTACGCGTAATGAGTAAGATTAAGAAAGGGACGCTCAGATGGTTTGGGCATGTAGAGCGAATAATGAGGAAAGGAGTGTAAGGTAATATATGACGCAAATGTGAATGGTAGACGAAGTCAGAGACGCCCGAGGAAGACATAGAACGACCAAGACGATCAGATACTTGAGTCGGGCGATGTCAAGAGTCAGAATAATAGAAGAGCATGCATGAGACGATGTATGAATGTGAACGAGGCAAGGAGTGTGTGCCAAGATCAAATTGTTTGGCAGTCCGTCCTCTCTGCCTACCCTTGCGGGAAACGGCGTGACGGTTAGTTAGTTAGTTAGTTAGTTGGTTAGTTCATATGTAAAAGTCACATTAGTTAGTTCAGTTCAGTTCAGAGTTAGTTAGTTCATATGCAAAAGCCACATTACATACTAATAGGATATAATTGATTATTTTTGCGGTATTCGTTAATTCTGTTTGATTCTTTTTGTAACTTATTACAATCATTTATGGACCAAAAATATTATCATATATATGTGTATACACCAAAAATCATGTCATCTGCATAAATTAGAAAATTGAAGTGATTTTTTATTACAATTAACATTTATTAATTAATAATGCAAAGATACTTGTTTACACGATGGTTGCTTGAGATAATTTTGTTTATTATTGGCAGCCCTACAACCAAGGACGTGGTAGATAATATTTTTAAATGCATCTGCCCTACACTCGAAGCCTACCTAGCAACAATATAAATCTGTATATAAATAAGTAATGGTAATACTCAATACATATACTAATATATGGTATCCTACCGAATCAAGAACAAAGCTTGTTCATGACATTCGCTTGGCCAATTCAGGCGGGAATTTTGCTGTAAATGCCACTGGGACTGGACGATCCAGTTTTCAATTTACGCGTTCGGAATTTGAAAAATTACTTCTTTTGTTGCGTCCAATAAGAAGCGACCGTGACGTAGAGCTTAAAATTTATTCAGATAAATAACATATTTTATTTTAACTTTATATTTTTTTAGTTCTTTAAAAATGATATGTTATTTTTGAAGATAATATTAATAATATTTGCTGAACCAAACGATAATTATATGAAATTCCTTCGATAGATAAAAATAGCAAAGTTTGATCCGAAATGAATATTGAAAAACATTTTGTTCTGTGATTTAACATGTTATAGGTATGAAAAAATTCACAGTGTATCTTTGAGTGCTACTTGCGTGCCTCCTTGGTTGAGGGGTAAGACTCTTGACTCGCAATCCGAAGCGTGCCTGTGCGTGCGTAAAGAAATTTTATTTGATTGATATGTGTTATTTCACAATTAATTCATTTAAAAATAATATATAGTATATTTGCGGCACGTTCCAGAGTTGAAGATTCTCTCGGTATCGGGAGGCGGTTGTGGGTACCAAGGCCCCGGAAACCATTTATTGGATAACCAACACGCCTGCCAAAGGTTACTCTAAGTGGTTTGCTAACTTGGCAGGTTGATGGAGTGAGGTTTATCCAGATCTTGGCGGCGGATGTTTCTGCCCATTATCGGTTAAGGGAGATCTAACCTAGACCTCTCCAGGCGGACTCTCTTGACCCATCGCCTTGCACCGCAGTTGGAGGAATGGATTCATACGTCCATTACTCCTGGACCCACTGACCCACAGATTCCTACCTTCCTGTTTTCTGTCCGGATCACTGTAGTATTTATTTAGTCCTACTATTAAATTTGTTTTCTATTTTTAGGATTGCTAATAAACCAGACAAGTGGCGGTCCATTGATACCTTTATTTTATTGGGGATGTTAGTTAATTGGTAATGCTTCAGTCTCACTGACTCTAGGCCTTTGGGAGTACTCGGAACTCTTCTGCAGTCCTCATATAAAATCTATTTAAACGTTACGTAAACTGAAGTTATTAAGAGCAGACAAACCTTAATTTGGCGTGGGTGGGGCCCCAGCACCGAGTGATTTATTAATGAGCACCTAAACTTTAACGTCTTTATTGGAATGTGGAGTAGGTTTTTCTAAGAGTAAGGTTTAATGTGAATACTGACAAAATTTATGGTTGTTAACGAATATTTTAAGGAGGTATTTTCGAAGCAAATAAAAATTATTTTACCTAGGTCGAATAATCTGTCATACGTTGGTAAGGCGTGTATCCGAAAATAATATGTTGTAACTCCAGGTTTGTCTCATAAATCTTTAAATAAAACTCTGGGGTCAACAAAAAACTTCATACTTTATTTGTGTTAGATAAAAGTAAGCTCTGGTGACTTATTTAGCAGGCAGTAGTAATTATTCAGGACCCCGACCTTGAGGACGCTACAGTATTTATTAAATTCCAAATCCCTGCGTTATCGACAGCTGTGTACCATCTATAGTTAACCTCTAAAACTACATACATCTAGGATGGCCATGTGCTATCTATGGGTAAACTCTTATACTAATAACAGAATCGACGGCCGATTAAAGTGCAATGAACGAGATTATGGCAGGGTGTAGTACGATCGTTTAGAGATGTAGATTGTAGATGAACCAAGAAAAGGGTTTTAGAAAATTTAGGCAGGATTAGCAAGTAGATTGAAGAAGTCCCTGAAAAGGCAGGAACATAAAGAATGAATAGCAAGAATATCAAAAGGAACCAATAGCAAACTAAATGACGTATGAATCCGAATAAAGCAAGCAGACTTGTGACGTTTTATCCGTCCTTATAAATTGAGCAATGGTTATTTATTCAAGAAATTATTTTGATGATGGCGACCAATTAATATTATTTGAAAATTTTCTGGTCACCAAACATGGCGAAAGCCATTTCAATCAACTTTTCATTTCTGAATGGTAGTCTATCAATAACCCGATACTGAAAGTAATTTTCTAACATGTCGCAAATATTCTGCTTTGTATTATTTTTAAATAATAAATTGTTATATACATGACACAAATTCATTTTCAAATTAAATTTTCTTGCGCACGCCAAGATTTGATCCCATGAACTCCGGATTCGTAACGGAGGATCGTAACCATTCAACCACAGAGGCCGTCCTTTAAAAATTGTTTAAAAGGATAGCGATGAATAAATACTGTTTGATTACTGGTACTTACCTTCTTACACGCATACATTTAACAGTCCTTTATTCAAAATAATTATGACCATTTATCATTTAAAATTAAAAAGTTATATCAAGAAATATGTTCAGACTGTTTTAAAGATCAATAACAAATTGATAGAAAATAATTTAGGTTGCGCTGCTCCGCTTTCGTTTAAGTCTTCCCTATACCGAGAATTGTACATTTCCTAGTGCGCTCGAAAACGCGACCACCTTATCGTATCGGATTCAGTAGGATTCGCCCATTACTATTCAATACACATTTCGCCCTACGATAGTACATGCGGCATACATACCTTGTGCATTGCACGCTGCCACTGATCACTGTACAATACAACCGCCGAAGGGCAAAAGGGACTAACCGCAATTGGTTAAAATTATTTATTTCTTCGGGCAAAGTTAAGTCCCAAGTAATACCGCATTTCTCAAAGATTTGACAAAAAGTGTTGTGCAAATTTCATGACGCCTGTGTCTTTTCTGCTTCGATTGTGATAAAATAAATTGATACCCGCCGTGATCGAGGGGTAAGGTCTTTACTAGCAATACAGAGGTCAAGGGTTCAAATACTGCGCAAGTCAATTATATTTAATAAATTTGTGAAGTTTAACAGTTTTTTTTTTTTTTTTTTTTTTTCATTTTGTTTTTTTTTCATGTCATCTTTGGGGATGCTGTGTGGAGGGTTATTTTAAGGAAAAGAAGGGAAGGAGAGTTCTGGGAAGGAAAAAGGTTTAAGGGGTGGGTAGGAATCTGGGGTTCAGTGTGTCCTGGTCACCCGCCTCCAAGACCTAGACAAACTTCACCCCATGAACCCGGGCACCCCTGCTAAATCACCAAACGTAGCGAACCACTTGGGGTGACTTATGGCAGAGGTATTGGTTATCCAATAAGGTTCCCGGGGCGGCGGTACCCATTCCCGCCTCGCAAATTGGGTTCCCGCCTCCCAAGTTAATTAATTATAAATAATAAATAGTATATTTGTGAAACGTGTCAGAGTAGAAGATACTCTCAGTATCGCGCTGGTGAAAGAAAACATGTTCCTTGAAATAGCTTCAGTCATGTTTTGGTCTGAATAGCCAGGTACTTCACCAGATGCTTCCTCTACTCAATCTTCTCCCCTCCTCCACTCGCTTCAGCCCCAAAAAATACCCCAATTTGCATCCTCAGAGCTCGACGAAATTAATTCCAATAAAGATATTACATAAAAAAAAATGTACATAAGAAATGCAATACAAGTGAATGTGTTTCGTCATTCAAAAGTCGGGCTACTCAAACGTAGGCAATACAAAACAGACAAGCGTAAGAGAGACAGAGCGCGATCTAAAGGGCTAGAACCGAAAGCTAGGTACTAAGTCAGCGGTGACATTTTCTGTTAAGGGGATCCAATAGTCCAGGGAAAAATCGAAGTCGGAATTCACGCCCATTGTGGGAGGAGTTTAAAAATATTTGAGAAAAAGCTTTTGGAACGGTTGAAAAAGGTATTTGAGAATTTTTTTTCACAGGTTGATTTCGTAAAGACCTAAAAAAAACATTAACTCCCTTTTTACACATTGTTTATTGTAACAACAAGGAAATTTAAAATTAATTTCACGGAACCGAGCGACGTGGAGTCACACGTCTGTTCCCTGCTCCGGCCAGGGCATTTCTGAATGGAAGTGGGGTGTGGCAAGTCAGTAGTCCTTCGGTGAACGACATAAAGGTCACTTTGAAAATCCACATTCGTCGGCTGCGAGCCGTATTGTGAAATAACAACGCAAAAATGCATATTTTATTTTATTTTGTGAATATCGGGCGTAAATATCAATTTTTCTTGCGATTTTCATAAAAAAACTAAATTTGCTACAATAAACAATAAAACCATATCCGAAAAGATGTTCATAAGTAGGAGAGTTTGCACCTGAAAGTGTTTTTTTATAGACCTGTTACTTTATTTTTTTCTAGGCTTATTAAAAGACTTAATTGAAGCATCTGTAATATTTCTAAGCGATCAAATTTTCAAAACAAAAACACATGATTTTGTGTGATTTTGCATTATTTACTATGGCTTCATCTTAAAATCACGAATCACCCGAATTAGCAATATTGAATTTCACAGCTTCTTCCTTTGGAGCCAGGATGTGTATTTAATTAAACTGAGGGTTATTTCCTTGTCTTCTCACAGCCTCTACTCGCGGGTGTTGGGTGGATGCGGATGGTAGGAATACTGGCAGTCGACTGCGACTAGTCATGGATAGGTAGGTGCAGTGTACCAGTGTGGTGTGGGAAGTTATTAGCATATAGTTACAGCGAAATTTAAAGCACATATTTTTAGTGACTTGGACGACAGTACGAATCTTACACATCTTAACCCTCGAACTGTAAATGTTTCAAATAATATTTAGTTTTTTAATAATATTGCTTAAAAAATAACTACCACGGCCCTCTGTAGAGTAGAGTAAGAATTAGGTTCGGAGCTTGACTAAACCTTGCTGTCATTTCTGTAAATTATTTACTAAATGATCAAGCAGTTCTCTCTCAGTCGGTAATAGTGTTATTAAGAGCTTTATTTGTAAACACGTTGTCAGCTTGTTGTGGTATTAGTTTTTTAAACTCATTGTTTTATAAATACAATAGAATTATATAAATATCTTAAAAAATTATTTAATAGGTCTTGGTATCCGGTACTTGATGGCTACACCAAAAGTAAATGCAGAAAACCATAAATAAGTATTCTGAAATATTGGCTCTAAATTGTAGGTTTTCCTTCTACATAAATAAACACGCGAATAAATCTGCACAACAACTGCGTAGCAGGCCGGATTGGGAGAGACTGGTTGAGGGAGTCCTTTTGACCTCTCCAGCAGGACACACTCGGAACATCGCCTTGCATCGCAATGGGAGGCATGGATTCATACGTCCGTCACTCCTGGATTCCACTAACCCCCAGATTCCTATCTAGCCCTCATACCTTTTTCCACTCAGAACTTCCTTTACTTCCACACATTATACCCAAAGATGACAAAGGCCTTGAGGGGGATTATTTTCCTTAGGGCATCGGTGTGTTGAGCAAATAAAGAAAAAATACACATTTTACCACAATCTACACATCTCGCATGATGATGGACACAATTCGTTGCTTGCCGAGTACGCGCCGGCGCGCACCAAATTAAACTCTAAAAAATATTTTTTGAAATGCGATTTTAAACCTTAATTATAAAAAAATGTATGAAGGATAAGGTCAGAATCGCTTGGGGCATTTTTGTTCTTAAGGTATAGAATGCTTTGAACACATATATGGAACCCGAATAATTTCTATGAATTCTTTTTTTATCTCTGGCCCAGTTTTTTCGGAGCATTTCAACTGTCAGTTCGGTTGCATCATTCTCGTAAGAAAGATCGTAAACATATGGATCCGTCAAATAAATGCAAGTAATGTTGATTTTAGGCATAGTTTATTGTTCAAGGAATGTGTTTCGGTAAATATTACAAAAGATAGTATTAAATAAACCTACAAAATATTAAATCAAAGTAAAAACATCGCGCAATTTACAAGTTTCCTCCAGTGGCACGGAACGAGTTAAAAGGCTTCTGCAACGTTGGCTAAAGAAGGAGGAAGCGCAACACGGCGTAATACCCCAAAAATAAATCATGGTAATACTTTTAGCCGTAAAAGTCTCAAATTAAATCAGATAATGTACTGTTCTGAGCAAACCCTGAGCGACTAGTGATATATCAATCAATTAACAATGTATTTAAAGTTCACATAAACTTGTATAAAATGTCAACACATTACACTAACTCTTTACAAAAACACGTTTGATTTTTCACAAGTCATTTATTATCTGAATCAACATTTTTTTTTTTATTATACCACCCTAAAAAAAGAACGAACGTTCCCAAAACCTAAAAATTAATGTTAATTTTCTTAACTGAATTTAGAAATAATATTGAACAATGTTTAATTGTAAATATTGCAGAAATAATGCGTTCATCGCAAATTTATAACAGTTTTAAAAAACAGGGAAAAAATTGAAGTAATTGAAGTGGTTTTCAAAGGGTTGAATCTTGAATCATCTCAGCCTCTTCGGAGTGACGCCCCTCGGATAAGCGACAAACACAGAAACTAGTAACGTCCCGCCCGACCTTGCCCTCCTTGCCAAGCGAGGACCGCGACCCGTTAATATTCAATTAAAGTAATGCAGTTCTTATTTAAATTATTCAATCATTGTATGGAATGCTACGTTCAGTTAAGTTATTAACATTTTGAATAGCGGCGGTGCATTTTTTTTTGGATTAGCTTGTAAATTTCTTCTGTAGATATTCTGATTCTATTTTCGTAATAACTTATTTGTTTTTGGTAAATTCACGTTTTTGTACTTTGCACCGTTTTACTAGAGTTACTAGTGTTTAAATATTTATAAAAATAATGTATAATATTTCATAAATAGTTTCCTCAGAATGGCTAATTAAATTCAGAGAAATTATTTTTAATACTATCCTTACTTACATTTATATCTCCCTGAAACATTTGAAGTTTTTAAGCCCCTCAAAAAATCAATGTTATTTTTTAAGATAATATCTAGACGTGCTCCACGCCGAAACGCAAATTATATGAAACTCCCTCGATAGGAAAATATCGCAAAATATGCCCCGAAAATTATTATAAATACGTTCATTTCACTTATTTTAGAAGTTATATGTTTGGGAAAATTTACTTTCTTTAAAAGCTATTTTAGAAGTTCCCCACGAGATTTTTGCTCTAATTTAAACGAGTCGTGTTTTATTAAGCATTTTCACAATTTTCGCTTCAATTTTATCTTTTTAAATATTAGCGCGCTCTCTCCTACATTGGTAATTACATATCTTTCCATCTTCTTCTTTTTGAGCGGGATACGGCGCCTTAAGGATATATTGACGTTCAAGACGTTAAAGGAAACTGCCGTAGCACCTTATTATTTGACGGTCTCCGTAGTCGAAGGAAAAGCTCTTGATTCGCAATCCGATGGTCGCAGGTTCAAATTCCGATCCGCGCAAGTAAATTTTATTTGATTAATTTGTGTTACTTCGTATAATTAAGCGCCCTTGAGGTGATTTTCTCACAAAAATGGCGCTATAGAAATTATCCAAAAATTATTATAATATATAGTAAATTTGCGGCACGTTCTAGAGTGGAATATACTCTCAGTATCGCACTGGTGTAATACCAACATTCAGAATTGAAAAGTTGCTTGAAATGGCTTTAGTCATGCTTGGCAATCAGATCTGAATAGCCAGGTACTTCCCCACATTCCTCTCCTCACAGCATACCCCAATTGGGGATGCCATAGTTTCACTGGCTCCAGACGGGAGCAGTTGGGACTATTGTGCAGTATTCACATAAAAATGTCAATGTTTGAAAAATCTGGAGATCTCTTGACAAATTTATGATAATTATCGATTTTTTATATTCATGTTTTTAAAACGGTTTTATGTGGATTGTCAAGAAATATTTTTCAATTAATCCCAAAATAAAAAATGAATGTTTCAAAGCTCCATAGTTCACAATATCAATTATAATGCAAGGTAAACATAGCTGCATTGAAATATAAATTTCAAACAGAAAATATGTGCAGAGCTACAAAAAACACATTTTCTGTCATAGACACTGTTAAGATTAAATTGAATGATGAAATATATCATATTAAAGGGTTATTTTATTCCGTTTACTCGTAGTTATGTAGATATCTATGTTATTTGCAGACCAGTTACAACATAGTATTATGAGTGTTCCAGTTTCCTTGATCATTGAACGTGAAACGGAGAAATAACTTCTAACTGACCTAACGTAGGAAAATTCTAATAAAATTAATTCTAGGTTTCACAATAATATACTCGTTTGTGTGATTTGTATCAATGCCTACATAATTCCAGAATTGGTTATCTTTTTTTAAAATTTCGTTATCTTATAAACAATTTTCAATTTTTCATTCAGAATTACGAGATTGGATTTGGATTTGATGGCCCCTATGGTCAAAAGTATGGCTCTCGATTAGCAATCCACAGGTCGCGGGTTCAAATTCGTAATATTTCACAATTGTTTTATTAAAAATAATTTACGAGATATGTATTCGCGACACATTTAAGAGTGAAAGACGTTCTCAATATCGACCTGGTGGAAAAGCACCATTTAGAATTGAAAAATTGCTTGAAATGTCTTTAGGCATATGGTGACCAGATCTGAATCAGGTACTTCCCACACTTTCATTTTACCCATCTCCTTCTATTCTCCACTACTTTCAGGCTCAAAACATACCCCTATTAAGGATGCCATTGTCGGCTTCAGACGGTCGGGAGCACTTGGGACTGACTACTAATGATTGAATAAACAGAAATTGGGAAATATTAATTTGGGAGGCGGATACGGGTACCGTCGCCCCGGGAACCATTCATTGGATTTTTTTTATATTAACTCTACACAGAAGGTCCTGAGGAAAATAATTTCCTTCAGGGCCTATGTCATCTGGGATGCTGTGTGGAGAGTCTTTTTGAGGAGAGGAAGGAATGAACATTGGTCTTGAAGAGACCCATGTTGTAGGAGGGAGGAAACACAGAAGCCGGCAAATCGTTCCGTAGCCAACCAACACCTAATACTTGATAAATAACACCTCTGTCATAGGTCACCCCAAGTGGTTGCTACGTTTGTAGACTTGGCAGGAGTGTCCGGGTTCGTGGGGTGAGGTTTGTCTAGGTCTTGAGATTTGTCTATTAGACTGGTTGAGGGAGTCTTTTAGACCTCACTCGATCCATCCCCTTCCACCGCAGTTAGATGAATGGATTTATACGCCCGTCACTGGACATACTGACTCCCAGATTCCTACCCACCCCTCATACTTTTTTTCCTTCACAGAAGTTCCGCTTCTCCTCTGAGATAATTAATAGGACTCAAGGTCTCCCGTGTGGACCTAATGTAAAAAAATAATATAATTAAATAGATACAAATTTGCAATTAATATTATAATTATAAACCACTGAGTCAAGCACATATAAAACTTTATTTATTGTTTGCTCGCGATGTGTGGAATTTCCGCATTGATCTCCCCTGCTAGATCCAGTATTACTAAAAAACAAAGAAGTCGCGGTGAAGATCATTGCGCGTCCATCTGCCAATATATAAGCTCCATCCGCCCTCCATCTGCAGTCAGTCTTCAGCCGAGCTCATCCCGACAAGTTCTAGAGACAATCCAGAAGTGTCGCCGAATTCCTGAAACGAGGACAGTGAAAAAGCTAAGAAGATGAAGTTTCTGGTGAGCATTCCATCAAACAACATTGTGATTTTTTCTAACCAGTGATTTTTTTTACGCAAGTAGCTAGTCAAATAGAGAAAGTTCTCACCCAGGCGTCGCGAGTTCAATTCTCTGCTAGCTTAATCAATACATTTTTTTATTTGTTACATTCCATTAGATACGCATAGCAAAATACTGAAAATATTTTAAAATGTGTACAAGTGTTATTAATTTAACAATTAACATTGCTCAAGCAAATTAGATGAAGGAGTAGGAGTGGGGGAAGCGGAAGGAGGGATGAATTTTTATTTTTATTTTTTATTACTATTATCTGACAGTATTAATACTCTAGCGTCTGCACGGTTGAAATTTAAGAATTCGAGTACATCTCTGACGTCGCGCCTTATACAAAAACATCTTCGTTTAGTTTGTTACAAAGCTACCGTCGTGTCGCCCGCTGCCTGCAGGGCCTAGCAGCAAAAACCGGAGAGATTTTTTTTAAATATCGTTGAGAAATCCGTAATTTGGCATTGTTTGTATTTATTTAAAAAATCAGGCATCATGCAAAAATTTTTGTCATCTGTCAAACATTTCAACAAAAGAAATACAAATTTCAAATAATCAATTATTAATACAGAAAAATAATTTTCGTACCTATTTTATCGCTTGTCTGATATGATTTTTATATTTTGAAAATTAAAAGTTCATCAAACTTGAATAATTTTAGGCACTAAATCACTTCATTTCAAATCACTTAATATGCACAGGTAATTGAAATTAGTTCGTTTAATTATTACAAGTGTTTAGTGAAAATAGGTACCTGGCAGTGAGAAAATATTTTTTGATATATGCGTCATTTCGAGAAATATTTAGAGGTTACAATGGAACTACCAGTGGTAAATTGATCAGGAATCTGATTTTACGCCCCTATGGATAGTTCAACAACAAAATCATTTTGAATTACCGTAACTAGTTGCTTTTTTTGCCTTCAGTTTTAAAAGCAACATGTCGCCACCGCCGCGTACTACGCACTTGTTATTTGAAAGGCTTCACTGAGTTACTGCGAGTGTCTTAAGAAAGATTAATAACACGTAGTATATTGTGGATAATTGGGCGAGGCGTGCGTAAAATAAACCGCACAGATTACTAGTTCAACACCCAATTCGACACAGGGAATGTAATGTTCCCGTCTAGGTGTAGATGCATAACAACATGGTGGATGCCTAGAATAAATTGATAGTTTTTAAATGGTTTTGTAAAACTAACAAAATATCGGGTTACAAGTTTTATAGGGGTATTGCACACTAGAAGCCTGAATTTTGGGCGTTTTTTGACGTTAGATAAAAAAAAAACATTCTTTTTTTAAGATTTTTTTTATTTGTTTTACGAATTCACAAAAAAAGAACTTGTCAATCTTGTCACGATTTCCATCCTTCTGGTCATCTAAAAAAATGTAGATTATTTATCAGTACAATTTTCATTATGGTAAGAACCATGAAAAATGAAACAAAAAAAAATTATTATTTATTATTTTAACTTTATGAGTAAAACCTCAAACTGTAATATTTAATTAAATGAAGACATTATGAGCGAAACTCAATCGAAAATCTGGAAACAGAAAAATCAGAAAAAGATATTGGCACCTCTGGGACTCGAACCCAGGACCTCCCTACTTTCCGGGTTGGGCGCTCTTATCCACTGAGCTAAGGGGTCGATATCCAATTCGGTCACTTTTAACTGTACCATACTTCGACTAAGAGTAGGTAAGTAGTAAGTGGGGAGGTCCTGGGTTCGAGACCCAGTACCATACTTCGACTAAGAGTAGGTAAGTAGTAAGTAGGGAGGTCCTGGGTTTGAGTCCCAGAGGTGCCAATATCTTTTTCTGATTTTTCTGTTTCCAGATTTTCGATTGAGTTTCGCTCATAATGTCTTCATTTAATAAAAAAAAAAATTCTCGCAAAATGGCGGAAAAAAAGGCATTTAAAGTTTTGTTATATTTAGATTCTAGTTAGATTCCGTCGTCTACTGTCGTGACACTAAAATGGCTATAACTTTTAAAATAATTCGAATTTAGAAAAATCCTTTTAAGGAGATATTCTTGAATATCTACACTATCGAAAAATATTTTTTTTCCTAGACTAGAATACCCCAAAAGTTCATCAATTTCCTAGACAAAAAATGTGAGCAGTTTAGAAATTCGCAAAAAAATGTGAGTGTGAGACTAATGAGTAAAATTAAAGATGGTTAGGATGTGTTGAGCGAGTGTAAATAGAATATACGACGAGCATGTGAACGATAGAAGAAGTCGGGGACGCCCGAGAAAGACATGGTAAACAAAATACTTGAATCGGGTCATGTCAAGAATCGGAATGACAGAAGAGTATGTATGAGACGTTGCATGAATGGGATTAATATTTGTGTCAAGACCAAGTTATTTGGCGGTCCGTCGTCTCTGCTCACCCCTTTGTGGGAAACATTATGTTCATTAGTTAGTCATTTTAATTAGTTAGTTGGTTTAATTTAGGTCTGAATAAAACAACAAATGTCTCTGTGGTTCTATTTATTTATCAATAGTTGTAGATTCCTGTTTAACCATGGTAACCATTTTATTTATTTATGAATAGAACCATTCTTTTCCCTTATTCATTGCTTTGTAATAACGTAATTTGAGGATTTTTCGACTACCATGCTAGACACATGCCCATGTTGTAGTGGTCGAGATTATGTACAGATGACTGTTTTACCATTTTCCTTCAGCTAATAGAACAAAACCTGTTGTAGTTTTCTGTTTTATCTTTTGTTTTTACGAGACTGAATTTTCTCTTCAAATTTGCGAACTCTTCGAACAACAAGCTTGTGACCGAAGTCTCCCACTGTTTTTAATATTATAAAAGGAAAGGATTGGATTATATATATATGTTTCAAATAACAAACAGTGCCATTAATATAACAAAAACTGAAAGAGTGACAATAAAAATATTAGAGCTATGCAGTTCACACGCGGTAGAAGTTATTAAAGTAGACAAAAAGGGGAGGCTACGAAGCACAAAGAGGAGACCCATTATTCTATCTCATTCTCTCGCAGGCTAAATCCTATAGAAGCATGTTTATTTATTTTTTTTTGTTATAAAAATACAAAAACAGTACAAGGAAGCTGTTTGAAATATAATGTGTTTGTCTCTTTTTTGTTTATATGATTTCAAATCACAACGGTGCTAAAGAAGATTTCATTTCAAAACTATCCCTAAAATGAAATCATATTTCGACTATTTCGTGGAGTGGTATCACAACAAAAAAAATTGCAAAATTAAAATGCATCAGGTTTGTAGTAAGTAAATATCGCCGCCGCCGTTCATTCAGTAACATCTTTTATCGTGTACACATTAGTGATATCGCGTTTCGTGCACCCACAATAATATCGAGTATCGTGTGTATATACGAGTATTACATCGTGTGTAGTATAATGCAGATCTTATAATGTGAATTCAGCGCACTAGAATGACTGATGTAATCATTTTATGTACATATTTGTACAACAATCAAATTAGTTTCTGCCAATCCGATACGCCCCCTTATAACACCGGGTTGTTATGACCGAGCATTTCATTTAAATAATTTGTAGACGTTTCGCAATCGTCCCCAGAGTTGGACAAGGTTCTAACTAACATTTTCTTAAAAAATGACCTTTGAATGCAAAATCATTTCTTTTGTTAATTTCCATATCCAAAATAATTTTTTGAGTTATCTGTGTTGCATTTCGGTATCCATACTAATATTATAAATGCGAAACTGCTCGAGTTTATTTGTTACGATTTCACGCATAAAACAATAAAACTGTTTTTAAAAATTCTTTCACCAATAGAGAGCTAAATTTTATGCGAGGACTATAGGCTGAATATAATGTTAAGCTCTGGCGTTATGAAATTATAAATATTAATATCTTATATTTGTTATACGTTTTCTGTCGCTAACAAAAACGAGTTATTGCAAACGTCGGAAAACAAATCGTTGCCATGGAAAAGATGTTGATATATTTGTGGGCTCTATGCAGGTAGGTACTCAGCCCCCTACCTACTGGTCGGCCGCTGTGTGTGGCAGGGCAAAATCGACCGCAATGCACGGCGGTCGCGCGTCGCATATTTGTGTGCACATTTTCTTTACTTAAGTCGTTAAGATTCTGACTATTAAAAAAAAAAAAAATTCTGACTATTATTTAAGGGTATTGTGTCGTCTCAATTGAATTAAATATAATATTGTTTGCATTTTACATAGTAGGAATCATCTAGCTTATTCTGTATCTATTGATTTAATAACTTTTGCAAATTATGCAGTAATTACCCGAACAAGGAATTGAGCTCAATCACAAGGCGTTTATTAATATTTGAAGTCAACATAATGATTATGCGCATAGATCTAGTCAAAATTGTTGATTTTATCTTCAGAAATGGATACAATTATCCCATTATGATTTCATTTCAACTTGGTAATGTACGTACGGATCAGGTATTAGGTTTTGAAACTTCGTTAGTTTTTGCATCATTCAACAAGGGTATAACACTATAAATAACCTTAACTAGGCGGGGGCATGGTACAGCAATTATAAACCATGAGTTGAAATTAACAAAGTTCTTTAACTAATTGATCTTAGAAATACGTCGATTCTTTCGAAATCATCTGCTTTCCGTAAAATCAAGTTCCAACAACAAAATCTAACTATCGTAATCTATTTTTGGTTTATTGTGCCTTGTTCTCTTGACTCATAATCAGGGTTGATGCTGTAATGCTGTCCGAAATTTTATCAAAAATGAGAGGTAGCATAACACGGCATATTGACCCTAAAACTAATCGTGAGAATACTTTTGGCAGTGAAAATCTCAAATCGTATCTAAGAAAATTTAATTTCTTGATCTTTTGTGCATACCTTAACTTAATTTTAAGCAAGTAATAATCAATTTTGAAAGCCTATAAAAATAAAAAAATCATGCATTTACCATAAATTATCAAATATTATGGAAATCGCTTGAAAATGTTAATGATAATTTTTTATGGGAATACCTCAGAAGAGTTTCAACTGCTCCCGCCTGGAACCAGTGATACTACGGCTTCTTCAATTGGGGTATGTTGTGACGCTGAAGGTTATGGGGAGACGAAAGAGATGGGAAAGAGGAAGGTGAAGAAGCACCTGGCTATTCAGATTTCTATACATAAACATTTATAGTATTCTTAGATTCCTTCAAAAATAATTATTAATTAAGGCGAAGTACTACGAAGCAATGCAATGAACTGTATTTTTATGATATACTTTTTATAATCTCAGAAAAAATATAGTGTTGGGCCTATAAAAACTGCTTTAATGTTCAAAATCTTCTACTTACGAACCCGTTTTCGGTTATGGCTTTATTGCATAATGCGTCAAATTTAGTCTTTTAAAAAACGATCGTAAAACATTTAAATATATGTGCCTGAACATCACAAAATAAAATAAAAACACGTTTTTAATCAGAAAGGCACAGGCATCAAGCGATAATTTTTACCTTATATTTTTATATCTAAATAAGGAGTGCTATTGTTAGCGGCCCGATTCCAAAATTTTAGACGACATGGCGCACCGTTTTAACCTCAAGTCAAATAAAAAAATTAAATGTCTTCACTAATAGTAATGAAATTTTGAAAAAAAACAGATCATCAAAACATTCGACCGACGCGACTCGACGGAAAAAAAACACCTACAAAATTTGTTCCACCGTTGACAACATGATTCATGATTTTTTTTTCGATGCCTACATAACTCTGTGTAAAAAATCAAACGCGAGATTTCAAGTAGGAGTAGCTATTGTTGTTGAACCATAACTATTTACAAATTGTTTACTCTCCGTGGATCATAATTAGGGTCCTGTAGTATTATCATAATAACAACACTGTTCATTGAATCAACAATCCATGACTCAATGATTAAATTAGTGTTACCTCTGAGAATGGTGATTCATTATCTTTGATTTTGTTGACTTATATGAACTAAGTCCAAATAAGGAATTTTTGCCACATGACTTAAATACTTACAAACAGTTTTTGGTAAACTACATAAAGAATTCTAAACCCCCAAGGAATTGGCATATTTTGTCAGAAGATCAAAATATTTGCGCTTTGCAATAAAATTCAAATAAATGGAATATTTCTGAATATGTCCGAAAACTAAAAACTGTTTTTGAAAGGTGATGATGGAGGACCTTTACACACATTATTATTAGAAACAAAAACATAATTTTTGAAATATTGAAATTTTTTATACAAACATAAAAAAGTTTTAAAAATTGCTCTGATTTGAAATTTGAGATTTTCACGGCCAAAAGTCTTTATTTATCGTGTTTTATTTTTCGGTTAATATGCCATTTTGCGCTACCTCCTTCTTTAACCAAATTTTCGGACAGCATTGTTATGATTACATTACATTATGATTACACATCTGCCCTGATGATGGACGTTGTAATGCTGTCCAAAATACTAAGTATTATTTCTTCCCACTCGGTCAGCTGTTCTATTTACAATTTGAAATGTGAGCGTTGCTATTTTGTTATCCGAACACGTGCATTATAATATTACTATCACAAGTAAAGATACGATTACACAGAACACTTTTTTTTGTTAATTAAAAAATCTGTTTAAAAAAGTTCGTTAGAATTTTTTTCTTCGATTGTCATGATAAACCTCCTTCCAAATTTTCGCGATATGAACATTGAACACGATGTGTATAATTCTTTATAACTACTTTACATTATTAAAAAAAAAGTATACATGTAAATGAAATCTTATCTGAGCATGTTACAAAAATAAAAAATAAAACATTATTATTATAACGTATTTCTTCGTTGCAGATTTTCGCACTCGCAGTGACCGGAGCCCTAGCGCGCCCTAGTGCCCACCACGGCCCTTTGTTGAAGTTCTCTAACGATGGAGGCTCCTTCAGTTACAGCTATCAAACCCCCGCAGCCTACTCCCTGCAGCACGCCCTGCCCTACCAGCACGCCGTGGTGCCGCTTCAGCGTTACGTGCAACCCCAGGTGAGTTCTTGCTAATTATTTTCACGACGTTTCAAAATTCGCTCAATTTGCATCAAATTGTGACCCTGACAAGCCTAACAACATGACAGTTGTGCTTTTCTCCTGACCGAAAAACTTACGAACGAGGAATATGCATGTTAAAATAGTGTGTTGTATATCACCGTGAATATAGGTAATATGCAAAAAAATCGCATGGCAAAAAGAGTCTAGTGATGGGCGATTTAAGAGCAAACGTGTTTTTTTTATTTTGTGAATAATATTATTCAATAAAGAACACGCAAACCTCACAAATCCTACACTAAATAGTGGACTAACAAAATTTCATATTAAAACTAGAAACTTTAACAATATAAAGTGTATTAAAATGTTATATTTTGCTTATGTTAGAAGCCAACTTGAGTACAATTCTCCTGTCTGGAATCCTCATTATAATATGCACGTACAAGCTGTTGAAAGAATACAAAACAAATTCTTACGTTTTCTAAATTTTAAAATAGGTATTCCAGCAAATATGTTAAACTACAACACAATTTTAAACGATATGGATGTGCTTAAATTGTCAGACAGAAGAATTTTCACTGACTTGGTATTTTTATATAAAATTCTAAATGATTTAGTTGATAGTCCGGTATTACTTGAATTGATAAGCTTCCGAATTCCACTTCGTAATACTAGAAGTCAGGATTTATTTCAGTGCAGAAATTCTGGGACTAACTACCATATGTATTCCTCTTTGCCCAGAATACTAATGGAGGGAAATAATTATACCAAGTCAGTGGACATCTTCAATTTATCTTTGAATAAATATAAAATATTGTTATTGAGGCAGTTCAGTTATGTACAATAAAATGTTTTTTCTATGCTATATATGTAAAAGCCCCGAAAAAGGGCGTTTATTTATAAATAAATAAATAAATATCACAATTTCCTCAAGTTAAGACCACATTGTTAAATCACCATGTAAAAATGTCGATCATTCTAATCTTATGGGTTTTCCGTATCAATTAAGGCAAATTCCTAGAAATTCATGCTTTATGATGGAAACGTAAATCGGTCGTATAAATAAATAAACTACTCAAAACAAAAACAAATTAAGTGAAAAAAGGTTTTCTTAAAAAAACATTAACTACTCTTAAAATATTATTTTAATGTTCAGCCAATAACACCACTGAAATTTATCATCATCAATCCAAATTATTTTCAATTGTCTGTGATGATTTGCATTAGTTGTGCCTGTGTGAAATTATTCACATTCAATGAACTCAAATTCGTTATGAATTTGAACGTCATTTTCAAAATTGGAAATGATTGTTTGAAAAATACTTGAAACAATTTTTGATTCAATTAATCTATATTTATTTTGTTTAAATTTTTGACGATTTCTTGTTTTTTGAAGTTTACTAATAGTTATTTATCTAGTTTAATTTGTAGAACTCCATTTTAATTTTATCTTTTAAATATGCAATAATATTACCTAATAAACAGTAAATTTATAAGCAAGTTCTGCTATGTAATTATTATTACGCGTGACAGCTTTTTCGCCTTCAGAAGACAGTTTTTAGTTATGATTTTAGATTTTCACGGCCAAAAGTATTATAGTGATTTAGTTTTGAGTTACTACGCTGTGTTACGATACCTCCTACTTTAGCCAACATTTCGGACAGCATTACAGTGCACATTGTACATCATCAGTTATTAATGTGTAATGTAATCATTACAATTCCGCCCTGATTATGAACACTGTAATGCTGTACGAAACATTGACTAAAGAAGCGTAACACTGCAAAATAACCAAAAATAAATTACGATATTGGACAATGTTTGTTTTGAAATGCAATGATCCCGAGGAAAGTACTTTATAAACATTTTCAGCTTTATAAATCTTACAATTATTACAATATTCCGTGATTTTTCACGAGTCTGCTCTAGATAAGAATGATAACCTTTCACAAAAGGCAAAGACCTTTCTAAACGAGATTATCAGATAAAAAGTTGTATTTCCAATGAAGGGATACGATAATGATCCATTTGTCATATACGGAGAGAAATAGACATATAGACCGTCCTTGCATGAACTCATTCCAAGAATGACCGCTGCTGTGACTCTGTTGGCATTTATACAGTCAAAATACGGAAGTCATTTTCTGTCAATTTGTTGAACACATCATAATGTCTGCTTTGTGTTGGATATTAGTTTAAACCGTGTATTGATAAGTTAATAACTCGGTTCAGATGTGGATAATAGGCATAATATGTTACGTAAATTAGATTGGATCGTGTGAAGTTTGTGAATTGTAAAATATTTATTTTGTCGTTTGTTGTTCGACCAGTTTTAAAGTATATCAGAAAATATCATGCCCCGACCTTGCCAGAGCTGGCAATTAAAATGTCTTCTAAATAACAAAAAATACACAGTTTGTAAAACTTTTATTGGTTGAAAACCTTATCTTGCCAAAGTTCACATGTTCGTGGTTACATTACGAACTGTGAAGTCGCTATAATCAATTTTACCATTTATTTTCCGGTATGAAGAAAGATAGAAAAAATAATTGACATCGAAATGGTGACATTTCTTTGGACAATTGTGAATTCCTTATATGAAATAAAAATGGGCAAAGGTAAAATAATTATGATTTATAATTAAATAGGTAGGTATTAAAGTTTTGTGTATTTCTTGGGCATTAACTATGTAACAATTTCTCGACATTTTGTTTTGAAGAATTTTACTTTCCGTGTACATTTGTTACTTAAATTTTAATTTATCTGCTACTGGTTTAAACACATCCGTGTTATTCACTAGCAAATTTAAAACCATCTTAAAATTTATACAAGTACAGAAATTATTAGATTTTATTAGGTTGGTGTAGTGAGAGAGGTGATTTTGGGGGAGGGGTGAGGGAGAACGGTGGGAGGAGTCACCATAACATGGGAACATTGTCATTAAGGGTGATTTGAAGGATGCTATTGTTTTGTAAACTAAATGAATTATTGATTTTATTTTTTTGTTTATTTGTAATGTTTCTAAAGCGCACATATTCAAATTTTATTCGAGTACTGCGATAAAGCAATAAATAAAAAAATGTAATTTTTTACTTAAAAAAGAAAAAACTTGTTGAAACTGCATTATAAATAAAAACGATACTTTTTACTTAAAAAATAAGAAAATTCTGGATAAAATTATATTATTAACCAAAAAACCATACTTTTTTACTTAAATAAAAAATTCTGGATAAAACTGTTTAATAACCAAAAAAACATATCTTTTTACTTAAAACGCTAAAGTATCTACTCATGGTGCGATAAATAGCATTGTATTTATTATAGATAACTATATAAAAGATATTATTTAAAAAAACGCGCACCATACTTTGGCAGTCCGATCGGTTAATGGCCACGCCTTTAAATCTGAGATCATTATTTTCAAACTGACACTTGCAGATCAACTTGAAATAACTTTAACCATTTGGGTGCGGAGATCTGCTTTTTATAAACTCATTTTTAGATTAACCGGTTATTAAGGATAAGATAATAATTTATTCATAAAGTGTTGTTATTCGTCTTCAGCTGAGAGAGAAAAAACCAAATCACATTTTAAATAATTGACAAAATATTGAAAAACTATTTATAAATTGGAGAGATTAATGCCAACGAATACACGCTAACGATACGAACTGCATCGTTGGCGTGCCTGTGTGTCTGAAGTTACGCCAATTTTTATTTGCTTTTGACGAAATTGATCAAAAATTTTTCAAATATCGAATTTCTTTCTTGAGCTGACAATCAATTCCATCTACTGTCTGGGGTCTAGCAGTCGAAAGGTTTTATCTAAATTATTGGTGAACACCAGTTTTCATTGATATCGGTATTGATCACATATTCTGAACCAGGCATTTCAATTTCTGGGTACCGAAAGCATTTTAATTTAAGAGACGGGTATGGGTACCGCCGAATCGGCAACTGTTTATAGGATAACCAAAACCCCTGTCATACGTCATTCCAAGTGGTTCGCTGTATTTAGTGACTTGGCAGGGGTGCCCGGGTTCATGGGGAGATTTGAGGGAGACCTTTTTACCTCTCCAGCCAGGCTCTCTTGACCCATCTCCTTGCACTGCAATGAGAGGGATGGATTCATATGCTTGTTAGTCCAATACACATTGACCGCCAGATATCTACCCACGCCAGAATAATAGAAGAGTGCGTAAGAGACTATGTATGAACATGAATGAGGCAAGGAGTGTGTGCCAAGAACGAGTTGTTTGGCGGTCAGTCCTCTCAGCCTACCCCTTCGGAGAAACGGCGTAATAGTTATTTAGTTCTAAAAAAGTGCGAACAATATAATTTTGAATCACAAATTAAAATAATTTATAAAGAATTACTTTAATACACAAAACATATATTTTTTTAAACCTTTATTGAAAATTAGATCAATTTAACTAACATAATATTATAGCCTGTCATTTTGATGTGCAATGATTCATAAATGCACTTAATTATTTAGGATTAAAAAACAAACAACCAACATTTTTGTTATATTTCGCCGTTGAAAGGTTAAGTAGATCACTAAACTGGTCTAACTAGAAAACTGGTCTTATTAAGGCGAGCCTGTCGGCCTTCGTGGATCGATTATCTAATTTTATTTTCATACTAAAATACCATGAAAAACAACATTACAATTTGAAAAAGGTACAAACATGTATCTTAAATTTTTTTAAACCTTTGTAAAATCAAAACAAACAAAAAATACTTAAATACATTGACGTAGTTTCGTGAATCTGTCTTATTAATAAACAATTAATTTACATATGAATGCAGCCCAAGCACGAGAGTCCCAACTGCTTCCAACTCTCCTGCGACTTGACAGATGATCCCCCTATAGTTAGTTGGCCCCTCGAAATTATAATCCTTATTTAAGTATGATTTTTCGTGCAATATTAACCAAATTTAAACCTAAAATTGACTTAAAAATATCTTTAATAATAAGTTGGTATGGATATCAAACGATTTTTTTTACAGTGTCAAATTTTTGTGCTTATACGCTGGTATATGTGTTGTTATTTATTTTAACCTACATAAAGTTGTCTCCACCAGTTAGTGGAGAAAAATTCAACAGAATTACCAATATTATTATTTTATAATTACTTTAAAATCTACTGTATTAAAGACGTAACGACTGTGTGCGTTTTTAAAAATGTGTTCATATTTTTGTAGTAAAAATTACGTTACAGAGTTGTAACTCCTCGCGATAGAAGTGTATTTCATACAAATCACAGTTGTCTTCTGCCACCTCGACTTGCGTATATTCTATAATGTTACAAAAAATGATATAACGAAATAAAATATAAAACTATTTTTAAACTCCAAAAGTTATAACCTATCAAGTAACAGCGATTATTATTTTAATGACGTTTAATAAAATATTTAAAAAAATCTCAAAAACTTGTCTCATACAACTTTTATGTACTTAAATTCTGTCACGTGGGTTGTCATTCGAAATAGGTATACACGCAGCTTATGTTTTTCACCCCCAATAGGCATTTTAGGCCTCCTTCCCCCCTTGCTACTATTTCTCCTCTGAGATCCAGAGAGAATTCTTTATCCTCTTTGCACACCCCTTCTTCCCTCTTCTCCCCTTCACCTTTCTACCCCTTTGGGGAAACTTCTCACTTACAGACCTCACTTGTTGACTGATTTTATATACTTATATATTTAAAGCATTTTGTAGTGGTGCATTATCATAGTGAATATTTATATATTCAAGTCGGTGGTTTAGATAAGGACTTGAATTTAAAACATGCTTATCAAAACATAAATTTAAATGAATAGTGTTTATTCAAACGGAATATTAATTATTAAACTGACACGACGGTCTTGACAAATATTCTTGTATTTTCTGAATATATTAATTCAATCCATTTGTGATCATTCTGTTCTGGACATAATTCGTTGATTTTTCACTAGAGGGCGCTGGGTGTATCGAAATATCAAAATAGTTACATTTATCTACTATTTAATAATATAAATTATTCTTTACACAAGATCTATTTTTGAAAATTATGCTTAAAAAAATCAAATTTTGAGTTCATTGTGCGTGAATAATTTCATGCAGGAATAATGCACATCGCAAACAATCAATTGTTATTGTTAAGGAATAGCCGTGTTTGGTGACCAGATCTGAATAGCCAGGTACTTCCCCACCTCCCTCTTCCCCATCTCCTTCCCCTCCCCACTACCTTCAGCCTCACAACCTATCGCAATTGGGGATGCCATAGTCCAACTGGCTCCAGGCGGGAGCAGTTGGGACTCTTGTGCGGTATTCATGTAAAAAAAAACTTTGTAATTTTGAAATTCGTTTTAAATTTCTGTAAATTTTTTGTTGTTGTTTTAATGCGAAAACCGCACAAGAATCCAAACTGGTCGTATCTGGAGCCAGTGAGACTATGGCATCCCCAATCGGGGTATGTTGTGAGATGGAAGGAGATGGGGAAGAGGAAGATGCGGAAGGATGGGGAAGTTCCTTACAATTTTTCTTCAATAATATTTGTAATCTATTAAGAACCTTTAAAAGTTTTATTGTTAATATCCTTGTGTACTTTTTGCAGGTATTTGTTGCACCCGCTGTTAACTACATACATGGAGCTTCCATCGGTACCTACAAACACCTGATCGATCCTGCCAACATTCAGGTAGATATTCATTTATTAACTCTTACAATACTTACGCTGAAAAAAAAAGAAATAAAAATTAACACGATATTGCGTTGGATTAGCTCATTGATCAGAGCGATGCCCCGAAAAGTATACTATCTCAGTAGGTGGGCAAGGGCCTTTGCCGTCAAGACTTAGACAAACCTCACCTCTTGAAACCGGGCCTCCCTGCTAAGTCACCAAACGTAGCGAACCAATGATGTGATCATTGGCAGGGGTGTTGTTATCCAGTCAATGGTTTCTCACCTCCCAAATCGTCATGAAATACTCACAATGTATTTACAAAACATTAATTCAACAAAAATTTCTAAGACACGTTAATTTTATTAACTCGGTATTCCCATTGAAAACATAAACTGTAATTAATTGATGAAAGAATTAAATTTATAAAGACTCTCAGATCGAAGAATTATATCCGACTTAATATTTATGTTCAAATTGTAAATGGTAGAATAGACAGTCGTGATTTAACTAAGCTCATTGAATTTCATATACCCACGAGAGCCACTCGTACCTAGATTACATGAAGTTACTAATAGATATGCAGATATTGCAGATCTATTTAACTGCGTTGAAGGTAGGTACAAGAGGGCTATACTATCAAATCTTTTCAATCAATATTAATTTTATTTGTACCATAGATTTTTTATGTTATCGCATCTCTGGTGTTATTTCTCTTTCAAACGCCACAATTATCTGTTATACTCTTTATTTACTGTTTCTTATATGTTTTCTTTGATTTTGTGACATGTGTACTTATGGTATATTTATACCGTTGATATTAAATAAATAAATAAATGAAACTCTCTTAAATTAAAACTTCTCCAATAAAAGAAAAGCTGTTGACATTTGTGTCAAATTTATCACACATAACCTAACTAATAACCTCTTTAAATGTCCCATATCGACGACTTCAAAGCTCTAAATCATAGATAAATGTTCCAGTTTTATTTAAATAACATCTAAGCGTTAGCCTTCATCTATGGATTAAAGTATGCCCCTAAGCTATGACACCAGAGCACATTATCTATGTGTAAGTTTATTAAGGTTATAAACGTAATTATAACTATATTAACTCTGAACTATATTAACTCTGATGGAATGAATAAATTAAATACTAATTGTTGAAAGGCAGATTTTTGTTTTAAAGCACAGACAATAGATGGCGTCCTTATTGATATCAGATGAATTCAATAATTTTGTATAATCCGTTTTCTAGATATTCCTATGAGTTTGATCATAATATTATTACGGATGATAGCTAAATTTTTCTGTTTAAATTTTCGTTTAAAACTGTTTTTAATAATTAAATATCAAAATTTGAGGTTCTTACTCTTTAGGTTATTTAAAATATATATTCATCCAAGGCTTGCGAAAAATGCAATATATGTCGCACACTAAAAATGGATATATTTATCCAAGACACTGTCTAGATTGCATTTAGTTCGGAAAGAATCTTGCAATCATACATAAATATAGCAGCCAATAAAAATATGCAATGAGTAGTAGTTTCTAGTCGAACTATGATGATACTGTTAAATACGACCGAAGGAGATATTCTCGAATTAGTTCAGTGGTTAGAGCAGAACCCCAGTAAGGCTAAGGTCCTGGGTTCATTTCCTAGATGCGACCGTTTGCCATCTTTTTTTGAATTTTCTGTTTCAAATTTTCGTTTGAGATTATGAATGAACATAAATAAATGAAGATAATATAAGCGAAACTCAATCGACAATCTGAAAACAGTAAAAGATATGGGCACATCTGGGACTCGAACCCAGGACCTTCGGCTTTCCAAGACACCATCTAGATAGCATTTAGGGTTGAATCTTGCAATCGTATATAAAGATAGCAGCCAATAAAATATTCGTTAAGAAAAATGAAGATAATGTTGGTAGTTCTTAGTCGAAGTATGATACAGATAAAAATGACTGAATCGGTTAGGGACACATTTGCTCAGTTGGTAGAGTCTAGCCCGGAAAGCTGAAGGTCCTGGGTTCGAGTCCCAAATGTGCCCATATCGTTTTCTGATTTTTCTGTTTTCAGATTGTCGATTGAGTTTCCCAAAGATTGTCTTCATTTAATTAAATATTACAATTTGAGGTTTTACTTATTAAGGGGGTATCCTAGTGTAGAAGCATGAATTGTTGGTGTTTTTCGTAAGGTGCAATAAAAAAAAAACAATAATATTTTTACGAACACTAATTAACCAAATATTTATCAAACATAAAAAAAAACATAAAAAAAATCAAACGAAAAAATTAAAAATTCAAATAGTTACAGGATGTTGAAGTGGGGGTCTCAAAAAATGGTGCGCCTTGGTTGACACGATTGCAACCCTTCTAGTAAACAGAAGAAAAATAAACAAATTTATTCTTAATCCCGTACCTCAGAAAACTAAAATTTTTTTTTCGCTAAATGGCGGCTATCTGAAATAAAAATACATTTTTTAAATCCCTTTTTTTGACTTTGCGGAATTTTTAAAAAAATAATTCTGGTAGAGGCAATAGAGTGACATGTAGAGAAAGCTCACACCAAATTTCAAGCAAATTGGTTCCGTAGAACTTGAGATATCGCGTCAACCGTCTCCAAAAAAGTGGTTTCGAGAAACACGCGTATAAAGTTTTGTTCTATTTAGATTCTGGTTAGATTCCGTCTAAACCGCGACATTAAAATGGTTATTACTTTTAGAATAATGCGAATTTCGAAAAATCCTTTTAAAGAGATATTTTTGAATATTTAAACATTGGAAATACAAAGAAAAAAAATGTTTCTTTTTCTAGACTAGAACACTGTCTTCAGTAAAAAATAAAATTAACGGTTTTAAAGATTTCAAGTCAAAATGAGTCCAACAATTGCAATTACATAATATCATAAAGTTAGTGTTTAAATATTACATTGGTGTATTTACATGGATCATAATAGGTCTGTAAAATTCCATCAGCATTATTTGCTCAATCTGGGTTCAATCACTGTCACAATAAAACCCTTTGGAATGTATAAGACACTCGCAAGCAATAATTAGTCCTGGTCTTGTCTGTATTACACATTTCCGTACCGTGATCAGGTGATTACAACCACTTACTTTGAAATAACAACTGTCACAGATAAATATGTCTTATTTAAAAGGTGTCACATAAATAATAAGATTAAGAAGTGAGGTCATTCTGACATTAAAATGTCAATATTTAATCTAAGTCATGTTCTGTCTGGATAGGTCGATTTGATTTGTCACGTTTTGAGATATTTTTCAGTGCGACCTCGAATTCCAATAAATGTGCAGTTCATTAATCTTTTCTCCGGTAGATGAAAGCAAAGATTTGTAGATAAATATATAGATCTACACACATTATATATGATTCTAATTAATAGACATAAGAATTTAGAGTTAATAAAAAATAGAAAAGAACAAAGTATAGAAAAAATACGACAGAAAAATAGATCAGAACAAAGTTTTTTTCAAAAAACCATTTTTTCAGCATACTTCTCCTTCTAAAAATTTGATCACATTTTTTGGTTGAGTTTTGAAACATGTCGTAAATTTTATGGACATTGTATTTTGAGGTTCGTTGAACGTATTTATTTAGGTATCTGGAAATAACGATTCCATCGTTTGCATGTAGTTTTGTGTTTTGAATATGTTTCACGATTTTGCTATATTCAGGATGAGATGTACGCTGAAACACAATTTTAAGCCACAATATAGCACACGTACGCATAATAAATTCACAGAATTTTATAATAACGAAGTCTTTGTATGTATTCAATTTTGTTTAAGAGTTATTAGACTATGGAATTTTGTACATTTTTAACTAAATTAAGATTTGTTTTTGTTGAATGCCGCCATTTAGTTATTCCATATCTTATTAGATGTTCCGCCAGTGCATTTTGTGGAACAAAAATAAATAAAATTTAAACCAGCTCACTTAAAATTTTTTTTAATTTCTAGGTATCTTCAGATGGATTCGTCCTAGACACAGCTGAGGTAGCCAACGCCCGCGCTGAGCATCTGCGTCTGGTAGCTGAGCAGAACGCCCGAGTTGGAGCCTCTTCCCAAGAGGAATACAAAGAGGAAGTCCAAAACTCCGTCGATGATGATACCGTCGAGGTTAAGGCCGCCAATGTCGTCACCCCCGTCGAACCCGCCAACATCCAATTGTCAGCCGATGGACAACACGTCCTCGAAACTCCCGAAGTGGCCCAAGCCAGAGCTGAGCACTTGGCCAAGTTCAACGAAGCTGCCGCTTTCGCTGCCGCCAACCCAGAACAACCAGAGGATGGTCAATACAACCATAATCAGGTTGGATACAAATTTGTCCAGCCTTACCAGGTTCTTGCCGCTGCACCAATTGCTGTGCTGCATCCCAAGTCACACGAAATCGCCAACATCCAGCTCTCCGCCGATGGTCATGTTCTGGACACTCCCGAGGTCGCTCAAGCCAAGGCCGAACACTTCGCCAGATTTGCCGAGGAATCCTCAAGGACCGCTTACAATCAGCAGTTCCGTTTCGTCCAGCCAATCAATGTCGTGGAACCAGCACCGCTGGCTGCAGTCAAGGCTTTCGAGCCTGCTAACATCCAGGTCTCAGCTGATGGCCATGTTTTGGATACCCCTGAAGTAGCGCAGGCTAAGTCCGCCCACTTTGCTCAGTACGCCGTTGATGCTGCGAAGGCCGCCGCAGCTGGAGGAGACCAGAGCGACCTTTCCGACTCCTCGTCTGTCCAGGGAGACTCTGTATCAGTATTTGCCGTGCGTTCTGGAATTCCTGCTGTAGCCAAAATTGAAGACGCTCCCGCCGACATCAAGGTATCCGCTGACGGTTTCGTTCAGGATACCCCAGAAGTAGCTCAACTTAAGGCAGCACATTTGGCTCAGCTCGCTATTGCTGGAGAGACATACGATGATGGTTCCTCAAGCGACGCAGTTTCCATTGTACCTGCTAACCCTACACTCATCGCCTATACATCGCCCGCACTCGCTCATATCACCCCAGTCCAGCAGAAGTGGAACGGACCCGAGGCTGACATCAAGGTCGGAGCTGACGGTTATTTGGTTGATACCCCTGAAGTGCAGCAAGCTCGCGCTGAGCACTTGAGCACTCGTTCTTCCGTTCTTGCCAACGCCCAATCAAGTTGGTCTGGCGCTGTTGCCCGTTACGCTCAAGTTCTTCCCACTACCCAGTACATCCAAGATACTCCTGAAGTAGCCGCCGCGCGCACTGCTCACCTCGAAGCCTACGCTAAGGAGGCTTCAAGAGTCCACACCCCAACATACAACTACGGCCAGCTGGTATACAGCGCACCCTTCTTGAGGACAGTAGCTCCATTCGGATACGCGTACTCCCATCCGGGATACAACTACCTGAGTTACAGATACGCCCCTGCTGCTCCAGTTGCTTTGACCCCTGATGGTCAATTCCTCCTGGATACCCCCGAGGTAGCTGCTGCCAAGGCTGACCACTTTGCCGCCCACGCCAAAGCTCTCCAACACCAATAAACATGACTACCTCTGAACCAACGCTACGGAAACTGCCATGAAATGCAAAGTGTAAAATGTGATAGATATCGAAAGCATTAAAACGATCCTTCTTTAGTATTTCGTAATTTTAATGCTGTCTTTAGTACTAACAAACTCCTGTTCATAACGAATGTAACGAACGACTTCTTTCTCTTCTTTTCAAATTAACAAAGCATCGACTTACTCATTGTGAATTTTCCCAGTGCTATAAGAAGTTTACCCGTTTGTTTGACCTCCTGCGTAGGATTTAGAGCAATTGACATTGATTTATGAGGAATTTCATAGAGAAATTCCGTTACCACTTAGTCGCCGCAATGCATAAAATGTACATACTAAAATTATTTTTTATTGTGTATTCAAAAAATATGAAAAGACAAATGTGCAAGGTTCAATCAAATGAATAATAAAAAAACCATAAAAAACAATAAAATTGTTCAAAATGTAATACAATCGATCTTTTATTTATCATATTAATTCACAAACATTATTGCAAATTCATTAACCTTCTATCAACCTATCCAAATAGCCCTAGCAAGCAGTAATAGTTTTCAAGTTCCATTATTTTATATGAACAAAAACATATATAAAATACCTACCAAATTATTTTTAAATTTTCAAGTCACCTCAGTAGAAAAACACTCGGATTATGTATAAACAGTTTGAATTCATTTACAATAAAACATTTACATGCTTAATTGATAAGGATTGGTTCCCCTATTATGGTTCTTGCTATTGTCCTTCTTACAAATTGTAAAAACGAAGTTTTATTGCACCCTATTCTATTTATAAAACAAGGGTTCAAAAAATCAATATCACAACAAAACGAAATGACATGAGTGTGTTTAAAATGGAACCCACCATAAAAATCTTTATTACCATCTAAGCAAGTACTGCTTTATCATATGACAAGTTATTACCGGGTATAACAGCAGGGTTTGGCCAAGCTCCAAACCTAATATCTTTGAGTTTTACACTATAGAGGGCAATGTTTTTTTAACCATATTTAGGCCGATTTTTTAACTGGAAAAAATAGGCCTAAATTACATTTTGTGATTTCGGCCTACATATTTTATTTCGTTCTATTAGTTTTACGAGGATAAACCTTTACATTTACTGGATAAACAAAAAGCTGTTCAACGGTATCGGGGGTTACCGAGGGAAACTAGTTGAGGGGGCATTCTTATACGAAGTTTTTTATGTATTTTCATTCGACCACGTTAACACGTATAATAAACCCATTTGTGCAACAAAATATGTGCCGAGGAATTGTAACTGCACAGGTTTCAGAGGCCCGCTTCTTTTAAGGAGAGATTTTTTCGTCTTTCATACGGGTACCGCCTTCCCGCGAACCATTCATTGGATAACCAATTGCCGTGAGTGACCCATGAGGCTGATCTAAAAAAAACGAGAACCCCGACGACTTTCGTGACTAAAGTAAACTTTCGCGTTCATTTCAAAAGGGTTTTCTCGATTGTAGAAGATAACCATATGTAGAAAGTTATGTTTGGCGAATTAGCAGTGGTGCTTGATTTCAGGGGATGAAGTTTGTCCAGGTCATGACGGTAGATGCTGCTGTCTACCAAGAAGAATTCGGTTGAGAGAGACCCTTTGACCTAGCTGGACTCTCTCAATCCGTCGCCCTGCACCGCAGTGGAAGAGATGAATTCATACGCCTGTCACTCCTGGACACACTGACTTTCAAATACATACCCACTCGTCACACCCCTTTCTTTCCCAGCACATTATCCCCCTCATTTTCTTAAAATACCCTTCCCACAGCATCCCCAAATTGTTTTCGTGAGAACTCCCTGCGTAAGGCTAACGAAATAAAATTGATAGAAACCTGGCAGTTTAATTTGTTGGTCTACAATAAGTTGTTCGCTTTTGACGTTCGTGATTTTGTGATTAAAGTACCTACACTTTCTCGTTTGGTTCAAAAGGGTTTCCTGGATTCCTGAGAAGGTGACTCCAAAAGTATGCAATCAGGATTATCATAGTAATGATTGCATCGAGTTAACATATTTATATCTTATCTAAATCAGGTTTCCCGGTATCATTTTTACCTTGTAGCAGTGACGTTTGTTGGCTTTTACTTTATACATGAAAGGAAATGGACAAATAATTATCAATGCTGGTAAATTTCCTCGTACTTACCTGAATGCTAAATCCGCTTAGATAAAGTTGTCTATGTTACTCAGAATCACAGCCATTAAATTAATCTCTTGATAGGCTCCCAGCTGCATTAGCAATGTAAATATCTCGGGTTATATTAAGATGTAGAGTGGGAAGATGGAAGAATGATAAATCGAGTGAACTCGGTGCGTCACCGCATTGCCACACACTCATAAATTAACCTAAACCTACGAGAGGCAAACGGTGTTTAGCTTCAAGGCAAATCATTAGCATTTGAATGGAACCTGTGATTAATTAAACGAAAATTCAATTAATCAATGTTATTAATTATCTTTATAGCACCCATGTATCAACTCCTTTGTTTTCTAAATTTGTTGAAAATATCGGAACGCTGGATTATTACTGATTTGTTTGACAAACTTGTAGTTATTACTATTACTATGCATTATTTATAAGTTTTTTTTTCCTTAGAAGTCAAAAAGATGGAACTAATAGTATTATTGTTGTTGCATCCAAAACTGCTTACGAATTGCAGCTTCAGATGCACTTGAAAATGGACTATGAACTGTTTGCTGGAATTGGGTGATAATATGCGTAGGAAAAACAAGGTATGCAAGGAAAAAGATTTTTTTTTAACATAGGTTCCACACAGTAGGCCCTGAGGAAAATAATTACCCTCAGGGCCTATGTCATCTTTAGGGATGCTGTGTGGGGTTTTTTTAAAGGACAGGAAGGGGAGGAGAGTTCTGGGAAAGAAAAGGGTTTAAGGGATGGGTAGGAATCTGGGGTTCAGTGTGTCCTGGTCATCCGCCTCCAAGACCTAGACAAACCTCACCCCATGAACCCGGGCACCCCTGCTAAATCACCAAACGTAGCGAACCACTTGGGGTGACCTATGGCAGAGGTGTTGGTTATCCAATAAAGGTTCCCGGGGCGGCGGTACCCATTCCCGCGTCCCAAATTGAATGACCAATCACTAAACGTATCTCTGCAAAGGAGCACGTGGCACAATCACAATATAGTTATATGTACATTTCCACAGCGAGGTAATTATTGCCACGACAAAACGATATATATATATCCTGGAAGCTGTGAGGAAAACAATTTCCATCGAGTACTACGTCATCTTTGAGGATGCTGTGTGGAGGAGCTTTTAGGGAAAGGAAGAAAAGATAGTTCTGGGAAGGAAAAAGGTATGAGGGATGAGTAGGAATCCGGGAATCAATGTGTCGGTGAGTGACGGACGGATGAATTCATTCCCCCAAAATGCAATCCGGGCACCTATGCTAAGTCACCAAATGTATGTGTAACACCACTAAACGGGGTGTTTGTTATCCAATAAATGGAACGATATTACGTACTTTCGAGATGGTCAAATTTCTTCCTTTTACCAAACGAGATTGTGTACACGAAAAATATCAACTACTTGCTTCCCAGATAGTTCAAAATCTTCTTCCGTTTTCAAAAGAAATGTACTCGAATTTTCACTATGTTTCTTGCCATTGTTCCAAATTTGAAACACTTTTCCAGGAAGGTGATAGTTAGGGAGAGGTAGGAACTGTATAAATGACATAACTAAGCATATTCTCTTTCAAAACCTAACGCTTTTCTTTAGATAAGTTATGTTATAATAATATGGTATTCAATCAATGTAACGACCTTGACAGTGAAGGTCCATGTTGGGCGCCAAATATGGCGGGACTTATTTAAATAATATTATTGCATGACTTCTAGCAGAGTCGTTGTTGAGAAAGAATACATGTTTGTAAGCACGTTTACATGCTTGGACGGTGTCAGCTAAAGAAGGAGGGAGCGTAACACGGCGCAACTCCCCAAAATATAACACAGTAATACTTTTGGCAGAGAAAATCTCAAAAAGTTTTCTAACTTTAATTTTTTTACATTAGTAAAAATAAAACAATATGCTGACTACGTTTAGAAATTTTTTTTCAAAACAAGTTTGAAACCACTCATTGTCTAAGTAATATTCACACTAAAGTTCCTAATAGACATTATTTAAGGAGTCATAAAACATTTCTCCTTGACCCATTTAATAAAAATATTGCTATTTCAATCCAATGTCTCGAATGTGTAGAATAACACTATAGAAATTTTTTTTTAAAAATACAAACATTCCCGGTTTACAAATAACCCAACAATGTTTGAAAATCTCCTACTACCACCACAGAAAACCGAAAATGTTGCTTGTGTTGTGATGGAGGACTTAGTCAGCTGAGTAATCGAACACGGGACTCCCGGGTGGGACCCAAACGCGATGCCCACTCAACCACAGACCGGTCGAATGTGACGATATAGACATTAACAGCCTCCTATATTAAAAAAACAAGTATTAATTTGATTAGCTAAAAGCTAACATAACGTTATGGCAAATAGAAGTATTTTGAATATTCTGTTTAAAACTGATAAATCTTAGAAAAAAATCTTAGTATTTTAGAATATTCTGTTTAAAACTGATAAATCTTAGAAATTCGTGCTGTACCCTTTCTATATTGTTAGAATGTATTTTATACAATGGGGACCAAATAGGCAAATTATACTCTACCTGGCTTCTTACTAAAGAAGTTTTCAAACATTCTAGAGACTTGAAATCACTTACCGTTCTGCATATGACACCAAGTATTTTTACAGGTCTCTTTGTTATTTCATTTAAGTGCAGAGTAAATGTTAACTTTTCATTAAATATAACACCCAAGTCCCTGATCTGAGCGACTGATGTCAATTGTACATTATGTAAAGAGTATTCATAAGTTACACGACTTTGGATTTACGAAAACGAATGACTTGACACTTTTGAATATTAAGAAACAACGAGTTGATCACACATCAATGATACAATTTATCTAAATTAGATTGTAAATATGACAATCCTCTATATTACGCATCATTCAATATATTATATACTACGTATCATTCTATATAATTTCTATTGGATCGCATTTTGTTTACGAATATTTTATCTCAAGCTATTCCTAGCCATCACGTACCGAAACACCTCCCCGCAATTTTGTTAGGAAACAGTCAGGATGATGCATGCTTCCACAAAAGTCCTTGATAAATTAATGTTTGTCAACTTCCATCACCTCCTCCAGAGGACGTATTGGTCGGAAGTAGAGAGGTGTTAGGATGCCGTAAAGGATGGAAGCGGTGGGATTCTCAAAGCAATAATTAGGATTATCTTGTCACTCCGACTGTCAATCAGAAGTGTGACAAATCACTGAATTAACATCGTTGCATTAATCATTATTGGATTAAATGATACGTGGGACGTTTTATGCAGTTGGAATTTATTGCAGTTATGGAGTATTGTGTTGAATGGAATTTCTCGAATACTTAACTGGGACTGAAGAAGGTCATCGTTGAAATAATCTTAATATATAAAACTGAATGTTTCTTTGTTTGTCCTAAACCGTTCGTTCCGATTGTGATGAAACTTTTGTGATTTGCTGTGCGTATGCTCGCGAAGGGAGGGAGTTTGCGGAATGTGGGAGGGGGGAGGGGAAAGGGAGAGGGGAGTGGAGAGAGGGAAGGCGGCGTGTGATCGCTAGAGGGGAACGAGAGGTGGGAGAAGAAGGGGAGGTGAAAGAGGAACGGGAGGAATGGGAAAGGAAACGCAGGAAGAAACAATTTCTTTATTAAGTGGTTGCAATGCATTGCATGCATTGCAATGCGTTGCAATGCATGCCGGGAATGTCGTCGTTGAAAAAATCTTAATATATAAAACTGAATGTTTCTTTGTTTGTCCAAAACCGTTCGTTCCGATTGCGATGAAACTTTAGTGATTTGCTGTGCGTATGCTCGCGAAGGGAGGGAGTTTGCGGAATGTGGGAGGGGGGAGGGGAGAAGGAGAGGGGAGTGGAGAGGGAAGGCGGAGTGTGATCGCTAGAGGGGAACGAGAGGTGGGAGAAGAAGGGGAGGTGAATGAGGAACGGGAGGAATGGGAAAGGAAACGCAGGAAGAAACAATTTCTTTATTAAGTGGTTGCAATGCATTGCATGCATTGCAATGCGTTGCAATGCATGCCGGGAATGTCGTCGTTGAAAAAATCTTAATATATAAAACTGAATGTTTCTTTGTTTGTCCAAAACCGTTCGTTCCGATTGCGATGAAACTTTAGTGATTTGCTGTGCGTATGCTCGCGAAGGGAGGGAGTTTGCGGAATGTGGGAGGGGGGAGGGGAGAAGGAGAGGGGAGTGGAGAGGGAAGGCGGAGTGTGATCGCTAGAGGGGAACGAGAGGTGGGAGAAGAAGGGGAGGTGAATGAGGAACGGGAGGAATGGGAAAGGAAACGCAGGAAGAAACAATTTCTTTATTAAGTGGTTGCAATGCATTGCATGGAACTCGCTAGTTTTTTATAAAATAATTAACAATTTCATTGTGATTCTACTCAAAGGAAACAATAGGAAAAGCTTTATTTTATCCAAAACATTTCTTTTTTGTATTTATAATGTAAACCGATTCGTAGTAACGATTAATCTAAAAGAGTGATTTAATTTTAATCTTTGCCTAAATTATAAGATAAATATTTTGATTTGTCATACACACTTTCATGAACAAGTCAGTAATTTGAACTACAACTTTTTTGTGGCCTAATAACTTCCATTGTAATAATCTGTAACAATATTATGACATTCAAAATGATTATCTTACTTGTCACGTATAAGAAAATTTATTTTCAAATCAACGCGCTTTGATTGACAATTCGTTTCAAATTTGATATGTAATTGCTCCATTATAACAAAATAATAACCCCCGGGCGTTTTATGACACAAATGATTTCTCATAAGCCTATAAGTTTAAATTTGAGAGGCGTGTTCTGCCACCCAATACCTTCGCAAACGTTTGGTGACCTAGCAGTGGTGCCCAGATACATGGGGTGAGGTTTGTCCGGATCTTCGCGAAGTATGCATCTGCTCAATTACTGCGTAGCGCTCCGGATCGAGAGAGACTGGTTGAGGAAGGCCTTTCGACATTTCCTGCTGGACTCTCTCGACCCATCGCCCTACACCGTAGTTGGAGGGATGGATTCATACGTTTGTCACTCTTGGACACGCTGACCCCCAGATTCATACCCTCCCCTCGTACTGTTTTACTTCCCAGAACTTTCTCTCCTTCCTTTCCACAAAAGACCCTTCAAACAGCATCCACAGGAGTTAAAAAAATATTAGGATAACAAAAAGTGATCAGAATAAAATATTTGCGATTGCGAACACATTTGGTTTAATTTTAAAATGCCTACAATTTTTAATTAAGTTATACCTATTTAAATAAGTAACTGTTAAACTTTTAAAACATATTTTTTATTGAATTATTGTTCGTAAAGTTTGCACGGAAAAGCGACGTAAGGCGACTCTATTGAAATATTATCAAAGCTCTTCGCGCAAAGCAGCTTAGCAAGAACGTTAATAGATGTCGTTGGTATATCCATTTCAGGCATATTTTGAAACAATACAGTCTCGGCGAAAATGAAAGTTTCACCGGCCGTGTTGTCAATAAAAAAGGTGATTTGCTTTTTTAATTTTTGATGCTCTTCATTAATATTTTTTGCCACACAGATATAAAAAAAAACAGGTACAAACAGATAGATTCTCCTATCTTAACAAACGGGTGGCAATGGGGTATTTCCACAAACCAGGGATACCGCTAAAAACATGTGGAAGATTTAAAAAATATTTTTCTGAACATGATTATTGCATTAAAAATGTTTAATTTTAATATTTTCATTCATAATTATTGATTTAAAAATACGCGTAAACGGAACGAAACGTAAACGGCCCATGACTGCTTGTACGCATCATGACGTCACTAGAGTCGCCGTTCCAAGGTTTATCACCGTGTTACTATCAAACATCTAAACATTCTCGACTTGTTCGGGGTTATGGATGGTTTTATTTCATATTTAAGATGATTGTGATATGTTTCTACAGTTTTATATAATATTGCCCAGTTGTAATGACTGACAGTAGTATTTTTAACGGCGTAATCCGACAACTTGCCTAAAATAGACGCTACAATGAGTAACAGTAATTTTCTAAGCCCTAAATTTCGGGATTCTAAGACGATATGGTAATGAAAACATTTTATTTACACAAACTCTCATATTATATACGTTATATAATGGTTTCAATATTTTGACAAAATAGAGTTAATTCCGGCCCTTTTAAAATTAAATTGGAACAAAACAGCAAGTGTCAGTTCGTTACATAACTTCCCTGTCATAAAATGACGTTTAAAACTTTGGTCATTCTACAAGTAAATTTCCTTGTTTTAAGTGAATACCGCATAAAAGTCCCAACTGCTCCCAAACATCTGGAGCCAGTGAGATATTTTGGAATATTTCCCATTTGGGATATTTTGTGAGGTTGAAGGAAGTGGGGAGGAAAGAAGATGCGGTAGAGGAAGGTGGTGAAGTACCTGGCTATTCAGATCTGGTCACTAACCACGACTAAAGTCTTTGAAGCAACGTTTCAATTCTGAAAGGTGGTCTTACTCCAGGGCGATACTGAAAGTATCGTCCACTCTGGAATGTGCCGCAAATATAGTACATATTATTTTAAACGAATAAATTGTGAAATGCAAAAAAACTTCAAAGACCGGTCAGTGGCTGATTTGGCATCGCGTTTGGGTTCTCCATCACGACACAAGCAACATTATCCTGTTTCCTATGTGGTGGTAGTAGGAGATTTTCACATATTGTCAGATCATTCGTAACTCAGGAATGTACGTCTTGATTTAAAATAAATAAAAAAATATATTTTTTATACGTTTATTATAAAATTTATATTTTTTTATAGAAAATTCAGAAATCACAAACGGGCGGTCCGTTCGATAGATTTCCCTCTCTAACAAACGGATTGCAATGTTTAGCGCGCAGGTTTCAGATGGGAATGGTGTCCCTGTTCTACCGGTATTTCAATAGAAGATGCTCCGAGGACCTAGCGTCATTGAACCCTTCGGCGCACACATTAAACGCACGCCCAACATTTGTACACGGTCGATATTTTTTGTCGCCTTAGAAAGGGTCGTTTAAACATCTTATTTTGGGTTTTTCTTGTAGTATTTGTAAACATGTGCACCAAACTATACATGTTTTGCAAGTGGGAAAATATAGGATAAATATAAAGATATAATTCGAGCAAACTGGAAGTCAATAAATAACACCAAGTACAACTTACGGACTCACTACAGTCACCTACGGGCGGCGATCGCATGATGAGAGGCGCCTGTGACGTCACAGAGTGAATGGTGGCAAAAACATCGTTTTGGAGGCATTTTAAAAAGGCGTATTTTAAAACGTTATAGAAAGTTAAGTCGTCGTCATAAAAATAAAATAAAAATTACGTTATCATCGTAATTTTTTGCTTAATTTTTTTCAATAATAAAAAAAAAATGTGGAAATACCCCATTAGGGGCCATCCATAAATTACGTCACACGAATTTCATGATTTTTTGACCCCCCCCCCCGTCCCTGTCACACATCATCACATTTGTGAGACCCTCTCCCCCCTAGTGTGACGTCACATATTTTGCAATTTTTCATTTTTTTGTTTACATTTAAGTTTAGCGTTTTAATAATTTAGATTTTTTACATGTGACGTCACAGAGCTGATGACCCCCCCCCATACCCCTTGTCACACAATGTCACACTTCTCTACACCCCCCCCCCCCCTCCCCCCTTAAGGTGTGACGTAATTTATGGATGGCCCCTTAGCACAGGTGTCAGGTGAGTGTGCTGTCCTTGTTCTACCGGTATTTCAGTTGAAGATGCTCTGAGGAACTTACGTCATCGATTCTTTCAGCACCGGAGCACAGTCAGGAAAAATGCGCGCCAAACATTTGTACGCAGTTGATATTTGTACATTTCTATGATTTGTTCTTGAGTTCATCAGCTCTGCTGTGCCGGCCTCTGTGTTTCCTCCATCCCAAAAGATGGGTCTCCTTTCCACAAAAAGGCCTCGAAATAGCACCCATAAAGATGAAATATGTTGAGTAAATATAAAAAAAGTAAAAAAAATTGTTCTCGAATACTAAACTGCATCGATCGAATCTATTTTTTTGTAAGATATTCATGAAAAGATTTCGCTGCCTCACCCAAGAATATTAAAGTTCACTGATTGAGCAATCATTCATAAAAAATAATATCTTGTTGATTGGCAGGTTGTAAGGTTAAACACCGCCTCAAACCACGCTACCTTATTACAAACAAAACTAACTTCAGCTTGTTAATGGCAATATGGTAATCGCTTATAAACACATCACATTTCCTGGAACGATAATGTCTTTAACTACCTAACCTTATTATTTATTGACTTCCGATATATACTAATTGTTCGATATATCAACGCCTGTAGTTAATAACACTATGTACCCACCTAAGAGATACAAAGAAAAAGTATTATCGGTTTTTTTCACACATGGAAAATTTCAATTTTGGAAGCGTATGTAGGTACTGCCAGTCCAGGAACCATTTGTTGGATTTTTTAATATTTAATTAAAATTAAATTTGATAGTTTTATTATCAAGTAATGCAAGTATTTTAGTATGTATTTTAATTATAGCTGTTTCGGTTTATAAGACCATTTTCAAACTGGCTAAATCCACTGTTAGGCGACTTATTTATAGTTTATTAAATGTTAATTTTCGAAGTTTAGTTGGGGAAACAGATTCCAAAATTCCGAACCCAACACAATATACTCTCAATTAGTGTATCAGCAAATTAGTTTAACCGGTAATAAATCAATGTAGACACCTTCGAAAATTAACATTTAAAATCCTATATATAAGTCGCCTAACAGTGGATTTAGCCACAGTTTGAAAATGGTCTTGTAAACCGAAACAGCTGTAACTAAAATACATACTAAAATACTTGCAGAACTTTATAATAAATTATCAAATTTAATTTTGATTAAATGGAGTTAAATGGAGTTCTACGAATTAAACACAAAAACAATTAATAAATTAACATTTATTGGATAACCAACACCTCTGCCGTAGGGCACTCCAAGTGGTTCGCTACGTTTGGTGAATTAACGGGGATGCCTGGGTCTATGAGGTGAGGTTTGTGAGGGTCTTTTTTTATTATTCCTTATCGGTAAAATTATTTTACACCTACACAGTTTTGAAAGGTTTTTCGACTACCTTTGGCAAAAAACCTGCATACAAAGGTTATTTTATGAATAAAGATTAATAATTAAAAAAAATAATAATAAAAAGAAAAATAAAATAACAAACCTAACCTCAAAGATCCGAGCACCTTTGCTAAGACACCAACGTAGCCAACATCTTGGGGTGACCTACGACAGAGGTGTTGGTTATCCAATAAATGGTGCGGTGGTACCCATACCCGCAAAATTTAAATTTTTGTCTGTGCAGCGCATTTGTCTGCCCCCCCTACAGCATGGCAGGCCGGATCTGAGAGACTGGTTGAGGGAGACCTCTCCATCAGAACTCTCGGAAAATCGCCTTGCACTGCAGTGAGAAGGATGGATAGATTCCTACCCAACCCTCAAACCTTTTTCCTTCCCAGAAGTTTCTGAAGGGAAATATTTTTCACAGCGCCTGTGTGAGGAGTTAATGTAAAAAATGTATGTCATATAAAAATCTCTTCACAGTTTACTTGCACCGGCCTAGATTTAAACCTGTGACCTCCGAATTCATAGCCGAGAATCGTAACCATCCAACCACGGAGGCCGTCAGTCATACATAAATGCAGAATATTATTGTACAAAACAAATATTTTGTTTAATCCTTGTATCTATTCGACAACCTTAATGTATATCTAATACATCGAATTTAACACCGCCTCGAGATAGAAAAGTCGGAATTAGGCTGTTTTTTATGACACGTTAGTATTGTAATGTACGAATTAATTAATGTGGCATGAATTGGATTTAGTTACTTGGATTAAGTTTCAAGCTGATTGAAATTATCACTGAATAACAGAACACTTCAATGTTGAACTGTAAAAAGTGTTCTTGAAGCGAGCTGTCGATAGGGGCAGATCTAATTACAGTGCCAACAGAAGCCGGTGAGTGTTTTTTTTATACTTTTTAATAGGTTACAAGTAAAAGTGATTACATTGAGATCAATCATTGAGATTTTTAAGGAATTGCTTAGCTAAGGGAATTGCAATTCGATAAAACAGGGGTAACTTCACAATTTGGGAGGCGGGAATGGGTACCGCCGCCCCGGGAACCTTTATTGGATAACCAACACCTCTGCCATAGGTCACCCCAAGTGGTTCGCTACGTTTGGTGATTTAGCAGGGGTGCCCGGGTTCATGGGGGGAGGTTTGTCTAGGCGTATGACCAGGACATACTGAACCCCAGATTCCTACCCGCCCTTTAATCCCTTTTCCTTCCCAGAACTCTCCTTTCCCTTCCTTTCCTCAAAAAAACCCTCCACATAGCATCCTCAAAGATGACATAGGCCCTGAGGGAAATTATTTTTCTCAGGGCCTCCTGTGTGGAGCTCATGTAAAAAAAAAACTAACTATTTTAAATAATGTAAGGGGTTGCATAATTTTATAAATTAAAATGTGTCTAAAAACTAATGTCACTAATTTAAATGAGATCTCTTGACTCCTAGACCCCACAACGGTCAATGAAATTGATTGTTTTGTTCTACTGGTAATACAATGAAAAATGCTCCAAGGTACTAGCATTATTGATCTATTCGGCACCGGTGCACGAAGTCAGGAAACACTCCAAACCCATGCCTGAGATTTGTATACCGTTGATATTTATCACATTTCAATTTGGGAGGTGGTTGTGGGTACCACCGCTCCAGGAACCGTTATTTTATAATCAACACCTCTGCCGAAGGTCACCCCAAGTGATTTGAAACGTTTGGTGACTTAGCAGGGATGTCACCTACTGGTGAGTTGAGAGACCTAACTTAGATGACGGCCTCCGTGGTCCCGAGGCAAGACTCTCGACTCACAATCCGAAGGTCGCGGGTTCGAACCCGGCGTGCGCAAATAAATTTTATTTGATTAATTTGTGTTATTTCACAATTTATTCATTTAAAAATAATATGTAGTATATTTGCGGCACGTTCCAGAGTGGAAGATACTATCAGTATCGCCCTGGTGTAAGACCACCATTCAGAATTGAAACGTTGCTTGAAATGGCTTTAGCCGTGTTTAGTGACCAGATCTGAATAGCCAGGTACTTCCCCACCTTCCTCTTCCCTATCTCCTTCCCCTCCCCACTACCTTCAGCCTCACAACATACCCCAATTGGGGATGCTATAGTCTCACTGGCTCCAGACGGGAGCAGTTGGAACTCTTGTGCGGTATTTCATATAAAAAAAAAAAAAAAAAGATCTCTCCAGTCGGCCTCTCGACCAATCGCATTCAGGAAAATAATTTCCCTCAGGGCCTATGTAATCTTTGAAGATGCTGTGTGGAAGGTGTTTTTGATGAGAGAAAGGAGTGAACATGGATCTTGAAGAGACCCATCTTGTAGGAGGGAGGAAACACAGAGGCCGGCAAATCGTTCCATAGCCGAGTTGTTGAACTCAAGAACGGGTCGAAAAAACGACTAATACCAACCGTGTACGAATATTGGGCGCGTGTTTGGCGTGATTCCCGACAATGCATCGGTGCCGAAGAGATCAATGACGCTAATTCATCGGAGCATCTTCCATTGTAGTACCGGTAGAACAAGGATAGCATTCCCACCCGGAGCTTGTGCTTTAAAGATTGCAGTCCGTTTGTTAAGTTAGGAGAATCTATCAAACAAACCGCCCATTTATGCACAGAGTCGAGGGTTTTTTTCAGGTATTTTGGGGCTCCAGACCAGAGGTGGCAACCAAATTCAACCGTGGAGCGCACTCGTGATTTGTACAGGGTTAGCAGCAGTATACTATTAAAGTATCTGCGGGCCCTGTACAGTACTCCCAGTTTTTGAGAGGCTATATCTGAGGGGCCCCCATATCTGAGCTTATCACTCAAGTTACACCAAGCATGTCAATGGAGGACCTGTTCTGAAAATTGCTTCCGTTGAAGGAGACCAGATTTTCATTTCAATACCTTTTAGACGTAATCAGACGTGGTTGGGTCATTGAAACATTAAATTCGACGAGATTATTTTTACCCCAAGAGAAAACACTCTCGAGGTAACCGTCCATTCTTTGCTTCAAAGCCCTCCGAGCCGTTGGAATTTGTGAGCCCTTTGGGGGCTTGTCAAACAAAAAGCTACCATGGTCAAACAGAGTTATCATTAGTATTATTTCATTAAGTAATATCTTACATAATATCTCTCAGTTTGTAACAGGATATTGAACATAAATAATCGATTAAACTGAATAAATGAATTACGGACTTATCTACCTTAATCGATTGAGTCAATAAAAATGTATTATTATATTCAATTACCATTAATGATCACTAAAACAATATAAAAATTTGCCCTATGAGTAAGTACTCTATATGGTTTGTTACGTTACAAGAATAAGGAATCGAGTCTTAAGTACCGTCATGTTTCGACAGTCAGCGAATCGAGCCCTAAAATACTGTTGCACCGCGGGACGGTAATGCGCAGGCGCATCACCCCTCCCGCGACCCACGGATCAGGAGACGCGCCGCACACGGCCATTCAAACCAGTCTTCAGCAAGCGAGCTTCCCGGGCCCACGTCCCGCGCGAACATGTGCGACACAAGTTCAGTTTCGCCGGTTGTGCACTTCCGGTGTCCGCGCATGGACGCTGCTGAGACCGGGAGAACAAGCGCGTAAAGCCGCTGTTGGCCCATAAACCAAACGTGAGTCAATTACCATGTTACCCTTTGTGTGCAATTAAATGTTTTGAAGCCCTAACCACGCGTGTAGAGAGCAGAGACTGACGTTCAAACTAACTTTCAGCTAGGATCGTTCCTCTTATGTATTATTGTGTCTCCTAGAATTGAATAAACTATTTATGTGATAACCTACCGTGTTTTGCTTGTCGAGAGAGGCCCTGGGGGGATGGAGAAGCGTGAAGTTCCGAACCACAAGCACTAGCCTTGAGGTTAAGAGAAACCCTGCTTGCACCGAACCTGAGCTAGTTTTTATTTGGGGCAGATACAGCAACTAATTTGTATTAAATATGTGGGAGCTTTCTCCAACCCTGCCGATAGCATCAGCACGCACGCTGACGCTAACACTGGCGCTAAACGTGGGGCCATTTAAATTTTTTTCTGTTCCACCACGGCCTCGTTCCCAAGCAACAATTGTAAACTCTGAAATGTTATTATGATGTATTGTTTATTCCCAATTGTCTAGCACTTCCAACAGGAATCTCGGCGCGAACGTAATTTCGAATCACAATTTAAATTATTACGGGCGCGATTTTATCATTTGTGAGTCGTCACTCGACAAAATATTACCGGTATTCCAACGCAAGGTGCCCAACCTAGGAAGTTGTCGCTGCGAATAATACAGTGATTACAAAGTGTCGGCCGATTAAAATTGCTATTTTCAATACAAGTGAATAGTGGAAATAAACACAAATTAAAGAAGAATTTATTCAACAATTAAAATCATGTACATGATAAACAAATCATCCGCTTGGTCTCGAAAGTGCTAAATATTTTTAATAATATACTATATTGCAGCACGCTGGTACGTCTCTTAAACGGACACTTGCTGACACCTAGGGAACAAGTGGATTTAAATTCTTTCTGTCATTTGACAATTAAGTATTTTTGACTCTGTCGTCTGCTGAAACCGGGTCATGCCGAATCACATTCGAATAATGCAAAAAATACTAAATTCGCGTTGACGTGGATTCCTTGACATCTGACACTATAATACCTTGTCAATTGACAAAGAAGGTAATATCTTGTCGAAAAGACGAAGGGAATTCGCGTGTAAATACCAAAAAATTGGTGCTGTATAAAATCAGGCTATAGGAAGCCGCGTAATGAAACCATGCCCCCAAGATATTGTTGAATTCTCAAACAAATTACTTCCACGAAAACTTGTGAAAATTTTTTCGATTTTTCCTTTTTTCGATTTTTTTAATTTTCGAAATATTTTTTTTCCAAAACGCTTGGAGTTTTTCTTAAAAACGCATGGCCAGAGGAAAATCGCTGCTCAAATTTTCTCCAGTTTCGGACTCTGAAAATTTTTTCGATTTTTTCCTTTTTTCGATTTTTTTAATTTTCGAAATTTTTTTCCAAAACGCTTGGATTTTTTCTTAAAAACGCATGGCCAGAGGAAAATCGCTGCTCAAATTTTCTCCAGTTTCGGACTCTGAAAATTTTTTCGATTTTTTCCTTTTTTCGATTTTTTTAATTTTCGAAATTTTTTTCCAAAACGCTTGGATTTTTTCTTAAAAACGCATGGCCAGAGGAAAATCGCTGCTCAAATTTTCTCCAGTTTCGGACTCTGAAAATTTTTCCGATTTTTTCCTTTTTTCGATTTTTTTAATTTTCGAAATTTTTTTTTTTTTTTCCAAAACGCTTGGATTTTTTCTTAAAAACGCATGGCCAGAGGAAAATCGCTGCTCAAATTTTCTCCAGTTTAAGACTCTGAAAATTTTTTCGATTTTTTCCTTTTTTCGATTTTTTAATTTTCGAAATTTTTTTCCAAAACGCTTGGATTTTTTCTTAAAAACGCATGGCCAGAGGAAAATCGCTGCTCAAATTTTCTCCAGTTTAAGACTCTGAAAATTTTTTCGATTTTTTCCTTTTTTCGATTTTTTAATTTTCGAAATTTTTTTCCAAAACGCTTGGATTTTTTCTTAAAAACGCATGGCCAGAGGAAAATCGCTGCTCAAATTTTCTCCAGTTTCGGACTCTGAAAATTTTTTCGATTTTTTCCTTTTTTCGATTTTTTAATTTTCGAAATTTTTTTCCAAAACGCTTGGATTTTTTCTTAAAAACGCATGGCCAGAGGAAAATCGCTGCTCAAATTTTCTCCAGTTTCGGACTCTGAAAATTTTTCCGATTTTTTCCTTTTTTCGATTTTTTAATTTTCGAAATTTTTTTTCCAAAACGCTTGGATTTTTCCTAAAAAGCACGTGGCCAGAGGCAAACCTCTGCCCAAATTTTCAAATAACCCAAACACTTACAAATACGCGTTTTTTCGCAGAAGCATTTTGTAAAAAAAAAAATATATATACGTCCCCAGTGGTCAATCCCTGGCAAAAATTTCTTTCCAATTACGGATAAAGAGTCGAGTTCTCGTTTTTCTCCCAACGTAAGGTCACCCTGACACGACCCTATACACTATGGAAGTCAACCCTTTTGTTTCGTCACTAATGAGCGGCCTCTCGTAAACGATTGTCACTCATTAGGACACTCAAACGAAACCTTTCTAGCTCTGGCACAGTGGTGTCAACTGTAGCCAAAGTCATGGAAGAAATTATAATTCTCCCTTGTGGTTTCGTTTCATTTTATTTTATTTTTGTTTGTATAAATATCTCGTCATCATCAGTCATTCGCCTCTAATTGCTGCCCCAGGTGTCAAACCTTGGAAACATCGTTTTTTCTAAGCATGCACACCTCTACCTGAAATTGATCACTTCGGAGAAAGGAATTCCCTGTGGCTTACTGCAAGTAGTCAGAGACTACGTGCCCAAGGTTTTGTGCATCGTCACAACTAGCAGCATCATATTTTCACATCATCATGTCATACCTCGTCACCCCTTTCTAAATGTTAGAAAAATTTTTTTTGTACATTAAATATCGGGTCCTCGCCAAAGTGCATCTAACCCTTATGTCATATGTAGTTAAATTAGGTAAGCAAACCTGTGTAAACCCACGGCGGTATCAGATGTTTGCTACCCGTTCTAAGTTTTTTTTCTGTTTTTTAAGAAAATAGAATGGCGCTCAATAAATAACCCAAATTGCTCTAGCTCTCCCCAGAACTGGATGTGGAGTCTGGAAAGTATCGTTATAAAAGGGACAACTTTCAACGTGCCTCTTCATTAACGATAAATTTTTTTACAACATTTCAGCAACATTGAGTCACCCTGGGTCTCAACTGCTCAAACTGAAATTTTGGGGTTGCCTTGTTGTGACTTATCACGTGCAAAGTACGAGGTCACAACAAGAAGCCAGGTCTCCAAGTGAACCACCCTGTGAACAACCCATCCCATTATTATAATTTTCATAACACCAAGGTGTGTCCATCGCAGTCTGTTTAAGTAAGTAAAACCTAGAAGGTCTTAAACACTCAAATCGGACCAATGTAAATAATTTTCCTTGTCAAACAACGATAAGCGCATGTCTTGTATTGTTGCTACCATCGTACGTGTAAGTACAACAAAAGTTGTACCATCACGATACGATACTCTGTGCGTAACCAAAAGGGTTGTACCACAAAGGATCTCTTTTGCGGTAAGCTTAGATGAAATTCACATTCCATCAGCACGCCAAAATTTTTTGTCCCTTAATTGTTGAAGTATAAAATCTTGGCCAGATCTTCAAATATGTTTTTGCCTTTGTGCAAGTCTTTAACGTACGCTAATATGGATTTATTATGCTACGGTATTGTTGTACTAAGTACATCAGTATGTCTCGCCGTCTGTATTGAATAGGTACCTTTATATGAACGTTAACCTTTGTTGCCATCATAGGTGGGAACCTTATAAAATCTGCCGTCATAGATGGGAATCTCAGAATATCTACTAAATGCGATACGGGGAGCCCGTTATAATTACTCTGTGGGTTTTTGTCAGAAATGTCATAAATACCTAGTCTTTTGCACCTCCCTTCAATACTGGGCAACCCAGTTGTAATTCGTTCATTGTTATCCGTGAAGACGTTATAAAACTTACTTGCAAATCTTTTGATTTTGCAATCTTGTACGCTATACGTGAAGACGTTATAATACTCACCATGAATCGTGCGAACGAAATAATATCAAACCTTTATGTGTGAACTACTCAATGTAGTCCACACCCCTTTTTTGTAATCATTAATATGCCCGTGGACTTCCTGTCACAAGAACCCAGGAACTATCTACTATCTCAAAAGGACTAATCATACGCTTCACTCATGATTATGGGGCATCGTGTCGTGGGAGTTAAGTTGATGGACACAAAAACACCTAACTCGTTGTCTGGGAGACGAACAAAGAAAATCCCCAGGTTTGTGAGATTTGAGCAAGGGTCTGTCATTTCTCGCAAACAAGTAGGAGAATAAAACGACCCCTAATCTTCTGCCCAATACACGTAGAGGATTAGACTTTTATGTCAGTGTATTCTTTTGTCCAACACTACCAAATATTATTGTAATGCGCCAGGATGACTGCTGTAGACCTTGTTTCACCTCCACCCAGAGGTCGAATTTCGGAAATAGCCGAGTCCCCAGCAGTTTTCTTCGTTCAAATGTTCCCAACTATCACCCCTCCCCTTCCTCGAAATTATCCGTGAATGGGGATATATGCGTTACGCACTTGGCGTTTCGTTTGTCAAATGGGACAATCTTCATACGCGGATCCTTTCAACTTCCTACTCCTTTCCCAGTTGTCATTATTGTAATGTGCCAGGATGACTGCTGTAGACCTTGTTTCACCTCCACCCAGAGGTCGAATTTCGGAAATAGCCGAGTCCCCAGCAGTTTTCTTCGTTCAAATGTTCCCAATTATCACCCTCCCCCTTCCTCGAAATTATCCGTGAATGGGGATATATGCGTTACGCACTTGGCGTTTCGTTTGTCAAATGGGACAATCTTCATACGCGGATCCTTTCAACTTCCTACTCCTTTCCCACTTTGTTATAACTAATCTTGTACGCAATGTTTTGTTTTTCGAAAGTAGAAAAAATGCTACCGTATAGACGTGAGCATAGGTCATGGAAGACCAACTTCTTTCGAATGGGGAATTTTGTTATACGTACAATCCCTCAACCACGTATTCTTGGAAATGTATTTGGTAAAAAAAAAAAAACCAAAAGGGGTTACACAGAACCTGTCCTTGAATACGTACCTTTGTAACATGTATTAGGAATTAGCCACATTTAGTTAGCTCTCTCTCCGTCTCTCTCTCTACACGCCAAACAAATCCAACTTTTTCTCAACATGCACACTTGTTTCTCTCCAAACTTTTTTCATCATTGGTCTACTAGGCAGGTAAACTTCAAGAATTTTGTTCTAATAATAATTTTTGCCGGATTTTAAAAAAAAAAAAACCAGCAGCTCTGCACCCTATCTACATCTGCGCCTCTTCATGCTGCCCTCGCTACCGTCACGGAGGTCCCTTGCCTTCAATCCCTGCGTACCAAAAGCACCCGACCGCATCTAACATAACCTAGTGTGAGTCGTGCGTGTAGTTGCGAATTGTATCACCACAAAGAACCGACACTCAAAACAAACCCGAGCACGCCAGCTCTAGGTTGGTTCATGTTCCTGTTGCCCTTGTGCAAATGTTCCTGCTGCCATTATGCAAATGTTCCTGCTGCATAATGCAAATGCTCTGCTGCCATTATGCAAATATTCCTGCTGCATAATACAAATGTTCCTGCTGCATAATGCAAATGCTCTGCTGCCATTATGCAAATATTCCTGCTGCATAATACAAATGTTCCTGTTGCCCTTGTGCAAATGTTCCTGCTGCCATTATGCAAATGTTCCTGCTGCATAATGCAAATGCTCTGCTGCCATTATGCAAATATTCCTGCTGCATAATACAAATGTTCCTGTTGCCCTTGTGCAAATGTTTCTGCTGCCATTATGCAAATGTTCCTGCTGCATAATGCAAATGCCCTACTGCCATTGTGCTGATGCTCCTGTGCCCTTGCGCAAATAACAATACCAACGATTGTTCACAAAACAATCCCACTACATACAAAAACCAGTGTACCAACCACCAATTACGATTCCACTCTCCAATACTTCAATGGTTTCGTACTGGCTCACCCACAGGATCCGGAAGCAGTTACCCTTTCGACCTCTGTGACAGGTAGAACTCTCCACACCACCTAGAAGCCTCATCATGTGTTCTCTTCCTCGTATTTTCTTAAAGGCCCTAGTGTCCCTTGAGTGTAATCTCAAATGGGCCAGGTTACTGTGACAAAGTAACCTTGTAACTTCAGTGAAACGTTCAACCACCCCAGACATCCTACGCAAACCACGTTCGCAAACATTAGCTCACAGACCAATGATACAATTTTAGAGTTTTTTTTTTCTATCACTGCATAACCCTTGTACCTTTCTTCAACAGATCCTTGTTCTTTGCAACTGTATTTATGTATGCCACTGCCTTTATATACATTTATTGACAATTCCTTGTTACACCATGTATCATCTCTTTTGTGTTCTGTTCATAACTATTCTCCAGCTAGGAATTTCTCTCTCTCTCTCTCCTCGTTTCTCTTAAATGTTTTTGGCACAAGTGCTGAAAGGGTAAGAGGATTTATTAGCCCTACAGCTCCATTGCCACGTCGCTTTTATTGCGGCGAGGGGGGAAGTGTTACGTTACAAGAATAAGGAATCGAGTCTTAAGTACCGTCATGTTTCGACAGTCAGCGAATCGAGCCCTAAAATACTGTTGCACCGCGGGACGGTAATGCGCAGGCGCATCACCCCTCCCGCGACCCACGGATCAGGAGACGCGCCGCACACGGCCATTCAAACCAGTCTTCAGCAAGCGAGCTTCCCGGGCCCACGTCCCGCGCGAACATGTGCGACACAAGTTCAGTTTCGCCGGTTGTGCACTTCCGGTGTCCGCGCATGGACGCTGCTGAGACCGGGAGAACAAGCGCGTAAAGCCGCTGTTGGCCCATAAACCAAACGTGAGTCAATTACCATGTTACCCTTTGTGTGCAATTAAATGTTTTGAAGCCCTAACCACGCGTGTAGAGAGCAGAGACTGACGTTCAAACTAACTTTCAGCTAGGATCGTTCCTCTTATGTATTATTGTGTCTCCTAGAATTGAATAAACTATTTATGTGATAACCTACCGTGTTTTGCTTGTCGAGAGAGGCCCTGGGGGGATGGAGAAGCGTGAAGTTCCGAACCACAAGCACTAGCCTTGAGGTTAAGAGAAACCCTGCTTGCACCGAACCTGAGCTAGTTTTTATTTGGGGCAGATACAGCAACTAATTTGTATTAAATATGTGGGAGCTTTCTCCAACCCTGCCGATAGCATCAGCACGCACGCTGACGCTAACAGGTTTTAAAATGCAAATGGGCTTAAAAGTTAATGTTTTCCCAATACCCTTGTGGTAATTAATTAAATATTTTGATTGGAAAACCCCTTATGCACTTAATTTTTTTTACCATTATCTCAACAAACTGAGGAAAAAAAGCAAGTACTGGGAAAGAAAAAGGTTTGAGAGATGGGTAGGAATTTGGAGTCAATGTGTTCAGAAGGGACATATGTATGGTCGAGAGAGTCCGGTTGGAGAGGTCAAAACACAACCAGTCTCGCCAATCTGGCCCGCGACGCAGCAGGTGGGCAGGCGCATCAAGATCTGGACACACGTCACCCGATGAACCTGGGCACCCCTGCTAAGTCACCAAACGTAGCGAACCACTTGCGATGACCTGCTGCAGGCATATTGGTTATCTAATAAATGGTTCTCGGGGCGGCGGTATCTATACCCCTCTCCCAAACGCCTATGTTTTTCGTATTATTTTACAGAAAACATATTATGATATATTTGCGGTAAGTTCCAGAGTGGAAGAAACTGTCAGTATCACCCTGGGGTAAGACCACCATCCGGAATTGAAACGTTGCTTGAAAAAGCTTTTGTCGTGTTTGGTGACCAGATCTGATAGCCAGGTACTTTCCCAGCTTCCTTTCCCACCTTCTCTCAACATACCCAATTAGAAACACCCCATAGTCCCACTAGATCCGGACAGATGGAACACTTGTGCGGCATTCACACTTTTCACACTTGACGGCCGGCGTGGTCGAGCGCTAAGGCTCTTGACTCACAATCCAAAGGTCGCGGGATCGAATCCCGGCGTGGCAAATAAATTTTATTTGATTAATTTGTGTTATTTCACAATTAAAAATAATAATTAGTATATTTGGGGCACGTTCCAGAGTGGAAGATACCCTCAGTATCACCCTGGTGTAAGACCACCATTCAGAATTAAAACGTTGCTTGAAATGGCTTTAACCGTGTTTGGTGACGAAATCTGAATAAACAGGTACTTCCCCACCTTCCTCGTCCCCATCTCCTTCCCCTCCACACGGAAGCAGTTGGGAATTTTGCGCGGTATTCATACAAAAAATTAGATAAGAGTAGGGAGGCTACGAAGCACCGCACAAAGAGGAGATCGATTATTCTTTCTCATTGTCTCGCATGTGTTTGTCTCTTTTTAGTGTCGCTTTTTCATTTCATTAAGTTTCAAATTACAACGTTTTGACCAATCATCACAGTTTTCACCTCAAAAACTGGATTTATAACTTCAGATTATTTGCTCTAAACCAAATAATCTGAAGTTAATAATGTGAAGTATTTCCTACCAGGCTTTACAATAAAAATCACTTATGTTAAAATGCCATACTTATAAAATGTGCAAGAAAACATATTATTTGATTGATGTTAATCCTTGGTAACATTAATTAATTTGACATTTCCTACTGCGCGAGTGCATTCCTTGGAACTGCAAAAACATATATTGGCATTAAATAAAAATAATTCTCAATCAATAATAATTATCAAGATTTCTTTTAGCTGATTTATTTCATAAATTGAGATTGTGATCCGATAAGAAGAGCACTATTTTATTTAAATTTTCTCAAGCACTGAACGAAAAATCCACAGGAGGGTCGTAATTTACACAAAACCTCTCGAGGCCCCAAAAGGCTAATGAATTTGTTTATTTGTTCGGGAAAGAATTTCGATATGTGAAAGTGTTTGACTAATTTGACTGCTTCCGTGGTCAAGGCGTAAGGCTCTCGACTAGCAATCTGGAGGTCGCGTGTTCAAATCTCTGTTAATTGTGTTATTTCACAGATAAATAATTTAAAAACAATATAAGGTATATTTGCGACACGTTCCAGAGCGTAAGATACTCTCAGTATCGCCGTGGTGTAAGACCACCAATCCGAATTGAAACGATGCTATGCCGTATTTGGTGACTATATTTGAGTAGCCAAATACTTCCCCATCTTCTTTCCCTCTTCACTACCTTCAGCTTTACAACGTACCCGAATCGGGGATGCCATAATCTCACTGGCTTCATACGAAAGCAGTTGGGACTCTTGTGCTGCATTCACCTAAAAAAAGGTACACGGACACGCCAACAACATACTTCTACCGTTTTATCGCTTCAGCGATCTTAATGCATTGCAGAGAAAAATAAAATATGTCTTGATTTGTTGATGGAATCCACAGTGCTTTTGGAAATGGCTTCAAATGCCAAATATTTGATATAATCTGTACTTATACTTATCTAATGCAGAAATAACTTTGTGAAGGTTATCCTTTGACAGTTCATGGTATTTAATAAGAAAATTGTCAGAAATCAGTTCTACAGTTCAGTTATAAAAAAAATATCCTAACCTACCACTCTCTGTGAGCTGGCTTCATGACATATGCATTTTATAAAATAAATTTCAAATTTTTTAATCTAATCCTTGCTCCTTTTTCAAAAATTCACCAAGTTTGTTTAAATACTTTTCTTTGACCACTGGAGCGACAGCGCAATTTAAAACATTATTGAAGAAGAAGATAACACTTATAATCTAAATGAAAATATGAAAGAAAACAAGACACAGAAAAACAGAAAAAAACAATGGTCGCAACTGGGACTCGAACCCAGACCTCTCGTCTAACCGGGACGGCGCGTTTTCCAATTTCGCTATTGCCACCTTCTGTCAAACCGTCATATTTGTCAATCTCATATTTCAAATATTTAGAATCATTAATATTATCTTCAACTAGTTCTTTTTCCATAACCTTCAAAAGTTATATAAAAAAAAGAGAGTTTTTCAAATTAAAAAAAAAAAAAAAAAATTAAAACATTATTGTTTGCTCGACATTTTTTGGTGATCATTTTGAATATTTTCCACCCAAATTAAAAAAAAAAATATACCTCCGAATTTTAATACGGAGACAAACAAACTGATAATAGATCTATATAGCCAATGAATTCACCTACATTTTGTCGATTAACTCAAATTCGTAAGATTTATAATTTTTTTTTCATAAAATCTACTTAATTACTTACAAATACGGGAAAATTTGCCAAAATTGGCAGCAAAGCAATCCGAGGTAATTTAAATAGTGCCATATGCCTAAAAGAAACCACTTTTTGCTTGAATCAAAAAAACCTTAAAGGGTTCTATAAATATTTCAACACTTGGTTACTACACAAAAAAAGGGAATACATCACCAAGTTACTAATAATCCCATCTTAGTCTAATCCTGATTCTCTATTTACATATATGCGATATTTAAATTTTTAGAGATTTATGCTTTTTTATTAATATTGCTTATGTTTTACCCATGTCTAGTTTAATACTTTATATTATTTTGTTGAAATGTTATTGTTTTTAGATGCTAGCTAAACTCTTAAATTTAATAAAACTGATTACTGCATGCATGCGTATACGTTTGTGTATGTATGTTATGTTTGTGTGTATGTGTTTATAGGATTAATATGTTTTTATATGCTAATTGTGTATTAATATGTTCATGCACGCTTATTTATGTACCCGTCTCAGAACAGACATCGTCTAGTGAGACGGGTTACAGACTTTTCTTGTATTATATTGTTACTGTAATAAACGCCCGGGTTGCCGGCAATTAAATTATATTGTGTCAAAAAGCCCTCCAGTGATTAATAACCATTTTAGAGTAAGCAAAATAAATGAATCTAATAAAACATAAAACGTAGTAAAATGGTAAAAATAAAACGTAGTAAGACATCTGCTGCGTGGCGGGCCGAATCGTAGGAGACTGGTTGTTGAATGGGAGATCTACTCTAGATCTCTCCAATCGGAATCTCTCAACCCATCGGCTTGCACCGCAGTGGGAGGAATGGATTCATACGCCCATCACTCCTGATTGCCCCTCAGATTCCTACCCATCCTTCATACCTTTTTCCTTCCTAAAACTTCCTCTCTTTCCTTTTCCTAAAAAGAGACTGTACACAGCATCCCCAAAGATGACATAGGCCTTGAGAGAACTTTTTTTAGGACGCAGGTGGCGGCCTCGTTTGACGGCCTCCGTGGTCCCGAGGCAAGACTCTCGACTCACAATCCGAAGGTCGCGGGTTCGATCCCGGCGTGCGCAAATAAATTTTATTTGATTAATTTGTGTTATTTCTCAATTTATTCATTTAAAATAATAAATAGTATATTTGCGGCACGTTCCAGAGTGGAAGATACTATCAGTGTCGCCCTGGTGTAAGACCACCATTCAGAATTGAAACGTTGCTTGAAATGGCTTTAGCCGTGTTTAGTGACCAGATCTGAATAGCCAGGTACTTCCCCACCTTCCTCTTCCCTATCTCCTTCCCCTCCCCACTACCTTCAGCCTCACAACATACCCCGATTGGGGATGCCATAGTCACACTGGCTCCAGATGGGAGCAGTTGGGACTCTTGTGCGGTATTAACTGTAAAAAAAAAAAAGGTGGTATTTAATAATAAAAAAATATTGTTTACTAAATTAAAGCTACTGAACTGCCCATAGGCTTTCTAAGGTTCTATGTTCTAAGCACCGTGAAACTAAGCGCATGCGCGCATGATGGAGGTTGAGTTGATTTATTTTGAATTAGTAATAAAAAGTTATTATTTTACTGCTGTCAAAGAAGTTACTCTTATTAAATACTTCTTTAAAATCGTTTCTTAGAATTTCCGTCATGGGTTATTATTTAAGAAGTTTAAGTTCAAATAATTTAAAATCTATCTATAACAACACCTTCAATGCACCAGGAAATAGAGCTATATAATGCTATTATTATTAATATATATAGCTATTTAATGCTTTTAATTTGTCTGCGGTATCTGTTTAGAGATTGAAAGAATGCAAGTTATTTATCTTGTTGTCGATAAATGCAATAAGTTACTTGTTGCACTCTACAATAAATGCACTTTTTATTCTATTTGTATAGTACAAAGATAGAAAAAAAACAACACAAATTAATTCGTAAAAAGATACATGAAACGAGAGATGGGAATACTGATAGAGGTGTCGGAAGAAGGTTAATTGCAAACTCCATTAATGTACACTGAATGATGTTGACGCTAACAAAAAACTGTCCAAAGAAGGGAAGCCAGCTGTTCACAACAGAGTGCTAGTACCTACCCTGATGTATGGTGATGTAGTGAGGCAAAGAACTGACAGAGGAAGGATGAAGGCAGACCGAATGCTGCAGATATTATATACTTCTTTTTGTTTATAATTTTCGAGTAAAATATCCGAATTATTAATGGTTTAAAAATTTCCCCAATTTTTTTTTGTGAACACCTCATAAGAATCCCAGCTACTCCCGTCTGGAGCCAGTGAAACTATAGCATCCCCAATTGGGGTATGTTGTAAGACTGAAGGTACTGGGGAGGGGAAGGAGATGGGGTAAAGGAAAGTAGGGAAGTACCTGGCTATTCAGATCTGGTCACCAAATATGGCTGAAGCCATTTCAGGCTACGTTTTAATTCTGAATGGTGGTCTTACATCAAGGCTATACTGAGAGTTACTTCCACTCTGTGCCGCAAATATACTACATTTTATTTTAAATGAATTGATTGCAAAATAGCACAAATTAATCAAACATTCGATTCCACGACCTTCAGGTTGCGAGTCAAGAGCCTTACCCTTCAACTCAGATATCTAATTCATTTGATTGTGCCATGTCTTCCTCGGGCGTCCCCTATTTCATCTACAATTTGGGAGGCGGGAATGGGTACCGTCGCCCCGGAAACCTTTATTGGATAACCAACACCTCTGCTATAGTTCACCCCAAGTGATTCGCTACGTTTGGTGATTTAGCAGGGGTGCCCGGGTTTATAGGGTGAGGTTTGTCTGGGTCTTGGAGACGGATGACCAGGACACACTGTACCCCAGATTCCTACCTATCCCAAAACCCTTTTCCTTCCCAGAACTCTCCTCTCCTTTCTTTCCTCGAAAAAACCCTCCACTCAGCATCCCCAAAGATGAAATAGGCCCTGAGGGAAATTATTTTCCTTAGGGCCTCCTGTGTGGAGCTCATGTAAAAAAAACCATTCACATTTGCGCTATATATTTTCCTTACACTCCTTTCTTCATTCATTAGCTCAACATGCAAAAACGCCCATTACGCTTAAATCAGCCTTGCATTCTTTGCAGATCTCCACATTTCTCAAACGATCATACATAGTTTTAACAACACACACGCCTCGGAGATCTCATTTCGACCACGAAGACCGTCAAAACTGCATTGTTTAAATTTAAGTTCTTTAAGTGAGTTATTCCTAAATGATGGTGAGTTTGACTGTGGTTCATACAACAGTCAAATGTCGTGCGTTTTCATTGCAATTATAATACCAATTATTATTAATGATTATTGCAATCGTTGGAACGTTCGGAATGCAAGTTTGTACAAACCCACTTTTATTGCCCCCTGAAATGGTTATTTCGGAAATTCATTTTCGTAATGTGATAGCTAAACTACATTCGTACCTTGCACTGTTAGCGTTGTAAGATTTGTACATTGAGATTGCCTTCGAAATATTTTCACCATAAACTTCATACGTTGTTGTACTAGCGTGTGTTCTTGATAAAACAGGTGCCTTTAAACTTGCATACACTCAAAATGTGGCCGTTGTAACAGAGTGGTAAGCTCAATGACTCTGAGTAGGAAATATAAGCGTTTCAGAACCCAGAGATAGGATATCTCTGGTTCATAAGGTGCCAAAAATAAATATCTGGAAAACTTTAAAAGGGTAATGACCAATAATAATTTACAATATTTCACTCGGAAATCATAAGTCAAATAGACCTAGATTTTAAATGATGGTTTTAATAATAATCCCGCACAACTGGCCCCTCAACACACTTTAGTAGACCAGAGTAGGTTGAGGGGCCGAAAGAAGTGGAGAGGGGAAGGAGATAAGGTAGATGAAGGTTACGAATTGCGAAGCATCTTCCTGGCTCTTTACATTTTTACCGAGGATGAGGTGGCAACAATATACATAGTAGATTACTTTGAGCAAGATTGATTCGCATGGCAGATGTAAGGTATAAGTTATAGATTTTGAAAGAATAGAAGGTATTAAAAATACAAAAATATATGAAACTAAAATGACATCCTGAAAACTAAGGCTGTCTGCAAGGGCTTACTTAGGTTTAAATAGTTCAGGTTGATAGCGTGGTTTGTTGAAATGACGCATGATGAAATCTCCTTTTGCAGAACGAATCTCACATCGTAAAGGGCAGTATTTCAGAGAATTGGCTCCCCGCCAAAATGACCCTCCAGAAGCAGGAGAGGCGGATGATTCTAGATGACGAGCATCACGACCAAGGTTCACAATCACGATCGAAGCGATTTCACAAAGGATCCGTCGTGTTTGCGGTCGAGAGGACCGCCCCAAAGCTCTCGGCTGCTCCACAATGACTGACTTTCTTTTCAAATCTACTGATTTGATCTGTGCAGGATCAACAACTGTTGGATTCCAAAATCTTGTAGGGCTCGCAATATTACTAATGAGCTCCTCATCTGCCCTGATGATGGACACTGTAACGCTGTCCGAAACGTTGGCTAAAGAAGGAGTTAGCGAAACACGGCATAACACCCCAAAAACAATAAAAAAAAAAAAAAAAAATCCTTTGCCATAGGTCACCCCAAGTCGTTAGCTACGTTTGGTGACTTAAGGTGACTTGAGACGTTTGTGAGCATCATTGCGGTTTGTCTGGATCTTATGCGATGCATCGGCCCATCAACGAGAGAGACTGACCCCAGTTTCCTCCCCAAACCTCATACTTTTTATCTTTCCTAAACTTTCTCTTTTTCCTTTTCTAAAAAGACGCCCCACACATCATCCCCAAAGATGAAATAAGCCCTAAGGGAAATTATTTTTCTTTGCGTGGAGCTATCGTAGAAAAAAGCCATGTGCAAAGTTTCGATTCTTAATTGTAGTCTTTCGCCGGGGTTATAAGAGTTTTTTCCTCTTATCTAGAATAATGCTATGTTTAGTGACTAGATCTGAAAAGAGAGCTACTTGCCACCGCAACACTTACTTTAAAAACTTTTCTCTGAATCGGGGATGCCATAGTTCCAGTTCTTCTGAACAGATGTCACATAAAAACTTTTAGCAATTGTAATTGACTTTTAGTATTGACATTACTTTAAGAATATATGGTAATTAAAATTTTAAGTGCAAGTTTTGAATAAACTTGATGTATATTTCCAAATAAAAAATAAACCGTTCGGCAAGAGAGCATTAGGCCAATCAAAGCTAAGTGCTTGGATTAATTGTCATAGATATAACTTTACTCCGTTGCGGCGATTAAACACAATATTTCTGTTATACATAATATGGAAATAATAAGAGGGTCGTCAGATAAGTCACATGAGAACATTTTTATTTAACGAAGTTGATATGAAAATTTTTCCTTTTCTGATTGTAGTTTCTTATGAATAGAGAACCGCAAAGCAGTGATTTACTCTTATTTAATTAGAAACTCCAGTAAATTTGACTAATTTTTGTGTTTTTATTTTTTTAAATATTTTCCTTCTGTATAAATTACTCTATACGATTTCAAACCAAAAGAAGCGACACAAAGGTATTGTCTATCTCATCACAATACTCCACAATGGTGTGCGGTGTCAAGATTTTCTCAACATAGCATCCCTAAAGAGACATAGGCCCTTTGTGAAGTTAATGCAACACAGGCGTTATAATTTTATTTGCAGGTAGGTACAACCAAAAAATTAAATCTATATTTTGAATTTGGGAGGCGTATGTGGTACCGCCGCCACGGAAACCACTTATTGGATAACCAATACCTCTGCGTGGTTCCCTACGTCTGGTGACTTAGCAGGGGTGACTAAGTTCATCCGGTGAAGCGTATTCAGGTCTTGGCGGCGGATGCGCCTGCCCACTAGCTTCGTGGTGGGCCAATTCAGAAGAGGCCATTTTGCGGAGATCCTTTGACCTCTCGTCTTTCTCGACCAGACTTCGATGGATTCACTCCTTCACTCCTGAAAACACTGACCATTTCTCTATTTCTTTTTTTTGACTCTTTCCTTTCCTTAGAAAGACCCCCCACATGGCATCCCCAAAGACATTAGCCCTGAGATTAACCAATTAACATTGGCCCTGAGGAAAATTGCTTCCCCCAGAACTTCCCATGTGATTAATAAATAAAATAAACAAACTAATAAATAACTTGTAAACAAATAAAATAAACAAACTTTTCAAACTACCCTCGCATTTAATGGGCGAAAAAGCTGCAACTGACCAAGGCACGGCGCTGTTTCAAAATGTGTGAGGATATAATAACATTACTGCGGCGATAAACATTAAATGGAATACAAAACACTTTTATGGTCAACATATATTAATATCCCGCGGGTATTGCACTGCACGCACTGAGTTTGCCAATAGTGGGCAACACCGCAATAGCGAGAATATTAGCGGAACTTGTTATTCATGAGCGTGATAAGATTCACCCATTGGCATCAGAACTTGAAATAGGCTAAGCTGTTATCGTAATTAATTTTGATTTATTTACTAGCAAATACCCGGCAAGCGTTGAAATGCCACTAGAAAATTTGAAATGTTCCTGTTCTAATAATTATTTGGGAGTATTTTTAGATTTTTCGTCTGGTGTGTCCACGAATAAATCAGAAGGTTTTACGACTCGTAAACAAGTCACATACATCTGTCCATGTGAAAAGCATGGATTTTCCAAATGTACTACCTGGTATCCCCTACCGCTACTAATTCTCCTTTGTAATCCCTCTATCTGCCTCTCCCTTGTCCCCTTCTCACTCTCCTGCGTATCCTTTTCCATGCACCCCCGATCCCGCCCTCGAACCCCTCCCGCGTCCCTTTTCCACCCTGAGTTTTTCTTCCACTTTCTCCGCCTTCCCTCCGTCCCGCGTTCCCCTTCCACCTTCCCCAATAACCCCATCGCTTTAACGTCATTCTCCTCCTTCCATATATGATTCCCTTCCTTGCACGCCAGCAATTTTTTTATACAACTGTCGTAACTGTGTGCCAGAAGTCAACATTATATATAGAAACCTTTGCAAGTGGGTGCACAATAATTCTTCAATGTTTCATCGTAATTGGAGGAATTGTATGGGAAATAATTTCATAACACCAGAGTTCACACTTATATATAAAAAAAACTTTGGGGGCATGCGTACAAAAAATCACCAAAGTTTCATCGCAATCGGATGGATGGTTTAGGAACGCATAAAGGATAAACAAAGAAACCTTAATTTTTTACATATTAAGATTTATTTTAAACGCCTATACGGGTTTTGAAAAAAACACATTGATTAACAAAATAATTTTGTGGCACAGTTATCATGAAGTAAAATATGCTATTTAAATCATACAGAACCCATGCAGAAGAATAGTATTATGTTGACATTGATTATTATTATTGAGGTATGTTATTAAAGCCTTCTTATAAATATATTCTTACTTCGGAGAAAGTATTATTGCCAACTGTGTGCAATTTAGTAACAAGCGAGTATCCAAATGACCACGGAAGCCGACGAAAAAATAAATCTAAGTTGAAATAAAATAAAAAGAAGATAAAGGCAGTAATAAAAAAATTGGCAATGTAAACCACTAAATAAATCTAGCGAAGAATAGCAAATGGATGGAAAAAATACTGGTCTTTGAAAGAAGTCTTGAAATCCAAGGAACTAAGTGTGCAAATTAAAAGGAAAGTCTTCAACACATGTATAATTCTAGTCATCACCTATGGATGTGAAACTTGAGCACTCACCAAACGCCACAGAGAAAAGTTGGAACGCTGCCAGAGAGCCATGGAGAGAAGTTTGACAGGAATAAAGAAATGAGACAGAGTGAGATGTAGCATAATAAGGGAGGAGACTAAATTTGCCGACATAGTTACTATGTGGACCAACTTACCCGTATAGACCAACAAAAGTGGAGATGGATAGTTCACATGCAAACATGTCACTGACTGGTATCCCAGAGATGGCAAGAGAAGTAGAGGACGTCAACAAATAAGATGGGAAGACGACCTAAAACTCACGGCTGGACATCATTGGAGAAGAGTAGCGCGTGACAGGTCCCAGTGGAGAAATATTAGAGGAGGCCTATGCCAAGAGGCAAACTGAGCATTGGAATATATTACAACGAACAAAAAGATTCATACCTAACATAAGTCCAGAATAAAAAGTCTTTTTATTATAATATCATGTAGGTATATAGTGATGTGTATATTGTAAATGCATTCTGAATTATGCTTTTTGTTTAATTCTAAAAGTTGTAAAATTTCTTTACTAACACGCAAACGAAGCAATAAAGCATTCATCCATTTCAACCAAGCAAGAAATCGCTTTAAACATCAAAATATCACGCAATCACTTACTAAACCATTTTTCATTCAAACACTTGCGTTTATATACATCACGAAACATTGAAAGCGAATCTGCAATAAACTTAGGATTCGTTGCGCTATCCATTTCAGGATCATTGTCGAAACGGACGGGTTTGCCGCTCTACCGCGCGTTCAAGTATTCTCGGAACAAATTGGTTTATTATGTGGAAGTGTTCCGTATCTATACGTTCTAGAATGAATTTCATGGATTCCGTGCAATCGGTCTAGACGGGTTTATCGTGTGCAATAAATGAGTCTGCTATAATATATGGATCGTTAGTATGTAAATGAACGCGATTGATTTAATGTGTTGTGCTTTGGGGTGGCGCAACAGATGGCGTTGGTGATACCGAAAATAAGTAATTATTTTACTGAGTTTATCAGATTAATTTATTTTTGCTGTAATGGCATGAAAATGTTAATTTCACATTTTAATATATTATGTACTATTTTTTATGTGTGTGAAATTGAGTATAACGATGGTTTTGGTTTATCATTGTAGTAAAAAACTTAGTTAAATTAGGTAAGTTGTGAGCTACAGCCATAATCTTCAAACTTCAGACTTCGCCCCAGACACAATTGGGAGGAACAACTTTAAAGGCTGTGCGAGGAAAGGCTGAAGGCCGCAGAAATAGTGCAAGACAATTACGCCTGGAGGCACCTAATGGAAGCGATAGTTCCCCTACCTGGGTAGGACAAGGGGAAGATGATGTTTTTTACATTAGCTCCACACAGGAGGCACTGAAGAAAATAATTCCCCTCAGAGCCTATCTCATCTTTGAGATGCTGTGGGGAGAGACTTTTTAAGAGGGGTGGGTAGTAATCGGTGACCAGACAACTCGGAATGAAACCAACTCGGAACCATATTAGATAAGTCATTTAGAGTCATAAAAATATATTTAAAAAATTGGTTACATAAGTTACGTTAGGTTAGGGTTATTGGGCAATTTAAAATATTTTTTTTCATAGCTTTTAATGACTTTTCAAGGAGGTGTTGAGTTGATTATATTCTCAGTTGGCATGGAACCGTAGCAATCTGGGAGTCAGTGTGTCTAGGAGTAACGGACGTATGAATTCATCCTTTCCACTGCGGTGCAAGACGATGTGTCGAGGGAGCCTACTGAAGAGGTAGCCTCCAGCAGGTTACCTCTTCAGCAGGCTCATTCAACCAGCCTTTCCAAAACTAGCAACGCAATAGGTGGAGAGGACAAGACAAGACCTAGACAATCCTCACTCCATGAACCCGGACACCCCGCTAAGTCACCAAATGCAGGAAACCACTTGGGGTGACCTGTGGCAGATTTTTTGGTCATTCAACACATTCCAAGTTTTATTAAATTCATGCGTATCATTTCATTAATAGTTGCTGTAAATACCACTTAATAAAGACTATTACTGTCCTAATGTGCTGTGGAAACGATTCTAACTTAAAGAAAATAAAGGTAACGTGAATTTTATTAATTATGAGCCAATAATCGGAGAACTTTGAATATAAAACAATACCAAAAAGGTACGTAGGTTAAAGCCACTTAAAATTAATGATTTATTCATGCAGTGGATATTAAAAGGGTTTTATGAATTCTAGATTAAAGATTTTAATATGAAATATTAAATTCAACCAATTCTATCGAGTTACAGCTATAGCATAATTCCGCTCTCCTTACATTAAAGTACGTATTAAATAATATCCCTCAAGGCAACATTGACAGTTGCTATGATAAGTACAATTGAGGAATTTGAAGGGTCTTAATTATTATTGACTTGAGTTATTTTAAATTATGGCAGTAAAATCATTGAAAAGAGATTGCTTTATCGAGTTTATATTAAGGGGAATGGCCCGGCCCTTTCGTGCAAATCTTAATTTTGCATTTGAGACCTAATAATTAATTTTTTTATATCTCAAAGTATGGTGAAAGGATGTGGTAAGTTGTGACATATTCTTCAGAAGTATTTTGTTAACTTTTTATATTAATTTATAAAATATAAGCCATTGAAGAAATATTAGGCAACTTTGGCAATTATTCGAGTCCCAGAGGTGCCTACATCTTTTTCTGATTTTTCGGTTTCCAGATTTTCGATTGAGTTTCGCTCATAATGTCTTCATTTAATAAAATATTACAGTTTGAGGTTTTACTCATAAAGTTAAAATAATAAATAATAATATTCATCCCAGACTTGCAGAAGAGTCAATAGATGTCGCACATTAAATAAAATGGATAATAATTTATCCAGACACCATCTAGATTGCATTTAGTTCGAGTTGAATCTTGCAATCATTCATAAAGATGGCAGCCAATAAAAAATATGCGTTAAGAAAAATGAAGATAATATGGGTGGTTCTTAGTCGAAGTATGGTACAGTTAAAAGTGACCGAATTAGAAATCGACACCTTAGCTCAGTGGATAAGAGCGCCCAACCCGGAAAGTAGGGAGGTCCTGGGTTCGAGTCCCAGAGGTGCCAATATCTTTTTCTGATTTTTCTGTTTCCAGATTTTCGATTGAGTTTCGCTCATAATGTCTTCATTTAATTAAAAATTAATTAATTATTTTTGAGTTTTTGGTAGTTTTTAAAAATATATATTTTTGTCCTATTTTTTTTAACATTAGTTCCACATATCAGACCCTGCTTTTTAACATTAGCACCACACGTAAAAAATATTCATTCAGGGCCTACGTCATCCCTGGGGACGCTGTGAGCAGTGGCGGCTCGTGGCCTTAAGGTGTGCTAGAGTTCTAATATATATAAAAAAAACAGTATTAATTATTTTTTCCAAAAAATTTTTTTTTTTGATAATCGATTTTTTGTATGAAAAATTTCAGAAATACAAAAAACAGATTTTTGAAAAGAATTTTTTTTTCGCGTACCACAACATCAATAAAGCCTTTTTTTAAATAAGCGCTCTAGCAAACCCAACAGTACCGAGCTGTCACTGGCTGGGAGCAGGGTCTTTTTAGGGCAGGAAACGAGAAAGTTTTGGAAAGGAAAAATATATGAATTGTGGGTAAGATTCAAGGGAGTTAATTTTAATTTTTATTTTTCATGTTCTCCGTAAAAATGATGATTCACCAATATATCGTGGAGAAGTTTACAAATTAAAAAGGCATGGGGGCAGTTTTACTATTTTGTGACATGCATCGAAAGATAGTTGCTGAACTGTCTGTAAGTGACATTGAAAATATTAATGGTCAATGCAGAATCGTTAAACAGCTGAGTCACTCAGTTTGTTTGCGCGTTCTGATAGGCAGAAGTTCTCACTGTTGGAGCATACAAAATTTCATTGAATTCCCGTACTTATGGGAGATTTTTAGAACTTTATATAAGTTAACCTCTTTCAACCTTGGCGGGTTGAGTAAAGATAAAATGAAATATTTACCTAAAAATATTTTTGGCAGGCTTCTAGGGTGTTGAAATTATTAAATTAGTAAGTTAGTTATTTTAATAAAAATTGTCATTCATATCTTTACAATTCTCTCGTCAAACCAGTATGGCTTCAGAGAAGGGCTAAATACAGATTTAGCTATTTTAGAACTAACATCACATATAACACAAGGCCTAGATAAAGGTGATAAATGTTTGGCAATATTTCTGGATTTAGCTAAGGCATTTGATACAGTATCCCATCCAATCCTTTTGGCTAAGCTCCGAAAAATTGGAATAAAGAATAAGGCATTTGATTGGTTTAAATCATACCTCACAGACAGAAAGCAATATGTTAAGCTACCATCACATAAATCATCCCATCAAACCAGCATTAATTTTGGTATACCACAGGGCAGTGTACTTGGTCCCACACTTTTTCTCATCTATATCAATGACTTATGTAAATTATCTATTGATGGGAACATTATCACATTCGCCAATGATACTGCCCTTGTAATTAAAAGTAAGAAATGGGAAGAAACATTCCATAAAGTGGATCTAATATTGAAGATTATTAAACAGTGGTTAGATGATAATCTACTTACGTTAAACATAACAAAAACGAAATATCTAACGTTTAGTCTTAATATTCCGAGTTAGCCTTCAATCAATCATACACTAATAATACATTCTTGTAGAGATGTCTCTTGTTGTCTATGCAAGCCACTGGAACGAGTAGATTACATTAAATATCTGGGTGTAATAATTGGCAATAAGCTACGGTGGGAAGATCACGTAATAAATGTTGCAAACCGGATACGGAAACTGGCTTACATCTTCAGGACATTACGAAATATTCTGAATAAAAATACACTAAAAACGGTATACTTTTCCTTATGTCAATCTATTATATCTTATGGTATAGTAGTCTGGGGAGGATGCTCTAAAACAATATTAGATCCATTAATTAAAGCTCAAAAATTGATAATGCAGACTATTTACAAAGTACACTATATTCACCCCACGAAGGACTTATTTAAGGACTTCAAAGTACTCAATATAAAATCCTTATACGTCAAAAACATATCCACCTATTACAAATTCAAATACGAAAAAAAATATTTTTGAATCAACCTACAATACAAGAAACTCCAACAAAACCAATTATATTATTCCACCAACAAAAACCTCAATGGCACAGACACAATTTAACTTTCTTGCTCCTAAAATCTTCAATAATTTAACAATAGAAATAAAGTCAATAGCCAAATACGACAGTTTCAGGAAGGCGCTTGGGGACTTTTTGATGAGTGATTGTGATAATGTTAGTAGCCTGTTTCTCGTACTCAGATGAAAGTGTGTATTTTGTTTATGTGTGAGGATGTTATTATATGGGAGTATGTACGTATGTGTGTATATACATGTATAGATGTGTGCACCAATATATGCATGTGTGCTTGCATGCACCCAGACTAACAAAAAAGGTAAAAAAAGTTATTACATCGCAAGTTATTACATTATTACATTACAAGTACATTTTTACAATCTTATGTTAATTTATTCTCCTTTCTACTTTCTATTTTTTTTTATATACATAATTTCTACTTTTTATTATAATTTCTACTTTTTATTTTAATTTCTACTTTTTATTATAATTTCTACTTTTATTATAATTTTTCCAATTTTTAGCATCATTTTTACTTAAATCCATGTTCACACTAGACTCCATACTTCATAAATCATAACTTTTATCCATTGGTCACCATGAGACAGGCAGCCGCCTAGTATGGTGATCTAATATTCTTGTAAGTGTCACTAATATGTTACATGTGTTCTATAAATAAATAAATAAATAAAATTGTGTTATATGGTTACTAGTCATTGTCGACGAAGTAAATACAAAAAATTATTTATTTTCAGTAAATAAATTCAAATATGTAACATCAATAATTAACAATCGAATTATACGTCGTTTTTAAATTGCAGATTATATTATTTCGTTGCCAGATCAGTTGAAATAAGTTTCTTTCCGGAATCTGAAACTGAATATTTTAACACGTACGAGAATAAAGCATGTCTGGCATGTCCGTTAAACTTGATACATTAAACTATTTCATAACTATAAATCAATAATCTTACTAATGAATCTGAAATAAGCGGATTACACAAAACCAGTAATTGTAGATCTGGGGTCCGTGGAACAAATAAGTTCAACATAATTATGTGTAAAATTTCAGAAATTTGCAAAGAACATTTATTGTTATCGTAATTTGCAATCGTAATTGTTATCGTATCGTAAAAAAAACCCTCGACTCTGTGCAGAAACGGGCGAGTCTCCTAACTTAACAAACGGATTGCAATCTTTAGAGCACAGGCGTCATGTGGGAATGCTGTCCTTGTTTTACCGGTATTTCAATGGAAGATGCTCCGAGGAACTAGCGTCATTGATCCCCTCGGCACCAGGGCATATTCGGAAAAAACGCCAAACAAACGTACACGGTTGACATTTGTCACATGAGAACGGGTCAATTCTACGACACTGTGTTTCCTTCCTCCTACAATTTGGGTCTCTTCAAGATCCATATTCACTCTTTTCTCTTCTCAAAAAGACCCTCCACAAAGCGTATTCAAAAATGACACAGGCCCAGGGAAATAATTTTCCTCAGGGCCTCGTGTGTGGAGTTAAAGTAATTTTTTTTTTTTTTTTTTTTTTTTTTTTTTTGATTATAGCGATTTTATTTATTTTTTATTTTTTTTATTTAAGGTTTTATTCCAGCAGGACTGGGAGGGGTGTGCAATCCCTGTTTGCCATATTTCATAACAATAATAATAATACAATAATACATACAATACATAAGAGAGTAAATTAAAAGATAAAATACAATAAAATAAAATAATGCAATAAAAATAAAAAATAAAATATTTGCTTTGTTGCACCTCCTTTTCATGTAGTCAATGTATTATACAGCGTTACAGGGTCCATTATCAGATCAGATGAAGAGATTATGGTGAAGAGTGTGTTTATATATATATGTAGAAGTAATTTATTTACTTATAACAAACAGCTTTTACATGGAATTCAAAGATAAATATTATGCCAACTGAAGTCAAGCCAAAAAAATTTCTTATGCTTATTGTACCAAACAGGGTGAGACGTACAAAAACTGTAGGAGGCTGGAGGTCCCAATCCACGGAGGCGCCAAATGTCAAGAGAACGTGGCTTTGGTTGCCCGTTTTGGAGCTGTTTTGAATGATCTATTGGCTCCTTCCGACGATCTTATGACGCAACCGGGTCTGGTCTAAAGAGCAAGTATAATCCCTGGTCCAGGATGAAGCGATGGTCAGTAAAAAAAAGAGGCTAATGGAGGGGAATTGGGGATTTTTTCCTAAGGTTGGTTTTACATGTGGGCAGATGAAATAAATTGGATTGTCGTGTTGATCTTAACAGAATATGAATTTTTAATAAATTGGTAAGCTCTGCCGAGTCCTGTCCGTTATTCATAATTTTAAATAACAAGATTTGATAAAAAATTAAACTTCGCGAATAAAGGGACTTGGAGACTTGAATTTTAATGGATTCGGTTTAATTTGAAAAGAATAACTTTAGTTTATAATTTATGTGTTTAATTTTTTTAACCCCCGACGCAAAAAGAGGGGTGTTATAAGTATGACGTGTCTGTGGGTCTGTCTGTGGCATCGCAACTCATAAACGAATGGATCGATTATGATGAGGTTTTTTTGGTTTGAAAACTGACGTGATCGAGATGGTTCTTAGCTACAATTCGTGAAAACCTGTTCAGGCGTTTCAAGGCCATTAGCTCTTTTTTTAGAGTTTTTTTTTGTCAGGGGTTATATAGTTGCTTTCATTTGACAACACGATATAACCATATTAAGTGTCTTAATCCTCTTAGGGCCGGCATTTCAGTAAAATAATTAGTTAAATTATTTCGGATTTCAGCGTTTAGTTTTGGTGTAGTGCCAATTTCATCATTTTGGGAGGCGGGTATGGGTACCGCCGACCCGGAAACAATTTATTGGATAACCAACACCCCTGCCATAGGTCACCCCAGTGGTTCGCCACGTTTGGTGACTTAGTGGTTGTACCCGGGTTCATGGGGATGGGGTGAGGTTTGTCCAGATCTTGGTGGCCGATGCGTCTGCCCAACTGCTGCGTGACGGGCCGGATCAAGAAAGACTGCTTGAGGGAGGTTTTTTGACCTCTCCAGCCAGAATCCCCCGACCCATCGCCTTGCAACGCAGTTGGAGGAATGGATTCATATGTCCATCAATCTTGGACACGCTGACCTCCAGATTACTACCCTTTTCTCATACCTATTTCCTCTCCCTTCTTTCCTTAAAAAAACCACCACGTAGAATCCTCTAGAATGACATACCCCCTGAAGGAAATTATTTTCCTCAAGGCCTCCTGTGGAGTGTGGAGCTTGTGTATAAAATAAAGTAAGAAGAACAACAAAACTGAGGTCTATCTGGTAAAACTAATGTAATTTTTGTGGATTTCAATTTCAATCAATTAATTCAATAAATTTTGGTAAAAAAATTATTATTTGAGAAACCCTGTCCACCATTAAGACACGATTATAATTCATTATTCAAGTCAAATAATAATTTAATAAGAATAATAACAAATGTAAGCGTTATACCACAGATTGAAGCGTGTTTGAAAATCTGTTTAACGACCGACATTATTTTATTTATTTGCTTTGTGCGGGCATTATCAATTCACCTTGAAACTTTCACTGACATTTAATTTTAACAATATCCAATTAATATAGAATTACATGTTATAAATGCTCTGATTAACGGCGGTAAAGTTTTAAGTTCAAAGTGTTTGTATTACGGGTATAAATGGCTGACGGCCTCCGCGGTCGAGGGGTATATATTACTTCGATGATAATTTAATAATATAAAATAATGTAAAGGTGTATTTGCGGTAAGTTCCAGAGTGGCAGATACTTCCAGAATTGCCCTAGTGTAAGATCATCATTAGGAATTGAAACGTTGTTGAAATGGCTTAAGTCGTGTTTGGTGACTTGATCTGAATAGCTAGGAACTACTCCACCTTCCTCTTTTCCATCCTCTTCCCTTCCTGGGAAAAAGTGGGGTGTAAATGGGCAAACGCATCCGCCGCCAAGACTTAGACAAACCTCAGGGTGACCTACGGCAGGTATTATGGTTATTCACTAAATGGTTCCCAGGACAGCGGTACCCATACCCGCTTCCCACCCGCCGATTTTATATTAACTTTAATTTTCACAGAAAAACCTATAAATCCATTATTTTTTCATTTTCCGATCACATATGTGCACAGTATTACGTACGATTTAATTAAGATCAGTACGATTAATTAGTAATATCGAGATTCTTAAGAATTCCATTCGAACAAACAAGCGAAGATAGCAGTCTACAATGGAGTGCTGGTACCTACTCTGATGTAAGACAATGAGGAACTGGCAAAGGAAGAATGAAAGTAGACGCTGTAGAAATGAGATCCCTGAGGCATATGTGTAGTAAAACCATGTATGATCGTGTGAAAATATGGATATCCGCAAACAATGCAAGACTGATGTAAGCGTAATGAGTAAGACTAAGAAAGGAATCCTCAGATGGCTCGGGCATGTAGAGCAAATGACATCGGGGTCGCCCGAGGAAGACATGGCACGATCAAGTGAATCACATACTTGAGTTGGGCAATGTCAAGAGTCAGAATAATAGAAGAGTATGTTTGAATGAGACGATGTATTAATTTAAAGACCGCGTTTTTGGTGGACCGTCCTCTCTGCCTACCCCTGCGGCGGAGCGGCGTGATGGTTGGATAATTAGACTTTCTTGAGAATAACTTTCAGAAATACCTTGGTTAGGCATTGTAATATGTTTTTTGTTTTTGTTTGTTCGAAAAAATAATCAAAATATTTGTATTGCAAAAATGATGATTTTGGCGGTCTCTTTGGATTACAAGAGACACTGAAATTTATTGGTCGAAAAACTGCTAAATCATCATGATCGAACAAATGGATCAAAGATGGCGCTCACTTGTCCGTTTTGGAGAAATAATGCAGTTTGAAATGTATTTATTTAAAAGTGTTATTGTGACGTGGAATAACTATCACATTTTTTGTGGTTTGAATATCTTGCAATTAATTGTGGTTTCTACTTTAGTTGTGTAAAATTGACAACTGACTTGTGCATATTTCAAAATTACAAAAATCGTACTGATCTTAATTTAAGTGGATTGGAAATACCGGGGCGCCTCCCATGTTTCGGAGATCAACAAACAAGGTCGGTGTTTCTGGTGTCTCTGTTTTTTCCTTTGAGATTTTATCAGATTGCTATTTTTTGTCCGCGTAAATAAAATGCATAATCATATTTTTGAGTATTACGCTCATAGAGTTCTGGGGTTATTTACATACCCAGGCTTGCATATTATAATACACACCTCCTCCAACCACGAGCAAACAATTCCATGGAAGAGTAGTATCGAAATCACTCATTTTGTTAAAACCTAATATACAACCGGTTTTGTACGGACTTTAAATTTATATTAAAAACAATTGAACAAATGTAATACGTGCGATCACAAATTATTAACGCCCACATACAAAATGTTTCATGAGCATCTCTTATCCCTGTCCTAAACCCCACTTCAAGATGTTTTAATAATTTACATTTATCTAAGGCCTCGCCTAGTCTACTTCTACATATCTAATTTCGAATGTTGTGTAATCAGTGCAATGAAATAATGTTCACATTGACAATTAATTGCTAACCTATATAATTTATAAATAACCCAAGAAAACGTGATTTTCCCACGTAACGTTCAATATCAGATTATTTTATGGTTATGCGGTGATGTTTGTCATTAGATATCCGATACATTGGGACAGAAATATATTATTTGCAATAATTGAATGCAAAATAATAATATCACCTTGATATCTTTTATTAATAAAATATTAATCATTGACTGTGATTAACCTCAAGAGCCTCTACATTTTGCAAAGCAGTGAACTATCGAAATGCGAATTGCGCGGGACATATTTTCGCAACACATTCGATTCCAGATTTTTTTGTTGTTTTCGTACTCATTGCTTTATGTTTAAGTATTGATGTACACCGTTATTGAACGCTTAACGTTGTAATTATTTTTACTAATCCTCTGTCTGATATATACATCTTACTAATATTATAAACGCGAAAGTTTGTGTGGATGTATGTGTGTTTGTTACTCTTTCACGCAAAAACTACTGAATGGATTTTAATGAAATTTTACAATAATATAGCTCATACATTAAAATATTATATTTGCTATACATAATGGTATGTTCTGGTGTTATGAAATTTGTATGAACGAAAATGTGTGTATTTCATAAATTTTAGCGGCAGAGAGGAAAGGCAGGGTAATGGGAACGGGGGAGGTGGGGTTCGCGGAGAGCAAAGAGACGGGAGGGGGGGTGGGGAAGATGGAAGGAAACGGTGACGCATGGGAAAGGACACGAAGGGAGAATCAATTTATTTCTTTGAATGGCGTTGCAACGCATGCCGAGAACCAGCTAGTACATTCATAAATTCAACTATAATAAAATAAAATATAACAACTGGAAAATGGCACGTTATATTAATACCCCTAAAATTACACGATAGATGTTTAAATAATAATAGCTTCTCTGAATTTGCTAACCATCTCATTAAAATAGACCACACGTTTAAAATAAAAGCAAAGGCGTTACTTTACTACATAAGTACCCACCCCTAAACCCTTTTCCTTCCCAGAACTCTCCTCTCCCTCCTTTCCTTGAAAAAACCCTCCACAGAGCATCCCCAAAGATGACATAGGCCCTAAGGAAAATTATTTTCCTCAGGGCCTCCTGTGTGGAGCTCATGTAAAAAAAAAAAATAAGTATGGAATAGGGAACAGACTGGATAACTTAGAAGTATTAGAGTTAAAGAAAGCCAAAAAAAAATAATTGTTAAGTAATGACAAACCAAATAAACCTAATAATGGTTCGATACTTAGGTTGTTCCCCATTGACTTTAGCGTGTGGCGTGAAGCGAAATGGCTTTAGCCGTGTTTGGTGACCAGATCTGAATAGCCAGGTACTTCCCACCTTCCTCTTCCCCATCTCCTTCCCCTCCCCAATACCTTCAGCCTCAAAAAATACCCCAATTGGGGATGCCACATTCTCACTGGCTCCAGACGGGAGCAGTTGGGACTCTTGTGCGTTATTCACGTATTAAAAAAAACTCTTCCATAATGATATCTATAATGACAGAACTTAAACAGATTGTGAATATCAATTTAAAATAGTTGAGGAATTGTTAAAATTTTTTGAAATAGCCCATCCTAAGTATTTATTATATTTTAAATTATAACTTCACATCACAAAGCATCTACCACCAACACCTCTGCCATAGGTCACCCCAAGTGGTTCGCTACGTTTGGTGATTTAGCAGGGGTGCCCGGGTTCATGGGGTGAGGTTTGTTCCAGGTCTTGGAGGCGGATGACTAGGACACACTGAACCCCAGATTCCTACTCAACCTTTAAACCCTTTTCCTTCCCAGAACTCTCCCCTCCTTCCTTTCCTTAAAAATAAACCCTCCACACAGCATCCCCAAAGATGACATAGGCCCTGAGGGAATTTATTTTCCTCAGGGCCTCCTGTGTGAAGCTCACGAAAAAAATAAAGTCTAATTTATGTGAACAAATAAAATAAAATAGATCAGCCATTTTATTTAGAATTCAAATCCATGTGACGCATGAATCACGGGTACTTAACAATGCATCCTTATATAAAGATTTGTTACCTGGAACCATTTAACGTGTTATGTATATCTTTTAATAAGGTCATCCAATCATATAAATAAAACTTAACATACCTTAAAAATAATATATTTTACTTCTTGTCGATACAAATAATAATTACGCCAGGGCTGTCGAAAAGAACACCGATTAAAAATGAATAAAGATGTGAATAAATCTATATTTTATTCCATGTTCGTTGCTAATGATCCAAAACAATTCACCAATGGAATATTTAAAACGTGTTACGTTAAATCGTTTCATTGAAAACCAGATCAACGAATTTTTACAGACGATATTGAACGAAACAAATTTAATATATATTTTTTGACAACTTGTATCCTTCCCAATTAAAGCAATAATTCACGTCTGGTTCAGCTTAATCCTGTTAACTTGATGATAATTTAAATTAAATTGATTGGGTTGTTTCAAACGTCTAACCTTTTTTTTTACTTTAACTCCACACAGGAGGCCTTGAAAAAAATAATTTCCCTAAGGGCCTATGTCATCTGAGATGCTGTGTGGAGGGCCTTTTTGAAATTAGGAAGGAATGAACATTGGCCTTGAAGAGACCCATGTTCCATAGCCGAGCTGTTGAACACAAGAACAAGTCGAAGATGCGTCCCGTTCTCATGTGACAAATGTCAAAAGTGTACATATGTTGGGCACGGATTTGGCGTGTTTCCCGACTATGCACCGGAGGGATCAATGTCGCTAGTTCCTCGGAGCATCTTCCATTGAAATACCGGTAGAACAAGGATAGCATTCCCACCCGACGCCTGTGCTCTAAAGATTGCAATCCGTTTGTTAAGTCAGGAGAATCTATCAAATGAACCACCCGTTTCTGCAGAGAGTCGAGGATTTTTTTTTCAGGTATTTTGGGGCTCCAGATTAGAGGTGGCTGGCAAATTCAACCGTGGAGCGCACTTGTGATTTGTACAGGGTTAACAGTTTTGTACTGTAAATCTGTATGATTTCACTATTTTTTCTTTTAAGGGGGTATTCATATTCAAATAAAATTTATTTGTCATGCCGGGATTCGATCCCGCGACCTTTGGAATGCGAGTCAAGAGCCTTATCGCTGGATTACGCCGGCCGTCATCGGTTGACACGATTGCAACCTAGTAATCTAAAAAAAAACAAATTAATTCTTCATCCAAACAAATGCGGCTATGGCCCGAACTAGGGAAAAGTAAAAAAAAAAATCCCAAAATGACGGCTGGCTGAAATAAAAAAAGACATTTTTTACCGGTTTTTTTGACTTTCCAAATTTTGTTACAGTAAGCGCAATAAAGTGATGTATAGAGAAAGCTCACACCAAATTTCAAGTAAATTGGTTCAGTAGAACTTGAGATATCGTGTCAACCGTATCGAAAAAATAAGTTTTGAGAAACAGGCGTTTAAAGTTTGGCTCTTTTTAGATTTTAGTTAGATTTCGTCTAAACGGTCGAACTAAAATGGCTCTAACTTTTAAAATAATTCGAATTTTTTTTTAAATTCTTCAAATGATATATTCTTGAATATTTAAACCATCGGAATATGAAGAATTTAACGCGACGTAGTACATTGCCTTAATGTACGTTTATTTATGCCTACGCCCACCTTTTAAGTCTTCCGGCACCTCCGGTATACGAACCCAACAATATTATCTCTTGCAGTAAATCAGCACAAATACCCGACATCCAACCTGATTTAATTTTTTATCTCAGAGGCTGTTGTTGTTAATAGAGTGGAATTATGGTAATATAATCCGTAATTGAGGTAAGCTTGCATGTTGCAATTTGCTCGTAAGTGTAGGTCGAACGATTGAAATTACAAATTGGTTTTAAGTAAAAGGTATTATTTCCTTTGCATTCCCTTTTCCGTTGAAAATGTAATTGATATTTTTTAACAAAGTTTTGAGTGGTTATGTTTAACAAACACATGGTTTTTTGATATATTCTCGAATGTGTAGATTGTACAATGTCATAGAATGTGATGATACAGACATCTATATAAAAAGCCTCGTGAATTTTAAAAGATATGCTAAATTTACTAGCTTTAAGCTAATTAGACGTCGTGGCAAATAGACGTATTTTAAGTAAATATTATGGAAAAAAGAACTAGTTGAAGATAATATTAATGATTCTAAATATTTGAAATATGAGATTGACAAATATGACGGTTTGACAGAAGGTGGCAATAGCGAAATTGGAAAACGCGCACGTCCCGGTTAGACGAGAGGTCTGGGTTCGAGTCCCAGTTGCGACCATTGTTTTTTTCTGTTTTCTGTGTCTTGTTTTCTTTCATATTTTCATTTAGATTATAAGTGTTACCTTCTTATTCAATGAAATATTATGTATTTGCTTCATTATTTTTTTTCTTTGTTTCTTCTCTTTCTCTGATTTTATAATGTTTTATTTTGCTTATTATATGTCTGTTATTTCACTAGTAGCCTCTCCACATAGTAACAACTAAACCTTGATTTACGAATGCTGTGAAAATATTTAATTGGAGTGTTAATATCTATGCATCACAAAGGCAATTTCATTAATGTAATAATTTTCGTTATTTGTTTTTCGGGTGTTATGCCGTGTTGCGCTACCTCCTTCTTCCAATCGGCGTATCATTGTGTGAACTTCCTCCCCATAGAGGTTCGTCACATTAGTTTTTAGATTTTCAGTGACTTTCCGGTGCGGTGCAAGGCAATGTTCTGAAAGAGTCCTGCAGGAGAGGTCAAAAAATCTCAACCAATCTCTTTCAATCCGGTCTGCCACGCTGTTAATGGGCAGACACATCCGCCGCCAAGATCCGAACAAAACTGACCCCATGAAACCGGGCACCCCTGCTAAGTCACCAAACGTAGCGAACTACTTGGGGTGACCTACGGCAGAGGTGCACCTCCTCCTACACCGCTCCCTCAAAGATGACACACAGTCTGAGGGAAATTAATTCAAGAGCACTCGCGTATGTTAATGTAAATTTTAAAAAAAGATGCTCTTACGTTGTGTGGAGGATCTTTGTGAGGAAAGGAAGGAGTGTCTTGAAGAGAACCATGTTGTAAGAGGGAGTAAACACAGAGGCCGGCAAATTGTTCCACAGCCGAGCTGTTGAACTCAAGAACGAGTGACTAGATCTATCACATGAAAGAAAATACTACACACAGGTATATCAATACATTGGATGATCAGATTTCTAGGCCCGTGATAGGCTAATAAAATTATTATCTGTTTAAGAATTTATGTCGATATTTGAAAAAGTTTAATCAATTCCATCAGAAGTAAGGTCAATTTGAGCTTACTTCTGGCACATAAGCACGCCCCAAACACATTTCTATCTGTGGTTTATGTCTTCAGTGTTCGCAACAATGTCAGGACACATTCTAACGATAAGTGCATTATTAAGTCCGGTTTTCTTGGAAGAAATGAGGCGAGTCGTAGGTGGAAATGCACTGCGGTGAGTTGTTAGAGAAGTGGGTGCCAATTAGCTCACATTCAAAGGCCACGGGTTTAATCCCGGCATCGGCCATTATTATGTTTTGGATGTGGATTGTGTCATAAAGTACTGTCTAATTAATTATTTTGTGATTTGTGCTGCAGACTGTTGGGTATTAAATTATAATCACAAAATTAAATGCTTTATTTGTTAGGTAGCTACTAAATATTGATTAATATTTTTTTATTTAACTTTTATGAGTAAAACCCCAATATGTAATATTTAATTAAATGAAGACACTATGAGCGAAAATCAATCGAAAATCTGAAAACAGAAAAATCAGAAAAAGATATTGGCACCTCTGGGACTCGAACCCAGGACCTCTCTACTTTCCGGGTGAGTGCTCTGTCCACTGAGTAAAACCTCAAATATTACAATTTGAGAGTTTAATCATAAAAGTTAAGTAAAAATATAATAATATTCATCGTAGACTTGCAGAAAAGTCAATAGATTTTTATCCTGACACCATCTAGATTGCATTTAGTTCAGGTTTAAATCTTGCAATCATACATGAAGATGGCAGCCAATAAAATATGCGTTAAGAAAATGAAGATAATATGGGTGGTTCTTTGTCGAAGTATGGTACAGTTAAAAGTGACCGAATTGGATATCGACACCTTAGCTCAGTGGACAGAGCACTCGCCCGGAAAGTAGAGAGGTCCTGGGTTCGAGTCCCAGAGGTGCCAATATCTTTTTCTGAATTTTCTGTTTTCAGATTTTCGATTGAGTTTCGCTCATAGTGTCTTCATTTAATTAAACTAAATATTCAATTTGACTACCGAAGCTTTTTATAAAGCTATTGAGTTCCTCATCTGTACGTTTCCATGACAGTTGATCCCCCCACAACTGGCTTCCCGGGATAATTATGTGCAATTTGTAGATGGTTTAGAGAAATTCGGTATACCTACTTAGACATGAGAACGGATCGGATCGTCACATAAAAACCGGTCGCTTCTTCGATTCGTTCTTGAGTTCAACAGTTCAACGGCTGTGGAACGATTTGCCGGCCTCTGTATTTCCTTCCTCCTAACAGTTTAAAGCCTATTTGGGGAAGCTATCTGGAGTGTTTTTTTTAGGAAAAGGAAGGAGAGGAAGTTCTGGGAAGGAAAAAGGTATGAAGTGTCCCACTGCGGTACAAGGTGATGAGTCAATAGACTCCGGCTGGAGAGGCAATATCGGCACCTCGGCAGAGTGGTAGCGCGTTCGCCCGGAAAGCGAGAGGTCCTGGGTTCGAGTCCCAGAGGTGCCAATATCTTTTTCTGATTTTTCTGTTTTCAGATTCTTGATTGAGTTTCACTGATTTTGTTTTCATTTAATTAAATATTAAAATTTGAGGTTTTACTCATAAAGTAAAAATAAAAATATTCACCCTAGACTTGCAGAAAAAGTCAAAAGATATCGCATATTAAATAAAATTGATAAAGATTTATCACATTGTTTTTATTTGACGTGGTTCAGTTCAAGTTTTCAGTATAATTTTTAAGGTAAGTTTTAAATTCTTTTACATTAGAATTCATGTTTCTAATTTTTTCTGGTAATGAATTAACAAATTTAATACCGAGATATTTATGATTTAGCTGTCCTATTGTTTTTTTTTTACATTTTGGAGTAGGAAGTATTGACGTTTGCCTAAATTTTCTGTTATCTTTAAAGGGTTCAACTTTATTTTGAATATTATCCTTATATATTTGTAATGTTGCGTGGTAGAAGTAAAATGCATTTAATTTTCTGACCTTAAATTGCTTGAATAAAAGTTTTGACAAATATGAATAGGGTTTTTTTTTAAATTGTTTTTATTATTTGTTTTTGCGATATGTAAATTGTTTGTGTTTGATTTTTATATGTAACGCCCCATCCTATAATGCCGTATTGTATAATTGATTGACAGAAAGCGGAGTATGTCGTTCTAAGTAATTTTTCTTTTAAACTATCTCTTAAACATCTAAATATGTATGTTAGTTTCCTTACTCTGTCGTTCAGAATATTTATGTGGGGACCATTTTAAGCGCTGGTCTATTTTTATGCCCATTGTTATGTCTATTGATTTCCCTCTTTGCCAAAATCAGGGACGCTTGGGTATTTTAGACATTGAAACTGACCAAGTTGGTCTTACCTTAGACACGAGCCTTTTGACGGTAGATTAATGGAATAAATAGAAATACAAAATAATGGAATAATAAATGCAGGCACGACATTTTTCGAATAAGTTGAGATCAATATATCAAAACACCATAAATTCATTTTTTTCCTCGCAGACTCGACAATAATTGAGTAATTTAAACTGACGCGGTACTTATTGATGATATATGAAATGGAATGCCTTCTATAAAATAAAGCAATAATGATAAATCATGAGGTTTTTTTGTGGTTTTAACGGAACTGTTAAACCATTTATGGCGTTTCTGCATTCTTCGCGTCATTGCCAATTGCCAATCCCCCTTGTCTGCAAAAATAGCACTGTTTTGTACAGATATGGACTTGAAATAATTGTTATTTATATAACGGCATTATACTGAATCCGCCCATGTTGAAGGAGATTAACTTATATGTCCCTAACACGTATACTGGTGGGAGATCCCACGCACTTTTTTATGCTCCGAAAGCGACAAGTTATTCCTATCAGAATGCACCATTAAACAGAGCAATTCAACTGCTAAATGAATCTGTATTGAGCATCGACATCTTCAATGTCACCTACAGAGAGTTCAGTAACTATCTTCTGACATACGTCACAAGATAGTGGAATTGCCCCCATAAACTTTTTTCTTTAAATTTTGTAATCTTCTCCATAATATTCTGGTGTACAACTATTTTATGGAGAACCTGATAAAATAAATAAAAGTATGACTTGATATTTTATAATAATAACTAGCAAATGTCTGGCATTGTAGTGTCCACTCACAAGAAGAGATTTTTCCTCCCTGCGTGTCCTTTCTCATACGTCCCCGTTCCCGCCTCTGTTCCCCTCCGCCGTTCTTCTCCCACCTTCCTCACTTTCCTCCCTAGTGTCCTACCCATCTCACGAAACCCCTTACGGATTCTTCTCCTCTCACCTTTCCTCGCTGACTCTAAACTATATGAAATACATACATTTTTCTTACCATTATATAAAGAAACCTTCGCGGCCGGGAGAATCACCAAAGTTTCTTCGCAATCGGATGAATGGTATAGGGAAGAAACAATGGTCAAACAGAGAAACATTCGCCCCGAAAACAATTCATTATATAAACAAAACCTCTACCATAGGACATATGCAAGTGGTTTTGGTTATATATATTGGCCATATGGCAGTGGTTTTGATTATATACGATGTCATTGAAGTCAGTGTCATTTTTGGGGATGCTGTGCGGAGGGTATATTTAGGGAAAGATGAGGAATTTCCGGGGTTGAGTAGGGATCGGGGGAACAATCTCTTCAGGAGTGACAGACGTGTGAATCCATCCCTCCCTCTGCGGTGCAAGGTGACGTTCCAAGAAAGTCCTGCAGTCTATCCCGTTCCGGCTTACCACGCAGCTGGTGGACAGATATATCCACCACCAAGACCCGGACAAATCTTACTCCATGCTAACCCCCTAATCGAACCCCCTGCTAAGTCACAAAATGAAACGAACCATTTGACCACATGGCAGAGGTGTTGGTTTTAAATATTATGTATATTGGAGTGAGGAAGAGCATTTGACCCCTAAAGTCGGTCTTTTTCGACCCATCACCTTGCACTGCAATGAGAGAGTTGGATTCAAACACTTCAAGACACACTGGTTCCCAGATTCCTATCCAACTCTCATAATCTTTTCCTTAGCAGAACATCCTTTCCTTCATTGATTTAAAAATGCCCTCCACACCGTTTCCGAAATACGTCATATTTCCTAAGGGAATTTACAGTCATCCAGTGTGGAGTTAAAGTAAAAAAATAAATAAAAGAGTTCTGATTCGTTCATGTCCACAAAGTGATTATGTTCAATAACACCGATTGTCTAAAGTTATTATTGCCTTAGATCTGGAATGTTGCAAGTTGCAAGGTTTACTGTCGTTGGGCGGTGGGACCTTAATATTGGAGTGGTGTTGCGACACATTGCTGGCCCCTGGGCAAATTTATATACCAAGCCTAAACTCTCTCCTAACATCTGCAGAATTTAAGATGATAAATTGTTAAATAAGCATTCACTAATTCGTACAAAACATTAATTAAAGTTATTGCTATTTCTAGAACTAATTTTAAACAAACAGTTTAACGTCAAAAATAGTAATGTGTCAACTTAAATCAATAAATAACTAAAATAAAGTAAATTATTTTCTCTTTATACCTCGTCATGGGGGGGGGGAGGGGTGGATTCCTTTGGTGCCACCTTACTACTAATCCTTAAATAGAACCGGAAATGCCCCTTAAGTCGTTAATTTTAAGGTTAAGGAGAACCCCTAATCCTTAAATAGACCGGAATCACTCCTAAAGTTGTTAATTATAAGGTTAAAGACAGTTCCTTATCCTTACATAGAACTGAAATCACCTAGTCGTGAATATTAAGGACAATTCATAAATTTTAAGTAGAACCGGGATCCTTAAGTTGTCAATTTTAAGGTTGAAGACACCTCCCAATCCTTAAGCAGAACCGAAATCGCCCCTAAAGTCGCTAATTTTATGTTTGAGAACAATTCCTTATCCTTAAGTAGAATAATCCACAAGTCTTTAAAAATAATTTAGATTTTTGTGGGATCTTTAAGTCAATATTTTTACTAGTCTTAACAACGTTATGTATTCAAATTTTATCCTAAAATATTTAAAAAAATAACACCCGACCCCAGACAACTGCCCACTCAGCTCAAAATACCTCCACACCATTTTCAAGAATTAAATAACCCAATACTCATTCACAAAGGTAACAATAATTATTTCCCAACGTCGGGGTTACGTGATCTCAGACCTGCGGTTAGCACTGTGTGCTGGGTGCTTTCGGAGAAACAAAGGTAATGAGAGGTCTAACAGAGACTGGACAAAGGATAAATACGATAAATTTGATAATGATCTGTTGCTTTTGACAGGAGAATTGACATTATACATTTCAAGGTTGCATTTTTGGTATTCTGCAATAATATTACCTGATGGAATGTGAATAATGGTGGCGGATGATTTTAGATTTGTACACTGAAAAGCTCCGCACAGGAGGTCCGTAGGAAATAAATTCCTCTCAGGGCCTATGTCATCTTTGAGGAAGTTATATGGAGGATCTTATTAGGAAGGAAAGACAGGAGTAACGGATATATGAATCCATTCTTTCCACTTCGGTGCAAGGCGATGGGTCGAGAGAGTCCGGCTGGAGAGGTCAGAAGGCCTCCCTCTACCAGTCAGTATTCTATCAGAAAACTTTCGTTTCATAATTTATTTTTATAGTTATTTTTATAGTAATAAAATATTTTTAATAATTTTTGTGGCATAATAATAGTTTTATAATTGTATTATTTAATAATTTAACAATTTAAAAATTTAATTATTTTATAATTTAATAATTTGATAATTGTATAATTAAATAAAATAATTTAATAATTAATTTAATAATTTGTCACAATTTAATAATTGAATAATTTAAAAATTAAATAATTAAAAAAATTAAAAGATTAATAATTTAAATGTTTAATAATTTAATAATTTATTAATTTAATAATTTAATAATAAAATAATTTAAAAATTAAAAAATTGAGTAATTTAATAATTTAATAATTTAAAAATTTAATAATTTAATAATTTTTTAATTAAAAAATTTAATAATTAAATAATTTAATAATTTAACAATTTAAAAATTTAATAATTTAATAATTTGATAATTTAATAATTCAAAAATTTAATAATATAATAGACGTATTTTACACCATTCCCAATGATTTGAAAAGCTAAGACAAAGGAATTTTCAGGTTAGATTTTCGGATCGATAAAACGCGTAAAGGTATGCATGAAATTTCGAATGTACCTGAAATTACATAATGCCAATACTCGAGAAAACAGTAGGCAATATATTTATTTACAATACGGCCATTTAATGCGAAGTTTGCAATAATAATCATTGCATTCAACTGTTGCAGGTTCTTGCAATGAATTTTATCATTATTACCAAAACGAGGAACTAGGCCATATTTGCAATAGCTAACGAATAATTATAATATGTATTGTTTTTTGTTATGGTCGATGCATATTAAATTTTAAATGAATGCTTTATATCTAGAAATTCAATTGTTTTAAGTTTATTTACCGTTGTTTAGTTGATATGTTGGGGGCTTCAAATCCCAAATAAGTTCTTTGTCTGAAAGTAAGTAGTACTATTTCGCTAAAGGTATTTCATATATATTTTTTTAATCATTTACGATGCAAATGCAAAGTACGACTATTTGCCGATGATACACTAATATACTTAATTGGTGATAACTACGAAGAACTATTAAATATTTTAAATAATGAACTAAATAATGAACCAAGATGGCTAAAAATAAATAAGCTTAAATTAAATACAAAAAAAAACAAAATGTATGTTGATTGGGTATAAAAAGACATCCAGTGAAAGCAAAATTAAAATTGACGGTGAAATTATTGAAAGTGTTACTGAAATGAAATACCTAGGAGTTATATTAGATTCCAAACTAACCTTTAACAAACATGTTGAATATACCCAAAAGAAAATTGGAAAAAAAAACATCTTTTTTGGGAAGAGTTCGGCCAAAACTTTCTAGAAAAACTGCAGTCACGATTTATAATTCAATTATTGCTCCACACTTTAACTACTGCTCAACTATCCTTTTCCTGTGCAACGAACGAGAACAAAATAAGTTTCAAATTCTCCAAAACAGGGCAATGAGAATAATACTTCGGCGAAATAGATTCTCAAAAGTAAATAAAATGTTAAAGGAACTAAATAGGCTAACCGTGAAACGGATGTTGACCCTGCACACAATGATATTTATCTATAAAATAGTGAACAGCATGTTACCAAAATACTTCTCAAACAAAATTATATACAACAAGGACATTCACAGACACAACACAAGGACTTGCAAGGAAATCAGACTACAAAATAAGGACAAAACTATTACGCAGAACAGTTTACTTTATGAAGTTATACAACACTCTACCAGAAACTTTAAAGGCCGCACCAATTGAAAAGTTCAAAATGTTTTGTAGTAGCTACATAAAACAAGAAAAAAATATAGTTTGCAATATGATATGATATAATTAATTAGGAAATTGTAAACTTAAATGTACAATTTACTAAAATAAAACTAATAAATAAATATATAAAATCATTTTAAAATCATCTAGAAGTAGTACATACTTTGTTACTTGTCTGGATTTGTTATGGTAGGTCTCCTCCGAGCGAAACCATGCACATGAACGTGAACGTTCGCTTGAACGTCACTACAAACATTTTTTGTTTTCCGTCTCCTACGTTTGTTGAAACATGGTTTGAAAGATTGGTGCGAAGTTCGCGTGGTCACACACAATTTTGCTAGTGGTCTGTGGTAAGGACCTGTCCACGAGTACGCACAGAACACTTGACATTTAGCGTTTACATAAATGTTAAATTCCGTTCCAATGAAGAAGAGATGCTACATCAGGGTGAAAAGACAGATATTTTAATAGATGTTCATTTCTCAGGAAAGAATTCCGACTAATATCGATTATTATGACCTAAAGTTACTATTAAAGACTTTCAAATGCGTAATTAATTACGTAGATGTCAAAAGTCGAGTTCTGATAAGAAATTTAGCGATAAGATTGTAGACGAAGTGTAAAGAAGAACACGCAGATTTTAAGTAAGACCTAACTACCTACATACCTCGATTTTTTATTGTATTTATTTATCAAGGATTAAAAATAGAATACCTATTTTAATTGGTCAATTTCTTCCGTGCTTCTGAAACCGATTTATAAATTAATAGACTTTATTTACGAAGTAGTTCACGAAAGAAATAATCATCCGTTAAGACAGTATTTATTCACAATTTAAAGTCATAATTAGGTATTAGGCTCGCGCGGTTGACATAACCCCAAATCTCATTCGATTTATCTCCATTAGTAACCGCTCGGTGCAGCTCTTGTAAAAATATTAACCAACTACTCCGACGCCGGCTCCGCCTGCCTTCTCGCTTCACCCGCAAGAGGAATGTTTTCCATAGATTGTGGTAAAGCTTGAACACAGGGTTTTTGAACACAAATTGTTCAAAGTTTTCAACGTTTATAGTGTTGTTCAAGCGATTGTTCATATTCATGTTCATGGTTTCGCTCGGAGGAGACGGGACTTAAGGGACACTGAACAGATGAACGTTTAGATATATATACTGTATTGTGGGTGTGTTTGTGTGCTCGAAGTAAACTATTTTTTTCCTTACTTCCAGTGAAATTGAACATTTTCAAATATATTATATATTTAATTATTTTTGATTTGAGAATCGAAACGTTGCTTGAAATGGCTTTAGCCACGTTTGGTGAACAGATTTGAATAGCCACGTACTTCCTCACATTCCTCTTACTCATTTCTTTCTCATTCTGGCTTCAGCCTCACAACATCCAATTGGGGTTGCCATAGTCTCATTGGCTCCAGAGGGCTGTGGTCAGTATACCAATAAAAAAAACATTCTTAGATAACCATTGTCTTGGGCCTAGAAGTCGAAATCATCCGTATATCATATTCACAGGAAATATCTGTACAGTGTATGAAATAAAAATAAAACAAAAAGTCTGCGAACATTATTACGTTCATACCTAATTACAATTATCTTAACAGATTGTGACCTCTGTTTTTAAATGTGTCGATTTGTCCTGCAAATTGTTTTCAAATAAAATAACACAACTTTAAGATAATTATTATTGCATGCATTGCCATATTTAAAACAGAACAGGCGTTTTATAGCGGGAAATGGTTTTTAAAAATAATGGTTTACCATGAAGGAAAAATGGGCGCAACGTTTCTGGATACAGAGTAAGAAGACTTAAATAATATGTTGTTTTGTAGGTAAGGCAAATATTTCATTACCAACAGGCGAGTTCCTGGCATGCTTTGCAATGGCAATAGAAATTGTTTCTCCCTGTCGTCTTTTTTTTTCGTTTTTTTCATTTCTTTCTTTCCCTTTCCCATTCGTCCCCGTTCCCCTTCAGCCTTCCCTTCCTCATCCGTAGCCATTTTCCCTCCCGCGTTCACCCTCCCCCTCCCCCTCCACGCCTTCTCTCCTCCCTTTTTCCGCTTTCACTTGTCCCACGAACTCTCCCCGTCTTGGGAACCCCTACCCCCTCGCACGTTCCCCTCCTCCCCTCCCGAAAAACCATCCCTCTTTCGTTCCCTTCCGCTACTATTGGATTCCCCCCCCCTTGCCGCTAAATTACATGAAATACACACATTCTTCAAACTACTCGCGCGCCACCATTTGAAATTTTTTGAAAACAAATTTTAGAACAACATTATATATATAGAAATCTTCGTGGGCTTCACAACAAATAACCAAAGTGCCAGAAATAATTTCATAACGCCAGAGCTCATAGGACAAACAAAGAAACATTAATTTTTTATATTAAGATTCGCAAAAGTAGATAAGGTCTAAAATTTAAAACTTAATACTAAATTAGAAGAAAATACATCTGAAAACATTTTATTATTTTTTTTTACCTAATCTTAATATATAAAAATTAATGTTTCTTTTTTGTCCCTTATACGTTTCTAAACCATTCATCCGATTTCGATGAAACTTTGGTGATTTTATGTGTGCATGCCCGCAGTCGTTTCTATATATAATAGTGAGCTATGGCGTAATGAAATTATTTCCGACACTTTGGTGATTTGTTGTGAAGTCCACGAAGGTTTTTATATATAATGTTGTTCTGAAATTTGTTTTTAAAAAGTTTCAAATGGTGGCGCGCGAGTAGTTTGAAAAATGTGTGTATTTCATGTAATTTAGCGGCAGGGGGAGGGGAATCCAAGAGTAGCGGAAGGGAACGAAGGAGGTGGGGTTTTTCAGGAGCTCAGGGATGAGCGGAACGCGGGAGGGGTACCCAACATGGGGGGAGGGAGGCGTACCCAAATTCGGGCTTCTAGACTAGATTAGATTAGATAATGATTATTAAATAAGAAAACGGTGAAAAATAACATAGCTCAGTTGTCTTATTGTTAAGGCTTATTATACAATTCAAAGCTACACTGCTCATGATGGAAATTGAGGTATATTTTGATAATAATCACGTTAATTCCAGGATTTTATTTTTTTATTTACAGAGCTCACATTTATACATTTCTTAATTCTGTCTTACTCGGATCCCGCTAATGATATCTGGTATATTCTGTCAGTTTGAGCAGAGAGTAATTATGAATGTGGATTGGAAATAGCTGGCAAAGGGCGAAGCTATTTTAACGAGAACTGAACTGTAAACGCAAGGTCGTCAACATTTAAAACCTTTAGCACTACACATTATAATAACGACCTCCGTGGCGTAATGGCCCACGTACTGAACAATGTGACTCAGCGTTTAATTCCCACCAATGTTCAATATAATTACACATGTAGGCTTTGTTATTCCGGGATGCAGACTGCAGACAACCTACGGTAGGAGAAGTCTTTTGAAGAGGGGTGTTAGAAAGTAGGCTGTTCCTGTTCTGTTTTACCAACCTTACAAGCTTCGAATTACAATAGAAAGTTATTACAATTTTTATCCTTTATTTATCTTTGGGGATGCTGTGTGGAGGGTATTTTTAGGGAAAGGGAAGAGAGGACGTTCTGAGAAGGAAAAAGGTATGAGGGGTGGGTAAAAAACTGGGAGTCAACGTATCCCCCACTGCGGTGCAAGCAGTGGGTCGAGAGAGACCGGCTGAAAAGGTCTACGCTAGGTCTCTCTCAACCAGTCTCTTTTTTACAAGTTGATTTCGTAAAGGCCTGTAAAAACATTAACTCCCACAAGGAAATTTAAAATTGATTTCAGGGAACCAAGCGACGCGGAGACTATATGTCTATTCCCCGCTCCGGCCGGGGCTGAACTGATGCAAAATGGGTGTGGCAACTCAGTGTCCTTGGGTGGACTGCATAAGGTTCACTTTGAAAATCGAAATTCGTCGACTGTCGGCCGTATTGTGAAATGACAACGCGAAAATGCATATTTTATTTTATTTTGTGAATATCGGGCGATAATATCATTTTTTTGCAATTATCTTAAAAGAAACTAAATTTGCTACATTAAGCAATATAACTTTATTCAAAAAGGGTTTATAAGTAGGAGAGTTTACACTTGAAAGTGTTTTTTTATAGACCTAATACTTAATTTTTTTCCAGGCTTATTAAAAGATGTATAAAAAAATGACCGAGATTTTTAAGGACCAAAATATGTTCTACACGCAGCATTTTATTGAAGTATCTACAATACTTCTAAGCGATTAAATTTACAAAACAAAAACACATGATTTTGTATGATTTTGCATTATTTCGTACGGCTTCATCTTAAGAGAACAATCATTGTTCTTCGAAAAAATATTAAGTATCGTTAAATTCCAATCAATACAATAATTCTGTTGCTGACAGGAAGCTGAAATCAAAATCCAATATTGCCATCGTTAAACTAAAATTTATCGAGTTAGTTATCCACATTGCGGTTAATTATTCCCTGGTTTAGCATTTCTTCATACCCCGCTGGTTAACAAAAATTACTGGCAACACCAAACACAAAACGCAGGTAGAATCAAGCGCATAATTAATTACCTGTGCAGACCAATACCTGTCCCAAGGTCACCTTGAATAATGATCCAATTTGCCAATCGACGTTTTCTTCTTTCGGCAGCGATGTTTTGCGTAAAAACCACGCTAGAAAATACCTCGTAAAAGTTAATGATCTCACAAGTAATGTTGCAAGTAGTTTTGCCTAAACAATTTTTCAGTACGGCCTGACTTTGAAATCTAATTTCGTTCTGGATGAAGAATTGTGTTAAGTATGGATTTTGCTAAAGGTTTTTATCACAGAACTGTTTACTGAAATTATAAAAATGATTGCAAAATTTTGTGAAACAAGAGACGCACAGTTGGCAAATACTTTAAAAAAGATATAAAATCTCTGCAGACAAGATCAAGGACGATATAATAATAATAATGTTTTTATTTCAGGATGTGGGGGGGATAGTAGTAGCAATCCTACACGTCCCATATAATTTATATATTTTTACACAACAGATTTTTTAAATAAAAAACTAAGTAAATAGAATAGGAAAAAACCAAAAAAAATAAATAATCAATTCTAGGTAGGGCGTGGTCTGGGGTGAGCTCGGGCCCAGCGCTCACACAGGAGCGGCGTTTGGTCCTGGAACGCTGCGATCACCACTATATTGACGGAAGCCATTAGCCCCATCCTGGCTCCAGTGACCCGATGTCTCATCAGACCGGCGAATTCGTGCAATCCTAGTTCAGTGAACATTGTCGATGTACTGCTATATCTTCTGAATCCAAATGTAATTATTCTGCATGCATTATTATATTGGATCCGGAGTCGTTCCATCGAGGTGGTTCCTGCATTGGAATAATGTATATATATTTTTCTTTTAATTTCTCCAGTTGTGTCAAATATACCTGTGTAGTATATTACCTGTAGTATATTTGCGACACATTCAGAATAGATACGTTGCTTTATGTGGCTTAACTTTTTTGGTGACCAGATATGGATAGTCAGGTACTTTCTCACCTTCATTTACCCCATTTTTTCCCCTCCACATTACCTTCAGCCTCACGTATCTTTGTAAATCTACTTATGTCATCACCTAGAGCAAACGAAATTAAGATATCATTGAAGAAGAAGATAACGCCAATAATTTTAACGAAAATATGAAAGAGAACACTGATGGTAATAACCTTCAAAAGTTATAAAAATAGAGTCTTTCTTATAAAAAAAATGAAATTAAGTCAACTCGAAGGGCGATTTCATTTATACTTAAGGATAAAGAATTGTCCTTAACCTTAACATGAATTACTCATAGGCGATTCTGGTTCTACTTACAATTCCTCGTCCTTACCGTTAAAATTAACGATTATATGGGCAATTCCACTTCTCCTTGTAACTAAGGAATTATCCTAAACTTAAAAAATAGCGATTTTAGGGGTGATTTTGTTTCCATTTAAGGGTGAAGAATTGTCCATATCCTTAAAACTAACAAATTTTTCGTTAACTTCAATTCCAGTTCTCTTGGATGTCAGCGAAAAAGTCGTTAGTTTTGAAATTAAAGAGATTTATTCCTTATCTTTAAGCAGAATGGGAATCGCCGCTATGATCTTTAATGGTCTTGTGATTTCAGATTTTCACGACCAAAAGCAGTACCGTGATACATTTTTGGGTAATTATGACCTATTGGGCTACTTCCTCCTTCAGCCAACGTTTCGGACAGCATCACATTATTATTAACCGTTTTTTATTATTATAAAACGATAACACATCAGCCTTGATGATGGACACTGTAACGCTATCCAACACGGCGTAAAAACCCAAAAATAAACCACGATAATTTAATGGTGTGGTTTTACCTACACCCCTGAGGTGATATTTCATAAAATTTGATCCAATAAGGTGTTTTTTTTAAGTCCAGTCTACAGGCAAAAAAAAACATTGATTAGGTCGATTCAAACATCCGTGTTATAACTATGTTCATTGTTAATATTCTAGTCAAGTCCATTCCAAGACGGATCTGCGAAGTGTCCAGTACGGCTTTATCACTCGATCATTATTCCCCGAAGTAATTGCCAGTGAATTAATTTCTTTACAAGGGACACGGACATGAACCGAGAAGCCGGTAAAACTGGCCGTTAAAATCTACCATAATAATTTAACTTATCACTAATAATTAACAAGCGTGTATACAATAGTACACAACTGCTAACACTGTACAAAGTATAAATCGTCCCAAGATATGTGAAAACAAACCCTTGACTCTGGGCAGAAACGAGCGGTCTGTTTGATAGATTATCCTATCTTAACAAATGGATTGCAATCTTTAGAGCACAGGTGGGAATGCTGTCCTTGTTATACCAATATTTCAATTTAAGATGTTCCGAGGAACTAGCATCATTGATTCCTTCCGCACAGTCAGGAAACACGCTAAACGCGCACCCCATATTTGTACGCAGTTGATATTATTGTCACACGAGAATGGGTCATCTCTATGGCTGAGGAACGATTTGCCGGCCTCCGTGTTTCCTCCCTCCTACAGCAATGGTCTTGAAAAGACCAGACAGGTACCCTCCTGCCTTTCCATAAATGACTCTCCACACAGCTTCTTCAAAGATGACATCGACCCTGCAGGAAATTATTTTCGTCAGGGCCTCATGTGTGGGGTTAATGTAACGAAGAGAATACGTCGCAACGCTCAGCAGTTTGGAAAAATATTATCGGACAGTAAAATTAAATCAAAATTTTTATCACAATTATGTTCGAAAATCGCCAGTTAAAATCCTTCAACTAGGTGGTGTTATATATGTATTTTATTTAAAATGAATGAATTGTGAAATATCACACATTGATTCCATAAAATTTACTTGCGCATGCCGGGATTTGAGCCCGCGACCTCTGCGATTCGTAGCCAAGCATCAAAACAATGATTTTGACTAAGTAATTATAGTTTTTGGAGAAACGTTTATATATTTAAAAGTTAAAATGAATATTTATTGATTTTTTTTGAATAATAACTTTTTTTTTTTTTTTTTACAGTTAATACCGCACAAGAGTCCCAACTGCTCCCGTCTGGAGCCAGTGAGACTATGGCATCCCCAATCGGGGAATGTTGTGAGGCTGAAGGTAGTGGGGAGGGGAAGGAGATAGGGAAGAGGAAGGTGGGGAAGTACCTGGCTATTCAGATCTGGTCACTAAACACGGCTAAAGCCATTTCAAGCAACGTTTCAATTCTGAACGGTGGTCTTACACCAGGGCGATACTGATAGTATCTTCCACTCTGGAACGTGCCGCAAATATAACTATTTCTTAAGTGAAATTTCTCCTGCTAGATTTGTCATAGATATGAGATAGTGACATTTCTTTGAGGCCGTCGTTTAATTATAGGTTTTGAAAAGAATTTCTATTCAAATTTCTGGCAACAACACTACGAACGAAAGAACTTTATTGCCGTCTCTTATTATTATTGGAGTGATACCGACAAAACGCAGGGTGCGTCCATTGTTTCAGTCATCGACCGTTTGAATGACCTTTTCTCTTGCGCACATTCTAGGTAGGTACCTATAATAATAAAATGTGTCTTTATCTTCATAAATTAACACTGGACATTTCCTGGATAAGTGAAAGGGCCACCGACCAACATCAGGCAGCACCAGTTATAGACCCAGTCTGGGCTAGGCCCAGCATAAGAACCCACCTTGTCTTCTCCGGTATTTGGCCAACTTTTTGATTTATCGTTCTTGCAGATATAACAATTCAGATAACCCCTCAGCGGCCTTAAAATGTGTTGACTTAATCGAAGCCATTTTTATTTACTTACAGCCTTGCTGATAAAAAAAAACCCCACTTAACAACCGTTAAACGATGTATCTGTTCGGTGACCGTAAGACGGTGTTTCATCTATGTTACTAATAACATAATGAGATTTTTATGTTGGCAGCATTTATGTTTTGGAATATTTGTAGAGTTTCAACTTGATTGTATTTAGCGTTGGGTGCGTAAATGTTAACAACCCCGTTAAATTTGTTTATAGGATGCATAGCTTAAGATTTAGCTAAGAGAGATGATAAACAATAAAGAGAAATCATTTAATTTTACCCGTAAAATTATATGTAATAAAAAAGTTATTTCTTATGTGCGTTCGTAAAATTTCAATGAAAAAACATATTTTTAATAATATACGCTCACAATTTTTTTTTAAGTATTTAAAAAATGTATGTTAATTCTATTCATTGAAAATGACAAGAAAAGCTTGTCTTGTAAAGCAGCGAAATCTTTTGTTGCTTGATTGCATCAACAGATGGTAGTAACGTCTTAGAAACGCTATAAAATCATCAAAAGGCCGGGCTTACTATGACTGCATTATTTCCAAGAAAATTTTTATTTCCATAAAGCAATCGTCTATTTCAAATTTACCCACAAATGTGGCGTAACATTATGTTTCACATAGAAATCTTTTTTAAATACAATTAAAATATCATAAAATCAGGAAGCCGCTGATTTCGGCGCTAAAACCGACGATTTCCTTTTATCAATAAAAATGTACTTAAAAAAAATGTTGAATTTATTCACTGATCAAATTGCATTCTTAACACAGTATGTTCATACTTTGGTGAACATTCATGAGAATGCATTATTACTGTTATTAGCATTTGATTACGCCATCAATGTTTTGATTGTCGAAACAGTGAAGTGTTATAAACACCTCCTTATCTTGGCAATTAGAAGCCCATTAAATGAAAGATGTAACGATAATGCACCAGGTGAAAACTGCACATTTTAACACGCGAATTTATTAATTTTAATCAAATGCAAATATATCTTGCAGTGAGAAACACCATTTTAAGGAAATGGGAAGTAATTACTGATATTTTTAATCTTGTAAACGTGATAAATTATTTTTAATACTTGAAATATTTCCGAAAGCAATAAAAAGAACCAGATAGATACGTAATAGGAAATGAAGAATTGAGATTTTAATATTGTGATCTCCTTCTTCAAAGTTTCAAACAGCATTACAGTCTTCATCATCGGGGTAGATATGTAATCATCTTTACATTTTATTAGGTTACACATCTGTCCTGATGATAGACCCTGTCCGAATCGTTGACCACAGAAAGAGGTAGCACAACAAGTCACAATCCACCAAAAATAAATCACGATAATACCAGATGTGTATTATTTTCTTCTTATAGTTTTTAAGGTTATGGTCAATCTGTTTTATTGAAACGATTTAATAGGTTAATAGGTAAAATGGTAGATAGGTACTATTAAAACATGTGTGTTGACTTACTGAGTAACAAAATAATCATCACACCGATTTCCGCAGGGGCAGACAGAGAGGATAGACCACCAAACAACTCAGTCTTGGCATCATTTACAACTATAGGTACTCGCTGTAGGCTGGTGGTTGTTGAGTGAAGAACAACAAGGTTGCGTGATAAAAAAACCTTTAATGAGTTCCTACAAATTATAATTATTGTAAACACACGAACACGGTCAGTGCAACAGTCTTACGATAAAAATAGTACTACGGAGTTACACACTGGGTCAAGGTTAATTGCGGATAGAAGAGGCGAATGCTTCGGTGAGTTGAAAGAACACTGACTCGGTCGAGATTGCGTCCGCTTTTATAGCGTGGGCGACGAAACCAGTAATGTTCTGGAACGCCGTGAAATCGGGGCACGGCGCCAAACGGGAAGACTCCCGAATGTTCTCATTCCATGTTCCTAGGTGCGCGAGTAATGCGGGAACTTTCGCGGAGGTGGCAGATATTATTACTTGTCAGGTGGGTAGGTCCACGGCTCTGTTCCGATGGACTAGGTACCTACTGCTTAGTTGCGTACCGTCTGTGCCAGACGGCTGACGGGAGCTCTAGGAACTTCGATTGCATATATTTTAACACAGGCGCCGCTTCTGGATACATCGATACATTTCGGGGGCAATCCGAAGCGACTCCCACACAACCATACATCGTCCCATACATAATGTTATTCTGACTATTAACATGGCTCGACTCAAGTATTTGTTTGATCGCGCCGTGTCTGTCTCGGGTGTCCCCGACTTCTTCTACCATTCACATTTGAAATTATTTATTGGATAACCACTACTTCCAGGTCACCTATAGGTAACTCCAAGTGATTCGCCAAGTTTGTTGACTTAGCAGGAGTGCCCGGGTAGATGTCGAGACCATTTGACCACTCCAGTCGGACTCCTTCCCAATGCCTTGCTTCGCAGTGGAAGGGAGTGGGATGGATTCATACGTCACGCCTGGACACACGGACCCACAGATTCCTGTCCACTGTGGAGTTATATAAAAAGAAAGATTCCTTATGGTTCTTGAAAGGTTTTGGAAAATGTATTTATTTATTAAGCGGACCTTGATAAGAATGCCAAGACATCTGTTTGAGAAGCAGTGCCTTTGACTAATGGATTAAATGTCACGATAAAGAATGTACATACAAAAAAATACAAATTGAAACTGATGAAAATCAAATCATTAATCATAACATTTAACTCTATTGTTATATCTCACAATAAAAATACATCAATCATAAGTCATTATTGATTTAACGAAGCAGTTCAAATAATTGAACACTTAAATAAATATTAATGAAACCTATGTATATTTGAAATGTAAAATCGTATTTGTCGTGAATTTCTCAAGGGTATTTCATTTTTTTTTGTTTTTGAACTGAGGTTTGTGGATGAAATATAATATTTTGAGTAATGTAACAAAATTTAGTATTCAATGAAAGAAAAAAAAATTGGGAAATTTTTATTTTATTTTATAGAAACTTTACCGCTCATCTGAATTCTTAACCCAGTCATTTCGAATTTTGGAAATGAGACTCAACTCAAAACAAATTTGAGTTCATTGAAGCAGAGTGTATAGATAGTAAAGAGATAAATTAATGTTGTATATACTCAAATTCGTCATTCTTTTAGAAAACAGTCAAAATTTTGTAAATTAATTTGTAGCATTTTTAAATCCCAAGGGGATCGATTTCCTAGTATGTGAATAAAAAAAGTGTTAAAATCTACCAAAAAAACAAGGTTTTGTTTGGCTTCTTGTATTCACGAATTACATTGATTGATTTTGTCACGATTTTCGAACCAACATTTGTTTTTTTTTTAAATTTGTAAAAAATAACACATTTACTCTGAAAATCTGATATACATTTATCACTTGAAAAATTCCTTTTACGGCGCGCTAATAAATTTCATGGGTCTTACGATAAACGATGCATGATTTTTATTACCGAGCCAAGGTTTTTTTTGATACGTTCCTTGTTGTGTGCAGAAAATACCAAATAGGTAGGCGTGTTCATCTGTCAAACTAGAGATTTGTAAAGGAAAGCTATAAATTGCAAATAAAAAACAAGGCTTTGAGGAAGGCTAACTATTAAAAAAACGCACCAAATTTCCAGTGTCTGTGTGTAAACAAATAATTATTGTATTTTTTATATGTGTTTGTGAAGTATTTCTTAAATTAGTTTATTTTACGTAGGAGGTTCAAAAGATTCCCTCAGGGATTATGTGATATCTTTGGGGATGCTGTAAAGCCTAAGTCTTGAAGATATAAAAATAACCAATCAATACTAACTCATGTGAAAATATCAACGAGGTACGTTGGGTAGTTGGAGTCTGAAAGGAGAGGAGTAGAGGAAGATTTTGAGGTGGTTTATTATTCAGATCTGGTCACTGTATATCATCAGAACGGTGCGCGACAGTACTACTGACTGGATACGTCTTAAAACTATATATAAATACATATACTAACGACGACAGTTGAGAGAAATTAAAACTACGTATATATTTACAAACACTAAACTAAATCAACTTACAGGTACGCCTCATACATACGTCTGGTAATGTTATATTTTCATGAAAACAAGCTGATGGGTCCGAGTGGTTAAATTCTTTTGCTATGACGAGTTTTAAGAGGTATAATCTCAATAATATATATTATAACGCTAGAGTTTTAAAGTGAGAGTTTTAACGCGAAAGAGTTAAGATTTGCAATAATTTTTATAGTTTTATGGCCTCCGTAGTCGAGGGGTAAGGCTCTTGATTCACAATCCGAAGGTCGCGGAATCAAATCCCGGCGCGCCCAAATAAATTTTATTTGATTATTTTGCGTTGTTACGTATCTAATGCATTTAAAATAATGTATCCTATATTTGGGGCACGTTTCAGCGTGGAAGTTATTCTCAGAATCGTCCTCTTAATGGCTCATTCTTAATGGTGTAAAAACGTTGCTTGAAATGGCTTTAGCCGAGTTTTGTGACTAGATCTGAATAGCCAGGTACTTCCCCACCTTCCTATATCCCATCCCCTTCCCCTCCCCACTACCGACAGCCTTATAACACACTCCAATTGGGGATGCCTTAGTCTCACTGACTCCAGACGGGAGCAGCGGGACTCTTGTGAGATATTTACATAAAAAAATTAAAAAATGTTTCGAAATATTTGGGCATCATGCCTGTCTTATGTACTGAAATAAAAAAAATAATTAAAAAGTATTTGAGGTGATATTATAAATCAAAAACGGTTACAACAAACCAACTTTTAAAAATAATCGAAAGCTAAATCCTTTATTGTAATATTTAATTAAATTAAGACAATATTAGCGAAACTCAATCGAAAATCTGAAAACAGAAAAATCAGAAAAAGATATTTGCACCTCTGGGACCATGAAGATAATGTGGGTAGTTCTTAGTCAAAGTATGATACTTACAATTTGGGAGGCGGGAATGGGTACCGCTGCCCCGGGAGCTTTTATTGGATAACCAAAACCTCTGCCATAGGTCACCCCAAGTGGTTCGCCACGTTTGATGATTTAGCAAGGGTGCCCGGGTTCATGGGGTGAGGTTTGTCTAGGTATTGGAGGCGGATGACCAGGACTCACTGAACCCCAGATTCCTACCCACCCCTTTAACCCTTTCCCTTCCCAGAACTCTCCTCTCCTTTCCCTTAAAAAAAACCCTCCACACAGCATCCACATATGCCCTGAGGGAAATTATTTTCCTCAGGGCCTCCTGTGCGGAGCACATGTAAAAAAAAAGGTTGAAAAATGACCGAATCGGATATCGACACCTTGGCGCAGTGGTTAGTGCATTTGCCCGAAAAGCGTAACGTCCTGGGTTCGAGCCCCAGAGGTGCAAATATATTTTTTTAATTTTTCTAAATTTTTGATTGAGTTTCGCTAATATTGTCTTCATTTAATTAAATATTACAATTTGAGGTTTTACTCATAAAGATAAAAAAAAAATCCTTTATTGTGAGTGACTTCGAAGTAAGCTGTGAGTTATCCGTTTTATTCAGTTTGAAAGTGTTCTAGATAAATCAAATGATCGAGCATTTAGCATGGCATTGCAATTCGATGTTCATTATTTCAGGTTTTACTTCAGAACGATAACAATTACTGGCTGTGTCTGGTGGCCGGTCTATATCTAATAGGCTTGGACATCACGATTTGCTGGCAAAAGGCAGAAGGTGGAAGGCAGTAATCATGATGTATCGTTGTATAATACTGTATGGCCTAAAACAAATAACATTTCATTTATTTAATTTATTTATTCGTCAACAGTTGCATTTTGTTATTTTTAACGCGTGAAGTATCTATACTTCTATACTAATATTATAAATGCGAAACTGCGTGTGTTTGTTTGTTACGCTTTCACGCGTAAAACAATAAAGCAATTTAAAAATTCTTTCACCACTCGAAAGCAAAATAAGGACTATAGGTTGTGCGGGACTGCACTATCCTCTCCACTGACGGCCGGCGTAGCCTAGCGGTAAGGCTCTTGGCTCGCATTCCGAAGGTCGCGGGATCGAATCCCGGCGTGGCAAATAAATTTTATTTGATTAATTTGTGTTATTTAACAATTTATTCATTTAAAATAATATATAGTATATTTGCGGCACGTTCCAGAATGGTAGATACCCTCAGTATCGCCCTGGTGTAACACCACCGTTCAGAATTGAAACGTTGCTTGAAATGACTTTAGCCGTGTTTGGTGACCAGATCTGAATAGCCAGGTACTTCCCGCCTCCCTCTTCCCTATATCCTTCCCCTCCCCACTACCTTCAGCCTCACAACATACCCCAATTGGGGATGCCGTAGTCTCACTGGCTCCAGACGAGAGCAGTTGGGACTCTTGTGCGGTATTCATGTAAAAAAAAAAAAAACATACCGGAATAAACATTTTGAAATTTTTGGACAAAATGCCTGTTTAATGTACTAAAATAAATAATAATAATTATTATTAATAATAAGAAGGTAGAATATAAAACTCAACGAATTTATCGAAATTTAAGAATTTATCGAAATTTAAGAATTTATCGAAATTTAAGAATTTATCGAAATTTAAGAATTTATCGAAATTTAAGAATTTATCGAAATTTAAATTTTGGGTATTATGCTTCTTTCGTTTTAGACATCATTACAATGTCCATCTTTAGGCAGACGTGTAATGCAACGTAGTTATAATAATTTCGCAACGGCTTCAGTTCATTTCAATTCTATGAGCATCCCCACTCCCCTCCGCCTACAAGAAATCAGCATGTCTCGGAGGCGGGCCGTATCTCCGCCTCACTAGCGAATTATTGTTTTGCGTTCTATATTAGCTCGGCGCGGCGGGCGGAAATCCACGCGTGGCAGTTACATACAAATACGAATATATTTATAGGTAATATCTAAAATGAAGTATTTATAACTTGGTAACATTTAAATTAAAGTTTTACTATATTTTGGATGAATGGATACGCGTTTCTAGTATCTTTTTCCTCTTTTCATCTGCATTTTTTTGAGGAAGCTCATAGCAAAAACTGCCACCGTTTTTAAGTCTACTCCTTATTAAGGAATTGATTAAAATTATTAGAACCCAGGGAACTATAAAACTTGGGACACCCAGTACCACCATACATCACGTTTATCCATCAATGCAATGGGCGTTAGCCGCTGAGCCACTGAGTACCTTTGACATTTACCAGGTAAAGGTCAGGCAGCTGTGCGTCACCTGATTTAATGAAACAATGCACTTCTAAGGACCGAATAACCTTTCGATGTTCACGAATTGTAATTCTAAATCAAGAGCATTCCAAATTTATGATTGGTCTATAAATTACAAACGAAAAAATTATATGGTTTGCTCCAAATTTAAAATTGAAGATTATTATAGAAGATCATGGTCAGAAAAGATTTATTGTACCTGTCGTAATATTAAGCTGTGTTTATGTTACTTATAAAGAGCGTTTTGCTGGCGATTTCAAGGTCATGTACATCTCATAATAATGAGGAATTAATTTTTAATAAATGAAAACAAATAACTTTGTGTACACCACTATTTAATCAACAATATCGACATGTTTCGAAAACTATGTTTTCTTCGTCAAGATAATAATTTAATTAATTTTTAATTGTTATTGTGTTTTTTTTTCTTAAATGAATTCCGTACAAGAGTCCCAACTGCTCCCATCTGGAGCCAGTGAGCCTATGGCATCCCCAATTGGGGTATTTTGTGAGGCTGAAGGTAGTGGGGAGGGAAGTGAATCAGATACGTAATAAGAATTAGAAGAGTACGTACGAGACGAAGTGTGAATATGAATGGAGCAAAGAGTGTGTGCCAAAACCGAGTCGTTTGGAGATACTTCCTCTCTGCCTACCCCTGCGGAAAACGGCGTGATGGTTAGTTATGTTAACATCAAAAGTCTAGCCAGGAAAGCTACGAGTATTAAAGCTTGGATTACATTGAGCGAGTTTACAAGTTACTAGCCGGCGAATTCACTATCTGCTAGTAAACTCGCTTAGTGTAATCGTATTACTAGCTAATTGGCAGATTGTGAACAATCTACGAAAGTAGTTGAAAGGGGATCAACTTTGCACGCTAATCGCTAGAGTTTACGGAGGATGGCAAGATGGCGGCCCGCGAACAGCTGATTTCGTAATTGTCAAACTTCTGCTTGATCTGGATTTTTCGTTGAACAATCTGTTCAATAGCCGGCAAATAGCTACTAGCGGTAGAGCAGGTAATAGGTACTAGCTAATAGAGCTAGCTGCAAATATCTCAGTTTCCTACAAAATGTCGACAGAATTAGTTCACGCGGGAGTCGTTATTTTAGCCCAGCTTTTCGATAGCTAGTTCGCTAGTGAGCGAGAGGAACGTTTTATGTGTCATAAGATCAAATCGCAATTAAATCACACAATTAAATCAAATCGCAATTAAATCACCCAATTAAATCACAATCGCACTCGCCGATTTGCCCGCTTATAAATTTGCCGACTAGTAGCTTGTAAACTCGCTCAAAGTAAGCGAGGCTTAAATGACAACAAAACTCACCGTTCTAGAGTTTTCGCTACTAAATACGATAAGAATTTTTGCTTTGGCGGAATTTTAGATTTCATAAATAAACCAACTCTAAATATTATTAACGCACGATTTTGAAGGAACTAATTCTAATTGATATTGGCATGTTTCCGCATTGGTTTGCCGTAATAAAAAAATACATTTATTGCCGGTATTAAGGCAGGTACGTGCCAGGTGCAATATGAAAATAAAGTATTAATTTAAAATAATAATAATATAAACGTTTAATGATTGATTGGTATTTACTACCACGCGATGATAAAATCTTAAAAGCGAAGTGGGTGTGTCAAAGCCGAGTCTAATTGTACGGTTTATTGTATGTGTTGTTGCATTTACTGTATTATTATTTATTATTGTAGTCAGTGTTTAAAATATAATTGCTTTAAAAAAAAACTTTATCATTAAATAACCCAATGACATTATATCTATATATATGTAAAAATGTGTTTGCTTCTGTCTATGTATGTATGTAAGCTATGCGTTGCTAAACCATTCATCTGATTGCGATGAAACTTTGGGGATTTGATGTGCGCATGCCCGCTATTGTTACTGTTTACAATAGTGAGTTCTGGCATCATGGAATTATGCGTTGCTCATTCGATTGCATTGATACTTTGGGGACTTGGTGTGTGCCTGCGAGCAATGGTTTCTATATATACTGGTGAGTTCTGGCATTGTGAAATTTGTTTAAAAATGCAATAGGTAGCACGCAAGCTGTTTGAAAATAAAATGTACCGGGAATGAATGTATGGAATGTGGGAGGGGGAAGGGGAACCCGGGAGGGGAGAGGGGGACTCGGGAGAGGGGAGGAGAACTCGGAAGGGAGATTCGCGGGAGGGGAAGGGAGGAGGCAAATCCGGGAGGGTGGAGGGGAACTTGGGAAGGGAGAGGGGAACTTGGGACGGGGGAGGAGAACTCGGGAGGGGAGTTCGGAGAGGGAAGATGGAGTTGGAACGCGAGAGGGGAAGGGGACGCGGGAGAGGAAGGGGTGGCGGAAGGGGAACGGGAATGGGACGAATGGGAAAGGACGCAGGTAGAAACAATTTATTTATTAAATGGCATAGCAATGCGTGCCGGGTACCAGTTAGTATTTAATATACAGACACGTTGTAGAAATCTCAAGGCCTGTGGAATTTTTGAAGACGCTGTGTGGAAAGGAAGGAGAAGAAGTTCTGGGAAGGAATAGAGTATGAGAGTGGGTAGGAATCTGGGAAGTCAGAGTATCAAGGATGTATGAATCCATTCCTTCCACTGTGGTGAGAGAGTTCAGCTGGAGAGGTCAAAGAGCCTCTCTCATCAAGTCTCTCCCTATCCGGCCCACCACTCATTAGATAGGCTGATCCGTCCGCCGCCAAGACTTAAACAAACCTCACCCCATAAATTCGGGCATCAAACGCAGCGAACCACTTGGACTTACTTGTTGGTTATTCAATAAATGGTACCCATGCTCGCCTCCTAAATTGAAAAGTTTTTTAAGTGTTTTCAGCGTAATAACGTACATACTGTATTCATACTACATGCATACTCCTAGATATAAAATTGTAGCGAACAGTCTTGTTAATATCACCTGCATTATTTTACATGAGATAGAACAGCACCGAGATAGATAAACACTGTCGAGTATTCCAAGGTCACGTGAGGCGGTATATTTATTATATCTGTTCTGGTTAATACGTTTTAAACCGTGATCAATTATTGATATACGACCCTAGGCTTGACCTAGAGAAAGTGTATATTGACCGTAATAACGATGGGAGTACGATGTGTAGCATTCATATAAGTATATTAAAGTGGATAACGACGCTACAGGGCTCTGTTCGGCCTCCGTTGGTGATGCAGCGCCTCGAAGATGTTCGCGAAAAGGGTGCATGGGTTTACTGCTTTGATGCCACAGAGTGGCCGGGACCATTTATTTCCTCTTTTAATGATGATGATATTCCCTAATTAACTCCCCTTTTTCACACCTCTTACACTCCTTAAGGCAGTATTCTAGTCTAGAAAAAAAAAATTCATCATGTTTCCAAAGTTTATATTCAAAAAATATCTTCTTATAAGGATTTTTCGAAATTCGCATTAAATTAAAAGTTATAACCATTTTAATGTCGCGGTTTGGACGGAATCTAACAAGAATCTAAATAGAACTAAATTTAAAACGCATTTTTCTCAAGACTACTTTTTTCGAGACGGTTGACACGATACCTTAAGTTTTACTCAACCAATTCACTTGAAATTTGGTGTGAGCCTTCTCTATAAATTATTTTATCGCATGAATCAGAACTGTAACAAAATTTAAATTTTTAATATTCTACAAAAATTTGGAAAAGTCAAAAAATCTGGTAAAAAAATGTTTTTTTATTTTTATTTCAGACAGCCGCCATTTTGCAAAAAAAATGACATGTCCTGTTATATCCTGTTTGGATTAAATTTTTTTTTTTAAATTACTAGGAGGGTTACAATCGTGTCAACCAGGGCGCGCCATATTTTTGAGACTTCCGACTTCCCCCGTCCACAACACTCTGTAACTTTTTAACTTTTTTGTTTGATTTTTTTTAAATGTATTTCTTAATGTTTAATAAATATTTGGTAAAATAATGGTTACAAAAATATTATTGTTTTTTTATTGCACCTGAAAAACTCCTACAATTCATGCTTCTAGACGAGAAAACCCCGAAACCCCCTTAATCTATTTTTAATTCTGTAGATTTTGTACCTAATAAAATGATGTAAGTGAAGTAATTTGACTTTGATTCATCACAAAGTAAAAATCCTCTGAAAACTTCTAAACCTATCGAGAAATTTTGGTAGAAGCTGTAGGAACTATTCGTAATTTGGTCATATATGCTGGCAATATTCATTAATAAAATAAAATACTTTTTTGTTTAAAACCACGAGATTTATTAATTTTTGAACCGACCGGTTTCGCTTAACTTAAGCATCATCAGGGTACAAATTAATACTAAACAAGAAGTACATAATGTGTGCTTATATATAACAAAATATAGAGGGAGACAACGTGATACAAATATTACAAACAAATAAACGGTCATAAAATACATTAACATAAGTACTCAAGTAATGGGAAAAACAGAAAGATAATTATGTAGACTAATGGGTTATAATAATAAATTTGGAGAAACAAAGCATTAACTGGCATGGTGATAAGGAGCGCTGGGAATTTTTATTTTTAAGGGTTTATTGGAAACAGACCTAATATAGGACTGCTTGATATGTCTAATTGATTATTAAGTATATGACTTTTGGTTTTTACAGCTTTTTTTATTTCTAGCGCCTCTAGATTGTTTAGTCTGTTACCATGCCCGTTTTTATGTAAGATGTTAGCACCGGTGCTATGACAGAACGTATGATCTTTATCGATCAAATGATTTGCGAATTCTGAAAAACCGTTATTATTGAGGCAACGGAGATGTTCCTTTATCCTAATATTGACACTACGTGTTGTCTTACCGATATAGAAAGCCGAACAATTATTGCAATTTAATTTATAAATTCCCGAATGATTTAATTTGTCGTCCTTATCTTTCGAATTAATTAGAAATTTACCTAGATTGTTATTAGTATAAAAGGCCGGTCTGACTTCAGAAGGGAGGTTTTTTACACTTAAGGTAGAAAAATTATTAATGAATAAAATTCGCCGCCATTGATGATTAATATTATTATCATTGATTTGAGGACAAGGACTAGCAAATAAGAAGCGATTAACGGCTATTTGTTTTAGTTTTTTATTTAAGATTAAATCTATAAAATGTGATTCATAGCCATTATTTACCGCTATTTTTTTAATTATTTTTAGTTCATTAGCAAAATTATTATCGGACATTGGAATTGTGACCAAACGATGGACCATTGAATGGAATGCGGAGTGCTTATGTGAAATAGGGTGATTGGAGGTGCTGTGTATGACAATGTCAGTATAAGAGGGTTTACGAAATATGTTAAAATCAATTTTGTTATTAACGATCGATAAGGTAAGGTCTAAATAATTTAAGGTTGAATTGTTGCCTATCTCTAACGTGAATTTAATCTGATTATGAAAAGAGTTTATAAGATTGAGGAAGGAATTAAGTTGACGTTCAGTCCCTGACCATATACACAAAACATCATCAACATATCTTTTCCAGTACAGAACGTTTTTAATAAGAGGTGAGGTACTAGATAAAATTTTATTCTCTAGGCTATCCATGAATATATCAGCAATCAGAGGACTGGTAGGGTTGCCCATAGCCAGGCCGTCCCGTTGCTGATATATAACATTATTAAATTGAAAATAATTTTGATTCAGGCACATATTAAACAAGGAAGTTAAATCTTTTATTAAATCTGTAGAGAGATCAGAGCTATTTAGCAAATCAGAAATTAAACATTTACTCTCTTCTATGGGAACATTGGGAAACAAATTTACAACGTCAAAAGAAATTAGTTTAGAATTACTAGGGAGAATCATATCTTTTAATTCTTCTACCAATGAAAAAGAGTTTTTAAGGGTATGTTTAGGTGAAAAAACATTGGTATTTTGAAACACATTAGTAATAACTGATGATATTTTAAAATTTGGGGCATTACAACACGAAACTACAGGTCTGATGGGGCAATGATTCTTATGTATTTTGAGGAACCCATATAATTTAGGAGTTTTGGGATTTTTATTTAAAAATTTTACTTTGTGATACGATTCATCTTGAAATATTTTAGTTTTACATGCTTGAAGAGTTTGTTTCACATTTTCTTGGAACTTAATGGTTGGATCTTTCGTCAGTATTGTGAAATTGTCAGTGTCGATGAAGTCCGCCACTTTTGTATTGTATTCAGTTCGAGGAATTATAATTACTGTATTCCCCTTGTCCGCTTTCGTGAGGATTAAATCTTCATCAGCTAGTTTGGCACGAATATTCTTCATTATTTTCAACTCAGGATTTGGGTTAGGTTTAAATTTAGGGATTATTTTTTGTAAAGTTTCAGCACTTTTGTAACAGAATTTTTTTGGTTTATTACATAGAGCTGTGTCTATATCCACTGCAACCTCTTCTATTGCAGCATTAAAATTATTATTAGAATATTTAAGGTTATATTTTAATCCCTTTGCCAATAGGGACGTCTCTTCTGGAAGAAAATGTACAGAAGACAGGTTCTGTACACGGTCAAAAAATGTATGGACCGGTTCTGGGTTACTATTATTAATAATATCCGGATTATTTACATGGCACAAGTTCTTCAGTTTTTCTACAGATTTAATAAAAGATTTAACTTCCTTGTTTAATATGTGCCTGAATCAAAATTATTTTCAATTTAATAATGTTATATATCAGCAACGGGACGGCCTGGCTATGGGCAACCCTACCAGTCCTCTGATTGCTGATATATTCATGGATAGCCTAGAGAATAAAATTTTATCTAGTACCTCACCTCTTATTAAAAACGTTCTGTACTGGAAAAGATATGTTGATGATGTTTTGTGTATATGGTCAGGGACTGAACGTCAACTTAATTCCTTCCTCAATCTTATAAACTCTTTTCATAATCAGATTAAATTCACGTTAGAGATAGGCAACAATTCAACCTTAAATTATTTAGACCTTACCTTATCGATCGTTAATAACAAAATTGATTTTAACATATTTCGTAAACCCTCTTATACTGACATTGTCATACACAGCACCTCCAATCACCCTATTTCACATAAGCACTCCGCATTCCATTCAATGGTCCATCGTTTGGTCACAATTCCAATGTCCGATAATAATTTTGCTAATGAACTAAAAATAATTAAAAAAATAGCGGTAAATAATGGCTATGAATCACATTTTATAGATTTAATCTTAAATAAAAAACTAAAACAAATAGCCGTTAATCGCTTCTTATTTGCTAGTCCTTGTCCTCAAATCAATGATAATAATATTAATCATCAATGGCGGCGAATTTTATTCATTAATAATTTTTCTACCTTAAGTGTAAAAAACCTCCCTTCTGAAGTCAGACCGGCCTTTTATACTAATAACAATCTAGGTAAATTTCTAATTAATTCGAAAGATAAGGACGACAAATTAAATCATTCGGGAATTTATAAATTAAATTGCAATAATTGTTCGGCTTTCTATATCGGTAAGACAACACGTAGTGTCAATATTAGGATAAAGGAACATCTCCGTTGCCTCAATAATAACGGTTTTTCAGAATTCGCAAATCATTTGATCGATAAAGATCATACGTTCTGTCATAGCACCGGTGCTAACATCTTACATAAAAACGGGCATGGTAACAGACTAAACAATCTAGAGGCGCTAGAAATAAAAAAAGCTGTAAAAACCAAAAGTCATATACTTAATAATCAATTAGACATATCAAGCAGTCCTATATTAGGTCTGTTTCCAATAAACCCTTAAAAATAAAAATTCCCAGCGCTCCTTATCACCATGCCAGTTAATGCTTTGTTTCTCCAAATTTATTATTATAACCCATTAGTCTACATAATTATCTTTCTGTTTTTCCCATTACTTGAGTACTTATGTTAATGTATTTTATGACCGTTTATTTGTTTGTAATATTTGTATCACGTTGTCTCCCTCTATATTTTGTTATATATAAGCACACATTATGTACTTCTTGTTTAGTATTAATTTGTACCCTGATGATGCTTAAGTTAAGCGAAACCGGTCGGTTCAAAAATTAATAAATCTCGTGGTTTTAAACAAAAAAGTATTTTATTTTATTAAATATGTCAAACCACAAAGTGATTGCTTTCTACAATAATATTCATTAAGTTGAAACACTGAAACGCATGCCCGTTGGACCGCGCTTCTGAACGAGAGAGCGGTTTAGAATTGAACCGCCATTCTATCTCGAGCGACTTTTGTGATTTGTCATACTTCTTACAAACTAATCTGTTTTTTTTAACCTTCCTTAAATGCACCCTATTACAGTTTGTATCCTTTAAAACAAGCAGATCAAATAAAATACATTGCCGTGATAAAATCATTAAAAAAACCAATTAAAAAATCCTTGGAAATGTACTCCATCTACATCCAATCCCCTTCTTACATCCATTGTTAAATTGGTTTTAATTCTGCCTTCATTGGCTATTAAGTATAAAGCCTAGTAATTTCGCTTTTAATTGATTTCTAATTGAATCGGAATATACAATTTCATATAGTAAGTACCTATAATATCATAGGTGTGGCTGGCTCGCCGTGCGTGGGTCAAACAGATTTCCGAAGGAGATTAGTTCATTGTAATTATTAAATATTTTCATTAACAGTATTAGGGAAGTAATTTCAATTAAGCCGAACCTCAGAAAGTACGTGATTTGAATTGAAAGTGATTGGAGATTGTTTTAACGCTATTTTTTCAAATCAAAAACAGTAAAGTGTGGCGTTTATATCTCTATTGAAATAAACAAGCTTCTTTGATAAAAATATGACATCTGTTGTATCTGATAGTATTCATACGTTAGCGTCTGTACGGTTGAAATTTCAGAATCCACTGCTACTACACAAGCTACTGTCACGATATGAGAACTGCCAGAGTTCACATTTTCGCATTGCGTTCGATTCGAGATAAAATCGCTGTTTATGAACGTATTTCAAAACAAAATACTGATTTTGAAAGCAGATGTGAGACTCTTTCAGATTTTGGTATTACAAACCGATATATGGGTGAACTGAACGAAGTCCTAAAAATGGTCACCAACACTTAGCGGCCCATTTCGGCCAGTTTCATACAAATCTTAATTTTGGATTTGAGATCAAAATACCCAACCAAAAGGTATATTAAATATCTAGTACGGATGTTAACTATTTTATTTATTTTTGCTTTGAATTGTAAGATACAAGCAAAAATAAATAAAATAGTTCACACCCGTACTAGATATTTAATATACCTTTTGATTACAAAAATAATTTTTCAGTTTGTTTGGGTATTTTGAACTCAAATCTAAATTTAATATTTGTATCAAACGGGCCGAAAAGAGCCGCGCAAACGTTCCACTTATGTTTACATATTTCAACTAAGAACAATATTATCTGCATTTTCTTAACGCACATTTTTGGCTGCTATTTTTATACGTGATAACAAAATTTTACTCGAATTTATTTTCGATTGTAACTTTCAAAGATTGTCAAGCGATATCTATTGACTTCGTTATAAGTCTAGGATGTCGAATAAAAATAAAGCCGTCGTAAAGACCTCGACAATCCTCACCCCATGAACCCGGGCACCCCTGTAAAGTCACAAACCTCGGAAATCACTTGGGGGTGACCTATGGCAGAGGTTTTGGTTATCCAATTAAGCGGCGGTACCCATACCCGCCTTCCAAATTGAAAATTCAGCCCACCTCAAAATATTTAGATTATCCACATCTACAATTCCATTCCGACCGTAAAATAATAATTATATTTTAGCAAGTTAATTAACAGTCTACACAAATACCTTAATTGTAAATTAACACGACTGTTTATCTATTTTAGAAACGCGACAAGGTTGCTGATTTAGCTGTATAATATTATCTCGCACAGGTAGTGGAACGGAAGCTGGATAGTTTACTGAGGCAATCATTATTAATAATAATCAATTGCGCATACGTCAGAAATACCTGAACCACAGACAATAGAAACAATCTATGATGTGAGGTCTGCGCACTGACGACCACGCCCGCGATTTAAGACAGGCATATCGATTGTCTCGCATGAAGTAATATATAATTGACTTTAATTGGGACCAGTTTTGAGTCATGCAGAGTCAGTAATTATTTTTTGGTGAAGGATCTAGCCTTAATGATTTATTCGTATTTCTAGACTCTATATTAGTTTACAGAAAAAATGCACCCAAACAACATTTTATAGAGGAACATTGCATACATAATTGATTAGTTATTATTAGATATTTGAATATTAGATGTGTAAACATTTATAATTGCATATTGTAGGCAGCTATTTTTTTTAATGTAATTTAATTTTGTTTTACGCCCAGTTAATTTTACATTGATTTTTAAGAACGGAATTTACCTTATGACTAGTAAGCCATCAAAAGTATGAAATAACGTTGAACTAAACATGAAACAAAATTAGTAAAACTTGTAATAGTTTCGGATTAAATGGATTTTCAATTTAGGAAGCGGATTTTGGTGCCGAAACCAGGGAACCATTTATTGGATAACCATCACCTCTGCCATGGATCACTCCAAGTGGTTTGGTGACTTAGCAGGGGTGCCCGGGTTCATGGGATGAGGTTTGTCCGGGTCTCGGCGGCCGATGCGTCGACCCAACAGCTGCGTGGCAGGCCGGATCGCGAGAGCATGGTTGAGGGAGTTCCTTTGACTTCTACATCCATACTCCCACAGAAAATCGCCTTGTACCGCAAACGGAGTGATGGATTCATACGTCCGTATCTCCTGGACACACAAATCTCAAGATTCTTACCCATATCCTCATACCCTTTTCCTTCCCAGAACTTTCCTTCCTTCATTTTCTAAAAAACCCTCCACACAGCATCCCCAAAGATGACATAGGCCCTGGGGGAATTATTTTACTCAGGGCCTTCTGTGTTGAGTTAATGTAAAAAAAAACTTAAACAATATTGAAGACAAATCACTAAACAAAGTGACCAGTTCAAGTATGGGGACTCCATCGAAGCCAGAGTTAAGTTAGCCTCTCAGAAACTGGGCATACTGTACAGGGCCCGCAGATATTTTAATAGTACACAACTGCATACCCTGTACAAATCGCAAGTGAGCCCGACGGTTGGATTTGGCAGCCATTTCTGGTCTGGAGCCCCAAAATACCGGAAAAAACCATTCGACTCTGTGCATCAACATGCGGTCCGTTTGATAGATTCTCATATCAATTGCAATCTTTAGAGTACAGACGTCCGGTGGAAATGCTGTTCATGTTCTACCGATATTTCAATGGAAGGTGCTCCGAGAAACTAGCGTCATGGATTCCTTCAGCACCGATGCACAATCAGGAAACACGCCGAACAAGCATCCAACATTTGTACATGGTAGTATTTGTACACTTGACACGTGAGAACGGGTCGCTTCCACGATGCATTCTTGAGTTCAACAGCTCGGCGGTGAAATTATTTGCCAGCCTCTGTTTTTCCTCCCTCCTACAACACGGGTCTATTCAAGACCTGCGCTCACTCCAACCTTTCCTTAAAAAGATCCTCCATACAGATTCCCCTAAGGTGACCTCCTGAGTGAAGTTAATGTGAAAAAAGAATTGTTCTGTAAAACCGAACAAAATATTTTTGATAACGAAAGACCCTCCGCACAGCAAACCCAAAGATATCCTCCTGAGTGGAGTTAATGAAAAAAAAAGTTGTGTAAAACCGCATGAAATGATTTCGATTATATTGTTAGTAATTATAAGAATAAGACAATAATTATTTGTATTGAAAAATGGGAACAAAAAATGACCATAAAATTCAACTGAACGCTTTGATTCCATACTAACAGATTTATATTGACATTTATATTTCTTAATTGGCACCCATACCTACAGCTAATAAAAATTATAATTGGTGAAGTTTTTTATAAAATAATATATCGTATTGTAAAAGTTAACCAGAGTGGTGTTGTCAATTTTAATTGGTTTAATTAAACTGAATTTTAGTGTCTAAGTTTTAGTGCTTCCCCGCCCGTTTCGATCTTGGGTTTTAATATATTGGGGCAAATACCTCAACAATCATAAAACCAGAGCCAAACGAATAGACATACTAAATATCCCTAAGTGTAATATTATCTTTGGACAAAGAAGCTCTGAATTTTTAGCAATAAAGTTAAATAACAAGAAATTCCTTGCAACTGCCCAAAATTGAATGAAATACAAACAATAAAATATCTTGGAATAATTATTGACCAAAACTTAAATTAGAACTCCCAAGTGGAAGATGTGAGCAACAAATTAAAAAAAGATAACATACTTTTACAAAACAATAAGAAAAATTTTAGATAAAGAACTGCTAATTAAAATTTATTATGCACTAGCTGGTACCCGGCATGCGTTGCAGTGCAAAGAAATAAATTGTTTCTCCCTGCATTTCTTTTCCTATGTGTCCCCGTTCCCCTCCCGCGTACCCTTCCCCCCAAGATTCCCTTCCACCATTCACGCCTTCCCCTCCCTCGTCATACCTCCCGCTAACCCCACCTCCTTGCCTCCCCTTTCTTTCCTCTCATGCCTTCCTACCCTAAGAATCCCATAAATTCAATAATTCCCACGCTAAAATATACAAAATACACTCATTTTCATTTCCACAAATTTACCATTATTATACATATAACCTTTGCGGGCGTACGCACAACAAATCACCAAAGTTTCATCGCAATCGGATGAACGGTATGGCAGCGCATGACATACGAATAAACAAACAAACCAAAAATTGATTTTTATACATAAGAAGATAAGCCCAATCTCATCTGCAATATAGTCTTATCGGATGGAGAAGCTCGTGCGATTTCACTATAAAACCTGTCCTAATAGCACAAAGGGCAATTTTGAAAATCATACTTAGAGACCCCATCAGAACTCCAACAGATTACGTTTTTAAAGCACTGAATTTAATGTCACTGAAACAATTATATGCAAAAGATATTCTAATTTACGCATTCAAAAACCAGGATAACTTTACACAGACAAACTTGGGCTGATTCACAAGATCCACATTACAACATGTATTCCTCCAACTAACAACTAAAACGACTTTTGGACAAAGAAATATGCAATACTTCTCTATAAAATTATTTAATATATTCCCTCTTGTTACCGTTAAAAAAATGAACGATTTCAAAAGAAGAATTAAGATATGGACTATGGACATGGGAAGGAAGAACATAGATACAATTTTGCAACCAAATAAAGATTAATGCTTGTATTGTGCTTTCTTTTACGTATAACTTTATAATTTTGTAATGTTATAATCTTGTAATATTTAAAAATAGGTATTAACTTATAATTCGAACACAAAAACATGTAAAAAGTGACCTTAGAACAGGGTACCCCAGCAAGAATTCTTTGCAAATTTAATTGCAACAAAAAAATGAAGAGCTGCAGTGCCATGAACAGCGCAGCCCGACCATCGGACCAGCTCGTTAGCGCTACGTCGTCGGTTGATAGACGGAAAGCGAGGCACTATTTTCAGCCTACTATGCGTACGCATCCAAGGAAACGGATATATAATAATGTAAGTAATTTCTCAGCATTCTTGGTAATATTATAATGAATAGCTGCCAATAAGGAAATATAAATTTAAACTTATTCAATTTAATTATAAATACTTTGTAAGTACAACAGTTTTGTGTGATTAGATATTGTCAGAGAAAAATGACGGAATTGTTTACCGTGATAACCAGAGTCTGGTTTCGATCATCGTTTCACAATTAATAAATTGTATTTCAAATTAATTAATTGAATCATATTAGATACTTTTTTTATGTGAACGCATTGCAACTTATCACAGAGTAGGAATTACCAGAAAGGCTAAAGCGTTTGTCAACATTTTGACCATTGAATTCCGTAAGTCTAAACTTAAACTTTAGGGCGCACAGTTTATACCCGCGCTGTGCAGGCGGGTTCCCTACAGAGCATCGGACCATCCCAAATGAACCAACCATGATTTAAGATATAAGAAAATTACACCATAAACCAAAATCCGTGTACAAAATTCTTATTAGATTCATATGGGTACTTAATTTTTGATGTCAGATAAAAAAAGACGGAGAATTTTCAGAAGAATTCACAGTATCGCAGGGATCAAAACAGGGGGATGGCCTGGCTCCCACTCTCTTCAACATTGTGCTCGAATATTTAATAAGACAAACGCTAACAGACACTGGCTCCAATATCTATTTCAAGAGCAGTCAAGTTGTCGGATATGCGGATGACATTAACATTGTCGGAAGATCAATTTCAGCCATTAAGGAGATCTTCGAGCTTTTAGAAACAGCGTCACTGGAAGTAATGTTGACAAAACGAAAATAATGATACAGAGCAGAAACCCTTCACACAAAAGAAGAAGAATTTAAAGACTATTACTCATACGAAGTGATCGATCATTTTACCTACCTGCTCCAGTCTGACAGAGAACAATGAGGATCCAGCAGAAATCAGAAGGAGAATCACAGCAGCCAACAAAATGCACTTCTCTTTGCTCCCAGTGTTTACGTCACGTAGCGTGACACACAGAAAAACCAAAATAACCATATACAAGACCACCGCCCTGGGAATCATTTATTGGATAACCAACACTCCTACTATGGCCACCCTAAAGGCTTCACTATGTTTGGTGCCCGGGTTCATAAGGTGGCGTTTGTCTGGGCCTTATCTACCCACCTACTGAGTGATGAACTGGAAGGGAGAGACCGGTTAAGAAACACCTTTAAACTCTTCTGACACTCCTGGGTACTCCTGGACACACTGACCTCCAGATTTCTACCCAATCCTCATACCCTTTTCCTTCCCAGAACTTCCTTTCCTCCCTTTCCCTCCTCCGTGGCCTGCTGTTTAGAGCTAATGTAAAACAAATAATAATAGTCAATTTATTAGACATATCCTTTCAAAGGAGAAAATCGGAGCATAATCCAGTATCTGCAAGATTCATAGTATACTTGACCATTTTTTCACATCAATATCCTTGTCGGATATAATTTTCTACGTAACAATAAATTATAAGTATAGATATACTTCAGTGGTTAGAATCCTGCTCGAGACGCTTGACTCACTCTCAGTTATTTTACAAGTCAAAAACAAAAATGAAACTGCTTTTCAAGTCTTTGTTCGATACGTTTTTTGTAAAAATCACCTTGGTCATATCCCCCCCCCCACAGTCTGCCAACGCCAATGCTGTCTAGAAATGTCGATACGTGCCGCGGGTATTTATCGATCACGCGTTTCTAATGGGACACAACCTTAAATAATGTGTTTTATTTTATTTGTCCAAATGTTTTGTTCAGAACTATTTTCGTATATCGGTATAATGTTGTAACAGCGTGATTATGTTATATGAACATAAACGCAATATTGACTTTAACTTAAGTGTGTAAGTTTGTAAGGATGTTGGACAAGTAACTAGAAAGATTAGATTGACTTGAGCTTTTTATTATTAATTTTTATTTGTATTGTTATCGTGTTTAATTTGTAGAATTCCATTAAATTTTTGTATACACTTAATGATATTATTATTTAATTATATAAAAAGAGTTCTGCGATATAATTATTATTACGGGTGACAGCTTGTTCGCGTTCTGAAGGCTTTAAAAATTTGTGTTTTTTTTTTACATTAACTCCACAGGACGTCCTGAGGAAAATAATTTCACTCATGGCCTATGTCATCTGGGATGCTGTGTGGAGGGTATTTTTGAGGAGAGGAAGGAATGAACATTGGTTTTGAAGAGAGCCATGATGTAGGAGGGAGGAAACACAGAAGCCGGCAAATCGTTCCATAGCCGAGCTGTTGAACTCAAGAACGAGTTGAAAAAACGACCCATTCTCATGTGACAAATGTCAACCGTGTACATATGTTGGGCGCGCGTTTGGCGGGTCTCCCGACTATGTACCGGTGCCGAAGGGATCAATGACGCTAGTTCCTCTGAGCATCTTCCATTGAAATACCGGTAAAACATGGATAGCACTCCCACCCGCCGCCTGTGCTCTAAAAATTGCAATCCGTTCGTTAAGGTGGGAGAATCTTTCAAACGGACCGCCCGTTTCTGCACAGAGTCGAGGGTATTTTTCAAGTATTTTTGAACTCCAGACCAGAAGCCCCAGCTGCCAAATTCAACCGTGAGGCGCACTTGCAATTTGTACAGCAGTTGTGTACTATTAAAGTATCTGCGGGTTAAGTACTTACAAACGATATATTTATATTATTTCTAAACAATAATGAAAAATTCCAACTATAATGAAAAAAAAAACTTTTCTTTTATTACTTGTTGCCTTCATTGACTTCGGAGTAAAATTTCGGAAATTATTAAAGTTATTAATTACCCTTTAAAGTTTTCTTAGTTATTGAAATGTTTAAATTTGGTTAAAAGTCGTTAGGTATTTCCAAATGATGACTTAAGGTTTTTTTTTCCAGCATAATTAGATTTTTTGTGTCAATAATAATTGAACTTGGCTTAAACATATCTAAGAATGGCTAGCGAATAATTTTTTTTTTATTATTTATTAAATTATCATTTTATTAAATTATTAAATTGATCGAAGAATCATGCGGCAAGCGGTGTGTTGCGTCCTCTCTACAGCTCAGTGATAAGGAAAGCTGAGCTCAGCATCAAGACAAAGATGGCAGTGTTCAAAACGATAAACCGCCCGACGTTCACTTACGGACACCAGATACGGAGAGTCAAAGCTGCCGAAATGAGGTTCTTGAGAGGAGTGGCAGGGGCTACGAAATGGGATCATATAAGGAACTCAACGACCCAGGACAATCTGAACATTGAACCACTGCTACTCTTCATAGAAAAATCGTAACTGAGGTGGCTTGAACACGTAATAAGAATGTCTGATGACCGAATTCCGTGGAAAATACTGAGTGCCATTCCAGAGAGTAGACGCCAAGTGGGCGCCCTGGACACATTTTTGGGCAACTCCAGAAACTGTGTGAGGAGAGGATGGGACTGCCATAGACGGGGGCCGAACAATCAGCACAAGACAGGGACGTATGGAGGAGCCTTGTCGATGTAATGGGTCTCGAATAGGATAAGGGGAAGACGAAGAAATATTTTTTATTAAACTAGCTTTCGGATTTTAAGAAATTTTATAAATTTTCAACTGCTCTAAAATAATTAGTTTACGGCCTTTATTTTGTTGGCTTATCACTAAGAGAGTATTTTTTATCCGCGAGTTTTTTGGCAAATTGCGACTGTAATTTATTATTAGTAAAAAAAAGACTATGGTTTGGGTCCCACCCGGGCGTCCCGTGTTCGATTCTTCGGCTGGCCAAGTCCTCCATCACAACACAAGCAACATTTTCGGCTTTCTGTGGTGGTAGTAGGAGATTTTCAAACATTGTTGGGTTATTCGTAACCCAGAAATGTTTGTCTTTCTTTTTAAAAAAAAATAAAAATAAAAGAAACCGTCTAATGTTCGGACTTCCCAGGTACTGTAGTGCCTCTTCAATGTTCACAGAAGGAAGAGTTCCATTATTCGAAGCTTTATTAAGAACAAGGATTGCAGGACTGAGGGGAAGGATAAACCACTCTAGAAATATCCTCATCATGGAGGCCCGTCTGACTCCAGGATCGAGCATAGAAGAATATTGGAGAAAGGTACTGGCCCCCACAATCTCAGATCCGATGGAACAACAAGAACCCAATTAAAGACTTGACAATATTTTATACGAATACCTAACGGGTGTTTTTTTTTAGAGGTATACAAATTCAAAATGAAAAAAAACGCATTATAATAATGTTAATGTCTATGATGTTGGCTTTATTTTGTAGATAATTTTATGCCATTATTGTTTAAAAATGATTTCGGGCGTATGAGCGCCAGGGCTAGCTCAAATGAAGCGCAGTCTTGAAGTCCAATTTTCGACAACTGTATCGTGCAACTGGGGCCATATATCGGCAAAACCACGGCGAATGTTGATTTCCAAATGGTCCAACGTCTCTGGTTTATCATAATAGACTAGTGACTTCACATACCCCTAAAGAAAGTAATCTAATGGTGTGAGATCACTTGATCGTGGAGCCCTAGACCCAGATCTTTCCGCAGAATCTTCCACAAAGTGGATGGACACAGCTGCAATTGCTGTGCACGATGGCGAATCGACTCATTCGGATTCTCCTCAACACTACTCTTCACAGCAACAATAACTTCTTCTGTGCGCACTGTTTGTCGTCTTCGTGGATGCGTATTATCCACTAGAGTGTACGTGGTGCGTAAACGATCCATGATCTTCCGAATAACTTGCTCGGATGGATGATTATGTCGACAGTAAAATGGACGTAGTGCACGATAAGTTTGGCGAACCAAACTATGATTTTCAAAATAAATTTGCACAATTTGCAAGCGCACGTTCTGACGTCAGTCTACTCATAGTGAAATGGCAAAACGTACTGACTACAAATCAACTGTCAAATTGACAGTCTGTAGAAACAATGTTGTCAGTTTAAAAACCAAACCTCTAAAAAAACACCTTTATTATCTAATGATGCTTCTCTTTTTTTATTAATTTTTATTTATTTTTTATTTATTCATAATAACGTATGTACTTATACTCTAAATGGGATGTGGCGGTTTGCACTCCCCTCCTCACATCCTGGAATAAAGACCATTATTATTATTATTATTTAAATAATCGCAAGTGTTCTTTGAATTCAGTACGAAAGGAGCGGCCAGTTTGTCCAACATAAACACTTCATAAGGACTTGAAGGCTTTTACATGAAACATTGTTAAGTTGTACAGGATATTCATAACAAGTATATAGTACATAAATAATAAACTGAGCATGCAAGATACAAGCAGGTACAACAAAAGTAGGTACAAGTATTCAAAAAGTAAGTTGTACAAAGGAGTTCAACAAGCAGTTTCGTATTTGGGCTCAGGCTTACAGTATACGATTCAGCAATTATTGTCACAATACTACTCAAAACATGATTCCATTGCAGCTCATTACGCCGTGATGCGCTACCTCCTTCTTTAGTCAACGTTTTGGAGAACATTAATGCTGTCCTTGATAAATGAACTTACGTGATCATTTTATCAGAATTTTATAGAACAGTAAAGATAATTGCATCAAAAGCACAGTAATTTTATAAAATTGTTGTTAATATCACAACACATAAAATGACCTCAAGTAACTACTGCAGTGAGAAATTAAATGCATAATTTATCTGATGACATTAGGAAGTCTTTGGTTTACAAGAACATGATTAAATTTGACCGTTTCTTATTGAAAATGGACAGTAATAATAAATTGTTGTAAAATCTGTAGAATAACACTAGACTTACATCTGTAATAAATGAAATTACATAGATTATTTTTTTAAATATCAGGAAGTAAAATCGTGCTCCATTTATTATTTAATAAGTGTGTAAAAACATTTATTTAAAAGGTCAGTCAAGTTACAAGTTTTTGTTTAATAAAATCTCCATCGTGATTAAAGAATTATAATACATAACTTTTTGGTTGTTTTTCCTTCTTTTTATGGACAATTTGTATCGAACTGTTTTGGACAGTTGAGTTTTGCTTACATATATCTACTTTATTAGGAGAATGAATCTGACAATATTAATTTTATCGATTGTACGTTTAGATTATAAGTATTTGACGTTTGAACAATTTTTTTTTCATTCTTAAACTACCGTAATAGTTATACTTATTTCCCGGCATTGCCCGCGTTATAATACAGAAAAAAGTTGTTAAAAGTGATGAATTACAACGTGGTTAAATAGATTAAATGGTTAAAAAGGTTAGGTTAGGTTATGGGCTATTTCTTAATAATTTTTTTCATCACTTTTAATGAATTTTCAAAGGGGTGTTGAAACGTCACTTTGTTGAGTTGTCATCGAACAGAGAAAATAATACAAAATGAAAAAAAAAAACATGATATCGTGATGCAACAGTTCCACTGGCTTTGGTCGGTCAGGACTCTTCTAAGGTTTTTACATTAAAAAGTTGCAAAAAATCAATTAATTAATTCCTTAACATTATGTTGTGACATATATATTTTTTTTGTGAACATCGCACTAGAGTCCCATCTCTCCTGTCTGTAGCCAGAGAGATTATGGCATCCCCAATTGGGGTACGTTGTGAGGATGAAGATAGTGGGGATGGGGAGGGGAAAGAGATGGGGTAGAGGAAGGTGAAGTAGTTGACCTAGTTATTCATATTTGATCACCAAATACGTGTAAAGCCATATTTCAATTCCGAATGGTGGTCTTACACCAATGGTGGTCTTACAATAAAATTTATATCCCCTGATGGGATTCTTTCCCGCCACGATCGGATTGCGAGTCAAGAACCTTACCCCTCGAAAAATATGAGAAAACAAATTTTATTTCGGAGTAAAACTATAGATATGCGTACAAATCAAATCCACACCGCCCGCCCATCACAGATTTTCTTCCTTTTATTTTATGTATATTTTGTAATTAATCGTAAATCGAACTTGCGACTTCTGAATTCTTAGTCAAGGAACGTTAAGCAACGCATTACCGAAAATGATACAAATTTATCAAAAAAAAATTACTTGCGCACACCATAATTTGAACTTGCGACTTCTGAATTCTTAGTCAAGGATCGTAAAGCAACTTATTGTCGTAAAATAATACAAACTTATCAAAAAAAAAATTTACTTACTCACGCCATAATTTGATCTTGAGACTTCTGAATTCTTAGCTGAGTAGTTGGTTATCCGATAAATGGTTCCCGGGGCGGCGGTACCCCGTATTACATATACCCAAATTGGAATTACTCATTTACAATTATTCATCTCTATCCCCCCCCCCTGAGGAGGTCTATGGCAGAGGTATTGGTTATCTAATAAATGGTTCCCGGGACGGCGGTACCCAAGCTAACTTGAAATGACTTTAGCCGTTTTTGGTGACTAGGCCCGAATAGCCAGGTACTTCTCCACCGTCCTCTCTCCATCTCCTTCCCCCTTCCAGCCTCACAATATAACCCAATTGGGGATGCCATAGTCTGTTGTCCGGTAGACACATTAAAAAAAAACTCTGGAAGGTGAAGTAATATTACACCAATATAATATTTATAATAGGCAGAATTAAATTCTCACAAATAATGTAAGTAATATCCAGAATTAAAATCTCAAAATTCTCTCGGTGGACTCGTGATATTTCTGCAAATATCACTATGGAGTCAAACAGATTCAAACGGGGAAGAACGTTCTTCCCCGTTTGCAATAGTCGTCCAACGAACACGCGTCCGGGGTGACGTTTTGAATGTTATTTGTATTGATTCACGTGATCGTTGATGTTTACGTCGTGATAAGTTTGTTTACACACAATTTGAAACACAAGTTTCGCATTCTCATTTTTTTTTCGGCTGCTTTAGAAAGTATTCAGATTTGTTTTTAGTTTCAATATTTCACACAAGTGAAAGTAGTTTAACTAGGTTTACTTCAATATTATCTAAAAATATATTATATAAATAAATTATAAACATTTTATTATAAAATATCAAGGAAAATAATTCTCCTCAAGGCCTATGTCAACTTTGGGGATTCTGTGTGGAAGTTCTATTTTAGGAAAGGAAGGAGAGAAAGTTCTGAGAAGGCAAAGGGTATTAGGGATGGGTAGGAATCTGGGGGTCAGTGTGTCCAGGAGTGACGGACGTATAAATTCATGCCTCCCACTGCGATGTTCCGAGAGAGTACGGCTAGAGAAGTCAAGGGAACTCCCTCAACCACTCTCTTCCGATCCGGCCTGCCATGCTACTGGTGGGCAGACGCATCCGCCGCCGAGACCCGGACAAACCTCACCCCATGAACCCGGGTACCGGGAACAAATCTTATTATTATCTTCTTCTTCTATTTTATTTTCTGATCGGAGGTTGGCTATAATCAATCAATCTTCACCCTGCAGGCTGCAAATCTTTATACAATTTTGTTCTTCTTATGGTTAATCTTCTTTTCGGAGGTTGGCTATCATCAAATAATCTCCACATCTCTCACACGATCATACATCTCGAGTACCTACATCATAATTAAATTTTAATGTGAACTAGTGGTCGCCCAATGGTCGAAATTCGAACATAATTTATTTAATGTGTAATGTTTTTTTTATTGATTTAATGTTTTTTATGCAAATTTACAAAAAAATATTAGATTGACGGAGCAATTAAAGAATTTGCTTTTTAGACGCATAAAAGTTGAAGACAGTAAAACAACCAACCAAAGTTAAAGACAAAGCCAACACCTCTGCCATAGGTCACCTCAAGCGATTTGTTACGTTTGGTGACTAAGCAGGGGTGCCCGGGTTCATGAGGTGAGGTTTGTGCAAGTCTTTGCGGCGGACGCGTCTGCCCACCATCTGCATGGCAGGCCGGAACGCGTATTTCCAAACCCTATACCGGTTCAGTCGCGGTTAATACACCTCTACATTGGTTATTTTTTATAACTTTGCAAAAAAATATATCCTGAAATGTTAATAAAATAATCTTTTCAATGTGTACCTAGGTATATAAGAGATTAATAATTTTATATCTAAATATTTAAATTTTAATATTATTCCCATATATTGTAAATACACCTCTTTATTGGTTATTTTTTTTTTCATTTTGCAAAAACAAAAATTGTTCTAGAATCTAAATAAAATAATCTTTCCAATGTGTATATAAGAAATTAATAATTATATTTCTTAATATTAAAATTTTGATCTTGAAAAATTGACTGAACCAGTTTCAGTTTACACAACATCATTATAAGGCCTGTGGACACGTCCGAACATGCATGGCCTAGACATATGGCAATCGTCGTATGGACGCCCATCCCGTAATTTAAGTAAAAGATGAATTACCCAAAAGGTCGGTCATCTACTAGGCTTGAATACATCGTCAGAGTTATTAAATGGTCCTTTCTAAAACTCCTCTATAAATTTCCTATCGACAATATTTGGACGGGCGATATCGGCCAAACCCACACGGCGGAGAGCTCAAGGGATATTCAAAGCTAATATTTAATATAATATGTTTATGACAATTAACAAAAAGTTTATGACAAATATATATATATATTTTTTTACGATTAAATAAGAATTATAATATGATATGCGTAAAATTTATTCGGACGCAAACAATTATTTAAAAAAAATCTAAATAAAATGTTGTTATGTTATTCACATAAAATTATTTCTAATATCCTAGTTTTGTTCACTTTTATATATTTTTAGTTATAAAGTATTTATATCGAGGTCGAGGGGTAAGGTTCTTGACTCGCAATCCGATCGTGGCGGGAAAGAATCCCATCAGGGGATATAAATTTTATTTGATTAATTTGTCTATCTAATATATTTTTTTAAATTACGCATAAAAAAACATTAAATCAATAAAAAAACATTACACATTAAATAAATTATGATCGAATTTCGACCATTGGGAGACAACTAGTTCACATTAAAATTTAATTATGATGTAGGTACTCGAGATGTAAAATTTAATAATGATAGTACTAAACGATAGTACGAAATTTAAATGATTGTACGAAATTTAATTAGATGTACTCGAAGTCGGGTTCTTAAATTCCTTTTTCAACCAATCGCCTTGCAATGCAGTGGGAAAGATGGATTCATATGTCCATCTAATCCGCGACATTCGTATAGCTCGTAAAACCCGCTCCGTGGGTTTTTGCTGCTAGGCCCTGCGCGCGGTGGTGACACCCCGGTAGCTTTCGGGCTAGAGAGTCCGGCTGGAAGAGCCAAAATGCCTCCCTCAACCAAGCTCTCCTGACCCGGCCCGCCATGCAGCAGGTAGGCAGAAGCATCCGCCGCCTAGACCTGGACAAACCTCACCCTATGAACCCGGGCACCCCTGCTTAGTCACCAAACGTAACGAACCGCTTGAAGCGACCTATGGCAAAGGTGTTGATTATCCAGTAAATGGTTCCCGGGGCAGCGGTACTCCGTATTCCCTAATTGGAATTAATCACTTATAATTATTCATTAAGTCCTTACTCAATTAGTTCTTGCAGGCTGCACAGCTCGGAACAATTAATATTATTATCTTCATTTAAATTTTTTGTGAGATTATTTCATTGATTCGTGTACAGACCGTGCTCTTAAGTAAGAATCCAAAATTTTTGTCTCTTTGGTGCCGTAGGGCCAGAGTTGCAACTTGATGGGTCGAGATAGTCGGGCTTGAAAGGTTGAAATGCCTCTCTCAACCAAGCTCTCTTGATCCGGCCCGCCACGCAGCAGGTGGCCAGACGCATCCGCCGCCAAGACCTGGACAAACCTCATCCCATGAACCCGGGCACCCCTGCTTAGTCACCAAACACAACGATCCGCTTGAGGTGACCTATAACAGAGGTGTTGGTTATCCAGTTAATGGTTCCCGGGGAGGCGGTTCTCCGTATTCCCAGATTGATTCCCCCCCCGCCCTTCCTACTGCCCTGCAATTACTCGTCTACAATTATACAATAAGTCCTTACTAAAGCCATTTCTTTACCCTCCCCCCCCCTTCCCCCCTACCCCCCTACTCCACTCCCCCCTTCCCCCCCTATGGCAGCGGTGTTGGTTTTCCAGTCAATGGTTCCCGGGGTGGCGGTACCCTGTATTCCCAAATTGGAATTCCTCATTTATAATTTTTCAATTAGTCCTTACTTAAGCCATTTTTATTCCCCCCCCCCCAATCCCCTCACCCCCCATTCCCTTACCCCCCAATCCCTCTCTCCCTACCCCCCCCCCCCCGTCTGGGGTGACCCGTGGCAGAGGTGTTGGTTATCCAGGTAATGGTACTTGGGGCGGCGGTATAATTCACTCACTCACTCAAATTGTTTCTCCCTGCATGTCCTTTCCCGTGCGCCCCGTTCCCTTACACCTTTCCCGCCTTCCCCCTCCCTCGTCTCTTCCCTCACCGTAAATTTTTTTGCCGCATTTCATACTACCGAAAATATTTACTGTCAAATAATAATAATACATAATTTAGAGTATTTCGCAGCCCTGCAATAATCTCACACCTCTTTGATAGCCCTAGAACGCGCAATATATATCAGATCAACGAATTAACCGTAATGTTCCATATAGGTACATGTTTTTTATGACCAATCAGAATGCTTCCCTCTCTGATTGGTCATTTATATAAGATCAACATAGACAAAACGTGTAAAATGTATAAGCCACCGAAAAATGGGCGTGGCTTAGAGCTAAATCTCGATGACTTAAGTTGATCTATACGGATCCACATATGTATGCCAGTTTCGGTAATAGATCAACTTATCCGTTTGGATCAACAAGAGCAAACGGATCAACTAAAAACTGGTCTACCGTCACGAAAGATCAACTTAGTACGAGAGGGTATAAATATATATATATATCTATATATATATATATAAGTATATACGTATATGGGATGTGGCGGTTTGCACTCCCCTCCTCACATCCTGGAATAAAGACCATTATTATTATTATTATTTAAATAATCGCAAGTGTTCTTTGCATTCAGTACGAAAGGAGCGGCCAGTTTGTCCAACATAAACACTTCATAAGGACTTGAAGGCTTTTACATGAAACATTGTTAAGTTGTACAGGATATTCATAACAAGTATATAGTACATAAATAATAAACTGAGCATGCAAGATACAAGCAGGTACAACACAAGTAGGTACAAGTATTCAAAAAGTAAGTTGTACAAAGGAGTTCAACAAGCAGTTTCGTATTTGGGCTCAGGCTTACAGTATACGATTCAGCAATTATTGTCACAATACTACTCAAAACATGATTCCATTGCAGCTCATTACGCCGTGATGCGCTACCTCCTTCTTTAGTCAACGTTTTGGAGAACATTAATGCTGTCCTTGATAAATGAACTTACGTGATCATTTTATCAGAATTTTATAGAACAGTAAAGATAATTGCATCAAAAGCACAGTAATTTTATAAAATTGTTGTTAATATCACAACACATAAAATGACCTCAAGTAACTACTGCAGTGAGAAATTAAATGCATAATTTATCTGATGACATTAGGAAGTCTTTGGTTTACAAGAACATGATTAAATTTGACCGTTTCTTATTGAAAATGGACAGTAATAATAAATTGTTGTAAAATCTGTAGAATAACACTAGACTTACATCTGTAATAAATGAAATTACATAGATTATTTTTTTAAATATCAGGAAGTAAAATCGTGCTCCATTTATTATTTAATAAGTGTGTAAAAACATTTATTTAAAAGGTCAGTCAAGTTACAAGTTTTTGTTTAATAAAATCTCCATCGTGATTAAAGAATTATAATACATAACTTTTTGGTTGTTTTTCCTTCTTTTTATGGACAATTTGTATCGAACTGTTTTGGACAGTTGAGTTTTGCTTACATATATCTACTTTATTAGGAGAATGAATCTGACAATATTAATTTTATCGATTGTACGTTTAGATTATAAGTATTTGACGTTTGAACAATTTTTTTTTCATTCTTAAACTACCGTAATAGTTATACTTATTTCCCGGCATTGCCCGCGTTATAATACAGAAAAAAGTTGTTAAAAGTGATGAATTACAACGTGGTTAAATAGATTAAATGGTTAAAAAGGTTAGGTTAGGTTATGGGCTATTTCTTAATAATTTTTTTCATCACTTTTAATGAATTTTCAAAGGGGTGTTGAAACGTCACTTTGTTGAGTTGTCATCGAACAGAGAAAATAATACAAAATGAAAAAAAAAAACATGATATCGTGATGCAACAGTTCCACTGGCTTTGGTCGGTCAGGACTCTTCTAAGGTTTTTACATTAAAAAGTTGCAAAAAATCAATTAATTAATTCCTTAACATTATGTTGTGACATATATATTTTTTTTGTGAACATCGCACTAGAGTCCCATCTCTCCTGTCTGTAGCCAGAGAGATTATGGCATCCCCAATTGGGGTACGTTGTGAGGATGAAGATAGTGGGGATGGGGAGGGGAAAGAGATGGGGTAGAGGAAGGTGAAGTAGTTGACCTAGTTATTCATATTTGATCACCAAATACGTGTAAAGCCATATTTCAATTCCGAATGGTGGTCTTACACCAATGGTGGTCTTACAATAAAATTTATATCCCCTGATGGGATTCTTTCCCGCCACGATCGGATTGCGAGTCAAGAACCTTACCCCTCGAAAAATATGAGAAAACAAATTTTATTTCGGAGTAAAACTATAGATATGCGTACAAATCAAATCCACACCGCCCGCCCATCACAGATTTTCTTCCTTTTATTTTATGTATATTTTGTAATTAATCGTAAATCGAACTTGCGACTTCTGAATTCTTAGTCAAGGAACGTTAAGCAACGCATTACCGAAAATGATACAAATTTATCAAAAAAAAATTACTTGCGCACACCATAATTTGAACTTGCGACTTCTGAATTCTTAGTCAAGGATCGTAAAGCAACTTATTGTCGTAAAATAATACAAACTTATCAAAAAAAAAATTTACTTACTCACGCCATAATTTGATCTTGAGACTTCTGAATTCTTAGCTGAGTAGTTGGTTATCCGATAAATGGTTCCCGGGGCGGCGGTACCCCGTATTACATATACCCAAATTGGAATTACTCATTTACAATTATTCATCTCTATCCCCCCCCCCTGAGGAGGTCTATGGCAGAGGTATTGGTTATCTAATAAATGGTTCCCGGGACGGCGGTACCCAAGCTAACTTGAAATGACTTTAGCCGTTTTTGGTGACTAGGCCCGAATAGCCAGGTACTTCTCCACCGTCCTCTCTCCATCTCCTTCCCCCTTCCAGCCTCACAATATAACCCAATTGGGGATGCCATAGTCTGTTGTCCGGTAGACACATTAAAAAAAAACTCTGGAAGGTGAAGTAATATTACACCAATATAATATTTATAATAGGCAGAATTAAATTCTCACAAATAATGTAAGTAATATCCAGAATTAAAATCTCAAAATTCTCTCGGTGGACTCGTGATATTTCTGCAAATATCACTATGGAGTCAAACAGATTCAAACGGGGAAGAACGTTCTTCCCCGTTTGCAATAGTCGTCCAACGAACACGCGTCCGGGGTGACGTTTTGAATGTTATTTGTATTGATTCACGTGATCGTTGATGTTTACGTCGTGATAAGTTTGTTTACACACAATTTGAAACACAAGTTTCGCATTCTCATTTTTTTTTCGGCTGCTTTAGAAAGTATTCAGATTTGTTTTTAGTTTCAATATTTCACACAAGTGAAAGTAGTTTAACTAGGTTTACTTCAATATTATCTAAAAATATATTATATAAATAAATTATAAACATTTTATTATAAAATATCAAGGAAAATAATTCTCCTCAAGGCCTATGTCAACTTTGGGGATTCTGTGTGGAAGTTCTATTTTAGGAAAGGAAGGAGAGAAAGTTCTGAGAAGGCAAAGGGTATTAGGGATGGGTAGGAATCTGGGGGTCAGTGTGTCCAGGAGTGACGGACGTATAAATTCATGCCTCCCACTGCGATGTTCCGAGAGAGTACGGCTAGAGAAGTCAAGGGAACTCCCTCAACCACTCTCTTCCGATCCGGCCTGCCATGCTACTGGTGGGCAGACGCATCCGCCGCCGAGACCCGGACAAACCTCACCCCATGAACCCGGGTACCGGGAACAAATCTTATTATTATCTTCTTCTTCTATTTTATTTTCTGATCGGAGGTTGGCTATAATCAATCAATCTTCACCCTGCAGGCTGCAAATCTTTATACAATTTTGTTCTTCTTATGGTTAATCTTCTTTTCGGAGGTTGGCTATCATCAAATAATCTCCACATCTCTCACACGATCATACATCTCGAGTACCTACATCATAATTAAATTTTAATGTGAACTAGTGGTCGCCCAATGGTCGAAATTCGAACATAATTTATTTAATGTGTAATGTTTTTTTTATTGATTTAATGTTTTTTATGCAAATTTACAAAAAAATATTAGATTGACGGAGCAATTAAAGAATTTGCTTTTTAGACGCATAAAAGTTGAAGACAGTAAAACAACCAACCAAAGTTAAAGACAAAGCCAACACCTCTGCCATAGGTCACCTCAAGCGATTTGTTACGTTTGGTGACTAAGCAGGGGTGCCCGGGTTCATGAGGTGAGGTTTGTGCAAGTCTTTGCGGCGGACGCGTCTGCCCACCATCTGCATGGCAGGCCGGAACGCGTATTTCCAAACCCTATACCGGTTCAGTCGCGGTTAATACACCTCTACATTGGTTATTTTTTATAACTTTGCAAAAAAATATATCCTGAAATGTTAATAAAATAATCTTTTCAATGTGTACCTAGGTATATAAGAGATTAATAATTTTATATCTAAATATTTAAATTTTAATATTATTCCCATATATTGTAAATACACCTCTTTATTGGTTATTTTTTTTTTCATTTTGCAAAAACAAAAATTGTTCTAGAATCTAAATAAAATAATCTTTCCAATGTGTATATAAGAAATTAATAATTATATTTCTTAATATTAAAATTTTGATCTTGAAAAATTGACTGAACCAGTTTCAGTTTACACAACATCATTATAAGGCCTGTGGACACGTCCGAACATGCATGGCCTAGACATATGGCAATCGTCGTATGGACGCCCATCCCGTAATTTAAGTAAAAGATGAATTACCCAAAAGGTCGGTCATCTACTAGGCTTGAATACATCGTCAGAGTTATTAAATGGTCCTTTCTAAAACTCCTCTATAAATTTCCTATCGACAATATTTGGACGGGCGATATCGGCCAAACCCACACGGCGGAGAGCTCAAGGGATATTCAAAGCTAATATTTAATATAATATGTTTATGACAATTAACAAAAAGTTTATGACAAATATATATATATATTTTTTTACGATTAAATAAGAATTATAATATGATATGCGTAAAATTTATTCGGACGCAAACAATTATTTAAAAAAAATCTAAATAAAATGTTGTTATGTTATTCACATAAAATTATTTCTAATATCCTAGTTTTGTTCACTTTTATATATTTTTAGTTATAAAGTATTTATATCGAGGTCGAGGGGTAAGGTTCTTGACTCGCAATCCGATCGTGGCGGGAAAGAATCCCATCAGGGGATATAAATTTTATTTGATTAATTTGTCTATCTAATATATTTTTTTAAATTACGCATAAAAAAACATTAAATCAATAAAAAAACATTACACATTAAATAAATTATGATCGAATTTCGACCATTGGGAGACAACTAGTTCACATTAAAATTTAATTATGATGTAGGTACTCGAGATGTAAAATTTAATAATGATAGTACTAAACGATAGTACGAAATTTAAATGATTGTACGAAATTTAATTAGATGTACTCGAAGTCGGGTTCTTAAATTCCTTTTTCAACCAATCGCCTTGCAATGCAGTGGGAAAGATGGATTCATATGTCCATCTAATCCGCGACATTCGTATAGCTCGTAAAACCCGCTCCGTGGGTTTTTGCTGCTAGGCCCTGCGCGCGGTGGTGACACCCCGGTAGCTTTCGGGCTAGAGAGTCCGGCTGGAAGAGCCAAAATGCCTCCCTCAACCAAGCTCTCCTGACCCGGCCCGCCATGCAGCAGGTAGGCAGAAGCATCCGCCGCCTAGACCTGGACAAACCTCACCCTATGAACCCGGGCACCCCTGCTTAGTCACCAAACGTAACGAACCGCTTGAAGCGACCTATGGCAAAGGTGTTGATTATCCAGTAAATGGTTCCCGGGGCAGCGGTACTCCGTATTCCCTAATTGGAATTAATCACTTATAATTATTCATTAAGTCCTTACTCAATTAGTTCTTGCAGGCTGCACAGCTCGGAACAATTAATATTATTATCTTCATTTAAATTTTTTGTGAGATTATTTCATTGATTCGTGTACAGACCGTGCTCTTAAGTAAGAATCCAAAATTTTTGTCTCTTTGGTGCCGTAGGGCCAGAGTTGCAACTTGATGGGTCGAGATAGTCGGGCTTGAAAGGTTGAAATGCCTCTCTCAACCAAGCTCTCTTGATCCGGCCCGCCACGCAGCAGGTGGCCAGACGCATCCGCCGCCAAGACCTGGACAAACCTCATCCCATGAACCCGGGCACCCCTGCTTAGTCACCAAACACAACGATCCGCTTGAGGTGACCTATAACAGAGGTGTTGGTTATCCAGTTAATGGTTCCCGGGGAGGCGGTTCTCCGTATTCCCAGATTGATTCCCCCCCCGCCCTTCCTACTGCCCTGCAATTACTCGTCTACAATTATACAATAAGTCCTTACTAAAGCCATTTCTTTACCCTCCCCCCCCCTTCCCCCCTACCCCCCTACTCCGCTCCCCCCTTCCCCCCCTATGGCAGCGGTGTTGGTTTTCCAGTCAATGGTTCCCGGGGTGGCGGTACCCTGTATTCCCAAATTGGAATTCCTCATTTATAATTTTTCAATTAGTCCTTACTTAAGCCATTTTTATTCCCCCCCCCCCAATCCCCTCACCCCCCATTCCCTTACCCCCCAATCCCTCTCTCCCTACCCCCCCCCCCCCGTCTGGGGTGACCCGTGGCAGAGGTGTTGGTTATCCAGGTAATGGTACTTGGGGCGGCGGTATAATTCACTCACTCACTCAAATTGTTTCTCCCTGCATGTCCTTTCCCGTGCGCCCCGTTCCCTTACACCTTTCCCGCCTTCCCCCTCCCTCGTCTCTTCCCTCACCGTAAATTTTTTTGCCGCATTTCATACTACCGAAAATATTTACTGTCAAATAATAATAATACATAATTTAGAGTATTTCGCAGCCCTGCAATAATCTCACACCTCTTTGATAGCCCTAGAACGCGCAATATATATCAGATCAACGAATTAACCGTAATGTTCCATATAGGTACATGTTTTTTATGACCAATCAGAATGCTTCCCTCTCTGATTGGTCATTTATATAAGATCAACATAGACAAAACGTGTAAAATGTATAAGCCACCGAAAAATGGGCGTGGCTTAGAGCTAAATCTCGATGACTTAAGTTGATCTATACGGATCCACATATGTATGCCAGTTTCGGTAATAGATCAACTTATCCGTTTGGATCAACAAGAGCAAACGGATCAACTAAAAACTGGTCTACCGTCACGAAAGATCAACTTAGTACGAGAGGGTATAAATATATATATATATCTATATATATATATATAAGTATATACGTATATGGGATGTGGCGGTTTGCACTCCCCTCCTCACATCCTGGAATAAAGACCATTATTATTATTATTATTTAAATAATCGCAAGTGTTCTTTGCATTCAGTACGAAAGGAGCGGCCAGTTTGTCCAACATAAACACTTCATAAGGACTTGAAGGCTTTTACATGAAACATTGTTAAGTTGTACAGGATATTCATAACAAGTATATAGTACATAAATAATAAACTGAGCATGCAAGATACAAGCAGGTACAACACAAGTAGGTACAAGTATTCAAAAAGTAAGTTGTACAAAGGAGTTCAACAAGCAGTTTCGTATTTGGGCTCAGGCTTACAGTATACGATTCAGCAATTATTGTCACAATACTACTCAAAACATGATTCCATTGCAGCTCATTACGCCGTGATGCGCTACCTCCTTCTTTAGTCAACGTTTTGGAGAACATTAATGCTGTCCTTGATAAATGAACTTACGTGATCATTTTATCAGAATTTTATAGAACAGTAAAGATAATTGCATCAAAAGCACAGTAATTTTATAAAATTGTTGTTAATATCACAACACATAAAATGACCTCAAGTAACTACTGCAGTGAGAAATTAAATGCATAATTTATCTGATGACATTAGGAAGTCTTTGGTTTACAAGAACATGATTAAATTTGACCGTTTCTTATTGAAAATGGACAGTAATAATAAATTGTTGTAAAATCTGTAGAATAACACTAGACTTACATCTGTAATAAATGAAATTACATAGATTATTTTTTTAAATATCAGGAAGTAAAATCGTGCTCCATTTATTATTTAATAAGTGTGTAAAAACATTTATTTAAAAGGTCAGTCAAGTTACAAGTTTTTGTTTAATAAAATCTCCATCGTGATTAAAGAATTATAATACATAACTTTTTGGTTGTTTTTCCTTCTTTTTATGGACAATTTGTATCGAACTGTTTTGGACAGTTGAGTTTTGCTTACATATATCTACTTTATTAGGAGAATGAATCTGACAATATTAATTTTATCGATTGTACGTTTAGATTATAAGTATTTGACGTTTGAACAATTTTTTTTTCATTCTTAAACTACCGTAATAGTTATACTTATTTCCCGGCATTGCCCGCGTTATAATACAGAAAAAAGTTGTTAAAAGTGATGAATTACAACGTGGTTAAATAGATTAAATGGTTAAAAAGGTTAGGTTAGGTTATGGGCTATTTTTTAATAATTTTTTTCATCACTTTTAATGAATTTTCAAAGGGGTGTTGAAACGTCACTTTGTTGAGTTGTCATCGAACAGAGAAAATAATACAAAATGAAAAAAAAAAACATGATATCGTGATGCAACAGTTCCACTGGCTTTGGTCGGTCAGGACTCTTCTAAGGTTTTTACATTAAAAAGTTGCAAAAAATCAATTAATTAATTCCTTAACATTATGTTGTGACATATATATTTTTTTTGTGAACATCGCACTAGAGTCCCATCTCTCCTGTCTGTAGCCAGAGAGATTATGGCATCCCCAATTGGGGTACGTTGTGAGGATGAAGATAGTGGGGATGGGGAGGGGAAAGAGATGGGGTAGAGGAAGGTGAAGTAGTTGACCTAGTTATTCATATTTGATCACCAAATACGTGTAAAGCCATATTTCAATTCCGAATGGTGGTCTTACACCAGGGCGATACTGAGACTATCTTCCACTCTGGAACGTGCCGTAAATCTACTACATGTTATTATTTGTGCACGCCGGGACTGGACCCGCGACCTTTAGATTGTTAGTCGAGAGCCTTACCCCTCGAATATCTGCTAAGTCACCAAACGTAACGAACAACCCGAGGTGATCTAAGACAGAGATGTTGGTAATCCAATAAATGGTCCACGGAGCAGCGATAGCCATATCTACATTCAAATTGAGTACCTACCTTGATGTTTAATCTGATTTTGAAAAACTCGGCTTTCGCCCGGGCAACGCCGGAAACTTCAAATAATAAATAAACAGAGAAACCGTCAGTTCAATGCAGTAAATTTGCAGTCTATTCGCAAAATTGTATTTAGGTAGCACCTACTCGTATCGAATTAATATTTTACAATCTGCATCAAATATCATAAAACGTGCATCAGCTGTCAACAAAAAACTAAAATGATTTATAATAACACCTAAAAGTACATTCGATTATTAATACTAATAGATACCGGTCAACCTTGCTCGTGTATTCACTTATTATTAGGTAGGTACTATAATTAATACCTACCTACTCCCTTACTAATTATGTAGTAGTTATTTGTTCGAAATTCAAATCGTTCGAATTAGTAGAATGTCAGAGTTTATCGTAATTAATACCAATAAGTAATTGTAAACCTTGCTCGTGTATGAACTTATTATTAGGTACATACCTACTAAATACCTACCTACTTATTATGTATTAGTTAAGTGTTCGAAATTCAAATGGATCAAATTAGTAGAAATGGTTCATTGTTTGAAAAATGTCATAGTTCATCGTAATTAATTGTGACCGTGTTTGTCGGGGTTGTGCAATGGAACGTTTGCTTTGAGAGCAAAAGATGGCGGTAGTGTGCTAATATCCTTTCGGTATTCGATTTTTCGTGACACTAGCGCAGAACCGTTAAAATCACGGGATAGTCTGAAATGTTGACAAATCAGTTCCAATTTTGAAAATTTCAGTTCATTCAACCAGATTTCGCCCAGGACTAACGTAACCGGGTCTAAGTGTCGTCCTGGTGAGATAGCAATTATTTATGAGCGAAACTTTGATTGAAATTGCAATAAACGTTTTTGGTGATCAGATCTGAATAATTAGATTCTCTCCAACCTTCCTCTTCAACCAACCAACATCTTCCAGCCTCAAAACATTTCCCAATTGGTGATGCCATAGTCCCACTGACTCCAGACGGTGGAGGGCAATTGAGACTTTTCTACGGTATTCACAGTAGAATCAAATCGTAAGACGAAGGTTTAATTTATATTAGCTTACAATAACATATTATTCTAAAGACTTTAAAATTGTTATTTATGTTTTCATAATTTTTCTTTTCTCTATTTTTCTGTAAAATTTTTAATGTTTAATTTATAAAATTGTAAAAATCTAATTTTTAACTCATTATAATAAGATTTTTAAATGTAAAGAACCCGCTAGACAAACTGCTAAAAAGCAGTTTATCGGGACTTTTTGTCATATATTTTGTAAAGTGTTTAAAATAAATAAATTAAAAAAAGGTATATAATATTTCCACTGGTCGTAAGACAGAACACAATTTATTTTATACGTAAATCACATGCCAAGTCTTGGATCATCAACCAAGGCAGATCTAACATCAAAGATTTTATCAAAACCAATTTTTAAGTATGCAATTGCTATGATGCTAATTGTCTTTATTTTAAACTAACTTGTGTTGTTATTTGTATTTTTGTTATAAACTACGCCTGTTCTCAACATTTGAGTTCCTAGAGAGGCAGGCATAGCACCTAATAGATTTATTAAAGATGGATACATAAAAATGAAAGTATCTTTGCTGGTTTGTTTGTTTGTTGCTTATGTATTGCTATATTAAGGGTAGGAAATGTTTGAAACTTTCAAAACATCTTCTTTCCACCCTCACAATGGTTTCTAGATTATTACAACCATATGACAATACATCTGAAAAGTTATTTAATAATTACAAAAACTCTTAAGAAACTGTCAAAAATGTCACAATTTCAGAATTACATTTTGCAAGAATTGCATTTTGATCAATCAAAATTCAATCTTTGAATAAAATCTTTAAATTATTGAATTTAATTGAAGTACTCGCCAATGATTCTAACCGAAATCGAATACTTTGAATTTAATCAAGAAAAATTATAGGTACCTGTGTTAGGTTCCTGATTGTTCTTATAATATACAAACATGAATGTTTGTAATATATGAAAAAAGAAAATTTGTATTAAAAAATTGCAATAGGTGACACGCGAGCTGTTTAAAAACTGAATGTACCGGGACTGAATATATGGAAAGCGGGAGAGGGGAGAGGAACACGAAAGGGGGGTTCGCAGGATGGGGGGAGCGGGAGTGGGGAGTGGGTAGGTAGAGAATGTGAAGGAGGAACGCGTGAGTGGAAAGGGACATAGGAGAGTAAGGGGGGGCGGAAGGGAAAAGACACGCAGAGAAAAAAATTCTCAATTAAGTGGCATTGCAACACATGCCGCGAACTCGCTAGTAAAACATAAAAAAATGGTTCGAAACTGCATAACTTTTGTTTGCTTTAAAAATGTAGGTACTTCTGATTTTTTTTATTTCATCCGCGCTGGATTTAGAAATGGCGGTTTCTGTGTCCAAAGAATGGGATCTACCGGAATTCTTGAAAATTTAATAAAACATAAAATTTACCTTATCCAAACAAGGAGTATTAATGTAATATTCTATTTGTAATATGTAATTACACAAAAATGACAAGAATTAAGTCCTCGTTTAAATCAATGACAGCTAAATTTAGCCATTTAGGCAGAATTTACTAAGTCATTTTCCACAGTATATCCGGAGGTACTTGCGTAGTTTTGTTTGTATATTTCCACATCACGCCATGTTGCAACCATCTGTTTGTAAATTCTCCAGTAGGCCTTATCTGAACCTTGCAAATTTACTAGCAGGGCGTTTCCCACCGAACAAAGACTGTAATTATTTTGTAAATTGGCAACACTGTCTCTAGGGCGCGCCGAGGAATTTGAATATAGAATTGTTATCAAATTACGGCGATTTAGTTCGCTTTTCGCCCACCAGGTGTCGAAATGGCAGTAGTCAAGTGGCGGAGGAAAGAGTCGGTGTTGTTCGGCCGGCCGAATAAGGGCATACTGTCGCAGGACTGATTTGTGCGGTATTTACTTTAAAGCGCAACCTCCGACTGGAATGACCACTTTAGCAAGGAAATATGCAAGGATTTGGAGAGAAGTCGCGATGGTGAGAGGATACGTTATTTATTAATAACAAACTATGTGTATATAATATTTATTTATTTTTGGGGTACTATGCCGTGTTGCGATACCTCCTTCTTTAGCCAAATGTGTGTCTGATTAAGATCATCATCTGCCCTGATGATGGACATTGTAACGCTATCCGAAACGTTGGCTAAAAACGGCATAACACCCGAAAAACAAATAACGATAAAGCTTTTGATTTTTCTGTTTCAAATTGAGAGTCGCTAATATTGTCTTTAATGATTACACATTACAATTTGTTAAAGTGTTCCAAAAATAAAATATATTTTCATTCTAGACTTGTAGAAAAAGTCATCAGAAGTCGAACATTAAAATAAAAATTATTATATCTATTCTAGATACTATATATATTGCATTTTGTCCGGGAAGAATCCTATATGAAGATAGCAGCCTATAAAAACATGCTTTAAGAAAATGAAGAAAATTTAAGCGATTCTTAGTCGAAGTATGATTAAGATAAAAATGACCGAAGTGAATAGGATAGAATTAGCTCAATGGTAAAAGCAAGGTTAAAGTTCTGGGTTTAATTCCTAGATGCGACCAAATCTTTTTTGATTTTTTTTTTCAAATTTTCGTTTGAGAATCGCTAATATTATCTTCAATAAACGATTTTATATATAACAATGAGATTAAATAAAAAAATAAAAAAAATTGAGGTAATTTGAGGTTTTTATTCCTTGATTTATTACATAATAAAATTGCTAAACTCACAAATTAAATCTCTGTTTTATTGTTTCTATATCTTTTTTCCAATATTTTGATTTCATAATATTATATACTCGTTAGTATGACGAAACATAACACAGGTTCAATCTAATCACAGGAGACCGTATTTGTCCCAACTCACATATGTCTCATATAAATCGCTGTAATTCCCTTAATATCATAGTGAGAAATATGTTGTAAACGATGTTAGAAAGGCAAAACAAAATGCTTTATATTAAAATCTAAAAAATAACCACCAAAATAGTAAAATGTACAATTTTTTAAAATAAAAGTTTTGAATCACAAATTGAAAAAAAAAAATTTATCTTTGGGAATTTTTAAAATTATTTTTACATATAACGACAAAAAAGTGAGGTGACATTAAAGTTTTTATTTAATTTGTCAAAAAACGTGTACATTATTTATTTATTTTTTATTATCAGTAATTTTAGTTAGAAAAATTGCAAAGCCATTTTTAAGAATTTTTTATGTTTGTATGCAAAAATTTTATATTTCAAAAATTATATGTTTATTTCGAATTATAAAATTTGTAGGCGTATTTTATCAACTTTCATGGACACTGTTTATTTTTCAGATATATTCCATTTATTTGCATTTTATTGAAAAATATTCAAAAATACAAAGGAATTTATATGAAAAATCTAAATATTGACTTCATAAGCTGACAATAATTGGCCTGATTTTGAAAATTTAAGTTTTATGATGCCAGAGCTTTTTATTCATTCAAATTCAATAGTTTTTTATTCTTGTTTTTTTTTTGTTTTTTTTTGTTTTTTTGTTTTTTTTTTTTGTTTTTTTTTTTTTTAATTAGGTACACACAGGAGGCCCCAAGGAAAATAATTCCCCTCAGTGCCATGTAATTTTGTTTGTATGTAATCTTTAGGGATGCTGAGTGGAAGCTTTTTTTTCAGAGGGGTGGGTAGGAATCTGGGAGAAGACGTATAAATCCAACCCTCCCACTGCGGTGCAAGGCGATGTTCCGAGAGAATCCTGCTGGAGAGATCAAAAGGTCTCACTCAATCAATCTTACTCAACCCAGCCCACCATATCGTAGGTGCGCAAAATAATCCGCCGCCAAGACCTAGACAAACTGCAGCCCGTGAAACCACAATGGGGCAGAGGTGTTGGTTACCCAATAAATTGTTCCCTGGGCAGCGATAGCCCTACTCGTCTTCCAATGTTGCTTCATACTATCATGCATCTGCTTTATAGTTTAGTTTTTATGTGAATACCCCACAAGAATCTTAACTATTCCCAACTGTACGTAGCGAGTAGGAATTGGTATCCACAATTTGGCCGACATACCTGACAGTGCATATCTCTATATCGTTAGAGGAAAAATCACGGTACAGGTTATAAACATAAATAATAAAATAAATTACGTTTACACTGCAGCGGAAACAAATACTACTGCATTCAAAATTCAATTTCAAATAAATTCAACCGTCATTCCATAATCATTCGATTTTCAATTGTGGAAGCATTCCAATCATGTCCTTGTGGAGTCGAATTATGTTATTTGTTGAGGAACTGATATTTTCAATGCTGCGTGAATGTGCAATATACAAATCGAACACAGAATATTCTCGAACAAATCTACCTCAAATGACTTTGCAATTATGTTAAAATAAGTTAAGGCTCGTTAATCTGTAAACACACTTGGTTTGTTTATCACGGCTCCTAATGACAGCTGAGAAAGAAGGCTACAATTTGTGCAACAGTCAAGGATCACAACAGAAAGAAAAAAATCATGTTCATAGAGATACTGCATAAGTATAATGTATAGTGTATAGAAAATATTATATGTATTTGTAAAGAGAGACAAACATTGACGGCCTCCATGGTCGAGGGATAAGGTTCTAATAATTTATCATTTTTTTTTTTTTTTTTTTAATAATTTCCCTCAGGGCCTATGTCATCTTTGAAGATGCTGTGTGGAGGGTGTTTTTGAGGAGAGGAAGGAGAGAACATGGGTATTGAAGAGACCCATGTTGTAGGAGGGAGGAAACACCGAGGCCGGCAAATCATTCCATAGCCGAGTTGTCGTAGAAACGACCCGTTCTCATGTGACTAATGTCAACCGTGTACAAATGTTGAGCGTGCGTTTGACGTGTTTCCCGACTACGCACCGGTGCCGAGGGGATCAATGACGATAGTTCCTCGGAGCATCTTCCATTGTAATACCGGTAGAACAAGGACAGCATTCCCACCTGGCGCCTTTGCTCTAAAGATTGCAATCCGTTTGTTAGGTTAGGAGAGTCTATCAAACGGACCGCCCGTTTCTGCACATAGTCAAGGGTTTTTTCAGGTATTTTGGGGCTCCAGACCAGAGGTGGCTGCCAAATTCAACCGTGGGGCGCACTTGCGATTTGTACAATTAAAAATAATTCATAGTATATTTGACACACACTCCAGAGTGGAAGATACTCTCAGTATCGCCTTGATGTAAGACCACCACTCGGAATTGAAATTGCTTGAAACGGCTTTATTCGTGCTTGTTGGGCAGATCTGAATAGCCAGAAACTTCCAAACCTTCCTCTTTCCATCTCTTTCTCCTCTTCACAACCTTCAGATTCACAACATACCCCATTTGGCGATGCCCTAGTCTCACTGGCTTCAGACGGGAGCATTCGGGACTCTTGTGCGGTATTCACAAAAAAGGTCAGGTTACGAATGATCTGGCAATAGTTTAATTTCTCCTAGTGGCGTCATCATTACAAAAAAAAGTTGAAAAATGGATCGGAAAATGATAGCGGACTAGCCAAACTATGGCGTGGGGTTTTAGAGTAATGGGGAAGAGAAGGAGACGGAGAAAGGAGTGGTGGGAAGTACCCTCCACCCAGCATCTTCAAAGATGACATAGACCCTGAGGGAAATTATTTTCCTCAGAGCCTCCTGTGTGGAGTTAATGTAAAAAAAAATCTGGCATTCAGATCTGGTTACCAAACACGGCTAAAGCCATTTTAAGCAACGTTTTCAATTGGTAGTCTTTCACGAGAAAAAAATTACTAAATATTTATTTTTGTCGGATATGTTGTGAGAAAAATTTATTAACTCACATCGAGATTTGACCTGTCAACCGTGTTTAGGACACTGGTGTCCTCTATACTAAAATCAAAGTCACCAAACGTAGCGAACCACTTGGGGTAGCCTAAGATAGGGGTATTGTTTATACAATAAAAGGTTCCCGGGGTGGTGGGATTCATATCCACCTACGAAATTAAAAAAGCAGCGTGCAGAGCAACGCCGGCTGCCTTCATTCACATTTCTTTAATTTAATCAGGGTTTATGTCAGACCCCTTCCTTTGTCCGCCCCGCCAAATTGCCCAATCGAGTGGTGACACAACGGCTGTAATGTATAAAATCAAAGGTCACTGATTTAATAACAGAAAAAAACAATATTGTTTGTATAAATTAAATTATACAGCAATTAAATTCAATTTTTTTTCAAATCTCACATGCTGCAATGTGTTATTTGTATTGCAGCATAAACAAACAAAAAATATGACAAAAAACACAATAACTGTAATTATTTTAGCAGAGAAAAAAATTATAATAATTAATTACCTGCAAAAAACAATATAGGAAATTAATATTCTTACTTAGGTTCCAGATTCGGGTGTCGGTGCATGGGTGATGTGAAATATGTACCAATATTCCCGCGTAAAGCGTTAAATTAATTCCAGTTCAATGAACTTAAAATTTTCAAAATTGGAACTGATAAGTATCAAATCATATCATTACAAATAATAATCCTAACCTTGAAATACATATTACTTTCATTCACATCTTTGATAGATCAAAATCGATCTGTCTCTCTAAATATTTCAGCCTCACAAATCAAACATTATATGTTATTACATATTCCGTGATTTTTCACCGGTGCGCGCTTGTCCAAATTAAATAAAAAGATTTCTTAAACCAAAAAGATACCTTTCTATTTAATTGATTGTAATTATTTGATTCTTTAGATGCAAAAAATGAACTAGTAATAAATTCAAATTCCCACACTTTAAAATCAATATTTTATAAATAATTTCAACTTCTTTTCATCCTTAAGATGATTTTCTCATGGTGAATAGCGCTGTAGATTTCATCTAAACATTATTATTATTACAAACTCACAAATCTCACAATAATAATATCCCGTGATTTTTAATGGGTCTGCGCCTGTACAAAATAATATAAACAGATTTTTTTTTAATAACCAAATCAAAGATATTACCTACCTAGAAGAAATTTGATGTTTTATAACACTTAAAGCAAAAAACTATGAACTAGAAAAAAAACTATTGTAATTTGCATCAAATTCCCACACTAAAAAGAAAATATTTCATAAATACCTTGGGAGGCGGATGTGGATACCGCCGCTCCGAGAACCATTTGTTGGATAACCATCACCTCTGGTAAGTCACCCCAACTGGTTCGATACGTTTGGTGACTTAGAAGGGGTGCCCGGGCTCACGGGGTGAGACTTGTGCAGGTCTTGGCGGCGGATGCGTTTGCCCGCCTTTTGCGTGGTGGGGCGAATCGGGAGAGACTGGTTGAGATAGACCTTTTGAGCCGGACTCTTTCGACTCACCAACTTGCACCTCAATGGAATGGATTCATGCATCGGTCATTCCTGGACACGCTGAACCCCAGATTCTATCCACCTATCATACTTTATTCACAGAACTCCTCTCTTTCTTTTCCTTAAAAAGACTCTCCACACAATATCCCCAATGACGTCCAAGGTGCTGAGGAGAATTTCGTTTTCCTCTGGGCCTTTTGTGTGGAGCTAACGTAAAAAAACCTTTCCGCTTCATAAGTTCTACAACATATAATTTCCACTGATAATTTTTACTGATCTGCGCCTGCACAAAATAATATACTTACGAGGTTATCTATCAAGCAGTAATTAGATTTTTATTTATTTTTATAACCGAAGCAAAAAAACAACGAGCATGTAAAAAAAAAATTATTTACACCAAATTCACACACTAAAAAAACTCTATTAAGGAGGTAGCAGTAATGAAATTGACGAATAAAAAAAATTTAACTAAAACAAAAAACAATGAATAACGTTTTGTTATGTAATATAATTTGCATTAAATTGTTCTAGTTTTTAGGTGTTTGTTTGTTGTTATTAGTTCAAGAACCTTTGTCTACCTGCAGAAGGCGGTGGCAATAGTGGTTTGGGTGTGGCATCAAGTTATTTGCATAATGGGTAACGTTGTCCGGTCTACATTGGCATAATGGTACCTGTAGTGTCCACAAAACAGCCAGTCTATGCAAATGCAGCCTACGGCGGTTATTTTACTAGTCCTAAGGCTATTGATGGCTTGAATTATTAATCTATGCATCTATTTGAGAGGTCTGAAAAATACTGAAAATAAAATAACATTCAACAGGTACGTTTAGTTCAAATAACATACAAGTCACCAAAAAGTATTAAAATATTGATACAACCAGTTTGCTGTGTCAAATTTATTTTCATAAAGTGGTAATGCGGAAGAGTGAAATTAAATCCGTGCTCTATTGATTGAGAAGCAATCATTGAACAGTGAACCTTTTAATAGTTTTCGGGAGAAAAAAAATCTATTTCAATTATTTAAAAAACATCTAAATAAGACTAGGACATAAAGTTTCATAATTGTATGAACGATTATTGCATTACTTACTTTAAAATAATAAAAAAAGATTTTTTGAAGAAACCATAGAAGGTTCGAACAATTTAGTTTTAAATGTGCCCCACTGTTGAATTTGGAAGCCAGTTCTTGGTCTAGAGTCCAAAAATACTTGAAAAAAACCCTTGACATTGTGCAAAAACGGTCCGTTTGATAGATTCCCCCGCCTTAACAAACGGATTGCAATCTTTAAAGAACAGGCTATAGGTGGGAGTGCTGAACTTGTTCTGCTGGTATTTCAATGTGCGATGCTTACAGGAACTAGCGTCATTGATACCTTCGGCATCAATGCATAAGCAAACATACCAAACTGCGTCCAATATTTATACACGATTGACATTCTCGTTTCAATAACTCGTTCTTGAGTTCAACTACTGGGCTGTGGAACAATCTGCTCTCTCTTCAAGACTCACGTTTACTCTTTTCTCTGCTCAAAAAAACCCTTACTGCATCCTCAAAGAAAATAATTTACACCAAGGCCTCCTGTGAGGAGGTAACGTAAAAAAAACAAGACATCAGAATGATATTGAAAATGCAGAATACAACCTTTCTACAAAATCTGTTAATTTATAAACAAAAATATTACCAATCTAAATAAGCAATTTGTTAACATCACATCTCATTATGAATTAATAAATTAATACCGTAACTTCATTAATCCTTGTCTTGTCACAATAATGGTTCAAGGCCACTTTAAAAGTATACAAACCACGCCTTGAAAGAAAAAAAAAATATATCTTTAAAATTATGCATCTGTAAGCACCCTGGTCTCTTTTCCAATCCACTTTTTTCGCTGAACTTTATTAACAATGTCAATGTCACATGTTATGTAGACAACTTCAAAACACAAGATCAAGCCCCCCGGCAGCACCAGTGGCTTGTTGTCGGCATACTGGTAATGTGTGCTCGTGAGGCGAATGTGTGCCACTGGGCTGCGATGCATGACTACCGTATGTTATTAACACACAGCCTGAGGGGTAATGCATATGTAAGCTGTGAAATGCATTGAGAAAATGGTTTTTTTTAACACCTATTACCAACACTTGTAATGTATCCGGTGGATTAATTACTACATGTTTCTGAGATTTCCTGATCACGCAAGGGAAGATAAAGACAACGACGATCGCATTCACTTAAAAGATGTCCATATTAGAAAGATAATAACAACTTAGATACTTCTTTACGTCTCTGAAGTGGGAGTGGAGTCTCTTTTAGTGATAATATATTTGTCTAATCATGTCGGATTATGTCTAAACGGGATCGAAATGACAATATTGTCTCCTTCAACAGAAGCAATCTTCCCAATATGCCTTCCATTGATATCTCTGAGTGATCATCTCAGGCACGGAGGCTCCAAACAATATGCTTAGGATAAAGGGACGAAGAACTGGAGTAGATAAGGAGTTTGATTTGAGAGATATAGTTTGGATGCGGTTGTATAATGGATTTTTATTTTATGTCCGGTAATAGTTTTTGTATTACTGTTGGTACTTTACCATAGGTAACCACAAGTAGTCTGCTACGTTTGGCGACTTAGTGCCCGGGTTCATGGGATGAGGTTTATCTAGGTCTTACCGGCAGATGCTCCATTCCACCTTTTTTGTGGCAGGCTGAATCGGGAGAAACCAGCTGAGAGAGAACTTTTGACCCCGCCAGCAGTGCTCTCTCGGAACATCGTCTCGCATCGCAGTGGGAGGGATGGATTCATTCGTCTGTCACTCCTGAACACACTGACCCTCAGATTCCTAGCCACCCCTGGTGCCCTTTTAATTTCCGTAACTAACTCTCCTTTCTTTCTTAAAAATACCGCCACTTCAGTATCATCTCCAAAGATGACAAAGGCCCTGAGGGAAATTATTTTCCTATGTGTAAAACTAATGAAAAAAAATGAAAAGAGTTCTGCTAAGAGTTAGTCTTGCAACGATAGAAATGAACAGTACCTAAGCGAACATCTGCATAAGGCAGTTGCAATTTGAAAAACTGGAATGGTAGGCGTTGAAGAAGATCAACACTATCAACTATGGTTCCACGCCAACGCAGAATCAAGTCAACTCAACACCTCTTTGAAAAGTTATTAAAAGCCAATTGAAAAATATCCCATAACCTAACTTTACGTAACCTATTTAACCAATTTAAATTTTTTTTTGATAACTTTTCAAAGGAGGTCTTGAGTTGATTTCATTCTGAGTTGTCCGGTCATCATCAACTATACTATTACCGAATCTATTACATTGGCCAGGAAAAAATGCACTTTGGTCTAAGCGCGAAAAATCAGCAACATTATAACCATTCTCATTCCTCTCCCCTGTACAGGATGTTAAGGGACGTACTTGACTTACTTTAACCAGTGATTTCTGACATTATTTGGAGTAAAAAATGTAAATGAAATTTTGGTCTCCGGTGACTTTTTTTGGCGACTTTCTTTTTTCCAATTTTTTTTCTTCAAAATCAAACAAAAAACAATTTTTTCTTCAAAATAGGCATATTTACTTTGGGGTGTCATCATTAATTTAATGAAAAACAAATACCTTTGTATAACACCACTATTTTATTAACAATATCAACATGTTTCGAAAACTATGTTTTCTTCGTCAGGATAATAAGTCAATAATAAATAACAAAAGACAAACAAGTATAGACTAATTAGAACATAGACAAAATATTAGAAAGGAGAGGTGATTAATTACCTAAAATATATAATAAAATATATATTTCTAATATTTTGTCTATGTTCTAATTAGTCTATACTTGTTTGTCTTTTGTTATTTATTATTGACTTATTATCCTGACGAAGAAAACATAGTTTTCGAAACATGTTGATATTGTTAATAAAATAGTGGTGTTATACAAAGGTATTTGTTTTTCATTAAAAAAAACAATTTCTTCCGCATGTTGTCACTGGTCACTCCGCCGAGTAGCCGACCTACCTCTTACCCCGCCTCCAACTGTCCAACACCTACCATTTTTTATGTTTTTGTAGAAAAAAAAAACATCAAAAATGTCACCGGAGACCAAAATTTTATTTACATTTTTTACTCCAAATAATGTCAGGAATCACTGGTTAAAGTTAGTGAAGTACGTCCCTTAACACTATGTATATTAGCCACACAACAAATTCTAAAAAATTGTGGATTCCTGGTACACTACGAATAGGTTGTACATACTATCCAATGTAAAAATTTCTCGTCCCTAGTGCAACAAACTAATTCAGAACGAAATTGCTTGAACTTAAACTTGTTACTAAAAATCCAGTATAATTTGCCGCCAATAACCAATAACACTCATTACATGACATGATAACTGATAATTTAAAAATAATCACCAATAATCCGGTAATGGTAACCGATACACGTTATTGTTGATCGCAAAAACTTGTCGCAACCGATAACCAGTTTGTAGTAGCTATTATGTGAGTTACAATAATGGTTATTGTCGTTATGTAATATTTTAGTCGTCGTGTTTGTTCTGAAATGAGATATCTACCTGGTCTAAACTTCCGGAGTGCGCGCGCATTCGGCCGTTAACACGTGGGTACCTGAGGTGTTATTATTTAATTTATTTGTTGTTAAGTAATATTGTTATGTTGTACCTTGCATTCTGAATTGATTTGTGAATAGGATGTGAAATGCGATTTTCAAGGCTGCTCACATTTTTAACCAAATTAAATTTATTGTTTTGTAATTATTTTTATTCAGATGATTTGATGAATCTGTAGTACAATATATCGATGGTCCAGTTGATTAGTCAAACATCTCCAAAAAATTGTTCACATTATTTACATGTGTCCGTTTTTTACACGTTAAATACACTATACAATGACAAAGAGAAATTAAATTAAATTTATTGTGTTGTAGTCATTTTTATTTAGATGATATAATGAATAAATATTCAAGTACAATATCGATCGTACAGTTGATTAGTTAGACATCTCCAAAAAATTATTCACATTTTTTACATGTGTCCGTTTTTTACACGTTAAATACACTATACAATAACAAAGGGAAACTTAAGGATACGATACATTAGTACGACATTTTAAAATTTATTAACTAAGAAAACATATTTTTTTATTTAATTATTAGTTTTTCTGCATTATAATTAATTTGGTGGCGATTATGAGTGATCTGAGTATCGTATCAGATAGAGGGTACACTTTTATGTCACTTATTAATAATATACGTAAATCTACATACATAAAAATGAAAATATTTTTGTTTTTGTCTATGTATATAAGTATGTATGCTATGCGTTGCTAAACCATCCAACCGATTGCAATGAAACTTTGGGGATTCGATGTGCGCGTGCCCGCGATTCTTACTTTATACAATATTGAGTTCTGGCATCATGAAATTATGCGTTGTTAACAGTGATTTGATGTGTGCCTGCCAGCAATGGTTTCTATGTATACTGGTGAGCTCTGGCGTTATGAAATTTGTATGAAAAATTGCGATTGGTGACAGTTTGAAAACTGAATGTACTGGGAATGAATGTATGGAATGCGGAAGGGGGGAGGGGAACTTGGGAGGGGGGAAGGGAATTCGGGAGGGAGGTTCGCGGGACGGGAGAAGAGAGCGAGGGGAGTGGGAAAGGGAAGGCGGAGTGGGAATGCGAGAAGAGAAGGGGAGGCGGAAGGGGATTGGGACGAATGGGAAAGGACCCGCAGGGAGAAACAATATCTTTATTAAGTGGCGTAGCAACGCATGCCGGGAACTCGCTAGAATCAAATAATATTTTAATGAAAACTTAAATCTGGCAGCTGTTTGAATACATTTTAATATCATGTTTAACAACGTAATAGTTGGTAAATAAAAGATAACCTCAAAACTGAACGTTTCATCAAAACAACGAACGCTCTTATCCACTGAGCTAAGGTATCGACACCTTAGCTCAGTGGATAAGAGCGCCCAACCCGGAAAGTAGGGAGGTCCTGGGTTCGAGTCCCAGAGGTGCCAATATCTTTTTCTGATTTTTCTGTTTCCAGATTTTCGATTGAGTTTCGCTCATAATGTCTTCATTTAATTAAATATTACAGTTTGAGGTTTTACTCATAAAGTTAAAATAATAAATAATAATACAATAAAATTATTAATTACATAACAAAAAATATAAGCGTAAACCACAAAAAAAATGTTTTTGCATGACTTAACTATGAAGTAATATAAGAAACAATTAAAAAAAATACTCCTTTTTTAGGTTTTTTATGTTCTAATTTTTTTTCATTCTTATAAAATTATGCACAAAATAAATAAAAACCGCTTTTTCGTTTACTTGCCTCGTGCAAATAAGACGCTAGATTTTAAATTTTGAAGGCATGAGAATCGAAATATTTCTAGCGTTTATACTCCTCTTAAGGGAGTTGACTTACTTTAACCAGTGATTCCTGAAATAAAGAAAAAAATATTAATGAAACATTGATCTCTGGTGACATTTTCATTTATTTTTTTGTTCAACTTAAAACATAAAAAAATCAGTGGGTATTGAACAGTTAGGGTCTTGGTGAGGGGTTGGAAGATTACACGAATGAGCTGACGACACTGTTCATTTAGCCGAAGAATAAATGGAAGAAATTTTTTCGGTTTTGAAGTAAAAAAAGTACCCTTGACCAAAACATCATTTACATTTTTTAGTCCAATGATGTCAGAAATCACAGGCTAAGGAAATGTCAAGTACATCCCTTAACACCCTGTATAAATAGAATAGATCAACTATTATCGAACTTCAGAATGAATTATTATTACCTAACTTGTAGAATTGTGTCGAATGGGTCAAACACACAATCAAACTACCTGTTTTTATACCTGTACGTACAAATGATGTCATTATTACAATTAATCCAGTCGGCTTTCACCTTCTTGCATTGCTATTTCCTAGTCTTTGTCCAAAAAGGTGCAAAAAACATCAGTTATTGTTATGATGGATTTAATTATCACTTCCGATTGTCATGGTGTCTAAAGGTAATTGTTATTGTTACCATCAAAATAATTTTAATCGCCTCAATGGCAACAATAACCAAACAATCAACTGTTTTTAGACATCTGAATCTGGTTGAATGGACAGAGGTAAGAACTTATCGAGTTTGAAGCCTGAAGCAATGGACTTAATAGAGATATCCACTGAACCGTTAATCCCTAGTCCGCACTAATTTGAAAGAAAACTGAGTCGCCAATTTACATTAGATTTTCCGATTTCTAGGCCTCAGACAGACTATTGAAAATTAATATTATTTCAAGAAACAGTTGAGAAATATAAACTATAAATTATTTTAAATGAATAAATTGTGTAATAACACAAATTTATCGATAAATGATTCGATCCCGCGACCTTCGGAATGCGAGTCAAGAGCCTTACCGCTGGACTACGCCGGCTACTTCGGGAACACTAAACACGCCTACAACAAAGCTTTTATTTCCAACTCCGACCTTTTTTTACATTAGTTCCACACAAAGGCCTTGAGGAAAATAATTTCATCAGGGCCTATGTAATATGAGGGGATGCTGTGTGGAGGGTCTTTTCAAAGAAAAGGAGGGGAGAAAGTTCTGGGAAGGAAAAGGGTAAAAGATTCGAAAGAGTCTGGCTGGAGAGGTCGAAAAGCCTCTCTCAACCAGGCTCTATCAATCCGGCACACCAAGCAGAAGGTGTGCCAACGCATTCACCATCAAGATCTAGACAAACCTCATCCCATGAACCCGGGAATTTCTGCCAAATGTGTCGGAACCACTTGGGGGGACATATGGCCGAGGAGTTGGTTATCCAATAAATGGAAGGGAGGGGGAGGGGAATCCGGGAAGGTGGGAGGGGAATGTGGGGGACGAGGTAGGAATAAAGGCGAGTAAGGGGAACTTGAAAGGGGGTAGGAGATGTGGGAGGGGAGGGAGCGTGGGGGCGGTTCGCAAGGAGGAGGGGAAGGCGGGGAATGCGAGAAAGGCGGAATGGGAACGCGTGAGGGGAAGGGGACGCGGAAGGGGAACGGGGGCGGAAACGGAGACACATGAGAAATAACACGAAGGGGAGAGGCGACGGTGCTGTAGGGGACGAAGAAGAGGCAGAGGAATTTTAAAAGGCCCTTCCTAATCATAGAAGACAGCAGGGGGCAAATTTTTGACATTTCATGCTTCTCAAACGGACATTTGTTGGGGTTCGAGGGAGCGGTAGGGAATAGCAGGGGGTTCACAGGAAAAATCCATGCATCTCACACGGACAACAAAAAAAAATTGTGTTTAAAAAAGCACTTCAATAAACAGAATAAAAACTAAAACACTTTTTAGTGGCATTGCAACGCATGCCGGGAACTCCCTAGTAGACCATAAATATACTCTCGTTATACATACTAAATGAAATAATGTTTCTCAGAGAATATTGGTAAATATTTAGATAATTTTTATGGCTACAAGCAAGCATTCAATTTACATAACAGGTACACAAATGAAACATAACATTACATAATATATGGTGGGCTGTTACGGAACTGAACAATTGTTCTTTGAAACTTTAATATATTGGGAGCAATCTTTAAATAATTACCTCAATAAATACTTGACCTCCAAATGAATTTGTGTTCCCTAATATCTTGCGTGCGCTAGATTGTAAAGCAATTTACTATATTTCATGCGTTAAACTAAAAGGTCAAATTGCTTTAGGCAATACAGATCATTATATTTATATCAAGTGAAATGAAAAGATATTAAATTATTCCATTGCCTTTATTTCAAAAATGATTAGAATCAAAATACCCTTTGACATTTTGAATAGTACTGCAGTGGGATATGCGAATAGTGCGTATACTGAATAATATAATATACTAACTGAACTCTCTGGCATTGCACGGGCTTTCTATTGTTTTGATTTTTTGGTCAAGTGAGCAAAATTTCATTAATCTCGGAAAATTTATCGTTTTCAGTCAGTGTCCAAACTTAAATTCAGCCTATTAGTCTCCAGCATGTGCACCGTTTATTGTAAACGGTGCACACGCTGTTTTTTCATAGCTTTTTATGACTTTTCAAGGAGGTGTTGAGTTGACTTTATTCTCAGTTGGCATGGAACCATGTTGCACATCACTAGTCTAGTAATGATGAACTACTTGTCATGTGATTGTCGTCTATGGCCTCTCTCTGAGTAATGTCAATGATGTAAACTCATAATCAAAAAAGTCTGTTTTATAAAGTAATGCAGAGTGTTTTCTATAAGTCATCCATATAAAATATACAACGAAACACCCCCGAATAACAAAAGTGTAAGACTTGTTTTCATTTAAATGCTTGAAGGCTAAAACCACTTGTCTATATATAGGCCAGTGCAATTAGAGCAAAAAGGGGGTCGCGATCGGAATTATTCCGGTAGTCCCATTTTTTGTAAACTCATCTGATGTATAATCTGAGTTATTGACCTTGACGCACTTGAGCTTTCGCCGCCATTTTGAAAAAACCAGCTGAAATTGCACCAAACTCTAGTTTTTCTCAAATATCTCGTTACCAATACAAAATTCGGCTAAAATTCTTTTGCAAATTTAGTAGAACCTAAAATTACCTACAATTTCTCTAATACATATCGAGATATGCAGTCATAAAAATGTGTATTAAATTTATAAGAACAGGTAAATTGCTCGACTTGGTTTGGTTTTTTGTGTGTATCACTTTTCCAGTACAATTTTGTGAAAAAATTACTGATATTGATTTTGTAGAGAATAAAATTTCTAAAAAGTTATGTGGTTTTTATGTTTTTTGTAGGTTTTTTTACTGCTATAAAGTATAAACAAATATCGGTAGCTATAAATACCGATATTTGTTTATACTTTATAGAAAATATAAAATTTATCACGATTTATTATCACGTTATTCGACTTTTGTTTATATTACATTTTTACATATTATAACTACAAATTAACGAGAGTGGGGGACATACCCCTTCCTTCTCTATTTTCTCTATTCCCCTACGGTTCCATTCCATCCCCGTGGATCGCTTATTGCACTGGCCTAATATGTACTGCACAGTGTACATTTCAGCGTTTAAATACAAAAATCGACACAAATAAATTCCTTTGATTTTCATATCAACTTATTATTAAGGGTATTTTAGAAGTCATAGGTTTGAAATTTGTCAATAATACGGAAAAAATATTATTTTATAACAATTTTAATTTCGGGGGGGGGGCCAACCGTCAGGTCACTCAGGAAAATATAACTGACTAGCAAGTGGATGGAAGAAAAAACCGAGGTCAATCCAGCTAGCTAGCTTTAGTGGTTACCAAGTACTTGGTACTGGAAATGTTCAGTATTGCAAGTAATTAAAAATATTTGTAATAAAGCGTAATTTGAACAGGAAATTGATAAATAATTTTGAAAACTAACTGAGGTAGAAGTGAAAATGTGGAACACAAACCAGTTTATGTAGAATAATTGAAATATTATACAAAATAATTCAATTCAATTTTGTTCTGGCGCGCACCGCCTTTCTGTTTGCAATGAATCAAATTTATAACCCAATCTATTTTTATATCGTTAAATTGCAAATATTTGTGCCGAAACCACACAATTTTTATTGGAATTTATTTCACATCACCTAAAAACGTTTTTATAATATTTTATAGGCACGTTGCGACCTTTCACTGTGCTAAAATTCTTACGACAAACGCTTGAAAATCATTTAAAATTAAAAAAAACGTAAATGTCTAAAACTGCAACAGACACAGTTGGAATGCTTAAGAGGAACGTATGCGTTGCCCATTTCAGCCAGTTTCACACAAATCTAAATTTGAATTTTAGATCAATTTACCCAATCAAACCGAAAAAATATTTTAGTAATCAAAAGGTATATCAAATATCTAGTTCAGATGTAAGCTGTTTTATTTATTTTTGATCATCTACCAAATATTATATCGTACGACGTACAATTGGAAAAATTGTACGTAAAAAATTGCAAAACAAAAAACTATTACGATTCAGTATAAAATATCCACAAAGAAACTCTCAACTAAATTAATTTTAAATTGATGATTTCATATCTAGCCAAATAGAAAATATCTACAAAATCCATGAACACGAATGTACACGCACAGACCCTTTACAAACAGATAATAGTACCCTTTACAAACAGAGTTCGGAGCGGGACGTGCCCCGCGCCACTTCAGGCCACCGCGCAGAAAAGTAATGACCGAAAGTAAGATAACGGTTTACAGCGCAGTTCACTGTGAGACTTTTCTGCGCGGCGGCCTGAAGTGGCGCGAGGCACGTCCCGCTCCGAATTCTGTGGGTAAAGGGTACTAATTAATTTTTCCCCACAAATTTAACGGTTTATTTTTATTACACCAAAATATTGTGGTATTCTCTAACGACTAGACTCTTCTCTAACAACTGACGAAACGCCCAGTTTCCCATTATTTTCTACATGGAATTCATAGAATCGGAAATAATATTCGATGTAAACCAAAAAATTTTCATCATATTGCAATGGGGTATTTTCACAAACTATGAACACCGTTAAAAATGCGAGGAAGATTTAAAGATGATTTTTCTGATTCTGATCACTGTACTTCTGATAAGTGTGGAATTTTAATATTTTCATTCATAATCATTGATTTGAAAAACCGTACATTTCAACTGGCTACAACGTCATTGTGACATAGAATCGCCCCTGGCCGATAAGACGGCTGTCACAAGTTACACTGCGTGACGTCAACGCCGCCGAATTCACGAATAAGCGTGATGTGTTTTGGCGGCAAATCAAAAATGGCACATTTTAAATTGTTATAGAAATTTATTCGTCATGCTAAAAATAAAATAAAAGTACTTTCACTATCGTATCACCTTTGAAAAAATGTTAAAAAAAAATAATTTTAACTTTCTGAGTAAAACCTCCAATTGGAATATTTAATTAAATGAAGACAATATGAGCGAAACTCAATCGAAAATCTGGAAACAGAAAAATCAGAAAAAGATATTGGCACCTCTGGGACTCGAACCCAGGACCTCTCGCTTTCGGGCGAATACGCTGTCCACTGCGCCAAAGTGTCGATATCCTATTCGGTCATTTTAACTGTTATAAAAACTAATAATTTGTTTATTTTTGGGTCTGTTTGATGTTATACTCTCTCGTTTAAAATTGCGTATGGTTCAAATAGCTTTATGTATTCAGAAGCCAGATAAATGCAGCAAGAAATTCATTACGGAACTATCTTCTTTATTAGCACGATAAACATCGATTGTAATAAACATAAATATATAGATTTGAAGTTGTTCAGGGCGTTTCTTGTCTATAAACATCGGCTCGCCATTCATAAATTGAATAAGAAAGTCGAAAGGTTCCATTTCCAGATAATAACATGTTCGCGGTACATGGCTGTAAAAATCAATGATCAAATAATTCTATAGAATGCGTTGCATTGGGAAAACACTTAAGTACTTTTGTTTTAAAGAACAGAAATTAATTAGGAAGTATATCAAATATTATAAAAAATATAATATAAATAAACGGACACTTAACAATAGTGTTTAATTAAACCGTAATATAAAGCATTAATAGGCCATTTGCATAGATTTCATAATGACTTGGAAAAAATCATCTGGATAGATTTTTCTACTAAGATTATTAAATTTTTTTTTAGAAATTTATAGTTTTTTTAAAATTTTTAATCCGTTTTTTGGGCTCGTGACGTCACTACACGAAAATGTTCCATCTCCAATAATATTCAATTAATTTTGTAAAATTCCACACTGATTTTTTTTTTTTATACATTGCATTATTTGATTTCCGGCAAATTTTCAAATTTGACACTAATGGTACGGCTACACTGGGGCCAACCTTCAACTGCAAACGTTTGGACGATTTATCTCAACACATCAGTTTGCGCAATATTATTACGGGAGAGTGGAAATATTATTGTAGCGGATAAAAATAGTTTAAAATCTTAATTTTTTGAGCTTGACAAATCGAAATCAATATTATGGAAACCGAAACATCGCCTGTACAATTGTAGGCAACTGTACAGGTACAGCGCCGAATCAGCTGTTCGATGTCCGCTATTTTGGAGTTCGAAGTTCTGAGTTGAAAGATTGGCTTTGGTGTGGAAGTTTATTGCCTGCGAATGTCATTACAGGTACTTTATAAATTATATCCCGTCTTTCCGGTATATAAAAAATGGTCCAATTTTTCGGATTGAAATTTTCAAAAAAATCGCCAGGGTTTCAAAAATCCAATAAAAAAAACGGAATGTCTTGGAATATTTGCCTTAACCGGATATATTTTTTTAAATGTGATGCAAGTGGCCTATTCTGTTCATTGCTCCTTCGACCTCCATCTGGAGTAAGGCAAACGAAAATATTTCAACCATTGAAGACAATATAAACGAATTTCAAACGAAAGTTTATAGAAAAATCTGAAAAAAAATTGGTCGCGTCTATGAATTTAATCCAGGTTTTCAGCCTTGCCGGGGCTCCGCTCCACCACTGAGCTGATTTGGGAATATCCCCTTCGGCCATACTTAATTGTAGGTATCGTACTTCGACTAAGAACTACCAACATTATCTTCATTTTATTGATATATTATTTGCTGCAATTTTTATGTATGATTGCAAGATTTTATCCGAACTAAATGCAATATAGATAGTGTCTCGGATAAATATATCCATTTTAATTTTAATTATGTTCTATAGTTATATAGATGGCGTAATGTAACATCAAATAAATAAAAATCTTTTTACGTAATTACATAAGATGTTGATTATGTAATTACGTATGATATATATTATGATGATTATGTTCCTAGGTCTAATCATAAAGGGCTATTATTTGTTACCAATAATTACAACTGCAAACCTTTTACAATTGCAAGATTTTAATACTGAATCCTACGTTTGCATGATCCAAGGCCGTTCGGCCAATATTTCCTTTATCTATTTGAAAATTAAGTGCCCATTTAGGTCGACATTGACCAACGAAAGGTCTCAGATACACCTAGCTATATCTACGGAGAACAGAATGCAACAAAACTTAGAGAAACTTCATTAGATTGCGAGCTGCAGCAACTTCTACAAGATATTAAATGGTGTAAAGAGATATATCGTCACATCAGTTAGACATGGTTTTAAATGATTTTTTTTTCAAAAATGACCTTTGAATACAAAAACATTTTTTGCTGATTTCTTTCACTTAAATAATTTTCAGAACCAACGTTGTATTTGTTGTACGACATCAGGTTTTTAAAGCCTCCATTTATTTCACAAAGTTCTAACATTATTATTTTGAATTTTTCGCAATTGTCATTTTATTTGTATCTGAAAGCTAATCGTTTTTATGAGATGCAGTGTAGTTCGTCACTTTAGTCGGATAGGGTTTTAACTTCGGTTAACCATGTTCAGAGATGTCAAGTTTGCAAAGACGAATTCTGACGGGTTAAACGCTTCCCATCTTTAAATTTAAATAAAACAAAGTGTGTGTGAGATATCAACTAAATTTTTTATTCGTTTGAAAGGTCTTTCGATGCCATTATGTATGGAATATAACACCATCCAAAAGTCCGCCGCGGCTTCTCTGGGTGGCGCGCATTCGAAATGGCCAATTTTCCATGACTCTGGCGCAAAAATCAGGCTGAATTTGACCGATGGTATGGGTTATGTTGGCTTTGAGGGCCGTTGTGGTTTGCGGCTTTTTGCATTTACCTGCTACTAAGAAAAGCCCATAAAAAAAGTCTAACGAGGTCAAATCGTACGATTTTGATGGCCAGTTCACATCATCTTTTCGTGAGAATTTATCATTAAACAATTTAATTGTTTTTTTTTTTAAATTTTATATTTATCTTTAATATATTGTCCTCCACACTAAGAGTTTATCTGTGTTGTAGAGGACATTTTTCAACAATTCAACAATTAATTTTTCAACAATTTAACAATTTTATCATTTGCACGAGTTACTGAACTCTATATCCATCCATGGTGATTTGGCAAAGCAGACTGAATAAATGACTGCCAATTTGACAGATGTCGCTTCAACAATATGGCCTTTATCAACTGTCAAAGTTCAAAAATCCCTATTGGAAGACCCTTTATTTAACAGTTGAATGATAATAAATCACATTTGTCACTTGTTTATTCAAAATTATCAACATGTTTAGAATCTAGGTTTCTTTACCAGAATTAAATGAAAACAAATCACTTTGTAAAACACCATTTAATCAAATTTATGTCAAATAAGTATCTTAACAACAGTGCTTCTTCGATTTTCAATCTTTTTCTTTAAGAACAAAAAAAAATGGGTTTTAAAATGTGATGACGTTTTCAGTGTCACTGCACTTTAAAAGAATATTTGACAGTTAAATTGGTGTTGCCAGCCTACAAATTTTATAGTTCCATTTTTAATATTTTCTACTCTTAATTGACACTCTAGATACAATGCGAGTTATTTAATTCATGTGTTTTTACGATTTTCCATTGCAGTACTGCTTTCCGGCTCATTGTGCATTAACAATGCGAACATACTTTGTAAATAAGACACTTTTATAATATCATTATTTCCGAATTGGTCTAAAAAGTCAAACATAACCATTAACCATTGCATTAAAGATCCAAAAAAAGGTCGGCCGAGTAGGAATAAGTTTCATTCGATCAAACAAACATTGGGAAATTTTCAACTGCGGGGAAAAACGTTTTGCTTTACAGTAGGTTTTTTATTTTGCAATAACAAAGAACAAAGAAAATTTTATGTTTTGATCGAGCCCAAAAAAATATTCGTTCATAAATTTTACCGTATTCCCAACATTTTTGTATGGTCAAGAATGTAGTGTGAAGAGCTGATCCCTAGAGAAGTGGCCGTTGAGAGGAGTGGCAGGGGTTCCGAAAAGGGATCACATAAGAAACACGACGATCCGAGACGATTTAAATATTGAACCACTGCTACTCTTCATAGAAAAATCACAAATGAGGTGGCTTGGACACAACCTGGACTAAACGAATCCCTCCCGAAGTTATAATTCATTAAGTATTAATTCATCGTCTAGAAAAATTAAATCTGGTGATCACCGCTAAATTTATAGTTATATAAGGGATATAAAAATTTCAAACAATTCAACGTAAAATATGTTAATGGTGAGTTATTGTTTTCATTAAATTTAAATATAAATTACTAACAACCCTGGATTGCGGTTTGAAAAAAAAGTTATTTTATTTACGAATTCGTCGGAATTTATTAAAATGTGAGCTTTGAGCAAACCCCCAAAATAAGGATATTATACCGCCTTAACATTAAGGCCAAGATGTTTCTGAATGCTGCCGAGGTATCTAAATCTTGCCACCTTTTCGACATTGCAACCATTTAATTGTATCACTAATCCAGAGTGATCTAGTCGCCCAAATGTCATCCATTTTGTTTTATTGACATTGATTGTTAGGCCCAGTTGCTCACCAAAATTATTAACTAGATTTAATAGATCTTGGAGGTCATCAATACGGTCAGTTAATAAAACAGTATTATCCACGTATCTTATGTTATTAACGACAACTCCGACAACCCTCTTTTGCTGATCACTATTTATTAAAAAGCTAGAATAAAAACGGCACATAATGGGACCACTCCACTACCGAAAAACAAAATGGCGTTGATTGGCCATTTGATGTGAATATGAGACGTGAATTTCTGTGAATCAAACCACCCTAAGTTATAATGCATTAATAATACTAATTAGTTACCTATGCAGTATCCAAGTACGCCATGATTAGCTTATAATTGATTAGCGCTTCTGACGGAAGCAGAGCCAATGGCCTTGATAGCAGGAAACAACGCTTCCACTTTTTAACCGTCAACTAAAGATGAATTGAGAAGTGACGTTTTTGTTTTAACGCTTTTTTAAATTGTCAACACCCAGAGATTCTCAAATGGTAGCTAAAGTTTATTTTAGCGTTCGGATTCTTACACGACGATAAAAAAAACATGTAAAATGAACAACTTTGAAATTTAGTGTGTTTTTTTAAAATTATTTCTGGCCTTCACCCTTCAAGGGTATTCTAGGCCATCATTTCAAATTACAGAGAAAGGAAAGGAGAATTTATATATTAATATTATTTAAATGTACAAATTTCAGAATTATATGGAAGATTGGAGTCGAGTTCAGACCTAGGAGAGATGAGATGTATGGAGGGGAAGTAATTTTAGATGACGCTTGATAGAAGAGAGGATATTTATTTAGAGAGAGATAACCGAAATTTTGCGTTAGTTCATAAAAATAATGAATAATTTCTTTTTTAATAATTGCTAATTTACTTTGTGGCATCATTTTATTGTAATGAAAATAAAACAATTTGATTACACCACTATTGAAGAACTCGTCAGAATTTAGAGTTCATAAAATTCAAGTTTTCAGAATGTGGTATCCATAAAATCAATAGTTTTTCACCCTCACTTTCATAGCCTGCGGCATTGGAAATAACTGATTGATTGAAAATGTTATTAAAAGCTTTTTAAGGTCATTTCGTAAAATTTATCCAGCCCAAAAAATTCCCAGAAAAAAGTTTTCCAGATTTTCAAAATAAATACAGACCCTACTTTTGTCATTAATCTTGTCGTAAATATAGTAACAACAGTAATGGGGGGTAGCAAATGTAAAATCATGCAATGTCCAGTATTTTAAATGTGCCCTCTACAAAAACAAATTGTTGTGCAAAATGTCGTTTGATAAATCCTATCTTCTATGTTTTTAAAAAAGGGGAAGTGACCTGCCAGGTAAGTATGCTTTCGGTATCTATTTGTAAATAAAAGAATTAGGGAGAGGCCAAGATCTCTTAATACAGCGCCGTTGAAGTGTTTTTTTTTTTTAAAAAGGTGCTCTACAAATTATTCAAAAATAAAAATAATAATTTTTGTTTGATGGTAGGAAAGGTTATTTTGTTAATAATTTTAAAAAACTCACGGTATCTGTTGTTGAGGTAACGATCCTGGGCAACAAACCCGGGGATCGCGGGGTCGAATTCCGAATCGCGCAAATTAATTTCATTTAATTAATTTGTTAGATTTCACAATTTATTCATTAAAATTAATAGATAGCATAAATATGCGGCACGTTCCATAGTGGTCGATACCTTCTGTATAATTCTGGGGAAAGACCACCATTAAGAATCGATACGTTACTTGAAATGGCTTTAGCCGTTTTTGGTGAGCAGATCTGAATAGCCTGGTACTTCCCCACCTTCCTCTTCCCATTTCTTTTCCCTCACCACGACCTTCAACCTCACAAAAAACTCCAAATGGGGATTTTTTTATTTATCTATATTTATTTAATTTATTAGCAAAAACAACATAAAACCAATGCATTGCAAAGCGGTAAGAAAACATACATTATAATTACATTTAAACTTAAAGTAATACGTTGCTATTTCACGCTTAAAATCAATGTAGGATGTTTGGAAAATATTCACATTTCCTGCAAGGCAGTTAATTGACCTGGTGAGTTTTCCTAGGGGCATTATCATTGGTAAGTTAGTTTTTCACCAGGACGAATCAAAAGCCTGTGTTGGCGACCTCGCGTGAAATTATCCAGAATTATCCAGAATAGAATCATATTTCAGCCAGAATATCTGGGACTGATATAAAACCATTTAGAAGCTTCTAATAAGCCATCAGCAGTAATGCGACATCTCTTCTGGAACTAAGGCTGCAGATACCCAGCATTCCCGAGATAAATGCTGTTGGAAACAGCCATGGGTAAAAACCTAACTCTCTCATGTAGAAGTTTCGTAAAAATTTATTTTGTATTTTCTTCACCATTGAAACCGTCTATTGATGCCGTAGCCTTACTGGCTTGGAGGAATAGGGACTTGTGCGGTATCTATTCTAATACAAAATAAAAAAAAATAGGGGATGTCAACTATAATCATCATAAGGATTGATTTTACTACTATAAGTTGAATGCCTTATTGGGGTGGGTTTTGTTTCGTAATAAACCTATGAAATTTATGGTAACATCGTTGACAGCAACTGCTTGAAAGAAAGTTTGACCATCATTAGCTAACTGCAGTGCAGGCGATCGGAACTCGATGTTGGCGTTAAAAATAACGGAACCGAGTGGGGCTTTCCCCTCCAGGGCACTAAGAGACAGTGGAAGTGTTGCAGACTCGTGCCGCGGTGATGTAGAAAGGTGGGGAAATTTGTATATATCACCTGCTGTACCCCAAAATGGTATAGAAGCAGTTTTCACCTGTGAATAGGCTCAGTGCATTCAACGAGTTCTGGAAAGTAACCAGTAGCGTTTTATCATTATAACGACAAGTGTTTTATTACGAGTTTATCAATCGAAATGATGGTGAGTTTAAATTTTTTTAACCTACGCGGTACCTACATAGATGTTTCCCTAGAGGGCGCCACATTGAGTTTGTTTTAGTGTTTGAATTCGTAAAGAACTACCTATAAAATATTGCTGGATGTGGATGATTGAACGTATTGTCGAACCAATGGGTCACTATATGACAACCCATATCTCTAAGTCCTAAAATCAATTTAATTTGGGAGGCCTAAAATCAATTTAGTATGGGTACCGCCTCCCCAGGAATTTTTTGGATTATCAACACCTCTAACATAGGTTATTCTAAGTGGTTCGCTTTGTTTGGCGAATTAAAAGAGTGCCCGAGTTCATGGGATGAGGTTTGTCCGGGTCTTGGTGGAAGTTACGCCTGCCTACATACTGCGTGGCGGGCCGGATCGGGAGAAACTGGTTGAAGGAGGGGCGCATTCATAAGTCCGTCACTCGTGGACACTGACTGACTGCACTGACCCCTCGATTCCTATCCTCCCCCTATATCTTTTTACTTTACAGAACTTCCTTTACTCTCTTTTCTTTCATAAAATGACCTTCCGCACTGCATCCTCAAAGATGAAAAAGGCCCTGAAAGCAGTTATTTTCTACAGGGTCACCTGTGTGGAGATAAAAAAAAGAAATTGCTCCAAACCGTTTGAAGCAAGGGAGAGTATAGCACCCCCAATTGGGATATGTTGCCAGGCTGAAGACTTATGCATTCGAAAATGGATATCTTTTCCTATCTTATGTACATGACTTGCCTAGGGGTAAAATACCGAAGTTATTTTTTGATATAAACCGATAGAAAATCGATAGTTATTTTAGTTACTCGTACTCCGCCATTTTGACATATTTGACTGTTTTGTTGGAGGTTGTGAAATTGCGCGCTTCAACATTGATTAATCATTTTTTATTATAGGAGATAATGCTTGTAACGATGTCAATATATTCCTAACATTTCAACCCCGTGTTAAAATACGGTTATTCGGGAGGATTCCGAATTTTTGTCGCGGTTTCGCAGTAACACATTAAATGCAAGGAGATATTACAACTACTGAAAAGAAATGTTATTTATAATATTATATCATTTATTGTATTATAATAGGTTGTCATTTATTTTTTAATATTCATTCAATTTTTTTAACATTTTAACTGTTTTTATGGTTTTCAAATTTAATTTTCGGAGTGGCGGCACCAAAAAATAATGCGGTCCGTTTTTTACATAATTTCAAGGAATATTCTTCTTTTTAGTCTGGATACACTAAAAACTATTACTTTAGCAAAAGTTCACTCGGAACAGCGCGTAATCCTATTTAAAATCCTTGTTACTTTAGCTGGCGTTTAAAATTTAAATTTAACTAACGATTTAGCTTTTTGTTAAAACAGAAGGAGCCAAGAAGTTATTGAGTAATATAGAAATTATAAGAATATCAATAATCTTTCTCCGGGTTGAAAATAGCGGTATTTTTAGACGTAAATGTTTTATAGCAGATAAATACAGGTTGTCTCAACTTATATTGAACATATCTAAGAAACCTCCTTTGCACTTTCTCCATCCGGTGTGAGTTACAAGTACAACCTACACAAACTCTATATTCCCTTTACACCATGTATTTCTGTCCTCACTTAGAACACTGCGCACCGATCTGAACTCCTTTCTACCAAGCCCATATCGAAAGAATAATAAAAAAATTAATACGTACATTGTGTATAAACTAAACTCACACTTTTACCAAATCTATTAAATTTCCAACTTCAATACCCTTCCTCCTACACGACGTTTAATTTTCGATCAAATTTTGTTACTTAAAATTTCGAATAATGACCTGAAATCGCCAGACCTCACAATTTTTTATTTTATATTTAATGTACTTCAAAGTACAATCCCGTTGAGCCGCAATTAAGAAGTTTTTCAACTGGATGTTAATGTTAAATCATAATGTTTACAATACAAAGATTATTCAATTACAATTCATTTTGTTCAATTGCAGTGTTAAACAAACATTTTAAATATTATTATTAATTATAATTTTGTTTATTTATTTATACAACACATGTTACTTAATTGTGACATTTACATAAAGTACGAGTAGATACATTGAATCGCTATACTAGGCGGCCGCCTGTTTCATGGTGACCAATGTTACTTTGTATGAAATATGAAGTCTATACATATGGATTTAGTATAAATGATGCTAAAAATTGGAAAAAATATAATAAAAAAGTAGAAATTATAATAAAGAGTAGAAAAAAGAGAAGAGAAAAGAAGTAAATTAGATTATAAAAAAGAACATAACTTTTTTTTTAGTATGTATGCATACAAGCACACATGCATATGTAGTTGCACATATCTATACATATATACACACATACATACAAACATTTATATATCCACATACTCACACATATAAAAAATATATACACCTTTATCTAAGTACGAGAAAAAGGCTGCTTTAATATAAATATAAAGATTGTAGTAATTAATATACACGACTTAGTACAACCGCATTTTGGTGAACCTCATTTTTTTTAATATTTCTTGGTAGCGTGTTAAATATTTTGGGCATGTTACACACATTAAAAATTCATATTACGTTAAGATCACAACGACAATCCTATTTATTTCATTTGTCCATATTTAGAACCAACATTGGAAAAAAAAATCCAATTTCCTACGTACGTGCGCAATTTTTCACAATGTGGATATTTTTTGCAATAACCTTCAGAAATATCTAATATAAATAACGCGTACGATTGTAAATTAGTATGAGTGTGTGCAATGTATCGGGGACATCTCCTATCCGTATCCTATATTCCTCATACTGAAATTAATTTAAGACATAAAAAACTCCATCTCCAAGCAATATAAGCATAAAAGGCTTTTTTGGCTTGACTTCTACAGTTGACTCAAAATACATATTTGCCATTAGTTTCAAACAAATAAATATCTCACAGATACCCAAAAAAGGAGTTTCATTGACTCAACGTTATGATAAGTTTTGTTATGTATATTAAGTTGCATAATATAGGTGCTTTCATTTTGGGCGTTTTACTTATCATTGTTAAGTTTGCGACCGAACTTACACCATTATAAGTAATCACAATGTATACAAAGAACATTTACAAAATAACTCTGATAGACGAATGCCGTTGCGTTAAATTTAAAGTAAATCATTTCTTAATGAGCATGCAAATTGAACTCAGTAAACTTTCGCAAACCTACGACATAAATTTGGCAGCCACCTCTGGTCTGAGTCCCACAATAGCTAAAGAAACCCACAACTCTGTGCAGAAACGGGCGGTCATTTTGATAGATTCTCCTATCTAACAAACGGATTGCAATCTTTAGAACACAGGCGTCGCGACGTCGCGTGAGAATGCTATCCTTGTTCAACCGGTATTTCAATGGAAGATTCTTCGAGGAACTTAATTCGATGGTTCTTTCGGCACCGATCCACTGTCGGAAAATGTGCCAAACGAGCGCCCAACAATTGTACACGGTTGACATTTGTCACATGATAACGGGTCATCTCTATGGCTCGTTCTTGAGTTCAATACACAGTTGGCTGTGTCTCTCCTCGACTTCTCGATCTCTTCAAGACCAGGTTCATTCCTTCCTTTTCACAAAATGACCCTCCACACAGCATCCCCAAATATGACAAAGACCCTGAGGGAAATTATATTCCTTAGGGTCTCCTGTGTGGAGTTCTTAAAAAAAAATTGGTTGTCTGTAAAGTTGGCTTACGACGATAATTTTACGTGATAACGACATAAGAAAACTTTTACATAGAATTTTATAGTCACAAGCCGAACGCTTAGGCCGATCGTGCCTCTCTATCGCTTGTTCCGCGCTCTCACCAAACGTTTAGGCCGATCGTGTCTCTCTATCGCTTGTTCCGCAATCTCGCTTCCACGCTCGGGTCAGGCGGAACTTGACAACGTGACAATGAGTCATACTTTTTCGATAGTGCTGCCCGCGTTTATCGATTTATAAGACGTCATCACGTCAAAATTAAAACTCAAATGAATAATTTCCATGTTTTTAATGGCAATAAGAACCCGCGAAGAACATCGTAACAATATGCCACAAATTCCAATACTTTCTAATCAGATCGTTTCGGAATTCCACTTGATCTACTGGCATTGTGTTCCGCGTTGTATGCTCTGTATTCTGTATAGTGTATAATGTATAATGTGCAGTGTGCAGTACACAGTGGAGCAGGTTCGAGGCCGCGACCTCAGACGGCGGACAAGCGCACACCCGCTACCCACTCCATCTGGGTAACTGGGAATGCTAATAAAGCTGCGATAAACGCGAATGATTATTTTATAGTTTTACACCTTTGGTTCGAATGCATCACAGGTGGAATATCTTTTTACAATCTTCAATTTGATGTCGAAAGAGAATTAAGGAGCATTTAAAGATTTTTTGGGGGTATGATTGGAGAGCGATGTACTTCTAGGGCATTAACTTAGTAACAATTTCTAGACATTTTGTTTTGAAGTTATCAATGTACATTTGTTACTTTAATACTGAATGACACGGATGTGTCGAAACCGGTCGCAGAAAAAACTTAAAATTAAAGTAACAAATTTACAATGATAATTAAAACTCTTCAAAACAAAATTATCAAAAGTTTTAATTGGGGGGGGGGGGGGGGGGTCAGGAGTTGAACCCGGAACATTAAAATAAATGTTATTTATTTATTATTTTGTATTTTGGTACTCTTAGTGTATCCCTTTGGTGAGTGACCTGTTTCAGAATCTAAACTGTTGCTCTATGAGGAGTTATAAATTCTGAATTTTCCCAGTACTTTCCAAATCTTTCTCTCCTACATCACTTTCCTCAGATTTCTCTTCTCTTCCCAAACCCTCCTCCTCACATTTTTCTTCCCTTGCCCTTCTCCGCATATTTTTCTTTCCACACCCTTTTTCTCACATTGCTTTTTCCACACCTCACATTTCACTTCCCACACTCTTTTCCTAAAATTTCTCTTCTAACATCCTTCTCCTCACATTTCATTCCCACACTCTTTTCCTCACATTTCTCAGACCACACATTCTTCCACACTTGTATTTTCCCTTACTCCACTCCTCACATTTCCGCCAGCATCACATACATTCCCCATTCCGGAGAAGCCCTAAAAGTGCCCATGCAATATATAAAACCACGATAAAAATATTAGTGATATCGGGAATGGAACTCGCAAATTCCCATTGCAAATTCAAATGCGTAGGTAGACCTCTACGCTACGGAAATCGTCAATCAGATTACTTGCCTTGACGTTTTCCGGTATTTTATAAAAAAATATATATATATCTTAAAAACGTGGCCTACAAAGTTCACGCTATGTAATATGACTCCTATAATACCTAAACAAACAAATATTTTTAGTTAATAATTCAAACTCACGTATAATTTAGGAAATTATTTGTAAATCAGAAGAAAATGGTGCTTATGATTTTGACAAAAATAAATAATAATATATCTATTTACTTCCGGCAGTGAAATGTTTAGTTTCCTCAACCTGGAAATCAAATCACTTCCGGCTGATCAGGTTTTTTATCCCTGAGAACAAAGTACGTATTTATTTATTAGTTTATAATATTCAGATTATTTAACCGCAGTCTCTTTATTCTGTCCCTGAGAGCCCCATTGTGACATCTCTAACATTCGGAATGTTTGCAGATGGCAATTAGGTTAAAATTACCAATTTATGCAAAAAACGTCGCGAATAAGCTTGAGCATTTGAAGTTTATAAGCTCTTAAAGAAAAATATGTTATTTTTGAAGTTAATATCTATACAGCTCCCATGCCAAAACGCAAATTATATGAAATTCTCTCGATAGAAAAAAATCGCAAAGTATGCTCAGAAATTTTTTATTTTCAAGCCTGTCTCTATTATTTAACAAGTTATGTGTGTGAAAAAATTCACATTGTTTCTTTGAATGTTGTTTTAGACTACCCCCCAAGATTTTTGCTCTATTTTAATCGAGTCATGTTTTATTAAGTATTTTCACAATTTTCGCTTCAATTTTATCATTGAAAATATTAGCGCGCTATGTCCAACATTCGTAATTACATGTCTCTCCATCTTCTTCTTTTTGAGCCGGGAAGCGTCGCCTTAATGTTCATTCCTTCCTCTCCTCCATAAAAACCCCCCGCACAGCATCCAAAAAGATGACAAAGGCCACGGGGGAAATTATTTTTCTAAGGGTCTCCTGTGTGGAGTTAATGTAAAAAAAGTCTTCGCTTTTCAAATGAGGTGATTTCTTACGTTATTAATTACGGAAGCTTTTGTGCGAACGTACAATCCTTTTAAACTTTTTTTTTTATATATTCCATTATATAACGCCATTCCAATATTTACAAAGCATTCGTAGTAAAAAGCTATTTTAGTTGCATGTATTTGAAACGTTTTCTTACAAACAAAATGCTTTTATAAAAAGTTCAACGAACTTAGTTCAACAGTCTTCAAGATTAGAAATCATAAGGCCATTAAAAAAAACCACTTTCGTAGTAATTATTTTATAAAAATTTTCGATTAGTAACGGTTGGACGATTGGTTTATTTTCATTTCTATTAAGCACGCTGTCATGTAATAATGATTTCCAAAATAACACAAAACGTTCAAGATATTTGTTTATAGGTGTTTTATTTGTAGAAATTTTTTTACGTCAACTCCGAAGAAGAGCCTCAAATGTACCATTTTAGTGGGACTATGACTTTCCCAATTGAGGTGTGGGAAGAGGAAGGTTGGGACCTTCCCTTCCCCACTCCAGTCTCAACATAACTCAATTGGTAATGCCATAGTCTTACTGGCTACAGAGGGGAGCAGTTGGGAGTCTTTGGCGGTGTTAACATAAAAAAGGTTGGGATATACCAGCTAAATGAGATATATTTCATATTTTTAATTAATTAAATTAAATTTAATAGAATAACCTTTAAAGGTAATATATATTAAATATACACATCAATGTAATGGTTATATATATATATACACATCAATGTAATGATTATATGTACACATCAAAGTAATGGTAATGACCACGTAAATGTTAATTGAGGATCATTTTAATTCGGACAAGAGATCGATAAAATGACGGAAATATCTTCTTTATGTCACCCCAAGTGGTTTGCAACGTTCGGTTACTTAGCAGGGGTGCACTGATTCAAAAGGGTTGAGTTTTGTCTAAGACTTGCAGCGGTTACGTCTGCCCACTTACTGCTTTGCGTGCCGAACCGGATGAGACTGGTTGAGGGAGACCATTTGACGATTCCAGTAGGACTCTCACGACCCATCGCCTTGAATCGCAGTGGGAGGGATGATTGACCACAAGATTGTATTGTTTCACAGTGCTTTCCATATAATAATCTCAATAATCTCTATATATTATACATAAAAGTCATCCGGCGCGTCTTTCTGTCTGTATGTCTGTTCGCGATAAACTCAAAAACTACTGAACGAATTTTCATGCGGTTTTCACCAATACATAGAGTGATTCATGAGAAAGGTTTAAATATAAAATTTGTCTAGGTTTTGTATAAATTGGTTGAAATATATAAGAATATCTGTGAGCGGGCTGGCAAGCGGATGGTGTGGATTTGATTTGCAAATTAACAAATGGCGTTGTGTTTCGTTAGCCACAGCAACGTGTGGCCGTATCAGCTAGTAATTCAAATAATCCCGGTAGGGCAGATGTCCTGGGTTCAATCTCCGGCTATGAACGTTACCTAATTTTTTCTTTGTTTTTCAATTCCATTTATGTTTAGATTTACTAATATTGTCTTCATCTTAAATAATTTGATTTACGTAAATATTTAAATAAAATGCATCATTCGTACTTTGCCGGGTTTTCACGTCCTCACATCTTGACCATAATCTTACCACTCTATCACGAAGTCATCACCATTTAATTAACATAATGTTATGATATAATCAGGGTTCGTGTTTCATTATCATATGCATTTGAATACGTGACAGCGTGAGAATTTTAATGCAAAACGATTTCCCATCGCATACATTTGCATCAAATTTCAAATTACTAGAATATGCATCGTGCATTCGTTAAATAACGTTTATAAGATTACCGTAGACAACATCTCCACTAATAACTTATCATCTAATTTAAATCGTTGGTAAAACAATTACTGTTTTTATTTATATTAATGTGTTTATTGCATTGACCGCTATGGTATTTATTGTAAATAAGTACTATGTAAACGTGTGCTGCATAACGCTATCATTATATTCTGTGCTAATAGTAAGTATTACGTAATCGGAGTAATGCAATAATAACGCATTGTTATTGTACATTAATCAACTTTTTATACAAAGATTAAGTTTTGTGTTTATAACGTAACAATTTGATCATAATAAGTCTTTGAAAAAGCAAGGCTTTGTATTTTTATGTCGTGTTACTTTGATATAACTTTTCTAAGAACAAGAAATTTTTTTTGACGTTATCGGTTTTGTAACATACATAATCAAAATTGTAAGAAATTTGAGGTTCATGGTAAAGCTTTTTTTCTCTGTGATTCACTGTCGACATTTTTGTATTACGCGTACCGGACACGTGTCACAATTTCCTGAAGCCATAAACCCATTTGGGATTTGTTGCGAGGCTAAAGAGAAGCCCCCAGTCACCTTTAGTCTGGAGCACCACAATACCTGAAAAAACTCTCGATTCTGTGCATAACGGATCCGTTTGATTGGTCTCCTGTCTTAATTAACAGATTGCAGTCTTCAGAGAATAGGCATCGGTGGGAACGCTGTCATTTTTCTACCGGTATATCAATGGAAGATGCTCCGAGGAACTAACGTCGTTGATTTCTTCGGCGCCGGTGCACAGTCGGAAAACATTTGAATTCAGTTGATATTTGTCACATCAGAATACATCTTTTCAACGACTCGGCCTTGAGTTCAGCGCGACTGAGGAATGATTTGCCAGCCCTCATATTTACTCTTTCCTTCGTCTTCAAGAACCAGGTTCACTCCTTCCTTTCCACAAAAATACCGTACACATAGCATACCAAAGATGACGTAGGCCCCGAGGGAAATTGTTTTCCTCAGGGCCTCCTTTGTGGAGTTCATGTAAAAAAAAAAGATGTGGAGGGAGAGGAGATGGGAAGAGTAAGGTTGGATGAAGTTTTCTATTCGGATCTGATCGCAAAACGAATAAAGCCAATTTAAGCAATTTTTAATTCGGAAAGGTGGTCTTGCACCAGAGCCATGCTTAGAGGATCTTTCACTCTGGAGCGTGCCGCTACTACACTATAAATTAATTTTAATGATGGCGACATCATTGTAGATGATATAACGTTAATTGCAGTTAGTACATTAAACTAAAAAAAAATTATAATCTTTATTTATTAAATTACATAGGTGATTGTGTTGTGCCTGTCTCACTAAGAATTCCTGTGATGAGAGCAAGAAGCATAATTAGTCCCGTAAAGTCTATTTGACACAAAAGGAATCATCTCTTGGTTTTATCTTTCTTACTATCATAGTGAGAAATATGATATAAACGGTGTTAGAAAAAGAAAAAACCACGCTTTATATTCAAATACAAAAATTAACGACGGCCTCCGTGGTCCCGAGGCAAGACTCTCGACTCACAATCCGAAGGTCGCGGGTTCGAACCCGGCGTGCGCAAATAAATTTTATTTGATTAATTTGTGTTATTTCACAATTTATTCATTTAAAATAATATATGATATATTTGCGGCACGTTCCAGAGTGGAAGATACTAATAGTATCGCCCTGGTGTAAGACCACCATTCAGAATTGAAACGTTGCTTGAAATGGCTTTAGCCGTGTTTAGTGACCAGATCTGAATAGCCAGGTACTTCCCCACCTACCTCTTCCCTATCTCCTTCCCCCCCCCACTACCTTCAGCCTTACAACATACCCCAATTGGGGATGCCATAGTCTCACTGGCTCCAGACGGGAGCAGTTGGGACTCTTGTGCGGTATTTCATGTAAAAAAAAAAAAAAAAACCACAAAATAAGTAAAATGGACACCTTTATGAAACCAAACTTTCGAATTGCATTTTGAAATAAATTTATGAAACTTTAGGAATTTTTCATAAATTATTTTTAAATGAAACAACGAAAAAAAAGATAAAAATAACGTTTATAATATATTTGTATAAAAAATAAGTATTTGTTTTAATTTTTTTTCGTTATCAGTAATTTTTGTCAGAAAAAACGTAAGGTGAGCTCTTTTAAAAATCCTTTTGTGTTTGTATGCAAAATTTTAATAATTCGAAAATTGTATTTTTTTATAACATTTATAAGCGTATTTTATCACCTTTCTAAAACAGTTTTTAGATTTCGGATATATTCAAAAATATTCCATTTATTAAGATTTTAATGCAAAACGGAATTATTTTGACTCGGTTAACACAAAAATAAGGATAACAGCAATAATAAATATTATTTACATTTAAAATAAAAGTACAAGGATAATCAACATAATACCAATGGTAAAACATGCATTAGGAGGTTCTAAAAATATTATTAATATATGATCTGCCTTTGCTAGTGATCCAAGACTTGGTGTCTGGTTTGTATTTTGCATAATTTGTGTGCTGTCTAATGGTCAGTGGAAGTGTATAATAAAGTTTTGTTGCAGAGAACCTGAAATTTCTTTGACCAATCGTTGTTTTGGCGAAAGGGAAAAATAAGAGATTTTGACCTTTGGTTCTCATATCATGAACAGTTTGGATATTGTCAAAAACAGTTCTATAATTGAATAGGTAAGTTAGTGGATCGTTCTTCTTTTTGATCTACATAAAGATGTCTCCACCAATAAGTGGAGAAATATTCAACAAAATTACCAAAATTATTATTTTATCATTACTTTAAAATGTACTGTACTAAAGACGTAACGACTATGTACATTTAAAAAAAAATGTGTTTATATTTTTGTAGTAAAAATTACGTAACAGAGTTGTAACTCCTCGTGATAGACACACTTTATGCAAATCAGTTGTCTTCTGTCACCTCCACTTGCGTGTATTCTATAATGTTACAAAACAATTATATTTAACCATAAAATATAAAACTATTTTTAAACGCCGAAAGGTATAACCTATCAAGTAGCAGCGATTATTATTTTTAATGATGTTTAGAAAAATATTTTAAAATATCTCAAAAACTTGTCATGCAATTTTTATGTCATACGACAACTCTGTCACGTGGGTTTTCATTCGAAATAGGTACACGCAGCACTTATTTGTCACCCCTAATAGGCATTGCCTCCTTCCTCCTTTGCTACAGTTTTTCCTCTGAGATTCAGAGGAAAAACAACATATGACGGAGTGGTGGAAATGTGACAGAGTGGTAAAAGTTATGTAAGTTAAAAAGAAGAACAACCCTAGTATGCTTTGTACTACTATTATACACACATAAATGGTTAAATACTTCCGAATACAGAAGATATTTTAGATGTATTGTACTTTTAGTATGGGTGCAACAATACAAAGCAATCCAAAAATTTTGCATAAATAGAACACCTTTTCATTATTGACAGATTCAAAAGTGAAAAAAGCAATACAATGCTTATTTATGTCATGTCTTACAAATATTAACAAAAGGTTTAAAGAAAACAACAAAAAAGACCTTCTCACTGTGTGCTAATTCCAAAAGGATGACTTAGCTGGATTAGAAACATTATTGTATTAAATGAATCAGCATAAATTTCAAACAGAAAAAAAAATTCCATAAGAATGGTACGCAAGCTACCTCTGGTGAAATTAAACAAATAGATCAGATTGACAATGCAGACTCTTTCGAGGATTTTTGCCATAAATTGAATACCAAAGCATTTTGTTTTGTTAAGAGTTAGGTTGTGTATTTTGGCCTTCTCGATATCAACGACATTGCAAGGTCGTGAATTGTGAGGTGCAAGCGAATAACACATATTTATTAAGCGATTTTTAGTACGATTTTTCTTTTACAGATCTCGAATTACGAGGTTCTTTTAAATGTATGATTTTTAAAAGCAAAAAGACAAGGAAAATAGTAAATTTTTAATTAATTTATTTTTAAAGTAGAATGTTTAAATTGTGAAAATTGTGGAGAATCTTTTTGCAAGAATAATAAAAGCCTACGTGGTTGAGGGGTAAGGCTCTCGATTAGTAATCCGAAGATCGGGAGTTCAAATCCCGGCCTGTACAAATACGTGTTATTTGATTACTTTATCACAGAGTGGAAGATACTCTGTAAGTATCGCCCTGGGGAAGACCACCAATCAAATTTGAAACGTTGCTTGAAATGGCTTGAGCCGTTTTTGGTGACCAGATTTGAGTAGCCAGGTACTTCCTCACCTTCCTCTTTCCCATCTCCTTCTCTTCCCAACTACTAACAGCCTGACAACTGCCTTCACTCTCACTGTCTCACTGTCTCACTGGCTCCAGACGGGACCAGTTGAGGGGACCTGTTTCGCCAAGATTGATAAAAAAAAATTGTAGGAAATAATTTTTTTTAATGATTTGTCTATGACTCATTCATTAGTCGAAAGATCTGATATTATATCATATACCGTTGTAGTTCTCTTCAAATAGTTAGGCCGTCTCACTCCCTTTTGCAACGAATGACGCCATTAGTTTAAGGTTTATTAAAAGCAGGTACCTACCTGGCTAATAACATCCAGTCACTTTACAATACTAAAGCAATTATTTATACCAACCAACGTTTCAATCAGTGTTGTAGCACCGAACATCCGCCCCCTCGGGCAAACATATAAACTGGCGCCTTCACATTTAATAGGTTAAACGCTAGAATAGTTAAATAAACGTATTTATTATACCTACGTCCACTTTAATAGGGTTTAATAAAACTGCAGCCATAATGTGACAAGTAGTACTAGTTTTTACATAGAAAACTGTAGTTGAAACATGACATTCAGTTGAAATATAACTTCAGTTAAAGAAAAAATGATTGAAATATAACACTCAATTAAAGAAAAATATGATTAAAATGTAACAATCAATTAAGGAGAAACATGGCTTAAATATAACATTCAGTTAAAGAAAAACATGATTGAAATATAACACTTAGTTAACGAAAAATAAGATCAAAATATAACAATCAGTTAAATAAAAACGTGATTTAAATATAACACTCATTAAAAGAAAAAATATTAATTAAATATATCATTAAAATTAAACATATCAAAATAACATTTCCATCTTTCAGAAACTGAGAGGGTCAGCGCCGCAGGCAAAATTTCATTCGCCTTAAAAAACCTTTTCGCCATAATAATATATTACGTCAATCTTTTTTGGTGTCTTGTACCGATGTCCTGTAGACCGTATGTCTTTAGGTGTTACGAAATCGCTAGATTCTAAACTCACAAAGATGTAACCGAAAAAATATCGTAAATTACCGAATCGTCTTTCTAATTGATTTTACCGCATTACCGGAAGATATTGTGCGTTCCTTAGCAACGGAAATGTTCTAATCTCGTAATATAAAAATCTTTTGTTATGAACATTTTTGACTTCCGCTCATTATCATGGTGTATAAATTAATCTGTGAAGTTAATTGAATATTATGGTATCATTTCGGAATGTTTTCTTCTCCGATTCGGAACAATAATAACAAAGGTTCTGTGAACCTGACTTGAATGTTGAAAATTCAAATGTGACAGCGCACTCTGGAGGAATAAAACGTACCATTAAAAACGGTTACCATCTTGACAGGATTGACCGGACACGAAACACACAAATAATTTTACAGACATACGAAATGCAGAGTGAGATAGTTGAGGCTTTTTCTACTGCCTTAGTAGAATTAAAATGTAGTTTTGACGTCACGTCTGCCTTGATGGAGGACACCACAGGACGTAACAAGACATATGCAATATTTCCCCTGATGATGGATAGTGTTACACTGTCCAAAACGTTGACTAAAGACTTATAAAGTTTTATACTAATAGTAACTATGTAAGTGCTAAATTTGTGTGCCACCTATTAAGATCTTTATTGGATGATTTTTAAAGCGCCATTTTCGTGAGAAAATCACCTCAAGGGCGCTTAAAATTTGGTGCGTTTTGATTATTAATCTCATCGAATTTCATTTAAGTACGAGGAGTACTCGTTTCAGAGTCCTGTTTAAATGTAACAATACCAGGACTGATCAAACATTCGCTTGTAACTAGATTACGTGAAATTAGTAATAGACACGCAGATATGGCGGATCTATTTAACTTCACGGAAGTTAGGTATAAGAAGTCTACACTATCATATCTTTTCAAACAATATTAATTTATTTCTTCAAAATAGGCAAATTTAAATAGTGGTGTTACACAAAGTTATTTGGTTTTCTTTAAATTAAAAAAATATATTAATTTAACTTATTTAATTAATTTATTTATCTCTAGCTTATAAGGTATGGAGTAACAGCTTGGGGATTTTCCTGTAAAACAAATATCGACCATGTTCAATCAGTGCAAAATTCATGGGTTAAATTATTAGCTGAAAAAAATTTAAACAAAGAATGGCATAATATTCCATACTTTTATCAGAGTCTCAAAATTCTTTCAGTGAGAGCAATTCTGTGGTACAAAATTATATTTCAGCAAATAAATAAACCTTTATATATAAACAGGTTGGAACACAACCATAATACTCGCTTTAACTTTAATGAAGGACTAATTGTACCTAAGCTTACAAATAAATACGGACCTAGAACTTTGAATTACAAAAACTATACTCAAAACAAACAATTGGTGGATTTACTGAAGACTTGGCTTACTGAAAGAATTAATTTGTATTAGCTTACAATACATATTATTCTAAAGACTTTAATATTGTTATTTATATTTTCATAATCTTTTCTCTATATTTCTGTAAAATTTTAAACTTTAATTTTATAAAATTGTAAAGCAGTTTATGGGTTTAACAATTTATCGACTTTTTGTCTTATATTTAAAGTGTGTAAAAAAAAACCCTAAGTATACTTATATTTAAATATTGTATCTTGTATTTACACTCTAACTTTTATATTCTTCAAAAGCTAGTATTCTTTTATTAGTTTCTGATATCATTTTAGGATCAAATGCCACTATTAATTGTTGTAAAAAATATATAGGTATGTAAGTTATAAACTTACGTATATATTTATTCATTAGGTTATGCTTGCATTTAACTATGGCATGTAATTAATTTTTATGGTATATTTATATCGTGGATATTAAATAAATTAATGTATATCAAAGCTAGGCATAACATAATGAATAATGTAAAATTAATTAATTAATTGCGATTGTACAGAGTGAATAACCAGACACAACCGGAAATACGTCATTTTTAAATCAAATTCTAGATTTATCTTCTCTTTTTTACAAAAAAAAAATATAAATTGATTTCGAAAGATTGATCTTTTATCTAGTAAAGTTATGTTTTAAATTTTGAAAAATAATGTTCATTTTTAGTTCAATAAGATTTTACCGTTGATTGTTGGCAGATTCATTAAATTTTAAAAAAAAAATTTTGCATTATACAACACACATTTCGATTCATACAATCATGTAGTAAAATAAATCAATACGTTATCTAGGAAAGCTACTTTTCAGAATTTTAATTTTAGGTTAACTAAAGTCATAAAAATAAAATCCGTTGTTTTGTGAAGAAAATACTTCAGTTTGTCTATTTATTTACGGTCTTACAAACTTATATTATTTCAGATACTTATTTTGCTTAGACGTTATTGAAAAATTATTAACACTTATGATCAAAAATTAATTACCAAAAGTACAAACTCTTAATAATTTTGAGTATTTTTGAATATAGGTACATATTTCTACTTATTATAAATTAAAGTTCTCCGGCGCGTCTGTCTGTCTGTTTGCAATAAACTCAAAAACTAATGAACGGATTTTCATGCGGTTTTCACTAATAGATAGAGTGATTTATGAGGAAGGTTTAAATATATAATTTATAAAGGTTTTGTGTAAATTGATAGAAATATATTAGATTGTCTGTGCATGCAAATTAACAGATGGCGTTGTGTTTTGCCACAGCAATGCGTGGCCGGGTCAGCTAGTTATATCTATGAAAATTCTGGTACGAAAAATAATTAATTGCCCTGTACAGTTGCAAGGGTAGGATCGCAAGACGAAATTTGAGTTCTCGGCCACTGGCCCTTAAAGAGATATTTTTTTCATTAGCTGCAAACAGTAGGCCATGAAGAAAACAATTTCCTTCGGGGCTTATGTCGTCACAGATATGCTGGGTGGAGCGTCTTTTTAGAAAAAGGAAGGAGAGAAAGGGGTAGGAGTCTTGGGGTCAGTGTATCCAGGAGTGACGGACGTATGAATCCATTCCTTTTACTGCGGCTACTACAAGGCGATGGGTCAAGTCTGGCTGGAGAATATAATTTTTTACGGTTCTTCAAAAACAATTTACCTTCTCCAATTGTATTTAGCTGAAATAATCTTTTAACAACCTTGCAAGGTTAAATTCCGTCATTATTTTATCATTAAACAGTCAATATCCGTTTGGTTTGAATGTTAAACAGTCATTAATAATGATTTGACTCAGTTTTAAAACGTTTGAAATAACTGTTGGAAATTTATTATTGTGGTTCGGTGTATTTTATATGTAAATTAGGCCTACTTTTGCCCCAAGCGATGTAAAAACACCTTTTATTAATTCCGCCACGCCTAGATCACTCTCGTTACAAGAATTGTTAGTGTAGAAGGTGTTTGGTGATCGATAAGCTAAAATAAATTTTTTTTAAAAGGTAGGTAAAAATGATTCCTCCCGAAAAAAAATAAATTTAAGGGATGATGAAACTTGTGCCATTCAACAAGGATTTTCATTGATTCTGACAATGCACTTCAAAGTGATGGAAAGTCGAATGATTTTTGGTTTGAAAATCTGATCGCTTGGAAATATCACATATATGTGTTAATTTAATACTGTGAGTAGAACACGCCTTGGTTTTCGCTACAATCGTGCCTTTTTATAATAAAAAAAACATACGAATTAGGCCCGTATAAAATCCTTTGAAGTACAAAATCTCCCACGTACGAATCCTTTTTGGTGTGTAATTTTATTGTTTAATGTGACAATTTTTTTTTTAAAGAAAGATAATATTAGTGGGTTACGAATAATCCGACAATATTTGAAAATCTATTACTAGCACTACAGAAAACGGAAAATGATGGTTTTGTCGTGATGGAGGAACTAGCCAGCCGAGGAATCAAACAAGCGACGCCTAATTGAGACCCAAACGCGATGCCAACTCAGCCACTGACACTTCTCTAGATTATATGACCGAAATTTAAAAAAAAATATTTGAGCTGAAACTTTACAAGATACTATAAACAAGCTTTTTGGCTATGTTTTTTTTTTCCATAAATCAAAACAGGCGGCCGATGTTCATTTGAACATTATCGCCATCTGTATAAAGAATGCAAGATTTCGCCTGATTCCGAATGCTATTGACCGCCCGGAGCAACATATCAAAAAGCCATACACGCTTTTTTATGAAGGAATGTGTGGCGTGCGATATGCTGAAATGCCTCTTCATGAGAGTAAAGCGCAAGTGTGACGGCGCCATATCATATTTCATCATCACAGGAGACAATGCTAATAAATCTAAACGAACCATGGAACAGAAAATAAAAAAGGTAACGACCGCAACTGGGAATCGAATCCAGAATCTCTGTCTTACCGGGGCAATGCCTCAAACCACTCGGCCATTTTGACCTGATTTTGCAACGTAATTTTTCATAAATCTTTTATTTCAAATTCAGAATCAAAAATATTATCTTCAACTGATTTTTCCCAAATTTTTGGCTGCTACATTTTTAAATGATAACAAAGTTCGAACGAATTTATTTGTAACCTTTACAGGGTCTTGGATAAAGATATCCGATTTTATTTATATGGGAATATAGCACCTATTAAATCATCTATTTTTATTATTATTTATAAGGGGTTATGTTCACTGTGGGAACAGTAAATCTTGGCCAAATGCCTAAAAAGTTGGACCACGGTGATCTAATTTTTTTATGTAATTTTGTTGATCTCATATTTCAATTTCAGAAATATTGATAATTGATTGTTAAAATGATTAAATATTATGAAGAAGTATTTAACCTTCAAAAGTTATAAAAAAAAAAATACAAATAAAATTAGATAAAGTATTTATTCCTTAAACACTTTATCGACCGCTTTCCTTCCCAGAACTTCCTCTCTTTACTTTCCCTAAAAAGACCCTCCACACAGCATCCCCAAAGATGACAAGACTCTCAGGAAATTATCTTCCTCCTGTGTGGAGTTTATGTAAAACAAAAAAAATTGACGGCCGCCGTGGTCGAGGGGTAAGACTCTCAACAACCCAAAGGTTGCGGGTTCGAACCCGGCGTGAGCAAATAAATTTTACTTGCTTTATTTGTGGTATTTCACAATTATTAAATTAAAAATGATGTTTGTGGCACGTTTCAGGGTGAAAGATATTCTCAATATCTCCCTGGTGTAAGACCACCATTCAGAATTGAAACGTTGTTAGAAATGGCTTTAGCCGTGTTTAATGACCAGATCTGAATAGCCACGTACTTCCTTACAACATACCAGAATTGGGATGCCAAAGTCTCACTGACTCCAGACGGGATCAGTTGGGACTTTCGTGTGATATTCATATATGAAAAAAAAATTACACTCTGCTTCCAATTCTGCTTCTCGTTAAATACGTTTTGCCGCTTGAATTCACTAACAATTATTCTAAATACACAAAGATTTTCAGTTCGATTACCAAACGCCATGTACCAAGTAATTAAAATATTTAATATTGTGTATTACATTACACGAGTTGTAACAGACTGAACTGTATTAACAGTCACGACCAGATGATGAATTACTCCACTGGAAATAAATAATCAAATATTAACGATTATCTGGCGATTGACCTTACAATTTGTACTTACTACTCCAAGTACTTGGTTAGTTACTTATATGGATTAATCAACAATTATAAACTGGACTCACTCAATAACTATTTGCATTTATTCTTGTGATAGAATTTCTGGTGACCGAATTATAATTGATATGCAAATTATCTGTCCTTATCTACCCGCTTAAGTTAAATAAAAGTATTCGAAAAAAATTAAACTGACTATGTTGTCAAAAAAAAAATTATATGAATTCCGCACAAAAGTCCTAACTGCTTCCGTCTGGAGCCAGTGAGACAATGGCATCCCCAATCGGGGTATGTTGTGAGGCTGAAGGTAGTGGGAAAAGGAAGGAGATAGGAAAAAGGAAGGTGGGGAAGTACCTGCTATTCAGATCTGCTCACAAAACACGGCTAAAGCCATTTCAATAAAATGCGTCTATAAACCCACTCCCACTGAATATTTACACTTTTTTTTAAGAAAGTTCGGTCCAAAATTACAAATATTTATATGTATAACACGACGTTTGACGGCCTCCGTGGTCCCGAGGCAAGACTCTCGACTCACAATCCGAAGGTCGCGGGTTCGAACCCGGCGTGCGCAAATAAATTTTATTTGATTAATTTGTGTTATTTCACAATTTATTCATTTAAAATAATATATAGTATATTTGCTGCACGTTCCAGAGTGGAAGATACTATCAGTATCGCCCTGGTGTAAGACCACCATTCAGAGTTGAAACGTTGCTTAAAATGGTTTTAGCCGTGTTTAGTGACCAGATCTGAATAGCCAGGTACTTCCCAACCTTCCTCTTCCCTATCTCCTTCCCCTCCCCACTACCTTCAACCTCACAACATACTCCGATTGGGGATGCCATAGTCTCACTGGCTCCAGACGGGAGCAGTTGGGACTCTTGTGCGGTATTAACTGTAAAAAAAAAAAAAAAAAATAACAAACTTTTCTTTCCTGAAGAACAGTATCATTATGGCTTGCCATAAATAGATTAAATTGGTTGTTTTTTTATATGAATACCGCACAAGAGTCTCAACTGCTGCCGTCTGGAGCCAGTGAGACTATGGCATTCCCAATCGGGGTGCGTTGTGAGACTGCAGATAGTGGGAGGGGAAATAGATGGGGAAGAGGAAGGTGGGGAAGTACATGGCTATTCAGATCTGGTCACTTAACACGGCTAAAGACATTTCAAGCAACGTTTCAATTCTGAATGGTGGTCTTACACCAGGGCGATACTGATAGTATCTTCCACTCTGGAACGTGCCGCAAATATACTATGTATTATTTTAAATGAATACATTGTGAAATAACACAAAATAATCAAATAAAATTTATTTGCTACCCCGGGATTCGATCCCGCGACCTTCGGAATGCGAGTCAAGAGCCTTACCGCTGGACTACGCCGGCCGTCCAAACTAAACAAGCCACAATGCCACGATCATTTATAACGTAATGTCCCCAACTTATTCTACCATTACTTTCGCGTCATATATTTTCCAGCCTTTGTTCATCCACTCTTCATAGCTAAATCATTGAAGCGATCCTTTCACAATTTTACTCATAATGTTTACAATAATCATAGATTCCATCAGAGATACGTTAATATCAAAAATACGTTAAGGCTATGCTTAATAGATTTTGATATCCAGTATTTGATGACTACACCAAAACTAAACGACTGTGCTAGTCTCGATTTTAAACAAATTTTTATAAGCGGCTACCGCGTTCAGTCCTCAATTCATGAAGTTTCCTGCATTCACCCTCCTTTTAATGTCTTCTTCTACTTTTCAATCTATATTTTTTCAATATAAATAAATAAGTTTTATTTATTGTTACAGTTCCTCGTGGTTCTGTGCAGTGTGGTAGCAGCGGCATCAGCAGACTGGGACTCCCATTCCTACGGGGGCATCCACGAATACGGACCGGCGCCCTTGGCCCATGACGGCACTGTCATCGACACAGCTGACGTAGCCCACGCCAAGGCTGAGCACTACGCCGCCCATGCCAAGGCAGCTGGGGCCTCCGCCCACTACGCATGGGCCCCGCAAGCCGCTCACGCCTGGGCCCCCTCCTCAGCAGCCTGGGCCCCCGAAGAACCCTCCCACGATTCATACGCTCCAAAATGGAACGGCCCCCTTGCTCACATCGAACTCACCCATGATGGTAAATACGTCAGAGACACCCCTGAAGTTGCACACGCAAGAGCTGAACATCTTTCCGCACATGCTCACGCTCATCACGGATATGGACCTGACTACACACCACAGCATTACAATGAGGCTGCCTACAATCATCACATCTGGTAAATCAGACACCAAATCCGCGACCATCTTCTTGATGGTCTGAGACCCACTCCACCGAGCAAAGAAACGCAAACTTAAGTATAAGATAATCTTAATTAGATATATTACGACACGATATTATGACCGGTTCACTTCTAAATCAAAGCCTTATAACAGGTGCCATAAAAAAGATTGAAAAAATAGTGTAAAGTGGTTGGCCAAACATCGAATGAAACCATTGCATTGACCCGTGATTACTTTGGTTAATCTTTCTGATTCGCATGTCAAGGATATTTCTTGGGATATAACCCCAAAAATAAAACACCAATAAGATCTATGGGAGGTAGTATCATAATAAATGTCAATGAACTCGAGAATATATTGGAAGATTCGCAAGACCCGAGACTCGACAAGACGTCGAAAAATATCAAAACCCCAGTGGAAGTGAATCAATTTCATAATATTGAGGAAGAGGTTGGCTAAGGCGTGACTGAAGATTGGAGCAAGATGGGACACTTCGTTGTTGAGAACAAATCACCCAGCAGGAATGTAACACCGTTTTGCTGATGATCAACAAATCACTTTTACATTTTGCGAATATGGAATTAAAACATCCTAAATTGTGTCAGTTCTTGCTTTTATAGTGTCAGTGCAACAAATTGTTTTGTCTTGTGGATTCACATTCAAAATTCTAAAAAAGCATGATGTCTTTTATTTGTTCACAAGTTATTTTTTCAATTTATTCTCCCCTTTATATCAATGTTGTGTTATTTTCTGTTCTCAAAATATTATTATATCTAACAATATTATATTTCTCATAATGTGACATACGACTGATTATCTTTTTTAGTTTTTTTTTTTACCGCGTGCCTTCTATTGTGCTATCTATTTCAGTTTATTTTATTCTTATTATTAAACCGTCCGTTTTTTTTCTTCTAAATATTGATTTATTACTCATTTTGTTTTATAATATCATATTTTTTCTTTATATATCTTATCATTTTCAATTCTTTGTTGTTATTCTTATTATATCTAGACTTTTAAATATCTTATGTTTATACCTTCTACTAAAAATATTTTTTGTATTTTATGTTAATGTTTGATGAACACAATAAAAAATTAAAATAAACAGTTTTTTTAAATAAATTATTTTTATTGTTTAATATTCAGACGCTGTGAACCACCGAAGGGCATTTTGAAAATATGTTGAATAAATTAATGATACTGTTTCACGTTCGCACCGCTAGAGACCCCCATAAAAAAAAACTTCAAAACTTCTCCTGCAAAAAAAAGCACAGTACAAACATTGAAGAAAAAAATATCAACAATTCTCAATGAAAATATCAAAGAGATTTTATAGTAGAATTACAGGGACTGGCATATCTGCCAATTGAGCTTTAGTGATGAAATATGTATGTTGTATTTTTGGAATAACAGCGCTTGTTATTAAATATTACAATTTCAGATTTTACTTATTAAGTTAGGTATTCCAAAAAAAATTATCCTAGACTAGTAAAAAAGTCAATAGATGTCACATTAGAATAAAAATGGACGTATTTATCCAATACATTATCTAGATTGCATTTGGTTCGAGAAGAATCTTGCAATCATACATAAAGGTTGCAGCCAATAAAAATATGCCAAAGAAAAGAAGATAATTTCAAGTACGAGGTAACAAATTTTAAGTAGGGAAAGATTGAATATTGGTTTTATCATTCTCCGCACTATAAATCTCATATCATAAACATTTATAAGCATACATTTTATAATATAATAATGTCTAGAAGGTTTTTAAATATAATTCTTGAACCACCTAATTTGGTATGGTTCTGACGTTGATATTATCTTGGTGAATGGCCAAGGTTTGGCAAACAGACAGACAGACAGTAGTCAAAACCGCCATAGGATATTTATTATACAATCAAAAACAATTCCTTGACACGAAGGCAAATAATATTAATAAACTGAAAATATTTTTTGTTACACCTATGTAGTTGTTCATGATTAGTTTTTGGCATACATTGCACACTTCGTAAGAACTTTTTACAGATCTATCTTTAGATCATTTATTGTAGCTTATTTATGAAGACAACAATTCCGAATCGACAAGATATTGCTTGAAATGGCATCAACCGTGTTTGATGACTAAATCTGAATAACCAAGCACTCACCAACCGTTCTTTTTTTACTTTATTTCCTTCCTTTCCTCACTCCTTTCAGCCTCATTAAATTTCCAAATTGGAGATACAATAGTCACAAAAATAATCAAATACCAAGCGCCCTTGAAGTGATTTTTCACAAAAATGGTGCTCTAAACAAAATCCAATTATTTTAATTTTTATCAAATATAAATTTATAGCCTTTTTGAAGTCGTTCCATAATGCAAAATACTCTCTACTATCAAATAAAGAGGGTAGGTACCATTCAGAATAGCTATATTGCCCAAAATTCAAAAAGCTTTTCGATATTTCGCGATGGAACTATATAACTACATAGTGGTTGTATCGTGTGCTCCTTCGCAGAGATACTACTAGTATCCTTCAACGGAAGCAATCTTCCGAATAGGTCTTCCATAGATATGCTTGGTGTAACTCCTAAGTGACCAGCTCAGGTACGGGGGCTCCATCGAAGCCAGAGTTAAGTTAGCCTCTCAGAAACTGGGCATACTGTACAGGGCCCGCAGATACTTTAATAGTACACAACTGCTAACCCTGTACAAATCGCATGTGCGCCCCAAGGTTGAATTTGGCAGCCACCTCTGGTCTGGAGCCCCAAAATACCAAAAAAAAAAAACCTCGACTCTGTGCAGAAACGGGCGGTCCGTTTGATAGATTCTTCTAACTTAACAAACGGATAGCAATCTTTAGAGAATGCTGTCCTTGTTCTACCGGTATTACAATGCAAGATGCTCCGAGGAACTAGCGTCATTGATCCCCTCGGCACCGGTGCATAGTCGGGAAACATGACGCCAAACCCGCTCCCAACATTTGTACACGGTTGACATTAATCACATGAGGACGGGTTGTTTGTACGACTCGTTCTTGAGCTCAACTCTCGGCTGTGGAACAATTTGCCGGCCTCTATGTTTCCTCCCTCCTACAACATGGGTCTCTTCAAGACCCATGTTCACTCCTTCCTCTCCTCAAAAACGCCCTCCACACAGCATCTTCAAATATGACATAGGCCCCGAGGGAAATTATTTTCCTCATGGCCTCCTGTGTGGAGTTAATCTAAAAAAAAAAATACAGTGGTAAGTGAGTGATCCTTTTTCCTTGCATACCTTATTTTTTCTTATACATACTATCGCCCGATTTCAGCAAACGCTATTTCGTCTCGTTTCATTTCAATATTTACAGCCCATTACAAGAACATCTGAAGCCGTAATTCGTATGCAGTTTTGGATGCAACAATATTATATATATTATGAATTTAACTGTAAAATAAAGAAAACTTATATTTAATAAAGAAGTATATATAAACAATAATTTAATAATAAAACCTAATTAATTTTTCATCACGCGATTCATTTGTTAAGTGTAGTGAAAGTGCATCAAACACTTTATCACTTTATTAACTAATTAATCTCGCCCAAATAAAGCAAAATCCTTTTAACCACTGCCATATTAAATGCATGTTTTTAATCAAACAACAGCGACAACTTCATTCATGCACTATATAATGTTATTATTTTTTATGACCGTGCAAAATATGATTCAAGTTCAGGCGGTCTGTTTGTTGTGTGACTTGCGAAAATTTTTAATCTTGTTCAAATATCTGCTCCGGTTGCGTTGTTATTGTTTTGTTAATGTCAAGAGTGAATGTTATTGTCGGTACTTGCTTATTGTATGAACAAGGAGGCAGTGAATAAAAAAAGTTGTAACACAAAGTGAGGAAGAAATATTTCTATGAAGGAAAGAAATCAATATGTTATTTTAATTAACGACATCATTTGTTCACCATTCACCACGTTTATAACACATCATCAAATATTTCCTGTTTTTTATGTGAAAACCACAACTAACAATTTGGCAGGTGATTATGGGTACCGACGCCCCGGGAACCATTTATTTTATAACCAACACCTCTACCGCTTTACCGTAGGTCACACCAAAAGATTCACTACGTTTGGTGACTTTGGTGCCCGGGTTCATAGGGGTGAGGTTTGTCCTGATCTTGGTGGCAAATGAGCCTGCCCATCAACTGCGTGGCAGGCCGGATCGGGAGAGACTGATTGAGGAGTCGTTTTGACGTCTCCAGCACGACTGTCTCTGAAGGAAAATTACCTTACACCACAGTGACAGGAACGGATTCATACGTCCGTCACTCCTGGACTCCATAACTGACCCCCAAATTCCTACCCACCCCTCTTACCTTCTCCTTCCTTTTCTGAAACCCCACACCCCCCATACAGCATCCCTAAAGATGACATAGGCTCTGAAAGGAATTATTTTCCTACGGTCTCCTGTGTGCAGTTGATAAACAAAGCAAGAGTCCCAATTTCCAACTACTTCCAAGCACCTGGAGCCAGTGAGACATTGGCATCCCCGATTGGGGTATGTTGTGAGGCTGAAGGTAATGGGGGAGGGGAAAAAGACAGATAAAGGAAGGTGGGAAGTAAATGGTTCCATGCCAACTGAGAATAAAGTCAACTCAACACCTCCTTGAAAAGCCATTAAAAGCTATGAAAAAAATAATTTTAAATAACCCGATAACCCTTACCTAACGTAACCTATTTAACCAATTTTTTATATATTTATTTTTATCACCATAAATGACTTATCTGAGATGGTTCTGAGTTGGCTTCATTCCGAGTTATCCAGTCACCGAGTGGAACACCCGTTCACAGTTAATATCAACATCATGAGAACGGGTCGTTTCTCGGTCCCATTTTTGTATAAGTCGTCTCGCATGTGGAACGAGCTGCCCACGTTTTCTTTCATCAAATCTCTTCGAATCTGGATGCTTAAAAGGTTTTAGATGACTCTTAGTAGTGATTTCTGTAATTCGACTTGTCATATTTACCATCAGAGTCATTCATTTTGAGAGGCTGGTGTGGGTAACACCGCCCCGGGAACCATTTATTGGAAAACTAACATCTATGCCATAGGTCACCCTAAGTGGATCGCTTCGTTTGGTGACTTAACAGGAGTGCCCGGATTCATGAGATGTGGTTTGTCAAGGCCTTGGCGGCCGACGTGTTTGCAGTGAGAGAGACTGGTTGAGGAGATCTTTCGATCTCTTCAACCAGAATCCATTGACCCATCGCTTTGCACCGTAGATGAACGGATGGAGTCATACGTCCGTCAGTCCTGGACACAATGACCCCCAGATTCTTACCAATCCCTCATACCAATTTCCTTCCCAGAACTTCCTCTTCTTCCTTAAAAAAACCCTCCACACAGTATCCCTCCGATAACATAAGTGAAATTATTTTCCTCAGGGCCTCCTGTAAGGAGCTAAGGTAAAAAAAAATCAGAGCTCTTCAATTATTCCACAACCTTGATATATATGTCTAACTGGATCCTAGCTAAGTGCAATTGAATTTGTATGAGGAATTGAACGGCCCAATGGAATATATAAAAAACATCACCAAAAACCACACCACACGATATTATAATTATCGTTGTTTTTGATTAATGATAAAATCAATTGAATATAATTCTAGGCGTTCGAACAAAGGAATTGAATTCACTAATGCTGTATCATGATTCTTTGTGATTATTTTTATTGGATCTGACTTTACAATCGTTGATTATGTAAATTTTTAAATTGACATCTTAATAAATGATTAAATAACTCAGGGGGTTATTGTTTTGAAGGTTTATGATTAAACTGAGCACATTTTTATGTAAATTACTTAATTCAAATAAGGAGAGAAATCATAAATTAAACCATAGCAAATAACAACCTGATTGTTCAGTCTATTTAAATGTGATAGCATTTAGCAAGGTTAAAGACGGGCCCCTTTTTAATAAACTTGTTTTTTAATTGATGATTATCTTGAACTTGACCGAATCTTAAAACAATTTAATTATATCAGTAATCATGATACCAACAACATATTGTATTGTCAACTGATTACCGGAAATGTGTTTACAAGCACATGTTCATTGCACATGTAACAGAAAAAGCGTTCTTAAAAAATTAATTAAATAATATTAAAAACAAACACCGGGATTGGAAGAGCATTTATTAAAGTTTTTTTATTCAGTTTAGAAAAAAACAGTTATTAAAATATATATAACCGCCTTGTAAAAATAATATTTTACGGTAAACCAATAAATTTCCCTTAATTGTCTTTACAGGATGTTAAGGCGCCTTATCTCTGCTCAAAAAGATGGATAATTACGAATGTTAGAGAGAGCGCGCTAATATTTGAAACGATAAAATTGAAGCGAAAATTGTAAAAATTTTCAATAAAACACGACTCGTTTAAAATAGAGCAAAAATCTCGTGGGGATTATCTAAAATAGCATTTAAAGAAATACTGTGAATTTTTTCATACATATTTTTTTTTTTTACATGAACTCCACACAGGAGGCCCTGAGGAAAACAATTTCCCTCAGGGCCTATGTCATCTTTGGGGATGCTGTGTGGAGGGTTTTTTTAAGGAAAGGAAGGAGAGGGGAGTTCAGGGAAGGAAAAGGGTTTAAGGGGTAGGTAGGAATCTGGGGTTCAGTCTGTCCTGGTCATCCGCCTCCAAGACCTAGACAAACCTCACCCCATGAACCCGGGCGGGCACCCCTGCTAAATCACCAAACGTAGCGAACCACTTGGGGTGACCTGTGGCAGAGGTGTTGGTTATCCAATAAAGGTTCCCGGGGCGGCGGTACCCATTCCCACCTGCCAAATTGAAATATGACTTCTAAAATAAAAAAAACGGGTTTATAATAATTTTCGGAGCATGCCTTGAGATTTTTTTCTATCGAGGGAATTTCACATAATTTGCGTTTTGGCGTAAGGAATGTCTTTTTAAATTGACATCTTAATAAATGATTAAATAACTCAGGGCATTATTTGGAGTAAAAAATGGGAATGATATTTTAGTATCCGGTGACATTTTTATGTTTATTATTATCTCCCGTTTTTTTAGACCTATTTATTTTTATTATAAAATAATATTGAATAGATAAATCAGTAAGCTTTAAATTTTTTGTAAATTTATTTAATAACGTATAATTTATTTTTAATTTTTCAAAACAAAATTTTCTCTAGGCGCAGGTCGAAAGCGAAAAAAACGAAGAAAAATGACTGGCTGGAGAATTCAAAGGGTTTCCATCAACTCTCCTCTCCCGATTCGGCCAGCCGCGTAGCTGGTGGGCAAACGTATCTCTTGCCAAGACCTGTACAAACTGTACAAACCTGACTCCTAATTAGGAACCAAACGTAACTATATATTATTTTTTTAAATTTTTACATTAAACATGTTAGGAATATCAATATATATAAGAGAAATTATATTCGTTGTCCTCCTCACTAGGAGATACTGTGCTGAGGGGGACTATATTTTGATAATTTTTCAGAGACTTAATATGGTTTAACTTCGTGGTTTGGGTAAGGTTTTTTATAAACTTCTACGACCATGTTTTCTGTGTATTAGTTTGTTCATTTTCCGAAAGTTCCTCAAGCCAACATTATATTTCCTTAATGTAACTATTTTTTTGCAACTAAGTGGGAGTTTGTTACATAGCTTTACTGATAAAAATTCAGAGCTTCTTTGTCCAAACGTAGAGTTACACTATGGTATATTTAGTACGTCTGTTTGTTTGGATCTGGTTTTATGAGTATGTGAGGTGTCTGCCTCTGAATCATTTTTGAGGTGATGACATTTACATCCGCCTCTCAAACAGTCTAGAGCGGGAATACCAGATGCATGATTCTATGTGAAACTTCAATAACGAAAACTGAAAAATTGATAGGTTTTCCATTAAAACTCTTACACGATAAGCTGTTCCTATATTTCCCACGATTGCCCAAGGCTCAAAAAGGAAGTGAACGTACGTTCCTTACCACAATAATGCTACAACTCTTTCTTACACACTAAATTAAAGGAATGAGATGCCGCGAGCCGTTGCCGTCGCCGTGCCGTTTCCGCGGAAATTATAAAAGCAGCCAAATACGCGGCATTACAACCCAGAATAAAGCCAGCAACGTTCGACCAACAGGTGGCCGCGAGGTCCAAAGCACCTTTAATGAATAATGTCGACAGAATAGTGTCAAACCTAATATAGTGCACTTTCAGTCTTGAACTCTGACACTTATTGAATATTCCAACAGTCTAACCGATCTAGTATTTATCCTTGTCCTGTCTTGTCTTGTCTTGTCCCGCATCGGTTATCAAGATAACCCGGCCCTGCAATTGAATCGCCTAGCCCAGTTAAAATGACTTGACCAACGCACATTCTACAGACCAGAGCAATAAATTTTAATTCTACAGGTTACAATTATTATTCTCTGGAAGTATTTTGCACTGTGGCACAGTTTTATAAACAACATTTTATTAAATAATTAAGGAGTTAATCTATTGAAATTTGCAAACAAAACTAGGCAAGAGAGATTTTATTCTAAGGAATGCAGAACCGAAATGTGTTGACCCGATAGATTTGGTGACACGATAGGTGTAATATACGCGCCAAATGCAATGACTGCGCCTAATGTATGTAATGTAATGTATCGTGTCGGTGTGTATTGTCGTGTCGGTGTGTATTGTCGTGTCGGTGTGTATTGTCGTGTAGGTGTGTATTGTCGTGTCGGTGTGTATTGTCGTGTCGGGTAGTACTCAATAATTAATATTGTTGTACTGGTATTTATTAGGGAGCTGCTTGTAGCAAAAGAGACATACTACTAACACTCATCATCTTTTATAGCCTCTCGCAAGCATACCATCTCGCTTGCTCTCATACACATTCACACATACACCACAATAGGGTAGAAAACTGTACACAACAATACACAATACAGAGGATTAAAATTAAAAAAATGCAAAGAAATAACAAATAATGAAAACCAATCAAAGATATTGAAATACAAAGATATGCTATGATGACCGCCGACTGTCGGCGGACTACTACTTAATGGGAATAGTTTAAATACGGAAAGAATTCGTTCATTTAGTTGATTGTTTTAAGTTGTGCAGTAATATTGGTTAGCAACGTCGGTGACGCCAGGAAACACTGTCCCACCCAGTAAACACTGCGGATAGCACATCTCTTATATTTCAATATCTTTGATACCAACAATCCAATAACGGTGTACAACACTGTGTAAGAATAAAACAATAAGAAGGTATAGCAAAAAACCGAGAGATAATAAGTTTTTTTTACGTTAGCTCCAGATAGAAGGCCTCGAGGAAAATAATTTTTTTGAGGGCTGTCATGTCATCTTCGGAAATGCTGTGTGGAGGGTCTTATTAGGAAAGAAAGGAGATGAAGTTCTGGGAAGGAAAAGGGTATGAGGGGTGGAAGGAATTCGAGGGTCAGTGTGTCCAGGAGTGAAGGACGTATGAATCCATCCCTCTCACTGCGGTGCAAACGATGTTCCGAGAGAGTACGACTGGAGAGGTCTCAACTCTTCTCTCCCGATCCGGCCTGCCATGCAGCTGATGGGCAGACGCATCCACCGCCAAGAAGCGGACAAACCTCACCCCACGAACCCGGGCACCTGCTAAGAAACTAAACATTTAGACCTATGGCAGAGGTGCCGGTTATCCGATAAATAGTTCTCGGGGCGGCGGTACCCATCCGGATTGGGTTTTTAATGCAAACATTATTTTTTTTACAATGGCTCACCTTACATTTTTTTTACTTAAATTATTGCTAACGAAAAAATAAAAACGCTTACGCATTTTATTAGGCTAATGTATTTTTAACGTTATCGTCAATTCACTGTTTATCGTTTCACGTAAAAATAATTAATAAAAAAAACCAAAATTTTATTATTTTTTTAAATTGCGGCTTAATAAAGGTGTACATTTTGGTGGTTAATTCTTAGATTTGAATATAAAGCTTGTTGTTTTCTCTTTTCAACACCGTTTGGAACATACTTCTAACCATGATAGTAAGGGAGACACAATGATTTCCATGAGGTCTATGTGAGCTGGGACAAATATGGTATTCTGTCTACTGAGCTTTTAGATGACTCAGAGCTTCTCTAGTATTAAGATGGGTACATAATATCAATACAGGTTCTTATTAAGATGAGAATATAAAACCTGTTGAGATGAATGTTTATGAATTAAATTTATTACAGGAAGGTGCCATTAAGTCGGTATTAAGTCAAGGTCGTTCAAGGGCGTTAAAATACAATGAACTGTTTTAAATTACGGTAAAGATGATCGTTGGCGATGATTATTTAATCATCATGTATTTACATCTTAATGTATCAGGGATTACTACTCTAAGTTGTAATAATTAATCGGTTATTGATGAATTTAATTATTAAATTCATCAATAACCGGTTTGGTTTAAGTGAATAATAAACATAGTGGCTTACATCTTTATGTTCGACCATATCTGTTTTATAAAGTCAAACCGATTGATGACGGGGTCGTAAAATTTTCGAACCGTGAGCGAAAGTTCCGTAGTAACTTTTTATCTTCTATATTATATAAAAATGTAAATATGTTTGCTTCTGTCTAAGTACAAAACTTGTATGTATGCTATGCGTTGCTAAACCATTCACCCGATTGCGTTGAAACTTTGGGGATTTGATATGCGCATGCCCGCGACTCTTACTATATACAATAGTGAGTTTTGGCATCATGAAATTATGCGTTGCTAACAGCTCATCCGATTGCGATGAAACTTTGGGGATTTGATGTGTGCCTACCAACGATGGTTTCTATATATACTGGTGAGATCTGGCATTAACGAAAATTGTATAAAAAAATTGCAATAGGAATGTACCGGGAATGAATGTATGGAATGCGGGAGGGGGGAGGGAAACCCGGGAGTGGTGAAGGAGGAGGTGAATCCGGGAGAGGAAGGGGAGGCGGAAGGGGAACGGGATGAAAGGAAAAGACACGCAGGGAGAAACAATTTCGTTAAGTGGCATAGCAAAGCATGCCAGAAACTTTTATAAAATAAAATATATTAAGACGATGTACCTACCACGTCGTGTAATGTTAAGAATCGGACCACCTACAATATCACCAATATTGTAGATGTCGAGATGGTTTAAATTTTTGTTTTAACACCAGTCGCTTGTTTTGATTTATGTAAGAAAAAAATATCGCTAAAAAACGCGTTTTATTTTATTTTTTTTAAGTTCAGGTACAAAATTTAAATGTTTTACAATCATTTTCTAAGTACCTTTAATTGTCACATAATACAATTAAGCCATAACCGAATATGGGTTGTTAAATAGGCGATTTTGAATTTTTAAGCAGTTTTAAAAGGTAAGGTACTTTATTTTATTCTGGGCTTGTAGAAAACTAATAAATACACTCTTAAACACATAATTACTTTATTAGACAGAGTTGGATACTGTTTGATCTACCCTTGAACAAATAATGTGTATTGTTTTTTAATTTGGGAAAATTGTCTATTTTAGGCTTTCCAATAGTCGCAAACAAATAGATCTTACATCCCTTTATTAGTAACAATATCTATATGTATCCTACTGGACCAATTCTCTCTCTAATAAATACGTTATTATATAAAATACCCCCACTTTTACTCCTTCATCTATTTTTCTGCCGATTTTGGTTTGCTCTTCCCATCTTATGGTAATCTATATTTAACTTTTGTATATTTATTTATTTATTTATTGACGCCCTATTGGGCTTTTACATGTACAATACAAATTTCATTCATAAAAACAGTATAACCATAAAAAAAATATTACAAAATATATAAATAAAGCACATATTACGACATATCCTGATGAAGAGAATGTTGATATCAAAACATGCATTTTTTTCATCTAATAAAGTGGTATAAATGAAAAAATTTGATTTGATTCATCTTTTTTAACATTACTTTGTCATCTTTGAGGATGCTGTGCTCTTAGGGATTGTAAAAGGAGGTTCTGGGAAGGAAAAAGGTATGAAAGGTGGGTAGAAATCTGACGATCAGTGAATGGTCAATGAAAAGTCTAGGAATGACGGACGTATGAATCCATTCCTCCCACTACACACTCGGCACAAAGGGATGGGTTCGGCTAGAGAGGTCAAAAGGACTCCCTCAACCAGTCTCTCCCAATCCGGCCCGCCACGCAGGAGGTGGGCAAATCCTCGTCAAACCTGTCTTTAGACAAACAATTCTTCAAAAAATTAAATCAATCATCTTCTTGACAGTGTTAATAGTTTTCTCAGTTAAGTTAACTGCGACTCGCAAAAGCTCTTCACAGTATTTAGTACTAACTTCGTATCATTGTGTTCGTTTTGCAATATGTGACAAGACAAACGAATAAAACAATATTTTGATCAATGCAAACAATTTTCAAAACACCGGAAATAAAGTGTGTTTATATTTTTGTCACCTTGAAAGATAATTACATTTGTATTCGCGTTTACAAACTGTCCATCGTATGAAATAACGTCACCATAAGACGTGTAACAATTCCCATTCTCTTTGTGGGCGACAAATTTGAATAGGTTCACAACTACCTTTGATAATGGTGTTATTATATTATGTCCAAGTTGTTTTTATCAGGTTATCTGACCGGCTTGCCCCTCCCTCGGGTAAACAGCTTGGTCCTTGAACAAAGTATAAAACAGTTTGCTCGGCCTATGGGAAGTACAGAAGCAGTTTTCCGCAGAAAAGGCTTTGCTTAGTAGTTTCACTCAGTTTCCAACAGTCAAGCAACTATTCTAACAAAATGAACTCTATGGTTTGTAAATTTTTTATATTTATATCTAACAAAAAAACAATTTACTCCCCCTAACCTATGAAACAAACATCACCTAAAAACTAGACAAAATAACAGGATAGACTGCCAATACAGTTCTTTTAGACGTATCAATTTACTCTAAAACCATCCTTCACTCATTCATTGCAAGGTTCTTTTTCTAAGATAATATTATTTTAATCCTGTTTTTTACACCCTTCTATATATTTTCGGCTTTACTTTAAATCGTTCTATCTTATTTTTTTCACTAAATTTTTCAACGTTTTTCTCATAAGTTCTTTGAAAATAAGTCAAATATCGCTACCCTTATCTCAATATCCTACGATATACGAGTCAGCCTTCATTTTAAAGGCAGTTACTTCCTGTAAGAACTTTGTTCATACCGATTTCGAAGCAAGGTGTCTTATGCGATAGGTAGTTTTAGAATGAATTTAATTTGTTTTAGAGCCTCAAAAATGTCCTATTTTTACTTCATAACAAATGTTCGGGTATTTTGTATGAATCCTAGCGTGTAACATAGAATCTTATAGTCGCTCCACAACAATTATTTCCAAAATCAATTATTGTTCAGAAAACGACTTTCAAATCTTTCCTTTGTATCTGCAAACGTTTTCCTTCATCCGAATCACTTCTATTAATTTGTTAACTATTGTTGATGACAATGTTACGGACGTTGCAAACGTTTACTTACATTCCTTCATCCGAATCACTTCTATTAATTTATGAATTACTGTTGATGGCAATGTTACGGACGTTGCAAACGTTTACTTACATTCCTTCATCCGAATCACTTCTAATAATTTGTGAACTATTAATGATGGCAATGTTACGGACGTTGCAAACGTTTACTTACATAATTCCTTCATCCGAATCACATCTTTTAATTTGTGAACTATTGTTAATGAAAATTTTACGGATATCATATAATTTTCATTATATCGGCATTTTTTTTACTTGTCTCTGAGACAAAATAGGCCATCGTGTTGCTTGTGCAATGTTGGAGGACTTAGCTATCCGAGGAATTACAGATAGTAGCAGTTGTTTTTCAAATTTTGTCAGATTATTCGTAACCCAAGAATGATTGTCTTCCTTTAAAATATATGATAATACGATTCTCACGATCTAGATTACATATTGTTTGTCTAATGGGATATAAAATGGAGCCTCGTTGGTGACCATCATTAGAGCAAAAGTTAAATTTTCCTGATAATACTGTAAAGCTTTCCGAAACGTTAGATCAAGCTGGAGATGGAAGAATAATACATACCAACAGTTAATAAACCTAAAAGTCTAACACTAAAACACATCGACGTCATTTTCGCGTAACAAGACACTATCTAAAACTTTCCACATATTACAACAAACAAAGAAATATAGCCTTAATCATCAAAAATACTAATTTCGGTTGTTTGTGCGTTAGTTCTGCCTGAAATCTGGTTCAATGAACTCAAATTTGCTTTGAAATGATGTGTCATTTTTAAAATTGGAACTGATTGTATGAATCAGACCGTAGTATTTTTTTATAAGAAACTCATTTAAAATTTCCAATTTATGTTTTACATATGTGTTTCTTTTGTTTAAATTTCTTGGGGTTAATTTTGACAAGTAACTGAAAACCCCTTAGAAGACCACCATTCAGAATAGAAACGTTGATTAAAATGATTTTAGCCGTGTTTAGTGACTAGATCTGAATAACCGAGTACTCCTCCATCTTCCCATTCTTCCCCATATCTTTCCCCTTCACTTTTTACCGTCACCCTCACAACATACCCCAATTGGGGACGCCGAAGTTTCACTGGCTCCAGGGGGTTGATAGCAGTTGATTGTGCGGTGTTCACATAAAAAAGTAAAGTCAGATTTAATGATTTTTCAAAGATTTGCGCTTTTTCCATATTCATAATATTAAAAACATAAAATTTACAACATTTGCTTTCAAAAGGAATAATACTGAGGCAAATTCTTTCAGTTTCACAAATCCTACAATAATTAAAATATTCCGTGATTTTATTACGGGTCCGCGCTAGTTATTTTATAATTTCTGAAATCTAATCCATAAATTCAAATAGCCCAACCCACATTACCTTATTTAAATAATTTGAGGTAAGAAAACGTTCAATACCAACGAAACCTGAAAAGTTTACAAGTGCATTTTGACGGCAAATAATTATTCCTTCAGATAGATTTAGTGATAGAGATTAATTTATGGTGATTTTCGCATTTATCTCAAACAATTATTAATAGCCGGATAACTGTAATGACCAATATCCCTTTAGAAAAGCTGTTTTCATTGACAAGTTTACATTAACAAGTCAAGTTTGCAGCAGGTACCGACTGGTGTAAAATAAATAATTATTTTAACTGTCATATTTTCCCTTGGAAAAAAATCGCGAAAATATTTATTCAGTAATTCACAATTACTACCCCAACAATGTCATGAAATTTAACGACTTTCTTAAGGTGCGGTGTACCCGCTCAAAAAGAAGAAGATGGCGAGATATGTAAATACGAATGTACGAAAGAGCGCGCTTATATTAAAAACGATAATATTCAAGCAAAATTGTGAAAATGTTTAATAAAACACGACTCGTTTAAAATAGAGCAAAAATCTCGTGGGAATTGCCTAAAATAGCATTTAAAGAAACACTGCGAATTTTTTCGTACGTAACTTGTAAAATAACTGAAAAAAAACATGTTTATAATAATTTTCGGAGCATACTTTGTGATTTTTTCTATCGAGGGAATTTTATACAATTGCCGTTTTGGCGTGAGGAATGTATAGATATCATCTTTAACAATAACGTACATTTTTTTTAAGAGCTTTAAAACTAAAGTATTTAAGGAAAATGTAATAAATCGGTAGAAATGCAGGAAGTCGGCCCTTAATCCAATGTGTAAAAGTCAATCATGACCAGAATAGCAGATGGTCTCAGTATCGCCTTCGTGTAAGACTACCTTAAAGAATTGAAACGTTGCTAGGCATGGCTTTAGCCGTGTTTGGTGGCCAGACCTGTGAACCTTCGTTTTTCTCGTCTTCTTCCCCTCCTCACTCTCAATAACTCAAATGGGGATATCATAGTCCAACTGTTTCAGGATAGTTGGAAGCAGTCACTTGAGTTACATTGATTTACATAAAATAAATAAAAATTCAAATACTTTTTTAATGTTATATTACCGGACGGTTCTCACATTTGAAACACAGAAAAAACATATACAACGAAAAAATGTATTGTAACGCAGTATTATACATAAAAAAGTACTAAACTACACTTTAGACAAAAAAAAAACAAATTTCAACAAACATAAACTATCCTTAATAGACCAGTTAGACAAGCGTATAAAACTCCGACGGTAAACACAAGCTTTGGAAAAGACACCACAAATACCAGGCATTAAAAGCATTTAATAAAATCTTTCACTCGATATAAAAATTAAGGGAAAAAGGCAATATTACAGAATAAAACGCTTATTCGTAATATACAATACCATCAAAAACACACATTATGTATACAACCGTACCTTATCATATTTATCTATTTTTTTAATCTTAATTTCATAAAAGTTATCATTTCATTTTTAATTGAATTTTTATTAATTTGTAAAGTAGGGGCCACAGCACAAATAAAGCAACCAGAGAAGCGTACAATTATCAAATAATGTTTTATAATAATGTAGAGTTATTGTATAAAATAATAACAAAATATTCTTTACAAAATTTCCTAAGAATTTTCTCGCTTTATATAAATTTATAATGTGCATTGACAACATAAGTATATCGTGACTCATTACTTTAAATTCGTGTTACACTTAATCCACTTATAATCCAGTAAGAAATTATGTGATATTGTTATTATGCATTGTTGTAAACAAACCTGTTTATGTGTAACCTGCATTTTGTTATTATGTTGTTACATTATTACCATAACAATAACAACAAATCAGAGAAAGCAGTCAGCCATGAAAATGTGGATTTGACTCGGAGTTAATGACCTGTCAACTTAACAACATTAATAAAACATGTGCATTGAGTACGATAGATTTAATATGATAATAGATTCAACTTTGAGCGTGAACAGTCAATCAATTGATTAAAAATAGTTGTTTTGATTAAAATAATATTAACTTGGATAAACAAGACAAACAATATTATAGTCGTTAATTAATAATCGTAGGTTCTCGACTAGCGATCCGAAGGTGGCGGATTCGAATCTCGTTGTACGCAAGTAAATTTTTTTTAAATGTGAATACCGCACAAGAGTTTCAATTGCTCCCGTTTGGAGCCAGTGAGACTATGGCGAACCCAATTGGGGTATGTTGTGAGGCTGAAGGTAGTGGGGAAGGGAGGGAAATGGGTAAGAGGGAGTGAGGAAGTACTTGACTATTCAGATCTGGTCGCCAAACATGGCTAAAGCTATTTCAAACAACTTTTCAATTCTGAATGGTGGTCTCACTCCAGGGCGATACTTCCACTCATTTTCTTATTTGTAAAAAGGTTGCAGGATTGTGCACTCAACTTTTATCCCAGATTGGGCCCCAATTTTCCAACATAACTCTAATCTCCTTGTTTCGTCGTTCAGAACGTTCAAAAAATTTTATTACTTTATTTTGAATTGTTTTTTTTTTTAAATTTATTTACAGTTCGTCGCAACTTTCTTGTGCATGGCCGCCTTGGTTTCCGCCAACGGCTGGGCTGGACACGAAGATGGTCAATGGAAGGGAGAAGGTCTGGCCGAGAGCCAGGATCATGGACAGTGGGACCATGGAGCGTGGGCAGGCGACCATGGAGCATGGGACGGAGCGTGGGCTGGAGACCATGGAGCATGGGCTGGAGACCACGGAGCATGGGGAGGTCACTACGCCGGAGCCTGGGCTCATGGCGCTGCCCCTCTCGGTCATGACGGACGTGTTGTAGACACCCCCGAGGTGGCCCACGCTAAGGCTGCTCACTTCGCCGCCGTCGCCGCAGCCGGTCATGGTGGTCACGGAGCTTGGGGAGGTCCCGGACTCTGGGCTGGAGCACCCCTCGCTCACGGAGGACACTACCTGGCTGATACCCCTGAGGTCGCCCACGCTAAAGCCGCCCACCTCGCTGCTGTAGCTGCTGCCGCCCATGGAGGCCATCATTATGGTGCCGGTCATGGTCATTGGTAATCCCTACGCCCCCATTGTCTACGCTCAAACCCACCCTACACCACCTGACCTGTGTTGACTGATATTACGTCCTAGTTTTAGAGAGTAGAAATGCTCTGATTGTAAATATTCTGTAGAATATTGTATATTATTATCATTTTCCCTTCATATTTCACTGCTTTTGATTTTTTTAATCATTTATATTTTTGTTATATCTCTTTCTTCTTTCTGTATTTTCTTTTTATACATAATATGTATTTTTATCTCTTACTATCTACACCTGTATCTTTTGATGAAAGCAAAGCGAAATAAATCGATGAAAAATATTCCTACACATGTTTTTATTTCTATTTATTGATAAAATCCCTACATAAAATAATTGTAATTTTTTTATGTTAATATTAAATTATTGTTATTATTTTTTATTATTTAGCTTCATTTATTCTATAGCAATTGGTGATGTGGCGTCTATGTCTTACTGGCAATTCCTGTGTTGAGAGCAGTCGCAGATTATAATAAAACCAATAGATAATACCCGGCATTTATTAGTTCCGGGTCGTTAGGACTGATGACAAAAAAACATAGGCGTTAATTTTTTTTCCTTTTATGATTTTATATTTGTACTCGTATTTATACGGTCATAAAAATGGTTCTTAACCACATGAGACACACGGTGGTATTTTACACTGACGTTTTTTTCCTAGTAGATAACAACTTGTACATGACAAAAGTATACTTGATTCATTTATGTGAGTATCGCAAAAGAGCCCCAACTGCTCCCAATCGCATGGAGCCAGGGAGATTATAACATCCTCAATTAGGGTATGCTGTGAGGCTGAAGGTAGTTGGAAGGGAAGCAGATGCAAAAGAGGAAGGTGGGGAAGTACTGGGGAATATTCAAATCTGGTCGCCAAACACGGTTAAAGCTATATAAAAACAGCATTTTGTAAAAGAACGGTGGCCTTTTACCAGTGCGATACTGAAAATATCTATCACTCCGGAACGTGCCGCAAGTTCACTATACTATATTATTATATTTATATGTTTTATTAAAAGGGTAAATTTTTCAAATAACACATTTATCAATTTATATGCGCTTACTGGGATTTAAACCCGTGTCCTCTATATTCGTAGCCAAGGATCTTAACCACTCAACCACGGAGGCCGCCATATGCTATAATTTTCCGAAATAAATAATACAAATACAGAAAAAGAGCCAAAAATGTTCTCAATTGTCCAGAGCTGTTGAGACTATGGCACCCACAATATTTGGGGGATATTGTGAATAAATGTTAGCTGAAGGGAATAAGGAAGGGATGGTAATGGGGAGGAGGAAGATTGGAAAGTTCCTAGTTGTTTAGATCTGGTCACCAAACCTGTAGGAGGCCAGGTTTTCAAAACTGGATACCAGAATATCCTTCTAAAATAGCGTAACATGATATACATGCGACACATTTCTGAGTTTCGAATTTACATTCGTGTTTGGCTTCTAAATGAAACGAAATACACTTCTAAATGAAACGAAATGGTGATTTGCAGGAATTGGGTGAAAGCATGTGTAGGAAAAAGCAAGGTATGCAAGGAAAAAGGAATGACCAATCACTTACCATTAACCATAATAGTTATATATAATTATCACCCCAACTGAACGATATTACGTATTTCTGCGATGGTCAAATTCCTTCTTTTAATTCAAAACGAGATTGTGTACACAAAAAATAACAAAAAATTGCTTCCAAATCGTCTTTTTTTTACATTAAATCCATACAGAAGGCCCTGAGAAAAATAATTTTCTATCTGAGCTTTTTACATTTTTGAAGATGGTATGTGGAGGGTCCTTAACTTTTTCGGTTTTCAAAACATATGCACTCGAATTTTCACTATTTTTCTTGCCATTATTCCAAATTTGAAATACTTTTCCAGCAAGGTAATGGTAAGAGAGGGGTAGGAAAGGATAAATGACATCCCGGTAGGATCTAAGCTTATAATCATTTCAAAACCAAACACGATGTGATGTTGGAAGATACTCTCAGTATCGTCCTGTTGTAAGACCACCATTCAGAATCGAAACGTTGCTTGAAATGGCTTTAGCCGTGTTAGGTGACTAGATCTGAATAGCCAGGTATTTCTCCACCTTTCTCTTCCCCATTTTCTTCCCTTCCCCATATCTTCAGCCTCACAATTTACCCCAATTGGGGATGCCATAGTCTCACTGGCACCAGACGGGAGCAGTTGGTATTGTGAGGAACCTGTGAGGTATTCATAAAACAAAAAAATTAAATACTAAAGATATTAGTTTCGGCCCATAGCGTTAAGTGTCTATTATTCTTTTTTTTTTTAAAGAAAGACAAACATTCCCGGGTTACGAATAACCCAAAAATGTTTGAAAATCTCCTACTTCCACCACAGAAAGCCGAAAATGTTGCTTGTGTTGTGATGGAGGACTTAGCCAGTCGAGGAATCGAACACGCGACGCCCGGATGGGACCCAAACGCGATGCCCACTCAACCACTGACCGGTCAGACGATTATATGACCCACGTTTCAAGGCATACAGTGAAATATAAGGTGAAAAAAAATAATGGTCTGGAAAAAAAATGGTTTGAATAAATAATACACGATTTTTTGCGAAGGCTTAAATGGTTTAAAATATAAACACACGCAGGTGTCCTGTCATGTTGAGTTAATGCCGAGTTTATTAGTTAGAAAAATAATATACAAAATCAAATTTGCCACAATTCACGGATATAAAACTAATGTCAGTATAAAAAATTAATACCATGAAAAAATATACACAACTAGCGCAGAGCCGTGAAAATCACGGATGTTCTGAATTCTTGATAAATCAGTTCCAATTTTGAAAACGCCAGTTAAAATTTTCTTTTGAAATATTTTGTTATATAGGTAAGTACCTACTTTATCGCTTGTCTGAATTCTTTACACAATTGATCTCAATTGTTCACACCCCTGTCCCCCCTTTCCACCCTTAAAGCAGAATAAAGCCCGGGCAACGCCGGAACTTCGGTCAGTTTTATTGTAATAATTTATTATTGATTCTAACAAAATCTCTAGAAATCATTTCGAAAGCAGTGACTCTGGAGCCACCCCCTCTTTAATCGATCATATTTTTTTGCCTAAATATATAAAAATGAATGTTTCTTTGTTTGTCCCTTATGTGTTCCTAAACCATTCAACCGATCGAGATGAAATTTTGGTCATTTATTTGTTGTGCTCACTCCCGCGAAGGTTTATAAATGTAGTAATGAGCTCTGGCGTTATGAAATTATTTCCTATACCATTAATCCGATAGCGATGAAATTTGGTGAGTTTTTGTGCGTACGCCCGTTAAGTTTACTATGTATAATGGTTAAAATGGTGAGCTCTGGCATTATGAAATTTGTATAAAAATATTACAATAGGCGGCACGCAAATTGTTTGAAAAGGTGTTTATTTCATATAGTTTAGCAGGTTAGTTAGTTTCCATATAACATTGAGGGGAATCCGGGACGGGGTAGAGGAACACATAAGGGGGAGTAGGGTTCGCGGGACGGGAGGAATTGGGAGGGGAGAAAGCGAAGAAGATTGAAGGGAAACGCGGGAGGGGAATGGGACGGACGAGAGGAACAAGGGGAACGAGGGTGGGAATGGGTCGCATGGGAACAGACACAGGTCGAGTATATGCCCCTAACAAGTATACTCGTGAGAGATCTCATGCTCTTTTTGGGGGTCCGAAAGCGAAGACTTCTGCCTATCAGAATGCCCCAATAAACAGAGCAGAGCATTGATCATCGAAATTTTTAATATAACTTACAAACAGCTCAACAATTATCTTTTGACGCACATCAAAAAGTTGTAAAACTGCCGCCAGAGATTTTTAATTTCTATTCATTTCCGTGATTTATTGGTGTATAGCCGTTTTACGGAGATCATGAAAAATAAATATATAAGTAAGGTTGTAAAACTTTGTATGAATAGATCACAGTCACCATCATTATGTAATCGGTTTTATCAATAAAAAAACGTACTTAATAAATTGTTACCTCTTCGTTAAACAAAAGTACATGTTGGGGGGCAAGGAACTATTACATATTTTAACAATCTGAAAGTCTAACATTATTTCATTGGCAAGGTCAGTCAATAATGCTGTGAAGCGAGCCTCACGAATTTGGTATCACTAACAGAAAAGGTATCCTAATGATTCATTGTTACGAGATGAAACGGTTTAGCAGGTGGTTATGTTTTTAGGTTTTCACGGCCAAAAAGTATTTTTGTTATTGTTTTTGGGAAAAAGGTTTAGCAGGTGGATTAAAGGTGATTTCGGCACTCTGTGGTCCAGTGCTGGTTTGAAGATGTGGAGGTCGTGTTAGTCACGCTAAAGAATCGGTTCAAAAATTTCGGCTCATGAATAAGACCATTTTTCGATGTTTGTAAGGGGATCGGGTTTGAGTCCCATTTGAGACAATTTTCTTTTCATTTGTCTGTTTCATGTTATCATTGAGTGTGAATGAGGGGTGTGATTACAAGAGTACAGGAATGACTAATTACAACAGTAGACTTAAAGATATGGATGTATGGGTTTTAACAGGAAGCTTGGGGTGGGGGAGGGGGGAGGGTTAATAAGGCGTAATTTATAAAGAAAATAATATTTAAACTCTTCTTTATACATATATATATATATATATATATATATATATATATATAGATAGAGAAAGCCGAAAGGTGGGACTAGTCATGAACACAGAAAAGACCAAAGCAATGACAAACGGAAAGCAAGAACCTATCAAGATCAATAACAATCTGATCGATTATGTGGATGAGTATGTATACCTAGGTCAAATCATTTCTCCTTTAGATTTAACCACAAAAGAAGTAGACAGACGTATTGGAAATGCTTGGAAACAATATTGGGGTTTGAAAGAAATAATGAAAAACAGTGAAATCAGGATAGCTATCAAACGGAAACTTTTTGACACCTGCATACTTCCTGTACTTACTTATGGTTGCCAAACTTGGGCACTCACAAAAACTCACAATAAGAAGCTCGAAACATGTCAAAACTCCATGGAAAGAAGTATGATGGGGAAAAGACTGTCCGATAGAATAAAAATTGCAACCATTAAGAAGCAAACAAGAACAAAAGATGCCATAAAAACGATAAAAAAGCTAAAGTGGAAGTGGTCAGGCCACACAATTAGAGGAAGCGAAAAATGGTCAAAATTAGTCATGAATTGGTTCACAAGTGACAAGAAGAGAAAACGAGGTAGACCATTTAGACGGTGGGTTGACGACATCAAAGCCGTGGCAGGTGGTACATGGACAAGAACAGCTAATGATAGAGAGAAATGGCGACAGTTGGAGGAGGCCTTTGTCAACTAGTGACATACGGACAGGGAGTCGATGCATGATAAGTGAAAAGTTTATTATAAATAATGTTATATAATTTACTGTCTGAATAAAGGCTATTATTATTATTATTATACATGTAATCTTTTTGAATGGCGCTCTATCAACAAACTAGCACTGAATATAAAGAAACGTCAGTTGATTAATTTTTACAAAATAAATTAACCAATATTTTTTTAATGTACATTAAATGATAAAAAATTTATATTGCGTTAGTGAGATTATTGACTTAAGTATAATGTTCGACAGCAAACTAACAATTGTGTATCATATTTCGATTTAATAATTATTTGGATGCAACAAAATTTTTTAAAATTGATACATTGAGTGTACGTAGACAATTCTCAGATGCAAAGTTGCTATATAAAATCCGCGGGAGTTAGTAGTTCCCTCCTTTACCGACCGCAGTAGCTGGAGTAGTTCCCCTGTTGGCCGCCAGAGGCGCTAGCAGTACTTCTGGCGGCGGATGAGCGAACCAAACGTGTGAGGCGGCAATATTTAAATATGCTGCTAACAATACATTGAAGGGCCACCCTAATGCACAACGAAACGCCATCACAGTTTTGCAGATTAGAACATTACCATGTTTGTCCAAAGTGTGGTCTGGTATACAACGATAACAATAACAATATTAATTATTGCTGTTGGTTTCTACTTATCAACATTATTTATCCCAGTGAGTAGCCACAAGAAGTCAATGGTGTTGAAACAATGATAGGAATTGTGGATAGCACGGTACTGAAAATTCCAGCAAAATGAGTTATTTGGCATATTTTTAGCTTGTCTCATTCATTCATTATTGTTACGTGTAGGTCATGTAAATGATATGGACAGAGGAGATACTTTTAACATAATTGTATTATTTATGGTCAGTTTGATTATTACACTTCCGATTTAATTTTTTTTTTAATATTATTCAGTGAGATTGAGTTAAAAACATTGCTTGTACACACCATGTTTTAAAAAAACATTTATCCGACTTCAGAAATACCATAGATGAAATTTTTCGAATGAAAATGTAAAAAAATATTGATTAGGTATTCAAATTCAATGACAGTGTTCAGTTTGTAAAATAAGAGTAGAAAACATAGGAGGGGGCCACTATTGTTCAAACGGAAATACTAAAATTATAATCATGGTGGTAATCATGATTATAATCTTTATCCTAATTTCAACCCTACATTAAAAAATGCACAATCTTTTTAATTTAATTTGACTCCAGTTTTTTTTTCCATTTTTAAATCTCCCTCTTTATTTTTTAAATGATTTATTTGTTGGTTGGGAATGTTTTGATGAAGCTAACTATATAATCATATTACAAAAAGGTTTTAATAAATTTTATATCAGAAAATAAATATACTTTAAACATTTTAAACAAGAAAACTAACAAAATGGTCTATTTTGCTTTAATTCAGTCCTTATTACAGTACGGCATTATTGGTTGGGGAGGGGCCTTTACGGCTTCGTTACAGCCATAATTACAATTAAAAGAATAGTTATAAAAATCATCCTTAGGAAACCATACGACTTTCTTGCTTTAGAGATATTTCAGGAATTAATGTACCATCTATAAGCAATATGAGCATACCGCCCAGCTGTAATTAGTATTTGAGTAAACTATATTTAGTGTTTCTTGTGAATTTAAATGCGTGTTTTTTATTTTTATTTTTATTCCATTATTGTAAAACGGCGCATCTCGGTACAGGAATGCCCTAGTGAGATGTGCAGTTTATGTTTTTATGTACATCTATATATTTTAATAATTAAATAAATAAATCTATCACAGAATTGTACAAGAGAAACGCATTATATCAAATTTGTAAAGAATATTTTATCCAAAAAATTCGCCCTTCAGATAGCATAAGTAATAGATTCAAAACTAATGGCTTAATAGCCATCCCTATGCTTAGAACGACCATGGCTCAGCACCACTATTTGTATTTAGGTGTGATATGATACAATAAATTATTGTCCAAAAACAAAATGAGTGTAACCACATTGAAATGTGAACAATTCAAAAAGCAAATTAAGTCAATGATATATTTTACACTTAATTAATTTTATAGATGCCAGAATGGCTTAAGTTATTTTCTTTATCTTTAGAATTTATTAAAAGTTTATCAAGGTTAATAACTTAAGCCATTAGGAAAATAACTTAAGCCATTCTGCCATTTATAAACTTAAATGTAATGATTGTCTAACAATTTACATTAGTAAAACGGCTAGAAGTGTTCACACAAGTGTGGTCGAACACTTGAGATGTTTGAACAGTGTAGGATTTTCAGAATTCGTCACCCACCTAATAGATAAAGATCACTCATTTAATAAATCTTCCGGGATAGATATATAACATAGAAACGGGATAAGTCTACGCCTTAATAATCTTGAAGCCCTTGAAATAAAAAAAAAGTCATTAAAAATAAATTAAACTAATTTACTTAATAAACAATTCGGTTTATCTAAAAGCCCCATTTTTAAATATTTCAATTACCCCCGCCCACTTTCACCCCTTCCTCGTAATTACCTCCCCTCCACGCCCCCACCTAAGTTGATGTTCTTTCTCCCTCTTCTAATTTTCTTTTAAATACCATGTTATATCTGTATTATGTTCAATATATTTTTATTCATCCTTGATGAAGGTTCAGGTCGAACCGAAACCGGTTGGATAAGGAAATAATAAAGTGGAATTAAAACAAAGTTATATAATTGTATTTATTATAATTATGTATTCCCACAAAGTGTTTGCTACATGTGAAAAAACATTTGTATTTATTTAAGTCTTTGATCATTGTTTACATATTTCATTAGAACCTTAATTTTTGCATCTAAATACTCCTCCCATAAACACAAGCTTCTAAAGCTCAACTTATGGAGTAGTCGAATAATAATGAATTATTTTATAACTTTGCATAATGTAATCATTTGTAATGTTAAAAAAAAATCCTGTAAATAAAAAAAAAAAATTTTCCTAGTCGAAAAAGATTGATAAATAAACGATAATGAACAGAGTCAAAATGTAATAATTTGTTTTCTAATGATTGCCATTAAAGGCTTGGCTTTTGGCTGTGCATTAAGGAAATGGGATCGCGAGGCCTCTTTACCGGAATAATCTATTCAAATCACAGGTGGCGTTATTTACGAGTGATAATAAATCAAGCATTATTTCTGTGAAAGAGATAATTTCAATACGGCAAGGCTGAATATTAAATTAGAATTAAATTGGTATCTACGTTATTGAGCTGACAACGCATAGGTATTTTCTTAATAAGTACATAATGTAGGCGTATCCTCAAATTAGGTTAAACTGTAGAATTGATAGTTCGTTTAGTTAGGTTAAACTGTAGAGTATCGTCCTGGTGTACGACCACAATTCAGAATTGAAATTTAGCCACGTCTGGTGATCAGATCTGAATAGTTAGGTACTCTCCCTTCCTTTTCACTGTCTACTTCCTCTTTCCACTACCTTCAGCCTCATACCATACCCCAATCGGTGATGCCACGTGCCATAGGTATTCACAATTCACATAGGCCTATTTTTCATTAGTTAGAAAAAAACCCGTCACACAAACAGTTGTATATTTTTAAAAATAATATAGGAACATGCATAAATATGAAAAAACCATCACAAAAATTAAAAATCAGAGTAAATCCCAGTCCAAGCAAAGCAGTCAAAACGGGGTCTTTCATTATGTTTATGGTATTTGTCGCTGGAATAAAGAGTGCAACCGAGAAAATAGATGCCATGAAAAATGTGTCGATACATATCAAACTCGCCAAAGTCCAATACAAATCTTTATTTGTTTTTTTTTTGTGTATTCGATTCGGCAAAAAAAAATCTTATGCTTTAGATCAATCAAACTGAAGTTCAGGCTTCCCAAAGATATTAAGGGTGAAAGTTGATAGATTCTTTCAATCCAACCTAGGTCCCACACCTGCTTCAAATCATATGAGCCAAAGTCCATTACAGCCAACCATACGTCGTCTTCACTCTGTCATGGCCGTCATTGTGTTTGTTTCAAGCAAGACAAGCCACATCAAACTCACCCAAGTCCTATTTTTTTTTATTCAAAAACACTTAGGTCCAGTGTCTTTTATTTCAATATCGACTAAGTCCATGGTATTATATCAAATGCGCCAAAATCCTCAAAAAATCACCGAAAATGCACATTTACTTCAGGAAATTAATTTTGATATTTATGTTTCTGTGTTTCCAGGAACAATATTCATAACATAAAGTAATATTTACAGGTTTTTACTAGGTAAAAGTTGAAACTAGAAAAAATCGTCATTATTCGAAAAATGTTTGAACGGGACTTTGCGAGTTTGACATTTGTCGACACAAACATCCTTCACAAGCGAGACGCAAAAACGGGGCGGTTTGTTTCACAAAATCAAGAAATATATATTTTTTCATTTAGGTTCTTCAGGAAGAACTCTTGAGGAATCTAAATGAAATTAAATAATAATGGTATTGAAATAAAAATCGGATTCCATCATAAGACAAAAAAATCCAAGACAAGAAAACTTAACAATGACAACCCTTCCACGAAAAACAAAAACCAAAACATCTACAGATCTTACTCTCGATTAAATGTTTATAAACCAAACAATTTTAAAACGTGCTTTTCATGATCACTAATCTACTGCATTTTTGGGCCAAATTCTATCGTTAACGAACACTTAATAATTCAATTATACTTGCAGTAAAGAAATTTGTATGCGCCATTAATTTCTCTTTGTCACACGTAAACAACTGTTATATTTATTCACCACAACTCTATTAAATAATAATAAATTGCAGTGTTATTATTGTAATGGCTTCACTTAAGAATTGGGAATAATAAATTATAAATAATAGCATTACATTTTGCTAACAGACTACGAGTTCGTATAAAAAAGAAGTTCAGTAAACATTTATCAGTTTTTTTTTTAAACATTTTCATCTTGTTAGTAATATTGTTTGAATACATAAAATTCTATTTGTTTATGTTTTTTGTTGTCCTTTATTATAAAACAATGTTCAATGAAAAACACGATCGTGCTTAAAAAGCTATTTATTCACATACATTATTAAACACAGCCTTTTCGTCTCATTGCAGTGTAGATCATAAAGTAAAACCAGGTAGGGGTCGTATCTACGTCATCATGGAGCGTACGAAAGTAACCTAACTTGCGTCTTATAATCAAACAAAAACTGTCACTAATGGACTATTTAGATAAGTGTACAAAGAGAAAATAAAAACTCCGACGGTAAGCCCAAGCTTTAGACAAAGACACTATGAATACCAGGCAATAAAAGCATTCAACAATCTTTCACTTGATACAAAAAATGATTAAAACAAAAATAAATTCAGATAAAAAATTAAAATATGACTTAAAGAACAAAAAAGCAAGAAAAAAAAAATTATAACATAAAATAAAAAAAGAGGGCGGGGCAAGACGGGGTAGTTAATGTGTAATGTAAATAAAACATTGTTCTTCAAATATTACAAAATCAACATTTAATTAAAATATGGTTTAAAGAATAAAAAAGCAAGAATATTTTTTTTTTACAATAAAAAATAATAAAACATCTAGAGGAGAGCGAGGCAATACGGGGTAGTTAATAGTGTAATGATAAATAAAACATTGTTCTTCAAATATAACAAAACCCACATTTTATGAAAATAAATTTTGGTCATGTAGCTGTAAAATTCCAAATTCATCATTTGCCCCGTCTTGCCCCAGCAGGAGGGTAAGACGGGATAGACCGCCGGGTGAGCTGGGGTTAAGGTTCACACTTGGGGCTAAAAAGTAATGACTTCTAGTCTTCGCTTTCGACACCTGTACAGGAACAGTGAGTCTACTCTTGACACATTTGACAGGCAATCCATCCTCCTACTGACTCCAAATACCTCCCTTTATAATAAAGGCAACATTTTTTTGTGACTTCAGAAAACAGCTTGATTTATGTTAGTTTTTTTTGCTGTTGCAGGTTTCCGTTTCGCATTTTAAATAATTTATAAATAAATAAAATAGTCGTAAAGAAAGGGGGGGGGGGGGGGGGGGGGGTGATGAAAAGGGCATGATGGCATTACCGTGTTTTTTTTAAACATTGTAATAAACGTGTAACTTTAAAACTTCAGCCGGGATTTGAACCCGCTACCTCCGGATAATAATAACAAAATATCTTAATTACAACTATAACTCTTAATTACAACTATAATACACGTAGAATATTGTAAATTGGTTTGTAAATTAGATAAGTAAATGAAATTACAAATAAACTTAGTTTTCACCACTTTTATTGTTTACAAAACCAACATGTTTCGTGAGCTGAACTCACTTCTTCAGGGTTTACTAGGGTAGAAGTGAGCTTAGCCCACGAAACATGTTGGTTTTGTAAACAATAAAAGTGGTGAAAACACAGTTTATTTTAATTTTGAATTAAAATGATGCCACAAAATAAGTTTGCTGTGTTTGAAGAAATAAATAAAATTAACTGCAGATAATTGACGCACCTGACTAAACAAAACTAATAACATTCCGAGTACCAAATCGTGACACGAGACTTGCAGAACTGTTCTTTGTTTATCCGCCGAAAACTAACTATTTCATTAACTCCCCAATCCAAAGACTACATAGGCTTGGAAATAAATTCAGTTTCGTTGATATTTTCATTTATTCTTTACCAAAATTTATATCAGAAATTTTAAAAATTCTGACATAAATTTTATTATTATTATTCTAATATTGTCATTTCTTTTTAATTCTGCTAATAATTTTAATACAATATTAAATAACTTATGTAACTATAATAACGTGTACACTTAAAAGCCTTCAAGGCATGAATAAATAAATAAATAATAATAAATATACCGTTGGTAATATTTTAAGAATAGGAATGCACTGTTGGTAATATTTTAAGAATAGGAATGCACTGTTATAAGTTGAGGCACTAAATTTGATTGTTAATTTATAATAGCCATTAAAATACCTACATTTGTATTAAAACATACACTCAACAGTTTCATAACAATAAAAAAAATCGAGTGCAGTTCACACGCGGTAGAAGCGAAACTTCACGAAAACAATCTCAACCAATAGGAGCTTTGAAAAGTGATGGCCAATGAGCGCATTTTGACGCGTCGTAGGTACTGCAATGCGTCATTTCCGTTGCATAACTCAACCAATAAAAAAAGTGAAGAGAAGTGACTTGGAAAATGATACATAAACAAAGCTGCCACTGAGCACAGTTTGACACTTCGTAGATACTGTAATGCGTCATTTCCGTTTCATAACTCAACCAATAGGAACCTTAAAATGTGTTATCAGAATCAAAGTTGCCAATGAGCGTAGTTTGATGTTTCGCAGGTGCTGTAATGCGTCATCGTCATCTTTCCGTTTCATCCGAATTTCAAGTCACAACGGGGCTAAAGAAGTTTCACTTCAAAAACTTTGAACCCGATCATCACTTTGATCCAAATTTTTACGTTAACTTTGATTCATAGCCAACGATCGTAACCACTTAACCATGTTGGCCATGGTAATAAGCGTAAATACATATTTGTAAAAAGCATTAACTTTGTGGCTCGCCATAATTTACAATTAAAAAAACACAAATTTGTTCCGGGAAAAACACATAAAAATCCGGGAAGAACAGAGCTGTTCTTCCCAGGAATCCCGTAATTACCCCTACCCCCTTGCTTACCTCCCACTCACAAACCTACAATTTATATGTCTGATGATATTCTATGTCGTAGATTAGTTACAATATTCTCCCGATGAAGGAAGGGTGCTTCCGAAACCGGTAGAGGGTTAAAAAAATAATAGTGGTCTGCAACAAATTTGTCTTTTTTTATTGCGTAATATATGCATTTATCCAGCTTTCTTTGCGACATTCTTACTTTCCTATTGTGTCTAGCCTTGCCAAATGGCCAGAAGGAATTGAATAGTATCAAATTCATATCCTTGTCAAATGGCGGATTACGTTAATTCACTGTGGCGGATATATTTAATGAAATTCTAACCGGTTTACTTCCACCCCGCGGTAAGTCGCTAATATTTTCTATATTAATCCTTGGTTGTGTTTAGTATGTCTGATTATAATTTCTCTGTTTCTTTCTAGAACACAGTAGTGCTATGAAGTCTGGAAACACACATACGACGGTGTTTTAAAGATTTAAACTAAACAATTCAAACACTGCTGCAATGCAAGGCAAGGCTTCTATTTGTTCTGATTGAAGATTAATAAAAGATTTTTTTATATAATATAATGAAAACAAATAATTTTGTGTACACCACTATTTAATTAACAATGTGTTTAAAAAACTATGTTTTCTTCGTCAGGATAATAAGTTAACAAAGTTATTTGTTGTCATTAAATTAATAATGACGCCACAAAGTGAATTTGCGAATTTTGAAGAAAAAAAAAAGATTTTTTATTTATTTATACTGAGTTAACAATCCAGTTATAAAAACAAATAAATATAGACAAATTACACATTTGTAAATCTTTAAATTATTTCTAAATATAGATTAATGATTAAGTTTAAATATTAAAGTTTAAAAATTACGGATTAAAGATTAAATATTAAGGATTAAAGATTTATTTTTGAAGATTAAAGATTGGGGATTGAAGACTAAAGATTAAAGATTAAATATTGAAGATTAAAGATTAAAGATAAAAGATAAAAGATTAAAGATTAAAGATTAAAGATAAAAGATTTAAGATTAAAGATTGAAGATTAAAGATTAAAGATTAAAGATTAAAGATTAAAGATTAAAGATTAAAGATTAAAGATTAAAGATTAAAGATTAGAGATTAAAGATTAAAGATTAAAGATTTAAGATTAAAGATTAAAGATTGAAGATATTATTGAACCTAACATTTACTGATGATTGCTAATTAAAATTTTATCTACCTGCATTGATTTGAACTTCTGTAAACCAAATTTCTCGAAGACTTTTGGCCAAAAATGAAATGTTGATAACTTTGGAAATAAAATCTAGATTGTTTAGCAATATAAGCACCCCCAAAAATAACCAAAATTAAAATGCTTAGAAAATCACTACAAATCAACGGCTCAAACAAGTGGTTATTATAGATTCGGTGATTTTGTTTTTACATTAGCTCCACGCAGAAGGCCTTAAAAAAAATCCTTCAGGGTCTTTGTCATCTTTGGAGATGTTGTGTGGAAGCTCTCTTAATGGAAAGGAAAAAAAAAAGTTCTGGGAAGAAAAAAGGTATAAGGGATGGGTAGGAATCTTCGGGCTCAATGTGTCCGGGAGCGACGAACGTAGGAATCCTTCCCTACCACTATAGGGCGAGGCAATGGGTAGAGAGAGTCCAACTGGAGAAATCAAAAGGTCTCTCAACCATCTGGCATGCCACGCAGTTGGTGGGCAGAAGCACCCGCCGCCAAGATCCGGACAAACGTCATCCCGTGAACCCAGATACCCCTTCTAAATTACAAAACGTGACCTATGGCAGGTATTCCGAAAGATACAATTGCCATTAGTTAAATTCACACATTAAGCTTAGGTACTCTAACATCGCCCAACATTTATTTATCAGGTTACATTTTTGGATAATTCTAACTTACTGACATGTTTGTATAATGTATGTGCTGTTTAGCACGGTGTAGTGCCTACCGCGTCCACCCCACCCCTGCCACCGGCCGGCACACGTGCGGAGGCTTTAGCCACTATAAAGGCCGCGCGTCCACTTCCAATCATCACAAGCAGTTTTCTTCTCGAAAAGGCTCACACAAGACAATAATCATGAACGCTCTGGTTAGTTCATTTCAATATTATTAAAATATTTTTATACACAAGTAAATAACTTTGTTGCAAAATTCTTTAAATATTTCAAAATTGATCTTTTGGAAGCAGAAACGGTTGACATTCAGTAATTAATTCTATAAGTCCCAAAAACCAGGGTTGTAATCCCATTCCTTCACTACCCTTTGTTTTTCCTTCAATTTAATTATAAAACTTCATTTATTACGAATACGTTTTTAGATTTTTAACGGTCAAAAGTATTTTCGTTATTTGTTTTTGGGGTGTTATGCCATGTTGTGCTATCCCTTATTTAGCCAACGTTTCGGATAGCGTTACAGTGTCCATAAGGGCAGATGTGTAATCAATTAATTAATTGTAATTGTAATCAATTACACATCTGCCCTGATGATGGACACTGTAACGCTGTCCGAAACGTTGGCTAAAGAAGAAGGTAGCGCAACACGGCATAACACCCCAAAAATAAATAACGAAAAAGAAATTTATTACATTTTAAAAGTGTTATTTTCTCAAATTGTGACTTCACCCTAATCTAAATTCGACCTTACCCAACCTAACGAAATTTACAAATTTAAACGTGTTGTGTTCTAAGTATTTTTTTTAATCCAGCAAATCCTTACAGGAAGAGATTTTTTCGTCTTGTTTGTGTAACAAATGTTTTACAATTTTTTTAATATTTATCTTATCCTTGACATTCGAAGTTATCCGCAGATTTTTTGTTTAGTTAAGGCTTTTTTAATAGTTTCATTATATTATTTTATAAATACATGGTTGACCACTGTTTTTAGATATCAAGTATCTAGTTAAACATAAGGCTGTTGTGTAATGTCCATGTTTTCATCGATTATCAAGTGTTTTAACCTAGTTCAATGTCGTTATAGAGCCTTTCATTTAATCTCAATTCTGAATATATTTTAAAGCTTTAAATGTTTCGTAATTGGATTATCGTCTCCACCACAAATGTGCAGAGGCTTAGCATAATGGTTACTTTTGTGAAGTTATCAACAGTGTTAGAATAAATAATTGTACTTAAGTGTTATTGTAGTTCAGTTCAACATTTCTTGTTCACTGAGAACAACTGTAGGTTGAGTTACATTTTAAAGTTGTACAGTGTTACTTAATTTCCTTAGAATTACTGTTGTTTCGATAAATGTGGGTGATTACTATTGAAATAGGATATCAAGGAAATATTTTGCAACGGTTCATACCTCTGCTACTTTAGATAAATGAACTACTATGGCTTTTGCTCATTGTTTTGTTTGATGTATTAAACATTATGGATTATTCTGGATAAAAAAATACTCTTAAATTAATTTGGTTTATTTTCTTTTAGTTTTTCGCAACTTTCCTGTGCATGGGAGCGCTGGCTTCAGCCTCCTGGGGACATGGAGTCGCCCTGTGGAGCCCCCACCATGGAGCCGCCCCCATCGGTCACAACGGACAGGTCGTAGACACCCCCGAGGTAGCCCACGCTAAGGCCGCCCATTTTTCCGCCGTAGCCGCCGCTTCCCATGGAGCTCATGGTGTCTATGGAGGACTCACTCACGGTTATGGAGTTCCCTCCGTCTACGGTGCCCATGGTGTGTACGCTCATGGACTCGCTCCCCTATCCCACGATGGTGTTGTCGTTGATACCCCCGAGGTTGCCCACGCTAAGGTTGCCCATGCTTCCGCTGTTGCTCGTCTTTCTCACGGAATCGCCCATGGCGGTCCCGTCTACGGAGGACTAGCTCATGGAGTCTACGGTGCTGGTTATGGAGTTCCTGCCGTTTATGGTGCTCATGGTGCCTGGGGACATGGTGCCTGGGCTCATGGAGGCGCTCCCATCGGTCACAACGGACAGGTTGTAGACACCCCTGAGGTTGCCCACGCCAAGGCCGCCCACTTCTCCGCTGTTGCCGCCGCTACTCATGGAGCCCATGGACTGTATGGTGCTCATGGAGTCTATGGATCCCCTTCAGTCTACGGACACGGTGCCTGGGCTCATGGTGGAGCCCCCATCGGTCACAACGGACAGGTTGTAGACACCCCCGAGGTAGCCCACGCTAAGGCCGCCCACTTCGCTGCCAAGGCTGCTGCTACTCATGGTGCTCATCATTATGGTGCCCATGGACTCTGGTAAAAGGCTCATCCCCATTAAACCCACGTTGTAAAGACCTTGCGTGAATGAATCAAGTATTGTAGTTGTAAGTATCATATTTCCATGTATATATTCATTTTGCATAATATCCTCCCCAACTGTGTCCTATGTTTTATTAGGTACGGTTGTATTATGATGTATTATTTTTGCACAGATGTAAATAAGTATTAATATTTTTTATTATACTGAAAGCGTAGTCAAAGCAAACGAAATAAATCGATTGAAATAATATAATGTTTGTATTTTTTTCTTAATCAATGATATATCAAATATATATTTTATCATGATGATGGCCGAAGAGAACCCTTTCTCTGCACAGGAAGAAACTTCAGAAACTGTTACAAATTAAATTACCATGAAGTAACGCTACCAATGGCCATACGATCTTAAGATCTTTGACTCTGCATGCTGTGATACTTATCAAATGTAAACGATTTGATTTCTATAACACATTTCACTTATATTAAATACAACTTAACACGATTAATTTACATTGGTGAATTATTGCTAAACTGTAAAAAGCCCGTCGTTAGAAATTCGATTTGGGAATAGATTTTTTTTTACATTAGCTCCATACTGGAGGCCCTGAAAAAAATATCCTTCGAGGCCAATGTCATCTTTGGGATGCTGTTTGGAGGGTCTTTTTTATGGAAATGAAGTTTTGGGAAGGGTAAAGGTATAAGGGGTGGGTAGAAATCAGGGGTTTCATACAATTTCTAGGAGTAAAGGAGAAAAGATTCCATCCCTCCCCGGGGCAAGGCGATGTTCCAAGAAAGCCCAGCTGGAGAGGTCAAAAGGTCTCCCTCAACCAATTTCTCCCGATCCGACCACGCAGTTGGCAGATGGACTCAGTTGGTCCGAGATCCAGACAAACCTCACCTCATGAACCCGAGCACCCCTGCTTAGTCATCAAACGTAGCGAACCACTGGTTTGACGGATGGCAGGGGTGTTGGTTATCCACTAAATAATAATTTCCGGGGCGGTGGTAACCATACCCGCTTCCCAAATTAATACATACAAGTTAATTGACTGAGGAGCATAGCGAACATCTGTTTTAACTCATCAGTTTTGCATTTCATTTGTCTATAAATTTGTTTTTCCATTCCATCTCCGATTGAAAATGGTTGCCGTTTTAATTGTTCAATGGTACAAAAAAGGAAATTTGGTTTTGATTTATTAAATAAGGGAAAATTAGAAACACGCTTTTTAGAGAACGAGGTCTATGTACACAAAACTTCTAATTTTAGTGATTTTTAATTACAATCAAAGATATCTATAGTTATTTAAGAGACCCATTGCTGTAAAAAAGCTCTTTTAGTCATCTCAATATTTATATACTGGTTTATTGTAGTTCTAGCTTCTCTTTGCAAAACTTTTGGATTTATTTTAGTCTGTTCTTGTTCGGATTTTCAGACAAAATCTTATCAACTATTTGACGCTGTAGCATGGTGGTTTCCTCCCTGTCAAGGGACAAGGAGGAAACCACGTAAATTTCGCCAAGTTTTGACTTTGACGCAATATTTTGTTGGTTTATTTTGTGCTATCGTAAATTATATTTACAGAAACACATTCCTTGAACAATAAACTATGCATAAAAACAACATTACTCGCGTTTATTTGATAAATTGACAGGTTTTTTGATGTTTTTCATGACCTACCACGCTCGGAGTTTGACAGTTAAAACCGCGGGAAAAATGACGGTCCGATGCCATAGATAAATTTAATACAAATTATTCCGAGTGGCTGGGCGTATTTCGGGTACTTCTTACGTCAAGAACGAGAATAGCCAAAGCAATTCTGACCTTGTCCTTCGTACAATTTCTTTGTACATAAGGGTTTAAATTGCATTTAAAAATAAAAATAATTGATCATTTGCGTATGCGCCGGCGCACACCTGGCAATTTACATGCGTATTTCCAAGCGCATTTGTTTTTATTTCCCTATGAACAATGCGTACTTAGAAGAAGCATCAGGCTGGCCACTTATCAAATAGAAAGCCTTATTCTTATCCAACGACGGTTCTTTTAGCTATTGACGATAATTGTTACAATAGGTGCGCAAATATTTTTTGGACTATATTTCTCAAGTAACTAGGTAGGCTGCGGTGGAAATTGAAACCGCAACCTTCTGATTCAAAGTCGAATGCTCAGGTCAAAACGCAACGAAGGCCGAAATTCTTATGTTTAGTGAGATATATTTTTTGATGTGAATATCTTATAGTCCAAGCTCTCGGGGCCAGTGGTACATGGCAGTGATCCCGACCCATGGCGGAGGGGTCGGGGAGGGAGGGGAGGGAAACTGAAATAAATTCACTAATTCAATCAAACGCGGGTTAGTATATCACTTTTTCTGAATAAAATGATTCTCCTTGCATTTGGGCAAGCAGAATTCAAGAGCGGTGACTCACGTTGCGTTTCACTCGAGCCCTTTACGTTATACATGCGAGTGCGCAAGATGAAAGCCCAGTCGTGTTTTTTACTTCGAAGGTATTATATCGGCGGTAGCTTGGAGTGAAGGGATTCTCAACTGAAAAATTATTTTTTTTGTCCCAGATTCCTACCCACCCCTTAAACTCTTTTCCTTCCCAGAATTCCCATCCATTTCCTTTCCTTTAAAAAAAACCCTCCACACAGCATCCCCAAAGATGACATAGGCCCTGAGGGAGATTATTTTCTCCTCAGGGCCTCCTGTGTGGAGCTCATGTAAAAAAAAAACAAAATATTACAGTAAGAACGTAGATAACACAAAGCAAAGCAAAGCACTGGTTTTAATTTAACAAGGAATCTATGCGCGAGCCTGTTTATAGAAATATTTCGTTGTGGTGGCAGACACATTATTTTCATATTTCCATGTGCTATAACTAAAATTGAAAATAAACTTTTAGAAAATAATTTCTATCGTTATAATTTCTTTCGGAAGAGTTGTACGGAATATAATAGAATTTATAGTCGAAAGGCCTGGTACATTAGAACGTTCCGTGTGTATGATTTTTTCCTTCTCGGTAATCTAATTTGATTTGCATTTCTCATCCCGTGACTGACACAATGATAGCTTTGTATTCGGAACCGGACTTCCGGATGATCTCAGAGAGTTGAAGGTTGTCCAATCCACGTTGATTAAGGCTTTGTTTAAATTACTTTCTACGGGTTTTGTGGTAATAAGCCATGTTGCACTTCCTACTCCCTTAGCGAAAATTTCAGGCAGCTTATTTTTGTGATTACCATAAAAAGTCCCAACTACTCCCGTTAATTGGGGTACGTTGTGATATTAAACGTGGTGGGGAAGAGAAGGAGATGAGCCAGGAGAAGGTAGGAAAGAACCTGGCTATTCAGATCTGGTCACCAGATACGGCTAAAGCCAATTCAAGCATAGTTTCAATTCTGAATGGTAGACTTACACCAAGGCGATGCTGAGAGCATCATTCACTCTGTAACGTGTCGTAAAAATTCCATATATTAATTTAAATGATTAAATTGTAAAACAGCACAATAGGCCACTTGCATGGATTTCATAATGACTTGGATAAAATCGTGTGGATAGATTTTTTTACTAAGATTACGAAAATGCTAATAATTTTTTTTACAAATTTATAGTTTTTTTCGTTTTTAAATAAATAAATCCGTTTTTTAGGCTCGTGACGTCACTACATGGAAATGTTCCATCCCCGAAATATTCAAATAATTTTGTAAAATTCCACACTAATTTATTTTTTTTATATGGCAACACTTTGATTTCCTGCGAATTTTTCAATTTGACACTTAAAATTCATTAGATTTTTTGTTTGTTACCTTGCGAACTTTTGTTTGGTTTGACGTTTTGACAGATGGTATAAAGTGAACATCGTACAGATGCTTTCCGCAGCGGCTGACTTGGAAGTATAATGGTAACAGTGCTGATTTTAACAAAATCACATTTTATAATATATTATTCTAATTATAATTTACAAGTACAAATTTATAACATTGGATTTAGTCATATGTAGACGTTGAACATTATAATGATTATTGATCAATAAGATGGACAAGGAAACAAATATTTATGAGATGTGATATTTTTGGAATGCCTCTTTATTCTCCTGTGCCATTCATGTGGACTAAGTCAGTTTTTTTTTAAATGATTTTCGGCTATGTAATTATATTTTTTTCGCACCAATAAAATTATGTCCCGTCTTTCCGGTTTATAAAAAATGGTCCGATTTTTCGGATTGAAATTTTCAAAAAATCGCCAGGGTTTCAAAAATACGATTTAAAAAATAAATAAATTATGGAATGTCTTAGAATATTTGCCTGAACTGGAAAAAAAATTAAAAAAATGTGATGCAAGTGGCCTATTGAATCAAATATAATTTACTTGCACACTTCATGCATTTGATTCTGCGACCTTCAGATTGATAGTCGAGAGCCTTACCCATCAAGCATGGAGGCCGTCGTAGTAAGTAAAGAAGGTATGGAAGAGGAGGGTGAAAATTATCTGGTTCTTTAGATGTGGTTTAAAAACATGACTTCTCTCATGAGAATCTTTAAATTTGTTAGATTACGAAAATTGGAATATATTTTAAAGTGAAAACCTATAAACCTAAATACAAAGGACTAGGCACCTTTTAAAGAAATATTTGAAATTATTATAACAATATATTGAAATAGTAATTTTTAAAAAGATGAGACAAAAAAATTCAACTTTGTATGAATCAGAAGCCTCGATAATATGGATGTCAAAACGACACAACCAATTCCTATTGAAGCCCCATTTTGATGCCGGATGGTAGTCTTTCGCCAGGACTAAGTATGAGAATTTACTCGTTTAGGTTTCGAAATATTTGAAACGAAAAAATTACAGGACTTGACGGCTGAAGAAAAGTGCACTTTGTCGAATGCACTTTTGCAAATGCAGCATTAATAATAATTGCAAATGGGTGCAACGCGAAATCGCGATCGAATAATTCCGCATATTATTCGTTGGGAGTGTGCGGCACGAGTGATCTACTTTTCCCAAACAGTCAGCAGGAAAATAATAATAACATTATGACAGAGTTTCGTTATGATATAAATGTTAATAACGCTGTGAGAGTGGGTATTTGACCACCATACAATGCAATGGGCGTCGAAACTGCAAGTGGTCAGGAATTTACCTACTGGATCTAATGCAACTTGATATACTGTGCAGACAATGAAAGCAGTTTGGCTGGACGAGAAAATGAAATAAATCACCACCCCATTTAACCGTTTTGTGGAATGCGGAGGGATAACGAGAAATCAGCGATATAAATTAAATTTATACCTAATTGCGTAATTAATTTCACACCTTTATTTTCCCTGCTTCTTTTCCCTTGATACCTTTTAGCTTCACAAAATACCTAAATATCCCAATTTCTACACCTAACTATCCCAATATTACATACAAATTGATTACCTGCAGCACAAGCACACACATGAGACGAGAAAAAGAAATGAAATAAATATTAAAATTTGAAAAAAAAAAATAAAAATACATAAAACTTTCTATTACAACACATAAATACTTGTCATACATAAACATAAATAAACACGTAAACACCTCAGCACAGGTTCTCCTAGTGAGGTGTTCACGAAACATACAACAATACCTATCCACAGTTTCACCTTCACAAACCTACCTTACACCCAACATAATAAAATTACAAAATATATTATGTAAAAATGTTTTCGAAATTGATCTATAGGTAAATACTGTAATATATAGAAATAAATAAAATAAATTCTAACCAGCAGAAAAAAAAACCGAATTAACAGTCGTTGATGTACGTAGAAATTAAGATATTTGGCAAATTAGCAAAGTAAATGAAATTTGAACAAAATCAAACAAATTTAACTACTCCGGTCTATCGCCCTTGTGCAAGTTTTTTGTCTAAAACGAGCTGTCAGATTTATTTTAAATTTGTGTTATTCCGCTTCGCAATTAATAAAATATTTATATATTCTTAATAAATTAAATATTTCTGAACGTAGCCGAATACTAAAGGTTATGAAATAAGTTTTCAAATTGTAGTAATGCAAATAAATATTAACTTTCGTAAATATTAAAATTTAGAATGCAAACATAAAAAAAATGTGAAAATAACTCACATGATGTGTTTATGTGAAAACGGTACTGAAATTATGTAAAAAAATCACTTATTTTATTGTACAAATGTAAAATAAACAATTTTGTCTCCTCGCTTTTTTACCATTTCATACAAAAATATATAATAAAAAATTAACACTAACAGCGCGTACGCAATTTGGCGGGTGAAAACTGTTTCTGCAAAATAAGTACTTTTTACCTATATCTATGGACAACGTTGAATACAGATGTGTAGCGTGTGAAACACACGCGTTAGCTTGAAAACACGCTTATTGTACTTGACTGCTATTGTTATATTGTGTAAATAAGCTTAGGGGTCGGAGTGGTTAACCACCCCGTAATAGTTATATGTATGCACATGTATGATTGCATATTTAATATGACATACAATGTATACATTTGGGGCTGGTAGTGCTAGTAGCCTATGTCAAAATTGGCATAAAAAACATTGAAATAATATTTTGATTCTACATTAAATAGACTTTATCTTTATTAATCTAGAATACCTGAAAAAAGCATTAATTTAATTAAACAATTTTTCAAGAAAAACTTACAGTAAAAAGTAAATATTTTATACAAAACATATTTATTTATTTATTAGTTTAATTTTAGTAACTTGTACATTTAAGTTTACAACTTCCTAATTAATTACATCGTATCATATTTCAAACTATATTTTTTCTTGTTTAATGTATCTCCTACAATACATTTTGAACTTTCCAATTGGTGCGGCCTTTAAAGTTTCTGGTAGAGTGTTGTATAACTTCATCCCTTTGTATAGTAAACTGTTCTGTTATAACTCACAACCTAAGTAAGAATTGTGGCTACCTTATCAGCCACCAGAGCTCCTCTTTTCTGATAAGGAATGCATTGACCAAAAACTACCTTTAATATAATATTTTGTAAAATGTTTATGTATACATGTAACCTTTAAGTTTTATATTACAATAAATAATTTATTTTTTATTTTTTTTATTTTGATACAATATTTTACATTTCTTAGTATAGTCCAGTAATGTTGACCTCACTGGGTGGCTCACCAGTGCTGAGGCCTCTATTTTATAATAAGAATTTATGAATCGTACATTTGAAAAAAAAAATGTTGATAAATTTAAATAATGATAAATTTAAACTTAAAATAAAAAAAAAATATTTAAGTAAAATTAAAAAAAAAAAAATTAAATAATAATCGGCATATTTTTTTCTTTAATCCGTTATTTTATTTTGTGTCTGAATTTATTTTTGTTTTCCTTATTTTTTTATTCAAGTGAAAGACTGTTGAATGCTTTTAAGCATGGTATTTGTGGTGTTTTAACAAAATAAATAACGTTTGTGAGTACTTTCTGGTACCAAAATCAGATTTCCGAAAACTGACATAGGCACCCATACATAAATATAAAATATTAATTACCCGTATCGTAGACGTTTGTCTAGTGAGGCGGGAAAAGAAAACCATGTAAACAATTCAAAATAAAATAAATGCTCGCGTTGCCAGCACTGAAACTAAAATTGAATTCTGCATTATTGTCATAGTCTTAGGACGGGTTGTTTCAAAAAATTTGATGGATTCATCAAATATTTGAAGTTAATTTTCACGTTCTGCGTAAGTTCTATTCAAGTTCTGTGATGATTTCAGTTTTGTGAATCAACTGGTTTATAATGATGTAATAATAGAACTTGAATAGAACTTACGTAGAACGTGAAAATTAACTTCAAATATTTGATGAGTTCATCAAATATTTGAAGTTAATTTTCACGTTCTGTGTAAGTTCTATTTGAGTTCTGTTATTTTATCATCATAGGCCAGCTGCTTCTTAAAACTGAAATCATCACAGAACTTGAATAGAACTTACACAGAACGTGAAAATTAACGTCAAATATTTGACGAATTCGTAAAAATTTTTGAAACAACCCATCCTAAGACTAGGGGTGTGCAATATCGCTAATTCGCGAAAGATGATAAAGTACGCTTCTTAATTTTATAATTCGAAACAAACATAAACTTTTTTAAATGCAACATTTTGAAAGCTATGTAACATAAAGAGTTTAAAAAATGGCTCAACTTACGTTTTTTCTAAAAAAAATTACTGGTAATGAAGAAAAATACTAGCAAACATACTTTTTATTAGACCAATGTTATAATAATGATACCATCACCTCATTTTTTTGTCGTTTCATGTGAAACATAATAAATAAAAATTTCTCAAAATTTAGTTTTTAAATTTTAAAATAAAGCGCGGTGTTTTTTTCGTCTAACACAGTTTAACAGGTAAGTAACGAGACAAATGAGTTGTTCTCAAAAGCGAACAAATTAGTCTGAGAGGCTAAAACATAAAAAGTCGTGTTGATATGGAATTCCACAGGAATTGAAAATTTCAAAATAGGTATAATATTCATCAGATGCTGTATAAAAGTTGCAAAAGAGTACTTGACGTATTGACGAAGACAATATTGTGTGACGTTCCATCAACCATCTGCATATCCTTACAGATAAATATCAGGAGTGGCTACGAAACGAAAATCGTCATTGGTTAACAAAATTGTTCTTGCTGCTATTGAATGCAGTAGATATGCCAATTTGAATTAACATCAATAGGTACCCACTAGAAGCTCTAAATGTAGGTATTTTGTCACCTAACAATGCCTGCGGCACGTTCCTGGGTTTCCGTATTATTATCAAAGCACTAAGTACTGTTCGCTTACAAATCGACAACTTTTCGCAATCGCCCCACAAATTAATTGCCGCCACAATACAAACCCGCTACTGATAAAGGTGCAAGGCGCTGGGCTTATTAATTCAATGTGGCCATTACCTGTGTCGAAAGGCGTGAAAATTACTCCATTTAATTAACTAAACCATAAAAATCATATATTAGTTTTGTTTATAGATAATTCTAAAGCATTTGATACTATCGACCCAACAAAATTACTTAAAGTTTTAGAGGCGATAGGAGTGCAGGGACATTTTCTTAATCTTTTGAAGAACTACCTTAGTGATCGTAAAATTCAGGTAAAAATAAATGGAAAATTAAGTAAAGTGGGAACATTGTCTACTGGTGTGCCACAGGGCTTTATCCTAGGTCCAACACTATATATTATATTTGTCTCTTATGAATAAAGTATTTTCTTTTGTCAAACACTATGTATATGCGGATGACACCGCACTTGTCATCGCACATAGGGATCTGCTCGCGGCCATGAATATGCTACAGCAGGATTTCATATCATTACAAAAATGGTCTAACGACTCTGGCTTAGTTATAAATGCACAAAAAACAAAACTAATGCACATAAGATCGCCTCATGCCAGATTTACAATAGCACCCTCAGTGGTATCCCTTAACTTTGACTGCATACATAACAATTGTTTACAGCCCTGCGACTGTGGAAGAATTGAGCTTGTCAAAGAGTATGTCTAATTAGGGGTGACGATGGATTGTAATATGAAATGGGATATTCATATTGCTAAGCTATGTAAGCGCCTTCAAGCGATTTTAGGTAAACTGTATAAACTTAAATATTATGTGCCTATCAAAACCATGAAATTAATCTATTTGTCCTTGGCTGAATCTAACGTGAGATATGGTATAACTTCCTGGAGGCACTCATGTAAGATAAACATCCAACATATACAGTCAATTCAAAACGCCATGTTTTACCATTTTATTTTAGTAACTTGTACATTTAAGTTTACAATTTCCTAATTAATTATATCGTATCATATTTCAAACTATATTTTTTCTTGTTTTATGTATCTCCTACAATACATTATGTGCCTATCAAAACCATGAAATTAATCTATTTGTCCTTGGCTGAATCTAACGTGAGATATGGTATAACTTCCTGGAGGCACTCATGTAAGATAAACATCCAACATATACAGTCAATTCAAAACGCCATGGTAAAATTACTTGTCAGCAAAGCAGTTTACGACCAGCGGCAAAATATCTCATTAATATAAATGTTTAACCTATAAGAGCTCTTTTTTGTCATAAAATCTGTATGCAACATATACTAGATAGCCCATACAAAACAATGGTGGATCACATGTACAATACTAGGCTCACACAAAATGAAGGGATGATTGTACCTAGTTTTTCTAATAAACATGGCCAGCGAACTCTTGAATACATTGTACCGCTTATATTTAATATGCTGCCATATGATTTGAAAAAATGTTGCTCGACACCTAAATTTGCGCTATTGTTAAAAAAATGGCTATTGGAATCAGATTTTCTATATTGACTGACTCCTAGTGCACTTTAAAATTTTTTTTTTTTAGACGTATTTTTATTATTATTATTATTTTTATACTTATTTGTGTTTTTATTATGTATTTACTTAAGTGTACTATGTTTCTGTCCACACTGTTCCTGCCGACAAGCTACTTGCAGTAGATTTGCAGGTATAATGTAAACATGAAAAAAATCTATTTTCTGTAATAAAATGAAAAAAAAAAAAAAAAAAGATACGAATGTATGAAAATTTATCTGCGATTTTAAAACTTAGGTCCAGTTGTTTCGCAGTGTGACATAGTCATCATAATTCAGCGCCATTTTTTTTTATTGAGAGTTGAAAGGTTCGTGTTAAAAGTCCATTTCAATTTCTTGAACCAATTATGGATCAGCAGAAGAGGACAACTATCACAAGGTTAAGCTGGTCGACTTATTTCAATTTGATAAAAAACTGAAACGCATTTATAGCCCGCGTTTAACTGGAACGTTTAAAATGTCAAAAAACCAAAGTTTTATGACAAACAACCGGGCCGCATAGTTCAACTAATGGGGGAAATCTCTTATTGTACGGGTTACCGGACAACTCAGAATGAAACCAACTCAGAACCACATCAGAAAAGTCATTAAGAAAGATGAAAAAAATTGATGTAAAATTGGTTAAGAGGAATATAAACGCTAGAAATATTTCGATTCTCATGCCTACAAAATTTAAAATCACGCGTCTATTTGCACGAGGCAAGTAAGCAGAAAAATGGTTTTTATTTATTTTGTGCATAATTTTATAAGAATGAAAAAATTTAAAACAAAAAAAACCTCAAAAATAGTCTTAGCCATAAAGGGGTATTTTTAAAATTGTTTCATATATTACTTCATAGTTAAGTCATGAAAAAACATTTTTTTGTGGTTTACGCTTATGTTTTTTGTTATGTAAATAATAATTTTATTTGATTCCAATACATAGAAAAGCTAGTAAAAGCTTTAATTTACCCGTAGAATTTTTTTATGTTCATACTGTAAACCAATTCGTCGTAAAGATGAATCTAAATAGGATTTCACGTATAGCTTCATCTTAAATAGGTTATGTAAGGTTAGAGTTATTGGCTATTTAAAATTATGCTTTTTAAAGCTTTTAATGACTTTTCGAAGAGGTGTTGAATTGACTTTATTCTCAGTTGGCAAGGAACCTGTACAATCTGCCAAAAAATGTAAAATTGTTTCAAGATTCTTCATCTATTTAATCTTTTCATAAGATGTTGGTTTTAATACATTATCAGTTGCCTCCAGACAGCACACGTGAGCCGATCCAAAGTATCGGAAAAATAATTAAGCAAACAGAGAGGCAAATTATAGCCTATGGTTTCAATAGTGACTATAATAGTGTAGAGTGGAAGATACTCTTAGGGTTGCCGTGGTGAAAGACAACCATTTACAATTGAAATGTTGCTTGAAAAGGCTGTAACCGTGTTAGGCAACCAGATCTGAAAAGCTTGAATCTTCCCAACCTTTCCCGGTTAACCAGCCTCCTAACAATTAGGGATGCCGTGGTGAAAGACAACCATTTACAATTGAAATGTTGCTTGAAAAGGCTGTAACCGTGTTAGGCAACCAGATCTGAAAAGCTTGAATCTTCCCAACCTTTCCCTGTTAACCAGCCTCCTAACAATTAGGGATGCCATAATCTCACTTGCTCCAACCCCAGACCGTTGGGAGCACTTAGAACTCTTGTGTCCATCTGGAGCCAGTGAGACTATGGCATCCCTAATTGGGGTATGTTGAGAGGCTGAACGTAGTGGGGAGGGGAACGAGATGGGAAGAGGAAGGTAGGGAACAACCTGGCTATACAGATCTGGTCACCAAGCCCGGCTAAAGGCATTTAAGGCATCGTTCATTCTGATTGGTGGTCTTACATCAGGTCGAGACTGAGAATATCTTCCACTCTGGAACATGCCGTAAATACATTATTTTAAATTGTTAAATTGTGAAAAAACACAATTCAATCAAGTAAAATTTACTTGTGCACGCCGAGTTTAAGCGGCGACCTTTCGCCCCTCGACCATAGCGGTGGTCGAAGTTTAGTTTTAGTTTATTAAAGTAGTGTTTTATGTAACGTTTTTATAAAATCCTTCAAAATTGTTTTTCAAAATACTTTTGGTTTTCAAAAATAAAAATAAACCATTTCTTTTTTTTAAATTTTTCTTCACTTCTCTAATAATACAATAATTAAATAGAGATATTCTTTATTTACCTTAACTAGTGATTTCTGACATTATTTGGAGTAAATTATCTACAAGAAATTTGGGTCACCGGTGACTTTTTTTGATTATTATACATATATATTTATTTTAATTTTTTTTCAAAACCAAACAAAAAAAAATTCTTGAAAAGTTCATCACTTGTCACTCAGCCAAGTAACCACCCAACCCCTCACCTGAACCTAATTTTCAAATACTTTAATACTGATTTTTATGTTGGGAATGTCAGGAATCACTGGTCACAGCAAGTCAAGTACCTCCCTCAAAACCCTGAATAACGTTGACCAGCATACTGGTTAAAGTTAGGAAATAAATTCATTCAAGGTACATTCGATCAACCTCACCCTCGAGGTGATTTTGCACATGAAACAACGCCAGATAATTTACCCATTTATTATCATTTTACGACACAAAATGAAACCAAAGCAATACACACAAATTACAGTTAAAGTCGTGTAGACATTTATTCATACAGCAATACAGCAAGTGATCTGTAATACAGGTAGAGTATTTGTTTTACTTTGGGCGTTGCTTTGGTTCAAGGCAATTTCATTCCATTACTTAACTTTGCCAGTTGTATCATTGAATTCAGATCTATGGTACTTATAAATAAATACAGAGTTTCGATAGCAACCTTCGAAGGTCGTTTGTCAGTACCACGATAATGATTTTTTGTTTCACTTTAAGAAACATAATAGTTTAACGCAATAGCTTTAGGTAAGGCCGTACTTAAATCACCAGAAAACGCGGTAAAATAGATTAAAAAAGCATAAAGTTGCATTAAACATTTTTTTATGTTCTGGTTTCAAAATGTAAATCAAAAGGTATGCGAAGTCTTGCTTCAGACGTCGATATAACGTTAATATTACTTTTTAGCATTAAAATTTGAATTTAATTTGACATTCTTGGAACCACGATCTCAACGAGTTATACATTACACAATGTGTTTAGTGCTTTTCAGTAGTAATTGGTTAGTAATAAGTAGTAAATTTAGTATACGCACCGATATCTTTGTCAATATTTGCATGTATCACGAATGAAACTGTGAATAAAATAGTAGAATTCGCCACAGGGAAGTGAGGCAAAATGAAACAAGCGTTTAGAATATCGAAAATTTAATGTAAATTGATTGATAAAGTGACTCACATTCTCAATTTTACTAATATTAAATCGATCTTTACCAAATACAGGTTTTTGTGTTCCTGCGCTCGGCTACAGATACATTTCTGAATAATCAAATCTCCAAATTACAATTAAAATACCACTTCTTAACCTTAAAACCAAATACCAACTTCATATTTATTCAAAATTAAACTAATACAAAAATTAAAAGTTGTGGGTAACTGAGCTAAAAAAATATATTCACAAAAGAACATTAGTTGTTAAAATAAACCATTATTTAGGTCTACCCTTTATAAGTTATTTTGGAATTCTAAAAGGCACTGTATTGGGTCCATTACTGTTTATCATGCATGTTAAGGATATTTTTAAACAAAACTTCAGTGAAAGCGTTATATCTTACGCGGATGACACGATCAAAAAAGTAAAGGGTCAGAACTGGAATATTGTTACGGAAAATGCGAATAAGGTCATGCAAATCCAAAATATCGGTTTCATGCTAACTTATTTTCAATTAATGCATGTATATTCCCTGCTCAATAAATAAGTGCAGAACTTAGCAAACAATGAAATAATTAGACCGATAAAAAATGTTACAAAATGTCTGTAATATTTTTTGCACTATATTAAACCATAGGACTGAACTAAAGTACCTATCTCGGTGTAATTATAGACCAACATATGAAATGGAACACATTATGTGACCTTGTTAAGTGCATTAGGAAATGTAAAGATTAAGAAATATTTTTAAATTTGATAAAAAAAAAGTCTAATATGGACTAATCCACTCATTCATTAAATATGGAATGATTGGATGGGGAGTTTCATATAAGAAGATCGTAATGACTGTAAATGTGGTATAAGAACTAATTATTAAATCAATTTTGAAAAATAAAATACATTACTTCAGCAACATTGATCAATTTTTTTCATAGACATATATAAAAAAAGATTCGGTATTACAAGTAGGTATTCAAAGAAAATGCATTGAAACAATTAAAACCTAATTCTTTATGAAGTCGAAAATACATCATCGAAATTCCTCTATTTTATATACAACAAATGCATGTTCCACAATTTAATACAAAACTTCATGCGGTCAATTTTGAAGAGACCGATAAAAATAATATTTGGATGATTTATAAAGCGCCGTTTTTGTGAAAAATCAACTCAAGGGCGCTGTAATATTTCAAACTATCGACCGATATGCGTACAATTTGTATTAACAAAAAACTTTGAATCTCTAGTTCTGGATGAAATATATCCAACATTACCAAAGGTAATAAACAACATGACTTCATGAGAGGTAGATCAGCTACAACACATTTATTACTCTTCCAAAACTAGACGTTGGAGTCCTTTTCTAAACATAATATATAAGAGTGGAAGATACTCTCAGTATCGCCCTGGTGTAAGACCACCGTTTAGAATTGAAATGGCTTTAGCCGTGTTTGGTGGCCAGATCTGAATAGCCAGGTTCTTCCCACCTTCCTCTTCCCCATCTCCTTTCCCTCCCCACTGCCTTCAGCCTCACAACATAACCCAATTGGGGATGCCATAGTCTCACTGGCTCCAGACGGGAGCAGTTGGGACTCTTGTGCGGTATTCATGTAAAAAAAAAAAAAATAAGTTGAGATGAAATAATGTACCGATCCGAAAACTAAACAACATGGTCCTTGGTAACAATTTTTACATGGTTTACATGGTTCTTGGTAACAAAAATACTAATCAATATGGATGTATTTGACAACAATTTGAACTGGGCAAACTTCAAATGACGTATTTATGTGCCAACTATTTCTCCCTATTTCATTAACTAATATGAACACCAATTTTATGTATTTTTATCAATATTATTGTTGATTTGAACGATATTGGCAAATTATCTATTTTTACTTAACGTTCTATGTATCCTGCTGTGTCAACTCTTATATTTTATGTAAACTATATTTTGTTCGTTACCTGTATTTTGTCAACTCTTTATTTTTATTGTAATTAAAAAAAAAAAATACTGCATTTTTGTAAAAGCCCTACGGGCGTTAACATAGGTAAATATGATAAATTAAAATTAAGGGAAAAAAAATATTTTGATTGTTCAAGAAAAAAATTGAATTTAAAAAAAAAAAATGCTCGCCATTGTATTGTTTTATTGTGACAATATTATTGAGTTACAGGATTTTCTGTAACCAGTGATTCCTGACACTATTTGGTGTAAAAAAATGCAAATCGAATTTTAGTCTCCGGTGACTTTTTTGATGATTAAATTTTTTTTTTCTTCTTCAAAAACAAACATTAAAACTTTCTTCCACAAGCCATCGTTGGTCACTCAGTCGAGTAACCACCCAACCCCTCACCAACGCTAACCAATACATATTGATTTTTTTATGTTTTAAGTTAATAATTTTAATTAACCTGTTTTTCATGCCAATTACCAAACCATCCCACCAATTTCCTCAGGGATAGTAAAAGCGGATGGGCTGCCAAACAAGTCTCTCTTGTCTCGCATTTCCTGCTCATTCACATTCATACATTGTTCCATACATACATATCTGTTATACCGATCATTAACACGTTCTGACTCGAGTAATTGCTTATTTTGGCAGTGCCATACCGTCCCCCGATTTCTTCTTCCATTCACTAGTAATGTATGTAATATTTTTCGTCGACCGACTCAGATAAAGTATTTATTTCCGATAGAACTAACTAACTAACTAACCATCACGCCGTTTCCCCGCAGGGGTAGGCAGAGAGGACGGGCCGCCAAACAACTCGGTCCTGGCACACACTCTTTGCTTCACTCACATTCATACATCGTCTCATACATAATATTCTATTATTATGACTTTTGACATGGCCCGACCCAAGTATCTGATTCACTTGATCGTGCCATGTCTTCCTCGGGCGTCCCCGACTTCTTCTACCATTCACATTTGCGTCATATATTCTTCTTACACTACTTTCTTCGTTCATTCGCTCTACATGCCCAAACCATCTGAGGGTCCCTTTTTTAATCTTACTCATTATGCTTACATCAGCCTTACATTCTTTGCGGATCTCCACATTTCTCACACGATCATACATGGTTTTACCACACATACGCCTCAGGGATCTCATTTCTACAGCATTCAGTTTACTTTCATCCTTCCTCTGCCAGTTCTATGCCTTACTGCCATACATCAGGGTAGGTACCAGGACTCCATTGTGGACTGCTAGTTTCGCTCCTTTTGACAGTTTTTTATTAGCGCCAACGGCATTCAGTCCTCCATTAATGGAGTTACCGGCATTTACCCTTCTTTCGATATCTCTATCAGCCTTCCCATCTCTCGTAAACATACTACCCAGATACACAAACTCATCCACCTGCTCCAAGTATTCATCGTTCACAACTATATCACACACTGTTTTCGTACTTTCTCTTTCAAACACCATGACTTTAGACTTACTTACATTCATCATTAACTCATTCTTCATACATACTTCGTTCATGCTAGACACTAGAGACTGTTAATCTTCCATAGTGTTAGAAATCAGCACCGCATCATCAGCGTACAACAGACAACATACTTTCAGATTACTCAATTTCGCACCCAATCCCAACTCTTTCAATTCTTGCATACAATTATAGATTGTGTGACAATCCATGTATAGATTGAATAACCATGGTGACTATTTCAGATAATAAAATGATATTTCCCTTTCACATAAATAATTAATGCAGCAGAGTTTGTAGATTGCAGGGCTTTGTCATTCACAATTTTCACACATTCCAAAACAAATTAAACATTACTTTACTGACAGTTTTCTGGTACTGTGTTTCGGAGTCGAACTTCCAATCTAGGCCCCGCGTTACATTTCAAATGTGGAAAACTTCTTTAGTACCGTTATGATTTAAAACTCGATGAAATAGAAACGAGGGACAATTAAATGAGACAGACACATACACATATATGATTAAGCCTGCTAGAGGATGAGATAGACTAAGCGGTGCTTCGTAGCCCATCGGCCTCTTCTTTGTGCGGTGCTTAATAAATAAAATAATTTTTTTTTTTTACTTGGTAACAATATTATGATAAGAAAACCGTAAAATTATCCTAATCATGATACTCTGCATTAGTCTCATTCTCACGAAGTTTAGTTTTCTAAAGGTTTCACTTCTACCGCGTGTGAACTGTACACATATATTTTATGTTTTTTTACATTATCTCCAAACAGGAGGCCCGGAGGAAAATATTTCCCCTCATGGCCTATGCCATCTTTGGGGATGCTGTGTGGAGGGTTTTTTTTTAGGAAAAGAAGGAAAGGAAGTTTTGGAAAGAAATAAGGTATGACGGACATATGAATCCATCCCTTCTACTATGGTGCGTGTTCCGAGAGAATCCTGCTGGAGAGGTCAAAACGTTTCACTCAACCAGTCTCTTCCGATCTGGCTTTCTACACAGTTGGTGGGCAGAGGCATCCGCTGCCGTGATCCCTGCTAAGTTACCAAACGTAGCGAACCACTTTAGGTGAACTGTGGCAGAGGTATTGGTTATCTTAGATAATTAGTTAACTTTGCAACAAAGCTATTATACAGTGCACTTCCACTGGCCATTAGACAGAACACGAGTTATTTTAAAAATTTAAATTAGAGATAGAATGAAGAGACCAAACATCAACAATACGTATGTATTTCCAATGGTACGATGTCCACTGACTTGGTATAATTATTTCTCTTCATTAGTATTCTGCGCAAAGAGGAATACATATGGTAGTTAACCCCGGAGTTTCTGCACTGAAATAAATCCTGATTTCTAGCATTACGTAGTGGAATCCGGAAATTTATCAGTTCAAGCAAAACCGGACTTTAAACTAAATCATTCAGAATTTTATATAGAAATACCGTGTCAGTGAAAGTTCTTCTGTCGGACAGTTTGAGCATATTCGTATCATATCGTCTTGTTATTTGTCTTTTTGTTGTAATTTTTTTTGTTATAAATGAATTTCCCAGTGCAAGTTTCTTTTAACATTAGCTCCACACAGGAGGTCCTGAGAAAAATAATTTCCCCCAGGACTTGTTTCACCTAAGTGTGGAGGGTATTTTTAAGGAAAAGAAGGAGAGGGGTGGGTAGGATTCTGGGGGTCAGTGTGTCCAGGAGCGGCAGACTTAAAAATCGAGCCTTTCAACTGGTGCAAGGTTGGTCAAAAAGTCTCCCTCAACCAGTTTCTCTTGATCCACTACAGCAGGTGTGAGAGCACATCCGCCTCCGAGACACCAAACTTCACACACATGCACCCGGGCACCTTTGCTAAGTCATCAAACGCAGCAAACAGCTTGCGATGACTTATGGCAGAGTTGTGTTTATCCAAAAAATGGTTCCCAAGGTGACCATACCAACCCATACTCGCCTCCCGTATGTAATTCTTACAGTTGGATAAAAAACAAAAATTAAATTAAAAATGTATAAGGTACCATTGCACTCCCTTGACACACCCACGACTGTAGCAATCCGCTCTTATTGAAAAAAATATATTTAGCAATAGAAACGGCGTGTTATTCAATTGTGAGATCGAATAAAGTTAAAAAATATTAAATTAATAGGCAACAAAACACATTAAAAATCACGACCTTGAGATCGTACAAATAACTATATCAAGATGTATTGCACTTGAATCATATTTGAAAGTGGTGAAGCAACAATAAGTGTGTATATTGTATAATAAAGTGAATTAGTATAATTTCGGAGCCACCCTTTCCCCTTCCAAGATGATCTCGAAGGCTTCAGACGAGTATAAAGGCTTCGCGGCGTCTCCCCTCACATCACAAGCAGTTTTCCTCTCAGAAAAGGCTCATACAAGACAATCATGAACGCTCTGGTGAGTCACCCATCATTCTATTGTTTTCCGCGGTTACAAGTTTTTTAAGTGATTGCGAGACTTTGTTCAAAACTAGTTTTGGTTCGAGTTATTTTTTCCTTAGTGCATTGTCGGGTTTTGGACAGGATTTAAATTTGTTTTAATCAGACTTATCATTAAATAATCTTAATGCAGTAATTTAAATTCGAGTTTCCATCGAATTATTTTAAATAATTCACAAAATAATGGAGTGTGATCGGTAGATGGGATATTTGAAAATAAAATTTAAAATTGCCAGTATGTTTCGAATACAACTATTGATGTTTTTGACAAAAAAATGTGCTGCAGTTAAACTATCTTGTAGTTAGGTATTGTGATCTGTTGATAAAATTACTTCACATCTTATTGATAAAATCGTGATCATTAATTATTATTTGATGGATTAATTTTATTTTGTTTGTTTGTTGCTTCCTATAAAATACATTAAAAAGAATCCACCTTTATATTTTTAACGATTTCAATCAATACTCTCTACGTGTATTTATTTATACAAAAAGGAAAAAATATAAATTTTTGAAAAGTGGCGTGTTTTTAAGTAAATAAGATTTCTTGTTATATTGTACAGACATAATATATTCTTCTTTGAATCATAATGATTGATTTTTTTACATTACTAAATTACTTTTAATTATAAAATTTATTTATAAATATGAAAATAGTAGAAACAGAAAAGGCCTTAGGTGAGAACCTTGTGGGACTCCACTTAAGGGAAAAAAATGTAAGATGGGAAGGTTTTATGAAAAGAAAGATTGTTATTTTAAGAACCCTCGATCAATGAGCGTGGGGTTTTGAAATTTGCATTGCTCAGCCGGGAAAGCAACATTAATATTCTCAGTCCGTTTAACGTTATAAATAATATTCTCAGGCCGTATTTTCATTTGAGCTGATGTTTTGAAATACCCACTTAATCGTATAAAATTATAACCTTAAATTGTGATATTGTTAAATCTATGTTTTTAAATCTCAAACGATATTTTAGACTTCTCAAAACTAAATTTAGTACACACAAAACAACGCGTTTTATAAAGGACAAAACTGTGCAATAACCTATCAAAAACTTAAAAGGAGGCTAAAAGTATTGGCACTTTTCGAAGGATATGTACTTTGTTTATATTAATTGTTCCATTATGTAAAAAATAGTGCAAGCATAAAGTACGAAAATCAATAGTTTTTATTTACTTGTAACAAAAACTTAAAATATCAAGTGTTTTTTTCTAATTCGGTGAACGTGGTTAGTATCGGAAATTCCCACGCCTTAACCTTTATCGAGAAAGGTTATCCGATGCATTCCTTGATTTACGGACCTGTTCAAACAAATACACGATGTACGAATCCAAACTAATCGTGCAATCAAATTATTAATGGATCAAATTAGTTAAGTTCACCACCGAGGAATCAAACAATTGACTATTAATAATTGAAATTATAATAATACAAATGACTCTAACTAGTTATGTAACTTAACCATTCAACCGGGTTCAAATACGTTCTTCTTCCTAGTAGAAGATAAGTTGTTTTTATTTATTTTTTTATTTATTTTAATTTTCGATCTTTTTTTTAATGTGAATACCGCACAAGCGTTTCATTGAGGTATGTTGTGAGGCTGAATATAGTGGGAAGAGGAAGGAGATGGGGAAGATATAAAAGTACCTGGTTATTGAGAACTAGTTATCAAACACGAGTAAAGCGATTTCAAGCAACGTTTCAATTGTAAATGGTTGTCTAACACCAAGTGACACCAAGAATACCTTCTGGATCTGGAACGTGGCGCAAATATACCTAATGTACTTTTTTCTTTATTTTTAAAATAAGTTTTGTAGACAATCTTTTTTTTTAGAGGCTTTTCGAGTACCACACTAGACATATCCCCGTATTACGGTTGTCAAATATTATGGTAGTCGAATATTATGGTAGTCGAATATTATGATAGTTGAATATTAAGGCAGTCGAATATATTGATAGTTGAATATTATGGTAGTCGAAAATTATGGTAGTGGAATATTATCGTAGTCGAATATTATGTTAGTCGAAAATTATGTCAAATATTTCGTTAGTCGAATAATATGGTAGTCGAATATTATGATAGTCGAATATTATGGTAGTCAAATATTATTGTAGTCGAAAATTTTGGTAGTAGAATATTATCGTAGTCGAATATTATGGTAGTCGAAAATTATGGTAGTAATATTATGGTAGTCAAATATTTGACCGGTCAGTGGTTGAGTAGGCATCGCGTTTGGATCCCAACCAGGCGTCCCGTGTTCGACTCCTCGGCTGGCTAAGTCCTCCATCACAACACAAGCAACATTTTCGGCTTTCTGTGGAGATTTTCAAACATTGTTGGGTTATTCGTAACCCAGGAATGTTTGTCTTTCTTAAAAAAAAAACATTTTCGATAGTTGAATATTATGGTAGTCGAAAATTATGGTATTTGAATATTATAGTAGTCAAATATTATGGTAGTCAAATATTATGGTAGTCGTTAATAAACTATGGCAGTCGGTAATCTGAAATGAAATTAACTTTCTTTATGATAACGAATCATCAACAAATTATGTTAAATCATTCAATCATTGTAACTCATTGCAATCAATTTCAGAAGCATCAATCTTACAGGAGGACCAAAGATAATTGTAAGAAATCAACCGGTTTCAAAAGCTCATTCCGTATTTTTTTCATTTGTAAATTTAATATACAAATATGAAGCCACTATATTGTATTGTTTTTTTTACGAATTTTTAGCATATTTCAATTAGTAACTTCAACGAATCGTGTTCCAGCGAATCTGGTACCTCTTTTAATTCAATAAATCTACCTCAGACCTAACTTCTGTTAGCGTTTACATCCGACATTTAAACCGTCACCAATTGATCAAAACGTTAATTCTCAATACAATAGTTGCAAAATATCACGGTAATCTGTCGAATCAACGTCGATAGATAATAATGTAAAGCAAATTTAAATCACTGCCGGTAGAAGCCTTAAAAAAACCTATGGGAACAATGGTGAGTAACGAATTCATGGAAAACGTTGTATCCTATTTGTGAAAAAAAAAACAGTCAAACAACATTAAAATCCGAGTTGTTTTTTAAATTTAGTTAGAACGGCTGCCGACTGAGTTGCAGTCACGCGTTTGACTTATTAAGGCTTCGATTCAAAGGTCTAAGATCAGAATTACTGTGTAGTGAAATGATTGTTGAGTGGATCAAGGATGGGCTTTTAGTAGTTGTACTGCACTGGGACTGTTCTTTAAAAGAATACATTTTCATTTAATAAGAGGACACAACTGACCTTCTGTATTTTGCAGGTGTGTCCCGTTGTTAGGTTTGGTAATCAGATGTCTTTTTTAGCCCATAGCTCGTATCTCTTTTTTTTTCTTTGCCAAACGGGGTCATCTGTATGAAATATTCCTATATTTTAAGCCAGCAATAATTCTTGTCGTGATGTCAGGTGGGATTGTCGTTCTCTGTAGGTTTTTCAGAGAACAGCTTAAAAACTGGAGACAAGCGAAACACGTGACCAATATTTTTTAAGTATATTACTAAGTATAAGTACTCAACAGCTGAGAAGATGATTTGGAAGTTTTTTTTAACTCCCTATTTTATTAGCTATAGTATTTAAACTAAAAACTATGTAATTGCTTTAATATACTTAATTATTTCTGTTATTTCACCAGTAGTATCTCCATCTAGTAAAACTAAGCTTTGATTAAGGCATACTGTGAACATTTTAAATTGGAGTATTAATTTTTTTTCACATCCCAATGGCAATTTTATCCATGTAACAATTGTTACTCTCTCTGTAAATGTTTCAAATAATAGATAAAAAAATCACCAGGGAGAAACTAAATGCTTTCTCTGTTAAAATATCATTAAAACTATCAATGTGTGCTAGAATAAGGATTTAAACATTGGACTTTTGGTAACCTGGAATATACTCTAAATGCTTAGTTTCATTCCTCGTATTTATAGAACCGGCCTTTATACATTTGTGTTTGATTACATGAGAAAATATTATGCGTGATTAAACCATGTATGATTGTGTGAAAAATGTGGAGATCAGCAAAGAATAAAAAGATACCCTTAGAAGGTTTGGGCATTTAGAGAGAAAGGACGGTGAAAGGAGGGTTAGGAGAATATTTGTATAATGCAAATGTTGATAGTAGAAGAAGTCGTGGATGCCCGAGAAAGACAAGGAAGAAAGACAAGAGTCAGAATAACAGAAGGATACGTGTAAAACGATGTGTGAATGCGAATGAAGCAAGGACTGTTTGCCAGGACAGAGTTGTTTGGTGGCCCACCTTCTCTTCACAAAGTGCTTGTTAAATTAGTATTTTTTCACATTTCTAACAACTTTTGTTTCTTTCTAACAGTTTTTCGCAACTTTACTGTGCCTGGGAGCTGTCGCCTCCGCAGGATGGGGAGGACATGAAGATGGCCAATGGAAGGGAGAAGGTCTGGCTGAGAGCCAGGATCATGGTCAGTACGACCATGGAAACGGTGCCTATGGAGTCTCCGTCTACGGTGGTCACTACGGAGGTGCCCCCGCCCACTACACCGGAGCCAATTACGCCGGAGCCAGCTACGGCGGTAACTACGCCGGATCTTACGCCCATGGAGCCGCCCCCCTGGGACATGATGGCAACGTTATCGACACCCCTGAAGTAGCTCACGCCAAGGCCGCCCACTTCGCTGCTAAGGCTTCTGCCGCCAATGGAGCTCACGGTGCTTATTCTCACGGAGGTCTTGCTGGATACGGTGCTTACGCCGCTCCTGCTCTTCATGGCGCTTACGGTGGATACGCCAAAGGTGCTTATGCTGCCCCCGCTCTCCACGGCGCTTATGGCGGATATGCCAACGGTGCTTACGCTGCCCCCGCTGTTCATGGTGCCTATAATGGATACGCTAACGGTGCTTACGCTCATGGAGCCGCTCCCCTTGGACATGATGGAAACGTAATTGACACCCCTGAAGTAGCTCACGCCAAGGCCGCCCACTTCGCCGCTAAGGCCGCCGCCGCTAATGGTGCTCACGGAGCTTACGCATCTCACGGCGCTTATGGATCTAACGGCGCTTATGGATCTCATGGGGCTTATGGTGCGCTTTCCTACGGAGCTCCTTCTGTTTACGGAGGTTACGGACATGGAGCGTACGCTCATGGTGGAGCCCCCATTGGTCATGACGGTCAGGTGGTAGACACCCCTGAGGTAGCGCACGCCAAGGCTGCCCACTTCGCTGCCAAAGCTGCTGCTTCCCACGGATCTCATGGACATTACGGACATGGGCAATGGTAATTCCATGTACATCCTCGCCATTGTGTTGTGATAACCCTGCGTCAATATTATATTGTAGTTGTAAAAAACATTGATGTAAATATTAATTTTTATACCAATCTTATAATATAGTAATTAATCCTGTTTCACCCCCCACAAATCCTTTCTTTAATATCTTTTCTATAATATGATATTGTATTCCCTACCTCCTTCCTTTCCCGCACCTTATAAACATGTACGTATAACTTCAACATCGCAAATAAAGCAAACGAATTCAATCGAATGAAAAAAAATCACGTTTTTTACTGTAACAAATTTCCCAAGGTTAACTTTTACTAAAGATCATTATCATTGGAAATCATTGCGTGGATTAAATTTATTCCGTGCCTTCTTGTGTGAGAATCATCATTATTCCGATGAAATAATCAGATTGCGAATAAATTTGTATGTTTGTTGGCTAACTGACTGATTGCTTCTGGTTAATATCTTTATCATGATGTTAGAAAATGAAAATATGTAAAAATAGTACACAACTGCTGATCATGTACAAATCATAAATGTGCCCGACTGTGGATTTTAGCAGCTCTTTCCGGTCTAGAGCCTCAAAATACCTGAAAAAACCATTGAATCTGTGCAGAAACGGGGGGTCAGTTTGAGAGATTCCCTTGTCTTAAGAGGAACGTACGCTGCTCATTTCGGCCAGTTTCATACAAATCTTAAATCTGAATTTAAGATCAAAATACCGAACCAAACTGAAAAAATATTTTTGTTATCAAAAAGTATGTCAAATATCAAGTACGAATGTGAGCTACTTTATTTATTTTTGCTTTAAATTATAAGATATAGGCCAATAAAGATTTTAGTGTTTCATGATTTTAGAGGCAGTTTATTTGTGAGTAAATGAAAAACATAAAAAAAATATTTATTCAGTCTTTTTAAGGAAAGGAAGGATAGGAAGTTTTTGGAAGGAACTGGTATGAGGGGTGGGTAGGAATCTGGGGGTCAATGTGTCCATTAGTGTTTCTATCAACCAATCTCTCCCGATCCGACACGCCACGCAGTTGGTGGGTAGACGCATCCGCCGCCAAGACTTAAACAAACTTCACCCTATGAACCCGGGAACCCCTGCTAAGTCACCAAACGTAGCGAACTAGTTGGGGTGACCTACGACAGGGGTGTAGGTTGTCCAATAAATGGTACCAATACCCACCTCCCAGATCCCCGCGTCTTGATGCAACGTTGTAAGGTTGCTTGAAAAGGCTTCAGCAGTATTGATAATGAGATTTGAATAACCAGGTGCTTCCCCACCTTTCTCTTCCTCATCTCCCCCACTACTTTCAGCCTCACAAGATACCTAAAATCGGGGATGTCAGATGGTTGGGAGCATTTCAGACTCTTTTCCGGATTATTTAGATTAATATTTTTTTCACATTTACCAAAAATGGTCAGTTGCATCCGAAGTGAGGGAAAAATAACCTTATTTTTGGACAACAGACACGAACATTACACACTTCAATAAGTTATCTCCTCCTCAATATTTAATACAATACCATAAAAGGATTAGCTAAATTATTTTAAGTTTCTAAAAATTAAAAAATATGTAATTACAGATTTATACCTCAAGACTAATCGTCTTCTTCTTTTTATGGTGCCCTCTCCTATTGGAGGTTGACTATCATCAGGGTAATCTTTGCCTTGCAAGCTGCAGTCCTTTACAACTTTGCGAACTTGCACTCGTACCAGTTTTCGATATTGGGTTTTCTTGCATTTGTGGCCCCTCACAAATTACCCAAGATATAAAGGAGTTTGCTTCGCTTCCTATATATTACAATTACACAATTAGTTCACCTATCTATTAACAGTGGTTACATTATGACGTAACCGGTTTCGCTCTGGTGAGCATCGTAAAGAATGCAAGGCCGACGCAAATGTAATGGATCGCGAATAAAAATATTTTTTTTTGAGAAAAAAATTAAATCCATTTAGACATATCTATTGGTATCATGAGTGCGTGAAGTGAAATATTTCTGCGAGATTATTCACTTTCAATGAACTCAAATTTTCTTTGAATTTAAGTGGTATTTTGAAAATTGTCATAAGCTGGATTAAGAATTCAGACAGGCAATAAATTAGGAACCTACCTATAATTTATTAAAAGAAATAATTATAATGTTTAAATAATAATGTTTTAATATATTTTTTTTAATAATGCGCGTTAAAAATTGTAATTGAATGAGTTTTCAAGGGTCCGCTCTGTAATTTTTATGTTTTCATGTAGAAATGAAAATGTTTGCCACCGTTATTAAATTAGTCAGTGGTGTAAACTTTTACTTAAAAATAAAAAAAAATGAAATAAACATTTTTTATTAGTTAAGTTTAAATTTTTAATCCAGGCGTTTTTAAGGAATTTCGGAAATAGGCGATCCATTTGATAAATTCTTCTATCTTAAAACTTTTATTGACAACATTTTACACTACATTACAACGACGAAATTAATTTTGGAGTTTACATTACAACAACAATATTAATTACATTGTAGTTTATATTGACAACATTAGAGTTTATATTACAACTATAATATTATTTATATTGGAGTTTATATTGACAAAATTGGAGTTAACATTACAACAACTAAATTAATTACATTGGACATATTGACAACATTGAAATTTACATTACAATAAAAAAATAAATTACATTTGAGTGGGGGGATGCCATAGTCTCACTGGCGCCAGACTGGAGCAGTTGGGTCTCTTGTGCGGTATTTATATAAAAAAAACAACAACAACTAAATTATTTTCATTTGAGTTTACATTGACAACATTGGAGTTAACTTTACAACAAATAAATAAATTACATATAATTTTATATTGACAACATTGGAGTTTACATTACAACAACAAAATGAATTGCTTTGGAGTTTAAATTAATTACATTGGCTGTCATGCAATGATAAAAAAGGAAGTGGTGCATTACAGCATATTTGCTTCCTTCGAAAAAATAATATTAACTTATTTATTACATTAATCCAGTGTGTCAAAATAAATATCTACTCTAATTTTGGAAATGATCTGCCAGGTGAGTATGTTTCTGTATCTATTTGTAAATAGTTAAATTAGATAAAATTTAGGAATTATTAATAAGTTGCACAGCGCCCTTAAGGTGATTTTTCAAAAAACCGCGCTCTACAAATTATCCAATTATTACTATTACGAAGACATTTTTCTTTCAAGATCACTGGTTAAGAGATACGAGGCATAGAAAATACACGGTTGATAAAATGCAAGTTATGCCATGAAATAAATGTTTACACTAATTCATTTTATTATGTTGTGAGTCAACATTGAAATGTTTTATCAAGTTTAGAATAACTTAACTAAATTTTCAGGCTCTGATTGTCATTGGGTTGGAGATAAAATAAAGGTGTTGATAAATAGATATTGTTATACATGGAATTTATTGTCAATAATTGCCATTAACTTATGCATTTCTCTTATTTAAGATATTCATTTTAAACAAGTGAAATAAACACAAAACTGTGTTTTTTTTAACTTTTAGTTAAAAAAAAACACAGTTTTGGGTTTATTTTATTATTTTAATTGACTTGTGGAAGTAAAAAGCTATAATATTATATTTTCCGGAAGCGTTAATTTTTATACTTTAATTTCTACAAAAAATATGTTTGTAAGATTAAATTATATTATTTCTGCACGATTTTTTAATAAATATTGCACGGTAATCAAAAAAATCATTTAAATGTCAACATTCGGGGTTGACTTATTTTTTTACAGAACACAGAAGACCCTAAGTTTAAAAAAATCCCTAGGTGCCTTTGTCATCTTTGAGAATGCTGTGTGGAGGATCTTTTATCGAAAGGAAGGAGAAAAATAGAAATAAAGAAGGTGTTAGGGGTGGGTAGGAATCTGAGGGTTCATGTGCCCAAGAGTGATGGACGTATGAATCCATTCCGCCTACCTAACTGCGGTGCAAGGCGATAGGGTTCGGTTTGAGAGATCAAAAAAGTCTCCCAGAGTATCTCCTAATCTCCCCAGTAACTCCTAATCCGGCCCACGCAACGCTATAGGCGGGCAAACGCATCCGCCGCCAAGACCTAGAACAACCTCACCCCATGAACCTGGACACTCCTTGCTTTGTCAACAAATGGAGCGAACCATTCGGGGTGACCTTATGGCAGGGGTATTGGTCATCCAATAAATGGTTTCCGGAGCGTCGGTACCCATAACCGCCTCCGAAATTAAAAAAAATTACGATTCTTGGCTACAAATCCTCGGCCGCGGGTTCAAATCCTGGCTTGCGCAAGTAAATTTGATTGATTAATTTGAATTATTATTTCAAAATTCAGACTCACAATACACAACTGGGAATGCTGTAGTGGCAACGGCTCCGGACGGTTGGGAGCAATTGGGACTCTAGTGCGGTGAGCACTTGCATAAAAACAACCCAAAATATATCCTTCAATAAAATTGTCATAAAATCGTTCTGAATACCAACACCTATAATGTTGAAAACGCCAAATATTGGATTACGTGCATTTTCTATTAAACAATAATCGTTCACGTTTCCCAAGAGACAGCTATAAAATAATTCTTGTATTGTTGTATTCATAGTGTGTTTGTCGTAATCGCCTGAGTTTAGTAAGAGGACCTTCGTAAGTCAATGGTATGCGTGATGGAAAGGTTTTCAAGTTGTGATTTCGTATTGGAAAATGTATTAAGATTGTAAGGTTTATATTGGCCGATAATAATGGTAGATTTTTTACACAGTATCAGAAAGAAGTGGAGGTTGTGCTGTACATTATTGAACATCAAGTTGAAGAAATGATCGGGAAAATAAATTTTATTTTATTATATTTCGTAGCTTAGCAATAATGATAATAAAGTGTTTAAAACATTTTTTTACATACATAATTAAATAGAGCTTAGGTAGTCACATTTCGATAGCATCATTGAGATGATTTTTCACAAGCTTCACAAATCATCCAATTATTATTAAAATTTATTAAAAATAAGTCACTTAAGTACACCACTTTGTCAATGAAAATGTTCGACATATTTTGAAACCAATATAAACATGTAATGAAAAATAATAAATATATAAACAGATAATTAGGTAGGTACGCACAGACAAAACATATTATAATGAGCTGTGATTGAGTTATTTTTAATATTAAAAAAAATATATATTAGGAAACGGGTAATAATTATATTTGATTTTTTTCGTGTAAATTTAGTCAACAGAATTAAGAAGCTACTAAGATATCTAAATAACAAACTAAAATTAACTTCTATGATTACGGTATTATTATGAAAATGAATTTAAGAAACCGCAATGTAAAAAAAAAAACAGGTACTCATGATATTTGATGACTATTATTTACACTTTTTCTAAAATTTCAACGTTGTCTAATATTGTAAAACCATTTTATTTGTTTATTGAATTTTGAATATTTTATTTATATAAAAAAAATTATATATTTCAAATAAAAGTGTCTAGGAAATTCATCAATTGTTTTTTTACTATTTTTTCAAAGATCTTTCCTATATTAGAAATTAAACAGATTGAGCGATAATTTGTCACTTGGTGTGGATTTTTAGGTTTGCAAATAGGTGAGATTATTGTGTTCTTGTAGTTCATTGGAAATATTCCTTTTGTTAAACTTAAGTTTATTAAATGAGTGATGGGTTTTATTAAATAAAGTTTCATAGATTTTATAAAATATGTGCCGTAATAGAATCAAACCGGGAGACAAGCCTCCTATCATTTTTTCTATTATTTTTATGATTTCACATTCTGCTTTGGTTTCAAATGTTGAGAATATATTATGTTCCTGTAAGTTTTCATTTTTATGTTTTTCTGGGTTAGAAGGTTTATGAATATTTTTTGCAAGATTTTTTTCTAACATTTGCAAAGAAAGAATAAAATATATTTGCACATTGTTTAGGCTGCATATTGGCATTTATAATTTTGTTATCATGCTCAATGTACTTAATGTTTGTTTTTTTTGTATTGTCTTTGGCCAAATTCACAGTTTTCCACATTTATTTATTGTTATTTTCTGAAGATAATAATTTCATTTAAAAAAAGTCTGTTTTACTTTTTTTTAATGTCAGTTGTTAATTTTTATTTTTTTTATAAAATAAATGCTTTTTCATTTTGGGGATTTCTCATAGTGGTTTTGTAATTTTTTAAACAAATCTACTCTTTTATTTCAAGGTTGGTAAAATTTTGCGTACTTGAACTTCAAATCAGGAAAAAGGTCACTGTCCACATGAGATTTCGTAAAACAAACCACTAATCTCTTTTCCCAATCCTTGGAACCGAGTTTTGATACTTTCGAAATTTTCGCCCTCAATATTTGAAATTAGAGAAAAACAATTACCGGCTGCGTCTGATTTCAAAAAAATCAGAGTAAAGCCCGGGCACACCCGGGCAGCGCATTCAACGAGGAGATGTATAAAAAACAGCTTTAAGTTGTGGGTTTTTTAAATATAAATCTACGGTTTTAATCCGAGTTTGATGAAATTTTGCGTACTTGATCTTTAAACAAGAAAAAGTTCATTATTTATATGAGATTTTGAAAAACTACTCATATCCTCTTTAACCATACCTTAAAGTAGAACTTAGATATCTTGACAAAATTTTGCACACTTGACATTTAAAATAAGAGGTAAATAATAACTGTATTTATTTAATTTCTAAAAACTCTGAGTAAAGCTCGGGCAACACGGAGGTTTTCAGCCAATAAATTTATTTATTTTTTTGTACACGCCTAATAAGGGCTTTTACATATGATAAAATAAAAAATACCTTTGATATAATCAAAGAATTAAAGAGATAACACAATTAAGAAAAGTACCGGGTACAAAAATTTAAACTTAAAAACAAACAACAGAAAAAAATATAGAAAATTTATAAACATTTCAAAGCTATCAAGATAGACATACAGATTTAATAACAATGTTTTTACAGGCTGATAGACATTCAGTACCGGTGGTGTTCATGTAATATTTATTCCATGCACTGTGCGGTCGGTTCGTTACTGAGTTTATTTCTGCATTGGTACCTGAATTGTTACAATGGTAAGGTACCTTCTGACGAACCGTTCTAAATGATAATACAAACATAATTACACGGTCGATAAGCGTTTTCGCCACACGTTTATTTACTAAAATTTCTTGAACACTTCTTTATTATCTTTTTAAAAATACACACACCGCAAATTGCACATTACCATTCAGCAATATCAAATTTTAAAATTAATAGATAGATTATATCGTTGTTTTGAATGTACGTGCCCACACGGACCAGTGGTTACGCCTTAGGCAACTTTAGACATTAATATAGACGTAATGGAATGGACTGGAAATAGGAATGCTAGTATCGTACCAACGAGTAACGCGATAGTCCCTTCATGGGTGCTGAAGTAATAATGAATACGGCCATGTTTACCTGTAAAGTTCTGAAAATAATGTATTACAAATGTTCAGTATTATGTTGGTACCACCCTGTACCCGCGAGGGAAAATTTATTAACTGAATGTTGGGAAAAGATTAAGATAACAGTATAATAAAAAATGTTTCATTACATTCGACACGATATACACAAATATACACATTTAAAAAAAGATCGTAAAAACTAAAATGGATCGTAAGGTGGTATTACATTACAATATCTTAATATATATATTTCTTCTCTCCGTGTGTATGTCACAGAACTCCTCCTAAACGGCTGGACCGATTTTGATGAAATTTTTTGTGTGGGTTCAAGAGAATTCGAGAATGATTTAGATTCACAATTTGGTTCACTGGAAAATGTTCTTTTAATTAATTTTTTTATTTCTAAGGAGTTGTTGATTTTGGAATGTTTTACATTGGATCCGGCAGACTGCGCTACCATCGCAGTATCGAATATTCAATATTATGCTATTTTAATTTTAGTTTGTCCCGACAGTTGTGTACAGGACGGGTCCGCTATAAATAAATAAAATAAATTGTGGAACATTCCAGAACACTCCCGAATGTTGTCCTGAGCGAAGCCGGGTAACCCAGCTAGTATATGTATAAAAATGAATATTATTTTTGTACATCCCTTGTTATTTCCTAGAACGTATATCCGGTTGCGATGAAACTTTGGTGATTGGTTGTGCGCACGCCCACAAAAGTTTCTATATATGTATAATGGTGAGCTCTGGCTTATATATAATATATATTAAATTTATATATATATATATATATATATATAAATTTCACAAAGAATATGAATATAATATGAATACCGTATAACAGTCCCAACTGCTCCCGTCTGGAGCCAGTGAGACTATGGCATCCCCAATTGAGGTATGTTGTGAGGCTAAAGCTAGTAGGGAGGGGAAGAAGATGGGGAAGAGGAAGGTGGGGGGGAAGTACCTGGCTATTCAGATCTGGTCACCAAACACGGCTAGAGCCATTTCAAGCAACGTTTCAATTCTGAATGGTGGTCTTACACCAGGGCGATACTGATAGTATCTTCTACTCTGGAACGTGCCGCAAATATATAGTACATATTATTTTAAATGATTTAATTGTGAAATAGCACAAATTAATCAAATAAAATTTATTTGCCATGCCTGGATTCGATCCCGCGACCTTCGGAATGCGAGTCAAGAGCCTTACCGCTGGACTACGCTGGCTGGCTAAGTCCTCCATCATGAGTCAAGGATTTTTGGCTTACTTTGGTGGTAGTAGGAGATTTTTAAACAATTGTTGGGTTATTCGTAACCCGGGAATTTTTGTCTTTCTTTAAGAAAAAGTTAAATGATTCGCCATTTAAATATTGGGTTAGCCAAAAAAGTGTAATAAATCGTGTGGACATCATACTGTGTTTTAGTATACCGTGAAAATATCAGGCTCAACATAGAAGATACTCTCAACATCTCCATGATGAAAGAACATCATTCAGAAATTAAACGCTGTTTGAAATTGTTTTTGCCTTGTTTATTGACCAGATCTGAATAGTCAGGCACTTTACCACCTTCCTCTTCCCAATACCTCTTTCTCTAAACTATCTTCAGCCTTCCAATGTTTCCCAACAAGAGATGGCACATAGAGTCTCACTGGCTTCAGACGGTTGGGAACAAAAAAAATATATCTGAGAGATCTGCCCAGTTCTGAAGACAAAAGGCAGACTTGATATATTAAGATTTCCATAAATTAAGATTTGTAACAATTAGTCGTTATTTATTTCTTTACCTGAGGGAGTACGGTTACTACCCGTGGCTCTACCCTACCAACTTTCTCTTGGGCATGCTCGGTATGAACCGTCTACGGGTCAGAAGGGATGTGCTCATTATAACACATTTCTTAAGACTGATTCATGGACGGTTTGAAAACTCAGCTATCATGGAGAGCATTAGTTTCTATGTTCCCTATGGTTATCTCCGTCACCGACAGCATAGATTGTTTTATCTCCCGGCTTGCAGAACTAACTTGCCGATGGTTATGCCAGTCGGGAGAGCAGGCTTGTTGTTAAATATAATCACTTTGGATATCGATATGTTTAACATCAATGAAGCAAAATTTAGACAGCAAGTTTTATTGCTGTTAGTCTGATTGTGCTTCATTGATGTTTAAATTGTTTTAATTATTTAAATTGATTAAAATTAAAATTTAATCTTAATATTTTCTCTTCTTTTAAAACGATATGAAATTTTAATTTTTAATTTATTTATTAATTATTTATTACACGCCCTAATGGGCTTTTATTTTTTTTGTTTATAAGTCAAGTATTAGTACTTTTAAATACTTTAAAACTAAAACAAAAAGAATATATAATATAATGAAAACAACGAAACAACGAACAAATATAGCATGTTATACAAAATAAAATACATTGGTAAAAATGATAAGAAGTCACACATAAAAAGATATTCAAAATAAACAAAAATTGCAGAAATTATTCACGACTATTTGTGTCTAGAATTATAAAAGAATTTTAATAAACAATGATTATACTGGTTATTCTTAAGGTGAAATATATCTCCTAGATCAGAATATTTATTTCCGAGATTAAAAAGTCTCGGAATCGGGGAATTTTGGTAAGAGAATGTGTAAATGTTGGCAAGAGTTTTGGGAATGTTGATGTTGATTAATTGAAGTAATTATTTATTACTTTTTTATGTTTTTGAAATGAATCAATTGAATTGAATTGAACTTATTTTGTGGATTTCAAGAACCAACGTAAATTCTTGAGAACTCAATATAAACCTTCCAAATGCCGATAAAAGTATTCGTGCCTAGGATAAAAAAATATCCATAGAAAACATAAAATTTCAAGATCACGCTTGGCTATTGCACTCTCAGTGTAGGTATGATCCCTCTCCTTCCCTACCACAGGCGAGGCTCGGAGGCTTTCGCCGCGTATAAAGCCTCGCTGTCTCTCCCCTCACAGCACAAGCAGTTTTCCTCTCAGAAAAGGCTCACTCAACTCAATCAACATGAACGCTCTGGTAAGTTACCAGTCATTTAATTCTTATCCCAAAATAAATTATTCGAGTGAATTAAATAAGTGAAGTGAAAAGGTTTTTTTAACGGGTCTTCAGTGTTTTGATAATAACGAATTAAAAATTATACAAAGCTTAAATAATTAATTTTCTATATATTGTTTTCACATGTTGTTAGCGCAGAATGCGTGAAGAATTAAATAAAAATATTTGCTCTTTTTCCGGGTTAGGATTTTTAAATTTTTAAAAAATTATTTTACAACTATTAGTCATCTAATTTTGCAGTTCACAAAAGATTTCTTAGTTTAATATTATTAACACTAGGGAAGATATACTTTTATAAGGCTTTCGACTAGTAATCCGAAGGTCGCGGTTCGAATCCCGTCGTGCGCAAGTAAATTTTAATCGGTTGATTCGTGTTATTTCACAATTTGTTCATTTAAAACAATGTATGATAAATTTATACTATTAGTATCGCCCTGGTATAAGATCACCATTCAGAATTGAAACTTTGCTTGAAATGGCTTTAGCCGTGTTTGGTGACCAGGTCTGAATAGCCAGACACTTCCCCATCTTCCTCTTTCTCATTTCCTTCTCCTCCCCAAAATCTTCAATGTCACAACGCACCCCATTTGGGGGTGCTATAGAGTCACTGGCTCCAGACGGGAGCAGTCGAGTCTTTTGTGCAGTGTTCACAAAAAAATAGGTTGTCAAACAAAAGGTTTTAAAATAATTTATAAATTAATTTCAGAAAAAAACCAAGAGCAGCATTCTTTTTGACACGCTATGTTGAGCTAGAATATCTGTTCTGGGGTGTGGCATCTTGAACGATAGGTTAGATCTGGATACATCTGAACTACGTTCTCTTTCTAATTTCTGCTGTGCTAGAATATCTGTTCTGCCATGTGGTATCTTGTACGAACGGCTATGTGTAGTGTTTTTACTTTGGATACCTGTCTGCTACTTTCTCTTTCTACTCACATATCACTCAAATCAAATACGTCGCAATAATAATTTCGCTAACGTTGATTTATTTAAGTATGTTGTTATAGCCTTTTTGTAACTATTTTCGGCACAGTTGAGCACATATTATGGCATTTATTATTTTGAAGAATTTGTTTCTTACTCTACTTAGCGTTGTAGTTTAATTTTTGTGCACCTTCGCATTATCTTCAGTAAGAGCGACAAGAGGCTAACGAACATATTTTCCAAACAGGGTTTTAAATAATCAAGTATCCTTTACAAAGTACTCTATTATTGAAATAAACAGATAAATTATACAAACCATTTTAAAAACACTTGATAATTAAAAACTCAATTCGGTAAAAAAGTAAATTAGCCTTTTGATCGATGATATGGGTTCTTCTCGTGGAGTGTAAAATATTTAAAAAACATAAATACAAATTTACAGCTATTTATTCGCACGATAACCTCATAGTCCAAACAAAAGTGTTCGATTTTCATAAGCAGTATTATGTTGTTATTTTCTTTAAAAGTTTAAGAAATATCTAAAGGATCATTTATTTCTGTTACAGTTTTTCGCAACTCTGGTGTGTGTCGGAGCAGTGGTCTCAGCTAGCGGATGGGCTGGACATGGAGCATGGGCTGGCAATGGTGCTTGGGCTCATGGAGCCGCCCCCATCGGTCATGATGGACGCGTCGTAGACACCCCTGAGGTAGCTCACGCTAAGGCTGCTCACTTTGCTGCAAAGGCCGCTGCCACCCACGGAGCTTATGGTGCTGGAGCTTATGGTGCTGGAGCCTATGGTCCTGGAGTCTATGGCGCCGTTGGAGTTCCCGCCGTCTACGGTGCCCATGGAGCCTGGGCTCATGGACCCGCTCCTCTAGCCCATGATGGTGTTGTCGTAGATACCGCCGAGGTTGCCCACGCTAAGCTCGCCCATGCTTCCGCTGTTGCCCGTCTGTCTGTCGGAATCGCCCATGGAGGCCCAGTCTATGGAGGTCCAGTCTATGGAGGTCCAGCCTACGGAGGACTCGCCTATGGTGCTGGCCATGGTGCCTGGGCTCATGGTGGCGCCCCGATCGGTCATGATGGTCGCGTAGTAGACACCCCCGAGGTTGCCCACGCCAAGGCAGCTCACTTCTCCGCTATCGCCGCTGCTTCTCACGGAGCCCTTGGACATTACTAAATCATAACACATCAACACCGTGTTGCAAAGACCCTGCGTTGATGTTAATTTAATTTAAATAACGCCATGTGTATATATTATTCATAACTTCCCTCTCTTTATCTTTGTAGTTTCTTCTGCAAATATCACTCATTCTAGTTTTATTTCCTCCCTCTGTGTTTTAAGTTATTATTTTTATACTGCCAACCTGAAAAAGCAAACGAAATAAATCGAACATAAAAAAAAACTATTTTCTTTTATTATTATTTATTAGCGCAGATTCACAGCAGTTAAAAATTAAAGAAATATATGCTTTTAAAAATATAATTTTATGGTTAAGTCAACAACAACAAAGTCTAGACAGGACCTTAAAAATGACACCCAAACCAAAATTATAGGATCCAAAAATTGTGTTGCAAAAACTTTTATTGAAAAGAAAGTTCAATATCTCGCAGATCGTAAGACGCATTGCTTTTTACCTTTTAAGAGCAAATTCGTCTTCCAAGTTATTATTATGTTTTTGAAGCAAAGCGACGAAATTAGATAGGGGTTTTGACACTGCTTGTAGTGGGAAATATTATTCCAACAAATTTGTAAGATACCCCGTATATAGAATTGATTTATCTATGGGGTAGGCGTTTTATGAATGAATTCTCCGAAAGCACACCAATTTCCAATTTTGAAAATGATGGCACTTGTAAACAAAGTAAAAGTTTTAGAGCTCATTGAACCAGCGTTACAGACAGACTCACAACCGAAATGAGAGTAGTAAAGAGGGAAATAGAGCTAGTGAGCATCTCCAAGTTCGGTTAAGTACCACAAAACTTCAATAAGTTGAATTTTTTTTTACATTAGCTCCATACATTAGGCCCTGTAGATAATAATTTCCCACAGAGTATATGCTACCTTTGGAGATGCTGTATGGGGAGTCTTTTTAGGAGAGGAAAGAGAGGAGGGATGGAAAAAGGTATAATGGCTGGGTAGGAATCTGGGGGTCAGTGTGTCCAGAAGTGATATCCATGTATTAATCCATCCCTTCCATTGCAGTGTAAGGCGATGTTCCTAGAGAATCCTGCTGGAGAAGGTATTCCTCAATCAGTCTCTCCCGATCCGGTCCGCCACTCAGTAGGTGAGCAGGTGCAATTGCCGCCAAGACCCGCACAAACCTCACCCCATGAACCGGGCACCCTTGCTAAGTCACGAAACGTAGCAAAACTTTGAGGTGATCTATGGCAGAGGTGTTGGTTATCCAATAAATTGTTTCCGAAGCGGCGTTACCCGTACCCACCTCCCAATTATCGTGCATACGTTACGAGTAAGGTGAATCACAAAAACACGATTGTCGAATTTCATTTTGTCATTTTAAGAAAGGATTTCTCAACTTCACAACAATATATTCAGTTCCCCTCCCATGTTCCCCTTACCCTGCCGCGTTTCCCTTCTACCTTTACCGCCGTTCCCCTCTCTCGCTTTCCCCCGTTCCATGACCACCCAATCCCGCATTCCCTTCCCGCGTTCCCCCCCCCATCGAGCATTCCTTCTTTGCCACTAAACTATGTGAAATACACACATTTACCAAGCAACCACCTATTGTAAAATTTTTAAACAAATTTCATAACGCCAGAGGTCATCATTGTGTATAAAAATCTGTGCACTACAAATAAAAGTTTTATCGCAATCGGATGATTGGTAAAGAAAATAATTTCATAACAATGGATTAAGTCCTACATCAGTAATCGCAATCAGGTAATATTTTGTTTTACGTGTGCTCCACACAGGAGGCCCTGAGGAAAATAATTTCCCTCAGGGCCTATGTCATCTTTGGGGATGCTTTGTGGAGGGTTTATTTTTAATTGGGAATTATTTTTTATTGGGAAGGAAAAGGGTTTAAAGGGTGGGTAGGAATCTGGGGTTTAGTGTGTCCTAGTCATCCGCCTCCAAGACCTGGAACAAACCTCACCCCATGCACCCCTTCTAAATCACCAAACGAAGCGAACCACTTGGGGTGATCTATGGCAGAGGTGCTGGATATCCAGTAAAGGTTTCCGGGGCGGCGGTACCCATTCTCGCCTCCCAAATTGATATTAATTAACGGTGTCTTCTCAAAGTTTAAAGAGGTAATATCTGGTGTCCCGCAAGATTCCCACCTAACAGCTCTTGTTCAACATTAATGTAAATGACATTGGATCATGCTTTCAAAATTCAGAATATTTGCTTTACGCTGATGACATGAAAATATTCAAAGTGGTGCATTCTCTCTCTGACTGAAGCATTACAACGTGACCTAGATAGGCCTTAAAAGTATTGGAAACTGTTTAGATATCAATGTTTCCAAATGTCACAATATGGCATTAGCCGGAAATAAACATATAATTAAGTACCCTTATTCACACCGCAAAGAATCTGTCATCTCTAAAAAGGAATGTAAAGATCTTGGCGTTTATCTTGATAACAAACTTATATTTAAAAAGCATATCGACTCAATAGTTCACAGGTCATATAAAATGCTTGGTTTTGTTCTTCGTATGAGTAAAGTATTCAGTAACCCGCGTACAGTTATATTTTGAATTAGTCAGAAGTACATTGGAATATGCCTCGCCAATTTGGAACCGCAGAACAAACTGCGCATCAATAGCATAGAAAACATTCAAAACTAATTTATAAAATATCTAACCTTCAAATTCAACAATAACTTTCAATGCACATTTCAAACTTTGCAACAAATGCGAGCATTAACTAATGTTACATTTATACTCAGAATTTTAAATAATAACATCGACTGTACCAAATTTCTTTTCTTAATTAATTTTAATATACGAGTACCTGACGTACACGCCATACAGAACTATTCCACGCGCTTAATTACAAAACAAATGCAGCTCCTAATTCACCAATTAACCGTGCTCTTCATACGTTTAATAATATTTGTCTTAACTCAACACCGACATTTCCAAAGAGCATCATGTCAATAATATAAACTGTTCAATTTGCGTACATATCCCTTCACCACTTTTCACATCTACAAATATACTCACACGTATACACACACCTACCCACTACGCACCTCACCCGGTAAATACTAAATATACGGTTCCATGCCAACTGAGAATAAATGTAACTCAACCTCTCTTTGAAAAAACATTAAAAGCTTTGAAAAAAAAAAAAATTTAAATTGCCAATAACCCTAATCTAACGTAACCTATTTAACCAATTTTTTTTCACAATTTTAAATGACTTTTCTGAGGTGGTTCTGAGTTGGTTTCATTCTGAGTTGTCCGGTCACCAAATATACATACCATCAGACACAAAGAAACACATCATAGGTACCCAAAACGAAATATTACTTAAGGGGTTACATGGATCTCGTAGCCAAGAAAAAAAATTTTCCCGATTTAAAATAAAGTTTCAAATGAAATATTGTATTGAGCGTTGAGCACATAAAAGAAAACTTCTCAACAATATTGAAAAAAATTGTAATAAAAAAATTGGAAAATTCAGCCGGTGGGGCCTAGTTTCCGGAGACTCCTAAAAAAGTGTCCTCGCAATTGCCAGGAAAACACATAATAGCTTCATCTGAAATTAAAAAAAAAAATTCTGTAGGTAGATAAGTATAAACTGTCCTTGAACGAAGGATTTTTCAAAAAAATTGGAATTGGAATTTTTGGCAGAGTTGTAGGCAAAATATTTAAATTTTTCAGCGACTGGTCAATGCTATTTTAAAGAAGTGTGCCTAATTTCAAAGAGATTGGTACAATGGTTTCTGAGAAATCTTTCCTACCGACTTCAAAAATGGTGTTTCGAGATAAACGCGATTGAAGGAGATTTTTTATAACTCACATAGAGTTGTCGATTCTAGCACCATATAACCTGCTTTGTTACAACTCATCCAGCTCAACATCCCTTCCCGTAGACTCCGAAATAATGAATTGCTGTTCCTCAATCAACATTCTACTAATTATGGATATCGTTCTCATTTATCCAGAATGTCGAAACTTGTTAACGCAAGTCAAAGCATTGAATTTTTTGGTATTAGCCTAAATGACTTTCGGCAGTCGATACGAAATGTGTAATTTTTAAAGTCTTTTAAATCCATCTTCAAGCTTTGACTTGTAGTCTTCTATGTGTTCTTTATATTATAATTTGTCAATGCTCTTCATTTACATGTACTTTCCTTTAATTGTCATCTTTTTTTTATTCGTCTTATTGCTATGTTATTAACAGACTATTTGTCCGTAAATAAATAAATAACAAAGAGCCTGCTGCAGCTACAATGTTCAGGGCATCTTTTTGTTCCTGTCTGGGACGAATCTTGCCTCTTGGGTCCCAGCCTGAGCTTTTTGTTCCTGTCTGGGACGAATCTTGCCTCTTGGGTCCCAGCCTGAGCTTTTTGTTCCTGTCTGGGACGAATCTTGCCTCTTGGGTCCCAGCCTGAGCTTTTTGTTCCTGTCTGGGACGAATCTTGCCTCTTGGGTCCCAGCCTGAGCTTTTTTCTCAGCTATAGTACGAAGTTCAAAAAACATTTTTTTTTCAAAATTTTCGGAAAACATCACTGTTACTAATGTACTGTTTGTTTCTGTTTATAAATAAATAACAATACATACGTTTATAAAACAGTGGGTATTCACATTAAAAAAAATATTTTCATAAAAAAAAAATTGTGACTGTTGGATGGATCTTACTACTAGAAAACTGCTTCGCAGCTGGTTTAATATTCATTATTCATGGAACATTGGTAAAAATGATCCAACCATTTTCCATAATTAAGCGCATGGTCCATAATCCGGGTCCGTAATCCGGGCTCGTAGGATGTGTGCCGATTTTCACCGTTATGCATTTTTCTATTTATAATACGATACTTTATATAATAAGTAGACTTTTGATCAGATAAAGCGACTGCATGGAAACAAAAAGTTTTGTTTAAAAATATAGAAAAGATTTCAGGTACAATATCCAACTACCTTCAGCCTCACAACATACCCCAATTGGGAATGCCATAGTCTCACTGGCTCCAGACGGTAGCAGCTGGGACTCGTGAAGTATTCATGTTGAAAAAAATCAGAGTGTGCAATTCACACGCGGTAGAAGTGACACCGTCAGAAAACTATAATAGACAAGAGTGGGGAAGCTATAAAGCACCATACAATGATGAGACCGTTAGGCTACGAAGCACCGCATAAAGAGGAGACCGATTATTATCTCGCAGGCTAAATCCTATGTGTTTGTCTCTTTCTAGTGCCGCTTTTTATCGTTTCATCGAGTTTCAAATCACAAAAGTGCTAAAGAAGTTTTCACTTCAAAAAAAAACATTATCCATGTAGCAACATTTCATTTACCGAATGAATTTTATAAACCTATGAAGGCCACTATTCTAAAATCCTGTTTAAATTCAACCTTAACAGGACTGAGTATACGAAACATTCGCTTGTACCTAGGTTACATGAAGTTACTAATAGACATGCAAGTGTGGCAGATCTATTTAACTGCACAGAAGGTGGGTATAAGAGTATATAAGAGTAATATACTATCAAAGCTTTTAGATAAGCATTAATTTTATTTGTACTAGAGGTTTTGTATCCCTGGTGTCATTTCTCATTCAAACGCTACAATTATCTGTTATGCTAACTCTTTTTTTACTATTTCTAATATTTTCCTATGATTTTGTGACATATGTGCTTATGGTATATTTAGGCCGTTGATATTAAATAAATAAGTGTTAAAGAAAAGATAAAACAGACAAAAAATCTCTCTATCACAGAAATCGTCGTTTTGTTAAGGATTGTAGTATTTCAACTATTTACTGCTGAAGAAATACTTAAAATATCTAGTCTAGTCTACAAGTCTTATTCATGTTTATGTTTGCGAAGCCAATCAATAAAAAAAGAAAATGAATTTTCAATGCCAACGCGTAGAACATTCTACAAAGGGAAATGTAGCATATCATGTTCACCCCTCCCAAAGGCGAGGTTTTGTATACTTTCAGCAGGTATAAAGCCTTGCGTTCTCTCCCCTCATGGCACAAGCAGTTTTCCTCTCAGAAAAGGCTCACTAACCAATCAACATGAACGCTCTGGTAAGTTTTGTGCAGTTGAAATTTAAAGTCATAAGTGCTACAATAACAAAGTGAAGTGAAAATAAACATTAATTTGTTTTAATGAACAAACAATTATGTTTTTGAGTGCTTTATACAAATGTGAATAATAATTATATTCAAGTGATTTCATTTAAGTTAAGATTTAAATAAAAATAAAGGCACTGTACTCTGCTAAACTGCAGAATCCGACAAGCACAACATACTATTTTCCTTCCGAAAGCAATCAAAAAGGTTTACAACTAATAAGATGATTTTTATTTCAGTTTTTCGCAACCTTTTTGTGCGTGGGAGCCTTGGTCTCCGCCAGTGGATGGGCTGGACACGATGATGGACAATGGAGAGGAGAAGGTCTGGCCGAGAGCCAGGATCATGGACAGTGGGGCAACGGATGGGGAGTAGCCGGCCATGGAGCCTATGGTGCTGGAGCGTATGGTGCTGGAGTCTATGGTGCTGGAGTCTATGGCGCCATTGGAGCTCCCGCCGTCTATGGTGGCCATGGAGCTTGGGCTCATGGACCCGCTCCTCTGGCCCATGATGGTGTTGTCGTAGATACCCCTGAGGTTGCTCACGCCAAGGTCGCCCATGCGTCCGCCGTTGCCCGTCTGTCTCACGGAATCGCCCATGGAGGACCAGCCTATGGAGGTCCAGTATATGGAGGTCCAGTCTACGGAGGACTCGCCTATGGTGCTGGACATGGTGCCTGGGCTCATGGAGGTGCCCCCATCGGTCATGATGGTCGCGTAGTAGACACCCCCGAGGTTGCCCACGCCAAGGCAGCTCACTTCGCCGCCATAGCCGCTGCTTCTCATGGAGCTCATGGACATTATTAATTGCTGACCCTCTAACACCCCTAGCGAAGACCCTACGTTCATATTATTGTAGTTCTAGTAATGACCATTATGTAAATATTCATACCTTCATAACCCTATCCTATCTCCTCTAGTATCCTTATCTCCAACTAACTCATATACGAGTTTGGTTTAAGATCCTTCCCCTTTTGTTCTTTTCATCTCTATTATTTAATTTCATGGATCTCATTTCAACTGATAAAATAATGGATCCCATGTTTATTGATATGATGGATCCCACCTTAAAAAGCAATCGAATAAATCGAATGAAAATATATAAAATGTATTTTAATTTATGATTAATTTACAATAATAATATACAATAATGTGTAGAATTTGTGGCAGGCAGCATGATCAACTAGAATTTGTGGCAGGCAGCATGATCAACTAGAAAGGGACTATAGACAATTGTTTTTGAATATTGATTTCTTTTTCAATTTTAAAGAGACAAACCACAAACTATCATTTTGTCAGTTTGTAAATAATCTAAATGGTTATAAAGTTAATTCCTTTGCAATTACTTCCAGAAATGAAAACATGAAAAATTGATTATTTTTAATATTTCTATTTTTGAAACTGATAATTCATGGTGGAATTCCATTATAATATATTATAATAAAAACAAATATAAAACTTTTTTCCACTTTAAGTTTAATGACCGTAACCGGTTTCAGCTCGCTAGAGCCATCTTCAGACTGGTACAAAATATTCTTAATCTACGGTTTATATACATAACATTTGAGGGAGGGGAAGCGGGGTGGTCTTAAGGGTTTTAATCAATTATACTAATTACATTTGTTACTAAGTAGTTTGAGACTGTTGAATTTCTAAATATTTTGGTTATTCCAGTGGGCTAATTACCTTGGGTTTGTAGCTCATTTCAATATTGTTTAGGAAAAACCTTACAAGTGGTATGAATTATTAAAGACCTAATTTTATTGTCAAATCGTTATTACATTTATGATGCATGGGATTTTTTTAATAGCATTTTGAAGGGATACATGTTTACATTGGAGTAGGAATGGTCATTTTACTAGCTAAATACATATTTTAATTTCGAAATTATTATGAAAATTACAATGGATACAAAAGTGGAGACTTAGCAAATGACTCTAATTGTTTATTCTAAATCTAGGAGTTTACCAAGTGAACTGCGCCAACTGCCCGTCATATTACATAGGCCAAACTGGAAGGTCATTCAAAACCAGAATCAAAGAACACTTTACAAACTGGGTAAATGACAAAGGCGAATTATCAAATGTAGCATTACATTTACTAGAAAACAATCACTCGTTTGATAAAGACAGAGATATTAAAGTCCTCCACACTTGTAATAAAGGCCATAAGCTAGATAGACTAGAATCTTTAGAAATTTCCCGCTTAACTAAAAAAACAGACCATAAATTTGTAATGAATAAACAATTAGAGTCATTTGCTAAGTCTCCACTTTTGTATCCATTGTAATTTTCATAATAATTTCGAAATTAAAATATGTATTTAGCTAGTAAAATGACCATTCCTACTCCAATGTAAACATGTATCCCTTCAAAATGCTATTAAAAAAATCCCATGCATCATAAATGTAATAACGATTTGACAATAAAATTAGGTCTTTAATAATTCATACCACTTGTAAGGTTTTTCCTAAACAATATTGAAATGAGCTACAAACCCAAGGTAATTAGCCCACTGGAATAACCAAAATATTTAGAAATTCAACAGTCTCAAACTACTTAGTAACAAATGTAATTAGTATAATTGATTAAAACCCTTAAGACCACCCCGCTTCCCCTCCCTCAAATGTTATGTATATAAACCGTAGATTAAGAATATTTTGTACCAGTCTGAAGATGGCTCTAGCGAGCTGAAACCGGTTACGGTCATTAAACTTAAAGTGGAAAAAAGTTTTATATTTGTTTTTATTATAATATATTGATTATTTTTATTTTTTATTTCATGCAGAAATAAAAATTGTACTTACAGTAAATACTTTTTTAGTTTCATTTCACCCGCCATGGTAGAGGGATGTCCCTGTGTTGTGGCGAGTGAAGTTTGCAGATTTGATTTGATGAATTTGTTCATTATATGTACGATTGATAAAACATAATAATTATACATAGTTATAACAAATAAATAACAAATATATTAAACTGTAGAAAAATCTTATATATTAAATCTTAATATTTTAAACATTAAAATCTTTATTTTCATTACAACAAAAATTGTGTGTTGGATTGGATCTTATGAAAACTGCTTCGCACCTGTTTTAATATTCATGGAACACTGGTAAAAATTATTCAACCATTTTCCATAATTATTCGCATAGTCGTCGGTCTATAATCCGGGTTCGTAGGATGTTGGCCCGATTTCCACTGTTATGCATTTTGCTATTTATAATACGAGTAGACTTTTAATCAAATACGGGGTCATATACAGTTAGAATTTTCAAAAAATCATTTTTTTTTAATTTCATTTTCGTTATGTACCTACCTACATATATTAAAGTACATACACAGAAATTTTAAAGTCAATCCGGCGATTATTTTCGAATTTACACGAATATTTGTAAAGACGTGTCAGAGCGTTTCCAAACTTTGGACGCGTTTTTCTCAAAACTGTGTTTTTTAAGTCGGTGACCAGTTTTTACAGTAATTTCTCGGAAACGACTGAACCGATCAGTCTCATATTTTAACACAAGCTTCTTAAGTATATTTTTAGTATTTAATTGAAGGTTATCTTACTGATAAATTTATTTTTTTTGAAAACAATTTAATGTCAAAAACATAAGTAATTTTCCTTTTTCCTGCAATTAATCAGAGGATTATACATTACTTTCACGAAATCCGCTTGGTTTTTTTTTTAATGATCCAATCGAGAGATATCGTGATTACCGCAAAATACCTTTTTTGAGAGGAGCTCCTGGAAATCTGCTATAGCAGCTTTCAAAATAATTATTTTTAAAAATAGTTAAAAATTACCATAATATTTGAACAAATTTTTACATTAAAACATTTGAAAATCTTTTCGGGAAAAATTATTGAAAAATTGCTTTTTTTGATTTAATTCAATTCATTTTTATTCTTTTAAAAACATTACAAAATTTTATATTCAATTCGTTTTTAAAATACATTTGTAACAGTGGTAGATACAAATTATACAAGCATTAATAGAGCTTGTCTTTTAAAGGCAGCTTCACTAACTCTAAATATGTCGATATCCGAATTAATTCTGTTTAACAGTAAAATTGCTCTCTCGACCGGCATGACCATTGGCAAGTTAGTCCTGCAGGCCGGAAGTTAGAACAGTCTTTGCTGTCGGTGGCGAAGATACACATCGCCAACATAAAAATGAATGCTCTCCATGATAGCTGAGTTTTCAAACCATCCGCGGATCAATCTGAAGAAATGGATAGCAATGTTTTGACCCGTAGATGGTTCATTCCGAGCATACTCAAAAGAAAGTCGGTAGGATAGAGCCAAATTGACCGTATATAACCCCCTTGCAACGAAAAGTTGGTGAACGTTTTGTTTAAAAATATATTAGGAAATTCTTTCAAATAAAATATGTCGAATGAAGAAACTTTACCATAATCATACATCAATGAAGAAATTAATTTTACCATTTACAATTTTTTCTTATTTTAGTTTATTCCAGGTCTCGGTTAGGTTAGGTTTGTAACTCTAATATATAAGTGACCAGCTCAGGTCCGGGGCTCCATCGAAGCCAGAGTTAAGTAAGCCTCTCAGAAACTGGGCGTACCTTACAGGGCCCGCAGATACTTTAATAGTACACAACTGCTAACCCTGTACAGATTGCAAGTGCGCCCCACGGTTGAATTTGACAGCCACCTATGGTCTGGAAAATGAAAAATGAAAAATAATTGAAAAATTCCTAAAAAAAAAACTCGACTCTGTGCAGATACGGGCGGTCCGTTTGATAGATTCTCCTAACTCAAACGAATTGCAATCTTTAGAGCACAGGCGTCAGGTGGGAATGCTGTACTTGTTCTACCGGTATTGCAAAGGAAGATGCTCCGAGGAACTAGCGTCATTGATTCCCTTGGCACCGGTGCATAGTCGGGAAACACGCCAAACATGCGCCCAACATTTGTACACGGTTGAAATTAATCATACAAGAACGGGTCGTTTCTACGACTCGTTCTCGAGTTCAACAGCTCGGCTGTACTCGACTATGAAGCATCAGGCAAAGAGGAGACCAGTAGGATACAAAACACTGCATAAAGGGGAAATTTTAAATCACAACAGTGCAAAAGAAGTTTTCACTTTAAAAAGTAGATCAATGTAGTAATGTTCAAGAAAAGTTAAAAGAGGCAAAAAAATTCTCTTCAAATCGTCGTTTCGTTAGGGTTAATAGTCTTTCAACTATTTACTACTGAAGTTATACTGAAAATATCCAGTCTAGTCTACAAGTCTTAATTCTGTATGCTTGCGAAGCCAATCAATAAAAAAAGAAAATGAATTTTCAATGCCAACGCGTAGAACATTCTACAAAGGCAAATGTAGCATATCATGTTCACCCCTCCCAAAGGCGAAGTTTTGTATACTTTCAGCAGGTATAAAGCCTTGCGTTCTCTCCCCTCATGGCACAAGCAGTTTTCCTCTCAGAAAAGGTTCACTCCACTCACCAATCAACATGAACGCTCTGGTAAGTTTTGTGCAGTTGAAATTGAAAATCATAAGTGCTACAATAACAAAGTGAAGTGAAAATAAACATTAGTTTGTTTTAATGAACAAACAATTATGTTTTTGAGTGCTTCATACAAATGTGAATAATAATTATAAACAAGAGATTTCATTTAAGTTAAGATTTAAATGAAAATAAAGGCACTGCCCTCTGCTAAACTGCAGAATCCGACAAGCACAACATACTATTTTCCTTCCGAAAGCAATCAAAAAGGTTTACAACTAATAAGATGATTTTTATTTCAGTTTTTCGCAACATTTTTGTGCGTGGGAGCCTTGGTCTCCGCCGGTGGATGGGCAGGACACGATGATGGACAATGGAGGGGAGAAGGTCTGGCCGAGAGCCAGGATCATGGACAGTGGGGCAACGGATGGGGAGTAGCCGGCCATGGAGCCTATGGTGCTGGAGCGTATGGTGCTGGAGTCTATGGTGCTGGAGTCTATGGCGCCATTGGAGCTCCCGCCGTCTATGGTGGCCATGGAGCTTGGGCTCATGGACCCGCTCCTCTGGCCCATGATGGTGTTGTCGTAGATACCCCTGAGGTTGCTCACGCCAAGGTCGCCCATGCGTCCGCCGTTGCCCGTCTGTCTCACGGAATCGCCCATGGAGGACCAGCCTATGGAGGTCCAGTATATGGAGGTCCAGTCTACGGAGGACTCGCCTATGGTGCTGGTCATGGTGCCTGGGCTCATGGAGGCGCACCCATCGGTCATGATGGTCGCGTAGTAGACACCCCCGAGGTTGCCCACGCCAAGGCAGCTCACTTCGCCGCCATCGCCGCTGCTTCTCATGGAGCTCATGGACATTATTAATTGTTGAAACCCTAACACCCTTAGCAAAGACCCTGCGTTAATATTATTGTAGTTCTAGTAATGACCATTATGTAAATATTCATACCTTCATAATCCTCTCCTATCTTCTCTAGTGACCTTATCTCTAACTAACTCGTATATGTTTGGTTTAAGATCCTTCCCTTTCTGTTCTATTCTTCTCTACTATTCAATATCATGGATCTCATTTCAACTGATAAAACAATGGATCCCATGTTTATGGATATAATGGATCCCACCTCAAAAAGCAATCGAATAAATCGAATGAAAATATACAAAATTTGTTTCTATTTATAACTAATGTACAATAATAATATACAATGATTCCACCAGGAAACCATAGACAATTGATTTCAAATGTTGATTTCATTTCCAATTTTATAGAGACAATTTTTTCAGTTTCAAAATAATCAAAATTACTTTTAGGAGTACTTTTCAATACCTCTCAGAAATGGAAAAGATACTAAAGTTTTTTTTTTATTTTGACTATGATGTTTTATTTCACGCAGAAATAAAAAGTGTACCTACATAAATAAATTTTTAGAATCATTTCACCCGTCATGCTAGAGGGATGTCCCTGTGTTGTGGCGAGTGAAGTTCGCAGATTTAATATAATACATTTGTTCGTTAAATGTATGATTGATATAACATAACACAGTATCATAACAATCATTGTTTTAGAATCCTTTTTGATAATGAATATTTTATACAACAATTAAATTAACCCCTCAGAAGGTGATAATTTTTCCGCTTTGCAATAAAATCCAAATAAAAAGAATATTTCCGAAAACTAAAAACTGTTTTTAGAGGGCGATAAAAGACACTTTTAAATTTTATAATTTGAAAAAAAAAAAACATGTAATTTCCCAAATTTAAAATTTTTGCATGCGATTATAAATTTTTTTTAACAATTGCTCACCTTACGTTTTTTAAAACTCAAATTACTGAAAACAAAAAATTAAAATACATTCCTATTTCATTTAACAAATTTTTAACAAACGTTATTAAAAATAATTAATAAAAAATTTCCAAAGTTTCACAATTTTATTTCAAATTGCGATCGATCCGTAACTTTGGATTCGTAAAGGTGTAAATTTTACTTATTTTGTAGTTTATTTTTAGTTTTGAATATGAAGCGTGGTGTTTGGTCTTTCTAACACCATTTAGACCATATTTCTTACTATGATAGTAGGGGAGACACAATGATTTATAAGAGAGTGACTTATGACTTGTTTCGAAAAGCGAAAAAATTAGCCTGAAGATTTAAGAAAATTATAAAGGTAATGTGAGACATGTCTGAAGGTTTTTAAGTGGCTATAGGTACAATTTTAAGGTATTGTAATGTAGATGTATTGGAGATGTAGGAATCCATGGCATTATTCGTACTTTAAAGGCATAGAGTTGAGTTTCGGTTTTTTACTCATCAGGGAGAAAGTTGAACATTTTATGAGCTTTTGGTGAATGTCTTTGACCTGACGCAGTATGCAGTTAAGCTAATTTGTAGTGTCAGTCGGTTATAGTTTCGGTGATTTTTATTTTTTGATATTTTTGTTTATTTGGAAAACAAACAGTTATACATATTTTATAAAAGTAATTACATATTACACGGTTGCAAGAACCAGCGGAAGTTTCCGCAAACATTCAAAGCATATGATTAAAAAAAAACTTTAAATGGTAGAAAAAGAAGAAAATATACATAATTGAAATTTAAAAACAAAAGAAAAATAACGCAATGAGATTGAGAAAATAACAGTAAAGAATTCATAATTAACTATGAGGGAACGGACTCCGGTGTCGATAGAGACGGGTGAGAAATGAAAGGCATCAGATTGAGTTGTTTATTGATGAGCTACGTAGCGGTGGTCGGTGCGATATTAACAGGATGTATGCAAAAGTGCCATGGGTTGCGGGTGCACGCAGGTGATGTTGATGGTGAAGTCAGGATGCTGTGGTGGAGCAGGTCACGGGCCTGCATGTCACCAGCGTGTTGCTCGACACCGTGGCGGTGGAGACTGACCTGGTCTTCCAGGCCGTTGCTCCACGCGGTGAGTTGCGGAAGTAACGGCGGTGACTCGGTAGGTGGAGCCATCGGCAGGTAATCCTTGTGAGGCGGAGCGTGTTCAGTGGCAGAGAGGCACGATGGGCTTTGGTAGCCATGATAGGATGAGCTGATCCCTGGACTGAAGGTGCCGCAAACATTGTAAGTCGCGGGATGTAGCTGTTAAGTACGGTGGACCTGGAGAGCTGGTGTGGTGATGATCCTCAAAGGAAGCTGCCCCGGAGAGAGTGGTGATGCACTGGGCGTTCGTATTTGTGCGCTGGTACAAGACTGACCGGACTTGACTCTTCTGGTGTATTTTTTTGCGCTACACCTCAAAAACAAGAAAATCTAAAAACGCATCATTTCAAGCAAGGTTTCAATTCTTGGTGGTCCACCACCAGGGCGATACTGAGATATTTTGTATTTTGGAAAGAAAAGAAAACCATGGATTATTTTTTAAGTAATTTATTGTGAAGTAACACAAATTAAAAAAATAAAATTTATTTCTCGAGATTACGGATTGATTTATGTTTCGACCACGGAGGCCGTCAATAATGCTCGAAACGAAAAATTTTTGGATTCCCTGAGGTAATTTTTAAATTTTAAATTTATTTTTTATTTATTTAAGGTTTTATTTCAGCAGAACTGAGAGGGTTGTGCAATCCCAGTCTGCCATATTTCATAAACAACTTTAATACATATAATAACATTATTGAGTAAATTAAAAGATCTGAAAGAGGAAAAAAGAAATAAAATTTGGTAACATGTTAGAACGTAAAATGAACACAAGATTCTTCACATAAATAACAAAAAAAAATAAAGCAATAAAAACTAAGCATAAAATAAAAATCAAAATAAAAAAAAATCAAAAATATTTTCTGATCGTCCATCAGGGAGGCCGCCTCATCATCTGCATCCATCGCTCATTTAGGGAGTAACTAAGCCACTCGGATGCAGCCACGACAATGATGTTGTTTGATTTCCGTGTCCTGCTCCAGAAGCTGGCTAGTCGGTGGCGAAGTAAGGCTGAGAATGAGGGCACCCTCCCCTCGGTGAACATCGTGGAGGCACTGCAGAACCTCGGTAGTTGCATATGTTGCCTGAATGCCTTATTGTAGCACACCCTCAGTTTACCCCATTGCGCTGATAGATATTGCGTTCATAGTTCCGATATGTACAGGGCAGTGCAGTACGTCTTGAAGATTAATTTTCTGACATCCTCACTGCAGGGGTAGAACCGCCTTGAGAGCATTCCGGCCCGTATGTTAATTGCTCATCTTTGTCGTTCCATATCTTCTATAACCTTCACTTCTTCGGTTAGGATATTTATTTATTTATTTATTTATTTCTATATATTACAGTATTTACCTATAGATCAATTTCGAAAACATTTTTACATAATATATTTTGTAATTTTATTATGTTGGGTGTAAGGTAGGTTTGTGAAGGTGAAACTGTGGATAGGTATTGTTGTATGTTTCGTGAACACCTCACTAGGAGAACCTGTGCTGAGGTGTTTACGTGTTTATTTATGTTTATGTATGACAAGTATTTATGTGTTGTAATAGAAAGTTTTATATGTTTTTTTTGTTATTGTTTTTGGTTATTGTTTTTGGGGTGTTATGCCGTGTTTCGCTACCTCCTTCTTTAGCCAACGCTTCGGACAGCGTTACAGTGTCCATCATCAGGGCAGATGACTATGATGGACACTGTAACGCTGTCCGAAACGTTGGCTAAAGAAGGAGGCAGCGAAACTAGATATTTAACCTGTGAATATACCAGATATGTACCAGAATATAATACACGAACCATGTATATAATATACGATATGTACCAGATATTTAACCTATGAAGTCACAAGCAATTCATTTCCTTCAATAATAATTTAATTTAATAAATAACAAAGTTTATGCACTTATGCGAATACGTTATGAGTTTTAAGTGCATAAACTATTATCGTTGGTATTGTAGATATAGTCTTCTTCTTTCGTATGGTGGGGGGGTCAGAGGGGGACATCTAAGTCTGCGAGCCAGTCTAGAGCCTCAGGCGTTGCCCTGTGGACCTCATCAATCCCGCCGGGGAATGAAATGAATGGTCTGCATCTCACCGCATTCACACATCTCCGACTCTTTAAGGCCCCATTTATACATCATATGGGCACAACGGCTATGGGAGCACCTTATTCTATTGATGGCGGACCTGAGTTTGCGAGGCAATGAGAATCCAGGCTGTCTCTCAGTGGGGTCTTTTACGAGATGAGCATTTTTCACATTGGCCGATTGCCACTCAAGCTTCCACCTATCTTCTGGGGTGAGAGGTGAATGGAGGAGTCTTTCTCCTTCTGTCCAGAAGGGTTTTCGGAACTTTAAGCGGCATGCCGGGTGAGAGACGACATCATCGTGCAAAGGTATTGCGCTTTTTTGCAGCGCCTTCTTGTACTCCCTTAGTGTTGCAATCTCTCGCCTGATATTTGGCGGGGTTATATTTGCAAGTACGGGGAGCCAAGGCAGAGGCGTAGATTTTAACGTTCCGCTCATGGAACGTAGGTTTAGTGATAGACTCATAATAAAATAAAATTATTAGTAAATATCGATGAAAAAAATAATTAATTGACAATGTTAATCAATCACATTGTGGCTGCGCAGCTAATTGGGCGAACATGAAGATATTATTGATTTAAAGAACACGTTCTCTATGCTTGCAGTTAAACAAAGACTGTCTACCGCGGCAGAAAACGGATACTCAATGCCAAATTACATAGTACCGATTAATGCATTCTGCACTAGGAACCAATACACTTTAACTGTACCAAGCTCACCCCTCCACCATCAGGCACCAATATACTTTTAACTGTAGCATGCCCACCCCTCCAAAAGGCGAGGTTTTGAATACTTTTCACTGGTATAAAGCCTTTGCGTTTGCTCCTTGGAATCCACAAGCAGTTTTCCACTCAGAAAAGGCTCACCCAGCAATCAACATGAACGCTCTAGTAAGTTCTGTGTAGTTGTAATAGAAAATTTTGCGTGCTACAATAATCAAGTGAAGTGAAATACAAACTTAAGTTTGTTTTAATATTCAAACAATTAAAGTTTGTGTTTTTTACAAACGTGAAATTAATTATTATTAAGTGGTTTCATTGACAGTAACATTAAAGCAAATAAGGGATAAGGATTCTGCAAATAGAATAGTAAAGTGCAACGTACAACCGTAGTGCATTCTATCAACAACCTCCTAAGACAATTAAAAATGTTTAAAACTAACAACGATTTTTGTTTCAGTTTTTCGCAACCTTTTTGTGCGTGGGAGCCTTGGTCTCCGCCGGTGGATGGGCTGGACACGATGATGGACAATGGAGAGGAGAAGGTCTGGCCGAGAGCCAGGATCATGGACAGTGGGGCAACGGATGGGGAGTAGCCGGCCATGGAGCCTATGGTGCTGGAGCCTATGGTGCTGGAGCCTATGGTGCTGGAGTCTATGGTGCTGGAGTCTACGGCGCCGTTGGAGTTCCCGCCTATGGTGCCCATGGAGCCTGGGCTCATGGACCCGCTCCTCTGGCCCATGATGGTGTTGTTGTAGATACCCCCGAGGTTGCTCATGCCAAGGTCGCCCATGCCTCCGCCGTTGCCCGTCTGTCTCACGGAATCGCCCATGGAGGTCCAGCTTATGGAGGTCCAGTCTACGGAGGTCCAGTCTACGGAGGACTCGCCTATGGTGCTGGCCATGGTGCCTGGGCTCATGGAGGCGCCCCCATCGGTCATGATGGTCGCGTAGTAGACACCCCCGAGGTTGCCCACGCCAAGGCAGCTCACTTCGCCGCCATAGCCGCTGCTTCTCATGGAGCTCATGGACATTATTAATTGCTGACACCCTAACACCGTGTAACCAACCCTGCGTTTATGTTATTATAGTCTTAGTAATGACCATTATGTAAATATTCATATCTTCACAATCCACTCCTATCTTCTCTAGTGTCCTCTCTCTCTCCATCTCTAACTAAATCATATATGAGTTTGGTTTTAGATCCTTCCTCTTCTGTTCTTTTCGTCTCTATTATTTAATATCATGGATCTCATTTCGACTGATAAAAGAATGGATCCCGTGTTAATTGATATGATGGATCCCACCTTAAAAAGCAATCGAATAAATCGAATGAAAATATATGAAATTTGTTTTTATTTATAACTAATGTACAATAAAAATATACAATGATGTGTAGAATTTGTGGCAGGCAGCATGTTCCACTAGAAGGAGACCAAAGACAATTATTTTTGAATTTTAATTTATTATTCAATTTTAAAGAGACAATTTTAACCACAACTATCATATTGTCATTTTCAAAATTTTAATAAGGAGAGTGCTTTTCAATACATCGTAGAAAAGAGGTTAAAGTTTTATTTTTTATTTCATGCAGAAATAAAAATTGTACCTAGAGTAAATATCATTTTTATATCATTTTATCTGCCATAATAGAGGGGTGTCTAGATTTAATATGATCAATTTGTTCATTATATGTACGATTAATATTACGTAATAATTAATAATAATTATAACAATCAAATTAACCCCTCAAACCTCGGCCATATTTCGTCAGAGGGTCAAAATATTTCCGCTTTACAATAAAATCCAAATAAATAGAATGTTCCCGAAAAATAAAAACTGTTTTTGAAAGGTAATAAAATACATTTACAATTTTATAATTCGAAATAAACAAATCATTTTCGAAATTTAAAATTTTGCATGCGAATATAAAAAAGTTTTAAAAATGGCTCATCTTACGTTTTTTATAACTCAAATTACTGAACACAAAATAAATAAAAACACATTCATAATTCATAACAATATTTTTTTTTCAAAAGTTATTGTCATTTCACTTTTATGTCGTTCCACATAAAAAAATAATAAATAAAAAATTCCGAAAGTTTCACAACTTTATTTCAAATTTTTTATTCATAATTTGGATTGATAATGGTGTACATTTTACTTCTATTGTGATCAATTTTAAGTTTTGAGTAAAAAGCGTGGTGTTTTGTTGTTCTAACGCGCGCCGTTTAGACTTTAGACCATATTTCTCACTTTGATAGTAAGGGAGACACAATGATTTACGAGTATATGAGAGCTAAATGACTTGTTTCGAAAAGCGAACAAATTAACCTGAAGGGTCAAGAAAATTACCTAGGGAATGTGAAACACGTCTCACAAGGGTGCTTAAGTGATTATATTGTAAAATGTTTGGATATTATAATAAAGTTGTATTGCAGATTTAGGGATCCTTGGCATGATTCGTTTTTTAAACCATGGAGTTGAGTTTTAGTTTTTTGCTTATCAGGGAGAAAGTTGAAGATTTTAGGAGCTTTGGTGAATGTCTTCAACCTGACGTAGTACGCAGTTTAGCTGCTTTGTAGTGCCAGTCGGTTATAGTTTCGGTGTTTTTATTTTAGTTAATTAGGGTTCAAACAGTTATACATATTTTATAAAAGTAATAACGTATCGCAAGTTATATGTAACACAATATATGCAAGAATCAGCGAAGTTTCATAGCATATGTAGAAAAACATAGATGATTAAAGAAATCATAAAATCTTAAAAAAATAAGAAAAAAAAATATATTTGTAAAAAAAATGAAGAACACAGATTTAATTATGTAGGATAAATAATACGGAATTAAACTATTAACATCTATTAATTTTCACATGATAAGATTAGTTCAAGGATAAACATAATTGAAAAAGAAAAACAAACAAAAAAGACTGAGAAAATAACACAGCACCTAGAGGGTACGTAATTAAAATTTGGTTTTAATTTTTTCTTTAATCCATTTAGTAAATTTACCATTATTCCTTAGAATAATGGAAAAACATCAGCGTCAGAAAAGATAGTATTGTATTTCGTGCACGTCCTTCTGAGATGTGAATGTTGTGTGTAGTTATTACATTACAAGTACATTTTTATAATCTAATGTTAATTTATACTCCTTTCTACTTTCTATTTTTTTTATATACATAATTTCTACTTTTAATTATAATTTCTACTTTTTATTTTAATTTCTACTTTTTATTATAATTTCTACTTTTATTATAATCTCTACTTTTTATTATAATTTCTACTTTTTTACTATAATTTTTCCAATTTTTAGCGTCATTTATACTTAAATCCATGTCCACACTAGACTCCATACTTCATACATCGTAACCTTTATCCATTGGTCACCATGAGACAGGCAGCCGCCTAGTATGGTGATCTAATATTCTTTATGTAAGTGTCACTAATATGTTACATGTGTTCTATAAATAAATAAATAAATAAATTTATTTTTGAGTGTGGGATGTGGAAAAGTTGGTTTGACCTTGTATTTGGACAGTGCAAATTAATGTTTTCTAGAAAATAGTTGTTGTCAACAACATTGTTGATGATTTTAAATGAAAATTTTTGATCCGATATATTTCTTCTGTCTTCTTAAGGAGTTAGGCCACCCTAGGATTTTCGAAAAGAGAGAGACCTTAAAAATGATGTCCCAAAAGATTACGGTTGGAAAAAATCTCTAAGTACTCGATTTTAGAATTTTAGTACATAGTACTTAGTACATAAGTAATCGACAAACAGCGCATAAAGCATTCAGAGAGATCGCTGTCTGAACGGGTAAAAGACACAAGAATCGCTTATATATCAAGCAGAAAAGAAAAGCAAGAGCAGGACGATAATCTAGAAAGCCAATTGTATGGTGCGGACATCGCAGATTGAAGGTATTTCAAAATTATTACTACTACTTAAAACTTCAAACGCGTGTATCTCAAAACAGCATATTTTAAGCTTGCCGGAAACATAACTCAGACAATTTTCAACCAATTTACTTGAAATATTGAATATATTTTAAAAAATACGTTGTCTATAGAAGAACGTAGGATTTTTTTTATATTGCATAGTTTATTTGTTATTAACAATTACCTGATGATTTTTTAGGCAAATTTTTAAGTTTCCACTTTGGAAGTGCGCCATTTGGCCAAAAATTAATATATTGAAAAACACCTACGTACTTCTATATCAGTTACTATTTTAAATAAAACATTAAAATTATTTTTATATTTCAAAAATTACAGGAGTTGTGTGTCCGGTAGTGGACCATAAAAAAACGGAGACGTCATCGGAAAAACGCTGTATAGCCGCCATTTTGAAATTAATCGCTTCAAAAATTTTTTTGTGTAAAGTCACTAATATGTCTAATAAATAATTTATATTGGAATCTCGATTTATTTTGTAGTATTTCTGTACAAAAATCCTAAAATAGCATATGTTTTCGGCCACTAGGAAGGCCTAACCCCTAAAGTTGATAAATTACGGATAATGAGTCTTTTAGATGTACTGATGATCGGAAGGAATAAAAGTTAAAGTGTTTCAAATTTTTAATTTTTTCTAACCTTTCAATATTAACTTTGTATTGATGTTTCCATATGACTGATCTGAATTCTAATATTGACCGAACAAAAGAGATACATAGTATTTTAATTATATGTGGTGACCTGAATGGTTTAGTCACTCTTTAGATCAGGACTTCCCAACCAGGGGGGCGTAGATAAATGTCAGGGGTGGCGTAATAGGTACGTTTGAATTTCCGAAAAAAAAAAATTTTACGCATAGGTAAATTAATTGTTCCGAATTGCTATTCAATGGCTGCTATACAAGTTTCTACAAGTCACCAACACGACGTGTGATGCGCACCCCTGCCCCACCTTCTCGCTTGAATCCATCTTTCACCATAGCTCTAGTAAAGACTGAACCCAGAATCGACCAACTGGTACAGAGCATGCAAGCTCAAGTATCTCATTAATACTTTAAAAGTTTTTATTTATTTGTTCTAAAATTACTTTGAAAGTTGTTAGACATTATCTAATTATAAAAATATAATTTAAAAAAAATTAAAAATAATAATAGAATAATATGTATAAATAAAAGAAAACTAAGAAATAAATGTAAAAGTAATTTATGATTAAAAGTTTACCTACTCTTCTATTAAAGACCCATAATAAATAAATATATTGTATCTGTATTGTACCTCTTTGAAATTAAAATAAATATTTTAGTTAATATAAAAAAAATGGTTGTCTGTAAAGTCGGTTTACGGATGATAATTTTACGTTATAACGTCATATAATAACGATGCAGTGGAAGAGAGATAGATGCCTCACAAGCCGAACGCTTGTTTCGCGCTCTCGCTTGCACGCTCGGCTCAGGCGGAACGTGACAATGAATCATGCTTTTTCGTGAGTGCAGCCGGCGTTCATCGATTTATAAGACGTTATCACGTCAAAATGTGTTTCTTATTTTCGGGGAGGCTCGGCGAAATAAAGGTTGGGAAACCCTGCTTTAGATGAATTTAGAAGTTTGTAGGCCCTATCACAGATGAAATATATATGTCTATTTTATATGAAAGTCATTCCGGAGTCCATTATTATTATCCAAATCCCTTCCTTCACAACATCTTTTAAGTTTTGCGTCATCGATTTTTTACGGGAATGTTAGGGGGTTTATGCTTTTGTTGAATAATATTGCGTTTCATTTTCCCACGTTAAAGATCCGATGATTGTTCGCATAAAATATTCCAAGCCTATTAATATCCTCTCGGAATTCTCATTTGTCATTTATAAAAACGTGATTTTTTAATGTGATTTTTTAAGTGTAAATTTTAGAAATATCAAAAATTAGGAATTTGGCATTTTTGAAACATGTGCATATAATACAATGATGGTGATGTAATTGTGTTATAAAAAGTTTTTTGTTGTTTTTGAACAAGAAATGTGTTAAGAATAAATTTTAGAGTTTAACCGGGGCCAAATTGTAACTTATATGTTTGATTGAAAAAAAAAAACTTGATTCCCAAAGCGTCTGGGATCCAGAGCCCATTGTTTTATCGATTATTCATTTGATTATAAAACGCCCAGTTGATTTATGAACATATCCTCAGGCGATTTTGAACGCATGCATAGTGTATGTGATGTCTCTGCCAGGGGAATCCCAGGGGTATCTATAACTAGGGCTACACGAATTAAGCCGAATAAATTGACACTATGTTCACTGCTCAGATGTATAAGGGGCAGTGCATTAGGTAATAGTAATTTTCTGATATCGTCGCCAGAGTGGTAGAACCGGCTACACAATGTTAAGCTACTAAGTGATTGCTTTTGCATAAATTTATTTTTATTTTTATGTGAGTACTGCACAAAAGTCCCAACTGCTCCAGTCTGGAGTCAGTGAGATTATGCCATTCCCAAATTGGGGTATGCTGTGAGGCTGAAGGTAGTGAAGAGATGAAGAAGATGGAGAAGTCGAAGGTGGTAAGTAACTGGCTATTAAAATCTGGTCACCAAACATGGCTAAAGCCATTTTGAACAAGATTTCAATAATGAATGGTGGTCTTCCACCAGGGCGATACCGAGATAATTTTCCATTCTGGAACGTGTCGCAATTATACCATATATTATTTTTAAGTAATTTATTGTGAAAAAACACAAATGTATTAAATAAAATTTATTTGCGCACGCCGGGATTCAATCTCATGACCTTCAGATTGCGAGTCATAAGCCTTAACCCTTGACCACGGAGGCCGTCAATAATATTCGACCCGAAAATTTTGGATTCCCTAAGGAAATAAATAACAAAATTTTAAAATTTATGTATATATTTTTTTTACTTTTAATTGCCGGCGGCAATCCGGGCGTTTGGGTTTATTAAAGTAACAATATTATACAAAGAAAGTATATAACCCGTCTCACTAGACGATGTCTGTTCTGAGACGGGTACATAAATATGCGTACATGAACACATAAGTACACACATAAAAAAAATACGCATATAAATACATATTAATCACATAAACACATGCACACAAACATAACAAACATACACACATACACACACAAACGTACACGCATGCATGCAGTATACAGTTTCATAAAATCAAGAGTTTAGCTAGCATCTAAAAACAATAACATTTCAACAAAATAATTTAAAGTATTATTATATACGTTATGATTTTTAAGTGCATTCATTATTAACGTTGATATTGTAGGTATAAAGATGAACTCATAATAAAATCAAATTATTAGTTAATATTGATAAAAAAAAAAAATTCACACATCACATTGTTGGCTGCGCAGCCAATTGGGCAAAAATGACGATATTATTGATTTAAAGAACACGTTCTCTGTGCTTGTAGGTAAACAAAGACTAGCTACCGCGGCAGAAAGCGGATACTCAATGCCAAATTACTTAGTACCGATTAATGCATTCTGCACTAGGAACGAATACACTTTTAACTGAAGCAAGCTCACCCCTCCAAAAGGCGAGGTTTTGAATACTTTCCACTAGTATAAAGCCTTTGCGTTCGCTCCTTAGAATCACAAGCAGTTTTCCACTCAGAAAAGGCTCACCCAACAATCAACATGAACGCTCTGGTAAGTTCTGTGAATAGAAAATTATGCGTTCTACAATAATCAAGTGAAGTGAAAAACAAACTTTAGTTTGTTTTAATAAGCAACCAATTATAGTTTGTGTTTTATAAAAATGTGAAATTAATTATTATTAAGTGGTTTCATTGACAGTAAAAATAAAACAAATGAGTGATAAGAATATGCAGAATAGCAAAGTGCAACATTCTACTATAGTGCATTCTATCAACAACTTTCTAAAACAATCAAAAAGGTTTAAAACTAACATAACGATTTTTGTTTCAGTTTTTCGCAACCTTTTTGTGCGTGGGAGCCTTGGTCTCCGCCGGCGGATGGGCTGGACACGATGATGGACAATGGAGGGGAGAAGGTCTGGCCGAGAGCCAGGATCATGGACAGTGGGGCGACGGATGGGGAGTAGCCGGCCATGGAGCCTATGGTGCTGGAGCCTATGGTGCTGGAGCCTACGGTGCTGGGGTCTATGGTGCTGTTGGAGCTCCCGCCGTCTACGGTGGCCATGGAGCCTGGGCTCATGGACCCGCTCCTCTAGCCCATGATGGTGTTGTCGTGGATACCCCTGAAGTTGCTCACGCCAAGGTCGCCCATGCCTCCGCTGTTGCCCGTCTGTCTGTCGGAATCGCCCATGGAGGCCCAGTCTATGGAGGTCCAGTCTATGGAGGTCCAGTCTACGGAGGACTCGCCTACGGTGCTGGCCATGGTGCCTGGGCTCATGGAGGCGCCCCCATCGGTCATGATGGTCGCGTAGTAGACACCCCCGAGGTTGCCCACGCCAAGGCAGCTCACTTCGCCGCTCTCGCCGCTGCTTCTCATGGAGCTCATGGACATTATTAATTGCTGATACCCTAACACCGTGTTGCAAACCCTGCGTTAAAGTTATTATAATCTTAGTAATGACCATTATGTAAATATTCATATCTTCACAATCCTCTTCTATCTTCTATAGCGTTCTTACCTCTAACTAACTCATATACGAGTTTGGTTTTAGATCCTTCCCCTTCTATTCTTTTCATCTCTATTATTTGATATCATGGATCTCATTTCAACTGATAAAATAATGGATCCCATGTTTATTGATATGATGGATCCCACCTTAAAAAGCAATCGAATAAATCGAATGAAAATAAATGATATTTGTTTTTATTATTAATTAATGAACAATATACAATGATCTGAAGAATTGATGGTAGACTGCAAGGCAGTGATGCAAGTTTCGCTAGAATGAGAGGAAAGACAAAAATGTTTTAAGAAGATTTTTAAAAATCTAGTCGCAAAAATAACTCAAAGTATAAATTGTAAAAAAGCACAGGATAACAATGTTTATTCGTCCATTTCTAAGTCAATTCTTCAAAAAGTTGTTTTTAAGTGGTAAAAAAGTGTTTTGTATGTAACTACGAAGCGATTTACTCTTTGAAAGTAATCGTACGGATTGCTAGTCGTCAAGGAAAAGTCGCCATCTACCCGCCGTTTATCCTAGCACCGCGCTCGCAGGCTGTTCTAGAACAGCCTGCGCGTCCTATTATTAATTAACGCAATCATATAAAAATATTCATAATTTTTTGGTTAAAAATGTTGTCTACAAATTCCATTAAAAAAATAGTGTAAATCCGAGTACATTGGTTTAGATAACAGAAGGATTTGGATATATCTAGAAAGCAAGTAGTTGCTGTTTTTCGTGTACATAATCTCTTTCTTAAGGGGTTACATGGGTTTAATCGAGGAAAAATCGGCCTATTTTCAAGAATTTTTTTTCCGTACAAAAAATAAAGTATTTTATGCAAACTTCTTATTTTCTTAAACATACGCATTGGACAAAGAATTTTTGAAATTTTCGAAGGAAAATATTCAAAACTCCGCCATTGCGACGTCATTTCCGGTGACCCTTCGGAAAAAAGATGCGTCCGCGTTGACAGCAGAACTCACGACAGGATCATCAGAAGTAAAAAACAAAAATACTTATTTTAGTTAAGACCATAAACTAGAACTTGGACCAAGGGTAAAATAAAAAAGTGAAAATTGGATTTTTGGAAAACGTTTTTACAAAAAAATGCAAATTTCGGTGAAATTTGCTCTACATTTTTAGTTTTTTAAATAGTTGTAATTGAAAAAAAAAAAATCAATCCTTCGTCCAAGTCCCTATAAATTGTATTTCAAAGACCTTTGTAAAATTTCATCAAAATCGGTTGAGTAGTTCTCGAGAAATCTTGACAACCGACTTTGAAAACACATTTTCGAGAAAAACGTGTTTAAAGTTTTGAGTGACAATATAACTGAAAATTTTATTTTTATTTTTAACTAACATTGAATCGTCGATTCCAGAGGAATAAAGTTGATGAAGCTGATGTTCCTTCATTAAAAGTGCAAGCAGCGACCAATGCAGCATAATCAATGACCTTTGCACCAGCAGGAAGTATTTTTGGACTAACTTTCCAGATTAACTGGTTCAAGCTTTCATTATTATTTTGCCTTGAGCGCGCATCTTCCCAAGGCTGTATCTCCGAAACTATTTTTTGGATCGTCTTGAAAATTTAGAGATGTTGTAGAACCTAATAAAACAATAAAAAAAAATATTCGATTTTTTGAAACCGTGAAACCCATGTAACCCCTTAAGTAAAAATAATGAATTTGACCATCCTGAAAGTACACTATATCGTTTTGAACTCGATAGGTTATCCCCTTTCCTGGCATACCTTGTTTTTCCTATCAGATACTCTCACCCAATTTCTGCAAACACCATGTCAACACGTTTTGTTTTTAGTATAAAGAATCCGTTACAAGTGCAGCCGAAGCTGTAATTCGTAAGCAATTTTGGAAGCCACAGTGATAGAACCGCCTTATAATGTCAAGCCACTAAATGGTTGCTTTCTTCGAAAAAGATGTATTAAAATGTTCATACTTAAAACTTTGAATTTCGTAAGGTAGGAATTATTATTTACTAGCTTTTCCCCGCGGCTTCGCTCGCATAGTATTACGGTAAATTACCGGTAGTATTACGGTAGCGGTTGAACTTATCAATTATCCCCCCTCCTCCCCACCCCCACCCCCTCCCACATTCCATACATTCATTCCCTTACATTCAGTTTTCAAACATCTCGCCTGCCACCTAAATTTCATAAAGCAAAAAAAGAATTATCCAATTTTGTTCATTCATTCGGAATTTATGCGCTTACAAACATTTCGGTTGTTTATTTTTAATTAAATATTTGGAAGTTTGTTAATATAATAAAAAAAAAAACAATATTTATTATTCAGTCTTTATAATCGTTACGAATTATATTTTTAATGTAGGAACTCTTATCTGACATTTATTCCAAAACAGAAGCTTGTCCAAAAAAAACAAAACATATTCTAATATTTGAATTTTCTGGAGCAGTAACTGACCAGGGGGCTGAGTACCTACCAGCTTAGAACCCACAAATATATCAACATCGTTTCCATGGAAACGATTTTTTTCTGACGTTAGCAAAAACTCGCTTTTGTTAGCGACAGAAAACGTATAACAAATATAATATATTAATATTTATAATTTCATAACGCCAGAGCTTGCCATCATATACAGACTATAGTCTTCGCATATAATTTAGCTTTTTATTGGTGAATGAATTTTTAAAGTCTTTTATTGGTTAATGCGTGAAAGCGTCATAAACAAACTCGAGCAGTTTCGCATTTATAATATTAGTATGGATACATATAAACCAACTTTGGTCAATATTGTAAATACAATAAAACACAAAACATGTCATATTTTTGTCTGTGCGGCTAATTGGGCGAAAATGAAGAATAATTATTGATGTATAGAACACCTTCTCTATTTACTTGTTATAAACTGCAGTCATGCATATTATTAAATAAATATTGGACGTAGGTAAACAAAGACCGTCTACCACAATAGAAGACGGATATTCAATGCCAAATTAAAGAGTATTATTGCATCCTGTACTAGGAACCAATGCACTTTTCTAACTGCATCAAGCTCACCCCTCCAAAAGGCGAGGCTTTGAATACTTTCCACTGGTATAAAGGCTTTGCATTCGCTCCTTATAATCACTAGCAGTTTTCCACTCAGAAAAGGCTCACCCAACAACCAACATGAACGCTCTGGTAAGTTTTGTGCAGTTAAACAAGGAAATTAAATGTGCTAAAATAACCCAGAAAAGTGCAAAGTAAACTCGAGTTTGTTTTTAAATCAAATTATATTTTTGAGTACTTCATACTTACACAAATGTGAAATAAATAATCATTAAGTGGTTTCATAGGCGTAACAAAAAGAAACTTAAGACTTGCAAAGTGCAACATACTTCTAAATTGCGTTCTGTCAACAACTTCCTAAGACAATAAAAAAGGTTTAAAACTAATATTATGATTTTTGTTTCAGTTTTTTGCAACCTTTTTGTGCGTGGGAGCCTTGGTCTCCGCCGGCGGCTGGGCTGGACACGATGATGGACAATGGAAGGGAGAAGGTCTGGCCGAGAGCCAGGATCATGGACAGTGGGGCAACGGATGGGAAGTAGCCGGCCATGGAGCCTATGGTGCAGGAGCCTATGGTGCAGGAGCCTATGGTGCTGGAGTCTACGGTGCCGTTGGAGTTCCCGCCTATGGTGCCCATGGAGCCTGGGCTCATGGACCCGCCCCTCTGGCTCATGATGGTGTGGTTGTAGATACCCCTGAGGTTGCTCACGCCAAGGTCGCCCATGCCTCCGCTGTTGCCCGTCTGTCTCACGGAATCGCCCATGGTGGTCCAGTCTACGGAGGTCCAGTCTATGGAGGTCCAGTCTACGGAGGACTTGCCTATGGTGCTGGTCATGGTGCCTGGGCTCATGGAGCCGCCCCCATCGGTCATGATGGTCGCGTAGTAGACACCCCCGAGGTTGCCCATGCCAAAGCAGCTCACTTCGCCGCCATCGCCGCTGCTTCTCATGGAGCTCATGGACATTATTAATTGCTGACACCCTAACACCCTTAGCGAAGACCCTGCGTTAATATTATTGTAGTTCTAGTAATGACCATTATGTAAATATTCATACCTTCATAACCCTCTCCTATCTTCTCTAGTGTCCTTACCTCTGACTAACTCGTATACGTGTTTAGTTTTAGATTCTTTCCCTTCCGTTCTTTTCACCTCTATTATTTAATATAATGGATCTCATTTCAACTGATAAAACAATGTATCCCGTGTTTATTGATATGATGGATCCTCCTCTCAAAAGCAATCGAATAAATCGAATGAAAATATATGAAATTTGTTTTTATTTATTTTTACCGAACAATATACATTTTTTTGCTTGCAATATATTTGTTGAAGCAATCACTTTCTCCAGAAGGATATTAAAGACAACTTTTTTTTTTACAGAAAATATCATTCGGTGATATAAAGATGGAAAAATTTTAAAAAGATTTTTTAAATTTCATATCTAAGAATACATAATTGATATGTTTTTTAAGTATAAAAATAACGTTAGTGATTACAAATATGACCAAGAGAGACATTTTGATAAAACAGTCAAATAAATGAAGAATGCAAACATGGCAAAAATAATAAAATGATTCACAAATTGTATTCCAATAGCACAAAACGAATTGTTTCCGAGTTGTTTTAATTTATTATAATGGAATTCCACCAAGGATTGTAATTATCAGAAATAGAAATATTGAATAACAAAAAACTCTGTGTTATCATGTCTATTCGTCCACTTCTACATCAATTCTTCATGGAGACGTTTTTCGCAAAAAAGATTACATTTTTATATCCTTGTATGTCTGAGCGACAAATTCTTTGATAGTTATCGTAATGATTGCTTGTTGTCTAGGGAAATATTGTTTCGTTCGGATCACAATCCTGGAGTCAAAGTCCATCGGAACCGTAAGTCACTAATTATTTTTATGTTTCCTAATGAGGTATTATTAAAAAAAATGTTATCTCCTCAAGACTAGGCCTCTCTCTTAAGTATTTTATAAAACTATAAAAATAACAAAAAATTATATCGGAAAAACAATATTTTTGCTTTAATGTTTCTAACAAATGGATTTTTTTTACAATAATCCCGCACAATAGGAAAATTATTTCTCTCAGCCGCCCATGGAAAAAATGTCTTCTTAGGGTATGCTGTATGGAGGGTCTTTTTAAGGAAAGTGTTACATTATCTATTATAATATGTATTGTTTATATCAAATATTGTTGTCTATGTCAGAATATCCGGGCTGAGACGAAGGGCCGCTCGCTCGCTCTCTCTGATAACAGCCGTCGTGGCGCTAACATGTCTATAGTGATTGACAATAAACGTAATCCAAGTAATCCAGACTTTAATTATTCAAGCCATCCATCAAGAGAATAAAACAGAAAGAAAGGAGAGGAATATCAGGGAAGGACAAAGGTATAAGGGGTGGGTTTAAATAATCTGGGGGTCAGTGAGTCCAGGAGTTACGGACTTCATCCTTCCAACTACGGTGCAAGGTTGGAGAGGTCAAAAGGCAGTTCCCCAACCAGTCTCTCTCGATCCGGCCCACCACGTTGTTATTTCTTAACTTTCTATTAATACTATCTTGAAGAAGGTGAGTATGTAACTGAAACTAGTTGTCATAATGTACAGGTGATAAAAAGCTTTTAAAAACAAAGTAATAACCAACTAAAACTAAAATAAAGTCACAAAGTTATTATTACTCTTTTTGAAACTAAAATATAATATTACGTTCGTAATCAAAGTAAAATTTAATTTCATTAAGGTGATCCACTGGTCCCTAAAAAATTCAAAATCGGAAGGGCCCGCCTCTTTATGGAAACAAATACAAATATTATAATTTAATAAAATAATGATTGCTTCTGATTTTAAAACTTATGCATCGTTGGCTTAATTGTTAGAATGCCTTATTTCCATTTAGGTACCAAAATTTATAGTAGGCTCAAAAACAGGACATATTCTAAAATTTAACAAGTAATTTAAAAAATAAAAATTATGCGACGCCTCACAAGAGCGTGTCTATCTGCACACTGCACAGTTTAAAGATGGGGGAACTATATCCACACCGTTTGGGAAACGTTGTGGGGCGGATTAAGGAAGGGGCAATAAGAAGGGATTTATTTTTAGGGGTTTTGAAGAGGTCCGGAATACATGAAGGAGGGATAACAGTTTTCGATGGCTTGTTCCACACACAAGCCGACTTACACAAAACAAGTCGAAAAAACGACCCATTCTCGTGAACCAAGATCAACTGTGAACGGGTATTCAACAATATCGATGAACTTTGTCTAATAGAAGTCGTAGTATAAGCTATAATATATATATATATAAATTATTAACGTTCAGGATCCCTAGCACGGTCGATGGATAAGGATTGTATCGATAACTTCTCATAGATCCGCCAACGAATAAATAATGGCCTCCGTGGTCGAGGGGTGAGGCTCTTGACTCGCAATCCGAAGGTCGTGGAATCAAATCCCGGTGTGCGCAAATAAATTTTATTGATTAATTTGTGATATTTCACAATTAATTAATTACTAATAATATGTAGTATATTTGCGGCACGTTCCAGAGTGGAAGACATTCTCAGTCTCGTCCTGTTGTAAGACCACCATTCAGAATTTATACGTTGTTTGAAACGGCTTTAGCCGTGTTTGCTAGCCAGTTTGTTAACCAGGTATTTTCCCACCTTCCTCTTACACATCTCGTTCACCTCCCCACAACATACCCTAGTTAGGGATGCTATAGTCTCACTGGCTCCAGACACTCCCGCAGGCTCCAGGAAGCACCTGGGACTCTTATGAAACCAGAAGTGAAACCTTCAGAAAACTAAAGTAGACAAGAGTGGGGAGACTACGAAGCCCCGCACAGAGAGGAGACCGATTATTCTATCTCATTGTCTCGCAGGTAAAATTCTGTAGATTTTTTAAAATTTTATATGAATACCGCACAAAAGTCCTAACTGCTCCCGTCTGAAGCCAGTGAGACTATTGCATCCCCAATTGGGGTATGTTGTGAGGCTGAAGGTAGTGGGGAGGGGAAGGAGATGGGGAAGAGGAAGGCGGAAAGTACCGGGCTATTCAGATCTGGTCACCAAACACGGCTAAAGCCATTTCAAGCAACGTTTCAATTCTGAACGGTGGTCTTACAACAGGGCGATACTGTGATTATCTTCCACTCTGGAACGTGCCGCAAATATAGGTACTATATATTATTTTTAATTAATAAATTGTGAAAAAACACAAATTAATCAAATAACATTTATTTGCCACGCCGGGATTCAATCCCGCGACCTTCGAAATGCGAGTCCAGAGCCTTACAGCTGGACTACGCCGGCCGTCAATGTTTGTAGATGTATGTGTTTGTCTTTTTTTGGTGTCGCTTTTTCGTTTGATCGAGTTTCAAATCACAAAGATGCAAAAAAAGTTTTCACTTGAAAAATAAAAGTTCACACACAGTGGTCTATATATATTCGACGTAAACTGTTGTTTGTATGTTATCGGTCTGCAGTTGTCCTAGGGAACGACAAGAAGTTACCGAAAGTAATCGATACAATCCTTACCGATCGACCGTGCAAAGCGTCCAGATAGTTCAGGTATTATTATGTAGATAAACTATTAGTTCATATTGACAAGATAACAATAACTGAACACGTCAGATTTGATGGTTGGCTGCGCAACTAATTGGATGAAAATGAAGAATAATTATTATGATTTATAGAACACCTTCTCTCATCACTGGTTATAAATTACAGAAACAGTCTACCGTGGTAGAAAACGGATATTCAATGCCAAATTACAGAGTATTACTTCATTCTGTACTAGGAACCAATACACTTTTAACTGTATCATGCTCACCCCTCCAAAAGGCGAGGTTTTAGATACTTTCAACTGGTATAAAGCCTTTGCGTTGGCTCCTTAGAATCACTAGCAGTTTTCCACTCTGAAAAGGCTCACCTAACAATCAATATGAACGCTCTGGTAAGTTCTGAGTAGTTTCATTAGAAAATCATGCGTGCTACAATAACCAAGTGAAGTGAAAAACGAACTTAAGTTTGTTTTAAGAAACAAAAGCGTATATTTTTGAGTGTTTTATACAAATGTGAAATATATTATTCAGTGGTTTCATTGAAGCTAACACTATAACCGTGCATTCTGCCACCAATTTCACAAGACACTGGGACTCGAACCCAGACCCCTCGTCTAACCGGGATGTACGAGAGGTTTTGGTTCGAGTCCCAGTTGCGACCATTGCCTTTTTCTATTTTTCCGTATCTTGTTCTCTTTCATATTTTCGTTTAGATTATTAGTGTTATCTGCTACTTCAATGATATATTACGTTGATGGGAATAACCTTCAAAAGCTATAAGAAGAGAGTTTTTATTATTGAAATATATAAAATATTTTAGAACGAAAACTAATATCAATATTCTTATCATTGAAGAAGAAGATAACACTTATAATCTAAATGAATATATGAAAGAGAACAAGACACAGAAAAATAGAAAAAAGACAATGGTCGCAATTGGGACTCGAACCCAGACCTCTCGTCTAGATGTGCGCGTTATCCAATTTCGCTATTGCCACCTTCTTTCAAACATCAAAGATGTTCGAGTCCCAGTTGCGACCATTGTCTTTTTCTATTTTTCTGTGTTTTGTTCTTTTTCATATTTTCATTTAGATTATAAGTGTTACCTTCTTCTTCAATGATATATTACGTTGATGGGAATAACCTTCAAAAGTTATAAAAAGAGAGTTTTCCTTATAAAAAATTCAATATTTTTATTTCAGTTTTTCGCAACCTTTTTGTGCGTGGGAGCCTTGGTCTCCGCCGGCGGATGGGCTGGACACGATGATGGACAATGGAGGGGAGAAGGTCTGGCCGAGAGCCAGGATCATGGACAGTGGGGCAACGGATGGGGAGTAGCCGGCCATGGAGCCTATGGCGCTGGAGCCTATGGTGCTGGAGTCTATGGTGCCGTTGGAGGTCCCGCCGTCTATGGTGGCCATGGAGCCTGGGCTCATGGACCCGCTCCTCTGGCCCATGATGGTGTTGTAGTAGATACCCCTGAGGTTGCTCACGCCAAGGTCGCCCACGCCTCCGCTGTTGCCCGTCTGTCTGTCGGAATCGCCCATGGAGGCCCAGTCTATGGAGGTCCAGTCTATGGAGGTCCAGTCTACGGAGGACTCGCTTATGGTGCTGGTCATGGTGCCTGGGCTCATGGAGGCGCACCAATCGGTCATGATGGTCGCGTAGTAGACACCCCCGAGGTTGCCCACGCCAAGGCAGCTCACTTCGCCGCTCTCGCCGCTGCTTCTCATGGAGCTCATGGACATTATTAATTGCTGTCAACCGAACACTGTTTTGCGATGACCCTGCGTTAATATTATTGTTTTCTTATTTCTAACCATTGTGTAAATATTCATACTTCACAATCCTTTCCTTTCTTCTCTAACTTTCTTATCAAAGAACTCTCGGTTACGAGTTTGTTCTTTAAATCCTTCCCCTTCTGTTCTTTTCACCTCTATTATTTAATATCATGGATCTCATTTCAACTGATAAAAAATGGATCCTTTGTTTAGAGATATGATGGTTTCTACCTTAAAAAGCAAACGAAATAAATCGAATTAAATATACCTATTTTGTATAATTTTAAAATTAACAATTCATCTAATTACTAATGCACTTTCAAGAAATTATTTAAAAATAATGATGATACATTTATTGGATGCAATTTGCATCAATAACTTAAGAAATGCATGTTGTAGAGTGTTAAGAGAATACAAACATTTTTATTATTTAGATAATTATACAAAGTAAACAACAGAAAATAATATACAAATATGAACAGAACGTGAAAGAAATGTTAAGTTATGTGTTAAGATTTTTCCATACCCCATCTCACTAGGCTTGTGAGCTGTTCTGAGGCAGTAATTTTTCTAGTTTATTTTAGCATTCTAATACTTCTTTTAAGATAAATTCAATAAATATTTTGGTTGCATTAACCTCTCCGCGAGTGAGTTTTGGCGAACAAAACTGTGCGTGAGGAGTGAGTTTTTTTTCGTTAATTTTTACAATATTTTTTTTATAAATTATCAGAGATCAACTGAAAATAATATTATATTTTGAATTAAAACTTCGTCGACATCAATCCACCAAAATACACCAATAACGAAAAAAAACATGTTCATACAAAAAAACTGCTTCCTTCCTCTGAAGACCACTAAATGATGCAAAAATAATTTTTAAACTAAAACTGTGAAGTTAGTATTGTAGTTATGTCTTTCAAAACTTCAACAAACTACGCGCAGATGTCAATAGAAGCCATTTCAAGTCAAATAGTTTCATTAAATATTCCGGTAATTGAATAATAGCCGCCGACGAAACGTTTCGTCCATACTTGTGGAGAGGTTAAACATTTAGAATTTGGGTGAGTGCAGGAAAGAAGTGTAAGGATGATATATGACGCAAATGTGAATGGTAGAAGAAGTCGAGGACGCTCAAGAAAGACATGGCACGACCAAGTGCATCAGATACTTGAGTCGGGCCATGCCAAAAGTCAGAATATTAGAAGAGCATGTATGAGACGATGAATGAATGTAAACGAGGCAAGGAGTGTGTGCCAAGACGGAGTTGTTTGGCGGTCCGTCCTCTCTGCCTACCCCTGAGGGAAACGATGTGATGATTAGTTAGTTAGTTAGTGAGTGCACCCAATCATAATTTTTGATCCAAGTTTTTACGTGAAATTTGAAATTCGTTTGTAAATCACACTTTTTATTATATCTGAAAGAATGTTGTAAAGTCTTGTCACCAGGTATTTAAAGTTTATAAATGATCTGAGGAGAAATTGTGAATAATTACGTAAGAAAGTAAATTATTAATCTCAAGTTATTTTATTTTCGTGTAAATAAATGAGTATCGCCAGAATAAAACGAATATATTTTTCTATATGGGCCAATTGACATGCAATGCCATTTTCATAAGGTATCAAAAATTTGCCTTCGTCGCGTCGTACGCTTTCAGAATTTATCCAAGAATATTTGCAGGGGTAAGTAGTATGTACATCGCTGCACATTCCATAAACGAGAGAGACACGAAGGTAATAAGCAGATAATCTATAAACAAATTATTAGGAAAAAATAAAATATTTTATTAGAAAGAATAATATATACTTAAATAAAAATAGATTTGTTTTACATTAGCTCCACACACATGAGGCCTTGAGGGATTTTTTCCTCAGGGCCTCCTGTTCGTGGAGCTATTACAAAATAAATCTATTTTTATGTAAGTGCTTATTTTGTCATCTTTGGGGATGCTATGGGAGGCATTTTTTAGAAGGACAGAGATAAAGTCCTGGAAGGAAAAAGGAATAAGATATGGGTAGGAATCTGGGGGGGTCAATGTGTTTCATCCTACCCAGATGAGATGAATCAATCCCGCCCAAATGGGGTGCAAGGCGATGGATCGAGAGAGTACCACTGGAGAGGTCAAAAGGTCTCAAATCAAAAAGTTTGACCAGTTTCTCCCAATCCGGGCCGCCAAGACCTAGACAAACCTCACCTCATGAACAAGGGCACCCCTATCAAACTTACTGAACCACTTGGGATGACCTATGGCAGAGAATTTGAATGGTTTCCGGGGTGGCGCTACACATACCCGCCCTCACGTTGAATTATATATCAATGATTCTGATATCTAAGTGAAAATTATTTATTTTAAAGCTATCGTTTAGATTGCTTGGAGTCGAGTGAAACATTCGTCAACTCCAGAACTTTAGGAGCGTATATAAAATACTAACATTGAATATAAGAAATTCTGAAAGCAATGTGTTAGCAAAGTATTAAATAACCGTGTTCAATATAAATTTTTTTTTTTTCATAATCGTTTTCTGCGTTACTTGAATTTCCGAAGCCATCGTCTCAATTTAAATCACCAAGATTCAGCCGCGTACTTCAATATACTACCATTGGAAGATCGAAGAAGTTCGGCTGTCTACAAAAATATCCAGATAGATTGCCAAGAACTCTTACAACGAATCCAACTGCGAGTTCCCAACAAACGAACAAGATCTGACATAATTCTTACCCTCTCTCGGGCAACACTAATTATAAATTCATTTATGGTGCATCACACACTTTCAATACGCACACAATGTGACATTTTTAACTCTGCACCACACTCCTTAAAATCACACAGGCGGTCTTTCAATACTTTACAATCACTATTGATAATAATAATAATAATATTACATTTGTATAGCGCAGTTTTGTGTCACTTCACTTCAAGTGCGCTATACCTATCAAATAAGAACACCATCATATGATCTTCCTTTTTCAATTTTTTGTTATGCATATTTTTATTACTATTCCTCAACTTAACTGATCCCCCCATCCTTCCCCTTCCCTATTCCCACTTAATCAATTGTTTCTTGTAATGTAATTGTTTATAATATTTTTCAAATCAATTCACTTATATTATATAACTAGCTTTTCCCCGCGGCTTCGCTCGCATGGTATTACGGGAAATTACTGTAGCGCTTGCACTTATCAATTGACGGCCTCCGTGGTCCCGAGGCAAGACTCTCGACTCACAATCCGAAGGTCGCGGGTTCGAACCCGGCGTGCGCAAATAAATTTTATTTGATTAATTTGTGTTATTTCACAATTTATTCATTTAAAAATAATATATAGTATATTTGCGGCACGTTCCAGAGTGGAAGATACTATCAGTATCGCCCTGGTGTAAGACCACCATTCAGAATTGAAACGTTGCTTGAAATGGCTTTAGCCGTGTTTAGTGACCAGATCTGAATAGCCAGGTACTTCCCCACCTTCCTCTTCCCTATCTCCTTCCCCTCCCCACTACCTCCAGCCTCACAACATACCCCGATTGGGGATGCCATAGTGTCACTGGCTCCAGACGGGAGCAGTTGGGACTCTTGTGCGGTATTAACTGTAAAAAAAAAAAAAATCCAAATTTAAATGATAACAGTCTTAGGATTTTTTTTGTACAGAATCAATGATTTTTGAATATTTTAAATAGTGTGGGTTCCAGATAACACTCTCATATTCCAATTTGCTTCTAACCAACGAGTTGTATAAGGTTATAATGGATTGGGGATTTTTGAATAGTTTAGATATTCTATGTATGAATCCCGTCATTTTCAAAGATTTACTTGTGATATCACTGATGTGTATATTAAACGTAAACTTTCAATCTAGAGTGATTCCTAAATTTCTTATAGTGCATTTAAGCGAACATTATTAATGGAGTGTGCACAATCCTCATGAAGTAAAAGAATCAATACTTCAAATTATTGACCATTCGTGAGTAGAGAAGTGTTATTATTTATGGTTGTAACACATTTCTATTTACCGGTAACAATTTTTATTCGCGTGCTAATGTAAACAAAGACAATCTACCGCGATTCAATGCCAAATTACACAGTACTGATTATTGCATTCTGCACTAGGAACCAATACACTTTTAACTGTATCAAGCTCACCCCTCCAAAAAGGCGAGGCTTTGAATACTTTCAACTAGTATAAAGCCTAGAAGTCGGCTCCTTAGAATCATAAGCAGTTTTCCTCTCAGAAAAGGCTCACCCAACAATCAATATGAACGCTCTGGTAAGTTCTGTGCAGTTATAAAAGAAAATTAAACATGCTAAAATAACCAAGTGAAGTGAAAAACTAAAATTATTGATGTAAATGCTTTAAATAAATACAGTGGTTTGTTAGACGTAAAATGCAGATAATAAATTGAAAATTAATACGATCTGCGTAAACGCATATTGAAACATGAACGAACTTAATCCACGTGTATTCTGTCTACCTTGTTGCAAATGTTGCAGTAATTGCAGTAAAGGTTTTTGCTAACATATTTATTTTTTTGCAGTTTTTCGCTTGTCTTGTTTGCGTGGGAACTGTGGTCTCTGCCAGCGGATGGGCTGGACACGATGATGGACAATGGAGGGGAGAAGGTCTGGCCGAGAGCCAGGATCATGGACAGTGGGGCAACGGATGGGGAGTAGCCGGCCATGGAGCCTATGGTGCTGGGGCCTATGGTGCTGGAGTCTATGGTGCCGTTGGAGCTCCTGCCGTCTACGGTGCTCATGGGGCCTGGGCTCATGGACCCGCTCCTCTGGCTCATGATGGTGTTGTCGTAGATACCCCTGAGGTTGCACACGCCAAGGTAGCTCATGCCTCCGCTGTTGCCCGTCTATCCCATGGAATTGCCCATGGCGGTCCAGGTCCAGTTTATGGAGGTCCAGTCTATGGAGGACCAGTCTACGGAGGACTCGCCTACGGCGCTGGACATGGTGCCTGGGCTCATGGAGGCGCCCCCATTGGTCACGATGGTCGCGTAGTAGACACCCCTGAAGTTGCCCACGCCAAGGCAGCTCACTTCGCCGCTCTCGCCGCTGCTTCTCATGGAGCTCATGGACATTATTAATTGCTGACACCTTAACACCCTGTCGCGATGATATCACATCAACGTTACCTTAGCTTTAATTATGACCAATGTGTAGTTATATAATCAATACTTCCAATTCCCTTTCTTATGTAGTATTCTAATACTTTTACCACACTTGGGTGAGCTCATAGTATAGACCCCTGCCCTTCCGTTTTTTATAAATAATTTATCCCACCTTAAAACACGATCGTAATAAATCGATTAGAATAAACCACTTTGTTTTATTATTTTAATGAATGAGTACCTTTGAGTATTTCTGACTGACTGGCCGAGCACGTAGGTGTACCTACCGATCGATTACTTTCAGTTTGGTTAACGCGTTCAAGGAATGCAAAAGTTATCCCGCAATAGGCCACTTGCACGCATTTTATCATAAATTTAAAAAATCGTGTGGCTGGATATTTCTACCAAGATTATTGAAATTAGAAATTTATGCACAAGACAGGGACTTATGGAGGAGCCTTGTCAATGCAATGGGTCCACGACCCGAATAGGATAAGGGGATAAAGATGATGAGATTTTTGTTAATTGACGTTATTACATAACAATGTCCGGTTTTCGGAAATCTTATATAGGTATATTATATAAAATTCTACACATATTATTAAAAGTTTTATATTTTAGAAATTTATGAAATATTTTGGTTTTATATTATTTATTTTAGAGAAAGTTGACAGCAAATCTGGGATTACACAATAATACAATAATAAGATAGTTAATTATATTTAATATATAGTATATTTGCGGCACGTTCAAGAGTGGAAGATACTATCAGTATCGCCCTGGTGTAAGACCACCATTCAGAATTGAAACGTTGCTTGAAATGGCTTTAGCCTTGTTTAGTGACCAGATCTGAATAGCCAGGTACTTCCCCACCTTCCTCTTCCCTATCTCCTTCCCCTCCCCACTACCTTCAGCCTCACAACATACCCCAATTGGGGATGCCATAGTCTCACTGGCTCCAGACGGGAGCAGTTACTGTAAAAAAAAAAAAATTATGCCAATTATGAACTTTCCATTGATAAAAGTCAATGATATAGTGTGACATTGTGAGGATGTTTTCTTAATTCATTTATTTTTAGTTACAATATATGAAAAGGGAAGAGGGAGGAAGAACATAGAATTAGAATAAATAAATAAATTAAGAGGCATAAGACGGGAATATATAAACTTTGAACTTTCTAGTTTGAGTCATGTTGCTTTGTGAGTTTTCGTTTTATGTCACGTAAAGTTGAGTTAAAAATGTCTTTTAATTGCTATTAGTTGGGTTAGTTCTCATATTGCGGAATCCCCGCAATTTTCCCGCATCAAGGTTCTACCAACAAAATACCTAATAGGTTTAAATTCTTAAAAATTCAATGCAATTTAGGGAATTCCGTATGAATAGGCCACTTGCATGGATTTCATAATGACTTGGATAAAATCGTGTGGATAGATTTTTCTACAAAGATTACGAAAATATTAATAATTTTTTTTAGAATTTTATAGTTTTTTTCTTTTTTAAATAAATAAATCCGTTTTTTGGGCTCGTGACGTCACTATATGAAAATGTCCCGTCCCCGAAATATTCAATTAATTTTGTAAAATTCCACACTATTTTTTTTTTTTATATGGCAACACTTTGATTTCCGGCGAATTTTTCAATTTGACACTTAAAATTCACTAGATTTACTGTTTGTTACCTTGCGAACTAATGTTTGGTTTGACGTTTTGACAGATGGTATAAAGTGAACATCGTACAGATGCTTTCCGCAGCGGCTGACTTAGGGGTAAAATGGTAACAGTGCTGATTTACGTTGAACATTATAATGATTAATGATCAATAAGATGGATCAAGGAAACAAATATTTATGAGATGTAATATTTTTGGAATGCCTCGTTATTCTCCTGTGCCATTCATGTGGAATAAGTTTTTTTTTTAAATGATTTTCGGCTATGTAATTATATTTTTTTCGCACCCATAAAATTATGTCCCGTCTTTCCGGTTTATAAAAAATGGTCCTATTTTTCGGATTGAAAGTTTCAAAAAATCGCCAGGGTTTCAAAAGTACGATTAAAAAAAAAAAAAATACGCAATGTCTTAGAACATTTGCCCAAACCGGAAAAAAATTTAAAAAAATGTGATGCAAGTGGCCTATTGGTACGCTGCTGTTACGAAGCATTTAATTCTAGCTTTTCGCACCCATTAATTACGTCCGGCTTTTTTGGTTTACAAAAAAAAAAAAAAATCATTTTCTGGATTGAAATTTTTAAGAAACCACTGAAAAAAATATTATGCAAGTGGCCTGTTGCATTATTGGCTGGTAAACGCTAAGGAAGTATTGCGTTGATCTACTGATATAAACTGGAGAAAGTCAAAATATCTTGGATAATACAACAATTGATAAAATCACACAATTATGAATGTTGTTATTTGTTATAATGTTTTGTTGAAGCGATAAACCCAGCTTTGCAATCAACATCATTGAGCGGCCCTTGAATACCTTCAGACAATCTTCACTGTCAGTGTCTTTCAGTGATTCTCGTACGATAGTCTAATGGAAGTTTTACACGATGCTTTCTTCTTCCAGTTTCCAAACAGATTATCTTTCATGTCGATTAAGGGTAAAATAAAGACGTGCTTTTTTGCTGTGTTACCGATTTTAGAAGATTGTGAATATTTTTTGAAATCCATCCGTCATCGTTTTACGTAACTGTAAAATTGGGTGGAAATTTTGCATGTTTGTTTCTGTCTATGTATGTATGTACGCTATGCCTTGCTAAACCATTCATCTGAATGCGATGAAGCTTTGGAGATTTGATGTGCATTTTATTTTTTTTTTTTTACATTAACTCCACACAGGAGGCCCTGAGGAAAAAATAATTTCCCTCAGGGCCTATGTCATCTTTGAGGATGCTGTGTGGAGGGTGTTTTTGAGGAGAGGAAGGAGTGAACATGGGTCTTGAAGAGACCCATATTGTAGGAGGGAGGAAACACAGAGGCCGGCAAATCGTTCCACAGCCGAGCTGTTGAACTTAAGAACGAGTCGTAGAAACGACCCGTTCTCATGTGACTAATGTCAACCGTGTACAAATGTTGAGCGCGCGTTTGGCGTGTTTCCCGACTATGCACCGGTGCCGAGGGGATCAATGACGCTAGTTCCTCGGAGCATCTTCCATTGTAATACCGGTAGAACAAGGACAGCATTCCCACCTGGCGCCTGTGCTCTAAAGATTGCAATCCGTTAGTTAAATTAGGAGAATCTATCAAACGGACCGCCCGTTTCTGCACAGAGTCAAGGGTTTTTTTCAGGTATTTTGGGGCTCCAGACCAGAGGTGGCTGCCAAATTCAACCGAGGGGCGCACTTGCGATTTGTACAGGGCTAGCAGTTGTGTACTATTAAAGTATCTGCGTGCCCTGTACAGTATGCCCAGTTTCTGAGAGGCTAACTTAACTCTGGCCTCGATGGAGCCCCCGTACCTGAGCTGGTCACTTAGAGTTACACCAAGCATATCAATGGAAGGCCTGTTCGGGAGAATGCTTCCGTTGAAGGAGACTAGATTATCATTTCGATCCCTTTTAGACGTGATCAGACATGATTGGGTCTTTGAAACATTAAATTCGACGAGGTTATTCTTACCCCAAGAGGAAACACTCTCGAGGTAACCGTCCATTCTTTGTTTCAAAGCCCTCCGAGCCATTGGGGTTTGTGAGCCCTTTGGAGGTTTGTCAAACAAAAAGCTATCATGGACTGTACTGTCGTCCGCGTAGCAATGAATCGGTGCACACGTCAAGAGGTCATTGATGTGCAACAAAAACAAAGTCGGAGACAGAACCGATCCCTGTGGGACGCCAGCATTTATCGAATGCGAGGAAGAGGTGAAACCATCAGCAACCGCCTGAATCGACCTCTCCCTCAAAAAGTCGGCAATCCACATACACAAGGATGCGGGAAGTCCGTAAGAAGGCAGTTTGTTGACAAGCCCTCGGTGCCAAACCCGGTCAAAGGCCTTGGAAATATCCAGTGAAACCGTTTGGGTTTCACCAAAACGTTCCAGGCACCGCCCCCAAACATGCGTCACATACGCGAGAAGATCACCGCACGAGCGGTTCCGCCGGAATCCGTATTGACGGTCGTTAATAATTTTGTTCTTCTCGAGGTATGTGAGCAGTTTGTCGTTGATCACACGTTCCATCACTTTTGACAGAACAGATGTGATCGCTATGGGGCGGTAGTTGGCCGGGTTGGAGCGGTCACCCTTCTTTGGAATAGGGTGAATGATCGCTTTTTTCCAACCGGAGGGCACAGTCCCAAACTTCAGGGACATTTTGAAAAGCTTCGTCAAAATTGGAGCTATTTCTGCAGCGCACCTCTGCAATACCAGGGCAGGTATTCCGTCAGGCCCACTAGCTTTATTAACATCGAGCCCTCGTAAGACTTGGAGTACATCCCGATGCCGGATCCTCAGCTTTTTCATATGAAAACCGCAGTGAGGAACCGACGGCGGGATAGCACCTTGATCATCGAGGGTCGAGTTTTCCGCGAACATTTTGCCTAATAAGTTAGCCTTTTCGGCGGCGGTATTAGCTAGAGAGCCGTCAGTTCTGGTAAGAGGTGGCAGACTGGATTTGCAGAAATTGCGACCTATTGAGCCCGCAAGCGACCAGAACGCTCTGCTGCCATGCGGGCATGCAGCCAGCTTTCTGCTGATCTGCAGGTCGTGCCTGCAATTGCAGATTTGATGCGCATGCCTGCAATTCTTACTATGACGGCCTCCGTGGTTCCGAGGCAAGACCCTCGACTCACAATCCGAAGGTCGCGGGTTTGAACCCGGCGTGCGCAAATAAATTTTATTTGATTAATTTGTGTAATTTCACAATTTATTCATTTAAAATAATAAATAGTGTATTTGCGGCACGTTCCAGAGTGGAAGATACTATCAGTATCGCCCTGGTGTAAGACCACCATTCAGAATTGAAACGTCGCTTGAAATGGCTTTAGCCGTGTTTAGTGACCAGATCTGAAAAGCCAGGTACTTCCCCACCTTCCTCTTCCCTATCTCCTTCCCCTCCCCACTACCTTCAGCCTCACAACATACCCGATTGGGGATGCCATAGTCTCACTGGCTCCAGACGGGAGCAGTTGGGACTCTTGTGCGGTATTAACTGTAAAAAAAAAAAAAAATACAATAGTGAGTTCTGGCATTATGATATAATGCGTTGCTAACAGTTCATCCGATTGCGATGAAACTTTGGCGATTTGATGTGGACGATTTGTAAGTAGTATCAAAATACATTTTCCGCCCTCGTGAAGGTTTCTGGATTATTACAACCACTTATACATACAAAATACATTTTCCGCCCTCGTGAAGGTTTCTGGATTATTACAACCACTTATACATACAAAATACATTTTCCGCCCTCGTGAAGGTTTCTGGATTATTACAACCACTTATACATACAAAATACATTTTCCGCCCTCGTGAAGGTTTCTGGATTATTACAACCACTTATACATACAAAATACATTTTCCGCCCTCGTGAAGGTTTCTGGATTATTACAACCACTTATACATACAAAATACATTTTCCGCCCTCGTGAAGGTTTCTGGATTATTACAACCACTTATACATACAAAATACATTTTCCGCCCTCGTGAAGGTTTCTGGATTATTACAACCACTTATACATACAAAATACATTTTCCGCCCTCGTGAAGGTTTCTGGATTATTACAACCACTTATACATACAAAATACATTTTCCGCCCTCGTGAAGGTTTCTGGATTTTTACAACCACTTATACATACAAAAATATCTAATAAGTGCCAATTTATCTGAAAAGTTTTTTTAATCATTACAAATACTATTTTACAACAAGAGTTATTCCAATAAAAAAATTATATTCATTTAAGAAAAGGTCAAAAGGTGTCCCATGCAAATAAAATGGGTTACGTTTATCTGAAACACTATATAGGTTACACACTAATTCTTTGAAACTTTCTATTCATTAGAAAAAGTTACTATGGGTTTCTTTTATTTTTAACCTACATAATTTTTACCACTCTGTCACATTTCCACCTAAAGTGAGGATTTTTTTTTAACTATAAATGAATTCTCTCTGGATCTTAGATGGGGAAATTGTAGCAAGGGGTAGAGGAGGCCTCAAACGCCTATCGGGGGTGACAAACACGAGCTGGGTCTATATCTATTTTGAATGATAACCCACGTGACAGAATTAACATATCCAACATCAGTTGCAGAAGACAAGCTTTAGGGATTTTTAAAAATATTTTAATAAACATCATAAAAAATAATATTTGCTATTACTTGATAGGTTATATATACCTTTTGGAGTTTTAAAATAGTTTTATATTTTATGACGTCATATCATTTTTTGTAACATTATAGAATGTACGCAAGTCGAGGTGGCGGAAGACAACTGTGCTTTGTATGAAATACACTTCTATCACGAAGATTTACAACTCTGTAACGTAATTTTTACTACAAAAATATAAATACATATTTTTATAAAACGCACACAGTCGTTACGTCTTTAGTACATTAGATTTTAAAGTAATTACAAAATAATAATATGGACACTGTAACGCTGTCCAAAACGTTGGCTAAAGAAGGAGGTAGCGCAACATGGCATAACACCCCAAAAACAAATAAAAAAATAATAATTTTGGCAATTCTATTGAATTTTTCTTCACCAACTGGTGAAGACAACTTTATGTAGGTTAAAAAGAAGAACAACCCTGCTGCCAAAAATATGAGAAAAATTAGTCGTACATAATATTTTTAATTCTGAATTTAAAATATGAGATTGTAAAAACGATTTAAAAATTTGAGATCCAAGTGTCCGAGTTGGTTAAGGCGTTCGTCCCGGTTAAACAAGAGATTCTGGGTTCGAGTCCAAGTTGGACCCTTCCCATTATATTTTTCTGTGTCTTGTTTTTTTTCATATTTTCGTTTAGATTTATTGGTATCATCTTCTTCTTCAATGAGATATTGAACATTTTGCACATATTCATTCTACGCACTTTTCAACAGATTGGTAACTAGGGCCCTTGGCGGATATCCTTCACGGATACCAAAATATATTAAAGCAATAAAACAGTACAATACAAAATAGGTACATTAATCCAACGAGATTGAACGGCGCCGCGTGTCCACTTATGAGTTTATTGACATTAAAACATTTTGTAATAAATTCGTCTCTCTGACAGCCTCTAAGACTATTAACTCTAAGTTGTTTAGCTCTGGGGCCTAAAACCTGTTAAGGGCATGTACATGAACAATGTACTTATGCTCAGTGGCGGTTAGTGGCCTCTAATCCTCTCATTAGAAGTCCAATCGGAAATTAAAAAAGGGAAAAAACGTCAGGTTTTTCCATATTATTATACTTTTTACAGATACAAGCGACTGCAACAATGTGCAATTCGGGGATTCTTAAAGTGAAAAGTACGCGCCGCCCTTTTCGGCCAGTTTCATACAAATCTTAAATTTGGATTTGAGATCAAAATACTCAACCAAACTGATAAATTATTTTTGTAATCAAAAGATATATCAAATATCTAAATAGTACGGATGTGAGCTACTTTATTTATTTTTGCATATTTGTTGTTTATACATTAAAATTACTACCCCAAAAAATGCTTTTTAATAATGTTTACTTGTTTATTTTATTTTTCACTGTATTTATAAAATAAACGTAGTAAAATAATTTTTTTAATGTTTTTCATTTACTCAAAAATAGTTGTCCAAGTTGCCTCTAAACTCATGAAATAATAAAATTTTTAATGGAGTATTTCTTATAATTTAAAGCAAAAATAAATAAGTTAGCTAACATCCGTACTAGATATTATTTGAAATACCTTTTGATTACAAAAATAATAGTTTAGTTTGGTTAGATATTTTGATCTCAAATCCAAATTTAAGATTTGTATGAAACTGGCCGAAATGGGCCGCGCATACGTTCCTCTTAAACGTCTGTGGCTGAAGAATATAATGTCTTTAGTTACAAAGAATAGTTTTAAATACGAAAATCACAAAGTAATACAAAAACTGTTTGATTTTTAATATGTGAACGTAATATATTCAGTAATTAATTTATTTTAATAACGACTCAAAACAATCATCTACTGGTTTTTGCAAAATACTATACCATAAAAATTTTGTGGAAAAAAGAGGTGCTGCGAACTCAGGCGGCTAGTAGATTCCCAAGGTTCGCAGAGCTACCTCTCTGGCGTCACTAGTATGTTTTGTATGAACCTAAGGAATATACCAGAAGGTCCCACATCCCACAAGTTAATATTTTCAGAGAACCTTTGGGATTTGTGATTCTTTTCGAACCTATTCTTGGGCTTGAATTTGAATGGCGCGCTGTTTAAAGTTTAGTAAAACTACAAAACAGGTTATTTTATTTTCTTATATTTTTTATGAAAGTTCACTGCACAAACGCACTTTAAAAGAAACCGCCATTGATTATGAATAAGAACAAAAAAAAATTATTTGATGGCACCATTCATTAAATAACCAATACTCCTGTCATAGGTCATCCGAAATGGTTCACTACGTTTGATGACTTAGCAGGAATGCCCGAGAGCAAGGTTTGTTAAGGTCTTGGTGGCATATGCATTTGCCTACCTGCGGCGTGGAGGACCGGATCGGGAGATACAGGTTGAAGGAGAACAAACTTAGACCTCTTCAACCGGAATCTCTCGACCCATTCCCTTACACTGCGGTGGGAGGGATGGATTCATACGTCCATCAATTTTGGACACATTGACCCCCAGATTCCTACCCACCCCTCGATTTCATCTCAACAATCATTTATTAAGCCATTAAAAGAAATGTTTTTTTTTTAAAAAGCCCATAACCTTACATAAAGTAACTTATTTATCCAAATTTTTCAAAACTTTAATGACTTTTCAAAGAATCCCTCAACAACTTTTTTTTTCCCAGAATATCCTCTCCTTCCTTTTTTCCACACAGTATCCCTAAAAATGACATCAGCTCTTAGGGAATTTTTTTCCTCGGAAGGATAATTTTTTTCCTGGAGCTGCCACGATGCACCAGAAATTGCAATTGGTATTTTAGAAAGGGATTGTCAATCAGATGGAACGCCCTCCTTTGCACAGAATCAAGTAGGTTTAGCAAGTATTTTCCAGATTCGATCAAAAAAGACAGAAATTTTTAATTTGATTTTAGTTCTTAAGCCTTTTCCAGAAAATCATTCTGATGTGAGATCTTTAAACATTTAACGATTTCTGCCATGGAGTAAGTTCGATACAAAAAATCAATTAAAGCAATCATGTAGGTATTAGGAAGCCTATAGTGATAGACATGAATACGTCAAAGCGTAAACAAATTTCAATGTCATATGTGTGAGCATAAACGCACTCCGTACGAGGAACCAATCTGGTGAGTGTATCAACCCCACCCCTCCAAAGGCAAGACTCGGAAGACTTTCTATTGGTATAAAGCCTTGCGTTCTCTCCCCTCACAGCACAAGCAGTTTTCCTCTCAGAAAAGGCTCACCAAATAATCAAAATGAACGCTCTGGTAAGTTATATGAGAATAGTTTTGGACTCAATAAGTTAATTAAAATAAAGTTTTGACAATTCTATTGAAAACGCGGGAAGATATTTATCTAATTTTATGTGTTACATTGCAGTTTTTCGCAACTCTGGTGTGTGTCGGAGCCGTAATCGCTGCCAATCCCTGGGGACACAATGATGGACAATGGAAGGGAGAAGGTCTGGCCGAGAGTCAGGATCATGGACAGTGGAGCAGCGGATGGGGAGTAGCCGCCCACGGAATTTATGGTGCTCATGGTGCCTGGGCTCATGGAGCAGCCCCCATCGGTCATAATGGACAAGTCGTAGATACCCCCGAGGTTGCCCACGCCAAGGCCGCCCACCTCTCCGCCGTCGCTGCTGCTTCTCACGGAGCTCATGGTGTCTATGGAGCTCACGCTTATGGAGTCCCCTCCGTGTACGCTGCTCATGGAGCCTGGTCTCATGGACTCGCTCCTCTGGCCCATGATGGTGTTGTCGTAGATACCCCCGAGGTCGCCCACGCTAAGGTCGCCCACGCTTCCGCCGTTGCCCGTCTTTCCCACGGAATCGCTGGATCCCACGGAGTCTATGGAGGACTCGCTCATGGAGTCTATGGAGTTCCTTCCGTCTATGGTGCCCATGGTGCCTGGGCTCATGGAGCCGCCCCTATCGGTCACAACGGACAGGTTGTAGACACCCCCGAGGTTGCCCACGCCAAGGCTGCCCACCTTTCCGCCGTCGCTGCCGCTTCTCATGGAGCTCATGGCGTCCATGGTCATTGGTGGTAATTTCTGGTCATTTAACTGTGTTGCGATGATGCTTCGTTTATGTTATTATTTTGTTTAATTTTCATTACCTGTTATTTTGAAATTCCATCAATAAAAATAAAAAAGAAATGAAAATCCAAATTTTCTGAATTTGATACCTTTCCCACCGAAATTCTTTAACCTTTTAGAAACTGAATGCCAACCCCAAACACGAAGAACTCCCAAGGACCCCTTCTTCCTTCGTGAATTTTGTTTACTACTTTCTCGTCTCTTTAAAGAAAATCTAAACCATCCCCTCGTTAATAGGAAAGTGTGGAGTATTTGCGTTATTCAATGGAGGGATTTTAGAATTTGTTTCCACAACAGTAGATGTACTATCGCGGATGTACTGTTACATACAATATACTAGCAGCTTAAGAAAAATACGGAATACACACTTACTTATTTATTTATTTATTTACGCCCTAGTGGGCTTTTACATGAAAATTTGACAAATTGATTGTAGTAATTAAGTGTAAAAAAAATAAACGCAGTTTTAGTAACTAATAAGCAAAAAACAGACGATAATATTTAGTGTAAAGTAGAAAAATACTAATATAACATAACTATGTGTCCCTAAGGGGTGTGCAGAGCGGATTTACCGTCGAATAATATATTTTAATTCAAGTGCTTTAAAGATTTTAAATCTAAACTTGATTTATTTTACAACTTGAGGACACGTTATTTATAGATTTTGATTTATAACTAATGAATTACATTGGACTAAAACGTTTTCAACACATTTTAACAACACAACTGTTAATCAAGTCAATGTCGCTGATTTATGTATGTGTTAGTTTTATGCCTGAGATATATTTTCTAATTCTTAGCATTTAACTGCGAGTAACTTGATAACTTGATAATCTGGAGAATCATCCATAGCCTTAATAATTTTTTTTAAAGTTTAAACCTTGTGTTGGTAAAGTTTGCTATTCGCACTTTGCACTACTTATCCAATTAAATCATTATTTTGTAACTTCAAAAACCTCGACAATATTTTGTCAGAGGGTCATCATTTTTCCATTTTGCAAAATATAAAATTTTTGCATGCAAACATTTTTTTTTTAAATGGATCACTTAACGTTTTTTCTAATTAAAAAAGGCAAATGTGTTAAAAGTCTTATTTTCAACTCATTTTTTTGTCGTTTCATGTAAAAATAATTAATAAAAAATTCCCAAAGTTTCATATTTTTTTTCAAATTACGAAATTTTGGATTAATAAAGGTTTACATTATTATTTTAGAGTTCACTTTAAGATTTGAATAAAAAGCATCTTGTTTTTTTAATCATAATACCGTTTAGATTATATTTCTAACCATGACATCAAGGGAGACACAACGATTTCAATGAGACTATATGATGTGTTCCGAAAACTGAACAAATAGGTTATATCAATAGGTGTTCCAAATATCTAGTACGGATGAATCCTACTATATTTATTTCTCTTTCAAATTATAAACTATGCGTCATTGAAAAAATCGATTTGTCACGATTTTAGAAGCAAACTTGTCAATAATTTCATAGTTTTATTTCATTTATTTTTAGGGTGTTATGCGGTGTTGCGCTTCTTCCTTCTTTAGCCAACGTTTTTGACAGCGTTACAGCGTTACGTCCAAAACATTGGCTAAAGATGCAGGTAGTGCAACATGGCATAACACCCCAAAAATAGTAAACGACAAAACTTTTGGCTAAAGTAAAAAATAAAAAACAATCGTTTCTTAAAATAAAAAAAATTGTATCTTAATAATTATTATTACCTACTTCTACGGAAATTTTTAAAAATATAAAAAAAAAGTTAAAAAAAACACGTTGGCGGTCTTACATAAAACTACAAACGAACGATTTATTTTGAAATTAGTTTTACATAAATTTAAAATTTTGACCCGAGAAACGCATTTCTTACGATTTTTTATTTATTTATTTTGTACTTCATCATATTTTCATAGTATGTTCGACAAGATCATTTATTTTCACAAAAAAATTACAAAGTTGCCTGAAATATAAAAAAAAAATGGATTCTTCAATGGTCTATATTTTGTAATTTTAAACACAAATAGATAAAGGAACACAAATCAGAAAAAGCAGATTATTTAGTTTTGTCAAGTATTTTGGCTTCAGATCTAAATTTTAGTTTTGTATAAAAAATCAGCCTTAAATGGTTATTTTTAATAGAAATTACGTTGAACCAGATGTTATTTAAATAAAAAAGAAGAAATTAGCGAATGTGAAAATTTTCTTTCTATTTGTAATTTTTGAGTGATTTTTTATAGTTTTATGTAGATATTACGTATTTTAGCTAAGTTTTTGATTACTAGATTATTCACACACATAAGTGAGAACACCTGAAACCACTCAGTACAAAAAAAAAACACTTATTTTTGATTCTCCCTCTTTAACCCAATAATAATTTTCTCTTTTCTGTTACGCCTTATCTTGAGTTGGCTCCCAACCAAAGATATTGAAATATAAGGAGATCGGCAATTTTTACTGGATGGGACTGTGCTTTCTGATGTCGCCGATATTTTTAACCAATACTACTGCATACCTTCAAATAATCAAGCAAATGAACAAATTTTTTCCGTATTCAAACTATATTGTTAACCAATACTACTGCACACCTTCGAAAAATCACTAAATTTCATATTCAAACTAGCATCATTAGATCGTAATCCGCTGACAGTCGGGCGGACATCATAGCATAACTTCTTATATTTCAAAATTTTTGCTCGCATCCATGAAAAATTCAATCATTTTTAAGTCCGGATACCACCCAAATAATTCAAATAATTTAGAAAAATGACATTAGTTGCATAAAAGAGGCTCTGAGATCAAATCCTTCAAGGCTTTCATTGTGGGCCAGCATAGATATTTGCAATCTTTGAAATTGTTGTGTGAAAGAAAGTTTTGTGAAGGAAAAACTCGTTCCTTTTCTTAAAAAGACCTTCCACACAGCATACCTAAAGATGACAGGCTCTGAAAGGAATTATAAATTAGAAAAAAAAAGTCTCTCTCGATCCGGCCCGCAGTGAAGTAGATGGGCAAAGGCATCCGCGGCCAAGACTTAATAATAATAATGTTATTTATTTCAGCCGAACAGAGCGGTGGGTGCAATACTCTGTCAGCCATATAAAAGTATATATTACATACTATATGAAAAAATAAATTAATAAAACAAGATTTAAAAAGAAATATATATACACATATTTAGTACTCGTATATCTACTACGGGGGCTTCAGATGAATTCTCCATGTTTGGTGAAGAGGCGCGCCCTGCCACTGGGCCACGGCCAGGACGAGAGTGTTCTCCGATCTTTGGTAGCGTTGTCTCACCCCGGCTATTCTGTGGCGCATCAAAGCGGCGAACCCATGTACCCTTCCTTCTGCGAACATCTGCGAGGCACCGCATCGCCAAGGTAGGCCGAATAGCGCCCTATAAGCGTTATTGTATTGTACTCGAAGTGTGTTCATGACGCCTTGTGAGTATCTTGTCCATAGTTCGCCGGTGTAAAAGCTCACGCTCTCATGACTTCATCAAACTCCACCCCGTGAACCCGGGAACCCTTGCTAAGTCACCAACAGTAGCGAACCACTTGGTGTGACCTACGGCAGGGGTGTTTGTTACCCAATAAATGGTTCCCGGAGTGGCGGTACTGGCAGTTGAATATCACTAAAATAATACAAATTCGTCTTCCCTCGGTCCATCTATTGAAACGATGACCAAGAACACTCTCGAATATTGAAAATCAGAGACAATTAATAGAACAGAAAAACAGGTTGTTCAGTGAACTCGATAGGCGAAAGTGACAATCAGAATAAAACAAAATAAGATGCATGTTTCTAAATTATTATTATCAAAAAGATTTGCGTTTGATGCCGAAATACCCAACAAAACTTTAATTTATTTTTTTAATCAAAAAGTATAGCAAATATCCAGTAGGTACTGATATATGCTATATTATTTATTTGTGTTTTAAATTATACATACAAGCAATTACAAATTTAATTTTTCATGCTTTTAGAGGTAACTTTGGCAATTATTTGCGAGTTATGGATAATTATTTAAAAAAGCTCTATTTGCTTTAAAAACACGATGAAATTCAAAATACAAAAAAACTATTTAGCAAATGCATAAATTTAAATTTAAAAAGTCCGATTCACAAATTTGTCGTTAATAAATTAAAAATTCTACCCGAAACACACTTTTTTTACGATGTCATATTTTTTATTTGTTTTTATTATATTAAAACAGGTAAAATTATTTTTTTTATAAAATCACAAAAATAGTTCAAAGTTGCCCCTAAAGTCAAGCAAAATTAAATTTTCTAATAGAATTTATTTTATAGTTTTAAACAAAAATAAATTGAATACCTCAAATACGTACTAGATATTTGTTAAACCTTTTGAGTAAAAACATAATTTTTCAATTTGGTTGGTTATGTTGATCTCGTATCCAAAATTAACAAAGAAACATGCCGCGTAGCCGTTCCCTTTAAGAAGAACGTATGCGCGGCCCATTTGGGCCACAAATCTTAAATTTGGATTTGAGATCAAAATACCTAACCAAACTGAAAAATTATTTTTGTAATCAAAAGGTATATTAAATATCTAGTACGAATGTGAGCTACTTTATTTATTTTTACTTTAAATTGTAAGATATAGGCCATAAAGAATTTAGTGTTTCATGATTTTAGAGGCAACTTGGGCAATCTTTAATGGCCTTTATCTTATAATTTAAAGCAAAAATAAATAAAGTAGCTCACATCCATACTAGATATTTGTTATACCTTTTGATTACAAAAATAATTTTTCAGTTTGGTTAGGTATTTTGATCTCAAATCCAAATTTAAGGTTTGTATGTAACGGGCCGAAAAGGGCCGCGCAAACGTTCCACTTAACAAGTCTTGTTAAAATAACAACAAAACCTTTTTCTAATTTTTTAAGGTAACACTTTTTAGGCGCACTTATTCATTAATATTAGAATATACTCAAATGTATATAATTCCTATGGTTGATTTTATCGAAAGTAAGATTTAAATACAGGAAATCTCAAAGAACGGTGGCGAAGCAAAGAAGCTGGGCAAAAGAACGTAGCCCTATTTATAGAGATACATATTGTTGTCTTGCTCTAGGCTAAAAAAATCTACATTACTTAATGCTATGATAAGGTTTGCTTTAAAGTAGGTAGTAACATTTATAGCCAAGTACTTCTAACCGGCCATCGACCCAAGCAAACAAATTCTTGCACGGAAAATAATAATTTTTCAAGATATAAATTTTTTTAACATTAATTCCACACAGAAGGCCTTGAGGTTAAAAACTTTCCTCTGGGCGTTTGTCATCTTTGGGGATGCTGTGTCAGCATCTTTGCAAGAAGGTTTTTTTTAAAGGAAAGGATGGAGAAGAAGTTCTGGAAAGGTAAAATATATGAGGGGTTGGAAAGAATCTGGGGGTTTGTAGGGAAATGTATTGATCTATCACTTCCACCGCGATTCAAGACGATGGGTCGAGAGAGTCACGCATACCTGAACAAAACTCGGCACCACTGCTCAGACATCAAATATAGCGAACCACTTGTGACCTATAACAGAGGTGTTGGTTATCCAATAGTTGGCTCCTTAGGTGGCGGAGCCCATACCCATGCACTTCTATATAGAAAACTTACCCTCATCACGCCGTTTCCTCACAGAGGTAGGCAGAGAGGACGGACCGCCAAATAACTCGGTCTTGGGACATACTCCTTGCTTTATTCACATTCATACATCGTCTCACATGAAATATCCTTCTGTTATTCTTACTCCAGACTTTTGACATGACCCAACGCAAGTATTTGGTTCACTTAATTACGCATGTCTTCCTCGGGCATCCCCGACTTCCTCTACCATTCAAATTTGAATTCTAATGTATTCTCCTGAAACTCTTTTCTTTGTAAATCCGCTTTCTATGCATAAACCATGTAACAACAATTTGATCACAGGGATGAAGCTAGCAGTCCACCATGGAGTGCCGATGTCAACTCAAATAGCAGTGAATGGAACATGGAACTTTTAACATACACCAGAGTCCCAACCCCTCCCAACCATCTGGAGCCAGTGACACTACGGCATCCCCATTGGGGTATGTTATAAGGCTGAAGGTACTGGGGAGAAAAACGAGTTGAGGAGAGGAAGGTGCGGAGTAGGTACCTGCCTATTCAGATCCATTCACAAATCACAATTAAAGCCATTTCAGACAACGTTTCAATTTTGAATGGTGGTCTTCCACTTGGGCGACACTGAGAGTATCTTCCACTCTGGGACGTACCGAAAATATACCTTTTATTAATTTAAATAATTAATTTGTGAAAAACAAATCAATCAAATAAAAATTCATTGCTCACGCCGTGATTTGAACTCGCAACCTTTAGATTGTTCCTGGCAGAAGTAGGATGAAAGTAAACAGTTGAAATGAGATCCCCGAGGCGACCGTGTGGTAAACCCATTTATGATCATGTGAATTATGTGGAAATCCGCGAAGAATGCAAGGCTTATGGAATCTTAATTAGTTCCAATATAATGTATACCCATTCGGCAAAACCCTTTCAAATCCCAACTGCCCAAAATTAGTGTGACATTTCTTCCCAAAGATGGGTTTGTTGTGTGAGGTTCCATGCCAACTCAGAACCAAGTCAACTCAACAGCTCTTTGAAAAGCCATGAAAAGCTATGAATTTTTTTTTTTTAAATAACCGTCAACCCTAACCTAACGTAACCTATTTAAGCCGCCGCTATCAGAATGCGACCGATTTCTTACATATCTCCCTTAAACATTTGAAGTTTTTAAGCTCTAAAAAAAATAAATGTTATTTTTGAAGATAATATCTAGATACGTTCCACGCCAAAACGCAAATTATATGAAATTCCCTCGATAGAAAAAAAATCGCAAAATATGCTTCGAAAATTATTTAAAAAAAGTCTATTTCTATTATTTTACAAGATAGGTTCCATGAGATTTTGCTCTATTTTAAGCGAGTCATGTTTTATTAAGCTTTTTCGCCATTTTCGCTGCGATTTTATCACTTAAAATATTAGAGCGCTCTGTCCAACATTCGTAATTACATATCTCTCCATCTTCTTCTTTTTCAGCCGAGAAGCGCCGCATTAACCATTTTTTTAATATTTTTTTATCATCAATTTTTATGACCTTTCTGAGGTGGTTCTGAGCTGGTTTCATTCTGAGTTGGCCGGTCACCGTTGTGTGGTGGTTGGAGCGGGAAGGGAAAGGATGTGAGGGAGGGAAAATGATTTGATTTACACTTAAAAATATTTCTTATTAAAGTTCTCTAAATACCTTAATAATATTGTAATACGCGTTTCATTACAACCGGTACCGACATCCTGGTTCACAAAAGTATACATAGTTTGAATAGCTACCGATTATTAGAATAAATTTTATTAATTATTTAAATCATAAAATTTATTGCCATTGCAAATAATAGTTGGCGACATTTCATAAATAATTTAATATACAGGGTGTTAAAGGATGTACTTGACATACTTTAACCAGTGATTTCTGACATTGTTTGAAGTAATAAATGTAAGTGAAATTTGAGTTACCGGTGACTATTTAGATGTCTTTTTTAAAAATTGTTTTCTCCAAAATCTAACAAAAAAAGATTCTTCCACATTTCATCACTGGTCACCTAGCCGAGTAACCAATCAACCCGTTTTAGGAAGCCTACAATCGTTGTAGTTTCTCGTAGGATAACAATGGACTGTACTACTATTTCTAACATTATTAAACATATAGTCTGGTAACATTTTATTTTTTAACTTGTTAATAAATACTAGAGTATTATAGACGAGTCGTTGCAACACATTTAGGACATTGAGTTGGCGTTGCATGGTTTTTATCTTAGTGTATCTGTTACAGCACAGTATAGACCTCATGCCTCTGTTCTGGATTATTTTCATTATTTTAATTTTTGTTTTATTGCAGAGAAATATCACACTTGTGCAGTAATTTAGGTGGGGTGATACAGTGGTGTTGTAAACCATTTTTCTCATTTTTAGCTCTAATTTTCCCTTTATCTTAATATTACTTATACTTAAGAAATTAATTTTTACATTTATTACCCCAAAGGAAGGGAGCACTGGTAAAAGTATGTCAATTTCGTCCCTTACATTACACTACACGACATTATTTGGAGTAAAAAATTTAAATAAAGTTTTGGTTTTTAGTTTGAAAGAATTTTTTATTTTTGTACTTTAAAGAAAAAATTGAAAAAAAAACGAAGAAGTCCTTCACATTTTTTTACTACAAATAATGTAGGAAATCACTGGTTAAAGTAATCAAGTATATTCCTTCACTATAAAATTAATAATTCCGATTTCACTGCTTGTAGTACGAGCTACGCCCATGCAAACTTTGGCGGTATAAAAATGTAGCATTCAACACAGCAACCATCTTTTAAAACGAAGAAACATCTTTTAAAACGCGAAAACATCACGTAACAAACAAATTTACATACAGTTGAAACGCCAAACTGTAGAGTCATCATTTACATGACAATCACATTAAGATCTTTAAGATTTTTATCTAATTATATCAGTTACTGTTGAAGAACCCAATCAAATCATTAAACGGAACGATATTTAAAAACAATCAACAAATAATCGAGCAATATGTTTCCTACTCAAATAGACTTACATTTTATGCCATGTGACCGTTGGTCGCAATCTCAACACTGATCAAAACATAAACAACAGTCAAGGACATTTTTTGTCGGACTATGCGTGTGTACGGTAGGCACTATATTGTGTCCACGTTTGATATCATTATGACACTGAGTAGGTAACTAGCCCCACCCTCTAAAAAAAAACTTGTTTTGTACTTGTAGGCTCTCTGGGAGTATAAAGGCTTGCGTGTTATCCCCTAACAGCACAAGCAGTTTTCCTATCAGAAAAGGCTCACTCAAAACTCAACATGAACGCTCTGGTAAGTAAATTTTAAAATAAGTGTTTCTTATTTGAATGTATTTGCTCAATTCATTTTTGTAGTAATTATGTTTATCAAGTGCTTCGAAAAACGAGAAACAAAGTTGATTTTTTTTCCTATGAAGTGATCCAAATAGATCGCCAGTAAGTGGCTTCAGCACAGTTTGATAAAGCCTTCAGAAGGCGAAACAGCTGTCACGCGTAGTAATAATATTTTTTAAATCACGTAATAGGGATGTAAATATTAAAAAAAAACCTTTATATGGAAGTTGTGAATGATCATTTTAAAGAACTCTCTTCTCTTTTACTTTTTTAAAGTTAATAACACATAAAAAACCCAAATGCGCCCGTCTGGAGCCAATGACACGACGGCATCCCCAATTGGGGTATGTTGTAGGGCTGAATGTAGTGGGGAATGAAAGAGATGGGGAAGAGAAAGATGTGTAAGCACTTGGCTATTCAGATCTGTTCACTAAACACGGCTAAAGTAATTTAAACTTAGACTTCTTATCCTAAAGCGATACTCATAGTAGCTTCCACTCTGGAACGTGCCAAAAATATACTATGTATTATATTTAATTAATAAATTGTGAAATACACAAATTATTCTAGTTAAATTGATTTAAGTACACCGGATTTCGAACCCGCGACTCTCGGATTGCTAGTCTACAGCTTTAACCCTCAATTACGGAAGCCGTCAATGTTACTGCTTACAATTACTTACAATTATTTAAAATAACTTACAATAAATCACAATTACTTACAATTATTTACAAGTTTTTACAATAACCTAAGTATAATTATCTAAAAAAACCCGGCTGTAGTGATAAAGGCTGTGAACTTCATCACCAGAGTAGTCAGAGGGTGTTTACAACTTAGCTTTCTAGTTTTTCGAGTCTTCTTGCCTTCATATCAATTTAATCTATTACCCACATATTAATTTCTGTATTTTCCTATTTTCAGTTTTTCGTAACTCTGGTGTGCGTGGGAGCCGTAGTCTCCGCCAATCCCTGGGGACACAATGATGGACAATGGAAGGGAGAAGGTCTGGCCGAAAGCCAGGATCATGGACAGTGGGGCAACGGATGGGGAGTCAATGCCTACGGAGCTCACGGACTTTATGGAGTTCCCTCCGTGTATGCTGCTCATGGAGCCTGGTCCCATGGACTCGCTCCTCTGGCCCATGATGGTGTTGTCGTAGATACCCCCGAGGTTGCCCACGCCAAGATCGCCCACGCTTCCGCCGTTGCCCGTCTTTCCCACGGAATCGCTGGATCCCACGGAGTCTATGGAGGACTCGCCCATGGAGTCTATGGAGTTCCCTCCGTCTATGGTGCCTGGGGTCATGGTGCCTGGGCTCATGGTGGCGCTCCCATCGGTCACAACGGACAGGTTGTAGACACTCCTGAGGTTGCCCACGCCAAGGCCGCCCACCTCTCCGCTGTTGCCGCTGCTTCTCATGGAGCTCATGGACATTGGTGGTAATTTCAAAACCTAGCATCGTCTTTAGCTCTACTTGATAAAAGATTTCATTTTAACCATGTGATGTTCTTCCTTAAGATTGTTCTTTAAAACAATTGCAATTCTTTTCCCCATCTTTATTCTTCTGTAAATATATTCATCAATACCTGTACATTTGTTTTAGAAAAGTTGTAAAATATACCGATTGAAATTATAATTACGTCAATTTCATTGCTTTACAAACTTCTTTCACTCCTTTTCCCACCCATCCTAGCTTTAAGAAAAAATCCCCGTACGGGAAAGCAATATTTTACTGTCTCTGCGCAGACAAAAAAACAATGCGGGGTTGTTGTTATTTTTTAGTCAATTTAGAGAAATTCTGGGAAGAGTATAGTTTCAATGAGTCGTTCAATGCTGCAGCTACAGGTGTAGGTCACTATGATAAAATCCGACTTGCAATAGCTTAGGCATAATCATGACCATAAGAAGAAAAAATGAATATCCAAGTTGAAGCCAAATTAGAATCCGCCAGGAAAAGAAAATAATGTAAAAATGGGTTTATGTAAAATAAACTAAAAACAAATTTATGGATTTTCAAAAGTAGAAAATAATAATAAAGAGCAGCGCCCCGGCAAAGCTAAGGTCCTGAGTCCAATTTTCCTGCTTCAAATTTTAGAGTGAGAGTCACTAATATTGTCATCAGTAATAAACAATTATAATACGTAAAAAAGTCAAAAGGAAAGAATTGTCTCAGCTTTTCCATTCTTTCAGATGGCAGGGAAGGGAAGGTAAAGAACTAAAGAAGGTAACTGCTTTCAAAGATATTTGGTTAACTGGAAGCAGATAATAAAACTTAATAGAAAATACCCCAGGGGTACCCCAAGGATCAGTTCTGGGTCAGATATTGTTTTGACTTTATATAAATGGTTCGGGAAAGATACTTAAATATTTTGAAATACAATAATTTGCAGATTGAAGAGTGCAGTAGAAGAGAGCAATGAGGAAAATTATAGTTGAAATGATTTCTGTGCCTGTAAAACAGGTAATAATCTTAATTTACATTAATAACACTTTACTCTAACTTTATCACTGAAGAAAACAAAAATTAAACAAATTTACGTAAAATAAACATTGAAAAGAGATAAACGTACTAATATTGTTTTCGTTTTCAATTTTTTTCTCTATATTCTATGTAAACAGTGTTGTGGTGGCGGACGTCCGATACGGGGTGATTTTGATTGTGAGAAATAATAACGGTGTATGTATGGTTGTATTGGCTCGCCGACACAGAACAAACGGTAATTTTTTTTTTGTATTTCTTGAGCACTATATTTCATTGGCAGACAGGCTTATAGCTCTAACAAAGATAAAAGCAATTTTAAACTCTCCAATATAAAAACATATTTTAATTTGTGGGCTTTAGAAATCTTAGAAATAAACAAAAAAATTAATTTAGTTAATAAAATAATAGCACCCTGTAAACCACACTACTTATTAACAATGTTTCCATGTTATGTTAACTTCTCCCACCGTTCTTCCCCTCCCTCAAAATCACCCCTCCCACTTCCCCACCTAATTAAATCTAATCATTTTCATATTTTTAAAGTTATTTTTAAGTTTGCTAGTGAATGAGACGGATGGGTAGAAACCGGTAGCAAAAAATTTAAAATTTAAAGTAATAAGTGTACATTTAAAATTAAAACTCTTCCTAACAAAATGTCAAATTTCATATAAATGAATATAGAATAGAATTTTTATGAATATGCAAATTAGAATTGACATTTATATTTGAATACTTTTTTTTTGTATTACATACGAGCATGATCTATAAACGTCTTATTTATGATTTAAATAAATAAATACATTTATACAAAATGTATTACAATTTACATGATAATTGTATATTATTTTTTTTTTACTAACACTGATTTATTTCAACATGCGCACAAAATTGTTAATTTGGTGTAATGATATTAGACTTCACTTAAATATCTCCAAATGTTAAATAGTTAGATTTTCTCGAATAAAAAATTCAGTGATCTTTAATTACAACATTGATAACAATGCTCTTGAGACATTAAAACAAATTAAAGACCTAGGCACCACTTTTCAATCAAATCTTTCATTTGTTAACTACATAAATTTAATAATAAGTACTGACAGAGAACGTTTGAATACAACATGCCAAAGATATTTAATTTATTACCTGACAATATAAAGCAACATAATTCTATGAATAAGGTTAAATATATGGTAAAAAATTGGTTATTGGAAAAAGAATATTTATTTTGATAAAATTTATGAAAAAATGTTTAAACTGTAGATAAAAGATGTAAATTATAACTTTAAATATATTTGTAAGTAATTATAAGCACCTGCTGTCAAGCCAATTGCAATTGGCTTAGCGGGACTGGATTGTTGATTTATAAAATAAATAAATAAATTAAAAAAAAAAAAAAAAAAACAGAAATCTGTAATAAGGGCTTAAAAATGTTGGGATTTATAACTAGGCTAAATAGAAATTTTAACAATACAAAGTATATTAAAATCTTATATTTTGCTTATATTAGAAGTCAGCTGGAGTACAATTCTCCCGTCTGGAATCCATATTATAATACTCATGTACAAGCTGTTGAAAGAATACAAAACAAATTCTTACATTTTTTTAATTTGAAGCAATGGGTATCACAGCAATTATGTTAAACTATAACACTTTTTTAAATGATATGAATATGCTCAAACTGTCAGACAGAAGAATTTTCACTGACTTGGTATTTTTATATAAAATTCTAAACGATTTAATTGATAGTCCAGTATTGCTTGAACCGGATACCACAACGTAATACCAGAAGTCAGGATTTATTTCAGTGCAGAAATTCTGGTACTAACTACCATATGTATTCCTCTTTGCCCAGAATACTAATGGAAGGAAATAACTATACCAAGTCAGTGGACATCTTCAATGTATCTTTAAACAAATATAAAACATTGTTACTGAGCCTATTCAATTATTTATATATTTATAAATACTGTATATATTCTATTATTCATAAAATATGTAAAAGCCTCCATATATAATAAATAAATAAATAAAATGTGCCATTAACACAATAAAATTAACTTATAAATAGTACAACAATATAAAGAACGTAACAGTATTAAAGAAAAGTTAAAGGAAAAAAGTAAAGGCACAAAGCAAGCATCCAAAGCAATAAGTAGTAAGTGAACACTAAGAAGTACAAAATATAAGTATAAAGTTTAAAGTAGAAAGTAAAAAGTAAAAAGTAAAAAGTAAAAACTAAAAACTAAAAACTAAAAACTAAAAACTAAAAAGTAAAAAGTAAAAAGTAAAAAGTAAAAAGTAAAAAGTAAAAAGTAAAAAGTAAAAAGTAAAAAGTAAAAAGTAAAAAGTAAAAAGTAAAAAGTAAAAATTAAAAATTAAAATCAAAAGGTAGGAAATAAAATAGTTATACGTAAAACATATAAACTACAAGATGCTTAAAAAAGAAAAAAAAAGCACAAAAGTTTCAAATATCAAATATAAAAAGCTATTATAAGTAAGAAATGCTTTTAGGGGGAGCCAAAAAAAAATAAAAAAAGCGATGTGATAAATTTTACAATGTGATGTATTTCTTATGGTGACCCGACAATTGGTCCGGCGACAGTTGATCCCTCAAGTTGGTCCAATTTGATGTTAGTATATCGACTATGGTTGTATGCCGTATTTCCTCTTTGCTTACTTGAAGAAAAAATCTTCTAAAGGATCAACTGTCAGCCGGACCAACTGTCGGCGGACCAATTGTCGCAGGATCAATTGTCGTCGGACCAACTGTCACGGAACCTAGTTATAATGTTAGGTAGATTACTAATCTAACATTACTTATTAAAGACTATATGGATGATCCCATATCCATCTTCTATGCTCCACAAACCATCTTCTGAAAATACCACTTAAATCTTGAAGACCTCCGTGATGGAGGGGCCAGGCTCTCGACTAGCAATCCAAACTTTGCGGGTTTGCGGGCAAATAAATTTTATTTGATTAATTAGCGTTATTTCACAATCAATTTGTTTTAAATAAAATAAAATATATTTGCGGCCCGTTCCAGAGTAAAAGTAACTATCATCATTGCCCTGGTGTAATACTATCATTCAAAAATAAAAAGTTTCTTGAAATGGCTTTAGCCGTGTAAAAATTTAAAAAAACGCTAGGTTTCACCCGCGGCTTCACTCGCATGATATTAGGGAGAAATTACTGTAGCGCTTGCACTTATCAATTATCCCTTCCCCACTCTCCTGCGCATTGCATACATTCATTCCTGGTACATTCAGTTTTCAAACAGCTCGCGTGCCACCTAAATTTCATAATGCCAGAGCTCACCAGTAGTAAAAAAAAGAATTTGGTTCAGTCGTTCGGAAGTTATGCGCGGACAAACATTTCGGAGATTCATTTTTATTTACGTAGATAGAAAGATATTAACTACGATTTCCCGCTAATATATCAACATCGTTTCCACGGCAATGATTTGGTTTCTGACGTGAGCAATAACTCGCTTTCAGAAAACGTATAATAAATATAATATAATAATATTTATAATTTCATAACGCTAGAGCTTACCATTATATATAACCTATATCACCCGCACATAATGTAGCTTTTTATTTGTGAAAGAATTTTAAAAATCGGTTTATTGCTTTATGCGTGAAAGCGTAACAAACAAACACACGCAGTTTCGCATTTATAATATTATGGTATGGTATGGTACAGATAGCATAGACAATAGAATATTAAAATAAGCAAAATTAAACTAAAACGTAAAAAAAAATCGTTTGTTTATTTAGGGGTACCCGAAGTAGATCTATGTGTTGTTTAATAAGTAAATAAAATAACATTACATCACACGTAACGGGTAAAAATAGAAATGTCAAAAAAACAACAGAACATATTTTATTATTATGGTACACTACGTACGCACGAATACGAAAGGGCAAGTATAACTAAAATGTACAATAAGAAGGATTTTTCAAGCCAAATCCTAGGCAAGATTTTGATGTCATTTTAAGTCCACGTTTTAAGTCATAATAGAATCGTTTTAAGTCATAGATTATTCTTTATTTTTTTCTTAAAGGAAAGCAAAATATTTCCGGATAACAAGTAATCTTATAACATTTGAATTCGTCCTACCACAATGTTATCATGATTTGTTGGTTTATTTTCTCTTATGTTAACGCTTAATAATCAATTATGCGTACGATAATAATTGCTATAACAAAAACAGCGTGTGCGGATTTAAAGAGTGCAATAAATTAGTCTCATAAATTAAATTGTTTTCAATAATTCGGCCACAAAAATCAAAACAATTTTTTACGACCGCATTCGGTAGTTTTTGCTAGTAACTATCTCACCCCTCCCAAACGTTTTTTGCCACATGTTGTTGGTATAAAACCTTGCAATCACTCCCCTCACAGCACAAGCAGTTTTCCTCTCAGAAAAGGCTCACTCAACAATCAACATGAACGCTCTGGTAAGTTCAAATGTATTATTAATATCGAAGATCAAGGACCCAGACTCAGCACCTACTATTAATTATGTTCATATGTATCTTGATAACTTCCAAACTAGTTCAGTGATAAACTTAAAATATTAAAAGAATTACTTTTCCCTGCTTTGCTAATCGTTATGTGTTTACCATTTCCTTTGAAAGTATGCTTTTTCCGATATGGCATAGAATTAAAAGACATGTAAAACTGATGATAATTGTTCTTCTTCCAGTTTTTCGTAACTCTGGTGTGCGTGGGAGCCGTAGTTTCCGCCAATCCCTGGGGACACAATGATGATGGACAATGGAAGGGAGAAGGTTTGGCCGAGAGCCAGGATCATGGACAGTGGAGTAACGGATGGGGAGTCAACGCATACGGAGCTCATGGAGTCTATGGAGCTCACGCTTATGGAGTACCCTCCGTGTATGCTGCTCATGGAGCCTGGTCTCATGGACTCGCTCCTCTGGCCCATGATGGTGTTGTCGTAGATACCCCTGAGGTTGCCCACGCTAAGGTCGCCCACGCTTCCGCTGTTGCCCGCCTTTCTCACGGAATCGCTGGATCCCACGGAGTCTACGGAGGACTCGCCCATGGAGTCTATGGAGTTCCTTCCGTCTATGGTGCCTGGAGCAATGGTGCCTGGGCTCATGGAGCCGCCCCCATCGGTCATGATGGTCGCGTAGTAGACACCCCCGAGGTTGCCCACGCCAAGGCAGCTCACTACTCCGCTGTCGCCGCTGCTTCTCATGGTGCTCATGGAGTCCATGGACATTGGTGGTAATTCTTCAACATGAATGGTGATTATCGTCACCGTGTGGTATTCTCCCCTAATGATTGTGCTTCAAAGTAATTAAACCTTTCTCAAACTTCTGTATATACTAACATATGAGTATTATGTGTTTTTCAACCTGTACATTTGTACTTTAGAATTGTTATTAAATACATCGAATGAAATTATAATCTTGGTAGTTTTATTAATATTTATTCTTGTTTTACCGTTACTAAAACTTCTACACAGGCATTGCCGTTGGCAATAATTGGTTTTCCTGAAAGAACACAAATAAGTCAAATATATATATCCGCACAAGCTCTTCTGTATGAAATAGTAAAATTTTATACATTTTAACTTTTGTGACCGAATTTACCAATTTCGTACATTTGAATGACATCCTAGAAAAGTTCTCTTTGAATCCGTTCTATCTCCTCTCCCACTTTTCATTAATCCCTAGTCAGGCCCCACCCCCACATCAAAACGTATCCTCATGTTTATCCATTGTTTAGTAAAGTTAGTACATTTTGCACTAAGGAACGGTTGTTACGAAACAAAGAAATATACACATCTGCCATGATAATGGAGACTGTAACGCTGTCCGAAACGCTGTCTAAAGAGGGAGGTAGTGCAACACAGAAGCGCACCCCAAAAGCGAAAAAAAAAACAAAGAAATATTCTTTAATTTATTAAAAAGTCAATAATTATGGTTAAATAATATTTGCTCACACCAAATGTTAGATTGTGCAGTTGTTTACAATAATTGTTTTAATTTACAACAATTAATTACAATTTTCTGAGAACACGAACCTGCAGAATTTTAATTTATACATTTCGTAAAGTTTTTACCCCTTTAGATAATTTAATTGAATTAAACTGAAATCGGAATACCTGCTCACGTGGAAAGTAGAAAGATAGATTTTGGTGGTTTCATTGTGATAAGTTAAGTGTTCTTTTATGTTTTAATATATAATCAGTCAGAAAATATTAAAAATTAAAATATTCAATTTGTAGGCTGGCAATACCAATTTAACTGTCAAATATTCTTTTAAAGCGCAATGACATTGAATGTTTAGTACACTGTAAGTCATATTTTAAAAAACATTTTTTTGTTCTTAAAGTAAAAAAACAATACTTTTTCAATTTAAAAAAAAAATTAAAATTGAAGAAGCACTGTTGTTAAGGTACCTACTTAATGACATAAATTTCATCAAATGGTGTTTTACAAAGTGATTTGCTTTCATTTAATTTAAATGAATTTGAATTTAATAGTAGGTAGAATGGAAGAATCACTCAGATGAGTTTAGTTACACTACTTTTAGATCTGAATGATATTCAGATCAAAAGAGCCATGTTTCTAAATAGCGCTAAACATCAGTCTGTATCATCGTAGAACAAGCAATACTACAAACAAGTTATTTAAAAATTATATGGGGGTAGTTAGAAAAATGTCTAATGTTACATGTGAATGAAATTTTTTAATCGTAAACTTTTTAATTCTTCGTTAAATACTAACTGGAACTTTACGTAAAACGTTCGAAAATGCCTTCGCTGGAATCATAGTAGCGCCTATTACAGACACTTTTTTTTAATATTCTTCCGTAATCTCAAAGTAAACACAATACAGATTATTGTCAATTAATAAAATACACTTAATCGTTTCTAGATTTTCGTTGTAATTCTCCCAAATTTTATGAATTCTTTTATTCTAATCCGCCATAGAAAATTGTATGGCAAAATAATCGGCCCGCAAGGTGCGATGTTATTTCACCAAAGTCAGCAGTCGGGAGAAAGATTTCGAGGCGAATGCACGCATATTTTGTTTCGATTTCGTCCGCAGCTACGAAATTATTATCGATGTATTTTGTACAAGACACTAATGGGGAGACAGGTGTAATACAATCAACCGGCCAATCGAAATTAAATAATTATTTTTAGATAATAAATAAATTGTGATCTGTCTTCCTGTTTCCAATTTTAAAACTTAATTGACATTGTGCGTAGGCCATAGAAGTGAGAACCAACCACCCATTGGCGAAAAACTAATGTAAAAAATACATTATTTCGATGCGCACAATAATTTTATAGTTTTTAATCAATTCCTATCGCAGTCGGTACAAGGGGGTTTGGAGGTGGATAGAAATTGAATGCATAGTTTGCATAATTTTGGCATCCATCTTGAATTTCTCGAGTTAATAATAAATAATAATAATAATTGGATGATTTATATAGCGCCGTTATTGTGAAAAATCACCTCAAGGGCGCTGCACAAACTTACAATACATTTCTAAAATCTAGAAAAACTACAAACTAGGCAAACAATTAAAACAACTAATGGCTAAAAATTGCATCCACCGGTTCATAAGAAAATATATGTACAATGTTTCGACCAATGAACGCGATGCTTCTTAAAAATGTATACAGGTCCATACTTACCTGGGAGGTCGCTTGAAATTAACACTTATTGTCTATTAAGAAATTTAGATATAGTTCGCACGCAGGGGACATTTTTGTGTACACTTGTTATATGTGTTTAATCCTGAAATATATTTTAATATTAGTATAAAATACATTCTTTGATGAGTGTATTTTGGAAATCAAAAGCAACATTTTATAGTGGGCGGTACAAGGATTTGATCTTCCTAAATGTGATTCGTAACGAGACAGATTGATGTGCAAAGATTCAAGTAATTAGAAAATTAATTAGAAAAGTGTAATTAAGACATATCATAGAAAATAAAAGTATGATACTCTCAGATAGGTTTATTTAAATTAAGGATATGAGAGCCCAAAAAGGTAGGTTTTTAATTTGGACCTAAATTCTGTTAGGCTTGTTATGCATCTTAGTTCCGGAGGGAGTTTATTCCAAGCCTTAGGCCCAGATACTCCAAAAGCGCGATCTCCAAACATTGTATTTGGCTTGCGTTTAGGTTCCATTAGTCTGCCTATAGCTGATGATGTTGCTGATCTAAGGGTTGACTGCCTCGGACCAGTATTTTCCGGGACACATAGTTCAGAGATATAAGGTGGGGCCATTTCATTGATTGATTTAAACACCATCCAGCACAATTTGTACTGGATTCTTTCAAGGCACTTGAGCCAATGAAGGTTACGAAGGTGTTCTGAAATGTGTGAATATTTAGAGACTCCGGTTATGAGCCGTGCCGCTGCGTTAAAAACGGATTGAAGTTTGTCAGTTTGATATTTTGGAAGGCTAGCATAGATACCGTTACAATAATCGAGTCGCGAGACTACGTAAGAGTTGATTAGTAGTTTTGTCGCCTCTGTAGGAAGATTTCTTCGGACGGACTTGAGTTGTCTTAAGTGAAAAAAACCGGTGCTTACAGTCCTATTTATTTGACTTTTAAGCGAAAAGTCTGAATCTAGATTAACGCCAAGAAGTTTGACGGTTGTCTTGGGAATAATATCGCTGCCGGAAATGGAAATAGGCGAATCGTCTATGAAATGTTGGCGTTTGTTTGTGGCCGCCCAGAGAAACTCAGTCTTAGATGGGTTCAGCTTTAGCGTGTTTGAAGACATCCAACGAGTTATTGCTTCTAGGCATTCAGCTACACGGATTTTGAGACTGCTGACTTCGTTTGGAGTGCAGTAAAAATAAACTTGCTGATCGTCAGCGTAGCAGTGTGACAAGAGACCGAATGACTCGATTATTATACTCGAGTTATCTACATATTTGCTTCGAAATAGGAATTAGGATGTTTGGAGGTGGACTATACTTGAATCTGTTGAAATCTTTCAACATCCATCTCGGATTTCTTGAAGTCTCTACTGATTTGGTTCAAAATCGTTATTAGGGAGTTTGGAAGTGCACTGTCGAATCTAGCAACCAAATGTATAATTTCGGCATCTATCTCGATTTTCTCGAATTCTCTACCGATTTAGTTCAAAATCGGTATAAGGGAGTTTGGGCATCCATGTCAAAATGTATAAATTCGGCATCCATCTTGAATTTTTTAAGTTCTCGGCCGATTTGGTTAAAAATCGGGATTGATAAGTTCGGAGGTGCACTGAACTGGAATCTAATATCAAAGTTCAAAATTTCACCATCCATCTTGAGTTTCTCGATTTCTCTACCGATTTGGTTCAAAACCGGAATTATGAAGTTTGATTGGCCATCACATGTTCTAAAAGCTATGGAAGAGAGGAAAAAATGATGAGAAGCATTAGGGTTAATGATTAGTATGGCAGGGGATGGATGGATAAGATTGTCATACCGGGCTTTTGATTAATGACATTTTTTGTAAATTTGTTGATATTCTGAAAATTATGTATCTGAATAATTTCTATAAGTGCATTGAATCCGAAACATCTAAAACTAAAATTAATAAGTTTTGGCATTTTAAATTATCATTTTTGTGGATGTTAAGTATTTTCAACAGACTGGAGTAAAGATGATGTTCTTGCAAAATGAATAATCACTCTGTTTTGTTCACATAATACCTACGCTATTTTACGGATAATATTGTGAAATCATTATAACAATGGTAGGTAGGTATTTATTTTTGTCTCGCATATTATGTTTTCATTTTTTACCTGCAACTTGCGTATCGTATGAATAACAGAGTGTTTTACACAAAACACAAAACAAAATTAATAGCCTCCTATACCACAAATAAAGTCATGGCACTTTTCGAGCCAATTATTATGCTGAATACATATTTCAAAAAATTGTTTATTTAGATATCATTTAGTTTATTTTACATCAATTTGTATCAAATTCTTTATTTGTAAAACCATTTTTTTTTCTTTATGTGCTTAATTGTACTTTTCTATGTGTTAACTAATATCGTGAAATATATTCCTACATAAGTACGAAAAAAATCATCTAAATGAACTTTCAAAAACAAAGCAGCCTTTTGTCATTTCTATCGCACATATTAAAAATATTTGTCGTAACTTTATCCTCAGATCTCCTTTTATTCACACCCTATTATAAAATCATCAAATCAAAACCAGAAATTGTCAAAATACCGTTAGATTCTATGACAGATTGAATAAAAAACTGAGACCTCAATAAAAGATGTAACTGTGTGTATGTATCCATTCCATTTCTAATATGATTACATTATGACAACATGGTTATTGTCTTTGCACAGACATTCCTACGCAAGGGAAGAGCAGTCATGTACGGTAAACATGAATGAATTGTACGGTAACCCATTTTCTCTGCCTTCCCCTTCAGATAGCCCCCAAAATGCTTAGTTAGCTAAAGTGTAAGATAAAATTGTGCGAAAAATTCAAACACATTTTTTTAAACACAGATTATTTATAAAATTTCCCTGATAGATGATTCTTCATTCCATCTATATAAATTATTATATAAAGAAGAGTGTCTGGGGGCGATAGTTTTGTTCTAAAAATCTACAAATCAAAGACTATTAAATCTGCAAATCTACAAACCGTAATCGAAGATTGATGAAATTTTGTGTACTTGACCTTCAACACAAGAGAAAGGTCGCTTTTAGTTGAGAATTTGAAAACCACCCCATTCACTTTCCTCATCCCCCCATAAAGCAGAATAAAGCCCGGGCAAAGCCGGGAACTTCAGCTAGTATACATACTCATGAGGTCGAGGGAAAAATCCCCTGGCCAACATTCCGAAGGATGCGGGTTCAAATCGCGGCATGCGCAACTAAACTTTATTTGATTAATCTGCGTTTTTCAGAATTTTATTCAATTGTTAAAATATTTATTTCCGGCAACTTCCAGAGCAAAATATACTCTCAGTACAGCCCTTGTGTAAGACCACCAAACAGAATTGAAGTTCAGCTTGAAAAGGCTTAAGCCGTGTTTGGTGATTAGATGTGAATAGCCCGGAAATACCCTACCTTCCTCCATACTATCTCTTTCCCCTCCCGCCTTCCTTCAGTCTCATAACATTCCCGAATTGGGGACGCCATAGTACCATTGGCTCCAGATGGAAGCAGTGAAGATTCTTGTGCGGTATTCACATAAAAAAAATGTGTAACAATTGTGTTTTAATTATTATTTTTGATTTACAGGTCAATCATTACATAACAAAATATCTTTGACACTACTTCCAGAAAAACATAAGTAAAAATACATGTTTTTATTTATTTATGTTTTTACTTTATGAGTAAAATCTCAAATTTGAAGACAATATTGGCGAAAGTCAATCGAAAATCTGAAAATAAAAAAATCAGAAAAATATATAACGTGGGTAGTTCTTAGTCGAAGATACAGTTAAAAATCACCCAATCGTATATCGACACCTTGGCGCAGTAGTTAGCGCCCGGAAAGCGAAAGGTCCTGGGTTGGAGTCGCAGAGGTGCAAATATCTTTTTCTGATTTTTCTAATACCAGATTTTCGATTGACTTTCCCTAATATAGTCTTCATTTATTAGATATTAAAAAAATCAAACTTCATTTCATTGATTCAATCACCCCATGTTTTAAAGACAAAACAACTGATACTAATATATGCAACAAAAATGTTTAACACACGTTGAATATTTGTTATGTACCAATTGAACAACATAAAATAAGTTGTCTTGGAGGTGTGTTCGTGCCATATATTGTGTCGCTTGTCACATGGTCGTAGTCTACATATAGAAAAAAATATCACAACAAAACAAGTTCGAGGACGTTTTTTTGTACTGCTTTACCCCTACTAAACAAGGTGTCGGAAGCTTTTCGTTAGTATAAAGCGTTTGCGCTGGCTCCTTGGCATTACAAGCAGTTTTCCTATTAGAAAAGGCTCACTCAACAATCAACAATCAACATGAACGCTCTGGTGAGTTAATTGAAAAATTAACTAAATAATTGTCAAAAATATCCAATGATTTTTCCAAAAATTTTTGATTTAATCAAATCTCGTTATTGATACCCTTTCACAAATAAATAAGATTTCAAAAAGCCAATCCAAAATCATATAATTTAATGCAAAGGCTCACCTTGCTGTGGGTAAATGGATTTGATGGACTATAAACGTTTTATTTGCTTAGATGTTTCATCTTTTCTTATCACCTTTGGGGTAGAGGCGTGGAGTTAAAAAAAGTTTTTATGAGTGGTGTAAAGTTATGGAAATATATTGATTTGTTTCTTCCAGTTTTTCATAACTCTGGTGTGCGTGGGAGCCGTAGTCTCCGCCAATCCTTGGGGACATCATGAGGATGGACAATGGAGAGGAGAAGGTCTGGCCGAAAGCCAGGATCATGGACAGTGGGGACATGGATGGGGTGTTGGTGCTCATGGAGCTCATGGAGTCTACGGAGTTCACGTTTATGGAGTCCCCTCCGTGTATGCTGCTCATGGAGCCTGGTCTCATGGACTTGCTCCTCTAGCCCATGATGGTGTTGTCGTAGATACCCCCGAGGTTGCCCACGCTAAGGTCGCCCACGCTTCTGCCGTTGCCCGTCTTTCCCACGGAATCGCTGGATCCCACGGAGTCTACGGAGGACTCGCCCATGGAGTCTATGGAGTCCCCTCCGTCTATGGTGCCTGGGGTCATGGTGCCTGGGCTCATGGAGCCGCCCCCATCGGTCATGATGGTCGCGTGGTAGACACCCCCGAGGTTGCCCACGCTAAGGCAGCTCACTACTCCGCTGTCGCCGCTGCTTCTCATGGTTCTCATGGAGTCCATGGACATTGGTGGTAATTTCTCACTAACCCAGACCTTCAATTCTGTGATAGATGACCTAGCACGTTGAAAAAGACTTTAGTTTTTAGACAATATATCCTTGTAAATAGTAAAATGATTTGTAAATATGTCCGTGTGTCCTAAACGTTTCATAATTTTGTCACCTTTTCTTTGTTTTTTTTTTTATAGAAGTGATTAATTTTTTTCTCAAATTTGTTATAACAAACACATACTCAATGTTTTACCTTCAAAAAGCAATCGAAAATAAATCGAATAAAAAAATACATGTATTTCATTTATCGCCTTGGTTTTGAAACTTCTGTAGTAGTATTAAAAAAATGACCATCAGATGGTTTGGGCATGTTAAGCAAATGAACGAAGAAAAGAGTGTTTTGTTACTTCCTTACAACCCTCCAACTCCGAACTCCGAACTCCAAAATGGCGGACGTCGAACAGCCGATTTGGCGCTGTAACTTATCAGTGCCTAGGGGCCATCCATAAATTATGTCACACCTTAAGGGGGGGGGGAGAGAAGTAGAAAAGTGCGGCAAGCGGTATAGAGGGGGTCGTCAGCTCTGTGACATCACTTGTAAAAATTTTAATTTTGATTATTTTTAGATGTAAAATTGCAAAATATGTGACATCACACTAGGAGGCAGGGGTCTCACAAATGTGACGATGTGTGAAAGGGGGGGGGGAATAAAAAAAATTAAATTTGTGTGACGTAATTTATGGATAGCCCCCTACAATTGTGCAGGCGATGCTTCGGTTTCTATAATATTGGTTTCGATTCGTAAAGCTAAAAAAAAAAATTCAAACAATCTTTATCCACTGGAGCGAATTCGGTCGAAAAATCGACCGTTTGTACCTACCCCTTGATTGATGTCGGTCGATTTTTCGACCGATTTTTCTATCACTCGTAAAACATTTATTGTAATTATTTAAAACATTTCCATGGCCAGCCGTTTGATTTCTCGAATAGTTAATATAATATTCTTTTAGTCTATGACCTTATCGGTTACCTTATGGTTGTCTTTGAAGTAATAACAGCAAGTTTTCGCGGCTTTTTAAGAGCGTCCTGTCAAAAATCAACATAAAACTTTTGAACATTCTGACGTATTTTGCTCTCGACTTAAAATGCCGTTAGGAATTGATTTTTTGAGTTTTTAACGCAAAAATATATATCAGTGTAATCGTGAATGAATTATCTATCTTTGAAATGTGTTTTCAATTCGTTTGTTCATGATATATTGTTTCTGTGGTAGTTTTTAGTAACAAGCGTCAACTGAAAACGTCCATCAGTTTTTGATTTACAATAATATCCATAATTACTGCACTTTCGCTTTTGAAATGCAGTTATTTAATCAGAGTGATTCATAACTAAGAGATAAATATAAGTTTTATTTGAATTGGTTCGTTATTAATCCAGATATCAGCTATCCAATTATGAATGTCCTATGTCAAAAATTCGACATTTTTTATGATGTAAATTCATCTAAAGCTCCCGCCACACAATGATTTTAACAGTTATTTCGTTAAACACTTAATTAATTTATTTACTTTAACCAAATGTGTGCACAAACAGTAATTGTTCAGGGAAAAGGAGCACTCCACGATCCAGGATTAATTTTTTTTTAAATTTTATAATATTAATGTGCAGTATTTAAAAAAGTTTTAACATTAAAGTACATGAAGTGTTTTCAATTTGAAATATGTAGAGTGGAAGTGAAATATGAAATGAGAGGTAGAGGTGGGGTACCAGCTGCAGAAGCAGTAATTTCTGGTGCCGGACTATGTGGATGTGGGCGTCAACACAGAGCTGCTTTTGCAGCTCGGCCCGGAGTGTAAGTATTTTTTAATGTTTTTTTATGAAAGTACTTTGCTACGGCTGTGGAGATATTGAACTCATTATATATTTTTTATTTATTTTAACAGTGACCCTGGTGAGGGAGGATCGCGCCAAGGCCTTTAAAGCCGTTAGGTCTCTGCCTGCTTCCTTCCATTTTGCTCCCCACCGCACCTTCAAGAAAAAATAAACAAAAGTAAGTTATCGTATCTAGATGCATGATACAATATTATGTTTCACGCGTGAATGAGAAAGATTCATATAATTTATGTAAATGTTTTCAGAAATCCATCTCCGAAGAGAATAGCTTGTCACTTTTCACAAGGGACACCTTCAACATTACCACCACCTCTTTCACCACCGTTGCTGTCCACTCCCGTACAGACTCAAGCAACGGCTCCCTATGCACCGATTCCGCCTGCTGCACCTTTCCAGGCAGCATCTCGGGAACCGTTACCTGGGACATCGTGGGGTGGGGAACTCCAGTGTGGAGAACTCTTCTCTCCGGAGGCCGGCTACAACAGCGTGCTGTGGGTGGACGTGCCTTTCTACCAAGAATTGTCTGCGTTTGGGAACAGTGAGTTTATTTTTTGAAATTTTATACCAGGGGCTCTTCTAGCATAGTGAAATCCATAACTTTACAATATCGGATAGATAGGCGTAACTTCCAATGGTTGAATATTAATATACCTAGCACAGTTTCACTGTTGGTATATTGGCAGGGAATAAGCGTAGAACTTAAACTTTCCACGTAAAAAACATACATTATGTACTGTAATCTGAAACGATACAATGTACCTACATTCTATGCAAGCAAATATGTAGTTGCTAACGTAGAAAGTCTGAAATTTGACCTTGTTTTTGGCCAATTTTTGTGCAATAGTAAGATCAGGTGGATATTGTAGAATGAGACACGCCGAACTCCTTCGCTAAATAAGTTAAGTACCCTTTACACACAGAGTTCGGAGCGGGACGTGCCCCGCGCCACTTCAGGCCGCCGCACAAAAAAGTAAAGACCGAAAGTAAGATAACGGTTTACAGCGCAGTTCACTGTGAGACTTTTATGCATGGCTGCCTGAAGTGGCGCGGGGCACGCCCCGCTCCAAACTCTGTGTGTAAAGGGTACTATTCATTGGATTCACCGTCTTCTAAACGGTTTAATACAGCACTTTTTTCTTCAATTGAAAAAACACTTTCACTTCACGGAAATCATTGTGTCGAGCTTTCTAGTCACAAGCGAGGCGCGGGGCGGTGAGGTATTGGTGCGTGGGTTTTGTAAACAAAACACTGCATGTCATTCTAACCTGACGAATTGTCATTAAAATGGGTTGCTTAAAACGGAGTCATACTAAACGTATACGTTTTCCTACTAAAAGCTATGAAACCTAACTTGAGTTTACATTATCGTCGCTTAAAACGGTAGGCAGTTATATGCAAAGTCATTATATCCGAATTCTACTGTAAATTTGTGTTTTCTATTATTTCAGAGTCAGACATGGGCAGAACCAGCAACGTGGACGAGGCAGCTCTCTATCAAGAAGAGTCAGTACCGGGAAACGTGAGTTATTAAACTATCTAACTTACCTTCACGCCATTTCTCAGAGAGGACGAACCGCCAGACAACTTGGTCTTGGCACACACACTCTTTTCGTTCATAACCATTTCTTTTATTTTTTCCACGATTTCATCGGTTTGTTGATGCGCTGGGGCATCCGGGGCGTTCGTCATCTTCAATCTTAAATTTTAAAATTCCCGTTACTTTTTGAACAAACCTCGTATTTGATTAACTTGATCGTACCAAGAGTTAATTATTTTGAAACGTTTTACCAGAGGCAGTAGGTAATCGTAATACAGACACTTTAAAATTAATTTGGGTTTTCTGTTGTTTCAGAAATGGACAGAACGAGCGACGTGGACGACGAGGCAAGCGACGTCGACCACCAAGAGGGCGTTGAGGATGCCTTGTGCATGCCACCGATACCTTATAATAATATTAACAACGTTTCACCTATTCCACTAACGGCCATAGACTTTAGTATACAAGACCAGTTAGATCGTGAGGCAATGTGTTCGATTCTGCCGCCTGATGGTTACTCTTTCGATTGGTCCAGCGAGGTCTCACGTTTTACTGGTATAAGGGAGACTTTCACAGGTACACAGATGCCAGGACCAACCTTCAATACCGACGAAATGGGCAAACCTGTGGATGCCTTTTTAAAAATCTTCAACGCAGATTTCGTTGAACTAATCGCGAGAGAGACCAACGGGTATGCAGATCAATTTCAGCGCCATGCGCGTACCAATAAACGGGCTCCCACGAATAAAGAGGAAGTGTACGTATTCTTGGCAATTTTAATGCATCAAGGTATTTGTCCCCTTCCCGTTGAAAAAGGCTACTTCTTTTCAAAAACAATCACCGCCATGCCTTATTTCAGCCAAGCCATGGATTATAATCGTTTTCTTCTAATGACATAACGGAAGACATGACAGAAGACATGACGGAAGACATGACGAAAGACATGACACGGGCCAACTTTTCGGGCGGTCACGATATCTGCCCAGTTGGGGCCACTGCAAAGATAGTATACGACCTGGCCAGCCCTCTGTTTAACAAGGGGTATACGCTAATAATGGACAATTTTTATAATAGTCCATTATTAGAGCGATGCCTCAAAAGAAATGGGATGGACTGCATGGGCACATTGCGGTTAAACCGAGAATTTGTGCCCTCTGCATTGAAGCCCAATGTCCGAAAATCACTGAGGGAAGGTGAGATGGGGTACTCGAACTGCGGGGACATCAATATTTTGGTTTGGGTGGACAAAAACGTGATAAGTATGTTGTCTACCTACCATTCGGCAGAAATCGGGTCAGCTCAAAAATTTGGTACCACTAAATACAAACCCGAGCGTGTACTTGACTATAACAGATTAATGGGGGGAGTTGACCGAAAAGATCAGCTTTTGGCAGGCTTCCCCATTGAACGACAGCGAAACCTGGTCTGGTACAAGAAACTTTTCAGGAGACTACTAAATGTTTCGGTGCAGAATGCGTATATAATGTACAGCTCAAAGCTCCACAAGGAAAATAAACGCATTTTGCACCGAAACTTCAGGAGTGAGGTTGCGGAGGATCTCCTCCAGCTGTTCTGTCGTAGTCGAATTGATACGACTGTAAGGGCCTAATAGCTGAAGGAAAGGCTCTGCGACCTATCCTGAAAGGCAACCACTTCGTGGTCCGTAGTGGGAAAAAAGTGAAATGTGCGTGGTGCAATTTAAATAACATTTTTAAAAGGACCCTCACAAAGTGTGATGTGTGTGATGTGGCTTTATGCTATGATTGCATGAAGCCATATCACACTACAGTATTGAATTGCTGAGGGTTTTTTTTAATTTCAATTTTTTTCTTTTCTTGTTTTTTAGTTGTGAAATTCTAATTAATAAATTTAATTAACTTTGTTTGAACATTAAGACCCTTCTTTCCGCATACTCACACCTCATGTTAAGTTGTCTTCAAAGGTTCGACTTTCGCTTCTATCTGATAAGGTTCGGTGGACATTTAATACGTATATTTCAATTCTGATCATTGAAATGTGCGTGTTAAAAAATGCACAGGTATTCTCATTTTTCCCTGTTTATTGTACCCATTAAATAATAACTTGTTTTATTTTTATGTCTTAATTATATTTTGCGAAATTGAGTGATCTGGAAGTATGTTGCCTGTTGTATGCTGATGATGCGGTGCTGATTTCTAACAGTATGGAAGATCTACAGTCGTTCGTGTCTAGGATGAACGAAGTATGTATGAAGAATGAGTTAATGATGAATGTAAGTAAGTCTAAAGTGATCGTATTTGAAAGAGAGAGTACGAAAACAATGTGCCACATAGTTGTGAATGACGAATACTTGGAGCAGGTGGATGAGTTTGTATATTTGGGAAGTACGTTTACGAGAGATGGAAAGACTGATAGAGATATCGAAAGACGGGTAAATACCGGTAACTCCATTAATGGAGGACTGAACGCCGTAGGCGCCAACAAAAATCTGTCAAAAGAAGCGAAGCTAGCCGTCCATAATGGAGTGCTGGTACCTACACTGATGTATGGCAGTGAGGCATGGAACTGGCAGAGAAAGGATGAAAGTAGACTGAATGCTGTAGAAATGAGATCCCTGAGACGTATGTGTGGTAAAACCATGTATGGTTTTACCACACATACGTCACACATAAATGTGGAGATCCGCAAAGAATGCAAGGCTGATGTAAGCGTTATGTGTAAGATTAAGAAAGGGACGCTCAGATGGTTTGGGCATGTAGAGCGAATGAATGAGGAAAGGAGTATAAGGAGAATATGTGACGCAAATGTGAATGGTAGACGAAGTCGGGGACGCCCGAGGAAGACATGGCACGACCAAGTGAATCAGATACTTGAATCGGGCGATGTCAAGAGTCAGAATAATAGAAGAGCATGTATGAGACGATGTATGAATGTGAACGAAGCAAGGAGTGTGTGCCAAGATCGAGTTGTTTGGCGGTCTGTCCTCTCTGCCTACCCCTGCGGGGAAACGGCGTGATGGTTAGTTAGTTAGTTAGTTAGTTAATTATATTTTGTCAATTATTCTGTAAAGAGGCTTTTTCAGATCTAGTCACTAAACATAACTAAGTCATTTCAAGCAATGTTCAATTCTGAATGGTGGTCTCACCAGGGCGATACTGAGAGTATCACTCTAGAGCGAGGCACAATGATATTATGTATTGATTTACTTTAATTATGAGAAAAACCAATATAAATTGAATACATTTTTATTATGACGAAGGGTGTAAACAATGTTTCAATCAATATACTGTTTTTCCAATATAACTATGCAACTCTAATATTAATTTAATTTGTAAAAGCCTATTTAGGGCTTAAATAAATAAATAAATCATTAATTTGTTACATCAATTATTTTCCTCCCCATTTTTTTCGATATCCAGCTTTTAGAAATAAAATAATAATTATGGTTTTATTTTGCCAAAAGACACTCCTACAAAAGGTTTGATATATACGGTTTCATCATCATCATCATTTTACGTGGTCATGAGAGACCCTGTGTGCATTGACCATTATGTCGCTTGTCAATGACATTTTTGTCGAAAATTGACAAATGGCGACACGATTTCATCAACTTTCAAACTATCACGCTGAAATATTGGCAATGTGTATATCTATGATATATGTTTTATTTTAAACCTTGTTTCTTGTTTTATCACGTAATATAAAAAAAAGGATAAACATTTCTAGTTCTAAATCACAATCGTTCAAAAAGAAGCACCATGATTTTAAAATTGTGAAAAAGGTAATCTGTATAATTCATCAAATGATTCAAATAAACCAAACACGGCAATTATTCTCATCGTTAATTGTAGGCAATTGATGTATCTTCCTAATGTAACGCCAGTTTTTTGTGTTAAATTTATTAAATAGTATAATTTAGTGAATTCAATTTTGACATCGTCACGCACTAAAATTCTAAAATAATTTTCGAAGTAAACTTTTAATCAGACATTAGCATGTAAAAAAATCGTTTTCTGAGTTTATTTTTGCATCTGTGGTTATCGAACGGGCCATAGAGAACATAGAAACGTAGAAAATATTCAAAATATATATTTAAAACTGCCACTGGCGGCGATTTCAAATCACTACAACACAAATTTTGCGCATTTATAAAGTTAAAGATTTTGTTAATTATTTATCTATCAATTCTAAAAATATAAGAAAATTAGTAAAATATAGGTAAATTCATTGGCTATGTAGAACTGTAATCAGTTTTTATGTCTCCATATGAAAATTCGGAGGTATGATTTTTTTAATGTGGGCGGAAAATTTTCAAAATCGTCACAAAAAAACAGCGAGCAATCGGAGGGAAAAATGTTTTATCGCGCGATCGCTCCAGTGGCTAAACCACTCTCCTGTAATAATATTGCGCAGACTGATGTATTGGGCCAACTCGCACGAACTGAGCTGTTTGCCTACCCCTGCGGAGGAACGGCGTTATGGTTAGTTAGTTTCTGATGGTGTTCATCTAAAGGTATCGGCGATTTTATTTATTGATTGTGAAAAAAGGGTTAAGTTTATAAATTGGTAAATAGACATATATGCAGTAATAATAATTAGCCTCCTTTCTCTCTGCTGAACGAAATAATATTTTTGCTGATAACACAAGGTAAAGTGTAAGTGAAGTAATATTTTGCATTATTGCATCATTACATTGCCGGAAAAAAGGTTCAGGCTATATTTGACTAGTGCCTTGACGAATGCAATGCTATCTGCGACCCGGAAGCCGAAGGTCCTGGGTTCGAGTTCCAGATGTGCCCATATCTTTTTCTGATTTTTTCTGTTTCCAGATTTTCTATTGAGTTTCGCTGATATCGTCTTCATTTAATTAAATATCACAATTTGAGGTTTTACTCAATAAGTTAAAAAATTAAAATTAGTATTCATCCTTGACTTGTGGAAAAGTCAATAAATGTCGTACAATTAAAAATAAAAATGAATGAAAATTTATCCAAGACCCTATCAAGTTAGCATTTAGTTCGGGTTTGAATCTTGCAATTATCCAAAAAGACAATAAAATAGGGTCTATACCCCCCTAAAAGAGGAAGATGGAGAGATATGTAAATACTTATGTTAAGGAGAGAGCGCTCATATTAAAAATTATGATATTTAAGCAATAATTGTGATTTTGTTTAATAAAACACGATTCTTTAAATAGAGCAAAAATCTCGAAAGGGTTGTCTAAAACAGCGTTTAAAAAACACTGAATTTTTTCGTACATACAATAAAAATAACAAAATAATTGTAAAATAACAAAAAAACGCGTTAATAATAATTTTCAGTCCATACTTTGCGATTTTTTTTTCTATCGAAGGAATTACATATAAAATTGCCGTTTCGGCGTAAGAAACGTATAGATATTATCTTCAAGAATAGCATATACTTTTTTAAGAGCTTTAAAACTTAAAGTATTTAAGAAAAATATGTAATACATCGGTAGAAATGTGGGAAGCCGGGCATTAAAAAAATTATGTTGGTAGTTCAGTCAAAGTATGATACAGTTTAAAATGAAAGAATCGGATAAGGACACATAAGCTCAGTTGGTAGAGTTGCGACCCGGAAAGTCGATGGTCCTCGGTTCAAGTCGCATTTGTGCCAATATCTTTTTATGATTTTTCTGTTTCAAGATTTTCGATTGAGCTTCGCTAATATTGTCTTCATTTAATTAAATATTACAATTTGAGGTTGTACTCATTAAGTTAAAAATACAAAAAAGAATAATTAGTGCAAATTAGTTCCAAAAAATTAGGGCTGTCAATCAAAGATTTAATTCTTTGTATTCAGTTCAGTTTCGGTGCCGGCAACCCGGGCGTTTATTTTATTTTCATTTATGTAAGTACATAGTTAGTGCAAATTAGTTCCAAAAAATTAGGGCTGTCAATCAAAGATTTAATTCTTTGTATTCAGTTCAGTTTCGGTGCCGGCAACCCGGGCGTTTATTTTATTTTCATTTATGTAAGTACATAGATTTCTTTTACCCACCTCACTAGGCAAAGTCTATTCCAAGGCGGGTAAATAACGTATTATTATTAAAAAAGATATATGTATAAAAGTAGACATGCATATAAAAAAGGTAATTAAATAATATAAAAATATATGCATTTATGTACACGAAAGATCATATTCACCTACACACACGGCCTGACGGCCTCCGTGGTCCCGAGGCAAGACTCTCGACTCACAATCCGAAGGTCGCGGGTTCGAACCCGGCGTGCGCAAATAAATTTTATTTGATTAATTTGTGTTATTTCACAATTTATTCATTTAAAATAATATATGATATATTTGCGGCACGTTCCAGAGTGGAAGATACTAATAGTATCGCCCTGGTGTAAGACCACCATTCAGAATTGAAACGTTGCTTGAAATGGCTTTAGCCGTGTTTAATGACCAGATCTGAATAGCCAGGTACTTCCCCACCTACCTCTTCCCTATCTCCTCCCCCCCCCATTACCTTCAGCCTCACAACATACCCCAATTGGGGATGCCATAGTCTCACTGGCTCCAGACGGGAGCAGTTGGGACTCTTGTGCGGTATTTCATGTAAAAAAAAAAAAAAAAAACACATTTTTATTTATATGTATGAATTTATTCCCAATGTAAATAAAACCACAAACAAGAAACAAGATAAACATCGTTTTCTTTTTAAATAACATACTACAATGTTGAATGAATCAGCATGGTAGTAAAAATAACGGAACAGGTTGTACAAAAAAAAGACAACGAAGAAGCCAGGGTGAACATCCTAACTGCGTTATTCTAAAAGAGCGTATCAAGAAACCGGTTTACGAGATCATCTCCAACAAACAAGAACTAGTTGATGACTAACCAGCAATCGATGAATGAACCACGCACACCGGGAGCGAAGCCTCATTGAAATGCAAAGTAAACAACATTCTACTAATAATCTGGGAAAAGCGTTTAATTTTAATTTTTTTAAATTTTATTTATTGGTGATAATATATTGCAAGTGGCAGAGGTTACGAACAGGCGCGGCTCGTCCTAACGTGCAATCGTGCGCCGAACCGCCAACAAAATTGAACAACATCGCAGCCCACCGCATTCCTACGTAATATTTTTAATTATAAAATTGCGCATATTCTTTCAAAATTTAAAAAAAAAATTACTTTAAATCTAAATATACATGAATTTGCATTTAAAAGATCAATAATATTATATTGCAGAGAATAACTATCGCGGCCAAAGGCATTTGCTTCCCGCGCGCAATTTATATCGGCAAAGAACCGAGGTACATACTATTCCGCGCGTTTCAGCGAAGCGCCCCGTTTGGGAGTATGAAGCCCTCCTCAACGTGTCCAGACCGTCAAAATAGACAATCGTATCGAAAAAATTGCTCCTACCGCGCGGCGCGCGAAGATGACGGAAACGCCCGAAGAATTCCGAAGAAATTGTTCCGACGAAACGACTGTTCTTACGTAGGGTTTGAATAAGATAGTAAATCCATTGTTTCTCCTGTAAAATGTAACGATGAGTCAACGGGTCAGCGGGTGCGATATTATCTCGATGGAGACGGAACCGATTTGACATTGTCGTTATTAGTTTTAGTGACCTTTTGTTTGTGTGCATTTTTGTCACATATTGCAAAACTGATGATTGATGATTACTCAGCAAATCCCGCGCCACAAAAATAATCGTTTACTGTGTGTTGTTATGGTGTTATTATTCACTATATAGAAATATTCTGATATTGCTGTTTATAGATATAAATGAATTTCCTTGCCTTTTTAAAATTAGCGATGTAGTAATAGACATAAACTACCGATATTAAAAATAACCATATGAACCGTGAAAATAAAAGCAGAATTATAGCAGCTGGCCCGCCAAAACTACATTTAATTATCAACCAAGATTGTAAATCCGCAAAGAAAACTTTTACACAAAATTGTAATAATAATAAATGGATAAATTATTCTTCGCCCTTTTTTGTGAATAATCACCTCAAAGGGCACTGTACGAGTTATGAGTTACTAGGCTCTGTTTATTGTGAATAATCACCTCAAAGGGCACTGTACGAGTTATGAGTTACTAGGCTCTGTTTATTGTGAATAATCACCTCAAAGGGCACTGTACGAGTTATGAGTTACTAGGCTCTGTTTATTTTTATTTTTTTACCTACTTTTGTTTTCAGTTTTTTATGAATTAAGTACTTGGTGAACCGCCAAAAATTTAATACACCGGCCGCGCCTGGTTACGAAATGGGATCATATAAGAATCTCGACGCTCCGAGACGTTCTAAACATTCAACCACTGCTACTCTTCATAGAAAAAGCGCAATTGAGATGGCTTGGGCATGTACTAAGAATGCCAGATGACCGAATTCCGAGGAAGATACTAAGTGCGATTCCAGAGGGTGGACGTCCAGTGGGCCGCCCCAGACACAGCTGGTCGAGGCAACTCCAGAAAATGTGTGAGGAGAGGATGGAACTGCCATGGACGGAGGCCGAACAGTCAGCACAAGACAGGAACGTATGGAGGAGCCTTGTCGATGCAATGGGTCCCCGACCCGAATAGGATAAAGGGATGAAGATGATGATATATTACAAAATTATTACAAAACATTTATAATAAGTTACTCCCAACGAGTTTAATAAAACTCATTTCGGGAAGGACAACATTATACAACTAAAAGAAAATTATTTTTACACAAGAACACGAATTTAAATGGGAGTTCAATGAACAGGTACATAGATTTTAAAACGGACTAGACACACTTGATACAGTTAGTTGAAGAATATACAAGAGTTACAAAGAAATAAAAAGGATATGAAAAAGGTCTACTACGCGTTGTGTCATTCTCGAATTGAATATGGAATCATAGGATGGGGATCTGCTACACATAAGTACATACACAACCTGAATACGATTAAAAAAGGAATCATAAAGACCGTATTGAAAGTACCCATTAGAACGCCTTCAATTGAAATTTTCAATAACTTTGACGTACCAAATGTGCAACAAATATATACCAAAAAAATATTATTAAAACTTTTCAAAAATACTGAATCCTTTGGTGAATCGTGTATGCAAAACACTAGGTCGAATAAAAATGATAAAAAACATTCCAAGTTACAAAACCACATTTTGACAAAGAAACTACACGTAATTTGCTACAAAACTTCATAGCATCCTAATAAATACAAATCAAGAATAAAAATATGGCTGAAAGAGGTCAATGAAAAACCTTAATGGAGACACTAAAAACGACATAGAAGACAATAAAATATATTTAAATATTTTTAGTCTGCCTTGGCACAGGACCCCCTAGTGAGGAGGACTAAGAGATACAATATCTTAACATTAAATTCATCATTATTTTTTATATGTACAATTATTTTATATAGGTCGCTAATAAAAAATAAAAAAAGGACAGCTAAATTCGTCACCGGTTAATAAAGCTGCTGCTTTTAGGGCCTTAAACTGCGATTTTAAAGTTAAAGTCCAGTTGTTTCGCAGTGTGACAAAGTGATCATAATTCAGCGCCATTTTGTTTTATTGACAGTTGAAAGGTTCTCGTTAAAAGTCATTTCAGCTTTTGAACTAATTGTATATCAACAGAAGAAGACAAGTATCATAAGGTTAAGCTTGTCGGCTTATTTCAATTTGATGAAAAACTGAAACATATTTAGAGCCGGCGTTTAACAGGTCGTTTAAAATGTCAAAAAAACCAAAGTTTTATTTTTTTGTATTTATTTATTAGTGATAATATATTACATAACATTAACATTTATAATATATTACTCCTAATGAGTTTAATAAAACTCATTTCGGGAAGGACAACATTATACAAATAAAAGAAAATTAAAAAATATTTTAAAAATTTAAGAAAAAGTAAAAGAAAACTAAAAGAGAATTATTTTCACGAACAGTACGAGTTTAATGAACAGTACATGATTTTAAAATGGACTAGACACACTTGAAATAGCTAGTAATTATATTTAGTAATAAACAAAAAAATAAAAAATAAATAAAATGGAATTCTACAAATTAAACTTGATAACAATAATAAAAAAAATACATTTAAACGGAGTTCACATAATTAAAGCAATCGAAATCAAAAATTTTATTCCATCAAAATAAATTCGAAATGGCTTAAGATTCAAAGATCTTCAATCATCAGATCAAAATGTTATCTCCGTGGATGAGTGGTTACGATCCTTGGCTACCCGGATTGCTTGAAATGGTGGTTAGCAGTATTTGGTGACTCTTCTTCCTCTTGTCCATATGCTTCCGATCTCTACTACCTTCAGCCTCAAAACATGTCTCAACTGTGGTTGCCATGGCCTCACATGGTTCGGTCTCTTGTGCGGTATTCACATAAACAAAAAAAAAACGAAGTGATGTCTTTTTTGAACAACAACATCTACAATTTTATATTTATTACTAATGAATTATAAAAAAGACACTTTAGATGGTTTCTGATTTGGAATTGTGAATTTTCGTTTGAAATGGTATAAAATTCTTCAGTCCGAAAGAGTTCTAAATTCTTTTAAAATAAATATAAGCTCTTCTTTTGCCACTGATTTTCTCATAAATGTAATAATGATAGTATGGAGGGTGGCATATGTAAAATCACGTAATGTCCAGTATTTTAAATAAAGTGTCCTCTGCGTACAAAGTCGTTTCATCTCCAAGCATAAACTTTCTAATAAAAGTGTGTTTATCGGAAATGACCTGCCAGGAAAGTATGTTTTCTGTACCTATATGTTTGTGAATAATTAAATTAGATAGGGCCTAAGAACTAACTTCCAAATGAAGTCAGTTCCAAAGATAATAACGTATCAAAATCAGAAAAGTATCATATATAGTAAAATACTAAAAACGTTTATTCGTCAATAGATTTTTGTGCGGTAAGAACTTATATGGTTATTTATGGTTTTATCAACCATCGGCGTACATGGAAATACTTTGACCAGCTAAAATGTGCAGAAAATATAATCAAAACAATAACAACGTTCAAGGATATTGTTAACAGGACACGAATTAATGTTCGACAACTCGACAGTGAGTAGAAAAACGTTTGCCCCACCCTTCTAAAAACTAGTTGTTGAGAACTTTTGGCTAGTATAAAGCCTTGCAATCACTCCCCTCACAGCACAAGCAGTTTTCCTCTCAGAAAAGGCTCACTCAACAATCAACATGAACGCCCTGGTAAGTTGATATGTGTTTACAAAATATGTCAAACTTTTAAGTTTATAATGAAATCGTAAAGAGACATTTAATTTATTACGAAATTTAGAATTTGTTGCTTTGTTTTGTACAGGAATTACAATATCATCTTTTTTACTGGTGTTGAACGATTTTGCCGATACAACTGTCATAAAAAACAATACTAAAATTACTTGCAACACTTAATTAAAATTCTGTAAATTTTAAATGGAGTTCTACGAAGTTAACAAGTACTTTGATATGCGCAGACTTCAAATTGTTGTACACAAAAGTGATTTAAAAGTGCACAGAAAGTTTAGAGTATTTGCAGAAAAATCATCTATTGTAAAATTACTAGCAATTTTTATAAAACGCTTTGTTGTTTCTATAAGTGCTCTCGGGAACCCGTCCATTCTTGAATTAAGCTCCTATTCAAGTTAATAATAGTTTAAGCTTAGTTATTGTTCTTTTTCCTGGTTTGATGGCATAAATTGACTGCATTTTTAATTTTTGATGGCCTTTATTCACAGTTTTTCGCAACTTTGGTGTGTGTCGGAACCCTGGTCGCTGCCAATCCCTGGGGACACCATGAGGATGGACAATGGAAGGGAGAAGGTCTGGCCGAAAGCCAGGATCATGGACAGTGGGGACACGGATGGGGAGTAGCCGGCCATGGAGCTCATGGAGTGTATGGAGTTCACGCTTATGGAGTTCCCTCCGTCTATGGTGCCCATGGCGTGTACGCTCATGGACTTGCTCCTCTGGCCCATGATGGCGTTGTCGTAGATACCCCCGAGGTTGCCCACGCTAAGGTCGCCCATGCTTCCGCCGTTGCCCGCCTTTCCCACGGAATCGCTGGATCCCACGGAGTCTATGGAGGACTCGCTCATGGAGTCTACGGAGTCCCCTCTGTCTATGGTGCCCATGGTGCCTGGGCTCATGGAGCCGCTCCCATCGGTCATGATGGTCGCGTAGTAGACACCCCCGAGGTTGCCCACGCCAAGGCAGCTCACTACTCCGCTGTTGCCGCTGCTTCTCATGGTGCTCACCATGGAGCTCATCATTATGGAGTCCATGGACTCTGGTAATTCCTTTTTCCCTCATGCAATTCAAGAATTGTAGATGACCTGGCGTTTTTATGAATTTAGTTGTAAGACCATATCCCAGTGTATTTATAAGTTTATCATTTCTTCCCAATTTTGTTCTTGATTTACTGTGTAGATAAGTATTTTCTCTCTGTTTTGTAAATAGGTACTTATTTTTAAGACTTTATCAAAACCCAAAAGCAAACGAAAATAAATCGAATGAATAAATATCCAAGTGTTTCAAAAAATCACTCATCAATAATAATTAAGGTTGTGCACACAATCATACTAGTAAAAAAAAAATACATGACCCTAATACCAAATTACAAAAAAAAAATTAAAGGAAGCCTTACTTAAACTCTACCCGCCAATTTATGGTTTTTCTCATATCAACACATATATTTTCTTTACGGTTTTCTTTTTTAAATTTTTTTTTATTTTATTTGGAAAACCAATAGTTACAATAATTTATAATGTTTGATAAAATATGTGTAAGTTATTTAACCAATAAAAGGTTTTCACTGGTAAAGGAAGTGATTTAAAAGATTCAAACCCGAAATAAATGCAATCTAGATGGAGTCAAGATAATATACGTGTTTGAATCTTGCAATCATTATCTAATAATGATTGCAAGATCAATCATCTTTAGTAGATACCCATAATATGAATCTGTAAGAAATACAGCAATATTGTTCTTTCAATATCTGTATAATTTTGGGTTATTTTGTTAATTTGTAGAATAAGGAACTCCAGTGAAAAATATTATGGCTTAAAAAAAATATGTTCATATAGATCAGTAAACGCTGATTCTGAATATATAAGTTGTATTAAATAATATTTAACGTAGAGTTAAAAAAAAATATTAAAAATTCCATTTTAAAACAGTTCATTAAAACACCCTGTCAAGTTGGTATTATTGAATTTGTGAGGCATGACGTCACCGCGTCCATAAAACGCTCAAATGCTGAAATTCAAAATGGCCGGCGATGATCAGCTGATTCCAGTTGCCTACAAAATTCATACTTCGGTTGGTCATGATGACGTCACACTAGATTCGATGGTTTTCAGGGGATCTTGAAAAATTAAAACTTTGACGTTTATTTTAACTATTAAAACTAACTATAAAAATAAATATGCAGTTATTTAAGTTAGAAGGTCAGTATTCATTAAAAAAAAAAAAAAAAATTGGACTGGAGTTCCTGATTGCTAACCTCAACACGGGCTTGTCCTAGTGAGGTTGCAAATTGTATTGTAAACATTTTACCTGCAATGTAAAGAAACAATAAATAAATAAATCATACATAAAGATGGCAGCCAATAAAAATATGCGTTAAGAAAATGAAGATAATATGGCTGGTTCTTAGTCGAAGTATGGTCCAGTTAAAAGTGACCGAATTGGATATCGACACCCTAGCTCAGTGGTCAAGAACACTCCTGAAAGAAAAAGGTCCTGGGTTCAGTCCCAGAGGTGCAAATATCTTTTTCTGATTTTTCTGTTTCCAGATTTTCGATTGAGTTTCGCTCATAGTGTCTTAATTTAATTGAATGAGTATAATTTATTTGTGCACGCCAGGTTTCGATCCCGCGACCTTCGGATTGCGAGTCAAGAGCCTTCCCCCGACCAGGATGTATGGATACAAATTTCAAATAAAAGTAAGAAATTTATTGATTTTTTCCCTTCAAATCGGCTATGTATTATTATTACAGAATTTGGATGGATTTTAATTGAAAAAAGCAGAGGTATGAAGGTGAAAACAAGTAGGAAAATAGAGTGGTGGAAGAGATTAAAGGATTGGTTAGATGCGTTTGTTAAAAATAACTAAAAAGGATAATACCAATTAAATAATTACAAAATTCCTTTGAAATTTGCTCTATGATGTATTTATTTATTTTATTGAAGAGGAAGATGATCATTATCAATCCAAACGATACATGAAAGAGACGCAGAAAAATAAAAAGGTAACGGTCGCAACTGGGACTCGAACGGCTCTCTTGTCTCAACGGGACACAGCGCCTTAACTAACTCGGCCATTATTTTTTTCTGTCATTTTTATCGATCTCTTATTTCAAATTCAGAATTAACAATATTAATTTCCTCAACTCCGGGATTGGGCGCGAAATTGAGTAATCTGAAAGTATGTTGACTATTGTAGGCAGATGATACGGTGCTGATTTCCAACACTACGGAAGATCTGCAGTCTCTCGGGTCTAAGATGAACGAAGTATGTATGAAGAATGAGTTAATGATGAATGTAAGTAAGTTTAAAGTCATGTTTGAAAGAGAGAGTACGAAAACAGTGTGCAATATAGTTGTGAATGACGAATACTTGGAGCAGGTGGATGGGTTTGTGTATCTGGGTGGTATGTTTACGAGAGACGGGAAGGCTGATAGAGATATGAAAGAAGGGTAAATGCCGGTAACTCCATTGGAAGACTGAATGCCCTTGGCGCTAATAAAAAGCTGTCAAAAGAAGCGAAACCAGCAGTCCACAATGGAGTCTTGATACCTACCCTGATGTATGGCAGTGAGGCATGGAATTGGCAGAGGAAGGATGAAAGTAAACGGAATGCTGTTAAAATGAGATCGCTCAGGCGTATGTGTGGTAAAACCATGCATGATCGGATGAGAAATGTGGAGATCCGCAAATAATGTAAGGCTAATTTAAGCATAATGAGTAAGATAAAGAAAAGGACCCTCAGATGGTTTGAACGAAAAAAGTAGTGTAAGAAGAATATATGACGTAAATGTGAAAGGTAGAAGAAGTCCGGTACTCTCGAGGAAGACATGGCACGATCAAGTGAATCAAATACTTGAGTCGGGCCGTGCAAAAATCAGAATAATAGAAGAGTATGTATGAATGTGAGTGACGCAAAGAGTGTGTGCCAAGACCGAGTTGTTTAGCGGTCTGTCCTCTTTGCCTACCCTTGCGACAAACGGCGTGATGGTTAGTTGTTTTCAACTCCTCTCAATTTTTATTTCTTTCTTTCATCTTTTTTATATTTTTCTCATTTTTTTTCCTTTTTCATTTATTTTTCTTTCGTGCCATTTTTCTAATTAAATTAAATTATAATTTTTATCTTCCAAGATTCCTACCATCTAGGCTCAGTAAAGTGAAGTGGTATATACTAAAAAATTAATATAAATTATACACTGTTATAATTTTATCTTGGTCAATAAATTATAAAAAATAAAATAAAAAAACAATTTTTTTATGTTTTTTATTTTATATATCATGTTCTGTTTCATATTTCGATTAGAATTATATGTGTTATCTACTTGTTTAACCTTAAATTACATTGATGGATATAACCTTCAAGTTATTCCAATAAAAATTGAAAATTTATCATTTATTTGAAGATTACAAAGTGTTTACGCATTACATATTTGTGATTTATGTTCATAATATAGAGTTACTAAAGACCCCAGGCTTTACGCTATTATTTTGAACGTCAAATGTGCCAAATTTTATTTTATCTAAATTCGGAATAAAACGATGATTTAGAAACGAGAAATGAACGTTGAAAATTTATCCGGCGATCGAAACTATGTATTTAATTGTGTCTCAGTAGAATAATAAAAGTAATAAAAATATCATTTATTATATTTGTACACTATTTGCCCACAAATAAATTGATAATTTGGGGTTCTAAATGTTCACTGAATTTCATGTATTAAGGAATAGTTAAAATATTTCATGCGTTTGATAACAGAGTCAGTCATTGGATTCTTCTCTTCCTTTTGACGCTAAATATTCTCAAAAATAAGTAAAAATTACAAGAAAGCAATGAAATCTTCATGGTATCAAAGATAACGCCGACACTGCTAACTTTAAATTTTAGAAAAGTTTTTAATGAAACTTCCACTATGTGTGAACCAAGATTAAAACGAAAACAAATATACTTTCTAGATATTCTTTGTAGATTTGCAATAACATTTGTTCATTATGTAGATTTATTTTTTTGTAATATTTGTTATTCGTATATAAAAAAAAAAGTTTCACTAACATTGCCGTGAAATAATTAATTTGACATGTGGAGTAGAAAAACGAACTGGACAATGCAAAAAACATATCAAAACAAATTTCAAGATCACTTTCGATAGTATTAAACCGTACCGATAATTTGTATATGCCCCCTCCTTGCCAGGCCTAGGAAGACTTTCTGTTGGTATAAAGCCTTGCATTCTCGCCCCTCATGGCACAAGCAGTTTTCCTCTCAGAAAAGGCTCACCACACAATCAACATGAACGCTCTGGTAAGTTTCTTTTACCATGCATCATTTTATGAGCATTGATAAAGTTAATTTAATTCACAAATTCTTATATAATAAATGTTTTCTTTCTTTTAGATTTTCGCATTCCTGTGCATGGGAGCTCTGGTCTCCGCCAATCCCTGGGGACACCATGAGGATGGACAATGGAAGGGAGAAGGTCTGGCCGAGAGCCAGGATCATGGACAGTGGGGAGTAGCCGCCCATGGCGTTTATGCCGGAGCTTACGGTGCTCATGGTGCCTGGGCTCATGGAGCCGCCCCCATCGGTCATGATGGACGCGTCGTAGACACCCCCGAGGTTGCCCACGCTAAGGCCGCCCACTTCTCCGCTATCGCCGCCGCTTCTCATGGAGCTCATGGAGTCTATGGCGCTCATGCTCATGGTTATGGAGTTCCCTCCGTCTATGGTGCCCATGGAGTATACGCTCATGGACTCGCTCCTCTGGCCCATGATGGTGTTGTCGTAGATACCCCCGAGGTTGCCCACGCTAAGATCGCTCACGCTTCCGCTGTTGCTCGTCTTTCCCACGGAATCGCTGGATCCCACGGAGTCTATGGAGGACTCGCCCATGGAGTCTACGGAGTCCCCTCTGTCCATGGTGCCCATGGTGCCTGGGCTCATGGAGCCGCCCCCATCGGTCATGATGGTCGCGTAGTAGACACCCCCGAGGTTGCCCACGCCAAGGCAGCTCACTACTCCGCTGTCGCCGCTGCTTCTCATGGTGCCCACCATGGAGCTCATCATTATGCTTCCCACGGACAGTGGTAATTCATGACCCCGAGATGTGATAGCCCATCGTTTATGTTAATGTATTTTTAAGTCTGTGTAAATAATTTTCTTTATCTTATCTTCCTCCCGTTTCTTAAGACTTCAAATCCACCTCCCTTATTTGCTAAACCTATGTTGATACTCGATATCACACTTCAACAAAGCAAACGAATAAATCGAATTAAAAATATATTTTGCCTTCTTATTTATAAAACTGTTATTAAAAACATGGTTTTAATTATTGAAGACAATATTAGCGAAACTCAACCGAAAACCTGAAAAACCTATTTTTCCTCCGGGCCTCCTGATAATGTAAAAAGTCCCAACTGCTCACAATTGTCAGAAGTCAGATAAACCACGTCTTCCCCATTTAGGGTGGTTTGTGAGGCTGAAGATAGCATGCAGGGTAAAGAGATGGAGAAAAGGAAGCCAGTGAAGTAATTGGCTATTCAGATCTGATCACCTTACACAACCAATGTCATTTCAAGCAACGATTCTATTCCGAATGGTGGTCTTTCACCAGGGCGACAAGTACCACATGTAGCATGCCGTAAATATGCTGTTTATTATTTTTAACGAATAAATTGTAAAATAACTCAAATTAATCAAATAAAATTTACTTCCGCTCGTCGGGGATTTCAACCCGTGACCTCCGGAACCGTCACAATTGATTTAATTGTTTCCATTTATTTATTATTTTTTTGAACTTTTACGAGTAAAATCTCAAATGGTAATATTTAATTAAATGATATTAGCAAAACTCATTCGAACATCTGGAAACAGAAAAATCAAAAAAATATATTGGCACCTCTGGGACGTGAACCCAGGACCTTTGCGCAGTGGTTAGCTCATTTGCCCGGAAAGCGAAAGGTTCTGGTTTCGAATCCCAGAGGTGCCAATATCTTTTTCTAATTTTTCTTTTTCCAGATAATCAAATGATATTCGCTATTATTGTCTTCATTCCATTAATTGTTTCTAATTTCTAAACTGGTTATTCATATTGGAGATGATTCATTCACTGATTTAAAAAAAAATGGGTAGGTTTAAGGGGTTTTTGAAATCATAAATATACGTTGAATAAACTAAAAATTAAATTTTTACAGTCAAATTTTTATTTTATTTTTATTTAATTTATTTAATTGAATTTAATTTATTTTATTTTATTTTGGTATTTTAAAATCATAAATTGCATATTCTTAAAATAAAACAAGAATAACTTTGTAAACATCACTTTTATTTTTTATGCTTTATGCCGACTGGGTTCCGCTACAACCGGAGCTTCTTCAGGGCAGTATAATATAATATTCTACAGTATATTTTTAGCCATAATTTGTTGTCAACAAGAAGAATAATGCAAAGGGAAACCAATATTTAACCCCAGTTGTGGTCACCTTTGTCCCTTCGACTAACTCTGCATGCCTACTCTGACGAGGAGTGCAAAAAGTGACTGTGCTAAAGGGCTAAGCACCGCCAATTATAAATGACACTCTTATTGGTCCACTCTGCAGAGAGCAAAAAAAATGTGACAAGTGTTAATTGTGTTGGATGTTGTGTGTTGTGATTGTCCTATTTTATATTTAAATTCGTTTAGCACTGATCACTTGTAATTATCATTTCTTCTAATCTCGATGTGTAGAGCCCTTTATCATAAACTTTCGCGTCTATGCCACCTCTTACTAAAATATCGCAATAAAATGTCTGTCTAAAATCTCTGTTGTCTGTGGCGCGTCAACTTTCTAATTTGTATCTATAAAAATGGCGTGTTTGTATTTTGCTTGTCATTCATTCACTCATTATTATCTTTCACTCATTAGTGTGATTCACTCATTATTATCAATCTCTCACCAATTCTCTTTTCATCGTCTTACACTTCTGTGATTTTAATTAATCAAGGTTATTGTCGTCAGTCAAGTGTTTAGACCAGAATCAATCTGTAAAATTAAAAACAGAATAAACATCCAGTTTAAACACAAGTCGGATAACCTCTATCACTCTCTCTACCGTCCACATGGTGTGGAACTGAAGGAAGCCAACGAAAGCAGCTCAGCCTTACAACCTGACAGCAGACTATCTGGAGAGCTCCACATCTGGATCTTCGCAAATTGTATCTACGATTAATATACATATATATGTTTATATATTTTTTAAATCATTTTCTATTTAATAAAATATATTTCACATGGAATGTAATGATAATTTTACATCTTAGGTTTGTACCGCTCTCCCATTGAAAGCATTTGATTGTGTATGGAAGGGGAGTGTACATAAATGTTGTTATTAGTTAATACTTAAATAATTCATTCTACATGTATGTATGTGTGCTGTAGTATTTATTTTGATAATAGTTTGTATAAAAAAAAAATGAAAGAATTTTATGGAAAACAAATGACATTTGTAAGATTAATTAAGTGGCAGTAGTTTTTTTCTTAAGAATATTTATAAAATGTTTCTTGAAAGAGAGCAATTTTCGGATTTATCATAAATGCTTCTGATTTCTTCCGGTAGACGATTGAAAAAAGTTCTTCCCTGTAAGTGTAATGATGTTGTGCAAAAGACGTGTTTAGTTTTGGGCATAGAAAAAACATGTTTAAGTCGAGTTCGGTTTTCAGTTAAAAATTGATGTTTACCTTTTCCTTTTTTTTTTAATCTTTTTTATATTTTTCTATTATTTTCATGTTTTAAGAGATTGAATCATTAAAGCCACCCAATAAGTATTAATAACGAAAAAAAAACTTTTCCGTAGATTTTTTTTAATATTAACTCCACACAGGAAGCTCTGAAGAAAATAATTTCCCTCAGGGCTTATATCATCAGAGATGCTGTGTGGCGGGTCTTTTTGAGGATAGGAAGGAGTGAACATTGGTCTTGAAGAGACCCATGTTGTAGGAAGGAGGAAAAACAGAGGAGGCCGGAAAATTGTTCCACAGCCGAGCTGTGAACATGGGAACGAGTCGAAGAAGCGACCTGTTCTCGTGTGACAAATGTCAACCGTGTACATATGTTGGGCACCCGTTTCCCGACTATCACCGGAGCCGTAGGGATCAATGACGCTAGTTTCTCGGAGCACCCTGTACAAATCGCAAGTGCGCCCCACGGTTGAATTTGGTAGCCACCTCTGGTCTGGAGCTCCAAAATACCTGAAAAAACTATCGACTCTGTGCAGAAACGGGTGGTCCGTTTGATAGATTCTCCCATCTTAACAAATGGATTGCAATCTTTGGAGCACAAGCATCGGGTGGGAATGCTATCCTTGTTCTACCGGTATTTCAATGGAAGATGTTCCTAGGTACTAGCGTCATTAATCCCTTCGGCACCGGTGCTTTGTCGGGAAACACGCCAAATGCGCACCCAACATATGTACACAGTTGACATTTGTCACATGAGAATGGGTATTTTCCTCGACTCGTTCTTGAGTTCCTGTTGAACGATTTGCCGGCGTCTGTATTTCCTCCTCCCTACATCAGTCGTTCCGTCCTCTCCTCAAAAAAACCCTCCACGGAGCACTCCACAGACATTCTCAAATTTTTGACGGTTCTTGTGGTTGTAATAATCCAAAATCTGCGCGGGGGTTTAAAGAAGGTATTTTGAGAGTTTCGAACATTTCCTATGCTTAGTATAGCAATACATAGACCACTAATCTCCAAACACATTTTTTATATATAAAGACTATCTAAATAATACTTTAATGAAAGGGAAAAGGAGATTGGGTGGTTTTTAGAAATCCCATGTAAACGGATACCTTCATCTTGTTTTGAAAGTCAAGTGTGCAAAAGTGTGAAATTTATTCAGTGATCGAAACTACTAGAGTATTTATAAAATAGTATCTCAGTGAAATAAGCGATTCCTTTAATTATGTTGGTACACTATTTGGCCACAACTTAATTGAAAGTGTGGGGTTTTAAATGTTCACCGATTTTCATGATGAGAAATAATAAATTATGTATGCGTTTGATATCAGATGCTTTTCGTTTTGATGCCACATTTTCTCAACGGCAAATAAAAATCACGAAAATCAATGAACACCCTTAAAAATATATTCATATTATGGAAGTTGTCAACATTAAACGCTGACACTTTACTTAAGAAGGACCCTAGTATTTTGAAAGTTTGCAATAACATTTATCGAATGCTACGATAAGTACACCAGTGATGTTATGTTTTCTTGAAAAAATGTAACACCTACATTCTCGTGAAATAATTAATTTGACATGTGGAGCAGAAAAACGCACTGGGCAACGTAAAAAAACTATCAAAACAAATTTCAAGATCACATTCGATAGTATTCGGATACCTTACCAATAATCTGTATCTGCCCCCTCCTTGGCGGGCTCAGGATGACTTTCTGTTGGTATAAAGCCTTGCGTTCTCTCCCCTCACAGCATAAGCAGTTTTCCTCTCCGAAAAGGCTCACCACACAATCAACATGAACGCTCTGGTAAGTTTATTTCACCATGCACCATTTTATGAGCACTAATAAAGTTTCTCATGTGAACTTATATCCGAATTAGAGATAAATATTTGTGCAATTTTTGCTTTATTTTTTTTAGATTTTCGCATTCCTGTGCATGGGAGCTCTGGTCTCCGCCAACCCCTGGGGACACCATGAGGATGGACAATGGAAGGGAGAAGGTCTGGCCGAGAGCCAGGATCATGGACATTGGGGAGTAGCCGCACATGGTGCTTATGCTGGTTCTTATGGTGCTCATGGTGCCTGGGCTCATGGAGCCGCCCCCATCGGTCATGATGGACGCGTCGTAGACACCCCCGAGGTTGCCCACGCCAAGGCCGCCCACTTCTCCGCTATCGCCGCCGCTTCCCACGGAGCTCATGGAGTCTATGGCGCTCACGCTCATGGTTATGGAGTTCCCTCCGTCTATGGTGCCCATGGCGTGTACGCTCATGGACTCGCTCCTCTGGCTCATGATGGCGTTGTCGTAGATACCCCTGAGGTTGCCCACGCTAAGGTCGCCCACGCTTCCGCCGTTGCTCGTCTGTCCCACGGAATCGCTGGATCCCACGGAGTCTACGGAGGACTCGCCCATGGAGTCTACGGTGTTCCCTCAGTCCATGGTGCCCATGGTGCCTGGGCTCATGGAGCCGCCCCCATCGGTCATGATGGTCGCGTAGTAGACACCCCCGAGGTTGCCCACGCCAAGGCAGCTCACTTCTCCGCTGTCGCCGCTGCTTCTCATGGTGCCCACCATGGAGCACATCATTATGCTTCCCACGGACAGTGGTAATTCATAACCCCGAAATGTGATAGCCCAACGTTTAAATTAATGTAGTTTTAAGTCTGTGTAAATAATTTTCAAAATCCTCTCTTCCTCCCATTTCTAAAAAGACTTCTTCAAATCTACCTCCCTTATTTGCTAGACCTATGTTGATTATCGAAATCACGCTACAACAAAGCAAACGAATAAATCGAAATAAAAAAAATATGTATTGCCTTCTTATTTATGTAACTGTTATTAAACATATGGTTTTAATTATTGAAGACAATATTAGCGAAACTTAACCGAAAGCCTGAAAAAGATATGGTCATATCATTCATCGGATAACTCCACTCCAAGCGTTGGCTACGATTGGTCACTAGGCGGGGGTGTCTGGATTCATAGAATGGGATTTGTTCAGGTCTGCCACCGGCTCTCGACCCATCGCCTCGCTGATCTGGTAATATATGGGATATGTTTAAATTATATTACCAGATCATTTTTCTCCAGCTTTCTTTACTAATTCAAAAATAAAAAAATGATAAATAATAAGAATGTTTCTGATAAATTTGAAAAAAAAACGGGATATACACTTTAGAATGTAACGATTGTGATGCACAGTATGTAGGTATGACAACTAGAAACTTAAAAACTAGAATCAGTGAACATGAACTTTGTTTACGAAATAATAATTACTCCGAATTTGCTAATTATTTAATAGAGTCAGGCCATAGCTTCAATTAAGAAAAACGAAGCTTAAACATTGCAATATAAACTCATATTTTAATCTGTGCGCTTTAGAAACCCTCGAAATAAACAAAAAAAATAAATCTAAAATTAATTTAGTGAATAAAATAATAGCGCCTTGCTAATCTCTATTACTAATTACTAACTATGTTTCCGTGTAATATTGACTCCTCCCACCGTTTTCCCCCCTCCCCCAAAATTTTCCCTCCCAATACCCCCACCTAATTAATGTTTGGTACTTGCATTTAATTTTTAAGTTAGTTTTAATCCTGCTAGTAAATGATACGGTTGTATCGAAACCGGTCGCGGAAAAATTAAATTAAAATAACAAATGTACATTTAAAATAAAACTCTTCAAAAACAAAATATCTAGAAATTGTTACATAGTTATAGTATACCCAAGAAATACAAAAAAAAAGTGTATTGTGAGGCTGAAGATAGCATGGAGGGTAAAGAGATGGGGAAGAGGAAGCCGGCAAAGCAACGTTTCGATTCAGAATGGTAGTCTTTCACCAGAGCGATAAGTACCACTCTGAAGCGTGCCGTTAATATGCTATATATGAAAAAATTGTTAAATTTTTCAGATAAAATTTAATTTTTTATATGAAAAACTTTCTTTTTGAACTTTTGAACGTTATTCCCATCAATGCAACATATCATTGAAGAAGAAAATAACAATAATAATCTAAACGAACAAATGAAAGAGAACAAGACACAGAAAAATAGAAAAAGATAATGGTCGCAACTGGGACTCGAACCCAGAACTTCTCGTCTAGCTGGGACGTGCGCGTTTACCGATTCCGCCATTGCCACCTACTGAAAAACCGTCATATTTGTCAATCTCATATTTAAAATTTTAGAATTAACAATATTGTCTTCAAAGCCTCAGCTGGAGTACAATTCTTCCTTCTGGAATCAACATTATAATACTCATATACAAGCTGTTGACAGAATACAAAACAAATTCTTACGTTTTCTTAATTTTAAATGGGTATTCCTGCAATTATGTTAAACTTTAACACTCTATTAAATGATATGAATATACTCAAATTGTCAGACAGAAGATTTTCACTGACTTGGTATTTTTATATAAAATTCTAAATGATTTAATGGATAGTCCGATATTGCTTGAACTGATAAACTTCCGGATAACACAACGTAATACCAGAAGTCAGAATTTATTTCAGTGCAGAAATTCTGAGACTGACTACCATATGTATTCCTCTTTGCCCAGAAAACGAATGGAGGGAAATAATTATACCAAGTCAGTTGACATCTTCAATTTATCCTTAAACAAATATAAAACATTGTTACTGAGAATTCAATTATGTACAATAAAAACTGTATATTTCTTATTATTCTTGTGTAAAAGCCCCCAAAAAATAAATAAATAAATATATTTATATATTTTTTTATCAGTTGAAGCTAAATTATAAATTGTGAGCCAAAAATGGTGTCAATAAGAACAATTATGCAAAATGGGAAACCAATATTTAACCGCAGATGTGGTCACCTCCGTCGTTTCGACTAACCCTGCGTGCCTGCTGTCTCTGTAACTCGGTCGCCGACGGCTTGCAGATGGTGGATTGCTATCTATCTATCTATCTTTTGGGACGTTTTTTAAATGATTTCGCAAATACATACTGCATTTGCTAGAGAAGATTACAAAAAATATGAACCCAATTGGCACCCTTTTATCGCTCTTAAAATTTAAAAATCACATTTTATTTTAAATGACCCACCTTATTACACATCTGTCCTGATAACGAACATTGTAAAGCCTTACGAAACGTTGGCTGAAGAAAAATGTATTGCCATAAATAAATAACGATAATTTTTGAGGAATTTTACCAATGCAACTTTAGCGAGGTGAATATGATTGAGTTGGCGTGATTGACGACTAGCTGATATGTTTGTTTGTTTCACAAAAAATGAAGAAAACCTGAAATTGAATTCGATTTAATGCAGGTTACAAAAGTCATAAGAATAACAATTTATGTAAATCGTATATGGAATAGAAAAGAGCAACAATTTATGTACATCGTATGGAATGGATTATGGTAGAAAAATATAATTTTTTTTTAAACATTCCGCACAGAAAAACCAATGGAACATTATTGTGGTTGTCACAACTTTTCCACAGTACTAGAAAATATAAGGAAATAATCAATGAACACAATGATACCATACGTAGGTTCACTCAGATATTCAACGTCATAACCAAACAGACAAGTACTAACTTTTTTTTTTATGTTCAATATCCGCAAATAGTACAGGTAACAGTGTTATAAATCGCTAGTCTTTATCCTCCCCCTTCTCAAATTCATTATTTTCGAAGGCTTTCGTTGGGTATAAAGCCTTGCGTTCTCTCCCCACACAGCACAAGCAGTTTTCCTCTTAGAAAAGGCTCACCACACAATCAACATGAACGCTCTGGTAAGTAGGTGCAATGTGCTTTGAAGGACAAACTGTGATAATATGTGATTTACGAAGTGACAATCGACACAAGTGATAACAAAAAACAAATTCGTATCCGATCGGCTTCAAAGTTTAAAAGTGTAATGGACATTTCTTAAAAAAAATAATTAACAAAGATTTTTATAAATCTCAAAGTGAAAGTGCCAATCAAACAATTTCAAATACTTAGATAAGCCACAAAGAAACAATTCTGATTTTTTTCTTTATTTTCTAGTTTTTCGCAACTCTGGTGTGTGTCGGAGCCGTAGTCGCTGCCAATCCCTGGGGACACCATGAGGATGGACAATGGAAGGGAGAAGGTCTGGCCGAAAGCCAGGATCATGGACATTGGGGAGTAGCCGCTCATGGCGTCTATGGTGCCGGAGCTTATGGTGCTCATGGTGCCTGGGCTCATGGAGCCGCCCCCATCGGTCATGATGGACGCGTCGTAGACACCCCCGAGGTTGCCCACGCCAAGGCCGCCCACTTCTCCGCTATCGCCGCCGCTTCCCATGGAGCTCATGGAGTCTATGGCGCTCATGCTCATGGTTATGGAGTTCCTTCCGTCTATGGTGCTCATGGAGTGTATGCTCATGGACTCGCTCCTCTGGCCCATGATGGTGTTGTCGTTGATACTCCCGAGGTTGCCCACGCTAAGGTCGCTCACGCTTCCGCTGTTGCTCGTCTTTCCCACGGAATCGCTGGATCCCACGGAGTCTACGGAGGACTTGCTCATGGAGTCTATGGAGTCCCCTCTGTCCATGGTGCCCATGGTGCCTGGGCTCATGGAGCCGCCCCCATCGGTCATGATGGTCGCGTAGTAGACACCCCCGAGGTTGCCCACGCCAAGGCAGCTCACTACTCCGCTGTTGCCGCTGCTTCTCATGGTGCCCACCATGGAGCTCATCATTATGCTTCCCAGGGACAGTGGTAATTCACGACCCCGAGATGTGATAGCCCAACGTTTATGTTTATGTAGTTTTAAGTCTGTGTAAATAATTTTCCTAATCTTACCTTCCTCCCATTTCTGAAACCACTTTTTTAAATCTACCTCCCTTCCTTGTTAGACCTGTGTTGATACTTACGATATCGCACTTCAAAAAAGCAAACGAATAAATCGAATTAAAAATATGTTTTGCCTTCTTATTTATTTAAATATCATTAAAAATATTGTTGTTAGTTTTGTTTGATGATACCGTAGCGGGGAGGCTGCTTGGGAAGCGGGTATGTACCATAGCCCGTATTTTCATGGAGCTTTTTCATATAATAATAATAATTGGATTATTTATATTATATATAGCGCCGTTTTTTTGTGAAAAATCACTTCAAGGGCGCTGTACAATTAATTAAGAATTACTATGTTCTATCTTATTTACAAAAATTGTAGGATTCAATAAGGATAGCTTGTATCTATCTATTCGTAATGAAAAAAATCGTAGAAATCTGAAAGCAATAATAATTGATTTCTTTTGACAAAAATTGTGTTTAAAAAAGTCGAACAATTCTTACCTTCTGCTGAGTGATGTCTCGGGATACACCGGTCCGTTTTGTTTAGTCTACAATAAATTACCTAACAATATTCTTAACACTCGAACTGTGTGTATCGCGCTGAGCCAAACACGCTGAGTTTTGTGTGACTTTATCACAAACGAACAATATTTGAATGCATTTTTAAATATATTTTTAAAATCACACACAACTTTCTAACGGAATGAGGTAAAATTAATTTGCGAAATCAATCAAATAGTACTGATTCTAACATACCACTTTTCTGGGAAATCGATAAAAAAAACGACGGATACTTTAGAAAGAAACCAGGACTTGGAAAACACACGTCCGCCTACGACACGCGCACACTTCATCTCCGCCCATTTGATTAGTCAGATTTCTCCAAAAATTTGTCTTTTTTTTGCTTTACATTAGCTCCACATAGGAGGCCCAGAGGAAAATAATTTCTCTCTGAGTTTATGTCATCTTAGCTGTGTGGAGGGTCTTTTTAATGTAGAGGAGGATAGGAAGTTCTGGGAAGGAAAACGGTATGAGGGGTGGATAAGAATCTCGAGATCAGGAGTGACCGAGGTACGAAACCATTCCTCCAAATACGGTTGGTCCAGAGAGTCTGGCTTGAAGGGTTAAAAAGCCTCCCTCAACCAGTCTCTCTCGATCCGCCACGCAGCGGATGGGCAGATGCATCCATCGTCAAGACCTGTCTGGAACTCGGGTACCCTTGCCAAGTCACCAAACACAGCGAATCACTTGGGGTGACCTATGGCGGAGAGGTGTTGGTTAAACAATAAATGCTTACTGGGGCGACGGCACCCATCCTCCCGTCCCCGCCTCCCAAATTTGAGTCGAGTATAATAATAATTTAATTGGATAATTTGTAGAGCGCCGTTTTTGTGAAAAATTACCTCAAGAGCGCTGTAAAATTTAATAAGAATTCTTTCCATTTACCCAAAACGGTTTTACTTTTTCTTCTCCTTTACGTCTACGAAATGATAATTCAGATAATAAAAAAAAAACAATATATTTGACTACTTTATAGTAATAGAAAATTACAAAGGGAAAAATAAAAATCTATATTAATGTGAAATAACTAGTTAATTAAACAATGTAAAAAAGCCATAATTATAAGTATGCTCCCGGTTATATAAAAAATTGACTTTGTTTTTGATTTCCTATCAACATTTTTGCCTATTCAATTTTTTGCTAATGCAATTTGTCTGAACGTATCAACGATAGGGGTTATATTTTAAACTGAAAAATGATTTTTTTGGTGTAATTGGTTTATTCGGAACATAAAACGAAGACTTTTTTTTTGTTTTTATTAAAAACAATAATTTTGTTGTTGAAATAAAATGTATTGATATTCCGGGTTGTTTTTTTTCATATATAAAGATAAACAATATACACATAAGTAGTAAAGAAAAAATTAAAGATGTTGAAATTAAAATTAATTAAATGGAAAAGTCAAATAAACTCCACCGTTGACAGAATGAGATAACCGATTTATTCAATTTTTTAGATGTTGAAATACTGTATCATTAAATACACCAAAAGATATATATATATTTTTTTCACATTCTGAACTACAATATGGAATCGTGGCTTGGGGGGTGCTTAAAAATCATCGCTACGTCCACTTGAGACAATTAAAAAATTATAATAAAAAAAAAATCCTTACCCAACAATAATAATTGTTTTACAAGATTTCCAGGTTCCACAACTTACACAAATTTATGAAAAAATTGCACAACTACAATTACATAAAGATATCTTTACCAAAAAAAAAACCCACAATTGAATATTAGCAAAAGAATTATTTCTGCTGGAGGATTAAACATTCCACCAGTATGAGCTACAACTGCTCTGCATCACTTAATATAAGGGTATAAAATTATTCAATAAATTACCTCTAGATAATCTATCGGAAGAAAACTATGACAATAAATTATATTAAAAAAATAGAAATTCTCCAGTACCTTTTCTTATTGTTTTGATATTATATTATATAGCTAAACATTTCTTTGTATCATTTATAACTTACCTATATTTTTAACTAGCTTTTCCCCGCGGCTTCGCTCGCATGGTATTACGGGAAATTACTGTAGCGCTTGCACTTATCAATTATCTCCCCCCCACCCCACCCCCATCCCCTCCCGCATTCCATATATTCATTCCCTTACATTCAGTTTTCAAACATCTCGCCTACCACCTAAATTTCATAATGCTATAGCTCAAAGAAAAAAAGAATTACTTATCCAATTTTGTTCATTCGTTCGCAATTTGTGCGCTTACAAACATTTCGGATGTTTATTTTTATTTAAATTCGTTAATATAATAAAAAATAATCTATTTATCATTCAGTCTTTATAATCGTTATGAATTATATTTTTAATATAAGAACTCTCATCTGACATTTATTCCAAGCTTGTCCAAAAAAAAACGAATTCTAATATTTGAATTTTCTGCAGTAGTAGCTGACCAGTAGACTGAGAACCTACCAGCATAGAGCACAAAAATATATCAACATTGTTTCCATGGAAAAGATTTTTTCTGACGTTAGCAAAAAATCCCTTTTGTTAGCGACATAAAACGTATAACACATATAATATATTAATATTTATAATTTCATAACACCAGAGCTTACCATCATATACAACCTCTGCGCATATAATTTAGCTTTATATTGGTAAAAGAATTATTAAAATCTTTATATTGTGTTATGCGTGAAAAGGTCATAAACAAACTCGAGCAGTTTCGCATTTATAATATTAGTATGGATACTTTTATTGTTTTTTTTTTCGAGTCGTTGTAATAATATTCAAAATTTAAATAAATGTAAAAATATACAGCTGTCCCCTCCTAAGCATAAGCATCTGCTTTATTAGGAGAGTGTTTGAAATATTGTATTTTATTATGTAATTGTAACATTAAAAATGTTTTAAACAATAAAAAAAATGAAAAAAAAAAAATTTCTCTTTTTTCCGCAATTACTGATTATTTTTAAATATGGTTTTTTACCAATTAAATGAGTTTTTTTTATTCATAATGTCTTACAGTTAATTAAATTTGCATTTAAAGGTTATAATTTTCAAAACATTTCCCAGTGATTACTTTATTTTTATGTTAAAAATCCCAACTTCTCCCATCTGGAGCCGCCAGTGAGACAATGAATTCCCCAATTGGGGTATGTTGTGAGAATTAAGGTAAGTGTGGAGGAGAAGAAGATGAGAAAGAGAAGGGTTGAGGAGTACCTGGCTATTCAGATCAAGTCACCAAACATGGCTAAAGCCATTTCAAACAACCTTTTGATTCTGAATGGTGGCCTTATACCAGGACGATACTGAGCGCATCATTCAAGGTCTTGAGTTAAGAGTCTCGCCCATCGACCACGAAGGCCGTTAAAACTTACAACTGTCTCATGAAAAAAAAATGTTGTACATATATTGCTCTTTGTAAAAATACTCCTCTATTATTATCCAATCTTCTTAAGAATTTAAGGAATTTTACCGACGATTGAACCCCTGAAACAGCGTAGTGTTGATGAGCTGATCTGTTCTGGTTTTCAAAAATGAAGTTTTGAGAAACGTGAATTGGTTGAATCAATTTAATGCAAGATGCAACACACCATAAGAACAACAACGTATCGCGCATACTTTATGGAAGAGAATGGAATTATAATATTGTAGTCTTGTTACATAGTTCCTGAAAAACAAAGAAAAAATCTATTAATAAAGTGACACCACACATACACTTAAATAATCAAAACAAAAACCAAACAGGTATTTATATTTAAACATTTTTTTTATAAATGTTCAATGTCCGCAAATAGTATAGGTACAAAACAGTAATTTAAAAAATGGCTAGTCGTCATCCTCCCCTTCTCAAATACAGTACTTTCGAAGGCTTTCGTTGGGTATAAAGCCTTGCGTTCTCTCCCCACACAGCACAAGCAGTTTTCCTCTCAGAAAAGGCTCACCACACAATCAACATGAACGCTCTGGTAAGTTGGTGAAATATGCTTTGAAGGACAAACTGTGATAATCTGTGATTTACGAAGTGACAACAAGTGATAACAAAAAAAAAATTCGTATTCCGTCGGCTTCAAAGTTTAAAAGTGTAATGGACATAATATTAAAGAAAAAAAATTACGGAAGTGCTTTATAAATATAATTGTAACAGTGCCAATCAAACAATTTATAATAATTTGATAAGCCACGATGAACAATTCTAATTTTTATTCTTTATTTTCTAGTTTTTCGCAACTCTGGTGTGTGTCGGAGCCGTAGTCGCTGCCAATCCTTGGGGATACCATGAGGATGGACAATGGAAGGGAGAAGGTCTGGCCGAGAGCCAGGATCATGGACAGTGGGGAGTAGCCGCCCATGGCGTCTATGGTGCCGGAGCTTACGGTGCTCATGGTGCTTGGGCTCATGGAGCCGCCCCCATCGGTCATGATGAACGCGTCGTAGACACCCCCGAGGTTGCCCACGCTAAGGCCGCCCACTTCTCCGCTATCGCCGCCGCTTCCCATGGTGCTCATGGAGTCTATGGCGCTCACGCTCATGGTTATGGAGTTCCCTCCGTCTATGGTGCCCATGGCGTGTACGCTCATGGACTCGCTCCTCTGGCCCATGACGGTGTTGTCGTAGATACCCCCGAGGTTGCCCACGCTAAGATCGCGCACGCTTCCGCTGTTGCTCGTCTGTCCCACGGAATCGCTGGATCCCACGGAGTCTATGGAGGACTCGCCCATGGAGTCTACGGAGTCCCCTCTGTCTATGGGGCCCATGGTGCCTGGGCTCATGGAGGTGCCCCCATCGGTCATGATGGTCGCGTAGTAGACACCCCCGAGGTTGCCCACGCCAAGGCAGCTCACTACTCCGCTGTTGCCGCTGCTTCTCATGGTGCCCACCATGGAGCTCATCATTATGCTTCCCACGGACAGTGGTAATTCATAACCCGAAATTGTGATAGCTCAGCATTCATTTAAGTGTAGTAAGAATTGTTCTTTTGTATATATTCGTTACATTTACATTCCTACTCCATGTGTTTTTTTCTGTTGTGTTTTAATTTCGCCATATTATTTCTTTTAGTTCACTTACCGTTATTATATGATTTCCTACCAATAAAAAAAATTATTGAAAGAAAAAAATTAAAGCTTTTTGTTTGTTTGAAACCCCCTTTTCTCGACATTTATGTTTGTTTTTACAGTTTCATGCCAAAAAATAACAATATAAATTCGTAATTAAATTTCGTTAATTTTAATTGTATGCTTTACATTACTTTCCTCAAAATGTGTAACCTGTTTGGATATAGGCACATTGATTCTCTATTACTCTCGAATAATTATTATTTATGGACATATTATTTGTCAACGCATTTATTAAACCGGATAGCTAACCAATCAATTATGGTGCCTTAGAAAGGATTCAAAATATATATTTTATTTTATTTTTTTTTACATAAGCTCCACACAGGAAAAAAAATCTTTGAAAATTCTGGGTGAATGGTCTTTTTAGGGAGAGAAAGGAGAGGTAGTTCCGGAAAGGTAAAAGGTATTAAAGGCGATGGGTCGAGAGAGTCCTGCTGGAGAAGTCTTCGTTAGGTCTTCCTCAAACAGTCTCTCCCGTTCCGGCCTGCTACTTAAGTAGGTGGGCAGACGTAATATTTTTTTTAATAATATTCTGATATCATCTTCTTCCTCCGGATTGACTTTGAAATTTCACATAACAGAGAAAAACCCACCCTTAAAATTTAAAAAAAAATGTTATTAATTGTTAAAATAAACCATGAAAATGAACTTTTTTTTAATAAAACATGAAATATAGTGAGTATTTTGATTTATTTATTAAAAAAAGTGTATTTGAATATAATTCAAATTATCTCAAGGCGGTGTATTCAAATACCAGCAAAATCCTTCGTACTCTCAAATTTCGGCATTATTTTGCAAGACTCAATTTTGGGACTTTTTGTAAATGATTTCGTCAAAATATAGTAGGTACATTTGCTACGGAAGATTACAAAAAATATGTTTTGGTAAAAAAAAAAAATATATATATATATATATTAAAATTTTCAAAACTTTGAAGTGAATCCGGAGGAAGAAGATCGTATCAGAAATTTGAAAAATTTAAAAAATTTGTTGGAAAACTGATGCATCCAAAAAGGTACAGACTATTTGGAGTGAATTTTTCGTTGGCGGAATCATTGGACCGTTTTTCTTAGAAAATGATGCCGGATATTCTTTTAGGTAAATATTGAGCGTTACCGTGCCAAGAAAATCAACTTTTTGTAGCCTGATTTGGATGCCATGGATATTCAAGAATTGTGGTTTCAACAGTACGGCGCCACATGCTACACAGTCAATGCATTAATGGCTTTATTAAAAGAGAAATTATCAGGTCGTTTCCTTAATTTGGGTGGCGGATATTCGGTATTGGATAACCAACACCCATACCATAGGTCACTTCGAGTGGAGGGCTACATTTGGTGATTTGGTTGGGCTGTCCTTGTTCATAGGTGAGGTTTTTCTAAGTCTTGGCGGCGGACGACCTGGACATCCTGTATCCCAGATTTCTACCCACGACTTAGCATGAGTCTGGGTTCACAGGGTGAGGTTTGTCTAGGTCTTCGAGACACACACGTTTGCCCATCTACTGCGTGGCAGGCCGAATCGGGGGAGACTGATTGAGGGAGACCTTTTTACCTTTCCAGCCGGACTTTCTATACTTATTGCTTTGTCCTCAGTTGGAGTGATGGAATTAAATTTATTTCTATTTAATTTATTAATCTATTTAAGTTTTAAGATCTGTTCGTATTTCAGGCAAAATTACCTAATGACATTCTATGGACTAACGTAATAAGTACTATAACCATGAAATTTTTTAATTTCTCATACCCTATTACTTGTATTATATTGTACTGTGCATTACTTAATAAATAAATGTTGGTCACTTTTTTAACATTCCAGAACTTCCTCTCCTTCTTTTTCAATATACGACCCTCCACACAGCATTCTCAAAGATTACAGAAGTCGCTAGGGAAACTGTTTTCCTCAGTGGAGCTAATGTAAAAAATCTCTCAAAACAGCAAAGTTAATTGGCCAACCAGATCGTGCGATATGACACATTGGACTTTTTCCTATGGAGTTATCTCAAGAGCAAGGTCTTTGCAAACAAGCAAACAACAATTCAATAGCTGGAAGATTAGATAATAAAGCATACGGCTGAGATCTAGGAGCAATTATGCAAAAATTTGTAAAAAAAAATTGACCATCGAGGGGAGGCAGGCCGCCAAAGCCTTGGCGAACATTTGGTTGATATTATCTTTCGCATATAATTGCCATGTGCCAAATAACATGAATGAATGAAGTATATATTTAAAAAAATAACATTCGCACATTTACTGTTAACATCGATCCGTCTTATTGAAACACGTTCAAACATTTGACGTCCTCCGTAGTCGAGGACGTCAAATGTCGAGTGAACGATGTCCATCATACTCTCAATTAGCAAGTCGGAGGTCGCCGATTCAATTGCTTGCGCAAAAAAATTTATTTGAATAATTTGTATTTTTTCACAACTGATTGATTTGAAATGATAAATAGTATATTTTCGGCAAGTTTCAGAGTGGAATATACTCTCGGTATCTTTCTGGTGTAAGACCATCGTTCAGAAATGAATCGTCGCTTGAAATGGCTTCGGCCATATTTGATTACCAGGTCTGAAAAGCTAAGTACATTCCCATCTTCCTCTTCATCTGCCGTTTACGTAAATGTGGGTCATAATCCTCAGCAATGAAGAACTGACCTGAGACGAAGAATCTATACTGTATTGTATACTTCTGAAAAAAAAAAATGGGTTTAAGCATTCACTTCATCTATATAATCCCTTTGTCAAAACTCTTCTAATTTCAATGAAGTACTGTTTTTGTATCGACAATATACAAATCTTTCTTTCGGGACTATATTCGTTGTTTTCTCTAAGAGAAACCAACCAATGGTTTACCTTAAAAGTAGGTACATGTGGTTTTATGAGGCAGCAATATAAAAACAATAATAATGTATTTGAACTATTATATTCGATGGTTTGTTTGGTAATAGTGCAGGTAAGTACTGAAAAAATCATGGGTAAGCAACTTGACAAGAGGAAACGAAGCCTTAGTGTAATAATAAAACCAAGGCATCAAATGGTTAAGGTGGATTATTAGGCAAGTCAATCCATTAAATCACTCCCTACACCAACTATTTACAACTTCAATCACATAACGCACTTAGATCACAATGATGGTGATGACTTAGTAGTGGGAAGCGTGGGACACGGCGGCGAAATGGGCGGCCTTGGCTTGAGCTACCTCGGGTGTGTCTACGACGCGTCCGTCAATTCCGATGGGGGCGGCTCCATAGGCGTAAGATCCATAGACGGCAGGGGAACCGTAAGCTCCATAGACTGCAGGGGAAGCATAAGCTCCATAGACTGCAGGGGAAGCATACGCTCCATAGGCGGCAGGGGCGGCGACTCCGCTGGACAGACGAGCAACAGCGGACTTGTGGGCGATCTTGGCGTGGGCAACCTCGGGGGTATCTACGACAACACCATCCTGGGCCAGGGGAGCGAGTCCATGAGCGTAAGTTCCATAGACAGCGGGGGAAGCATAAGCTCCGTAGACGGCGGGGGAAGCATAAGCTCCGTAGACGGCAGGGGAAGCATAAGCTCCGTAGACGGCAGGGGAAGCGACATAGGACAGGGGAGAGTAAGCTCCGTTGGAAGCGGCGGCCTTGGCGGCGTAGTGAGCGGCCTTAGCCTGAGCTACCTCGGGGGTGTCTACGACACGTCCATCAATTCCGATGGGGGCGGCTCCATGAGCGTAAGCTCCGGAGTAGGCTCCAGCGTAGTTGTAGGCTCCGTTGTTAGCACCGTATCCATAGTCGTACTGTCCATTGTCCTGGCTTTCGGCCAGACCCTCTCCCTTCCATTGTCCATCATCATTGCTGATGTAGTTAGCGGAGACCACGGCTCCGAAACAAAGGAATGCGAAAATCTGCAAAAATTAAAATCAATTAGTTAGACAAAATAACTCCCATTTTAATCTCCCTCGTTGCTATTGTGCGTACCGTCTGAATAAAATTTAAGATAAGTAATTTCTGCTTTCAAAAATTGTAATGACTCGTACATCATTTCAATTTGGCGAATCTGACGTCTTCAATTTAAAACTTATAACTTACCAGAGCGTTCATGTTGATTGTGTGGTGAGCCTTTTCTGAGCGGAAAACTGCTTGTGATGTGTGGGGAGGGAATGCAAGGCTTTATACTAGCCGAGAGCTTCTCGAGAGAAAGGAGTGGGGCGCGGTCCAATGACGAATGTGCAATGGTTTTCATACACTTTAAACATTTATTGCCATGGTATCTCCATACGGATATTCTCTCGTCAATATAATATTGAACATGTCAGATATTTCTAGGTAAAATTGTTATGGAATCCTTTAGGTGAAAACATTTAATTTTGGCGAACGCTTTAACTATCGCAGTTTTTTTTAAATGTTTTTAACTTCTACGAATCAACGCACGATCGTAATTCACCAATTATTTGTATTTATGTCCATAAATATTTTAAGCACTTTATTTAAGGTGTTTTTAGACAATCTTCGTAATTTTTGTTGAAATATTGAATTTACTGTTTTTTATTCAAATTTATTGGTCGTTGTTTTTGTTTGTAAGTTTTGGGAACTTCTTTTAGATAGCCGTTCTCTCATAACTCGTATTTTGTTTAAAATTTCATCCTTGTTTAATCTTTTTTTAAAAGTCACACATTTAGATGTTCCTCAAATTATAGGGCTGAATTCTTCGAAATTGCTGTTTAGTGTATTACTGTATTTAAAAAAAAATTATGTCAAAAATAAAATACTTTTTACTATAAACATTATTAAATACGGAGTATAAGAATTACAATGCATTTAGAATCATGCAAGAATTTAAAAAAAATTCTATAATATCGCTGATGAATCTGAATCTGTTACGAATATAAATAAATACCTATAGGCTTGATCTGTTTTAGATGTAAGAAGACTAGATTTAAAAAGGGTTATTGTGATTTATTTTTGGATTGTTATGTCATGTTGCGCTGCCTTCTTCTTTAGTCAACGTTTCAGACAACATAACATCATCTGTCATCAGAATATAATCATATTACACGAATTATTTTAATGTAAATCACATTAGAAAGATGTTTTGGAAGTTTTTAAACTTATTGTTGAAACTTTATGAATTTTCAAGTTTTGAAATTTTGTGTTTTTAAATATTTTTTTTTTATGTTTTTTTTTTTTTTTTTTTTTTTATATTTAAATTTCTTTGATTTTTTGTTTCTAAGTGTACTTTTTTTTAAAATTATTACGTTTAGAATCCATGAATTTTATTAAATTTCGGTTCACTGATTTTTTTATTTATTTCCATGCTCATACGCACAGTTAACAGATTTTTGCAGTTTACATCGATAATATACCTTACTAGAAGAACCTGTACTGATGTGTTCGCAAATTTGGTGATTCCACAGTTGATCTCCTGACAGTTGGCCCCCAGAAACCATAATTATATAAAATTATAATTTTTTGAGCATTATTTACCCATTTCATTCGTTAAATCGACTTTAAAAATAAGTTGGTATAGATATCAAACGAATTTATCAGAGTCGTTTTTTTGTAACTATACGCTGGTATTACAGCATGTAGACATATCTGGATACCGCTTCGGGGACACTTCGATATATATTGTTACTAAGTATTTATTTACGTAGTTACTATACCTACTTACACAACATATAATGTATGTATATTTTTCCTTAACCGACCGAATATTGTTTATAAGTATGCCAGGGGGCCAACTGTCAAGGAATAGCATGATTTAGTTAAAGTGTTATTATGCATCGTCATCCTTGATACTATTAATCAAGCAGGATACTATGGTTTTACATATGGTGGCAGTATTGTTTATAAGGTAAGAAGCCTCCACACAACATCCCCAAAGATGGCATAGGCCCAGTGGAAAATTATTTTCCTCAGGGCCTCCTGTGTGGAGCTCATGTAAAAAAGCAGTTAAGAACTTTAACTATTATTTTTTACTTTTATTATAACTATTACTTTAACTATTGTGTGTATATAATATTATATTCAAAATATTAAATAACCACAAGAGTTAAAGTAGTAGTTAAATTATAATACTCATAATATTAAATAGACAAAACGTAGTAACAATATAGTGAAAACAAATGAAAAGGATACTCTAAATAAGTGAACCTAATGTACACTTCAAAAATCGGGTGTATTTGGTCAGAAGGTAAAAATATTTCCGTTTTGAAAAAAAATCCAAATAAATGCAATGTTTGTGAACATATCAAAAAACTTATAACTGTTATTGAAAGATCGTGAAATAAGCTCTCAAATTTTGTTTTTAAAGAACCTTGTAATTCTCAATGTATAAAATTTTTTAATGCAAACTTTAAAAAGTTTTAAAAATGGCTCACCTTACGTTTTACTGACTAAAATAACTGATAATGAAAAAATAAACACATCAAATTTTATTAGACAAAAATTATTAGGTAAAAGTGATTCCAAAAAAAGTTTCATAATTTTTTTTCCACTTGCGGTCGGAAATTTTGGTTTCATGAAGGTGTACATTTTAATAATTTTGTTATCAATTTTTAGATTTGAAAATAAAGCGTGGTGTTTAATTTTTCAAATACCGTAAATATCATATTTCTCACTATGATAGTAAAGGAGACATCACGATTTCTATGAGACTTATGTGAGCTGGGACAAATATGGTTAAGATGAAAAGAGTATATATACTTTTGAGTGAATATATTTTTGAAAAATCTGAATGTATTTACGGGCAGACGCATAAATAAAAAAAATGACAGAAAAAAATTTCAGATTGTCATTCCAATAAACGATGGCCAAGAAATAGTATGTTACGAAATCCGAATTGGAATTCCACCTAACGTTCGCCGCACAATTTTGAGTATAAAAATGTAACAAGTAATAATAATTATGAATAATTTTATTTCAAGATCAATATTTAAATGATAGAGTTGAACAACCGATAGCAATTAATGGTTGCCCCACTCCTTTTCCTCACGACTCTTTCAGCTAGTATAAAGCCTTGCGTTCTCTCCCCTCATGGCACAAGCAGTTTTCCTCTCAGAAAAGGCTCACACAAATCATTCACCATGAACGCTATGGTGAGTTGTTATGCATTATTATACGTTAGATTCCGTTATAATATGTTTGGGTGGTATTGCAAAACAGAGTGAAATATTAAATGTGAATTTAAAAAAAAATACTCCCATAAATATAATACAATTATTCTTGTGACGACATATTGCTTATGGAAGAAAAAAAGATTCTATTATATTTGTTGCTAATTTGTTTTTGGTTTTCGCAGATTTTCGCATTCCTGTGCATGGGAGCCGTGGTCTCCGCTAACTACATCAGCAATGATGATGGACAATGGAAGGGAGAGGGTCTGGCCGAGAGCCAGGACAATGGACAGTACAACTATGGATATGGTGCCTACAACGGTGCCTACAACTACGCTGGAGCCTACTCCGGAGCTTACGCTCATGGAGCCGCCCCCATCGGAATTGACGGACGTGTCGTAGACACCCCCGAGGTAGCTCATGCTAAGGCCGCCCATTTCGCCGCCAAGGCCGCCGCCTCCAACGGAGCCGTCCTTGGAGCTTACTCTCCCCTGTCCTACGTCGCTTCCCCTGCCGTCTATGGAGCTTATGCTTCCCCCGCCATCTATGGAGCTTACGCTCATGGACTCGCTCCCCTGGCCCAGGATGGTGTTGTCGTAGATACCCCCGAGGTCGCCCACGCTAAGATCGCCCACAAGTCTGCTGTCGCTCGTCTGTCCAGCGGAGTTGCCGCCCCTGCTGTCTACGGAGCTTATGCTTCCCCTGCTGTCTATGGAGCTTACGCTTCTCCCGCTGTCTATGGAGCTTACGCCCATGGACTCGCTCCCTTGGCCCAGGATGGTGTTGTCGTAGATACCCCCGAGGTTGCCCACGCCAAGATCGCCCACAAGTCCGCTGTTGCTCGTCTGTCCAGCGGAGTCGCCGCCCCTGCCGTCTACGGAGCTTATGCTTCCCCTGCCGTCTACGGAGCTTATGCTTCCCCTGCCGTCTATGGAGCTTACGCTTCCCCTGCCATCTATAGATCTTACGCCCATGGAGCCGCCCCCATCGGAATTGACGGACGCGTCGTAGACACCCCCGAGGTAGCTCACGCCAAGGCCGCCCATTTCGCCGCCGTGTCCCAGGCTTCCCACTACTAATTTTCCACTTTCCCTGATCACCCATGCTATAAATAGTTGTAAAAATACCAAAATGTTTCTTACCACCGTTTGAATATGTAAATATATCTCACACATACCAGAAAATATTTGATTTTTCTTCAAACCTTCTATCTAAATATTTGGTTTTATTCCTTCTATCTAAATATTGTACACTCAGTTGAAATATTTCACAACTTGACTTACAGTCGTGAGTTAAATTTCTTTGCTGGCTAAGTCCTCCATAACGACATTAGCAACATTGTCTTCTATTACCATTATGATGGTAATAGAAGATTTTAAAATTATATTCGGATTATTCGCAACATGGAAATGTTTGTCCACAACACCTTACAATAGATATTTAAGTATTACCAAGCTTGTCCATTGATACTTTTGGAGGGCGGAAAAGCTATAACTAATAAATACTTACACGTGAAATAACAAAAAAACTACACACTGCTCATTATATTTTTATGTGGTATGGTATTGTACGCGAACTTTATTAGAAATTTATATTGACAAAACTTTAATGCATGACGGTAAAATTCCGTTCATGATTGATCACTAAATTGAATTTAGAACTAATCCCAGCCCCATAATTTTAACAGTTATGGATAGCAACCATAAAATCATTTAAATGATTCGAATCAAATACCCGTTTTTTATTAACTACACACTAATTTGAATAGTAATGCGTTACCGAACTTTCCGTATTTTTTTTTGTAAATTTAACATAAGGGTTGGCTCGTTGATTCGTTGAAATTGTTGCTGTTGGACGTACGAATTGTGAAAAAATCCTCGGACGAAAGTAACGAGATTAGATGTTTAAACATTTTGTAACATTACTCAGTGTACATTTAAACATTTTTATTTCCTGGTTGGACAATAGACATTTAAACACAAATACTTTATCAATCGTTGAAGAAAATATAAGCGACCCTTAAACGAAAATTTGAAACAGTAAAAGTTACGGTCGCATCTAAAGAACAAACCCAGGACCTCATCCTTGCCGGGGCTCTGTTCTTACTCTTTCAGTCACATTTTACTGTATTTAATTTGTACTTCGACTAAGAACAACCAACACAATAATTATTTTTTAACGCAAATTTTTATTTATTTATTTCTATTCGCGAATATACATTTTACAAACGATTACAGTGATTTACACAGAAAAAAGTTTTAGTAATACAAAAAATGTCAAAAATCGGTAAATGTAGATAAATTGTTTTTTGTTTTTGTTTTTTTATTTGCTGGCAACCCGGGCGATTATTGAAAAAAACATTGTACATTTATTAGAATAAAAACAAATATAATTTTTTTTTCACTTTAATTTTATTGACCGGTTTCAGCTCGTTAGAGCCATCATTTAACAGTTTAGTAGTAGTGTTTTGTGAACACCTCACTTGGAGAACCTATGCTGAGGTGTTCGCATATTTTAGATTGTGTGAGTGTTATTCTTTCGTCATACCTAAGTAAAATTCCGTATCCTCCTTGATTTTGTCAAGAAGGGTACTGTGGTTAGACCCATGGCGACAGTATCGTATAAAAAAATTAAGATTAGTAGCAGTTAAAGTTAGATAAATTATTATCTCAGAAGTCAGGTAAAGATATCCATCGACCACACGCCACTGGTAGATGGCTAGATGCTGGCTAGATGCGATAATAACTTAAAAAGGGTTTTGAATTTCAGACTTCATTTTTTTAAATCTTTTGAATTTATGTTTTGATGTTGTTTTCAATTAATTTATAACCGTTATTTAAAAAGCCCAAAGGGCGTTAATAAATGAATAAAACTTTATTTTGTGGTAATTTACTTGAAGTTTTAACCAATAGAAAGGTATAACACAACTTATGCAGATATAAAACTTCTTGTTTAGAATAAAAACCATCGGGCTGAGCATAACAATACGATGATGAATGCACACGAGAGCTAAAACACCGTCTCATACGAATCCACCCAAAGAATATCCACCTCTGTTATCTTTAGTTGTACATAAACTTTTATGATTATCTAGTATACGTTAAAAATTACAGATAGTGTGCGGAGAAATGTATTATTGTTAAAATCATAGAAATATGAATCTTACAATGAATCAAAAGATGAAGCATGTGGAAACATCGCTCACTCAAAGTCTCTCTTCCTGCTCATCCCAAATTCCAATATTAACTTATTAGGTTGCCATGTATACCGGTCGATTAAAATCTAACCTCCTTTCCATCCCCACAGCATGTGTTCCAAGTCCTAACAAATCAATACCCCCTGGTGTACCGATCTTGCCGAAACAGGAGTGTTCCTGGCTGGGATTGTACAATCACATTGTACCCTATCGTATCTGTGTGGACTAGAGAGAAACTAATATATAGTATCATCACACATATGAATATAATAATAATGTAATATTTATAAAGTATACTTTTTATCTTGATGAAGGTACTATTGCTTCCGAAACATGCAGTTTGATGAGAAAAAAAAAAGATTTTTTTTAAATAAATACGTATTTATTTATTTGGGTGAATCAGTATTCCGTAAAAATGTAATAACCAAAAATCGATATTGGCAAATACATGGAGAATTTCTGTGGAATCTAAACATCGATTAAGTGGTGATGACAACATTAAGATTTGCACGTTTGATGAATGTTTACTAATTTTATTGTCATTTTTAAGGACTAATAAATGAAGTTATAAACTACAATCACATAAACGCAGGGTTCTTCAAAGACACGGGAAACTTAGTAGTGAGAAGAGCGGGACACAGCGGCGAAATGGGCGGCCTTGGCGTGAGCTACCTCGGGGGTATCCACGACGCGTCCGTCAATTCCGATGGGGGCGGCTCCATAGGCGTAAGATCCATAGATGGCAGGGGAAGCATAAGCTCCATAGACGGCAGGGGCAGCAACTCCGCTGGACAGACGAGCAACAGCGGACTTGTGGGCGATCTTAGCGTGGGCAACCTCGGGGGTATCTACAACAACACCATCCTGGGCCAGGGGAGCGAGTCCATGAGCGTAAGCTCCGTAGATAGCGGGGGAAGCATAAGCTCCGTAGACGGCAGGGGAAGCATAAGCTCCATAGACGGCAGGGGAAGCGTAAGTTCCATAGACGGCAGGGGCGGCAACTCCGCTGGACAGACGAGCGACAGCGGACTTGTGGGCGATCTTAGCGTGGGCAACCTCGGGGGTGTCTACGACAACACCATCCTGAGCCAGGGGAGCGAGTCCATGAGCGTAAGCTCCATAGACAGCGGGGGAAGCATAAGCTCCATAGACGGCAGGGGAAGCGACGTAGGACAGGGGAGAGTAAGCTCCAAGGACGGCTCCGTTGGAGGCGGCGGCCTTGGCGGCGTAGTGGGTGACCTTAGCCTGAGCTACCTCGGGGGTATCTACGACACGTCCGTCAATTCCGATGGGGGCAGCTCCATAAGCGTAAGCTCCGGAGTAGGCTCCAGCGTAGTTGGAGGCACCGTTGTAGGAATCATATCCCTGGTTGTACTGTCCATTGTCCTGGCTCTCGGCCAGACCTTCTCCCTTCCACTGTCCCTCATCATTGCTGATGTAGTTAGCGGAGACCACGGCTCCGAAACAAAGGAATGCGAAAATCTGCGAATCAGAAAAAAAAAATAGCTGCAAATACAATATTTCTCCACGTAAAGCCAAACTTAATCTGCTCAAGTTAGTCACTTTTTGCATTTTTTTATATATCAATCTTTTGGTTTAATCCATATGAACCATAAGAAACACGAATTAATATGTTGAAATGATAAGAAGAAGAAAAACAAATTATTAACTTACCAGAGCGTTCATGTTGATTGTTTGGTGAGCCTTTTCTGAGAGGAAAACTGCTTGTGCTCTGAGGGGAGAGAACGCAAGGCTTTATACTAGCCGAAAGCTTCTCGAGAGAAAGGAGTGGGGAAATCATTTGATAATGTCGGAAGTTCAACACTGTCATTATTTAATTCGAACTTGAAATAAATTTATGTATAACTTATAGTTATATACGGCTAAAAACATACTTCGCTAAATAGTTGATATTTTCCTTATAATTGTAGACATTTCGCCAGTTCGCTATAACTTCAAGATGCGAAGCATATTATACTTAAAAAGAATTTAAACACTTTGTATTTTAACCACGAATTTATTATTTTTTATATATCTACCGGTTTCGCTTCGACCAAGCTTCATCAGGATATAATAATAACTAAATACTAAGGCAGAGTTATCGGTTATATATAAGTTGAGTGACAGAGGGAGAAAGAATATTACAAAATAACTTAATTAGACAGAGACAAATTAATTTGAAAGGGCTACAAAGGGTATCAATTAGTGGGAGGGAAACTACAATGAACAACTATACAGAAAAAGGTAAATTATATTACAAAAAAGCATAATTAGACGAAAGCAAATTAATTTGACAGAGGTACGATGAATATCAATTAGCGGGAAGAGACAACAGTGTATATATGATCACAAGTAAATATGCAGACGGTATTCAATGAGATAATAAAAAAAAGTCTGGTGCATCTTACATTTTAACATAAAGGACAATATTTAGATAAACGATAAAATAAATAATTAAGGACCTCAGAATAACAATATAGCACAAACATGATATCATGGGGTGGGATGAATGGCCGGAAATAAGTTAAAGATAGGGCTATAGGGTGTACTTTTTTGATTATGTAGATTAACTTGGTTTTTGAGTAGGAATTCTGACTTATTTGCATTTAATGATTTCCTAATTTCTAAAGGCTCTAAATTGTCTAATTTAAGACCTATACTGTTTTTATGTAACATTTGAGTTCCTGAGATTTTATTAAAAGTATGGTCTGTTGAGATTAAGTGATTTGCAAGTTCAGAGAAACCTTTATCGTTTAAACAGCGTAAATGTTCTTTGACTCTTTTATTGACGTTTCGAGCTGTTTTTCCTAAATATACTATTAACAGTGTATTGTTAACCAAAAAATCGTTGTCAATAAAGATTCATTTTAGAAACCTATCTTTTACGCCACAACGAAGTTAATCATCACCATTCCATAGGTCAGTAAATTAGATTTTTTTCTTGACCTAATTGTCATAATTTTTTGTTAAGTAGAAAAGGATGGATATTAAGAAAAAAGGTTTAATTGTTTGTCGCCGTACTGAACCATCAAACTGTTTTTTTTTTTGATTATTTATTCTAGCATTATCATATTTTTCTATACTGTTTAAAGTTCAAATTTTTTTTTTTTTTTTTTTACATTTACTCCACACAGGAGGCCCTGAGGAAAAAATAATTTCCCTCAGGGCCTATGTCATCTTTGAGGATGCTGTGTGGAGGGTGTTTTTGAGGAGAGGAAGGAGTGAACATGGGTCTTGAAGAGACCCATATTGTAGGAGGGAGGAAACACAGAGGCCGGCAAATCGTTCCACAGCCGAGCTGTTGAACTCAAGAACGAGTCGTAGAAACGACCCGTTCTCATGTGACTAATGTCAACCGTGTACAAATGTTGAGCGCGCGTTTGGCGTGTTTCCCGACTATGCACCGGTGCCGAGGGGATCAATGACGCTAGTTCCTCGGAGCATCTTCCATTGTAATACCGGTAGAACAAGGACAGCATTCCCACCTGGCGCCTGTGCTCTAAAGATTGCAATCCGTTAGTTAAATTAGGAGAATCTATCAAACGGACCGCCCGTTTCTGCACAGAGTCAAGGGTTTTTTATTATAGACTTGCGACATCGAGAAGCCGCCCTGGGAAAAAAATTATTGGAAAACCACAGGTTTGTGATTCGCTACGTTTGGTGACTTTTTTCTTCCCAAAACTTACTCTAATTCCTTTTCTAAAAATGCCATCCACGCAGATTCCGCAAAGGCGAAACGTCGAAGGAAATTATTTTCCACAGGGCCTCCTGTGAATTGATTAATGGGAATTAATGTTAATAAAACGATCTAAGGAAAAAAAATTAAGCGCCAATGTCATCTTTGGGGATGCTGCTTGGATGGTAGTTTTGGTAAAAGGAAAAAAAAGGAAATTCTGGGAAGAGAAAGGTATGATGAACAAAGGTGGGTAGGAAATTGGCGGGTCAGTGTGTCACTGCGGAAATGTGAATTCATTATATGAGTCATTAGAGTCCGGCTGGGCGGTCAAAGGTCTACCTCAACCATCCTCTCCCGATCCAGCCCGCCACGCAACTAACCAGTAACCTACGCAGACGTGTAAGTAATCCAGTGAAGAAGAAGGCAGTACACATACTTGTCTCCCAAACAGATTGGCATCATATCTACTAACCACAAACGGTTTGTATCTTTTTGATTTCTCCAGACTTTAGTTAATACCCAAAACAGGTTTTTGGTAAAACCTGTTTTGGGTATAAACTAAAGTCTGGGGAAACCTGTGGTTTCTTTTTGGTCTCTCTAGGTTTCATTTTATTTTCGAAAACTGTTTGTACCTTTTTGGTTTCTCTAGATTTTAGTTTATATAAATTTTCTTTACCAAGTCCTTCAATTTAAATTATTTATTTCAGTAATTCTGCTTTAGTTTTAAAAAAAAACTTGCGAAAAATATAAATTACTCACGAATCAGGAAGTAACATTTTTTTCAAAAGTGATACACTGTAAGTCTTATTTTCTGATCTGATAGTGATCATTAGCAGGGCTACTCAAGAATTCGTAGTAAAAATAAAAATCTTAGATTACGAGTTTTTTTTGCCAAATATAAACATTTTTATCCGACATGAATTCTTCTAATAAATGCGCAGACATCTTGTTCATAAACTCAGAACAAGCATGGCGTTCCTCGAAATTTTGCAGCTTGTGGTGTGTAAGTCGAACTTAAAACTCTCTTGAGGCTGGTTTTAATTTAAGAGTGAATCTGTATGCAGGAACTCGTTTTAATTAAAACTGCACTCAGAACACGAAAATGATTTTCGTTCGATTCTGGCAGAACATGGTTATTTACATTTATTACTGCATGTAAGTGATATATATTTCCACAGCTTTAATTATTAATGCACGCAGCAACACAGTTCGCAACTTTCATATTTTGAACTCTCAACTCGAGAATGGTTTCCTTCCAAATAGGTACGCAGATAAACCCACAACTAAAATTTATCATTGGGGTGATCTATGGTACATCTCAACTAAAATGAAAATGGTAACCATTGATCAACTGTAATTCAACGAAGAACCACTTTCTATTTGGGTAACACTCTCCCAGTTGTTTTTTTCTGTTTCATATTCACTTATAATAATAATTGGATAATTTGTAGAGCGCAGTTTTTGTGAAAAATCACCTCAAGGGCGCTGAATCACCTCAAGGGCACTAAAATCTATACGAATAAGTTTTTATACAATCAGGGCAATGCATTTGAGGAAACAAGAGGTAAAAGTAAGAAAGCAATTTTATTTTTATTTTGATTTATTTGTTTAAGAAAAAATACTGTAGAAAAATACAATAAACAAACATGGATAAAACAGAAAATGCTGTCTCAAACAATGTTCATTCATAAATAATTTTTACACTATCTATCTTTAAATAAGTATTTAAAACTACAATCACAACAACGCAGGAGTCTTCGAGGAGAGGAGAAACTTAGTAGTGGGATGCGGCAGCCTTGGCGACGAAATGAGCGGCCTTGGCGTGAGCTACCTCGAGGGTATCTACGACGCGTCCGTCAATTCCGATGGGGGCAGCTCCATGGGCGTAAGATCCATAGATGGCAGGGGAAGCATAAGCTCCATAGACGGCAGGAGAAGCATAAGCTCCATAGACGGCAGGGGCGGCTACTCCGCTGGACAGACGAGCAACAGCAGACTTGTGGGCGATCTTGGCGTGGGCAACCTCGGGAGTGTCTACGACAACACCATCCTGGGCCAGGGGAGCGAGTCCATGAGCGTAAGCTCCATAGACAGCGGGGGAAGCGTAAGCTCCGTAGACGGCAGGGGAAGCGTAAGCTCCATAGACGGCAGGGGAAGCGTAAGCTCCGTAGACGGCAGGGGAAGCGTAAGCTCCGTAGACGGCAGGGGAAGCGTAAGCTCCATAGACGGCAGGGGCGGCAACTCCGCTGGACAGACGAGCGACAGCGGACTTGTGGGCGATCTTAGCGTAGGCAACCTCGGGGGTATCTACGACAACACCATCCTGAGCCAGGGGAGCGAGTCCATGAGCGTAAGCTCCATAGACAGCGGGGGAAGCATAAGCTCCGTAGACGGCAGGGGAAGCGACGTAGGACAGGGAAGAGTAAGCTCCAAGGACGGCTCCGTTGGAGGCGGCGGCCTTGGCGGCGAAGTGGGCAGCCTTGGCGTGGGCAACCTCAGGAGTGTCTACGACGCGTCCATCAATTCCGATGGGAGCGGCTCCAAGAGCGTAAGCTCCGGAGTAAGCTCCAGCGTAGTTGGCGGAGACCACTGCTCCCATGCACAAGAATGCGAAAATCTGCGAAATTAAAAAATATTAATTCACTGACACATAAACTACGACTAATTTGTTTGAAATTATCTGTATTATTATTCAAACTGCTGATACTAGAAGGACCAAAAAACACCTATATATGTAACCAAATCATTATTTGGCTTCAAAATTTGTTTTAAATGAGGTAGGTACGTTATTATAAATATTTATAATATTTTTATAAATAACTCACCAGGGCGTTCATGATGATTGTTTGGTGGGCCTTTTCTGAGATGAAAACTGCTTGTGCTGTGTGGGGACAGAACGCAAGGCTTTATACTAGTCGAGAGCATCCTGAGGAAAAGGAGTGGGGCAACCATTAATTGATGTCGGTTGTTCAACTTTATCATTAAGCCGCTTGACCTTGAATGTGTACGATTCTATATAATGTATACAATGTATATATGTGTATACAATCTCTCGTCCTTTCCCTACCCGTAGCCATAAAACAGTTTCGCCTCTAACAGTGGATGTTGAAAATAAAACTGCTAGGTATTTCTTAATATTTGCAACTATGTGCACCATGTTCTTTTGACCTATAGAATTCTTAAATGTTCATAGGATTTGAAGTTTTTTTACGTTAACTATGATACTTGATATAATTTTTTTGTTTTAATGAAATAAAAACAAATCAGTTTGTATAATTATGAGTATTTAAATAAATAGTGTGGACGAAGTTTTTGTTTTCATTAAATTAAAATGCTGCCACTAAGTAAATTTTCCATTATTGAAGTTTTTACTTTGTATGTTTTATTATTTTGTTAAAACTGGACTTCTTTAATATTTGATATGATTTGTGATTTTAACGGCCAAAAGTATATTCATGTTTAATTTTTGGGTTATTATTACGTGTTGCGCTGCCTCTTTATTTAGCCAACGTTTCAGATGACATTGTGTGTCCATCATCGGGGCAGATGCCCTGAGTATAATAATTTTCTTTCAGAGCCTGTGTCGAATTTGGGAATGTTGTGTCGATGATTTTTTTAGTTTTTGTCGAGGTGTAATGAAGGAGAGTAAGGAAAAAATATAAGGGGTGGCTAGATATATGGGGGTCAGATTTGGTCTGCACAAACTTTACTCCATGTGCTCCGGGTGCCCCTGCTAAGTCACCAAACATGTCGAACCACTTGGGGTGACATATGACAGAGGTGTTCCAATAAATGGTTCCCGGGATGGCAGTACCGGATGATGGATACTGCAATGCTGTCCGAAACGTTAGTTAAAAAAGGTGCATTTAAACCCGCGCATTCCGAATTTTTACCGTTTTATAACATATTTCTCTTGAATACTTGAAGTTTCTAAAAAAAATATGCGTTATTTTTTAAGATAATATCTTTAGATTTACCATGCTGAAACTGTAATTATATGAAATTCCCTCGGTTTGTTTCTTCTTATAAATTTTTTTTCCCATACATATACACAACCTATATTTACTAAAAAATTTGCAGTTTAAATGCTACGAGATTTTTGCTCTATTTTAACGAGTCGTGTTTTATTAAATATTTTCACAATTTTTGGTTAATTATTATTGTTTTTAAAATAACTGTGTCCGCCCCCCAAACACATTGGCATCACGTTTACAAACCCAAAAAATCTGTTATTTGGCAACTTTTCTCTAGTTTTCGATTAATACAAATTTGCTTTATCGTGCCAACTATAATTTTGTATATCTATATATTCATGTAACTAAATAGAAAACCACATCGATTGACATAGTCCGCCTTGATCAGGCACGCACAAATGCTTATGTCAGGGACCAGAAGATTTCGAAACATTTCTTATAATCTTTCTTATTAAGATTAAAAAAACTACAAACAACATAAATGTAAAAAAAATAACATTTTGAGATCAATTTGTTACAACATAATCTGCTAAATATTAAAAAAAGATATTCACGAAATGCTATCCGGCATTGGTTTAAATGTTCAAATGAAGCTTACGGGGCACATTCCGCTTCTTCGTAATAGAAGCCAACAATGCTGATGCAGCAAATAACTCATAAATTATTACATAAATGAGTCACAGCAGTAAAGTCATTATTCGTGGAAATCTTAAAACTTAGTGCGAGAAAATCGACCACCCACATAATGGAGTATCAATATGTCCTTATAGTATGCAATTAATTTTTAATATCACTATAAAGTAACAAAGAAAAAAACAAAAAAAAAAAAATTAGAACGTATCCTCTAAAAAATATTACATCAGTTTTCGAACTATTATTTATTTGTATGCACCCAAATTGTATTTATTTGTATGCACCCAAATTGTATTTATTTGTATGCACCCAAATTGTATTTATTTGTATGCACCCAAATTGTATTTATTTGTATGCACCCAAATTGTATTTATTTGTATGCACCCAAATTGTATTTATTTGTATGCACCCAAATTGTATTTATTTGTATGCACCCAAATTGTATTTATTTGTATGCACCCAAATTGTATTTATTTGTATGCACCCAAATTGTATTTATTTGTATGCACCCAAATTGTAACAAATTATTATGATGTACCTACCTTACAATATTTTCAGCTCTGAGTGGAAGATACTATCAGTATCGCCCTGGTGTAAGACCACCATTCAGAATTGAAACGTTGCTTGAAATGGCTTTAGCCGTGTTTAGTGACCAGATCTGAATAGCCAGGTACTTCCCCACCTTCCTCTTCCCTATCTCTTTCCCCTCCCCACTACCTTCAGCCTCACAACATACCCCGATTGGGGATGCCATAGTCTCACTGGATCCAGACGGGAGCAGTTGGGACTCTTGTGCGGTATTAACTGTAAAAAAAAAAAGCTCTCCCATTTCATATATCAATGTTTTTAAACTAACACTATGTACTTACCACCTACCTAATAATCAATGTAATAATAATATATTTATTTCTGCTACATATCTTTACCTGTTTATCTATATTGTATGTCTATTTTTAGTAACTCTTTTTCTATTTATGTTCATTATGTAGACCGGTTATCATGTAACTAAGTTTATTTATTTTTTCTTTCTAATTTAATTACTTCTTTAATTACATAATTTCTGTACCTGTACAATGGCACTACTCCAAAATTCAAACAAGAGAAACTCTTTCTCTATTGAGTTGGGTAGCTTGTTAACAAGAAATTAATAAATTGTAATTAGTTTTAAGAACCATATTGTTTTCCTTTAAATCTGTTATATGTATGTATTTTAAATAAAAAAATAAAAAAAATCTACTCTCTCTGTTTAGTTTCTCGGCAAATTGGTTTAACCGGTAATATATCAATTTAGACACCTTCAAAAATTAACATTTAGTTTCGTATAAATATGTCGCCTCAAAGTGGTTCAACCGCAGTTTGAAAATGGTATTGTAAACCGAAACAGTTGTAACAAAAATCATTCTAAAATACTAGCAGATAATTACATTTTAAAATTTAATTTTAATTAAAATTTGTAAAAAAAATAAATGGAGTTCTACGAAACACAAAAAACAATTAATAATATATACAAACATTTACTTACAGTTTGCATTCATGCCGCAAACAGATAGAAAGCGAATGGAATTCGGTTGTCAGGATTTGATGTCTTTCTTCTGTCTCTGAAGTTACTTAGAAGTTATTGTAGCATAGCTTCCCAATAGCTGAGTATATTCCACTGCGTTGTTCCATAAAGACTCTGTCTGTATAATATCGATTTTCTACGAACCTTGCTCTATTTGTAGTGCTTTCTCCTTAGGCATGGGTGAAATCCGCAAGGAAAAGCTTGACACCACAGTTTTTTAATCACCAGCTAAGTGAGTGGCAAGCAATACGAAGTTCATATGACTCATACGTGAATTTGTTCGCTTTGCATACGGGTATTTATAAGGTACCTTGAATATATTTTATTCGATTTGTTGGAATAATATTTGAGGTTAAAACACATCATCGTCTAGTGAGACGGGTTACAGACTTTTCTTGTATTATATTGTTACTGTAATAAACGCCCGGGTTGCCGGCAATAAATAAATATTTAGTTTTGGAAGAAGGATATTAACAAATCTCAACCAAATATGAAAATGGTAACTGTCGCAACTGGGAATCGACTCCAGAACCATTGTCTTACTGGGATAGCACTACCCCATTTGCCTTTTTTCTGGTTCACATATCCTTGTGGTTATTAATCTCTTTCTATAACTTAAATAAAAAACTACATAAATATGTTTTTATGCAATCAGGGCAACGTACTTGAGAAAACAAGAAGTAAAAGTAAGAAAACAATTTTATTTTTATTTTGATTTATTTGTTAAAGAAAAAATTATGTACAAAAATGTAATAAACAAACATGGATAGAAACAGAAGATGCTGTCTCTAACAATGTTCATTTATATATAATCTTTATACTATCCATCTTTAAATAAGTATTTAAAACTACAATCACATTAACGCTGGAGTCTTTCAGGAGAGGGGAAGCTTAGTAGTGGGATGCGGCAGCCTTGGCGGCGAAATGAGCGGCCTTGGCGTGAGCTACTTCGGGGGTATCTACGACGCGTCCGTCAATTCCGATGGGGGCAGCTCCATAGGCGTAAGATCCATAGACGGCAGGGGAAGCGTAAGCTCCATAGACGGCAGGGGAAGCGTAAGCTCCATAGACGGCAGGGGCGGCAACTCCGCTGGACAGACGAGCGACAGCGGACTTGTGGGCGATCTTAGCGTGGGCAACCTCGGGGGTATCTACGACAACACCATCCTGGGCCAGGGGAGCGAGTCCATGAGCGTAAGCTCCATAGACAGCAGGGGAAGCATAAGCTCCGTAGACGGCAGGGGAAGCGTAAGCTCCATAGACGGCAGGGGAAGCGTAAGCTCCATAGACGGCAGGGGCGGCAACTCCGCTAGACAGACGAGCGACAGCGGACTTGTGGGCGATCTTAGCGTGGGCGACCTCGGGGGTATCTACGACAACACCATCCTGAGCCAGGGGAGCGAGTCCATGAGCGTAAGCTCCATAGACTGCGGGGGAAGCATAAGCTCCATAGACGGCAGGGGAAGCGACGTAGGACAGGGGAGAGTAAGCTCCGAGGACGGCTCCGTTGGAGGCGGCGGCCTTGGCGGCGAAGTGGGCAGCCTTGGCGTGGGCAACCTCAGGAGTGTCTACGACACGTCCATCAATTCCGATGGGGGCGGCTCCACGAGCGTAAGCTCCAGAGTAAACTCCAGCGTAGTTGGCGGAGACCACTGCTCCCATGCACAGGAATGCGAAAATCTGCGAAATGACAAAAATATTCATTCACTAACACAGGTATAAACTACGACAATGTTTACCATCACACACTCCCTAGCTCGTCAATTTGTTAGACAATATTAGGTTTTATAAAAAAATTACAAATTATTTATTCACTGACGCTTATGACAAAGTTTACCGCCAATACCAGACACTCCCTAGTATTTCCTTAAGTTCGTCAATTTGTTTTACATTATTAGCTTGGTTTCATAAAAAAAACATTTTAAAAAGTTAAAAATCCTGACACAAGAAGAACGCAACACCTATTTATGCAACCAAATCATTATTAAATGAAATTCGTTTCAAAATTTGTATAAATGTAATACGAGGTAGTTTGGGCATTATTTATTTTAAATTATACATTTTTTAATAAATAACTCACCAGGGCGTTCATGATGAATGTGTGGTGGGCCTTTTCTGAGATGAAAACTGCTTGTGCTGTGAGGGGACAGAACGCAAGGCTTTATACTAGCCGAAAGCATCGCGAGGAAAAGGAGTGGGGCAACCGTTAATTGATATCGGTTGTTCAACTCTACGATTAAGCTGCTTGACCTTGAATATGTATTATAATCTCTCGTCCCTTCTCTACCCATAGCCGTTAAACAATTACGTCTCTAACAGTGGTATGTTGAAAATATAAATGCTATTTCGCAACATTTGTTATAATGTGCACCATATCCTTTTGACCTAGAGAATGGTTTACCGTTCATAGTTCTTATTTACAGTTTTTTACGTGAATGTTGAACTTTAAAACTTGATGGACAGTTTTTACTTTGTTGGTTTTCTTCTTTTGTTAAAACTAGACTTTTTCAAAATTAATTTTTCAACTGATGAACAGTTTTTTCTTAAAGGTTTACTCTTAAAAATAAATAGTTTATTTATAAACATACTTGCTATTTGTAAACGACTTTGCTAGCATGGTATTAGGGAGATAATTCTGTATAAAGAATTTATAATCTTTTTATGGGATGAGTATCAGTCGTTACTTCCTAGTCCAGTTCAATTATCTCTAGAAAAAAATCACGTCTGTCGCATTATAATATTAGTTTAAAACATTTTGATAATGCGTTGAGAAAACGAAATGACGATTACACAGAAATTATTTTAAAAATACATTTCTTTATATGAATACCACACGAGAGTCTTAACTGCTTCCGTCTGGAGCCAGAGAGACTGGCATCCCTAATTTGAGTATATTGTGGAGAGGGAGTGGTGACCGGAAGGAAATGGATAAGAGGAAGGTAGGTAAGTATCTGGTTATTCTAATTTGGTCATCAAACAGGGCTATAGACACTTCAAGCAACGAACAGTGTTTCGTTTTATACAAGAAAAAAACTCTAACGCATAAATCACGTACTTGTAACCCATCTTCGGGATATATTTAAGGTTTGTGATAAACATTATAATTTGATATATCAGAAAAAAAATTTACAAGTTATCAGAAAAATATACATTTTAAGATTAAATAAAGCCAACCCCTGCTTTTCATCTGTTGTTTACAACATTTAGAGCTTTTCAAGTTCAAATATGCTCAAAATATTAATATACACGAGCGATTTCCCGGCATGCGTTGCAATACTATTAATTAAAGAAATTATTTTTATTTATTTTATTTTTATTTTATTGGAAAACCAACAGTTATAATAGTTACAATGAAAGATAAAACATCTATAAATTACTGAAAGTTAAGTGAAATTATTGTTTCTCCCTGCGTGTCTTTCCCATTTGTCCCGTTTTCATTCCGCCGCCCCTTCCACCATCATGTCCCCTTCCCTTCACGCGTTCCTCCTTCACCTTCTTCGCCTATCCTCACCCCTTTCCCGCCCACCCACCCCTCTCACGCTTTCCAAATATTCAGTCCCAGTAAATTCAGTTTAATTACAATTTTTTTTATTCAAATATTCATGTCTTCAAGTACAGAAAATTTATTAATTGGCACCATATTTAATTAAAAATTTAGAGATTTCTTTGTTTTAACCACTTTAAGTGTCTAGAAAACGGACATGTTTCGGGAGCAATGCTCTCTTCCTCGGACTTTACTAAAAATATTCATTTTTCATACATTACAAATAATCTTTTAGTAAATAATAAGAACAATCAATCAAATTTGGTCCCTATCACAGGTACCTATTTAAAATTCTTACTTACTTAGTACTTCAAGTTAATTCGTTAATTTAAAGAGTTTATTCGAAAATTGAATTTCGATTAAACCATCGAAGGCTTGCAAAATGTCATTCTGAAATTGTGACATTTTTGACAGTTTCGCAAGAGTTTTTGTAATGATGAAAAAATTCTCAGATGTATAATCGTGTGGTCGTAATACACCATAAACCTTTGCGAGGGTGGAAAGAAAGTATTTTGAAAGTTTTAAATATTTCATGTGGCAATATGACAATACATAGGCAACTCATTTATAATCACGCTTATTTGATTTTATGTGTTTAGATTTCCTGAAGCCTTTCTTTTTTCAGCAAATACCTCCATGACACGAAATTTCTGCGTGAAAAACTCGTATTTGGTGTCTGTAATGCAACAAAATAAGTTGGAAGCAGGTTTTTGTAGGGATAACATCAAAAAAGATTTAAATAAAAAATAATCGCCCCACTAAAAAAAAAAGTTATAAAATAAAAGTTTAAAAAATCAGGTCAAGAACCCGATCTGTTACGAAGATAGCCGATGATATTTGATCGATGAGTGATAAGAAAAATAAAAGCAATAATATTTCTATCTGATTTATTTGGGCAAGTAAAAATACAGCGAAACAAGATAACAAACAAAATGACTAAAACCAATATAAAAATTCAATGGTACCTAATAGAATATAGATACGCATGTAAATGAAAACCATAATAATTATTATATTGTATGTTTGTTAAATGTTTATTCACAGAGTACAATTATTGCACCATTTTGAAAACATTCAAAATTACAATTACATTAGCGCAGGGATCTTCGAGGAGAGGAGAAACTTAGTAAGCGGCAGCCTTGGCGGCGAAGTGAGCGGCCTTGGCGTGAGCTACCTCGGGGGTGTCTACGACGCGTCCGTCAATTCCAATGGGGGCAGCTCCATAGGCATATGATCCATAGGTGGCAGGGGAAGCATAAGCTCCGTAGACGGCAGGAGCGGCAACTCCGCTCGACAGACGAGCAACAGCAGACTTGTGGGCGATCTTAGCGTGGGCAACCTCGGGGGTGTCTACGACAACACCATCCTGAGCCAGGGGAGCGAGTCCATAACCGTAAGCTCCATATACAGCGGGGGAAGCGTAAGCTCCATAGACGGCAGGGGAAGCATAAGCTCCATAGACGGCGGGGGAAGCGTAAGCTCCATAGACGGCAGGGGCGGCAACTCCGCTGGATAGACGAGCGACAGCAGACTTGTGGGCGATCTTAGCGTGGGCAACCTCGGGGGTATCTACGACAACACCATCCTGAGCCAGGGGAGCGAGTCCATAACCGTAAGCTCCATAAACAGCGGGGGAAGCATAAGCTCCATAGACGGCAGGGAAAGCGACGTAAGACAGGGGAGAGTAAGCTCCAAGGACGGCTCCGTTGGAGGCGGCGGCCTTGGCAGCGTAGTGGGCGGCCTTAGCCTGAGCCACCTCGGGGGTGTCTACGACACGTCCATCAATTCCGATGGGGGCAGCTCCATAAGCGTAAGCTCCGGTGTAGGCTCCAGCGTAGTTGTAGGCACCGTTGTAGGCATCGTATCCATTGTTGTACTGTCCATTGTCCTGGCTCTCGGCCAGACCCTCTCCTTTCCATTGTCCCTCATCATTGCTGATGTAGTTAGCGGAGACCGCGGCTCCCAAGCAAAGGAATGCGAAAATCTGCAAATCAACAAACCAAATTATTTACTTTCACTATTTTCATTACGCTAGGCTAGTTCTGATAGTTAAAAGGATATTATGTTTTATGGTAATTTATATATAAATTATACGTAATTTTTTATGTCGAGGTTTAAAATTTTAAATAAAAGCTTACCAGAGCGTTCATGTTGATTGTGAGGTGAGCCTTTTCTGAGAGGAAAACTGCTTGTGCCGAGAGGGGAAAGAACGCAAGGCTTTATACCTGCTGAAAACATCCCGAAGAAAAGAAGTGGGGCAACGATTAATCGATAACGGTTGTTCAACTCTCAGTTCCACCTTGAATTTGTGATTCATAATCACTTGTCGTTTCTTTACCATAGATATAAAAACAATCACGTCTCAAACAGATACATGGTGAAAATATAAGTGGTATTTTGCAACATCTGCAACAATTGCAACAATTTGCACTACGTCCTTTTGACCGCGCCCGAAGTATGCTTTTGTCACTTTTATTTTTAATTAAATCGTTTAAAATTAGTTGCTTGAACGATTCATTTTATTATTGGGTCGCTTGGAATACAGCTTTTGTTCATTGTCGGTTCTTTATTCAATTTTGATCGAACTTTTGTTTGTGCTCTACCCAAGCTAAGACTCGCAATTAACAATTTTATAAAGTTCAACAAATAAATATAATAAAACAACAAGGACGGTATTGAAAATTTGGCAAAAAATTACCTTGTGTACCTATGATATATTTTTATGTTTATATAATGTAGATTAATTTAGAAATTTTGTAATTTTTTGACATTTTTGATCTTTTCCAAAACATACTCGTTGTGTGAAATGTTTTTGTTCTTATTTTTCATATCATGGGTGAGATTGTAAAATGCTTTTATTTTTGGTAATTATGGTTTTTTTATATGAATACCGTACAAGAGTCCCCAACTGTTCCCAGTCTGGAGCCAGTGGGACTATGGTATACCCAATTGGGGTATATTGCGAGGCTGAAGGTAGTGGAGTGGGGAAAGAGATGGGGAATGGATTGGGTTGAGGAAGATGGGAAAGTACCTGGCTATTCAGATCTGGTCGGATAAAGCCATTTCAAGGTGTTTTTGTCCAAAACTTTTGCCTGTCAAGGAAGTTTTTATGTTTTTTTTGCGTTAGTTTGTCTAACTGAAAGGCGATTCTGTATCTTTTGCGATCGTGCGATCAAATCGGTCATGTATGAGTCATTTTGACATTCTACTTAGATGCGGTATTCCGTACCGCGCTACCGACTCAAAGTAGTTACCTTAACGCCAGAGATGATGGCGCATATTCCTCGCTAAGAGATGATCGCATATTCGTCGTTAAGAGATGCCAGTCTTGGGAAATTTGCGAATCGAATGTCATCACGTACAAACATCAAAATAATACGAAAAATGGATAGTAATTTATGAACGGCTTGCAGGCTTATTTGTAGGTAGTTATAACAACTAATAAATAGTAATTGGTAATTTTAAGTAGGTATTTCATCCACACCATCACACGACCGGCAGAGACAAGCCTTTAAAAGCCAGAGAAAATCACAGAAATTTGACAACTGATAACGCCTTCCGATATCCGAAGGGGGTACATCAAATACAACTATTGTGTAATTAATTACTGGATGATATTTATTTGTAATTTATGTATCTTTTGAAGACCAAAAAAATCCCTTTTTATCACTTAACACTGACTTAATACAAAATGTAACACAAAAGATGCAGAAAGATGCAAAAGATACAAAATGTAACACAAAAGATGCAGAATCATCCTTCTGGTCTGTTTATTAACTATTGAATGTACAATAAAATCCTAAGACTGTTTTCATTGAAACTTGAATTAAATGCCTTGCTCGTATCTTACGAGGAACGACTCCAACAATTTAATTTTACAACCCTGGAAAAAAGAAGACATTTTGCTGACTTAATATTTTTACACAAAATTATTCATGATATCCACTCATTTTTTTTGAGCAATATTTATGTTAAAATTCCTAATAGTCGTAATTTAAGTAGGTAGTCATAATACTCGCATATTCCATCTTGAATTATTTAAGAACAAAATTGCATACTTCAATGCGCTGTCTAAGAATGTATCGTCTGTATAATAAATACTATTGAATGTTACCATATAGATTTTAGATATCTAAGCAAACAATCTCACACATTTCAATAAACAAATTAACAATCTTTTACCATGATATGTCATGGAGAATAATTATGTAATTGCTTTATTATCATGTCTTTTCTTTCTTTCTTTCTTTTTTCTCTCTCTCTCTGCATTCTATGTTTTATTTTTTACAATATTTATGAACAATAAATATATATTTAATTTTTATTTTAACTTTATGAGTAAAACCTCAAATTGTAATATTTAATTAAATGAAGACAATATAAGCAAAACTCAGTCGAAAATCTGAAAACAGAAAAATCAGAAAAAGGATATTGACACCTCTGGGACTCGAACCCAGCACCTCTCGCTTTCCGGGCGAACGCGCTAACCACTGCGCCATGGTAATTTGAGGTTTTACTCATAAAGTTAAAATTAAATATTCATCCTAGACTTGCAGAAAAGTCAATAGGTGTCGCATATGAAATAAAATGGATAAAAACTTATCCAGACACTATCTAGATTTATTCGGGTTTAAATCTTGCAATCATACATAAAGGTAACTGCCAATAGAATATGCGTTAAGAAAAATGAAGATAGTATGGGTGGTTATTACTCGAAGTATGATACAGTTAAAAATGACCGAATTGGATATCGACACCGTGGCGCAGTGGTTAGCGCGTTCACCCGGAAAGCGAGAGGTCCTGGGTTCGAGTCCCAGAGGTGTCAATATCTTTTTCTGAATTTTCTGTTTTCAGATTTTCGACTTTCGCTTATATTGTCTTCATTTAATTAAATAAATATATACATTTATGATAATTTGCGCTTGTTGAAATTTGATGTTTTGGTCGAAAATGTTAGCAGGTACTTTAGCAGTGTGTCCATGTTTTTTTGGCGTATATCTAGTACGGAAAACATGTTATATATGTATTTTAATTGGATGCTAGCATTATAGTACCTTTCCTTATTTAGCAACTTGTGAAATCACTATTTCTTCTTTGACTAATAAACTATTCAAAGATAACACCATTTCTAGATGGTTTGAGTGTCGAGTGTCGCTAATAACTATCTAGTTAGGCACTGTAATATGTTTTTTGTTTGTTTGTTTGAAAAAATAATCAAAATATCTTTATTGCAAAAGTGGTGATTTTGGCAGTCTCTTTGGATTACAAGAGGCACTGAAATGTATTGTTAAAAACCTGCTAAATCATCATGCTCGACCAAATCGATCAAGATATGACGCTTACTTGTCCTTTTGAAGAAATAATGGAGTTTAGAATGTTTTTATTTGAAAGTGTTATTGTGACCAGTGTACCAACTATCTAACTCATATCATCTTGTGTTTTGAATGTCTTGCGATTCATTCTGATTTCTCCTTTAGTTGTGTAAAGTTGATAACTGACTTGTGCGTATATCAAAATTACAAAAAAATGTACTGAGATTAATTTAAGTGGATTTAAATTACTAGTAGGCCTACCACGTCGCAGAGATCAACAATCAATGATAGTGTTTCTGTTTTTTCTTTTAAAATTTTGTCACATTGCTATTTTTTGTAATATATTGTCCACGCAAGGGAAATTCTCAATAATACTTTTGAGTATTTCGCTCGGAGAGTTCTGGGGCTATTAACACGCCTCAGGCTCGCATATTATAATACACTATCTCCTGAAGCACAATTATAGCTTCATGCAAATTCATACATCTTCACAAATATAATTTTTAACCTCACAAAACGACTTTGATAAACCGACTCAAGTTTTGGCATTTTATTATTATGTTCCTTTGATCTCTAAAGAAATCTGTTATCGTATCCCCCATCTCTTCAACCGAAAACTAGTTGTATTAATTTTTACTCCAATTCTTATACAAGTTTATAAGAACTGGATTCATTATCTGTTTATTAAATATAATTCATTATCTGTACGTTCATAGATGGCGTTTATTTAATTATTTTGAGAATAAACTCTTTTTGCAAGTTATACTGTAAAATATTAAGATGATTTGTTTGATTGCGTACGTAAATAAGCAGTATGAATACGAATAAATAGTTTTGTCCGCATAAAAACTTAATTCTTTCAAGAAAGGCATGCAAATATAATATTGGAGTAAATCACCGATACGATATTGCATTTGCATGGCTTTCTTGAAAGAATAAGTTTTTATTCGGACAAACCATTTATTCGTATTCATATTACGCATTTACGAGCGCAAACTAACAATTATTTAATTTTCACATGTAGCAAACACATTGTGGGAATACATTTTTTTTTTTTTTTTACAGTTAATACCGCACAAGAGTCCCAACTGCTCCTGTCTGGAGCCAGTGAGACTATGGCATCCCCAATCGGGGTATGTTGTGAGGCTGAGGTATTGGGGAGGGGAAGGAGATAGGGAAGAGGAAGGTGGGGAAGTACCTGGCTATTCAGATCTGGTCACTAAACACGGCTAAAGCCATTTCAAGCGACGTTTCAATTCTGAATTGTGGTCTTACACCAGGGCGATACTGATAGTATCTTCCACTCTGGAACGTGCCGCAAATATACTATATATTATTTTAAATTAATAAATTGTGAAATAACACAAATTAATCAAATAAAATTTATTTGCGCACGCCGGGTTCGAACCCGCGACCTTCGGATTGTGAGTCGAGAGTCTTACATAATTATAATAAACACGATGTGTTTATTATAACAATTATTTATTGTAATATTTTACAGCATAACTTGCAAAAAAGGTTTATTTCCAAAAAAAATCTATTAACGCCATCTATGAACGATTAGATAATGAATTATTTTAACTTTACCCTGAAAATATTTTATACTTCAACATTGACTTCTGAGGATGAATTTTTAATTTGAACCCGTGCATGAACTCTGGAATAATCCATTTTTGTTATTGTTTTTGGGGTGTTATGCCGTGTTTCGCTACCTCCTTCTTTAGCCAACGTTCATCTGCCCTGATTTTGGACACTGTAACGCTGTCCGAAACGTTGGCTAAAGAAGGAGGTAGCGAAACACGGCATAACACCCGAAAAACAATAACAAAAATACTTTTTGGCCGTGAAAACCTAAAAACATACTCTGGAATAATCCGTTTGTTACTATTATTTCATTAATATTAGTTAGGTATGCATTTCTCGTGATTAATTTTTGGGTTATTGTGCCGTATTGCGCTAATCTGGACTTCTTCCGGACCGTTCCAATGACAACATTCATTCCGATAAGTACTTAATAGAAAGTCACCCAGGTTGTACAATATATTACATAAACAACAATATATTTTTAATTGATTTATTTGGGTGAAAAAACACTGCAGAAGAATATAATAAATAAACATTGATATTAACTTAAGCCTACATAATAATTCAACCATGCCCAATATTTAATACAGATACAGATAAGAAAGAACATTATGTAAGTTTCATTAATATTAATTTAGACGACAATTATTATTCCTACAGCATTTTGATGACATTTAAAACTATAATCACATTTGAGCAGGGGTCTTCGAGGAGAGGAGAAACTTAGTATGCGGCAGCCTTGGCGGCGAAGTGAGCGGCCTTGGCGTGAGCTACCTCAGGGGTGTCTACGACGCGTCCGTCAATCCCGATGGGGGCGGCTCCATAGGCGTAAGATCCATAGACGGCAGGGGAAGCGTAAGCTCCATAGATGGCAGGGGAAGCATAAGCTCCGTAGACGGCAGGGGTGGCTACTCCGCTGGACAGACGGGCGACAGCGGACTTGTGGGCGATCTTAGCGTTAGCAACCTCGGGGGTGTCTACGACAACACCATCCTGAGCCAGGGGAGCGAGTCCATAACCGTAAGCTCCATAGACAGCGGGGGAAGCGTAAGCTCCATAGACGGCAGGGGAAGCATAAGCTCCATAAACGGCAGGGGCGGCAACTCCGCTGGACAGACGAGCGACAGCGGATTTGTGGGCGATCTTAGCGTGGGCAACCTCGGGGGTATCTACGACAACACCATCCTGAGCAAGGGGAGCGAGTCCATAACCGTAAGCTCCATAAACAGCGGGGGAAGCATTAGCTCCATAGACGGCAGGGGAAGCGACGTAGGACAGGGGAGAGTAAGCTCCAAGGACGGCTCCGTTGGAAGCGGCGGCCTTGGCGGCGTAGTGAGCGGCCTTAGCCTGAGCTACCTCGGGGGTGTCTACGACACGTCCATCAATTCCGATGGGGGCGGCTCCATAAGCATAAGCTCCGGAGTAGGCTCCAGCGTAGTTGTAGGCACCGTTGTAGGCATCGTATCCATTGTTGTACTGTCCATTGTCCTGGCTCTCGGCCAGACCCTCCCCCCTATATTGTCCATCATCATTTCTGATGTAGTTAGCGGAGACCACGGCTCCCATGCACAGGAATGCGAAAATCTGCAAATCACCAAACCAAATTATTTACTTTCACTATTTACATTACGCTAAGCTAGTTCTAATACTTGAAAAAAAATCGAATGTTTTATATTAATATATTTTAAAATTATACATAGAATTTTTAAATAAAAGCTTACCAGAGCGTTCATGTTGATTGTGTGGTGAGCCTTTTCTGAGAGGAAAACTGCTTGTGCCGTGAGGGGAGAGAACGCAAGGCTTTATACCTGCAGAAAACATCCTAAAGAAAAGAAGTGGGGCAACGATTAATTGATAACGGTTGTTCAACTCTCAGCTCAACCTTGAATTTGTGATAATCACTTGTCGTTTCTTTGCCATAGATATAAAAACAATTACGTCTCAAACAGTAACATGGTGAAAATAAAAGTGGTATTTCGCAACATCTGCAACAATTGCAACCATTTGCACTACGTCCATATGACCGCGCCCGAAGAACGCTTTAGTCATTGTTATTATTAATAGTGTCATTTACAGTTTGTTGCGTGAACGCTTAATTTTTTTAATTTGGTCGCTTAAAATATAGCTTCTCTTCATTGTTTCTTTTTTATTCAATTTTGATGGAATTCATTTTTTTTTTATAAATAACTTCATTTTAAAACTTGATTTGATAATGTTTTGCTAGACCTACAATTTACAGTTTTATAAAGTAAACAAATGAAAAAAAAATGATTAAAAATCATAAAAAAATATTACGGCTCACAAGTAACTTGACAAAATTTGAAAATCTCCGACTACCACCACAGTAAGCGGAAAATGTTGCTTGCGTTGTGATGGAGTACTTAATGAAGACGATATTGAAAATTTGGAAAAACTACGTTATGAATTAAGAGGAACGTGTGCGCGGCCCATTTCGGACAGTTTCAAACAAATCTAAAATTTGGATTTGAGATCAAAATACCCAACCGAACACAAAAATTATTTTGTAATCCAAAAGTTTATCAAATATTTAGTACGGATGTGAGCTACTTTATTTATTTTTGCTTTAAATTATAAGATATAGGCCATTCAAGATTTAAGTATTTGATGATTTTAAAGGCAACTTGGGCAATTATTTGTGAGTAAATGAATAACAATAAAAAAATTACTAATAAATTTAGCTTATTCGAGTGGGATGGTGGGAGGCAGGGGAAAGGAATGGATGGATCTATTCTGTGTAAATGTGTCATTTTTAAATCCACTTCTAGACGAAACGAAACTTTTTTTTTCCAAAAGGAATAAATCGGTTTCGAAAGATTGATTTATTTTAATTTAAAGATTATTTTATCTGGTAAAGGTACGTTTAACATTTTTCATAAAAAGATATAACATTTAAATTTTGTTAAAATTATTTCACTTGCGCGGTATACGCCATTTGTATTTTCTGGTTTGTCATTTTTTGGTTTACATTTCATAGACAATTAATTATCAATCAATCATGGCAATAGAATAATTACACATACCCGTTAGACAAACCTGCTTTGCCAAACAAACCATTCAAAACCTGGAATGTATATCTAAATTTTGATGACATCCAGCTTTTGCAGCTTGAATCTCGACCCAGACATGATTCGAAGTAGGTACTTTTCCGTTTTTATTTTGACGAGAATTTATTTTATAAGATTGTTACTTCCGACAAAGTCATTTTTCATTGTCTATTAGTTAAAAAAAATGAATATTCCGTATTATCCGTGAATCGAACTTCAACAACACGAACGTTCCGTATTATCCGGGATGTGGACTTATACAATTTTACCGATTTTTTTTATACGGACAAACTATTTATTCTACGGCAAACTAACAATTCATCTTAAAAAAGGTTTATTTCCAAAAAAAATTGCCGCCATCGATGAACGATTAGATAATGAATTATTTATTTTACCCAGAAAAGATTTATCCATATCATCGATTTTTTGAAACTGAAATTTGAAACTGCGTTCCATTAAATTGCACAACCCATGCATGAACTCAGAAACAATCCGTTTGTTACTATTATTTCACTAATATTAGTTTAGTATGCACTTCTCGTGATTAATTTTGGGTTATTATGCCATATTGCGCTAATCCGGACCTCTTCAAGACCGTTCCAACGATAACATTCATTCCGGACTTGTTCTCATAAATACTATAGAAAGTTATCCAGGTTGTACAATATATTACATAAACAGAATTTTTTTTTATAAATTGATTTATTTGGATGAAAAAATACTGCAGAAGAATAAAATAAATAAACATTGATATTAACTAAAGCCTACATAAAATTCAACCATGCCCAATATTTAATATAGATACAGATAGGAAAGAAATTATGTAAGTTCCATCAATATTAATTTAGACGACAATTATTATTCCTACAGCATTTTGATGACATTTAAAACTATAATCACATTAGAGCAGGGGTCTTCGAGGAGAGGAAACTTAGTACGCGGCGGCCTTGGCGGCGAAGTGAGCGGCCTTGGCGTGAGCTACCTCGGGGGTGTCAACGACGCGTCCGTCAATTCCGATGGGGGCGGCTCCATAGGCGTAAGATCCATAGACGGCAGGGGAAGCGTAAGCTCCATAGACGGCAGGGGAAGCGTAAGCTCCATAGACGGCAGGGGAAGCATAGGCTCCATAAACGGCAGGGGCGGCAACTCCGCTGGACAGACGAGCAACAGCGGACTTGTGGGCGATCTTAGCGTTAGCAACCTCGGGGGTGTCTACGACAACACCATCCTGAGCCAGGGGAGCGAGTCCATAACCGTAAGCTCCATATAAAGCTGGGGAAGCATAAGCTCCGTAGACGGCAGGGGAAGCGACGTAGGACAGAGGAGAGTAAGCTCCAAGGACGGCTCCGTTGGAAGCGGCGGCCTTGGCGGCGTAGTGGGCGGCCTTAGCCTGAGCTACCTCGAGTGTGTCTACGACACGTCCATCAACTCCAATGGGGGCAGCTCCATAAGCGTAAGCTCCGGAGTAGGCTCCAGCGTAGTTGTAGGCACCGTTGTAGGCATCGTATCCATTGTTGTACTGTCCATTGTCCTGGCTCTCGGCCAGACCCTCCCCCCTATATTGTCCATCATCATTTCTGATGTAGTTAGCGGAGACCACGGCTCCCATGCACAGGAATGCGAAGATCTGAAAAGAGAGATGAATTTATTACTACATTCAAGAGTTTTTTGAGACACTGGGCAACCAACAATTCTAAATTGTTGTGCAGTGTGCTACGTCTATTAATAATTTCTCCAAAGTTCAAACTCACCAGAGCGTTCATGTTGATTTGGTTGTGTGAGCCTTTTCTGAGATGAAAACTGCTTGTGCCACGAGGGGACAGAACGCAAGGCTTTATACTAGCCGAAAGCGTCCTGAAGAAAAGGAGTGGGGAAATCATTAATTGGTATCGGTTGTTCAACTCTATCATTAAGCTATTCGAACTTGAATCTGATTCATGATCGTTTTTCATTGCATTTCTTGTATGGTGGTAATACATTTTATTACGCCTTAATCTGTTGCATGTTGAAAATATTACCGGTATTTCGCAACAGTTGCATGCTTTACACCACGTCGTTGTGACCTTGAACGCGCGTAATATTAAGGTATCTGTTACACCGTTAACAGTTTAAGATTATTGCGTCAACTTCGTTTGCTCCCATTCAAGACAGCTTATTTTCTTTGTCTTGTGATTTAAATATTTAAAATTTTGATTTTATTATTTTATTTATTTCATATATCAGGGAGGGAGGTGTAGTCCCAGTCGTTTTCTGACGGTCGATAAAAAACCGTTATTATTTTAAATATTCATTTTTTTAAATAATTTATTTATTGATATTTTAACGATACACAAAAAAAAATAATAAAAAAAATATTTAACCAAGTTATACGCTGTAACACGCTGTTACACGCTTGAAGTATGGGGGGAAAAAGAGCGTGTCCTCCTTGTCTCGATTCCAACCCTTCCGGTCATCAAAAAAAAAGTTAGAATCTTTAGTATTAATATTTGGCTTATTTATAAAGCGCCATTTTTATGAAAAATCATCTCAAGGGCGCTATATCAGTATAAATGTCATTTTAGTTAGAACTAACAAAAATTAAATAAAATAATCATCTCGCGAAATGGCGGCTTCTCAAAAAAAAGTTTTTTTCGGTTATTTTTTACTTTTCTGAATTTAAAAAAATAATAAAAATAAAAATTCTTTTTTTTATGATTCCTTCCATAGAGGGATCTATAAAAACATTGATGCCAAATTTCAAGAAAACCGGTAAATTAGAACCTAGTAGTTTTGAGAAAAACGCGTTTAAATTTTTGCTCTATTTAGATTCTAGTTAGACTCCGTCTAAACCGGTCGAACTAAAATAGCTATAACCTTTAAAATAATTCGAATTTAAAAAAATCCTTTTAGGAAGATATTCTTGAATATCGAAATATGACTATTTTTTTATAGATTAGAATACCCCCTTAACTAACTAACTAACCATCTTGCCATTTCTCCGCACCTGTAGGCAAAGAGGATGGACCGCCAAACAACTCGGATTTGGTACCCACTCTTTGCATCATTCACGTTCGGCCATGTTTTCCTCGGGCGTTTCCGCCTTTTTTTACATTAACTCCACAGAGGAGACCTTCAGAAAAATAATTTCTCTCAGGGCCTAAGTCATTTTTGCAGATGTGCAGATGTGTGGAGGGTCTGTTTGAGGAGAGGAAGGAATGAATGTTGTTGGAAGAAGGAAACACAGAGGCCGGCAAATCGTTCCATAGCCGAGCTATTGAACTCAAGAACGAGTCGTAAAATCGTTACGTTCTCGTGTGCCTTATACCATTCACGTATGTGTCATAATATATTCTCAAATAATAATATTTGTAACTCTAAGTATAAAATAAAGTTTCATTGATAAATAACAATTTCGGAGGCGGCCTTGGGTACCGCCACACCGGTAACCATTTATTGGATAACCAACACCTTTATCAAATGTCACTCCATGTAGTTCACTACGTTTAGTGACTTAGCTGGGGTACCCAGGTTCATGGGGTGAGGTTTGACCAGGTCTTGGCGGCAGTTGCGTCTGCCCACCAGCTGCATGGCAGGCCTTATCGGGAGAGAATGGTTGACGGACTTTCTTTGACTTTTCGAGCCGTACTCTCTCGGAACATCGCCTTGCACCGCAGTGGCAGAGATATTCGTACGTCCGTCATTCCTGGACACACTGACCCCCAGATTCCTTACCACCCCTCTTACTTTCCTTCGCAGAACTTCCTTTCCTTGAAAAGGCCATCTACACAGCATCCCCAAAGATTTTATTTTTATTTTATTTTATTTTATTTGTTAGCGTTATAAACAGTCATTACATGTTCATATGTACAAGCTGTTGAAAGAATACAAAACAAATTCTTACGTTTTCTAAATTTTAAAATGGGTATTTCAGCAAATATGTTAAACTACAACACACTTTTAAACGATATGAATATGCTTAAATTGTCAGACAGAAGAATTTTCACTGACTTGGTATTTTTATATAAAATTCTAAATGATTTAGTTGATAGTCCGGTATTACTTGAATCGATAAGCTTCCGAATTCCACTTCGTAATACTAGAAGTCAGGATTTATTTCAGTGCAGAAATTCTGGGACTAACTACCATATGTATTCCTCTTTGCCCAGAATACTAATGGAGGGAAACAATTATACCAAGTCAGTGGACATCTTCAATTTATCTTTGAATAAATTTAAAATATTGTTATTGAGGCAGTTCAGTTATGTACAATAAAATGTTTTTTCTATGCTTTATATGTAAAAGCCCCGAAAAAGGGCGTTTATTTATAAATAAATAAATAAATAAATAACAGTGTTAGAGATAGACATATCATTGACCAATAAAATAACGACATAAAAATTTGAGACCATAATAAAAAGAAAAACAAACAAAACAATATATGTATGTAATATAAACAGTTCTGAAAAAGTGCATCTACTCACTTAAATCTACAAAAAATGCATTTTCAAGGGTAATATATACTGTAACATTTTTGAAGAGGTTATTTATTGCAAACTGCTGAAACCAAAAAAGAAAATGTAATGAAAATGAAAAAAAAAATGAAAATGAAAACTGAAAAAGAAAGATAAGGAATTAATGAAACATTAAGTTTTCCGTTGAATTTTTTTACGAATTTTATGAAGTTAGCAAGGTTCGTGTTAAACATGTCAATGTCTGTGCATAATCTATTGAAAGTGCTACAGCTTCTTCTTATAAACACATTTTGAAGATAATTAGCATTGCTCTTAGGAATATAAAATATGTCTGGAGATCGAGTGACTCTTATTGGACATCTGAAATTAATATTCTGTAATAGGTAAGGGCTATCAATAAAATTGTGGATTATCTTATAAAGCATTACTAGGTCTCTGATATCTCTGCGTTGATCAAGGGTTTTGAGGTTCATAGAGACATAATTTACATCATTTCGCATGCGAAACGAAACATATTTCAGAAACTTTTTCTGGACTCTTTCTATATTTGATTTATATGTAGAACAATGAGGGTTCCATACTGTTGAAGCATACTCTAGGTGGCTTCTGACGTATGATATGTAGAGAATCTTAAATGTTTGTGGGTTTTTGAAAACAGAACTTACTCTAAGTATAAATCCTAGCATTTTCAAAGCCTTAGACGTGATGTGCTCGACGTGAGATTGAAAAAGAAGCTTACTGTCTAATAGAACTCCACGATCTCTAATTACGTTTACCCCATTTAAAAGATTGTTTTTAATTATTTTTTTTTTATTTTTTTATTTATTTTATTTATTTATTTTTAACAATAATAATTACATTTATAATATAATTACCTAGGTATACATAAGAATTAATTTTATGGTTCTACTACTCCATAAATTGAGCTCTAGGAGCTCGTGTTTATGGGAGGAGTATTTAAACGCATAAAAAAAAACATATTGTTCTGAAAAGTGTGAATACAATGATCAAAGACTTAAATGTCTTGAATGAAATAAATATACAAATACTTTTTGACATAGACATAAAAATAAAAAAAAAACAATAACAATAATACATTTTTTAATTAGATGTTAATTAGTTAAGGGTACAATATATCATTATCCAATTTCAGGGACTTAATTTGATTTTTAAATTGTTCATATTTCATTGTTTCTGTTTACATTTATTTTGTTTTTGGATAATAATATATTGTACCATCTCACACCTAAATATGAATAGTGGTGTTGAGCCGTGGTCGTTCTAAGCATAGGAATGGCTATTAAGCCATTAGTTTTGAATCTATTGCTTATGCTATCTGAGGGATGAATTTTTTGGATGAAATATTCTTTGTAGATTTGATATAATGCGTTTCTCTTATACAATTCTGTGATAGTTGGCACATTAAATTCTCGAAATATCTCTAAAGTAGGGAAGTCATATGGTTTCCTAAGGATGATTTTAATAATTATTCTTTGTATTATAATTATGGGCTGTAAGGAAATCTTAAAGGCCCCTCCCCAACCAATAATGCCGTACTGTAATAAGGACTGAATTAGCGCATAATAGACAATTTTGATAGTTTTCTTGTTTAAAATGTTTCGTATGTTGTAGAATACATAGATAAGTTTTCTTATTCTTTCCACAGTGAGATCTATATGATCTTTCCATTTAACATTTTTATCTATTAAGATTCCAAGATATTTTACATTAGATTTATGATTTAGCTTAGCGCAGTCCGTATTACATGTACCGTCATTTGCACAATTTTTGGAATGGATTATTATGTTAATTAAATTAATTGGCACATCTTCTTGAAGAGAAAATGGAATATAGTATGTTTTTTCTGTGTTGAGTGATAATAAATTGTTATCGAACCATTTTTTTATAACCTTCATGTCCTGATTGGCTGCATTTGTAATATCGTTCCACGTCTTTTTTTCGATAATTATTGCAGTGTCGTCAGCAAAAGATATAAGTTTACCATTAAGTGTTAATTTAAACATTTGGTTAAGGTAAATTATAAATAAAATCGGTCCAATAACAGTCCCCTGGGGAATTCCAAATGTTAAAGTTTCATCTGCACTTAGTGAGTTATTTAATTTTACTTTTTGACTTCTTTGAGTTAGATAGCTTTGTAGCCAATACCTAACCTTACCAATAATACCGATATCATTTAATTTATTAATTAGTTTTGTATGGGAGATACTATCAAAAGCCTTGCGTAAATCAATGAAAATGCCCAGGCATTTATTTTTTTTATCCAATGCATTGTATATAGTTGAGGTTAGTTCAGCAATGGCATCATGATTGCCTAGTTTCTCTCTAAATCCAAATTGACTAGGACTAAGTATTTTATTATTTTCAATATAGTATATGAGTTGCTTTTTTACGATCTTTTCAAAAATTTTTGCAATGTTTGAGACAAGAGATATAGGTCGATAATTTGATATTTCTTCAGAGCTGCCCGCTTTAAAAACGGGTGTTACGATGGATTTTTTATAAATGGAAGGGAATATTCCACTATTGAAACTAATATTTATAATGTGTGTAATAGGAAAGCTTAATAAGTTGTTGTATTTTTTCAATATTTCCACTGTGACTCCATCAAATCCTGGTGCAGATCCACCTTTTAATTCGTTTATAATATTTTTTATGTCATTTGTTGTTACCGGTTGGAAAACTGATAGATTATTTTGTGTAAGACAGTCCTTTTCGAAATTATCTACTTTATAATTTTCATCAATCCGTGTAGCTAGATTTTGACCGACATTAGCGAAATATTTATTAAAGGCATTAGCACATTTTGTCGGTTCTCTTATGGCATCAACAGAGTTTTTTTCGATATAAATTTTTTTAATTAGAGTTTTTTTGTTTTTTCTACTATTAATTTCATTTATTGTTTTCCAAATGTGCTTAACATTTTGTTTAGCCAGGTCAATTTCATTTTTGTAATAGTTTTCTTTAGTAATTTTTATTAAAGAGGTTAATTTGTTCCTATATTTTTTGTAAGGATGTTATGTTATGTACGGATATAGTATAGTGTTTTTCTTTCAAGAATAAGATATGACGGAACATTTATCTGCATTCAAAAGAAGGCGGTTTTCTAAACAAAACACATTGACCAGGGAGTTCAGGTCATCCTGGAGCTCTATACAATCCATCTCAGATTTAATGATTTTGACAATCTTTTTGTCATTCGCGTATAGGAACAGCTGAGAATTACAAATAGTTTTGTTAACATCATTCATAAAAATTTTGAATAAAAGGGGGCCAAGGTGAGATCCTTGGGGAACTCCTGAGGTTACGGGGACAAAGCTAGAGCAGAACCCCAGTACAGTTACAGCTTAATGACAAAGATAACGATTTTTCACATAGCCTCCTGCGTGAAGCTTATTTAAAAAACATTTAAATAATTTGAATAATTCTAAAAAATTGGTCATCTGCGAAAAGCAAGATAAATTTGTCATGAAATATTTCATAATATATTTAGGTTCTTGTTTTAAAATGAAGTGTTTTTTCAGTTTCGTACAAAGAGAATGAAGTAATTTATTCGTATAAAGAGCACGAAGTAATTTATTCGTATTAAGAAAATGAAGTAATTTATTCGTATTTAGAGAATGACGTTATTTATTCGTTTTTTTTTTTTTTTTTTTTTTAATTTTTCGACGAAAACTTCTCCATTAAGGTTTTCACTTTGTGATGGTATAATTTATTTTATTAAAAAAACAAATATCTTTGTACACATCACTTTAGTATACTTTAACTCCTGATGAGGTGAACATTGTTCGCGAAACATGTTGAGTGTGTATTAAATAAAGTGATGTGTACAAAGATATTTGTCTTATTAATAAAATAATTTATTCGTATAAAGAGCACGAAGTAATTTATTCGTATTAAGAGAAGGAAGTTGTTTATTCGTATCGAATAGGATTTAACAAATTTATTCATAAAATAACAAAAAGAAAACACTGTAAAACTTTTCAAATATCGGACATAGAAAAAAAATATTCGCACATCGTCCCTTTCTCGCAATCTTTTTTTCTGTGAATACCTCAGAAGAATCCCAACTACTCTTAACCGCCTGGAGCCAGTGTGACTACGGCATCCCCATTTGGGGTATGTTGTGAGGCTGAAGGTTAGGGCGAGGGGAAGGAGATGGGAAAGAGGAAGGTGGGGAAGTACCTAGATATTAAGATCTAGTCACCAACTAGGTTGAAATCATTTCAAGCAACGTTTCAATTCTGAATGGTGGTTTTACATCAGGACGATATGCTACTATCTTTCACACGGAACATTCTGCAAATGTACTACACATTATTTTAAAATGGATGAATCGTAAAATAACACAAATTAATCACAAAAAATATATTTACGTACGCCGCGATTTGAAGCCGCAACCCTCGGATTGCTACGAGAGAGCCTTACCTCTTAACCAAAGAGGCCGTCCTACACTAAAGAAACCGTGTATTGACTGATCCTTTTGACTGCTACAATAGTTTAAAATCAACAATGTATTAAACAGACCGGCAACGCCTTTATAAAAACATATTTAAAAAATGTATTTATAACAATTTGTATTTTGTAAATTTTGACTCGAATCGAACCCGCAATTTTAGACTCAAGGCCAAATGCGTAGACCATTAATCTCCGGAGGAGGCCGCGGTATGCGAACAAAAACTCGTGGTCAAAACCTCGAGCCATGCTAAAGAATTCAAATTATATCTGAAATGGGTTTTTCAGCCCGGCGCTATCCGCTTACAACACCGAAGAGAAAAACTGGCAGAAGTGTACGGACGTGTCCTTGTACACAAAGTAAGCTCAGTTTATGCTTTCTTCTTGTAAAATCGATCAATTTTTAAAAATATCTTAATCCTTTCTAGAAAAGAAAAATAATTTCATTTACCTGTCTATTTTTCTGAATACCTAACAAAAGTCCTAGCCGCTCTTGTTTTGTGAATACCTAACAAAGGTCGTAGCTGCTCTTTTTTGTGAATACCTAACAAGAGTCCTAGATGCTCTTTTTGTAAATACCCAACAAGAGTACTAGATGCTCATTTTTTGTGAATACCTAACAAGAGTCCTAGCTGCTCTCGTCTGGAGCCAGTGAGACAGTGGCATCCCCAATTGGGGTATGTTGTGAGATTGAAGATAGTAGGTAGGGGAAGGAAATGTGGAAGAGAAAGATGGGGAAGAGGAAGGTGGGAAAGTATCTGGCTATTCAGATCTGGTCACCAAATACGACCAAAGCCATTTCAAGAAACATTTCAACCCTTGGCGATACTGCGAACATGTTCCATTATGGATCGCAAATAATGTACCTAAGATAATGTTATAAAATTTTTAATAATTGTGAAGTATGGATTCATATGTCGATCACTCCTGGACACTTTGACCCCTCCTACCTACCCAACCGTCATACATTTCAAATTCCTACCCAGCCGTCATACATTTTTCCTTCCCAGAAATTCCTTTCCATCATTTCATTTTAAAGATCCTCTATAGCATCCCCAAAGATGAATAAGGCCCTGAGGGAAATTGTTTTCCTAAGTGTGAATATAAAAAAGTACTACTTCTAACGTATACATATACGCTTCCTTTGCATTAAATCCCTGAGCAAAGTTTGACAATTTTGGTAATAAAATAAGTTTAATAATGATATTTTCTTAATAATAGGGGTTTCAGAATTTGATAGAGCACATTATTTCTTCACATTTATATCAATATTTCTTGTTTTTGTAAAAAAGTTTCATTTTTACTCATGACGGCCTAGGTTTTGAATTATTTATTGTCTTCTTGAGATTTGTTGGCCGAAAAAGTTATACTTGTTCAGTCTTCAGGTGAGATGCTTCAACTGCTGTTGTAGACCAACTTCCTTGTACATATTATTACTTAATAAAATAAAATGTACGTTTATTATTGGTAATGTTTAACTGTAACCATTTGAATGGCAGACCAGACCAGACCAGATTTGTCCCAGCTCACACGCGTCTCGTATAAATCGCTGTAACTCCAATACTATCAGCGTGAGAGTTATATTTTAAACAGTGTTAAAAAGGAAAAACATCACGCTTTATATTTATCTAAAAAATAACGAAAAAAAAGTTAAATGTATACTTTTATGAAACCAAAGTTTTGAATCACAATTTGAAAAAAAAATTGAAACTTTGAGAATTTTTTATTAATTATTTTTATATGAAAATACAAAAAAGTGAGCTAACAATAACATATATAATACATTTGTCTAATAAAATATATATGTGTTTTAAATTTTTTTTGTTATTAGTAATTTTAGTTAGAAAAAGCGTGAGGTGAGCCATTTTCGAAACTTTTTTATGTTTGCGTGCAAAATTTTTATATTTTAAAAATTATATGTTTATTTTAAACTATATAATTTAAAAGCGTATTTCATCACCTTTCAAAAACAGTTTTAATTTTTGGGATATCTTCAGAAATTTTCCATTTATTTGCATTTTATTGAAAAGTGGAAATATTTTGACCATCTGAAAAATACGCCAAAATTTTGAAGGGGTAAATGTGCATTTAAAATAAAATAAATAATATTACTTTTAACGATTTAATTCCGGAACAATTATTTGAATTAATTAAACCAAATTGCTTGCCGCCCGCTGGTATTCTAACCAGCGGCCTTCGAATTATTGGTCGAGAACCTTACCCATCGACCATAGAGGCGTCGTTAAAATATTTAAAAAATACTGCTCATAATTGGTTGTCTCTAATAATGCAACCACAGGACGTCGTAAAATCTTTGAAATCCGATACATCAAAATACCTGTAAGGAAGTTTTTCAGTTAATAAACAGGGTGTTTGTTACTCAGAAACATACGAAATAGCTCAGTCCAATGTGGTTTGTAACCCTCCGCCTTATCGGCAAGTCTATGTTTTCTCATGTCATGGTATTTTGAGACTCTAAATCAGAGGTTCCCAAACTTTTTTTTCTCGTCGACCACATTCAAAATTTTATTGGTCACGGTGAACCCCCTGCTGGTACATTTCTACCGTATTCCCAAAACTCGACACGCGTTGTACTGAATATTGAATGGCGAGGTGTGGTCTGTGGAGCAGTACTGGATCTACGACTTTTTCAAACGGGGGCAAAACGGACCAGTATTCGAGCTTAAATTTGCCACGACGGAGGGGGCAGAAGTAATGGATATGAGACGAAACGAGTAAAGGGATATGAGTATGTTGCCATCCCAGTACAGTACATCCATATCCCATTACGCCCCCCCTTGCCTAACTGGGCGTTTTAAGATCTCATGCATAACCGGTACAACAACGTGCGCTATAATTCAGTCATTCTGTTATCGAGGGGGTGCAATGGAATATGAGACGGGGGGTGGGATGGGATATGGATTCGGGGCACGGGATGGGTCTCAATCAAAACCAGTTCGTGGACCCCCACTTAGGACTTGTGAACCCCCATTTCTTTATCGCGCTTACGTGGACCTCCATCGGGTCTCCCGTGGACTCCTAGGGGTCCACCTGGACCCCTTTGGGATCACTGCTCTAAATGCTTGGTTCGGTTTATTAATTTATATGGCACCATTTTTTGTTAATATCACCTTGAATATGCTTACGGTATGAGTACCGCCGTCCCCGAAACCATTTATTGGCAACTGTGCTGTAGGTTATCCCAAGTTCTTTATTACGTTGTTTAGCCCAGGTTCATCAGGTGAGATGTGTTTAAGTTTTGATGGCGGATGAGCCTGCCCACACTGCGTCGCGGGCCAGATCGGGAGAGGCCGGTTTGGTGACCTTCTGGTGACTTCTCCTGGTGGTCGTTTGACGGCCGGCGTAGTCCAGCGGTAAGGCGTTTGACTAGCATTCCGAAGATCGCGGGATCGAATCCCGGCGTGGCAAATAAATTTTATTTGATTAATTTGTGTTATTTCACAATTTATTTATTTAAAAAATATATATATATATTTAGTATATTTGCGGCACGTTCCAGACCATACCTTTATGCCTCAAATTACTGATAAATGCATATATTATGAAGGATCCTGTACGTTAGCAGTTTATAATTGGCAATACCAATATTCGGTTGATAGATGCAAATTGATACCATACTTGAAGGATTCGTTTAAAAAAATAAGAGCAGGTGCCTGCTACACATTGGTGTTACATGCTAATTCGATTTAAAAAAACCTCTAAGCTGGCAATTCTGTCTCCCAGTAGAAAAGGCCTTCGCTAGATCTTAGCGTACCGTATTATTATTAATTGACTTGAGGTTTCCTTAGTAGAAAGGCTGTAAAGATTGGTTCACACAAGTAGTTTATTAAAAAAAATTATTTTGGAATGCGATTTTAACTCGTATGTATAAAGAAAACGTATGAATAACAAGGTTAGAATCGCTTATGGCATTCTTGTTCTTAAGGTATAAAATACCGTGAACACATCTAGGGAATCGGAATAATTTCTATGGAATACCCTCTCCCTCCGGCTGAGATTTTTCGCGGTATTTGATCTCTCAAATTGGCAAACGTCGTTCTCGTGAAAAATATTGTAAAACATATAAATTCATCAAATAAACGCAAGTAATGTTATTTTTATGCATAGTCTATTGTTCAAGAAATGTGTTTCAGTAAATATAATATACGATAGCACAAAATTAACCCAAAAAATATTACGTACAAAGTCAAAACATCGCGATTTTACATTGTTTCTTACTTGGCACTTGGCGAGTTTTTAAACTGTTTTATTTTGCTGTTAGAAGTCAACTTGAATATAATTCTCCCACCTGGAACCCAAATTATAATACTCGTTGAGAAGCTATTGAAAGAATGCACAATAAAGTTTTATAAATTTTAAAAAGGTATACCAGCAATTATGTTGAACTACTAACACTTTAAATGATATGAATATGCTTAAATTCTCAGCAGAAAGATTTTCACTGACTTGGAATATGTATATAAAATATTAAATGACGTAGTTGATAGTCCAGAATTGCTTGAATCGATTAGCTTTCGGATTGCACTGCGTGATACTAGAAATCGGTATTTATTTCAGTATGAGAATTCTGGGACTAACTACTATATGAATTCCTCTTTGCCAGAATACTAATTTAGGGAAATAATTAAACCAATTCAGTGGACGTCTCCAATTTCTCAATAAACAAATACGAAATGTTGCTACTGAAACGGTTCAGGTACGTTATATATCAATATTTACTACATATTTTTTGCTATCCATAAAAAAGGAATTTCTTAATTAATAAATAAAATAAATTTCGTCAATGCAATTATTTTTAAAATATTTTTTTATATGAATACCGCACAATAGTCCCAACTGCTCCCTTCTGGAGCCAGTGAGACTATGGCATCCCCATTTGGGGTATTTTGTCAAGCTGAAAGTTGTGGGAAGGGGACGGAGATGGAGAAGAGGAAGGTGGGAAGTGCCTGGCTATTCAGATCTAGTCACCAAACACGGCTAAAGCCATTTCAAGCAAGGTTTCAATTCTGAATGGTGGTCTAACACCAGGGGATACTGAGAGTATCTTCTACTCTGGAACGTGCCGCAAATATACCATGTTTTATTTTAAATGAATAAATTGTGAAATAACACAAATTAATTATATAAAATTGCCACGCCGTGATTCGTCCCGCGACCTTCAGAATCGAGTCAAAAACCTTACCGCTCGACTACGCCGGCTATCTAATTGTTAACACTCTCCAATATTTCAAATAACAAATAATTTTTGTTTTTACCGTGATTCATAAATATCACTGAAAATTGATTTGTGTGAACACAGATTTACTCTTGTAACTTACAAAGTGTTAAAATGGATTATCAGTAATTAATGGGTATGTAAGATTATATTTTAATGTTTGATTAATAGTTGGGTGCGTTTGGTGAATATAACATTGATTATTATTGATAAGAAAAGTATGAATTATTGATGTTAAATTAAGTTCCAACTAAAAAAAATGCCTACGTTTCTAACGACAAAGATAAGCAAACTAGAAATAATTGCTTGCATTTAGGTGTGTATTAACTTTTTTATGACGTTAGTAATAAAATTAAATCGTTCAGTTCCGTAAGCAGTGTACATTTTAAACTAACCCAAGTAAAAAAACTTGTTCACTGCACAAGCTCGTGTACAGCTTGTTTTAAAATCTGCAGAGTATTTATTATTAACCGATGAAGGAGTTTTATTTATTTATTTCAATTTTTGTACATGAATTTTCCGTTGGAAATTTAAAATGTTTAAGAATAAAATTTTAATTGTTTGGAAAATCAAAAAGAAAATTTTTACAATCATAAAAAAAACGTGTCGCTTGTTTTTGTGGTCATAAAATTATCATTTTTCAATTGAAAATGTCTTTAGCACCGTTGTGATTTGAAACTCGATGGAACGAAAAACAGCAACACTAAAAAATAAAAAAAAACAAAATAAAATATCGCTTTTGGCATGTTTCCCGACTGTGCACCGGTGCTGAGGGGATCAATGATGCTAATTACTCGAAGCATCATTCATTGTAATACCGGTAGAACAAGGACAGCATTTCCACATGACGCCTGTGCTCTAAAGATTGCAGTCCGTTTGTCAAGTTAGGAGAATCTATCCGCCCTATCCGCGCAATCGTATAGGTATTTAGGTATTTCGGATCTCCAGACCAGAGGCTGCCAAATTCAACCGAGGACGCACTTGCGATTTGTACAGGGTTAGCAGCTGTGTACTATTGAAGTATCTGCGGGCCCTGTACAGTGCGCCCAGTTTCTCAGAGGCTAACTTAACTCTGGCTTTGATGGAGCTCCCATATCTGATCTGGTCACTTAGAGTTACATCAAGCATATCAATGGAGGGTCTGCTCGGAAGATTGCTTCCGTTGTTCGGTCGCTTTTAGACATAATCAGACATATTAATTGTTTTTGTGTTCAATTCGTAGAACTCCATTTATTTTTTTTATATTTAATTAAAATTAAATTTGATAGTTTTATTATCAAGTTCTGCAAGAATTTTAGTATGTATTTTAGTAACAGCTGTTTCGGTTTTCAACAGTTTGAAAATGGTCTTGAAAACCGAAACAGCTGTTACTAAAATACATACTAAAATTCTTGCAGAACTTGATAATAAAACTATCAAATTTAATTTTAATTCAATACAAAAAAAAAAAATCAGTCATGGGTTGGGTGACATTAACATTATGAAACATTAAACATTGAATTCTAACTAAGCTAACTAACTAACCATCACGCCATTTCCCCGCAGGGGTAGGCAGAGAGGACGGACCGCCAAACAACTCGATCTTGGCACACACTCCTTGCTTCGTTCACATTCATACATCGTCTCATACATGATCTTCTATTATTCTGACTCTTGACATCGCCCGACTCAAATTCAATTAAAATAATTAAATTGATCCTCGGAAAAAATATGGCCGAGGCCCGAGGGTTAATTTCTATATGCGACGTTCTTACCTTTCTTTATATTTTTATTGGTAACTTTATTTTTAAAAATCATCATGAAACTATATGAACACAAATCATTAGTTTGAACGCACGTTCATCGAAAATCGCCGAACATTCCAGAAAATTAAAAAAAAGGTTCTTATAGTGATATAGCTATGTATTGGAAAAAGCGGTTCGAAATATTTGGAGACAAAAAACGGAACAGCGTGACACATAAAAAGTTTTATATCGCGGACGAATTAAAGCGGTACGGACATCGCTCGATTGCATTATTATCAAAAAATATTTTATGTTATTTTATTTTGGTACAATAACTTACACTTTATAATATAACTAGATGGGGTACCCAGCTTAGCTCAGGGAGTTGATATGAGATTGAATTGACGTTCGAACCCATGACTGGTCTTGCTTTATATATCCCTACCGATGGGTAGCTCCACCCATTCAAAAAAGGGTCCACAATGTTCACAACATTCGAGAGTGTTCTGGAATGTTCTTCAATGATCTGAAATGTTCCGGGATGTTTCTGAACGTTTCAGACTATTCCCGAACATTCTAAAACATTTCAGAATGTACCAGGGTATTATGGAAAATTGTGGAATGTTCTCGAATATCCTCGAATGTTCTGGACTGTTCTAGAAATTTTTAGATGGCGAAACTTCCAGCCCTTATATATTCAAAAGAAAGCACTTAAGGTAAAAACGGGAACCTCCTTCATGAATGGGGGATAAGGAACTACCACACCATATAGCTCCTTTCATCGTATCGGAGTTGTTTTTGAGTTTTAGTGGTACGCACGTTGTACACTTTATTTTTTATAATATATATATTGATTTAATAATGTTGGGCACACTAGGTGACTTACCCGTGCTGAAGCCACCATTTAATAAGACAAAAATTCAATAAGATAAAGTTAAAAAAAAATTTAAATAAAATATATTTAGTCGATAATGAAAAAAACTAAACAAATCGGCATATATAATGAGTTGTCTGTGTGTGAATGATGTGTGTTATCAATGGTTACGTGTAATTGATTGTTATGTGCATATATTTTTTTAATTTTATTATCTATTAATGCGAGAAATAGCCACAAGACCTTATTTATTTTTTTATGTGAATACTCTCATCTGCTCCTGTTCTGGATTAGCCAATGAGACTATGGCACTTCCAATTGGGGTATGTTGGTATGGGAGGAGTTAGTGTGGAGGGGAAGGAGAAGTGGAAGAAGAAGGTAGGAAAGTACTTGGTTATTTAGATCTGGTCACCAAACATGGCTAAAGCCATTTCAATTAACCTTTCAATTATGAATAGTGGCCTTTTACTAGCGAATTCTGAGATTATCTTCCTGGAACCTTTTCTGGAACCAGCCGCACATATACTAACCACATGTACTCGTACATGATTTATATAAGTAAATTAATTGTGAAATAACACGAATGAATCAAATAAAATTTATTTGCGCACGCTGGGATTCGATGGGAGTCAAGAGCCTTTCCTCTCGACCATGGAAGCCAACGACTGCTACTAATCTTAAAATTGTATACTATATACAGCAGTATCTATAGTATGAATATTAATGCTATACATACTGCCACCATAGGTTGAACCACAGTGCCCTTCTTGACAATACTCAATCAAGGGCGATACTGTGTTTTTAATTATGATGACAGAACAAACCTTAATCTAAAATGTGGTAACACCTCAGCACAGGTTCTCCTAGTGAGGTGTCCACAAAACACTTCTACTAACCTATCTGCATACAGTTACTGATTATTAACTTTTTTGTGTTGCTGAAACTTATTATCTCTGTAAACCACTATTATCATTTGCTGAGAATAGAAATAAGTAAATATAAAAAATTAACTTTTGTTACGAGTGTTTGCGATCTCCTTGACAGTACTCTTAACTCGGCATAATAAATGCTCTTATTGTAAATATTTGTTGTATTTATTTTTAAGCCACTATTTGTTGCTACAATCTCTACATGGGTGTAATGTTGGGTATCTGCAAGCAGGACCGAACCTAGAACATCAAATGCCCACCGCAGAAAGTAAATTTCGATACCTAAGTTCCAAAGTTTAACAACTCAAAAAATTGCAGTTTGCAAGAGACCCTGAGGAAACTAATTTCCTTCAAGGACTGCGTTATCTTAAGGGATGCATTGTGGAGGATCTTTTTAAGGAAAAGAAAGAGAGGAAGATCCAGTAAGGAAAAAGGTAAGATGATGGATCGAGAGAGTACGGCTGGAGAGGTCAAAGCACTTCCTTCAACCGATCTCTCCCAGTCCGGCCTGTTACGCAGCTGGTGGATTGATCGACCGCCACGATAAACCTGGGCACCCAAAGTTACCAAACGTAGAGAAACACTTGGGTTACCTATGGCAGTGGTGTTGGTTATCCAATAAACTGTCTCCCAAATAATGAAGATTTTTTTTAAATGTACATTTTTTAGTACTATTTTACCCGCCATGCTTGGGATATATCCCTGTGTTATGGAAGGTGACGTTAACAGATTGAAATTATTCATTAAAAGCTTGGCAATAATGGTAATTCGATTATATAATTCAGATTAATTTAAAAATATTTTACGTATTATTTATATTAGAAAAATTAGATACGGATTGTGGGAAGATTTGAAGGTAGATAAGTTGGTTGGATTAAAATGTATGGGTATTAAAATTGAAATGTATTGTAGATGTGAGGTTTCATAGCGTTTATTTAATGTTTTTGAAGGTAAGGAGTCAGGATTCGATATTTAGGTTGTCAAAGAAAAAGTTGCAAATTTTAGGGACTAGGTAGATGAATTATCTTCAAGAAAAATGCAATCATCCAAATTTACAAACATAATACCATCAAAACATTTGAAACCCGTCTATCAAAAAGATATCAAGACAAGATCAAAATACCAAAATTTAATACAAAACTAATGCAAAACAATTATATCTATTCAGGAATAAAGTCATTCAACAACCTTCCGATTGAAATTTAAAAAAATAAAAGATATCAATAATTTGAAACTCAAACTGAAGTTATACTTCATCGGGAATAATTAACTAAAAATTGCCTGTTCTTCTCTTTCTTTATAATTATTATCAGTCTCTTTATTCATCTCTATTTTTTTAAGATTTTTCTAATTACTCTCTCAAGAGCTCAATATTTTAGTATGTAACCGAATCCTATATATTATGTACACCTATACATATAGATGATCCAGAAGTTTCAATTGTTCCTATTATAAACTTACCTATTGCATAATGTTATTCTATTTTCGTTATACTTTTATTTGATTTCAAAGTACGTACACGGCACACACGTTCATGTAATATTTTTAAAGAAAAACATTGTAATACAAAATCAAATAAAAATGCATGCCTTATAAGACTGTGTTCAACGTATAATAACATTCTCTCTGAAATTGATATCTTCAATTGTATCAAAAATAAATATAAAAAATGTATTAATATGTACAAAACTGCATACATTTAATGGTATATTGTGGAACGACTTATATTATGTACTACTGCTGTATTAATGTAATTTCTTTAAGTTATTGTAAGATTACTGTTTATTTTATAGATAAATAATATAATATTTCAATGAGGAAATCTATAATTGGTTTTTCAGATAGGTTTATTTAACATGTATAAATTAATCAAGTTTTAAACTGTTTTCCTTAAAATAAAATAAATAAATAAATAATTAGTCTAACTCACTCATCAAGCACAAGAACTAGCTCCTTCTTTGGCGAGATTGCAATTTTAAATATATTCTGTACCGATATGTAATTTATATTATTATTCAAGTGTCATAAGAAACTTAGTTATTTAAAACACCTTTATCTACAAGATTCGTTATATCCACTTTTTCATAAGTATAACTCTTTTCGAGATGCTATGTCTTCGCGCTACGCGAAGGGTAACAATGAATTCGTGTACGGGATAACGCTATTTAAACTGGCTCACAGTGTAATGTGTAATGCACTTTATGTGTTACATAATTACTAGACGACGGCAAAAATAGATTTTTTCTTCGCCCGCAAAAGGTGCGGCTCTGTAATTGCTCGAGCCGCGCCAGACTATGTCAAACCCGCCACGTAATTATTGGATACGCCTAGCAACACAAGTCCAAATAACGACCTTGAATATAATTCCGTTTATCATTTATCTATTATAACGCTGACTGATCGAATGAGATTACATCGTAATGAATTCAATTGAAATTTTAAATTACTCTCAATTAGGAAGCTTGCATGATATAAGTATTCTTTGCGTTGTCAGGTGAGCTTTTGATCTCTACCTAGAAAAAAGTATTTTTTTTTATGAATACATTAATTTGTCTGTATACTCAAAGTATAATGCACTTTACGTAGTGACTAAGTATACTGTTCAACTTTAAAGAGATGCACTACTGAGCAATGGAAAATCACGTATTTTTGGTTTGATAATTAGATCACTTAGAAATATTTTAATTGCTTAAATTAAATACTGCAAGTAGAACACATATTTTGCCTTTGATATAATTGATTATTTTTTTGATTAGTCTATCTATGAGCCCAGATAAACATAAAATAACATGCCAATGTAAACTACTTTAATTTTCAAAATCTCATACTTACGGATCCCTTTCCATATGTGGTTCTGTTGAATAATGTGGAAAATTAAATCCTTCAGAAAATTATTATAAGTTATTAAAATATTTGTTCCTGAGCTTTGCAAAATAAAATAACACACAAAATCGCTATTTGGCGATGTTTTTTTCTTGCATAAACCAAAAAAGGCGATTGATGGGGGGTATTAAACATTAATAAATACAAAAAAAAAAAATCAAACGAAAAAAAAAAAAAAATTAAAGGTTACAGGGTGTTGAAGTGGAGGGTCTCAAAAATATGGCGCGGCCTGGTTGACACGATTGCAACCCTCCTAGTAATGTGAAAATTTTTTTTTAATTTTTAATTCAAACAGATCCTGCTATGGCATGTACACAATTTTTTTCCGCAAAATGGAGGCTGTCTGCAATAAAGACATTTTTTTTACCAGTTTTTAAAACTTTTTTTTTTGAAAATTTTTGTTATTGTTTTTGGGGTGTTATGCCGTGTTTCGCTACCTCCTTCTTTAGCCAACGTTTCGGACAGCGTTACAGTGTCCATCATCAGGGCAGATGAGCAAATGATATTGGTGAGAGTGTTTACTTATGTGTGTCGAAGCGATACCGTGCTGCCAGCTCCATTTCTCTACGAGCTGGTGTTAGAAAAAATTCAGCATAGTTTTTTGCGTTTAGCTTTGGTGTAGCCGTCAATTACTGGATACCAAGAACTATTGAGCTTAGCTCCGTCGTCTCTGCTAATATTGATGGGGTTTTTATGGATTTCAACTGCCTCCGTAATTAGGCGTGCTCTGTAAGTTTTGGGTCTTCCCAGGACTTCAGGAACAAATCCAAAGTAATGGCCGGTTTCGATTAATTGCTCGGCGATTGCCGATTTGTCAGGGTGGCCAAGTTTACAAGCACGAAAGTGTTCCGAAATTTTTTTAGTTTATTTTTTTAGTTCCTTTTATTGAATATTTTTTTTTATATAAATCTAGTTAATGCAATAAAGTAGTGTGTACAGAAGGCTCACACCAAATTTGGAGTAAATTGGTTAAGTAGAACTTGAGATATCGTGTCAACCGTCTCGAAAAAAGTAGTATTTAGAAAAATGCGTTTAAAATGTTGTTCTATTTAGATTCTGGTTAGATTCCATCTAAACCGAGATATTAAAATTGTTATGACTTTTAAAATAATGTGAATTTTGAAAAATCCTTTAATGAGATATTTATGAATATGCAAACTTTGAAAATATAAAGAAAGAAAAAATTGTTTTTTTTTTCTAGACTATACACTGCCTTAAGCGAGAATTCAAACCCAATTGCCATCTACACAAGGAGTACGACTACCACAAATTGTAAACGACACAACTAACAAGAGAAGTGACTAACGCATGCGAGGACGTCGTGCAAATTGATGAAATTGTTTCGAAATATCACTTACATTTTCACCATGTATATTACATGGTGAAAAAGTTATTACTGTTTTAGACGTAATTGTTTTTATATCACCTGGTAAAGAAACGACCAGTGATCATGAATTACTAATTCATGGTCGATCAGAGTTGAATAACCAATTTCAATTAATGGTTGCCCCACCTTTTTCTTTTCTTCGGGATGTTTTCAGCAGGTATAAAGCCTTGTGTTCTTTCCACTTTCGGCACAAGCAGTTTTCCTCTCAGAAAAGGCTCACCACACAATCAACATGAACGCTCTGGTAAGTTGTTTATTTTAAATTTGGATTCTTAGCAGAACCAATTTAATTGTTAGCCATGTTTAATTTTAAAATGAACATCATGTCCTTAGACTACGACCAAATATCAAAAAATGTGTAATAATATTAGTCCAAATGATGTATAAAAATTTTGGCCGTAACTAATTTGATTTGTTGGTTTCCAGATTTTCGCATTCCTGTGCATGGGAGCCGTGGTCTCCGCTAACTACATCAGCAATGATGAGGGACAATGGAAGGGAGAGGGTCTGGCCGAAAGCCAGGACAATGGACAGTACAACAATGGATACAATACCTACAACGGTGCCTACAACTACGCTGGAGCCTACTCCGGAGCTTACGCTTATGGAGCCGCCCCCATCGGCATTGACGGACGTGTCGTAGATACCCCCGAGGTAGCTCAGGCTAAGGTCGCCCACTACGCCGCTAAGGCTGCCGCCTCCAACGGAGCCGTCCTTGGAGCTTACTCTCCCCTGTCCTACGTCGCTTCCCCTGCCGTCTATGGAGCTTATGCTTCCCCCGCTGTCTATGGAGCTTACGGTTATGGACTCGCTCCCCTGGCCCAGGATGGTGTTGTCGTAGATACCCCCGAGGTTGCCCACGCCAAGATCGCCCATAAATCCGCTGTTGCTCGTCTGTCCAGTGGAGTTGCCGCCCCTGCCGTCTATGGAGCTTACGCTTCCCCTGCCGTCTATGGAGCTTATGCTTCCCCTGCCGTCTATGGAGCTTATGCTTCCCCCGCTGTCTATGGAGCTTACGCTCATGGACTCGCTCCCCTGGCCCAGGATGGTGTTGTCGTAGATACCCCCGAAGTCGCCCACGCCAAGATCGCCCACAAGTCCGCTGTCGCTCGTTTGTCCAGTGGAGTAGCCGCCCCTGCCGTCTATGGAGCTTACGCTTCCCCTTCCATCTATGGAGCTTACGCTTCCCCTGCCGTCTATGGATCTTACGCCTATGGAGCTGCCCCCATCGGAATTGACGGACGCGTCGTGGACACCCCCGAGGTTGCTCACGCCAAGGCCGCTCACTTCGCCGCCAAGGCTGCTGCATCCCACTACTAAGTTTTTTCTCCTCGAAAAACCCTGCGCTTATGTGATTGTTGTTTTGAATTCTATCAAAATGGTGTAATAATTGTACTCTTTGAATGAATATTTAACAAACATGCAATATAAGAATTATTGTGGCTGTCATTTCCACGTGTATCTATATTCTATTAGGTATCATTAATTTTTATATTGGTTTTAGTCATTTTGTTTGTAATACTCTCTGGTTGTATTATTACTTACCCAACCCAAATAAATCAAAAAGAAATATTTTTGCTTTTTTACTTATTCTCTTAGAGATATATCTTATCTTATTTATTTAAAATGATGGATTATTCGTAATTAATAGTTTTATGGGTGTGGTCTCTGAAAGGCACGTATGTTTCCTATTCACTTTTAAAATTTAATTTATTGGTCTTCTTACATTTATTTATCTGCTTCTAAAAGATTCTAAAATTCTGATCGCCAATCATACCCAACATTTTATTTTTTATTTTATATTTATTAACGCCCTAGTGGGCTTTTACAAGAAAAGAAGCAAATATATAATTAACAATATTAATTACATGTATTACATAATCAATAAAACAGAATAAATATGAATGCAATTGACTCATTAGGTAAAGAATATTACAACATAAAAAAGAAATGAAATGAAATAGTACAAGTTGTACTTACAAAAAACTAAAACAATTCAGCTTTAAATATTTATACATATTATTAATAATAAGACCTGACATAGAACAAAGTGTAAATAGAACCGCAAAAATATTATAAAGTAAGTATACATTTTACTGGTGAGGTTTTAGATGAGAAAATATTTTATGAGAAAAACAAAAAAATAATAAGTTAATTATTAGCAGATAGAATCGAGATTAATTGATTTTTGAAACATTCAAAACTCTCAATACTAAATATATCTATAGATTCGCAGTATTTATTCGCAAGGTTATGGATTCTTGGAATTGGTGAGTATATAGAGTAATTAGTGTTGATTTTATTGTTGCATTTAAAAATATCTTTACTACGAGTTTGTCTAGCGGGTATGCTAATGCAAATTTGTTCCAACAAATTAGGGCTGTCAATTAAAGATTTTATAATTTTGTATAAAAATAATAAATCAATTAACACTCTTCTATCTGATAATTTAAGAAGTCTGGTTTCAGCGCGCAAGTAATTATAATTTATAAATTCGATTGGAATTTTCATTTTAAAATTGATGTACCGAAGAAATTTGTTTTGAACCTTTTCCAATGATTGAGAATGAACATTGTAGTATGGTGACCATACAGAGGTATTGTATTCTAATCTGCTTCGTACTAGTGAGCAATACAGATGTTTTAATGTTAACATACTTTTAAAATTTGCCCCCATTCTCAAGATAAAACCTAGTATTCTCATTGCATCACTTGTTATTTCATCGATGTGTACATTGAACTGTAGACTCTCGTGGAATATAACACCAAGATCACGAATCTGCGATACACGAAGAAGATTAACACCATTCATATCATAAGAAAAGTTAAAAGGATTTTTACCTTTGTAAAAACTAAAAATCTGGCATTTACCAATATTTAGTTGTAAATCATTGACAGAACACCACGCGCATAGTTTGTTCAGGTTTAACTGCAGAATGGCGCGATCGTTTATCGTCATCGTTTCTAATTGTTCTGTAAATCTTCAGATCATCAGCAAATAATAGGACTTTAACATTACTAAAAATATTAACTATGTCATTTATGAATAAGCAAAATAATATCGGGCCCAAATGAGATCCCTGTGGTACCCCACTCGAGGCAGCAAATGTATAAGAAGTAAACGAATCAACTTTGACCGCTAAGTACCTTCCCAATAGATAACTCTTAAAACATTCCAAAATACTCCCTCTCATTCCCAACAACTTCAGTTTTCGTAATAAGAGTCTGTGGTTAACCTTATCAAATGCTTTACTGAAATCAGTATATATGGAATCAGTTTGATGTGATGAAGTCAGGGCATTAACAATGTCATTCGTGTATAATATTAAATTGGACAGGGTTGATCTTCCTTTGATAAATCCATGTTGAAGCGGTGAGATGGTGTGATTGATTTGGGATATCAATTTGTCCAGTACCAGGCTTTCAAAGAGTTTGGGTAATGTAGACATGGTGCATATTGGCCTATAGTTTGTTACGTCGCTCTTATTTCCTTTTTTAAAAATGGGTGTCAAAAGACTAAACTTCCAAAGGTCAGAGAACACACCTGATGAGAGTGAGTTTGTAAATAACTTATGTATGGGATACGATAATGTATGCATACAATTAACTAAGAATCTGGGTGGAACTTTGTCAGGTCCTGCGGATTTGTGGGAATCGAGACTCTTCAGCTTGGATATATATCATCTATGGTTAGGGTACAATCAGATATATCAAGAGTCTCAACTAAATTAGAGCAAGAGATATTGCTATCTACATTTGCATTAACATATACACCGCTAAAAACAGGCCAACAGATTAACAGTTTCCTGAAGATTTTGGGATAGTTTAGAATCGAATGACATAATACTAGGTATACAAGTACCGTTTTCTTTTTGGGATTTAACATATTTCCAAAAAAAATTTGAGTCGTTCATGATAGAGCCTTCAACATCACGTATGTAAGTTTTGTAACATTCTGCAGAGAGCTTATTGCAGTCTCCCCTCAATTTTTGAAACACGGAATAATCGATAGCCAGGTGACTTTGTTTGAATTTCTTATGAGATATTTTTTTGAGGTATATTAAGTCTATCAGGTCTTTTGAGAACCATTTTGGGTATTGAGTTTCCCTGTAAGCCGTAAAAGGTACAAATTTTTCAATTGCAGAATTAATAATGGAGTAAAAAAAGTTAAGGTGTGCATTGATATCAGCCTCGCTATCCAAGAATGACCAGTCAATCTGTTTGAGATAGTTGGAAATTTGTACATAGTCTGCTTTAGTTGTACATAGTTGTCAAAACACTACCAAATTTTCTCCATTCAAGAGAATGACGTCCATGATCGATCAATAAAACGATAATGACAACAGAGGGCCAACAGTTGAACAGCTTTTAATTTGGGAGGCGGGTATCGCAGAATACCGCTCCGAGAAATTAAGTATAATTTTTAAAACTTTATATTTTGGTTAAAAAATAATACTGTTACCTTTATTACTTAATTTAAAAGCAAATTTCGGTGGTCGCGGGGTAAAACTATCGACTATCAATCCAGAGTTAGTGGGTTCAAATCCCGGAATGCGTTTCAAGTAGTTCACTTCAAAAATACCACGTTAAAGTGTATTTGCGGCACGTTAAACATTTGAAGATGCTCTCAGTATCGCCTTGGTGTAAGACCACCATTCAAAAATTAAACTTTGTTTGAAATGGTTTTAGCTGTGTTTGATGACTAGAAATGAACTGCTACCATTTTTCTCCTCATTTCCTTCCAGAATGCCCTAGTAAAATGGGGATATAACCAGAGATAATATTCGAAGTCTCTAAGATATAAATATCTCAGAATCTAATGACGGACATCTGCCCTGATGATAAATACTGTAATGCTGTCCGAAATTTTGGCTAAAAAAAGAACAAGTGTAAAACGGCATTACAACCCGAAAAATAATCACGATAAAATTATTTATGAAAATGTTTTTTATGGAGGGCCAACCGACCATCGACGTCACTCGTGCGCGTGCGCGTGCGAGACTGCTCAGTCAGTGCGCTTGCGACTGCCCGTCTGATCGCTCGTCGTCATCGTACTTCGTGTCCGGCATAGCAGCATTATAAAGCGTAAAGATTCCCAACCTTATTTTAAGTATATTTTTGTTCAATGTAACAGAAAGGCGGAAAATAGAAACACGAAAAAAGGCGAAAAAAAGAGTGAAAATTACATACTCGACTGACCGGTTGGTAGCACGGTAGTTATGGATTTCCACTGGTTCATCTTCTTCTAGTTAGTCCTCCACATTTCTACTTAAAGTGGGTAAATTTTCAACATCCTGAGATTTATTTGTATACCAGTTGTTATGCCATTTAATAATAATAAAAAAATTCTACCTGCGTGTCCTTTCCCATTCGTCCCCCGCCCCCTCTTCCACTCTAGCATCCCCTTCTCCTCTTGCGTTCCCACTCCACCTCCTCCACCTTCCCACTCCCCACTCCACTCCGCCCCTTATCCCGTCCCATGAGCCCCTATCCCGAGTTCCATTCCCCCCTCCCAGTTTCCCCTCCCTCCCTCCCTGATTCCCCTCCCCCCCTCCCATGAACCCCCGTACCCGATTTCCTCTCCCCCCTCCCGCATTCCATACATTCAGTCCCGGTACATTCAGTTTTCCGCAACTTGCGTGGCACCTATTGCAAATTTCATAATGCCAGAGTTCACCAGTAGTTTTATACAAAATAACGAACACAAAATTTTTTTATCCAATTTGGTGCAGTCGTTCGGAAGTTTTGCACCTACATACATTTTCTGCGATTAATTTTTAGAGAAAGATATGAACTACGACGCCTGGAATAAAATTTCCCGCACATATAACATAGTTTCCACGGCAATGACTTGTTTTTCTTTTCTTCTAACGTTAGCAATAACTCGCCTTTGTTATGGACAGAAAACGTATAATAAATATAATATATTTATAATTTCATAATGCCAGAACGAGCCACTATATACAGCTTATATTACTCGCATATAATATTGCTTTCTATTGGTGAAAGAATCGATTAAGTGGTTATGCGTGAAAGCGTAACAAAAAAAAAAACACACGCAATTTCGCATTTACAATATTAGTATAGATGCATTTGCATGATAGGGAAAAATGCCGCAGACGAAATTTTTTTCAAATAGTCATTACGTGTTTTGGAATATCACGAATAACCAGTTAGTAGCGTTATACGTATATAGTTATTGAATCCCACTCCGGTGTTGCTCGTTTTATGTTCCAAAAAATATATACGATTGTGACCGATGGTGAGCCAAGTGTGGTGGAAGGAATAATCGTTCGTTAAGAGACTCTCCTTTTGGAAGCCCTTCGCGGGCCGCTAATTGCCAATCGCTGCCTTATTTCAATTGAATAACACAACTAAAATTAACTGGCGCACGCTAAAAACAGGAACGTTCGAGGGAGAGCCTTATCCCTCAGCCATGGAGGCCGTCTAATCATACCCGTATTCAACAATTCAACCTTAAAAGACATATTATTCCAAATCTCAGCATGAATACAGACAAGATCGCGTCATCGTATGTTAATATGAATTTGATTAATTTAAATGATTTGAAAATATTCAATGGAGGTATTCAGTGTTTTATATTTGGGGAAATCGTCAATAAATCACAGTATTAACAGCTTGCATTACTTAGGAATCTGGTATACAGAAGAAGCAATTTTTTTCGATGTTTTAAAAACATTCAATAGAGATAATAATGTTTTAAATATTGGGAAAATGTCAATAAATCACTGTACGAAAGCATGCATTACTTAGGAATCCGATATAGTGAGAACCATTTTTTACGTTGGCTATCGACACAAAACATGCAAGAATGAAATAAAACAAGGTTTAAAAAAAGTTCTAGTACGTGTTTTAGCTTTCGACAGCGAGTTGTTCCAAAGATAAGGATTGCTTTTTGAACTTTTCGATAATTTCCGTGTGGACATAATTTAATTACAGTACTAAACTGTTCAGAGATTTACCAAAATTTATTTTAAAAAAATATTGCTGTTGTACATTCGTTTTTTCAAGGAGGCTTCATGACACCTGCCATGACCACGGATTTGTTCCTGATTTGTTCCCAGGACTTTAGAACCAAACCCAAAACGCATCGACCAGATCGAATTGCGGAGATAGTTGATATCCACTACAACCGCATTAATATTAAATGGAGACGACGGGGTGGACTTATAAATCTGGTACTTGACGGCTACATCAAGATTAAACAACAAAAATCACATTAATTTAATTCATTTTTTGACTGAAATACTGACCTTCACCGGATTAACGCGCACAGTACGGTATTATATGGTAAAATTATTGCATTGGTACATAAACAAACTTTACATCAGTCCTGACGATGGACACTGAGACGGTGTCCGAAACTCAAAAAAAAATCTCAATAATTCCTTTGTTTGTTTTACCGATATTTATATTGAAGGTCTATTGGTGAACTAGTTTCCATTCGGACACATTGCATATTTGGAATATATAAAAGACTCGTTACAAATTGATAGACTTGCTCTAACACAAAATTTGGATATCATTTCAACGAGCTGGAGGCAAACCACGTGACCATACTTTTGGCACCATGTGGGTTCGAAAATGTTTTGAATAAACAACCATAAAATCAGTCATATATTGACCACCGAAGAGCGGACATAAATATAACCAGACCCAGCGCAGAAAAGTAAAGATCGCTAAAGCAAGGCAAAGGTTTGCGGCGCAGTCCATCGTGGGACTTTTCTACGCATGCTTAATATTATTTTTTTACGTATCGCCTAAATTTTAGTGAGGTGGGTGAATTATTATTCATAGATATAACGCATTTGCAAAAGCGCCTAACTCAATAGTAGTAACAGTAACAAAATATAAAATTTTGGGAACAAACCTGAACTTTTGTTTGCCCAAATCGGGATTTGTAGTTTAGTATTTTACGCAGTCAACAACTTGCGCATAATTATAAAAAGTACTAGTAGTTCATAAGCAGATTTTATTTTCTAGGACCTAACCTAGGTGATAATACAATGCGAGTTGCCCGCATACCGTCAGATTAATTTATTGACAAATCACAAAAAGCGGGACGGTCACGCCGCCTCTTGGTTTGCGTCCTACTCCCTGATCGGCTCGTCTATTAATTTGAATATCTACTCTCGTCACCAACACCGTAACTGGTTGACATTAAGGGAATATTAACGGTTTGTTTTTACGACTTTTCTTATGCTCTACTTTCAGCATGACTTTGGGTCGACCTCCAAGCATTTAGGTTTCGACCCTCATACGATATCTGCTAGATACAGATTTACTTCTTCTCTTTAAAATTTCCTCACAGGTGACAAGGTGAAAAGACAAGTATTTGGTAGTAGTAGTGACTATTTTTTAGAAGAAGTGACATTCCTTTCTCTGCGGTGTAAAGAAATGGGTCGAGAGACCTGATAATTATTATTTTTTTTTTTATCCTTTGACATTATTGAGATCCCCAATAAACAGAATTATAAAAAATTACATTTTGTACATACTATAAAATATTAAAAAAAATTATAGAGCAGAATACTGGTACATCATGAATGCATACCCGAATTAGCATCTTTTTTTCTGCTCCACATCCACTAAACATCGGATCTGGTTTATTCGCATACCTACGACTTCGACAAATGCATTCCAAAGATCTAGTAATTAAGTAGGTGTGTGAGGACCTATTATTTATTTTTTAATCTGTTCCCCCTCCCAAAGGAAGGATGCTGACAGTATAAAGCCTCCGCAGATCTCTGGTCACATCACAAGCAGTTTTCATCTCAGAAAAAGCTCACCCATCTCTTAACATGAACTTCCTGGTAAGTCTACTGATCTAATAATTATTCTGAACCATTACTTCTTGTATTGTTTTCACTGTAATTATAACATTCTTGTCGTGTTTTGTCTTCATCGGAATTCGCTCTAATTGTTCAGATTTATTTCTTGATGTTGTTTGAATTTGATTTCATGTAATTTTGTAAATTTGATCTTATTCAAATCTTGCTCTAATTTATCAGAATTTACCAAATATAGTTTGCATTGTATTTGAAATAATTACAGAAGTTTCTTATCGTTATTATTTATTTCCTGATGTTTTCAAAACATAATTTTCAATTTTTCTGCAAACGTGGTTTTTTCAAAAACTTGCTCTACTTGATCAAAAAATTTAGATAAAATTGTGTTTTAATTATCGAAGTGCTCAATGGTTCTGATTAATTTTTTGATACTTTTGAGCTTTAATTTCAACAACCTTCCTACTATTGTCGCGATTTATTTTTGGGGAATTCGATCATGCATCTGCCCTGATGCTGTCCAAAGCATTGGCTAGGTAACGGAACACAGCTTAATATACCAAAAATAAACCACGACAGTACCTTTGGCCGAGAAAACCTCATGTCATAACTTTCCTGGAACTTGTGATGGTCCCACCCCGCTGCAAGGTTTTTTCACCCTTTCCTTTTCTCTCTTCGTCGTTGAGATCTCCGATCGGAAGGTTCAGCTACGCCGTTTTCCTGATCTCATTTTCCCAACCCCTGTGATGCGAAACACAGTAAAACAAGGTTGTTCTGGGAAATCTTACAAGAAACCCTTTACTCCACGTTGTGTTATTTGTCATTTCGGAGCCCCCAGATTATCTGGAGTAGGCATTTAATGTATCTACTCTTTTTCGTGGTAACTTTCGACTCTTCAAAAGGCGTGGAAGAATTTTTTCTGTTGTCTTCTCGAACGCATGAAGGATACGCCCTGTCTAACTGCCCGATACTACAGATGCCTATGGCCCTAACTGTATACTCGCGTCCCCGTTCCCCGCTATAGTGATCCCTTTGGCACCTACTCTATTAAGGCTGGTTAAGCCATCCTCTTGTCCAATTTTACGCTAGTAAAATTTAACTGTACGTCTAAAGGTCAGTTAGTAAATCACGAAGAAGGAACCTAGCTCACGTAACGGTCGATCCTGTGGACAATTAAATGGCAATACAAGTTCATTATTTACTTTAATTTAAATGTACGTACCTAGAGGTTCCTCTCTATGGCCGAATAGGCTGCTCCCGCGTCTCCCAATCTGAAATACCTATCCTATGCATAACCGTTAGAAATATTGTTATTGTTAGTAGCACCAATTTACGGCAGAACTAAGGGGTTTTAAGGAAGTGATAAAAGGAAAGGAAGGAGAATTTCTTTGCAAACTAGTATTGGCTCCTCCGCTAACCAAGTTGACCGAGTGGGCAGTTCTCCGGACACAACTATCCCGCCAATGCATGTCTGAGCTATACCCCGGTATCTGGCGGATCTCTTGGACGATCACCCTGACATACCCGGACTCACTCATGCCAGAGGAAGAACAGCAGGCTTTCAAACCTTTCTCAGTCAACTCCAATACTCATTACGCCTCCAGATTACTACTTTACTGGCTCTAAAAGGGGTATTTCCATTTCGTCCCTTGTCATGACTCTATCCGCGGGCAAGTGGCGCGAAGCTGTGAGGCAGACCTTTAAAGCCGACCGTCTTCGTCTTTCCACCTCCAATAGTTGACATAAGGCGCACTTTGTGGGCCTTACGTTTACTTTTGGGTTGACACAGATGAGAGAATGCAACAACGTTACAGAATTTTCCCGCAAGATGCCTTGTTAGCGGTCTCCTCCACTCAACCCTGCAGGCTTCCCGTGATGTCTAAGGTCAAACGCCTCCGTCAGCGAATCGTGTCCATGACATACAATTCGGCATCCCTGGTACATAACCTTTCGCGCCCGTTCGCTCGACACGATCCCGCGAAAGGGAATGACCTCCGACATAGCGCGTGACCCGCCCAGTCTGTGGCTGGTACCTCCCCTCCTCGTAACATGGTAATGAGGGAAAACCCTTACCTTTCCGACATACATATCTCACTTAAGTATAGTCTCGGTACCATCGTATACATTCCACAAACGTGAAAATTTAATTCACGCAATACAACAGGTAGAAATTTCGCAGATAAACAGGTTGATATAATGTTATACATGCATAGAATCGTGAATCTGGTTCTCACGCCCTCCTCCTGTCGAAGTCTGCGCCAAACTGTCAGCCAACAACTGCAAATGGGGTAATAATAATAATTGGACAATTTGTAGAGCTCGTAGCCTTATCGCCTCTGCATTGGTATGTACCTATAAGAACCATTTTTTTCTGCTCCGCTCCAGCTGTTTTTTTTCTGCTAGCATCCAGCTGTTAAGCGACGGTTCGGGGTTGAGCCCGGGTGATAACGGCGAAGAGAAAAAAAAAACCCCTGACCGACACGCACACTTATAGTAAACAATAGTTCAATTGGCTGCTTCGTTCTTGCGGTCAGCATGTCCTGTAATTTAAATTATGGAGTTGTAATTCGACTTACCGAGAGTGATTGATAACTGTACCCTTTATCCTAGCGGGAATACACGCTCGTTGTGATTCTTGGATCTGCACTTGTTATAACCTGCGGGAAGAAAACAAAGAAAACTCCTCCACCTCCCTACGACCATTCCCCCCCCACCTGTTATGTAATGTCCTGAAATCTATACTCTGTTCGATCATCTGTAGTTATCATTCTTAAGTTATAGCTCCCGTCAAGCGGTATATTTATTATTAAAGCCCAAATTAATCTACGTAAAGTTTATACGGTTTTTCCTCTTCATATTTCCGCAATTCGGGTAAAGTATAATATTATTAACCCACCCCTACACCCTACAGCTTAATTTTACTTGAAGTAAATCACGAATTTTTTATAAAAATATAATTTTACTAAGCGACTATAACACTGAATTTAATCCGATAAACTAACTTTATTTTTAATTACGGTAACTTCAACTATGTGCTTATTCTTATTACGTAGCGTTGCAATAATTCACGAACTTGTATTATTTCTATAATTTACGAGTTTTTAACTCAACGGGTCGCACCGATCTTCGAACTTCGGACTCCCTTTTAATAAAATTACCACTATCTGTTTTCACTGAGGTTAATTAACCGTTGCTACGAGCTGGTTAGAACCAAAACTTCCAGACTTCCGTATTCTTCCGCCGAATTCCACTGACTGACCCCCGTTATCAAAAAAACTGCCTATTTAAAACGAAAATCTCCCATCAATCAAAATAAGTTCACGCAATTTTGAGTCGTATTTACTAGCTTGCCACCCACCACTCTTGCTTCATGCCTCTTCCTGCCTTCTACTTTTGTCACAGTCCCAACCCTTGAAATCGGGGTCCCAACCATCTCGGTCTAGCAAAATAAAACAGGGGTGGACCACGCGCTCGACTCAAACTTGTCATAGGACATTTTCTCCCACTCAAAATAAATGTATTACATCGCACTACCCCTGCATACATTTTGGAATAATCCATTATTATTATCATTATTTTATAACCTAACGCGAAGGAATTTTATTCTACGCATTATTCTACGAACAATATGTATTCTCCCTTGTTTTTCCGTATTTGTGAGTGTTTAGGCCTTATACTCTGACAAACTCTCTCTTTAAACAAATAGCAACGCCCATAAGGCTTTTCCCAGTATTAAACTCACATTTTTATTGATTTCGATTTTCATTTACGGCCATTTATCACCACCATGGCCTAATCTGTTCCTGTTATTTGCATCTCTAGTAAGTAACCTCCCACATCTCATCGTCCCGTTCTCTCGAAAAAGGTGATAACTGTCAAAATGATTTGTTGATCTCTCCAAAAATCACACTCGAATTTGTAAATAAATTTAGAATTAGACAGGCCGTTAAATTTTATGCATTTGGCTAATTACTTTTTCCACTATTTTGTACGTAACCTAGAGTGGTGATTTCGGCTTAATGACCTCTTCTAAGAGCCAAAATCGTGTTACCTGTCAATCTCTTAGAACGTCACTTATGTACAAGAGATTGTAAACCTTCCCCATGTCGCTCCTAATAACTGAAACGCAAAAGTTCATAATTAACCCAAAATCTACTTCCTGAACGATCTTTTTCAAAATCTCAATAGAGTCTCGGTCCCGAATTTCAACAGTTATCAATTTCTTATTTTTGGTCATCATGAAGTGAGTTATGATCAAATTCATAAGGGTCTGCATTCCATACCATGGACTTCGTGAGAACTCTCCGCACCTTGAACCTTTAGCTCCGCCTCTCTCTCGCTATTCGTTGTGTTCAAAATAATTGTTGATTTATCATTTCCAATTTGTCCAACGTTTTACATCTCCGATAGTCTAGCACCTCCCACGCGATAATTAATCCGTATTTTATTACAGACTCCTTCAATTTCGTTTTCAAACACACCAAACAGAGGTCAGTAATATGATCGAATTTAAATATTTAAAAAAAAAATTTCCTCGTCTACTTGTTCAAACAACACTGAACCATCACAAACTTTGATTTCGTCCAAATTTTCTCTTATTTAATATCAGTGCCTGATAATTGTTCAGAATGATGTCTGTTTAGTGATTCAATTGATAGATTCTGACTGTTTTGGATTTGGCCTAATTTATCTTATTCATGTCTTAGATTTTTTTTCTAAACATCATTTTTATTTTTAAAAAATCAATTTAAGGATTCGTCTTTTTTTTTATTTGGTCACTGATTACTTTTTTCTTGGATATGAATTATTTTTTTGATTTTTTTAAATTTTGTCAGAACCTGATTTAAGAATTCTAGTATTATGCCTTTTTTGAAATTTGTTAATTAAAGAAGTGTGCACTGAAAATTATAGTTCTATGTTCATCTTGGTAAGTAAAGCAAAAATATACTTATATCTGTTTGTTTTTTAACGTTTTATCTTCAACTAATATCGAATTGATTAAATATAGTAGCAATTGAACTTGTTGTCATCTAACTAGACAAAAATGCTACTTCGTTTCTACGTTATTCGAAACAAATATGCAGAAAAACTGAAGAGATATTGATTAAATTATATTTGTATGTATGTGTTTTCTTTTGCAATTAATAAAACCTTATTTTAAACCAGTTATTGTCAAAATAAGTTTTAATTTGTGCTGCCACGAACTTTAAAAATGAAAATAAAAATAAAAATTACAAGATGGCAATAACTGAACCAGTTTAGATAATTTAGGAGCGGCTCACCAAGTATATTTTTTAAGTAATATGTTGTTGATATAATATACCCACTGTGTTTGTCAATTGTGCTTATTTTGTTTTGTTTTTGTCCAGTTTTTCGCGACCTTCCTGTGCGTTGGAGCCGTGGCTTTCGCCGAAGATGATGGCCAATGGAAGGGTGAGGGTCTGGCCGAAAGCCAGGACGTCGGACAGTACGACCATGGATATGGAGTCTATGGAGTCCCCACTCTCTACGCCGGTGCATACCACGGAGTCTACGCTCACGGAGGTGCCCCCATCGGTCATGACGGTCGCGTCGTAGACACCCCCGAGGTAGCCCACGCTAAGGCCGCCCACTTTACCGCCAAGGCCGCTGCCACCCATGGAGCTTACACTCCTCTTGCTTACGCCGCTTATCCCGCTGTCTATGGAGGTTACTCTCCTCTGACTTACGCTGCCTATGGATCTTACGCCTATGGAGGAGGTGCCCCCATCGGACTTGACGGACGCGTCATTGACACCCCTGAGGTGGCTCACGCCAAGGCCGCTCACTTCGCCGCCAAGGCCCACGCTACCCATTACTAAGTTCTGACCTGTGCGGACATCCCGCCTATATGTGCTTGAATTTGTGAAATTATCTAGTGCTAGTGTGTGTATATGTACACTTTTCAACAAAATTGAAGTGCTTCGCTTCAATATTCTGTGTTGCCTGGAGAAACCTACATTTTATTAGGTTTTTTCAGTGTTCTTGTAGGATATTTTTGTAAAGTTATGTCTTTAATATTTGTATAAAATTGTTATATTGCGCGCCATTCTAAAACCAACGAATATTATATCCAATGAACATCAAAAATATAGTGTTTTATTGTTGATTACTATTAATGGTCTGAGTGACACATACACTCAGTATTGCCCTGGTGTAACAGAATTGAAACTTGGATGAAACTAAAAATGGTGTTTACCGTGTTTGTTGACCAGATTTGAATAGTCATCTACTTTCCTACTTTCATCTGCCCCATCTTTTTCTCCTCCCTACCTCCTTTAGACTCACAACATACTCCAAATGGGGAAACCACAGCCCCACTGAGAATCTGGTCCGTTATCTGAAGCAATGGTCTCCAACCCTCGTTCCAACGACCGGTACCGGATGGATGGATCAAATGGTACCGGGCTCTGCTTGAAAATCAAAATTTTGTTTAAAACAAATCAAACATACGCAATAAAAAATTATCGACCAAATATAATTATTCCGTTAAGAACCCTTTCATGCTAAATTGCCACCGCCACAATACCTCCGAAGAAAAAAAACAACACGATTGGGCTTTCATGTTGCGCACTCACATTCATAATGTAAAGAGCTCAAGTGAGACGCAACGACGCGAGTCACCGCTTATTCTGCTTGCCCTAATGCTATTGGAATCGTTTAATTGAGAAGATGGTGTCATTCAATAGCAAACTGAAAACATAAAACTAACAAACTTAAACATTTTAGTGAATGACACGGATGTGTCGAAAACGGTAGCATAAAATTTAAAAGTAACAAATGTACAATGAAAATCAAAACAAAATGTCTAGAAATTGTTACATAGTTATGTCCAAGAAATACAATAATTAACTCTTTTTTTAGCAAAATTTATCAACACATTTGAACGACCATATGGTTGCGTTCTACAAGTTATTATCGAATGCGGAGCAAACAAAACATTTTAAGAACTTCGTTCGCTGAGAGTGAAAAGGTTATATATGCTCTAACCAAAGCTCTGTGATATAAGAGCTCAAACTTTTGAATTAATTTATTTTGTAATTTGACTAATCTTATATATAGTTTGCTATTACAAATGATAAGTAATTTCATTATTTATGTGTTAAGCATCTAAAACTCATAATACGATACGGATTACCATTTATTTTCTGTACCTAAATTAGAAGTTAGAACCTTTTTACTATTGTTGCGAAACTTAAGAATTTAGTGTGTTCTAAAATTTTCCTTTTTTTTAATTTGTATAAAACGTTTATGTAATGAAGGGTTATTTAAGAAAAAAAAATCAATTAAATGAAAACAAATAACTTTATTTAATTAAAATGAAGACATTATGAGCGAAACTCAATCGAAAATCTGGAAACAGAAAAATCAGAAAAAGATATTGGCACCTCTGGGACTCGAACCCAGGACCTCCCTACTTTCCGGGTTGGGCGCTCTTATCCACTGAGCTAAGGTGTCGATATCCAATTCGGTCACTTTTAACTGTACCATACTTCGACTAAGAACCACCCATATTATCTTCATTTTTCTTAACGCATATTTTTATTGGCTGCCATCTTTAAAAAATATGCGTTAAGAAAAATGAAGATAATATGGGTGGTTCTTAGTCGAAGTATGGTACAGTTAAAAGTGACCGAATTGGATATCGACACCTTAGCTCAGTGGTTAAGAGCGCCCAACCCGGAAAGTAGGGAGGTCCTGGGTTCGAGTCCCAGAGGTGCCAATATCTTTTTCTGATTTTTCTGTTTCCAGATTTTCGATTGAGTTTCGCTCATAATGTCTTCATTTTAATTAAATATTACAGTTTGAGGTTTTACTCATAAAGTTAAAATAATAAATAATAACAAATCACTTTGTTAAACACCACTTATTTGATTAATCTGAAAGTATGTTGCCTGTTGTATGCTGATAATGCGGTGCTGATTTCTAACAGTACGGAAGATCTACAGTCTCTAGTGTCTAGGATGAACGAATGCGTATGAAAAATGAATGCAATTAAGTCTAAAATCATGGTATTTGAAAGAGAGAATACGAAAATAATGTCCAATATAGTTGTGAATAATGAATACTTGGAGCAGGTGAATGAGTTTGTGTATTTGGGAAGTATGTTTACAAGAGGTGAGAAGGCTGATAGAGATATTGAAAGAAGCGTGAATGCAGGTAACTCTATTGATGGAGGACTGAACACCATTGGCGCCAACAAAAAAACTGTCCAAAGAAGCGAAGCTAGCCGTCCATAATATATACCTACCCTGATACATGGTACCTACCCTGATATATGGCAGTGAAGCATGGAACTGGCAGAGGAAGGATGAAAGTAGACTGAATGCTGGAGAAATGAGATCCCTGAGGCGAAAACTTTTGATGGCAAAAAAACCGTATACGATCGTGTGAGACACGTGGAGTTCCGCAAAGCACGCAACGGTGTAAGGCTGATGTAAGCATAATGAGTAAGATTAAAAAAGGGACCCTCAGATGGTTTAGGCATGTAGAGCGAATAAACGAGGAAAGGAGTGTAAGGAGAATATATATGACGCAAATGTGAATGGTCAAAAAAGTCGGGGACAAGTGAATCAGATACTTGAGTCGGGCCACGTCAAGAGTCAGAATACTAGAAGCTCATCTATGAGACGATGTATGAATGTGAAAGAGGCAAGGAGTGTGTGCCAAGACCGAGTTGTTTGACGGTCAGTCCTCTCTGCCTACATCTGCGAGAAACGTGTGATGGTTAGTTAGTTAATTATTCAATCAAAATTATCTACATGTTTCAAAACCAAAGGTTTCTTCTTGAAATTTTTACATAAAAATTTTACACACAAAAACAACAGGTTTACAATTAGATAATGTAGAAATTTTAAAAATTAGGAAAAATGTTTAAAGTCATTAAATTTATTTTCACATTGATACTTACATTTATAATAATATCTTTTTGTTATATAGATATCTTGATTATTTTGAAATTTTTTAATTTATAAAAGCAATTTTTAAATATTCAAGTCATTGCAAATGTGTTTAACTATCATTTGCAAAAAAAAAACATTTTAAGTGTGGGCGGCAAAATGCTCTCTATGCAATCACTCACGTTTCACTGAAGGGCACGTCTACTCTAGAGTTAAGGTGGCTAGGTTGAAGCCGAGAATAGACCCAAAATTTTGTTTGGTAAAAAATATATAAAGTAAGAATTTGTTAGGTTCGCTAAATTAGGCGCGCCAATTCTTGGTCGAAGAGAAACCAAGAAATGCCCCTTCCGAAGAAAACATTTAAAACTCTTGCTGATGGTCGGCGCTAAAAAAGACGTCCCAATGCGCAAACCAGCGATGTGCGAACCGTTTTGCTTTCATTCGAAAAAAATTAAAATTATTAAAAATCAATAAACTCGAATTTGCTTTCACTTTTAGCGTCATTTTCAAAATTTGAACTTTTTGTGCGATTCAGTCCTGATGACGGGCACTGTAACGGTGAACCAGGGCCGTAGCCGGAGTTGAATTTAAGATAGGGCAGCGGTAATTACAGGTAGGGCGCAAGTAAAAATATAGCTTGATCTGATCTGATGAATCGATTTTCGTCGTACATGTGTGAGGCAATACTTAATTGGATGATCAAAACATTTAGTTATTTAACAATGATAAAGGATTTCCTTGTGTTCTTTCACCAGGTAGATAATAAGTATTTGTACACAAGGTAATTCGTGATCATTGCTAACAATAAATTTCAGAAAAGTAACTGCAGCAACAATGGCTTTTCATTTATTAGGGTTTATATTAGGTACCAAACATAATTTGAAATTACAGAATAAAAACAAAATTAAAAATAATAAAAAGTCCTTCCTGAAAACAATCGAATTCTTCGATTCGACATATCATTAAAAATACGAAGTACTTCATTTAGATCAACTGACTTAGTTCTTTTCTTTTCAAAGGCTAGAAACACCATGCCTGCCATTTCGTGGCCTATTGACAGCCTCTGAGCCTATTGATTGCAGCCAATGTTGAAAACGTAGATTCGCACACAGCAATGTAAAACGCAAAAATGCAAAAAGTTCATACGTATCTTTAAAAACCTCTAGCTGCCTGTACAAAACTTTCATTGTGCTTTCCGTTTTATCCGCGCATATTTATGCAATTATATCAAACTATGAACAAACAGTTTACTAGTATATTATCATAGTCGATGGTATTTCTTAAATTAGGGCACAGGTATTTTCAGGCAGGGCATTGCCCCATAATGCCCCCCTTAGCTACGGCTCTGCGGTGCACAAAACGTTGGCTATTTAAGGAAGAATAAGACGTCTCAAAAATTTATACGACAACTCCTTTGTTTTTGTTACCGATATTTATACTGATGGTTTTTTTGATGAACTAATTTCCATTCAGACAATTTGCATATTCGGTAGACATAAAAACTCGTTGCAAATTAATAGACTTGCCCTAACATGAAATTAATAGACTTGCCCTATCAAACAACCATGAAATCAATCATACACTGGCCACCGAAGAGCGTATATCAAAATAACCAGACCCTGCGCAGAAAAGTAAAGTTCACTAGAGTAAGGCAAAGGTTTGCAGCGTAGTCCGTTGTGGGATTTTTCTGCGCAGAATCTGATTGTTAATTTTTGAACGAATCGCCTGGCGTAATGATATTAAAATTGAGTGAGATGGGTAAAAAAGAATTATTAGTTATAACGCATTTGTAAAAGTGTCTAAATAAAGAGTGTATCAAAATATTAAATTTTGGAAACTAGTCCGAACTTTTGTTTACCAGATATGGGGTTGGTAGTTTACGCGGCCAGCAATTTGCGCACTATTGTAAAAAGGACTAGTAATTCGTAAACAGATTTTATTTCCGAGGACTGAAATGTGATATTACAATGCGAGTTGCCCGCGTACTGTCAGATTCATTTATTGATAAATCACAGAGAGCGGGACGGTCACGCCGCCTCTTGGTTTGTTCTCATCTCCCTGATTGGCTTGTCTGTTAATTTGAATGCCTATGCTCGTCACCAACATTGTAACTGGTTGATATTCGAGGAGTACAAATGGTTTGTTTTTACGACTTATTCTTATGCCCTACCTTTAGTATCTATCCTAGACTGAATTGACCTCCAAGCGTTTAGGTTTCGACCCTCATACGACATGAGTCTGCTAGACACAGAATCAAATCTTCTCTTCAAAAGAATTTTCACAGATGACAAGGGTCATAATGACAATGGTAGTAAAAGTGACGTATGAGTCCATCCCCCATGCTGGGTTGAGAAAGTCCTGCTAATTGATTTTTTTTAAATATCTTTGACATTATTGAGATCCCCAATAAACAAAATTATAAAAATTTCTTTTCGAAAAACAGAAACTATTACTATTTTTTTGTAACATACCTAATGCAGGATATAACGGCACGTACCTACAGGATTTTAAGCGGATTTTAGCTGTTCTTGAGCCTATTTGGAGTACAAAAAGTAAATGTCGTTCTATAAATATTCTTATTTTCTACTAAAAACAAAATATATATTTTTCAATCACACGTTGCTACTGAACCTTTTCCTCCTATTGCAACGGGATCACGTGATAAGCGTGTTTTTTTTGTAAATTACCGTACAATTGAAACGAGACGGAGTGCTTACCACGTGACCCGTTACTAATCTGTTGCGACATGTGATTGAAAAATATTTTTATTGTTTTCAATTAAAAAAATATATCACCGCGCAGCAAATTTTTTTACTTCAAATATGTTGAGGAATCGCTAGTTAAATCCTGGGTACGAGCTGTTACTGGCTGTATTATAAAATATCACTTTCGTTGAATAAATATTTGTGCCCAGCCTCTACATGAATTATAAAAAATCCTCGACAGTAAATTTATGCAACTCTTTTTTTCATAGCTAAAATTTATAGAGCAGAAGGACGCATTAATAAAACTTAACATAAAACTGATACATCATGAATAACGATCCGAATTAGCATCTTTTTTTCTGCTCTACATCCACTTAACATCGGATCTGGTTTACTCCCATACCTACGACTGCGACAAAAAAACTTTATGGATTCCAAAGACCTAGTAATTAAGTAGGTGTTTGAGGACCTACTATTTATTTTTTAATCTGTTCCCCCTCCCAAAGGAAGGATGCTGACAGTATAAAGCCTCCGCAGATCTCTGGTCACATCACAAGCAGTTTTCATCTCAGAAAAGGCTCACCCATCTCTCAACATGAACTTCCTGGTAAGTCTACTGATCTGATTATTATTCTGAACTATTTCTTGTATTGTTTTCAATATATTAATAACATCCTTGTGGTGTTTTTTCTTCATCGGAATTTGCTCTAATTGTTCTGAATTATTTCTTGATGCTGTTTGAATTTGATTTCATCATTTTTTCTGTAAATTTGATATTTTTCAAATCTTGTTCTAATTTATCAGAATTTACCAAATAAAGGTTGCATTGTATTTGAAATATGTTACAGAAGTGCCCAATCGTTGTGATTTATTTCCTGATGTTTTCAAAAGATATTTTTTTCAATCTTTCTGCAAATGTGTTTTTTTCTAAAACTTTCTATAATTTATCAGAATATTTAGATAAAATTGTATTTTAATTATCGAAGTGTTTAATTATTCTAATGTATTTCTTGATACTTTTGAGTTTTAATATCTTTATGCAAAATTTGTTCTTTTTCAAAACCTGCTCTTATTTATCAGAATATAACTAATATAGGTTGGATTGTGTTTGAATTACATAATGGAAATGTCAATTTTTGACGTTTTCAAAATTTTATTTCTTAAATCTTCTGCAAATTTAGACTATTACAAAACTTGCTCTAATTTATCAGAACATTTAGATTATAATAAACACAATGATATAACTTTGTTTTAATTCCACTTTATTATTTCCTTATCCAACCGGTTTCGGTTCGACGTGAACTTTCATTTCAATAAAAATAAATTAGTGACATATAAATATATATATATATATATTTATTCATCCCTGATGAAGGTTTAGGTCGAACCGAAACCGGTTGGATAAGGACATAATAATGTCGAATTAAAACAATGTTATATCATTGTGTTTATTACAATTATGTAACATTTAGATTACATTGTGTCTAATAGTTCTTAATTTTTTCTTGATGCTTTTGAATTTTAATACACCAACCTTCCTGGTTTTATCGCGATTTATTTTTGGGGTTTTATGTCATATTGCACTATCACCTTCTTTTACCAACGTTCCGGATGTACGACATACATAAGTACACGTTTCACCACAATCTTCGATTACACATCAGCCCTTTTGCTGTCCGAAACATCGGCTAGGTAGCAAAACACAGCAAAATACCCCAAAAATTAATCGCGATGGTATCTTTAGCCGTGACAACCTCAAGTCATAACTTTCCTGGTATTTTGATTTCATCCAAAATTTCCATTTTTTAATGTCAATGCCTGATAATTGTTCTGAATTTTATCTTTATGCTTTTGGTGCCTTTATTTAATGGTGTTTTGTTTGATTTGATATTTGTTCTAATTTATCGGTAGAGGATTTTTGTGTTTTTATTTTGTAATTGCACTCATCAAACTTTTCAGTTGGTCTTCGTCGTTTCTTTGACCTGTTCTCTATATGAATCCAATTTAAGGATTAGATTTTTTTTTTGATTTTGTCACTGATTATTTCGAATTTAATTTTTTTGATTTTTTTAACATTATCAATAGCTAATTTAAGAATTCTAGTATTGTGCCTTCTTCGAAATTTGATCTAAATTATCAGAATAAAAGCATTGAGTGTACTGAAAATTAAAGATCAGGTTTCATATTGAATCTTGGGAAGAAGAGTAAAAGTGAGGGACTTTTATTTGTTTGCTAATTGTTTTGCCTTTAACTAATATCGAACTGATTGTTACGTGCTCTGATAGTCCGCCATTGTCCAATTTGATCTTTGGTTAAACGAAAGTTCTAATGATTACCTAGCTCTCTTGTTTCCGAACTAAATCATAAGCTTGTTGTGCAGTTATCGGACTAATATAGTGATGGCTCTTTGAGTATTTCAACACGGTAGCATTTGGACTTATTATCATCTAGCTACAGTGTACAAATGCTCTTTAGTTACTGCATAATCAAAAATATATTTGTAATAAATTCTAACGAGATATCGGTTGAATTATGCTTGTAGGTGCTATTTTTAGTAATTGACAATTATTTATTTTAAACCACTTTTTGCAGAACAAAGTTCTGATCTGTACAGTCATAAACTTAAAAAATAAAAATAAAAACACACGATGGAAAAAACTGAACCAGTTTAAACAATTTGGGAGTGGCACTTGCAGTTTATTTTATCACCTACCTTGTTCTTCAATTGTGCTTATTTTTTTCACTTTTTGTCCAGTTTTTCGCAACCTTCCTGTGCGTTGGAGCCGTGGCCTTCGCCGAAGATGATGGCCAATGGAAGGGAGAGGGTCTGGCCGAAAGCCAGGACGTCGGACAGTACGACCATGGATATGGAGTCTATGGAGTCCCCACCCTCTACGCCGGAGCCTACCACGGAGTCTATGCTCATGGAGGTGCTCCCATCGGAGCTGACGGTCGCGTTGTAGACACCCCCGAGGTAGCCCTCGCTAAGGTCGGCCACTTTGCCGCCAAGGCCGCTGCCACCCACGGAGCTTACACTCCTCTTGCTTACTCCGCTTATCCCGCTGTCTATGGAGGTTACTCTCCCTTGGCTTACGCTGCCTATGGATCTTACGCTCATGGAGGTGCCCCTATTGGAGCTGACGGTCGCGTCGTAGACACCCCCGAGGTAGCCCACGCTAAGATCGGCCACTTCGCCGCCAAGGCCGCTGCCACCCACGGAGCTTACACTCCTCTTGCTTACGCCGCTTATCCCGCTGTCTATGGAGGTTACTCTCCCCTGACTTACGCTGCCTATGGATCTTACGCTCATGGAGGTGCCCCCATCGGACTTGACGGACGCGTCGTAGACACCCCTGAGGTAGCTCACGCCAAGGCTGCCCACTTCGCCGCCAAGGCCCACGCCACTCATTACTAAGTTCTGACTTCTGCCGACATCCCGCGTTTATGTGCTTGAATTTGTGAAACCATCCAGTGCTGGTGTGTGTATATGTACACTTTTCAACAAAATTGAAGTGCTTTGCATAGATATTCTGTGTTCCTTGGAGAAACCTATATTTTCTTAAGTTTTTTCGGTGCTTTCTAGGATATTTTTGTAAAGTTTTATCTTTAATATTTGTAAAATTGTTATATTGCGCACCATTTTAAAGCCAACGAATATAATACCTAATGAACATCTAAACATATTGTGTTTTATTGTGAGTGGAAGATACTCTCAGTATCGCCTTGGTGTAAGACCACCATTCAGAATTGAAACGTTGCTTGAAATGGCTTTAGCCGTGTTTGGTGACTAGATTTGAATAGCCAGGTACTTCTTCACCTTTCTCTGCCCAATCTCCTTCACCTCCCTACTACCCTCATCCTCACAACATACCCTAATTGGGGATGCCATAGTCTCACTGGATCCAGACGGGATTGTGAGATCTTGTGAAATATGCATATAAAAAAATGTTCTGAGTGACAAACACATTCAGTATCGCCTTGGTGTAAGACAATCATTCAGAATTGAAACTTTGCTTAAAACGGCTTTAGCCATGTTTGGTGACCAGCTTTGAAAAACCAGGTACTTTCCTACCTTCATCTGCACCATCTTCTTCTCCACCCAACTTCCTCCAGACTCACAACATACCCCAATCGGGGATAACACATTCCCACTGGAGACAGTCCTAGACTATTGGGAACAGATATTTAGAATCTAGTCCTATATCCGAAGAACTGAATTCTCTTGTTAAATACTCTGACATTATTGTATTATCAAAACTTATCACAAGGTATTTGACCAACCACATGGCTGGATTCCATAAATTATTAACCAACACGAGACAAATAAAACATTTTAAGAACGTGGCATTAAAACATCGAGACCAGTTTAGATATAATGATTTGGAGCGGTCAATTAATCAAATAGATCTGTTGGATTTTCAACGACCGCGCCTAGTTTAAACACCGTGTAAGAAATAATAAATCAAGGACTTGGTATAATAACTAATAACGTATAAAATAGGTGTTTGAATTAAATTTTACCAAGGATGTCTAACAGTATTGAGTCGTGTTGAATTTGTATCGGGGTTCCTTAGTAATTATGTGCCGGAAACGTGAAATGAACAATTATTTATATAATAACTAGCTGACCCGGACACGCGTTGCTGTGACGTAAAATCGAAACACAACGCCATCTACTGGATGGTTACCCAACCTAGAAAACCAAGTGTTGTGTCGATAAATTAACTCACACCGCCATCTGTTAGAAACTTAAGGAACTTACAAATAAATACAAAGCATTGTCCTGTATCAAACATTTGATTCGCAATTATAAATTTCGAGATAAAAAATATCCTATCTCTTAATTTGGACCAAATTACACATAAGCCAAATTTCATCAAAATCGGTTGAGTACTTTCGGAGTTTATCTCGAAGAAACATCGTGACGCGAGATTTTTATACATATAAAGATAATAATGTCTTATTCCAGGGTATGGAGAGGATATTGCAATCCCACACGTCCCATATAGTTATAAGTTTAAAAATAATTATGTTCGTAGAATAGGAAAAAAAAAAAAAAATGATAACGAAAAATTAAACATTTAGCAAAATTGAAGCCGTCTTTGTAGCAAAACAAATCACCTTCCTTTTTATGTAAATACCGCACAGGGTTCCCCACTGCTCCCAACCGCCCGGAGGCAGTGAGACTATGGCATCCCCACTTGGGGTATGTTGTGAGGCTGAAGGTAGTGGGAGGGGAAAGAGATGAGGCAGAAGAAGGTGGGGAGGTTCTTGGATATTCAGATCTGGTCACAATACACAGCTAAAGACAATCCAACACTTCAATCCTGAATATTGTCTTACATCTGGGTGACACTGAGAGTATCTTCCGCTCTCTGGACGTGCCGCAAATATGTTATATAATATTTTAAATTTGAAAATAGTAAAGTAAAATTTACTTGGGCCCGTCGGCATTTAAACCCGCTACTTCCAGATTGCTAGTCGAGAGCATTACCACTGCCGCAGCCCCCGGGCAAGGCTCTGGCTTCTGTTATTTACTAAAAATTAATTCATTTAATACTATAACAGATAATTCTCTAAATACCAGTATTGCACTTTAAGCAGTGAAAATTATGTGATTTACGGCATTTAGTTTTGGTGTAATCGGCAGGTACCGAATACCAAAAACTGATTATTGTCGGGTTGATGGTATCTTGCACAATACGGTCACTTCTATGTAGTAATACACTTCACCGTAATCTACCCATCTGCCCTGATGGTGGACATTGAAAAGCTGTCCGAAACATTGGATAAATAATAGGAAATGCAGCACGGCATGAATACCCTAAAAGCACGAAGAAACTTATTATGGAGGATAAAAATAAAGCATAGTATGATTATCTGTTGGAAATAGAGAAAGTCGTTTTTTGATATTGGTTTCTCTAAGATATTTTTGATTTTATCATTAATTCTTCTAATTTTTTCTAATAATCAATTAAAGAAACATTTTTCTTTGTGTTTATAATGGTGTCGGGTAAAAATAGGGTTTAGCTTAGGGTATACAAATATATGATTAAGTCTTTTACGGTTATCAGTTTTAGCAAGTATTTATAATTTGTATTTTTTCATTTATAATTTTATTGTATTTCTTTGCAAAAAAGTTTTTAAATGTTGGAACTACCAATTCTTCGTATACATGTTTTATATTCGGTGACCAGACAACTCAAAATGAAACCAACTCAGAACCACCTCAGAAAACTCATTTAGAGTGATGAAAAAAATATATCAAAAATCGGTTAAGTAGGTTAAATCAGGATAGGGTTATGGGCTATTTTTAAATTATTTTTTCAAAGCTTTTAATGACTTTTCAATGAGGTGTTGAGTTGACTATATTCTCAGTTGGCATGGAACCTCTATATTCATGTAGCTATTTTGTTCCAATTCTATAATTACGTCTTAACGATTTTGGAGGCGAATATCGGTAACAACGCCCCGGGAACCATTTTATGGATTACTACACCCATTTCATAAGTCACGTTAAGTCTGCGTTTGCTAACTTAACAAGAGTGTCCGGATTCTCCTGCATAGCACAAGAGTCCCAACTGCTCCAGTGAAACTATGACATCCCCGATCGGGATATGTTGTGAGGCTGAAGGCAGTAGGGAGGGGAAGGAGATGGGGAAGAGGAAGGTGGGAAGAACCTTGCTATTCAGATCTGGTCATCAAACACGGCTAAAGCCATTTCAAGCAATGTTTCAATTCTGAACGGTGGTCTTACACCAGGGCGATACTGAGAGTATCTTTCACTCTGGAACGTATCGCAAATATACAATATATTATTTTAAATGAATGAATTGTGAAATAACACAAATTAGTCAAATAAAATTTATTTGCCACGCCGGGATTCGAGTAAAGAGCCTTACTGCTGGACTCCACCGGCCGTCACTTCTACATACATAAAAGGATAATTCACCATAATCTACACATCTGCCCTGATGATGGACACTGAAACATTATCCGAAACATTGGATAATAAGGGAAAACGCAACAAGGCAATAAAAACAAATAATCAAACATCATAAAACTTTTGGCCTTGAAAATCTCAAATCGTATATTAATTAAACTTATTTAATTTTTCTTGCCTGGTTTTGAACCCACGACCTCTGGGCCAAGAGCCAATGAGCTTACGCACCGCCACGGAAGTCTTTAAATCATTTCCAAACGCCGACTTCCACGAATGTTTCCTAACCTTCATTTTAGCTTTGCCAGTTTTTTTTTGCACGTATGCTGTACCGAGTATCAGGGCAGATCAACAAGTTAACTTTAGGGTCATTTTATTTGAGAATAATTTATGTACGTGTGTATCCCCACAACAATTTTTTAACATAATTTATATTAGGACAAGTACCGTCTTATTTATCGTAAAGATGGCAGCAGACGTAGATATTTCTGAGCAGTAAGGGCAAGATTTTTATTTGTGCTCCGCCGTTTAGCGGTTGAAATTTAAAATGAAACAATTGTTTTAATTACCCAAATGGGGGTTGAATATTGTTTATAAATTTCAAAGTTAGGAGGTAGGACGTTTGGAAATTGATGGAACAAAACAGCTATGTATGGTTTATCTTTTAACTTAGATTTGGAAGTGATCTTTTTCAAGATTATCAACGCGAAACAATATTATAAACGTAGGATATGAGGAAGTAAGAGTGCAATCCCACACACCCCAAAGAGAATATAAGGACATATATATTTAAGAGATAATATATATTTGTAAATAAGAGTAAAGATAGAACAAAGTCCAAATTAAAATAAAAAATAAAATAAAAAAATAGAGGAAAAAGGAAGAAAAAAATTAAATCAAATAGAAAAAAAATTAAGAACAGAGATTAGTTAGTATCTTTAGATAATAACTAATCCATACTTAATATTATAAATGCGAAACTGCTCGAGTTTGTTTATGACGCTTTCAAGCATTAACCGATAAAAATACTTTCAAAATTCATTCACCAATAGAAAGCTAAATTATATGCGAAGACTATAGTCTGTATATGATGGCAAGCTCTGGCGTTATGAAATTATAAATATTAATATATTATATTTGTTATACGTTTTCTGTCGCTAACAAAAGCGAGTTTTTGCTAACGTCAGAAAAAAATCGTTTCCATGGAAACGATGTTGATATATTTGTGTGCTCTAAGCTGGTAGATACTCAGCCCCCTGGTCAGCTACTGCTCCAGAAAATTCAAATATTAGAATATGTTTTGTTTTTTTTTGGACAAGCTTCTGTTTTGGAATAAATGTCAGAGTTCCTACATTAAAAATATAATTCGTAACGATTATAAAGACTGAATAATTAATAGTGTTATTTTTTATTATATTAACAAACTTCCAAATATTTAATTCAAAATAAACATCCGAAATGTTTGTAGGCGCATAAATTCCGAACGAATGAACAAAATTGGATAATTCTTTTTTCTTTGAGCTATAGCGTTATGAAATTTAGATGGCAGGCGAGATGTTTGAAAACTGAATGTAAGAAAATGAATATATGGAATGCGGGAGGGGGTGGGGGTGGGGAGGTGGGGGGATAATTGATAAGTTCAACCGCTACAGTAATTTCCCGTAATACCATGCGAGCGAAGCCGCGGATACAATAAAACGGTAAATGTGAAACAAACGGATGTTAGGTAGTTATTCATAATATTGCTAAAGATATTTCATATAATATAATATAAATATATAATTTGGGACTAAAATACTCTGAAAACACAATATTTGAATATCTGAAATCGTAACCCCTTTGTTACCCCCAATAACCACATTCCATTATCAAAGATAGTTCCCGCCATATTTGTTAAGAGTATTGTCACATTACTAGTCAATCCAAGGGAACTTACAAAATGCTATACCATCATAACTATAAATTTCTTCACTTATACGAACGCGAATGGGATATTGCTCCGTTATCTCTCACCATTTTAAAATTCACGTACTTAAACTCTCTAGATTGTAGATACTTTCTGTGGACTAGAATTGGGAACTTCAGATGACGTATTTTTTGGTTGTCACTCTCTAAACAAATATCTTCTCTCGAAGTCTTATCTAAAATTGCCTCATCTCACTTTAACATCTCTTCTATTTTGTCTGATTTACATATAACTCTAATCTAAAAACATCCAGCATAATAAAAAAATCAAGATATTGCTTTAAAAGAATATTTTTTTAGTACATAAAACATGTAATTTTCTTGTCATGTTTTGTTCTATCTTGTCTCTTCTTTCTCCTTTTCTTTTCTATTTATTTGTAATCATCCATATTTGTATTTTTTCCTTTACTTGTTTCTTTTATTGTTTATTCTACTAACCTGCCTTTTACTTTTATTTTTATGCTGTACTAAATGTGAAACTTATATTTTTGGGTGACCGGACAACTCGGAATGAAACCAACTCAGAACCATCACAGATAAGTCATTTAGAATGATTAAAAAATATATATAACATTGGTTAAATAGGTTGCATTATGTAAGGGTAATTGGCTAATTTAAAATTATTTTTTTCATAGCTTTTAATGACTTTTCAAGGAGGTGTTGAGTTGACTTTATTCTCAGTTGGCATGGAACCATATTTTTGATATCAAAATACCTCCGTAAAATTGTACATATTACCTTCCATTTATAAATTACTATCTGGTCCCCGGCATGCGTTGCAATGCCATTCAAAGAAATGATTCTCTCTGCACGTTCTTTCCCGTGCGTCTCCGTTCCCTTCCACCTTCCCCGCCTTCCCCCTACCTCGTCTCTTCACTGTCCACAAATCCCACCTCCCCCGTTCGCCTTCCCCTTCTTTCCTCCCTACCGCTAAAATATACGAACTACACACATTTTCACTTATACAAATTTCATAACGCCAGAGCTTGCCATTTTATATAACCTACATGTAATTCTGATATATGAGCTATATTATTGTAAAGTTTTATTAAAATCCATGCAATAGTTTTTGCGTGAAAGAGTAACAAACACACATACATCCATACAAACTTTTGCGTTTATAATATTTCTAAGATTCTAATTCTTTCTTCTTTCCTTCGGTCCTAAAATGAGTGAATTTTGAATTTTACCCATTTAAATAAAATAATTTTTTTAATGCGTCTTTAATTTGAAATAATGGCCTAGAACACCCTTGAAGCGAAAAGAATGAACATTCCATTCTTAAATCAAAAGGCCAAAAATATTCTTAAAACATATTACATTATGTAGCTTAAAGCATTTGTAGCTTAAAAAAACCTTGTCGGCAGCGGACCGCGGTCCGTAGGTAGCCCTGCTCTGCTGTTTATGCGAGAATTTGAAGTTCAGGGGTATTCTACAGTTAAAATACGATTCCATTACAGGTACTGCATGTCTGACATTGAGATACAAGTATTCTAATTAACCAAATATGTTGTCTCCAGTTACATGGTTCTCTAGGCATTAATAAAATTTTTTAATTTCGATTGTCCGTGCGTTAGATAATATTAGTTATTCTTGCGTGAAATAATTGACGTTCAATAAACTCAAATTTGGTTTCAATTCAAGTGTCATTTTCAACATTGGAATTTATTGTATGAATTATCGTGACTTATTTTTGGGGTATTATGCCATGTTGCGCTACCTCATTCTTTGTGTAACGTTTTGGATAGTGTTACAGTGTCCATCATTAGGGGAGATGTGTAATTATTATAAAAACCATTACACAACTGCCTTGATGATGGACACTGTAAGGCTCTCCAAAACATTGGCAAAAGGAGTTTGCGCAAAATGCTGGGATTTGTTCTTTGTAATGCGAGATCGTTTACTAATGGAATTGAAATACGGAGGACAAATAAAGCATTTGTTCGCAGCATCCTGGAATATAACTCCATTATTTGGGCCCCTTCTGAACAAAACCATATCCTAGAAATAGAAAAAATACCAAAAAAGTTTATGCGTTACCTGTATTTGGGGGAATATACATACTACCCATTCCTTGTTCTTAACAAGACTGCTCGATTTTAACACCTTAGAAACCAGCCGAAAAATATTTTTAGGTAAAAAAAATTTTAAGTTAATCTCTGGTACGATACTCAATTCGCCTATATTAACTTTTATGTCCGTAAAAATAGCGTAAAGTATACTCGTGGGAGATCTTATGCACTTTTTTATGCTCTGAAAGCGAGGACTTCTGCCTATCGGAACGCGCTATCAAGCAAAGCGACTCTGCATTGATCATCGGCATTTTCAATGTCACTTACAGACAGTTCAACAACTATCTTTTGAAACATGTAACAAGATTAAAAAAGACTAAAACTATCGATAGTAGATAGTGGAGAAGGTATTTTGAAAGTTTCAAACATTTCCTATGCCAAATACAGCAGTACATAAACAACAAACAAAAAAGCAAGCAAGAAAATATATATTTTTTTTTACATATATATTTATTTATTTATTTATTTATTTCAAAAACATACGGCACAACATGTGCCATTAACATAAATTATATTATATATGTATAATAATGTATATAATAATGTATAATAAACAATAACAAAACGAAAGTAACAACATAAATTGAAGTTAAATATAAAAACAAAAGGTAAAAAAAGAGTTGAGGTAGTAAGCAGTAAGTAAAAAGTAAGATAGATAAATGAAAGTATAAAGTAAAAGCATAAAATTATAAAATATAAAGTATAATGAAAAGTTACAGATTGAGATAAAAAGTTAAAAGGTAGGAAATAAAAAGTGTAAAGTTATAAATATTAAAAAAAAAGTGTAACAAGTAAAGAGTAAGAAATGCTCTTAGGAGCCAAAAATTGAAGATAATATAAATTAAATTTACCAAATATAAAAGGTATCACTGATTATGATATGTTTCTAGTCATAGATATTGGGAACGCTCATACAATTGCGTATACATACATCTGTTTACAAAGTTAATAATAGCGAGTGCGTACTGGTAGGACTTGATTAATGATTATATTATAATTACGTCGTAGTAATAGCAGACAAATTCTGTTTTATGCATCTTTTGTATGATGACAGACTTCCGGCATTATCGATATGAGCAAATTCATTACCTAAAGAGTGTAGACGATGTATTATTGAATTTTGTTCAGCATTACTGAGAGTATTGTTGCAATAATAAGGTGTTTTGAGTCGAGTTATTCTACTAGGTACGTGATAATTCACCAGCGAAACTAGTTCAGGGGAGTCAAACCAGTTATTATTTATTTTAATATAGGTAAATTAGGTGTGAAACAATACAATTAAAATAAAGTTGTGTTTCGCACGCTGGAATTTTAACCCGGGACCACAAAATTCATAGTCTAGAGAGAGCGTTAGGCAAAGGATTCTCGGGTTCATGGGGTAAGATTCGGCGGGTGAGTTTACTCACCAACTGCGTGGCAGGCCAGACCTTTTGTCATCTCCAGCACGACTCTCCCAACCCATCGCCATGCACCGCAATAAGAGAGATGGATTCGAACGTCCGTCAGTCCTTGATACACTGACCTCCAAATTTCTACCCACCACTCAAACCTGTTTCCTTCCTTGAGTTTCCTTTCATTAACTTCCTTTAAAAGTCCCTTCACGTAGCTTCCAAAACCTTTACCCAAAGATGAAATAGGTCATAAGGGAATACTTGCCTTTCTTTCCAGAATTTCCCTTTCGTAGTTATTAAAATAATTAAATATCGTAAAACATAAAAAATACGTGAAAACTCTTGGAAATTAAAATGTATTTATTTAACAACTTACTCGATGCTACAGCCAAGATAAATTGAATTGGTTTTAGATACCAACTCGTGAGTTAAAAAAAAATAACAAACGCTATTGATGAAAAAACATTGAACTTGCCTAATAAAAAAGTGCATGTTAACATGATTCTTTTTTTCAAGTACGAATATGATAATAGTAGAGTTGAACAACCGACGTCATTCTTTCCCCCACCTACCAGACAGGAAGCTTTTGGCTTGGTATAAAGCCTTGCGTTCTCTCTCCTTACAGCACTAGCAGTTTTCCTCTCAGAAAAGGCTCACACAACACAATCAACATGAACGCTCTGGTAAGTCATTGGTTTCTTTGCGAATTAAATAGATTTGTACCGTAAATTTAAAATAGAATTCTTTATCTAATTAATTGTTATGAATTTGTAGATCTTCACTTTCCTGTGCGTGGGAGCCGTGGTCTCCGCTAACTACATCAGCCATGATGAGGGACAATGGAAGGGAGAGGGTCTGGCCGAGAGCCAGGACAATGGACAGTACGACCATGGACACGTTGCCTACAACGGTGCCTCCAACTACGCTGGAGCCTACTCCGGAGCTTACGCTCATGGAGCCGCCCCCATCGGTCATGACGGACGTGTCGTAGACACCCCCGAGGTAGCTCACGCTAAGGCCGCCCACAACGCCGCTGTTGCCGCCGCTTCCAACGGTGCTTACGCCGCCCCTGCCCTCCATGGAGCTTACGCCGTCCCCGCCTACCACGGAGCTTACGCTGCCCCTGCCATCCATGGAGCTTACGCCGCCCCTGCCATCCACGGATCTTACGCTCATGGAGCCGCCCCTCTGGGACATGACGGACGTGTCGTCGATACCCCCGAGGTAGCTCACGCCAAGGCCGCTCATTTGGCCGCGAAGTCCGCTGCCCTCACCGGAGTTCATGGATCTCCCGCCTACGTTGGAGCTTACGCCGCCCCCGCCCTCCACGGAGCTTACGCCGCTCCTGCCATCCATGGATCTTACGCCCATGGAGCCGCCCCTCTGGGACATGATGGACGTGTAGTAGACACCCCTGAGGTAGCTCACGCCAAGGCCGCCCATTACGCCGCTGTATCCCACGCTTCTCATCATTAAGCCCTAACTCCCCAATGACTCCTGCTATTCCAATGATTGTAATGTAAATAGCTTATTCTCCATTATATTCTAGTTTGACTAGAGTACAATCAAATAGACTAATAATTGAAAACTAATATTTTCGTTTAACTACCTTTTACTGATTGATCGATCTAATCATTTCCCATAAAAACCACACAGCAAGAAACAACTATACTCTTGATTGAATATGGTTGTTTGAAGGTTCATAAAACTTTTCACTACGGAAAAGCAGTACTTAAATGTAATGAACTTAAGTCGGGGGATTTTCCATTGAATCTCTAATGAATGTACGATGCGAAAGAAGGCTTTTCCATTCTAACCGTCGTTACCAGACGTTAAAAAAGATATAAAATAACCATACCAGACGTTAAAGATTATACTAAATGCCGTCGATTTCCTTTACCCAAATTTCTATATGATATGAAAATCTGGGAACTTTGAGCCAGTGAAAGAAAGCATAAAGGTAGACATCCTCGAAATGTAGTGCTGAAAAAAAAAATGCTCAGGATTCCATGGACAGCCAGACGCAATAGTGTCCATTCTGGAAGAGCTAGGCATCCACAATAGGCTCTCAACTATCTGCCTACAACTTTTGTAAGTCACTTTGGATACGTTGCTTGCCATGAGAATTCAATCTTGGAGGAATTCAACGTCACTGACAAAGTGGAAGACAGAAGAAGCAGAGTATGTTGGAGTGACCGAGCATCATTATCGTCCGGTTCATCGATGTCCTAAGATTTCCTCGTAGCGCAGGACCGCAAGGAGTGGGGAAGCCTTGTCCACCATCGATAGTGGGGTAGGAATTATGACTATGATTCAGCAATGAGAAACTGACTCAAGAAGAAGAAATATCGTAGTATGTATATTGTTTTAGCTGAAATATCAAAACACCAAAAGAGATGATATAAATAGAAATTGTTGCATTTGCTAAAGCAAAAGAGATGAAATAAATAGAAATTATTGCATTTGCTTAAACAAAAGAGACGATAGAAATAGAAATTGTTGCGTCTGCTAAAACAAAAGACGATAGAAATAGAAATAGTTGCATCTGCTAAAACAAAAGAGACGAAAGAAATAGAAATTGATCCATCTGCTAAAACAAAACAAACGATAGGAATAGAAATTGTCGCATCTGCTAAAACTAAATGTTTAAACGCTATTGCTCGCAATAACCAATGAATGTAAATAAGTTAACATTGACAAGTAAGAAAAATAATGACGCACTGTTAGCATTTTTGTGTAATGATCAATGAAACTGATCCTGTATAAACAATCACGATTTGAACTTCTAACCTAATAAAGTTGTTTGACTCGTGTTTGCGCTTCCTCTTCCTACTTGACCTAACGTTTCGGACAGCCTTGTAGTGTCCACGATCAGAGTCGACGATGAACTCATGATTCAACACCAATCAGAGATAACAAAATAATATTGTAATATTTAATAAAATGGATATAATATTAGCTAAAACTAGAAACAATCGAAAATCAGAAAAAGATAGGTCACATCTGGTATAATTCAGTAGTTTTTAGTCGAAGTGTGATAAACAGGTTCGTTATTTATTTTTGGAGTGTTACACCGTGTTGCGTTACCTCCTAGCCAACGTTTCGGACAGCGTAATAGTGTCCATCATCAGGACAGATGAGATAAAAATAAATAATGAAAATACTTTTGGCCGTGAAAATCTAAAATCATACCGAGGTATGCGACACACTAGCTCAGTTGGGTTGCGCTCCGACAAGGCGTAGGTCCTGGGTTCGAGGCCAAGATGTGTTTTCAGATTTTTTATTGAGTTTCGCTAATATTGTCTCCATTTAATTAAATATTACAACTAGAAATATAATATTATTTTTACCTATGTTAAAGATAATCATACGTCTTTAAGACGTACCGATGTTTAAAAGTGTATATTTGACATATTATCGTACTTACACAGTTTAAAGGTAGTTGAATAATTTGTTTGGGGTTTTGTTCTTTCAATAAAACCGAAATAATTGTAAAAATATATATTGTAATTTAAAAATTCTGTAAACCTTTTTTTTTTTTTTTTATATGAAATACCGCACAAGAGTCCCAACTGCTCCCCTCTGGAGCCAGTGAGACTATGGCATCCCCAATTGGGGTATGTTGTGTGGCTGAAGGTAGTGGGGAGGGGAAGGAGATAGGGAAGAGGAAGGTGGGGAAGTACCTGGCTATTCAGATCTGGTCACTAAACACGGCTAATGCCATTTCGAGCAACGTTTCAATTCTGAATGGTGGTCTTACACCAGGGCGATACTAATAGTATCTTCCACTCTGGAACGTGGCGCAAATATATTATATATTATTTTAAATGAATAAATTGTGAAATAACACAAATTAATCAAATAAAATTTATTTGCGCACGCCGGGTTCGAACCCGCGACCTTCGGATTGTGAGTCCAGAGTCTTACCTCGGGACCACGGAGGCCGTCAGAAACCTCTTACAAATCAACTACAAAATGTTAAATCTTTTTTTAATGAAAAATTAGTTTAATTTTATGTCTAAATCATATATTTTTTGTATTTATAATGTAAACCGATTCGTAAGAATGATAATTTTAAAATAGTGATTTTAACATGTTTATGAATATTTATGAGGAAGCTATTCGTAGCTTTATTAGCATAGCAACAATATTATTACAACATATAATAAACTCTTTCTTCAAAATAGGCATATTTACTTTGTGGCGTCATCATTAATTTAATGACAAACAAATACCTTTGTATAACACCACTATTTTATTAACAATATCAACATGTTTCGAAAACTATGTTTTCTTCGTCAGGATAATAAGTCAATAAAAAATAACAAAAGACAAACAAGTATAGACTAATTTTATGATTGTTTTTTATGATCTATTTTAGGTAATTAATCACCTCTCCTATCTAATATTTTGTCTATGTTCTAATTAGTCTATACTTGTTTGTCTTTTGTTATTTTTTATTGACTTATTATCCTGACGAAGAAAACATAGTTTTCGAAACATGTTGATATTGTTAATAAAATAGTGGTGTTACACAAAGGTATTTGTTTGTCATTATAATAAACTCACTTACTTACATAATAATACGATATAAATAGATTTGATAACAGGTACGTAGTATTTTTTTAATCAATTCATACGGGCGTAAGTATTCATGTCTCCCGGGGCGCCTGGGAACAAAAAAACCAAGGACGAATATTTTTTAATCGTGAGGTAGAATTACCACATGGATATTGGATATTATGTACTTCGAAGGATTGCTTCATAGTATGCGTTATAAGGCTGAGTTTAAACCGATATCAATTTATTATAAATGTATCGTTTTATAATTCCGGGTATTTTCTATGCTTCTTTTAAATGTAGGTAGCATACCTAGTTGTCATGTACTAATTACGTTACGGTGGTTTGGAGCCCACACCAAGTGAAGTATTCTCTCATGTTGTTGGAGAAGGTTCAGAAGAAATTTCTGAGACTTCTTTACCTGAGGGAGTACGGCTACTACCCGTGGCTCTAAACTACCGACTTTCTTGGGCATGCTCGGTATGAACCGTCTACGTTGTAACACATTTCTTCAGACTGATTCGTGGACGGTTCGAAAACTCGGCTCTCATGAATCTATTATCTCCATCACCGACAGCACAGACTGTTTTATCTCCCGGCTTGCAGAACTAACTTGCCAATGGTTATGCCAGTCGGGAGAGCAGTCTTGTTGTTAAATAGAATCTCTTTGAATATCGATTTGTTTAACATCAATGAAGCACAATTTAGACATCAAACTTTATTGCTGTTAGTCTGATTGTGCTTCATTGATGCTTAAATTATTCATTGATGTTTAATTTTTTTTTTAATTGTTTAATTTATTTAAATGCTTGAATATGCTTAAATGTTAATATTTTGTCCACTTTTGAATCGATTTGAAATTTTTATTTTGTTATATTTTTAAAGTGAATAAATTGAATTGAAAAATAACATTTTATATACCAGGCTGCGTAAGCCCGGGCAACGCCGGTGATTTCAGGTAGTAAATTATAATTATCAGATCACACCGAAAGAGTTAAAAAAACAAAAAACAGAAAGAAATCGAGTTTTAGGTATAAATTGAGTTTTAGGTATAAATCGGGTATTCAACCGAGATATATTGCTTACAATTTTTTTAACGTTTTGATATACAGTGCTGAATGTGGCCTTGAATTCAAAGTTGCGGGTTCGGGTTCCGCTGCGTCGTTTTAAAAACGTATTCAAATCATTACAATATATTTAACAGGTCTAGGCATTGTATAACCTATATTATATGGATTGTAAAGTTTTACGAACTTATAAAATTATTGGCTTTTGAGGTTGTGGCACGGAACAATGCTGTAAAGACGTAGTACATAAATTGCTTTGTACTTTTTTGAATGAGACAGGTTTTATTCTGGTGTGATTGCAATCGGGTGATGAAATTTATCATTCGTTGCATGCTAGGACATTCTACAATAGTGTGGACATTTGATGCAGCGGAATGTTGGAATAGTGGAATAATGCGTTTCATACGTTTTTCGGTCTTGGCCCGGACGTCGCGGGTTCAAAACACATCGGGCGGGAATGATTATTTATCGGATAACCAACACCTCTGCCATAGGTCACCCCAAGTGGGTCGCTGCATTTGATGACTTATCAGGGTTGCCCGGGTTCATGGGGTAAGGTTTGTCTAGGTCTTGGCGGCAGACACGCTTGCTCACTTTCTATGTGGAGGGCCGGATCGGGAGAGTCTGGTTAATAAAGACCATTTAGCCTCTCCAGTCGGTCTCTTCCGGCCTTGCTGGATGATTGGATTCCTACCCACTCTTCAAAATCTTTTTCCTTTTCAGAACTTCTTTTAAAAGACCCTGCAGACAGCATCCCCAAAGATGACAAGAATGAAATTATTTTTTCAAGGCCTCCTGTGCGGAACTATAGTAAAAAAACCCGCTTGCAAGAGACAACAATTTTTACGTTTTTTTAAATTGAAGGAATCAGTGCAGAATTTTTTTTTCAAAAGTTTTATACTCCCGACTATCCGAAATCAGTGAGACGATTGTAACCTTTAATTCTGGTATGTAGTAAGGTTGAAAAGGGTGGAAAATATAACTAAGTAGAGAAGAGGAAGTTGAGGAAGTTTAGGAAGTACTTGGTTATTCCGATCTTGTCACCAAACATATCTAAAGCCATTTGTAGCAACTTTTCAAATTTCATTTTGAGACTTTTACCAGGGTCATAATAAGTCTACCCACCTTTACCATAAAATATATAAAAGTATTAGGTACTGTACCTACATTATTTTTATTTATTTAAATGTGAATTAATAATAAAAATAATAAATGTTTTACTATTTTCATTTCTGTTACAAGTGGAGATAAATATATCCTCACCGGGATCTCTCGTGGGTTGAGGATTTTATTCACATATTAAAATTTAAGTCTAAGAATTGTAATAAAAATACTATAAAGTGTTTCTTTGGAAAATTGTGTTGTTCTTCTTTTTAACCCACACAACTTTTACCACTATGTCACATTTCCACCACTCTGTCACATTTTGTTTTTACTATAAATGAATTCTCTCTGGATCTCAGAGGGGAAATTGTAGCAAGGGGGGAAGGAGGTCTAAAATGCCTATCGAGGACAAACTCGAGCTGCGTGTATACCTATTTCGAGTGACAGAATTAACGTACGACATAAAAATTGTAGGAGACAAGTTTTTTAGATTCTTAAAAATATTTTATTAAACATCATTTAAAATAATAATCGCTGTTACTTGATAGGTTATATATACCTTTTGGTGTTTAAAAAAAGTTTTAAATTTTATGTCGTCATATCATTTTTTTGTAACATTATAGAATATACGCAAGTCGAGATGGCAGAAGACAACTGTAATTTGAATGAAATGCACTTCTATCACGAGAAATTACAACTCTGTAACGTAATTTTTACTACAAAAATATAAACACATATTTTTTTTAAGACGCACGCATTTGTTACGTTTTCAGTACAGTAGATTTTAAAGTAATTATAAATTAATAATGTTGGTAATTCTGTTGAATTTTTCTCCTCTAATTGGTGGAGACAATTAGATGTAGGTTAAAAGAATAACGACCCAATTACATCTGTTGTTAATTTCCACTTAGATTTGTGCAAGTCGGTATTTGATCCAGTGACATCTGGACTTGTAGTCGAGGACGGAGTGTTCAAAATAATTTTTTCTAGAATCTAAAAGCCCACTGGTGTGGTAGGGAAGTTTTCAAGAGTGAACGACACAATAAATAATTTTAATAGAACTTGTTTCACACATAAATAAAAACATCCAATTCTCCGTAGGCAATAATAACACTTTGAAATAATGCCGATCATGTTACGTGCAGCTATGTAGAACGTTCATTGTTTCACAGTTCAAGGCGTTTCAAGGTCATGTTCATAACAGATACATTTAATTTTAATTTCTTCATTAATTCTCGAGTACAAGCGTTTGTAAACCGATGTTCAATACCTATACTTCTATTACTAATATTATAAATGCGAAACTGCGTGTTTGTTTGTTACGCTTTCACGCATAAACCAATAAACTGATTTTAAAAATTCTTTCGTTAATAAAAAGATACATTATATTATGCGAGTAATATAGGCTGTATATATTGGTAAGCTCTGACTTTATGAAATTATAAATAATAATTTATTATACGTTTTCTGTCGCTAACAAAAACGAGTTATTGCTAACGTCAGAAAACAAACGTGGAAACGATTTCGATTTTTCAGGCGCCGTAGTTAATATCTATCTACTTACAAAAAAATGAAACTCCGAAATATTTGTACGCGCATAACTTCCGAACGACTGCACAAAATTGGATAATTCTTTTTTTTACTAATGGTGAGTTCTGGCATTATGAAATTTGGGTGGCACGCGAGCTGTTTGAAAACTGAATGTACCGGGAATGAATGTACGGAATGCGGGAGGGGAGAGGAGGGGGAGGAGGGGAAAGGGAGGAGGGAGGGAGAGCGAGCGAAGTCGCGGGTAAAAGCTAGTTTTAAATAATTTGAAGTGAACATTGAACTACTTCACGATGTAGGTAAAATAAATTATTATAGAACTAGGTATTATTAAATTAAAAAATGAAATGAAAATGAAAATTATCTGGTTTATACACGTCGACCGGTTTTGGTTGATGGGCTTCAACACGAAGATGAGGGAAATTATAAAAATTATGAAGTAACGCCAACAGAACAACTTTAAAAAAATATATATATGAATACCGCACAAGAGTCCCAACTGCTCCCACCTGGAGCCAGTGAGACTATGGCATCCCCAATTGGGGTATGTTGTGAGGCTGAAGGTAGTGGGGAGGGGAAAGAGACGGGGAAGAGGAAGGTGGGAAGTACCTGGCTAATCACATCTGGTCACCAAACACGGCTAAAGCCATTTCAAGCAACGTTTCAATTCTGAATGGTGGTCTTACACCAGGGCGATACTGAGAGTATCTTCCACTCTGGAACGTTCCGCAAACGTACTAAATATGATTTTAAATTAATTAATTGTGAAATAACACAAATTAATCAAATAAAATTTATTTGCCACGCCGGGATTCGATTCCGCGACCTTCGGGATGCGAGTCAAGAGTCATACCGCTGGACTAATTCAGCCGTCACTAATTTACAGACAAAAATGAAGAAGAGGTAATCATCAAACGCGTTGCTAAAAAAATCCATAAATAAGATGAGGTCTGCAAATACAACAATGATGAAATCATAAAAATTATGAATTAACACCAACCCAACAACCAACAGACCCTTGGAACGGAGATCCCTAGTGAGGAGGACTGTGATTACGCTGTTATATTAAGTTCCAAGTCATTCATACTCATATATAAGAAAAACTATAAGTTGAGAGTAGCAATAACATGAGAGTAATTTTTGAGATGATTTATGAATGTGATTGAGCAAAGAGTGTATGCCATGACAGGGTTGTATAGCGGTCTAGCCTCTCGGATAACACATACGTAGATATGATTGTCATTTTACTAACAAAAGATTCACTAACATACTAACTTCCGTTCTTAGAAATTTCATTTCTTTTTAAGTTGCATTGTGTAACGTTGTGTACCGTATAAATGGATGGATTAGTATAATGTGTAATAACTGCCTTGTTTCATCACTTGAATGCAATCATTATTCAGTAAAAACTATTCTAGATTTAAAAAAATCAAGGCAAAGCAGTAGAATAAAATGTTACAGATTAAATTGGATTTAATTATAGACGTTTGTATGGACATCGTAAGTCGATCCTTTCCCCACTACATCGACTCAGGAAACTTTCCGCTAGTATAAAGCCTTGCGTTCTCTCCCCTCATGGCACAAGCAGTTTTCCTCTCAGAAAAGGCTCACTCAACAAAATCACCATGAACGCTATTGTAAGTATTATTTTTAAATGTGACTAGTTCTATCAACTGCCAATTTGCTAATTATTGGATTAAATCATCTTAATTTAACTGATTTTTCTTTTAACTTTTAGGTTTTTGCATTCCTGTGCATGGGAGCTGTGGTCTCCGCTAACTACATCAGCAATGATGAGGGACAATGGAAGGGAGAGGGTCTGGCCGAGAGCCAGGACAATGGACAGTACAACTATGGATATGGTGCCTACAACGGTGCCTCCAACTACGCTGGAGCATACTCCGGAGTTTACGCTCATGGAGCCGCCCCCATTGGAGTTGATGGACGCGTCGTAGACACCCCCGAGGTAGCTCAGGCTAAGGCCGCCCACTTCGCCGCCAAGGCCGCCGCTTCCAACGGAGCCGTCCTTGGAGCTTACTCTCCCCTGTCCTACGTCGCTTCCCCTGCCGTCTACGGAGCTTATGCTTCCCCCGCTGTCTATGGAGCTTACGCTCATGGACTCGCTCCCCTGGCCCAGGATGGTGTTGTCGTAGATACCCCTGAGGTTGCACACGCTAAGATCGCCCACAAGTCGGCTGTCGCTCGTCTGTCCAGCGGAGTTGCCGCCCCTGCCGTCTATGGAGCTTACGCTTCCCCTGCCGTCTATGGAGCTTATGCTTCCCCCGCTGTTTATGGAGCTTACGCTCATGGACTCGCTCCCCTGGCCCAGGATGGTGTTGTCGTAGATACCGTCGAGGTTGCTCACGCTAAAATCGCCCACAAGTCCGCTGTCGCTCGTCTGTCCAGCGGAGTTGCTGCCCCTGCCGTCTATGGAGCTTACGCTTCCCCTGCCATCTATGGAGCTTATGCTTCCCCTGCCGTCTATGCTTCCCCCGCTGTCTACGGATCTTATGCCCATGGAGCCGCCCCCATCGGAATTGACGGACGTGTCGTAGATACCCCCGAGGTAGCTCAAGCCAAGGCCGCCCACTACGCCGCCGTATCTCAAGCTTCCCACTACTAAATATCGCCCTGCCTTTTGACCCGTGTGTGTTAAGAAATGTGTGTTCATTATTTATATTTCCGGTGTGTTTTGTGTGTTACTGATTAAAAATGGATAAAAGTGATCATTTATTTTACCGGCTCAGGTAATTTTACGAATATGTTACAGATTTTTGTTAAGAAATTCACACAGCCATCAAAACATCAAAAATAAATATCCAAAAGTTTTTTTCTGTTTCATTTAAATTTTAATGTCTTTGTTAAAAAATTGGTTTTATCTGTATTTAAATTCAAAGGAAAATGACAAGCTGACATCACTTAGACAATTTATTTTAAAATACTTGAAACCCCCGAGATATCACCACAAGAACTCATCACACAAGTAAGAATGAAAAATGTTCTTCAATATTGACACTACTGATTAAATATTGATTTTCGACATTTTTACAAAAATTATCTCTTGGACAAGAATAGTTTTTGAATTTCAAGCTATTCATTTACTGGGGAAGTTCAATAATTGCGAATTCCACCAACAATTTGTTCAAAATACTTTTAAATGACACAATATTCTTCAGGGTGGGCAGTAAAAAATTATCCTTGCTTGCAAGTTATTTACGAATTCATGTGTCAATTTTTCAAGGTCATCGAAGGACAATCAATATTATCTCAATTGTTTTAGAGTACGAATTAACTAAGCTTGTGAAGGGGTTGATTATGGATTAGTAGAGGAACCAAGACGGATCCCTGAGGCAAGGTGGAGGGAGGAACAGTATGATTTTGGTGCAACATAATCAGACTGGTTTTTGATGAAAATTTGACAACGGATACATTCTTTGAAATAGTAATGTAACGATGATCAACTTTACTTTAGAAATCACTTAAAAACATCAAGCATGGCATTATTAGTCAAATTACATGTCTAACTTAAAGCGATTTGATCACCCCTCATTAAAATATTGTTTCATGTAAAAAATATGAAGTTTTTATGTGAATATTGCACAAGAATTCCAACCATACCAACTGCTCGCACCTGGATTCAGTGAGACTAAGAGGATATGTTGTTAGGCTGAAGAGAGTGGGGATGAGAAGGAAAAGTTAAAGAGCAAGGTAAGCAAGTACATGGCTATTCAGGTCTGATCACCAAACATGGCTTTAGACATTTCAAGTAACGTTTCAGACTTAATGGTGGTCTTATATCAGGGCGTGCCGCAAATTAGAATTATTATATCAAAACAAACAAAGAAAAGATTTATGGTGGTTACAGATGATGCTTGGAATGATTTTATGGTCAACATTTCCAACTACGCAAATGCAACTAAAAGCGTTAAGAAAATTTACGAAACAAGGGAAAACCAACTTTCTTCATTTACAAATAATAATTAACTCACCGCAAGGGTAGGCAGACGGATGGACTGCAAACAACTAATTGTTTCATTCACATCCATACATCGTCTCAAACATAAATGGGTCGTTTTTCTTTTTAACCTACATAAAATTGTCTCCACCAGTTGGTGGAGAAAATTCAATAGGATTACCAATGTTATTATTTTATAAGTACTTTAAAATCTACTGTACTAAAGACGTAAGGACTGTGTGCGTTTTAAAAAATATATGTTTATATTTTTGTAGTAAAAATTACGTGTAACTCCTCGTGATAGAAGTGTATTTCATACAAATCACAGTTGTCTTTTGCCACCTCGACTTGCGTATATTATAAAATGTTACAAAAAAATGATTTTACGACATATAATATAAAACTATTTTTAAACTCCTAAAGGTATAACCCATCAAGTAACAGCGATTATTATTTTTGTTAAAAATATATTTTTTTAAATCACAAAAACTTGTCTCTTACAACTTTTATGTCGTACGTTAATTCTGTTTGTTGTCATTCGGGTTGTGATTCGAACTAGGTATACACGCAGCTCGTGTTCAGCTCCTTCTCTCTGAGATCCAGAGAGAAATCATTTATAGTTAAAAAAAATGTGACAGAGTGGTGTAAATGTGACAGAGTGGTGTAAATGTGACAGAGTGGTGGAAATGTGACAGAGTGGTAAAAGTTATGTAGGTTTAAAAGAAGAACAACCCAAATACTCTTTGATTATTCTGACCCTTGACATGGCCCAACTAATATATTTGGATCATTTGACCTTGCCATGTTTTCCTCTGGCGTCCCCGACTCCTTCTACGACTCACATTTACGTCATTTGTTATCCTTACACTTCTTTCATCGTTTATTTGATCCACATCTGCATGCCCAAACCATCTTCACGCTTCTTTCTTAGTTTTACTTATTTCGCTTACGTTATGGATCTCTGTATCTTACGAGTTAAAAATACTTAACCTAATGATATTTAAAAAAAAAAACTCTTTTTACGATCATTAAAATTTGCAGATGTTGTTTGTGCAATGATAGAGGACTTAGCTAGCAGAGGAATTAAATGCACGACACCTAGGTGGCATGTCACTATGTTAAAAAAATTTGGAAAAAGTTTTTTTAACGTATGAGTAATTTTTTAACATTTTTTTAGCTTTATTAAAAAATCTCGTGAAAATTTTATTCAATTGATATACGACCGCGGGATGTGAAAATAATACTAATTAAAAAATGACAAAAAATTGTTCATGGAAAGATATATACATTACTTACACAGCCAAAGGGGGTCGTTTATCTATTGTTGTGCTGGTGCTTGTTTTATTCAAATTAGTTAATGGATCACTTGATCACCTGACTTAACAAAACTAATAAAATTTCGAGTACCAAATCGTGTCACGAGGCTTCTAGGGCTTTGTTTATTTCGTCGAAAACTATCTATTTCATTTACTCCCCAATCCAAGGAATTTAGTCCTTGGAAATAAATTCAGTTCCTTTAATATTTTTATTTATATCAGAATTTTAGAAAATTTTAGAAAATTCTGATATAAATTTTATTATTTAAAAAATGTTAATAAAATTTTAGCCTCCGGTGACATTTTTAACGTTTTTTTTTCTACAGAAATATTAAAAAAATGGTAGGTGTTGGATAGTTGGAGGCGGGGTTAGAGGTCATTCGGCTGAGTGACCAGTGACGACATGCGGAAGATTTTTTTTTGTTTGATTTTGAAGAAAAAAAAATTGAAAAAAAAAATGTCATCAAAAAAGTTAGTCAAGTACGTCCCTTAACACCCTGTACTTAATTTATACTTAATACTTACCGTAATTTTTAGAAGAAAAAACACCAATCTCAACTTTCAGAAAGATCTATTTCGATGACGGAAGTTGGAATTTGCAATTCGTTTATCTTCAGCATTTATAATTCAGTCAATTGCAAATGGCTTTTAAGAACTTTTTTGTAGGCAGCTGACAGGTGTATCCTTTTGTCAAAGTCGAGATAATAGCGCAATAAGCTATAAACTAATAAGCATTAACAGCTTTTTTAGAAGAAACCATGAAAACTGAAAAGATGCAGATGGCTTCTTCTGCCATATGACTAACGAAAGGTTAGGTTAGGATGGGTTGTTTCAAAAAGTTTGACGAATTCGTCAAATATTTGACGTTACTTTTCACGTTCTGTGTAAGTTCTATTTAAGTTCTGTGATGATTTCAGTTTTATGAAGCAGCTGGCCTATCATGATAAAATAACAGAACTCAAATAGAACTTACACAGAACGTGAAAATTAACTTCAAATATTTGATGAACTCATCAAATTTTTTGAAACAACCCGTCCTTAAGTATATGAAAGCAAAGACAAAAGGCGGTATAATTATTTTTAAACGTTCCTACATAAATTTGTATAATTTGATCGCTCGATAAAAAAATTTCGAATACCAAATGCGTTCACAAACAAATAATTTATTATAAAAAAAATACAATCTCTGATTAAAGGCGGAAAAAATTCGGTAGATATCTCTGTAGAGGTTATGATAATATAATATTATATTGGTTACATAAAAAACGTTGCATGAAAACCAACGTCAAATATTTCAAGTACCAATTTTACCGTTGAGTTTAAAATCACCCAATCATGTTCACCCCTCTCCTACCACTTTGGAAGCTTTCTTTTGGTATAAAGCCTTGCGTTCTCTCCCCACTCGGCACAAGCAGTTTTCCTCTCAGAAAAGGCTCACACAACACAATCAACATGAACACTCTGGTAAGTCACATGTCTTTTAGCGAATTGAATGAATTTTTAACTTAAAATAAAAATACAGTTCTTCATTTAATTGTAAATTATGAATTTTGTAGATTTTCACATTCCTGTGTGTGGGAGCCGTGGTCTCCGCTAACTACATCAGCAATGATGAGGGACAATGGAAGGGAGAGGGTCTGGCCGAGAGCCAGGACAATGGACAGTACGACCATGGATATGGTGCCTTCAACGGTGTCTCCAACTACGCTGGAGCCTACTCCGGAGCTTACGCTCATGGAGCCGCCCCCATCGGTCACGATGGACGTGTCGTAGACACCCCCGAGGTAGCTCACGCTAAGGCCGCTCACAACGCCGCTGTTGCCGCCGCTTCCAACGGAGCTTACAACGGTGCCTACGACGGAGCTTACAACGGTGCTTACTCCGCCCCCGCCTACAACGGTGAAGACGGACAATGGAAGGGAGAAGGTCTGGCCGAAAGCCAGGACAACGGTCACTACAACAACGGATACAACGGTGCTTCCGCCTACGCCGGAGCTTACGCTCATGGAGCCGCCCCTCTGGGACATGATGGACGTGTTGTAGACACCCCCGAGGTAGCTCACGCTAAGGCCGCTCACAATGCCGCTATCGCCGCCGCATCCAGCGGAGCCGCTCATGGAGCCTACAACGGTGCTTACAACGGTGTTTACGCCGCCCCTGCCGTCTATGGAGCTTACGCCCATGGAGCCGCCCCTCTGGGACATGATGGACGCGTCGTTGATACTCCCGAGGTAGCTCAGGCCAAGGCCGCCCACTACGCCGCTGTATCTCATGCTTCTCATTATTAATTTCTCCCTTACCCTGATGACCTCTGTGTTCAACACGAATAGATTTGTAAATAGTCCCATGATGATGTTGAAATTGATCTGATTACCTTCATATTGGATAACCTAGAACGTTTTGGTCATACCATTATATTACTGGTTTGTCCATGATGGTAACATTTGCTAATTCTTCACTTACATAAACACCAAATAAATTATTTGACCATAAAAATTTCCCAAATTATTTTTTTCTTTTGACGGTAACCTGTTCATTTTAAATATGTATAATATATTGTATGTTCCAAAGAACGTCAAAGTTGACTCACAACAGGTGGTAATGACAATCATGTCATGTCAATCAATGATGCTATACTCAAGTGTTTGTCTTATCAATAACTTCTTCAAAATCTCTACTGGAGAAATTAATTGTGTATCCTCTTATGAAAATTTTTCAAAATGAAGTAACCGTTTTAAATAAACGTTCTGTTGATCGTTCGCCATTATTTAAATAATTTCTTCTGTAGTCGAGATATCGATTAATCAAATCCTGGCCCCTGTGGTCGAGGGGTTAGGCTATATTTTTATAAATATAGTCTTTTGTGGCACGTTCCATAGTCGAAGATGCATTCTGTATCTCCCTGATGATAGACCAGCTCCGGAATTGAAAGTTGAAACAGCTTAGCCAGATATGAATAACCAGGAATTTCTCCACCTTCCTCTTTTCTTTTTCCTTTCCCTTTGCCCCCTCAGCCCTACAATTGAAGATTTTACAGTCCCACAGGCTCCAAATGGTGGGAAATTTGGTGCTGTGTTAACAGGAAATCCAGTGGCAGAGAGATTTGAAAAATAGGTATTTTATCAAATTGTTGCTGTCACTGTCGCTCTTACTCATCCGAATACTGGGCGAAGAGGACAACTGCATCTCAGGCTGATAATATTTAAACAAAACCATCAAAGTCGAGGTTTCGTTTTCCACAAGTTTCTCCTCCAAAAACTGCACCGATTTTTAAGATTTTTACTTACTGTGTTAGAAAAAAAAACTTAATATCTGTAAATTTTGCATTTTAAAAAAGACATTGTCTAATTTGTGTACTGAACGTCTATTGATGGTGTTCGAACCTTTCAATTTTAACGATTTTTGGAGGGTCTTAACTGATGAGTTAAAAAAGCAAAACGTATAGACAAGCAAAAATATATTATTAAAAAAAAACATTTGCAATAGTGTCAAAATCCAGAGAGATAATTAAAGAATACGTTTGTGTGCACAAAACGGCGCCCGGTTTCTGTATATTGAAAAAAAATCGCCCATGTGGCAGATTTTTTTCAAGTACTACGTTTGAAAACACTAAACGACTAGATCAAAAGATACACGTGGAGGAAAATTTAAGGTCGACAGTCAACACGTGTTCGCAAATGAACCGTTATAGATCTATAACCATTTTCAAGGACGTTCATGATAGTATCCGTATTGGAGAAATACCTATATCCTTTTCCGCATTTGATGAAACATTGCTAGAGAACGCATGCTTTATGATAAATGATAACCTTCGACGAGCGAACCGCGACGGCAAAATTAATTTAAACATTAACGCGGTCTAAAGCACAATCAAATATACTATATAAGCTACTTTGAACTGGATCCGGTGGTCAAAGGTTCAAAAGTACTCGTTATTAAAACTTGTTTTAAAGTTTTCTGTTTGGATTATTTCAAAGATAAATTTATATACTATATAATATATTTTTCATTAAGGAGGTAAACATGTAAGATATTTAACCCTTCAAGCTTCGGCTGGACATTACTGGACACAAACATCGTATCCCATTAGAGCCTCTGAAGGACAGATCTGACCGGGTTGTTCACACATCATAAAATATTGTTACATATTTTTTTTATGTAATGCATCGATATGTGATTTGTTCTTCATTTGAAAGAGAAAGAAATATTTCTCTCGGTTTGACTCAAATGTTTATACTTGATTCCATGAATAAATTCGTTAAAAATGTCATATTGACAATTACAAATTGGTGGGACTTCTTTGTAGTTATATGAAAGAAAAATAATAATATAAAATATTTTTATTGATGGTATAATACTCGCCTATCCAAAGGTCTCACAGACTTGGAAATGAGTATTGAATCGATGTTTATCGTCACCAGTTAGCGTTCAAACTTAATGCGCGGTATGCCCATTAGAAAAGAAGAAGATGGAGAGATATGTAATTACGAATGATAGAGAACGGGCTAATGCTTAAATCAATAATATTTAATCGAAAATTGTGAAAGTGTTTAATAAAACACGACTCGTTTAAAATAGAGCAAAAGTCTCGCCAGGTTGTCCAAAACAGCATTTAAAGAAACACTGTGAATTTTTTCATAAATATAACTTGTTAAATAACTGAAACCAGCGTTTTAATAATACTTTTCGGAGAATGCTTCGGGACTAAAACTACAATTTTTTTTGTATAGCAAAGATCAACTTTAAAAAAATTATGTATCCAGACATCAGCAGATTCGTCAATTCTGCACCCAATGCAGTAAGCCCTCAAGTGTGTCTGACAAATTAATTTACCACACTTTTGGTACAAAAATTGTTACGCAATTGGTCGTATGGGATCAGCCAAGAGGGCAGCGACACATGCGTACACTTTGGCTTTCTGGCCGCGACTGATTTTCGTACCCCGCGGGAACGGAGGGTAAGAAGCTAGAAAGAGCGCTGCCGCATTCCCAACACTCGTATTTCACTCAACAACGTATTTTCTTTTCATTTTGAAATGGTCCTGACCCCATGCGCCCGATAAAGGGTTAAAACTGTTTTTGATCTTGTATGCACTACTCATAGAAAAGGTAAAAATATGTAAAAGCCCAAAAGGGCGAAATAAATATAGAAACCTAAGTTAAGAGGAATATAAACGCTGGAAATATTTCGATTCTCATGCCTTCAAAATTTAAAATCGATCGTCTTATTTGCACGAGGCAAGGAAGCAAAAAAGTGGTTTTTATTTATTTTGTGTATAATTTTATGAGAATAAAAAAAAGTTAGAACATAAAAAAACCTCAAAAATAGTCTAAGTCATAAAGGAGTATTTAAAAAAATGTTTCTTGTATTATTTCATAGTTAAGTCATTCAAAAACATTTTTTTTTTGTGGTTGACGCTTATATTTTTTGTTACGTAATTAATAATTTTATTGTTATTCCAATACATGGAAAAGCTAGTAAAAGCTTCATTTTATCCGTAGCATATTTTTTGTTGTTCATAATGTAAACCGATTCGTCGTAAAGATGAATCTAAATAGTACCTTAATTTAGATTTCACGTATTTATTTTGATGCGCTGTAGACATAGCGCATCAAAACAGACATACAGTTGACAGTTTATTTTTTATGCATATCTTTTCCAGAATGGATAGTTTGGTAATAACATACCTGTCCGTAGTAAAATTAAGGTAGGTAATTAAAAAAAAAAGACAATATTTGTTATGTGTTCAAGAACACGACAGTATTTTTTTACAATTATAAACTAAACTCGAAAATAATAATATATAACATTTGCACCACTTCAATGCATGGTCCAGGCATTTCAGTTCAAGATCATTGATAAAAGAAATTAATTAATTCATGCGGTATTTTAATAATTCTTGTGGGCGTAATAATTGAGGCATATTTAAATGGATAGAGAGAAGTGACATGTAACCTTGATACGTTTTTGTTTATTTCTTGATTAGAAACAAAAACGGTACTGTCCAAACTGTTCACGTATCTAACAGACAATTAGACACAGGAAATAAAAATTTAAAAAAAAAAAACATTTTATCGTTTTTCATTACTATTTACACGAGGAACTTTTTTAACTTATGTGGATATATCCATACTAATATTATAATTGCGAAACTGCTCGAGTTTGTTTGTTACGCTTTCACGCATAGAACAATAAAACGATTTTAAAAATTCTTTCACAAATAGAAAGCTAAATTATACGCGAAGACTAAAGGCTGTATATAATGATAAGCTTTGGCGTTATGAAATTATAAATATTAATATATTTTTTTTGTTATACGTTTTCTGTCGCTAACAAAAGCGATTTATTGCAAACGTCAGAAAACAAATCGTTGCCATGGAAACGATGTTGATATATTTGTGGGCTCTATGCTGGTAGGTACTCTGTCCCCTACCTACTGGTCGGCTGCTGCTCCAGAAAATTCAAATATTAGAATATTTTTTTTTTATTTTGAACAACCTTACGTTTTGGAATAAATATCAGATGAGAGTTCCTACATTAAAAAATATAATTCGTAACAACTATAAAGACTGTATTATAAATAGTGCTATTTTTATTTTATGTACAAACTTCCAGATATTTAAATAAAAATAAATCTCAGAAATGTTGTAAGCGCATAAATTTCAAACGACTGCACTAAATTCGATTATTTTATTTTTTTCTTTGAGCTCCAGCATTATGAAATTTAGGTGGCACGAGAGCTGTTTGAAAACTGAATGAACCGGGAATGAATGTATGGAATGCGGGAGGGGGCGGGGGGAAGGGGAGGGGATAATTGATAAGTGCAAGCGCTACAGTAATTTCCCCTTATACCATGCGAGTGAAGCCGCGGGGAAAAGCTAGTATAAATATATTTTTTTGTAATCAGCTCCACACTGGAGGCCCCGAGGAAAATAATCCCCCTTTCTTATTTTTGCGGATGCTGTGTGGGGTTTTCTTTAGAAAAAGAAGTTCTGGGAAAAAAAAGGTATGAGGTATTGATATGAATCTAGGAGTCAGCGTGTCCAGGAGTGACGGTTGTATGAATCTATCCCTCCCACTGCGGTACAAAGTGATATTCCAAGAGGATCCTTCTGGAGAGGTCAAAAGCTCTCTCAACCAGTCTCCCCAATCCGGCCTGCCACGTAATTGATAGTCAGATGCATCCGCCGCAAGATCCTGACAAACCTCACTGCAAGAATCCGGGCATCCTTGCTAAGTCACCAAACAACTTTGAGTAACCTGTGGTAACCTATCTTATAAATGAATCCGGGGGCGGCATTACCCATTCCCAAAAAATGTATAATATATTATTTATAATCATTTTTCCTAAAAAGTACTCTTCAAACAGGCGTAAATCGCATACATTTAGAATAACTATTCTTCAAAAATCAAAGCTACCTAGGAATGAAATGCAAAGGGACCTACAAGTTTAAGAAATCATTTTAGCTGTAGGTACCTTATAATAAACAAAATTAAAGACCAAAAATTTTACACACTTGACTCGAAAACAATAAATGTTAATTTCATCAGATATTTCCACTAAAATGATTCATCATAACCAGATATTATTTTGGAATAAAATATTTTTCATATGGACCAAAAAATCGATGAAACAAAACTAAATGCAAACTAGTAAATCTGCACCCAAAATAATCAAATTGTAACGGGAAGTAACAAGTAATGCAAGTTCAAAATGATAATGTAACGAGTTGAACGAGAAGCATTATTTTCCCTCTCTCTCCACTGAGGAAGTTTTCTGCTGGTATAAAGCCTTGCATTCTCTCCCTACTCGGCACAAGCAGTTTTCCTCTCAGAAAAGGCTCACCACACAATCAAAATGAACACTCTGGTGAGTTTTGTGTTCCATTTGTAGTATTTATAAAACACTATAAAAAAATCATACAGGTTCATTGAACACAATACTTTAGAAATATTTTAATGAAATTTCATCAATTGAATATTAAAACATTAATTTTTATTCCTTACCAGATCTTCACCTTCCTGTGCGTGGGAGCCGTGGTCTCCGCTAACTACATCAGCAATGATGAGGGACAATGGAAAGGAGAGGGTCTGGCCGAGAGCCAGGACAATGGACAATACAACAATGGATATGGTGCCTACAACGGTGTCTCCAACTACGCTGGAGCTTACTCCGGAGCTTCCGCTCATGGAGCCGCCCCCATCGGTCGTGACGGACGTGTCGTAGACACCCCCGAGGTAGCTCACGCTAAGGCCGCCCACAATGCCGCTGTTGCCGCCGCTTCCAATGGAGCTTACAACGGTGCCTACAACGGAGCTAACAACGGTGCCTACAACGGAGCTTACAACGGTGCCTACAACGGTGCTTACTCCGCCCCTGCTTACAACGGTGAAGATGGACAGTGGAAGGGAGAAGGTCTGGCCGAAAGCCAGGATAACGGTCACTACAACAACGGATACAACGGTGCTTCCGCCTACGCCGGAGCTTACTCCGGAGCTTACGCTCATGGAGCCGCCCCCATCGGTCAAGACGGACGTGTCGTAGACACTCCTGAGGTAGCTCACGCTAAGGCCGCCCACAACGCCGCTATTGCCGCCGCTTCCAACGGAGCTTACAACGGAGCTTACAATGGAGCTTACAACGGTGCTTACAACGGTGCTTACTCCGCCCCCGCTTACAATGGTGAAGGACAGTGGAAGGGAGAAGGTCTGGCCGAAAGCCAGGACAACGGTCACTACAACAACGGATACAACGGTGCCTCCGCCTACACCGGAGCTTACTCCGGAGCTTACGCCCATGGAGCCGCACCCCTGGGACATGATGGACGTGTAGTAGACACCCTCGAGGTAGCCCAGGCCAAGGCCGCCCACTACGCCGCCGTATCTCGTGCTTCCCAATACTAATTTTTCCCCTTCTCTGATGATCCCCTGTTAAAAATAGTTATAGTTTTGATCGTTGTGCCGGTATTTATTGATATACTTACATGAATTTTATTTTGTTCCATGATGTTATGATACCTAAACATTGTACTCTGTATTAATTTACTGCACGGCGTTGCCATACCAACGAATAAATTATTTCAAGTAATTCAACATTTTATCTAATTTACCGCTGTCCAAAGAAGAAAACCTTTATTTACACATTTATAACTGTGTGATTTCTTTTTCTAATTTGTTGGAGACATTACCAACACAAAAGATTGCTGCTCTTAAGAATCAGTTTGTTTCAAGTAATCGAAGAGTAACTTAATAAAGAAAATCACAAAGAAAAAGGTCATTTCCTTAATTGATAGTTCAGGATTCAAGTTTATTGGCACCTAAAAACTCCAATTTTTTACGCATTTAAAAAAATGTCATTATTTGAATATTATCCACATTTGAATTGATTTGTAATTTTTATTCTCTCACATGCCATTGGGATAAGAGTTCATAACCTTTTTAAGGGCTCTGATAGAATAAAGTGTAACATATTTTGAATGACAGTTATAATAAATGAAAACTCTAGAACACGAATAGATACAGGCCTTTTAAACGATCTTTTACATCCGTAAATTAATCTGAAATATTCGTTCACGTTGACTATCCAATCCCCGATCTACTATCATTTCTCATTTTACCTTAATTTTCACGGGGATAATTTTTCCTAGTATAAGACCACCATTCAGAATTGAAATGATGCTTGAAATGGCTTTAGCCGTGTTTGGTGACTAGATCTGATTAGTCAGGTACTTCCCCACCTTCATCTCCTTCCCCTCCCAATCACCTTCAGTCTCACTGTCTCCAGGAGGTTGGGAGCAGTTGGGACTCTTGTGCGATATTCAAAATATTTAATATATTTAAAATATTTTTCATCCGATTGAAAATTAAAATTCATTTTTTCAAATTCACAATCGTAATTATAGAGATGATTGGGATAAGGAAGGGTTATTCCACAGAATTTTAACAAACTTTCACATTTGATTTTCCTGTTCTTTGAGAATCCTATTTATGTTCTGCCATTAGTGAAATTATTGACTAAGGTATAATGTTTGATAGCAAACTAACCTTTGTTTGCTAATTATGGTTTTTTTTCCACAGGAAAAAAACCCATTATTGTTCACTTACTTTCTCGATGATCACTCCTTATCTCTCAATGATGACTCATATCATATATGAATTACTTTTGACACTAAATTAACATTTATTAAACATATAAATAATATAACCAGTAAAGCAATGCAAATGTTGGGGTTTATCTTTCGGATTTCGAACGATTTTAAACATTTAAAAACTGTCAAATTATTCTACACTTCTCTTGTTAGAAACCAACTAGAATTAAACTCCACCATTTGGAATCCGTATTACAGCGTACATGAAAATTCCCTTGAGCGTGTCCAACATAAATTCTTAAGTCACATTAATTTTAAATTGGGAATATTAATTGAAAACATTCATGACTTCTCTCCGTTGCAACTACTGGGACTCGATACATTAAAAGAAACAAGACTGACTTATTTTATTTATTTAAAATTGTTAATAATTTGTTGAACTCCCCTGAACTTTTTTCGTTGATATGTTTTCATATGCCGAGTAGATCAGTTCGTCACAAATTACCTTATCATTGTAATAATACAGGATCTAATGCTGAATTGTTTTCCATAATAAATCGACAGCACATGCTTGGTAATAAATATGTTGTTGATGATGTGATTAATATTGAAAAATTATCAACATACAAACATTATTTAATTAAAGCTGTTTGTCAGCGCTTCTCTGTTGGATTATAATCAAATTTAATTTGAATGTTTATTTTCTTCTTCAATGTTTACTTTTTTTGAAATTTATTATTATTTTGGATTTGGATTTCTAAATTTATTTTTGTTACGTACTTAGTTATTTACTTAGTTACTTTTTTAGTTCTAAATACCTTGTAAGTATACATGTATATAAGGTTTTCTTTTTCTACTTTATGCTGTCACTTCAATATGTCCTTTTTAATTTTTTGACATATGAATATTTTTTCTTAACTATGCATGTTCTGTATCCATTTCTAAGTATTGTAATTCCTATGTAAAATCCGTTAATCGGCGTTAATTCATAATAAATAAATAAATATTAATAATTTTATCAATAAGGCAATAAAAACTCTAAAAACTGGATTTGTTTTGAGAGCTGAAAAGACTTCTATAATTAAGGCATATTTATCATATTATTTAATACTCTTGTCAGATGCCAACTAGCGTATAACTCTGCGTTATGCTCTCCATTTTACAATATTCATTCCGACAGCATTGAAAAGATTCAACATAAGTTCCTGAGGTTTATAAACTATAAATTGCATATTCCTGTATAAAATATTGATTATAACTAGGTACCTACATGATAAAATGTCCCTTTTTTATGTGACTTCTTACAATTTTTACCAATGTAATTTATTTTATGTTGTATGCTATTGTTTTTTATAATTTTTTCATTATTTTATATTTTCTTTATTGTCTTAGTTTTAAAGTATTTAAAAGTATTGTGATACTTAACTTATAAACAAATAATGTAAAAGCCCACAAGGGCGTGTAATAAAAAAATAAATAAATAATTTCAATTCTGTGAAGCAACTGGCCCATAATGATTTAAGAACAAAACTGGGAATAGAAGATAAAAATCGACTTTGAAATGTTAATAATACATCCAATTGCAAAGTTAATTTTCAAGTTCTGTGAACGTTCTGTTCAAATTTGGTTGTTATTTCATCATATTTCAGTTGTTTAACTGTACTTGGATAGTAACAGAACTTGAATCGTACTTTCACAGAACTTGAAATACTACTTTGAAACGTGATGAATTATTCAAATTCTGTGAAACAACCTCTCCGTAGAAAGGTTTCTAACAAAGGAATTTATTTTAAATCAATGTTTCCTCTGTCTTGAAGCTTCAACGAACTCATGATGGCCATGTATTTGTTGCACTAGGGAGCTGCATGTTTAGTTTAGCTTAAATTTAGCATTGACAATATGGATGACTGGGCAATATGATACAGTTTCATATTTTTTGTTAACATGCAAGGTACACTTGACGCGTGTGGTATTTGAATTTTATCAATGTGTTTTTTTAGTTCTCAACTTTTGGAGAATGTGTGTATGTCTTTTTAAGTATATTTTATTTAGTTATAACATTTAACATTCTGTTTGTTATATATTCTTTTCTGAAACTAATATAATATTACTTACTACGTGTACTAAAATTTGGATCTCACAACATTGAGATATAATCCACGAAAAACTGCAACTTTTAGCCTCCTTAACATTTACAGAAAGCTAAAATACGAGCGACAAGGTGTGTCCAAATATCTAACATTACTGGGCCTATCCATTAGAATTCTACACACTGAACAAACTATGCGGAATAACATTGAAGTTGTTAGCTTGGGTGAAGAAGATGTTGGACAGGAAGTGTTTCTTAAATGTTGTGCATAAAATATCTTTTTGCAATTCCCCTTCTGAAAGACTCTGCCCGATTGCGTATGTTTATTTTCATGGGGTGAAGTCCATCTGGTGGGCTTGAGTTGTATATTTAACTTATTTTTTACGTGAATACCGCACAAGAGTCCTAAATGCTCCCAATCGTTTGTTGCCAGTCTTTGGAATCCTAAATTGTGTGTTGTGAAGTTTTTTTTAGAAATGTTTTCACCCTTCAAGAGTGTTCAATTAATTATAGAAAGGGGTAAGGTGAATTTATGTATTAATTTTTAACTAACTAACCATCACGCTGTTTTTTGGAAAAGGGTAAGCAGAGAGGACGAATTGCTGAACAACTCGGTCTTGGTTTACACTCCTTGTTTTTCTCTAATTCATACATCGTCTATTCGTTTTATTTTTCTGACTCTTGACATAGCCCGACTCAAGTATCTGATTCACTTGATCGTGCCATGTCTTCTGCCACTCGCATTTGCGTCACATGTTATCCTTAAATACTTTTCTGCTGCTTTCTGTTCATTAGTTCTACATGTCCAAAGCATCTAAGCGTCCTTTTCTTAATCTCATTCACAAATTTCTCACCACCCTCTTTTTTACCACGCACACACCTCAGAGATCCCTTTTCTACAGTATTCAATCTACTTTCATCCTTCCTCTGCTAGTTCCATGCTCCACTGTCATACATTATGGAAGGTACCAGCGGACTTCTTGCTTCACTTCCTTGAACTTTTTTTTTTGTTAGCGTCAACGGCGTTCAGTTCTCCAATAATGGAGATACTTGCATTTACCATTCTTTTAATATCTCTATCAGCTTTCGCATCCCTCATAATTTCATTCAATATTTCCAAAGTGTATGGAAGATTGGAGTCGTATTCAGACTTAGAAGAGTTATATCGAATAAGATGTTGAATGGAAGGGAGGCAATTTTAGACAAAGCTTGATTGAAGATAGGATATTTGTTGAGATGGACAGCCAAAAAATATATATTTCTTCAAAATTCGCAAATTAACTTTGTGGCGTCATTATTAATGTAACGAAAACAAATAACTTTGTGTACACCACTATTTAATTAACAATAACAACGTGTTTCGAAAACTATGTTTTTTTCGTCAGGATAATAAGTTAATAAGAAATAACAAATGACAAACAAGTATAGACAAATTAGAACATAGACACAATATCAGAAAGGAGAGGTGATAAATTATTTAAAATATCATAAAAAACAATTATATAAAATAAAATATAAAAATTATTTTAGGATGGGTAATTTGTCTTTTGGTATTTTTAATTAACTTATTATCCTGACGAAAAAAACATAGTTTTCGAAACATGTTGATATTGTTAATTAAAAAGTGGTGTACACAAAGTTATTTGTTTTCATTAAAATAAAAAAAATATATAACCCAACCTTACCTAACCTACAGTTTCCGCTTCTTGGCCACAGAATGTGGGGAGACAAGGAGAGAAAAAACGGAACAATGACCTATTCTGATTCAGTTGCACATTGGTCTACTGTCGTTTTTTAAATGAAAAATGAATTAGTAAAGAATATTAAAAACACAAAAGTTGTACAATTTTCGAAAAATCCAACAAAATTAATATTCTCACTTCGCAGTATCTCCACGAAAACATCTTATTTCATAAAAGTTCACTAATGAGTTCAAGCCAAAAATCAAAACAACAAGTAACATGCTATTCATTATCGAAAAATATGCGAAATCATTTTAATTCAGCAAACTAGTGGAAAATAAAATTTGTTCCAGTTCAGATATTCATTCTTTGGTCTGCGGTTTTGAAGAATTTTTCCATAAAGAAAAAAAATTAATGGCTCCAAACGTGTCAATCAAATTTGCATAAATTACAGCAAAAAAATCTGCATTCTGTGACCAGCAGTATGTAAACCAATCTCTTTTTATTATATCATGATTCATTTTTGACCACACGATCACATAATGTAATGATATATATACTTTTGAACAATGGATAATATGTGAATTAGTAGGTTGTCATGTTTCATAAAAACGTGCATATAAAAAGCCTACTGAAATACTTCAAGTACGAATTTGATTATTAGTTACGTTGGACAACTGGATTCTTTACTATTTTTTCACTTCCCCTTCCACAATGCAGGAAGCTTTAGCTGGTATAAAGCCTTGCGTTGTCTCCCTTCATGGCACAAGCAGTTTTCCTCTCAGAAAAGGCTCACTCACCGATCAACATGAACGCCCTGGTAAGTAACACAATGTCATAAATAATATTTGTATCAAACTACAAATGATTAACTATGCAATCACTTCTTGGGTTCGGTTGTCTTGAAACTCGTGCATTCCTAGTGTGGTACCTGGTGAATGCTTCGTTTAAAGGTGTTTCTACTTTTGTATTGGAGGTTACAAACATAATGGTTATCTCAAGGTTAGATTCAGTTGCTGGCAATCTTGTTGTGCTCTTTGACTGATGCATTGAATAATTTACTGTAGTAATATTTAATCATACGGGGTTTGTCATTGTCTTTCAAGTCTGTTAGCATTAAAAAAGATTTTGTACTTGACATTATTCAGTTTAGTTTATCCTGCTCTTCAAATTTTCAATGACTTCCATTGATCGAGCAAGAAGGTTTGGTGTAATCAATAATCGATAGATTTTCTGAAAACTTATGTTATTGCTTCCAGATCTTCACCTTCCTGTGCGTGGGAGCCGTGGTCTCCGCTAACTACATCAGCAATGATGAGGGACAATGGAAGGGAGAGGGTCTGGCCGAGAGCCAGGACAATGGACAGTACGATCATGGATACAATGGTGTCTCCAACTACGCTGGAGCCTACTCCGGAGCTTACGCTCACGGAGCCGCCCCCATCGGTCATGATGGACGTGTCGTAGATACCCCTGAAGTTGCCCACGCTAAGGCCGCTCACTTTGCCGCTGTTGCCGCCTCCAACGGAGCTGGACATGGAGCTTACAACGGAGCTTACAACGGAGCTTACAACGGAGCTTACAACGGTGCCTACAACGGTGCTTACTCCGCCCCCGCCTACAACGGTGCTTACTCCGCCCCCGCCTACAACGGTGAAGATGGACAATGGAAGGGAGAAGGTCTGGCCGAAAGCCAGGACAACGGTCACTACAACAACGGATACAACGGTGCTTCCGCCTACGCCGGAGCTTACTCCGGAGCTTACGCTCATGGAGCCGCCCCTCTGGGACATGATGGACGTGTCGTAGATACCCCCGAGGTTGCCCACGCCAAGGCCGCCCACTACGCTGCCATCTCCGCTGCCGGTCATGGAGCTCATTACTAATTTCTAAATTTTCGACTACCGTTCCTGTACATTATCCAACAGAATGTCGTTTCCCTGATTCAACATTCGAAGTCTTGTAAATAGCGAGGCGTTGATTGCATCAAAGCTTTGCGTAATTATTGTGATTCTCGAAATTTATTTATGTTTTCTTTATTATTTCTTAAAAATTCTACCCACTCAATCGAATAAACTTCGAAAAAGAAACTGTCTTTTAAAATTATTAAGTCGAAATATGAAACCGGAGTTAAGTTATCCTCTCAGAAGCTGGGCGATACTTTAACAGTACACAACTGCTGATGCTGTACAAATCGCAAGTGCGTCCCACTGTTGAAATTGGCAGCCACTTTTTTTATGGAGCCCCAAAACATCTGAAAAAAAACAAGCAGATTGAAATATTTGAAATATATGCAATGGAAGCGTCTCCGAGGAACTAGCAATCCCTTCGGCACCGGTGCATAGTTGGGCAACACGTCAAACGCACATCCAACATATGTACATGGTTAACATTTGTCACATGAGAACGGTTCAACAACAGCTCAGTTGTGGAACGAATTGCCGGCCTCTGCGCTTCCTCTCTCTTACAACGTGCGTCTCTTCATGACCCATGTTTACTTCCTCCCTTACCGTTTAAAGTTGACACAAGCCCTGAGCCTTGAGCTTTTTCAGGGCTCCTGTGTGGAGTTAATTTAAACAAAACTTTCCCTGCAACTTTGATTTTGTTGGTATACTTATTGAAAAAGAGGATAATACAATTAAATCTCAATGAAATATGGTACAAAACAAGTCACAGAAATAGAAAGGAAGCGTCGCAACTAGGCATCGAACCCAGGATTCTGTCTTACCGGAATAATGCCTTTTACCACTTATTGTTATTTGGTTTAATCTTCAATCCATTGAAGTATATCTTCAAGCAAGCATTCGGATCACACCAACCCTTCGATTACTTTAAACATGAATTTTAATCATAATCAGTCAAGAATGCACATACCTAAATGTAAATCTCACCTAGCATTAATAATTTATTTCAATAAGTCATGTTGGAGAAAGCAGTAGTTACATACCTATATTCTTGATGTCAGATTAGTAAATAATCCTTTGAAGTAAATAACACGCTGACTTCACTGAAGCAAAAATGTGTTTTTGTTTCCCTTTCAATATTTGGAATGTCTATCGCAACTAAAACTTATTATTTTCTATTCAACTTGCTTCTTTATTTAAAAAAATGTGTGTAAATAAATATGTATAACTATTTGAGACGTGTGGGATTGCACTACCATCCTCACATCCTGGAATAAAACCTTATTACTATTATTATCAAATGTTGCATGAGCCCAATCGCGCAGGATTCCGTCTCACTTATACTCGCCTGAAATCGTAGATGTCCATCCCATTTGATTTTTGAAAGTACGTAGTATAATTTTATGTGGAAATATAGGCCCAAACCGGGCACATTTTTGATTCACGAAATACGCCCACGAGACACTTATATTGTGTTATTTTTTATTCTATGGTAAAAACAATGTATAATGCTTTATTTATTTCTTCAAAATATAATGCTTTATTTAAAAGCTGGTTTTGGAATACTTATCTTTTAAAAGTAAAAAATGTACGGTTCAGTTCTGATCGCTGGAGGAAAAATGAGATTAAGCGAATTAACATGAATAAAAAATTTGTTTTTTTTTTCTTTGTCCATCAGGGCAGAAGAGTTAGCAATAAACTCAACGTTTTCACTGAACTGAAAATGTTTCTTGATGGATGGATGAGGATGTTATATAACTTACAAAATTAGAATAAATTAAAGCGTAATATGCATGGAAAACGTATGCTACCGTAATTTTATTGATACGGTTGAAATTAATATCAATACCGAACAAAACATTTCCAGAACTCTATTACTACCCAAGGCAGTGGGCCTGTTGGTACACTCGTACAACCGGTATTTTTTAAAGAAATGCGCTACTGTTTTATGTTATCTGCTAAATCAAATATTTAAAACTTCATTGATATTTATTTATTGGCCTTTTTTAATTTTTTCCGCAGGGTTAGAAATGTTTACATGTTATGTCGATATTAAAAAACACACAAAATTAAAAATTAGATCTCTAAAAATATAATGGTTAAGTTTAAAAAAAAAATAGTTTTTGACTTAATTTTTCCTTCTACACGACCACACATCATTTCAAGTCAATTAGGCATAGTGTCCAAAAAATCAACGTGTCCAAAGAATTAACCTATGTGAGTTGGTTGACACAGTCCTTGTTGCTATGGATAACGGATATCTAGTCGATGTAGTCTACACAGACTATTCCAAAATCTTTGATAAAATCCAAAGCATCATCTTTTTTAACTGAGAAATTCGAAATAATGGGCATTCATAGTGACCTCCTTCGTTGGTTTGTATCTTCTCTCAACAATCCTACGCAAGCTCGTCGCCTTAGTTCTTAATTGTCCTAGCAACCATTTTAGTTTTTGTTCAATCTCCACTTTAAACTTTAAAAAAAATATATCATTGAAGAAGAAGATAACACTTATAATCTAAATGAAAATATGAAAGAAAACAAGACACAGAAAAAAAAAAACAATGGTCGCAACTGGGACTCGAACTCAGCTCTCGTCTAACCGGGACGTGCGCGTTTTCCAATTTCGCTATTGCCACCTTCTGTCAAACCGTCATATTTGTCAATCTCATATTTCAAATATTTAGAATCATTAATATTATCTCCAAATAGTTCTTTTTCCATATTATAGGCAACTATTTTTTTTATTGGAAACAATCATTCTAAGAATTGGTTTGTAACCTGAATAGCGTCTCGGATAAACGTATCCGAATTTATTCATATGAAACTATTGACTTTATGAAAGTCTAAATGAATTCAATTATTCAATTCAATATTCAATTTTTTATTAGAAAAACTCTCTTTTTATAACTTTAAAAAAATGAGTAGTTGCCTATAATATGGAAAAAAGAACTAGTTGGAGATAATATTAATGATTCTAAATATTTGAAATATGAGATTGACAAATTTGACGGTTTGACAGAAGGTGGCAATCGCGAAATTGGAAAACGCGCACGTCCCGGTTAGACGAGAGGTCTGGGTTCGAGTCCCAGTTGCGACCATTGTTTTTTTTTTTTGTGTCTTGTTTTCTTTCATATTTTCATTTAGATTATAAGCGTTATCTTCTTCTTCAATGATATATTACTTTGATGGGAATAACCTTCAAAAGTTATAAAAAGAGAGTTTTTCTCATAAAAAATTTAAAAAAAAAGTTTGAAAATGGTAGCTAATCACTTAACTAAGAATTATTTAAGCTAATGAGATCTTTAGCTTTACAAATAAACTTAACTTAAACACCTAACATAATGTTTCATTGAAATAATGAAAGAATTCCCCCTTCTCCTCTTGCAAAATTTTCTAATGGTCGTTTGGACACTTAAGAACTACTTGTAAAGCGACGAGCTGTAACTGTAAAGTAGTTTCATCCCCGTAACCCACGGTGTTCCCCAAGGATCTCACTTAACGTTTTCTTGTTCAGAGCATCAAAAAATAATTTCAATGTTTCAATATAAATATAATGTATCAATAAAATTAATAAAATGTATCAATTAATAAACATCCATATTCCAAAAAGATCTAACCGACATTTACTACCTTTTTACTTTAACAACACCAGGACACTCTCTTACCAAAATTCCCCGATTCCGAGACTTCACAATCTCGGGAATAAATATTCTGATCTAGGAGACATATTTTACCTTAAAAATAACCAGTATAAATATAGTTTATTCCAATTATTTTATAAATCTAGACACAAATAGTCGTTGGTAATTTTTGCAATTTTTGTTTACATTGAATATCTTTTTATGTGTGACTTCTTATCATTTTTACCAATGTATTTTATTTTGTATTTTATGCTTTTGTTACATATTTTTCATTATACTATATTTTCTTTTTTGTTTTAGTTTTAAAGTATTTAAAAGTACTGTGTTACTTAACTTCTAAACAAATAATGTAAAAGCCCATTAGGGTGTGTAATAATTAAATAAATATTTTTTTTTTCTCTTTCCGTGAACCGTGTTATCCAAGGCCGAATATCAATAGGCCCGGTAGGCCCAGCACGAATATAGTTTCTTCAGCTCGAACTTTCCTTCTAGAGCTATTATTGTTAGGTGGTTGCGCCAAGAGGTACCATTACGGGCATTGGTGAATGTTCCGTGGCTATATTTATACAAGTGTTCCGGCTGACCGGACATTGGTATTTCAAGATTCCCCAATAAAAAATCCATTTCTTAATGTTTTTTACGGCCGATTTGGCGCTCTCGCGTGGCCTTGGAATTCATTGTCTTATCACAAGTCGGAATGTTGAATGTACCGACTAAAGGAATGGATTTGTTTTGATTGTTTTGGCGTGTACTATTTTTTTAAAGAAAGGAAACATTCACTGGTTACGTTACATCATGAAAACATTAGCATTTTTTTTGTATGTTTTTGATATGCCTTAAGAAAAAAGTAAGATAGTGCCCAGTTTTGTGAGAAAGTTTTTTTTTTACGTTAGTTCTACACAAGAGAGAGCGAAGAAAAAAATACCACAGGGTCTATATCATCTTTGGGGATGCTCAGTGGAGGGCTTTTTTGGGAAGGAAGAAGAGGAAGTTCTGAGAAGGAAAGTGGAGTGGGTAGGAATCTGGGGTCAATGTGTCCGCGACTGATAGACGTATGAATCCGTCCCTCTCAATGGGTCGAGAAAGTCCAGCTAGTGAGGTCTTGGCTGAGAGAGTCCGGCTAGAGAGGTCCTCAACCAGTCTCTCCCGACCCAGTCCACCACGCAGTAAGCCACGCAAACGCATTCACCGTCAAGACCGAGACAAACCTCACCCCATGAACCGGGGAACACCTGAAAAATCACCAAACAACTTGGGGTCACCTACGGCAGAGATGTTGGTTATCTAATAAATGGTTACCTGGGCGGCGGTACCCATACCCGATTCCCAAATTAAGAACTTTTAAATGACGTACCACAAATTATCGATTTTTAAAAGTATTATCTGACAGCCTCAGTAGTGGAGGGCCAAGGCTCTCAACTAGCGATCTAGAGATCGCACGCTCGAATCCCTGCGTGCGCAAGTAAATTTTATTTGATTTGAATTGTATTTTCACAACTTGATCATTTAAAATAATAAAAGGGTTATTTGCGGCACATCAGTATCGCCCTAGTGAAAAACCATCATTCAGAATAAAACCGTTGCTTAAAATGGCTTTAGCCGTGTTTGGTGACTAGATCTAAATAGCCAGGTACTTCCCCATCTTACTCTTACCCATCTCCTTCCCCTCCCCACTTATTATCTGCCTAACAAAATACCCTAATTTGGGATGCCATAGTCTCACTGACTCCAGATGGTTGGGAGCATTCATGTAAAAAAATCACTTGCGCGGTATTCACAAAAAAAAAATTGTCTTCTCAGAATTTTTTTAAATATTTTTGGTTGTGCCACAAAAAGGCCCAAAACCAGTTTTTTATGAAGGATGAAGGTAAATAATATATAATATTAGAATTAAATATATTTTTAATAAATTGTATATCACAAACTTGCGCTTTTTATAATTTTATATTCATTTAAAAAAATTTATTTGTGAAATGGATAGGCTCAAAGTTTGTTACATAACACTGAAACAAAGCACATTCGAGATATGATTAGAGATTTTCACAGCAAAAAGTATTATTGTGATTTATTATTGGGTTATTTTACCGTGTTGCGGTTCCTCCTTCTTTAGTTAACGTTTCAGACAGCATTACAGTGTCCATCACCTGCCGTAAATCTGCTCTGATGATGGACACTGTAATGCTACCTGAAACATTGGCTAAAGAAGCAGGTAACGCAACACGGCATAGTAAACCAAAGATAATCACAATAAAGCATAATAGCATAGCACGAACATTAAACATATATTAGCCAATAATTCACACGACTTGAACAAACAATTTCCACTACAGCACATTTCCAAATGCGAAAATCGGTGAACTTATCGTAGTTAAGAAGTGCACTGAACCAATCATTACAATGTCTTTTATTTCAAGAACGAATTTGATAAGAGAGTTGAACAGCCGACATCATGTCAATTTGTCCCTCCCACAATCCACTGTACGCACGACCACCTTCTCCAGTATAAAACCTAGGCATTGTTTCGGTGTAATTCAAAAGCAGTTTTCCTCTCAGAAAAGGCTGACACAAATCCACAATGAACTCTTTGGTAAGATATCTCAAATTTATATCAAGAAAAGTATCAGTGTTTTTGATTTCCATGGTATCAATGAATACAATATTTTTCTACTTTCAGATTTTCACATTTCTTTGCGTAGTAGCTGTGGTCTCCGCTAAATACAACAGCGCCCACGATGATGGACAATGGAGGGGAGAGGGTCTGGCTGAGAGTCAATACAATGGACAATACAACCATGGATATGCTCCTTCCAAATACGTTGGAGGCTACTCCGGAGCTTATGCTCATGGAGCCGCCCCCATCGGTCATGACGGACGTGTCGTTGACACCCCCGAAGTAGCTCATGCTAAGGCTGCTCACTACGCCGCAAAGTCCGCCGCTTCTAACGGCGCTGCCCATGGAACTTACAACGGTTACAATAATGGACATGATGGTCAGTGGAGGGGAGAAGGTCTGGCCGCAAGCCAGGATAGAGGTCACTACAATAAGGGATACAATGGTGCTTACAACGGTGCTTACACCCCAACTTACAACGGTCATCACGACGGTCAATGGAAACGAGAAGGTTTGGCTGCAAGCCAAGATAAACCTTATTACAACAAGGGATACAACGGTGCCTACTCTGGAGCTTACGCTCATGGAGCCGCTCCTATTGGCCATGATGGTCGCGTAGTAGACACTCCTGAGGTGGCTCACGCCAAGGCCGCCCACTTCGCCGCTAAGTCTGCTGCCTCCCATGGAGCTTACTCCCCCCGGTCTTACTTTGCGCCAGCTTACAATGGTGCTCATGGAGCCGCCCCCATCGGACATGATGGACGCGTCGTAGACACCCCTGAGGTAGCACACGCCAAGGCTGCCCACTTCGCTGCAATTTCTTCCGCTTCTCGTGGTTCCCACTATTAAGTTTCTTTCTTAAATCTTAAAATTGAGATTAACGAATATTCATATGTAGCAATATTCTTAATCTTTTATCTAAGTAAATGCGATGGCTCAGAGAATTTTTAAAATTTATTTATATGAATATCTCAAAGAGTTCTAACTGTTCCGGTCTGGAGCCAGTGAAGGTAGTGCGGAGGGGAAGGAGACGGGAAGAGGAAATTGGGAAAGTACCTGGCTATTCAAATCTGGTCACCACCGACTAATACCATTTCAAGCAACTTTTCAATTCCGAATGGTGGTCTTACCAGGGCTATACTGAGAGTATCTTCCACTCTAGAACGTGCCGCATATATGATTTAGACTGTTTTAAATTAAATAAATGTGAAATAAAACAAATCATTCAAATTAAATTAATTTGCCCACGCCGGGATTCGATCCCGCGACCTTCGGATTGCGACACAAGAGCCTTATCCCTAGACCACGCCGGCTAAATTACATTGTTTTTATATTTTATTTATTATTGCCAATTATTCAATAATATTGTTATGTTTTAACTGTATTCGTCGTCAGAAAATAAATAATTTTGTTAATAAAAAACGATGTTTGCTTTGAATTTACTCACATACAAACAATGGAGGACGAAAAAAAAATTGTGTTTGAAAAAATATTCTATTGTATTCTTAAAGTAGTTAAAAATGAGTATTTTTTCAAATACATAAATAAAAATAAATTCTTTTCATCACTTACAGCAGTAATAAAGAAACGTAGGGTGTAAACGTCAAATTGTATGTATTTAAAAATATGTTTATTAGGTACTATTGATAGTTCTATTATTATTAGAACGAAAAATTTATTTATAATAATAAAAAAATAAAAGCGACCAAAATCATAATCTCAAAAAATTCAAGATGACGTACTGTCAAATTGGCGACATTAGTAATAATGTAAATCATGAATTGTGTTGTAGATGAACTACGAGTCTCTCCCCCAAATAAGGCCAAATCTCGTAAGATAATTAATTAACAAATTTACGCAATTTACTTTAGAGTATCTCCTTTTTTTCAATAAATTGTTTTTAAAATGTGAAAATTCCAGCACGAATTTTCGAGAATTCAACGAATTTCATTTTGCTTTTAATGTTTTTTTTCTCTTTGATTTAGGTTACCCCTTTAAAATATATTATTACAACAGCCGGAAGCAAAATTGATCCATAAGTACCTAGTTAGAGGAAGTGATGTATTGTGTCTTTCTACTAGAAATTTTATTTGTATGGAGGTATTTCAAATAATAACTAATTGCTGAGTTTAAGAAAAAAATGCTTTTGGACACCGAGTGAATGTTACAAATATTGCAAAAAGATGAATCACGAATTCGGATCTATTTTTTACTGGCAAAATCAACGAAAAATCTTTTTTAGATTGAAAGTAATAAATATGACAAACGTGACAAAAGTAATTTCAATGAATGTACGCAACTCAATGATGGTGAATTTTGAAAAAAGATTTTTATTGAAGCTGAAGTTTGCTGGATGTTCTGTTTGTTGTAAACTTCGGACTCGGTTTTTGGCACATTTTGAGAACTACGAAAGACTTCAATAATATAGGCACATTTATCATGTTATATAAAAACCTTGTCAGATGCCAACTAGAGTATAACTCTATGTAATGTAAAGAAATGGATTGTTAGTATTGGACGCCACACTACTGCAAACATCTGTAAAGTAAATCATTAATAGACAGTAAACAATTTGCATACGACCTAATCCATGTAAAATAATTTAAAAATAGAATCATGTCAAATTAATAAATCAATCCCATAAATAGATTTGACAGGATTTACTTTACATCATCATTTACTGTACATCATCTCTTCCTAAATTTACATAACTCTCTTTAAAGTATTTACCCACACTTCCAATCACCTTTCCATTTTTAAAGTATTCAGTTGAATTTGTATGTTACTTAAAATATTCCTGTAATTTTAAATATGTACCTCTAAGCCTGTCTCAACACAGGTAAATCCTAGTGAGACAGGCATCAATTAAACCCTATGTAAAACCCTATGTTTATAGATTAATAAAATAAAAAAAAATAAAAAAAATGGTCTCACTTTTTCAATATTCAATTCGACAATATTGAAAATATTCAACCTAAGTTCCTGAGATATATAAATTGCATATCCTTGTAAAAAACTTTGATTATAACCTTTTGGGTAAAATGTCCCTATTGAAACTTTCAGAAAGAAAAATAAGTTCGGAATTAATAGAAGTCGGCTAGATAGAAATCTTTTCAGTCTAATTTATGATAAAACCATTTTTATTTCCTTCCATCATTCCCAAAAATTATCCCCTAAAAAAAATCTTAACTTGAAGTTCCATAACTTTAATTGTAACTACGCGACGTGCTCAAACTGCGAAGATGTAAAATTAGGAAAATATATCAAGTTCTTAGGTACAACTATAGACTGCAAACTCAAATAGACTTACCATATAGAAAAAAAATGTCAATAAACTGAGATACCTAAATTAAATATCAAACGCGTGAGCAATATTGTCAATATAAATACCATGAAACTTGTTTATGACACATTGGTGCGTTCATCCATTTCCTATGGAATAATCGTATGGGGAGGAACATACAATAACCATATAAGACCTTTAGAAATTGCACAGAAGTCCATCATTAAGGTAATGTACCAGAAGGCCAAAACGTATCCCACCAATCAATTATTTCAGGAAACTGAAATTATGGAACTAAGGCGGATCTACTACTGTCTTAAATTTTCTATTTTTTTAAACTCGTATTAAAGTAGTTAAGCTGTAACTTGATTTTTTTCGGTGGAAGATTAAAGTACGAGGTCCAATAAAACTTTTGTGTTTTTGCATTTATTTGGTATTACTTTAAGGCAGAGGTTCCCAAACTTTTTTTTCTTGTAGACCACTTTCAAAATTTTACTGATCACGGTGGACCCCCTGCTGGTACATTTCTACCATATTCCCAACCGGATCTACAACTTTTTCAAACGGGGGCAAAATGGACCAGTATTCGATATTATATTTGCCACGACGGAGGGGGCATAACGGGATGTGGGACGGGGACGGGGTGTGTTCCCATCTCAGTACAGTACACTCATATCCCATTGTGTGCTGTATGAAGGGGGCGTAATGGGATATGAGACGAGGGTGGGATGGGATATGGATATGGGGTAAGTGGGGGTCCACGAAACCAGTTCGTGGACCCCCATTTCTTTATTGCGCCTTCGTGGACCCCCGTCGGGCCTCGCGTGGACCCCTAGGGGTCCACCTGGACCACTTTGGGAATCACTGCTTTAAGGTATAAAATACATTATCATTTATAATGTTGATTCTGTTTCAATTTTTTTAGAATTTGTTTTTGTTGCCACTGGAGCGACCACGCGAAATAAATAAATTTGCCTTAATTGCTCGAGATTTCCAGAAGATCATTTCTTAAATTTTTCGCCAACATTAAAAAAATCAAACTTTCGAATTTTAACATGAAAACAAAAAACTTGTTAAAGTGCTGTATAGCCAATGAATTATCCTGTATTTTACCGTTTATTTCCCATGTGTAGGATTTATACAAAAAATCGTAAAGCTTCTAACCGCGCAAATCCTGCGTGTTTGTTACTTTAAAACTCCGTAAGAGGTACTTATTGAGTCAACATAGAATGTTTTCTATTCCTGTATGTTATCTGTGGTATATTTGATAATGAAATGTGTATATCTATGAAAAAATGACATAATTTTAACCGTAAACAACTGATCAGAAATTCTGCGTGAAAAAAATATTAGAATTATTTTTTTTTAACATCGTTCCAAAATAGTCTACGAAGTTCGGTTTTACGACATCTATAGTCATAATATAAATAGCATTTCAATAGTTTTATTTTAAAATAAATGGCTGGCCATGAAAATGTTTTAAATAATTACAATAAATGTTTTACGAGTGGAAGGAAAATGCGGTCCAATTTTGGACCGCTACCAATCGCAAAAAAATAAAAGTGGTCCATTTTTCGACCACAGTCGCTCAAATGCTAGATATATTTTATGGTTTGCAGAATAAATAGTTTACGGAGATTGAGTACTTCAGATTTTGTGTTCAATGCATCTATCGAAAATGTACTATTTCCATTGTAAATAACTTTCATAAGATAATTTTTAGTTATTTGTAAAGGCTTTAAGCGCACACCCCATCAATACATCATACATGATTAATCATACATGATTAAAGATTCCACCAGAGAAATTTTTTTTTTTTCAATTTTTCAATATTGAGTACTTCCTTAAGTCTGTAAAATATGTACGTATGAAGTCTTAATTTAAAATTTAACAAAACATGAACAAGTCGAATTCGCCGTGCCAAGTGTAAAAATAAATTAAGTATCTAGTTTATTATAATGTACATTTTTTTTTTTACATGAGCTCCACACAGGAGGCCTTGAGGAAAATAATTTCCCTCAGGGCCTATGTCATCTTTGGGGATGCTGTGTGGAGGGTTTTTTTAAGGAAAGGAAGGGGAGGAGAGTTCTGGAAAGGAAAAGGGTTTAAGGGATGGGTAGGAATCCGGAGTTCAGTGTGTCCTGGTCATCCGCCTCCAAGACCTAGACAAACCTCACCCCATGAACCCGGGCACCCCTGCTAAATCACCATGCATTTTTTTTTTTTTTTTTTTTATATGAATACCGCACAAGAGTCCCAACTGCTCCCGTCTGGAGCCAGTGAGACTATGGCATCCCCAATCGAGGTATGTTGTGAGGCTGAAGGTAGTGGGGAGGGGAAGGAGATGGGGAAGAGGAAGGTGGGAAGTACCTGGCTATTCAGATCTGGTCACCAAACACGGCTAAAGCCATTTCAAGCAACGTTTCAAATCTGAACGGTGGTCTTACACCAGGGCGATACTATTAGTATCTTCCACTCTGGAACGTGCCGCAAATATACTATATATTATTTTAAATGAATAAATTGTGAAATAACACAAATTAATCAAATAAAATTTATTTGTCACGCCGGGATTCGATCCCGCGACCTTCGAAATGCGAGTCAAGAGCCTTACCGCTGCACTACGCCGGCCGTCAACACAGAAGATGATTATAAAATGTTAGCACGAGCATAAAATACTTTATATACGCTGCCAATTCTACTAAAATCCCGATGCGAAAACATTACCGAATCGGAAAATAATTTATCACCTCTCACGTATTTGCAAAAGTAATGGGAATAGAAAAACGAGCAAAAGATTTAGTTTTAAGTAGGACATGCCAGCAGATTATTTTTTTAATTATATGTTATAAGGTGAATAGTTTTTAAATAGCGTTTAAAAATTTTTTTTTATAAAGTGAATAGTTAAAAAAGATAAATGCTCGCTGCACGTCGAAAATGTTAACAAATAATAAAGAGTTTTTCTTTCTAAAATATGTATTTTGTTTGTTTCAATGGTATTCGAATTGCACATAACATAAATATTATTAGAATGTCAATAAATAAGCACTAATTTACAACAACGATCACATTAAATCACTGATTTGATTCCTCTTGGGATGAGGGAAGCATTATTAGTAGTGGGCGGCAGTCTGGGCGGCGGCAACAGCGGCTTGGTGGGCGGCCTTGGCGTGAGCTACCTCGGGGGTATCTACTACACGTCCATCTTGTCCCAGGGGAGCGGCTCCATGAGCGTAAGATCCATAGACGGCAGGGGCGGGGGCGGCGTAGGCACCATTGTAGGCGGGGGCGGAGTAGGATAGGGGAGAGTAAGCTCCATGAGCGGCTCCGTTGGAAGCAGCGGCCTTGGCAGCATAGTGGGCGGCCTTAGCCTGAGCTACTTCAGGGGTATCTACGACGCGACCATCTTGACCGATGGGGGCGGCTCCATGAGCGTAAGCTCCAGAGTAAGCACCGGCGTAAGCGGAGGCACCGTTGTATCCGTTGTTGTAGTTACCGTTGTCCTGGCTTTCGGCCAGACCTTCTCCCTTCCATTGTCCATCTTCGCCGTTGTAGGCAAGGGCGGAGTAAGCACCGTTGTAAGCTCCGTTGTAAGCTCCGTTCAAAGCTCCGTTGGAAGCGGTGGCAATAGCGGCGTTGTGGGCGGCCTTAGCTTGAGCTACCTCGGGGGTGTCTACGACACGTCCATCGTGACCGATGGGGGCGGCTTCATGAGCGTAAGCTCCGGAGTATGCTCCAGCGTAGTTGGAGGCACCGTTGTAGGCACCATATCCATGGTCGTACTGTCCATTGTCCTGGCTCTCGGCCAGACCCTCTCCCTTCCATTGTCCCTCATCATTGCTGATGTAGTTAGCGGAGACCACGGCTCCCACGCACAGGAATGTGAAGATCTGAAATTGTAGAAAATATCATTAGTTTTTTGTGATATATAAAAGAAATGGCATAATAAAACATGTTTCTTATCATGTTTCTTGTAAGCTAATAAATAAATTCTTCGGTTCTAAACTTACAATAGCGTTCATGTTGATAGTCTTGTGAGCCTTTTCTGAGGGGAAAACTGCTTGTGATTAGATCGGGGCCCGCGCGGAGGCTTTATACTAACCAAAAACTTTCTTCCTTGTGGTAATCCTTGAGAGGGAGTGGGCGTCAGGTATAATGGTGTATGACATTGCAATCGATATTAAATTGTTTTTATCGTGCAGGTATAAGTACCTACATAGTAGTCATGTATATCTTACAACTAGATATGCAATGCGAACTTGAAATATAATTTCATTGCCAAGTAACAAAAACCTGATTGTGTTTTTTCATATAAAATGTTTAGACAGTCGTAAGTTCTTGCTTGGTGCTGGTTAGTTGTTAATCAGGCTTATTAATTTTATTGTTATAATTTTTGGGATATTATGCCGTAGTATAATAATATGTTAAGTATAATATGCAATCACTTTTATGTAACATTTCAGATTCCATTATCAAAGCAGAAATCGACAAAATATTTACCCGCAACACAATCACGGTAATATTTATTTTTGCTGTAAAATATCATTTCTATTTGTTGATTCAGGTCAAAACTCCTGTCTGGATACAGATACTCTGAATTCACACTGAACGGCTAAATGGGTTTTAGGCTCTAGACTAGCAATCCGGAGACCTCAGGTTCAAATTCCGGCGTGCGCAAGTAATTTTTTGCAAATTTAAAATAATATATGCCATATTTGTGGCACATTAAATAATGGAAATAACTCACAGTATTGCCCTGGTCAAAGGATAAAATTTAATTTTGCACGCTGGGACTTGAACCCGCGACCTTCTGATTTAAAGCCAAGAATTTTAAGCTCTCAAACACAAAGGCCACCGATGAGATCAAGATGGGATGGTTAATCAACACATTTATTCGTTTAGGATTGTTACTTTTGTACACGTTCGCATGAAAAGTTATTTCATTTTCTATTTCAAAATTAATATGAAACAATAAAAAAAAACTTTTCAATATTTAAGTACCCTTCTATCTATATAATGTACCTATAGCTGTGTTACTCTCTTTTCTTACCTTTAATATTAGGTTATATATTATTATGTATTATATTTTATTATGTTGTCTATCGGCAGGAATGAAGAGGTTACCCAAAGATTTGCGAATTACTTAAAAGTACCCACGAGGTAAACCAGACAAAACTACACATTGATAAAATCAAAAATTAATATTAACTTTTTTGTAATTCACCAATAATTTAGGGCATTACACTTACGGGATTCTTTAGACAAAGGCAAATTAATTCAAAGCGGAGATACTTGCCAACAGAGACCACATAATTACTAGTCAATTCGTGTACTCAAATCTCCCCAAATATCAAATCAACAAATTGCAGTCGATTTTCAATGCGGCCGCAAAACCTATCACCGGCGCGGTCTCTAAATATTTCCACATTTCAGAGCATTTAAAAAAATCTTCACTGGCTCAAATATCCCGAAAGAAGTCCAGTTCAAACTCTGCTAGATGATATTCAACCCTTAATGGATAGTATTTGCGATAAATAGGGTAATGTGTATTCCAGAAAATTTTAATTTTCGACCGTCAACACTCAGATCTGCGCGTCATCAGCTATCGGAAGGTTGAAGGAACCAAAGCGCACAACAGATATTAAGTTCAGTGAGCGCGCTTTCTGAGCGTCAGGATATAAAGGTTGGAATGGACTGCCACATGACTTAAAAACGGCCACAAACTTGACAAAATTTAGAGCTAACTTAAAACTAGCCTTTTCAGACAGTCGTATCCATAAAGTCAAAACCTTTTACCTTCACTTTCACCGCGATATTGTAATTAACTGAATATGTAAAAATTTAAGCAAATAAGAACTTGAAAGTGTTTTAAAGTCATTTCATAAAAATTCTCCAGTTCTAAATTCTTTAGTCTTTCAAAATAAAAACCTTGTATACGTTTACCACTAACCTCCTCATAAACTTAATATCAATAGTAATTGAACGTAAAATCAATCAATGTCCAGTATTTTAAATATAAATCGTAACTTCCCAAGCTTTCGATAAACAAACTTTCTAACGAAAGTTAAAAAGTGGCCTGCCAGTAGTTTTGTATATTTTCTGTATCTGTTTGTAAATAATGAAATTAGATTATTAGCCAGACATCTCAAAATAAAGTGTACAACGCCTTTGAGGTGATTTTTCACAATAATTAGCGCTCCATCAATTAGTCAAATATTATTATATTGATTGCAAAACCTACTATTGATTCAATTATTGTATGTATTGTACCGTACCTTGAAAAATATTATAACCGTCTATTTTACAAATGAAATAAAACAAAAGTGACAAGAACTTTAATGTTGAGGTGATTTACAAATATTTAATGTCTTTTTTTTACAGAAACATTTTCGGGTTATGAATAACTTGACAATGTTTGAAGTTCTCTTATTACCACCATAAAAACCAAAAAATGTTGCTCGGGTCGTGATGGAGGACTTATCAGCCGAGGAATCGACGGTTGAATCCAAACGCGTTGCCAACTCAGCCACTGACCATTATTTAAATGAACGTTTGCGCGATCTTTGATATGATATTTTTAATTTGAGATCATTAAACCAGCCAAAATGGAAAAATATTTTTGTAATCAAAAGGTATATCAAATATCTAGTACGGATATGAGACACTTTATTTATTTTTGCTTTAAATTATAAAATATAGGCTATTAAAGATTTGAAAGTTTCAAAATTTTAGAGGCAACTTGGGCAATAAGGAACTCCAGTGAAAAATATTATGGCTTTAAAAAAATATGTTCATATAGACCAATAAACGCTGATTCTGAATATATAAGTTTTATTACATAATATTTAACGTAGAGTTTAAAAAAAATATTAAATAGTCCATTTTAAAACGTGTCATTAAAACACCCTATTGCTGGATTTTGGCGGCGTGACGTCACCGTGCCGCGTCACCTGGGTCAAAGATGTATAGAAATCAATGGAAATGAAGACGCAAGCCGTTCGGCATTCTGTGTTATTGGTTTATAGAGGATTGGACATATAATGGTTTTGGTTTTTATTGAAACATTATTTAGGCCTAAATAATTCAGTATCAAAAATAAAGTATCTCTATTAGTTTATCTATATTATTTAAAATTTTCAAAAACTTTAACTGTACAAAAAACGATCGTATTGCCCAGTAATGTCTATGAAAACGCTCCAATGCTGAAATTCAAAATGGCGAGAGTCGAACAGCTGTTCCCTACAAGATTCATACTTTGGTTAGTCATGATGACGTCACACTAGATTCGGTGGTTTTCGGGGGATCTTGAAAAATTAAAACTTTGACATTTATTTTAACTATTAAAACTAACTATAAAAATAAAAATAAATATGCAGTTATTTAAGTTAAAAGGTCATTATTCATAAAAAAAATAAAAAAATTGGACTGGAATTCTCTATTGTTAAAATCAGTGACGAAAAAAATTTAATAAAATAATTTTACTATATTTATTATAAAAACATAATTATACTATGAATTTTTAGAGCATATAATTAAAAAAAGAATTTCTGTATTCTAGCGGATTATTTTATTTAAGATTTGTAAAACGTAGAATTTTTTTGTATTCGCTTCATGTTTTATTGAGGGAGACCAAACTACTGATTTGTATTCCATTTAGCATTGAGTACCTTACGTAAAATTGTTTTGTACTTTGCACGGAATCAAAGGTTTTGGTTGTTCTTAATATGAAGCCTAGTGTTTGCATAAATTTATTCACAATTTGGTGGATAGTGGCTGGATTTCAACTTTAGTTTTCTATCCAAAATGATAACAAGATCTCTCATTTCCGTGACACTTTCTAAAGTTTTGTTAGTATTGGAATATTCAAATATTGGCGAGTTACAGATAGGTGATTTAACATTAAGTTTAGCTTTGGTTATAATGAAACGATTAAAATACATTTAGGAACTATGAGATTTATTAAGTTCAACGGTGAAATTAGTACAAAGAGAACAAAAAATATGTTCAAGGAACAACAAATAAAAAACAATTTTGAAAAAATTGTAAAATAAATAGAATTAATGTACGACTACTATCACATATATTATAGGTAAGCACAGAACACGATATTTATGTGCAAAATTATGGAATCATTCACTAAAACATGAAGATTGTTAGTAGTGTGCGGCAGAGTGGGCAGCGGCAACAGCGGCTTGGTGGGCGGCCTTGGCGTGAGCTACCTCGGGGGTATCTACTACACGTCCATCTTGTCCCAGGGGAGCAGCTCCATGAGCGTAAGATCCATGGACAGCAGGGGCGGCGTAAGCTCCATGAAGGGCGGGGGTGGCGTAGGCACCGTTGTAGGCACCGTTGTAGGCACCGTTGTAAGCTCCAAGGGCGCCTCCGCTGGAAGCGGCGGCAACAGCGGCGTTGTGGGCGGCCTTAGCGTGGGCAACCTCGGGGGTATCTACAACACGACCGTCATGACCGATGGGGGCGGCTCCATGAGCGTAAGCTCCGGAGTAAGCTCCAGCGTAGGCGGAAGCACCGTTGTATCCGTTGTTGTAGTGACCGTTGTCCTGGCTTTCAGCCAGACCCTCTCCCTTCCACTGTCCATCTTCACCATTGTAAGCGGGGGCGGAATAAGCACCGTTGTAAGCGCCGTTGTAAGCTCCATGGGTGGCACCGTTGGAAGCAGCAGCAACAGCGGCGTTGTGGGCGGCCTTAGCGTGAGCTACCTCGGGGGTGTCTACGACACGTCCGTCATGACCGATGGGGGCGGCTCCATGAGCGTAAGCTCCGGAGTAGGCTCCAGCGTAGTTGGAGGCACCGTTGTAGGCACCATATCCATGGTCGTACTGTCCATTGTCCTGGCTCTCGGCCAGACCCTCTCCCTTCCATTGTCCCTCATCATTGCTGATGTAGTTAGCGGAGACCACGGCTCCCACGCACAGGAAAGTGAAGATCTGAAATTGTAGAAAATATGAGTTTTTGTGTAATATAAAATAAATGTCGTAATAAAAACATATTTCTTCTTGTTAGCTAATAAATAAATACTTCAGTTTTTAACTTACAATTGCGTTCATGTTGACAGTCTTTTCTGAGAGCCTTTTCTGAGAGGAAAACTGCTTGTGATTAGAAAAATGATAATGCAAAGGCTTTATACTAATCGAAGCCTTCTTGGGAAGGTAAGAGAGGTGGGTGATTTGGTATGACGTTAGCGGTTCAACAACTCTGTTATCAAATTCGTACTTGAAATATATTGACATGCACTTTCATATAATGTAATGAATACCGTTGAATGTAGATAGATATCAAAATACCAGTTTAGAGGCACGTGGAGAATTCAAATAATTGAACTCTTGGACTGATATGTATGCATGAAATCTGACAAAGCATTCTACTCGTGCAAATAATATATCTTTGCAATGGATCTCGTTTACATTACATTTAATATGAATACGTTCAATGACACGTTGTTAATTTATTGCGACTTATTCAATTCTTAAGGCAAACGCAAACTTAAAGGAAGTGTGAATTATAATAAAATACTTAATAATAGTTACAACATTTTCGGCAAATTCAGTAATAAACGTGGTAATGCAATATCTATATTTTACAAACTAATAAGTTTACTCACCTGACCTTGAAAACAAGAGAAATTTCACTGCCCCAATACCTCTTCCCCTTTATCTACACATTAAAGCAGAATTTTGATTTTTCCTGATGAAATTTTGCACCCTTCAAATCAAACAGTCATTCTCCTATTTTATCAAACTGTTGAAATCCTTAAAGTATGGACGTCGGGTGGGAATGCTGTCCTTGTTCTACCTGTATTTCAATGGAAGATTCTTCGAGGAACAAGCATCATTGATCCCCTCAGTACCGGTGCATAGTCGGGAAACATATCAAACACGCGTCCAACATAATATATGTACATGGTTGACATTTATGTTTTTAGGTTTTCACGGCCAAAAGTATTTTTGTTATTTATTTTTGGGGTGTTATGCCGTGTTTCGCTACCTACTTCTTTAGCCAACGTTTCGGACAGCGTTACAGTGTCCATCATCAGGGCATCTGGGCTCATCTGCCCTGATGATGGACACTGTAACGCTGTCCGAAACGTTGGCTAAAGAAGGAGGTAGCGAAACACGGCACAACACCCCAAAAATAAATAACAAAAATGGTTGACATTTGTCACATAAGAAAGGGTCGTTTCTACGACTCGTTTTTGAGTTCGGAATGATTTGCAGGTCTCCGTTATTCCTCACTCCACACCATGGGTCTCTTCAAGATCTTTGTTCACTCATCTGTGTTCATACAGCATCCACAAATATGACATAGGTCCTTATTTTCCTCAGGGCATTTGTGTGGAATTAATTAAAAAAAAACACTTAATGTTCAAAGTAAGAGGGAAACTACTGTTTGCATCTGATTTTGTTAAAAGTATATGAGACCTAGGCAATGCCGGAGACTTCAGCTAGTTAGTTTATATTTTATAATTGTAGGTATACACAGGTTTATATAGTGTCCACTGAAAATCAAAATAATAAATTTGATTAGAAAAAGTATTTTGTTTTTTAAGGTCATGAGCTTCTGTTGTTTTATTGTATCAAGTGGGATTTAAATCAAGAATAAGCATGGACACTAAGGACGGGTTGTTTCAAAAAATTTGATGGATTCATCAAATATTTGAAGTAAATTTTCACGTTTTGTGTAAGTTCTATTCAAGTTCTGTGATTATTTCAGTTTTGTGAAGCAACTGTCCTTTAACGATGTAATAACAGAACTTGAATAGAACCTACACAGAACGTGAAAATCAACTTCAAATATTTGATAAATCCATCAAATTTTTCGAAACAATCCATCCTTAATGTCATCTGGTTTGAACTTTTCTCCCCTTAGTTTTAAGACAGCTGATAACGTTTGTGATAATTTCTAATGACTATTTTTAAATACCGGGCTTACCAGTTCTATATAATGGAAGGCGGGTATGGATGCCGCCGCTCAGGGAAGCATTTATTGGATAACCAAAACCTCTGCCGTAGGTCATCCCATAAGGTTCGATACGTTTGGTGACTTAACTATGCCCGGGTTCATGGAGTGAAATTTTCATCATCATACCAACGGGGTCGGGAATGATTGATTGAGAGAGATCATTTACATACAATTTGGGAGACGAGAATGGGTACCGTCGCCCCGGGAACCTTTATTGGATTACCAACACCTCTGCCATAGGTCACCCCAAGTAGTTTGCTACGTTTGGTGATTTAGCAGGGGTGCTCGGATTCATGGGGTGAGGTGTGTCTAGAACTTGGAGGCGGATGACCAGGACACACTGAACCCCAGATTCCTACCCAGCCTTTAAATCTTTTTCCTTCACAGAACTCTGCCCTCCTTCCTTTATTTAAAAATAAACCCTCCACACAGCATCTCCAAAGATGACATGGGCCCTGAGGGAAATTATTTTCCTCGAGGCCTCCTGTGTGGAGCTTATGTAAAAAAAAAATCACTTCTCCAGCACGGCTCTTTCGACATTCGGGTGGGATGGATTCATACGTCCGTCACTCTTGGACCCACCGACCCCCAGATTCCAATCCACCCATCATACCTTTTTCATTTCCATTACTTCCTATCCTTCATTTAATTTAATAGACCCTCCTCACAGCATCCCCAAAGATGACAAAGGCCCTGAGGGAAATTGTTTTCCTCTGGGTCTTCTGTGTGGGAGCTTTATAAACGGCCAGCGTAGTCCAGCGGTAAGGCTCATAAGTCGCATTCCGAAGGTCGGATCGAGGGATCGAATCCCGGCGTGGCAAATTAATTTTATTTGATTAATTTGTGTTATTTCACAATTTATTCATTTAAAATAATATATGGTATATTTGTGGCACATTCCAGAGTGGAAGATACTCTCAGTGACGCCTTGGTGTAAGACCACCATTCGGAATTGAAACGTTGCTTGAAATGGCTTTGGCCATGTTTGGTGACAAGATCTGAATAGCCAGGTACTTCCCACCTTCCTCTCCCCAATCTCCTCCTCCCCACTACCTTCAGCTTCACAACATATCCCAATCGGGGATGCCATAGTCTCACTGGTTCCAGACGGGAGCAGTTGGGACTCTTCGGTATTCATATAAAAAAAATTATATTCAGCCTTGAAAAGCTTTTAAAATACGAGTATGTACATTTCGTCCAATGCTTGCAACTTGAATCGAATGGCACAAGATCCTTGAAGGACGAAAGAAATACAATTAACATTGTGTGAAAAAAGCCTTCTACGATATGAACAAAGCAATGTTAGTAGGAATTATTTTAAGTTAAAATAGCCGAAGTAATAAATAATACCATACAATCTTTAATAGTTTCTGCTACAAATAAGTTTCAAAAGCCATATCACTCCGCAATGTATATAGCTTAATCGGAAGTATTGTACAAAAAACAGGGAAGTTGTACGGAAATGTAAAGAATTTGGCCTTGCGCAAAGGGAAACGAAATATGCGGTGTTTTAACCTTTGAGTGCGCACCAACAAACGAACGTTTTTCAGGAAACCGGACAGGGCAATGCTCTGCCTTCAAATAAATCATATCGAATCTTTTAAGATAAATTCTGGCATCATTTATATTAATTACGATTTAAATGTTATATTTTTTAATATGCGTACCGCACAAGAGTCCCAACTGCTCCCGTCTAGAGTCAGTGAGACTTTGTGCATCCCCAATTGGGGTATGTTTTGAGAATGAAGGTAGTGAAAAGGGGAAGGAGAGAGGAAAGAGGAAGGGGGAAGTATCACTGCTAAAACCGTTTTCATCAACATCAACCCCTTTTATTGTGCGATAAAATTACAATATGAAGTAAATAATAAATTTCTTACAAAAAAAATTCCCTCAAGGCCTAAGATATCCTAGGGGATGCTCTGTGGTGGAGGGTCTTTTTTGGAAAAGAGGAGAGGAATTTCAACGAAGGAAAAACACACTTGTAATGGAAGGGTGGGTAAGGATTGGGCGGTCAGTGTGTCCAGGAGTGACGGAAGTATGATTTCATCCCTCCCGCGGATAGAGAGAGAGGGATAGAGAGAGCCCTGCCCCCGTAATAATAATAATACTAATAATTGGATAATTTGTAGAGCATCGTTTTTGTGAAAAATCACCTCAAGGGCGCTGTACAACTTATTAAGAATTCCTAGGTTCTATCTAATTTAACTATTTACAAACAGATACAGAAACATACTTACCTGGCAGGGCACTTCCGATAAACACACTTTAATTAGGAAGTTAATGCTTGCAGAAGATAGTCTTCCACATGGGGGGCATTATATTTAAAACACTGGACATTGCGTAATTTTACATTAAAAGATTAGTGTCAAAAGTAGAGTTGATACTGGAGAATTTAGGACTCTTTAGGGCTGAAGAATCTTCATGAAATGACCTTTACTTAACGCTTACAACTGAGTTGTTTTTTTAAACAAATTTACAATGTTAGAGTTATTTACAATGTTGCAGGCATTAAAGGCGATAGGTTTTTGAATTTATGGATATGACTGTCTGAAAAGGCAAGTTTTAAGTTTAGTTCTAAATTCCGCGTGTGGCAGTCCATTCCAGGCTCTTCTTGACACTTCGAAACCGCGCTCACCGAACTTAGTATCTGGTGTACGCTTTGGTTCCTTTAATTTTCCGATAGCTGATGACGCTGCTGATCTCAGAATTTACTGTCAAGAATTGGAATTTTCTGGAATACACAATTCTGATAAGCAAGCCGGAGCCATTCCGTTGAGGGACTTAATACCATCCAGCAGAACTTGAACTGGATTCTTTCAGGACATTTTATCCAATGAAGCTTTATGCTAGATAGGTCAAAGACAAAGTTGGACAGCACGCAATGTTGATTGTAAAATTGACAAGACAAGATCATTGATGAATGTATTGATCAAAGTAAAGAAACCAGCTACACCATTTTAATATAAACCGGTTTTGCTGGTGAGATTAGTTCTAAATTAAATGCACCGCAAAAAAATTACAATATGCGAATAATTTTTTGTTAGCGTAATGGTTATTGAAGGTCATTTTTTAAAATAAAACAACGTTGAGAATTCATGGCGGTTATATCTTTTATTTGAATGCATAATGGAAGGGCGTGCCTTTGTAGCAAAAGTAAAGGAGTGTTTTCTGAAGATCGATGTGAAGTTTTAAATCTAACAAGCTCATAAAGTGAAAGCATTATATCGATGCAGGCGTATTTATTTAAATACTCATATGTACAGCTTACAGGTTAATTAATGATAAGTGCAAGTAACACAAAAAAGTCCTTGTGTGAAACATGGTAGTATAGCGTAAAATAGCAGTTATTGGAATGCAAATAGTTAAAAAGTGATTGTTATGTGAACAACTCACCGAATCTGTGCTGAGATGTTTGCATGTTTTAAATAAAATAAAGTCTTAGTGTTTTTGTATATTAGCTTAGAAGCAGTCAAAGCACATCATAATAGTATTTATTTAGACATAGTAACTGCTGCATACAAAACTGCTAACGAATTGTTACATGTCAATGCGAGCATATTGAAAGGGTTAACTGAAAAAATACTTGGGAGTTATAATAGATGTCAACTTACGCTGGACGAACCACAAAACTTACATCACAAGCAAACTGAAACGAGTCATGCATCTCATAAAGTCAATTAAAAACATATTTCCAAGAACAATCCTCAGAACCATATTCTCTGCACTTTGTCAATCCATTATCACATATGGCATACTGGCTTGGGGAAGTTCAACAAATATAGCAATAGACCCAATAGAAAAAATTCAAAAGGCAATAATTAAGCTCATCCTCCAAGTTCCTCTCAACACAAGCCCGAATTTAATTTACGAACTCTAGACGTCATGACAATAAGAAAACTATATGCCAAATTTGTACTACTATAATGCAACCTCAAACAGCAACTAAAACCAGGGCCTCTACAAAAAAATATTAAATATACCGATAACGCATACCTCACACGGTCAAAGAAACTTTAAATACTACGCAACCAAACTATATAACTGCATGCCCACCACACAACTACTAACTACAAATACATTTACCATTCTTCAAAAAAAATCCTTCATGGACTGGATCAAACAACAAGGTATTCAATTTACTCAAAACATTATAACACATAACCAAACATAACTTAACGCAAGCATTAAAAAAAATAAAAACACAAATACTTTGTTTCGGGATAGAAAATATTACCACAATATTATTTATACCAGCGGCGTGAGGTCTATAGAAAAATATACCTACCTGTTTATCAAGACAATTATTTATTGTACACATAATCTAGATGCTAAGAACAACTATATACAGATTCTAACTGCAACTAATCTTTAATGTATGTATAAGATATTGGCGCCATGGGACGACCCACAGTACCCTTCTTGACAATATCAAGGAGGATACGGTGTTTCTGAATAGCACTTAATCCCAAACATGGGAACACATCCGCATAGGTTCGCCTAGTGAGGTATTCACAAAATACTACTACTAACCTATTTACATACAGCTACGGATCATTAACATTTTTTTCTTAGCTTATTATCAAGTTTTTACTAAACTTATTATCTATGTAAACCAATGTAATAATTTGTAAGAGAAATAAAAAATTACAGCATCAGATAATTGGTAATGGACTTTTAATACTAAAAATGAAACTAGGTGAAATAGTGTTTGCTGGAATTGGGTGATGGTATGTGTAGGAAAAATAACGTATGCAAGGAAAAGGGATGACCAATCACTCACCACTGTATCTTTGCAAAGAAGCACTCGACACAATCACAATAAAGTTGTATAGTTCCACTGCAATTCCTCGTGGTAATTATCGCAACAACAAAACGAACGAGATCCAAACGATGTTGCATTCTTCCAATATGGTCGTCCTTGACGGCCGGCATGGTCTAGGGGTAAGGCTCTTGACTCGCAATCCGAAGGTTGCGGGATCGAATCCCAGCGTGGCAAATAAATTGTATTTGATTAATTTGTGCCATTTCCTCAGCCATGTTCCTCAAATTTCCTTTGATTGTTTGGTTTCGGTTACCTCTTTACAATACCTACTTTTATGTTTAATGTGCATTCCGAATTTTTCTTATTTCTAAACATAAACTCAGCAATCACATAATTGTTCTCCATGATATATCATGATAGAAGATTGTTAATTTGCCTTTTGAAATATGGGAGACTGTTTGCATAAATATCTACATGGTCACATTCAATGGTATTATATAGACGACACATTCGAGACAGTGGATTGAAGTATGCAATATTGTTATTAAATAATTCAAGGTGGAATGTATTATGACTCCTTAAATTGCGGCTATTAGGAGCTTTTACATTAATTTTGCTCAGACAATGAATGGTTCGAAGCTTATCATGAATAATTTTGTATAAACATATTAAGCAAATTGTCTTCCTCTTTCCAGGGTTGTAAAATGAAATTGTTGGAGTCGTTCCTAGTAAGATACACGTAAGGCATTTAATCCAAGTTTAAATGATGAAAGTCTTAGGATTTTTTTGGATTTTGAATATTTTAATTCCAGATAACATTTCCGTATCCCAATTTGCTTCTGACTTCTGACCAACGAATTGTATAAGGTTATAATGGATTGGGGTTTTTTGAATGGTCTCGATATTCTATGTATAAATCCCATCATTTTCAAAGATTTACTCGTGATATCATTGATGTGTACATTAAACGTAAACTTTGAATCAAGAGTGATTCCTAGATCTCTTATAGTGATGACTGCATTTAATCGAACATTATTAATGGAATATGCATAATCTCTTCTGTACTTTAATTTTCTCAGGGTTTCTAAAGGGCAAATCTACCATGAGTAACTTGCTAATTTACTCTAATTTCTTATTCACTAGCATGGATCGAGGCCACCAGGTAGATGCAATATACTGCGATTTCAAAAAAGCTTTTGACAAGGTTGACCACCTTATTCTTATTAAAAAAATTATGTACAACGGAATTAGGGGAAATTTATTACGTTGGTTTGTCTCATATTTAACAAAAAGACAGCAAGCTGTATCATTACGAGGACAAATTTCTATGTGGGAACCCGTTACTTCTGGCGTACCACAGGGATCAATCCTGGGTCCGCTGTTATTTATACTTTTTATTAACACTGTTACTAAATGTTTCATGCATTGTTTATTTCTTTTGTACGCCGATGACATAAACATATTTGCCATTGTTAGGAATTTAAACGATTGTCTGCTCATCTAAAGCGACTTAGTAAGGTTCGAAGCATTTTGCAACAAAAACAAAATTTACTTAAGTTACAACAAATGTAAACAAATAAGTTTTACTAAAAGTCACAACGCTATCATACACAATTATTGTATGGGTAATTATTTACTCGATCGCGTTTACTGTATAAAAGATCTAGGCGTACTTTTTGACTCCAAACTCCATTTCGATGTGCACATTGAGAATATTGTGAATAAAGCTAACTGCATGCTAGGATTTGTCATCAGAAACAGTCGCGAATTTCGAAAACCTGAAACCTATCTTCTTCTTTACTACGCGCTGGTCCGTTCTCAACTCGAATACTGCACCTCCATATGGACTCCACATTACGGTATCTATAAAGACAATATTGAAAGTATTCAAAAGAAATTTCTGCAATGCCTCAATTACAGAATGAGCGCACCTAAACGGGGGTACATAAATATGCTCTTGAATTATAACGTCTCCACTCTATCTAACCGGCGAACATACCTTGACCTCATGACTCTATATAAAATCTGCAACAACGTTATTGACTGTCCTGACCTACTGAAACTAATAAACTTCAAAATACCAACCAGAGTAACAAGGTTTAATGACTTATTCCACATTAGCCAGACGCGTACAAATGCTGGTGTCAGGGATCCAATCAGAAGAATGTGCGAATCGTTTAATCAAAATCAAAACCTCAAGGATTCCGACATATTTTTTGATACATACTGTACTTTTAGTAGAAAATTGAAGGCTGTTTTCCTTCAAAGTACAACAAGTTAGACATCATACTTCGTTTATAATTCTAAGTTATTTTCTTTTAGACATACTTCGTTTATGATTTTTACTACTTTTTTTCTTTTAAATTCTGTATAACATTATTTTTCGTCTATTTATGTATTTTGTTATTATTTTTTTCTTGTTGTCTTACCATCTCAATTTCTGCAAATATAGTTTTTAAACTTTTGTAGGGATATTGCGCATTTCTCTCATCTTTATTTTTGTAAAATAATATTCTTATGTTTTTCCCTATTTATATGTTAAAATATTTGTACATGTTTTTATCTGCTGTTAATGTCAATTCGTGAGAAATAGTTTGGATGCAGGTGAGTTCTCTAGTTGTCGTCTTGAGAAAATTTTTGTCAATTAACATCTGTATCTGTGTTTTCTCCCTAATAAATAAAAAAAAACAAAAAAAAAATTAATTATACTAATTCTTGTTAAATGGCACCGTTATTGTTTATCACTATCTATTGTCCTGTGCCAAAACAGCACAAGTATTGTTAATTTTGTTCTCTTGGCAATGCATTAACTGTACATTTTTTGTTTAATATTATTAAATCAATTTTTATTAGGACTCGTAAGGCTCACTGTAGGATTACTTTTAAGTTTATTATAGTTAAGCGCACTTGAAGGGAAATAACACAAACCTGCGCTGTATAAATACTACGTTATTGTTATTATAATTTCACAAATAATTAAATTTAAATAATGATAAAGTATAAACATAATAATAAAGACATATAACGTATTTTAAAAAAATATATTAAAAAGTTTATTTGAGAGACAGATGCAGCCTTAATTAACAAATAAAAATACAGGCACACAGCTCAAAGAATTTGCTTGCATCCATAACTATTTTATTTTTATTTTTTATATGAATACCGCACAAGAGTCCCAACTGCTCTCGTCTGGAGCCAGTGGGACTATGGCATCCCCAATCGGGGTTTGTTGTGAGGCTGAAGGCAGTGGGGAGGGGAAGGAGATGGTGAAGAGGAAGTGTGGAAGTACCTGGCTGTTCAGATCTGGTCAATAAACACGGCTAAAGCCATTTCAAGCGACGTTTCAATTCTGAATGGTGGTCTTACACCAGGGCGATACTAAAAGTATCTTCCACTCTGGAACGTGCCGAAAATAAACTATATATTATTTTAAATGAATAAATTGTAAAATAACACAAATTAATCAAATAAAATTTATTTGCCACGCCGGGATGCGTATTTCCAAACCCTAAACCGGTTCAGTCGCGGTAGCGACGATTTACATTTTAAAAATCAAAATTTAAATATTTAGAAACAAAATTATCAATTTCTAATATACTCATTGGAAAGATTATTTTATCTTGATTAAAGAGCAATTTAAATTTATGCAAAGTGATAAAAAAATAACCAATAGAGAGGTGTATTTACAATATATGGGAATAATATCAAAATTTAAATATTAAGAAATAATATTATAAATATCTAATAAACACATTGGAAAGATTATTTTATCAAGTTTTTGAACAATTTTCGTTTTTGATAAGTGATAAAAAATAATCAATCTATTTTTGAAACTGATAATTCATGGTGGAATTCCATTATAATATATTATAATAAAAACAAATATAAAACTTTTTTCCACTTTAAGTTTAATGACCGTAACCGGTTTCAGCTCGCTAGAGCCATCTTCAGACTGGTACAAAATATTCTTAATCTACGGTTTATATACATAACATTTGAGGGAGGGGAAGCGGGGTGGTCTTAAGGGTTTTAATCAATTATACTAATTACATTTGTTACTAAGTAGTTTTAGACTGTTGAATTTCTAAATATTTTGGTTATTCCAGTGGGCTAATTACCTTGGGTTTGTAGCTCACTTCAATATTGTTTAGGAAAAACCTTACAAGTGGTATGAATTATTAAAGACCTAATTTTATTATCAAATCGTTATTACATTTATGATGCATGGGATTTTTTTAATAGCTTTTTGAAGGGATACATGTTTACATTGGAGTAGGAATGGTCATTTTATTAGCTAAATACATATTTTAATTTCGAAATTATTATGAAAATTACAATGGATACAAAAGTGGAGACTTAGCAAATGACTCTAATTGTTTATTCATTACAAATTTATGGTCTATTTTTTTAGTTAAGCGGGAAATTTCTAAAGATTCTAGTCTATCTAGCTTATGGCCTTTATTACAAGTGTGGAGGACTTTAATATCTCTGTCTTTATCAAACGAGTGATTGTTTTCTAGTAAATGTGATGCTACATTTGATAATTCGCCTTTGTCATTTACCCAGTTTGTAAAGTGTTCTTTGATTCTGGTTTTGAATGACCTTCCAGTTTGGCCTATGTAATATGACGGGCAGTTGGCGCAGTTCACTTGGTAAACTCCCGAGTTTTCAAGTTTTTCTCTCTTGTCTTTATTGTTGATTAAAATTCTTCCCAGAGAATTCACATTATAAAAAGCTGTTTTGAATTTATCATTATTAGTTAATCTGGATATTTTTGTCGATATTTCGCCAATATAAGGGATTTTAATCCATTGTTTAGAGGTATCATTTTCATTTTTATTTTCAAGGCCTTGTGAAATAATTGCTAATGTAAGCTTTTTATCTTTTTTCTTCAATAAACTGTCAATAGTTTCACTCTTATATCCATTGTTCTTTGCTATAGTTTTAATAATATTTAATTCATTTGTATAGTTTATATAATTCAAAGGCACATGTAGAAGTCTGTGAATGAGTGAATAAAATACCGATAGTTTATGTGAAATGTGGTGTCTAGATGTGTTGTGTATGATGTTATCACTATATGTAGGTTTTCTATAAATTGAAAATTCTAATTTTTTGTTAATGATTTCAATACTTATGTCGAGAAAATTAATTTTGTTTCCCCCCATTTCCATTGTAAACTGGATTGATTTATTAATGTTATTAATTTCTTTTAGAAAAATATCCAATTGTCTGTGTGTTCCTGTCCAGATAATTAAAATGTCATCTACGTATCTACGATAGAATGTAACTTTTTTAAATGATTTTAATTTTTCAATCGATTCTTCGATGTAATCCATGAAGAATTCTGCTAACACCGGTGAAATCGGACTCCCCATGGCTACACCATTAGATTGAATATAATAGTTGTTATTGAATCTAAAGAAATTTTGTTCTATACATGTATTTAGTAGTCTTGTTATTTCTTTACGTTTTATCAAATTAATGTTTATTTTTTCCATGTAATTATTAATGATTATCTTTAATTCGTTTACTGGTATATTGGAGAATAAGCTCACAACATCAAATGAGACTAGGGTAGCATTATTAGGTACTGTGATGTCTTTAATGAGGTCTATAAGTTGAAGGGAGTTTATTATTCCGTATTTAGGTTTAAAATTAAGAGTGTTTTTTATGATTTTATTTCCAAATTTTGCTAGTTTATAGGCAGGAGCTGAATTATATGACACTACTGGTCTTACTGGCATGTTATTTTTATGTACTTTTGGTTGTCCATATAGCCGTGGACATTGGGGGTTCATGACAGATAAGCTATTTTTATGATATTTATTTTTAATCAAGATTTGGCACGAATTAAGGATAGCGTTTACGTCTGCCGCAAATTTTGGGGTGGGGTCCTTTTTCAATAAGGTTACATTACTAGAGTCCAGCACATCTTGGACTTTTTCCAAATAATCGGATTTATTTAAGATAACTGTACTGTTTCCTTTATCTGCTTTGGAGATAATCAGATTGTTTTGTTTGATTTTATTTTTTATTGATTTTATGGTATGTGCTTCGCTAGAAAATTTTCCCTCAGTCGTTGCTTTTTTTATTATTTTTGTACATAAATATTTTGTACCGTATTACCTTATTTTCAAAAATAGAAATATTAAAAAGTGCAAACACAGCGACACTGAAGAGACTCTACAAACAACTCATTCTTAAACGACGGATGGCTTCACAACATTTGTGGTTCAATCGAGAGTGCAAGAAACGGGGCCTTATACCCAACTACATCAACATCAAGACAAACACGGACAGCAGAGCAGCTACACTAGCAGTTACCGCAGCCCGCAGAACATGGACTACACAGGAGATGAAGAAATGGTACAACATTCGAGATAACGTAAATAACTATTTATTTTATGTACACACTTCACTCACATCACAACTACACCCTGTAGAATTTGATTGCCTTTATAATGACACTACCCTTATGGTTAATAATAAAATACATAAAACTTACCAAAAACAACTTAAAAAACTAACACACTGGACACAAAAACAATTAAAATCAACGCCAACACAGAATACTGTAAATTCACCCATTCCATCTTTTTACAATAAAGTAGTAAACATCTCTAATGTAGAATTTAACGATACCGAAATAACAATGCTTGATAAAGGATTAAAATACTGTCCAAACTTGCCACTTCACTTAAAAGATCTCGAGAACCTCGCGATAGATACTGATATTGCAACGTCAGATTACGGTACAAAATATTTATGTACAAAAATAATAAAAAAAGCAACGACTGAGGGAAAATTTTCTAGCGAAGCACATACCATAAAATCAATAAAAAATAAAATCAAACAAAACAATCTGATTATCTCCAAAGCAGATAAAGGAAACAGTACAGTTATCTTAAATAAATCCGATTATTTGGAAAAAGTCCAAGATGTGCTGGACTCTAGTAATGTAACCTTATTGAAAAAGGACCCCACCCCAAAATTTGCGGCAGACGTAAACGCTATCCTTAATTCGTGCCAAATCTTGATTAAAAATAAATATCATAAAAATAGCTTATCTGTCATGAACCCCCAATGTCCACGGCTATATGGACAACCAAAAGTACATAAAAATAACATGCCAGTAAGACCAGTAGTGTCATATAATTCAGCTCCTGCCTATAAACTAGCAAAATTTGGAAATAAAATCATAAAAAACACTCTTAATTTTAAACCTAAATACGGAATAATAAACTCCCTTCAACTTATAGACCTCATTAAAGACATCACAGTACCTAATAATGCTACCCTAGTCTCATTTGATGTTGTGAGCTTATTCTCCAATATACCAGTAAACGAATTAAAGATAATCATTAATAATTACATGGAAAAAATAAACATTAATTTGATAAAACGTAAAGAAATAACAAGACTACTAAATACATGTATAGAACAAAATTTCTTTAGATTCAATAACAACTATTATATTCAATCTAATGGTGTAGCCATGGGGAGTCCGATTTCACCGGTGTTAGCAGAATTCTTCATGGATTACATCGAAGAATCGATTGAAAAATTAAAATCATTTAAAAAAGTTACATTCTATCGTAGATACGTAGATGACATTTTAATTATCTGGACAGGAACACACAGACAATTGGATATTTTTCTAAAAGAAATTAATAACATTAATAAATCAATCCAGTTTACAATGGAAATGGGGGGAAACAAAATTAATTTTCTCGACATAAGTATTGAAATCATTAACAAAAAATTAGAATTTTCAATTTATAGAAAACCTACATATAGTGATAACATCATACACAACACATCTAGACACCACATTTCACATAAACTATCGGTATTTTATTCACTCATTCACAGACTTCTACATGTGCCTTTGAATTATATAAACTATACAAATGAATTAAATATTATTAAAACTATAGCAAAGAACAATGGATATAAGAGTGAAACTATTGACAGTTTATTGAAGAAAAAAGATAAAAAGCTTACATTAGCAATTATTTCACAAGGCCTTGAAAATAAAAATGAAAATGATACCTCTAAACAATGGATTAAAATCCCTTATATTGGCGAAATATCGACAAAAATATCCAGATTAACTAATAATGATAAATTCAAAACAGCTTTTTATAATGTGAATTCTCTGGGAAGAATTTTAATCAACAATAAAGACAAGAGAGAAAAACTTGAAAACTCGGGAGTTTACCAAGTGAACTGCGCCAACTGCCCGTCATATTACATAGGCCAAACTGGAAGGTCATTCAAAACCAGAATCAAAGAACACTTTACAAACTGGGTAAATGACAAAGGCGAATTATCAAATGTAGCATCACATTTACTAGAAAACAATCACTCGTTTGATAAAGACAGAGATATTAAAGTCCTCCACACTTGTAATAAAGGCCATAAGCTAGATAGACTAGAATCTTTAGAAATTTCCCGCTTAACTAAAAAAATAGACCATAAATTTGTAATGAATAAACAATTAGAGTCATTTGCTAAGTCTCCACTTTTGTATCCATTGTAATTTTCATAATAATTTCGAAATTAAAATATGTATTTAGCTAATAAAATGACCATTCCTACTCCAATGTAAACATGTATCCCTTCAAAAAGCTATTAAAAAAATCCCATGCATCATAAATGTAATAACGATTTGATAATAAAATTAGGTCTTTAATAATTCATACCACTTGTAAGGTTTTTCCTAAACAATATTGAAGTGAGCTACAAACCCAAGGTAATTAGCCCACTGGAATAACCAAAATATTTAGAAATTCAACAGTCTAAAACTACTTAGTAACAAATGTAATTAGTATAATTGATTAAAACCCTTAAGACCACCCCGCTTCCCCTCCCTCAAATGTTATGTATATAAACCGTAGATTAAGAATATTTTGTACCAGTCTGAAGATGGCTCTAGCGAGCTGAAACCGGTTACGGTCATTAAACTTAAAGTGGAAAAAAGTTTTATATTTGTTTTTATTATAATATATTAAAAAAATAATCAATACAGAGGTGTATTTAAAACGTAAATTGCCGCCACCGCGACTGAAACGGTATAGTTTTTGGAAATACGCCGCCGGGATTCGATCCCGCGACCTTCGGAATGCTAGTCAAGAGCCTTACCGCTGGACTACGCCGGCCGTCATTTCTCACAGATTAAGAAACTCAAGACAAATATAATAATAAAAATTTCCTGTTCTCCTAATTCTAACTTGGGTGATTAGGAGAATAAATTAATAAAAAAAATAGGTGTGAAAACTTTGTTCGGCGCACATATAGCATCCTATGGCGCGCACGCAAAATCTATCTTGGGTGATAAGTGTAAACCTTTGTACGGCACACATATTAACATAACATTCGCAAAGAAAGATATTTTTGAAAGCACATGGCAATAAACTTAAATGACCGTGAAAATCGCTAAATAATGGGTGTAGCCTGTAGCTTACCCCCACTGCTAAAGCTTTGTGACTGCTTGTCTCTAACTATAAAACCTCCGCGCCGACTTCAATCTAATCACAAGCAGTTTTCCTTTCAGAAAAGGCTCACCAAGACTATCAACATGAACGCTATTGTAAGTTTAGAACTTAACGATTTATTTACACATGAAAATAAGAAATTTCTTATTTTCATGTGTAAATAACATTAAGACATTTCTTCTTCATGTTACAAAACTTATGACATGTTTTACAATTTCAGATCTTCACTTTCCTGTGTGTGGGAGCCGTGGTCTCCGCTAACTACATCAGCAATGATGAGGGACAATGGAAGGGAGAGGGTCTGGCTGAGAGCCAGGACAATGGACAGTATGACCAGGGATATGGTGCCTACAACGGTGCTTCCAACTACGCTGGAGCCTACTCCGGAGCTTACGCTAGTGGAGCCGCCCCCATCGGTCAAGATGGACGTGTCGTGGACACTCCCGAGGTAGCTCAAGCTAAGGCCGCCCACAACGCCGCTGTTGCCGCCGCTTCCAACGGAGCTTACAATGGTGCTTACAACGGAGCATACAATGGTGCTTACTCCACCCCCGCTTACAATGGTGAAGATGGACAGTGGAAGGGAGAAGGTCTGGCCGAAAGCCAGGACAACGTTAACTACAACAATGGATACAACGGTGCCTCCGCTTACGCCGGAGCTTACTCCGGAGCTTACGCTCATGGAGCCGCCCCCATCGGACAAGATGGTCGCGTCGTAGATACCCCCGAAGTTGCCCACGCTAAGGCCGCCCACAACACCGCTGTTGCCGCCGCTTCCAGCGGAGTCACCCGTGGATCTTACAACGGTGCCTACAACGGTGCATACGCCGCCCCCGCCCTCAACGGAGCCTACGCCGCCCCTGCCGTCTATGGATCTTACGCCCATGGAGCCGCTCCCCTGGGACAAGATGGACGTGTAGTAGACACCCCTGAGGTAGCTCACGCCAAGGCCGCCCACCAAGCCGCTGTTGCCGCCGCCCAGACTGCCGCCCACTACTAATAATTTTCATGTTCTAGTGAATTATTTGAATTGTGTGCCCAAAATAACATCTGAAAAAGTCTGACGTTTGATGTGATAGTAGTTGTATATAAAGTATTTTAGTTTTTATCCATATACAAATAATTAATCTTTGATAATTAAATGTTGTACGAAAAATGAATGGATTCGTTTGATATATTGTACTATTCCTACAACTCCCTCCTTACTTTTGCTTTTATTTCAGCATCATAAAATAATATTTTACATATGACAATTATGTTTTATACCATACAGTGGTTCCACCAGCAATTATGGAAGAGTCCTTGTAAAAAAATATATACTGCGGTAACTTAGCAATCCGTGTCGTCGGTTGTGAAGATTCTTGTATATATACTTTCTTGTCTTGATTGAAATACTTTTTAAGATTTTTTAATTACGGACTTATGTCCAATTCTCAAATTAATTACACGAAATTTAACAATATGTTAATGATGGAGAATATAATATTATTTATTTTTTTATTTTTTTTATTTAATATAGATATATAAGTTTACAGTGGGTTAATATAAATTACATATTGGTTCAGAAATTCTTTAAAATTGCAGTCTCACCAAAGAAGAAGCTAGTTCTTGTGCTTGATGAGCGAGTTACACTAATCATGACAGAAATAGAATGACATTATGCAATAGGTAAGTATATAAGGGAACAATTGAAACTTCTGGATCATCTATATGTGAAGATGTACATACAATGGGATATAGTTACATACTAAAATATTGTGCACTTTAGAGAAATTAGAAAAATCTAAATTAAATAGAAATAAATATAGATTGCCAATAAATAGAATGAAAGAGAAAAACAGGTAATTATTTAATTAATTATTCCTGATGAAGTGTTGCTTCAGTTTGAGTTTCAGTTTATTGATGTCTTTGATTTTTTTTATTTCAATCGGAAGATTGTTGAAATACTTTATTCCTAAATAGATGTAATTGTTTTGCATTAGTTTGGTATTAAATTTTGGTATTTTGATGTTGTCTTGATATCTTTTTGATTGGTGGGTTTCAAATTTTTTGATGATATTATCTTTGTAAATTTGGATAATTGCATTTTTCTTGAAGATATTCTCCACTCGAGGCACCGTGAAATCTGCGAAAAGCGTTTCTGTTGGATATGTGGAGGGTTTCTTTAGGATTACTTTAATGATTAGCTTCTGGATCACTTTGATCGGGGTAAGAATATTGTTGTATGAACCCCCCCATCCAATAATTCCATATTGAATTAATGACTGGATTAGTGCATAGTATACTCTTTTTAGATTGTTGGGTTTTAAAATATTTCTTAATCTTATGAATATATATATACACTTTCTGATACGCTTAACCAATTCATAGATATGGCTCTTCGACTTCATATGTTGTTCTATTATCACTCCGAGATATTTAATTTCTGATACTGATTTCAACGTTGAACAGCCTTGGATACATGTGATTTTATTGCATTTGTTATTGTGGATAATTATTTTAGTGTTGGGGAGTGTTTTTAGTTTGTTAATTGAGAAGTGTATGTAGTATGTTTTGTTAGTGTTCAATGAAAGTTATGAAAGTTATTATTGAAAATTATGTTAAGACGAAAGCAAATACAAACATAAGAAAACAGAAGTCAAGACTTAGCCTGAAGCCAAATTGTTTATAATATTTCATCACTTGTGTTAGTGACCGACAAAAATCATTTTGGCTTTTACCAAAAAAAATAATGTCTTGACTTGAGTTGAACAGTCTATACATTCTGGACAGCGGTGAAAAATATCCAAAATTAGTCAAGCGTTGATTGAGGAAGAGCAGTTCATTATTTCGGAACCTGCGGGAAGGTATATTAAAAGGGATGGGTTGTAGTAATGTAGGTGAATCAATAATAACAAATGAAATCAACTTTTTTCTGTCTGTCTTCTAAAAGAATTATACACATTCATATAATATTTAATAATTTAAAAATAAGATAATTCAAATTAATGTGAACTAATCAGTTATACCTGACTACCTCTAACCACTAAGCTTTTGAGATCTGAATATTTTCCGTTATTTTCATCGATCTCGATCTCAAGTTAAAAATTTACAATTATCTAAATAATAGCAAAAAATTCCAAAATTCATTTTTGGCCGCTATCAAAAGATATCATAAAAATGATTACAAAGTTTTACCTGAATATATTTGTAACCTAGACAGTGTCTCGGAATATGTGAATAATCAGTCGAGAATACATAATATTGGTAATTGTTAAATGTAATAAATAGCTTTTACACCATCTGCATCATAGATAATTATTTCATCAATCCGGTTTCACCACTTATCGGAAGACCACAATTAACCATAATAATTTAGCAAAAAAATCGTACGGCGCGATGGGTTTTTTATATATTATTTTTGTTCTTGCATATGCATGAGGTCAAGTAATGTATGTTTTTTCCCATTTCAAGTATGACACGAGAATTCCGCCTGAGTAGACTGCTTTACACTTACCGTAATCTCGTGAAAACAAAGAAGGTTTTTATTTTATTTATTTATTATTAAAAATATTTTCGGTAAATCGATGGTTTACATTTTTTCGGCTTGTACATGTGTAATGTAGCCAAAAGAAAATCAATTATGGTTTTCCTCTTTGTGACTTTACATAAAATATCAATACATTATCATTTGAACCTTTCATACTACTTACGAAGTTTAGCAGCTGGTACAAATTGACAATACTGTATGTAATAACATGGGGTGAGGTTAATCCGGGTCTTGGCGGTGTAAGCATCTGCCTGCCTACTACGGACCGGATAGCGAGAGACTGATTGAGGGAAACCTGTTGATCTCTTCAGCAAGATTCTCTCGGAACATCGCCTTGCATCGCAGTGGGAGGGATGGATTCATATATCCGTCACTCCTGGAGACACTGTCTCCCAAATTCCTATTCATCATCATACCTTTTTCCTTCCTAGAACTTCCTCTCATTCCTTTCCTAACCCCCAACGCATCATCCTCCACATGGATGGATCCCCAAGGATGGCAAAGGCCTCGAGGAGAAATAATTTCCTCTATGCCTCCTGTTTGGAGCTAATGCAAAAAAAAACATGTGCTGAGGTGTTTGCATGTTTTAAATAAAGTGTTATTGTATAAAAGGTTAGATAGAAACAATCAAAGCACATCATATTAGTATATAGACATAGTAATAATCAACGTTGGAACAATATAGTAAAAAGAAAATAATACCACGTGAAGTTATTAAGAAGAAAAATGAGTAAAACCAAATTATGTGAGGAGATTTTTATTTTATTTATCTTTATGTATTACTCTTTTATACGCCCACAGGGCTTTTAAATATGGTAGATAAAATGGTTATTTTTTACACGGTTTACAATTTGAATAAATTGAAAAAAATACATCTAAACATTTTCAGAAACAATATTTTGATTTATTGTTATCAAGTTTAATTTGTTGAACACCATTTTAATTTTTTATTTCAATTTGTATTTAATAATTTTATTGTTTAATTTATAAATAAGTTCTAGCGTAGAGAGTGTGGCAAACCCATCGCTCAGGGAGTGGAAACACAACCTGCAATATCTATCCCAAGCCAAGGTGTGAGCTACCGTGCTCAGGCTGAATGTCCGGAAGAACATTGTCACAAACGGTACCTCCGAGAAACAGGGTTCCGTCTCGGAGTATTTAGACCTATCTCCAGCACTCGGGGCTCTGCTGGAGTGGACCTTCTATTTCCCTAGACACTCGTGGGACGAAAATCGGACCTTTCGAAAATTAGGGGCCTTATTTAAGAATATATACATAAACCATTCCAAAAAATCTACCTTGGGTGATAAGAATGAAATCTTTGTACGACGCACATATTATCATAACATTCGCAAAGAAAGATATTTTTGAAAGCACATGGCAATAAACTTAAATGGCCGTGAAAGTCGCTGAATAATGGGTGTAGCCTAAAGCTTACCCCCACCGCTAAAGCTTTGTTACTGCTAGTATCTAACTATAAAACCTCCGCGCCAACTCCAATCTAATCACAAGCAGTTTTCCTCTCAGAAAAGGCTCACACAAGACTATCACCATGAACGCTATTGTAAGTTTAGAACTCAACGATTTATTTACATTTGAAAATAAGGAAAACATTCACATTAAGACATTTCTTCTTTTTGTTACAAAACTTATGAAATGTTTTACAATTTCAGATCTTCACTTTCCTGTGCGTGGGAGCCATGGTCTCCGCTAACTACATCAGCAATGATGAAGGACAATGGAAGGGAGAGGGTCTGGCCGAGAGCCAGGACAATGGACAGTACGACCAGGGATATGGTGCCTACAACGGTGCCTCCAACTACGCTGGAGCCTACTCCGGAGCTTACGCCCATGGAGCCGCCCCCATCGGTCAAGATGGACGTGTCGTAGACACCCCCGAGGTAGCTCAAGCTAAGGCCGCCCACAACGCCGCTGTTGCCGCCGCTTCCAACGGAGCTTACAACGGTGCTTACAACGGAGCTTACAATGGTGCTTACTCCGCCCCCGCTTACAATGGTGAAGATGGACAGTGGAAGGGAGAAGGTCTGGCCGAAAGCCAGGACAACGTTAACTACAACAACGGATACAACGGTGCCTCCGCTTACGCCGGAGCTTACTCCGGAGCTTACGCTCATGGAGCCGCCCCCATCGGACAAGATGGTCGCGTCGTAGATACCCCCGAAGTTGCCCACGCTAAGGCCGCCCACAACGCCGCTGTTGCCGCCGCTTCCAACGGAGCTTACAACAAAGCTTACAACGGCGCCTACAACGGCGCCTACAACGGTGCTTACGTCACCCCCGCCCTCAACGGAGCTTACGCTGCCCCTGCCGTCTATGGATCTTACGCCCATGGAGCCGCTCCCCTGGGACAAGATGGACGTGTAGTAGACACCCCTGAGGTAGCTCACGCCAAGGCCGCCCACCAAGCCGCTGTTGCCGCCGCCCAGACTGCCGCCCACTACTAATAATTTTCATGTTCTATTGAATTATTTGAATTTTGAGCCCAAAATAACATCTGAAAAAGTCTGACGTTTGATGTGATAGTAGTTGTATATAAAGTATTTTAGTTTTTATCCATATACAAATAATTAATCTTTGATAATTAAATGTGGTACGAAAAATGAATAGATTCGTTTGATATATTGTACTTTTCCTACAACTCCCTCCTTACTTTATTTTGCTTTTATTTCAGCATCATAAAATAATATTTTACATATGACAATTATGTTTTGTACGATACAGTGGTTCCACCAGCAATTATGGAAGAGTCTTTGTAAAAAAATATATACTGCGGTAACTTTGCAATCTGTGTCGTCGGTTGTGAAGATTCTTGTTATTATAATTATATTTTTACAGTTAATACCGCACAAAAGTCCCAACTGTTCCCGTCTGGAGCCAGTGAGACTATGGCATTCCCAATCGGGGTATGTTGTGTTCTGAAGGTAGTGAGGAGGGGGGAAGGAGATATGGAAGAGAAAGGTGGGGAAGTACTTGGCTTTTCAGATCTGGTCACTTAACACGGCTAAAGCCATTTCAAGCAACGTTTCAATTTTGAATGGTGGTCTTACAGGGCGATACTGATGGTATCTTCCACTCTATACTTTCTTGTCTTGATTGAAATACTTTTTAAGATTATTTATTTACGGATTTATGTCCAATTCTCAAATTTATTACACGAAATTTAATAATATGTTAATGATGGAGAATATAATATTATGTAAAGACAAAAGCAAATACGAACATAAGAAAATAGAAGGAACGAATCCAACAATTTCATTTTACAATCCTGGAAAAACGAAGACAATTTGCTGACTTAATATGTTTATACAAAATTATTCATGATAAGTTTCGATCCACTCATTGTCTGATCAATATTTATATAAAAGTTCCTAAAAGACTCAATTTGAGGAGTCATAATACATTCCATCTAGAATTATCTAATAACAATATTGCATACCTCAATCCACTGTCTCGAATGTGTCGTCTATATAATACCATTGAATGTGACCATGTAGATATTTATGCAAACAGTTTTACATATTTCAAAAGGCAAATTATTAATCTTCTACCACGATATATCATGGAGAACAATTATGTAACTGCTCTATTATCATTTTATTTTTATTATCTTTGTTTTCTTTCTCTGCATATATGTTTTATATTTGAAATTAATATGTTTTATATTTCCTTTTGTACCTAGTAACAAGTAAACACTGATTACGCATGCTGTGAACATTTATAATTGGAGTGTTAATACCTTTGTACTTTCCAAAGGCAATTTTATAACTATAATCATTGTTAACACTCTGTAAATGTTTCAAACAATAAATAAATAATACTTAGCCTGAAGCCAAATTGTTTATAATATTTTATCACCTGTGTTAGTGACCGACACAAATCATTTTGACTTATACCAAAAAAAATAGTGTCTTGACTTGAGTTGAACAGTCTATACATTCTGGAGAGTGGTGAAAAATATACAAAATTAGTCAAGCGTTGATTGAGGAAGAGCAGTTCATTATTTCGGAGCCTGCGGGAAGGTATATTAAAAGGGATGGGTTGTAGTAATGTAGGTGAATCAATAATAACAAATGAAATCATTTTTTTCTGTCGTCTTCTAAAGGAATTTTACACATAAATATAATATTTAATAATTTAAAAATATGACAATTCAAATTAATCTGAACTAATCAGTTATACCTGAACAACGTTCTAACCACTAAGCTATTGAGATTTGAATATTTTCCGTTATTTTCATCGATCTCGATCTCAAGTTAAGAATTTACAATAATCTAAATAATCGCAAAAAATTCCGAAATCCTTTTGTGTCCGCTATTTTTTTACGATGCAAAGTTCTACCAGAATATATTTGTAACCTAGACAGTGTCTTGAAATATGTGAATAATCAGTCGAGAATACATAATATTGGTAATTGTTAAATGTAATAAATAGCTTTTTCACCATTTGCGTCATAGATAATTATTTCATCAAACCGGGTTTCACCACTTATCGTAAGACCAAAATTAACCACAATAATTTAGCAAAAAAATTGTAATGCGTGATGGGTTTTGGAAACTTTTATTTGTGCTTGCGTATGCATGAGGACAAGTAATGTATGCTTTCTCCCATTTCAAGTACGAAATGAGAATTCCGCCTGAGTAGACTGCTTTACAATTACCGTAACTACTTGAAAACAATGAACATTTGTTTTTATTTACTAATTATTTATATTATTAATTTACTTATTCATTTTCAGGAAATCGATTCATCACTCCTGGAGACACTGAATCACAGATTCCTATCCACCTCTCATACCCTTTTCCTTCCCAGAACTTCCTCTCATTCCTTTCCTCACCCCCCAACGGACCCTCCATACAGCATCTCCAAAGATGACATAAGCCTTGAGGGGGAATTATTTCCTCTACGCCTCCTGTTTGAAGCTAATGTAAAAAAGGAGAACATATGCTGAGGTGTTCGCATGTTTTAAATAAAGTGTTATTTTAGATCAAGTTAGAAGCAGTCAATGCACATTATATTAGTATATTGACAATTTTTTTTATTTTTTTTTATTTGGAAAACCAACAGTTTTACAATTGTTTAAAATGTATGACAAAATAAGTGTTAATTTTTAACCAATAATAGGTTTTCACTGACGTTTAATAAATTATTTAGTGAATATAATGGAGAAACAGTTTAAAAAGCTATGCGGATGGGATGGTGGGAGGGAGGGGAAAGGGATGGATCTATTCTGTGTAAAAAGTAGTGTGTATGTGTAAATGTTATTTATTCATTTTAGGTTTGAAAATGTAAGGTACTCTGTTTAATATGTCAAATTCACTGTATAAATTGTTTTAGGTAGCAATAATCAACGTTGTAATAATATAGGCTGGGCGCATACATCCGGTTGTCTGATCAGACAATCGGATCGGATTAACACCGCACACATCCGATTGATTGGATGAGTAAAGGACCAGGGCCACGCCCTTTGGACGGCCGGAGTGGACGACCGGCGTGGAAGGGCGTGGCCTATTTTTATTGCCGGTCAGGTTTTCGAATCGGATGTGTGCGGGCTTTCATAAGAAATGTATGGCGCGAAGGCCTTCAGGTTGTCTGATCAGACAATCAAATCAGACAATCCCATTGACAAATCGGATGTATGCTCCCAGGCTTAGTGAAAAGCAAAGAAAATGATACTACGTGAAGTAATTAAGAAAAAAAATTAATAAAACCAAATTACGTGGCTAGATTTAAATTTTATATATCTTCCTTTATTGTTTGTTAAATATTATGGTAGCTTTTTTAACAAGGCTTTTTTTACACGGTGTAAAATTTGAGTTAATCGAAAAAAATACATCTAAACATTTCCAGAAACAATATTTTGATTCATTGTTATCAATTTTAATTTGTTTGTTCTCAGACTTTATGTCCGGGTTAAATCTTCCCCACAGGAAAAATTTAACCCTTCCACACACTTTTCCACAAACGATCATCTAGTCAATCCACGCGATGTAATTGCATTGTATAAGTATAATAAATTCAAAACTATACAAGAACAACACGTCAACCTACCAGAGACCATATGGGAAAATACTTCACCGACTCCAGATATTTTCATATCAGAGGGTTCGGCTCAATAGAACTCCTAACTGAACCGATAAATCCTACTGATCCCTCAATATAAATATTTAAAAAATCTTTCGTAATCCTACATGTGTTTAATGTGACTGATTTTTGCATCTTTATGTAAAGATTCTTTGATAAATCTAATAAGCCTAAATTTTTAATTAGAGAGCTAGGTATAATGCCAGTAGCCGAAATAACAAATAAATGGTAATATTTTTATAGTCCGAGAATGCCAAATTCTTTTAATCTCATTTCCTAAATCTGTATATTTTCTAATTTTTTCAGAAACAGATTTTTGAATATTACAGTAATTTGGAATAGCGACATCAGTGATATAACTTATTTTTTTAATATTTTAATTTTTAATTTTAATTTTCTCTAAACTCCATTTTAATTTTTTATTTCAATTTGTATTTAATAATTTTATTGTTTAATTTGTAAACAAGTTCTAGCGTAGAGAGTGTGGCAAACCCATCGCTTGGGAGTGGAAACACAACCTGCAATAGCTATCCCAAGCCAAGGTGTGAGCCACCGTGCTCAAGCTGAATGTACTGGGGAACAGCGTAACAAACGGCGCCTCCAAGAAACAGGATCCCAGGTGAAGTATTTAGACTTTATTCCAGCACTCAGGGCTCTGCTGGAGTGGACTTTCTATTTCCCTAGACACTCGTGGGACGAAATCGGACCTTTCGAAAACTAGGGGCCTTATTTGAGAATATATACATGAACCATTCCAAAAAATCTACCTTGGGTGATAAGAATGAAATCTTTGTACGACGCACATATTATCATATCATTCGCAAAGAGAGATATTTTTGAAAGCACATGGCAATAAACTTAAATGACCGTGAAAGTCGCTGAATAATGGGTGTAGCCTATAGCTTACCCCCACCGCTAAAGCTTTGTTACTGCTAGTATCTAACTATAAAACCTCCGCGCCAACTCCAATCTAATCACAAGCAGTTTTCCTCTCAGAAAAGGCTCACACAAGACTATCACCATGAACGCTATTGTAAGTTTAGAACTCAACGATTTATTTACATATGAAAATAAGGAAAACATTCACATTAAGACATTTCTTCTTTTTGTTACAAAACTTATGAAATGTTTAACAATTTCAGATCTTCACTTTCCTGTGCGTGGGAGCCATGGTCTCCGCTAACTACATAAGCAATGATGAGGGACAATGGAAGGGAGAGGGTCTGGCCGAGAGCCAGGACAATGGACAGTACGACCAGGGATATGGTGCCTACAACGGTGCCTCCAACTACGCTGGAGCCTACTCCGGAGCTTACGCTAGTGGAGCCGCCCCCATCGGTCAAGATGGACGTGTCGTAGACACCCCCGAGGTAGCTCAAGCTAAGGCCGCCCACAATGCCGCTGTTGCCGCCGCTTCCAACGGAGCTTACAACGGTGCCTACAACGGTGCTTACTCCGCCCCCGCTTACAATGGTGAAGATGGACAGTGGAAGGGAGAAGGTCTGGCCGAAAGCCAGGATAACGGAAATTACAACAATGGATACAACGGTGCCTCTGCTTACGCCGGAGCTTACTCCGGAGCTTACGCTCATGGAGCTGCCCCCATCGGTCAAGATGGTCGCGTCGTAGATACCCCTGAAGTTGCCCACGCTAAGGCCGCCCACAACGCCGCTGTTGCCGCCGCTTCCAGTGGAGTCATCCGTGGATCTTATAACGGCGCTTACAACGGTGCGTACGCCGCCCCCGCCGTCAACGGAGCTTACGCCGCCCCTGCCGTCTATGGATCTTACGCCCATGGAGCCGCTCCCCTGGGACAAGATGGACGTGTAGTAGACACCCCTGAGGTAGCTCACGCCAGGGCCGCCCACCAAGCCGCTGTTGCCGCCGCCCAGACTGCCGCTCACTACTAATAATCTTCATGTACTAGTGAATTATTTGAATATTGAGCTCAAAATAACATCTGAAAAAGTCTGAAGTTTGATGTGATAGTAGTTGTATATAAAGTTTTTTAGTTTTTATCCATATCCAAAGTAATTAATCTTTGATAATTAAATGTGGTACGTAAAATGAATCAATTCGTTTGATATATATTGTATTTTTCCTACAATTCCCTCCTTACTTTTGCTTTCATTTCGACGTCATAATTTAATATTTTACATAAAACAATTGCGTTTTATACCATACAGTGGTTCTACCAGCTTTTTTTTTTTTTTTTTTTTGATTTACTAGATTCTTATATTCCTTGAAGAGGTGAATCATTTAAATTTACTGAATTTAAAGTTAATGTTCTTTATACAAATAGAACGGCGTCATTTGCGCCTCGCAATCTTTACCTCATGTGGGTATTTAAAAATTTTATTTGTTTATTATAGACTTAAGGTCCTGAATTTAATCGGTAGGGAAAAATTGTTACCTAAAAACCCTACTAAAATTGCATCTTTTTTGGTCATCATTTACTCTTGATCGTCAGCAAACTGGAAAGCATAAATACATATGTGTGTGTTTGTGTTATGTTGGGAGTGGGAAGGAGGCGGTCATGTCCTTTTATTTGGAGTTCTTCCGCATTTGCCTTCGGGAATGAGGAAACCATGAAAAACCTCATCCAGGAAGATTCGGCCGGCGGTCAACATGAACCCGGTCGGCCTTCAGTGATATCGGTGTACGATATCCTGCATTGTGTGTGTGTGGGGTGTATGTCTGTTTTTATGTAGATATATACTTTATGGGACTATAGGGGATAAACATACATATACATACATACTATACAATATTATATAAATATATACATAGATATATAAACATAAGTTACGGGGGGGGGTCTGGAGTTTGGGAATACTGCTCGCTCACTCGTCGGCGTCTGAATCTGGTTCATGCCAGATGTGGTCAAGGTCCATCAGAATGTGTTTGGGTAGTCTGTGTACGTATTTGAATGTGAAGTCGCTGGGAGAATTGTATTGACCGATTTCCTGTATGAGTTTATTTTTACTGTGTCTTAAAGATTTGTAAAATCGGTCTGTCAGTCTGTGAGTGTATTCAAATAAGGTCGGAATGTCTTCTCTCGCATGTAGTCTTTTCAAATTTGTTCTGATTCTAGTGTTGTATGTGATTTTAATGCAGAGATTCTGTAGTGTCTGTAGTTTTGTAAAGTCAGATTGTGAGATGCTACTCCACACGGGAATAGCATAGGTCAGCACCGGTCGAATGAGCGAATAGTAAGTCAGGAGTTTGATTCTGGGAAGTAGCGGACTTTTTCTATTGAAGATGGGCTTCATCATGCCGAGTGCCATTCTGGCTCTTGCGTGCATCTTGGCTAGGTGAGATTTCCAGTTGAGTCGTGAGTCCATAGTCAGGCCCAGGTAAACGACTTCATCCTTCCATTCTAAGACGTGTCCGCCCATTTCGATGTTGACGTCTGGTGTCCTTCTGACGCGTTTCCTCGTGTACATGATGACTTCGGTTTTGGCCTCGTTCAGTTTGAGGCGCCACATCTTGTAGAACTCTACGAGAGCGTCGAGCGCTCTCTGTAGGTATATGGCCGCCATCTCGGCTTTCAGCGAGGAAACGTACAGCTTGACGTCGTCTGCATAGATAGACAGGTTGCATCTCTCGTCTCGGGGGATGTCATGTGTAAAGATGTTGAAGAGATGAGGTCCCAGTAGACTTCCTTGTGGCACGCCTTTTGGAATCTCACGTAGTGACGACAGCGCGTTCCTGATGAAGACTCGGAAGGATCTGTTCTTGAGGTATTCTTGTATCACTCTCGTTAGGTATATGGGCGTGTTAGTTCTGTGCAGCTTGTGCAGTAGCCCTCTGATCCAAACGGTGTCAAATGCCTTCTCCAAGTCTAGCAGTGCAGCGGCGATGTAGCGATGTTCGTTAAATCTTCTGGTGATGAATTCCGCTACTCGGGTGAGTTGATGGGTGGTGGAATGCCTCTTTCTGAATCCGAACTGCTCGTCTGGCAAAGTGTTGTTTTCTTCGTGGTGTGGAAGCAGCCTGTTGAGTATAACCTGTTCAAATACTTTGCTCAGCGTGGATAGTAGACTGATCGGCCGGTAGCTTGTCGGCTGCCTCTTGTCCTTGTTTGGCTTCGAGAAGGGCAGCACGGTCGCCGTCTTCCAGATCTGTGGGAAATGTCCGGTGATGAGACAGGCATTGAACAGCTTTGTGATGTAGATGATGGCTTTCTGAGGTAGATGTTTGAGTAGAATGTTGTGTATTTGATCGCTTCCCGGCGCCTTATTGGTCTTCAATCGCTTAATGATGACGGCAACTTCGCTCGGTGTGCTGAAATGGATGTCTTCGACGTTCGTCTGCTCCGCTTGTTCGAGATGTCGTAGAGATTCATCTACTAGTCGATCCGTTTCCGGATCGGATAGGCCGTCCGTGGCTGCGTAGGCTCTCTCGAATCCGTCGGCGAGCGCGTTCGCCTTCTCTTCTAGTGACAGCGCCAATCCTGAGCCGTCTAGCTTCTCTAGCAGGGGAATCGTGTGGTCTTGATGTTTCAGCGCTTTTGCCATTTTCCATAGGCTGTTATCCTTTGGCGTGAGTGATGTAACTTTCTTCGTCCAAAGTTGGCGTCTGAGGTCCGTTATTTCCTGCTTGATTTCCCGCTGTAGAGTGTTGTAGGCCGTTTTGAAGTAGCCGTCGCGCGTACGATGGTAGATGCGTCGCAAGCGATTTTTCTCCTTGATGAGCGATAAGACATGCTCGGGAAGCTTGATCGTGTGTGTGTGTACTTCTTTGAGAGGTATGTGTGTGTCTTGTGCATGTTGTATGATTTCCGTGAGAGTGCTTGCGGCCTCGTCGATTTCATCTGTAGAGCGCAGAGTTCCCGATGTTAGGTGAATTCGTTCGTTAATCTCTTTCTTGAATCCTTCCCAGTCTGCGTCCTTGTAGTTTCGCTGTTTTCTGGGGCTCCTCGAAGTCGTTCCTCCAATACTGAAGCTCACGGGCAGATGGTCCGATGACAGTTCATCCAGCGTGCGCAGTGGCGAGATCGTCTTGACGTTTTTCTCGAGTACGATGTCCAGAGTGCTGGGGTACTGTGCGTGCACTGCGTGGTATGTCGGTTTGTCCGGCGCCATTATCGTGTAGTTGTGAGTCTGCATATGCGTAAAGAGCGTTTTCCCGTTCGCATTGCCTCTGTAGTTATTCCAATAGTTGTGTTTGGCGTTGAGATCTCCTCCTAGAACAACAATTGGGTGCAGATTAAGTAATTTGTCCAAATCTTCTCTCACCAGAAGGTTGTGGTGTCTGCAATAGGCGGCGATGAAGGTATGCGCTCTATCCTCTATGGTGACTTCGACAATCGTAGCTTCAGTATGCTTCAGCTTCGGAGTGGGGATCCTTGTAGATGTGATGGATTGACGAACGAAAATGGCGGTGCCTCCGCCTCCTCCTTCTAGTCGGTCGTCTCGGTGAACTTCGAAGCCGGGCACTCTCAGCGGTGTGTCGGGTTTGAGATGTGTTTCTGAAATGAGAATGATGTCAATGTTAGTGTTATTTGCCAGAGCGAGCAGTTCATCAATCTTAAAGCGGATGCTGAAGGCATTCCACAGGAGGACGTTCACCATCTCGGGATTATACATTGATGGTGGTGGTGATGACATCCATCAGGATGCAAGCCCTCTGGTATATGGAGGTGCAGCTGGCCAGCTGCGATCGCACGCCATCTAATCCCATGAGGAGGGACATCATCAGCGTGGCGTCTGGGTCTCTGGAGCCTGCGGACTGCTGCGTGTAGGTCTGCGAGCGGGGCTGCGGTTGGGGCTGAGGCTCGGGCTGAGGCTCGGGCTGCTGGGTGGCCGCTCTTCCGCCAGCCACATGGGCCCATGAGCGTCCATCAGTCCTCGTCTTCTGCTGCGCCTGAGGATGTGGCCTGCTGGCCCCTGGTCCGGGGCGATGGGGCTGCTTCTGTCGCTGCTGGAGGGAGGCGACGTACGCTACCCTCTTCGGGCAGCCTCTGAAGTTGGCGGGATGGGGGCCTCCGCAGTTGCAGCACGCGGCGGGCTCTTCCCTGGTGGTTTTGGGGCACTCGGCCGAGGCGTGCTCCACCAAGCACTTTACACACCTCGCGGTGTGTGAGCAGTTGCGGGACCCGTGCCCGAAGTTCTGGCAGCGGTAGCACTGTGTCCCGTGCTGCAGATGGTTGCTGCGGTGCTTCTGCAGGCGGATCCTGCAGTGGCAGAGGTACTTGACTGCCACCCTCAGCTGGCCCATGTTCACTTCTTTGTCAAATTGGGCCATGTACATCGGGTATTCCGCTGCGGTCGTCATCCTGATGACCTTGACTGGGGGGAAGCCCTGATCCGTCAGGTCTGCAGCGATCTCCTCCGTCTCGATGTTTGGCAGGCCCTTGATGACCGCCTTCTTCAATTTTTCAGCCTCCGCTGTGTAGGTATGGAAGCCGCGCGCCTCCGCTCGCAGCCCGTTGGTGAGGGCGCGGTGGTCCGCCATGCTGCGTACAAAGATATTGGCGGTCCCGCCCCTGTTGTATCTGAAATTGAAATTGGCGTGGCCAAGATGACCCTGCACTGCAGAGGTGATCTGGCTGTGTGTGAGGTTCCCCAGGGTCATCACGACCGGGGGAACGCGATCTCTCCTTGCCGCTGCTTGGCTGCTGGTACCTGCGGATGAGAAAGAGGGATTAGTTGTGTTGGCGCGTTTGGGTTGCGGAGCGCCGCCGCCTTCAGAAACCTCCTTGAGGTCGGAGAACCGGTTACCGACAATAACCGGTTCCGGTCCCTGCGGTGACAGGGGCCTCTTCACGGGGTTGGACGGCCAACCCTCCTCGTGGGTCGTCTCCATGTCCTGGGATGGCTGCTGGGGTCTGGGGTGCGGCACGTAGCCCGAAGCTGGGCCTACTGTGGGGCGGTTGCTGGGTCCGGGTGCGGGGGCGGGCTCGGGCATCACGGGGGACGGCGTGGGGATGGCCGGCCTTGTCCTCGGGTCTGCGGGGTGGCTCTTCACTGGCTGCTGGGGCTGGATGGCGGGGATCGTGTACAGCACGGTCCCGGTCTTTGTCCTGCTGCGGTACTGGCGGGCGCCAGGGGGAATCACGATAGGAGATTCCTCCGGGTCTGCGGCTTCTAGCCGCGCGGAGTACATCCGCACGGCAGGGATGATGTTTTTCCTCTTCTGGATTGAGGTGATGGTCCTGTGATCTCGTCTCGGTGGGGCCAGGTCTTCCTTCTTCTTCTTTGCCTTGAGAAAGGCAGTTGGCGGCGCGGGGGCCTGGGCAGTGAGCCGGTCGGGCCGGCTGGCTGCGAGGTGGCAGGTGTCTGGCCGTGTAAACACAAGCCAGACAAAAGCGAATCGGGGCGAAAGGGCGGTGGTCTCGAAAAGCGACTGTCGCAGGCGGCAGTCACAAGGCGAATCGATGATCGATGATGATCGGTTCTACCAGCGATTCTGGAAGTTTCTTATTTGAAAAAATATATACTGCAGTAACTTTGCAATTCGTGTCGTCGCTAGTGTAGATTTTTGTGTATATATTTTCTTGTCTTGAATGGAAAACTTTTTAAGATTATTTATTTGTTTATTTATTTATTTACGGACTTATGTCCAATTTCCAAATTAATTACCCGAAATTAACTAAAAATGTAAATAAATAGAATGGAGAATCTACACTAATATTATAAATGCAAAACTGCTCGAGTTTAATTAACCAACATAAAGATTTTAAATATTCTTTCACCAATAGAAAGTTAAATTATATGCGAGGACTTTAGGCTGAATATAATGGTAAGCTTTGGGGTTATGAAATTATAAATTTTAATATATTATATTTATTATACGTTTTCTGTCGCCAACAAAAGCGAGTTATTGCAAACGTCGGAAAACAAATCGTTGCCGTGGAAACGATATTGATATATATATATATATTTTTTATTTCAGGCGTCATGGTTAATATCTATCCTATCTATATAAATCAAGATGAATCTTCGAAATGTCGGTACGCGCATAACTTCCGAACGACTGAACCAAATTGGATAATTCTTTTTTTTTTACTACTGGTGAGCTCTGGCATTATGAAATTTAGGTGTAACATGAGCTTTTTGAAAACTGAATGTATCGAGAATTAATGTATGGAATGCGGGGGGGGGATAATTGATAAGTGCAAGCGCTCCGGTAATTTCCCCCTAATGCGGGCGAAGCCGCGGGTAAAAAAGCTGGTTTTTATTAAAAAAAATTTATTGTTTTTATTGAATATAATGGTACAGAGGTTACATGTTTTTATAAATTAAATAAAGTTTTTCTTTTAAAAATACATTAATTAATAAGTATAACACATTTTTTTAGAGCAGAGCTCGAGTAAAAAAGGCGGAGAAAACGAATGTAAAGCACAATTTAACAAAGAAAAAAATAGATATTTAGAATAAATAGTATTTTTTGTGTTATGTGTAAAACAAAAGATAGGTATTTAACAGTGAAATAAAAAAGTCATATATGTAAGTATACACATACAAACACGTAGATATACACACATATTTTTTTTTTTTTTTTTTTACATGAGCTCCACACAGGAGGCCCTGAGGAAAATAATTTCCCTCAGGGCCTATGTCATCCTTGGGGATGCTGTGTGGAGGGTTTTTTTTTTTTAAGGAAAAGGGGAAAGGAGAGTTCTGAGAAGGAAAAGGGTTTAAGGGTGGGTAGGAATCTGGGGTTCAGTGTGTCCTGGTCATCCGCCTCCAAGACCTAGACAAACCTCACCCCACGAACCCGGGCACCCCTGCTAAATCACCAAACGTAGCGAACCACTTGGGGTGACCTACGTCAGAGGTGTTGGTTATCCACTAAAGGTTCCCGGGGCGGCGGTACCCATTCCCGCCTCCCAAATTGAATTGCCGCCTATCTACATATATACACATATATAAAATGTTACTACCATGTGTGCATACATAAAAACGTATGCGTATGTGTACACATAAAAATATAAAAATAAACATATATGAATTTAACAGAAAGGAAGTTGAGGAGGTAACAAAAAAATAAAGGTGAAAAATAAAGAAAGAAAAAGGATATCCGTTACAACAATTGTGTTGAGAAGTATAGTATTATAAGATGTAGTCATAAAAATGTGTTTTTACTGATTTTTTGAATTTTTTTTTTTATAATTAGTTTCCAATCTTAGATTAACTGGTAATTGGTTAAACCATTTCACTCCAGTATATTTATAGAATTATTGGGCTGTGGAGGTATTACAACGCGGGACAGTCATAGAGCCAAGTATATTTGTTCTAATGCTGTTTGAAAAATGAGTAAGGTTCTCAGCACAAAAAAAAAATTCCCAAACAAAAAAAATTCAATTCATTTTAAATTCGCTCATTTTTTTAAAAAAGCAATCTCTGGCTTGGCCTACTTGCCACTTACCGTCGCCTTGTCCGTAAATCGTTGTTTTCGTCCAAGTTCGTTGCGTGATCCCCAGTCTCCCAGCGAAGCAAAGTGCCTTTCCCAGCAAAGGAATACCATCACCCCAGTCACCCCACCTACCCCAGTGCCTTGCAAAGGAACCTTCCCGCACTACCGTCGCGCCAACAGCCGCCCACTACCGACGCGCCCACCGTTTTTCGCGCCAAAACCAACCGTTTCTCATCACTCGTTTTTCCCGCCATTTCAAACCGTCATTTTACCTACCGACCCACGCCACTCAAATCTCGCCTACAGTTACACCGCCTTTCACCCGCGATTCTCCATTCAGTAAATTCTGTGCTCTGAACTTTCGTGGTAGTTATCCCCGTGTTTGCGGCTTGAGTTGATCTGCCTGAACGAAGAGTAGGGTCAATCGCTCGCCAATACCAACAGCCCCGCCACGAAATCAGCACAGAACCGCCCTCCAGTCCAGCACCAGCCCGCAGCCCAGCCCACTACAACCATCTCTCCGCCCCGTAAGTCCCTTCCTCATACTTGGCATACAGATTCCTCCAAGCTTAAAATCATTTTATTAAAATCTGTTGTTTTTCAATCTTCAATTCTCACTTTTAAACTCTCCCCGTCTCTCTCACCAACCTCGACATGGCTTCCCCCGTCACCCACGCCTCTATCTCCCCCGCCGACGTCAACGAGATCCTAGATCTCGAGCTGACCTCATTTTTAGACTCGCGCCCAGACCTTGACTCCTACACCCCTGAAGAGAAAGCTCACGTATGCAATCTGACCTTCCGTCAGTATGTCAACGCCCGCTCCCCCCCCGCCTCCCCCCAGGCGTCCCCTCGCTCGTCGCCCTCTCCCAACTCGATCACCCCGACCAACCGCTCCCCTACCCCTTCTCAATCCTCCCCTCGTAGCTCGCCTCCGCCCAACTCTGGCAACGTCACCCCGACCAACTCCGCCGCCCCCTCGCCCCAATCCACCCCCTTCCCCTCTACCTCCGGCCTAGCCCTCTCCTCTATCGGCTCACGAAGGGGCCACTCCATCTCCTCGCGCTCCAGCGACACCTCCGACGCCGCCGACTCCGAGGCATCTGACTTCTCCGAGTCAGAGCTGTCCGCGTCCGATAACCCAGGCCCCGAAGAAATGGCCTGGGAATCGGTCAAGCTGACCCGCAAACGGGTCAGAGATATTAAATCCCCCAATTGCACGCCATTCAAAGCCACCAAGCCTTCGTCCCCCAATAAGAAGCGCCCTCTCCTCAACACCTCCGTCCAGCCCGACGCTACCTCCACCCCCCTACCCCCCGCCCCATTCACCCCCCGACCTGCCACCCCCCGAAGCTCCCCCATCCCCCCCCCACTCTCCCCCACCCCAATCCCCACCCCCCCTCCTAGCTCCCCCATCCCCCTCTCCACCCCCCAAGTAGTAGTTTCCACCTACCGTATCCCCCCAGTCGTGCTTCATTCAAAAGCCGGCTGGGCAATGCTTGAAAAGTCCCTTGCCGACAGAGGCATCGACTTCTTTGCCAAAAACCAGGCAAAAAACATCTCCCTGCACCCCAAAACCCCCCGTGACCACCACCGCATAACAAAGCATCTCCTTGAAAAACAGATCGACCACCACTCCTTCAAGCTCCCTGAAGACAAACCTCTCAGGGTCGTGCTCAGGGGCATCCCTGAAGAGATAACGAGCCAGGAGGTCAGCGACGTGCTGGGCCTCACGTACCCCGTCCTCTCCGTCCACCGGATGCGCACCGGTCCCACCCGCCGAGAAATCCCCCTAATGTTAGTGAACCTAACAAAAAACGACGCCGCAAAGAAGATATTTACCGATCTTACTTCAATCCTCCACCTCCGCATTACTGTCGAACCCCAGCGTCGACGCCTCTCAGTAGGCCAATGTCACCGTTGCCAGTCTCACGGCCACTCCTCTTCCTGCTGCAGCGCTACCCCCCGCTGTGTAAAATGTGGTGAAAACCACCCTACCAGCTCCTGTACAAAAACCCCCGACACCCCAGCAAAGTGCGCCCTATGCTCAGGGCCCCACCCAGCCAACTTCAAAGGCTGCCCTGCCCACCCCGCCCCTCGTTTCCCCATCTTCGCCAACCGATTCCGCTTTGCGTCCCAAAACCAACCCCAACACCCCATACGTCCCCTCATGCAAGAGCCCATCCAGCGCCCAAACTCTTGGCCCCGCCCCAATTTTACCAACTTCACCACCAACAACCCCCAATCCCAACAGTTCCGCCTAGATCGACCCCCCATTCCCGAGCCCCCCACGCAAACCTTCCCCTCTGCCTCCTTCCCCCCTCTCCCCTACTCCACCATTCCCCCTCAAGCCTCATCTACCCCCCCCCAAGCCCCACCCATCCCCCCCCAGACCCCTTCTAACCCCCAAACCCCACCCAACCCCCCCCAACCCACACCCCCCATTACTCTCTCCTCCAAGCTCATTAAGGCGCTACAAGCCTCGGCTGCCCAATTAAGGACAGCCATAGAAATGAACACAAGGCTCCTCTCAAACGTTCAAATCCTCCTCGAAGCCGCTCACCAAGAAGCTATCCAACAACAATAGAAGCCACCTAAACTCGCTCTATCCCCTTCCTACATCCATCAAATCACTCAAAATGTCCAGACAAACTCACAAACCTTCTAACCTTCAAGCTGCATACTGGAATGCAGACGGTAGAGTCAAAAACTTCCGAGGAGAAATCAATCAATTCCTGTCAGATTACAACCTCGATGTTCTCCTCATTAACGAAACCTGGCTAAAACCCAGTGTAAGCATTAAATTTCCCAACTACATTACCTACCGCACGGACCGCACCCACACCACCGGCGGTGGCACCGCGATCATCGTTAAATACTCCATAGACCACTGTTTCATAAATTGCCCCTCGACAGTAAACATCGAAACCACCGCAATAGTCATCAACACCCTAAACAACGGCCCCCTTAAACTCATCGCAGCCTACAGCCCCCCCAATAAAAAACTAACTACCCCCGACCTCGACAATCTCCTAGCTGACCCCCTACCCACAATAATAGCGGGCGATCTAAATGCGAAACATACTTTTTGGAATAGCATCAAAACAAACGTCAAAGGAACCTTTCTAGCCAACTACGCAGCCGAAAAATCTCTCGTAATAAACGCCCCCGATATACCTACATTTTTCCCGAGAATAGCCGGCCACTCCTCCGACGTCCTCGACATAATCATCATGAAAAATTGCCCTCTCCTCTACACTCTCCAACCGGTAAAAAAATTAACCTCCGACCACGACCCCGTTCTCCTGTTCCTCTCCGACGGCTCCATACCCTCAGTACCATCTCATCAAGATACACGCAAAAAAATTTTATGGCAGAAACTCCCCAAACTTCTAGAATCAGTAAGAATCCAAACCTCCATCACCGACGAAGAAAGCTTAAATCTAGCCACAAAAAATTTCACCGACGACGTAAAATCCGCAGTAAATCTCGCCACCGTCGATGTCGCGAACGACAAACATAGACCCGACCTACCCGCTGAATTAAAAGAGCTCATACGAGAAAAAAACTATGCCCGAAAAGAGTGGCAAAGATTCTCAAACCCGATCGATCGCATCCACATGAACCGACTCGCCCACCAAGTCAAAGTCGAACTCCAAAAATTCAGAGACGAGCAGTGGCATGACTACATCTCCACTCTCGAAGACGACAGAAAAGCCTTTTGGAAACTCTCCAAAACCCTCAGAAAACCCCCCACCAAAATATGTCCCCTTACGGGCCCAAAAGGCACAGTCTATTCCTCCCGGGATAAAGCCGAGACTTTTGCCGACAGCCTCGAAGAACAATTCTCCCCAACCACGACCTACGACAACCCTCAATTCGTTGCTACCGTAGAAGCCAAAGTCTCATCCCTCATGTCTGAAATCCCCACCGATGATCAAATCCCCTTCACAACCCCTCAGGAAATCACCTCAGTCATCAAAACTCTCAAAACAAAAAAATCCCCAGGACCAGATTCAATCTCAAACAAAATTCTAAAATGCCTCCCCTCCAAGGGCATCTGCGCCCTCACAGCCATCAGCAACGCGTCCTTCAGACTTCGCATTTTTCCCCAAGACTACAAAACCGCCGACGTCATTCTCATCCCCAAACCTGGCAAAGACCCCCTTCAGGCCGAAAACCACCGACCAATCAGCCTACTCCCCTGTACAGGCAAAATCCTAGAAAAATTAATCCTCGCCAGACTGAAAAAAATAGTCGACGCCCTCCAAATCATCCCCGACTGCCAACACGGCTTTCGATCGGGCCACTCTACTCTCCACCAACTCTTGCGGGTGGTCGAAGAAATTACCAACGCCTTCAATAACAACCAGTGCACGGTAGTCCTCTCCCTAGACGTCCAAAAGGCTTTCGACAAAGTCTGGCACGAAGGCCTCATCTACAAAATGTTCCTCCTAGGGATTCCCCTCCAAATGATCCAACTCCTAGGAAATTTCCTCACTAATCGTAAATTCAGAATCAAACTCGACGGCATTTTTTCAACCATCAGATCAATCACAGCAGGAGTCCCTCAGGGATCCATTCTCTCACCAGCCCTCTTCAACATCTACCTAAGCGATATCCCCCGCCCCAGCATCCAAAACTTTCGCACAAAAATAGGAAAATTCGCGGACGACACTGAAGTCATGTCCACTTCAGTAAGTCCACTCACCGCCACCCGTCGAGTTCAATCCCACACCTCCGAATGCGAAATCTTCTTCAAAGAATGGAGAATTAGCATTAACCCATCCAAGAGCGCAGCCTGCGTCTTTTCCCGCAAAAATTCTATCCGAAGGCCACCCAACATCCAGCTGTTCGGTCAAAACGTCCCCTGGGTAAAAAACATCAAATACCTCGGCGTAACCCTCGACAGTAGACTCACGTGGAAAAAACACACCCAAGAAATCCTAGCCTCCGCTAACAAAACATACGCAGCCCTCTATCCCATGCTATGTAAAAGAAACAAAAAACTCTCTCCTAAAAATAAACTCCTAATATACAAAACTACAATAAGACCCAAATTAACCTATGCCAGCCCCATCTGGGGAAACACTTCAAATTCCAACATGAACAAACTTCAAACTTTCCAAAACAAAGTCATCCGTACAGCCCTGGGCGCCCCCAAGTGGTTGAGGGTTTCCCAACTCCACAACGACTCAGAAGTCCCATTATTGAAAAACCACATCGTAAGCCTCGCGGAAACTTTCTATGCGGGAATCCCCACCCACGACAACGCGTCCATAAACTGTCTCACCCAGTACGACATTAGCGAAAAAACAAAACATAAGAAACCCAAACAAATCCTCCGAAAAATCCCTCCCCCCATATTGCAGCCATGTACCCCCCTTGCAAATAACAATTAAAAAACACGAATAAATTCATTTTTCCTACAAACATAATTTTTTAAATTATAAACTCATGATGAAAGAGAAAGGGGCCTTTTTTGGCCCGGAGCTCTGTATGCCAGTATATTCAAAAGTTCAAAAGAGTAAGGTTCTCATTATTGAAGCAATCTTTGTGTATTTGTAAAATCGTAATTTTTTTATAAATAATGTGAAGTGAAGGTACTTTAAAATCTTGAAATAGTTTAATGGTGGGGTAATCATATGACTTTTTAAAAATTATTTTTATTATTGTTTTTTTAATGATTTCCAAAGGTAAAAGAGAAGTTTTGAAGGCACCACCCCAACCAACAATTCCATATTGTAGCACTGATTGAATAATAAATGGTTCTTCACATCGTAATATTTAAAAAATTTCGAATTTTAATGAGAATGTACATTAATTTTCTTATTCTCTCAACTGTTGAACTGATTTGCATTTTCCACTTTATGTTGCTATCTATAATTACACCAAGGTATTTTACGTTGGTTTTAACAGTAAGCGTAGAACAATCAAGTTTACATGTATATGAATTTGAATTACAATCATATGAGTGGATACATATGTTTACATTCTCAGGGATAGTATTTTTATTCAAAGGTAATGGTATAACAAAAGTTTTATCAGTAATTAGGGATAGTAAATTTGATCAAACCATTTTTTTATTATATTTATATCTAAATCCGCCGTTCTTTGAGTTACAGTCCAGGTTAATCCCTCAGTTAATATTGCTGTGTCATCAGCATATGATATTAGTTTGGACTTTATGGTGAGTTTAAAAATATCATTCACATAAATGATAAAAAGTATTGGACCCAGTACCGTTCCTTGCGGGATTCCAAATTAAAGCAAAGACAAAAGTAAATATAAACAAAAGGAAATAAAAGTCAAATCAAGACTTAGCCTGAAGCCAAATTGTTTATAATATTTTATATTTTGTTTAGATACCAACAAAAATCATTTTGACTTATACCAAAAAAATTAAGGTCTTGACTTCCGTTGAGCAGTCTATACATTATGAACAGTGGTGAAAAATATCCAATATTAGTCAAGCGTTGATTGAGGAAGAACAGTTCATTATTTCTGAGTCAACGGGAAGGTATATTGAAAGGGATGTGTTGTTGTAATGTAGGTGAATCAATAATAACAAAGGAAACCAATTTTTTTCTGTCTGTCTTCTAAAGGAATTATACACAGAAATGTTATAATCATAAAATTAACTTTATGATCAGGTATTTTCTGTAAGGTATTTTCTGCAATCATACATAAAGATGGCAGCCAATAAAATATGCGTTAAGAAAATGAAGATAATATGTGTGGTTTTTAGTCGAAGTATGGTACAGTTAAAAGTGACCGAATCGGATATCGACACCTTAGCTCAGTGGTCAAGAGCACTCGCCCGGAAAGCAGAGAGGTCCTGGGTTTGAGTCCCAGAGCTGAAAATATATTTTTCTGATTTTTCTGTTTCCAGATTTTCGATTGAGTTTCGCTCATAGTGTCTTCATTTAATTAAATATTTTATTTTGCTATTTTTTACAGCGTTTTTACTGTTATTTGCCGATCAATTATATATATTTTTAAATAAAACTAGCAGCTTTCCTCTGATTATTTTTGCATCCGTTATTTTTGAAAGTCCCTTTGTATCAATGCATTCAAACATCTTAGAGTTATGAATTAAATAAACTATCGTCACGTTTAAAAAAAAATATTAGCAAACCATGTGATTTGAAAATTCCTGAATTTGGAAATTGAAAATTCCGTCCTTTTTTCTTCTGAAATCCACGCTGTTTGGGTTCTAACGAAGATTAGGATTTGGTAATGATAAACGATAGTGGTTCGCTACGTTTGGTGATTAAGCAGGGGTTCCCGGGTTCACGGGGTGAGGTTTATCTAGGTCTTGGAGGCGGACGACCAAGACACGCTGAACCCCAGATTCCTACCCATCCCTTAAACCCTTTTCCTTCTCAGAACTCTCCCCTCCTCCTTTTCCTAAAAAGATACCCTCCACACAGCATCCCCAAAGATGACATAGGCCACGAGGGAAATTATTCACCTCAGGGTCTCCTGTGTGGAGTTCAAGTAAAAAAAAAACAAAGTGAAATATTATTTTGCTTTTTTACTTACCTTAGGCACTTCAAATTGTACACCATTGATAGGTAAAAACCGAAAAACGCATATTTTAATCAAATAATAAACGTTCTTAATAATTAAACACCATCCACACTAACTATGGTAAACACTCCATTGCTTACGAGGGGGGCAACTTATACAATTGCCTCCCAAACGACATTAAAAATGAAAAAAACGTGGGTAAGTTAAAAAAAAAATTGTCAATGTATATTCTCGATAAACAGAGTAATGAAATGGAGTAGCGATGTATTATGGTGTTTAATTTGGTTTAATGTTTTTATTTATTTCTGGTTAAATGAGTGAAAATGTGATTTTCTTTTTACAAGAATAAAAACAAAAAAAAATTCAAAGAAACCTAACTATAGCAAAAAGAATTCTTTTTTCAAACTTTCTACAGGCCTGTTAGGAACGTAATATTGAAAAAATGCGTTAAAAAGTACAAATAAACACGACAATTTCACAAATTGGAATTCAAAATTGCATATTTGAAAAAAAATCTGTACTGAACCATTATAGCCATTATATACAATAGCCACTAGCTTGAAAAGAAAACAGAAGCCACAAACATTGACACATTTGAACCGGAAAGGATGTGGTAGTCAAGAAGAAAATAGAAACAGTCAGGAAAGAAAATAAATGTTACAGTAATGGAAAATGTTAATCTTGGTGATAACTTGATCTATTCGCCTTCAACGGTCTGCAAGAAACTGACTTGAAGCCAATATTTAAATAACAGAATTATATGCGTTTATGAAATTATCCGTTCTGTTATCTAATATTTCAAGAACAAATTATTTCACAACATTTGGCAGAGTGATACAAAAAAAAGTTGAACCGAATACCATGTTTAACGCCCCCCTCCCACTCAAGGATATGCACAAGAATGAAAGCTTTCGATTAGTATAAAACCTCCGCGCGGACTCCAATCTAATCACAAGCAGTTTTCCTCTCAGAAAAGGCTCACACAAGACTATCAACATGAACGCTATTGTAAGTTTAGAACTCTAGGATTTATTTGCACATTGTGTGAAAATTAGAAGTATGTTTTATTAAAAGTCTTATCTCTTTTATTTCATAAAACTAATGGCATTTTCTGTAATTTCAGATCTTCACTTTCTTGTGCGTGGGAGCCGTGGTCTCCGCTAACTACATCAGTAATGATGAGGGACAATGGAAGGGAGAGGGTCTGGCCGAGAGCCAGGACAATGGACAGTACGACCAGGGATATGGTGCGTACAACGGTGCCTCCAACTACGCTGGAGCCTACTCCGGAGCTTACGCTCATGGAGCTGCCCCCGTCGGAATTGATGGACGTGTCGTAGACACCCCCGAGGTAGCTCAAGCTAAGGCCGCCCACAACGCCGCTGTTGCCGCCGCTTCCAACGGAGCTTACAACGGTGCCTACAACGGTGCCTACAACGGTGCTTACACCGCCCCCGCTTACAATGGTGAAGATGGACAGTGGAAAGGAGAAGGTCTGGCCGAAAGCCAGGACAACGGAAACTACAACAATGGATACAACGGTGCCTCCGCTTACGCCGGAGCTTACTCCGGAGCTTACGCTCATGGAGCCGCCCCCATCGGACAAGATGGTCGTGTCGTAGATACACCTGAGGTTGCTCACGCCAAGGCCGCCCACAACGCCGCTGTTGCCGCCGCTTCCAGCGGAGTCACCCGTGGATCTTATAACGGTGCCTACAACGGTGCTTACGCCGCCCCCGCCCTCAACGGAGCTTACGCTGCCCCTGCCGTCTATGGATCTTACGCCTATGGAGCCGCTCCTCTGGGACAAGATGGACGTGTAGTAGACACCCCTGAGGTAGCTCACGCCAAGGCCGCCCACCAAGCCGCTGTTGCCGCCGCCCAGACTGCCGCCCACTACTAATAATCTTCATGTTCTAGTGAATGATTCGAATTTTGAGCACCAAAAACATCCAAAAAAGTCTGCCCTTTGATAGTAGTTGTATACAATGTAATTTAGGTTGTATCCATATCCAAAGTAATTAATCTTTGATAAATATATGGTACTAAAAATGATTTTATTCGTTTGATGTATTTTCTCTAGAACCCACCCCTACTTTTTCTTTGATTTCAGCATCATAACACATGATATACAGATTTTAAGAGACAAACTTGACATAATTTAACGAGTATTATTCGGAGTAAAAAAGTAAATAAAATTTTGGTAACGTCCTTTAACATCCTGCGTGTTGTAATATTTAATAAAATGTTGTGATTGTTACAACGATGCTTGTTAGATATTATTGTTTGACATTGTACGTACAAAGATTACGGATACGTATTTCCTATATGCGAGCTTAAATGTGAGAGAACGAGATGACCTCCTACAATGTTTTAAGTACTGGATCAGTCTGCATTTCTCCGTCTGCGCTCGCAGAGTTACATTCATAACTTTACAGTCCCATACATAAATATAACAATCGTGTATTATTCAATATAGTACAACTGTCAGTATTTCTGGAAGTTTCATAATTGGAAAAATATGTACTGCGGTAACTTTGCGGTTTGTGTCGTCGCCAATGACAAAATAAAAATTTGAAGAGGTCTTTGTTTGTGTTGATTTGTATGCCTGTTATTCATTTTTTTTATTATTTTATTTTTTTTTTTTTTTATTTAGTAAAATATTTACACATTTATGTACATTATTTGTTTTGTTTTTATCTCTGTAATTATTAAATCACTAGCTTTTCCCCACGACTTCGCTCGCATGGTATTACGGGAAATTACTGTAGCGCTTGCACTTATCAATTATCCCCCCCCCCTCCCCCACCCCTTTCCTCATTCCATACATTCATTCCCTTATATTCAGTTTTCAAAGATCTCGCCTGCCACCTAAATTTCATAATTTTGTACATTCGTTCGGATTGTGCGCTTACAAACATTTCGGAGATTCTCATCTGACATTTATTCCAAAACATAAGCTTGTCAAAAAAAAAAACAAAACATATTATTATATTTGAATATTCTGGAGCAGTATCTGCGTGCCCTGTACAGTATGCTCAGTTTCTGAGAGGCTAACTTAACTCTGGCCTCGATTACAAAGTTCTACCGCAATATACACATTTGTAACCTGGACAGTGTCTGGGAATATGTGAATAATGAGTCAAGAATACATTATATTGGTAATCGTTAAGTGTATTTTCTCAATTGTGTCACACCATGATAAAAAAATATCATTTTCACCTTCTGCACCATGGATAATTATTTCATCAAACTGGTTTCACCAGTTATTATAAAACCCCAATTAACCACAATAATTCAGCAAAAAAGTCGTTATGCTTGATGCTTTTTTAAAACTTTCTATTTTGCCAAACATAAGGCCAAGTAATCTATATAAATATATATATTTTTGAGGTGTTTTGCCGTATTGCCGTTATGCCTTATTTGGCCAATGTTTCGGACAGCGTTGCAGTGTCCATTATCAGGGCAGAGCTATTACTTACTATTTTTGATTTTTTATTTTGATTTTACAATTTTAATTTATATATATATATTAATCAAAAATTTTGGGGATTAGTGAGATTTTTTTTTTTACATGAGCTCCACACAGGAGACCCTGAGGAAAAATAATTTCCCTCAGGGCCTATGTCATCTTTGGGGATGCTGTGTGATGGGTTTTTTTTTTAGGAAAGGAAGGAGAGGGGAGTTCTGGGAAAGAAAAAGGGTTTGAGGAGTGGGTAGGAATCTGAGGTTCAGTGTGTCCTGGTCATCCGCCTCCAAGACCTAGACAAACCTCATCCCATGAACCCGGGCACTCTTGCTAAATCACCAAACGTAGCAAACCACTTGAAAGGTGTTGGTGAGATGTCTGTGTATATATATTAAGCATAGGAAATGTTTAAAACTTTCAAAACACCTCCTTAAAACGCCGCGAAGGTTTTTGGATTATATCAAAGTTTTTCAATCATCACGAAAATTCTTGCGAAACCGTCAAAAATTTTGAGAATGACATTTTGCAAAACAATGATTTTCAAATCAGAATTCAATTTTGAAAACTCGTTAAATTAATTTGAAGTACTTACATAATTATTTGAATCAAATCAAGAAAAAAAGATATATTGAATTGGTACCTACGTACGTTAATAACCAAATTTGATTTATTGTTCTTATAATATTTGATTGTTCTTCTAATATACAAAAATGAATATTTGTTATATGTGAAAAATGAAAATTTGAATAAAAAAAAATGTAATAGGTGGCACGCGAGTTGTTCGAAAATTGAATGTACTGGGACTGAATATATTGAACGCGCGAGGGGGTTGGCGGGGGAGTGGGTGAGGCGGGGAAGGCGAAAGGGGAAGGGGACTCGGGAGAGGAACGAGGACTCTCGGGAAAGAACATGCAGGGAGAAACAATTTATTTCTTTGAATATGGCATTGCCACGCATGCCGGGAACAAGCTAGTACAATACGTTTCTCGCGCTTCAAATGCGACACGAGTATTTTAGCTGAGTAGACCGCCTTTAAACTTATCACAATCACTTGATAAATATTCAAAATTGGTAAGCATAACACAATAAAACAATGTACTGCCTTTTTACTTACTATAAACATCTCAAATGGTAGGTAAAAACTGAAAAAGACATATCTACAACATTATAACGGGTGTTTTTTTAGAGGTTTGTTTTTTAAACTGGCACCATTGTTTCTACAGACTGTCAATTTGACAGTTGAAAATTGATTTGTAGTCAGCATGTTTTGCCATTTCACCATGAATAGACTGACGTCTAAACAGCGCTTGCAAATTGTGCAAATTTATTTTGAAAATCATGGTTCGGTTCGCCAAACTTATCGTGCACTATGTCCATTTTACGGTCGACATAATCATCTATCCGAACAAGTTATTCGGAAGACCATGGATCGTTTACGCACCACGTACAATCTAGTGTATAATACGCATCCACAAAGACAACAAACAGTGCGCACAGAAGAAGTTATCGCTGTTGTGGAGAGTAGTGTTGAGGAGAATCCGAATGAGTCGATTCGCCATCGTGTACAACAATTGCAGCTGTGCCCATCCACTTTGTGGAAGATTCTGCAGAAAGATCTGGATCTAGGCCTCCACGATCGTGTGATCTCACACCATTAGATTACTTTCTTTGGGGGAATGTGAAGTCACTAGTCTATGCTGATAAACCAGAGACGTTGGACCATTTGGAAGTCAACATTCGCCGTGGTATTGCCGATATATGGCCCCAGTTGCTCGATAAAGTTGTAGAAAATTGGACTTCACGATTGCGCTTCATTCGAGCTAGCCGTGGCGCTCATATGCCCGAAATCATACTTAAACAATAATGGCATAAAATTATCTATTAAATAAAGCCAATATCATAGACATTAACATTATTTTAATGTGTTTTTTTTTTCATTTTGAATTCGTATACCTCTAAAAAAAACACCCTATATTATTATTTTTATGATACTATATAATAAGTATCTGTAAGTATTCTGGCAAAAATCAGTACAATAAACCAAATATTGTTAATATGCTAAAGGGTAAAACAAAACTGTAACAGTTTTGCCCTTTTTTTACATTAACTCCACACAGGACCTCATCTGGGATGCTGTGTGGAGGGTCTTTTTGGGGAGAGGAAGGAATGAACATTGGTCTTGAAGAGAACATGTTGTAGGAGGAAAGAAACACAGAAGAAACGGCAAATCGTTCCATAGCCGAGCTGTTGAACTCAAGAACGAGTCGAAAAAACGACGCGTATTCGTGTGCAAATGTCAACGGTGTACATATGTTGGGCAAGCGGGGGCGTGTCTCCCGACTATGCACCGGTGCCGAAGAATCAATCAAGCTAGTTCCTCAGAGCATATTTCATTGAAAAACCGGTAGAACAGGGATAGCATTCCCACCCGACTCCTAAAGATTGCAATCCTTTCGTTAAGGTAGTGCGCCCTGATGATGGACACTGCAATGCTGTCCGAAACATTGGCTAAAAGAGGCATAACGGCCACACGGCACAACACCTCAAAAAGAAATAACAATAATACGTGGAAATCTAAAATCATATCCCATACACTTTATGGCATAATTAATTTATTTTTAATATGAAATTAAAGAATATGTCATATAACTCACGTTAGAAAAAATATGTTTTGCTGAACAATTGAAACGGCCACCATCTTGAAATGAAAACGGAACGTACAAACAAATTTACGGATAGACGTAATGCAAAACGGTCATGTTAAAACAGAACTTCGCTAACGAATTATCTCCTCGGGCAAAACGATATCATGTCTTCAAAAAATACTTCCGCGTAGAATTAAATTTCATTGCAGATGATACTGTCTTAATATTTGAAGGTAAAACATGGAATAATGTACACAGCAAAGTAGAAGATGGAATAAGACAGCTAAAACTCTGGTTAGACTATAATCTGTTGACACTCAACTCGGAAAAAACTAAATTTATACGATTTAGTGCGACAGAAGTGGGCCAACCCAAGGAAGCATATAATATTTTTATACACAAATGCACTGACTCAACTACCTGTAATTGCTATAAATTAGAATGCGTGGATAGTAATAAATACCTTGGTGTTATGCTGGACAAATATCTTAGATGGGACGGACACATCGAACTAGTCACTGCAAAGGTTAGAAAGCTTACATACATGTTTATAACGATCAGAAATATCTTACGTAAAAAAGAATTGAAACTTATCTATGATACTATGTGGGTCACTTCTACACTACGCATCCCTAGGTTGGGGTGGGTGTGCAAAAACTGTTTTGGACAAATTAGCAAAACCTCAAAAATCGCTACTAAGGGTAATCCTCAAAAAACCATTTAGATATCACAGCGATGCACTATTTGAAGAGTTACGAGTTCTGGATGTTAGACAATTATACATGAGAAAATTAATTTTAAACACCCATAAACAACGCCACCTCTACCCATCTATTAACTACTCTCACGACACCCGACACTCACGGAGAAATCCAATTGTACCACTCACAACCAAAACATCTCTTGCTCAAAGACACTTCTCATTCTTAGGTCCAAAACTATACAAATTAATGCCTGATGCTTGGAAAAACGAAAGCACGGGTGCTCTTCGTAGATTGACCACTACTTGGTTTCATCAATTAGGGAGAAAGGAGTGTGAACTTTTACTACACAAAAAATGAAATCAAACACAAACCAAAAACAATAACAAAAATTCCAACAAAAATAAACTGTGTAAAAGATACCTTTATGCTCTAATCGTTAATATTATGTGTATGTATGTAGTTACCTATTACTTTTAAATTAGAATTCTACAAGGCAGCAGATAATTTTATGTTTAAATTGGATATTTTATTTTATTCTATCACTTCTCTTTTTTATTTTCATATTTATACAAAATATATATGTAAGCTTATTATTTTGTAATGCAAACGCCATTTATAAGTAAACTTATTTTATTATTATTTTGATAACTATGCAAGCAAACAACAGTAATAATCATACATTAATTGTTTATTTTATTTTATTGTTTCTGTTCTCTTTATAGTTCTCATTAGTAGGAAAATTTTATGAAATGCAAACACCAGTTCCCTTTATAAATCATGGTCCATATATAATCACGCTTATCCTTATTTGACTGTCCTAAAACGGAAATCATCCTAGTTGGACAGTCAAAACATTTCACAAATAATCTACATAAATGTGTTAATATTTTACTAAATAAAAATTACAAAATAAAATAATAAAATAGTGTCGCTGATTTTTAAAGTGAAGATTTATTTATTTCTAACTCTTTGAAATTTTTATTTTATATGCGTGGTGTGTTATTTTTCTAACATCTTTTAAATCATACTTCTAACCAAGATAGCAAGGGAGAAAAAACAATTTATGAGACCTATATGAGTTGTTCCCAAAAGCGAATAAATAAGCTTGAAGGGCTAGACACATAGATAAAAAATAAATAATAAACTGTCGCTTCGTTTTTTATAGATGAAAATAATCATTTAAAAATCTGTATTGTATCATTATAGGCCTTCATATATTTGAAACGATAAAAAAGTTACATAGAACTTTCACAGAACTTTAAAATTAACTTTCAAATTTGATGAATTGTTCAAATACTATTAAACAACCCGTTCTTAGTATTGGCAGATGCTAATCTCGGTGATAGCTTGATTTATTCGCCGTCAACAGCCTGCGATAAACTGCTTGCAAAGCCATTATTAAAATAACGGAATTTTATGCGTCCATGATATTATACCCGTTCTATTATCTTATATTTCAAGAGCAAATTATTTCATAACATTAAAAAGAGCAATACCAAAAAATGTTAAACCGAGTACCAGGTTGAACGCCCCCCTCCCACCCAAGGATATGCACAAGGAAGAAAACTTTCGGTTAGTATAAAACCTCTGCGCAGACTCCAATCTAATCACAAGCAGTTTTCCTCTCAGAAAAGGCTCACAAGACTATCAACATGAACGCTATTGTAAGTTAATAACGCAAGAATTTATTGGCATATTATATAAAAATTATAAGAACTTTTCAATAAAAATATCTTTTCTCTTTTATACCAACATACTGATGACACTTTCTACAATTTCAGATCTTCACTTTCCTGTGCGTGGGAGCCGTGGTCTCCGCTAACTACATCAGCAATGATGAGGGACAATGGAAGGGAGAGGGTCTGGCCGAGAGTCAGGACAATGGACAGTACGACCAGGGATATGGTGCCTACAACGGTGCCTCTAACTACGCTGGAGCCTACTCCGGAGCCTACGCTCATGGAGCTGCCCCCGTCGGAATTGATGGACGTGTCGTAGACACCCCCGAGGTAGCTCAGGCTAAGGCTGCCCACAACGCCGCTGTTGCCGCTGCTTCCAACGGAGCTTACAACGGCGCCTACAACGGTGCTTACTCCGCCCCCGCTTACAATGGTGAAGAAGGACAGTGGAAGGGAGAAGGTCTGGCCGAAAGCCAGGACAACGGTAACTACAACAACGGATACAACGGTGCCTCCGCTTACGCTGGAGCTTACTCCGGAGCTTACGCTCATGGAGCTGCCCCCATCGGTCAAGATGGTCGCGTCGTAGATACCCCCGAGGTAGCTCAGGCTAAAGCCGCCCACAACGCCGCTGTTGCCGCCGCTTCCAACGGAGCTTACAACGGAGCTTACTCTCCCCTGTCTTACTCCGCCCCCGCCTACAACGGTGCCTACGCCGCCCCCACCCCTGCCGTCTATGGATCTTATGCCCATGGAGCTGCTCCCCTGGGACAAGATGGACGTGTAGTAGACACCCCCGAGGTAGCTCACGCCAAGGCCGCCCACCAAGCCGCTGTTGCCGCCGCCCAGACCGCCGCCCACTACTAACAATCTTCATGTTCTAGTGAATGATTCGAATTTTGACCACAAAATATCATCTGAAAAGTCTGACGTTTGATGTGATAGTAATTGTATATAATATAATTTAGTTTTTTATCTACGCCGAAAATAGTTCTGATAAATAAATTTGGCACGAAAATTTATTCGATTAATTTATTTATTCCTTTCCTATGATTTCATTTAAGCGTTACATTATTATAGGTATTTATTAACAAAAGAAGAACATGCTTCTTTTTTAAAATCACTACTTGATATCTTATTAGGTAGCCAATTTCAATCAACGCGGTTACTAATTGTAGATTGCATTTGTTTTGCTGGAATCGGTTCACAATTTATTAAATTACTAGCTTTTCCCCGCGGCTTCGCTCGCATGGTATTACGGGAAATTACTGTAGCGGTTGAACTTATCAATTATCCCCCTTCTCCTCACCCCCACTCCCTCCCGCGTTCCATACATTCATTCCCTTACATTCAGTTTTCAAACATCTCGCCTGCCACCTAAATTTCATAAAGCTATAGCTCAAAGAAAAAAAGAATTATCCAATTTTGTTAATTCGTTCGGAATTTATGCGCTTACAAACATTTCGGATGTTTATTTTTAATTAAATATTTGGAAGTTTGTTAATATAATTAAAAAATTACACTATTTATTATTCAATCTTTATAATCGTTACGAATTATATTTTTAATGTAGGAACTCTTATCTGACATTTATTGCAAAACAGAAGCTTGTCTAAAAAAAAACGAATTCTGATATTTAAATTTTCTGCAGTAGTAGCTGACCAGTATATAAAAATATATCAACATTGTTTCCATAGAAAAGATTTTTTTCTGACGTTAGCAAAAACTCGCTTTTGTTAGCGACAGAAAACGTATAACAAATATAATATATTAATATTTATAATTTCATAACGCCAGAGCTTACCATCATAAACAACCTGTAGTCTGCGCATATAATTTAACTTTATATTGGTGAAAGAATTATTAAAGTCTTATTGTGTTATGCGTGAAAAGGTTATAAACGAACTCGAGCAGTTTCGCATTTATAATATTAAGTATGGATAACAAGAAACCACTAAAAACGAACTTTTCTCACAAAAAAACTTGTAAAATTCCTCATATGCCTTATAGCCCAGTCAAGTTAAACATGAAAAGGGGGTCGTGCATGCGAAAAATTCGGTCGTTCTGAATTTTTTATATGCTTTTAGAACCTAAACCAATATTAAAAAACCACACAACAATATTCAAAAACCAATATTCCACACACCAACGAGTGGGGTAAAACAGTCGAAACGGAGGAGCGAGTGATTGGCTGTGCTGTGCAATTGGCTATCAAAATCTAGTATCATTGTTTTTTCGCGCGAACTTTCGCACTCGCAAAGACGTCGAATATTTTTATAAAGTCGTTTTAAGGTTCCATATTACAATGGCTAATTTACCAACGATGTTGGCTGCAATACACCACAACTAGTTCTATGAGCAGTTGCTTTTGGTTGTTAGTTATATAGCCTGTGGCCATTTCGAAAATTATCCACATCAACTGTTCACCGTTTCACTGTATGACATTTTAAAGTTACACCATATAAATCTCAAAAATATCAGAAATATAGACAATATTCACAGGGTTGCCAATATAATCCTCTCTTCGACCGCTCAACGTTCAAGAATACGTAAAAATGAAACATTCGACAAAGTTCGTCGCGACAACGAGGAATTTTTCGCTCGTAGCTGGCGCATAGCGAGTAACGATTGATCGTTGCTCGGGAATAGCTACCCTGAGATTAATTGCCACAGGGCCTAGAGAGTTGGAACGGAGAGAGTGATGAAAATTGTGGGCAAATTAGACAAGTGTAATTAGGGAGTGATGAAAATTGTGGGGATTAGACAAAAAGTGTCCTTAATTGTCAACTTTCATTAAAATATATATAATTATTAAAAAAATGGCAAACCTTTACCGGATAAACTATTTGGAGGTTTTTTCGAATTATTATATGGGGGCGTGTAAATATGGTAAACTTTTTAAGGAAGAAATTTCTTGGATAATAACAGAACTTGAGTTATGTAAAAAACCCGTCATTAATTCTCAACACCACGAGTTAATTCAGTTTATTCCAAGAACATGCCTTAAAAAAGTCTTTTAATTAAGTCAAAAATTAATAATATACTTTGTTTAAACCACTTTTATTGTTTACAAAACCAACAAGTTTCGTGAGCTGTTCTCACTTCTTCAGGGTTTAATAATTAATTATAAATAATAGATAAAAAAAATGGTCACAGACACAGACAACATAATTATAAATAATAGACATAGCCAATGGTCTAATTTTAATGCCATTTAATTGGATAAATTGGAAATATTAGAGATCAGAAAGAGCGTGAATGCGAATTTGAATATTATTAATAACCCAAAATTGTTTTTAAATGACCCAATATAAACCTGTTACCTTTGTAAATTGTTCCCTATTGCCTCTCTTCCCTCTACCCATACTTACCTTTCCATTGACTACGTCTATTATTTATAATTATGTTGTCTATGTCTATGACCATTGTTTTTAACTGTTATTTATAATTAGTTAGTAAGCCCTGAAGAAGTGAGCATAGCTTACGAAACATGTTGGTTTTGTAAACAATAAAAGTGGTAAAAACTAATTATATTATTAATTTTGAATTAAAATGGTGATACAAAATAAGTTTGCTGTGTTTGAAGAAGTTTAAATTAAGTATTAGCGAAACTCAATCGAAAATCTAGAAACAGAAAAATCAGAAAAAGATATTGGCATCTCGGGCTTTACCAACTGAGCTAACTGCTCAGTTGGTAGAGCCGCCCCGCCCGGAAAGCCAAAGGTTAAGGTTTTGGTTCGTATCCCAGAGGTGCCAATATCTCTTCTGATTTTTCTATTTCCAGATTTTTGATTGATTTTCGGTAATATCTACTGTCTTCATTTAATTAAAATATTACAATTTGAAGTTTTAGCCGTAAAGGTAAAAATAGAAATAAATAAAACATATTTAACGCATCAAGCGATGCTCTCGAGTTTCCAACAATATTTATTTGCTTAAACTTTCGACCAAAAAAGCATATAATATTTTTTTTAAAGAAAAAAAACGTAATGTTTAGACTGTAGAAAAAATATTGATAATTTTCTCTTTAGGTAAGGCCAAATGCTAATCTTGCTGATAAACAGCTTTCGAAGTCAATATTAAAATAAAAGATATTTATTTTATGCGGCTGTGAAATAACATCCGTTCTATTATTTAATATGTAAGAGCGAATTGTTCTTACCATTTGGCGGAGCCTTATAAAAAATATCAAAGAGAATACTTGTTTAACGCCCCACTTCTTCTACCAAGGATATGCACAAGGAAGAAAGCTTTCGGTTAGTATAAAACCTCCGCGCGGACTCCAATCTAATCACAGGCAGTTTTCCTCTCAGAAAAGGCTCACACAAGACTATCAACATGAACGCTATTGTAAGTTTAGAACGCTAGGATTTATTTGCATATTATATGAAAATTAGAAGTATGTTTTAAGTCTTATCTATTTAATTTCATAATACTAACGTCGTTTTCTGTAATTTCAGATCTTCACTTTCCTGTGTGTGGGAGCCGTGGTCTCCGCTAACTACATCAGCAATGATGAGGGACAATGGAAGGGAGAGGGTCTGGCCGAAAGCCAGGACAATGGACAGTACGACTATGGATATGGCGCCTACAACGGTGCCTCCAACTACGCTGGAGCCTACTCCGGAGCTTACGCTCATGGAGCCGCCCCCATCGGAATTGATGGACGTGTCGTAGACACCCCCGAGGTAGCTCAGGCTAAGGCCGCCCACAACGCCGCTGTTGCCGCCGCTTCCAATGGAGCTTACAACGGTGCCTACAACGGTGCTTACTCCACCCCCGCTTACAATGGTGAAGATGGACAGTGGAAGGGAGAAGGTCTGGCCGAAAGCCAGGACAACGGTAACTACAACAATGGATACAACGGTGCCTCCGCCTATGCCGGAGCTTACTCTGGAGCTTACGTTCTTGGAGCCGCCCCCATCGGTCAAGATGGTCGCGTCGTAGATACCCCCGAGGTAGCTCAGGCTAAGGCCGCCCACAACGCCGCTGTTGCCGCCGCTTCCAACGGAGCTTACAACGGAGCTTACTCTCCCCTGTCCTACTCCGCCCCCGCCTACAACGGAGCCTACGCCGCCCCCGCCCCTGCCGTCTATGGATCTTACGCTCATGGAGCCGCCCCTCTGGGACAAGATGGACGTGTAGTAGACACCCCCGAGGTAGCTCACGCTAAAGCCGCCCACCAAGCCGCTGTTGCCGCCGCCCAGAATCTCGCCCACTACTAAGAATTCTTCCCTTAAGCTAATGGATGAATATTGAACACAATCACACCGTGTAAAGAAGTCTGACGTCTATTGTGATAGTAATATTGTACAGGTTTATTTTGTATTTATTTTTTACCCATTACGTGAAAGTTAATTAATAAATATAGTTTAAAAATTATATCTGTCGTTTTTAATATTTTTTAGTCTTAAAATTTTCTAAAATATGCCTTTTACTATTTTTATACTACTTAGTCATGTTAGGCGATACATTTATAGGGCTAAAGTTTATCATGACCAAATTAGAACAAAATGCACTGTTACGAATTCATTTTTGAAATTGCAGGGCTCCTAAGTTGTGTCTTTGGTGACAATATGATGCAAGAACATTTATGGAACGGAAATCGGTACAATGAAGAGGAAGCCGCAAGAATATTGAATAGGCCTTTGTTGATGATGGATGTCCTCTTGTTCCCTAAACTCTTCTTTTTCTCAAACTTCACATTTCGCAACGTTTTAGAGTTTTTTTTTATAAAACACGCGTACCGCTGCATTGAACTCGTAATATGTAACTTTTTGAACGGTAGAAATGGTAATAGGCGCAATCGTTTTCCATGTGACGAAATAATTGGAAAGGGGGTGGTGAGGGATGTAGGACATGTAGGTATTTCATTAAGTTATAATAATCAACTGTTAACGAACATCCGCCATCAGGCACAATATTTGTGCGTGATGGTGGATGGCGTGTAATTTTTTTTTTTTTTTTTTAATCATTTATTCCAGATCTCGGGGAGGGTAGTGCAGTCCCACGAGTTCCATATTATACATATATAATAATCAAGTAATGATAACAAGATATAAAAAGGATACATTAAAAAAATATATTTACATGGTTAAAGAAATTTAAAAGAAAATAATAATAATAATAAAAAAAAAATAATAAAAATAAAACTTTTTATGCGTGGTTTTTTGCGTTTAGCTACACCAAAGCTAAACGCAAAAAACCATGCTGAATGTTTTCTAACTCCAGCTCGTAGAGAAATGGAGCTGGCAGCACGGTATCGATTCGACACACATAAGTAATAAACAAAATGAATAAATAAAAATTTAAAAAAAAAAAAGTAAACACTCTCACCAATATCATTTACTCATCTGCCCTGATGATGGACACTGTAACGCTGTCCGAAACGTTGGCTAAAGAAGAAGGTAGCGAAACACGGCATAACACCCCAAAAACAATAACAAAAAAAAACTTCATATAAAACTATCTTTTAATGACATTTTTATAAAAGTATAATAAAATTTTAACAAAATAGACAACGTCTGTCTTAAAGTGATAAAATTTAAGTAAAACATAAACTATGTGAACTAATATCATAATGAATGAAATCTATAGTAGGACTAAGAATAATACATCAGTCCCTTGAGTTAATCTTACGTGTTATCATTTGCGTGATAATATGTAAGACTAACTCATATCCCGAAATTACGACACGAAGTATATGGTTGGGTCATATTTACCTTTTTCGTGTTTAGCCACGTCTATCCACCGTTGCGGCCACTATATCACTGAACAGCGATAGCCAGCGGGGAGGGGAGATTGTTAGCTCCAGCTACTGAAAAGTATGGCAACGTCGCACAAAATTTTTAAGAAATAAGCTAATTTTAAAATGGCGCGGGTCAAATTGACCCAACTGTGCGAACGCCGGGTTAAACATGTCATGTCGCTTGTTGTTATATTGGTTTTTTGTTTCTCTGTTTTATAAATATAATGGGGCCCAATCAAATTTTCTTCTTTCTTATTCGTATGCGGAACAAAAGCAGTTCCTTTAGAGCTAACAGGGGACTGAGCCAGTGCTCATTTCGGAAGAATTTAAAAAGAAGTACAAGATATCATACACAAGTTTTATCGTTAAAAAAATTCAAATTGCTTACTGCAATTGTAAGTGACCTGAAAATTTAACAGTATTCATTTTCTAAAAAATGATTTGATAAACACTTTATGTTGGTAAAGGAAATCCAATTTACAGGTTTGTATACAAACAGAGTACCTAAACTTTGCGAAATATGAAGTAAATTTTTGTCAATTGAATAAACAAAGACCATATTCAGCAATGATGCTCGGATAATTGTGAAGTAGGAAATTGAATTTATGAGAAGCCATTTTATCGTTTTACTTTCCACTGGCGTGAGAAGGTATTTCCCATATTTTAACCACATTATTTGTTTATTTTATTCACCCAAACTGTATTTCACAAATATGTGATATATTAAAGTAACTTAATGGAACAGTACTAAAAGTAAAAAAAAAACAGTACTAAAAGTAAAAAAACCAAAAAAAAAACATAGAACACACTATTGTATATCTACTATTTGTGAGTAAGTATTTCCAACTTCATGCAATCTACATACAATCTACAACGCGAGTATCGAAATGAATCGAATTTTATTATTTTTTCGTAAACAAAATACTATTAAGTGGTTTTGATAGATTATAATACTATCTGTTACAATGCGGGAGAAGTCGGTTGAGGGCGACCCTTCGACCTCTCCATCTGGAGACACAGTTCAGATCCCTACCTTCCATATGTTTTCCTTTCCAGAACTTCCTCCCCTGCCTTTCCTTCAAAATATCCTCCACACGTCCTTCCTTCATCATTAGCCATAATTTGTGGGAAAAATGAAAGTACCATTTCTATGAATGTACACAATTTCTTTCGGCGTTACAATGACATTAAATTAAATAAGGGGTAGTGAAATAAAATGCATTTTCAACCTCAATATTTTTCTGCTTAATTTCGTATTTAGAACACATAAAAGTCTACACGACGATGTATGAATAACTGTTCTTTCCTTTCTGCTGCAAAGATCTAATTGATTCTTTGATCGTGAATCAAGGTGAATTTTGAGGAATTTATCTGACCCCGATCCATGACGTATTCGCACTAACAAGTAATGGACAATGGTATGTTTTTAGAACATACCTGCCATACGGCACCACAACCCTTGGCCCACCAGATGAATTTAAATAAATTGAAATAACATAATAACTTTGTTCGTAATCATCATTAATAAGTAAACTTTATTAACTTTACTAACGCCATTTATAAGTAAACTTATTATATAATTTTTTTTTGATAACTCTGCAAAGCATACAAGTAATAATCATACCTTAATTGTTTATTTTATTTCATTGTTTCTGTTCTCTTTATAGTTCTCATTAATAGGACTATTTTATGAAATGCAAACACCAGTTCCCTTTATTTTTAAGTGTAAAAATATTTTTATTCATTTTATTTATTATTATCATTTTAATAACTGTAGTATGCCATGCATACACAAGTGAACTATATGTTTAAACCCATTTTTTTCAAGAACCTATACATATAAACCTTTTTTTTAAGTAATATGTTACTACGCTTTTAACTTTCCAATTTTATGTTTTATTCTTTCTCTTCTTTTCATTTCCTCAATTTTCCCTCTTTTTTGTATAAATCATGGTCCATATATATTCACACTTATCCTAATTTGACTGTCCTAAAACGGGAATCATCCTAGTTGGACAGTCAAAACATTTTATAAATAATGTACATAAATGTGTAAATATTTTACTAAATAAAAATGAAATAAATAAAATAAATTTATTTAATTTTTCCACTACCAACCGGTTTCGCTTTACATAAGCATCTTCAGGGTATAAAAATTAAACTGATCTAAAATATACATTATGTGAGTTTATATACATATAGAAAAGGACAAAACATAATATAAATAAAGAGTGAGAGGGTAAAATCAACATCTTATGTACAAAGTGATGGAGAAAAGAGACGGATAGTATCTAATGACTTACAATTTTATAGGGACAAAATGTCACTTGAATTGGTGATTAAGGGATTTGGGGATTGAGAGTTTTTACTAGTTTATGGGGAATATTTGGGGAATTTTTAATATGGGAAATTAACATTTACTTTATAATTAAGGATTTGGGTTTTTGATTTAACAGCTTTCTTTATTTCGAGTGCTTCTAAATTATTTAGTCGGTTACCATGACCATTTCTATGCAAAATCTTAGAACCGGTGCTTCGATTGAAGGTGTGATCTTTATCAATAAGATGATTGGCGAATTCAGAAAATCCATTATTATTTAAGCATCTAAGATGCTCTTTGATTCTAATATTGACATCGCGCGTTGTTTTACCTGTATAAAATGCTGAATAATCACTACAATCTAGTTTAAAAATGAATTGAATTGAATTTAAATATTTGTCAACAGCAAAAGCGTCCCATCGCTAACTTTGGCGGGACCCTTCGTATGGGAGCCTTTTCACGTAAAAACAATCTAAAAAGATTATTAATTTGTCACAATATTCATGGTCGTGCGGTTAAGGTCATTGAAAAAGAACAGGGAAGTTTCAGGTTCATATCTCGGCATGAGCAAACCAATTTTATGAAAATAACTCGTGCTTTTCATGAATATTATAAAATGAAAAATAAATAACTAACATTGAATAAGAAGATAACATAAACGAAAATATGAAAGAGAACAGAAACGAAGAAACGAAAATTTGGCAGCCACCTCTGGTCTAGAGCTTCAAATTACTTGAAAAATACCCTCGACTCTGTGCAGAAACGGGCGGTCCGTTTGATAGATTCTCCCATCTTAACGAACGGATTGCAATCTTTAGAGCACAGGCGTCGGGTGGGAATGCTATCCATGTTCTACCGGTATTTCAATGGAAGATGCTCTGAGGAACTAGCGTCATTGATCCCTTCGGCACCGGTGCATAGTCGGGAGACACGCCAAACGCGCGCCCAACATATGTACACGGTTGACATTTGTCACATGAGAACGGGTCGTTTTTTCGACTCGTTCTTGAGTTCAACAGCTCGGCTATGGAACGATTTGCCGGCATCTGTGTTTCCTCCCTCCTACAACATGGGTCTCTTCAAGACCAATGTTCATTCCTTCCTCTCCTCAAAGGGACCCTCAACACAGCATCCCAGATGACATAGGCCCTGAGGAAAATTATTTTCCTCAGGGCCTCCTGTGTGGAGTTAATGTAAAAAAAAAAAGAACATGACACAGAAAAATAGAAAAAGACAATGGTCGCAGCTTGGACTCAAACCCAGACCTCTCGTCAAATCGGGTCGTGCGCGTTAACCAATTTTGCTATTGCCACCTTCTGTCAAAGCGTCATATTTGTCAATCTCAAATATCAAATTTTAGAATTAACAATATTATCTTCAACTAATTCTTTTTTTCCATTTTATTTTTATTATTATTGTTATCTTCTTCTTCAATGATATATTACATAGATTGAAATAACCTTCAACAGTTATAAAAAGAGAGTTTTCTAATAAAAAAAATATATTAATAACTAACATTTATAATAACACGTTTAATAAAAATGAAACAAAATTTTTATCGATATATTATATTAATACTGCCTAAGACTCCCAACTGCTCCCGTCCGGAGCCAGTGAGACTATGGTTTCCCCAATTGGGGTATGTTGTGAGGCTGAAGGAAGTGGGGAGGAGAAGAAGATAGGAATGAGGAAGGCTGAAAATACCTGGCTATTCAGATATGAACAGCTAAAGCCATTTCTAGCAACGTTTCAATTCTCAATGGTGGTCTTACACCAGGGCGATACTAAGAGTATCTTCCATTTCAGAATATCCTACGTATAATATTATTTTAAATGAATAAATTGTTAACTAACGCGACTTTCGGATTATTAGATAATTACAATTTGGGAGGCGGGTATGGGTACTGCAGCCCAACACCTCTGCCATAGGTCACCTCAAGTGGTTTGCTATGTTTGGCGACTTAGTAGGGGTTCCCGAGTTCATGGGGTTTGCCCAGGTCTTGGCGGTGGGTGCGTCTACCCATCTGCTGCGTGGTGGACGGAATCGAGAGAGACTGATTGAGCCAGACTCTCGACCCATCGTCTTGCACCGCAGTGGGAGGGATGGATTAATATATACAGTCTGTCATTGCTGGAAACATTGACCTTCAGATTCCTACCCACCCCTCATAGCTTTTTCCTTCCCATAAATTTCTCTCCTTCCTTCGCTTACAAAAACTTCCACACAGCTTCCCCAAAGATGACTTAGGCACTGAGGTATTTTTTCCTGAGATTTTATTAAAATTAAGAAAGAGTCGAAAGCGTTGTTTGAAATGGATAAAGAATTGTTTTTTGACCAGATCTGAATAGCCAGGTACTTCTCTAGCTTCTTCTTCCCAATACTCCCTTCCTCTTCCCTTTCAGCCTGCTCTCGATTATCCGGAGCCAAATTTCCGGATTGGCTCCGAATAATCGAGAGCAGTTTATGTATCATTAGCATTATTTTTAAGAACGACTCTTTTGTATGTTTCTGTATTATTTTTTAAAATTTAGAAAATCATGCAACCAACACAAAGAAAATTTGATAAGAATGATACAAATAATAATTGGTAATCATTTTTGTCATTGGCAATTTAAATTATTGATTTACTTCGATTAGCAAAAGTCAAATAAAAACACAAGTGACGTAAACCTATTGAATAAGTACAAATCCCGAATATTGGACGGTGGTCACTTCTAATAAAAACGATTTTAAATTTCAAGAACAAATAATTATATAATAGATTTCTTTTGCATCTTTTTTTGGACTACTCCCACTTAAAATTGGAAGAAAGCATTCTACCAGTATAAAATCTCAGATTTCGTTATTTTCACATCACAAACAGTTTTCCACTCAGAAAAGGCTCACAACAGACAATCATGAACGCTCTGGTGAGTCGAATTTGTAAAATTCTTATTATAAAGTTTTCGCAAGTCTCGTAAAATGTGATATTTTAATTGTTTTATAAATAAAGTAGTGTTTGAGAAAGTGGGTTAATTGTTTGATCTGATATCCAACAAAAAGTGTAATTGTTAAGTTTAATTGTTTTTTTTTTTAATGCTTTATGACGCCTTTGAACTAACATATTTTTTTGTTCGTAGTTTTTTGCGACGTTCCTGTGCATTGGAGCCTTTGTTTTTGCGGATTTTGATGAGCACGATGATGGTAGCTGGAAGGAAGAGGGACTTCTTGAAAGTCAAGACAATGGGCAGTACGATGACGAAGGCGATGACTATGAAACATTTAGTGATGCGACTTCGATCTCCGGAGTCTACGCAGGTCCTGCATCATTTTCATATGGAGCTGCACCCCTTGGAGCTGATGGAAACGTCGTGGATACTCCTGAAGTGGCTGAAGCTAAAGTAGCCCACTTTGCTGCCAGGGCTGCTGCTATTGCCGCAACCACTAAAGCTGAAAACGACAATTACAAACACGCGGCTGTTTCTACGTATAAACTACCGTCCAAAGCACCAGCTGTGTTTGTCGGTTATGGTCCTGATGCTGCCCCTGTTGGTCTTGATGGTAACGTTGTCGACACGCCTGAAGTGTCTAAAGCTAAGATTTTCCATTTTGCAGCTAAGAATGCAGCAAACAACGGACCCAATTCCTATAACTTTGCTCCAGCTCCCATCAAATCCTATGATGACGCAAAATCCTTTAACTTTGTTCCAGCTGCTGTCAAATCTTATGCTAATGCTGCTAACGATGCCAAAGCTTATAATTTTGCTCCAGCTGCTATCAAATCGTATGCTAATGTTGCCATTGACGCAAAACCTTTCAATTTTGTTCCAGCTGCTATCAATTCTTACGCAAATGGTGCTAATGATGCAAAAACATTCAACTTTGCCCCAGCAGGTATCAAATCATACACTAATACTGCTAACAATGCTAAACCGTTCAACTTTGCTCCAAACGCTATCAAATCCTATTCCAATACCGCTAAGGACATTCCATCCTATACTTTTGCTTCAGCTGCTGTAAAATCCTACGGTAGTGCCGCTAAGGATACACCGTTTAACTTTGCTCCAGCTCCTATCAAACCCTATGGTAATGCTGCAAAGGACGCTCTCTCCTTTAATTTTGCTCCAGCTCCCATCAAATCCTATTCAAATACCGCTAAGGATATCCCTTCTTTTAACTTTTCTCCTACTCCTGTCAAATCCTTTGGTAGCGCTGCTAAGGATTCAAGCTTCAACTTTGCTCCATATCCTCTCAATTCCTATACAAATGCTGCTAAGGATGTTTCAACCTTTAATTTTGCTCCAGCTGCTATCAAATCATATGGTAGTGTTGCTCAAGATGCTAAATCATTCAATTTCGCTCCAGCTGCTACGTCTTCCTTTAAAACAGCTCCTTATACAGCACCAGTGCTTCCTTCATTTGTTCCTGCTCCTTCTGCTTACAACAGCTTCTCCTATGGAAGCTCTTCTCTGGATTTTGACGCTGGCCTACCAACGAACACCGACAAAAAATTTGTACCCTTTCCTTCGAAAACACCCGCGAGTAACGGAGACTATTAAGAATTCTACGCCATCATAAAACAATGGTTGACATTCCTAGTAATGACCCTGCGTTTAAATAATTTATTGTAGCTTAGTATACTCTACGACTTATTTTGTAATGAATGTTTATATTATCCTTCGAACACATTAGATCTCCTGTATAGAAAAACTGGTAGAGAATGCTTTTATCACTACTGGCGTTTGTTCCTAATATCTCGAATCAAACGAAATAAATCGATCAAAAAGTATCATTGTTTTATTTATCTTTTTTAGTGAATCGTCTTAGTGCCATCTCCTTGTGCATAAAACTGCAAATATAAAATAAAGTATCACGTTGAGAGAAGAATCAACGATTCCGGTCCAATTCTTCGTTGATCGTTAACAGACCAAGACTTTTTATATATTGATATTGTTTCCAAGCACCTATTGATAGCTTGCATGTAGTCCATTGTGTAAATAAGCTCACGATTATTTTGCCTGTCTTATATTTGTTGTTACTTGAAACTTTATTCTTTCATATCTATTTTCTTAATTGCTTGACATAATCAACATTTGTCATATTCAATCCCTCAAATTCATTTTATTCTGCATTCCACATCAGTTATAACACACTTCCTCGTTCGTCAAATTTCAATGTTTTTGTTTCCAGTCCAAATGCATACACAGCATAGGTTTGTACATAATTTTTAGTATAAACGTTTAAAAAACACAATAAATCATTTAATAAAGTGATTATTTAATCGCTCTTGGGAAATCGCAAGAGATTAAAAGCAAAATTTGAGAAAAAAACCCAATATAAAACAATTATCTTTATTTGTCTTTTTAAATGGTTTTATAAAAACAAAAACGTGTCTGTTGTCTGTCTGTTCTCGACAACAATACGTGCAATTAAAAAAACACTTTCTTGTTCTTCTATTATTGTTATTGTATTTTATTATCTCTTAGCTGTGAAAAGAAGTCATGATGGAAGTATAACTGGTTAGCACGATGTTGTGTAATACTCGAAGACCTACAAATAGCTTTATGACCAGAAATCGGATTACGTTATCTATTATTACATTCAATGAGTCAATATGCCAGGCGTGTCAAACTTATTATAAGACCCACAGTCGTGTCGTTCCTATAATTCGATAATTGATCTGAATTATCAGAGATAGAAGTCGTAAGATTTATTTAATATACGCTATTCTAAGCAAATAAGAGTAAAATCAGATATTAAAAACGAATACCTTGAGATTTCAATTTTTATTGGAATATCTTTTGAAGGTTATTCCTATCAATGTAATATATTATTGAAGAACAAGATAATACTAACAAATCTGAACAAACATGAAACAGAACAACACAGCGAAAAAAAAGGTTATGGTCGCATTGGTGACATAGCAAGGGTGCCCAGTTTTGGCGGTGGATGCATATGCCCACCGGATTGAGAGAGGCTGGTTGACCTTTTGACCTCTACAGAATAATTCTCTCGGAACATCGACTTGCCCTGCAGCGGGAGGGATCGATTCAAATGTCCGTCACTCCTGAACACATTTACCCCCAGAATCCTACCCACCTTCATACATTTTTCTTTGCGAAAACTTCATCTCCTTTCTTTCCTCAAAATACCCTACAAAAGACACAGCATCCCCAAAAATCACGTGGACTCTAGAGGAATTATTTTTCCTCAGAGCCTCCTGTATGGAAATAATGTAAAAAAGGTGTTTTTTATCGATTTATCGTCTTATTAGAAAGAGTTCCAATTTTGAAAATGACATCTAAATTGAAAGAAAATATCTCATTAAACCAGAGTTACAAACACTCACACATCCACAATTATTATTTTTGATCAAAATTAAACAGTTCTTAAAAAACATTTATTTTTTATCTCTATACCCGATGCGCTCAAGTTTTAACTTTTTAAATTTTTATGCAAAAATAATGTGATTTGGAGCAAACATTGGTATATATCTTAATTTATTTTTCATAACCTAATGAATATTAAAGGTTAACAAAAGAAATTATAATGTTAGCTGTGTTGAACTATAACCCAGATAGAAAATTTGTGCAAACCGCATCCTACGGCACACAGAATAATACTTGATTAATTTTACGTACGCTCGTCATTTGCCGCTCGTGCGCAAAATGTTCAAAAAAAATTATTTTGGAATGCGATTTTAGCCCTTATGTATAAAAAAACGTATTAAGAATAAGGTCAGAATCGCTTGGGGCATTCTTGTTCTTAAGGTATAAAATACCGTGAACACATCAAATGAATCGGAATAATTTCTACTAAATTCTCTTTGCCCTCCGGCCGAGATTTTTCCCGGTATTTGGGCTGTCAAATTGAGTAGCGTCGTCTTCGTAAAAAAGATCGTAAAATATATAAATTCATCAAATGAATGCTAGTAATGTTGTTTTTATGCAAAGTTTATTGTTTAAGGAATGTGTTTCAGTAAATATAATATACAATAGCACAAGATAAACCGACAAAATATTTCGTCAAAGTCAAAACTTCGCGATTTTACATTGTTTCCTTCTTGGCATGTAACGAGCTTTAACACATTTTATAAGCAGCTCAAGCCAATAATAACCTTAGGCAATGTGTACCGAGGAAGTCAATAGGTTGGACACCCATAATAAAATGGACAGTTTATTTAATTAATGTATTACCGGTTTGTGACCGAACAACACAAGATACCGAGTTCACAAATATCGAATCTTTACGGGATAAATTATTATTATTTTTAATACATTTTTTTCATTTGACACATTCGCTCGGATATTCCTGTGTTATGAAGGGTGAAGTTTACAGATTGGAATTATACATCGTTAACGATGGGAAAAGCTTATAAGACTATAAGTCAAACAGAAACTAAATGAACAGTCGAAAGCCACAGTCAGTAATAAAATGTACAGGTAAAGAAACACGAGGAGGTTCACGACTTTAAATTTTTAAAATTATTGAAAATATTTATCATTGCAACATTCTTCAAGATAATATCAACAAATTGTTAATTTGGTGTATGGAAAATAGACTTTATTTAAATATCTCAAAATGTCAAATTGTTAGATTTTCTAGAATAAAAAATCCAGTGATATTTAATTACAACATTGATAACAATGCTCTTCAGACATTAATGCAAATTAAAAACTTGGGCATCACTTTTCAATCAAATCTTTCATTTGTTAACCACATAACAGAAATCTGTAATAAGGGCTTAAAAATGTTGGGGTTTATAACTAGGCTAACTAGAAACTTTAACAATATAAAGTGTATTAAAATGTTATATTTTGCTTATGTTAGAAGCCAACTTGAGTACAATTCTCCTGTCTGGAATCATTATAATATGCACGTACAAGCTGTTGAAAGAATACAAAACAAATTCTTACGTTTTTTAAATTTTAAAATAGGTATTCCAGCAAATATGTTAAACTACAACACGATTTTAAACGATATGAATATGCTTAAATTGTCAGACAGAAGAATTTTCACTGACTTGGTATTTTTATATAAAATTCTAAATGATTTAGTTGATAGTCCGGTATTACTTGAATTGATAAGCTTCCGAATTCCACTTCGTAATACTAGAAGTCAGGATTTATTTCAGTGCAGAAATTCTGGGACTAACTACCATATGTATTCCTCTTTGCCCAGAATACTAATGGAGGGAAACAATTATACCAAGTCAGTGGACATCTTCAATTTATCTTTGAATAAATATAAAATATTGTTATTGAGGCAGTTCAGTTATGTACAATAAAATGTTTTTTCTATGCTATATATGTAAAAGCCCCGAAAAAGGGCGTTTATTTATAAATAAATAAATAAATATTTCAGAATCAAGAAAAATCTTAAAAAGGTTTTTTCTGATGCTAATTAATAAAGCGGTAACCAATTTATTTATATATTTAAATTTAAATAATATTTGATTTTTACCCCCGGCTGGAATTTTACAGAATTATTTTTTTAAAGACAAAAAATCTTCCCATTAAATACTTTCTTTCATCTTTGCATACTTTGAATTGGAAACCAATATCATACAAAATACATCGCAATGACTCATGAGATCCAGAAAAAATTATTTTATCCACCAGAACCTTGTTAAGATTTGCAAGAGTGAAATATTGGCCATTACCATAAAAATCTATAACACTGCCACGCACAACATATTTTTCAAAATCATCCAATCCCGTGAGGATTTTAGGTTTTTTGAAAATGAGAAGTTTCCGACGACACTCTTCGAATGTTCGACAGGTTGAGGCTGCAAGCCTCTGCTGCCAACAAATGTACTTGCTTTAAGTTCAATTTTTTGATGTATTCTGGATTGTCACGGATTTTTTGGAAAAAACTTAATAACATTATAAACTATCGTATTTTCACCTGCCTGCAATTTGTATCGTTGATTTACATCCACCATTTAAAATATGTATTATCTATTAAGAGCACTGATATTAGGTCACACAACATGTTATTACAATCACACCGATTAAATTAACGGAGTCAAAATGACATTAATAAAGTAGATTAAATCGAAAATAAAGTAATGGACTGGTTTTTGATCTTATGAAGTTAATACACTACATATTAATAAATATAGAATCATTAATTGTTTGCTTTCATAGTAGCATGATATGTGGAATGGAATTTCCAACGGATTCAGTCGCCTCTAATTCACGGGAATAACCGCTACAAAAAATGTTGATCATATAATTATCTACAAAAAATGTTTTTTTTTATTTTTTTTTTGGTAGAATCATCATTTCTGAGATATAGAGATTCTAAAAGTTGAAGTAGTTAATTAAAATGAATACATGAATTTGACAGCCCCCTCTGGTCTGGAGCCTCGAAATGCTTGACAAAACCCTTGAAGAACTAGCGCCGTTGATCCCTGTGCGTAATCAGGTAACACATCTAACGGGCACCCAATATACGGTTGACGTTTGTCACATGAGGACGGTCGCTTCTACGACTCGACTCGCTCGATCATGTGACAAATACGTCTCGTATATATTATACTGCTTTTACCCGCGGCTTCACTCGCATGGTATTAGGGGGAAATTACTGTAGAGCTTGCACTTTTCAATAAAACCCCCCTCCCCCCCCCCCCCCCTTCCCCCATTAAGCAAGGCTGCGTAATGTCACCGTGGTTATTCAATCTATACATGGATAATTGTATGCAAGAATTGAAAGAGATGGGATTGGGCGCAAAATTGAGTGATCTGGAAGTATGTTGCCTGTTGTATTCTGATTATGCGGTGCTGATTTCTAACAGTATGGAAGATCTACAGTCGCTCGTGTCTAGGATGAACGAAGTATGTATGAAGAATGAGTTAATGATGAATGTAAGTAAGTCTAAAGTAATGGTATTTGAAAGAGATACGAAAACAACGTGCAACATAGTTATGAATGATGCATACTTGGAGCAGGAGGATGAGTTTGTGTATTTGGGAAGTATGTTTACGAGAGGTGGGAAGACCGTAGAGATATCGAAATAAGGGTAAATTCTGGTAACTCCATTAATGGAGGACTGCACGCAGTTGGCGCCAACAAAAAACTGTCAAAAGAAGCGAAGCTAGCCGTCCATAACGGGTGCTGTTACCTACCTTGATGTATGGCAGTGAGGCATGGAACTGGCAAAATAAGGATGAAAGTAGACTGGATGCTGTAGAAATGAGATTCCTGAGACTTATGTGTTGTAAAATCATGTATGATCGTGTGAGAAATGTGGAGATCCGCAAAGAATGCAAGGCTTATGTAAGCGTAATGAATAAGATTAAGAAAGGGACGCTCAGATGGTTTGGGCATGTGGAGCAAATGAATGAGGAAAGGGGTGCAAGGAGAATATATGACGCAATTGTGAATGGTAGACGAAGTTAGGGACGCCCGAGGAAGACATGGCACGACTAAGTGAATCAGATACTAGAGTCGGGCGATATCAAGAGTCAGAATAATATAAGAGCATGTATGAGGCGATGTATGAATGTGAACGAAGCAAGGAGTGTGTGCCAAGATTGAGTTTTCTGGTGGTCCGTCCTCTCTGCCTACTCCTATGAGAAAACGACGTGATGGTTAGTTAGTTGATTAGTTGGTATTGTAAATTGAAACAGCTGTTACAAAAATACATACTCTAATACTTGCAGAACTCGATAATAACATTATCATATATAATTTTAATTAAATTTTAAAAAATTGCAAAGATTTCCGTAGAACAAAAAAACTCAAAATTATTTATTTATTGGATACAAAAGTACGTATAACTACAACGCTTCGACGGTTCAACTAGAATTTTTTTCGTTTTAGGACAGTTAATTTGCTAGATTTAGTTCACATTAGATAGACACATGCTGTTATTTATAGGACTTAATACTAAATGAATGACGGCACAAGTGCGATTTACATATTGTCAGATTCACAGTCAGGTACTAGGTTCTAAAAGCAATATAGTATTAATAGTAAAAATGCTACTGAGAATACCAAGTGATAATACGTTTAGGTCATGAGAAAAAATAAATTCATTGGATCGTGAAAAATAAAAACTTTCTGCGATATATTTCTCCACTCGCATTTTCAGCTGTATTTTTATGAAAATACTCTGAAAACTGTATTTTTGTAAAAATGTGAAAAATAATCTTAAAATTATATTACATTATTTAACTGGTCTTTCTTCTGTTTTCATAGAACAAGAAAAATTATACAAGTAAAATATTATACAAGTAAAAATTTATACAAGTAAAAAATTATACAAGTAAAATATTATACAAGTAAAAATTTATACAAGTAAAAAATTATACAAGTAAAAAATTAAACAAGTAAAAATTATACAAGTAAAATATTAAACAATTAAAATGTTATACAAGTAAAACATTATACAAGTAAAAAATTATAAAAATAAAATGTTATACAAGTAAAACATTATACAAGTAAAAAATTATAAAAATAAAATGTTATACAAGTAAAACATTATACAAGTAAAAAATTATAAAAATAAAATGTTATACAAGAAAAACATTATACAAGTAAAAAATTAAACAAGTAAAAATTATACAAGTAAAATATTAAACAATTAAAATGTTATACAAGTAAAACATTATACAAGTAAAAAATTATAAAAATAAAATGTTATACAAGTAAAACATTATACAAGTAAAAAATTATAAAAATAAAATGTTATACAAGTAAAACATTATACAAGTAAAAAATTATACAAGTAAAAAATTAAACAAGTAAAAATTATACAAGTAAAATATTAAACAATTAAAATGTTATACAAGTAAAACATTAATACAAGTAAAAAATTATAAAAATAAAATGTTATACAAGTAAAACATTATACAAGTAAAAAATTATAAAAATAAAATGTTATACAAGTAAAACATTATACAAGTAAAAAATTATAAAAATAAAATGTTATACAAGTAAAACATTATACAAGTAAAAAATTATACAAGTAAAATATCATACAAGTAAAGTGAATGAAATATCTTAGAACTACGGGAAACGAACTGCTAACATCACGTAGTTTTTTTTTTTTACATTAGCTCCACACAGGAGGCCCTGAGGAAAATAATTTCCTTCAGGGCCTATGTCATCTTAATGGTTGCTGTGAGGAGGATCTTTTTAAGGAAGGGAACGATAGGAAGTTCTGGGAAGGAAAAAGGTATGAAGGATGGGTATGAATCTGGGGGTCAGTGTATCCAGGATTGACGGACACACCAATCCATCCCTCCAACCGCGGTGCTGTCAAGAGTTTGGCTGGAAACGTTAAAAGGGCTCTCTCAACCAGTCTCTCTTGATCCGGCCGGCCATGCAGCAGGACTGCAGATGCATCCGCCACCAAGGCCTGGACAAACCTCACCCCATGAGACCGGTCACCCCTGCTAAGTCACCAAACGTAGCGATCCACTAGGGGTGACCTAAGGCAGAGGTGTTAGTTGTCCAATAAATGGTTCCTACCGTCTCCTTCATAAAAATTTTAAAATATTTACTGAATGAATATAAAACATGGTAATTGAATGATCATAATTGTTACGACATACTATGACCAGTTTGCCTTTGCTTGGATTGGCCATTATATAAAGAGACCTGCGTTGTTTTCGGAGGACTTCCAACATTTTTTTGAGGAGGACCACATTCTTGAGCTATTGAACGGTACTTCAGTTTTTATTAAGAACGCATGGTAATTTAATTGGAATTATTACTTCGCAGATTTTTACTGCCAATTTTATTTTACTTAATTACTAATTTAGATTCTAGCAAGTTCCCGGCATGCCTTGCAATGCCACTTTATAAATAAATTGTTTCTCTCTGCGTGTCTTTTCCCATTCGCCGTGTTCCCCTTCTGTTTCCCTTTCCTCTCTGACGTACCCTTCCTCCTCCACATTCTCCGCCTTCCCAATTCTCTTTCCCGTGAATCCCCCTCCCGCAATCCCCCCCCTCTCTCATGTTCAATATATTCAGTCCGGTCCTTCAAAATTTCCACCAGCTTGCGTGCCACTTATTGAAACTTTTTTTTACATATTTTCATTTTTTTATGTATTACAAACATTCATTTTTGTTTATTATACGAACAATCAATCAAATTTGGTACCTAACATGGGAGGTACCTATTTAAAATAAATACAATTTTTTATTAGACTCAAAGTATTCGATTTTGGTTAGAATGATAGGTGAGTACTTCGATTAAATTCAATAATTCAAAGAGTATTCGAAAATTGAATTTTGATTGAACAATCGATGGTTTGCAAAATGTCATTTTAAAATTGTGACATTTTCGACAGTTTTGTAAGAGTTTTTGTAATGTTTGAAAAACTTTTCAGATGTATTGTCATGTGGTTGTAATAATCCAGAAACCTTCGCAAATATGGAAAGAAGGAATTTGAAGGTTTCAAACATTTCCTGTGCATAATATAGCAACACATAAACAACATACATATATACATATAAGCAGTGGCGTGCACAGAGTTTTTGATCAGGGTAGGCAGTAGGAAAACCGCCGAATTGATTCAAATAAATTTAAAAAAAAACTCCTGTCATGTAGATTTATTTAGTAGCATTGGTAAAGTTATTTAAATCGTAGTAGCCGTTGTCCAAACATTTTTTTTATTAGAAAATAATATACAAGAAAACAGAATAAACATTAGTGTGAGCACAGAATGTTAACCAATTATACTCTACATAATATTTCATATTAAATCGACGCGTTGCTGATGGAGTTTTGATTTAAGTTGTCTTATTACGGTGTACGTCTCCCCACACAAATAATTCGTTTTTTTTCGATAAAAGGTAACTGAGAAAACCAATTGTTTTTTAAATTACTTAAACACACTTTATTTCCTTCACAACAACAAGTTTCACAGGTTAAAATTTCCATATTTTAACGGATAAAAAAAAATAACATATTAATAATAATATTATAACAGATAAAATATTTAAACATAATATTTTAACAGATAAAAAATTCTCAATAAAGGAACGACGAATGTTTTTGAACAGACGATTCACATTTATGAAATACAACTAGTTGATAAAAATAGATACAACAGATTCACTATCGTCACTGATTGCCATTTAGTATAGTATTGCACAGTTTTTGAAAAACTCACTTTTTTTTCGTCATTTAGGCAAAAGACGACCTTGCCGCCCCTCAAGTTTTACCCGTTTCGAGGTTCAGTTTCGCTCGAAACACAGGGCTTTTTTTTTCAGTGCAGGGCCTCCCACGCCAAAATGACCTCTCCGCCCTTCGAGTTTGACCGACCGCAGAGACCACAATCGCTAGACAGGAAGCTAAAAAAACCCACGAAACCGAAACGCGAAAAATTAACGGAAAAAACTGATGCAAAATCAGCGGCGATAACTGGAACCTCCGACTGAATCTCTCATCGACGAAGAAATCGGCCCGGTTATATTTCCCGCCGACAGGTTCGCATTTCGAAAAAGTCGGAGAAAAATTAAGCACTATTTTCATACAAAACGAATTTGCTAGAAATTTATTCTTTTATTTTAATGGCGATGCTGCTAAAAAATGACATTTTATAGGTACGACACGCGGTACGAGATATCGTCGAAAAAGCGCATTGTGGTCGAGATGTTTTTCAATAAATAGGAGGAATAGAAATTAAGGAAGCTTTTAAAATCGACAAATATGTCGGTCACCATTCAAAATGCTACACAATATCGCGCGGAAAAATGATATTTTCTGACGTTTCGCAAAACTCGCATTTTTCTCGAGGGTGCATAATATAACTGGCCAGTAGAAGACCTAATTTTCTTACAAATAAATTCAGGTTGGGTAAATTTTCTCACACCTTGGAACACTCGATTCTGAAATTTTACAAATGGCGGAAGGCCGCTCTCTCCGCCAACTAAAGATTTCAATCCAGAGACATCTAGCGGTGTGGAATATAAGTACGGATCGTTCACACAAAACAAAATCAAATGTCTGTCGAACACGCCTGTAGTTCTATTTCAATCCGTTCAAATCGGCAGGTTCGTCTGTATCGAAAGAAATTTGCTCAATTCACGAAAAAAGATCTCGGTATCGAGTGTTGCTAGACGCTCGGTTTTGAAATGCCTATTTTAGGAAAGTAGTACCTACACTAGCTAGAAAAAATATTATTAAAATTGTGAGAGGACTAAGTATAAATACTTTGCGAACTCTTTTTCATTGAAATGATTATTTGATAAAAAATTCTGAATATACATTTTAATGGCGTGTTTTTTTTACGTATGTGCAGGTGTACCAACTGAGAATCTGAGTAGGTAGGTACCTGCACATAACAAATCGGAATCATCTGTTTTTTTTTTTTGGAAATTTGTAATAAAATTATTTGAAGTTGAAAGGATAATTTCTTTTGTAATAATTTTTTGGGCTGTTATGCCGTGTTGCGCTACCTTCGTCTTTAGCCTAGATATTTAAGGGATTTATTTTTTTTAAATATTAAAGTTACATAACGCTTTTTTTGTATTTTGCTACTTTATGATAATTATTCAACGTTAGAGGCGGGCATTGGCACTGCCGCTCAGGAAACCATTCGTTGGATGAGCAACACCTCATAAAAATAGGTACACAATAATTTTGATAATTATATTTTTATAGGACCGTTTTTGTAAAAAATGACAAAAAGGGTGACGTACAATATTGAAAATCTACCAGGAGCTCATAATACGCAGAAGTAAAATATTACAGAGGGTACATTTATTTACTGGGCTACTCAGACCTCACTTTTCAAGTATTAGTTGATATTGTTTTGGAAAAGTTTCACTTCTACCGCGTGTAAACTGCACTCGAATTTTTTTTGACAACGTACTCGGACACTATATATTCTGAACATTTCTAATAAAATGAGTAAATTTAAATAAAGATGGTCCATTTTTTTTTGCGAAATGGTGTAGGTACCTTTTGAATACTGTACGGGAACTAATCGTTGGTACATTTTACATTAAATTTCAATGTGAAAACCGCACAAGAGTCCCAATTACTGCCGTCCGGAGTCAGTGCGACTACGGCGTCCCCAGTTGGGTTTAGTTTTAGTTTCTGAAAAATTCTGAATAATACATTTTTATAGCGCCGTTTTTTGAAAAACTACAGTAAGCTGCACTCGAATTTTTTTTTGACAACGTCCTACTCGGATACTATTTATTCTGAACATTTCTAATAAAATGAGTAAATTTAAATAAATATGGTCCAATTTTTTTTTTGCGAAATGGTGTAGTTACCTTTTGAACACTGTACGGGGACTAATCGTTCGTACATTTTACATTAAAATTCAATGTGAAAACCGCACAAGAGTCCCAATTACTGCCGTCCGGAGTCAGTGCGACTACGGCGTCCCCAGTTGGGTTTGGTTTTAGTTTCTGAAAAATTCTGAATAATACATTTTTATAGCGCCGTTTTTTGAAAAACTACAGTAAGCTGCACTCGAATTTTTTTTTGACAACGTCCTACTCGGATACTATTTATTCTGAACATTTCTAATAAAATGAGTAAATTTAAATAAAGATGGTCCAATTTTTTTTTTGCGAAATGGTGTAGGTACCTTTTGAACACTGTACGGGGACTAATCGTTGGTACATTTTACATTAAATTTCAATGTGAAAACCGCACAAGAGTCCCAATTACTGCCATCCGGAGTCAGTGCGACTACGGCGTCCCCGGTTGGGTTTGGTTTTAGTTTCTGAAAAATTCTGAATAATACATTTTTATAGCGCCGTTTTTTGAAAAACTACAGTAAGCTGCACTCGAATTTTTTTTTGACAACGTCCTTCTCGGATACTATTTATTCTGAACATTTCTAATAAAATGAGTAAATTTAAATAAAGATGGTCCAATTTTTTTTTTGCAAAATGGTGTAGGTACCTTTTGAACACTGTACGGGAACTAATCGTTCGTACATTTTACATTAAATTTCAATGTGAATACCGCACAAGAGTCCCAACTACTGCCGTCTGGAGTCAGTGAGACTACGGCATCCCCAGTTGGGTTTAGTTTAAGTCTCTAAAATTTCTGAATAATACATTTTTATAGCGCCGTTTTTTGAAAAATTACTTTCAGTTATAAGTTCAAAAATTTCCGAGATCCGACAATTTTTTTTTCCAAAATTAAAAAATTTCCAGAATCCAATAATTTTTTTTTCAAAATTAAAAAATTTCCAGAAACCAAAAAATTTTTTTTTCAAAATTAAAAAATTTCCAGAAACCGAAAATTTTTTTTTCAAAATTCAAAAATTTCCGGAAAAAAAAAATTTTTTTTTTTAAATAAAAAAATTTCCAGAATCCGAAATTTTTTTTTTCCAAATTAAAAAATTTCCAGAAAACAAAATTTTTTTTTTTCGAAATTCAAAAATTCCCAGAAACCAAAAAAGTTTTTTTTTCAAAATTAAAAAATTTCCAAAGTCTAAAAAATTTTTTTTCAAAATCCAAAATTTTTTATTTTTTAAATTACACCCTACAGTACCCGAGATGGATATCAAATTACGCGTCTCGACCTACACAATCCGAAGGGCTGACTGAAAAAATTGAACGATAAACTCCGAAGACCCTTTTAGGCTCTATTGGTTTTTCTAATTTAAATTAAATGAAATACTGAACGCCCTGAGTCGGGCGGCTGGATTGGTTCAGTACTGAATTGAGCGGTAAGCTCCTGGGACGTTTTAAAAGTGTCGGCGACCAAAGTGGCACAATGGTAGGAGTCTTTGCAACAGTAAATTATACGTTACGGGTAACAAATTACAAACATCGTTTTTTTCTTTACCTATTTTATTTAACACACACTCTTCGCTTCATCCGCGTTCACACGTCATATCGTGTAGTGTTTAACCCCTTGGTTGCCTCTGCAACAGGCAAAGCTAGTATATATATTAATGCACAGTTTTTCGAAAAACTCACTTTTTCCTTTACGCGAAAAACGACCTAGCTGCCCCTTAAGTTTCATACACCTGAAGGACCACTATCGCGAGACAGGAAACTCGCACGAATTTCTTATTTGAGAAACGCAAAAAGTCAACGGAAAAAACTGATACAAAATCAGCGGCGATAACTGGAACCTCCGACTGAATCTCTCATCGACGAAGAAATCGGCCTGGTTATATTTCCCACCGACAGGTTCGCATTTGCAAAAAAGATAAGAAATCTTAATCGCATTTCCTTTACGCGAAACGAATTTGCTAGAAATGATTTTAATGGCGATTCTGATATAAAATGACATTTTATAGGTACGACACGCGGTTCGAGATATCGTCGAAAATACACATTCTGGCCGAGATGTTTTTCGATAAATACGAAGAATAGAAGTTAAGGAAACTTTTAAAATCGACATATATGTCGGTCACCATTCAAAATGTTACACGACAGCGCGCGGAAAAATGATATTTTCTGACGTTTCGCAAAACTCGCACTTTCTCGAGGGTGCATAATTTACCTGGCCAGTAGAACACCTAATTTTCTTACAAATAAATTCAGGTTGGGTAAATTTTCTCACACCTGGGCACACTGGATTCTGAAATTTTACAAATGGCGGTAGGCTAAACTCTCCGCCAACTAAACTTTTCAATCGGGCCAGGACAGCGTTGTTTGTATGGAAAACGTTAAAAACCACTCGATTTTCAGGCCGTGCTCGAGGTGGTGACTACATTATTTCGTTTCGGTCTTGCCAGCGATGAAAATATAATTGCAGACTATAGTATGTCTGCGAATGACGAACTAAGTAGGTACCCGATAAATGGGCTCCGATGCATTAGGATTCGTATTATTTATAAATATAAATACTTTGCGAACTATTTTTCATTGAAATGATTATTTGATAAAAAAATTCTGAAAATACATTTTAATGGCGTGTTTTTTTTTACGTATGTGCAGGTGTACCAACTGAGAATCTGAGTAGGTAGGTAGGTACCTGCACATAACAACTCGGATCATCGTATGGGAATTGCATGTGTTTTTTATTTGGAAATTTGTAATGAAATTATTTGAAGTTGAAAGGATAATTTCTTTTGTAATAATTTTTTGAGCTGTTATGCCGTGTTGCGCTACCTTCGTCTTTAGCCTAGATATTTAAGGGATTTATTTTTTTTAAATATTATAGTTACATAACGCTTTTTTTTGTATATTGCTTCTTTAAGATAATTATTCAACGTTAGAGGCGGGCATTGGCACTGCCGCCCCGGGAACCATTCGTCGGATGAGCATTCTGAACATTTCTAATAAAATGAGTAAATTTAAATAAAGATGGTCCAATTTTTTTTTGCGAAATGGTGTAGGTACCTTTTGAATACTGTACGGGAACTAATCGTTCGTACATTTTACATTAAATTTCAATGTGAAAACCGCACAAGAGTCCCAATTACTGCCGTCCGGAGTCAGTGCGACTACGGCGTCCCCAGTTGGGTTTAGTTTTAGTTTCTGAAAAATTCTGAATAATAAATTTTTATAGCGCCGTTTTTTGAAAAACTACGGTAAGCTGCACTCGAATTTTTTTTTGACAACGTCCTACTCGGATACTATTTATTCTGAACATTTCTAATAAAATGAGTAAATTTAAATAAAGATGGTCCAATTTTTTTTTGCCAAATGGTGTAGGTACCTTTTGAATACTGTACGGGTTCATACATTTTACATTAAATTTCAATGTGAAAACCGCACAAGAGTCCCAATTACTGCCGTCCGGAGTCAGTGCGACTACGGCGTCCCCAGTTGGGTTTAGATTTAGTTTCTGAAAAATTCTGAATAATACATTTTTATAGCGCCGTTTTTTGAAAAATTACTTTCAGTTATAAGTTCAAAAATTTCCGAGATCCAACAATTTTTTTTCCAAAATTAAAAAATTTCCAGAATCCAATAATTTTTTTTCCAAAATTAAAAAATTTCCAGAAACCAAAAAATTTTTTTTTCAAAATTAAAAAATTTCCAGAAGCCGAAATTTTTTTTTTTCAAAATTCAAAAATTTCCTTAAACAAAAAAAAAAAATTTTTAAAATTAAAAAATTTCCAGAATCCGAAATTTTTTTTTTCTAAATTTAAAAAATTTCCAGAAAACAAAAATTTTTTTTTTCAAAATTCAAAAATTCCCAGAAACCAAAAAAGTTTTTTTTTCAAAATTAAAAAATTTCCAAAACTCGAAATTTTTTTTTTGAAAATTCAAAAATTTACAAAATCCAAGAATTTTTTTTTTGAAAATTCAAAAATTTCCAAAGTCTTAAAAATTTTTTTTCAAAATCCATAATTTTTTTTTTTAAATTACACCCTACAGTACCCGAGATGGATATCAAATTACGCGTCTCGACCTACACAATCCGAAGGGCTGACTGAAAAAATTGAACGATAAAATCCGAGGACCCTTTTAGGCTCTATTGGTTTTTCTAATTTAAATTAAATGAAAAACTGAACGCCCTGAGTCAGGCGGCTGGATTGGTTCAGTACTGAATTGAGCGGTAAGCTCCTGGGACGTTTTAAAAGTGTCGGCGACCAAAGTGGCACAATGGTAGGAGTCTTTGCAACAGTAAATTATACGTTACGGGTAAGAAATTACAAACATCGTTTTTTTCTTCACCTATTTTATTTAACACACACTCCTCGCTTCATCCGCGTTCACACGTCAAATCGCGTAGTGTTTAACCCCTTGGTTGCCTCTGCAACAGGCAAAGCTAGTTAATATAGTATTGTTCAGTTTTTCGAAAAACTCACTTTTGTAATTTAGGCAAAAAACGACCTAGCTGCCCCTTAAGTTTCATACACCTGAAGGACCACTATCGCGTGACAGGAAACTAGCACGAATTTCTTATTTGAGAAACGCAAAAAGTCAACGGAAAAAACTGATACAAAATCAGCGGCGATAACTGGAACCTCCGACTGAATCTCTCATCGACGAAGAAATCGGCCTGGTTATATTTCCCGCCGACAGGTTCGCATTTGCAAAAAAGATAAGAGATCTTAATCGCATTTCCTTTACGCGAAACGAATTTGCTAGAAATTATTTTAATGGCGATTCTGCTAAAAAATGACATTTTATAGGTACGACACGCGGTTCGAGATATCGTCGAAAAGGCGCATTCTGGCGAAGATGTCTTTCGATAAATATGAAGAATAGAAGTTAAGGAAACTTTTAAAATCGACAAATGTGTCGGTCACCATTCAAAATGTTACACGATAGCGCGCGGAAAAATGATATTTTCTGACGTTTCGCAAAATCGCACTTTGCTCGAGGGTGCATAATTTAGCTGGCCAGTAGAATACCTAATTTTCTTACAAATAAATTCAGGTTGGGTAAATTTTCTCACACCTTGGAACACTCGATTCTGAAATTTTACAAATGGCGGAGAGCTTTGCCTTCGCCAACTAAAGTTTTCATTCAGGCCAGGACAGCGTTGTTTGTATGGAAAACGTTAAAAACAACTCGATTTTCAGGCCGTGCTCGAGGTGGTGAAGACATTATTTCGTTTCGGTCTTGCCAGCGATGAAAATATAATTGCAGAATATTGTACGTCTGCGAATGACGAACTAAGTAGGTACCTGATAGATGGGCTCGAGGCATTAGGATTCGTATTATTTATAAATATAAATACTTTGCGAACTCTTTTTCATTGAAATGATTATTTGATAATAAAATTCTGAATATACATTTTAATGGCGTGTTTTTTTTTACGCATGTGCAGGTGTACCAACTGAGAATCTGAGTAGGTAGGTACCTGCACATAACAACTCGGAATCATCAAATAAGAATTGCATATGTTTTTTTTTTTGGAAATTTGTATTGAAATTATTTGAAGTTGAAAGGATAATTTCTTTTGTAATAATTTTTTGGGCTGTTATGCCGTGTTGCGCTACCTTCGTCTTTATACTAGATATTTAAGGGATTTATTTTTTTTAAATACTATAGTTACATAACGCTTTTTTTGTATTTAGCTTATTTATGATAATTATTCAACGTTAGAGGCGGGCATTGGTATTGCCGCCCCGGGAACCATTTGTTGGATGAGCAACACCTCATAAAAATGGGTATACAAAAAATTTGAAAATTATATTTTTATAGGGCCGTTTTTGTGACCTCACTTTTCAAGTATTAGTTGAGATTGTTTTGGAAAAGTTTCACTTCTACCGCGTGTAAACTGCACTCGAATTTTTTTTGACAACGTACGTAGGTACCTACTCGGGCACTATATATTCTGAACATTTCTAATAAAATGAGTAAATTTAAATAAAGATGGTCCAATTTTTTTTTGCGAAATGGTGTAGGTATCTTTTGAATACTGTACGGGAACTAATCGTTCGTACATTTTACATTAAATTTCAATGTGAAAACCGCACAAGAGTCCCAATTACTGCCGTCCGGAGTCAGTGCGACTACGGCGTCCCCAGTTGGGTTTAGTTTTAGTTTCTGAAAAATTCTGAATAATAAATTTTTATAGCGCCGTTTTTTGAAAAACTACAGTAAGCTGCACTCGAATTTTTTTTTGACAACGTCCTTCTCGGATACTATTTATTCTGAACATTTCTAATAAAATGAGTAAATTTAAATAAAGATGGTCCAATTTTTTTTTGCCAAATGGTGTAGGTACCTTTTGAATACTGTACGGGTTCATACACTTTAAATTAAATATCAATGTGAATACCGCACAAGAGTCCCAATTACTGCCGTCCGGAGTCAGTGCGACTACGGCGTCCCCAGTTGGGTTTAGTTTTAGTTTCTGAAAAATTCTGAACAATACATTTTTATAGGGCTGTTTTTTGAAAAACTACAGTAAGCTGCACTCGAATTTTTTTTGACAACGTCCTCCTCGGATACTATTTATTCTGAACATTTCTAATAAAATGAGTAAATTTAAATAAAGATGGTCCAATTTTTTTTTGCCAAATGATGTAGGTACCTTTTGAATACTGTACGGGTTCATTAAATTAAATTAAATTTCAATGTGAATACCGCACAAGAGTCCCAACTACTGCCGTCTGGAGTCAGTGAGACTACGGCACCCCAGTTGGGTTTAGTTTAAGTCTCTAAAATTTCTGAATAATACATTTTTATAGCGCCGTTTTTTGAAAAATTACTTTCAGTTATAAGTTCAAAAATTTCCGAGATCCAACAATTTTTTTTTTCCAAAATTAAAAAATTTCCAGAAACCAAAAAATTTTTTTTTCATAATTAAAAAATTTCCAGAAACCGAAATTTTTTTTTTCAAAATTCAAAAATTTCCGGAAACCAAAAAATTTTTTTTTCAAAATTAAAAAATTTCCAGAATCCGAATTTTTTTTTTCCAAATTTAAAAAATTTCCAGAAACCAAAAAATTTTTTTTTCAAATTAAAAAATTTTCCAGAAACCGATAATTTTTTTTTTCAAAATTCAAAAATTTCCGGAAACCAAAAATTTTTTTTTTCAAAATTAAAAAATTTCCAGAATCCGAAATTTTTTTTTCCAAATTTAAAAAATTTTCAAAATCCAATTTTTTTTTTTTTTAAATTACACCTTACAGTACCCGAGATGGGTATCAAATTACGCGTCTCGATCTTAACAATCCGAAAGGCTGAGTGAAAAAAATAAGCGAAAAACTCCTAGGACCATTGTTCGAGATAAAGCTCTAATGTTTTTTTCTAATTTAAATTAAATGAAAAACCGAACGCCCTGAGTCGGGCGGTAGGATTGGTTCAGTACTGAATTGAGCGGTAAGCTCCTGGGCCGTTTTAAAAGTGTCGACGACCAAAGTGGCACTGTGGGAAGAGTCTTTTCAACAGTAAACTATACGTTTCGGATAACAAATTACGCGTATCGATCTGCACAACCCAAATGGCGCAGTGAAAACTTGAGCAGGAAGCTACTTGGCCTGCTTTTGCGAGAAAAGGCCCGTACCGAACGCCTTGATCCGGGTGACCGAAGCGGCCAGAGAGCAGGCATACGCAATTGGGCTGTCAACTATCTGTGCCCTTTGTAGACGGACACCCCTCGCTTTATCCACATTCAAATAACGTTTTTTTCTCTACCTATTTTATTTAACACACACTCTTTGCTTCATCCGCGTTCACACGTCAAATCGCGTAGTGTTTAACCCCTTGGTTGCCTCTGCAACAGGCAAAGCTAGTTTAATAGTATTGTTCCAGAAAGCACTGCTTAATTCTAACAAAAAAAAAACTCATAGAAGCAAATTCAAAACGACAGTTCTGAATTTGCTTCTATTTAGTGCATTTCGTTAACATTGATATTATATCTTGTATGAAGTTAGCTCTAAGTAGGATTACGTCCACCCTAATACCTGCTTAAGGCCGCATTTTAGCAAGGCAGTCGGAGGGCGCGCGTAGTGTTTTCTAGTTACAGTTTATGCCACTTGTTTGTACTATGCCGTTTGATGTGGCGCTCGCGTATTTTCGGTTGCTCGACTTCTCTGCACTTATTTTTGAAAGTGTGTATTTATTTTTAGCAATAATTTAATAAATTATAATATTATTAACATGCTTATGTTTTACAAACACGGTAGGGTAGGCAGTGCTTATGTGCCTATATGGAGTGCACGCCCCTGCATATAAGTAAGCATATATTGATTTTTATATAAATATATGAAGGTCATTTGATAGCTAAGAGCACCTTTTTATGTTTCTAAAATATCCGATATCGCTCACAGTGTCGACAAAAATAAATCTTTTCTAGAAGTCAAAAAGAATGAGTGACAATAATTGTTCTTGAATAGTACCTAACATAGAAAATCATCATTTTGCAATGGAAACTTTGGAGTTGCATTTCAATATTGGGCACTACATAGTACATAACGAAACATTTTGTTTTTTTTTGTTTTTGTAAACAGTAATACCTTCAATAACTTCATTTATTTCTCAACACCCATGTTTTTTCTACAGTTTTAAAAATTAAAATACAGATATAACAAAATCACTTTCAATGGATATTCAACAGTCTTGCAGCGGATCCTTCACATATGAAACGTCTTTTTTCCTACGTACATTTAGGATTCATTTGAAAAAAACTTTTACTTGACTTTTAAGTACCCACCCTGTTAAATATTTTAAAATTATCTTTACAACCGGTTATGTTTTAAGGTTTTCACTGCCAAAAAGTATTTTTTTGTATTGTTTTTGGGGTTTTATGCCGTGTTTCGCTACCTCCTTCTTTAGCCAACGTTTCGGACAGCGTTACAGTGTCCATCATCAGGGCAGATGACGAAAAAAAAAAAAAAAAAAAATCTTTACAACCGGTTCACCCAAATCAGAAAGCAAAAAACTTCAATAACAAAAACAATATTAGAGTTTAGTTCTAAAAGCATAAAAATATCTTTTTGAACAGAACCCCTTGCCCTTGTTCCAGTTAAATGCCTAAATCGACACGTTTTTGTGCTCTTTGAACACGCAATTAGAGAAAAGAAAACGTAGTGCAATTTCATCAGTAAACGAAGTGATTAAATATCTTCTCTCGAATCTGATTTGTTCCAAATAATATTGATGATTGTAACTATTTCATAGCATACGCGACGATAAACCAATATGGGATTTCAACAGTGGGTTTGTCTCCGACGTCATTATTGCCTCCGACTTCCAGACCCAAGGCCCTGAAAGTATCCAAAAGATCGTCAACATACGCGTTGCGCAGTCTGGCAGGGATGCCCTCCAAGAAAGGGTTCAAGGCACATAGAAAATCTGAAAAAAAATGACAGTCATCAGACATTGCAGGTAAAAATCATCAGACTATGAAAAAAAATGCCGACGTTATTATGAAGAGAATTCATTTTTAAATGTTCTCTAATATATTATTAATTATCTATTTGAATTTCGATTTTGTTTTCTCAAATGAATGATTACAAATCTTGGAAGTTGAAATAAACCAGCTTCCCGACATCCTATCGAGCAGATAGACTCTTTGTAGATTTTGAAAATTTTTGTTTAATAATATTGTTTATTCCATGATACCAATTAATAATTTTGATCTAGGTAGATTTTTTAATCTTTTTGATTTTAAAAGATTTTGGATTTATTATTTTTAAAGTTTATTTTTTATATAAGTCGTATTTAGTATTTATTATTCTGTTTTAAAAATTAATAATATTATCATGTTATGAAACATTTGATTTCCATTATTTGTACGTAATATTTTGAAAGAAACAGCTGTCACGTGTAATAATAATTACCTAGCAGAACTTGTTTATAAATAAACTGTTTTTATAAATTGAATAATAATATTATTGAATATATAAAAGAAATAAAAAATTAAAATGGAGTTCTACAAATTAAAATTAATAAATAATCGAAACTTCTTAAAAATGCGAGTAAATTAGTTAAGAATTTTTCGCAAATCTTTCGGCCTTTATGGACCCTTGATTTTAATTATACAATAATTTGAGCAGTAATGCATACATAGTTAGCTAGCATTTCAATATTTACATATTTAGTTATAAAACAATATCATAAATGAAAACATTATGTAAATCACTTCACTAACCTCTGAAATTCTGTACTTCTTGGAAGTAGTGCATCCTCTCTTTGTATTCTACGTGAATGTTTTTGAAGCCTGACTCGAACATCAAATCGGCCAATTCTTCTTCAGGGTTTGACGAGTCCTGGTAGGGAGAAACGTATTTAGCGAAGTCCTGCATGTACGTGGCCCAGCGAGGGTTGGCAGCCAAGATTCTGTACACGTTGAATAAATAATTCTTAGGAGTGAAACACAGTATACAATCGCCACCGGCTTTCAGTAATGCATTTATGTTTCTGATTGCAGATCTGAAAAAAAACAACGTGTTTATTATCTATAATTTATTGCGCAAATTTGATGATTTTACACATATTATTGAATGCACGGGTGAAACTTAACAAAGCAAGGTAGAAGAGAAGAGAAAAAAAAATATTTTATGACTAAAATATTTTGAATTGGTATTGAATTTTATATATTCTTTTAAGATAAAGCTATACGTGAAATCCTATTTAGATTCATCTTTACGACGAATCGGTTTACATTATGAACATCAAAAAATATGCTACGGATAAATTGAAGCTTCAACTAGTTTTTCTATGTATTAGATAATATAAGCGTAAACCACTAAAAAAATGTTTTTCATGACTTAACTATGAAGAAATATAAGAAACAATTTTTGAAAAATACCCCTTACCCCTTAATGGCTAAGACTATTTTTGAGGTTTTGTATGTTCTAAGCTTTTTTCATTATTATAAAATTATGCACAAAATAAATAAAAACCACTTTTTTGCTAACTTGCCTCGTGCAAATACAACGCTCGATTTTAAATTTTGTATGGCATGGGAATCGTATTATTTCCAGCGTTTATATTCTTTTTAAAGAGAAAACATAAATAAATACCTTTACAGTAGACCAAACAAAAAAAAATAAACTGGAGAATTCGACGATTAGCAAAAAAATAATCGTTTTTATTTTTTAAGGATTTAAAAATTTGTACTACACGAAAAAAGAGAAAAAGTGCTTTTCTAAAACGAAGTAGAAGCAGATAACTACGTGGTTGTAACCAGTTATACTTCACAATTAATAGATAATATGTTAAACAAAAAATATAAGAAAAAGTTTTTTAGATCTTTTGTTTATCCACACGTAGTTGACAAGAATTATAATTGGAGAAAAATTGTATTTTTAAATAATAACACTTCAAATTTGATAATTAAAAACATGCCAAATAATATCCAACCAGCTTTTTACGCCAATAACAAATAAAAAAAAATATATATTAAATATCAAGTTCAAACGTGTTTTTTTGAACAAATCTGGCGTTTATAAATTAATTTGTAATGATTGTAACTTCTTTTATATTGGGAAGACTTCTAGAAATTTTAACATTAGAGTTAAGGAACATCTAAGATGTTTAAATAATAATTATTATTCAGAATTTGCAAACCACATTTTGAAAACAGGTCATTCTTTTGATATTAATAAAGGTTTAAAAATTTTACCCACTAACACAACGGGTATACAATTAGATAATTTAGAAATTTTAGAAATTAGAAAAAGTGTTAATAGTAAATTAAATATTATAAATAACCAAACGTTTTTTAAAAAAAGCCATCTTTTAAATTTATTTTCGTTTTAGTACTTATATTTATAATAATTTATTTTGTTATTTAGACTTCCCGTTTTTTTTTACCCATTCTAAAATAATATTTAGATTTTATTTTATATAATTGTTTTTTTTTATGATATTTTAAGTAATTAATCACCTCGCCTTTCTAATATTTTGTCTATGTTCTAATTAGTCTATACTTGTTTGTCTTTTGTTATTTTTTATTAAAACGAATTGTTATTGAGGGGTTTAAAATTCAAATGAAATTATTAGTTTTTTTCTAAATGTATGCATATGAAACATTGATCTTACTTACCTCTGGTCTTGTACCCAATGAAGACAATGGAAAGAGAACAAATGATCATAGGACCCTCTTTCATCAAAGTTTAATTCACCAGCTATATCCATCACGTGGAATTCTATCTTGGGGCTCCTGTGCATGGTGTTGGCGTATTCTATCATTTTGGACGACAGGTCGCTCCCGACCAGTTTGCTGTAGCTTTTGGGTAAGTGCTTCTGAAGGACGTCGATCGTCACGCCTCCATCTCCGCAGCCGACGTCCAGAATGCTGTCACCTCCACCAGGAGACCACCTGACGAGGTGGAAGAACTTCCGGATCGCGTCCTCCGCGTCACGCCGCTGCTGCTCGTTGGCCGTGGCGTACACAGCGGCGTTGTTCATGCTACTGGGTAGTGATGATGTTTGAGAAAGTATTAGATGGGAACGTTTCGAACTGACCAATCCACTGTGAAGAGACGTCGGTACAATACTCACAGCGGACGCTGGAGGCTCTAGGCGTTATATAGACTCTCACCTCTCCACGACCGGTACCATTTTTCCGAATGAATTTGAAAGTGGTCCCTACCGCAAGTCCGGGACTGAACGGCTAAAAAATAACTTATGATTCGGGTTTGAGCCGCTCTAACGAAATAATTGAGTGCCCCTTGCCCTCCTCAGCCCGCGGTAATTTTTTGTTTTTATTAATTCATATTTATTTAATTTTTTACGAGAAAAACTCTCTTTTTATAACTTTTGAAGGTTATTATCTTCTTCTTCAATGATATATTACGTTGATGGGAATAACCTTCAAAAGTTATAAAAAGAGAGTTTTTCTCGTAAAAAATTGAATATTCATTTAGACTTTCATAAAGTCAATAGTTCCATATGAATAAATTCGGATACATTTATCCGAGACGCTATTCAGGTTACAAACCAATTCTTTGAATGATTGTTTCCAATAAAAAGAGTAGTTGCCTATAATATGGAAAAAGAACTAGTTGAAGATAATATTAATGATTCTAAATATTTGAAATATGAGATTGACAAATATGACGGTTTGACAGAAGGTGGCAATAGCGAAATTGGAAAACGCGCCGTCCCGGTTAGACGAGAGGTCTGGGTTCGAGTCCCAGTTGCGACCATTGTCTTTTTCTGTTTTTCTGTGTCTTGTTTTATTTCATATTTTCATTTAGATTTAAAAGTGTTATCTTCTTCTTCAATGACATATTTATTTATTTTAGATGTAATACTGTCTCACTAGGAAATCCCGTGTTCTCACTAGGAGAGCAGGCGCTTTAAAAGATGAACAGTTTATAATAAAAAAAACAATAACACATGACAAATAGTCACACAATTTTACATTTAAAGTAACAAGACAGAAAGAAATTTCTTTTTCTAAGTAGTATCTTTCACCTTCTTACAAAATTTCATGTTTGAACCGCGGGCGTGTTTGAAAATATTACAAAAAAATGTTGAATGCATCTAGGTAAAAGCCATCCGAGGTTTTTCAAATGGCGCTGTATTGTGGCAAAAAGCGCTTCAATGGTTATTGTTCATTATGTTAACACAAAATTGCAAAGGTATAATAAACTAAACGCAATTCTAATTTTGAGAACAGTGGGTGTCTTTATTGCAAAGGAAAAATATTTTTTCCGCTTTGATGCCTTTTTAATTTTGTACAAAAATGCAGGTTACATAGCTTTACATTTCAATTATGAGTCATATTTTTAGTATTGCCATTTGAACAAAAGTGGGGTCCTCGTATGTTTTCTACTCTTATTTGACAAAATGTAATATAAACAAAACTTTAAACGAAAAAAATTACAATAATATATATTTTGGAGTTCTTACATTAAATAACTCTTGAAACCTTCAAGGACAATGCTGAAAATGTCAAAAGACACATTTCGCAGCACTAAACATCTTGTCGTGCTGTGCTGGGCCAGAACATTTGTTCTGTCCAGTGGAATACAGAGCAAATCGTGGTGACCACCCTGGTGATAGTTGTTTGATACGAACAATGTATAGCATTCCAAGAGGTATGGGCTGGCAATGTTATAGTTTATAATCCTAAAAGCTGTTACTTTAAGGGTCCCATTCCTTCTAGATCGAAGACTTGAATTTTTGCTAGTACGGGGCCCAAACAGCAGAAAAGTATTTTGATTTTGATCGTATAATGAAGTTGAACATTGGTGGCATAGCTTCGGGCTTGAAAAATTGTTTATTCATTCTCATCACAAATTCAAGAAGTTTTGAACGATGATGTCAACTCCTCTATAAGATCTGAAAAAGTAAGTTTGGGATCAAATTTAGGACTCCAAAGTCCCTTAACGATTTCACTGATGATAATATTTTATCGTTTAGTTTTAAATCAAATTAAATCGGATTTTTAAAAGCGTATGGTGGCACATTTTTTTAGAAAAAATTATTCTCATCTGCCCTGAAGATATTGCGTCTAAATCACGTTGTAATTTAAAACAATCTTGAATGTCGCATATCATCCTGAGCAGTTTGAGATCGTCATCAAAAAGCAAGCAAGTAGTACTTTGGATTCTTGAATATCATCTATGAATATCAAGAATAGTAAAGGTCCCAAGTTTGACCCATGAGGTATTCCTGAAAATGCAGAAAATTCTCTGGACTCATGACCACGGATGCACACATACTGTGTTCTGTTTTTTTTTTTTATATACGTCACAAGAAACTGTATAAGAGATCGTTCAAAGCCTTTTCTACGGATCTTTTGTTAAAGTACTTCGTTATCTACAGGGTCGAATGCCTTTGCAAAGTCAATATAAATCACGTCTGTTTGATAGTGTGCATCCAATCCTCTTGCTACTTTCTGTGAGAGTTCAAGGATATTGGATATTATAGATTTTTTTAAATAAAGAACCATGCTGATTTACCCCAGGAAACGGTTTTACTTTATTTGTCAGTTTTTCACAAATTAGTGTTTCAAAATTTTTTGGAAAAGATGATAAGACAGCTACTGATCTATAACAATGTGCCTCTGTATTGTAACCCAACTTGTATATTGGGCTCACCTTGATGAGTTTCTGAGATTGAAGAAAGGTAGAAGTAGCAATATTGAGATTGATTATGTAGCACAAAGGTTTTAAAAATATTCCCCTAACATGATGATTACATGGGGTAGAATTCCATCTGGTCCCGTGGCCTTGTCGGGCTTTTGGTTTTGAATACTTATTTTTTTCTTCTTAAGGTTTAAATTTTTCAAGGGAAAATGAATCTACAAATTTCGGCACCTCTTGTTGGAGACTCTCCGCATCTAAATTGGGACACATTTGGTTATAAACCGATTGAAAGTAGTCCACAAATGTTTCTGATACTATTTGGGGACACTGGATGATTCCATCGGCGTCCATAGAAGTACCCCTACTTGATTCCTTGGTCCTGATATATTGCCAAAAGTTTTTTTACATCGTTTTTAATCCCATTTTCAACATTAGACAAGTAATGTTTCTTTTTTAAAGAAATTTCTTTTTTGAGTTCAGATCTCTTTGCAGAGAGCTGAATTCAAAAAAGATGAGTAAAGAGTAATCTAATCAGTTATCTAAATCGCTCTTAGTAGCCTTATATCTTTTGCGGAGAGATTCCTTGAATTTAGTTATAAGGCCCTGGTGTAAGACCACCATTCAGAATTGAAAGGTCGCTTTAAATAGCTTTAGCCGTGTTTGGTGACTAGATTTGAATAGCCAGGTACTATCCCACCTCTCTTTTCCCCATCTCCTTTCCCTCCTCACTTACTTTCAGCCTCCCAACTCTAATTGGGGATGCCATAGTCTCACTGGTTCCAGACGGGAGTAGGGGACTTTTGTGAGGTACTTGCATGCAAAAAAATTAAGTATGGAAAAAAATTTTGATGTATTAGTTCTAAAAATAAATATTTTATTAAAAAACCGAACTTCGCTTTTTATTCAAAGCATAACTAACACTGAGCCACCTTTTTATTACTTACCACAATACAATAATTATGTTACGACCAAAATAGATATCAATGAAAATAGCGGGCTTATAATATAAGAACAAAGTAAATTTACGCCGTTGTTACCAATTCTAATAATCATCTTGTTCAATCGAAATTTTAGCTCAACGCTCTTCACTCCTCTACTGCACAAATGCGCTCTTTCCATCGTAACTCTCCAACTAACAGACGAATCGAGCTTTTAATCAAAAAAATCCAATAAAACAAAAATCCATCGTAATAAAAAAAGTAAATAGGACTTTTTTCAAAATAGAATACTTTAATCAGACAATAATAACCATAAACAAATTTGGAAAATGAAAAAAAAAGATTTATTTTATAAAATACATTGAACATAAAACCAAATTATAGATGCTAATATTCAACCTTAACAAAGTGCTAAAATCTTGATTTTTTTTGCCATAGTTTGAAAAAATCCTTTGAATAATATCCATAAACTCTTTTAATCCCTCAGGCTAACTTTTATGGTTTTCGGAATAACTCATATCGGTCTCATGAAAATCGTTGTGTCTCCCTTACTATCATGATAATAAATATGATCTAAACAATTTTGCAAAGAGAAAACATCTCACTTTATGTTTAAATTTAAAAGTAAACAAAAAAATAATAATGTCCCTTTTTTGAAAGAGTTTTCGAAGACGATTTGAAATAAATTATGAAACTTTTGGAGATTTTTATTAATTATCTCTATATGAAACGAAAAAAAAGTGAATTGACATGAGATAACGTTTAAAATGCATCTAATAAAACTTGTGTGTTTTTTTTTCGTTATCAGTTATTTTAGTTAAAAACAACGTAAAGTAAGCCATTTTAAAAACTTTTTTTATGTTTGCATTCAAAATCTTTATAATATATTCAATAATGTATTTTTTAAATTATATTTTGCGTTCAGAAATTTACAATTTATTTGGATTTTATCGCAAAGCGGAAATATTTTAACCTTGTGACAAAATTGGCCAAAGTGGCCTCAACTCGAAAAACCAAGTAATCAAAAATTTTCAGAATCAAAAAATGTTACCAAAAATTTAAACAGCAGATTATGAATATCCAACTAACCAACCGAAAGCTTATTCGAAAAATAATGTTTTCCGTCAAATACAAAATAAATGCATTTAACAAAAATCTGTGTCTGAAAAAATAGAAAATATACAGATTTAGGAAATGAGATTAAAAGAATTTGGCATTCTCAGACTATAAAAATATTACCATTTGTCATTTAGGCTTCTGGCTTTATAGCTTGCTCTCTCATTCAAAATTTAGGCTTATTAGATTTGTCAAAGAATCTATTAGTGTTACAAAAGATTTTTTTAAATATTTTAATTGAGGAATCAGTAGTATTTATCGGTCCAGTTAGGAGTTCTATCGAGCCGAACCCTCTGATATGAAAATATCTGGAGTCGGTGAATTATTTTCCCATTTGGTCTCTGGTAGGACGATATGTTGTTCTTGTATTGTTTTGTATTTATTATACTTATATAGTGCAATTGCATAGCGTGGATTGACTAGATGATCATTTGTGGAAAAGTGTGTGGAAGGGTTAAGTTTTTCCTGTGGGGAAGATTTAACCCGGACATAAAGTTAAAAGAACCAATTTGATTACACTAATACTTTAACTGTAATGCTCTCCGAAACGTTGGCCAAAGAAAAGAGGTAACACAAAATGACTTAATAACCCTAAAATACTTGTTTCCCTACAACAAGGGTCTCTTCAAGACGTTGTTCATTCCTTTTTCTTTATACAGTGTCTCAGATGACATAGGCCTTGAGGGAAGTTATTTTCCCCGTGAAGGCCTCCTGTGTGGAGTAAATGTAAAAAAATAATATAAATTACAATAATACTTTTGACCGTGAAAATCTTAAGTCATCATAACAAATTTAAGACGATTAATTAATGCAACATACCGCGGTCGCGATACAAGTTTTTTTATCGACTTTTTTCAACACTTAATTACTAAATTATCGTTTTAACATTTCATTGAATTAATTTTTGTGTATTTTACCTCAATTCCACGAATTAATATTAAAATCGTTTTATTGGAAACACGTGTTAAGATGGCAATCATACGAACATTATCATATTTCGATACCAGTTATGTAACCAAAAATAGATATTTACATAGGTCACCAAATGCTTCTTCACCTAGAATAATATTTGAAAGACTTTTAAATATCATGACATTTCGTAAAATTATCCAAAATTAAAAACCCGTGAGGTAATTTATTTATTTTTTACAACAAAGTTACAAAGTAGCAATATTTACTAAGGTAGATTTATTTATTTATTTATATATACATATTACAGTACAATATCTTATAAAATGATGCTTTGTCTGTCCAACTGGGAAGGTTTCCCGTTTCAGGACAGCCAAATTGCACAATTAGTTCATAATATTCTAAATAAAGGAATGGTTTCATTTCATCAACATTAATGTTTGCAATTGGACAAAGGAATGGTTTCTTTCAAGAGATCGCAGGATGAGATGTCTTCAAGGTCATTTTGGAGAACATTATAATTGCATAATTAAAATTAAAGCATGCACTATAATTTTTGAAATATTTACTGTACTAGAAATTACACATTTATAAACCAAAATATCTGACAATGACAGATGAATTCCCAATGTTTTCATGGCTATTTAATTAATGTAGAGAATAAACCAGTAAGTAGACTTGTCTTACAGTCAAATTTGAATAGGCAACGTTGAGAACTCAGATTTTGAAAGGGCTAGTAATTTTTTTTACAAGAATAAAAAAAAAACAGAGCAAAAGATTTAATTTAATTTAAATTTAAATATTAACAAAAATGTAAAACCAGTTATTAGGAACATGTAAAATAAATTTTAAAATTAAACAAAAAATCTCTCAGATCGTTATTCCTCTTATGTATAAAAAAGAATAGCCTCTGGGATTTATGTTAGTACACATTATTTTCCTCATATCTGAGAAATGATGAGATCTGGAATAAATGAATAAAAAAAAAAAAAAATTATTTTATCAAAAGTAAAACTATTATTTTTTCCCTTATGTATTACATAGTAACTTTTGATGAAATATAACAAGAAAAAAAATTATAATAACATATAGATAGCGTTATAATTATATTACTAACTATTAAAATAAGCACTTAAAAATCAATTATACATTAATATAAAGTTTTTAGTACACATTAAGTAAGTATGTGAGTTTGTGTTAGCATATGTTCGCTCTCGACTCTTCCCATACTCAGAAGCCAATCGTTAACCCATTAACGCAGAGTTTTTGTACTTTTCGATTTCCAGATATTACAAACCTTTCCCTTACTGTGCTAAAAAAATCCGCGCGCTTCGGTGCAGTGTAATCACTACACGGTGCGTGTGTTGTAAGTTACAAGCAAAAATGGGCGATTTTAAAGCCGAAAAATATCAATATTCATAGCAAAATGCTTTATTTAATTATAGTTGTAGTCAAAAATTATAATAATTCATATTTTATTGCTGAAAACATGAAAAAAAAACATCGGTAGACGCTCTCAAAACGGGCGAGGGTTCCACGCTGAATGAACGCCGAGCAGTTACTGGCGAGCGGCGAACTCACTGTGTTCTACCATTCTGCGGGGAGGGGGGAGAGTTGCGCCAGGGATTTCAAACCTTTTAATATATTTGTTTTATGAAATAGGAATATAGTATGTTTACAGAAATAACATATTGAAGAGCAAATCGAAATATTAATTATTTTACAATCTATTATAACTAAAACAATAAACAAAATTACGAAAGTTTACACAAAAATAAGTATGTAAAAAACATTACAACAAAAATTCGAAAGCCAAATAAAATTGAAACTAAATTTTTTCACAATTTCTGCCATGAATGTTTTTTTTTCTTTTCTGTGACTTGTACACACAGATTTTTGGCAAATGTGACAAACTATTGTGCTTCTATTTTTTCTGTTGTACGTTTTTTTTCGTAAATTTTGTTTTCTACGTTGCTCGGGATACTGGTTTGCTTGTTGATTCTCTTGATTGATTTAGTATATTTTCATTTTTATCATCAGTTTCGGTTGACATTTGCTGATAATAGGATAGAACCGTGCCAAAAGCATCTCGCTATTATTTATGGAATTTAATCCTACTATTTTTTTAATCTTATAAAATTTGGTTTAGCCAATTCTAAGCTAAGTTCATTAGCAAAAAAAACGCGACTTTTGGCTCTCTTCTCGCACTCACTTATAGCGAAGTTGGTGGGAGCGAGACGTGGATAGTGTCGCACTACTAAACACGCTGTACGTCCCACCCACACTGCTGTAGTATGCCATACGTTTGATTGTATTGGTAAATTTAGTTCCAATTTTCACAAAATACCTCAAATGTGCCCGATAGGTACTGATTATTAGAAAAAATAATTTTTAATTTAATAGGTGAATGTATAACGGAGGATTACCTAAAATCTAAACCTCGAATTATCCATATTTACGGAGATATTTAAATTTTAAGAAGCAATGTGTACTACATACACGTCGCAGGTCAGGATGGGTTAAATCACCATACTAGGCTGCTGCCTGTTTCATGGTGACCAATGGGGTAAAATTTCTTTTTATGAAATATAAAGTCTTGTGTCAACATATGAATTTAGTATAAATCATGCTAAAAATTGGAAAAATTATAATAAAAAGTAGAAATTATAAAAAAGAGTAAAAAATAGAGAAGAGAAAAGAAGTAAATTAACTTAATGAAAAAAAAAACTTTGTGTACACCACTATGCATATAATTAACATTATCGACGTTTCAAAAACTAGGTTTTCTTTGTCAGGATAATAAGTTAATATAAAAAAATAACAAAAGACAAAGTATAGACAAATAAGAACATAGACAGAATATTAGAAAGGAGAGGTGATTAATTACTTAAAATATCGTAAAAAACAATTATATTAAATGAAATATAATTTTTTTTTAGGAAGGAAAATTATTTAAAAGGAAAACTACATTTACATAATAAAAAAATCTTTTAAAACAAAACAGGAAGTCTAAATTACAAAATTAATTATTATAAATATAAGTGTTAATACAAAAATAAGTTTAAAAGATGGCTATTTTAAAAATACGTTTGGTTATTTATAATATTTAATTTACTATTAACACTTTTCCTAATTTCTAAATTCTCTAATTGTATACCCGTTGCGTAAGTGTGTAAAAATTTTAAACCTTTATTGATATCAAAAGAATGGCTCGTTTCTAAAATGTGGTTGGAAAATTCTGAATAATAATTATTAGTTAAACATCTTAGATGTTCTTTAACTCTAATGTTAAAATTTCTAGAAGTCTTCGCTATATAAAAAAGTTACAATCATTACAAATTAATTTATAAATCCCAGATTTGTTCAAAAGAAGGTCTTTGTCCTTGTTATTTGATATATAATTTTTTTAAATTTGTTATTGTTATATTATAATTTCTTCCCATGTCTTACTTTTATGTACTAGGGCAGTATCATCGGCCCATATAGAATGTGATAATTTTGCCATCAATAGAATGTTTACATAAGTCATAAATGAGAAAAAGTGTGGGACCAAGTAAACTGCCCTGTGGTACACCAAAATTAATGCTGGTTGGATGGGATGAGTTATGTGACGGTAGCTTAACATATTGCTTTCTGTCTGTGAGGTATGATTTGAACCAATCAAATGCCTTATTCTTTATTCCAATTTTTCGGAGCTTAGCTAGATAGATTGGATGAGATACTGTATCAAATGCATTACAAATCCATAAATATTGCCAAACATTTATCACCTTTATCTAGGGCTTGTGTTGTATGCGTTGTCAGTTCTAAAATAGCTGAATCTGTATTTAGCCCTTCTCTGAAGTCATACTGTTGTATTTTGTTAAATGGTAAAAAGTCTTTTTTCTACTATTTTTTCAATAATTTTTGAAAAACAGAAATATGTCTGTAGTTTGTTATGTCAGCAGGAGTTCCGTTCTTAAAAATTGGTTGAACTAGAGCAAGTTTGAATTTTTTGGGAAAATACTTTTAATGAGACTGAGGTTAATGATATGTACTAAGGGTTGGATTATAAAGGGTGCAACTGTTTTTAGTATAATTGAGGATATTTTGTCATGATTGCATGAATGGGAGGGTTTTAATTGTCTAATAATTTGTGAAATTTCAGTGTAGTTAGTGTAGTCTAAAGTGAGTATATTGTCTGTTCTTGCTGGTGGATTGATTGATAATGTCAGCAAGAGCATTTTCATCGGTTGATGTCTTATTTAAAATTTGTGATGCTAGATTGTTACCGATATTACAAAAGTATTCGTTTATGTGATTGGTCACAGTGTAAGGATGGTCGTTGAGGGAGGTATCTTGGCCGTTGATGTTTAATTAATTGATTGGTTGTACTGGATGATCAGTGTTAGATATTTCTTTGATAATATGCCAGATTTTTTTGTTATTATTACCGGCTCTGGGCAATTTCTCTTTATAGTAGTTTTCTATTGTGATTTTAATTATATTATTACATATATTTCTGTATTTTTTATAAAATATTTGGAAATGTCTGGAATACTCGGATTATTGAGTAAATTTTTGTGGAGCTTGTCTTGCTTTTTAATACAAAAAATTAGGCTATCTGTTATCCATGGTTTCAGCTTTTTATTTTTTGAATTTTTCAAATGGGATTCTTCGGTGACATCCTCAATATGTTGCAAGAGAGTTTCAGAAAAGGTATTAAAAGCAATGTACGTCTGTGGAATTTAGAGTGAAGAGCCAATTTCCTAAAGTATTTTTTAAGTTAGTTTCTCGAGATTAATATAATTTTTTTATCACTACGTGACGTTCCAGTAATGGGTTTATTATGCATAAGGCAAAACGATAAAAAAATTCTGTAAAACGATATTTTATTGATGGAATTTTTAAATATTTGGGTTTTCAACAACTGTGAAATCTTTGAGCGACTTAGTTATGAAGATTTTACCAATAACACATCGGGTAAGACGTTTTTATCAATTTGTATTATTTATAATAATGGGTAAAATAGAAGAAATGCGTAGTCGGGAAACGCGCCAAACGCGCGCTCAACATTTGTACACGGTTGACATTAGTCACATGTGAACGGGTCGTTTCTACGACTCGTTCTTGAGTTCAACAGCTCGGCTGTGGAACGATTTGCCGGCCTCTGTGTTTCCTCCCTCCTACAACATTCCTCAACAGTTCACTCTTTCCTCTCCTCAAAAACACTCTCCACACAGCATCTTCAAAGACGACACAGGCCCTTAGGGAAATTATTTTCCTCAGAGCCTCCTGTGTGGAGTTAATTTAAAAAAAAAAAAAACTCACCCATGATTCTCACATAAATCAAATACTTTGAATCTTATCAAGAATTAAAGGTATTTTAAATAATTAATTTTGTTAGATACCAAATACAACAACAATAACATTACTTGTAACCGCTGTCAAATTTTTGCTCTTTCTAATCTTTCTAATAAAATTGCAATCGAATTCTAAGTTTGTCAGTTACGGAACTTCTAAAACTTCTGGACAACAAGTTTGAAAACTTCAAAATTCATTTTCTAGAGAAAACATTTGAGGAATTTAAAAACAATATAATCGAAGTCATAAAAAAATAGTTCGATGAGGAAATTGATGAACTGAAAAAAAAGTGTTCCACTTAGAAAAGCAAATTGAAAGCAACGACCAATTGAATCGTTCTAATAACGTCATAACAAGTGGTATCCCCGAAATCAATAACGAAAATGTGTACGACATTATCTCCAAGATCGGAGCCACAGCTTGATACAATATAACCTGACAAGAAATGGATTTCGCCAGCAGAATTGCCCCCAGAACAAACCGTGATGCAAAAAATAAAAAACCGAGGAACGTTTTCGTCAAATTAAGGTGCACGTACCTTGAAGATAGCCTTATTAGAAGAACTTATAGCCGCAATAAGAAAGAGGAAATGGATGCTTGCTTCCAAATTACAACTTCCTGGAACCAGTAAAATATACACCCAATAACTGCCCAAACAAAAACATTATCACACTACCATACGCCAAGCTATTTCAGTGTTTTTTAACTCGTTGTTTAAATTAATCTTTATAGCATTTCCCTTGCCCTTGAGGGCTTTAATTATATTAGACACTCATTACTGATATCTATAGTACATACTTGATACAATATTTATCCTCAAGTGTGTTCCATAATTGTATTTTGACATCCATACTAATATTATAAATGCGAAACTGCTCGAGTTTGTTTATGACCTTTTCACGCATAACACAATATAAAAACTTTAATAATTCTTTCACCAATAGAAAGCTAAATTATATACGCAGACTACAGGTTGTATATGATGGTAAGCTCTGGCGTTATGAAATTATAAATATTAATATATTATATTTGTTATACATTTTCTGTCGCTAACAAAAGCGAGTTTTTGCTAACGTCAGAAAAAAATCTTTTCCATAGAAACAATGTTGATATATTTTTGGGCTCTATGCTGGTAGGTACTCAGTCTACTGGTCAGCTACTACTGCAGAAAATTCAAATATTAGAATTCGTTTTTTTTTTTGGACAAATGTCAGCTTGGAATAAATGTCAGATGAGAGTTCTTATATTAAAAATATTATTCGTAACGATTATAAAGACTGAATGATAAATAGAGTATTTTTTATTATATTTACGAACATCCAAATATTTAAATAAAAATAAACATCTGAAATGTTTGTAAGCGCATAAATTCCGAACGGATGAACAATATTGGAAAAGTAATTCTTTTTTTCTTTGAGCTATAGCATTATGAAATTTAGGTGGTAGGCGAGATGTTCGAAAACTGAATGTAAGGGAATGAATATATGGAATGCGTGAGGGGATGGGGGTGGGGGTGGGGGGAGGGGAGGGGGGGGGGGGGAGATAATTGATAAGTGCAAGCGCTACAGTAATTTCCCGTAATACCATGCGAGCGAAGCCGCGGGGAAAAGCTAGTAAATAATAAACATTCAGAATAATCAGGACCGCCGAGCCGGCCATTGCGCTCACTCACTAACTCAAATAAACAAAGGGATATATTATTACACTCACATCTCATAATCATGTCAATGGATTTCTGCAACGATTCTCTAACTTTTTTCACATTTAGATGTGATATTGTACTATATTCTACTGAATTATATTTACATAATGTTTTAAAGATATTTTTTTTCCATGGAATATTGTTGAGCATGGCCAAACACATAACGGCACATTATATCACCACACATATATTTGGTCACTTTTATTGGTTTTGGTCTAAGTTTTGTGTTTGAGCAAACATAACAGTCTTTGTAAGGTTTTTGTTTTTTATTTGTGGCTGGTATAGTTCTCGTCGTATTTTTAGCTAGCTTCGTCACTGCAATAAATACTTAGAGTTCATTAACCGATGGATCTTTCCATCTGCGAAGTCTTGATTGTTCAGAAATAAATTTATTTTAAATAGTGGCTTGATAATATTTTTTTGTCTCCTTGACAATATCCGTCATTTTATTTGTGTTTAGAAAATGTTAAGAAAAAATAATTTCCGGTAAATTTTCTGATAATAATGCATTCGCAGTTATCCCAGACGGAAATTGATACAAAATTTCCAAAATTCACAGTCCGATTTCCTCGTTTGGGTAACTTCAGTTTCCATAGGTTCATCTTCATTGTCATAAAGTTGTGTAATAAAATCCGCGTCTTCCTCACTTTCCTCAATTTCAGAGTCAATTGTCAAGTTCGAGAACGAATTCTCTTATATTTTCTTCACTCAGATCGCGTCTTTACATTTTTAGGGATATAAAAATTAATCCTTTGTTCATGCAAAACGAAATGAAAAAACTAAATGTAAAAATAAACATGTAAATTTCCAATTCAAAAATAAAAACACAAATCTACATTTCCGCCTAACATTAAAAAACTTTAAGAACCACGCCTTTGAATGAGATAAGAACCACGTGACATCCACACACACGATCATTACAACGGCGGGAAATCTAAACAACTGGGCCAAGAAATCTGCAGACCTTTTTTGGATGCTGCTTTGTGTAATGTAAATAATATAAATTATCAACTTTTTTGAGAGATGTCGCTAAGAAACAGTTCATTATATTTTACAAAATAATATTTAGCCCCATCTACAGTAAGATCTTCGAAATATCACCTTCGAAACATTCATACTGGCGATTTACATCCAATGGTGTAAATGGCAGTTGTGGCACGGTTCGTTCGTACATCGATCGATGCTAATGGCAGCGAAAAGATTAACGATTATCTAACCCCAAGAAACTAACTTCTGCGCAAGCAATGTCGCAACATAAAAATTGACGGTAAAATTCGCCTTTGCTGGATAAGATATTGTAAAATTTTCACTCGTATAAGCGATTCAACCCCCATAATCCTAATTTCTGACCAATAGGATGTCAGCACAAGACACACTTACCAGATCAGCCGTCCCTTTAGCCATTGGAGCAACCACGGGAAATAAATAAATTTGCCTCGATTGCTCGAGATTTCCAGAAGATCGTTTTTTAAATTTTTCGCAAACATTAAAAAAATCATACCTCCGAATTTTAACATAGAGATTTAAAAATGTATTATAGTGCTATATAGCCAATGAACTATCCTGTATTTTATTGTTTTTCTCATATTTGTAGAATTTATAAAAAAAATATGAAAAAATTGTAAATTTTATAACCGCGCGAATCCTGCGTGTTTGTTACTTTGAAACTCTGTGAGAGGTATTTATTCGAGTTAACATAGAATATTTTTGATTTCTGTATGTTGTCTGTTGTCTGTGGTATACTTGACAATGAAAGGTGCACATTTATGGAAAAAGGACTTAATTTTAACCGTTAACAGCTGATCAGAAATTCTGCGTTAAAAAAATATTTTAAAAATTTATTTTAAACATCGTTCTAAAATGGTCTACAAAGTTTGGATTTGCGACACCTATGGTCGAAATAGATAGAGCATTTCAATAACTTCATTTAAAAATAAACGGCTGGCCATGGAAATGTTTTAAATAATTACAATAAATGTTTTACGAATGGTAGGAAAATGTGGTCGAATTTTGGACCGGTATCAATAGCAGAACAATAAAGTGGACCATTTTTCGACCATAATCGCTCCAGTGATTAGAAAATTAAAACACTAAAATTAATTAATCACTTTCCTCATACAAGTTACTTAAAAGTTAACCTTTTGGATAGTTGGAGTTACCTTTACTATGCACGATATCCCTGAAGTAATTAACGAGTCATAAGAGTGTTTAAAATTTCACAAAAAACTGTGGCTCACTTTTCAACAAAATCATTCTGTAAAATCACAACAAAATATGACTTACACGATTTGCCATTATTTTCGTCAATTATCACAATCTGTTAAGTACAAAAAACTATCACAACCTATTACAAATAATTGTAATATGACACCAAATGTTATATGCTCAATATTTTTCACGATTTTATATTATAGATTACGATTCACTAACCTAATTCTGTCAATAAATAAATGCCTCTTAAATGCCACGGTTTTTACGGATGTAACTTGATAATTTCGCGATATTTTGACTTTTGACGTAAGATTTTGTGGGTTTATTTTATGCTATCGTATATAATATTTACCGAAACACGTTTTTTGAACAATAAACTACGCCTACAATTAACATTACTTGCGTTTATTTGACAAATTGATAGGTTTATCGATCTTTTCATGACCCGCGGCGTTCACAGTTTGACAGCTAAAATCACGGGAGAAATGACATTTGGAAAATCACAGAAATATACAAAATAATTATTCGAGTGGCTAGGTGTGTTTCTTATATCTATTACATCAAGAACAAGAATGCCTCAAGCGATTCTGACCTTGTCCTTTATACATAAGGCTTAAAATCGCATTTGAAAAAGTTTTTTTTTTATTTGTTTCCGGACTTGCACACCTCATACCACAGATAAAATCAGCTACCACAAACAAACGAAAAATTCAAATGCTCAAAATTGCCCCCTTTCAAATCGTAATTATTAAATTTCCAATAAATTATTTTCACATCAATTTTACAAAAAGACGTATTTACTAATGCATAATAGATACTTACTTTCATAATGTATTCTAACAAAACGGCAATAACATTTTATTATCAAAACTCATTGGGATCGCCCTGGCAAGAAATAAAAAACAATGAAAAAAATCAACGTGGCTTAAAAATTAAACAAAATGATATATACTGCAAAGTGCTCAGTTGCAATAATGATTTAATTTGTTTTACAGAAACATGGCTAGACTCCACAATATATGACCATGAAACAATAGATGATAGTTATAAAATATGTAAACGCGATAGGAACACATCGAGTTCTCTTAAAAAGCAGGTGATGGAGTTCTCATAGCCATAAATAAAGAAATGACATCTTTTTTAGTCTCAGCACGCCGCTCAGAATCTACAGAAGATTTATGTATTAAATTTAAATATATGAAACATCTAGGCAATCCATCAATTTATGTTTGGCGTATTTGCATCCAGATATATCAATCAAAAAATCTCACAGATTTTTTCGAAATGTGTCAAAACGTCATCTAATAACTTATCAACAGTAATAATGGGTGATATTAATGTAACATCTATTCAATACTCTCCGAATGTCAATGAAACTCACACCAGAGCAGTCTTATATAATAGCCAAAAATCAATATCTCTTTTTTTTACGTGAGCTCCACACAGGAGGCCCGGAGGAAAATAATTTCCCTGAGGGTCTTTATCATCTTTGATGATCTCATGACATAGACAACCCTCACCCCATGAACCCGGGCACCCCTGTTAAATCACCAAACGTAGCGAACCACTTAGGGTGACCTAAGACAGAGGTTTGTTTATCCAATACACTAGACTTTCAACATTTGACTGGACTTAATCAATCAGTTCAATCACGTACGTTTTTAGGTTTTTTCAGGCCAAAAAGTATTTTTGTTATGATTTTTGGGGTGTTATGCCGTGTTTCGCTACCTCTTTCTTTAGCCAACGTTTCGGACAGCGTTACAGTGACACTGTAACGCTGTCCGAAACGTTGGCTAAAGAAAGAGGTAGCGAAACACGGCATAACACCCCAAAAATCATAACAAAAATACTTTTTGGCCTGAAAAAACCTAAAAACGTAAAAACATGACACTGTAACGCTGTCCGAAACGTTGGCTAAAGAAGGTTGTAGCGAAACACGGCTCAACACCCCAAAAATCATAAAAAAAAAAGTTCAATCACGTCTCTGACAAAATAGATCGAATTTTGGGTTTAGTGTTTTCCAACCATAACTTAACATTCAAATTGCTTCGCATGTGCTATCCAAAGTTGACTCCTATAATACAATTTTAACCTCACCACGAGTATGGACAAAACGGTTCGTCGAAGCGAAAAAATGCTCAGAAGAGTATGGACGAAACGTTTCGTCAGCTGCTATTATTCAAATACCGTCATATTTAATGAAACTATTTGAATTGAAGTGGCTTCTATTGACATCTGCGCGTAGTTTGTTGAAGTTTTGGAAGACATACCTACAATACCAACTTCACAGTTTTAGTTTAAAAACTATTTTTGCGTCATTTAGCGGTCGTCAGAGGAAGGAAGCAGTTTTTTTGGATGGACATGTTTTTTTTCGATGTTGGTTTATTTTGGTGGATTGATGTCGACGACGTTTTAATTCAAAATATAATATTATTTTTAGTTAATCTATGATAATTTATAAAAAAAATTAAAAAATGAACCAAAAAAAAACTCACTCCTCAAGCACAGTTTTGTTCGCCAAAACTCGCTCGCGGAGAGGTAAATATATATATATATTTTTTTTTTTACAATATGGTTTTTTTTTTTTTTTACAATACAGTTCTTAAAAATAATTAGAATATATTAATTTCTTGTTAATTAAACCTTTATACATGATAACCGGTCTATATAATGAAAGAGAATAGAATAGGAGTTAAAATTTGAGATACAATACAGATAAAACAGGTATAGATATGTAGTGGAAATAAAAGTATTATTTTTGCATTTGATTGTAGGTGGTAAGTACATAGAGTTGGTTTAAAAACATTGATATTTGAAATGAGAGAGCTGAAAATATTGTAAAGTAGGTACATCGTAACCTCGAAAAATACGCCAAAAATAATTTATGGTTGGTTAAATTTTGCATAACCGTTGTTCCGATTTCGTTAGGGTTGGTTGTTTCTCGGTTGAAAGAATTTCTCGTGTTTGAATTTTGGAGTAGTGCCATTTAAAAAAAAAATAGGTACATAAATTATGTTATTTTAAGTAATTAAATTACAAAGAAAAAAATAAATAAACCTTTATACATGATAACCGGTCTATATAATTAACGAGAATAGAATAGGAGTTAAAATTTGACATACAATATAGATAAAACAGGTATAGATATGTAGTGGAAATAAAAGTATTATTTTTGCATTTGATTGTAGGTTGTAAGTACATAGAGTTGGTTTAAAAACATTGATATTTGAAATGGAGAGCTGAAAATATTGTAAAGTAGGTACATCGTAACCTCTAAAAATACGCAAAAAATAATTTATGGTTGATTAAATTTTGCATAACCGTTGTTCCGATTTCGTTAGGGTTGGTTGTTTCCTGCGAAACGTTTTCAACGATTTCTAACATCTTTATTATTCTCCGATGTGCTATATTACTCAAACGACGCAACACAGATATTTTTCTCTCCATTGCAACAATAAAACTATTTCTTCAAAATAGGCATATTTACTTTGGGGTGTCATCATTAATTTAATGAATTAAATAAAACTATGTTTAAAAGTAATTAAATAAACCGATAATAAAACGAAAACGTACGAAATAATATAAAATCTGTTGTTATTCAAACGTACGATAGGATAAATAAATTACGAATTCTCTGAATCAATGAGTCACGTTTTTCGATAAGTTGTAACATTTGAATTAACGTTTCACAGCATTCTACACACGCATAGAATGATTTTAATAAAGAAATACCTATCTAAAGGAATTTTCGATGGTTTCCGGCACCAATGAATCGTGATGAATCACGAAGTTAAATGACACTTGGTCACTTTATGCAATCAAAACGCTTATGGATCTCCATACGAGCCGTGCCCGACCACCAAACAAGATACGGTATACACAATTAAGTGGTACTCACTGCTATTGTGTCTTCTGGCTTGATTTCCGTTCGGTGATGCAGACACTTGTAACTGTCCCAGATATATCCATAAGCGCGCGATATTGATTTGGGTTATTCTTAACCCACGATAACACTTGTCTTGAGTCGTTTCACAAAAGAAGTTCACACAAAGCATTTGATACAAAACGATAGGGGTCATGCTTCATATTACACTTCCGATTGATTAACATTTCAACGTAGAGCGAAATGTCACGTTACGAGGTCGCTAACAGACTAGCGATTATTCCCGACCGTAATGCAGCAATGCACTCGGGTAGGTAGGTACAACATAAAGTGCGGAATTCAAAAACTCTGAACCCTGCCGATCCCATTGGCTGAAGCGGAACACAAACTCGCAAGAAACCCGATCAGCGTCACGAAACACCACCATTCAGAACTGAAAAGTTGCTTGAAAATGGCTTTAGCCGTGTTTGGTAACTCCTCCTCGCATATATCTTCAGCCTCACAACATACCCCAATTGGGGATGCCATAGTCTCACTGGCTCCAGACGGGAGCAGATAGGATTCTTGTAAGGTATTAACAAAAAAAAATAATTATTAAAAAAAAATATATATATACCAAAAATAATGTAAAGAGAATAAATATTAAAAAGACCAAATAATAATTGTCACAGATAGGTACTACGCGTAATGGTGTGGTGTGATTTAATAAACTGGCAAGACGGCCTCCGTGGTCCCGAGGCAAGTCTCTCGACTCACAATCCGAAGGTCGCGGGTTCGAGCCCGGCGTGCGCAAATAAATTTTATTTGATCAATTTGTGTTATTTCACAATTTATTCATTTAAAATAATATATATTATATTTGCGGCACGTTCCAGAGTGGAAGATACTATCAGTATCGCCCTGGTGTAAGACCACCATTCAGAATTGAAACGTTGCTTGAAATGGCTTTAGCCGTGTTTAGTGACCAGATCTGAATATCCAAGTACTTCCCCACCTTCCTCTACCCTATCTCCTTCCCCTTTCCGCTACCTTAAGCCTCACAACATACCCCGATCGGGGATGCCATAGTGTCACTGGCTCCAGACGGGAGCAGTTGGGACTCTTGTGCGGTATTAACTGTAAAAAAAAGAGGGCTGACATTGGAACCGAACTAAATTAAAAAATGAATTGAATAGGTCTTAAATAGCTTAGCTACCAAAAATCACATTTATAACTATAGTAATATTATGAACGCGAAACTGCTCGAGTTTGTTTGTGACGCTTTCATGCATAAAACAATAAAACAATTTAAAAAATTCTTTCACCAATAGAAAGCTAAATAATATGCGAAGACTATAGGCTGTATATGTGGTAAACTCTGGCGTTATGAAATTATAAATATTAATATATTTTATTTCTTATATGTTTTCTGTCGCTAACAAAATGGAGTTATTTTTTTTTTTTTTACATGAGCTTCACACAGGAGGCCATGAAAAAAATAATTTTCCTCAGGGCCTATGTCATCTTTGGGGATGCTGTGGAGGGTTTTTTGAGGAAAGGAAGGGGAGGGAGAGTTCTGTGAAGGAAAAAGGTTTAAGGGGTGGGTAGGAATCTGGGGTTCAGTATGTCCTGGTCATCTGCCTAGACAAACCTCCCCCCATGAACCCGGGCACCCCTGCTAAATCCCCAAATAGTTATTGCAAATGTCAGAAAACAAATCGTTGCCGTGGAAACGATGTTGATATATTTGTAGACTATATGCTGGTAGGTACTCAGCCCCCTACCTACTGGTCGGCTACTGCTCCAGAAAATTGTACATATATGTATAAATTATAATTTTTAATTCTTAATTTTTTTTCCCTTTGCACACGAGTGGTTACACTCTCGTAAAGGTTAGATGCAGTTTCTGATCAGTGTTGCATGTTAATGTTTAATGATTTGTGTTTGATACGATTGAAACCTGATAATTTAATTGCTCGTGAATATATTGCATGTACACGTATATAAATTTAAATAAATAAAAACAAAGGTTTTTTTTGTTATTTATTTTTGAGGTGTTATCCCTCTCCCTCTTTAGCCAACGTTTCGGACAGCGTTACAATATCCATCATCAGGGCAGATGAGCTCATCTAGCATAATCATAAATCGCGATCCTAGCTCGTCAGGGCTTACGTTTAACAAAGGTGTCGATTGGCGCGTACTTAACTTTTGAGTACTTGGGATGCCGCGTTTCTTCAGCAGGAGCATCGTTCATTTTATGTACCCTGTACCGACCGGGCTCAAAGCAAATCACCTCGGAATTTTTCAATGAACTGTCGTGTTTTCTAGAGCGAGTTGTAGGACTTTCCGATACTATTTTTATAACTGGCGATATAAACATACACCTAGAGCGTCCGGAGTCACCCAACACAGTGAAATTCGGTGACTTATTAGATAGTTATGGATGCCGTCAACGGGTTAATGCTCCAACTCACGATGCAGGCGGAACTTTGGATATTTTTGTCTCAAAGTCGAGCGGCCCGCCTCTGGCAGTAGATAGTGTAGATGTAGGGCTATCAGACCACAGGCTAATTCACGTTGAAATCGATTTTCCACCCACCGAAAATCCCTTACGTAACCATCACCTCTAGAGCATGGCGTAGTTTTAACTTTGGCGATTTCCTGTCAGAGCTACAAGTTTCTCTAATCTGCAAACAGAGCGTTTGGAAAACAGAATCACCAACCAAACTGGCTAATTATTACAACACTATTCATTCAACCCTTTTAAACAAATACGCTCCAACTTCCACAAAAACTCAGCGACTGCGAAATCTGATGACTGGTTTGACCAAGAATGTCGGTGCCAGAAGAGATCAATGCGCAAATTGGATAGGTCCTACAGACACGCTGGGATTACTTCACGGGACGATTGGGTAAGGGCACAAAAAGAATATGCATTATTAATTCGTTCGAAAAGGTCAGAATATTGGACAAGTAGGATCGATTCAGAGCGTCAAAACCCGCGAAATCTCTGGAACTCGATAAAGACGGTCGTTGGCGACGTCCGTGCACAAAATACCACCGACATCGCTCCGGAAATCTTCTCGCCTCACCGCCATATTTAACTAAATGCAATAGCGGAAACTTTTCTGCCTTTAAACCTAGATCCCTTGAAGAAGTTAGGAAGTTAATACTCGCTTCACCGAACAAGCAGTGCTCACTCGACCCTATCCCAACGTGGTTATTAAAGAAGTGTTGCAATGAGATTTCTCCCTTTCTAGTTCATATTTTCAACAAGTCACTTAGCATGGGTGATTTCCCGAAACCCCTTAAATCAGCTGTCGTAACTCCATTAATAAAAAAACCGCAATTGGACGCTGCAGATTTTTCAAACTACCGACCCGTTTCAAATCTTCCATTAATATCCAACATCTTAGAAAAAATCACCGCTTCACAGACAATATGTCATTTAAATTCAAATGAATTGCTGACTAAATACCAATCCGCATGTAAACATGTAATTGTTTGGTTTATAATGTTTGTATTTTTTAATTAGCTGTAAGAAATAGAATTCTTCTATAAGCTATACCTTTTGTACTTGTGTTTTTTTTGTGCAATAAATGGTTTTTTGAATTTTGAATTTAACAAAATTAACAAGATAAATTAATGCAACATACCACGGTTGCGGTACAAGTTTTTTAATTGACTTTTTTCAATACTACATTATCGTTTGAACACTTAATTGAAATAATTTTGTGTATTTTGGTACCTCAATTCCACGTAATATAAAGATCGTTTAATTGGCTAGACGTGTTAAAATGGCAATGATACGAGCCAAAAATAAATATTTACATAGATCACCAAATGCTTAGACCTTCACCTAGAATAATATTTGAAGGACTTTTAAATATCATAACAAGTAATTAAATTATTCAAAATAAAGCACCCGCGAGGTAATTGTAAAACGATATTTTATTGATGGGGTATTTTTGGGTTTTCAAGAATTGTGACGTCTTTGAGCGGCTCAGTTATGTAGAATTCACCAATAACACGTCGGGTAAGACTTTTTATCAATTTGTATTATTTATAACTATCTGGGTTACCCGGCTTCGCTCATGACTACATTCGAGAGCGTTCCACGTTAAACTTTCTACATTGATGTTCCCGATACCTTAAACCCGAATATTTTACAATTTTCTAGAATGTTCCGGGATGTTCTGGAATGTTCTCAAATACTGGGGTGCTTCGCTCAAGAAGTTGATGTGATATCGAACTGATGTTCGAACCCACAACGGTAGCCCTACACATACAAAAAAGGCTTCAAATATTCCAGAACAATATCTCAGAATATTCCACAACATTCGGGAGTAATCTGGAATGATTCACAATGATCTGGGTTGTTCGGGATGTTCCCCAACTTTCAGCTTATTCCATAACGTTTCACAAAACACTTCATGGTTCCAGATGTTCTGAAATGTTCGATATAATACCCTCGAATGTTTAGTACTATTCTAGCGAAATTTCCAGCCCTTATATCTTTAAAAGCACGTCCTTCAGGTAAAATTGGGAACCGTCTTCATGGATGGGGGATAGAGGACTGCCACACAATATAACTCCCATGATCATACCGGGACTCGTCTCTGAGTAGCACGCACGTTGCTTCGTCTTGGTTCGTATTTGTCCAACAGACCATTAGAAAATTTTGCAGGAGGAGAAGGTTTTCTTTCATTATTTCAATGAAACATTATGATAGATGTTTAAGATATAACTATTTCCATAAAGGTGAATGTCTCATTAGTTTAAATAATTCTTAGTTAAGTGATTAACTATCGTTTTTATTATTTTATTTTTAATTTTAAAGTGGAGATTGAACAAAAACTAAAATGGTCTGTTGGACAAATAAGAACTAAGGCGACGAATGAACACTTAAAAAAATATCTAAAAATTGAAGATTAAGGTTATCGAACCTTTCCAGAACCTTCTAAACTCAACGGCACACTCCACCACTCATTTCTGAAAGCTTCTAGAGCTTTCTCCTTCCATAATTTTCTAGAGCATAAGCTAACCATTCAGAATATTTGGGAACCTTCTAGACTTACTAATATACTTAATCTTCACTCCTTCCAGAACTTTCTAGCGCTCTATCGATCTTTAAAACTTTCCGAAGCCTCCTAGACTCACCGACGCACTCCGCCACACATTTTTGTAGTATTCTAGAACTTTCTCCTTTCTTACGTTTCTAGAGCATTAGCGAATCATCCAGAACATTCTGGAACCTTCTAGACTCGTTGACATACATTGTCACTCCTTCCAAACTTTCTTCACGCTTCACCGGTGATGGAAATGTTTTCCATGGCCCATGGAAAACTTGAATACTTCAATTTCGAACAAGATTTCTTCGAAGCCACGCAAGTTTATAGTGATGTTCATGCAAACGTTCATGTTCATGGTTTCAGTCAGAGGAGACCCATTTTTACAAGTACTAACTTCTACACCATTGAGGTCAACTAAATATAAAAACCAGATGAGGACAATTAATTCAAATACCAAAGACAGACGTCTGGACCGAAAAAATATTAGAAAACATACCTAACTACAAAAGAAGTTAAACTTGAAATTCAATTCTTACATTTCAGGCGTGGTTTTATTAACTCAACTAATAACTATTTTAAAATAATCACCTCATTATCAGGCATTAATTTGTTCTTATTAATTTTAAATACGGTTACCACGCGACAAAAAAATACTGTAAACGACCTTTATAGGCGTAACGAGATAAATGTATAGTGTACAGTACAGTAGTATAGGGTACATAATTAGAACTCGCAGGCTTTGACGAGGTTAACAAGTAGATAGTTAATTGGGGAGCTCAGTATCAAAGTAGGACATAAGCCATTTGGATTATTTTTCAGTAGAGTGAGTTTTTTGTTTTGAGTATGCCGGTATGAAATATCGGATATTTTTTTCTACGCGCACGTAAAGAATCACAAGCCTTACATAACATTCTATAATGTAATACTCGGTATTTTATTTTTAAATTTAAAAATGCTTATGTCCGCTTTTGAGACTAAGACGACAGAAGTGATTTACTTTAACGTCTTTTTTTTTAAATTAAACAATAAAACTTTGTTAAAAAATGTTCTCGATGTTCTCGATGTCAAAAAATGTTCTCGAATAAAAAATCCAGTGATCTTTAATAACAACATTGATAACAATGCTCTTGAGACATTAATGCAAATTAAAGACTTGGGCATCACTTTTCAATCAAATCTTTCATTTGTTAACCACATAACTAGAAACTTTAACAATATAAAGTGTATTAAACTGTTATTTTTTGCTTATGTTAGAAGCCAACTTGAGTACAATTCTCTTGTCTGGAATACTCATTAAAATATGCATATACAAGCTGAAAGAATACAAAACAAATTCTTATGTTTTCTAAATTTTAAAATGGGTATTCCAGCAATTACGTTAAACTACAACACTATTTTAAACGATATGAATACGCTAAAATTGTCAGACAGAAGAATTTTCACTGACTAAGTATTTTTATATAAAATTCTAAATGATTTAGTTAATAGTCCGGTATTACTTGAATTGATTAGCTTCCGAATTCCACTTCGTAATACTAGAAGTCAGGATTTATTTTAGTGCAGAAATTTTGGAACTAACTAACATATGTATTCTTCTTTGCCCAGAATACTAATGGAGGGAAACAATTATACCAAGTCAGTGGACATCTTCAATTTATCTTTAAATAAATATAAAATATTGTTATTGAGGCAGTTCAGTTATGTACAATAAATATGTATTTTTCTAACTATGCTTTAAATGTAAAAGCCCCGAAAAATGGCGTTTATTAATAAATAAATAAATAACATTCTATAATTTAATACTCGCTATTTTATTTTTAATTTAAAAATGCTCATGTCCGCTTTAGATGCTAAGACTTCAGAAGTGATTTACTTTAACGATTTTTTTTTGCTTTTTTCCAATTTTCGGAGTTTGTTGCGCGCTTGTGAGCATAAGTTATCTCCATTTTATCGTATTTTGGTCAATATTAAGCTGGAAAATAAACGATAAACCTTAAATTTCGTCCTAAAACTGTAAACCCTCCACACAGCATCCCCAAAGACGTCATAGGCCCTGAGGGAAATTATTTTCCTCAGGGCCTCCTGTGTGGAGCTCTTGTAAAAAAAAAAACCATTATCAAATTCGGCAGATGGTGCCTGAGTGCCTAACAGTCAAAATAACAGTTGCCATGGCACTTTTTGTGTGACGCTTTTGTATTGTACGTCCGAGTTTGTTGCAAACATGAGTTGAAACAAAGAACAAACTTTAACATGCAATTTCTTGTATTAATTGTCCGTTTTCGATAGCTTTTCTCAGTTATTCAGAAAGAGGATCAGACATACTACCATAATCATTCAAAATATGCATTTTAGAAAAAATGGCGTATGTCCCATTTTGATACTGAGCTCCTCAATTTGTTTCAATTTAATATAATAATACAGTCGAAAAAAAATGTAGTAAGTAGTTGTATGAATAAAGAAACAATATGACGCTACCAACAAAGCTGTAACGCTACAATAAAGAATGCCACGAATTAATTAAGAAGTGTTTTCACAGGCTTTCGTATTTTACTCAATACTGAATTTAAGTTCAATAATTGCAATATTATTTTTTTTTAAACAACTTAACTCTCCACCCTTAGCGTCTTTTTTTAACGCGAGGTGTCGCGCGGGGTTTCTCAGAATACCAAAAATAAATATGATTAAATTATTTTTATAGCATACCTTGTATCTGGTATTTTAACTGATTATAGTCAGGTGACAGGGCTGTATTGAAATAAAAAGAAGGAATTGAAAAATATATATTTATTTTCAATTAAAAAGAGAAAAATTAACAAGGAACATTTTTTATTATTTTGAATCATACTTGTATAACAATAAACTTAAAAAAAAAAATTGACCAATTTCTATCAAACTTAAAGCTATTTGAGATTGATACAGACTTATTATTATTACAAAAAAAAATACAATGAAAAAAAAAAAAACTTCTTTTTTCATTGTATTTTTTTGATTTTTGTTGAGCCTCACGCCGAAACACATCTTTATCTCACAGCGCATGTGGGTTGTTCTTATTTTTAACCTACATAACTTTTACCACTCTGTCACATTTTCACCTAAAGTGAGGATTTTTTTTTACTATAAATGGATTCTCTCTGAATCTCAGAGGGGAAATTGTAGCACGTGGGGAAGGAGGCCTACAATGCCTATCGGAAATGACAAACTCGAGCTGCGTGTATAACTATTTCAAGTGACAACCCACGTGACAGAATTAACTTATTAAACATCAGTTGTATGAGACAAGTCTTTGAGATTTTTTAAAATATTTGATTAAACACCATAAAATAATAATCGTTGTTACTTGATAGGTTATACCTTTTGGAGTTCAAAAATAGTTTTATATTTCATGTCGTCATATCATTTTTTTGTAACTTTATAGAAAACACGCAAGTCGGGGTGGCGGGAGACAATTGTGATTGATTAAATACACTTCTGTCACGAGAATTTACAACTCTGTAACGTAATTTTTACTACAAAAATATAAACACATGTTTTTTAAAACGCACAAAGTCGTTACGTCTTTAGAACAGTAAAAACTTAAAATTATTATAAAACAATTATATTGGTAATTCTGTTGAATTTTTCTCCACTAATTGGTGGAGACAACTTTATGTAGGTTAAAAAGGAGAACAACCCACATACGCAGACGTACATACATACATACATACATACATGTCGGCGACGCTACCGTCAAGTATAGTCCCCTTTAGGAAGTAAGGAATCGGTGAGAACATTAAAATGTACATAATTAGCATTTCTGTTACACGGATTTTTTTTATTATTTCTTATTTAACTATGATTTTGTGATAGTTTTTCCATGTTTATGATATATGTTTACCGTTTTTAATAAATAAATAAATAATTACTTGTTTGCGACAGTCAATGTTCTTTTTTTGTTTGATTTAGTACTGGAAAACTGCTTATTCCTTTGCCCAGTTCCTTTACCCAAGTACCTACCTTACCACCAAGTACCTACCCTTCCCACGCCAAGACAAAACGAAATAAATCGTTCGATTTCCGCATTCACTTGTTTTTTATTGACTTGTTGAAAACGCACCCGTTTCGAGTTCGGTAAAATTTTGTGCATTCTTACTTAAGTGAAAGTAACGCCATAAGTTCAATTTGGGAACTTATTGGATCACCGCCGCGGCTGCAAAAGTAACCGTGTTTATTACTATAAGTGAACTATTATAAAGACAAAGGGAGAATTGTTAAAAGGACCAAAGAACCAGCGGCAAATGTCTAGTGAACTCGGTAAGTCTTGGCTATATCCTTTAAAACCTTTCGTTCATAACCTTTCCTTTGAGTAGTTTTTCAGTAATTGTTGTTTTAGAATCGCACCGCACCCGCCTGCGAACGAATTGATTTGCGCAACCATTAATGTTAACTAAAATATTTTAAAAGATAAAGTAGCAATTATAAAAAAAATTGTGAAAATGGAAGAACAACAAGCATATAGTTACAATATGCATTAAACAACAATATATATGTGACCATAACCGCTCCACGAAAGATTGGAAAATAGGTATTGGGGTTTGGGACGGGTAAGGGGCGGAGAAGGATAAGGGGATGTTGCCGCGTATGTAAAATGAAAATAATAGTTGATATAATAGAAGATCTACTGTCTCTAGTGTCTAGGATGAACAAAGTATGTATGAAGAATGAGTTAATGATGAATGTAAGTAAGTCTAAATCATGGTGTATGAAAGAGAGAGTACGAAAACAGTGTGTGATATAGTTGTGAATGATGAATACTTGGAGCAGGTGGATGAGTTTGTATATCTGGGTAGTATGTTTACTAGAGATGGGAAGGCCGATAGAGATATTGAAAGAAGGGTAAATGGCGGTAACTCCAAATGAAGGACTGAATGCCGTTGGTGATAATAAAAAAACTGTTCGCAATAGACAGTTGTACGATACAATGGTACCTACCCTGATGTACGGTAGTGAGGCATGGAAATATCAGAGGACGGATGAAAGTAAGCTAAATGCTGTTGAAATGGGATCCCTGAGGCATATGTGTGGTAAACCCATGTATGATCGTGTGAGAAATATGGATATCCGCAAGGAATGTAAGGGTGATGTAAGCATAATGAGTAAGATTAAGGAAGGGACCCTCAGATGGTTTGGGCATGCAGAGCAAATGAATGAAGAAAGTAGTGTAAGAAGAATATATGACGCAAATGTGAATGGTAGAAGTCGGGGACGCCCGAAGAAGGCACGGCACGATATAAGAGTATGTATGAGACGATGTATGAATGTGAATGAGGTAAAGAGTGTATGCCAAGACCTAGTTGTTTGGCGGTCCATCCTTTCTGCCTACCCCTGCGTGGAAGAGGCGTGGTGGTTAGTTAGTTAGTTGGTGAATTTGTGTTATTCGCACCTAGAAAGTGGTACAATGAAGGGTGGGTGGGGGGAGCAGGGCGGAGGGGGGGATAATTGATATGTGCAAGCGCCACAGTCATTTCCCCCTAATACCATGCGAGCAAAGCTGCGGGTAAAAGCTAGTAAATAATAAAGGAATTAAACAACAACAAAAAAACAAATAAACAAAAGACCATCGGAAATGCATACTTATTATAATCCGAATAAGATATATAGGTCCGTTAGGATGGGGTAAACAGTATAAATCTGACATAAATATCTAATTATACATCTGAAGTTATTATTATATTACGACAAAGTTATATACAATCTTTAGAATAATACCCAGTGACTGTTTTGTTACATCACAGAATTCGATTAATGTTATTTTTAAAATCAACCTAAAATTTCAGAGATTTGCACACTTTCAACATTCTTAACCCGACGAGAGCATGGCAGGGTGTGTCATACCCACCATGTTACTCATTTGCGTGTAATTTTTGTTTGTGACCTTCAAACCTATTTTTGCTTTGAGTAGCTGGAGTTAAAGTGGCGCGGGAGGAGATAGTGGCGTGATCGCAGTGTCGCGGCAGCCTGCGCTCGAGTTATGCGCTTGCAAACTGCGTTCGGGTATGTGATGCCCTGCCACATAGCTGGTGCATATATTTCGTGACAAAAACTAACATTACTTTTTCTGCTATTGCAATGCAGATTTTAAAAGAAAATGGACTTTGACAGTGAAGAAACCCGACTTCGCTCAATGCTGGAAGAAGTATTTTCTAAGTAAAAACTGCACTGATTTAAATTCCAGTTCCTAAGATGTTCCTAATATTTTTAGTTATTTTTTTTAGTTTATATAGTTACTTGTTTTATGTTCTATTATATCTTAAAGTTTTTTTCGTGAAACTTGTTTTCTTTGGTTCCTTTGTAGATTTTTTTTTGAGAGTGAAAATTTTTGTTGAAAATTCAGTGACTTGTTGCCATTTAAGTGAAATATAAAAAAAATGTTAAAATGGCGCAAATGTTTTATTTCCAATATGGTAAAATGTAGTCTTGCTATAATAAAAAAATATATTTATATAATGGTTTTTCTTAAGAATTAAGTTTTAAATTCAAATTTGTAAGCGGGTATGTCATACCCGCCACATACTTCTTGTTGCATTTTTTCACCACACTCTCGCTGGGTTCAGAAGATTGCGAAAAGCCGTCATACGTTTCGATGATTTATAAATAAAAACTTTTAGGATGTATTTAGGTACCTATTCAAAATTTCGTTGAATTCTTAAATCATTTCTATCGTTAATTTGTCTTACACGACGTAAGACTTAAAATGCTCATGCCTCGAGCGCACTGCTCAAAAAATCTGCATGATTCTAGATCAGTTCGGAGGTAGGAAGTAATATTTCTACATCTAATTCAATATTCCAAATCTGTCATAAAAACACTATCACAGAAAGATGTGCAATTTTTTCATTACTCTCTATGTAATCCGATACTTTACAAAAAAATAGTTAGTAATTGGTTCAAACCCAAAAAACTGGATTGACATTGATTATTAGTATGTTTAATGTAGAGTATATTACATTCAATATTTACATCGCACTCTCAACTCCCCCAGGAGGACAGTGGGGGATTTGCGTTAAAGGCTTGTTCAGACTAAGCTAGTAGTTTAGTCGAGTGGCGAGTAACTAGCCGAAAATTGTTCGCATTGCTTTCAAGTTTTGTGCCCGCCGCCCATTGCAAGATGACGGCGGTTGACGGGTTGCTACAAAGAAAAGTAAATACGCTAATTAAGCATACTGTAATGCTGGAAGAGGTGAAAATTTAGAAGAGGTGGAAGAATAAATTAGTAAAATGAAAATAAATAAATTAAAGACACAAAAAGAAATTAATAGCAGCTTTAATAAATAATTAAGAGTTGCATCTTCGCTCCAATGCCATGACATTCCCGCGCGTCCACAAAAATGAACTCTGCTAAAACGGCGGGTTTGCGCATGTTAGTGCGCAGGGACGCGTGGAGGGGATCGCTACTCGCCAAAAAAATGGAACGAAATAGATTGAATCGACTAAAGAGCTGACTAACTCTACTAAAATTATGGTGATCGGACGCGTTTAGTTAGTACTATACTCTCCACTCGACTAAAATACTGACCAATGCGAACGGGTCATGAGACCAAGTAGGCCCGGGCCTAGGGCGGTCAGATATTAGGGGCGGCCAATCGTGACAAAAAATTCACTAATGATAACAAGAAATAAACGGTCTCGAAATGATAACAAAAGAACGGTCGTGAAAATTTCAGAATCACTACTTTTTTGGTAATAATTGATACATTGTAAGAAGAACTCAATAAACGACAGGATATAAATTACTTTACAATAAATTTAATTTTCACTAACTAGACAAACTAAGCGCGTTTGAAGTCTAAGAAAAGGCCAAAGCATTGCAAATGGTTTATTCTACTGACTTAGAAGACAATTTTTCAAAAGAATGTCTCCATTTCGTGCTCACTGCAGTGTAAAAAATAATGATCGAAACAGTGCTGTCAGTACGATGGTTACGAACTGAAGGTCTTCAAACCATTTACCCAAACAAGGATATTGCCCTTCATATGTGTGTGTACTCCCGCCAGTAACTGTTCTGGAGAATCATGGTTTTCTTGTTTGCCACGAGTTAAAAATTATTTACGCACAACAATGACGGAGCAAAGGTTAAACGATCTTGCTTTGCTTAACGTAGAAGCAGATTTTTAAGGAAATTGGGTTGCGAAGATTTAATAAATGATTTCGCAGCGCTTAAGTGCAGACGAGTTTTGTAACACATTGTGAAACACTTATTATATTTTATATGAGAATAAACCTCTAGTTAAACTAGTTAAATAAATAAAACCGAAAACCGTTTTAAATTTTTTCTTTAAAAGTGCGATTATCCTTGAAACCTTAGAAAGTATTACAAACTAGCAGCTAGTATAGTTAACTAAAATTCTGAATCAATTTCGATGAAAGTTAGCAATAAAGTAGATTCATTATGTAGTCTATATGATGAGTGCCGAGAAGGGGGCGGCTGGTACTTACTACATGGCCTGGGGCCTAGGGCGGCCAAGACTGCAAATCCGCCACTGCAAGAGGATTTCAGTGAGTATAAAGGCTGTGCGTAGTCTTCCCATCTGCCAAAAGCAGTTTTCATCTCAGAAAAGGCTCACGCGAAGCAATCAACATGAACGCCCTGGTGAGTTTGAATTTTGGAGAAGATAATAATATGATTATTTATTTATTGTTGTTATACGCCCATAGGGGCTTTTACATAAATTATAAAATCATATTTAAGATCAAGGATTATACATACATAGAATTTATCAAAAGTTATAAAAGTGAAAACATTTTAAAAATATACAAGTAGTTTTTGAAGAATATAGCGTAAAACCGTGAAATATTTTAAACAATATAACTTTGACAATAACATAGAATAAAATATAATATAAAACATTACAATAACACATCAAATCGTTAAATATATTATACCCACGTTACAATAATTTGTAGGATTCCACAAAGTGTTGGTTTAAATTGCATTTTAGATTATAAAGGGAATTAGCGAATATATCTACAATATCACCAAACTTGTTGCCTAAATCATGCATCTTATTGGTAAGTGAGTGTGATTGATAGTTGGTTGTGTATGTGTTGCAAAAGAATGTAATATTTTGTCTAGTATTCCTTGTCGGTACATGGAGTTCAATAGTAGTAATAATGGCAGGGCTGTCAATTAGGTTGTTCATGACTCTGTATAATAAAATTAGGTCTGAAATAATTCTTCTGTCAGATAGCGTAATTAAATTAGGTCGATTCATTAAACTTAAATAATTAATGTTTTCTATTGGGATTTCGAACTTGAAATTTAAGTACCTAAGAAATTTGTGTTGAACCCGTTCTTTTTTGTTAGAGTGTACTTTATAGAAAGGGGACCAAATAGGTGAATTATATTCCACTTGATTTCTAACTAATGAAATATAGAGTGTTTTCATGCAATCCAAGGACTTAAAATCAGTTAAGGTTCTACAAAGGAAGCCAAGCATCTTTAAAGCGGTATTAGTTATTTCATGTATATGTGCTGTGAATGTTAAGTTTGAATCGAATATATGATTAGTCCATTAGGCAAACGTTTTGAATTCCTGGCTACCCAATGTTACCAAAAAACTGTTGATTTATTTATTTATGTATGTCTCTTTTTGGATACACACTTAAGAAATGATTACAGTGGTTTACATAGTGGTATGAAAAAACGTTAATATTACTATGTTGGGTGTAAGGTAGGTTTGACAAGGTAAAACTGGGTGTGGGTAATATTGTTTGTTTCGTGAACACCTCACTTGGAAAACCCGTGCTGAGGTGTAAGCGTGTTTATGATTAAGTGTTACTAGTATTCATTTGTTTTTGGAGAATGTTAGTTTTTATTTTATTTTTACATTTAATTATCAAAAACATTGATTATTTAGAAAGATTAATATATATAAATAAAATATAAATATATATTTTATATGTTTTTTTCTAGAAGATAATAATATGATTATGTGGGAAATTATTTTCCTCAGGGCCTCCTGTGTGGAGCTCATGTAAAAAAAAAAAAAAAATTGACTGTCCTAGAACGGGAGTCCTTCTTAGTTGGACAGTCAAAAGCTTCCTTGTATTTTTAATGTATTTTTATAACAAATTAATAAATAAATAAAATAAATAAATATTTACACATACACATACACATACACATACACATACACATACACATACACTTACACATACACATACACATACACATACACATACACATACACATACACATACACATACACATACACATACACATACACATACACATACACATACACATACACATACACATACACATACACATACACATACACATACACATACACATACACATACACATACACATACACATACACATACACATACACATACGAGTACACATACACTTACACATACATAACATATAAACACATGTGTTTATAACTATACATGAACACATACATACATACATACAAATAAACATACACATAAATACATACATACATACATATAAACATACACACACATACACATTCCCTTAAATTTCCTTTATACCTCTCCTCCCCTTACCTTTCCCCAACCAAATACCTATTTTGCAGTCTATTTCAGTTATAATCACACTTAAAATATTGTTGTGTATTGGTTTATCATTTGTTGAATTCAGATTTGTACTATTATAATTTTTTTTTAATTTTTTTTTTTTTTTTTACATGAAATACCGCACAAGAGTCCCAACTGCTCCCGTCTGGAGCCAGTGAGACTATGGCATCCCCAATTGGGGTATGTTGTGAGGCTGAAGGTAGTGGGGGGGGGGAAGGAGATAGGGAAGAGGTAGGTGGGGAAGTACCTGGCTATTCAGATCTGGTCACTAAACACGGCTAAAGCCATTTCAAGCAACGTTTCAATTCTGAATGGTGGTCTTACACCAGGGCGATACTATTAGTATCTTCCACTCTGGAACGTGCCGCAAATATATCATATAAATTGCTGCTTAGTTCTGTTTTTTTTCCTTCATTTTTCTTTAATATTCTAGTTTACATTTAGTTCGTCTTGTTTCTAAATACTTATCTGTGAACATTAATATTTGGTCTGTTTTTTTATCATCCTCTTATGTTTATTATATTACCAGGACTGTTAACGTTCCTTAAATAAATAAATAAATAATTTATATATAAGTGTGTGTATAGAATTCTTGAAAAACTTGTTTGATTATTTTATTTTACTATTTGGTTAGGATTTATAGTCTTTAATAAAGTGAATATCTTGATTTTTTATGCAGGCCATAGCCTGAAAAAACGTTTCATAAAACGTTTTTTTTTAATGTTTGTAGATGTATTTGCAGTTAGTAATTGCTTCAGAGTAGTGGGCATACAATTAAAAAGTTGGTTGCGTAATTCTGAAAGTGTCTTTGTTTGTGTGTGGTGTGCGTTATCGGAATGTTCAGTGTTTTATTTGTTGAGGACCTGGTTTTTATTATGGTTTTTGGTTGAATTGGAATATGGAGTTTGTTATGGAGGAGGTGTAAGAGAGCATATTTGGCGTAAAGTTGTCGTATTGACATGACGTATAATGTTTTGTAGATTTTGCTTTAATCCGTAGAATGATACTTGCATAATGAGTTTGATTATTGTCTTTTTGAATTGCACGAAAAAATTAACAAGAAGCTAAAAAATATTGGCGTCGATGGAGTAGAATTTGAATTAATTACATAAGAGGGGGGGGGGGGGGTAAGGTCTTAAAGGCAAAAAAACGGCATATTTTCATGATTTTTGTTTTGAAATATGAATAATGTTGGCTTATTTCTTTTATATACACGTTATAGTATGACATCTGAAGTATCTTTGAAAAAAAAAATTTTAAAAATATTACTTAATAAGTCCGTGAGAGCGAATCTCCGGAAGCGCCTCGAAAATAAAGGATTTGAAACAAAAAAAATATATATTTGCGTGAAAATCGATTTAAAGACTTTTTATACTCGAAATATACTCGAATAGAGCAAGAGGGCCGGTCGCTGGAAATGCTGTATCTTCGTTTGTTTTGCTCCAATTTACTTGAAATTTTGACACAATACTCTTGTCATATTGTACATTTAGATTATTAATAATTTTAAAAATAAGTTTTAAAACCATACCCCCCCCCCCCCCCCCCGCAAAGTCTAAATAAATTGGTTCATTGAGAGTATTCGCATGTTTTCCTGATAATGTTGCAGATTTATTACGCACTAGCTTTTCCTCGCGGCTTCGCTGGCATGGTATTACGGAAAATTACTGTAGCGCTTGCACTTATCAATTATCCCCCCTCCCCCACCCCCTCCCCCACCCTCTCCCGCATTCCACACATTCATTCCCTTACATTCAGTTTTTAAACATCTCGCCTGCCACCTAAATTTCATAATGCTATAGCTCAAAGAAAAAAAGAATTATAAAGAAATTATTAAGATTTAAGAATTAGAATTATTAGGAATTTATGCACCTACAAACATTTCGGATGTTTATTTTTATTTAAATATTTGGAAGTTCGTAAATATAATAAAAAATTCCACTATTTATTATTCAGTCTTTATAATCGTTACGAATTGTATTTTAAATGAAGGAACTCTCATCTGACATTTATTCCAAAACATAAGCTTGTTTAAAAAAAAAAAACATATTCTAATATTTGAATTTTCTGGTGCAGCAGCCGACCAGTAGGTAGGGGGCAAAGTACCTACCAGCATAGAGCCCATAAATATATCAACATCGTTTCCGTGGTAACGATTTTTTTTCTGACTTTAGCAAGAACTCGCTTTTGTTAGCGACAGAAAACGTATAACAAATATAATATATTAATATTTATAATTTCATAACGCCAGAGCTTACCATCGTTTACAGCCTATAGTCTTCGCATATAGTTTAGCTTTCTATTGATGAAAGTATTTTTAAAATATTTTTATTGGTTAATGCGTGAAAGCGGTAGCAAACAAACTCGAGCGGTTTCGCATTTATAATATTAGTATGGATGTATTTTTAATGAACTCTCATCTGACATTTATTCCAAAACATTAGCTTGTCCAAAAAAACAAAACATATTCTAAAAATTGAATTTTCTGGAGCAGTAGCCGACCAGTAGGTAGGGGGCTGAGTACCTACCAGCATAGAGCCCATAAATATATCAACATCGTTTCCATGGTAAAGAAAAATTTTTTTCTGACGTTAGCAAAAACTCGCTTTTGTTTTTAAATAAAATATATAAATATTTATAATTTCATAACACCAGAGCTTACCATCGTATACAGCCTATGGTCTTCGCATATAATTTAGCTTTCTATTGGTGAAAGTATTTTTAAAGTATTTTTATTGGTTGATGCGTGAAAACGTAGCAAACAAACTCGAGCAGTTTCGCCTTTATAATATTAGTATTAGAATGGATATTAGTGGTGTTAGTAGTTGTTGCTTAGTGTTAATATTGTTTAAGAGTCTATTCCGTCAGGTTTCGATGTTGTAGTATTATTCTTTGGGAAATGTATTGATTTTTTGGTTTCCAGAGTTACTTTATGAAAAAAAAAAAAATAAAAAAAAATAAAAAAAAATGTAATTTGAAACAACTGTCATTATTTTTATTAGTGCACTGAGTAAAAATGTTTTGACCATCTTGATTATCGTTTCTAGACGACTTTTTTATATTTTCGGCTAGGCTAGCTCCGATATTTGTGTAATGTCTGTTTATGTAATAAAGAATAAGTGTAAGATTTTTGTGTAATTGAACTGCATTTTTTTGTGTATATGTACTTTCCTTCAGAATTAACCAAACACTTTTCGGGTCGAAGTTTGCGGTTATCATTTTGTGTTTGTAATGTAAATACTGATTGAAGTTAAACATTATTTTTCTATTTAGATCTTCACTTTCTTGTGCGTGGGATCCGTGGTCTCCGCTAACCACATCAGCCATCATGATGGACAATGGAAGCAAGAGGGTCTGGACGAGAGCCAAGACAATGGACAGTACGACCATGAACGTGGTACCTACAGCGGTTCCTCTAACTACCCTGGAGCCTACTCCGGAGCTTACACTCATGGAGCCGCCCCCATCGGAGCTGACGGACGTGTCGTAGACACCCCCGAGGTAGCTCAGGCTAAGGCCGCCCACAATGCCGCTGTTGCCGCCGCTTACGCTCATGCAGCCGCTTCCATCGGTCATGGCGGACGTGTCGACACCCCCGAGGTAGCTCAAGCTAAGGCCGCTCACAATACCGCTGTTGCCGCCGCTTACGCTCATGCAGCCGCTTCCATCGGTCATGACGGACGTGTAGTAGACACCCCCGAGGTAACTCAAGCTAAGGCAGCTCACAATACCGCTGTTGCCGTCGCTTACGTTCGTGCAGCCGCCTCCATCGGTCAAGGTGGACATGTCGTAGACACCCCCGAGGTAGCTCAAGCTAAGGCTGCCCACAATGCCGCTGTTGCCGCCGCTTACGCTCATGCAGCCACCTCCATCGGTTATGGCGGACGTGTCGTAAACACCCCTGAGGTAGCTCAAGCTAAGGCCGCTCACAATGCCGGTATTGTCGCTGCTTTTGCTCGTGCAGCCGCCTCCATCGGTTATGGCGGACGTGTCGTAGACACCCACAAGGTAGCTCACGCTAAGGTCGCCCACAATGCCGCTGTTGCCCCCACTTTCAACGGCGCTTACACTCATGGAGCCGCCCCCATTGGTCATGATGGACGTGTCGTAGACACTCCCGAGGTAGCTCAGGCTAAGGCCGCCCACAATGCCGCTGTTGCCGCCGCTTACGCTCACGCAGCCGCCTCCGTCGGTCATCGCGGACGTGTCGACACCCCCGAGGTAGCTCAAGCCAAGGCCGCTCACAATGCCGCTGTTGCCGCAGCTTACGCTCATGCAGCCGCTTCCATCGGTCATGACGGACGTGTAGTAGACACCCCCGAGGTAACTCAAGCTAAGGCAGCTCACAATACCGCTGTTGCCGTCGCTTACGTTCGTGCAGCCGCCTCCATCGGTCAAGGTGGACATGTCGTAGACACCCCCGAGGTAGTTCAAGCTAAGGCTGCCCACAATGCCGCTGTTGCCGCCGCTTACGCTCATGCAGCCACCTCCATCGGTTATGGCGGACGTGTCGTAAACACCCCTGAGGTAGCTCAAGCTAAGGCCGCTCACAATGCCGGTATTGCCGCTGCTTTTGCTCATGCAGCCGCCTCCATCGGTTATGGCGGACGTGTCGTAGACACCCACAAGTTAGCTCACGCTAAGGTCGCCCACAATGCCGCTGTTGCCCCCGCTTCCAACGGCGCTTACACTCATGGAGCCGCCCCCATCGGTCCTGATGGACGTGTTGTAGACACCCCCGAGGTAGCCCAGGCTAAGGCCGCTCACAATGCCGCTCTTGCCGCAGCTTACGCTCGTGCAACCGCCTCCATCGGTCATGACGGACGTGTCGTAGATATCGTTTAGGTTGCTCACGCTAAGGCCGCCCACAATGCCGCTGTTGCCGCCGCTTCCAACGGAGCTTACAACGGAGCTTACTCCGCCCCCGCTTACAATGGTGAAGAAGGACAATGGAAGGCAGAAGGTCTGACAACGGTCACTACAACATTGGATACAACGGTGCATCCGCCCATTAAGCCTTAACACTCCCTACCCTTAAAATTTAAAAGCGTTAAATAGCGCTTATTAAATAAATGTTTTAACTCTTAAAGTAATGATCATGTATCTTTTATAACCGCTTTTGCGATGTATTAGTGTTATGCTGTTTTTGCAAATATATAAATAAATAATAAATAAAACACCCTTCTTTCATGTGTCTCACCCGTGTTGATGGCTAGTATTATGTTGATATTTGGTTGCAATTATCGTATTATCTCTTTTACCCTCAATAGTCTGTCAATATCTTTGTATATATTGTATTTTTCTTCTTGACTCCGTTGTGTTTATTATATTTATTTACGTGTATATTAGTGTGGGCCGATTTTTTTTTCTTACGAATTCCTTTTGGCGCTAGTAATACAAAGTTGTCTTTGCATCTAATACATAAAAAAAAAAATTGTTTAAAAAAATCAAAAAATATCCTAGAGCTCCGCAAGCCTTTTAAAGTTTGAGAAAATATCGAAATATTTCCATTTTTTCAGCCTTTGCACAAAATATTCTGAAATAGTTTAAAGATATTCATTTATGAGCTCTTGTTAAATAAAGTCTATAGCTTCGATGTATAAAATAACCATTTATTATTTTTGTAGTAGTATGGCACTAAACCACGTCCGCCAGCAGTCCCCAAACCCATATTGGCCGTTCCTTAGTCGACCAAGGACCCTCCGTTTTGTGATATTGTTGTGTAGGTAACAAAAAATATTTTGAAAATTTGGGATAAAGCTTCTTTGCCAACCATTTCGAAAGAAAGAATTACAAAAATTATTAAGGCATATCAACATAACTAAATAAACTTATTGAAGTCAGAAAAAGGTAGAAAAAATACAGTTTCCTTCCAAAGAAGAGTCTCTCCATTTTAAATCACAAGCTCCCTACGGTTTTTTATTGATATTTTATATGGAAAGACAATAAATGCAATTTATTCATGCAAATTACAGACAATAAATGAAAGTTTCCCGTAAGGAAAAAGAGTTTTTGGAAGACCAAAGGTAACTCCTCCACCTCTAGGTAACTAAAAGTAAGGCTTAAGGAAATAAGACCTTTTTTTCGCCATACTGTTCGGTCCACACTAGTGTTTATATTATTCTGTTTATATCACCGTTTTTAGCCTTAATATTGCAATTGTCAAATTATAGAAATAAATCGATTAAAAATATAATTTTTTTCTTATTTACACTCATGATTAATTAAAGGTTTTTTAAACTGGCAGTTAAAATAGTGTTGTATCGTTGACGTTAACTCTAAAAGTAAAGTTAACATAGGAATTTGGATTACGAAACTTTATTGAATCAATATTAAAATAGCCAAGTTTCAAATAACGATATCACCACACGAAAAAATGGCTATTAATTATGGAATACCATTACAAAATATTTTAGCAACATAATTAATAATTTATTTAGTTGCATAACTTTGTGATGATGTCATGACAAAAATTAAAAAAAAAAAACTGTTAAATAAAGTAAAAGTTGTGATGCGTTTGTGTGAATCAAGGTAACGTTTTACTTAAATTTTTTTTCTTTCTGTGTTCTTAAACTAGAATATTTTTTTACATAGAATCAAAGGCTGTTGTCTTTATGTGATTGCAAGATTCAGCCCGAAATAAATGCCATGCATATAATGTCTAGGATAAATATATAATTATTTTTTATTTTAAATTTTATGGGTAAAACCTCAAATTGTAATATTTAAATAAATGAAGACATAATGAGCAAAACTCAATCGAAAATATGCAATTAGAAAAATCAGAAAAAGATATTGGCACCTCACACATAAAGATGTTTGCCAATAAAATATGCCTTAAGAAAATGAAGATAATATGGGTGGTTCTTAGTCGAAGTATGATGCAGTTAAAAGTGACCGAATTTGATATCGACACCTTGGCGCAGTGGACAGCGCGCTCACCCGGATAGAGGTTCTGGGTTCGGGTCCCAGAGGTGCCAATATCTTTTTCTGTTTCCAGATTTTCGATTGAGTTTCGCTCATAGCGTCTTCATTTAATTAAATAAATATATCAATTTTTATTGTAATGTGCGACATCTACTGATTTTCCCTACACAATACAGGCTTGTCCTAGTGAGGTTGCAAATTGCATTGTAAACATTTTACCTGCAATGTAAAGAAACGGTAAATAAATAAAAATTAAATAATAAATACATTTATTATCGAAGAATATAATGTCAACAACTTTACCAAACTAAACTTCTAAAAGTTCGAAAAGATTTGAGAAAGAGGAAGGAGGGGAAATACTTGATTATAAAAATCTGGGCACTAAATACAGCCAAAGCCATTTCAATAAACATTTCATTTTGAAGGGAAGAATTCTAGTCTTATACCGGGACGCAGGGAAGGAGATGGAGAAAGGAAGGTAGGGAAGTGTTTGGCTATTCAGACTTGGTCACCAAACACGGCTGAAGCCATTTCAAGCAACTATTCAATTCTGAATGGTAGTCTTACACCAAGGCGATACTGAGAGTATCTTTCACTCTGGAACGTGCCGCAAATATACTATGTATTATTTTAAACGAATTGATCGTGAAATAAAGAAATAAATCAAATAAAATTTATTTGCCCACGCCGGGATTTGATCCCGCGATCTTCGGATTGCAAGTCAAGTGTCTCCTCCTTAACTACGCCGGATTTGTTTTCATTTAACGCAATAATATTATTTTATTTTATTTAATTTTATTATTCGTTGATTGAAACATTTACAGAGTGATATCAATTATTACAGTAATAAAATTGCCGTTGGTACGTACATAGATATTAACACTACAATTAAAAATGTTCACATCATGAGTAAAAAGGTTTAGTTGTTACTAGGCGGAGATGCTTATAGAGAATACCAGAAATAATAATTATCAAAATAAAATATAAAACATAAAACATAACCTGCAAAGAAAGAGAGGAAATAAAGAAAGAAAAGGCATGATAATAAAGCAATTACATAATTATTCTCCATGACATATCATGATAGAAGATTGTTCATTTATTCTTTGAAATAATTGATTATTGATTATTGAATACTTAAAAAAAATGAAAGTTAATACAAAAAAATATATTCGGTAGGTTTTCATTGAGCATAAATTTAAATAACACTGTTAATAATTATAATTATGTTACTCTTCAACATATACATAAATGACATTTGTAAATGCTTTCACCACTGCAGAACTTTGCACTGTTATACGAAGATGATATGATAATGTTTTCCCCTGTCACATGCATCAATGACTGTACACGCATACAAGAAGATCTAAATCGTCTAAATATTTATTGTGCTCAGCACAACCTTCAAATAAACGTTAAAAAATGCGGCGCCATCAGCTTCACCCGCAATAAAACCCCAATTACTTTCAATTATGCCCTTAACGGTACAGTAATAATAAAAATGACGGAGGCTAAGGACTTAGGATGTTAGATTCAAAATTACTTTTTGACCGCCACATCGAATCTGTGGTGCCAAAGGCTTCCAAGGTACTAGGCTTTGTACTTAGAACCTGCAAAGATCTAAAAAAAATAAATACCATGAAAACTCTTTACTTTGCGTATGTACGTAGTTCTATGGAGTACGCCTCCCAAATCTGGAATCCAGAGTATATTTCTCACTTAGAAAGGATTGAAAAAGTGCAAAACCGATTTCTACGATACCTTGATTTTCGGAGCTATCATCCTCATCTGAGCCACGAAGAGTCAGCTGCGTTCTTCAAGAAGTCATCATTGGAAAGTCGTAGAAATTCGGCAGACGTACTATTTTTACAAAAAATAGCTACCTCTAAAATAGATTGCTCGGAATTTCTTGAAAGGATTCAATTAAGAGTGCCCATCAGACAAATCAGACAAAACCACATTAAATATTCCTCAATGCAACACTAACTCTAAACAAAATACATTCATTCACCGCGCTTCACATACCTTTAACAATTTATACAGTGAATTTGACATATTTAACACAGTACCTAACATTTTCAAACCTAAAATGAATAAATAACATTTACACATACACACTACTTTTTACACAGAATAGATCCATTTCTTTCCCCTTCCTCCCACCATCCCATCCGCATAGCTTTTTAAACTGTTTTTTCCATTAAATTAACTAAATAATTTATTGAACGTCAGTGAAAACCTTTAATTGGTTAAAAATTAACACTTATTTTGTCTCACATTATAAACAATTGTAAAACTGTTGGTTTTCCGAATAAAATAAAATAAAAATATAATCGTAAACTAAAAAAATGAATTTTTTCATTAGAAATGCAAGAACGCATATACAAAACAACTTTTTAAAAATACAGTTTTATCTGGCACAATTTTCTTTAACATTTTTTTTTCTTTTTTATTAAATTTTCCACAAAATAAATCAAAACCACTTTCGGATATCAAAACTTGACATCCAGTTTCCGATCCTATTTCCTAAATTCGAGTTGAGATAAGGCATACTAAGTATGCATACATTTTTGGCTTGTGATTTTTTCTTACATAATTTCTACCTTTAACTTCTCTTATACGACGTAAGACTTTAAAAACGCTCAAGCCCCATCTGTATTGCTCGAAAAATGTACATGATTCTAGGTCAGTTCGGAAGTAGGAAGTAATTATTTATATATGTAATTTAATATTCCAAACTGTCATAAAACAGGTAGAACTTTTTCAATATTATCTACGTATACTGTACCGATATTTTATAAAAAATAATTTGTTCAAACCAAAAAAAATGGTTTGACCGAAATTGATTATTGAAGTGTTTCATGTAGAGTATATTTTGTTTAATGTTAACACCCCACTCCCAACTCCCACTACCCAGGAGGTTTTCAGTGAGTATAAAGGCTGTGCGTAGACTCCTCATACGGCACAAGCAGTTTTCATCTCAGAAAAGGCTCACGCAAAGCAATCAACATGAACGCCCTGGTGAGTTTGAATTTTGAAGAAGATAATAAATAATATGATTAGTACAAAAGGCAAACATTTTGATTTCTTGACTACCCAACGTTACCTAAAAAACTGTTGATTGAAGTAATACATTAATTTTTCTATTTAGATCTTCACTTTCCTGTGCGTGGGAGCCGTGGTCTCCGCTAACTACATCAGCAATGATGAGGGACAATGGAAGGGAGAGGGTCTGGCCGAGAGCCAGGACAATGGACAGTACGACCATGGATACGGTGCCTACAATGGTGCTTCCAACTACGCTGGAGCCTACTCCGGAGCTTACGCTCATGGAGCCGCCCCCATCGGTCATGATGGACGTGTCGTAGATACCCCCGAGGTAGCTCACGCTAAGGCCGCCCACAACGCCGCTGTTGCCGCCGCTTCCAACGGAGCTTACAACGGTGCCTACAACGGAGCTTACTCCGCCCCTGCCTACAACGGTGAAGATGGGCAGTGGAAGGGAGAAGGTCTGGCCGAAAGCCAGGACAACGGTAACTACAACAACGGGTACAACGGTGCTTCCGCCTACGCTGGAGCTTACTCCGGAGCTTACGCTCATGGAGCCGCCCCCATCGGTCATGACGGTCGTGTCGTAGATACTCCCGAAGTTGCCCAGGCTAAGGCCGCCCACTTCGCCGCTATCTCCCAGGCTTCCTCCGGAGTAGCCCATATTTACTCTGCCCCCGCCTACGGTGCCCATGCCGTGCCCGCCGCTTATGCTGGTTACGCACATGTTGCTCCTTCCGTCTACGGAGCTGCCCCCGCCCATGTTGGATACGCTCACGTTGCCGCCCCCGCCCATGTCGCTTACTCCCATGGCTCTTACGCCCATGGAGCCGCCCCTCTGGCTCATGATGGACGCGTCGTAGACACCCCCGAGGTTGCTCACGCCAAGGCTGCCCATTACGCCGCTGTAGCTGCTGCTTCCCATTAAGCCTTAACACTCCCCTACCTTTAAAATTTAAAACACCTGTCTTTCTTCGTGTTGATGACAAGTATCATGTTGATATTTGGTTGCAATTATCGTATTATCTCCGATTCCTTCAGTAGTCTATCAATATCCATATATGTTTATATTTTATTCCCTTTTATTTCTCCTTTGTATATATTATATTACTTCACATGTACATATTATACTCAGTATCTGTCTCCTTGTTAGCATAAATATTTCATTTGTCAAATTATAGGAATAAATCGATTAAAAATACAACTTTATTTTTATTTTTATCTACACTCATAATTTTATAATATCTCTAAAATTGTGGTGTTTTGTCGTTGATATTAAATTTAGTAGCGAAATTTTTATAGGAATTTTGGATTAACAAAACCTTTTTAAAACCATTGGTTTTTGCAAGGAAAAAAGCAATGTATCAAATAATGATATCAATCTACAAAAATTTTTGCCATTAAAAATGTAATCCGATTAAATTATATTTGGGTAACATTCGTGAAAAATAAATAATTCACTAAGTTGCATAACGTGACAATGTCACGACAATAATTTCAAAAAGCTGTTAAATTAGGTAAGAGTTGTGATGCGTTTGTGCGAATCAAGAAAACGATTTGTTTTCATTTTTTTATTTGTCATTTTGTATTTGTTGTGAATATTATTTTTTAATATCCAATCTTAATCCACAGCATTAAACATAGCGGTAAGTTTTCCTTTTACCCCCTTACTAATAAATGCCTTTTAAATTTTACATTACTAATAAGCTACTAAAAAGCAACAATTTACAACTAATAAACAAAAATATATCGAACATTAAAGGTTCATTATTGGTTGTGTCAAATCAATACAATTTTATTAGCACAGGTATCAATTTGGTGGGCGAAACATCTATTGGATAACCAACACCCCTGCCATAAAGAAGTTCACTATGTTTTGACGCGGGATGCCCGGGTTCTTCGGGTGAGGTGTTTTCAGGTCTTGCCGGCGAAAGCACCTGCCTATCTGCTATCTGGCGGGCCAGATCGGGAGGGACCGGTTTGGAGAGCCCCTTTGACGTCTTCATCTTCTCTCCACCCACAGTCCATCACTCCTGGATACTCTGACCCCTAGATTGCATCATGTGCATTTTTGCTGGAACTGCCAATCGATTGGAGAGGACTCCCACCCGTTTGCCATGCCCTTATTATTTATGTACTGTGTAGCCTCCCATACAGGTGCTTGTAGGATATGCTGAATGCAATCACCCAGCGCTTGCCGCCTCGTGGACTCTCACCAACCTGTCCCATTGTCTTGTCTATATTTTTTCATACTAACACATATTGTATCTTGTATTTCCCGCTAAGCACTTGCATACTGCTTACTAACAACGTATGCAGGGATACTGGAAGTATAGATTCGTTCTAAATTAAATGTAGCTTCGTTCTTTCAAAAAAATTGGAGTCCTTGCGAGAGCCTTGGAGGAGTAACCATCTGTTACTTATACCAGGGTGGGAAAGTGGTGGATAACCTCCAGCGACCCCTAGATTCTTACCCATCCCTCATACCTTTTTCCTTCGCAGAACTTCCTCTCTTTCTTGTTCTTTAGCAGAAGAAATTATTGTCTTCATGGGCCTTCTGTGTGGGGTTAATGTAAAAAAGACCCTTAGTGCTTTAGTTCTTATTCTTACCATTGATGTATACAGAAAGGTATTATAAATACGAAGCGTTTTTAATAGACTACTTACGCAGTTAACTGAAACAGTTAAAAAAATATTATAATTACTACGGTATGCAAATCTGTCTGGGTCTTATCTGATACAAGGTCATTTTATTAATATAATTATCACGGGTTACACCCATACATAAAGCCTTCTGAAATGAGCGTAGGAATGTTAGAAAAATAAACAAAAAAATTGCTAAACATAATAAAATTAAACGGACGGTATGATTTTGAGTCATAGGAAGTGGACAAACATTCTCTTAGCAACGTAATAATTAGGTATCATTAATGAATAACCAGAAATAATGAAATAAAAAGTGACTGGAATATTTTTATACAGATCTCTTTTCATGTCATCAGGGGTTGACAATCTTAAAAGTAGTTAAGCAGTTCCACAGTTTGGGAGGAGGGTATGGTTACTGCCTCCTCTGGAACCATTTATTGGATTACCGATACTTCTGCCAAAGGTCGCCCCAAATGGTTTGCTTTGAACGGTGACTCAGCATCACTCTCTCGGAATACCGGCTTGCACTGCTGTGGGAGGGATGGATTCATAAGTCCGTCGATCCTGGACATATTGGCCCCAGATTCCTAATCAACCCTTATACCTTTTCTTTCCCAGAAATTAATCTACTTTCTTTCACAAAAATACCGCCACACAGCATCTCAAAAAGATGATGATGGTCCTGATGGGGCCTATGAAATCTTGGGCTGACGCTGGTATGAATTCATTCCTCCCACTCCGGTGCAAATCGATGGGTTGAGAGAGTCACAAGGTCTCCCTTAATCATTTTCTCCCGATCACTCCATGAACCCGGGCACTCCTTTCTAAGTCACAAAAGGTAGCGAACCACTAGGGGTGTTGGTTATCCAATAAACTGTTCCCGGGTGGTGGTACCTACACCCTCCTTCCAAATTGTTTTATCACCTTTAAAACAGTTTAAATTTTTGTTGTGTTCACACAAACAGTTCTCCAACTCGTCTTGGTAAGGAGATTTACTTTTTAGGAGTTCTTTTATTTTAATCTGGGATTTATTTATTACTTCGCGTATGAAAAGTGGTGACTACGATAGCCGGCCTAACTGGAAGCTAGCTAAATGAGATCTGAATTGAGTGAGCTACTGCAGACTGCACCCCGGCCCTTGGCCCCCCTGGTGCAAAAACTCCGAACTAAACCAGCCGCCATCTAGCGGACTTTCGGGACAACTCTTAGCACTGCCCTCTATGTGACAAGCTTGGAAGCCTTTAGATTATACAACAGTTTTCGCGTTCGTTCAGAAATAATCCATTTATTTGGATTTTCTAGCAAGGTAGGAATATTTTGACCCCCTGACAGAATACGCCTGAGGCCTGAGGGATTAAGACACTTCTCAAACTTCAATCCCGATAAATACGATTGAGAATTTTAAAAAAATATTTATATTTTGTTTAATTTATTTACAACCACGAATGAAAAAATATGTTTCTCGGTCTTAGATCAAATTGGTTTTGATAGATTTGATCTCACGTTAACGAATCAATTTAAAGGGCATAGTTTTGAATAACAATTTTATTTTTAATACCGCATAAGAGTCTCAACTGCTCCCAACCGTCTGAAGCTAGTGGGACTATAGCATTCCTCTTGGGGTATGTTGTGAGTGAAGGTATGTGGAAAGGGGAAGGAGATGGGAGAAGAAGGTGAGGAAGTTCTTGGCTATTCAGATCAAGTGGTTTGCTACGTTTAGTGATTTAGCAGTAGTGCCCGGGTTCATGGGATTAAGTTTGTCTAGGTTTTGGAGGCGGACGACTGGGACATACTGAACCCCAGATTCCTACCTTAAACCCCTTAAACCCTTTTCCTTCCCAGAACTCTTCCCCCCTTCCCTTCCTTAAAAACACCCACCACACAGCATCCCCAAAGATGACAAAGGCCCTGAGGGAAATCATTTTCCTCAGGGCCTTCCGTGTGGAACTCACGTAAAAAAAGTCACCAAACAGGGTTAAAGCCATTTTAAGCAACGTTTCAATTCTGAATGGTGGTCTTAGAGCAGGGCGATACTGAGAGCGTCTTCCACTCTGAAACGAGCCGCAAATATATCTTACATTATTTTAAATGATTTAATTGCGAAAATACAAGTCAATCAGTTGAAATTTATTTGCTAACGCTGCGTTTTGAACCCGCGACCTCCGGATCGCTTGCAGACAATCCTCGACACCAAAGGAAACTTGTTAAAAGTCAACAAGGGTAAAAATAAGCTTGGAAACTCTTGGTGTAAGGCACAAAAACTTATCGATCGAGCCATCTGAAATTTTCAATAAGGTTTTTTACGTTTGTGACCGTGAATATTTAAAACATTGTGATCGCGATTGGCCATTTGCCGATCCCTGTTCTAGATTCTAGATAATTCGAAGGAACTAATCGCCAGTGAAGCTATTTCTCTGAAGGCCGTCGAAGGCAATTTATCGGACATTAATGCATTGTAACTGCAGTGGAAATTTGATGACTAACGGGTAATAAATTCTACTATGTGAAATGAGGATATAAGAATATCAATTAAAGTATTTAATGGGAGTTTTCGATTGTTATTTTATATTTCACTCTCATTCTTTATTCCTTAGAGTTGCATCTGTTAGATTCCTATGATTAACACAACATTAGACGTGTTGGAAAACTAGACATAAATTAGGTCATAGACGCCTTTGGCAATCATCGTAATATTAACAATTCATACATAAGACCGGTCGGTGGCTGAGTGGCATCGAATTGGGTTCCACCCAGGCGTCATGCAACATTTTTCGCTTTCTATGATGGTAGTAGGAGATTTTCAAATATTGACAGATTATTTGTAACCCGGAAATGTTTTCGTTGGGTCAAGCAACGTTAAAATTCTGAATGATAGTCTTACACCATTACGATACTGAGAATGGACTATTTGGCCAATCAACTCGTACTCAGATAGAGGTATTTACATTTTTTATAAATGTGTGAATATGTACGTGTATGTAAATGTATGTATAACATATGTATTTGTGTGTGTGTGGGTGTATATGTGTATGCATGTATTCACACATATAAAAGTAGGTATAAAAATGTACTCGATTCTATTCTTTTGCAAGTATTTTTCTCTTTTCCATTTTCTTCATCAATTTTCACAATAATTTTTTTAATTTTTTTTTCAATTTTCAGCATTTTTAAATATTTTATCCTTCTACACTTGACTTCACAAAGTAACCATACTCCATTGGTCTCTATAAAACAGGCAGCCGCATAGTAAAGCGATTTAGAGCTGATTCACACTCAGCTATCAAATATAAAAGATCATAGCACGCCAAATAACGCTCTCCATACAATCCCTTCAGACCGTTCACACCTAAGCGTTTTTAAGCGCAGATCAATCATAGACAATACACATCTCAGACGTAACCGCTCCAGACGCGATATCCCAGAAGATAACTCTCCCCTTCTCCGACTAAAACAGGAGAGTTCATTGTAATTACGGAGCTGCCTAGACCCGTGGATGACAGATGTCAAGTTGACAGATTTCAGTACAAAAAAATATGCGTTCCGTTGCCGCTCTCTAATTTGACTGACCCCCTCTCCTACCGCAGGAAGAAATATTTGATAGCCTCGTGTGAAAGGACAAAAGATAAGCGCTCGCGAATCAACAGATATCTGCTCGCAGATATATAGCTCAGTGTGAACTAAGCATTAATGTATCATTTATATTTATTTATATATTTATTTTTTAAATAAGTATATAATTAAATAATATATTAATAAATAAAATATTTTTTAAATTATAATATTGTATCAGTAATAATCATAATAATATGGCAAAAATAAAATAGTGAAATACACATTTTAAAGGATTTCTAATAAGGAGAGTTAGCTCTGGAGCTTCGTGAAGGAGTTATTTCATAAATTATATAAAAGAGTGTATGGATGTAGGATGTTGTAACGATAAAAAAATTTAAATGTGGCATGAAATGAAGTTACAGCATTTTGTACAGAATTAATTAAATATCGTGTTATTTAAAATTAATTAATTAATTTTTATTTGCGAAGTTTCAAAAAGTAAATATTATGTATTATATAAATAAAATAAATCTGCAGGACACATCAGGAAACCAAGATGTTTAGTAAATGTCCTCTCCCACTGGCTCCAGACGGGAGCAGATTGGACTCTTGTGAGGTATTCATACAAAAAAAACATTACTGACTAAGCCGAAGAAGCTAATATATTATAACGTTAACACGTAGCTTGACCATGTGTTGAATTTTGCTTTTGAAAAAAATTGATTTTACTAAAAAGAATTAGAGATTATGGGAAGTTTTTATTTTAGAATTTTTTATGCTTTTTATTAGATAATTTAATTTTACTCGTTTTTCGTTTCAAGGAAAGACGATAATATTGTGTTTTTTGTCATTGTAAGTAAAAACACAGTAATTATTTTGAAATTTCTGTGTTTATACTTATATACCTACAACAAATTTCCCATCGTGTTGGGTAAAAGTCGTTTTACCTAATAAGAAGTCCCAAATCAATTAAATACTAACTTGGTTTAGTAGGTGAAAGCCTATTAAATTGAATTGAGTACACGACGAACAACATATTCGTACTTTAATAAAGTAGACAAATAAAATATTAAAATGGATCTGATATCAAACGCCTCCATGCATAGCATGTTTCCAACAACATTGTGACAAAAGTAGTGTGCTAATGCATTTAATTTATCACAACTCTACTGATTTTCAATTAATTCATTCTAAACCGCTACAGTTTTTATTGCTTTTTTGTAGAAAGATTAACACTTTGCTGGATAAAATTTAAAGCGAAAGTAATGAAAAATATATATAAATAATGGTTTGTTAAATTTTTAGGTCATTTTAGAACTTAAAATTTTATTTACAACCGGCCAATTTTATTCGGCACCGGTGCATAGTCGGGAGACACGCCAAACGCGCGCCCAACATATGTACACGATTGATATTTGTCACATGAGAACAGGTCGTTTTTTCGACTCGTTCTTGAGTTCAACAGCTCGGCTTTGGAACGATTTGCCGGCTTCTGTGTTTCCTCCCTCCTACAACATGGGTCTCTTCAAGACCAATGTTCATTCCTTACTCTCCTCAAAAAGACCCTCCACACAGCATCCCAGATGACATAGGCGCTGAGGGAAATTATTTTTCCCAGGGCCTCCTCAGTTCTTAGGTCTGAAGCAGTGCTTTGTCCCTCTTACGAACTAGAAAGAGGGAAGTTTGATGGAGTCCTTTTGTATTTATAAAACAATGGGTTTAAAAAACTAAAAAACCAAAACGCTGTGTGTTTACAATGAAACCCATAATAACACTCTTCATTGCCATCAAAGCAAGAACTGTTTTATCAGTGACCGGACAAATAAGAATCTAGCAAATTCAACAACATATTTGAAAAGATATTAAAAGATTATGGACTATTTAAAAAAAAAATTTTTACATAACTTTTAATGATTTTTTAGAGTGGCGTTGTGGAATTCTGGGTTATAAAACCGTTTTATTATATAGCTAGTAATTAACAGAAATGACAGCAGGGTTTAGTCAAGCTCCAAACCTCATAACTTTAAGTTTTACCTTGTAGAGGAGAGTCGTAGTTACGTTTGAACATATCGCTTTCTTAACAGCTGTTGAGATTTTTTTTTGTGTTTCATTTAATACTAATATAATTATGGTACCCATTCATAATATAATTGTACTGCTTTGTGCAGTAATATGTAAAACTGTATTCATTCAAATCACAGTTACAAAGCAACGGATTTAAATATCATGGATATATTGTTAATATTTTCAATACAAGACAGTGTTTGCACGAATTCTGCTACTGATATCAGATTTTTTTATTTATCTTATAAGCAACGTAGGCTTCGCCAGTTCGTATAAAAAAAACAAATAAAATGTACTTAGAGACATATCACAAATGTAGAAAATTAAAAACATAAAATCCGTATTTACAGAATTTCAATTAAAAAACAATTTAATTAAATATGAAGAATTTTCACAACAGTAAATATTTGAATCATTGGTTGCTGATCTAACTTTTACATTTTTATATGTGCAGTAAGCCGATATTTTTTGAGACTTAATTTCTAGAGACTTATATATTATAAAGTGAATTATATATTTTTGGAAAGAAATAGCTTGTCTCTGCGTAAGCACCGTTTTGCAAAGAGGAACCTCGAGTCCATTGCTAAAGCGATTTTCGTTTTTTGAGAATAGAAAATTTCGGAAAAATATATATTTTGAGCTTTGAAGACAATAATTTTTCATATATCTAAGACCCATTGATTGGATATACAACATCTTTGCCATAAGTCACCCCAAGTAGTTTGCTAAGTTTGGTGACTCATGTCTTGGCAGCGGATGCGCTTGCCTACCAGTCGGCCAGATAAAGAGAGGTTGGTTTGGTGAGACTCTTTCACCTCTCGTCGTCGATAAGAGAGACTCATCGTCTTGCACAGCAGCGGTAGGGATGGATTCATACGTCCGTCACTTACCTCTAAATTCCAACCCAACCCTCATAGCTTTTTTCTTCAAAGAACTTACTCTCCTCACTTTTATTAAAATACCCTCCACCCAGCATACCTTAATACGACATGGAGATTATTTTCCTCAGGTCCTCGTGTACAGAGTTATTGTAAAATAGAACTAAACCAATTATTCCATGAAATACTGATGTTAACACCAATGCACGATAAACCAATTTCGTTCTTTTGATATCAACTGGTGACCGGCGTGGTCTAAGGGTACGGCTCTTGACATGCAATCCGAAGCTCGCGGGATCAAATCTCGGCGGGGGGAAATAAATTTTATTTGAATGATTTGTGTTATTTCACAATAATTCATTTAAAATAATTTGAGACACGTTCCAGAGTGGAAGATACTCTCAGTATCGCCTTGGTGTAGGACCACCATTCAGAATTGAAACGTGGCTTGAAATGTTTGTTTTAATCAGATCTGCATAGCCAGGTATTTCCCCGCTTTCTTCTTCCCCATCTCCTTCCATCTCATACCCCATCTACGTTCAGTCTCGCAACTTACCCCATGGGGATGCCATAGTCTCACTGGCTTCAGGCGGGAGCAGCTAGGATTCGTGTAAGGCATTCATATAAAAAAGAACATTGTTATGTTATTGAAATGTTTAAAAACGAAGGGTAAATACGTTTTTAGTTTATTTTCAAGCCTTTCTATGTAACTTGTTAATTTGAGTTCCTAATTCCATCATAATTCCTAAGAATTTAACTCAATTCTCTGATTCATTTCTAATAAAAGCATGTTATAGGCACTTGTCCAAGGATATGGTGTTACAAAAATTTCAAACTATTTTACACGTATGATTTCATTGGACAGTGTATGATTACCATTAATTTATGAACAGTAATTACGTTTAAATATAATATATTTTGATATAAATAATAATATATTACTTTCTCGAGAACATTGGCGGAACGAGAGCAGACGTATTTTTTATATCAATTTCTCAAGTGCAAGTCGATTAGCCTCGTTAAAAATATCACTCAATAGATTTATACCAGTGTTTCTAAAAGCGTACTGCCCTGTTTATAATAAGAAAGCTGATCGGAAAGTAAGCCTCTTTTGGCTAGAAATAAATAAAACTTAGATACACGTGTTTTATTACGTGCATCTTAAAACTTTAAAATTGTTTTTCAATACAGTCATCATTTAAATTCAAGTTCGTTGTTGGTAGCCACCGGCTTAGACCCAAGACACTAAACAGAATTAATTGCTGTAAATGGATATAACTGAAAAAAATTCCCAACACAATTTGGAGTTCCCCACGGGTCTGACCTTGGACCCCTCTTGTTTGTATTGCTATGATATCCAAACTGTGTTAGGAACAGCAAATATCCTCTGTTTGCAGATGACCTTAAAATTCTGACAGAAATAAGCTACCACAGACACGATTTTAACATAAACAATATGTCACTATGTCTTTCATACGTTCTCAAAATACTATAGTTTACGATAAAATGATAAAAGGTGAAACATTATCACATGTAAAATCCTTAAAGGATTTTGGTATCGTCTTTGATCCCAAACTGACATCTTCTGACCACGTACATGTATCGTCAGGACATGCGTATGTAGGAGCAAATGAATACATTGATATTTTGGAGCAAATATAAAAGAAACTCCTCAGGTGTGTCTATATGTGGATGAATGGAATCTATTTAGGGTTCATGCACCAAATTGACTTTCTCAAGGAAACTGATTCTGTGAGTCTGTAACCAGGCGGAAAGCAAGTCTAGCTATTTATGTCCTTGAAAATTTGAAACAATTCTATGGATTCTATTCTTCTTCTTAAGATGGAAATATTTACATATGCCAAACCACTTTTGCCAAAGCCAATACTATGACTTGTTAAAAGTTCCGCACGGCAGAATCAACGACATCCTGGCAAAGCATAACATGTCAAGGGGAGTGGTCCTGGGAAAAATTCGGACTATCGTGGAACCAAGTTATTCGTTTACATTCCCGACTTTAGAAATCATTCGTTTGTTTGGCAATAATAACTTATTTATTTATTGATGTTATACGGCCATAGAGGCTTTTAGATAGATTATCAAATAATATTTAAGATATCGAGGATTACACATACATAGAATTTATATCAAAAGTTATAAAAGTGAAGAATTTTAAAAATATACAAGTAGTTTTTGAAGTGTAAAACCGTGAAATATTTTAAACAAATAATATTTGACAAAAACGTAGAATAAAATATAATTAAAAATATTACAATAATACATCAAATCGTTAAATATGTTATACCCACGTTACAATAATTTGTAGGATTCGACAAAGTGTTGGTTTAAATTGCGTCTTAGATTATAAAGGGAATCAGCGAATATATCTACAATACCACCAAACTTGTTGCCTAAATCATGCATCCTATTGGTAAGTGAGTGTGATTGATAGTTGGTTGTGTGTGTTGCAAAAGAATGTTATATTTTGTCTAGTATTCTTTGTCGGTACATGGAGCTTAATAGTAGCAACAATGGCAGGGCTGTCAATTAGGTTGTTCATAATTCTGTATAATAAAATTAGGTCTGTAATAATTCTTCTGTCAGACAGCGATTCATCAAACATAAATAATTAATGTTTTCTATTGATATTTTGAGCTTGAAATTTAAGTTCCTAAGAAATTTGTGTTGAACCCGTTCTTTTTTGTTAGAGCGTACTTTATAGAAAGGGGACCAAATAGGTGAATTATATTCCACTCGACTTCTAACTATTGTTGTAATGTAGAGTGGTTTCATGCAATCCAAGGACTTAAAGTCAGTTAAGGTTCTACAAGAAGCCAAGAATCCAAGCCCACTTCGAGGTATTGCGGTGGGACTAAATAAAATATTATTGTATCGTTTTGTGCTCTTTTGCAGATTTGGTAAGTAATTTGTCATCCTATTTCCTTCCATATCTTGTTCTATGTTATACATAATATCCACCCAATTCCAAAAATAACATTTTGTTTCTTATTGTTTACAGTTCAGTTTCGGATGCAACACAATTACTTTGGGAAACACTGATGTAGAACTTACACAAAAAAAAACTAATCAATGAATGATTGTTTAGTATAGTAGACTGTGACCTTGCAAAATCATGAAATTGCCAATACTATCAAAGGACCCTCACTACGAAGGATTTTTATAATTTTTATACGCGTGTGAGCGTTTGTTCATTAAAGAATATGATTTTAATAGGTATTTTCTACCCCACCTGTTTCGGTCGCTCGAAGGCTCCGGTTTAGTATAAAGGCTTTGCGGGTCGCCACTTCAATCACAAGCAGTTTTCCTCTCAGAAAAGGCTCATACAAGACTATCAACATGAACGCTCTGGTGAGTCAAGTGATTCAATGAAATATTATATCGATTATATCAAGTCCGGTGATTTATTGACAGCATTCTACTTTTTGTGAATCGTGTGTTATACGACAACTTTAAAATTTGGTGAAAATCATCAATTTAAATTTCGGCAGAGTCCAATTATTTTTCATCACAAATATCTTTAGTGAATTTAAAAGATGTATTTTCTCGATACAACAATAATTTTCTTCAACTTTTCCATTTCACCTCGCAAACACTCAAAAATGCTTCTTTGGTCGTCCTTAGTAGATCCAACGGTCAATGAGTTTGTCTTTGATTAAACGAATTGTTTACTCGATATCCAGGCAGTGCAAACTAAATTTTGATTGAATTATTTCAATATTTTAATCAAGTGATTTTAATTAGCAATTTTTTAGCTATCAGGTGGTTAAAATATTTGGTGTTATATGATAAACAATAAAAAAAAATTACTTTGATTACACTTGCATAATAAAACAATAGTCTCTGTAATTAATGATCCAGACTTAAAAACTATTATATTTTTCCATAAACAACAGTTTTTTTGTTGTGATATGAGATTCTCACCGCCAAAAAAGTGATTTTTAAAAAATTTATATTAATTTTGGGTTATTATGCCATCTTATGCTTCCTCCTTATTTATCCAACGTTTTGGACAGCGTTACAGTATTACCCTGATGAATGACACTGTAAATCTACCCCAAACATTGGCTAAAGAAAGAGAAAACAACACGGCATAAAAACTCAAAAATTAATATGTTTGTTTGTTTATATACAGATTTATAACTATAAAATCCACAGGCCACATTGAAAAATAAAATTAACCTCATTTTCGTTAATATTTGTAGTCGAGCGTATAAATTCATTAAAATTTTTGACGGCTTCTTAAGATTTATAAGTTTCGAAAACATAAAATCACCTACATATGATATATTAAAACTATTTCACCTGCTTTTGACTTTCTATTAATCACCTTTGATCTCAATGTAGTAAAAGAAGGTCATCTGAAAGTTTCCTTGAGCGAACTATATCCCCTTGATAGATTACGCCCACCTGGTCAAAACATGTTTCAATAATTTATGTCCAATTTGATATGCCAAACATATCATTGTGTTTAAAATTCTTATTAATTGACTTAAAAGCAAAACGTTCGCTATCGGAATAAAGCCAGGTGTTCCCAGCTAAAAAAAAATGAATATCATACTTAGATATTCATAAAAAGTGGTAAACGTAAGAGTAACTGAATTTTCATTTATTATTATTGCGTTCTGGAATGTTATTTGATTATGCAAAGTGACCTCGCAATTTGCAATCTTTCGTCGTCTTACTTTGTCGCTGATTCATTAAGTCAATTATAAACTGGATTATTAATAACAAGTTACATTGATTTAGCAACGTTATTTACCTAGGTCCTGGATGATTTTGCGTTGGTTAATCACGAAACAGGTACAAAGAAATGTAGATTAGGAAAATTGTGTTTAATTGGATGCAATTCATTGTTGAATCGGATCTAAAATCTGACGTAACGGTTTTTGATAAAATTGAACAAGTTTTTTTTAATTAAATGTATTAATTTATTTGTCTTCTCTAGCCGTTACTAAATAAAAGAAAAGTCATTCAAATGATACTGGAAAATACGTGATCGTAGTTTATGGTACCTGTAACATGTTAAAACTGCTTTTTGTGAACAAATCAGTAATATGTGTGGTTTTTTAACAGTTTTTCGCAACCCTTCTGTGCCTTGGAGCAGTAGTCTCCGCCCACGGCTGGGCTCATGAAGATGGTAGCTATAAGGGAGAGGGTGAAGCCGAGAGCCAGGATTATGGCCAGTACGACCATGAGCATGGAATCTACGGAGTCCTCCCCTACCAGTCCGCCCACTACGCCGTCGCCCCCGTCCAGTACTCCGGAGCCCACTACGCCGTAGCTCCCGTCCACTACGCTGGCGCTCACTACGCCGGTGCTTACGCCGGAGCTTACGCCCATGGAGCCGCCCCCCTCGGTCATGACGGTAACGTCATCGATACCCCCGAGGTAGCTCACGCCAAGGCCGCCCACTTCGCTGCCAAGGCTGCCGCCACCCACGGTGCCCATGAATACTCCGCCTACACACCATCCATCTACGCCGCTTACACTCCCGCTGTGTACTCCGCCCCCGCCCCCGCTCACTACGCTGGAGCTCACTACGCCGGATCTCACTACGCCGGAGCTTACGCTTACGGACCCGCCCCTCTGGGAGCTGACGGCAACGTTATCGATACCCCTGAGGTAGCTCACGCCAAGATCCAGCACTTCGCCGCCAAGGCTGCTGCTGTCCATGAGGTCGAGGCTGCCAACCACCGCGATCATCTCGAGCATGCTGTTCACGCTGCCCATGTCGCCCATGTTGCCGCTCCCCTCCTGGCTTACGCTCCCCAAGTATACGGAGTGCACGCCGCTCCCGCTTACTATGGTGCTTACTCCCACGGAGCCGCCCCCATCGGTCATGACGGACAGGTCGTAGACACCGTCGAGGTTGCCCACGCTAAGGCCGCACACTTCGCCGCCAAGGCTGTCGCCGCCCAGGAGTCTCACTCCGTCTACGGAGCTCTGTCTTACGGAGCACCCGCCGCCTACGACGTCCACGCTTCTCCCGTCGTCTACGGAGTGCATGCCGCTCCCGCCTACCACGGTGTTTACTCTCATGAAGCCGCCCCCGCCTACCACGGAGCTTACTCTCATGGAGCCGCCCCCATCGGACATGATGGACAGGTCGTAGACACCGTCGAGGTAGCTCACGCCAAGGCCGCCCACTTCGCTGCCAAGGCTGCCGCCGCCCACGGAGACTACCACTACGCTTCTCACGGACAGTGGTGAAGAATTTCACCACACCATCATGTTGTGAAAGCTCTTCGGTTCATGTTATTGTAGTTGTAATAATTATTGTAAATTGTATAAATACCACCATTACCAAATGTCATTCTCATCTAGTTCATCCAACGCTTATCTTCATAGATAAGCGACTTATTAAAACTTCTCAGAAGTATATATAACAACTCCTGGTGTAATACCTCCTCACCACAAGTCATGCATATAAGTTATTCAGAATATTAAATGCTATGCATCTCGAAAAAAGAATCTTTTATTTGATTTCCTTGCTACTTCCCTCAAACTATCTTAATAATATGCAGTGAATTTGCGGCTCGCTGGTAGATTTAATAGATGAGATTGAAACGTTGTTCAAAACGACTTAAAGCGGCGCTTCTCGGCTGAAAAAGAAGAAGATGGAGAGATATGTAATTACGAATGTTGGACAGAGCGCGCTAATATTTTAAGTGATAAAATTACAGCAGAAATTGCGAAAATGCTTAATAAAACATGACTCGTTTAAAATAGAGCAAAAATCTCGTTGAACGTATCTTAAGTATCATTTAAAGAAACATTGTGAATTTTTTCACATATACAATTTGTAAAATAATAGAAATAGACTTGTTTAAAATAATTTTCGGAGCATACTTTGCGATTTTTTTCTATCGACGGAATTTCATATAATTTGCGTTTCGGCATGGAACCTATTTAGCATTATCTTCAAAAATAACATATATTTTTTTAAGAGCTTAAAAACTTCAAATGTTGAAGGGAGATATGTTAGAAATCGGTCAAATTCGGATAGTTAATTAAGCAGTATTTGGTGGCTAGATCTGAATAGCCGGGTACTTCCCAAATTTTTATTTCCATCTCCTTCTCCTTCCCACTGCTTTCGCCCCACAACAAACCCAAAGCGGGGATGCCATAGTCTTACTTGCTGGCTCAGAATGTATGCGACTCTTGTGCCGTAGTCACATTATACTGCTTTTATACTTACTTCAAAAGCTCTCACGATTAGTAAGTAAGAACAGAAAATCGCATATTTTCAAAAAAAAAATTATTATATCATTGATGAAGAAGATAACACTAATAATCTAAACAAAAATTTTAAAACGAACAAGACACACAACAAGACAAGACACAACAAGACAAGACACACAACAAGACAAGACACAACAAGACAAGACACACAACAAGACAAGACACACAACAAGACAAGACACAACAAGACAAGACACACAACGAACAAGACACACAATATAAAAGAAAACATAATGGTTGCAACTGACTCTAACCCAGAACATCTCATCTTATCAAGATGGTAGGAATAACTTTCAAAAGATATAAAAAAGAGAGTTATTCTGATAAAAATGAGAAATTATGTTTTGAAATTCTTTTTAGATAAAATCAATCAAGCGTCTAGAAGTGTTTCGACAAAACAATGCATTAAGCCAATTACAAAATGCTAAAGGGTTAAACAAAACTGCAAAAATTTGGCTCTTGATTCTGGAGAATGATTCCCTTGTGAATTACTGTGTAGTTAGTTATAGCCTTTTTATATACTGTTTAAGGATTCTTAATTTGGGAGGCGGGAATGTGTACCGCCGCCCCGGGAACCTTTATTGGATAACCAACACCTCTGCCATAGGTCACCCCAAGTGGTTCGCTACGTTTAGTGATTTAGCAGGGGTGCCCGGGTTCATGGGGTGAAGTTTGTCTAGGTCTCGAAGGTGGATGACCAGGACACACTGAACCCCTTAAACCCCTTTCCTTTCCAGGCCTCCTTTTCCCTTCCTTTTCTTAAAAAAACCCTCCACACAGCATCCCCAAAGATGACATAGGCCCTGTGGGAAATTATTTTCCTCAGGGCCTCTTGTGTGGAGCTCACGTAAAAAAAGGAGGATCTGAAGCTAATACATAAAAATAATCAATACTATCAAAACCCTGTTCATGTTTTGACTATTATCTCTAATGGCGGACTCAGACGTTTCAATTATAGTTGATCTTCTCGACTTAAAAGCTTATTGATTTACTTACCAAGGCAGTATTACTCTTATTACACACCATATTATAACCTGTTTTCTCTGCAGACGACTACCAGAGCTTGTTATGTAACAACGTAACCAGATCAGAGCTTTCTGGTTCACATTAATACACCCAAGTTCTAGGTCATGAATTTCACTATCAGTGAGACGGCGGTTATACCTGCCATACGTTATGTGACTGAACTAGTTTATCCGGTTAACAATACATAACCATACCGGTGATAGTACATACGGTTTTATGCGACCCGATACATGTTGTATGGTCACTGGTCAAAGAGATTGTATCCGGTTGAATGAATATGTTTTTTGATTGGCCGTTTTTCATTGCCAGTCATTGTCGTCCAAGGACAAAAATATATTTGGTAGTTGATTTATTTAATGAGAGGAAAGACTGCGAGGCCCTTTTCATACAAAACTTAAATTTGGATTTGACGCCAAAATATCCGAACAGAGTTAATAATTGATTTTTAAATCAAAAGGCATAATAAATGCCTAATACATGTATCTGTTTTTTTATTATTTATTTTAATTTTAATTTACAAAATAAAATAAAATACAGGCCAATAAATATATCATTTTTATTTATTTTAGACGCAACTTTGGCAATTATTAAGTTGATTTAAAAATATAATTTTGCTCCATTTACTATATACATATGTACATGAAACGTTAAAAATATTGATTAAGACATTTTATTGATGGGTATACATTTAAATTACAGATAACTGATTTATGTTGAAACATATGAATTGTCAAACAAAAATTTAAATTTCTACCCCAAAAGATGCATTTCTTATTTTTATATTCTTCATTTTATTAAAACAGTAGATAGGGCAAGATGATTTTGTTAATAATTACAATTAGATCACAAAAAATTCTAAAGTTTTCTCTAAAATCACAAAATCATTTTACAGAATCACAAATCACAGAATTGAATTTTTTAATGCGCAACATGTCATAATTTAAAACGAAAATAAATAAAAAGAACACGTGCTTACAAGATATTTGTATAATAGTTTAATAAAAAAAATATTTTTCATTTTGGTTGGTTATTTTGGCCTCAAAATCAAAATTTAAGTTTTGTTTGTAAACAGGCCCATGGATGGGACGTTCTATATAATTCAAGTGACTGGTCAGTGGCCGAGGAGGCAAGGCATTTGGGTCGTGTGTTTAATTCTTGGCTGGCTAAGCCTCCATCGAGACACAAGCAAGATTTGCTTATTGTGGTGGTAATGGGAGATTTTCAGTCAGGACAAAATTGTGTTTTTTTAATGAAAGACAAATATTCTCGAGTTACGACTACGTAACTCGAAAATATTTGTCTATGATAAAAAATAACTAAAATAATATGTTACCTATTCTCACAGTTCTCAAGTTCGTAGATTGTTTAAAGAAAATAATTTTGGATACATTTTTTAATGTGAATAACTCACAAGGGTCCCAACCTGACTGCAGCCAGGGAGACTATGGCATCCCCGATTAAAGTATCTTGTAAGGATGAATAATTCCCCCATTTTTCCAAAAAAGAAATTTCCTCTCTTATTCGAATGAGAATCGGACATTGTTCCGTTCCTTCTCACTTGTTTAAAATTCATGTCCTTGACTCCCCAGATTGTACCTTCTGTGGTCTAGTGGGAACTTTAGATCACATATTTTTTGGTTGTCCCTCTCTAAATAAATATCCTCTCTTTTATCAAGCGTTATCTAAAATTACTTCCCCTCCATTCAACATCTCATCTCTCCTAAGTCTAAACTCGATTCCAATCTTCCATATAATTCTGAAATTTGCACATTTAAATAATATTAATATTTAAATTTACTTCTTCATTTATATTTAGATTTACCTTTCCCTTTTCTACATGAAATGATGGCCTAGAACACCATTGATGGGTAAAAGCCAGAAATAATTGAAAAAAAAAAAAAAAAAAAAAAAAAAGGATGAAGGTAAGTGAAGAGAGGAAGGAGACAGGAGAAAAGAAATTGGGGAAGTACCTGGCTATACAGATCTAGTCACCAAACGCGGCTAAAGCCATTTCAAGCTACGATTCATTTCTGAATGGTGGTCTTACACCAAGGCGAAACACGCGGTTTAAGCCATTTCAAGCAACGTTTCATTTCTGAATGGTTGTCTTACACCAGGGTAACACTGAGAATATAGCCCTGGAGTTGTGTGGCTTTCACATAAAATAGTATTTATCTCTATTCATTGGTCGCAACTAAAAATATATATAAACGCTCAAGCAAGCGCGAGATCTGCAAAAATCTTTTAAAAACGTTGCTTATTTCTCAAAAATCTATATTGCATTGAATACTATTTTTTATTGTTTATTCTAAGTAAACAATATATAATTAAGATGTCGTGCCTTTACTGTGTTCGGGACCGTTAAATAAAATAACATAATTCGTATAGTTATAGAAATTATTAATGTAACGTTTAACGCGTGGTGGTCAACGGTGAAGGGGCGCTCTCATACAAGACAGTGCCTTTTATAACTTAATTCATGTCCAAACAAAGAATCCCAAACATTATTTTTTTGTTCCTATTTAAACTTGGATCCACATTCATTACAATAATATAAACCTGGAATACTGTTCACAGGTTTGGAACCCGCGCTATATTGTTTATGTTAACAGGTTAGAAAGAGTTCAGGAGCGATTTCTCAAATTCCTCAATTTTAAATCATTCAACATATACAACTCTTACGACGAAATCGAGAAACATTTTCGAATCACAAAACTACTCAACAGGAGGCTTGTCGCTGATCAGATGCTCCTGTACAAAATTATTAACTCAAAAGTTGACTGCCCGGATTTGCTAAACAAAATAAATTTCCACACGTCCATTCGATATAGTACACAAAATACCCTTTTCTATATTGATAGATGCAACACCAATTCCAATCAAAATGAATTTATACAAAGGACATGTAACTACTATAACAACAAATTTGCAAATATAGACACACGTGCTGACGTATTTACTGCTAGTTACTGTCGCTACAGAACTTCACTGTATAACATTTTAGGTGCGAATAACACATGAATTAATTGTATCTAATATTTTTATATTACTTGGCAACTTTCCCTTATCCCTCTCCTCCCCTTACCCTTCCCAACCCAAATCCCTATTTTGCAGTCTATTTCAGTTATAATCACACTTATTTTAATGTTGCGTATTAGTTTACCATTTGTTGAATTCACATTTGTACTCTTATTATTTTTTTAAATATTCTAGTTTATATTCAGTTAGTCTTGTTTCTAAATACCTATCTGTGAACATTAATAATTGGTCTGTTTTTTTATCATCCTCTTATGTTTATTGTATTACTAAGACTGTTAATGTTCCTTAAATAAATAAATAAATAACACAAAAAACAGAGAAGGATGTCTTAAATATGTTAGACCGATGCTAGCATTATGAAACAAATTAAGAAATGGACCCTTAGATCGTAGTGACAGGCGGAGAGGAATGCAAATGAATGGATGGGGAAGCATTAGAGACGAGCTATAAATTTATGAGATACAATCCTCTCTGTCTATTCTGAATAAAAAAATACCTTTTCCTCTATCTCTAACAGGCGGATAAATTCTTAAAGGATGCCCACGCTTATTCTACGTTTGACTTATTAAAATATCATCAATTATACTCTCAACTAATATTCATTTACAGTTAGTAATAAATAATTAAACACTTAATCAATCACATACTTAATAGAAATATTAAACGTTGTATGATTTTTAAAGATGCTGAAAAATTTCTACAATAATTACAAATTTCAACAGGAGGTAAATTATTATCCTCAGTTCCTATGTCATCTTTGATGATGTTTTGTGAGGGGTGTTAACGCTTTACTGCACAGTGTATCATAGGAAATTCTCTTTTTCATTTCTTACTAGCTGGTACCAAAGATATAAATTGTTTCTCCCTGCATTTCCTCTCCATGTGTCCCCGTTCCTCTCCCGCGTCCCCTTCCCCCCGCGTTTCCCGTCCGCCTTCCATGCCTTATCATCCCTCGCCATCTCTCCCGCTAACCCCACCTCCTTTATTACCATTCCCCTCAAACCTGCCCTCCCTGCCGCTAAAATATATGAAATACACTCATTTTCATTTTTTATGACGCCAACAAATTTTATAACGCCAACAAATTATAACGCCATAGCTTGCCATTATATATAGCCAATAACGTTTTTCTCAAAATAAGTGGAAAATTCGGAAAAATACACTTATTATTTTTCTCTAATTTACCTTTAACACTTCGTTTTTTTTTAAAATTATTTAAAACAATAACGTCATGCAATTAAAGAAAAGGAAAGAGAGAAAGTTCAAGAGTAAAGTGGCCATATTTGATGAGTAAACCACTTTTTCAAACTTCCATCTCACATTTCTTTTTTTCCCTCCGTCAATTCTTTAACCCTTTATAACATTTTGTATTGTGATTGCAATTGCCTAATTAACTCAAGGGTAGAAACAATAGGAAGGAATTTAATATTAATGCGGTCCTATAGATCAATTCCCGAATGATACAATAAATGCCAATAGCTATTTACACGTACAAGCCCACTTATACAAAAATGAGTCAAAGAAACGGCCCGTTCTTTGCATTGTCATCGATAACGAGTCTCAGCTCGATCAAATGTCGGGAAGTGTTGGTTAATTTTCAGTTTCAGGGTTGGATTCATTCAAGCAAACAAAATCGAAATTCGAATAGACGTATTTGAGAAATAATAATTTACAATCCGAAAGGTACTCGGATTGTTCTTCTTTTAAACCTACATAACTTTTACCACCTTGTTCCATCAATCTGTCACATTTTGTTTTTACTATCAATGAAACCTCTCTGGATCTCAGTAGCAAGGGGGCATAAAATGCCTATTGGGGATGACAAACACGAGCTGCGTGTATACCTATTTCGAACCACGTGACAGAATTAAAGTACGACATAAAAGTTGTAGGAGACAATTTTTTGAGATCTTTTAAAATATTTTATTAAACATCATTAAAAATAACAATCGTTGTTTCTTGATAGGTTTTACCTTTTGGAGCTTAAAAATTGTTTTATATTTTGAATTGTCACATTATATTTTTTTTTAACATTATAGAATAAACGCAAGTCGTGGTGGCAGAAGCCAACTGTGATTTGTATGAAATATACTTCTATCACGAGGAGTTACAACTCTGTAACGTAATTTTTACTACATAAATAAAAACACATATTTTTCTTAAACGCCCACATTCTTTACGGCTTTAGTACAGTAGATTTTAAAATAATTGTAAAATAATAATATTGGTTATTCTGTTGAATTTTTCTCCACTAACCAACTGGTGGAGACAACTTTATGTAGGTTAAAAAGAAGAACGACCCACTTCGCCCTAATATTCAAACACCTAAGACACAATTGCCAGTTGAGAGCGATATATTCTACCAAAATACCTAATCTAATTCACCTTCATCGATTTATCTATGATAGCGATTCTATGGATTTCTGTTTGAACTATTTGGTCAATATTCCTAAGTTTCTCTTGTTATTGGTTATTAATTCATTGTTACAATATTTATAAATTGTTGTAACGCCGACATCTAGCGAAGTAACTGAACACTTTTTGTATCACAATTACCAAATTTAGCTAAATGTAAAAGTATACAGAGCTTACAAACATTGACCATGTACACAATACCGATTATCGTTCACCAATAAATTTTATTTAATAAACAACGCATTCTCAAACTGGGGGATAATTCAATAAAATTTTATTGAAAAGGTGTCCATTAAAATGGCATAAATTTCACGTATCATTAAAGTGACCATATTATGGACGAAATAACTTTCACACAAAAGAAATTTCACGTTACGTTAAACATAAATTGAATTATTTTTTTCAATATGTTTAAGAAGAGTATAAACGCTAGAAATATTTCGATTCTCATGCCTTCAAAATTTAAAATATATATTATTTGACTTATTTGCACGAGGCAAGTAAGCGAAAAAGTGGTTTTTATTTATTTTGTGCATAATTTTATAAGAATGAAAAAAAGTTAGAACATACAAAACCTCAAAAATAGTCTTAGCCATAAAGGGGTGTTTTTAAAATTTGTTTCTTATATTACTTCATAGTTAAGTCTTGCAAAAACATTTTTTTTTTTTGTGGTTTACGCTTATATTTTTTGTTACGTAATTAATTATTTTATTGTAATTGCAATACATAGAAAAGCTAGAAAAAGCTTAAATTTATCCGTAGCATATTAAGCCGATTCGTGGTAAAGATGAATCTAAATAGGATTTCACGTATTTCTTCATCTTAAATTGTACGCTAAACAAGTTTTGCATTAGAAAATAGATGTGGAAAAGTATATAAGGAATTTAGTCAATTGAAAGATAGTTTTGTTTTATCGTTGTATTATTTTGCGCAAATTTAAGTTTGTTAATGCGGCACGTTTTAGATTGGTAGATACTTTCAGTATTGCCCTGGTAAAGGAACACCATTCAGAATCGAAACGTTGCTTAAAATGGTTTTACCCATTTTTGGTGATTAGATTTGAATAGCTTTCCCATCTTTTTCTTTCCCGTCTCCTTCCCATCTCCACTACATTTGATCTCACTGTATTGATGAATCTACAATTGAGGGTACCATAGTATCACTAGCTCCAGGTCTCCGTGGTCCCGAGGTAAGACTCTCGACTCACAATCCAAAGGTCGCGTGTTCGAACCCGGCATACGCAAATAAATTTAATTTCACAATTATTTAATTAATGTAGTATATTTTAATATTTATATATTATTTTTGCGACAGGTTCCAGAGTGGAAGATACTCTCAGTATAGCACTGGTGTAAGACCACCATTCAGAATTGAAACGTTGCTTGAAATGGCTTTAGTCGTGTTTGGTGACCAGATCTGAATAGCCAGGTACATCCCCACCTTCCCCTTCCCCATCTCATTGCCCTCCCTGCTACCTTAAGCCTCACAACATACACCAATTGGGAATATCATATTCTCACTGGCTCCAGAATGGAGCAATTGGGGACTCTTGTGCGGTATTCATATATAAAAAAAAATTTAAAAAGACGGCCGGGAACAGTGGTACTAAAAACAAAATCATGAATCGCTCAAATAATATATCTAATAATAAATATTTCCAATTTTACTTTTTGATTAAAAGTAAAATTACTTTGCTTAACGTAACTTTAATTTTAAATCAAATTTGTTTTGATTTTAACCAGCGACCACTGTATTCAAAAATGAGGATATTAGACCTGGACGCAGAGATTTCCAAAGGAGTTGTAGGAACAAGAAAAAACTTTTTTTAATATAAGTTTTACACCTTTGGGGACGCGTTCTGGAGGATCTTTTAGAGAAAGGAAGTATATGAAGTCCTGGGAAGGAATAAAGTATGAAGGGTGGGTAGGAATCTGGGAGAAAATGTGTCCAGAAGTGACGGGCATATGAATCTATCCCTGCGTTGCAAAGCGGTGTTCCGAGAGAGTCCTGCAGGAGAGATCAAAAGATCTCCCCCGATCACTCTTTCCACATTCGGTCTCCCTGCAGTTGGTGGGTATACGCAACCGCTGCTAAGTTCCGGACGAAATTCGCCCCATGAAACAGGCACAACGAACCACTTGGGATGACCTATGGCAAAGGTGTTGGTTATCCAATAAATATTCCCGCAGACAAATTGAAAAAAACAAACAAAAATCCATATTAAAACATTTTATTTAGCAAAAGTTTGGCAAGTCTAGGCATATCGTACGGTAAGATTGCGTCACAGTATTTAGTCTAGGTAGACCTTAAATTAAAAAATAAGCGAAACAGCATAGTTGAAATTGATCGGGGGCGACTAATAGAGTCTAATCCTTTGAGTAGTTACGAAGGAAAACGCTTAATAGGACAGGTTATACCTTGCACCTGCCTGCTTATTATGACTGGTTGTTGAACAAGACTTGGATTTTCTGGTTAAACGGTCCAACACTAGAAATGTTTTTTATATCAAATCCCAAATAAATCTATCGAGAAATAGAGAAAGAGTCTTTCACCTGTTTTCAAAAACGAATTTTTTTCGACGTACGTTCACACGGTGAATTTATTTTAAACAAGCGAGTACCCGACAGGCGTTGGAATGGCACCCAAAGGAAGAAAAAAAAGTTTTTCTTTAATTTCTGTTTGTGGTGTGCTTTTGGATATATAATAAGTTCTGTTTTTCCTGAATTAACCTGAAGGTTTTCTGACAGCTATCCCCTACCACTATTTTGTCTTCTTTGCAATTCCTACCTCTACCCCTCCCTTGTCTCCCTTGTCTCCCTTGTCTCCCATTTAACCATCTCCTTTTACCTGTGTAACCTTTCCCATGCATCTCCGTTCCCCCTTCGCGTTCACTTCCCCTCCCGCGTTCCCCTTACACTTTCCTCACCTTCCCCCCTTCTCCCGCGTTTCCCCCCCCCCCCCTCCCACATTCCTCTTCCACCTTCCCCTCTCCATCCTTCGTCCATTATCTCCCCTTCCGGATTCACATCTCTCTCCTTCTCTCCCTGTCGCTTAATAATTTGAAATACACATATTTTTCAAACAACTCGCGCGCCACCTATTATAAATTTTTTTTTTAAATTTCATAAAGCATCACTATTATAATATATAGAAACCTTCACGGGCATGCGTTCAACAACTCACCGAATTTCATCGCAATCGAATTAATGGTATACCTACGTATACAAATAAATCATAGCTTTATATACAAAACATTGAATGTCAAACTGGAATATTTGATGACATGATATTATGTCGTTTAGGCCTGAGGAATTAAATAAGTATGTTTCCTTCACCTCCGAACTTGTTATTACAATTATTATTGCCTAGGGCAAAATATTCAATAAGTGTGGCTTACCATGGTGTCCTTGCGATATAGATACATGTAATTATAAGGTAGTTAGAAGCAAAAAAGGTAGGCGATATTTTTGTCACAAAACCACAAAGGGCAGGTGCCTAAAATGGAACTGTCCAAACTTCAAATTATAGTGACCTTGGTTTATAAAAATACAAAGTTGCTGACCTCACATGAAACTGGTGAATACTTTCGGAGGGCCTTTGTGGTAAGGCGAATCCAGAAGTCGCGATAATTTCCCAAAAAATATGTATAATTATGACTTAGTAACCATTACGCCGTTTTCTCACGGGTGTAGGTAGAAAGGACACACCGCCAAACAAATCTGTATTCACATTCAAACGTCGTCTCGTACGACCCTTTCTGTTATTTTGAATCTTGAAATGGCCCTACTCAAATATTTGGTTTATTTGATCATGGCTTCCTTGGGCGTCCCCGAATTTTTCTGCCGTTCTAATTCGCATCTTATATTTTTCTTACATCCGGTATGTTTTTAGGTTTTCACGGCCAAAAAGTATTTTTGTTATTGTTTTTGGGGTGTTATGCCGTGTTTCGCTACCTCCTTCTTTAGCCAACGTTTCGGACAGCGTTACAGTGTCCATCATCAGGGCAGATGACGACATCTTCTTACATCATTTTCTTACATCCCTTTCTTCTTAATTCGCTCTGCAAATCCAAATATGAGAGCGTCCCCTTTTTATTATTTTTATTTATTTATTGGAAAAAAACATATTTCTTAATAATACTCCATGGATAAACAAAAACGAATTAATGGTGTAGAAACTAATATGGGACAAACTAAAAACAAAAGAAACATTCATTTTTATATATATACATAAAGAAGATTGAATGTCAAACTGGATTATTTGATGACATGATAATATTTGGTCCATGCCGAGGCATGGAAAAGTATGTTTCTTTCCGAACTTGTTAATATGTATTACAAGTATTATTGCCAAAAAATCTGTCGTGATTCTAATACGTTTCCATCAACTTTCTTAAAATTAAAATGCAACATTATATAATTGTTAATGAAATAATTGAAAACACTGTTTTTATCACAATAAACTTTATTTAAAAGTCACTTTTAAAGTCACCTTTTTGACTTTTAAATAAAGTTTATTGTGGTAAAAACAGTGTTTTTAATTATTTCATTAATAAAATGGTGCCACAAAGTGAATTTGCAAAATTTGAAGAAGTTATATAATTGTCATGAAATTATGTAATGTAACAATAGTAAATTACATTGGGCACTACTTGTTTGTAATATTCATTGTCACGTACGTAAGGCGTTTCTCTTACGATCATGCTTGTAATGGTTCAGTGTTGTTTGAACAAGTAGACGAGGAAATTTTTTTTTTAAATATTTAAATTCGATCATATTACTGACCTCTGTTGGGTGTGTTTGAAAACGAAATTGAAGGAGGCTGTAATAAAATACGGGTTAATTATCGCGTGGGAGGTGCTAGACTATCGGAGATGTAAAACGTTGGACAAATTGGAAATGATAAATCAACAATTATTTTGAACACAACGAATAGCGAGAGAGAGGCGGGGTTAACGTTTATCTGGTTCGCGGAGCGGAGAGTTCTCACGAAATCCATGGTATGGAATGCGAGCCCTTATGAATTTGATCATAACTCACTTTATGATGACCAAAAATAAGAAATTGATAACTGTTGAAATTCGGGACCGAGACTCTATTGAGATTTTGAAAAGGGTCGTTCAGGAAGTAGATTTTGGGTTAATTATGAACTTTTGCGTTTCAGTTATTAGGAGCGACATGTGGAATGTCTAAGTGACGTTCTAAGAGATTGACAGGTAACATGATTTTGGCTCTTTGAAGAGGTCATTAAGCTGGAATCACCACTCTAGGTTACGTACAAAATAGTGGAAAAAGTAATTAGCCAAATGCATAAAATTTAACGGCCTGTCTAATTCTAAATTTATTTACAAATTCGAGTGTGATTTTTGGAGAGATCAACAAATCATTTTGACAGTTATCACCTTTTTCGAGAGAACGGGACGATGAGATGTGGGAGGTTACTTAGTAGAGATGCAAATAACAGGGACAGATTAGGCCATGGTGGTGATAAATGGCCATAAATGAAAATCGAAATCAATAAAAATGTGAATTTAATACTGGGGAAAGCCTTACGGGCGTTGCTATTTGTTTAAAGAGAGAGTTTGTCAGAGTATAAGGCCTAAACACTCACAAATACGGAAAAAACAAGGGAGAATACATATTGTTCGTAGAATAATGCGTAGGATAAAATTCCTTCGCGTTAGGTTATAAAATAATGATAATAATAATGGATTATTCCAAAATGTATGCAGGGGTAGTGCGATGTAATACATTTATTTTGAGTGGGAGAAAATGTCCTATGACAAGCTTGAGTCGAGCGCGTGGTCCACCCCTGTTTTATTTTGCTAGACCGAGATGGTTGGGACCCCGATTTCAAGGGTTGGGACGGTGACAAACGTAGAAGGCAGGAAGAGGCATGAAGCGAGAGTGGTGGGTGGCAAGCTAGTAAATACGACTCAAAATTGCATGAACTTATTTTGATTGATGGGAGATTTTCGTTTTAAATAGGCAGTTTTTTTTGATAACGGGACAGTCAGTGTTCTAAACCTCTAGCAGAAAGAGTGAATTAACCTAAGTGAAAACAGATAGCTGTAAGTTTTGTTAAAAGGAAGTTCGATCCATCAATCAGAAGTTGGTGAATAATAAAATTAATACAAGCTCGTGAACTATTGCAACGCTACGTAATAATGAAGAAGCACATAGTTGAAGTTACCGTAATTAAAAATAAAGTTAGTTTATCGGATTAAATTCAGTGTTATAATCGCTTAGTAAAATTATATTTTTATAAAAATTCGTGATTTACTTCAAGTAAAATTAAGCTGTAGGGTGTAGGGGTTGGTTAATAATATTATACTTTACCCGAATTGCGGAAATATGAAGAGGTAAAACTAACTTAATAATAGACAAATAGCTGCTCAAAAAGCGTAAATTCAGTGATAAGGTGTGGTTACAATAATCGCGGTGATAAATTGTTAAACAACAGTGGACAATATCACGTATTCTTCTTTTCTACGTGTAATAATCAAATTAATCAACTATAAATAAATAAAATAAATAAAGAGATGACTCATTATTAGGGAGGGGGGAAAGGAGTAATCAAACCATAACGGAATTCACTTTACAGGAAAAATCGTATAAACTTTACGTAGATTAATTTGGGCTTTAATAATAAATATACCGCTTGACGGAAGCTATAACTAAAAATGATAACTACAGATGATCGAACAGAGTATAGATTTCAGGACATTACATAACAGGCGTGGGGGGGAATGGTCGTAGGGAGGTGGAGGAGGTTTCTTTGTTTTCCCACAGGTTATAACAGGTGCAGATTAAAAAAAATCACAACGAGCGTGTATTCCCGCTAGGATAAAGGGTACAGTTATCAATCACTCTCGGTAAGTCGAATTACAACTCCATAATTTAAATTACAGGACATGCTGACCGCAAGAATGAAGCAGCCTATTGAATTATTGTTTACTATAAGTGTGCGTGTCGGTCAGGGTTTTTTTTTCTCTTCGCCGTTATCACCCGGGCTCAACCCCGAACCGTCGCTTAACAGCTGGATGCTAGGAGCTGAGCAGAAAAAATGGTTCTTATAGGTACATACGAATGCAGAGGCGATAAGGCTACGAGCTCTACAAATTTTCCAATTATTATTATTACCCAATTGCAGTTGTTGGCTGACAGTTTGGCGCAGACTTCGACAGGAGGAGGGCGTGGGAACCAGATTCACGATTCTATGCATGTAAAACATTATATCAACCTGTTTACCTGCGAAATTTCTACCTGTTGTATTGCGTGAATTAAATTTTCACGTTTGTGGAATGTGTACGATGGTACCGAGACTATACATAAGTGAGATAAGTATGTCGAATGGTAAGAATTTCCCCCACCTTACCATGTTACGAAGAGGGAGAGGTACCAGCCACAGACTGGGCGGGTCACGCGCTATGTCGGAGGTCATTCCCTTTCGCGGGATCGTGTCGAGCGAACGGGCGCGAAAGGTTATGTACCAGGGATGCCGAATTGTATGTCATGGACACGATTCGCTGACGGAGGCGTTTGACCTTAGACATCACGGGAAGCCTGCAGGGTTGAGTGGAGGAGACCGTTAACAAGGCATCTTGCGGGAAAATTCTGTAACGTTGTTGCATTCTCTCATCTGTGTCAACCCAAAAGTAGACGTAAGGCCCACAAAGTGCGCCTTATGTCAACTATTGGAGGTGGAAAGACGAAGACGGTCGGCTTTAACGGTCTGCCTCACAGCTTCGCGCCACTTGCCCGCGGATAGAGTCATGACAAGGGACAAAATGGAAATACCCCTTTTAGAGCCAGTAAAGTAAATCCGGAGGCGTTATGCGTATTGGAGTTGACTGGGAACGGTTTGAAAGCCTGCTGTTCTCCCTCTGGCATGAGAGAGTCCGGGTATGTCAGGGTGATCGTCCAAGAGATCCGCCAGATACCGGGGTATAGCTCAGACATGCATTGGCGGGATAGTTGTGTCCGGAGAACTGCCCACTCGGTCAACTTGGTTAGCGGAGGAGCCAATACTAGTTTGCAAAGAAATTCTCCTTCCCTTCCTTTTATCACTTCCTTAAGATTCCCTAGTTCTGCCGTAAATTGGTGCTACTAACAATAACAATATTCCTAACGGTTATGCATAGGATAGGTATTTCAGATTGGGAGTCGCGGGAGCAGCCTACTCGGCCATAGAGAGGCACCTCTAGGTACGTACATTTAAACTAAAGTAAATAATGAACTTGTATTGCCATTTAATTGATCTAGGTGCAAAAGGGATCACTATAGCGGGGAACGGGGACTCTACAGGTAGTATACAGTTAGGGCCATAGGCATCTGTAGTATGGGGCAGTTTAGACAGGGAGTATCCTTCATGCGTTCGAGAAGACAACAGAAAAAATTCTTCCACGCCTTTTAAAGAGTCGAAAGTTACCACGAAAAATAGTAAATACATTAAATTCCTACTCCAAATAATCTGGAGGCTTCGAAACAAAAAATCAATCACAACGTGAAGTAAAGGGTTTATTGTAAGATTTCCCAGAACAACCTTGCTTTACTGTGTTCGCATCACAGGGGTTGGGAAAACGAGATCAGGAAAACAGCGTAGCTGAACCTTCCGATCGGAGATCTCAACGACGAAGAGAGAAAAGGAAGGAGGGGGGTGAAAAAACCTTGCAGCGGGGTGGGACCATCACATGCTTGATTTTAATCAAGTTTGAATGGTTTTGATTGCAAGCAAACCACAAAAATTGTTATAAATATTAGTAAACCAGCATCAGTGAGACATGGGATTCCACAAGGAACAGTTATCGGACCGTTATTGTTCCTAATCTATATTAATGACCTATGTAAAATTAGCATTCCGGGAAAACTATTCTCGTACGCGGACGATACTGCAATCACAGTTCGTGGTAAATCCTTGGACGAAGTCTCTGAAAATGCAAATAAGTTCACAACCATTGTCAAAGAATGGTTCAATCAAAACCTTCTAACTCTGAACTGTGAAAAAAGCTATATTTCATTTTATAATACCCAAAAAGCCACACCCCTAACTCACTTAAACATAAGGTTTCACAAAAATACTTGCAATATTGTCTCATGCTTTAACTGTACAGAAATGAATACGGGGATTACAGTTAAATAATTAGGAATTATAACGGACAGATCACATGCAACAGCTTGTTTTTTTTGTTTTTTTTTTTAAATTTATTTATTTTATAAATCAAAAAACAAGTCCCACTAAGCCAATTGCAATTGGCTTGACAGAAGGTATTTAAAGTTATAATTTACATCTTTTATATAAAGTTTAAACATTTTTTCATAATTATCAAAATAAATATTCTTTTTCCAATAACCAATTTTTCACCATATATTTAACCTTATTCAAAGAATTATGTCGCTTTATATTGTCAGGTAATAAATTAAATATCTTCGGTATGTTGTATTCAAACGTTCTCTGTCCGTACTTATTATTTTTCGGAACTATTAACCCGTCGTTGCGCGTGAATCTAGTGCTATATTTATGTTCTAGTTTCTCTTTATGCTGCGGGTTAAATAAATGCTGAATTATAATTTTGTACCATTAGATTTAGTAAATTTAGATGTTGAATTTATATTTTTGAACGTTTAAATTACATATTCAACGTTAAAAGAATAAAATTAGTATATCATGCAGTGGTGCAATCATCAGTATCTCATAGAATAATTGGATGGGGGGGTGTGTATAATACACACATTAAGCCACTAGAAATAACTCAAAAATTAATACTAAAAATAATGTTGCATAAAGATATGAACTACCCCTCCCTGCAATTGTTCCATGAAGCTGAATTGTTAGATATAAGAAAAATTTACTGTATACAATGTTTAAAATATATATTTACACGAAATATTATTTTTACAAAAAATTAAAAGCGGATAAAGCCACATCAAGTAATAAAATTAAACGTACATACACTGTACACTAGCGTAAAAATTAAAAAAAATCATACGATATAACTCTTTGCCTAATTACTTGAAGAAAAACTCTCCTAAAGGATCAACTCTCGGAAGGATCAATTTCTGGGGGATCAACTGCCGGCCGGACCAACTATCGGAAGGATCAAATGTCGGAAGGGTCAATTGTCGCCGGACCAATTGTCGGGTTACGTCTTCAACAGTTGGTATAACTGATATAATACCGTACACAATTATTATTTTACGAAACTGAATTTAACATAATGCTTTCGTTTTGCAGCAGGTGGTGAACCAGTTTGTCCAATGTAACTGAAATTTAAACTAAACCTACGCAACGTTCAAATAGTCGAACAATAAATTTATTACTTTACCATCAATAAATATGGCGTTTGTGTGTTATTTATACACTGATAGATAAATTAATATAACTATTTAATATTTAGTGAACTAGTAGTTCTGTAAATAGAAGACTTCGCGTCGAAAATTTTGTTTATAATTTTCTCTTATATAATAAATAAAACGAAAATTTTCTCTGAAATAATGAGATTTGTAAGTAGGTACTTAAATACTTCTTTAATTATGAATCAAGGATATTGAAATATAGGAGATATGCTAACCGCAGTTTTTACTGGGTGGGACTGAGCTTCCTGTTGTCACCGATATTGTTAACCAAAACTAGTTAACACCTTCAAAAAATCAACTAATTGAACGAATTATTTCATATTCAAACTAAATTGATAACCAATGCTACTGCACAACGATTTCTTTCCGTATTCAATTATGCCCGTTAGAGTAAAGGTGGTAAGTAGTCCGCCGACGGGGCGGACATCATAGCATATCTCTTGTATCTTTGTTATGAACCATAAATACATAACGTGACTTTTAAAAAAAAAATTCTTTATTAAATTCAAAAATTCTTTTTCGTTATTTATTTCTCTTGAACAAATTGTGTAATTGGATATGATAAGATTATCACGGCCAAAATTATTTTCGTTATTTATTTTTTTGGGGTGTTATGCCGTGTTGCGCTATCTTCTTCTTAAGCCTTCGTTTCGTGACGATGAAGGATGACAAAGAAGGGGTATGCAACACGGCATTACACCCCAAAAATAAATAACGAAAATGCTTTTGGTTGTTAAAATTTTAAATCATATTTATTTATTTTTATTTATTTATTAAAAGAAGTTTATATAATGAACAAAAAAATTGTGTTAATTCATCCGCCATGCTAGGGATGTCCCTGTGTTATGGCGGATGGCGGATTATGGCGTATTATGGCGGATATCCAATTCTACAATTTTTCCAAAAAAATGTCAACGCTTCAATGACAGCAATTATTTTTTCAAACTTTCTTCAACCAGGTACCGTACCGATCATTGCGATTTGACGACACGACCGGGACATATCAAACAAATTTACAGAGACTACCTTCGCTAATCTCAGTCAATAACATAACGTTTAGATCATTATGTAAACAAATAATGCAAAATGAACCAATAATTTTGTTAGTGCTTTGAAAATATTGAAAATTTTTGGACTTGTTTTGTAATAATTGTAAATCGTTAAGAATATAGAAATGAATCGTTAAGAACTGAAAATCTGGTCCCTCAATCTTAAAATCCAAAATTTAATTAACAACGGTGCTTATAATATATACAGGGTGTTAAGAGATATACTTGATCTAATAAATAACCAGTGATTTTAAAAAATAATATTTCTAGTAAAAAATGTAAATGAAATTTTGATCTCTGTTGACTTTTTTGTTTTTTTTTTTGCATAATTTTTTCTTCAAAGCAATAAAAAATTCAAAGCAGCCGAGTAACCACCAAAATGTCACCGGAGACCAAAATTTTATTAACATTTTTTTTCCGAAATATTTTCAGGATTCACGGGTTAAAGTATTTCATTTTATATTGACACCCTGTACATCTTATTGATAATTATAATTCATTTTATTGCTGCGTTATAACGCTAAGCGCCATGGATATTTTAGAAAACAAACTAAATTACATTGCTTTTAAAATCACATTTATTTTTAACAGGTAAGACTTACTAACTTGTCTTGGAACCGAGTTGGTTTAACCTGAAGAAATTTATCATGTTTTAAATACAAATCGAGACGCACGGCACCTAGTGATGTTATTGCAATATACTAATGTGTTTGGAAATATTTTTATTTGTATCACGAACAAAGATATTTTAAAAAATTTGTCTTTAAATGGTCACTTGGAATTTAATGAAATTGAATGCACAACGTAATTGTCATTATTTACGAGTGTTGGTTCTTAAATCATACAGACAGTTAGACAACTTCACATTTATATCGGAGATAAATAACGAATTAAATTTCAAATCGTCAGTTATAACTAAAAATAGCTGACGATTTTTAAGGCGGCGTATCTTCGCTCGAAAAGAAAAAGATGGAGAGATATGTAATTACGAATGTTAGAGAGAGAGCGCGCTAATATTTTAAACGACGAAATTGAAGCGAAAATTGTGAAAATGTTTAATAAAACACGACTCGTTTAGAATAGAGCAAAAATATTGTGAGGGTTGTCTAAAACAACATTCAGAGAAACACTATGAATTTTTTCATATATATGACTTGTTAAATAATAGAGACAGACGTGAAAATAAAATTTTTCGGAGCATACTTTGCAATTTTTTTCTATCCAGGGAATTTTACATTGTTTGCGTTTCGGTGAGGCTAATGTATAGATATTATTTTCAAAAATAACATTTATTTTTTTAAGAGCTTAAACACTTCAAATGTTCGAGGAATATATGCAAAAAATTGGTAGAAATTCGGGTAGCGGCGGCTTAAAATGATTCGTTTTTAATAAATGAGGCCTCTTTTAATGTAATAAAAAAAACATTCACCAAACTTCAATATATTTTTTCTAGCAACTTAGTAAAACTATTCAAACTGGGGGGCCTTCAATTTGATTGATTTTAAGAGTAATTACGAAAAAACCCTTAGATCGGAAAGTAAAAAACAATATTTTTTTTTGATTAGATTCTAAAAATATAATATGAACCCACTACAGTCTATGTAAGCTTATCTATGTAAGCTATACATCAGAAACAAAATTGTTAAATCAGATATTCACAATGATAACAAAACAGTGATAACGAAATTCACAATGATAAAAGACATATCACTAATATGGAAATAAAGACGATATGGAGAGACAACATTGTTAAAAACACCGTTTGGCTAACGAATATACCAATGATATCGACATTTTTAATGTCACAAATTCGATGCTCAAAACATACTAAAAAAAATTTTTTTGTCAATAATTTCCGATAATTACAGTTTATTATTATTATTATCATTTTAATCTCATCCAATTATAAAACACATTATAAGAAAATATTTTTGCAACTAGTTGTTTATTGCTAATCCTTCAAAGTGAAAAATTCTTCTTGTGAAAAATTGCAAACATTATGTACCCAATTTAAAAGCCCCACAGGCATGTAAAGCAGTGAATAAATAAAATAAACGCTGATCAATTAATCAAATGATGGTAATCTAACGCACCACCTTACAGCTCAATTACACGATTGCAAGTGTAAGTAATTTAAACACAGACCTGTGAAGGAGGACCTTCACAAAACCTTATTCTTGCTACATCAGTATGCGGTTCAACGATCAAACTAACTAACTCGAGCTGAGAATGAAACAATTCCATGTAATCAAAAAGCAAAAGCAAAACATAACAACGTTAGATATCAACACCAACAAATACATTATATTTTTGATGTAATGCCTCAATGCTGAAAGGAATTGGATAGATAAAGGTTTTCAATTCAATACAATACGCAGTGGGGAGTAAGTAGACTTTGATGGCAATTCTCAATGAAGTGCACCGATTCTGTGACATTTTGTACTATAGAATTGGTATCTTTTGACTTGTGTCACCTATTTCGTTTGGTGTTTATACAATATTATTTAGAAATAATGCGTATCATTTCCTGATAACCCTATCCCCCCCAGAATCCATTGGTCCTGGCTGAATATAAAGCCTGGAGCTATCAGCGATTAGGCAGAAGCAGTTTTCTTCCATGAAAAGGCTTACGTATCACTAGCAACATGAACCCAACCGTAAGTAGAGTGTTTCTTCAAATTAATTTAATTAATTTTCTGTTTTCATAAAGTGTAACATTAAAAAGTTTTTCCAAAATAAATCTGAATACTTTTTCAATTTTACTTTTTTTTACACATTATGTATGTTGAGTGCTTACATACTTACTTGCTTACTTGCTTACTTGCTTACTTACTTACCAGTATTATTTTTTATTAATTTTTTGGCTAACTAAAAAAAAAAAGTTAAATTTTTTTCTTGAAAGCTATTTTCCAGTTTTCACTTATTATATTGGACGTCAAAACTTGTTGGCAGTGTCTCTAAAAAATGTTTAGTACCTACTTATAAAATCTGTTTTTCTTATCGGTTATCCAAAATAAGAATTGGAATTGCATTAATTAATATAGTTACTTAATAATTTTGGATTCATTAATTTTTAAATGTTTGCTTCTCTTTTATTGCCTAGAATGATATAAGTGGACAGCATTTGGGGGAAATATTAAAAACAACTGTTTTTTGTATTTGTCCAGTGTTTCGATAATAATTCTTAGGTATATTATATATTGGTAAAATATATATTGGAAAAATTAAAAAAAGAAATCCAAGTGGGAAAGAATTAATTACTTAAGAAAATAATGTCAACAAAATCCTATTTTGCGTTTTATTTAAGTTACTTTGTTTTCAATGATTTATATAATTCCATTTATATGACATTACACTTATCACACATAACTATCTTACGATCGAATACTTGCGCATGTAATCTGTTAAAACTTGTAGTTTTTTTTATTTTTTTTTTATAATAATTGGTGATCTTTATGAGAATAATATTTTAACTACGGCCTCCGTCGTCGAGGGATAATGTTGAATTAGCAATCCGAAGGCCGCGGGTTGAAACGCCGGGGTGAAATATATTTTATTATGATAAATTTGTGTTATTACAGAATTAATTAAATAAAAATAATATGTAGCTTGATCAATTTGTGTTATTAATTTGATCAATTTGTGTTATTACAGAATGAATTAATTAAAAATAATATATAGCTATTTGCGGCACGTTCCAGAGTGGAAGATACTCTCAGGAACGCCCTGGTGTAAGATCACCATTCACAATTGAAACGTTGCTTGAAATGGTTGTAGCCATGTTTGGTGACCATATCTGAAAAGCCAGGCACTTTCTCACCTTCCTTTCCTATATCGCCTTCCCCTTCCCACTTTCTTCAGCCTCACAACATACCACAATTGGGGGTGACGTAGTTGGGATGGCTCCAGATGAGCAGTCAATATTCACTTAAAAAAAAAAAACAGTTTTTGTTTGACGCCTCTCCGCACATAAACAAAAACGTTATTTTTCAGCTACCGTTTTATTTTTGAACAATCGATTTTTTTCCAACCTGTTTGTCATCCCTCCATCATTATCACCTTTATTGCAACTTGCTTTTTTATTTTTCCAGTTCGCTACATTCCTGTGCATGGTGGCTTTGGCATCAGCCAACTGGTCCGGAGATGATGGCCAATGGAAGGGTGAAGGCATCGCTGAAAGTCAGGATTGGGGTCAATGGGGCGGCGCTCACGGAGGTTGGGCAGCCCCAGCGGTGGCGTGGGCCGGTAACGGAGCCTGGGCCCATGGCGCAGCCCCCCTAGGCCCTGACGGCCGCGTCATTGACACTCCCGAAGTAGCCCACGCCAAGGCCGCCCACTTGGCTGCCAAGGCTGCGGCCGGCGGCGGAGCGTGGGCCCCCGTAGCAGACTGGGCTGGAAAAGGTGCATGGGCTCCCGCAGCAAACTGGGCTGGTTCTTGGGCTCATGGAGCCGCTCCCTTAGGACATGACGGTCGCGTCGTCGACACCCCTGAGGTAGCCCATGCTAAGGCTGCTCATTTCGCCGCGAAGGCTGCTGCCGGAGGACATGGAGCGTGGTAACTCTCCCGATGACCCTCTTCTTCAAATTGCCATATTAAACCAACGTATCTGACTGATTTTTATATTATTTTATTATTATTACCTACCCCAAAGGGTGTTGACCCGCGTCACCACGCATCCCTTGCCAGCTCAAACAAATCATAGTCCTCTCGCGTACTTTCTAGATATAATAATATAATCTCATATTATGTATTTTTTTATGTTTTGTTTTATTTCTTTTTTATTTTATGTTCTGGTGATAATGAATATACAGTACAATAAAGAGATTTTCATGAATACTTCACGTTTTCATTTCTATTTTGCTTATTTTTTTCCCCATTACATTATACCGTACGTTTTTGAATAAATATTATTTTTGGGAGGAAGAGCTTAAGATAAACCATTAGAGTCGCAGGGTTTCCCAAACTGTGTTCCGCGGAACACCAGTGTTCCGCTGAAGCTGAATAGGGGTTCCGCGACAATTTGTCGGAAGAATTTCATTTAATATAATATAAACAAATTCATAATACAACACTGCTGGAAATTATTATTTACATAAATATTTCACAATTGTTCTTAAGTTAGGTAATAGACCCTTCCAGGTAGAAGATTAGCCTTTAAATGATTTCTGGGCAAGTTTGTCAGAAGTGTACTCCAATTAATCAAAACAAGCTATTATTCCCGGTTTTATTTCCGTTTTCTACAACCTATTTGTGTATTTATTTTTATTTATAGACAAAAAAATGGAATACAAATGTTAAATAATAAATAATTATTTGTTTTAATAAATAAATATTTTTTTTACGCCTATTTAGGCTTTTACATATACATATCAATATTTAAGAAATTATACTTGTAAATAGTACAGTTTAAGACACTTGTAAAAAATAACGTATACGACACTTGTACAAAATAGAGTAAAAGCATTTTTAAATTTGATCCACACAGTATGTAAGGTACAAAATATAAAAAATATATAAAATATAAAAAATCCAAAACAGCTTTTTTTCTTTCAGTCAATAAAATACAATTTAATTGGCTTTATATTCCCCTACTTGATGAAAAAAACTTTAATAAGGTATGCTTAAATATTAAAATTGATGAACTAAATATATCAACAATATCGGAGTATTTGTTTCCTAGCTGTTGAATTCGTCGCAAAGGAGTGTAATATTGGGAGGTTGAAGTAGAATTGTCACAATAATAAGGTAGTTATTTTTACTAGGAATTATACAACTTTATTAGGAATTATTCAACATTAAATAAATAAGCCAAGTGTTCCGTTAAAATTTATGGATTTGCAAAGGGTTCCATTGCAGAAAAAGTTTGGGGAATCCTGCATTAGAGCTACTATAATTATTATAATTGAATAATTTGTATAGCGCCGTATTTTGTATTGTGTCATAGACTCTGGAATAAAATATTTTTTCGAGGCTTCCAGTATGGAGCTTTTGTAAAAAAATATATGTTTTTTAAACATTTAGTTGCTTAAAATGTCGCGGACTGTAAAAGGTTATTTTATATTTTTTATATGTCAAAATCGCTTAACGCTTTTGCGCACTTTTGCATGAAATAATTAACATTTTCTTGTAACTTAACACTAATCGGGTAGCCTAGCTATGCAATTTGGGTCTGCATTTCTACCATTTATTGGTAGTATTGGCTAAAAATAAATGAAGGCAGTTGTGGCTGATCAAGGTATTAAACCTTGAAATCAATTACAAACTTGAAATGCTTTAAATACCGATTCTGACTCCGATACCGAACTCGACGCATACAAAAATGTTGAATCTAAAATTTTGAGGCTGAAGGTAGTGAAAAGGGAAGGAGATGGGTAAGAGGGTGGGGAAGTGCCTGACCAAACCTAATTACCAAACAATTCTAAAGCCATTTCGAGCAACGTTGCAATTCTAAATGGTGGTCTTACACCAGGGCTATACTGATATTATCTTCCACTCCAAAATGTGCCGCAAATATACTTTATATTATTTTTAATTGATTGATTTTAAAATAATTTTTTTTTTATTTTTTTTATCATTTATATCAGATCTCGGGGAGGGTAGTGCAGTCCCACGAGTTCCATATTATACATATATATAATCAATATAATCAAGTAATGATAACAAGATATATAAAGGATACATTAAAAAAAAATATTTACATGGTTAAAGAAAATTAAAAGAAAATAATAATAATAATAAAAAAAATTTTTAAAAAAAACTTTTTGTTTAATCTATGTCCTCAGGAAGTGGATCCATCGCTTGTAGATGGGACCCTGCAAGAAATGGAATGCTGCCATCACAATACTATTTTCGCTCGAGGCTAGTCGCGTTCTGTAGTTGGTGATCCGTTTTTTCATTAGTGCTCGGAATCCGGGAACGCACCCTTCTTCAAACATCTCGTTATAAATTAATCTTATTAAATTTGTTTGCGCAAAGTGGAATCTCAAGCCGCGACCTTCGGCTAGTCAAGAAGATTACCCCTCAACCACAGAGGTTGTCAAAAATAAAATTATTGTTAAAAAAATAACTTCTTTAGTTTTTAATAATAAAAGAAATATTCCATATTTTTTTGAGAAAAACCCTTTTTTATAACTTTTGTAGGTTATTTCCAACAATTTAATAGATCATTGAAGAAGAAGATAACAATAATAATCTAAACAAAATATGAAAGAGAACAAGACACAGAAAAATAAAAAAAGACAATGGTCGCAACTGGGACTCGAACCCAAACCTCGGTCTGAAGCCAGTGAGACTACGGTATCTTCAAGTGTGGTGTGTTGTGACGCTGAAGGTAGTACGAAGGGAAGGAAATGGAGAAGACCATTAAAATTTAGTCTCCAAACAATTCTCAAACCATTCAGGCAAAATTTCAATTCTGAATTGTGGTCTTACACCAGAGCGATACTATAGTGTCCTTCACTGTGGAACGTTTAACTAATGTGTTATGAAATAACACTAATTAATAAAAAATAAAAAATTACTAACGCATGCCGGGATTGAACCCGCAACCTCCGGCCTGCTAGTCGAGAGCCTTACCCCTCGACCACGGAAACTTATCTTTATCGTACATAAATTATTGTTACTTACGCTTTACGCTACTATCACCTGCACCTACAATTTATACATACATATTCCACCTACAAATAACAGAATGTGCAATGTCATAAACAATACAACAAAAAAATAGGTACTTATGAATTTAAGTGACAGTCGCGTTGAAAGCGTGTTGCCAGAAATACTCGCACTACCTCAACAGTGTGTCCGTGACCTGTCAGCGCTGCGGCCACACCTTTATTATTAATATTTAGGAATGTTGTTTTGGTCGTGTGTTTACTTTGCATTTTACATTTCCTATTATGGATTTTTGGTCTTAGGCAAGGGGTTGATGGCAACGGGAAACGGTGATTTTATTTTTTTATTTATTTATATACAGTATGTTTACATTGGGTTTTTCGATGCCTGTCTCACTAGGATATACCTGTGTCGAGACAGGCTTAGAGGTACATAAATGAACATATTTATAGAGGAACATGGGGAGCATATTTGGTAATTACAAAAATATTAAAGGTTACATACATCCATACTAATATTATAAATGCGAAACTGCTCGAGTTTGTTTATGACCTTTTCACGCATAACACAATATAAAGACTTTAATAATTCTTTCACCAATATAAAGCTAAATTATATGCGCAGACTACAGGTTGTATATGATGGTAAGTTCTTGCGTTATGAAATTATAAATATTAATATATTATATTTGTTATACGTTTTCTGTCGCTAACAAAACCGAGTTTTTGCTAACGTCAGAAAAAAATCTTTTCCATGGAAACAATGTTGATATATTTTTGGGCTCTATGCTGGTAGGTACTCAGTCTACTGGTCAGCTACTACTGCAGAAAATTCAAATATTAGAATTCGTTTTTTTTTTGGACAAGCTTGGAATAAATGTCAGATGAGAGTTCCTATATTAAAAATATAATTCGTAACGATTATAAAGACTGAACGATAAATAATAGAGTATTTTTTTATTATATTAACGAACTTCCAAATAATTAAATAAAAATAAACATCCGAAATGTTTGTAAGCGCATAAATTCCGGACGAATGAACAAAATTGGATAAGTAATTCTTTTTTTCTTTGAGCTATAGCATTATGAAATTTAGGTGGTAGGCGAGATGTTTTAAAACTGAATGTAAGGGAATGAATATATGGAATGCGAGAGGGGATGGGGGTGGGGTGGGGGAGAGAGATAATTGATAAGTGCAAGCGCTACAGTAAGAAAAGCTAGGAGTCCGATTCGAGCCGCGGTCAACAGTGGTTGTGTGTACCTTACCTATTGCTTAGTGCCGTTCGCCCGTTCCCGTGCCTCATACAGATAAGAGATTATTGTTACATTTTATTTAATTCTGTTTATCGTATACTTATTTGTTTGCATTCCTACTTACGGCTAATCCGTTTTTGTTTGTACAGTCAATGAAATAGACTGCGTATTATTTTTTCAGTTTAATTTTTAAAAGTTAAGTTTTTTTTTTATATAATGGAGGAAGACGAAGATAGACCTCCCGACCCAGGATCGATATTAGATTTTTCTGATTCGGAATCTAACACTAGCCAGGCTTCTATTACGCTTCCATCTCGTAAACGACGACCATCGCATAGCCTTTACATCCCATCGAAAGTTAAATCTATACCGCCGATTCAACAAACCTCGACCTCTAACGACCTTAACCCCAATAGTAACACCCAGACAAGTACTTTAGCTAGCGATAATACAAAAAGTACTGACTTACTTTATCCTGCTTCCGCTTCCGGTCCTTTTATCGTAATTGTTCAGAGAACTGAACAAGGAAAACTTATTCATCCTTTAGATTTTGGAAAATTCTTATTTGACTCAAAAAATAATAACCTTGGTATTGTTAATGGTTCAATTAAACCGGAAAGGCGATATAAATTATCTATCGAGTTTAATACTGCCGCTTCCGCAAATGGATTTGTAAAAAAAATTGACTCGCTCTCAAAACATAAATATAAATCGTTCATCCCGTCATTTAACCTTACGAGAATGGGTCTTGTTCGAGGAATTCCCACGGATATCCCAGAGGCTGAAATTGTTGATGCTTTGAATAATTCCCAAGGAACCCCGAAAGTAATAAAAGCACGTCGACTGAACTACAAGGATTCTACTGATGGAAACACGATCTGGAAACCTTCCCAATCTGTTGTTGTTACATTTGAGGGACAATCCCTTCCGTCTCGTGTGTTTATTTATTATACCTCGCTTCCCGTCGAAGTTTATAAATTTCCAACTGTTCAATGCTTCAATTGCTGCCGGTTTGGACATACGAAATCCGTATGCCGCTCCCCTCCACGTTGTTACTTTTGCGGAGAAGGTCACCCATTTGATCAATGTCCAAAATCTTCCAATAATCCCATTTGCATTAACTGTTCGGGTGCACATACCGCGGTCAGTCTAGCCTGTCCGGAATTGACAAGACAGAGGAACATAAAACATAAAATGGCTACCGACAACATTTCGTACTTCCAGGCCTCAAAGTTATTCTCTCCTGCGAAAAAATCTTTCGCAGAGATGACATCGTCCTCAGCTCCTTTCCAATCAACCACCTTTTTAAATTCAACGTCATCTTCTCACAGAGAAACCATTCTCAAGCCAGTCAAACCCAACCCAAAATATACTCCTTACCTTGATAAAAAACAATTGAATAATATTTTGACCAGCCCGAATGGTAATGCCAAATCTCGGACCCCCAATGGGTGTGCCATTAATAGTAATACATCCCCTCCTGCTCTCCCCGAAATATTGAATAATACTTCTTTTATACAAACTTTAATTACCCTTTTAATTTCTATCCTTACAAACAACAATACTGTACCGTCCAACGCTGCCGATTACATTAAATCTTTATTATCTTGCCTCCCCAATGACTTCGAAACTGAACAAAATTCTTCAGTGGAACAGTAGAAGCCTCTTCGCTAACAAATCTGACCTAATTCAATTACTCGACGAACACGACGTTTCAGTGGCCGCCATTTCTGAAACGTGGTTAAAACCCTCCTTTCACTTAAGAATTCCGGGTTATTATTGTCTCAGACACGACAGACCGGATGGTAAAGGCGGCACGGCTCTGATAATCCATAATTCTATCCCGTTTAAACAAATTAATATACATACTCCCTCCGACGATATCCAGATAATAGCAGCTGTCTTATCTGATATCACAATATTATCAATATATATTCCTCCCTCTACCACTTTTATTGAAAATGAATGGGCACCAATCTTAACCCAGATTTGTTCCCCTTTTATGATCCTTGGAGATTTTAATGCACATTCCCCTTCTTGGGGTAGCAAAATAACAAATCGTTCTGGCCGCAATCTTTTAGATTTTATTGATACCCATAACCTATGTTTTTTAAATGACGGATCTCCAACCAGATTCACCCCCCCTCATCAACGGAAAAGTGCTGTTGATTTATCTCTTTGTTCATATTCGTTAGCATCTAAATGCTCTTGGGACATCCTAAACGATCCCCTCTCTAGTGATCATTTTCCAATTATAATCCGATTCCAACATCAATCTAACACTTATCCTCCACCAGTTAAAAATAATCTCAAATTTAGAATAAATGATGCGAATTGGAGCACTTTCTCTTCTGAACTAGATAACCTTATTAATTTAAAAAAAAAATCGTCCCCGGGAGACATCAGATTGCAATGTGAGACGTTTCCCTCTATGGTTATAAATGCAGCAGAAAAATCCATCCCGAAACGCAATGCGAACATTAAAATAAAACACTCTAATCCGTGGTGGGACGAGGAATGCACTCGCTCCGTCAACTCTCGTAAAAAAGCAATTTCCTCTTTTCGTAAGTGTATGACACTAGAAAATTTTTTATCAGTTAAAAAAGCCCAGGCAGAAACCAAACGAATTTTGAAAAATAAAAAACGCGCTGGATGGCGGAAGTTCTGTGAGAACCTGTCTCCGGAAACTCCCCAATCTTCAGTTTGGTCTAGCTTAAAAAAATTCGGATCATCGTATTCTCCGCCGAGAACCAAGCATATATCAGAAGAAATTCTTATAGGATTTGCGGATAAAATAGCCCCCCCATCAGTGGCCGGATGTGAAGAAATGCCTTCTATTAAGCCATATCCATCTCACTCTAACTGGCTAGATGCTCCTTTCTCCATTGATGAGATGAAACTAGTAATAAGAACCCTTTCTGACTCTGCTCCGGGTCCCGATGGAATACTTAATAGTTTCATTAAATCATTTTCTGATATGGCGGTTGAATATTTCTTATCTCTTATTAATAATATGTTTGAAACAGGACTAATTCCGGATGATTGGAAAACTCAAAAAATCATTCCCATTTTAAAACCTGGAAAAAATCCATCTGCCTATTGCTCTTTCATCATGTTTGATGAAAGTAGCGGAGCGTTTGATGAAGAACAGATTAGAGTGGTTTGTTGAAAGTCAAGATATTATCTCACCAAATCAGTATGGTTTTCGGAAAAAGAAATCTACAATGGATAATTTAAGTTTGTTCACAACTGATATCCGAGTTTCCCAATCCCTAAATTCTTATACATTGGCCACATTCCTTGACCTTTCATCAGCTTACGATGATGTTTTACTGAATGTTTTGAAAGAAAAGCTAATTAAAAAACAAATCCCCCCGAAATTAGTCCAATTTATTATTAATTTGCTCTCAGATAGGTCCATTATTATTGAGTCTTCCTCTAAATGCTTAAGGCGCAAACTATGGAGAGGTTTGCCCCAGGGTTCTGTTATTAGTCCTCTGTTGTTTAATATTTATATAAGCGACCTAGACTCAGTAATTCCTTTTTCTATCAAGCGTCTTTACTTTGCGGATGATATCCTTATATATTTGTTACATAAAAATATTATTCTTGCAGCTAAGGAAATGAATTTGGCTTTACAATATATTAAAAGCTGGTTGTCAATAAATGGGATGAATCTGGCGGCATCTAAAACAAGGGTCGTGGCTTTCACGCGCAAAAGAAAAATTCCCCAATTCTCAATTTCTTTTGATAATGTGCCTCTACAAACCGCTACTCAAATCAAATTCCTTGGTCTTCTTTTGAACCATAAACTTTCCTGGCTTCCACACATTCAGATAATTTCTACAAAGTGTGAAAAGGGACTTAATATGATGCGAGCAGTTTCCAGAGTATGGTGGGGATCTCACCCTACCACTCTTAAATTAATGTATAATTCCCTAGTTCGGAGCCACTTGGATTATGGCTCATTCCTTTTTGACCCACTCCCTAAATATCTAGATAAGAAAATGGAAAGAATTCAATCAAAAGCCCTCAGAATGATTATTGGAGCTATGAAGTCTTCTCCAATTAATGCTCTTCAGGTGGAATGTGTGGAGCCTCCATTATATTTCAGAAGGCAATTCCTTGCCAATAAATATATTTTCAAGGCTTTATCGTTATCACATCATCCTATTAAACAAAGTCTTAATAGGTTAAGTGTTAATTTGAATTCTAACAAAAGATTGAGAGAAAAACAATGTTTTCCTCTCTTAATTAAAAGTTTTCATCTCTATAATTCTCTATCATCTTCCCTCCAATATCTTCAAGAAGTTCCCAATCTTCCTATATACAATATTCCATTTAAGGCAATCACTTTTATGCCGAACACAATAACATCAGTCTTTCGGAAGAATATTTTATCTTCCCCAAATAAATTTCAAAATGTGGATGATTGTTTTAAAAGCATAGTGGCTTCGAAATTCCCTGGATTTTCCATCCTTTTCACGGATGGTTCCAAATTTGAAAATAAAAGATGTGGAGCATCTATATATAGTCCAGAATTCAATATCAATCTCACTTATAAATTACCGAAAGAAGCTTCCATATTTACAGCCGAATGCTTTGCAATTGAACAAGCGCTAAATCAAATCCAGGTTCTCAACATTCATCGAGCCTTATTATGTACTGATTCGCTAAGTGCTCTAACTAAAATTAGGTCAAATATTTTACGTTATCCGGAAGACAATATTATATGTAAAATAAAAAATCTTCTCAATTCTCTTAGTGAATCTGGGTTTGAGACGATATTGGCCTGGGTCCCTGCCCATTTGGGTATCGAGGGTAATGAGATGGCCGATTTTCTCGCCAAATCTGGTTCAGATTCCGGAACTATCCCACTAAATTTTAGAATTCCCATATCCGATGTCTTTCCGATTCTTAAATCTAATATGACTCGTGCCTGGGAAGAAAATTGGGCAGTCTCCAAAATAAGAACTGGATCTTTCTATGCGGGAATTCAAAACCATATCCCTGCTAAGCCATGGTTTCACGGTAAAAAACTTTCAAAACGATTCATTTCATGTATCTCGAGAATGAGAATTGGCCACTGTTCAATTGCATCTCACTTGTCTAGAATTAGAGTTTTAGATGATCCGTTCTGCCAGTGCGGTGTGGAAGAGGAAACCCTCGACCACGTTTTCTTTAACTGTAAAAACCATTCATCTTTCAAGAACATATACCGACGGCTTATTAAAATCACACACCAGTCCCCCCTTAACATTTCATACCTTTTATCTCTTAACAATTCTCGTGTTCATACAGCTTTATGTAAGTTTATTAACCTGAATGAATTCAATATTTAATTTGTTTTAGTGATCTAAATGAGTCCAATATTTAATTTGTTTTATTATTTTCCCATTAGATTAACCGAAATTTCTTATCCATTTTAAATATTACCGGCACAAAGCACTCTCTCCAGGGTGAATTGTCTAAAACCAAAAAAAAAAAAAAAAAAGAAAAGCTAGTATTCAATAAAAATAGAAAGGTGATTGGAAGTGTGGGTAAATACTTTAAAGAGAGTTATCATATAAATGAAGGAAGATATGAAGTACAGTAAATAGTAAATCCTGTCAAATCTATTAACGGAATAAAATTTGACATGATCTATTTTTTTATTTATTTTATATGGATTAGGTCGTATGTAAATTGTTTTCTGTCTATGTGTGATTTATTTTACAGATGTTTGCAGTAGTGTGGCGACCAATACTTACAATCCCTTTCTTTACATCTTGTTTGAATTTTGTCAAGGAATCAGTTGTCTGATCGTAGCTGGTAGTGTATTTATTGTATAGTTTGCAAGCTATGTATTTGAAGTGTCTTTGCCCAAAGGTAGTTTTGGGAAAAGGAGTTTGGAGAAGTTCTTTGTTTTTGGCTCGAGTATTGTGCATTGTTTGTGTTGCTTTGTATGACGCTTTGAGTGGGAACCTGATGAAAATGATATGCTTATGAACTTAAGCCCACAGTGCGTGTGGACGATAAAAATGGTTCTTTTTTTTTTTTACATTAACTCCAAACAGGAGGCCCTGATGAAAATAATTTCCCTCAGGGCCTATGTCATCTGTGATGCTGTGTGGAGGGTCTTTTTGAGGAGAGGAAGTAATGTACATTGGTCTTGAAGAGACCCATGTTGTAGGAGGGAGGAAACACAGATGCCGGCAAATCGTTCCATAGCCGAGCTGTTGAACTCAAGAACGAGTCGAAAAAACGACCAGTTCTCATGTGACAAATGTCAACCGTGTACATATGTTGGGCGCGCGTTTGGTGTGTCTCCCGACTATGCACCGGTGCCGAAAGGATCAATGACGCTAATTCCTCAGAGCATCTTCTATTGAAATACCGGTAGAACATGGATAGCATTCCCACCCGACGCCTGTGCTCTAAAGATTGCAATCCGTTCGTTAAGATGGGAGAATCTATCAAACGGACCGCTCGTTTCTGCAGAGTCGAGGGACATAGGTTTATTGAAATTAATTTTATTATTATTATTTTTATTTATTAACGGCCGGCGTAGTCCAGCGGTAAGGCTCTTGACTCGCAATCTGAAGGTCACGGAATCGAATCCCGGCGTGGCAAATAAATTTTATTTGATTAATTTGTATTATTTCACAATTTTTTCATTTAAAATAATATATAGTATATTTTCGGCACGTTCCAGAGTGTAAAATACTCTCCGTATCGCCCTGGCGTAAGATCACCATTCAGAATTGAAACGTTGCTTGAAATGGCTTTAGCCGTGTTTAATGACCAGATCTGAATAACCAGGTTTTTCCCACCTTCCTCTTCCCCGTCTCCTTCCCCTCCCCACTACCTTCAGCCTCACAACATAACCCAATTGGGGATGCCATAATCTCACTGGCTCCAGACGGGAGCAGTTGGGACTTTTGTGCGGTATTCATATAAAAAAAAATAATAAATATAGACATATTTTGTACGATCGAGACAAATATTAATTTTTGTTAAAATCAAAATTTAAGAATGAAGGCTAGCATTAAAACCTAAAAGCACTAAATATAATAAAAAGTTTAAACATATCTTTAAAACATCTTAAAAACACTCCGAAGGCATTATCTACAGATGCAACCTTCAAATGGTGAGGTTCACGTGCATCCTGAAAAGAATTTTTTTAAATGCCTGTCATTGTGTATTCTGTTACGATTCCGCTCATCTGGATTAATGGTACGCTCCCTTAATTCACCGGGAAAAGATTCCCCTACACTCTAATGCTAAATCCATTGTTTTAACTAAATATAATAATATCCAACCAGCTTTTTACGCCAATAACAAATAAAAAAAATTATATGTTAAATAACAAGGACAAAGGTGTGTTTTTGAACAAATCTGGGGTTTATAAATTAATTTGTAATGATTGTAACTTTTTTATATTGGGAAGACTTCTAGAAATTTTAACATTAGAGTTAAGGAACATCTAAGATGTTTAAATAATAATAATTATTCAGAATTTGCAAACCACATTTTGAAAACAGGTCATTCTTTTGATATTAATAAAGGTTTAAAAATTTTACACACTAACACAACGGGTATACAATTAGATAATTTAGAAATAAGAAAAAGTGTTAATAGTAAATTAAATATTATAAATAACCAAACGTTTTTTTAAAAATAGCCATCTTTTAAATTTATTTTCGTATTAATACTTATATTTATAATAATTTATTTTGATATTTAGACTTCTTGTTTTGTTTTTAAAATATTTTTTATTATGTTAATGTAATTTTTTACCCATTCTAAATTAATTTTTATAAAATTGTTTTTTTATGATATATTTTAGGTAATTAATCACCTCTCCTTTCTAATATTTTGTCTATGTTCTAATTAGTCTATACTTGTTTGTCTTTTGTTTTTTTTTATTAACTTATTATCCTGACGAAGAAAACATAGTTTTCGAAACATGTTGATATTGTTAATTAAATAGTGGTGTTACACAAAGTTATTTGTTTTTCATTAAATTAATGATGACGCCACAAAGTAAATTTGCCTATTTTGAAGAAATAAAAAAAAAACTAGTTTTCTGGCTGCAATGCTGAAACGACTTTCCATAAAATACTGTAATTTTAACTATTAAATTTCAAGCATCTTTATTTGAATGACGAAAGTAACTGCTCGATTCTACGGGGCGGATTTTTGACGTATATTTTACCGCCAGAGGGCGGTTTTAGGCGTAAAAAAAAGGAATTTTCAAGAAATTTCAAATCTAGTTGATAGATTTTTTTGTTTTTCATTAACTCCACAAAGAAGGTCCTGATGAAAATGATTCCCCTCCAGGCCTCGGTCATCTATGGGGATGTTTGGAGGGCCTTTTGAGGAATGAAAGAAGACGAAGTTTTAAGAAAGTAAAGGGTGTGAGGAGTGGGTAGGATTCTGAGGGTCGGTGTCCCCAGGAGTGACGAACGTATGAATCCATCCTTTCCACGGCGGTGTTCCGAGAGAGTTCTGCCGTAGAGATCAAAAGTTCTCCCTCAACCAGTCTCTCAGATGCATCAAACGCCGGACAAACCTCACCCAATGAACCCGGGCACCCCTGCTAAGTCGTCAATCATAGTGAACCACTTGCGATGACCTACAGCAGATGATTATCTAATAAATGGTTCATGGAGCGGCGGTACCCATACCCTCCTCCCAGAGATGTTGATTTCAACCCAAAATTGCATTAAGATTTATTAATTACCTTCAGAGTGGGATTTGCATCCCGACTATTCATTTATATACACAATAATAAATTATAATAATTTGAATTCCTGACAAATCAGTTCCAAATTTCCTCACTTCCTTTTCCCACCCCTAGCAGAATTTTGATACTTAAATATAAATTTTATAAATTTTGCGCACTTGACGTTCAAAAAAAGAAAAAAAAAATACTGTCCACACTTACAAAAACTCGGTTTAAGAGGAATATAAACGCTAGAAATATTTCGATTCTCATGCCTACAAAATGTAAAATCGCGCGTCGTATTTGCACGAGGGAAGTAAGCGAAAAATTAGTATTAATTTATTTTGTGCATAATTTTATAAGAAAATACAAAACCTCAAAAATAGTCTTAGCCATAAAGGGGTATTTAAAAAAAAATTGTTTCTTACATTACTTCATACTTAAGTCATGAAATTTTCTTTTTGTTGTAAAGATAAATCTAAATAGGATATCACATATATAACTTCATCTTAGCCCAATTTCTACCGTTTTATAACATATTTCTCGTGAACAATGTAAATTTTTAAATTTATAAAATTATGTGAAATTCCCTCCAGAGAAAAAATCACAAGGTATGCTCCGAAAATTATAATAAACACGTTTTTTCTGTTATTTTACAAGCTATACGCACGCGAAAATTACAGTGTTTCTTTAAATGGTATTTAAGACATTTTCCACATTATTTTTGCTCTATTTTAAACGAGTCATTTTTTGCTACAAATTTTTTATCGGTTTTAATATTAGCGCACTCTCTCTAACATTCATATTAACATATCACCCCTCCTTCTTTTTGAGCGCTTACTACCGGGTCCTAAAGCCCGGGCAGTTCCGGGGACATCAACTAGCACTAATTAAATAACGAAATAACAAATTTTTGAAACGCAAAGTGTGTCACAATAATCGGATCGATTTTATTTATTAAATCATGCACAGTACAAAAACGCACAAAAAAATAATGAAGCGAACGAGATTTAAATTTTGAATTTTTATAAGTTTCGATATATATTCAATTTAGAACTGTTTCATACCGACAAAAGAAGAAATAACCCATTGTTAAAATTTTCCTAATAAAATAGTTTGTTGATTCCACTATGCACAACCTCCCCGATCAACAAATCAAGTGCAAATAATATTGATAAGACAGTGGGTCGATGTTAAAAGTGTCCTAAGGTCTTGTTCCTACACTAACTAACGGTCCCTAAAACCAGTTTCTTAAAAACTCGAACATAAAACAATGCCACCTCATAAAATTCACCAAACACCTACACTGCTATCACACGCAATTCTAATCACTTTGCTACTCAGAACAAAATCACTGACACCGATATTTGGATTGGTTAAGATTGCAATTGAATTCGCTTAGAAGTGGGGAGAAAATTTATGAGACATTTTCTCAGTGGGATTAACTATTGTGCGTCTAGTTCCGTTGTTTGGTCATATGAATTCTTTGCCCTTTTTGCAAAAGGTCTGTTTGATTGTTCTAGTTTTTACGGAACCTTATTTAATTTCCTTGAGGTCCTCGCCCCACCCGTCAGGTGGTCCTGGCTGAATATAAAGCCTGAATCTTACTCTCACAAGACACAAGCAGTTTTCTTCTGAAAAGGCAAACACATCACAAGCAACATGAATTCAATCGTAAGTCCATTTTCCATTACTAATTTTTACATTTAATTTATTTGGAACATTTCAACATATGATATACGTTTTTAGATTTTTAATAAAAAAATATTTTTCAAAAGTATTTTCGTTATTTTTTTGGGTGTTATGCCGAGTTGCGCTACCTTCTTCTTTAGCCAACGTTTCGGACAACGTTACAGTGTCCATCATCAGGGCAGATGACATAATTACACATATTCCCTGATGATGAACTGTAACGCTGTCCGAAACGTTGGCTAAAGAAGGAGGTAGCGCAACACGGCATAACACCCCAAAAATAAATAACAAAAATTTCAACATATGTTTTAAAAACCTAATAAATCAAAATGTTAATTTATCCACATGAAGAAGAAATTGCTCTCCCAACATCGGTATCACATATTTAGCGGTACATAAACTAGCTTTTTTTAAACTTTTTTACTTTTTATGTAATTACCTACTTTTAGCCAGTGTACGATTTTTTAACCAAAAGGTTTTTATTTATTTTAATTGACATTTCTGCACTATTTTAACCCTATCCATATAGCTAACTTTGTTATTGGAACTCAATAAGCTTACCATCCCACTCTTTGACGAACATTTTTTTAAGTCCTTTTTCATAATATTTTTTTTTTATATTTTCATTTAATATAATAAAATATAAAATTATTAAGTTATAAATTCATCAACATAATAACAAAAAGTATAATTTGTTCAAGTTTAAATGACACTCCTTTTTTGAGATTTAACCTTTCAACACTAAATTTAGAATCATAGTTGGAAAAATTGCCTTTTTCCTTTGACATCGTAAACGCGATGGGAGGTGTGTATGGGTACCGCCGCCCCAGGAATCAATTATTGGATAACCAGCACCCCTGCCATAGGTCGTTTCAAGTGGATCACTAAGTTTTGTGACTTCCCACGAAGAAAATCCCGGGCTCATGGGTGAAGTTTGCCTAGGTCTTGGCAGATGCATTTTCCCATCTACTGCGTGGTGTGCCAGATTGGGAGAGAATGGTTGATGGATTTTTGAACTCTTCAGCCGGATTCTCTCAACCCATCGACTTCCAAAGCAGTGGGAGGGAAGGATTCATATATTCTTCGCTCTTGAACTCATTGACCCCCAGATATCAATCCACCAATCCACACCCTTTTTCTTCCCAGAACTTCCTTTTATTCTTTTCCTAAAAAGATCCTCCACACAGCAACCATATAAAACCATCAAAACCATTGGTGTTTTGAAAAAACTGTCCATTGATGTTTTAAACAAATGACGAGCAGGCAATAGGCATCTCAAAAACAAAATAACTTACCAAATAGGGTCTAATCCTTTACAGCTCCCAGTAAAAGAATTCAACAGGTACAAGTAGATTTGCATCTTATCTTCGTTATTTTTACAAACATTAGTTATTAAGCTATTTATGTCTCTCTCTATCTCCGATGGCGCTACAGCCCATATCGAGCATTGGCCTCCCGCAACATTCGCCTCCAACTCCTCCTATCCTCAACGGCTGACTTCCAGTTTGTAATCTGGAGAAGCTGTGCTGCATCCCCTCTTACCTCATCTTCCCACCTCAGTCTGGGTCTTCCCACTTTTCTCTTTCCACCTGGGTGTCCAGTCAAAATTCTTTTTAGGACGCGTATATCCGGCATTCTCTGTACATATCCAACCTGAGGAGTCTCATGTGGGCTGAGATGTTAGGGGCCTGATATATATCGTACAGTTTTTTATTGTGCCTGATGCGCCACTGTTCCCCCTCTTTCACGGGTCCAAATATTCTTCCCAGCACTCTTCTTTCAAAAGTATCTAGCATTTCAGCCATTTTTACCGTCAGTGTCAGCGCCTCAGATCCATATACCAGTACAGTTCAAACAATGGTTGTCTGGTCAGTGGTTGAGTGGGCATCGCATTTGGGTCCCACCCGGGCGTCCCGTATTCGATTCCTCGGCTGGCTAAGTCCTCCATCACAACACAAGCAACATTTTCGGCTCTCTGTGGTGATAGTAGGAGATTTTCAAATATTGTTGGGTTATCCGTAACCCGGGAATGTTTGTCTTTCTTTGTATTTAAAAAAAAAAGTTAATGATTAAGCTATTTAGTAATTTGTATTTGAAAATTAAATGTTCCTCTTTGTCCCAATTAATTTATAACTATCTTTGTGGTCATATTTTTAAAGTGAAACTGATTAATATGAAAAATCTAAACGATAAGCGCTTCCTGTCAAAATTAGAAATAAAATAATATCCATAGATAAGTTAACTTCCCGTCAAAATAAGTAATAAAATAATGTCCATAGATAAGTTAATTAACTCAATAATACTAAATAATCTGCCATTCGTGCCACATTAAAAAAAAAACTAACTAGCTTAAAAAACTAACAAGAAAAGTTCTTTAGATTGATTTTGTCTGTAGGTGGGCTGACCATTCGAAAATATTAAAAAATGTTTTTTCAACATGGACTAATGTGCTTAATGTAAACTTGATTATCTGAATTCACTGGCTGTAAAATGAGAAAATCAATTTGGTTCAATTATATTGATGCAACTGTCGGAAATCTTTTAGGTGCGCACACGATACGTCATCGGGTGAGGTTGTCTAGGTCTTAGACCAGGACACACTGAACCCCAGATTCCTACCCACTCCTTTAACCCCTTTCCTTCCCAGAACTCTCCTCCCCTTCCTTTCCTTAAAAAACCCTCCACACAGCATCCACAAAGATGACATAGGCCCTGAGGGAAATTATAATACTCAGGGCCTCCTGTGTGGAGCTCACGTAAAAAAAAAACGATATACGAGTATGCTTAGTATGCGATCATAATTTGTATATAATATATCAACCTCTCTTTTATTTTTGGAATTAATTTGTGTGTACATTGAAAGAAATTTAAAGGCGTTAAAAAGTTTTTGTGGAATGTTTCAGTTCATCGCAACTTTCCTGTGCCTGGGCGCCCTGGTGTCCGGAAACCCCCTGGAAGATGGCCAGTGGAAGGGAGAAGGTCTGGCCGAGAGCCAGGACTGGGGACAGTGGGGCGGTGGACACGCCGGAGCCTGGGCTGGACCTGGAGCGTGGGCTGGACCTAAAGCGTGGGCCGGCCCTGGAGCGTGGGCTGGCCCTGGAGCATGGGCCCATGGAGCCGCCCCTCTCGGCCCTGACGGACGTGTCGTAGATACCCCCGAGGTCGCTGCAGCTAAGGCAGCCCACTTGGCCGCTGTTAATGGAGCAGGAGCTTGGGCCCCCGCTGTAGGAGCATGGGCTGCCCCTGGAGCTTGGGCTGCCCCTGGTGCTTGGGGTGCCCCTGGTGCCTGGGCTCATGGAGCCGCTCCCCTGGGACATGATGGCCGTGTGGTGGACACCCCCGAGGTAGCTGCTGCCAAGGCCGCCCACCTCGCTGCCAAGTCTGCCGCACACTGGTAGGGCCCACGCCCCCGCACTCTACACTGACTGATCTACCCTAGCACGTACAGACATGAGAAGCCTTAATCTCATCTCATTCCTGCACTCCTGATAACCTCCCTGCCTATCTTATACAAATGTATTATTGTTTTAGTTATAAATATTATATATGTCAGCTGCTTGTGATTAATACTTAATTATAGAAAAAAAAAATTTTTTGGGTCTTTGTTTTTTTCACTTGAGCAACAGCGTGATTTAAAACTTTTTCCTCCTGATTTTTTGAAGGTTATTTTGAATACTTTCCGCCCACATTAAAATTAAATTATGCCTCAGCATTTTAATATGAAAAGATACAAACTGATTGAAGTTCTGTTTAGCCAATGAATGCACCTATCTTTTGTTGATTGTCACATATTCGTAGGATTTATAAAAAAAAAAAAAGATAAAATCGAAGCATTAACCAAAATTCGTTAATAAAAATGTGGTCCAATTTTGGACCGCTCTCAATCGCAGAAAAATAAAAGCGGTCCACATTTTGACCTTAGTCGCTCCAGTGGAATATTAGCTCCTCACAAGAGGCTCTTAGGAAAATAATTTCCCCAGGGCTTTGGCTTTGAGGATGCTGTGTTGAGAGTCTTTTTAGGAAAGGAAGGAGTAGAAGGTCTGGGAAGGAAAAAGATATGAGGATGTATAGGAATCCGGGGTTCAGGAGTAATCCCTCCGACCGTGGTGCAAGGCGATGTTCGGAGAGAGTTCTGCTGGAGAGGTCAAAAGGTCTCCCTCAACTAGTCTCAAATTGTCACTACCGTGACTGAACCGGTATCCCAGTTTTGGAAATACGCGATCCGGCCAGCCAAACAGTTGGTGGGCAGACATATCCGTTGCCAAGATGGGGTCAAATCTCACCTCATGAATCTGGGCACCCCTGTTAAGTCACTAAACATAGCGAACCACTTGGAGTGACCTATGGCAGAGATGTGGTTTTCCAATTAATGATTTCCCAAGGCGGTGCGCGACGCACCCATGCCCACCTCCCAAGTTGAAAATGATAAAAGTATTTGGCGTTTCTTTCAACAATATTTCTCATGAGAGAAAAAAATCATGTCCGTAGAAAAAAATCAAGCTAGACGGATTTTTTTTAATATTCTGTAGCATTTTAAGAAACTTTGTAGTTTATACAACAAATCTGAACCTTTTTACCGCATTTTTAACATTATCTAAGCACACGGGAGACCTTAAAGAAAATATATGGGGGATTCTGTGTCAAATATCTTTTTTAGCGAAGGAATTAAATGAGGAACTGTGATATAATAGAGTGTGTAAAGAATATGTGGTTCAGTATGTCTAGGGCTGAGAAAAGTGTAAATTTATCCCACCCCATATGTGTCAAGATAAGAGAGTACATCTGGAGAGACCAAAGGGTCTGCCTCGCAACCTGCGAGCAAGCCTTGGACACATCACCCAATGAACCCGGCACCCCTGCTAAGTCACCAAAAGTAGCAAATTACTCGGGTAAAACTACGGCAGGGTTGTTGTTTAGAAACGTAGTTAACGTAGAGAAATCAAATAAAGTTTTAAACACATTTTCATGAAGGAACGAAAATCGTACAAAAATAAGAGTAGGTTAATAACTAACTAAAGTAACTTACCATAAGGCAGAGAGGACGGACCACCAAACAACTCAGCACACACTCATTGCCTCATTCACATTCACACATCGTCTCATACATACTCTTCTATCATTCTGATTCTTGACATGGCCATTGTGAGAGTAGGTATGTGCCAGAAATTTATAATGGTATACAATAGGGTGGGTCACGACTGTATGGGGAAAAAATTCTTGGTTTGATTTGTCTAATAGTGATAAAAGGGTGTTAAACGGATATATAAAATCACGTTTGTTTTTTTTTTTAATATTTGGATATCATCTTCTTCCTCCGGATTAACGTTGAAATTTCACATAACAGAGAAAAACCCACCCTTGTTAAATTTAAAAAAATGTTAGATAAACTATTAAAAATGAACTATTTTTAATAAAACACGAAATATAGGAAATAATTTCATTTATTTATTTTTAATTTACATTTAATATATGTGAATATAATTCAAATTATCTCAAGGCAGTGTATTCAAATACCAACAAAATCCTTCTTACTCTCGAATTTCGGCATTATTTTGCGAGACTCGATTTTTGGACTTTTTGTAAATCATTTCGTCAAAATATACTACATTTGCTGTAAAAGAGTACAAAAAATATGGTTTGGTAAAAAAAAATTTAAATAAAAAAAATTTTTTTTTCAAAAAATATTAAAATTTTCAAAACTTTGAAGTGAATCCGGAGGAAGAAGATCGTATCAGAAATTGGAAAAATTTTAAACACGTCGTTTTGAACCCATTTGGCATTCTTTTATCGCTCTTAGAATTTAAAAATAACATTTTTTGTTAAATGACCACCTTAGTGTACAAACCCCAAAAAGTCGTAAAAAGTAAACTGAGTTTTTGAATATATATTTATTTGATTTTATTACAAAATACAAGTAACTGTACAATAATTTCAACAATAATACATACAATAATACATTTTATACAATACGCAGGGTTATCAGGAGTGCAGAAAAGAGTTAGGAAAAAACCTTCTCATGTCTGTACGCGATGGGGTAGATCAGTCAGGTGTAGAGTATGGGGGCGTGGGCCCTACCAGTGTTTACCCCAGGCTCCAGGAGCGGCCCACGCTCCAGGGCCGGCCCATGCTCCAACAGCGGGGCCCCAAGCTCCTGCTCCTTTAACAGCGGCAAAGTGGGCGACCTTAGCGGCAGCGACCTCGGGGGTATCTACAACACGTCCGTCAGGGCCAAGAGGGGCGGCTCCATGGGCCCATGCTCCAGGACCGGCCCACGCTTTAGCTCCAGCCCAGGCTCCAGGACCGGCCCACGCTCCAGGCCCGGCCCACGCTCCAGGGCCGGCCCACGCTTTGGGTCCAGCCCACGCTCCAGGGCCGGCCCACGCTCCAGCGTGTCCACCGTCCCACTGCCCCCAGTCCTGGCTCTCGGCCAGACCTTCTCCCTTCCACTGGCCATCATCCACTGGGTTTCCAGACACCAAGGCACCCAGGCACAGGAAGGTTGCAATAAGCTGAAATATTACAATTATTTAGAAAAAAAACTTCACTAAAATAAACACAAGCTAGATTAAGTACGAAAATAATTTTGAAAAAAACCCACAACAATTCGACCTTCAGAAAAGTTAACATGCACTATGTTAACCTTTGTACAACTTTTTAAGCTTTGTTATTTTTTTCTACAACTTGTGATTTGGCGGAAAATTGCATCATTTATTGAGAAATATAGGCTTCAAATAATGTCACAAAAAATTAAAAAGGTTCATGTATTTATGTTACAACTTGTTTTTAAAATTATTTAAAAAAAACTTGTAACCACTTTTCTTTCTAGAATTGAAACAGGCATGATTAGCCTTAGGGACTAACAGATATATAAGTGTTTTATCGTAAACGTGTTGAAAGGTCACAAATAATAACAATAATTGTTAAGATAATCATTTTTTGAAAAATGTTTCATATCCTACGAAAATACTATTTATTATCGAAACATACGAGAACAAATTTTTAAGGGTTAATTTGGACAAGTTAAGTCAGAATGGGGTATTTCCACAATTTTTTTTTTATTGAAAAAAATTAAGCAAAAAATTACGATGATAACAGAATGTTTATTTTATTTTTATGACGACGATTTAACTTCCTAAAACCTTTTAAAATATGCCTTTTTAAAATGCCACCAAAACGATGTTTTTGCCACCATTCACTCTGTGACGTCACAGGCGTCTCTCATCATGCGATCGACGCCCGTAGGTGACTGTATTGAGTCCGTAAGTTGAACTTGGTGTTATTTATTGACTTCCAGTTTGCTCGAATTATATCTTTACATTTTTCCTATATTTTCCCACTTGCAAAACATGTATTGTTTGGTACACATGTTTACAAATACTACAAGAAAAACACAAAATAAGATGTTTAAAGACCCTTTCTAAGGCGACAAAAAATATCGACTGTGTACAAATGTTGGGCGTGCGTTTAATGTGTTTGACACCAGCGCCGAAGGGTTCAATGACGCTAGGTCCTCGGAGCATCTTCTATTGAAATACCGGTAGAAAAAGGACACCATTCGCATCTGAAACCTGCGCGCTAAACATTGTAATCCATTTGTTAGAGAGGGAAATCTATCGAACGGACCGCCCGTTTATGCTTTCTGAATTTTAAAATATTTTGGGACTCTAGACCAAGGTGGCTGCCAAATTCAACAGGTGGACTTGCGATTTGTACAGGGTCAGCAGTTGTGTACTGTCTGCAGTATATATTGGTCCTATAGTACAGTAAGAAGAAAAAGAAGACGATTCGATGGAGCCGCCGTGCCTTTTTTTCAGATTTAAATTTTAAACTACAAAAAAAACCTTTCGTTATTGACTATTTAAATTCATAATTTAAACGTGGATACACCTTAGTATTCAGTCGTAAGATGGATATTTACACAAAAATGACTGCCTCCGTGGTCGAGGGGTAAGGCTCTCGACTAGCAATCTCGGCGTTAATATGTATATGTATGTATATAATACAAAATATAAATTTTATAATAAACGTTTAAAAAATATATATATTTTTTTATTTATTTTAAATCAAGACAAACATTCCTGAGTTACGAATGATTTGACAATATGTGAAAATCTCCAACTACCACCACATAGGAAACAGGATAATGTTGCTTGTGTCGTGATGGAGAACTCAAACGCGATGCCAAATCAGCCACTGACCGATCTTTGAATAAGTTGTTTTGCATTTCACAATTTATTCGTTTAAAATAATATGTACTATATTTGCGGCACATTCCAGAGTGGACGATACTTTCAGTATCGCCCAGGTGTAAGACCACCTTTCAGAATTGAAACGTTGCTTCAAAGGCTTTAGCCGTGGTTAGTGACCAGATCTGAATAGCCAGGTACTTCACCACCTTCCTCTACCGCATCTTCTTTCCTCCCCACTACCTTCAACCTCACAAAATATCCCAAATGGGATGCCATAGTCTCACTGGCTCCAGATTTGGGAGCAGTTGGGACTTTTTTGCGGTATTCACTTAAAATAAGGAAATTTACTTGTAGAATGGCCAAAGTTTTAAACGTCATTTTATGACAAGGAAGTTATGTGACGAACTGACACTTGCTGTTTTGTTCCAATTTCATTTTAAAAGCATATAATATAATAACCAGTATATAATATGAGAGTTTGTTTAAATAAAATGTTTTCATTACCATATCGTCTTAGAATCCCGAAATTTAGGGCTTAGAAAATTACTGTTACTCATTGTAGCGTCTATTTTAGGCAAGTTGTCGGATTACGCCGTTAAAAATACTACTGTCAGTCATTACAACTGGACAATATTATATAAAACTGTAGAAACATAACACAATCATCTTAAATATGAAATAAAACCGTCCATAACCCCGAACAAGTCGAGAATGTTAAGATTTTTGATAGTAACACGGTGATAAACCTTGGAACGGCGACTCCTGTGACGTCATGAATCGTACAAGCAGTCATGGGCCGTTTACGTTTCGTTCCGTTTACGCGTATTTTGAAATCAATAATTTTGAATGAAAATATCAAAATTAAACATTTTTAATACGATATTTATATTCAGAAAAATAATCTTTAAATCTTCCACATGTTTTTAGCGGTATACCTGGTTTGTGAAAATACCCCATTCGTAATTTTTCAAAGGTCTGCCCTTTTTTTCATTTTCGAGAAAACTTATTTAACTAACTTGGTTTACTGATGTTTCGCGGGTCTGTGCTACTATCTTATATTATTTAATGATCAACTCTTAAATAAATCCATAAATTATCTTGGAAAAAACTTTTCAGAGTTTTAATGGTAGTTCAAATAAAATAATAATAAAAAAATTCGCGCTCGTGTTTATATTTCAGTACGGTTCAGTTACGGCCTCACAAACTAAAAATTCGCGCTCGTGTTTATATTTCAGTACGGTTCAGTTACGGCCTCACAAACTAAAAATTCGCGCTCGTGTTTATATTTCAGTACGGTTCAGTTACGGCCTCACAAACTAAAAATTCGCGCTCGTGTTTATATTTCAGTACGGTTCAGTTACGGCCTCACAAACTAACAAATATTTCGGTTTTTATTTCATATTCTTATTTTACTTAGACATTTTCGAAAAATTGTAAATGATCTAAAGATAATAACAAAAAGTTTAAAATTTTATCATCACGCGATTGAGTATTTTTATTGCTAACTTGAATGTAGGCCTTTATTCAAGCAAAGTTTGAATTAAATAAAATCAATGTTGAGTTATGTGTTAAAAATGCTGGTACGGAAAATAATCGATTTTTCATATCGGAACCGCCCTGTACCATTTCAAGGGTGCAAAAAAGACCATCTTTCCACAAAATTTGAATTCTAGGCCGCTGATTAATGGGCTTTAAAAATTAATTAACTTAATTAATCCTAATACAATCTTTATCTTAATTAATCTTAAAAATTAATCTAAATATAAGGCAACAATATAAAATGCAAAGAAAACTTACAATTGAGTTCATGTTGCTTGTGATGTGTCTTAGTCCTTTCAGAGGAAAACTGTTTGTGCTCTTTGAATGTTAGATTCAGGCTTTATATTCCGAAGGAACTAATCTAAGGAGTGGGGAGATAACAGGAAACAACAACAAATTCTTTAAAATGTCCTAAACTATTAACACTTTCACAAAAAGGATCATAGGGTAAACAGTCTGCAGAATGAAACTAAGGTCATTATAATTATCCTATATTGATAAGTTGTATACTTTATTTGTCACTCACACTTTTCAAAGTATTTTAGTGCAATTATATTGGATAAATCCATTTTAAAATACAGTTATAATATGCAGTAAAATTGTAGTTTCGATATGTTTGTAAAAAGGGTTTGGAGTGTAAAACTGAGGCATTTTGTAGAAGTGGTTCTATGTGGCTCTCATTCTAGCTAGAGACTGGTTTTAAAGTTCAGAAATTGGGTTGAATTTCAGGTCATTATAATGACATCACAGCACATTAAAAAATATTGATTAGCTTACTAGAAAAGCTCTTTGATTTTATGAATTCAATTCATCAAATGTGGAAATCAACTTGGTTCAAATAACTGATGCAATTATCGGAAATATTTCATGTGCGCACACGATAAACGAGTACCTATGCTTAGTATCTAGTCTTAATTTTTTTATATACCTACTACTCTTTTATTTTTAAGTTTTGATTTTTTAACATGTACCGTTCTCGAATTGAAAATATATTTTTTAGAATATTTCAGCTCATCGCAACTTTCCTGTTCCTGGGCGCCCTGGTCTCCGAAAAACCCCTGGAAGATGATCAGTGGAAGGGAGAAGGTCTGACCGAGAGCCAGGACGGGGGCAGTGGGACGGTGGACACGCTTGGGGCCTGGGCTGGAACTGGAGCGTGGGCCGCTCCTGGTGGCCCTCTCGGCCCTGACGGACGTGTTGTAGGTGGACCCCCGAGGTCACTGCAGCTAAGGCTTGGCCGCTGTAAATGGAGCAGGAGCTTGGGCTTCCGCTGTAGGAGCATGGGCTGCCCCTGGAGCCTGGCTGCCCCTGGTGCTTGGGCTAATGGAGCCGCTACCCCTGGGACATGATGGCCATGTGGTGGACACCCCCAAGGTAGCTGCTGCCAAGGCCACCCACCTCATTGCCAAGTTTGCCGCACACTGGTAGGGCCCACGCCCCCTCACCCTAGATTGACTGATCTACCCCAGCGCGTTCAGACAAGAAAAGCTTTTATCTCATCTAATTCCTGCACTCCTGATATATCCTGCACTTCCTGCGTATCTTATACGAATGTATTATCGTTTTAATTATATATTCCAGCTGCTTGTGATGTAACAAACAAATAAAAATGTATATATTATATAAATAATAAAAAATTCTAATGAATACAAATCAAGAATAAAAATATGGCTGAAATGAGGTCAATGAAAAAACCCTAATGAAGACTCTAAAAACGACATAGAAGACAAATAAACTTTATAATAACTTAAGTCCACCTCGGCACAGGATCCCCTAGTGAGGAGGATAAAGAAATCCAATATTTATACTTTATGAATCATATCCATAGAAAAAAAAAATCAAACTCAATTTAATTCACCATTATATTTTGTAAATACCATTATTTTACATAAACCCTAAAATAAAAAATCTTTTCAAATCAAAAAAAAATTATAAATCTTTTTTACGGGAAAACCAAGATTGTGGATTGTACATATCTATATGCAATTCGGATTTTACAAAGACTGAATGCTGTAGAAATGAAATTACTGATGTGTGGTATAACAAAAGGTATGTATGTGTTCTGACTATTCAAAACATTACCATTTCAAGCAAAATTTCAATTCTGAATGGTGGTTTTACAACAAGGCGATACTGAGAATATCTTCCACTATTTTGTAATCGGAAACTATTTTGCGGATTAGGAATAATATTCCTCGGAAATAATAATATGGTGATGTCAGATCTAGTCACCGCCCGCAGTGTGTCCTTCATCGGTCAGCAAAACAGCGAAAGCTTTTCAGCGCTATTTAGGAATGTTGTTTGGTTTCTTATCATAAATTCCCTATATTAAAACGTCATCAAGGGAAAAGTATAGATTGTATCAGACCAGTAAGAAATTAAAAGCTAACACCTAATCATGATGGGGTATGTGTATATAATTGATTTTTGATTTATATGGAGTAATTTTTTTTTTTAATACTCATTATTTACTTGTTTTTACACCCGGATTCGCACGCAATAGTATTAGGTGGAAGTACCACTGATTAATTCACTCACTCACTCACCGCGAACCCTACCTTACCCTGCCTTTCCTCCCTGCCGCTAAAATATATGAAAAACACACATTTTCATTTATAAAAATTTCATAACGCAACAGCTTAAAATGTAGCTTTCTATTAGTGAAAGAATTTTTAAAATCGGTTTAGTGGTTTAGGCGTGAAAGCGTTTTCGCATCACACACGCACTTTCGCATTTATAATATTAGTATGGAAGTATAGATATTAAACTAGCTGATTTGCAATGCTATATTCAAAGGAATAAATTGTTTATCCCTACATGTCCTTTCCCGTGCGTCCCCGTTCCCCTCCCGCGTTCCCTCTCGCCTCTCCTGCTCCACCGTCCCGCCAACCCCTCTCCCGCGTTCCATATTTTAAGCCCCAGTTCATTCAGTTTTCAAACAGCTTGCCGTGCCAACTATTACAATTATTTATTCAAATTTTTATTTTTCATATATTTAAAATATTATTTTTTTATATTATAAGAACAATCAGTTAATAAAATAGGTACCTATTTAAAAAAATCTGTAATTCTTGATTCGATTCAAAGTACGAGGAGGTGTTTCAAATAAATCCATTAATTTAAAGAGTTTCAAAAATTTTATTTTGACATTTCGCAAGAGTTTTTTAAAAAAAACTTTTAAAATGTATTGCCATGTGGTTGTGATAATCCAGAAACCTTCGCGGGGGTGGATAGAAGGTATTTGAAAGTTTCAAACATTTCCTATACATAGACATCTCATATAATCATAACTCATATACGTAACCTACATATTTTGATTTTATGTTTGTAAGATTGTGTGTTGAATTAGAGATTAGATTGAAATATTATTTAATGTACATTGTACATATTATGTGTTTTATATGAGAGGAAAACCAGCTGAATTCTAGGAGAAATCTTAAATGAACTTATAACTGAGCAGTAACCTTTTTGTCAATACATCAATGATAACTTAACAAAACATATAAACTTGTAAAAACCGATTAAAAATCTTTTTTTTTAATTAATTTTATTATTTGGCGTTTATTTAAACATCTTTTATACTTCTTTCGATAAAAAAAAATCATATCCATAGATGAAAATCAAACTCAATAGATCTTTTTTAATATTCTGTTGCACATTAAGGGTCTTCATATTTTATACTATAATTATCTACCTTTTTACAGCATTTCAAACATTTCTTAACCACACAGGAGACCCCAATGAAAATATCTTAGGGGATGCTGTGTGGATTATCTTTCTGAGAAAAGGGATAAAGGAAGTCCTGGGAAGGAAAAATTTATAAAAATAAAAATAAAAGCTATTCTCATTCTGTGGTTTTTCCTTCTTTCTAAAGTAATCATATTTAGATGATTTATAAAGGCCGTTTATTTATGAAAAATCACCTCAAGGTGATTACTGTGTTCTTAATTTCTTTTGTATTTTTTTAATTCTCTTCTTTTTCTACCACTTTATGTTTTCTTTAATCTATGTTTTATATAGAATGAGATGAGAGCAGGTAACTAACTAACCATCATGCCGTTTCTCCGCAGGAAGACGGGCCAGAGGTAGGCAGAGAGGACGGACTGCCAAACAACTCGGTCTTGGCACACACTCTTTGCCTCATTCACTTTCATACATATTCTTCTATTATTTTGACTCTTGACATGGCCATTATTAGGGTAGGTAAATTATATCAGTGTTTATAATGGTGTGCAAACCCCAAAAAGTCGTAAAAAGTTAACTGAGTTTTTGTATATATATTTATTTGATTTTGTTCAAAAAAAACAAGCAACTGTACAATAATTTCAACAAAAATACATACAATAATACATTTTATATTCAATACGCAGGGTTATCAGGAGTGCAGAAATGAGTTGGAATAAAACCTTTTCTTGTCTGTACGCGATGGGGTAGATCAGTCAGGTGTAGAGTATGGGGGGCGTGGGCCCTACCAGTGTTTACCCCAGGCTCCAGGGGCGGCCCAAGCTCCAGGGGCGGCCCATGCTCCAACAGCGGGCCCCCAAGCTCCTGCTCCTTTAACAGCGGCAAAGTGAGCAACCTTAGCGGCAGCGACCTCGGGGGTATCTACAACACGTCCGTCAGGGCCAAGAGGGGCGGCTCCATGGGCCCATGCTCCAGGACCGGCCCACGCTTTAGCTCCAGCCCAGGCTCCAGGACCGGCCCACGCTCCAGGCCCGGCCCACGCTCCAGGGCCGGCCCACGCTTTAGGTCCAGCCCACGCTCCAGGTCCAGCCCAGGCTCCAGCGTGTCCGCCGTCCCACTGTCCCCAGTCCTGGCTCTCAGCCAGACCTTCTCCCCTCCACTGGCCATCTTCCACTGGGTTACCGAACACCAAGGCACCCAGGCACAGGAAGGTTGCGATAAGCTGAAATATTACAAATATTTAGAAATATTTAAAAACTTCAGTTGTGAAGAGACCCATGTTGTAGGTGGGAGAGTACACAGATGCCTGCAAATCGTTCGACAGCCGAGCTGTTGAACTCAAGAAAGAGTTGTGTGAACTCATGTGACAAATTTTAATTGTATACAAATGATGGGCGCGTGTTTCCGCGTGAATTCCCACCGAAGTAACAAGGGAATAATCAGACGGAATAGGAAATATGTCATTTTTAAATCAATTTGTAGACGTGTCGACTCCTTTCTACAAAAAAAATTTATTCAAAGATTTTTATCGTATCTTGTAAAGTATGTTATGTTTAAAAATTTAAAAATTGTTTATTTTTATTATAACAAGATTATGCCGTTGGTCGTTGGCAGATTTGTAAAATGTTTAAACGAAATTTTGTATTATTTCAAATCTCACAGTAAAATAAATCAATTAATTATCTAGAAACTAATACTTTTGAGAATTTTAATTTTAGTTCAAATAAAATGATTAAAAAATCCGCGCACGTGTTTTACGACGAAAATACTTCATTTTTTCTATGTAGTAACTAACATTTTTCAAATTTTTTACACAATTATTTTGCTCGAAACATTTAAATTTGTTTTGTAATTGTGATTAAAAAATAATTACAAGAAGTTCATAATTTTTTAAATTTAATCATAACGCGTTTGAGCAATTTTATTGCGTACTTGAATGTAGGTGATTATTAAAACACACTTTTTAATGAAAAAAAAAATAATTGGTTAAAGGGCCCTAATAGAAATAATTAGCTTAAAAATAATATAAGGCAACAATATAAAATGCAAAGAAAACTTACAATTGGGTTCATGTTGCTTGTGATGTGTCTTAGTTCTTTCAGAGGAAAACTGTTTCTGCTCTTTGAATGTTAGATTCAGGCTTTATATTCCAAAGGAACTAACTTAAGGAGTGGGGAGGTAACAGGAAACATAAATAAATTCTTTAAAATGTTCTCAACTATTAACACTTTCACAAAAAGGATTAAAAGGGAAACAGTCTGTAGAATGAAACTAAGGTCATAATAATTATTCCCTATTGATAAGTTCTAGACTTTATTTTTCAGTTACACTTCTCAAAGTATTCAAGCGCAATTTAATGGATAAATCCGTTTTCAAGAACAAAGTTATTATTTGCAGTAAAATGGTCGTTTGGTTGTGTTTGTAGAAAGGGTTTGGAGTGTAAAACTGAAGCATTTTGAAGAAGTAGTACTTTTTTTCTTTCATTCTAGCAGTATTTGAATTACTTGTAATAATTGAAATACGTGTTTAAATAATACAAATAAGTATAATAATACAAATAAGTATTTTAATTTATATTTGTATTTCAATCATTTTCTGTATTTTGTAGTTGGTATTTCAATTTCCTGATGCGGAGGTATTTTGTAATTTGTATTTCAAATACTTAAGGCTTCAAAATACATTTTCAAATACATTTAGCGATCTTAATAATGATAATGAAAAATAAACTCACACTGATAATACATAGACTAAAAACACTAGAATCCATAGAAATGTTAATATTTAGAGTTGGCATCACTGTACTTCAAAGCAAGTATCTTGTCAATTGTAGTTTTCATCATTTTGCGGTATTTATTAATAAAGACGTGAGTTAATTAATAATTGATAATAGACGATCGAATTCCGCAACCAAAGGTTTAACCAAAACCAAATGTATTTTGTATTTTGTAATTAGTATTTTGGATTTGAAATAAAAAAAAAAAAGTTTAAAATACTGTATTTTGTATTTCAAATTCACGACTTGAAAGTAGTTTGTATTGAATTTATTGAACTTTGAACATCTAAACAAGACGAATCATATAAATCGAGTTGCGTTTTTTTTGGTTATGTTTATGGCGATGACTTACGGATACTTCAGAAAAAATGAAAATAGGTGTTCATAAGACAAAACATGCATAAATTCAATAAAATCACTAGAACTTAAATTATGCAAAATGCCATGTAAACAAATGCCATGCAAATATTGTTTAATATTACTGACCAGTCATCGAAAAAGCACAAAACATAAAATATCTCGTAGTAATAATTGATGAAAATCTTGAATTGGACCTACACATCAAAGGTATAACGGAAAAATTCACAAACCTTATAAATTTCTTAAAAAAACTTAGAAACGTGGTAAATAAAACGATATAAAAAAGGTCTACAACGCGTTACGCCATTCTCGAATTAAATATGGAATCATAGGCTGGGGATCAGCTGTACATAGCTAAGTACGATTCAAAAAGGAATCATTAAGACATCATATTGAAAGTACCCGCTAGAACGCGTTCAGTTGAAATTTTCAATAGCTTTGACGTACCAAATGTACAACAAATATATGCCAAAAATATATTATTGAAGCTTTCAAAAATACTTAATCCTCTACCACACTGTGTAGGCATAACACTAGCTCGAATAATAATCATATAAAAAATATTTAAGTTATAAATTCACATTCGGATAGAGAAACTCAACAATAACAATAACTCAAGAAATATATAAACTTGTAAAAATCTATTTATAAATAGATGTGCTTATTATTTATTATTTATTTTAATGATACTTATTTTATAGATCTTTTTTGATATTTTGTGGTTCTTAAAGAATCTACATAGTTTATTCTATAAATATTTACTTTTTTACAGCTTTTCAAATATTATTTAACCCATTAAGAGACCCCAGGAAAATATTTTAGGGGATGCTGCTGTACGGTCCTTGGGTCTGGTCTTCGTACAATCGGCTCTCAGGTGTAAATTGAGCTGCTTTGCTTGACTGCCTTCGATTTTCAAGCCAAGGGATGAGTACAGAGAGACAGAGATTGAATTGATTTGAGGTTATCCTTTTTTTAGTAAAAACGCTTATGTTGTTCATTGGATATTGTTGTAAAAACCTTAAATTATTCAGATGGATAGCAATTTAACAGAGATTTGATTCTAGTTATAAGCAAGCATTTAAATTGGAGAATGATTAGCAAGGAACGAATTCGAGATTTTTATAAACAAAAAATATAAAGTGACAGGACGACCACAGAGAAATGAAAACATAGACAAAAATGCATGGAAATATTTAGAAGAAAGGTGACACAGACGTTAAAGTTATCAGTAAAAGAGTCTACGCATGAAAGTAAGAAAAAATTATGAAACATGAAAGGCTGGGTACTAAATGAATTTAAATATCAGATAAAGGACAACACAATACTCAACAGCTATGTGGAAGAAAAAACGTCACAATAATAATAAAAAAATAATAACAATAGTTTTTCTCATTCTCAGTATGTTGCTTCTCCTTTTTTAAATAAAAATAATATTTGGATGATTTACAAAATGCCTTTTTTGTGAAAAATTACCTCAAGGGCGCTGGCAAATAGTAATTCATGTTTATCCTGGAACATTATCTTATGATATGAAAGGGTATTATTTTTTATTGGTTCACAGTTTAATTTCATTTTATCTATCCTACACGCTTTAATTTATTTCGTTTTTTTTTTTTTTTCTACCAACGTTTTCTTTATCATGCATCGTTTCATTTATTCATGAAAAATTAAAAAATGGCTAATGGGTCAAAACTTTTTGTACTGATATTGTTTGTAATCTTATGTATAAATACTATCTATAATTAATTTAATCTATCAGTAATTTACCTGTGTTATATCTGTCTGTCTGTATATTTTATGCTTTTGTATTGTAGGTACTTAAAAGTTATTCTTCTGGAACTATTTTGCTATTGTGTTTTCTTATAATATTTTATGTTTTAGTGTTTTATTAATATTGTCAAATTGACCTGCTGACAAACTGCCTTGGCAGTTTAGCGGGTGATTAAAATGAAGAATAAAAAAAAAAAATAATAAAAAAAAAAAAAAATAAATAAATAAATAAAATCCTTGTAATATGTTTTTATATTACCTTAATAAAATATGTTAAACTGTTTGTTTCCTAAATAAACTAAAATAAAATAAGAATTTCAGAATGGATGTGTAGGAATCTGAGGGTAAGTATGTCCAGGAGTAACTAAAGTATGAATCTATCCCACCAACCCGTCATGCAACTGGCGGGCAAAACCTGGTCAACCACGGCCGGGGTGTTGGTTATTTATTTATTTTTATTATTTTTATTTATTTTATATTTTATTAATCATTAGCGCTTTTATGGGCTTTTACATACATAGTTACATTTTTAATGATTTAGCATACAGTTGTGTTTAAATGACAAAGATAACATAAATAGGTTTTACACATGGTACATAGAAGTAAAGATGGTAGCTAAACGTATAAAGTTATACAATAAGAGAGATTGAAATAATAAAAATTTTAACTGCAGTTGCAATACGTATAAATATAACAAATAATAATAAAGTGTGGGTTCTTAATATATAATTTGTATGTGCTGAATATATAGCGAGGTTGATTTAAAACAAAAATACACACTAGTGACGTGCACAGCACAAAAATTAATATTCAAAGCGATGCAATTTTAACCAAATTATATTTTCGTCAGAACTTCTGCACGGAATTCAATTTCAGAGAACAAAATAATTTATACTGTTACCATGGAACATTTCAGTTTTAAACAAGTAATGTCAGATAGTTAGATATCATGGAACATTTCAGGTTTAAACAAGTAATGTCAGATAGTTAGGTACACTATCATGGAACATTTCAGGTTTAAACAAGTAATGTCAGATAGTTAGGTACACTATCATGGAAAAGACAAATGAGTTTGATAATATTTTTCTACAAATAAGTGTGAATCGATAGAAAGTATGTAGGTTGTCCCAAAACAGAGAAATCAAATAAAGTTTTAAAAACGTTTCCAAACGTTTAAAAACGCCTCTCAGAAACTGGGCATACTGTACAGGGCACGCAAATACTTTAATAGTACACAACTGCTAGCCCTGTACAAATCGCAAGTGCGCCCCACGGTTGAATTTAGCAGCCACCTCTGGTCTGGAGCCCCAAAATACCTGAAAAAAACCCTTGACTCTGTGCAGAAACGGGCGGTCCGTTTGATAGATTCTCCTAATTTAACAAACGGATTGCAATCTTTAGAGCACAGGCGCCAGGTGGGAATGCTGTCCTTGTTCTACCGGTATTACAATGGAAGATGCTCCGATGAACTAGCGTCATTGATCCCCTCGGCACCGGTGCATAGTCGGGAAACACGCCAAACGCGCGCTCAACATTTGTCCACGGTTGACATTAGTCACATGAGAACGGGTCGTTTCTACGACTCGTTCTTGAGTTCAACAGCTCGGCTGTGGAACGATTTGCCGACCTCTGTGTTTCCTCCCTCCTACAATATGGGTCTCTTCAAGACCCATGTTCACTCCTTCCTCTCCTCAAAAACACCCTCCACACAGCATCCTCAAAGATTCCTGAGGGAAATTATTTTTTCCTCGGGGCCTCCTGTGTGGAGCTAATGTAAAAAAAAAAAAACTTTATGAAGCAATGAAAATCGTACAAAAATGAGAGTACGTAACTAACTAACTAACCGTCATGCCGTTTCTCCGTAGGGGTATGCAGAGAGGATGGACCACCAAACAACTCGGTCTTGGCACACTGAGACCGAGTTGTGCCAAGACAGACAGTCTCTGCCTCGTTCACATTCATACATACTCTTCTATTATACTGATTCTTGACATGGCCATTATGCCATGCTGTTAAAATGTTGTGCAACCCCCAAAAAGTCGTAAAAAGTAAACATAGTTTTGGAATACATATTTATTTGATTTAATTATAAAAGGCACAAGCAACTGTAAAATAATATCAACAAAAAACCAAAATGCATTTTATATACAATATGCAGGGTTATGAGTGTAGAAATGAGTTGAAAAAAAGCTTCTCTTGTCTGTACGCGATGGGATAAATCAGTCAGGTGTAGAGTATGGGGGCGTGGGCCCTACCAGTGTTTACCCCAGGCTCCAGGGGCGGCCCATGCTCCAGGGGCGGCCCATGCTCCAACTGCGGGGCCCCAAGCTCCTGCTCCTTTAACAGCGGCAAAGTGGGCGACCTTAGCGGCTGCGACCTCGGGGGTGTCTACAACACGTCCGTCAGGGCCAAGAGGGGCGGCTCCATGGGCCCATGCTCCAGGACCGGCCCACGCTTTAGCTCCAGCCCAGGCTCCAGGACCGGCCCACGCTCCAGGGCCGGCCCACGCTCCAGGGCCGGCCCACGCTTTAGGTCCAGCCCACGCTCCAGGTCCAGCCCAGGCTCCGGCGTGTCCACCGTCCCACTGTCCCCAGTCCTGGCTCTCAGCCAAACCTTCTCCCCTCCACTGGCCATCTTCCACTGGGTTTCCGGTCACCAAGGCACCCAGGCACAGGAAGGTTGCAATAAGCTGAAATATTGCAAATATTTAGAAAAAAAACCTCACAAAAAAAACACACGTTAGATTAAGATAGAAAATAATTATGAAATAAAAAACTTCAACTATTTGGCCTTCAGAAGAGTTAACCCTCTTATATATATTTTTTTAATAAAGAAGGTATGCCTCTTATGTCATACATTTGTCTGGCAACAATAAATTACCATGAATTATGTCAATTACTAAACAATTTTTTTTTTTATGAAAACAAATAACTTTGTGTACACCACTATTTAATTAACAATATAAACATGTTTCGAAAAAACATGTTTTCTTCGTCAGGATAATAAGTTAATAAAAAATAACAAAAAATAAACAAGAAACAAGTATAAAATAAGAGGGAATAATTATTTTGAATGTAGGTGAATATTGTAGCAAATTTTTAACGAAATAAAATAGATATTGAGTTAATATTCTTAAAAATGCTGTAATGGATAAAAATCAATATTTCTCATCGGAACTGCCCTGTACCGTGTAAGGTTGCGATCAGATATACTATATTTCGACAAAATTTCAATTTTTGGCCGCTTTTTAATGAGCCTTAATAAAAGTAATTAACTTAATTAACATGATATGTCAACAATATAAAATGTTGAAAAAAGAAAACTTACAATTGGGTTCATGTTGCTTGTGTTGTGTCTTAGTCCTTTCAGAGGAAAACTGTTAGTGCCATTTGAATGTTAGATTCAGGCTTTATATTCCAAAGGAACTAAACGAGGGAGTGGGGAGATAACGGGAAATAACAACGAATTCTTTAAAATGTCCTAAACCATTAGCACTTTCACAAAAAGGATCAAAGGGAAAACAGTCTGTAGAATGAAACTAAGGTCATAATAATTATTCCCTATTAATAAGTTCTAGACTTAATTTGATACTCTCACTTCTCAAAGTATTGTACTGCAATTAATGTGGAAAATTCCGTTTTAAAATACAGGTTATTATTTGCAGTAAAGAGGTCTTTTTGGATTATGGAGTATTATTTGTAGAAAGGGTTTCGAATGTCAAACTGAGGCATTTTGATAAGGTGGTTCTATGTTGTTTTCATTCTAGCAAGAAACTGGTTTAAAGTTCACAAATGGAGTTGAAATATAGGTCATTATAATGATCTGCATTCTTATCAACGTTTTCCTTTGTATTTTTGATTCGAGAAGTCGAGGTGTTGGTTATCCAATAAGTGGTTCCTGGTGCGGCGTTATCGAAGCCCACCTCCCAAATTATCTAAGGATTATATAATCGCAAATAAATAATGTTTATCAAATTCATTGTGATTCAAATAGTGAAGTCTTATTAATTTTTTTTTTGTGGACTTTAATGCTGACACAAAATATAATGGATAAAATGGCATTGGGCAGGATCTGACTTAACAATCGTCGTTTGGTTGTGACGACAACTCCTTCCTCCTGGTAGATCTCACCTGAGGGACACCTCCAGCGGTTATCACTTCAAACACTTGAAAAATCAAAAGAGAGTTCTTGTCGATATGATTAATAACTGAGGGAGAAAGGTCGCAGCACAGCAATTAATAATAGACTTCTCCAATTTAATGTTTTTTTTTTTGATGAACTCCACACAGGAGGCCCTGAGGAAAATAATTTCCCTCAGGGCCTATGTCATCTGTGAGGATGCTGTGTGGAGGTTTTTTTTAAGAAAATGAAGGAGAGGAGAGTTCTGGGAAGGAAAAGGGTTTAAAGGATGGGTAGGAATCTGGGATTCAGTTTGTCCTGTTCATCCGCCTCCAAGACCTAGACAAACCTCACCCCATGAACCCGGGCACCCCTGCTAAATCACCAATTGTAGCAAACCACTTAGAGTGACCTAAGGCAGAGGTGTTGGTTATCCAATAAAGGTTCCCGGGGCGGCCCAGGAACCATTCCCAAATTGAATGCAATGAGAGGTTAAATGAACCTTTGCAAGCACACAACAGAAGTAGACTGACTTATTGTCATTTTTGTTCTCACTCTCAGGGTATTGTCGCAAGCTCGGGAAGGTTACGAGGGTAGATAGAATAGATTGGAGTGCAAAGGTACGTATATAGGGAAAGGTATGTATATTTACGTCAACAGATTCCTTTTAAGATATTTTTCCAATGCCTTTGAAAAATTAGCTAAACGACTCTCATTTCATTGTCTGTGATTTTAAAAGTATGAAATAAGTAAACAATTTAACTTGAATGAAAGTTACAACCCATTTAATCACAGTGGACCAAAACTTGTCCCAGCTCACATAGGTTTTAAATAAATCGTTGTATCTCTCTTACTGTCATGGTGATAAATATGATCTAAATGGTGTTCGAAAGAGAAAACTCCAAGCTTTATATTCAAATCCATAGTTTGACCGTAGGAAATTTAAATATTTAGGTATTTTTTTTCCACACAGGAGGCCCTGAGAAAAATAATTTCCCTCAGGGCCTACGTCATCTTTGAGGACGCTGTGTAGAGGGTTTTTTTGAAGAAAGGAAGGGGAGGGAGCGTTCTGGAAAGGAAAAGGGTTTAAGGGGTGGGTAGGAATCAGGGGTATAGTATGTCCTAGTCATCCGCCTCAAACCTCCCCCCATAAACCCGTGCACCCCTGCTAAATAACCAAACGAAGCGAACCACTTGGGGTGACCTATGCAGAGGTGTTGGTTATCCAATAAAGGTTCCCGGGGCGGCGGTACCCATTCCCGCCTCCCAAATTGATGCACCTCTATGAAACCAACATTTTCGATTGCAATTTGAGAAGAGTGTATAAAATCTCGATATTTTTTTAAAAAACGATATTAATGTTTATAATACATTTTTCTTAAAAAATATGTGTGTGTTTCTTTTTTTTCGTTATCAGTAATTTTGGAAAAAAGGCGTAAGGTGAGCCATTTAAAAAAAATATGTTTGCATTAAACATTTCATAATTTAAATTAGGGAATTGATAAACGCGCACGTCCCGTTTAGACGAGAGGTTCTGGGTTTGAGTCCCAGTTGCGACCATTATCTTTTTTTCTGAGTCTAGCTCTTTTATATTTTTGTTTAGATTATTATTGTTTTATTCTTCTTCGATGATATATAACATTGATAGAAATAACCTTCAAAAGATATAAAAAGATATTTTTCTTATAAAAAATTGCTTTTATTTTTTAACACTTGAATTTTGTCTTTACACTGTACAGACAGGAGTGCTCTTGTGAGGTCTCTTTAAAAAATGAAAATTCGAAAAAGCCCATTATCAATCTAATAAATAATCGTTTTAACAACACTGTACGCCAACGCGCTGTTTTCAACGGCATTATGTACATTTTTACATTTTATAGCTATGATCTGAGATTCACAATTTGGGTAACGCCGCCCCGTGAACCATTTATTGACTAAACAACACCCCTGCGTAGGTCGCCCCATGTTGTTCGCTTCGTTTGGATGAGGTGAGATTAGTCTAGGTCTTGGCGATTGCGTTTATCTACCCGCTGCGACCACCAGATTCCCACCAACCCCTCCTACCTTTTTCCTTCCCACAACTTCCTGTTGTTCCTTTCCCTAAAAAAAACCATAAATGACGTGGACTCTGAGGGATTTTTTTTGCTCAGGGCCTGTGTGGAGCTAATGTAAAAAAAATATACATACAGTCCTGATGATGTCACGAAAGTAACGAAACTAGCTGGTAAGAGCTTTTTTTTAAAAGTTTTATGAAAAATTAACTCTCAGAGAAATGGTACCAATTACATTTTGCTATCGATAGTACTAAATATTCTTCAAAAACTACTTAGTTCTTTGTATTTTCACCAATTTCGTGGCACATGACGATTGCTTGTTTTATGGTAATAGAAAGATGTTAAGTGCAAATCTAGTCTCTCTTCTTCTCATATATTTTTATTCTTTTCTGTTTTTAACCCCCGACGCAAGGAGCGGTGTTATAAGTTTGACGTGTCTGTGTGTCTGTCTGTCTGTGGCATCGTAGCTCCTAAACGAATGGACCGATTGTGATGCAGTTTTTTTTTTGAAAGCTGACGTAATAGAAATGATTCTTAGCAACAATTCATGAAAATCTGTTCAGGCGTTTTAAGGTTATCAGCGTTTTTTGCGTCGGGGGTTTCTTAAAATTTTGTAAATTTTATTTATTTCCATTTCTTTTCTTTTAATTTATTTCTTTCATTTGAATTTATTTATTAAATTTTGTTTCCCCGTTTCCTTATTTTTTTATTTATTTTTTATTTTATTGATAAACAGAAATAAACAGTACATTAGTTACAATGGTGAAACAATTTACAATTATTAAGTACATTTCATGGTGGGTACCTATGACATGTTTCTTTGTAGTGTCTATGTATATTAAGTAAATTACCGGTTGATGTGCGTAGTGGGTAGGTGTGTGTGTGTATGTGTGAGTATGTATGTATGTGTGAGTATGTATGTATGTATGTATGTATGTATGTATGTATGCGCATTGAACAATTTATATCATTGACATGATGCTCTTTTTAAATTTGGGCAGTGAATTGAAGAAAATGTCGATGTTAGAATTTAGACAGATAGTATTAAACGCATGAAGAGCACGATTGATTGGCGAATTAGCTGCTGCATTTGTCTTGTAATTGAGCGTGTGAAATAGTTCTGTATGGCGTGTACGTCTTACTGGTATATTAAAATTAACTAGGGAAAGAAGTTCAGTACAGTCGACGTTATTATTTAAAATTTTGTGTATGAATGTCAAATCAGCTATTGCTCGCCTTTGTTGCAAAGTTTGAAATGTGCAGTCGAAGTTATTGTTGAATTTGAGGGTTAGATATTTTATAAATTTGTTTTGAATTTGTTCTATGCTATCTATGTATACTTTGTACTGCGGGTTCCAAATTGGCGAGGCAAATTCCAGTGTACATCTGACATTGATATTAAAATTAACAGTGTACATATGATATTAAAATTAAATTAAATACCTGCCACCTCAGAACGGGCTAATCCTAAAGATGTGTATTTGTGTGTTGTGCAAAAAAAAACTGAACTTGTGTTTTTCTATAACATTGTAGTTATCAAATAATTCTTTATTTGAATTTAAATGGGTCATTGAAAACACGTCACAGTAAAGAGATAATTATTTTAAAGTTTGTTTTATTTGATTTGTATTATCACATGTAAAAAACACAAGTAATAATAAATTTAAAAACACATAAAATATTTCGAAAACATAATATTATATACATAAAATATTTTATCTTAACGTAATGCTGGTGGATTTTCAGTGATGAAAACGAGGGAAAAACTCTTCAAGTCTTGCAGCACTTGTTTTTGATAAGGTATAGGATCAGTCAGGTGTGTCAGAAGTGCAAGGCGTGGGTTCTACCAATGTGCGGCAGACTTGGCAGCGAGGTGGGCCGCCTTGGCAGCAGCTACCTCGGGGGTGTCTACCACACGGCCATCATGACCTAGGGGAGCGGCTCCACGAGCCCAGGCGCCACTGGGGGCGGCCCAAGCACCGGGGGCAGCCCAAGCTCCAGGGGCAGCCCATGCTCCAGCAGCGGGGGCCCAAGCTCCTACTCCATTAACAGCGGCCAAGTGGGCGGACTTAGCTGCAGCAACTTCAGGGGTGTCTACAACACGTCCGTCAGGGCCGAGAGGGGCGGCTCCATGGGCCCATGCCCCAGGGCCGGCCCACGCTCCGGGTCCAGCCCAGGCCCCCGCGTGTCCACCAGCCCACTGTCCCCAGTCCTGACTCTCGGCCAGACCTTCTCCCCTCCACTGGCCATCTTCCAGGGGATTTCCGGAGACCAGGGCGCCCAGGCACAGGAAAGTTGCGATGAACTGAAATATTCCACAAAAACACATGTATACATTAACGATATCAATTTCTTATTCAATATCAGTACATACATGTCACATAATTGAAATTCCTTCCAAGGATTATCAATCCTTGAAAATTAGACGATGGAACAAAAAAAAATATCAACAATGCATTTTTTTATACTTTGATGGAAAGCGGAAAGCATCAAAGAATATTTATAACCACTAACATAACAATTTATTGAGGCTGACCGGTATCAATTTTTTTCAATGTGGCTAAGAAATGAAATAAACTTCACGATATTGACACGATAACGTCTTAGAAATCGGTTAACGCTGGCAGCACTCGCGAAAAAGTATGACTCATTGTCGCGTTGCCACGTTGTCACGTTCCGCCTGAGCCAAGCGAGATTGCGGAACAAGCGATAGAGAGGCACGATCGGCCTAAGCGTTCGGTGAGAACGCGGAACAAGCGATAGAGCGGCGCGATCGGCCTAAGCGTTCGGCTTGTGACTGTAAAATTCTATGTAAAAGTTTTCTTACGGCGTTTTCATGTAAAATTATCGTCCGTAAACCGAATTTACAGACCACCAAATTTTTTTGTGTGATTTTAGGTTTTCACGACCAAAAGTATTTTTGGGGGTTATGCCGTGTTGCGCTACCTTCTTCTCTGACTCATCTGCCCTGATGATGGACACTGTAACACAGTCCAAAACGTTGGCTAAATAAGAAGGTAGCGCAACACGGCATAACACCCCAAAAATAAATAACGTTCATGTTATTTTGTTTATACGAAGTTATTGGTTTATTTCATATAAAGATAACTAAGAAATTTTAATAAAACAAATTATTAATAATTTCTTCAAAATTCGCAAATTCACTTTGTGGTGTCATTATTAATTTAATGAAAACAAATAACTTTGTGTACACCACTATTTAATTAACAATATCAACATGTTTCGAAAACTATGTTTTCTTCGACAGGATAATAAGTTAATAAAAAATAATTGTTTGTATTTTGTTATTAACTTATTATCCTGACGAAGAAAACATAGTTTTCGAAACATGTTGATATTGTTAATTAAATAGTGGTGAACATAAAGTTATTTGTTTTCATTAAATTATTAATTATTGAAATTTTATAAAACTGCTTTATATAATATTTACAACATTAAAGTTTGAGTTTGTTTTTATAAAGCACTTGCAGAAACTGACTTGTGTGACAAAACAATGAGATAAAAATATATTAACAAATTTAAACATCGAGTTCACAGGACACGATATATTGTTAAAAAAATAAACTCACGATTGGGTTCATATTGATGGTAGTGCCTTAGCCTTTTCAAAAGAAAACTGCGTGTGCCTTGACAAAGCAAGTTCGAGGCTTTATATTCATGCAAAATCACCTTAGGGAGGGGAAAGGACTTTGAGGAAGTAAAAATTAGACTCCTTAAAGTGCAAACAAACAAACATGCCACTTGTAAAAAAGGGCAAATATTAACAATGTCGTTTAATTTAACAAAACAAAAGACTGTTACCCCTCTTGACAATTGTCCACACATCTCAACGCATTTATCTTGTAAGATTAACGTTTAGTTATTGTTTTTTTGTTTATTGTAAAAAGTTTGTAAGCTTTGCACTAATCGTTACATACGTTGGTAGCTAATTTCAGTGAGGTGGTCTTGATTTGCAATCCATTCAGGTAAAAACTGGTTAAGATAATCGATTAATAGAAAAAGAATGTATTCTGTTAGAATGCAGTTCAATGGTAACGACCGACGCACTCCATTATCACCATTTGTTTTGCATATTTGTTCTGAGGCTGTTCGTTTAGATTACAATTCATGACAGTTTGTTAATTCTACATTTTTATAAGATATTTTAGTCACTTATATTAGAGCTGGTTTACAAAGGATATTGGAAGTGCAGAACATAAATCCTCTCTGTGAGGCCCTTTTCATACAAAACTAAATTTTGAGTTTGGGGCCAAAATACTCAACAAAGCTGAATTTTTTTTAATCATAAGGTATAGCATATATCTAGAAAGGGCACGTGCTACTTTAATAAATTGCAATTACATAATATTGGCCATTAAACGATTACATTTTAATAATCTTAAAGGCAACTTTAACAATTTTTTTTAAGTAAAACACTTTAGCGCCGTTGTGATTTGAAATGAAATGATGAAACGAAAACGACACTTAAAAGAGACAAATACAAAGGGACATTTATAGGATTTGTTGAAAGAGAGAAATGAAACCTTACCGCATTGGCCGCTTTGATTATGAACTAAATTTTCAAGGTTCCTATTGGTTGAGATTGTTTATCATTATTTTTACCACCCACCTATGCCAAAACAGCCCTGTTATTGTTAATTTAGTTCTCTTCATATTGCTTTGTAAATACTGTACATTCTTTGTTTTATATTATTTGATCAATATTTTGTAAGGACTCGTAAGGAACACTATATGATTGCTGTTTGCGCCAATCAATGTTCTTTTTGTTTGATTTAGTACCTACTGGAAAACTGCTTATCCCTTTGCCCAGTTCCTTTACCCAAGTACCTGCCCAGTTCCTTTATCCAAGTACCTACCCATCCCACGCCAAGACAAAACAAATAAAACGTTCGATTTCCGCATTCACTTGTTTTTTATTTGACTTGTTGAAAAACGCACCCGCCTCGAGTTCGGAGAAAATTTGTGCATCTTACTTAATTGAAAAGTAACGCCATAAGTTCAATTTGGGAACTTATTGGATCACCGCCGCGGCTGCAGAAGTAACCGTGTTTACTACTATAAACTGTGAACTATTATAAAGACAAAGGGAGAATTGTTAAAGGACCACAGAACCAGCGGCAAATGTTTAGTGAAATCGGTGAGTTTTGGCTAACCTATCCTTTCCTTTCCTTTCAGTAGTTTTTCAGTAATTGTTGTTTTAGAATCACACCGCACCCGCCTTCGAACGAATTGATTTGCGCAACCAATTGCTTATGATTACTTTTAAGTTGCGCACTTGAATTGAAATAACACAAAACTGCGCTTTGCAAATTTAATTTTTTTTTTTTAAATATTACTTTATTATAATTATTATTATTTGTGCTGTGCTTCGTAGCCTCCCCACTCTTGTCTACTTTAGTTTTCTGAAGAGCTGAAATCCGGGACGTTTGAAATCAGGTGTAGACAGTTATTTTACTCTAATTTATCAAGAATTTCAAGAAGTTTCAAAGTTCTGCTTTGCAGTGGAAAGGGGGGATGGTGGATGAAATTTAAAAATCTTATGTAAACAGTCACCTTCCTCTTGTTTTAAAGATAAAAAATTTTATTAATCTCGGAATAAAATGATAAAATTTGGATTTGAATAAAAACCAAAGTCATGCCGCCACGGACAATTTCCTTACATAATAATACTCGTATATAGATAGATTGATATAAGATTGTATTATTGTGTGGCCCAACGGTTAGCATTCTCGGGTACGAATCCAGAGGTTTGGAACCAGTCGGGCTCAAAAATAAAGTAAGGCAGTAACTAGTCTAGAAAAAAAAAAACATTTTTTTTCCTTCATATTTCCAAAGTTTAAATATTCAAAAATATCTCCTTAAAAGGATTTTTCGAAATTCGCATTATTTCTAAAGTTATATCTATGTTAATGTCGCGGCTAAGACGAAATCTTACCGAATCTAAATACAAAAAAATTTTGAACGCATTTTTCTCAAAACTACTTTTTTCGAGACGGTTGACACGATATCTCAAGTTTTACTAAATCAATTTACTTGAAATTTGGTTTGAACTTTTTCCATACATTATTCTATCGCGATAACTAAAACTATAACAAAATTTCAATTTTTTACTATTTTTAAAAAATTTGGAAAGTCAAAAAAACTGGTAAAAAAATGTCTTTTTTATTTCAAACAGCCGCTATTTGGCGATTTTTTTTTTACTTTTTCTTAGTTCAAGCCATAACCACATTTGTTTGGATTAAGAATTATAATTTTTTTTTTTTAGATTACTAGGAGGGTTGCAATCGTGTCAACCAGGGCGCGCCATTTTTTTGAGACCCCCATTTCAACACCCGGTAACTCTTCAAATTTTTAATTATTTCTATTGATTTTTTTATGTATTCTTTAATATTTAAAAAATATTTGGTAAAGTAATGGCTGGTAAAAATATTATTGTTTTTTTTTTTATTGTACATGAAAAAACACCTGCAATTCAAGCTTCAAGACTAGAAAAGCCCTCTTGTATCAAATAATGCTCCAGTGGTAAATTTTAGCAGTATTGCCCTGATGAAATAAAAACTATCATCTAAATTGCCTTGAATCTTTTTTTAACCCATCTTCTTGTTTCCCATAGGGTTCCTGAAAGTGGAGACTCTTAACCCACCCATTACCATGCTAAAAATATTCTCGCCATGCCGTTCTGTAACATAACGTTACACTATGGGATCTGGATATTATTCCGCTTTTTTATAAAAATATTGTTGTGAATATTTTTTCATCGGCTTATAATTTATTGTGCGACAAAAATATTGATTTTGTGCCTAAAATTTCAGCCACGACTGTGACTGCCGGCCGCTTTGCGTCAAGTTAGCCCTTACCCTTGGAGTAAGACTATTGATTCTTGGAGCCACAAGTTTTTAGAATGCGCTAACGGCAAGGGCTGACAACGACCTACTCTAAGATCGCAGACGAGAAACACTGTTGTTATTGCAAGACGGCAGGTACCAAAAATTGACGTCTCTACAAAATTGATGCGTTGGAAGGAGTAAATACACACACAACTTTGGGCAAAAAAGAGGATACTTCAAAGATAGCTAAACGTTTTATGTTACATCTCTTTCTGACTATTAATGACTTTGGAGGACCGACCCTCTTTCCCGCCCTGGTATAGGTAACAGATGGTTACCCCTTCAAGGCCTCAAAGGACTCTAATTTCGTTAATGGCTCTACTCAGATTCAAGACTCTAGACCTCCAAAGTCCCCGCATTATTAATGACTATTAATGACTAAAAAGAGCACTATTTAATGACTAAAAAGAGAAGTCACGTCGAAAGCAGTTTAACGACAACAACAACCCTGTACAATTCGCAAGTGCGCCCCACGGTTGAATTCGGCAGCCACATCTGGTCTGCAGCCCCAAAATACCTAAAAAAAACATTCGACTCAAACCTTCGTGCAGAAATGGGCGGTCCGATTGATAGACTCTCCTAACCTAACAAACGGATTGCAATCTTTAGAGCATAGGCGTCAGGTTGGAATGCTGTCTTTGTTCTACCGGTATTACAATGGAAGATGCTCCAAGGAACTAGCGTCATTGATCCCTTCGGCACCGGTGTATAGTCGGGAAACACGCCAAACACGCGCCCAACATTTGTACACGGTTGACATTAGTCACATGAGAACGGGTCGTTTCTACGACTCGTTCTTGAGTTCAACAGCTCGGCTGTGGAACGATTTGCCGGCCTCTGTGTTTCTTCCCTCCTACAACATGGGTCTCTTCAAGGCCCTGAGGGAAATTATTTTCCTCAAGGCCGCCTAATGTAAAAAAAAAAAAAAGAATTTAAAATGACATAATATATTGGTTTGTCTGACTATCCAAAAGAAATTTGTAATTAGCCGTTGCATCTGACATTGAAATGGGTTCATCATATTGATTAAAATGTTTTCTTTTTCATTATTTTATACGTTTTTTCGTTGCAAAAATATTTGTTTTAGGAATACTTAAAATATGGACTTATATTAAATGTAATTACGGAGATATGGAAGGTTGAAAGAGTAATGTATAATATCGTTACATTGCGGATACGGCCGGGTTTAAGTTGTTTTAGTTGAATTCAAAGTTTTAAAATATTAGACCCAGCATCTTTAGAGCACAGGCATTGATTGAATGTATTGTCCTTGTTCTACCGGTATTTCAATGAGTGCTCTTTGCAAATTTTTCTTTTCAAATGCGCGCCCAACATTTGTGTACATTTGAAATTTGTCACATGAGAAAAGGTCGGCTGTGGAACGATCTGCCGGCCTCCGTGTCCTCCTGCAACATGGATCTCTTCAAGACCCAGGTTCACTCCTTCATACAAGAACTCCCGTGTAGAGTTTATGTAAAATAAAGGTTACATTTACATAGTGCAGTCTATGTGAATAGATATTATATTGTTCATTAATTGACAGTTACTGTCTAGTTAATTCTACTGTAGACATTCAAAGTCTGAAGTCAAATTATTATCGTCCACAGCCGGATGTAACCGGATTTAAAAGTTAGGTCTGCAGATAAAAAAGGAAAAAAAAGCCATAACAACAACACACACTTTTTGTATTTATATACGTAAGTTATGCGGCCGCCCAATAAGAGGCACGTGAAGGACACTGCATTGTTGGCAGTTAAATAATATGTTATTGAACCAATGCAAAACTATTTGTATTTGTATTATTTCGTTCCAACTCAAATCATAAACTCTGATTAAATCAACTGCCCGGAGCCAGTGCAGCTTTGTCATTCCCGTTTGGGGCATTCGGGGAAATTTCTAATATTTCTCAATATGAGGGAGTATGGCTATTATCCGTGGCTCTATCCTACCGACTTTCTTTTGGGTATGCTTGGAATGAACCATCTACGGGTCCGAAGGGATGTACACATTGCTACGCATTTCTTCAGATTGATCCGCGGATGGTTTGAAAACTCAGCTATCATGGAGAGCATTCATTTCTTTGTTCCCGATGGGTATCTTCGCCACCGACAGCATAGACTGTTCTAACTTCCGGCCTGCAGGACTAACTTGCCAATAGTCATGCCGGTCGGGAGAGCAATTTTACTGTAAAACAGAATTAATATCGACATATTTAGCGTTAGTGAAGCTGTCTTTAAAAGGCAAGCTCTATTAATTCTTGTATAGTTGTATGCCTAAGTGTTAATTTTAATACCCTTACAAATGTATTTGGAAAACGTATTAAAATGTAACATTTTGTAATGTTTTGGAAATAATAAATTGAGTTGAAGAGGTTGGGTGGAAAGAAACTATTTAGATCACTACACTTAAACTTTCAATTTTTGTAGGCGAGTATGGGTACCGCCGTCCCAGTACCCATTTATCAAAACCCCTATCGTAGGTTACCCAAGTGTTCGGGTTCATGGGGTGAGGTTTGTTTATGTCTTAGCGGCACATGGGTTTGCCCGTCTACTGCGTGGCGAGCCGGAACCGGAGAGGCTGATTGATGGAAGCATTTTACCTCTCCAGTTCGAATCTCTCGACTCATCGCCTTGTTTACTGCAGTGGGAGGGATGGATTCATACTTCCGTCACTTCTGGACACTTGACCCACAGATTCCCTTTTTTTTACATTAACTCCACACAAGACACCCTGAGGAAAATTATTTTCCTCAGGGCCTACGTCATCTTTGAATATGCTGTGTTGAAGGTGTTTTTGAGGAGAGGAAGGAGTGAACATGGGTCTAGAAGAGATTCATGTTGTAGGAGAGAGGAAACACAGAGGCCGGCATCAGTGACTAATGTCAACCGTGTACAAATGTTGGGTGCGGGTTTGGCGTGTTTCCCGACTATGCACCGTTGCCGAGGGGATCGATAACGCTAGTTCCTCGGAGCATCTTTCATTGTAATGCAGGTGGAACATGGATAGCATTCCTACCTGAGGCATGTGCTCTAAAGAATGCAATCCGTTTGTTAATATTCCTACTCACCCTCGTATGTTTTTTTTTTCCAGAACTCGTTCTCTTTCCTTTCCCTAAAAGGACCACACAGCATCCCACCACACAGCACAGCACATCCACACAGCATCCCCAAAAATGTCATAGGCACCGGGGAGGATTATTTTTCTCGGGTACACATTAATTTTTGCAGCAAAAATATCAGTAATTTTTTTTTTTTTTTTTTTATTGGTTTTGCATCTTCACAAGCAACATGAAATTAATAAAAACAAAAAGAAGAAAATTTTATATGGCGGGTGATCCATTTAATTATTTGACTAAGGTAGATATGGACACTAATTCAGTCAAAACAGGCTTGGGCGGATAGTTCAGGACCTTCAGGTATGTGCGGTTGGGAGAAGTTAATATCTTCCAGCGGCGGAGATTGCAGCTTGGTGGGCAGCCTTGGCGTGAGCTACCTCAGGGGTGTCGACCACACGTCTATCTTGTCCCAGGGGGGCGGCTCCATGAGCCCAGGAGCCCTGAGGGGCGTCCCACTGAGCTGCGGGAGCAGGTCCTCCCCAGGCGGCTCCTCCACTGGCAGCTGCCAAATGGGCAGCCCTAGCCGCAGCGACCTCGGGGGTGTCTACAACACGTCCATCAGCGCCGAGAGGGGCAGCTCCATGGGCCCAGGAGCCCTGAGGGGCGGCCCATGCGGCAGCGGGTGCATTCCCGGCCCCTTGGACTCCTCCGTTCCACTGTCCATTGTCCTGGCTCTCGGCCAGACCTTCTCCCCTCCACTGGCCATCTTCCAGAGAATTTCCGGATACTAAGGCACCCAGGCACAGGAAGGTTGCGAAGAACTGAAAAGTGAAAATATTGTAAGAGGAACCGTATATTTTTCTGTTTCAAATTTTCAATTGAGTTCACCTAAGATTTTCTTCATTAACTATTGGATTTAATTTAGATGGGACATCTCTTGATTTTTCTATAAGTCTTTCAAAAAGATGGCAGCGCTAAAATATAGGAAATAAATTGAAAAATAAATGACACTTTAATCAAAAAGATTTTTTTTAAGTTGCAATGTTTTTTGTTTAGTTTTCCAAACTACAGAAGTCAGTTAACCTAATTAAATGACACACCTTTCATTTTATGATAAACCATTTAACACTTATCGTTTACATAGGTACCTATTACCCATATACATAACTTGAAACCATGAAACCATAAAGCCGTTTTTGGATATGCAACGATAACTAAAATTGCATCATGTTATTTGACGACAATTTTTAGAGAGGTTTACGATTCGTATAAGACATATTTCAGTCAATCCGCTTTGTCTTGCCGAAAACTTTTGTAAACATTAAACTTAATATAGATGCACTTCTTATTATAAGAATAATAGAATAAATATTATTTTTAATGTTTGCTTTATTCTAATTAAGTATATTTTGTACATAATTTTCATATTTTACGTTAAATATTCTTTAAGTAGATACATTTTTAATTTCACTGGGAGTTAAGCTATACGTTTGGATGTCTTTATACAGTCGGCAATTTGTTGGTGTTTGATTCACAATTGCGTTTAAGATTTATTCAACTTTTTGGTCTAATGTTGATTTTTTGTCTGGTGGTTTTCGTCTTGCAGATGTGCGTGGAAGCATTTATCGTAGTGCAATTTTTCTCTAAAATAAGTTGGTGAGAAATTGTTCAAGCCTTCATAAATTAAAAAAATCCAATGTAATAGACAATTTTTTATTTATCCCTTTCATTACCAGAGTTCTTCTCGACCAACATGAAGAAAAAAATGAAAATCTCTTAATTTTACAAATTAAAAACTATTTTTTTAATTTGTAAAATTAATTATTTAAAAAAAAAAAACTGTACGCTCATTACCCGGTAATGAGCGTACAGTTTTTTTTTTAAATTTATTTATTTATTTTATAAATCAACAAACAAGTCCCGCTAAGCCAATTGCAATTGGCTTGACAGCAGGTGCTTATAATTACTTACAAATATATTTAAAGTTATAATTTACATCTTTTATCTACAGTTTAAACATTTTTTCATCAATTTTATCATAAGTATCAAAATAAATATTATTTTTCCAATAACCAATTTTTCACCATATATTTAACCTTATTCATAGAATTATGTTGCTTTATATTGTCAGGTAATAAATTAAATATCTTCGGTATGTTGTATTCAAACGTTCTCTGTCCGTACTTATTATTAAATTTCGGAACTATTATTAACCCGTCGTTACGCGTGAATCTAGTGCTATATTTATGATCTAGTTTCTCTTTATGCTGCGGGGTAAATATATGCTGAATTATAATTTTATACCATAGTATTGCCTTCACAGGTAAAATTTTTGCACTCTGAAACAGCAACGGAGTATTTTGTCTTTGTTTGAAAATATTAGGGACAACTAATAATTTTACAATTGCGTTTTGTACAACTTGGACTTGTGAAAAGACTTGTTGTGAAAGACATTGGCGCCTTTTTTTCTGCTAGACTTCAATCTTTAATTCCAATTAGTTTAATTATCGTAAATATAATGACTTACCCCATTTCAGCTTTTTTGATAGTACAGGAATCCATATTTTTTTATTTTATTATGTTATCTTTATATTTAAGCACGAACACAGTACTGTTTTTTGTTAAACGAATTAAAAATAAAATCTTTGTGCAAAAGATATTTCTTTGCTTGATAAAAAATAATAGCACTTTGAGGCCTAAAAATAATAAAAATCAAATAAGAAAAAAAAAGAAATTTGTGAGAAAAAAAAATTAGGCACCAAAAATTTTCAAATAATTATTGAAGGTGTTATCATTCATAAAATATGATGTATATGTGGAAATTAAAGTGCGGTGTTGAAAGGTTTAACAATAATTATACCAATTCTATTTATTCTACACAAAAGTTCCAACAGTTCCAAGTGTTACACCAATGTCCCCATTTGTGGAATGAAGAAAGTGAGGATGAAAAAATAATAGATTGAAAAGAACCTGTCTATCAAGATTTGCTCAGTAGACAATGCATTACAGCCAATAAAGCCACTTTATCGTTTTGTATGGTGGTCTCTGGACGATTTGCAAATGCAAGTAAATGAAGTAAAGAATGTGTGAAGATCGAGTTATTTGGCGGTCCATCCTCGCTGCGGGGAAACTGCGTGAATAGTTAGTTAGTCACTCATAAGTGCGATATAGAAGAATGTTCCATAACAAATTGAAAAATAAAATCAGATATAGACGATTAAAGAAAGACCTTTCGACTCCTAATAAGGAAGGCTAGTTAAATTTATTGTTGTTGATACTCGTTGTTATTGCTGATCAGTGATTTTTACCGGAAGTGCATTAAATAAACAGTGAATTGACTGATTAAAGCAATGAAATTTACTTAGCGACAGCACCGACTTTTTAATTTGGCGGCGTGCTCAGTCCTTTATGTACTTTAGTCAGCCTTTCCGAATGATGAAGAATTGTGGTATTTGAAAATTCTTTATCAATTTCACATAAAGTAATGTAAAATGATTAATAGAAGTTAGGGTAAACTGCACTAAAATTGCTCGCAACAGGTGATTGCCCACTCTTACTTTGATTGTGATTAATTCACTCTATGTAACTATTTCACCAAAATCCTAACAAATGTCAGTATTAGTTCGATATGATTCAACAAATTGCGATTTCGGCCAAAACAGCCACGTTGTTGAAAATTGAAATTAAATTTGGTGTAGCGCGTTCAAGTTGTTTTACTAACGATTTTTAATGAATAATTAAAGTGGGCAATCATTGAAAATAAAAATTAACAAGTGGGCAATAATTGTATTTTCAGCTATATTTTTTTCACTTTTTTAAAATAAGATATATAGAGCGATACGTGAAGGGTCGTACTTGACTTATTGTAACCAGTTATTTCTAACATTATTTGGAGTAGAAAATGAAATTTCGGTCTGCAATGACATTTATGATGTTTTTTCTTTTATCAACTTAAAACATAAAAAATCAGTAGGTATTGGACAGGTAGGTTCGGAAAAAGGCATAGGGCGGATACTCGACCGAATGACCAGTGATGACATGTGGAAGAAAAAAAAAAGTTTGATTTTAAAGAACAAAAATTTAAAAAAAAAACATTAAAAAATTATTCACGGGGAACTAAAATTCTTTTAAAATATATTTATTCCAAATAACGCCAGGAATCACTGGTTAAAGTACGCTAAGTCCGTCCCTAAAACCCTGCATATCGAAGGAAAGATTTGACAGCTTATGAATGAAATATTATGCAACTATTTATTGTTCATTGATGTGGTGGGAAGGACAATACTTATCCCCTTTCAAAGTAAAAATGTCCATTAGTGGGCAATCATTACCTATTTTACCCTTCTTCAGGCAAACAAACATGCCCACTGGTGTCGCGAAACTGCGACTCCACTGTTACTTGGCGGTAAATGCTGCAAAGAAAAGCCTATGCAGCCCTCGAAGGACCAGTCCCGATACTACGTGAAATCGCTAAGTTATACGGGACGATTAGATAGCATACACTCGCAAAACCCGATGGATAGTCAGTCGATAGTTCAGATCTGGGCTTTTGGAAAATTAGATAAGCCCAGATTGGAATAAGGAAAATAGGACTCACCGTTGCAGATGGGGCCTCGCTGATCTCCAGTTTTGGTGTACACTTCTCACTGTTTAAAATTCGCAATATTCTTATAACAATACATGCGCCCTGTCTGAGATGTTATTTTGTACTGAGCAGCAAATCACACTGTCACCTCTCCAAAGTTTGGTACTTTTTGCAACAATTTTTATGGTGACATTTAGGAGGGAAAGATTAGGTAGGTGGGATAAATTCAGGATTTTGACATATCTACCCATCAAGTCCGCGAATGCAATACCCAACCAATCCCATATAAAATTGCGCGAACATTCTCCCGGCCTTGGAAGTACCTACCGAAACTGAAGGTACTTTCAAAATAAAGTAAAGAATTATAGTGAAAAATAAAAATGTTAAATTTAAATATATATATAAGCGATTGATATTAGATAGTTAAGAAAAAATAAAAATAAAAGAAATAAATAGAGATAAAGAAAAATAATTATTATTGTGTAGGCAGGGGACACAATTTCACGACTGGTCGTTTAAAGTTCCCAGAAGGGGTTCTTACGAGTGTCACCCGAACCACTCCGTCTTTACCCGGAAATATTTCCTCAACAACCCCCACCGGCCAATAAAGTGGAGACGCATCTTCTTGATGCACCAATACTACAGTACCTACAAGAATGTTATTGACGGGACTATTCCATTTTTGTCTCATCTGCAGAGAGTGAAGATACTCTATATGCCACTTCTTCCAATAAGATTGAACGAGGTGGTCCAAAAGCTCTTTCCTTTTCAGCAGACTAATGCGTTCCTTAGTCATATCATAAGCGGGCAAATGCTGAATCGGAGAAGACATTAGAAAATGAGCCGGAGTAAGAGCTTCTGGATAATGACAACTGCTTAATAAACATAACGGCCGTGAATTAAGTAAAGCCTCTATTTGCGTCAGAACTGTGAGAAGCTCTTCATAACATAAAAGTTGAGTACCCACAACCCTATACAGATGCGATTTAATGGATTTAATATTTGATTCCCATAATCCTCCAAAGTGAGGAGCGCGAGGTGGAATCGTCTTCCACTCAATTCTCCGAATGTTAAATTCATTGCGAAGGACTTCATTAGTTGAATTTGCCTCCAAAAATTTATATAAGTCATCAAGACAATTCTTCGCGCCTATGAAGTTTGTCGCATTGTCACTGTACATACACGAAACGGGTCCGCGTCTGGATAGAAAACGTTTAAATGCATTTAAAAAATTGTCCGTACTTAGATCTGATACCAATTCTATATGTATAGCCTTCGTCGTTAAACAAATAAATAGACATATATATGCCTTTTGACTTTTTACTCCACGACGCCTAGAAAGGGTTATCTTTATCGGTCCGGCAAAATCTACACCAGTATGTGTAAATGCTTTTGCTTCTTGAACTCTAGCTGTAGGTAAATCAGCCATTGGCGGTATAATATTAGAAGGTGCGGTTTTAAAACAGAAATTACATGCATGTACTCGTTTGCGTATTAAGTTTCTTCCCGATAAGATCCAATAACGCTGTCTAATTATAGACATAAGGAGATGAGCACCAGTGTGACAATTCACACGATGGTAAAAATCTATAATTATATCGACAATATGATCCTGTCTTGGCAGAAGTACTGGATGTTTGTTTTCATAAGGTATATTCGCGTTTGTTAATCTACCACCTATGCGTAACAATCCATTATGATCGACGAACGGGTTTAATTTTCGAATCGAAGATGAACATAATTTTTTCCTCTGTATTAATTGTATATCGGCATAAAAATACTTTTTCTGTAGAGCTTTTAATACATTTATTTCAGCAATATTTAATTCCGTGGAATTTATAACTGTTGAACACGATAACTTCCGCGTAAATCGTAAAATATATACGACAATTCTTAGCAGTTTTGGCCATGAAGAAATTTTTAAAGCAAGATTATATATTGGAGAATTATTCTCTATTGACGTTATCGTGAACGTATGCGACTTTTTCAATTCCAAAGTATTCTCCTCCTGCGCTGAGGGGGAAAAGCTTTTGACAGGCCACTCGGACACTGGGTTCGCAGCCCAGGGTGGACCGTGCCACCAAAGAGGATGATCAATTAGCTGAGCGGGCAATAGTCCACGTGATAAACAATCACTAGGATTGGTAACTCCATCTATATGATAAAAATGTTTCGCAGGTAAATTTTCCTGAATTTCACTAACTCGATTAGCTACAAAAGTTTGCCATCTGTGCGGGGATGAGTGAATCCAAGAAAGTGCTATTTTTGAATCTGAAAAAGCAAATATATCGTTTATAAAAACGCGATTTTTATAAGTATCTATAATAGATTTAACAAGTCTAGATAAAATAAGCGCAGCACATAATTCCAATCGAGCGAGCGAAACTATTTTTAAAGGGGCTACCTTGGATTTCGAACATATCAAATTCATAGTAGCGTTGCCACTCTTATCTGTGACATGAAGATATACTACGCACCCGTATGCTTTCGTACTCGCGTCTGCAAAAGCGATAATATTTATCGTGCAGTCCTCTTTTACTCCCAAATATCGAGGTAAATTTAAATTAGAAAGCATCGGTAATTCTTCCTTGAATTTGACATATCGTTTGACAATACTTTGGGGTAGTTCTTCATCCCATCCTACTTTCTCTAACCACAGCTCTTGTAAAAGTAATTTGGCATATAAAATTACCGGAGCAACCAAACCTAATACATCAAATAAACGTGCTATTGTGGAAAGAATTGATCTTTTACATATAGTTTTCTCCTCCGTGGGACATATCATAAAATGAAAACAATCAGATATCGGATCCCATTTTAGTCCTAAAATGCTACAATTATCCGAGAAATCCATCGTTGCACGGTGCGACTCTGGTAATTGAGCGAGCAAATGAGCAGAATTACTCGACCATTTAACTAATTCAAATCCTCCAGACTTGAACATCGCCATTAATTCTGTAGACAAAGTGACGGCTTCACTTATAGTATTTACAGAATATACAAAATCGTCCATATATAAATCATTAATTGCAACTTCTGCGGCTTTCGGGTGACGATTTCTTTCATCGCTCGCTAGCTTTCTTAAAGTTCGCATCGCAAGGAACGGTGAACAATTTAACCCAAAAGCTAGCGAATTAAATTGATAAACTCCAATTTCTTCATCTTCGTGAAATCTATAAAGAATTTTTTGATATTTACGATGGCTTTCCGTTACCATTATACGTAAATACATTTGTTTAACATCTGCGGTCAATGCTATAGCGAATAAGCGAAATTTAATTAAAAGTGTAAATAAATTAGATTGCAAGTTTGGACCAGTATACAAAATATCATTAAGTGACAACCCTGAACTGGTCTTTGTACTGGCGTCCAATACAACACGAGTTTTAGTTGTTGCTTTATCTTTACGAATAACTGCATGGTGAGGAATGAAATATCCCTCATCAATATTAGATGAAGACGGAACTTCATACCTTATATATCCCTTTTCCAGATATTCAGAAATTACTTCATTATAACTCCGATGCGATTCTGGTGACGTATTAAATTTCCGTTCTAAATATTTATATCTGCGTTGCGCGACACTGAGCGAATTTCCTAAATTATTAGGATCTATCTTAAAAGGTAAAGACACAATATACCTTCCCGAGTCATCCCGTTGGACGGACTCGACGTACATTTTCTCACATTCCGCGTCTTCAGCACTCATCAATGACTTAATAGGCATGTCTTCCATTGTCCAAAATTTGGTTAACGCATTGCATAAATCCACGTTGGTTATGGGGCCGAATGTCCACGAAACGTCCGGCGTACACTTAGGTATTTCACCCATTACAATATATCCGAATACCGTTTGTATAGCGGGTGGTGCATTCGTATTATGTTTAGATAAAACCTTATTTCCTAGCATAATATATGGAAATAACTGAGCACCTAATAAAATATCGACATCGGATGGAACGTTCCAATTTTCATCGGCTAGATTTAAACCAAGTAAATGCTCACATGACTTTGTGTCAACATACTGTGTAGGGAGCTTGTCCGTGATTTTTTCGACCCCTAATAGGCTTATTTTATATTTATCTTCTGAAACACGGGATTTAATTGTTAATGCAACATGCCCCAAAATTGGTGTCTCCACTGAACCAACACTTTTAATAACTGAATTATTTAAAGGAATTATTTTAAGATTCAATTCATTACAAGTATTTAAACTAATCAAATTTTGTTGCGAGGCGCAATCAATTAAACACCTGACGGTTACTTGATTATTTTTAATGTCGTAAGCGAATAACTGCGCGGTTGACAATAGTACATTCGTAGCTAAATTACCCGCCGTAAAATCATTATGATGTTTATTCCTTGTTATTAATGTGACAGCTTCGTTTTTCGAATGACTTTCGTTGTTCACCGTACCCTCAAAATGCAAAGCAGTATGGTGACGTTTTTTACAAATTCTACAATCCGATTTAGATGAACATTTTACCGTCTTGTGTTTATCGCTTAAACAGTTTACACATAAGTTATTTAATTTTACAAACTGAAAGCGAGCCTTTGGCCTCAACTCATTAAATTGTTCACATTTAAACAATTCAACATGATCGCTTCGATTGCATTTCCGGCATTTATTATTATTACTACGATTATTATCAAACGACTTCGGTTCAACCACAGCGAAAGAATGCGAAACCTTATTTTTATTATTATTAACTTTACTTTCTGCTCCGGTTCGTTCAAGAATTTTAACATGCGAACGAATATATTCTATTAAATCGGTATATGTAGGTATATCTTTCTCCCGTATGGACATTTCGAAATTTTGCACCAATTGCATATCTAATTTTTTCAGTGCAATATGTAAAATTATAAAGTCGGTTAGGTCATCAATACCTAATTCTTTGAGCGCAGACATGGAAGACGCAAACCGTTCAATAAAATTATTTAACTCATTTGAGTTAGAAGGTGCCAATAATTTTAAATTCAAAATATTGTTCAGATAAAAGGTGCCTAGCACGCGCTTGTCTTGATATTTCTTTTCGAGAGCATTCCAGATTACAAAATAATTTTTTTCATTCGGCAGTACTCCGGCAAACACCGATAATGCCTTTCCTTGAAGTTTTCCTATCAAATATTGCATCTTTTGCGACGTATTCAAATTTTCATTAGAGTGGATGTTTAATTTAAATGCTTCATAAAATACCGACCAATTCTCTTGATTTCCATCGAACGATGGCATATCAATCGCTGGAAGCTTAATAAATTGGGACTTATTTAATTTCTGCGTACCACCTAAATCTTGCTTCGCCACAATACTTTCGCGTATACTAACTACAAAGCAGTACTTATTTTCGAATTTATTCCATAAATCTAAATTTATATTATAGTTTGGATCCTTTTTCAATTGAAGTAAAAGAAATTCATCACAATACGTGTTAAATTGTGAATAATATGTAGCCAAATTAACCGTTTGTCTAACGAACTCCTCCGAACTCCTTGTCTCCCTATCTGCAATAATTTTCGCTTTCTCATATAAATCATTGAGACGATTATGCATCAAATTAATCTTAGATTCTAGTAATTTGATTTTAACTAGATCCTGAGCCTGAGTACCATCACTCGTCGACATGATTAATTCTATGTAGGAATTTTAATGCAACAATAATTACAAAAGTATGTCAGTACAAATGACTTAACAAAGTATGAAAAGCAAATAATAATTATTTGCAGGTTAAATATATTAATTTTAAATACCCCGTTGGTAATCCGACTCGAAAGAACCAAAAATGGTGTCGCGAAACTGCGACTCCACTGTTACTTGGCGGTAAATGCTGCAAAGAAAAGCCTATGCAGCCCTCGAAGGACCAGTCCCGATACTACGTGAAATCGCTAAGTTATACGGGACGATTAGATAGCATACACTCGCAAAACCCGATGGATAGTCAGTCGATAGTTCAGATCTGGGCTTTTGGAAAATTAGATAAGCCCAGATTGGAATAAGGAAAATAGGACTCACCGTTGCAGATGGGGCCTCGCTGATCTCCAGTTTTGGTGTACACTTCTCACTGTTTAAAATTCGCAATATTCTTATAACAATACATGCGCCCTGTCTGAGATGTTATTTTGTACTGAGCAGCAAATCACACTGTCACCTCTCCAAAGTTTGGTACTTTTTGCAACAATTTTTATGGTGACATTTAGGAGGGAAAGATTAGGTAGGTGGGATAAATTCAGGATTTTGACATATCTACCCATCAAGTCCGCGAATGCAATACCCAACCAATCCCATATAAAATTGCGCGAACACCCACAATACAATAGTACGCGTTTATCTCAATGATTTTATTAAATGCCGTGTTGTTTGAATTGAAAAAAAAAACATAAATAAATGAGAACCACTACTTACAATTGGGTTCATGTTGCTTGTGATAAGTAGGCCTTTTCGAAAGAAAACTTCTTGTGCCTTAACAAAGTAATTTTCAGGCTTTATATTCAATTAGGATCATTCGTGTAGTGGGGGTTGAACTTTCAGGAAGTGAGCAAACAAAACCCGATACTTTGACTGATGAAAACCTGAAACCGACCATAAGCAGAAACAACGAATGAAAAAAATGTAACCAAATCTCTTTGTTGCACATTTGCTTGTCCAAGCCTTGGTGCAAGATTTTTTTTTGTATACAACATCATATGAATGAATGAAGCCAAATGACAAGTCTCCATTTCATCGTAATACACAGGGTGTCCCAACAATAGCGCAGGATTGTAATTTTGCCCCATTTTCTTATCATAAATTTGGCAACTCTAAAAATTTCAGATTGTTTAATGTCATCTTAAGATGGAATATTACACGAAAAAACAACGCGTTATTACTGGTAAAATACTAAACCTTTCCCACCTTTCTCTTCCCTATCTCCTTCACACACATGCTGCATGCTTAATTCACTTTCATATGTCTAGCCATACATACAACTCTGATTTGTTCATAACGTTTACACCCGTCTCACAACCTTTTTGGATCTCCTTAGCTAAACAAAGTTATAAATGGTTATATAACAGGAATCTCATTTCTAGAACATTCAGTCTAATATTTAAACATAATTATACATGGTTTTACAACAGGAATCTCTTTTCTAGAGCATTCAGTCTAAATTTTAAAATAGTTATAAATGGTTTTATACCATGAATCTCATTTCTAGAACATTCAGTCTAGCATTTTAACACAGTTATACATGGTTTTACAACAGGAATGTCATTTCTAGAACATTCAGTTTAAAATTTTAACGTAGTTATACATAGTTTTACAACAGGAATCTCAGAAATCTAATTTTTAAGAACATTCAGTCTAACATTTTAACATAGTTATACATGGTTTTATAACAGGAATCTCAGGAATCACATTTCTAGAAAATTCAGTCTAACATTTCAACATAGTTATACATAGTTTTACAACAGGAATCTCATTTCTAGAACATTCAGTCTAACATTTTAACATAGTTATACATGGTTAAGTTTTCAGATTTTTACGGCCAAAAGTATTTTCGTTATTTGTTTTTGAGGTGTTATGCCGTGTTGCGCTACCTCCTTTTTTAGCAAACGTTTTGGACAGCGTTACAGTGTCCATCATTATACGCATCTGCCCTGATGATAGTTATACATGGTTTTACAACGAACCTCAGGAATCTCATTTCTAGAACATTCAGTCTACTCTCATCACTCCTCTGGTAGATTCACGACTCACTGCCACACACCAGGATTGGTATCACTCCTTCATTGCGGATTGGTCTGAAGCCGGATCAGGCGTCAGATGGGAATTAAATTCTTGGGAAAGCTATCCTCCTCATACCAATATTTCAATGCAAGATGCACCGTGGGACTAGAGTCATTTCTTCTTCTTTTTTTTGAGTGAACATCGCATAAGAGTCCCAGCTGCCTAGAGCCAGTAAGATTATGGCATCCCCGATTGGGGTATGTTGTGAGGCTTGAGGTAGTGGGGAGGGGAAGGAGATAAGGAATAAAAGGGTTTGAAAGTACCTGAATATTGAGATCTGGTCACAAACATAGCTAAAGCCATTTCAAGCACTTTTCAATTCTGAATGGTGGCCTTAAACCAGGGCGATACTGAGAGTACCTTCCACTCTGGATCGTGCCGCAAATACAATATGTATTATTTTATAGAATTAATTGTGAAATAACACAAAATTCTCATCAAATAAAATTTATTTGCTGGATTCGATCACGCGACCTTCGGATTGCGAATCAAGAGCCTTATCCCTCGACCACGGAGATTTTCATGTTTAAAACAATACGGAAGGACACAAATCAGATCGTCATATACATTGTGCGTTGTAACAAAAGGATATGAAAAAACAATTTAATGGTTTGGTTCTGTCGATATACTTGGTCGATGTTTGCTTGCTTCATTAATTAATACCTTCTATATTATAACATATAACAAAAACTAAACCTGCACATGAAAGGCAATTGTGCAGCATTGAGGTCTAGTCACATTTTTTCCATTTGTTTTTTCTACTCGTGGTCTATTTCAGGTTCTCATCTGTCATGGTGACAGGCTTTGTGTAGACATTTCCTGAAAGTTTCACCCCCACTACTCTGTACAGTCCTGACTGGATATAAGACCTGAAACCTACTTTGTCAAGTCACAAGCAGTTTTATTCCGAAAAGGCCAGCGTATCACAAGCAACATGAACCCTACTGTAAGTGGATACACTAATTTATTTTGTAATTTTTTTTAAATTACGTTCATTATCATCAGATGATCATGTATATTATCATTCTAAATTTGGCAAACGGGTACTGCTGGGAACTATTTATTGGATAACCAACACCTCTGCCACAGGATACCTCAAGTGACTTTATTCAATTAAGCCTCGATTACATTGAGCGAGTTTACAAGCTACTAGCCGGTGAATTAATTATCTGCTAGTAAACTCGCTCAGTGTAATAATACATATTAGCTAACTAGCAGATTTTACTACACTGAGCGAGTTTACTAGCAGATAGTGAATTCGCCGGCTTGTAGCTTGTAAACTCGTAGTCTAAACGGCAATCGAGCCTGCTTACTACCGCGTAACGGGTCGGACCGAGAGAGACTGATTAAGAGAGACCTTTTGACCCCTCCAGCAGAACTTTCTCGGAACATCGCCTTGCGCGCAGTGGGAAGGATGAGTTCATACATCTGTCACTCCTGGACTGACTGAGCCCCAAATTCCCTCATACTTTTTTCCTCCAGAGCCTCCTGTGTATTTTAGCCATATGAAATATGAAAGACTTTGCAAATATAGGTCAGATATCACAAAGGGTGGCTTCAACCTTCCCGCACCGGAAGGGGGAAATAAACTCCCCCTAAATGAGAATTTTGGGCAAAACCAAAGTTGTTTTTTTATCACTCTATTTATACTAGAAAAACCTTTCGGTTAAAGAACTAAGTACATTAAAAAAGATATAAACGCTAAGTATTACTTTTAAAGATATATAATACATATCCAATTCTGACAAAATAACTCTATCCTCAACATTCTACATTGAATGTTTGGTAAATCATGAACGACTTGTAACCCATTGCTAAAAATGCATCGTCCACTAACGTGATGTAATTTTAGTCATTATTGCATGTCTGAAAGCTACGAAAACCCATGAATCAATCATATTGAAATTTTGATTTCGAGTACCCCTTTGCCATATTTAAAATGGTAAAAGTTGTCCTCGTTCCACAATATTTACACCAAATTTTTGTCAATTGTTTTGATCATTCGGTCGACTATTGGTTTTGAGTCGGTCGGACTAGATCCTATAAGCTTTCAATGCTGTTGATTATAGAGTTGTCTCCAATTTTTTGCATTGTTCTTTCGACATTGTTTTTCTTTTAAATAAATTAATGTGTGATTTACTGTGATTTAATGTGTGATTTACTGTGCCTGCCTCGCTAGAAAATTTTGTGTTGAGAGCTGGTAAATTTATCATACAATATTACAATGAAAATGAAAAGACAATCAACATCGCACCATTGATGGTCATTTACTACTTATAGATTTAAAAACAAACTGTTGTTCTTTGATCTAAGCTTGTGGTCTGACTTAAAAATTACAGCGTAAGTTTTGTTCCGTTTAATGGCCAGTAGAAGTACATTGTTTAAATTTGTTGCAATGTATCTAAAATTTATTTAGCCAGCATTTAACGATTATAATTGTTTTGTTGGCTTTTTCACACAAAGTATTGAATTCTTTGCAATAATTAATAACGTCTGTTTAAAATTTTTCAGTTCATCGCAACCTTCCTGTGTCTGGGCGCCTTGGTGTCCGGAAACTACCTGGAAGATGGCCAGTGGAGAGGAGAAGGTCTGACCGAGAGCCAGGACAATGGACAGTGGAATGGTGGAGTTGAAGGTGCCTGGACTGCTCCCGCCGCCACATGGGCCGCCCCACAGGGCTCCTGGGCCCATGGAGCCGCCCCTCTAGGCCCCGACGGACGTGTTGTAGATACCCCTGAGGTTGCTGCGGCCAAGGCTGCCCATTTGGCCGCTGCCAGTGGTGGAGCCGCCTGGGCCCCCGCTGCCGCTTGGGGAGGTCCTGTTCCCGCTACTCAGGGATCCTGGGCTCAAGGAGCTGCTCCCTTGGGACAAGATGGACGTGTGGTAGACACCCCCGAGGTAGCTCACGCCAAGGCTGCCCACCAAGCTGCTGTCTCCGCTGCTGGAAGATATTAAACTTATCCCTCCGTACATAGCAGAACTATTAAGTATTCACCTTGTTGGCTGAAAGGGCTTTTTATAATTCCCACGGCAACGGCACGCGTTGTTTAATTTATTTAATACCTATGAGGGAGATGTATGATAAGGATTGCAATTCTCCGTTAGGACAAGAAGACGTACGTGCATCGTGTGACTAATTATCAGCAACACTTTCTTACATTTTATTATTTATTGGTGAGAAAAAGCTGCTGCATTATTTTGATACACAATGCACTTTTTTTATTTTGTGACGTCACCACGCCGTAACCGTAGGAATTATAAAATCACCCAATAAGTGTCCGTCTCTTCTTAAGGCAAATAGTTATGATTATATATTATAATCCTGCCAAAATATAAATATGTACATAAAATTACTTTAAATTTAATTCTTTTTATGTTTTTTATTAATTTCATGTTGCTTGTGATGATTTAAAATCAATAAAAAAATAATTTCTACAAATAGGTACTGTGTTTTCCAATATTTCTAAGAAACTAAGATAGATACGGAGAGTATAAGACGATGTCTGAATGTGAGTGAGACAAGGAGTGTGTGCCAAGTCCAAGTTATTTGGCGGTCAGTCCTCTTTTCCTACCCCTGCGGGGAAGCTGTGTGATATTTTTTCTTCATGCAATGCATAGGTACACAGGTTACGTATTTGTTTTAATCCTCTGTTTTTTAAAAACCTAAACATATAAACCTTTTTTTAAATTAATATCATTCTAATAACCTTGCTAAACAGACAACAGGAACTATGTTTTAAGCTTTCTATTTTTTTTTTCTTTCTCTTCTTGTTATTTCCTCGATTTTCTCTCGTTTTTGCACAAATCATGTTCCATATGTTCACAGTAATCCTAATTTGACTGTCCTAAAACGGGAATCATCATAGTTGGACAGTCAAAACATTTCATAAGTAATGTATATAAATATATAATATCTTAATATATAAAATCAATAAAATATTAAATAAATCCATCGCGCCTATTGGTTAAAGAGAGTCCGGCTGAAAAGGTAAAAAGGCCTCAACTATTTTCTCTTGATCCGGCGCGCCACGCAGTAAGTGTGCAGATGCATCCGCTGCCAAAATGGTTCCCTGGGCAACGCACCCATACCCACCTCAAGCATGTAACCTTTAGATAAATGTTATTGAACTTATCTATGATGAAACTAACTAAAACCCACATATATGAAATCGTATCATTACGAATTATTACGAGCACTGGTTTAGCAGAAACCAGTGGCGGTTATTTCTAAATAAAGTTTGCGCGTAAACAAAAGGTGAGACAGTAAAACAAATTTGTATTATGATTTGTACCTCAAAAACAGAGGTGATGATTATAGAAAGGGACCAAACTCATTGCAACATACTCGCTAATGGGAGTTGAAACAGGTGGACAGATTCCAATACCTCGGGGTCGAATTCTCCAGCGATGGACGGCAAGATGGAGAAATTGATAGAAAAGTTAGTGCGGCAAGCGGTGTGTTGCGTCCTCTCTATAGCTCAGGGATAAAGAAAGCCGGGCTCAGTATCAAGACAAAGATGACAGTGTTCAAAACGTTATATCACCCGACGCTTACTTACGACCACCAGATACGAATGCTAAGCGAACGAACGCGCTCTAGCCCTTTGAATGGTAGGAGACCAGATTTGTCCCAGCTCACATGCGTCTCGTATAAATCGCTGTAAATCCATTACTATCAGAGTGAGAATTATATTCTAAACAGTGTTAAAAAGGCAAAACATCACGCTTTTTAGTCTAATCTAAAAAATGACGACAAAAAATTAAAATGTATACCTTTATGAAACCAAAGTTTTGAATCGCAATTTGAAAAAAAAAATTGAAACTTTGAGAATTTTTTATTAATTATTTTTATATGAAAAGACAGAAAAGTGAGGTGACAGTAAGGTTTAAAATACATTTTTCTAATAAAATATGTATGTGTTTTAATTTTTTTTCGTTATCAGTAATTTTAGTTAGAAAAATCGTGAGGTGAGCCATTTTTAAAACTTTTTTATGTTTGCATGCAAAATTTTTATATTTAAAATTAAATGTTTATTCTGAATTATAAAATTTGAAAGCGTATTTCATCACCTTTCAAAAATAAATTTTATTTTTGTGATATGTTCAGAAATATTCCATTAATTTGCATTTTATTGAAAAGCGGAAATATTTTGACCATCTAAAAATACGCCAAAATTTTGCAGGGCTAGAGTACAAGCTGCCGAAATGAGGTACTTGAAAGGAGTGGCAGGGGTTACAAAATGGGATCATGTAAGAAACTCGACGATCCGAGACGATCTAAACATTGAACCACTGCTACTCTTCAAAGAAAAATCGCAACTGAGGTGGCTTGGGGGTGTACTAAGAATGCCTGACGACCGAATTCCGTGGAAGATACTAAGTGCGATTTCAGAGGGTAGACGTCCAGTGGGCCGCCCCAGACACAGCTGGGCGAGGCAACTCCAGAAACTGTGAGAGGAGAGGATGGGACTGCCATGGACGGAGGCCGAACAGTCAGCACAAGACAGGGACGTATGGAGGAGCCTTGTCGATTCAATGGGTCCCCGACCCGAATAAGATAAGGGGGTGAAGATGATGATGATGATTTGACCATATGAACCAGCACGCCATTCAAAATCTATGCTAAAAAATAAAGCTTTCCCAAAAATTTTAAAGCGAGCCGAAATTAATCCGAATTTTAATAAATTAAATTCTACAGAAATCTTAACTAGGGCTGGGTTGCCCAAATAAATTACTTTTTATTTGTTGTAATTGTGGTATTGCCAATTTTTAGGATTTGATAACATTGTCAAGCGTTTAACTCTTATTAAACAATACTTATTGTTAAACTCTTTTATTAAATAACGAAAGAATTTTATTTGGCCACAGACATTTTTATATATCATGCAATTGTAAGAAAACCATGTATGCCATCCTCTCAATGAGTAACAATTCCCTCGGTAAATAAATACTATTGCCCTCTGCAGGATAAGAACTCAAAGGTTCGGAGCTTGGTAAAGCAGTTCTCGCCCAGTCGGTAATGAAGATTGTTATTATTATGAGCTCTATTTACAAACACACTCTCAGTTCATTTATTATGGTATTATTTTTTAAATCCGTTATTTTAAAAATACAATATAATTCCATAAATCCTCCTTTCTTTCTAATAAACAAGCGGAAAAAAACAGTTTCTTCAAAAATACAGGTGGGGGGACGATACGGTGTTTATCTAGAATTTAAAAGGTGCAAGTTATCGTGTAAATGTTTTGTTGTGAACAAACTCGAAATATTTATTATCCTGAAACTTGAGAGGAACGTATGCCCGTTTCACACAAATTTTAATTCCAGATTTGAGATCAAAATACCCAACCAAACTACAAAATTCTTATTGTAATCAAAAGGTATATCAAATATCTAGTACGAATGTGGGCTACTTTATTTATTTTTGCTTTAAATTATACGATATAGGCCATTAAAGATTTTAATGTTTCAGATTTTAAAAGCAACTTGGGCAATTTTTTGTGAGTAAATTAAAAAACAATAAAAAAAATTTACCATATTTATCATAATAATATAATAAAATATATAATATTAAGTAGAAATTGTTAAAAAAAATCATTTTGATGGGTGTAAAGTTAAAACACAAATTACCCATTTACGGCGGAACAAAAATATGTTGTTAAATTACTACCCCAAAAATGCATATTCAACAGTGTTTTACTTTTTATTTTATTTTTCATTGTATTTTAAAATAAAAATACTAAAATTGTTGTTTTTATTGTTTTTCATTTACTCACAAATAATTGCCCAAGTGGCCTCTAAAATCATGAAATACTTAAATGTTTAATGGCCTGTGTCTTATAATTAAAATCAAAAATAAAAAAAATAGCTCACACCCGCGCTTGATATTTGATACACCTTTTTATTACAAAAATAATTTTATATTTGCGTTGGGTATTCTGAAGTCAAAACCAGAATTAAGATTTGTATGAAACGGGCCGAAAAGGGCTGCGCAAACGTTCCACTTAAGGGAAATTCTGAAGCTTAGGTAAAAATATCAAACGGGAGGTATATTTTTTCATGCTTTTTTAATCTTCTATTTAACTCCCAGTGAAATACGAACCGCAACTGTCAGAGGCATAATGGTTCTAAAAATACTTCCCGATAACAGAGGCAGCCACCAACGCACGCATAACAAAGTCCCAATGTCCTTTCACTAACAATAATTATTACTGAATACGCTTAACATTAGTTACGCTCAACCACGCCTAGAAGGTAAAATTATCAAGCAAATGGGCACTCATTATGAATAGTTGTAACCACAGGGAAAATGTAGAATTTTCCATTAAAATATACGACGTTTTACTCAATAAGGCATTTTATGTACGAGGTCGTTAACATTGAGATCTATTAGAGGTCCTCTGAGATAGTGAAAAGTTGTTTTTAATGAAGGGCATGATCGTTTAATTAGTAGGTAGGTGTTCTGTAAATATTTATGTGTGTTATTATTTACCAGGTACCGTTTTCCGGAACTATTCGTTGTTATATAATTTGTAATGACGTGGGTTTGTGGGTATTATTTTAACTATAAAAGTGGCAGAGGAATGAACGAAACCAAGTTCAATCTGGTTGATATCCATCATGGAAATTTGAAATGTTGTAAAGGACTGTAATCGCAACTGAGGTGGCTTGGACATGTACTAAGAATGCATGATGACCGAATTCCGAGGAAGATACTAAGTGCGATTCCAGAGGGTAGACGTCCAGTGGGCCGCTCCAGACACAGCTGGGCGAGGCAACTCCAGAAACTGTGTGAGGAGAGGGTGGGACTGCCATGGACGGAAGCTGAACAGTCAGCAAAAGACAGGGACGTATGGAGGAGCCTTGTCGATGCAATGGGTCCCCGACCCGAATAGGATAAGGGGATGAAGATGATGATGTATAGGTCAAAAAGTTAATTGTTCTAAAGAGCGAAAAGAAAGCTTTATACGTTTTTCAATCACATCTCCTGTTTAAGTAGACCTACAATTATGAATGTTTATTATAAAATAACACTGAACAAATCTTTCAAAATACTTAATATATTTTGAAAATTTCTTTAATATTTTATTTTCATAAGAAAAATTCTATTAAGAGGGAATAACCAGACAATAGCGGAAATACGTAATTTTTAAATCAACTTTTAGACGTATTGACTCTTTTCCTAAAAAAATTATAAATTGATTTCGAAAGATTGGTTTGTTTTCCAGTGAAGCTATTTTTAAAATTTTGAGAAAATATGTTTATTTTTAGCACTTAAGGTTTAACCGTAGGTCGTTGACAGATTTGTGAAATTTCCAAACAAAATTTTGTATTATACAACATACATTTCACATCATATAATCAAGCAGTAACATAAATCAATAAATTATTTGGGAAACCTACTTTTCAGAATTTTAATTTTAGTTAAAATAAAATCATTAATAAAAAAATCCGCGCCCTTGTTTTATAACGAAAATAATTCAGTTTGTCTGTTTATTTACGGTCTTACAGACTAATACATTAAAAAAATTTACATTCTTATTTTGCTTAGACATTATTAAAAAATTGTAAATACTTATGATCAAAAAATAATTTAAAAAAGGACATAATTTTAATAGTTTTATCCTCACGAGTTTGAACATTTTTATCAAAGCAAAATTTGTATGAAATAAAATCGATTTTGAGTTATTATGTTAAAATGCTGGTATAGAGAATAATTAATCTTTCTCTTCGGAACCGCCCTGTATAGTTGCAAGGGTACGATTGCAAGATCATCGTTTGAAGAAATTTAAATTTTCGGCCGCTGGTTAATGGCTAATATGAAAGTTGTCCTTTTCTGTTAATCACAAATCGTTTCAAATGCTGAAATTTAACGGGGACCTTTCAACTGTCAAAAAAAGCAAAACGCGTTGAGAGGCTATAAGATGACAATGGTACGTTTGAATTTTTCTAAAACAAACCATCCTTAGGACGGGTTGTTTCAAAAAATTTGATGAGTTCATCAAATATTTGGAGTTAATTTTCAGGTTCTGTGTAAGTTCTTTTCGAGTTCTGTTTTTTTATCATCATAGGCCAGCTGCTCCACAAAACTGAAATCATCACAGAACTTGAATAGAACTTACACAGAACGTGAAAATTAACGTCAAATATTTGACGAATTCGTCAAATATTTGACGTTAATTTTCACGTTCTGTGTAAGTTCTATTCAAGTTCTGTGATGATTTCAGTTTTGTGGAGCAGCTGGCCTATGATGATAAAAAAACAGAACTCGAAAAGAACTTACACAGAACCTGAAAATTAACTCCAAATATTTGATGAACTCATCAAATTTTTTGAAACAACCCGTCTATTGCATGTATTTTCAATGTAGTTTGACCTATTGAAGTTGACTTCCATGTAGTGAATATAAAACTTCCATGTACTTCTACTTGGTTAAGGTTTGCACCTATTTAATACATTTTATATGGGGAAATACTTGTATGCGCTATGCGTAATAAATATGCTCCTCACTCGTTATTAATTGTGGAATACATCTAAAGGGAGATCTTGCACACGCCACATACGCAGCCGCAGCCAGCTTCAACCATCTTTTTGGATTTTTGTAAATCAAGTGTTCTTTTTGAAAAATTGTGTTGTCTTAAATACAATTAAATATTTTTGAATAACCTTGATATGATGTGTTGAGAGTTTATTTAAGGAAATTAAAATGAGGAGGTTCTGGGAAGAAAAAAGTTTTGAAGGGAGTTCGAGAGAGGTAAAAGGGCACCCCTCAACCGGCCTGGACAAACATCACACTGAACTCGGGAACTTCTATTGAGTCGGCGAAAATAGTGATTTTCTTGGTATGACGTATGACAGAGGTCTTGGTCATCCAATGAACGGCTCTAGGGTCGGTGGTACTCCTCTCAAATTAGTGGTTTTGTTACATTGTCAGTGTTAGGGGATTAAAGTGAAGAAATTATGAACATATATATTTATTTTTTGTGCTTCGTAACAAAAAAAATTCACAAAATATAAAAAAAAAAAAAAACGATATTAAATTTTATATACAATGCGCGGATGGCGGGATAGAGGTGTATGCATATCAGTCAGGTGTACACGTTGGGGGCGTGGGCCTTACCAGCCACCAGCGGCAGCCTTGGCAGCGAGATGAGCGGCCTTGGCGTGAGCTACCTCAGGGGTGTCTACCACACGGCCATCATGTCCGATGGGGGCGGCTCCATGAGCCCAGGAGCCTTGAGGGGCAGCCCATGCACCTCCCCACGCGGCAGCGGGAGCCCATGCAGATCCTCCGTTAACAGCGGCTAAGTGGGCGGCCTTGGCTTGAGCGACCTCGGGGGTGTCCACAACACGTCCGTCAGGGCCGAGAGGGGCGGCTCCATGGGCCCATGAGCCAACAGGGGTGGCCCATGCTCCGGGGGCAGACCATGCTCCTACAGCGGGGGCCCAAGCTCCGGCTCCGTTAACAGCGGCCAAGTGGGCGGCCTTGGCTTGAGCGACCTCAGGGGTGTCTACGACACGTCCATCAGGGCCAAGAGGGGCGGCTCCATGCGCCCAAGATCCAACAGGGGTAGCCCATGCTCCGGGGGCAGACCACGCTCCTACAGCGGGGGCCCAGGCACCAGCCCAAGCATTGTTCCACTGTCCATTGTACTGGCTCTCGGCCAGACCTTCTCCCTTCCACTGGCCATCTTCTAGGGGGTTTCCGGACACCAGGGCGCCCAAGCACAGGAAGGTTGCGATGAACTGAAAACCATATCGATTATAAATACGTTTTGCAAAAAACCTCTGTACCTATTAGACTAACATTTGGATATAACATTTGTTTTAAGCGGTAAGTGGATTTTTAAATGATTGTTGGATTACATTACGAGACGATTTCTTCAAACCGTCCAAACAATATTGATTTGTACTTACAATTGTGTTCATTTTGCTTGAGATATGTTAGCCTTTTCAGAAGAAAACTGCTTGTGTCTTGTCAGAGTTAGATTCGGGCTTTATATTTGGCAGGACCAGAGGAGAATAGTGGGGAGAAAGATATCAAGGAAGTTTTATATTTTTAAATACTTGTTCAAGCCAAACAACAAGCATTATAAAAGTCACAAATCAAAAAGTTAGATTAGTGACAATCACAACATTAACATACCAATCAAATTATAATTTTTTTTTACAAATTGGCATTGACTGAATAAATTTATTTTTGCCAATCTGTATTGCAACCTGCGTAACACAAACATTTTATTTAATTAAATGAAGACATTATGAGCGAAACTCAATCGAAAATCTGGAAACAGAAAAATCAGAAAAAGATATTGGCACCTCTGGGACTCGAACCCAGGACCTCCCTACTTTCCGGGTTGGGCGCTCTTATCCACTGAGCAAAGGTGTCGATATCCAATCCGGTCACTTTTAACTGTACCATACTTCGACTAAGAACCACCCATATTATGTTCATTTTTCTTAACGCATATTTTTATTGGCTGCCATCTTTATGAATGATTGCAAGATTCAACTCGAACTAAATGCAATCTAGATGGTGTCTGGATAAATTATTATCCATTTTATTTAATGTGCGACATCTATTGACTCTTCTGCAAGTCTGGGATGAATATTATTATTTATTATTTTAACTTTATGAGTAAAACCTCAAACTGTAATATTTAATTAAATGAAGACATTATAATGAAAGGTGTCAAGCTTTGCTCAGTGGCTCAGTTTGCTCAGTGGATAAGAGCGCTCAACCCGGAAAGTAGGGAGGTCCTGGGTTCGAGTCCCAGAGGTGCCAATATCTTTTTCTGATTTTTCTGTTTCCAGATTTTCGATTGAGTTTCGCTCATAATGTCTTCATTTAATTAAATATTACAGTTTGAGGTTTTACTCATAAAGTTAAAATAATAAATAATAATATTCATCCCAGACTTGCAGAAGAGTCAATAGATGTCGCACATTAAATAAAATGGATAATAATTTATCCAGACACCATCTAGATTGCATTTAGTTCGAGTTGAATCTTGCAATCATTCATAAAGATGGCAGCCAATAAAAATATGCGTTAAGAAAAATGAACATAATATGGGTGGTTCTTAGTCGAAGTATGGTACAGTTAAAAGTGACCGAATTGGATATCGACACCTTTGCTCAGTGGATAAGAGCGCCCAACCCGGAAAGTAGGGAGGTCCTGGGTTCGAGTCCCAGAGGTGCCAATATCTTTTTCTGATTTTTCTGTTTCCAGATTTTCGATTGAGTTTCGCTCATAATGTCTTCATTTAATTAAATATTACAGTTTGAGGTTTTACTCATAAAGTTAAAATAATAAATAATAATATTCATCCCAGACTTGCAGAAGAGTCAATAGATGTCGCACATTAAATAAAATGGATAATAATTTATCCAGACACCATCTAGATTGCATTTAGTTCGAGTTGAATCTTGCAATCATTCATAAAGATGGCAGCCAATAAAAATATGCGTTAAGAAAAATGAACATAATATGGGTGGTTCTTAGTCGAAGTATGGTACAGTTAAAAGTGACCGAATTGGATATCGACACCTTTGCTCAGTGGATAAGAGCGCCCAACCCGGAAAGTAGGGAGGTCCTGGGTTCGAGTCCCAGAGGTGCCAATATCTTTTTCTGATTTTTCTGTTTCCAGATTTTCGATTGAGTTTCGCTCATAATGTCTTCATTTAATTAAATATTACAGTTTGAGGTTTTACTCATAAAGTTAAAATAATAAATAATAACAAACATTTTAAGTTATGTCGTTTTGGTTAGAAGGTCAAATTGCAAACTGCAAATCAAAATAACACCCGCAATGGATTTTCCGCACCAGAGTCCCAACTGCTTCTGTCTAGGGCCAACTATTGCATTCACAATTGGGGTTTGTTACAAGGCCGGAGAGAGTGGTGAGTGGATATAGACGGGAAATTTAAAGGCGCGGAAGAAAAAGGCTATTCAGATCTGGTCACCAAGCATTGCCAAAAACCACTTAAAGCAACCTTTTTATTCGGTATGTTTTTAGGTTTTCACGGCCAAAAAGTATTTTTGTTATTATTTTTGGGGTGTTATGCCGTGTTTCGCTAACTCCTTCTTTAGCCAACGTTTTGGACAGCGTTACAGTGTCCATAATCAGGGCAGATGAGCTCATCTGCCCTGATGACGGACACTTTAACGCTGGATGGCTCATCTGCCCTGATGATGGACACTGTAACCCTGTCCGAAACGTTGGCTAAAGAAGCGAAACACGGCATAACACCCCAAAAATAATAACAAAAATACTTTTTGGCCGTGAAAACCTAAAAACATACCGAATAAAAAGGTTGCTTTAAGTGGTTTTTGGCAATGCTTGGTGACCAGATCTGAATAGCCTTTTTCTTCCGCGCCTTTAAATTTCCCGTCTATATCCACTCACCACTCTCTCCGGCCTTGTAACAAACCCCAATTGTGAATGCAATAGTTGGCCCTAGACAGAAGCAGTTGGGACTCTGGTGCGGAAAATCCATTGCGGGTGTTATTTTGATTTGCAGTTTGCAATTTGACCTTCTAACCAAAACGACATAACTTAAAATGTTTGCTATTATTTATTATTTTAACTTTATGAGTAAAACCTCAAACTTTAATATTTAATTAAATGAAGACATTATGAGCGAAACTCAATCGAAAATCTGGAAACAGAAAAATCAGAAAAAGATATTGGCACCTCTGGGACTCGAACCCAGGACCTCCCTACTTTCCGGGTTGGGCGCTCTTATCCACTGAGCAAAGGTGTCGATATCCAATTCGGTCACTTTTAACTGTACCATACTTCGACTAAGAACCACCCATATTATGTTCATTTTTCTTAACGCATATTTTTATTGGCTGCCATCTTTATGAATGATTGCAAGATTCAACTCGAACTAAATGCAATCTAGATGGTGTCTGGATAAATTATTATCCATTTTATTTAATGTGCGACATCTATTGACTCTTCTGCAAGTCTGGGATGAATATTATTATTTATTATTTTAACTTTATGAGTAAAACCTCAAACTGTAATATTTAATTAAATGAAGACATTATGAGCGAAACTCAATCGAAAATCTGGAAACAGAAAAATCAGAAAAAGATATTGGCACCTCTGGGACTCGAACCCAGGACCTCCCTACTTTCCGGGTTGGGCGCTCTTATCCACTGAGCAAAGGTGTCGATATCCAATTCGGTCACTTTTAACTGTACCATACTTCGACTAAGAACCACCCATATTATGTTCATTTTTCTTAACGCATATTTTTATTGGCTGCCATCTTTATGAATGATTGCAAGATTCAACTCGAACTAAATGCAATCTAGATGGTGTCTGGATAAATTATTATCCATTTTATTTAATGTGCGACATCTATTGACTCTTCTGCAAGTCTGGGATGAATATTATTATTTATTATTTTAACTTTATCAGTAAAACCTCAAACTGTAATATTTAATTAAATGAAGACATTATAATGAAAGGTGTCAAGCTTTGCTCAGTGGCTCAGTTTGCTCAGTGGATAAGAGCGCCCAACCCGGAAAGTAGGGAGGTCCTGGGTTCGAGTCCCAGAGGTGCCAATATCTTTTTCTGATTTTTCTGTTTCCAGATTTTCGATTGAGTTTCGCTCATAATTCAATTCGGGGCCTCTGTCACCTTTGGGAGATACTGCGTAGTGGTTATTTTTAGGGAAAAGAAGGAGAGGAAATTCTGAGATGGCAAAAAGTATGAAGGGTGGGTAGGAATCTGGCGGTCAGTGAGTCCAAGAGTGATGGACGAGTAAATTCATTCTTCCCACTGCAGTGCAAAGCAATGGGTCAAGAGAGTTCAGCTGGAGAAAGCAAAAGGTTTCCCTTAATCAGTCTCATCTGATCCGGCCGGTCATTCAGTAGGTGGGCAAACGCATCCGCCACCAAGACTTAGACAAACCTCACCCCATGAAACCGGGCACTCCTGCTAGTTACCAACCTGCTAGTAGCGAACCACTTGGGGTGACCCACGGCAGGGATGTAATTTATCCAACATCAAATCGATTCGATAAGTATTTTCCGAGATATACGTATTTTTGTAAAGACGTCTCGGACTGTTAGAAAGTAGTCGGAGTACAGACCGGAGTAGCAGCTGCTCTTTCTTTTCTTTGTTTTCCTAGGTATAAATGACCTTATGAAGGGTTCATTTTATACCTGAAGACTAAATCGAGCTATTTTTTGTACGAAATAACTGAACATCATTTTAAATGTGTAAATTTCTTTCGAAACTTTAAAGGCGTTTATCTGAAAACATAGTTTTTTATGGAGCCGTTTTTTAGAAACCTTAGGGTTTCTAAAAAACGGTTTGAAAGTTTAAAACAATCTTCTTCTCTATATTTTTCATGAAGATTTTGAATGATTATTTCTATTTTTTTTTTTAATTTTACGTGGCAATTTTGGTCGTAAATTCGATTGTTTTTTACGTAGCCGCTATTTTGTCAAAAATCGAAATTTCGATTATTCCTTCTTTCAATACCTATTTTTATCTATCCACTAAAAGAAACTTTTAGGTTTTTCGATTTCAAATGAAAAACACTGGAAAAATGGTGGTCACCGCTGAACACCTTTTTTGGAAGACCTTCTGAAGATCGTCTGCAGGAGCACACCTGATCTATATTTTTACATATCATTATGCCACTATAAATTTAGATACTGCCACTAAATGAATCAATACTTTTGGTTTTTGTAAAATAAAATACCTTTTCACAAAAAAATACTAAAAAAACGACTTTTTTCAGCCTTCTAACTACGTGTAACCCCTTAAATAACACGACTCAATATGCGATAGTGAACGCCAACAATTTTTCTAACGCAACACTTTTTTTAAATTGCATCATTTTAAACGATCTGATTTGATCATATGCATATTTATAGGTGTTTTGTGAATATAGTTATCTATCTTTGAATGATGTTACCTTAAATGATCTGGATTCTAGATGCATAATGCATGTAAACAAAATCGCTTAGTAAGCTACACCTCCCTCAAATGGATAAATACAGAATGGTTCTTTTTAGCGACAATTCACGACCGTGATATGTTCAGAATACTTCATTAAATAATATTTTTATTTTTAGTTGTTGAGAACATATTAAAAACAGCGTATATGCCCAGATTTCTTGTTTATTGATTTATACTCACATAAGAAATCAGTTGAATTGCATGTAACATCCCAACAGTTTTTTTAAAACTCAAATGCTACGTTCACCTCAAATTGAAAATTTTATTATTATGCTGGTATATTATAAAGCACAGATGGTTTACGGATAGTTCTTGTGAGCTCTCATCGGTACATTTTACGAAATAACACGGAAAAAATGGTGACTTGTATGTGCTATGTATAGAAGTGAAAACTAGAATAAACCCAATTGTCGTATTAAATTCCATTGGTAAGCATTATTTTCCTTTATTTTAAGCTTATTCAATACTACAACTGTAACGTATACTACATATGTAGGCATTTTTCAAGTGTGCTCGTCGCTGTTTACTGGAGTAAGCAAATTATGAAACATTTGTAAGTATTTTAAATATAAACGGCAACAAAATATTCGACTCTGAAAACAGGCTAACTTTACTTTGCAAATTTGGACTTCGCAAATTTGTTCATAATGTGGCGAGCAATTCGCGCTCCCATATAAAAAGGTCTAGTCATTCAAAAGCAGATTTTACCTTTAAGAACTAAATGGTGATATTATAATGCGAGATGCCTATATTCTGTATGTCAGATTGATTTATTGACGAATCACAGTCATCATGCCCCCCATAGTTTGTTAGTACCCATCTCCTATCTGTTCTCGTCTACTAATATTTATAAGTCTATGAGTAACCCGGTCCAATTACCAGAATTGTCATCGGATATGTGGCTATGTCTCCTGCTCTTACAATGCAGTGTTTATGAATGGTAGTGAAGTGTTGTACTGGCAGAGAAAGGATGAATGTAGCACAGTTTCACCTTCTCAAATCTACCTTACACCCAACATAATAAATTATCAAAATATATTATGTAAAAATGTTTATAATTAGGTTAACACTGTAATATAAATAAATACGTACAAAATAAAAAAAATAAATAGAATGAAGACTTAATGCTGATGATGAGATCCCTGAGACGTATGTGCCCTTCCAGTTCCCAGGTATGAGCCTTGTTCCCATCAGGGCGGGACAACCATCGGTTTTTTTTTAAATGTGAATACTGCACAAGAGTCTACTGACGGGACAGCCAGTGAAACTACGGTTTCCACAATGGGGTGTATTGTGAGGTTAAAGGTAGTGCGGAGGTAAGTGAGATGGAAATAAGAAGATGGGTAAGTACCTGGCTATTCAGAAGTGGTGACCGAACGCATCATCAAATACGTTGAAGCAACGTTTCAATTCTGAATCGTGGTCTTATACCAAGGCGTTACTAAGGGTATCTTCCAACACTAATTAATCAAATAAAATGAAAAAAAATAAATATGACAATATGACAATATGACATTAATATTTTGTTATGAAAAAAACACTCAAACAATTGTTTCATAAATTATTCCTTCAAAAAATACACCAGTGAGATACCAGCATTCAAAATCGAAACATTGTTTGAAATGGGTTTTGACATGTTTTGTGACCAGATCTGAATACCCTTCCGTATTCTTATCCATCTACCTACTGACTTCACACGGTTGGCTGCAATTGGGACTCCTGTGTAGAACTCACATTACAAAGGGCATATTTAGTCAAGTAGTGCAACTACGACAAAAGGTTCAAAGTTGAAGGAAATATTGTCGTCAGCAGATTTCTAATCCCAAAATAAAAATAATCATTTGATGGTAATAAAATTTTGATGGTTTGAGGGGTGAGTAGGAAATCTGGGGTCGATGTGTGCAGGAGTGACGGACGTATGGATCCATCCCTCTCACTGCGTAAATGTGATGGGACGAGGGAGTCCTGCTGGATAGAAAAAACCAGTCTCTCTCAATCCAGCCCGCCATTCAGCAGGTGAGTAAACCTCACCCCATTTTTCTAGGAACCTAAGTCACAAAAGGTTAGTCATTTGGAGTGACTTACGGCGGGGGAGTTGGTTATCCAATAAATGGTTTTGTAATGGTTTTGTGGCAGTACCCGTACCCTCCTCCCTAATGGGGTATGTTGTGTTTGGGGACCAGATCTAAATACCAAGGTACTACCCTAATTTTCTCTTCTTCATCAACTTACTTTAAAAGGTTGGGAGCAGTTGGGACCCTAGTGAAGTACTCAAATTAAAAAAAGACATATTTTGCCAAGATATATAACAAAAAGTCCAACTTTGAAAAGCTTTCGTCAGCAGATTTCTGATCCCAAAATTAAAAATGATCGTAGGATGTTAGCTAACTTTTGATCATTATGTAAAACTAGTTTACTGCATATTCATAGAAGAGTTATGAGTATTATTTTGGTTTGAAGTGTGGCCTTCTTACCAAAACGACATAACTTAAAATGTATGTGCTACACAGGTGCAATTCAAATCAAAGAAAATGATTCAATTCAGTTAAAAGCAATTTGTAAGAAATGTTAATAATTAGGTCTGCATGTTAGTATTGTGATTGCCACTAATCAAACCTTTTGATTTGTGGCCATTATATTACTTGTTGTTTGGCTTGAACGAGTATTCAAAAATATATCACTTCCTCAATGTCTTTCTCCCCACTATCCTCCTCTGGACCTGCCCAAATATAAAGCACGAATCTAACTCTGACAAGGCACAAGCAGTTTTCTTCTGAAAAGGCTAACATATCTCCAGCAAAATGAACCCAATTGTAAGTACAAATCAACATTTTATTTAGATGGTTTGAAGAAATCATCTCGTAATATAATTCAAATCATCTCGTCATTTAAAAAAGCCATCTACCGCTTAAAAAAATGATATTATCCTAATGGTATTTTTGATAGCCACTCCAGTTAATTTGTTTTCCAAGTGCCGACGTCTTTTGCAAAATGTATTTGTAATCGACATGGTTTTCAGTTCATCGCAACGTTCCTGTGCCTGGGCGCCCTGGTGTCCGGAAACCCCCTGGAAGATGGCCAGTGGAAGGGAGAAGGTCTGGCCGAGAGCCAGGACAATGGACAGTGGAACAATGCTTGGGCTGGTGCCTGGGCCCCCGCTGTAGGAGCGTGGTCTGCCCCTGGAGCATGGGCTACCCCTGTCGGATCATGGGCCCATGGAGCTGCTCCTCTCGGCCCTGACGGACGTGTTGTAGACACCCCCGAAGTCGCTGCGGCTAAAGCCGCTCACTTAGCAGCTGTTAGCGGAGCCGGAGCTTGGGCCCCCGCTGTAGGAGCATGGTCTGCCCCCGGAGCATGGGCTACCCCTGTTGGATCATGGGCCCATGGAGCCGCTCCTCTTGGCCCTGACGGACGTGTTGTCGACACCCCCGAGGTTGCTCAGGCCAAAGCCGCCCACTTAGCCGCTGTTAACGGAGGATCTGCATGGGCTCCCGCTGCCGCGTGGGGAGGTGCATGGGCTGCCCCTCAAAGCTCCTGGGCTCATGGAGCCGCCCCTATTGGAATTGATGGACGTGTGGTAGACACCCCCGAGGTAGCTCACGCCAAGGCCGCCCACCTCGCTGCTAAGGCAGCCGCTGGTGGCTGGTAAGGCCCACGCCCCCGACCCTACATCTTCACTTGACTGATCTACAAACACCTCTACTCCGCCGCGCCGTCGGCATATTGTATCTAGGTATATAAAATATTATTTTGTTTTCGTTAATATGTTTTGAATTTTTTTGTGATTAAGCATAACAAATAAACATATTTGTTCATAATCTCTGTGTTTCACTTTGATAATTTAAAACTGATAAAAGAGCAAAATTACCAATTCGGTAGGCGGGTATGAGTAACGCCTTCCGGGGAACCATTTATAAGATAATCAACACCTCTGGCATAGTTTTAGGTTAGGTTAGGTTTCCTACGTTTTCTTACAAGTAGTTTCCTACGTTTGGGGAACTGGGATACCTGGATTCGTGGGTGAAGTTTGTTGATCTTGGCGGCGGATGCAACTGCCCACTAACTGCGTGACAGCCCGGATCGGGAAATGATTGAGGTAGACCTTTAAACAAACCACGTATAGAACTGGCTACAATCCTTAAAAAAAATAATTTAAAATTGTGTTACCTCACTCATAACTTAATAGTTACACCTATTTTGTTGAAACTATGTAGTAAAGTCGATTTTATGTTTAAATTTTGTTTTTATTATCTCTCTTTTTATATTGTAACTCAGCCCACTGTTTATTTTACTATTTAAATTTATGTTTTACAATTGAAAAATGTCATTCACAACACAAGTGCGGAAGACATTTTATTATGTCTTTGTATTTTAAACATACTAAAAATAAATAAACTTCTCCAGCAGGGCTCTGTCGGAATATCGCCATACACCGCAGTGTGAGAGATAAATTCATTCATCCGTCAATCCTGGACACACTGACCCCCAGATTTCTACCCAAATACTTTTTGTTTTACATAGAACTTCCTCTCCTTCCTTAAAAAATAACTTTCTACAGCATCCCCAAAGATGAGCGGAATAATTTTATTCAGGTCTTCCTGTAGTGAGCATGTAAAAAAATCGACTTAAATACCTACATACCTACAATTAAAAAGCGTATATTATATTTTCTGAAACTTTTTTTAAATTCACAGTTCTAAATCGTAACCCCAAATCTGGTTTATTGAAACTGGTGCTCACACATTTTCGCTATCATTATTGTATTCCTAACTCACACCACTAATCTAATATGATATACTACAATAAAGAAAATTAGCAATATTTGTTTTAGAAAGGCAATGTGATCATGCGGTAAACATTTTATGTTCCAAAACAGTTATTTAAGAATTTTTAGTTTTTTTTTTTTGCAGTTAATACCGCACAAGAGTCCCAACTGCTCCCGTCTGGAGCCAGTGAGACTATGGCATCCCCAATCGGGGTGTGTTGTGAGGCTGAAGGTAGTGGGGAGGGGAAGGAGATAGGGAAGAGGAAGGTGGGGAAGGAGATAGGGAAGAGGAAGGTGGGGAAGTACCTGGCTATTCAGATCTGGCCACTAAACACGGCTAAAGCCATTTTCAAGCAACGTTTCAATTCTGAATGGTGGTCTTACACCAGGGCGATACTGATAGTATCTTCCACTCTGGAACGTGCCGCAAATATACTATATATTATTTTAAATGAATAAATTGTTAAATAACACAAATATCAAATAAAATTTATTTGCGCACGCTGGGTTCGAACCCGCGACCTTCGGATTGTGAGTCCAGAGTCTTACCTCGGGACCACGGAGGCCGTCATACGTACTGAACATACAGCAACTGTACATCAAAATCAAATCTATATATTACCAGACAAACATAACAAGACAAACATAACCAACATACTACTCAACAATTATGGACAAAGAAATTACCGTAATACGGCTCCAAAAGTTTCCAATTAAATTGAAAAAGACATTTATTTTTTATTTATTTATTGTTTCTTTACATTGCAGGTAAAATGTTTACAATACAATTTGCAAGGATTACGAGGGATATTAAGAGGGAATAACCAGACAAAACCGGAAATATGTCATTTCATCAAATTTTAGATGTATTGACTCTTTTCCATAAAAAATTATGAATTTTATTATTTTATTTATTTATACAACACATGTTACATATTTGTGAAACTTACATAAACAAGATAATTAAATCACCATTGCAGGCGGCTGCCCGTTTCATGGTGACCAATGGAGTAAAGTTACGTTGTATGAAAATATGAAGTCTAGTGTGAACATCTGGATTAGTATAAATGACGCTAAAAATTGTAAAAAATTATAGTAAAAAATAGAAATTATAATAAAAAGTAGAAATTATAATAAAAAGTAGAAATTATATAAAAAGTAGAAAATAGAAGGGAGAATAGAAGTAAATTAACATTAGATTATAAAAATGTACTTGTAATGTAATAATGTAACAATTTGTAATGTAATAACTTTTTTTCCTTTTCTTAGTGTGGGTGCATGCAAGCACACATGCATATATAAGAGCACACATCTATACATGTATATACACACATACATACATACTCCTAAACAAACACATCCTCACACATATAAACAATATATACCCCTTATCTAAGTACGATATAATTAATTTCGAAAGACTGTTCTTTTTATCCAGTAAAGCTTTTTTTTTAATTTTGAGAAAATATGTTTATTTTTAGTACAATAAGGTTTTACCGTTGGTCGTTGGCAGATTTGTTAAATTTTCAAACTAAATTTTGTATTTTACAACATACATTTCAAATCATATAATCATGCTGTAAAATAAATCAATAAGTTATTTGGGGAAGCTACTTTTGAGAATTTTAATTTAAGTTCAAATAAAATCATAAAAAAATCAGCGCTCTTGTTTTGTGACGAAAATACGTCAGTTTGTCTATTTATTTACGTTCTCACAAACTAATATATTTAAAAAAAAAATGATATTCTAATTTTCTTTAGACATTATTGAAAAATTATAAAAATACTAATAATCAAAAATAATTGCAAAAAGCACATAATTTTAATTGTTTTCTCATCACGAGTTTGAGCATTTTTAAATGTGGGTATTTATCAGAGCAAATTTGGAATGAAATTAAATTGATATTGAGTTATTATGTTACAATGCTGGTATGGAGAATAATGGACCTTTCTCATCGGAACCGCCCTATACCGTTGCAATGATACGGCCGCAAGCTCTTCGATGAGGAATTTTAAATTCTCGGCCACTGGTCGATGGCTCAAAGATATTCACCTGACAAAAAACGAAAATTTAAAACACAAAATTCAAACATGGATAGTCATATTGCGGCATATTAGTCATATTAGCCAATACTGCGGCATGATAACTTCTACAATACAATAGTAAAACACATGTATTTTTTATTTTTTCTTCTTAAATGATTTTTTTCTTTCTTTTTCTTTCTTTCTTTCTTTCATCTCTTCTCCATTTATTTTCCTTTCTATTTCTCTCATTCATTTTTATTTTCTGTTTCTTTCTTTCAACTCTATTTATTAATTTAATTTATTTTTTCTTTTAAATTCCTGCCACCTCGGAACAAGCTCGGCCTAGTGAGGTTCCCGGGATGGCGTTACTCGTACCCGACTGCCGAATTGGAGATTTTGCTCCTTTGTCAGTTTTAAATTATTAAAGTGAAACACGGAGACTATGAACTTCTATGTTTATTTGATGTGTTTCATAACAAGAAAAATTCACAACATATTAACAAAAACAAAAAAATATTTTATATACAATATGCAGACGGCGGGGCAGAGGTGTAGATCAGTCAGGTGAATATGTAGGGACGGGGGCGTGGGCCTTACCAGCCACCAGCGGCAGCCTTGGCAGCGAGGTGGGCGGCCTTGGCGTGAGCTACCTCGGGGGTGTCCACCACACGTCCATCAATTCCAATAGGAGCGGCTCCATGGGCCCAGGAGCCTTGGGGGGCAGCCCATGCACCTCCCCATGCAGCAGCGGGAGCCCACGCAGATCCTCCGTTAACAGCGGCTAAGTGGACGGCCTTGGCCTGAGCGACCTCGGGGGTGTCTACAACACGTCCATCAGGGCCGAGAGGGGCGGCCCCATGGGCCCATGAGCCCACAGGGGTAGCCCATGCTCCAGGGGCAGACCATGCTCCTACAGCGGGGACCCAAGCTCCGGCTCCGTTAACAGCGGCCAAGTGAGCGGCCTTAGCCGCAGCGACTTCAGGGGTATCTACAACACGTCCGTCAGGGCCAAGAGGGGCGGCTCCATGCGCCCAAGATCCAACAGGGGTGGCCCATGCTCCGGGGGCAGACCACGCTCCTACAGCGGGGGCCCAGGCACCAGCCCAAGCATTGTTCCACTGTCCATTGTCCTGGCTCTCGGCCAGACCTTCTCCCTTCCATTGACCATCTTCCAGGGGATTTGCGGACACTAGGGCGCCCAAGCACAGGAAGGTTGCGATGAACTGAAAACCATATCGATTTTTAATACATTTTGCAAAAGTACCTCTGTACTTATTAGGCTACCACTTTGATATATCATTTGTTTTAAGCGGTAAGGGGATTTTTAAATGGTTGTTTAAACCGTCCAAATACAATGCTGATTTGTACTTACAATTGGGTTCATTTTGTTTGAGATGTGTTAGCCTATTCAGAAGAAAACTGCTTGTGCTTGTCAGAGTTAGATTCAGGCTTTTTATTTGGGCAGGACCAACGGAGAATAGTGGGGAGAAAGACATTGAGGAAGTGATATATTTTTGAATACTCGTTCAAGCCAAATAACAAGTAATATAAAGGACACAAATTTAAAGGTTTGATTAGTGACAATCACAATATTAACATGGCGACTAAATTATTAACATTTTTTACAAATTGCCATTAACTGAAATAATTTATTTTCTTCGATTTGAATTGCAACCTGCGTAACTCAAACATTTGATGTTATTTCATTTTGGTAAGAAGGTCAAACTGCACACCTTAAAATAATATGCATTAAACCAGTTTTACATAATGATTGAAATTTCTTTACCAACCTATGAAAATTTTTAATTTTAGGATTACAAATCTGCTGACGAAAGCATTTCGGTCAGAAGGGGGTACTTTGCAAAATATCTTTTTTTTTCATGTGAGCACCACACAGCTATCCCAACTGTTCCCAACCGTGTGAAGTCAGTAAGAAGATGGAGAAGAGTAAGGTGGAGTAGTATCTGGTTATTCAGATATAGTCACCAAACACGACAAAACCTATTTCAAGCAATGTTTCGATTCTGAATGCTGCTAACTCAAGAGGGATTATCTTCCACTTTGTATATATATTTTTAAAGGAGTGAAACATTACAAATTAATCAAATTAAATTTATTTGCGGTCGCCGAGATTTGAACCGCGACCTCCGAATTCATAACCGAAGATTATAACCATTCAGCCATGTAGGTCGTTATTGATTTTAGCAAACGATTGACTTAAACTAGGGGTATTTTCAATATTAATGCTACATAAGACAAATTAGCAAAATGTTTTAGAAATAAACAATGCAAATATTTGCAGAAAGTAATATATCTAGAAAATGGTACAGGGTGTATTTTTTTACGTAGAATCATGGCAATTTAATGTGACTCGATTAAATACGCAAACGCAAACAATTTAAACAAAAAAGTTTGTAATGCAACAATTTTTAAAATTACGTCATTTTAAGCCAATTGATTTAGTTACAATTTGCACGTCAATTGATATCATGTTAATATGATTATGAATATGATTATTTTTGAATGCTGTCACCATAAATAATGTATATTCTAGATCAACCATTCACAGAGCTACTGATAACCATGATATTATGTCCTTAGTTATTTGGACAAAAGGAAAACCAGGTATACCAGGTAGTTTGATTGGCAAAATATATTTTTTTTTATATATTTCAGAATTTGAGTTGCGGATATGGGTATCGCCACGCCGGGAACCAATTATTGGATAACACCCCTGCCGTAGGTGACTTAGCAGGAGTGCCAGGGTTCATGGAGTGAGGTTAGTTTAGTTCCTTATTCGGATGCTTTTGCCCACTGAGAGACTAATTGAGATAGACATTCTGACCTTCCACCTGTGAAAAATAAATGAAAAAATAACTTTTAGGTTTTCACGGCCTAAAGTATTTTCGTTATTTATTTTTGGGGTGTTATGCCGTGATCACCTCCGTATTTAGCCAATGTTTCGGACATCGTTACAGTGTCCATCATCAGGGCAGATGAGTCACTCATCTACTCTGATGATGGACGCTGTAACACTGAAACTTTGAATAAAGAAGGAGGTAGCGCAACACGGCGTAACACCCTAAAAGTGAATAACGAAAAAAATAAATAAATGTCTAATAATTACAAATGGTAGATTTCTCCCTAGATGTCATCTAAAAATATTCCAATTACATTCATTTTAGTCTCTGCTTTAAATGCAATTTTAACCCTTATGTATAAAGGAACTGCTTGAAGGACATGGTCAGAATCGCCTGCGCCAATATCAATCGAAAATACCATCCATTATTCAACAGGTTAATGTGCAAATTGGGATCAATGTACAAAAAATAGTTACACAGCTTAGAGCTACGAATATGAGAAGCGCGACCTTGCTACAATAAATTAATTAGCAAAAAAGCTGTTAATGATGCAATCAAATGCGTAGAAATGAAAAAAAACATTAATGCAGAATGGCGATCTTTCTTATTGGTAACTTTTTTTTTACTATTCGATGTGTGGTTCCACTAACTTTAAATTATCATACTTCCTAAATGTCTCCCACCATTTGTCCATGTGACTGAATATAAAACCTGCCTCTAAGTTTGGATAGGCACAAGCAGTTTTCTTCTGAAAAGGCTAACACATCACAAGCAATATGAATCCAATTGTAAGTACAACTAGCTATAGGATAACGTATTGCTTAGATAATTTGTTTATATAAATAATATAGAAAGGTTTTTTAATCATAAATTTGTAAGCAAAAAATACGAAACAAACTCTTTTCTTCGGATAATCATTAATCCAATATAATGCTTTTTATTCGCAAAGTTCACTGGAAGTTATGTTTTAATCCTTTTTTTTCAGTGCATCGCAACCTTCTTGTGCCTGGGCGCCTTGGTGTCCGGAAACCCTCTGGAAGATGGTCAATGGAGGGGAGAAGGTCTGGCCGAGAGCCAGGACAATGGACAGTGGAACAATGCTTGGGCTGATGCCTGGCTGATCCCCCCGCTGTAGGAGCGTGGTCCGCCCCCGGAGCATGGGCAACCCCTGTGGGATCATGGGCTCATGGAGCCGCCCCTCTCGGCCCTGACGGACGTGTCGTAGATACCCCCGAAGTCGCTGCGGCTAAAGCCGCTCACTTAGCAGCTGTTAGCGGAGCCGGAGCTTGGGCCCCCGCTGTAGGAGCATGGTCTACCCCCGGAGCATGGGCTACCCCTGTGGGCTCATGGGCCCATGGAGCCGCTCCCCTCGGCCCTGACGGACGTGTTGTAGACACTCCCGAGGTCGCTCAGGCCAAAGCCGCCCACTTAGCCGCTGTTAACGGAGGATCCGCGTGGGCTCCCGCTGCTTCGTGGGGAGGTGAATGGGCTGCCCCTCAAAGCTCCTGGGCTCATGGAGCCGCTCCCCTGGGACAAGATGGACGTGTGGTAGATACCCCTGAGGTAGCTCACGCCAAGGCTGCTCATCTCGCTGCCAAGGCTGCCGCTGGATCGTGGTAACTTCCACTTAACTCATCCACTTGCGTTGGAAACCTGACTGATCTACCCAACATGCTTAGAAGAAACCTATTTCCTCCTTATCCCCGTTGAATATAAAACGAATCATGTACTTTTATTTTAAGAATTATAATTTTATATGTGAATTCTGTTGATTCAAAAACCAATAAAAAACATTTCTGTGACTAGTTTGTATTATTACACCGAACTTCTTTAACACTGGCCAAGCTTAGATGTTTCACATTTACCCAAAAAGATGTTCAAACTATAATTATATTTAGTACTGTCTGATAAACCTTCAAGAAATTAGTGGAGGACGTATCGCGAATTGTCTTTTCCAATTTATTACTCTCCACGTGTAAAAAATTGGCAATTCTGACAATTCTCGTTTTGAATGCGTCGTCACGTCTGTAAAGTGGATCTGTTAGTCCTTATCATAAAACTCAAAATGTTTATTATTGATAAACTTGAACGAAAAAATGATAACTCCAGAATATTCACCGTAACGGCTTAAACTGTTCTTCGTAAGTGAAAAAAATGTTTCTTCAAAATAGGCATATTTACTTTGGGGTGTCATCATTAATTTTATGAAAAACGAATACCTTTGTATAACACCACTATTTTATTAACAATATCAACATGTTTCGAAAACTATGTTTTCTTCGTCAGGATAATAAGTCAATAATAAATAACAAAAGACAAACAAGTATAGACTAATTAGAACATAGACAAAATATTAGAAAGGAGAGGTGATTAATTACCTAAAATATATCATAAAAAACAATTATATAAAATAAAATATAAAAATTATTTTAAAATGGGTAAAAAATTACATTAACATAATAAAAAATCCTTTAAAAGGAAAACAAGAAGTCTAAATAACAAAATAAATTATTATAAATATAAGTATTAATACGAAAATAAATTTAAAAGATGGCTATTTTTAAAAAACGTTTGGTTATTTATAATATTTAATTTACTATTAACACTTTTTCTAATTTCTAAAATTTCGAAATTATCTAATTGTATACCCGTTGTGTTAGTGTGTAAAATTTTTAAACCTTTATTAATATCAAAAGAATGACCTGTTTCCAAAATGTGGTTTGCAAATTCTGAATAATTATTATTATTTAAACATAAAATAAAATAGTGGTGTTATACAAAGGTATTTGTTTTTCATAAAAAAAAAAAGAAAAAAATGTTGGTTAAAATTTCCGTACATGAGATACGTCACGTACGTCAACACCTTTTCCTTATAAATTATGAATGTTGTACTAGTATCTGCATGGTCCCTTAGAGGCCTGGAATTGGTTGTAAAGTGAGCTTCATGTATGACTTCTTTGTTATCAAAAACAAGAAAATTTAAGGTTGTACTCTGAATAAAACACTTTTTTTTTAATTTTTGGTATATTTGTTGATTGTGTATAAAAACTTACAGAAATCTGCAATAACGTGAAATGATTTTTAATGCTGATGAAGGCCTTTAGAAAAGGAGTGGACGAATTTTAGAAAGATATTGATAACAATAGTTTTGAAATGAGTTGACACTTTGTTTCTGGTAAAATCAAAGACAAAATGAACCTAAGACAAGTTTGCTGTAGAAATTCAGATAAAAATGCGACACAGAAGTTTAATTGAAAGTAAACGAGTCCATAGACGGTAATGAATCAAGATGAATTTAAATATAAAATGACATTTAGAACATAAAGTCAAATATTTCAAAAAAGGGCGACACAACACTCAACAATATATCTTTTGCAAAAATTACCTATTGTCAAAATCTTTCAAATACTATATTTAATGTTTTGGATTCAAAATGCATAAGACTGGGATGGGTAGATACTTAATACTAATGCCATAATTTTATTCAACTATCTAAATCAGAGGTTCCCAAACTTTTTTTCTCGTGGACCACTTTCAAAATTTTACTGCTTTTTTTACCATATTCCCAAAACTCGACAATATTGAATATAATGCTGGAGTTGTGGTCTTTCTAACGGGGGGGGGTAATGTGATATGAGACGGGGGGCGGGATGGGATATGGGCACGGGATAGGTCTCAATATGACCATTTTTCACCGAAATACTAGTGTACTATCTGCCTACATTGATAGGTAAAGCCAAGCCAACATTTTTGTTCTTTACTATCGAAACCAGCAGGCTTGGTCTCTATCTTTTGTGGGATCGTTATCGAGATAACGGACGTGATCTCCTGACAGATTTGTGTGATTTATTTGCTTTTTCTATGTACAACGTACATTAAATGAATAAATAATCATGCATTCTTGCAGGAAGTCACGTTTAAAACGATCTAAACTAAAATATCTAATATATAAAATTCTCGTGTCACGGTGTTCGTTATCATACTCCTCCGAAACGGCTGGACCGATTTTGATGAAATATTCTGTGCTTATTGGGTAGGTCTGAGAATCGGCCAACATCATACACCAAAAATTTAAGGGTGGTCCACCCCAAAGTTTTTAATTTTAGTTTTTGGACAAATTTTTTAATTTTAATTTTTTTATGGTGAGGCATTAAAAATACATGCAGCCCTAAATTTTCACCCTTCTACCATCAACCCCTATTTTTTAATAGTGATATTAGTAATTCAATCATTTTCAACCACGGAAATAAAAAAAAAAATTTCTTAGAAATAATGTATAAGGCAATACAATGTTGGCCGGGTCAGCTAGTGTTACAGTAAAAATCACACAAATCTGACAGGAGATCACGTCCGTTATCTCGATAAAGATCCCACAAAAGTTAGAGAATAAGCCTGCAGATAAATTTTCGTGGACCCCCATTTACAACTTGTGGACCCCTATTTTTTTATCACGCCTATGTGGACCCCCGTCGAGTCTCCCGTTGACCCCTGGGGGTCCACCTGGACCACTTTGGGAATCACTGATCTAAATGCATAAAATCACGATGCTTATAATAAGTATAATTTTTATTCTGTTTTATTAATATTTTAATTATTTATTTTTAAATTGCTTATTTTATTTATTTTTTTCATTTTCATTATCTATAATTGTTTTTATTTCGTTTAAATTTTCCGCGTTTATTACTTCATTTTTATGATGTAGATATTTTTTTGATTGATTATTTCATTATTTCTCTCAAGAGTGTTTTTGTTGAATAGACCTTTTATATAATTATTTTCTTTGTCCCGTCTGCTTGTTTAGGAATAAATACATCCCAAAACACGTAATCGCGCTATACTTTCATAAGACCAAAAACATCCCAGAGCGACCTTACATTTTAAAAGCTATATATCTCTTTTCCTCTCATGCAAACATATGTATTTTTCTTTTATCCAGAAAGAGAAAAAAATAATGCTTCTTATTGTCTTTGAAATATGAAAGCTATCTTGTATAGATATTTTACAATCTCGATCTAAAGTGACGTTTTGATTTCGCGCCATTTTCTCAGGATAACCATTCTTGCAGCGCAAACAAGGTTTCACAAAAAGTGCAGTTTTTACCAAAAATACAACGAAATGTCCAGGTAAGTAAATTTGTATTTGTTAATCAATATATTGTTTACCTATTTAAACTACATTTTTGTAGGTTTTGATGATTTATAATGCAATAATTAAATATAGAAAATTTAAAAAGCTATAAAATCGATGGAAACACATTTTTAAATCCACTTTTACTAATTGAATTTCTGGTATTTTATGAATATTCTTGTATAAAGAGTGGAAGCATATATTTACATTCAATATTCCAGAAAAACAGTAATGTCATTTCAATATATTTACGTAGTTTTATTGGAAAATATCAACTCGAGTGTCGAAATGTTTTGTTATCTGTCACATTCAACCCACATTCAACCGTTCCTTGGAGTAGTGATGGGGTCACTCAAATAGTAATTAAAATTGAATCGATATTAATTTATTGGAAGATTTTTGGTATTTATCTAAGTTTTTTGTTTTTGTTTTGTAGAACTCCATTTTAATTATATTTTTATAATAAATATTATCATTATTGTGTTTAACAAATTAAAATTAAATGTTATAATTTTTTTTTTAAATAAACTAAAGTTAATAAGACAAGGTTTTTATGCATAGCACAAAGGATAACAAATTATTATTAGCAATGTTTAAACGAGTTCGAGTCTTGTCGGTGGCATAATTTAATAAGGCGGAAGATTTTTTCCGTTTGTATAAATGTTTCAGGTTAATAATTATTGCTTATAATATGTATTTTTTTTAAATTTTAAATTGTTTTTATGTATTTTCGTAACAATATTTAATATCCGAAATGAATTGGAGAAAAAATAACTTTATGAATTAATAGATAGGTATCTATCTGGTTGTAAAGATATTTTGACTACCAAAAATCTGCGATAGAATAATACATAAAACTCATTATTGTTATAATTACATTAGGAAAATTTGGAATTGTGCGACGGAAGAGGAGCCCCCGACCGAGTTGCTGGAGTTCATGGAAGCGGACTTAAGTTGCAGCGAGGAAGAAGAGGATGATGAGGGTGAAATCATTAATCCGGTTGATTTTTGTTATTGTTTTTGGGGTGTTTGGGGTAACCAATCCGGTTGATGTTTTCGAAGAGGTATTTTTAAAATTTAGGTATTTTTAAAATTTTACTGTTCTAAAACGGGAATATCTTCACATTTAATTTATTTTACAATTACTTTGGATAACCACTACGTAACATATTTATAATTGGTTCATAGTATACAGCATTTATATTTATTTACCGCGAAAAAAAATTGTGATATTTTATTATTTAAATTCATCAACTAACATTTAAATAATCTTTACCTAAAAAGTATGATTAATTACAAAGTACCCAATAAATAGAACACTAGACTCCATGTTCCATTCAATGTAGTTGCTTCTCGCACTTCCTACAATTCCTGTTTTCAGAGATAACATCGTGTGGAGAATGAAACTTTCTCTGTCGACATATTTCAATATAGAAACATTGCTTCCAAAGCAAATACATACGGAATTATCCAATAATCCTTAAGTGTTTCCGATTGTTATTACGTATTATGTAATTGTTATTATTTATATCCAATCTACTTAAATTCTTAAAAAAAAACAATTGTATATATGTACGTAAAATGTAATGTTGCATTTGGGTACCACCCAGACGTCGCGTGTTCAATTCCTCGGCTCGTAACCTCCATCTTATTCTCAGCTTAGAAGTCTATTTATCTATGTATGTATATTATTGTGCGCAAAAACGTGTTTATATATATATTCACACAATGTATTTATTAGTAATTGATTGAACAGCTATTCTTCTTATTACTTGTATACCTTTTTTTTTAACTCTATTTTATTTATAATTTTTTTTTTAAAACTTAAGTAGGTATGTATTTTCTACTTATAATTATTATTTGTTAATTACCAGCCTCAGAACAGACTTTGTCTAGTGAGGAGGGTAATGAGAAAAATATGTATGTTCAAAATCCTATATGAAATAAACGCCCGGGTTTCCGGCACTGAAACTGAATTTTTTTTTACCCAAATGTAGCTTAAACTAAGCGAAACCGATTTGTCATGTAAATAAAATTCCATGGTTTTTTACAAGATTATTGTTTTATTTCAATATAAAAAGGTATGATCAGATTGAGTATGAATACGGTACAATCACAATTTTTTTTTTACCAAAAATTAAAGAAAAAATTACAAACTGAAATATTCAAACAACAAAATTTGCACGATAGGAATACTCTTTCAACAACGTTTTGAATATTCACATTTCAAATTACGTTCAAAAAGCTTTTTTTCCGCGCGGTTTTGGCTTGTGACGTCTCTATGCAGCGCGATTTACTTCTCGACTACACGACAATGTAATCAATCTTCGGTGATCAATTGTTTTTCGAAGAAAATGTCTGTAAATACCATTTATTAATATTACCAAAGTGTACAAAAACAACATTTTCAACACCAAATTTATTTATAAATGTCCCAAATTATATTATTAGAAGTTTTATATTTAAAAACAATATTTTGTACCGACGCGACGCCAGCCAATCGTGTCTCGTTTATTGCTATTTGAATTTTCATTCAACTATAAAAGAAATAATTAATTTAAATTATTTTTTTTGAGTTTAACGTACGATATTCGAATATATTAAAATTATTTACATATATTGAATGCATTGAAAACACTAAATTACATGTACCCTGTTTGTATAGTTTTTTGTTGTATAAAAACTACCAACCCCCAGTTCCGTGCCAAAAGTCGATAATATTGGAACAGTGACGGACCGTAAATTGTTGACGTCTCTCGTCCGATAACAATGACGTTGTTTTTGAAGGTATTTGAGCTGGTTTAGTTCGGTCTAATTATGGCAATTTCTTATTGTAAATTATAGTTATTCAGTGTGTTTCTAAACATTTTATCAATTATGTTACATTAACTATTGAATTTTCCATTTATATCCATGTTATTTTTTAAGGATCTCTCGGAAACTAGTTTTTAAAATTAAGTGGTTTTGAGGTTATTTTCGACTAGTATGGATAAATCTATCAAATAGTCAATAAATTCTGCAATAAATTTACAAAAGTGATATTAATTTATTATATAAATGCCTTAGGCATATGTGTATCGTAAATATTCCTCGTAAATGATTATATAATACATCAAAAACGTGATTCGACTAATGGTAAATTTTTTACCTAAAAAATGTTTCAATCCAGTTTAATGTCAAATTAAAAAAAAAATATATATGAAACGGATAAAAAGTGAAGTGACAGTTTGATAAAATAGAGTTTTAAGTAAAGGAATTTTATTTCCAAATCTTCAGTTTCTTAATTCTTATTGTGTTTTTGTATCAAAATACACGGGTAAGTTTTTTTTTGCTAATATTGAGTTTTAATATCGAAATTCAATTAGTTTGAAACAAAAATATTGATTTCTAATAAACACATCTTAAAGATTGTTTTATCTAGTTTTTAGAACAGTTTTTGTTTTGGCAAAATGATAGAAAATAACTGTTTTATCGGAATTATTGTAAAAGTCAAAACAATTCAGATTTTACGCGCCAAACCGTGGCGTCTGATTTGTGAAACGCGATTATATTGAGCCAAGCAGACGGGTTTATTTTATTCAAATACATTCGGCATAACATGAGCCATTAACATAAGTATTAACTAACAAGAATGAAATTTTAAAAAAGGTAAAAAGTGAATTTAACCAAGTATAAGTATAAATTATATAGTATATTTGCGGCACGTTCCAGAGTGGAAGATACTATCAGTATCGCCCTGGTGTAAGACCACCATTCAGAATTGAAACGTTGCTTGAAATGGCTTTAGCCGTGTTTAGTGACCAGATCTGAATAGCCAGGTGCTTCCTTACCTTCCTCTTCCCCATCTCCTTCCCCTCCCCACTACCTTCAGCCTCACAACATACCCCAATTGGGGATGCCATAGTCTCACTGGCTCCAGACGGGAGCAGTTGGGACTCTTGTGCGGTATTTCATATAAAAAAAAAATAAAAAAATAAAAAAAATTAGAATTCTTATTGAATGACGGTTATGGGTATCGCCGCTCCGTAATCTATTTGTGGATAACACCTCCGCCATAGCTCTCCCAGAGTGATTCGCTACGTTTGGCGACTTCTTGCGGTGCGGTCCGTTTGTCTTGGCGTCGTATGTGTTTCCACCAGCTGCGTTGCTAGAACTACCAACAAAATCTTAATTTTCTTAACATATTTTGTTGCTATCTTTATTTAAGATTGCAAGATTTTGCTCGAACTAATTGCTATCTAGGTAGTGTCTTGGATAAATATATCCATTTTTATTTAATGTGCGATATGTGTTGACTTTTCGCAAGCTTAGAGAAATGCTTTTTATTTTAACTTAATACTTACAATGTTATACAATGTAATCGTTTGTATTTATTTAAACTTTATGAGAAAAAGCCCAAATTTTCATTTTTTATCACTGAAGACAATATTTTACTTATTAAGTTAAAATGCAAAAAAATCATTTCTCTAAACTTGCAAAAAGTCAACAGATGTCGCACATTAAATTAAAATGGGTAATCATTCGAGTTTCGTTAATAAAGCGATAGAGATACATTGATTTTTTTTTTATTAGAGTTGCCTCATCACAAATTGTTTATAATTACAAGGTACTTATATTAAACACACAAGATACAACGTTATTATATATTTACACAATGCAGGGGTACTATTACAACGGCTGCACACTTGGAAGAAGAAGAAAGTCTCTTATGCGTTTGCGCGTTGGAGTAGATCAGTCAGAATTTATTTAATGGTGGATGAGTTGGGTGGAAGTTACCACGATACAGCGGCAGCCTTGGCAGCGAGGTGGGCGGCCTTGGCGTGAGCTACCTCGGGGGTGTCTACCACACGTCCGTCAGGGCCGAGAGGGGCGGCTCCATGGGCCCATGATCCAACAGGGGTAGCAGACCACGCTCCTACAGCGGGGGCCCAAGCTCCGGCTCCATTAACAGCGGCCAAATGGGCGGCCTTAGCCGCAGCGACTTCAGGGGTATCTACAACACGTCCGTCAGGGCCAAGGGGGGCGGCTCCATGGGCCCATGAGCCCACAGGGGTGGCCCATGCTCCGGGGGCAGACCAAGCTCCTACAGCGGGGGCCCAGGCACCAGCCCAAGCATTGTTCCACTGTCCATTGTCCTGGCTCTCGGCCAGACCTTCTCCCTTCCACTGGCCATCTTCCAGAGGGTTTCCAGACACCAGAGCGCCCAGGCACAGGAAAGTTGCGATGCACTGAAAATAAAAATAACATTAAGAGCTTAAAATATGCACTGTTTTGATCAAAAGGTTAAACTAAATCATTGAAAAAATGCTTAACAAAATATCTTTTCAATAATTTGGTTGGCGTGTCTCTAATTAATAGCTCTTAATGTGTGAGTTCAATTAATTCATATTTTAACAACTTTAAATAGTTGTTTTTATTACTTACAATTGGGTTCATGTTGCTTGTGATGTGTTAGCCTTTTCGGAAGAAAACTGCTTGTGCGTAATCAATGTTAGATTCAGGCTTTATATCAGTCAGGACCATCGTAAAACAGTGGGGAGAATAAAAATCAGGAAGTTGTATACTTTGGCAAACTCATACGATATGATGAAAAACCAATTAGAAGAATAATACACCTGTAAGCTTACGAATTGTAGGATCACTTTTACCCGTTTATCTAATAACAATTCGTTGTTGAATTTACATACTTTAAGAAGGTCATACGCCTTAACGAAAATATTAGGTCTAATTAATTCGTATTTGACTTTATGTTGATTCTAAATTTAGAGATCGATTGCTCAGTTTGAAGACATCGCTTATGTAAAAAAAAAGTATTGATACCTTATTAATCAAAAATTGTAAGGATTTTCAAGTTGTCATGGGTTAGTTATACTGTGAAGTTAAATTTTTTAATTTTATGTGATTTTTGAATTTTTCGTGATGGATATGATTGAATTCATCCATAAAATTAGTTAGTACAAAAAAAATTATGCAACAAGTGGATTTCCACAGGGTTCGCATTTTGGTCCAATCTTATTTATAAACGCTCTTGCAAAAATACTTCATGACGTAACTTCCTTTTTACTGATAACCTTAAAATTATTAGAGTTATTCAAAATAGTTACCACTGGTATGTTTTTAGGTTTTCACGGCCAAAAGTATTTTTGTTATTTATTTTTGGGGTGTTATGCCGTGTTTCGCTAACTCCTTCTTTAGCCAACGTTTTGGACAGCATTACAGTGTCCATCATCAGTCCTGCCCTGATCATCTGCCCTGCCCTGATCATCTGCCATGCCCTGATCATCGGCTCATCTGCCCTGATGATGGACACTGTAACGCTGTCCGAAAGGTTGGCTAAAGAAGGAGGTAGCGAAATACGATATAACACCCTAAAAATAAATTACAAAAATAGTTACCACTGTCTTATTTCTCAAGATAATATCAACAATTTTTTTTATTTGTGTGCAACGAAAATAGACTTTTCTTTAATATCTCAAAATGTCAATAGTCAGGTTTGTAAAATTCAGTAATCTATAATTACAACATTGATAGCAATGCTCTTGAGACATTAACTCAAATCAAAGACTTAGGCATCACTTTTAAATCAAATCTTTCATTTGTTAATAATGGAAATCTCGAATAAGGCCTAAAAATGTCGGGACTTAAATCTAGGCTAACTAAAAATTTCAACAATATTGGATTTTTTAAACTGTTATACTTTGCCTTTGTTAGAAGTCAAGTTGAATACAATTCTCCCATCTGGAACCCACATTGTAATACTAGTGTACAAGCTATTGAACGAATGAAAAGTAAATTATATTATATTGGTACTTGCTGTGGGCTTTTACAATCCATTTGTAAAAACCCATGAAAGGACCCTAATAAATATAAACATAATTAAAATAATAATTTTATATGTCAGGAATCCTCAAATCAATCAATCAATCCTCAAATCAAAGAAAATAACGCCCCCGTATTCGATGGGTAAGGCACTCGAATATGAATAAAGGTCAGAAGGGATGCAATGTGCGTATACTGCACATTGCTACACATTTCTTCAGACTGATTAGTGGAAGGTTTTAAAACTAGGATATCATAAGGGTTCGTGGGGTGAGGTTTATCTAGGTCTTGGTGGCGAATGCGTTTGCCCTACTACTGCATGGCAGGCAGAATCGGAAGAGACTGGTTGAGGGAGACCTTATCTAGACCTTTACAGCCCGACTCTCTCAGTCCACCGCCAGCACTAAAGTGGGAGGGATGGATTCCTCCTGTTCCTCCTGATCACATTGACGCCAGATTCCAACCCACCACTTTTTTTCTTTCCCAGAACTTCCTTCCTTCCTAAACATACCCTCCACACAGCACCCTCAAAGATGACATAGGACTTGAGGGATTTTTTTTCTCAGAACCTCCTGAGTGGAGCCACCTTTAGAAAAATCATTTCTATGTTTCCCATTGACTGTCATTAATATTGCCTTTAGTGTGATAATGCCTTTAGAAGGCGAAACAGCTGTCAAACATAATAATGATAATACAGCAGAACTATTTAACAATTTTACTCTTATAAATTTGTGTTATTTCACAATTGATATATATATATATTTTTTTTTATTCTTCATTTTAATCACCCGCTAAACTGCCAAGGCAGTTTGTCAGCAGGTCAATTTGACAATATTAATAAAACACTAAAACACAAAATATTATAAGAAAACACAATAGCGAAATAGTTGCTGAAGAATAACTTTTAAGTACCTACAATACAAAAGCATAAAATATACAGACAGACAGATATAACACAGGTAAATTACTGATAGATTAAATTAATTATAGATAGTATTTATACATAAGATTACAAACAATATCAGTACAAAAAGTTTTGACCCATTAGCCATTTTTTAATTTTTCTTTTGAGATCAGTGGGGCAATTGGATTCGATTTTGAAATTCATCGGCATCTTATTAAATATGGTGGGGACAAGATAAGTGAATGTCCGTTGGCCGTATTTATTTATAATTTTCGGAACGGACAAACCCTCATTTTTACTAAATCTAGTGCCATGTTCATGATCTACTTTTTCTTTGTAAATTGAGTCCGACAATAAGTTTTGGCATACAATTTTAAACCATAATATTCCTCGCAAAGGTAATATAATTAAATATTAAAATAATTTATTGTATCTATATTTGTGGCACGTACCGGAGTGGAAGATATTTGCAGTATCGCTCTGGCGGAAATTGAAATGTTGCTTGAAATGGCTTTAGCCGTGTTTGGTGATAAGATCTGAATATCCAGGAAATTTGGCGCCTTCTTCTTCCCATCTCTTTCTCCTCCTCTCTACCTTCAGCCTCACAATATACACCAATTGGGATGCCATAGTCTCACTGGCTGCAGACGGGAACAGTTGAAATTCTTTTGCGGTATTCACACAAAAATAAAACTGTTTTACCATTTGAATATATTACTGAATAGGTATATTAAAAAAAAAACTTAAAATTAAAATGCAGTTCTAAAATAAATGATATAATTTCTTCTTAACTACATAATAAAGGCAAACTCAAATATAAACAAATGAACCAGTATTATGTGACCCCACTTTGGACACTCAAGGACGTCATACGTAACTAGAGAATGTTTGTCAACAACTTTTTTCACCGATTAACCGTGAACGCTTTGTCACGTTCCTAATAACATACACGCGTAGAGCCAAAACTGACCTATTGTGTTTATAATAATTAATTTTGGAAGTTAGTAACTCTTTTTAATATTGTACTGGAGCACGTCATGAGGAATGATCAGTAGCGACTCAACATTTGCTACAAAAGCAATCAAATAGTTGGCTGTGCAGACGACCTTAACATTGTCGGAAGATCCCTACAGGCTGTAAGAGAGGTGTTTAACGCGAATAAAACTAAAATCATGAAGCAAACCAGAACTCTCACTTCTGAACACACACACCTCCCAGATTCTTACCCTTCCCTCACACCCTTACTCTCCGTCTATTCCCCAAAAAGACCCTCCATAGAGATGATCCCCAAAGATAATATACGCCCTGAGGGGTTTTTTTTCAGGGTCTCTTGTGTGGGAATAAATTAAAAAAGCAATTTCCAAATCATTTATTTATCCTCCTAAGCCAGAATTTTAATCGTGACTTATTTTGTAAGATTTAATCAAAAATGGACCACCGAAGAAGTATTCATATTTATGTGTCTCAAAAGTAACTTATATCAATTTAATTAATACCGTAAGTGTCAATAAACGCGTACGTGTCACTTTATATCCTGAATGATTATTTAATTGCCTCATATTGCATCATTTAAAAAATACATCAACTCACACATAAGACTGTTGTTGTAGATCATGTTTAAAATCCATAAAAAAAAATTCGTGCCAAGAACATATTTTCATTGATAATTAATTAACGTGACTTTTCAGACAAATTTGAATTTTCAGGCAATTTTGTAAAGATGGCTTTTCTGACGAATTAGAATTTTTTGACAATGTTAGTAAAATGGCAAGTTCGTTTATTACGATGGCATTTCAGACAAATATGAATTTTCAGACAATTTTATTAAGATGGCTTTTCATCAAATTAAAATTTTCAGACAATTTTACTAAGATTGCTTTTCAGAAAAAAATGAATTTTCAAACAATTTATTAAGATGGCTTTTAAGAACAAATTTAAATAATCAGATTTACAATTTTATTACGATGGCTTTTCAGACAAATTTGAATTCTCAGACTATTTTATTAAGTTGGCTTTTCAGACAAATTTGAATATTTAGACAATTTTATTACGATGGTTTGTCAGACAGATTTGAATTTTTAGACAATTTGACTTTCCGATAAATTAGAATTTTCAGACGATTTTATTAATTTGGCTTTTCAACCAATTTAAAGATATTTGTGTGCTTGGTAAATCCATTGTCGATCGTGTTAGAAATGTAGAGATTCGCAAAGAAGGCAATGCTGATTAAAACGTAATAAATATGATTAAATATAATGTTAAATAAATATAAGAGACGCTTCGATGGTTTGGGGGTGTAATAAATAATATAGTGAAAAGAGACTATTACATGACGTGAATGTGAATGGTAGATTAAGTCAGGAAGGCCAAATGTCAAAATAGCAAAAGAGTGCGTATGAGACGATGTATGAATGTATGAGTGGGTGCCTAGACCAAGTTGTTTGGCGGTCCATCCTCTCTGCAACGCTACTTCATTTCTACCTTATTTTCTCCTAATCCATTACAAGTTCACGTACGATCAAAAATATCGTAACATTTTATTCATGTGTAAAATTCTCAGCTGTTTTACGTTTGGTCCCAATAAATCAAGCTATGATTACTTCCTTAATATTACGTTGTATCCCCACTCTAATTAAGTGTTTCGTTTTGAATATATAGGCCGAATCACGCATCGAAAAGGCACAAGCAGTTTTCTATCGAAAAGGCAAACACATTCAAAACCAAAATGAATCCAATCGTGAGTATTATAAATTCATATTATAACCGTGAATTACAAATTAATATAAAATTGGTTGTTTTATTTTATTGTTTAATTTTAATTGCAGTGTTTTTATTAGTGTAATTAACTTATTTATATTTGATATTATCAATCGGGAAAAAAATCATTAATTGTTTACGTAAAACAAGATTAGAAGTAACTCTATTTAACAGAAAACAATATAATTAAATGTTAATAATTATAAATATTGTAATAAATTGAACTTGAATGTATAAATTGTTTATAATGATGCAATAATATGAAAGCGTTATATGGTTAGTGTTGACATAATACCACCATACTTAATGACACCTTTAAAATATTAGGTGAATGTTTATGTATTTTGAGATTCCTCTCTAAAAGTATCGCACTAAGTACAGTGAAAATCGTCTTTTTATATTGAAAAGAACCCTTTTTGTTGTGTTTAATTTATCTAATTCGTTTAATTTATTTCAGTTCATCGCAACTTTCCTGTGCATGGGAGCCCTGGTCTCTGGAAACCCACTTCTGCTTAACGACGGACAGTGGAAGGGAGAAGGTCTGCTGGAAAGCCAGGACTGGGCTGGTAAAGCCTGGGGAGGCCCAGGATTATGGGCCCCCGGAGTGTGGGCTGCTGGAGCCGGTGTCCTGGGCGCCCCTCTGGGCACATGGGGACTGGGAGGAGCCGCTATCCTCGACGGACACGCCATCAACCCCGCTGAGGTAGCCGTCTCCAAGGCAAACCTCATCGCCGCTAACGTCGGAGTAGCCACCTCTCCTCTCAACTCATGGAAGTCTCCCCTTAACGCATGGGTTTCTCCCCTCAATGCGTGGGCCTCTCCCCTCAATGCGTGGGCTTCTCCCCTCAACTCATGGGGATCTCCCCTGAACTCATGGGCCCATGGTGGCGCTCCCATTGGACTGGATGGTCGCGTCGTAGACACCCCTGAGGTAGCCATCACCAAGGCCGCCCACCTGAACGCCAAAATCGCCGCCGTCTCCGGAGGACTTTGGTAACTTCCAGAACACTCCTTAATACTTACTTCCCAACACCTGACTGAAATATCACTAGCAAATATTCCATAATATGTGTTTTATAAATATAAATCCATTTGTATTTTATGTTTATTGTATAAATCAAATAAAATTATCAGAAAGAATCAACAATGTTTTAATCGATTTCTCCTTTTAAACTTTCGATGTAATGCCATATGGAGCTCCGGGCCAAAAAGCTCTCTTTCCATTTCATCACGAGTATATTTTTTAGGCTGTTGAAAAAATGATATAATTTGTAGTTTTCTCCTGTATTTTGGAAGTTGTTGAACCCCTATTAAAAAAAAGTTTTACTTTTTTTGTTTGAAATAGTTTTTCGAAGTGATTAATTAAATCGTATTAGGTACATCAATTTTGGAGGCGGGAATGGGTACAGCCGCCCCGGGAACCATTTATTGAATAACCAACACTTTTGCCATTGGTCACCCCAATTGGTTCGCTACGTTTGTTCAGATCTTGGCGGCGGATGCGTCTGCCCAACAATTGCGTAGCAGGCCGGATCGGCAGAAGCTGGTTGAGGGAGATCTTTTGACCTTTCCAGTAGAACTCTCTCGGAACATTTAGTGGAACACCGGAATGCAGTGGAAGGGATAGATTCATAAGTCCGTCACTCCCGTCACAGATAAAATGGTCTCTTTTATTAAAAACTTGCGATTTCCAATTTAGATTTATATCAAAAGATAAATATAAATATTTATTTTTAAAATTTTTTTTATAACTTTACGAGTAAAACCTCAAATTGTACTATATAATTAAATGAAGACAATATTAGCGAAACCCAATCGAAAATCTGGAAACGGAAAAATAGAAATCAAGTACGTGAAAATAAAATGATTCATTATGTCATTTTTGTAATAATTTTTTTATAATAAGCATTTATCATTTTCCAATAAAGTCAAAGGAAAATAAAAAGCAGTTTTGGATGCAACATATAAATATATATGTCTCGTTTATACGAGATGGATACAGATCAGCCATTCATAACATTAATGATTTTCTGTGCCAGAAACTTTCAAATCAAGGAAGGACGCCCCCGTGGTCAAGAGGTAAGGCTCTGGAATATTATTACGGGTCAGAATATACATAACACATAACAGGATTTCTACCCACCCCCTTTTTCCTTCCCAGAACTTTCCTTCCTTTTCGTAAAAGACCCTCCCCACACTATACCCAAAGATGACGTAGGCCCTGAATGATTTTAGAAAAATCATTTCTGTGTTCTCTATTGACTGTCATTAATATTGCCGTACAGTTTGATAATGCTTTCAGAAGGCGAAACAGCTGTCACGGGTAATAATAATTACATGACAGAACTAATTTATAATTTTTATTTGACTAATTTGTGTTATTTCACCAGTAATTATTTTACAAAATATATGGTACATTTGTGGCAGCTTCAGGAGTGAAAGACACTTCCAGTATCACCCGAATTGAAATGTTGTTTTAAATAGCTTTAGCCGTGTTTGGTGACCAGGTCTGAATACCTTGGCACTTCTCAAATTTCCTCTACCCTTTCTCCTTTACCTCCCCACTACCTTCAGCATCACTATATACCTCATTTGGGGATGCCATAGTCTCCCTGGCTCCGGACTGTTGGGAGCAATTGGAGCCATAAAAAAACTGATTTGTTAATTGAATAATTATACTACTGAATATATAAAAGATCAAACTTAAATAATTAAAATGAAGTTCTTCAAATTAAACTTGGTAAGATTAAATGATATAATTTCTTCTTAACTACACACCAAAACCAAACTCAAATCAAAATAAATAAGCAAGTGTTATTTGACCCCACTTTGGGCGACTCAAGGACGTTACGTGTAACTTGAGAATGTTTGTCAACAACTTTTTTTCATCGGTTAAACATGAACATTTTTTATGTTCCTAATAATAGGCATACCCGATACTGTAACGTACAGCGAAAACTGACCTATGTTCATTGGTTTATAATTAATATTGTAATTAATTTTTTAGTTCATTGGCAAGTTTAGTGCATCATCATGCGTTCCTGATAATTATTGTCGAACAGTATTAGGGAGAACATGAGGAAAAACTCTAATATTCATACAATTCTTCAAACACAGAACTCTTTTGGACTATGTTCAAACTGCTCGTGATAAGAAGAATAATTACTTTCTTATCCCTTTACCTTTTTAATGATATTTTGAGTAATTAATCACCTCTCCCGTTCTCATATTTTGTCTATGTTCTTATTTGTCTAAACTTGTTTTTTGTTATTTTTTTATATTAATTTATTATCCTTACGAAGAAAACATTGTTTTCGAAACATAATTCAGACAAACAATCAGTAATTTTAATAATATAGTAGTATATACAAAGTTATTTGTTTTAATTAAATCAACAATTACGCCACAAAGGGTATTTGCGAAGTTTGAAGAAGTAAATATAAATTTCTCGACTACAAATCCAGAGGTCGCGGGTTCGAATCAAAGCGTGCGTAAATTACTAACTTAATTTTTGAAAGTATGTGTTGTTTAACATTTGACTAATAAAACGTTTGGTGACCAGACCTGAATGCCTAGGTACTTCCCCACTTCCCCCTTCTCATATGCTTCCTCTCTCCACTCGCTTCAGCCACACAAAATGCCTTCGTCCTACTGGCTACGGACGATTTTACGATATTAAAAATACTTCGGCGGCCCATTGAAATGCTTGGAGTAAGTACGATAGACCGGCTCAAGTATTGGGGCTCCGTAGAAGCCCTGGTAAATATGGCTTCCAAGAAACTGGTCGTTTATAATAGGGCTTCAAATTCTAGTGACCAGCTCATAACCCTGTACAAATCTCACGTATGCCTAACAACTGAATTTGGAAGCCAACTCTGGGCTGCAGACCCAGATAAACTTCTTGATTTTGTGCAAAAAAGAGCGATTGACAATCCTTTACAAACACACAGATTACAATCCCCAATGAGTCTTATATACAGGTATTTTAGACTGTTCTAATAGCTTTCAGCATTGATCACCGATGCACCGGTGCCTGAGTTCTGTGTAAGTTCCTATTTGGAAACTCGAATGTGGAAAGAGCTTCCGGCGTCAGTTTTTCTCCTTAATATATATAATCCGGACCTCTTCAAGACCCGCATTAATAAATCCGTCTCTACCGACCCTCCCGTAATCCGCCTCAAAACGCTGCCAAACCGGAAGCCTTTACGCCGTTCATGGGGTCGCTTAAAAATAAAAATAAAATATTCAGGATCTTTTTTGTAAGAATTAAACAAAAATGGTACACCAAGGAAGTTTTAATATTTGTATATCTTAAATGTAACTTGCGTCAGTTAAATTAAATCCGCCAGTTTTACTAATTTGTATGTGTTACTTTATATCCTGAATGATTGTTTAATTGCTTCGTGTTGCATCATTTAAAAAAAAACTATTAAGATGGCTTTTCATACAAATTTGAATTTATGGACAATTTTATTAAGATGACTTTTCAGACATATTTGAATATTTAGACGTTTTCAGACGTTATGAATTTTCAAACAATTTTATTGAGATAGATTTTCAGACAAATTTGAATTTCCAAAAATTTTATTAAGATGACTTTTTAAGACAAATTTGAATTTTCAGACAATTTTCATGGCTTTTCAGACAGAAATGAAATTTTTGAAAGTTTTGTTTCGATGGCTTTTCAATAGAATATAAATTTACAGAAAATATTATTTTTATAACTTTTCTGATAAAAAAAGAAATGCAAGGCTGATTAAAGCACAATGAGTAAGATTAAGAAATTGACGCTAAGATGGTTTGAGCATTCAGCAAGCAATTTATTTCTGTATCAAGTCAACCAAATATATGTACCTATACTAAGTCGGGTCATGTCAAGAATCAGAATAACAGAAAGGTGCGTACGAGAAGATGTATGAATGTGAATGAAGCAATGAGTGTGTACCAAGGTTGAGTTGTTTGGCGGTCTATCCTGTCTGTAATGGTTAGTTACTAAATTTCTACCTTATTTTTCTCACGGCGGTCTATCCTGTCTGTAATGGTTAGTTACTAAATTTCTACCTTATTTTTCTCCTAATCCGTGATAGATCCACGCACGATCAAAAATATCATAACAACATTTACTCAAGTGTAAAAATCTCAGCTGTTTTATTGATAGTGGTCCAAATAAATCAAGCTTCAATCACTTCCTTAATAATATGTAGTGTCCCCACTCTAATTAAGTATTTCGTTTTGAATATATAGCTCGGCTCAAGCTTCGAAAAGGCACAAGCAGTTTTCTATCGAAAAGACAAACACATCCAAAACCAAAATGAATCCAATCGTGAGTATTATAAATTCATATTTTAACCGTGTAGAACAAATTAATACATCTTAATTTTAATAAATTTAATATATATATATTTAGTTTATTTAACAAACAAAATGATTTATTTTAATTTTACTGTTTTTATAAGTGTGAACTAATCTTAATTTAATATGATCAATCGGGAAAAATCATCACTTGTTCACGGAAAACTAGATTAGATGTTACTCTGTTTAACAGAAAACAATATAATTAAATGATAATTATGAATATTATAATAAATTGAACTTGAATATTTAAATTGTTTACAATGATGCAATAATATGACAGCGTTACATGGTTAATGTTTACATAATACCATCATACTTAATTACACCTTCAAAATTTTAGGTGAATAAAATTTTTTTATTCCTTTCTAAAAACATTTCACCTACAGTGAAAATTATCTTTTTATATAGAAAAGAATTCCCTTGTTGTGTTTAATTTATCTAATTTATTTCATTTATTTCAGTTCGTCGCAACTTTCCTGTGCATGGGAGCCCTGGTGTCAGGAAACCCACTTCTGATTAACGATGGACAATGGAAGGGAGAAGGTCTGCTGGAGAGCCAGGACTGGGCTGATAAGGGTTGGGTAGGCCCAGGAGCGTGGGCCCCCGGAGCGTGGGCTGCCCCTGTGGGCGCATGGGGACTGGGAGGAGCTGCTATCCTCGACGGACACGCCATCAATCCTGCTGAGGTAGCCGTCTCCAAGGCAAACCTCATCGCCGCTAACGTCGGAGTAGCTACCTCTCCTCTCAACTCATGGAAGACTCCCCTCAACGCATGGGTCTCTCCCCTCAATGCGTGGGCCTCTCCCCTCAATGCGTGGGCTTCTCCCCTCAACTCTTGGGGATCTCCCCTGAACTCATGGGCCCATGGAGGCGCTCCCATCGGACTCGACGGCCGCGTCGTAGACACCCCCGAGGTAGCCATTACCAAGGCTGCTCATTTAAACGCCAAAATCGCCGCCGTCTCCGGAGGACTTTGGTAACTTCCTACATAATCCTTAATAAATACTTCCCAATACCTGACTGAATATCTCTCGCAAATATTCAACAATTTGTATTTAATGTTTATTATATAAATCCAATAAAATTTTCAGAAAGAATCAATAATGTTTTAATCGATTTCTCCTTTTGACTTTTGATATAATGACATACGGAGCTCCGGGACAAGAAGGCTCCTTTCTCTTTTATAGTGTTGTTGAAAAAATGACATAATTTGAAGTTCTTCTCCTTTATTGTGGAGGTTGTTTTCTTTGTCGCAATCGGCTAGAAAATCAATAATTTGTTTATAAATTTTTGCAAACTTCTTTAAAAAATGTTTCCGTTTTTAATTTGAAATGCTCTTTCAAAATGATTCGTTTAATCATATTAGGTATAAAGATGACCTGAATTTTCCTCGAAGTGGTCGTTAAATTTAGAGATTTGTTTGGTTAAATAAATTCAAATTTGCTTTGAATTTCGGAATAATTTTCAAAATAGAAATGGTTGTTTGAAGAATTCAGACAAGCGATAAATATAGTACCTATAATATAATTTTTTTAACATAAATTTCTTACAATTACCATTATCAAAATTAGCATTTATTTGTAGAGCTCATACTATCCTGTGATTTTTCACGAGCCTGTGCTAGTTTTTTTTTATCAAAAATGAGAAAACGTTTAAATATATCGGAGAAGAAATAAATCACATTTTGAAAAGCAAATTAGCAATCAACCAATAAAACGTGTCGTGGATAAAAGTTATATTTTAATCCAAATTTAATTTTGAATTGTTAATGACTCTATTTATTATTCTCTTTTTACATCGTATTTTAATCTTTATTTTTATTTTCGCTCTTTATATTTTTGTTTATTTCTTGTTATTGCAAATTATTTTCAACATCACGTAGAGAAAAACAAATCTTAAACTGTACATTCCGTGGATATTTTTCAGTGCATTGTTAACATTTTGTCTCTTTGAAATGTTATTCTTATAACTTTTTCATGTTAATTCTCTGTAAATGTTCCAAAACAATAAAAAACAAACAACATTAAAACCGTTACAAACCTTCCTACTGCTCGATTAGTCATTGACAAGTAAATAGATTCACTTATAAACATACAAAATTATCATTATTTTGCGTACGCTTATTTTATGGCACCATAACAGCGGGGGCGCGGAAACTCTAGTTAACTAAAACAATGATTATTTACAACAATTCTTATTTACAAGCGTTTGAGTGACAACCTCTAGACTCAAACTCTGCAAAGTTAAGAGAAACTTCGAGATATCTCTATCTCCTTTATTTTTTATTAATAAATAGCAAAAATTTCGTCTTTTGCCAAATGCAATGGTGGTCATGTTCGACTACAATAAGAAGCAACCTAGAGTAGGCAAGTGATGCATGGACTCCGCACCAAACCAAATACATAAATATAGTGGTGTAACAAATCGTGAAAAAACATCTCAGGCAACGAATAGGTTCAGCCTAGAAATGCGGCCTTACGCAACATTTATCACTTCGCACCCAGGGGATAACAATGACACAAGTCCAAAAATGGCTTTTTTGAGTTAAGTATGCAGAAATGTTCGTGGATATCTTTATCTCGAAAAAAAGGCATAATGCTTAAAAACATTAAAATGGCTTTAAAAGAGAAAATTTCATTATTAAATTATAATATTTTACTCAAATTCAACAACACATTAAACATAAAAAGGCATAAGTAAGCGACCTTCATGTCGATGTCAAGTTGTGCCCCTGTTTTTGTGAATGTCTTTGGGATTCTATGGTCTTAATTTATAGAATCAGTTCAAACACGGGGGATAATAATGACACCATTACAAAACCTCTTTTTTCAGGAGAGCAGTTTGAATATTTCGTTTGAGTATATTAAATCAGTTTATTAACAAATCGTTGCTTCAGTTCTTATTTGTCCAACAGACCATTTTAGTTTTTGTTCAATTTCCACTTTAAAATTAAAAATAAAGTATAAAAAAGTAAAGTTAATCACATAACTAAGAATTATTTTAACTAATGAGACCTTTACCTTTACGGAAATAGCTTTATCTTAAACACCTTTTATAATGTTTCATTGAAATAATGAAAGATAACTATCTCCTCCTGTAAAATTTTCTAATGGTCTGTTGGACAAATACGAACTAAGACGACGAAATTTAAAAACATTCTTCTACAAAATTTGGGTAACCATTATGCAATTCCATTACACATCTGAGTTTTTAAAATTTCTTCCATTATAAAAATTAAAATAACTTTTATTTTCACAAGATTTAATTTGATTCATTATACTGCTTTGGGGCATAAGTTGAAAATTTTAGAAGATTTCCGCAATAATAGTGGTACAAATTTGAAATTTGCCTTAAATACCTAAAAAATCGGAGAAATTTTAATGATATATAATGAAATCGCATAACGGCTCAAAAATTCAAGCTGCTCTACTGAAAAAAGTGGTTTTGTGAGTTGTGCCATTGTTATCCCCCGGGTGCGACTTATACAACCCTTGTAACACTTATCGTTTATTTTTGAGGCATTATGTCGTGTTTCGCTTCTTTCCTTTCTAGCCAACCTTACTGTGTCCATCATCGGGGCAAATGTGTAAATCCAAACAAAACACTGTATAATATACTTCACCAGTTTCCCTACGGCATATCTGTGCTGAACTGGCTGGCGGAATAATTCCATTACCCCACTTTGACCTCTACCAACTCGTTCATCATAATATTATGAACAATATTATTGTCAAGAATTATTGCTGTCCGCTTGTTGTGATCCTCTTGCATTATATATACCGCACACTACATTGACGTTATGTTATTCTCATTTATTAACCCCTCAGGCTAATTGGTTCGCTTTTGGAAACAGATTTTATAGGTCTCACAGAAATCGGTGTGTGCCCCTTACTCCAGTGGCGTAGTTAGCATGAACAATAGGGTGGGCCGCAACTGTATGGCGAAAAAAAAAGTTCTTGTTTCCTTAAGCGCTAGTAATAAAAAGTTGTCTTTGAATCTAAAACATCAAAAAAAATTAGTTTTAAAAAAATCAAAAAATATCCTAAAGTTCCGCAAGACTTCTAAAGTTTGAAAAAATATCGAATTCTTCAATTTTTTCAGCCTTTGCACAAAATATTCTGATATAGTTTAAAGATAATCATTTATGAGCTCTCGTTAAATACAGTCTATAGCTTCGATGTATAAAACCACCATTTATTATTTTTGTAGTAATATGGCACTAAACCACGTCCGCCCGCAGTCCCCAAACCCGCCCTCGCATGAGCAGCGCGCCATATTGGCTAAGGAACGGCCAAGGACCCCCCGTTTCGTGATATTGTTTTGTAGGTAACTAAATGTATTATTAAAATATGGGAAAAAGCTTCTTTGTAAATGGAACAGACTTCTGAAGTTAGGTTAAGTTCTTTTTATTCTTCTTCCGTTATATTTTCCAAAATGGGAGGGTTCATGATTGGCGTATCTTGCCAAGATCAAAGTAGGATTGTGCATCAAAATTCAATAGGTGTACTTTAAATGTTCGATTTTCTGTCCGGAATAACTCTCTGGCTTTCGATAAACGCCTTATTCCAAGTTTTTTTATGGTAGGTCTTCTTCTTTCGTATGGTGGGGGGTCAGAAGGGGACATTTAGGTCTGCGAGCCAGTGGTAGGTGATTCATCGGTTATCATTGACAAGAGTAAATTTTCAGTATGAGCGAAGTATGCCCTTTGCTGTACAGGATTAACTATTGCTTTTAATTCACCCGGAAGATAGCGCGAATATTTAATCGTGCTAAAAATATGCCTCGCACCTTTTTGCACGACCCGTGTAGTTTTATATCAAACTACGTAGGAGCGTATGCCCTCATGATAAACGTGGCTAACATAACGAAAAAATATGATGGCATTGCGCTTCCAATATATAATCGTGGGATTCGATTCGCTGTAGTAATCACTCCTGGGTTCTTCTGGCAATATCAGGATGACAACGTCCGCTGGAAACTACTTTGAAACTATCAAGCAAATATTTTTGATCGGTGCTTAAATCTTGGTGTTGAATACTCAACATAAATTTGAAAAAAGATGGTACCGGTAAATTATGCCAATTATGAAGAGTCGAACCTACGGGGCCGAAAAAATCATGAAGTCCAGTGGTTGTACCATCCGACTTCATAATCAAATGGCGTAGAAGCAGCTCGTTGCAATGAAAAATGCAGATCAGCCACTGTGCCGGTCCATTCAAGTATTTCTCCATCGTTTGAATCACACCAACCATTCCTGTGTTAAAATTTGTGCCGTCACACCCAATTACTTTTAAATGGTAGAGTGTAATGTTTTGGCCAGCAAAATATTCCATTGTTGGTTTGGCTGTGGCTTTGGCAGTGCTGACCTAGGCATAATACGCGTGAAGAAAATTGGTTCCTCGATTATCGATACGTGTTCTTCGAGTACTGTGCTTTCATAGTATTTGTGTCTTTTTTATATTAGCTAAGGTCTTATCCTTTCGACCATTAAAAAAAATCTACTTACTTTATGCACATAGCTTTGATGAGTACAGATCTGGTACGCGGACGTCCGCGACACAGTCTATTTTTGTCTATAACTTTATTATCCTGCGTGATTATGTTGAAATCATTTATATGGCAGAAGCGATTGCTGCTCCAGCTGATATCCTGATATCCTGAACCTGTCAAAGATCTTGGAGAGAACTGTAAAAGACAAAGAATTGCTGGTTGTCGGAAAGGCGGTGTTATTAGTCTTAGTAGCCGACTTGATTTTGCGACCGGAGAAGATAATTTTGATGTTAAGGTAGAAGATAATGATACGCAATGATAAACAATGATTCAAAGTGTCCACAAATTCTAAAACTTTTTCTTTTCATTCTGTTCATTTAATTTGGTAAGATCTTATCATTTTCTCTTCATAGGCTTTAGCAATTGTTTCGTAGTCGGTATATCAACACTGCCGATGAACATCTTTCTCTCACCTCTTTGGTCTTCCAAAAACTCTTTTTCCTTAGGAGAAACTTTCATTTATTGTCTGTAATTTGCATTAATAAATTGCATTCATTGTCTTTCCATTTACAATATCAATAACAAACAGTAGGGAGCTTGTGATTTTAAATGGAGAGACTCTTCTTTGGAAGGAAACTGTATTTCTTCTACCCTTTTCTGACTTCAATAAGTTTATATACTTATGTTGATATGCCTTAATAATTTTTGTAATTCTTTCTTTCGAAATGGTTGGCAAAGAAGCTTAATCCCATATTTTTTAAGTACTTTTAGTTACCTACAAAACAATATCACGAAACGGAGGATCCTCGGTCGACTAAGGAACGGCCAATATGGCGCGCTGCTCAAGCGAGGGCGGGTTTGGGGACTGCGGGCGGACGTGGTTTAGTGCCATACTACTACAAAAATAATAAATGGTGGTTTTATACATCGAAGCTATAGACTTTATTTAACAAGAGCTCATAAATGAATATCTTTAAACTATTTCAGAATATTTTGTGCAGTGGCTGGAAAAATGGAAATATTTCAATATTTTCTCAAACTTCAGAGGTCTTGCGGAACTTTAGGATATTTTTTGATTTTTTTAAAACTAATTTTTTTTGATGTTTTAGATGCAAAGACAACTTTTTATTACTAGCGCCAAAAGAAATTCGGAAGAAAAAAAATCGGCCCACTCTAATGAACAACTTTTTCAACAACCAATAGGTAATAATTCCCTTCACGAGCTCACGTCAATCACAATCTACGAAAGAAATGAGAAAGACACAGGTGACAAGCGAGGAATATTTCAGGAAAATCCCCAACCGAGCAATAGTGAAAGGTAGGTACGAAAATATAAATAACAGACTGTTTTCATGTGTAAAATATTTTTGTGATAAAATTCTTCGTATTTTTTTTCCACGGTCGGGTGTCACCCGTCATCGGGTGGCACCGGTAGCACCACCCCCCCCCCCCCCCCTAGCTACGCCACTGCCTTACTCTCATTTTAAGAAACATGATCTAAACGGATTTAGAAAGAGAAATTACCACGCTCTACATTCAAATCTAGAAGTTCACCATAGAAAAATCAAAATATACACCTCTACGAAACCAAAGTTTCCCACCGCAATTTGAAAAAAAACTATGAAACATCGTGATTTATACTTATTTTTATATGAAACGAAAAAAGATGATAAATAACCTAAAAATACATTTATCTAATTAAATGTGTAAAACAGAGCATTTTTTGGACATCAGTTAATTAGATTTAAAAAAAAAGTTAACTGCGTCATTTTTTATTTTTTTTTATGTTTACATCTAAAAAATTGTATTTTAAAAACGGTTTTATTTTTAACAATAAAATTTAATAGTTAATTTCATCACTTATCACAGACGGTTTTTAGTTTTTTTATGCGCTTAGAAATATTCCTTTTATTTTGATTTTATTCAAAAGCTAAAATTTGACCGAATAAAGGCCTAATGGGTTAATTGATTGAATTTTTTATTTTTATTAATGATATTAGGAAAATTTAAAGTTTTTGTGAGAAAGGGGCGCTGCACAAATTTATAATTCTTTTTTTGAAGTAGGCAATTCACCCTGAAAAAAGTCATATGTTTGTCTAGGGCGCTGCTTTTGCTAAACACAGACTATAAATTTTTTTTTTTTAATTTATTTATTTATTTTATAAATCAACAAACAAGTCCCGCTAAGCCAATTGCAATTGGCTTGAAAGCAGGTGCTTATAATTACTTACAAATATATTTAAAGTTATAATTTACATCTTTTATCTACAGTTTAAACATTTTTTCATAAATTTTATCATAAGTATCAAAATAAATATTCTTTTTCCAATAAACAATTTTTCACCAAATATTTAACCTTATTCATAGAATTATATTGCTTTATATTGTCAGGTAATAAATTAAATATCTTCGGTATGTTGTATTCAAACGTTCTCTGTCCGTTCTTATTATTAAATTTCGGAACTATTAACCCGTCGTTACGCGTGAATCTAGTTTCTCTTTATGCTGCGGGGTAAATTTATGCTGAATTATAATTTTATACCATAGTATTGCCTTCACAGGTAAAATTTTTGCACTCTGAAACAGCAACGGAGTATTGTGTCTTTGTTTGAAAATATTAGGGACAACTAATTATTTTACAATTTTACATTTATTTTATAATAACTTATGACTAACAGATTTCATTCACTGGTTCATCGATCACTAATACAAAACTATTCGAAGTTAAAATGCATTCGACCAATAAACGTGATGCTGATTAAAAACAATAACTGACGGTTGACAGTAGTTCTGTTGTTCGTGTGGTTTGACAATAATTCTGCCCACGGGCACTACAGACGTTGGCGCCTAGATCATGTGTTTTACATAATAACCCACGGATTTATTCGCGAAGTAAGCATTATACTTTTTTGTATAATGTCGATAGGCCGTCGAAAATATAATAACTTATTTTTAATAAGAGTTGATAAATTCCTGGCTTTTTTTACATTAGCTCCACACTGGAGGCACTGATAAAAATAATTTTCCTCAGGGCCTATGTCATCTTTGGGGATGCTGTGAATGGTCTTTTTGGAAAGGAAGGAGAGGAAGTTCTTGGAAGGAAAAAGTTGAAAGGGGTGGGAAGAAATCTAGGGCTCAGGGTGATCTCAATCAATCTAGGATAAGACAAACCTTACCCCATGAAACCGGGTACCCCTGCTAAGTCACCAAACGTAGCAAGCCACTTGGGGTGATCAATAACAGAAGTGTTAGTTATCCAATAAATGGTTCCCGTAGCAGTGGTACTCATATCCGCTTCCCAGATTGGTATTTATACATGCCTTCCAAATTTAAATCAACCTATATTCAATACTTTTCATTATTATTTATTATTTTAACTTTATGAGTAAAAACTCAAACTGTAATATTTAATTAAATGAAGACATTATGAGCGAGACTCAGTCGAAAATCTGGAAACAGAAAAATCAGAAAAAGATATTGGCACCTCTGGAACTCGAACCCAGGACCTCCCTACTTTCCGGGTTGGTTTCCGGGTTGCCCCAACCCGGAAAGTAGGGAGGTCCTGGGTTCGAGTCCCAGAGGTGCCAATATCTTTTTCTGATTTTTCTGTTTCCAGATTTTCGACTGAGTCTCGCTCATAATGTCTTCATTTAATTCAATACTTTTCAATTTGAGAAACGGATATGTGTACCGCCGCCCTGACAATCATGTTCCATACATAAATATGAATCATAACCAGCACTTCTGCAGGTCATAGGTTACCACAAGTGGTTCGTTACTTTGGTGCAGGTGTGCCCGGGTTCACGGAGTGAGGTTTGTCTAGGTCTTGTCTAGGTCTTGGTTTGCCTGCCTTCTGCGAGACTGGTTGAGATAGGCCGTTTTCCGTCTCTGTCTGTCGCACTGTCTCTACCCAACGCCATGCACAGCAGTTAAAAGTTTGATTTATACATCCGTCTCTCCTTAACAAACTCACCCCCAGATTTCTACCCACCCTTCACACCCTTTTCCTTCCCAGAACTTCCTTCCCTTTAAAGGATCCTCCACGTAGAATCCTCTAAGATGAAAAAGACCCTGATGTAAAAAAAAATCTGTGAAAATTAATAATTGGTCTGCTTTTTGGTCATCCCTATCTCTAAAATATTTAAATGCCAGTTGGTGGTACAAACTGGAACACTCGGTATCTGAGAAAATATCATATCAGATCAGCTTTGCAATTAAACATAACATATGTGTACTACAATGAATATCTGCATCACCATGATAATTGATCTTATATGATTATCGTCTGAATAATCAAAAACAGACTTGTTTGATAATGTGTCCTGTTCGTATGAACTTCCTAGAGGTGTTTCTCCCCACCCACAAAGGTCCCGCCGGCATATAAAGCCCTGCAGGAGCTTTGAACGAACAGAAGCAGTTTTCTTTCGAAAAGGCTAACACATCACAAGCAACATGAACTCAATCGTAAGTCACTTTCTGATTGATAAGTTTTAATTTTTATCATGTGTAAGGCTTTATTATTATCAAACCAGTTTATAAACTTGTTTTTATTTCAATTTTGCTGAAAAAATTAACCCTAATCATTCAGTAATAATAATAATAATAATATGGACTTTCGAAAAATGTGCAAGTTCTCTTCTTTGTGATATACAAAAACGAAACATCCTTAATGCTCTAATACAGCATTATATCTAGCTAGAATTGCATTTAAAAAAAAATCTTTTAAATTTAACAAAGTGTTAAAAACGTGTTGAATCCCCAAAACTGTGTGCAATATTTTTTTTTAATTTTCTGTTTATCGTTATTTATTTTTGGGGTTTTTTGCCGTGTTGCGCTACCTCCTTTTTAAGCCAACGTTTTGGACAGTGTTACATTGTCCAACATCAGGGCAGATGTGTGATGGGCACTGTAACGCTGTCCGAAACGTTGGCTAAAATAAGTTAATACCCCTAAAATAAATAATGATATTACTAAAATTATATCATCTATTTTCTTATTACCGCATGATCTTGCGTCGAAATTGGTGACATCCATAACTCCAATTATACAAATAAAAGTGTGCGTTAGTTCTTAAAACTATAAATTCGAAAAGCTTTAATTTTTATAAACACGCCATACATCCTCTTGTACTCTACGTTAGACAAAAAACTTTTGATTATTTTAAGCAAGTGTTTGAAGTACGATATAATGAAAGTAGGTGTGATAGAAGTTGTTAATTTTAAAATTGTTAATTCATTGAATCGTTCTTAAATGCAGTTTTAAGCATCTTGCAGAAAACACTTGTGTGCAACATTGTGCAAAGAGTAAAATTATGAGTTCTAAATCAATCGAGTCATCTTACATTACAGTGATTTACAATTTGATACATTTGAAAATATAAAAGCTGAATTAAACACTTGAGGACAACGCCCGAGTTTACCCGGGTGGCCATTATGTGCGAAAATTCCCACACCCGAGATAACTCGGCAAACGTGGTAAAAATGTGTTTATTTTCGGTTTTTAATATTTTAGTGATTGATGAAGGCGTTAAAGTACGCACGTAAACCACAACAAAAGTGACTGTAATTTCATATCAAAATTTAACATTTGTCTCACATGTTAAACTCGCAATGAGAACGGGTCGTTTCTACGAGTTCAACTGTTCGGCTGTAGAACGATTTGTCAGCCTCCGTGTTTTTTCCTCTCTACAACATAGATTTCTTTAAGACCCTTGTTTACTCCTCCCTCTCCTCAAAAAGACCATCTACACAGCATCCCCAAAGAAGACATAAGCCCGTTGGGAAATTATTTTCCCTAGGGCCTCCTGTGTTATATGTGGAGTTGACGTAAAGACAACTTAACATTAACATGTGACATTTAACATTAAAATGTTGCATTTTAAAAAACATTTGACAGGTATCATTTTTGTCACGTATCATTTTGTCACATGTCATTTTGTCACATGTCATTTTTGACACAAATCAATTTTGTCACACAAATTACGTTTGTCATTCATACCATATTTGTTCAACATCGTATTTGGCGCTAAAAATATCATGCTTGTCAGACAAATCAATTTGTTAACATTTTATTTTTAGTTCATCGCAACTTTCCTGTGCATGGGAGCCCTGGTGTCAGGAAACCCACTTCTGATTAATGACGGACAATGGAAGGGAGAAGGTCTGTTGGCGAGCCAGGACTGGGCTGGTAAGGGTTGGGTAGGCCCAGCAGCGTGGGCCCCCGGAGTGTGGGCTGCCCCTGTGGGCGCATGGGGACTGGGAGGAGCCGCTGTCCTCGACGGACACGCCATCAACCCCGCTGACGTAGCCGTCTCCAGGGCAAACCTCATCGCCGCTAACGTCGGAGCCACACAATCCCTGCTCGGGTGGGCATCTCCCCTGAACCACTGGGGCGCCCCCATCGGAATCGACGGCCGCGTCGTAGACACCCCCGAGGTAGCCATCACCAAGGCCGCCCATTTGAACGCTAAAGTCGCCGCCGTCTCCGGAGGACTTTGGTAACTTCATCTACCCTTCAAATAAACTGACTGATCCTTTTTATAGCCACATATTCTGATATATACCTATCCAGTTCTCATTTTTTACGATTTATAATGCACTTTTTTTACAAAAGCAATGTGTTGAGTCTCAAATGTATATTTTTTGTTATTTTATTTCAGTTACTTGATTAATTATACAAAGTCAATAATAAAAATACAAAATTTAAAACAATCTTGTTTTATTGCCATTGTTTTTATTGTTTTTTTGTGTGTATCTATTTCAGTAAGGGAAAATTGCATCTTGCAATATTTATCGAAATTGACTGCAAAATATTGAAGGGAATTAATTTGTATTTACAAATGAGAAAATCTATGTTTAACACATATAAAAATATTAAAGTAAATGTACTTTAAAAAAATGGTAGTTCTTTCAATTATTATGGTGTTACTTTTTTGGGTAAAATGAATATTTATACACCTCCGTTTGTTTTCAATAAAAGGCAAAACGGTAAATAAATATGACATCGTAATTAAAAGTTAAATTAAAAAAATCTGAGTAACCGTAAAATGATCACAGTAGATATTGGCCGCCTCCGTGGTCGAGGGGTAAGGCTCTACACTAGCAATCCGAAGGTCGCGGGATTGAATCTCGGCGTGCGTGATTGAATTTGCGGCACGTTCCAGAATTGAAGATACTCTCAGTATCGCTCTGGTGTATGACCACTATTGAGAATTGAAACTTATCTTTAAATGGCTTTTTTTACATTAGCTTCACACAGGAGGCTTTGAGGAAAATAATTCTCATCACGGTCTCTGCCATCTTTGGGGATGCTGTGTGGAGGGTATTTTAAGGAAAGGAAGACGAGGTAGTACTGAGAAGGAAAGAGGTAGGAATCACGGAGTCAGTGTGTCCAGAAGTGACGGATATATGAATCTATCCCTCCCACTGCGGTGCAAGGCGATGTTCCAAGATTGTCCTATTGGAGAGGCCAAAAAGTCTTCCCCAACCATTGTCTCCCAATCTGGCCTTGACCATGACGCATCTGCCGCCGAGATCCGGACAAACCTCACCTCATGAACCCGGGTAACCCTGCTACGTCACCAAACGTAGCGAACCACTTGGGGTGACCTACGACAGAGGTTGTCCGATAAATGGTTCCCGGGGCGGTGATACCTATACCATATATCCATTTATATTTCTCACCTTCTTCTTTCCCAGCTCCTTCCCCTCCCCACTATCTTTTGCCTCACAACATACCCCTATTCGGGATACCGTAGTCTCACTGACTCTCGGCAGCAGCAGTTGTAACTCTTGTGCGATAGTCATCCAAAAAAATGTATTATAAAACAATTATTATTACATAAGAGAACAAAAAGATACATTTTATTAAAACGTGTTCTATCTCTTTTTCAGACAGAATATTATGACGATGCACACAGATTTAGAAAAATAGGACCCAATGATTATATTTAAAAAAAATCTTGGTGCCCACAGCAGAGGGGCGAGCCTATGTACTACCGACATCTGTCGGATAAGTGTAAAACCTCTCAAATCTATAAAAAGTAGAGCCATCTTTGTCTTTTAGCTCGAACTATTTCAATAATAGAACATGATCATTCATGCTATATTTTGCTGCCTTGTTCCTCCATATCAAATAACAGAATAATGTTATATATCGTTTATAACATTTGATATATGGCTGTATCAATGAATGGGTAATAATGTAGGTATATTACTTACGCCCAGTGGAGGTTTTCTCTGAAGAGCGTTTGTGCTGTGAACTCCCAAGAAAATATATAAAAAAATAAAACCCCGTTTTATGATTTTGCGACACTTCAAACTGCGCACCATTCAATTTCAATGATAAAAAAATTCACTTGTCCGAATTATACTGCCCAAGAGAGAAATCGAAATTCATCCTGTATGTGCGTTATGAAAGTCAGCGACAATGGGATTTTCTGTTCTAAGAATAGTTCACACAATACGTTGCAATATAGTTCATCCAATTCGAGTGAGGCGTGCACAGTGCACACCTTGGGTTTTTACTAAATGACCGTGTGCGCAGAGATTATGAGATTTTTAACACCTAGTGTTTTGCAAGAATCAACAATTTTTTTTATTATCGTGTTTTATTTAGTAAATAAGTTAATTACTGCCTTTTGAAAACATTACTTTTTCGCAATTTGGGAAGCGGGTATGCATATCGCCTCCCCGGGAACCATGCATTGGATAACCAACACCTCTGCCATGGGTCAATCCAAGCAGTGTTGCCTAGATTCATTGGCAGCGGATAGACCTGCACAAGCTGCGCGACAGTTCGGGTCGAGAGAGGTCGGTTTGAGTAGACTGTTTGACCTCTCCAGCTGTCCCACTGTCTTGCACTGCAGCGGGAGGGATGGTTTCATACATCCGTCACTCCTGTACATACTGACCCTTAAATTCCCACCTGCTCTTCATTCTTTTTTCCTAATGAGAACTTTCGCTCCTTCATTTCCTTAAAAAAAACCTCATCCCCAAAGATTAGACAAAACAAAGAAATTAAAGTTTCTTGCGTAAATTGTAATTTTTGTTTAATTAATTAAAAAATTATTTTTTGTTACCTAGGAAATTACCTCCATCAGTCACAAAAACTTTAAATTAATCATCGAATTGTATTCGGTTGTTAGATCGTTAATCTCTGGTGCATTGATGCGATGAGATTCTTCTAGATCTAGGGAAAAATTAAACGATATCAAAAAGACCAACATAGGAGATTTTCGTAAGTCTGGCCGAATTTTTCCTCCCTTTGATTGAACTCCCAATGAAAAAGGTCACGAACCGCCACTGCCTTTGTCCTTTCACTGAATTATCTGAATGCGAATTACTGTATTATTCCTTTGAAACGCCTTGCGGATAACGTTATGAGTTATTATTGAATTAATTTGTAACTTGAAATCAATTTTCATAATTTTTCCATAAGATAATAATTGCAACAATTACAGAACATAATAATAATAATTCCAACAATTATTATTAATAAATCTAACTTATGAAGAACAGTAAATTGTTTTATATCTAGGATAAATGATTTTTAAAACACTTGTAGAGGGCGTATCAAGGTACAGTTTGACATTTAGATTTGTAGAAATTAAGTAAATTGTTCATTTCTTTGGCAACGAGTAATGCCGAATCTGGAACCTTTCGTTTAATACTTTATAATAGCGCTGACCCGTGAAAAATCACGGGATATTATATTTGTAGGAAATAATTTCACGTTAGTTAAAAAAACGCAGACCTGTAAAAATCACGAAATCTGACTTTATTTGTCAATATTAACGCGAAGAAATTTAAACAAAAGAAATAAACATTGTAAATATGAAATCAAATATTTTTCTAGAAATTTTATTTTATTTAACTATGTATTAAAGATAGTGTAAGCTATTCTCAAAAAAAAATTGTCACAGAAAAAGATAAGGTCCCATCTTGGACTTGAACTCAAGACCTTAATCTAATCGGGACTCTTCTCTAACCACTGATTTAATTCGACCCTATCCCCTTCGGTCATATTTAACTGTATCATACTTGGATTAAAAACTAAGGCTAAGGTCCTGGGTTTCTGGACATGTTAACAATTTTGCGAATACCTTGGCAAAACAAGGAGCGTTCATCCCTGTTATTACCATATTTTCCTTTCTGATATTTTCTCCATCATCAAAGATAGATTCTGCAAGAGTATTGGCACACTTCTAGTCAATACAAGGGAGCGTGCTATGCTTGAATACAAAGGATTATCCCATCAAAACCTCGATTTCAACAACTCACCCATTTTTCCAAAACAGAAATTTCCTCGTTTATTCAAATGAGAATCGGACATTTTTCCGTTCATTCTCACCTTTAAAAAATTCAAATCCTTGACTCCTCAGATTTTACATTCTGTGGTCTAGAAGTGGGAACTTTAGATCGCATATTTTTTATTGTCCCTCTCTAAACAAATATCTTCTATTCTGTCAAACGTTATCTAAAATTGCCTTCCCTTCACTTAATATCATACTCCTCTCATCTCTTCTAAGTCTGAACTCGACTCCAATCTTCATTGAAATTAGCCCATTTAAATAAAATCAATAAATAAATTCTCCTTTCATTTCTATATAATTTTAAATGATGGCTCTTGAAGTGTCGGAAGAAATAATTTTAAAAAAGCTCCAATTTCGGAAATGACACTTAAATTCAAATCAAATCCGATTTCATTGAAGCAGGGTTACAATCAAAGACACACAACCATATTTACACAACGATTCTTGATTGCAATATTCTAGGTCATGCATGGCTATCTGGACGGAGTAGTCATTAAAATAAAATTTGAACAAATTGCCAGATGAATTAATGATTTCTGATTTCTATAATAATATACATATAAGCAGGGCTGGGCAATAAATATGCTTTGCTCTAATTAAAATCAAATTACAAAATACTTTTTCGCGTGTATTTAAAATACGAAATACAAAATACTTTCAAGTCGTGTATTTCAAATACAAAATACAATTTCAAAATACATTTGGTTCTGGTAGAACCTTTGGTTGCAATAAATTGTCGTTAGGCCCTTATCTACGGGTGCGTTTCTATAGAAGTAAAGCTCAGCAGAGTGAAACAGAGACGTTCAAAAATTGACCAATCATATTGCTCAGAAGTCGCATCTCATCTCCGCTCGACTTGTAAAGTTTTGTGGTTTGGACGGAATTTGATCATCCATTATCAATTATCAATTAAATCACGTCTTCATGAATAAATACAGCGAAACGATGAAAACTACAACGTGTTGCCAACTCTAAATATTAACATTTATTGCTCTGGATTCTAGCGTTTTTAGACTATATATTATCTATGTCAGTTCACTTTTCATTATCATTATTAGGATCGCTAAATGTATTTGAAAATGTATTTTGAAGCCATAAGTATTTGAAATACAAATTACAAACTACCTCAGCATCAGGTAATTGAAACACCACTTACAAAATATATTTGCAAGAAGTAATTGAAATACAAATACAAAATACGTATTTGTATTTCAAATCTTCTTCTTCTTCGTGTGCCCTATCAGGTCCCCCCCTCGTTGGCGATCACTCTGAAAAATGTCTCTCTATCTTGCGCTGCCCGGAACAACTCCTCCGCACTTCTAATGCCGGTTCACTCTCGTATATTTCGCAGCCAAGACATTTGTCTCCTACCAGGCCTTCGGCGACATTCTATTTTGCCTTTCAATATTAATTGGAGCAAGTGATACTTTTCCCCTCGAAGTATGTGACCCAGATATGAAATTTTCCTGATTTTTATTAATGTGTTGGTGATCATGTCGGTCCATGGAACCTTGAGCATTCTCCGGTAAAGCCACATTTCAATAGCCTCTAACCTGTTCATGGTATATACTTTCAAGGTCCATGTCTCACACCCATGCAGCAAAACTGACCACACATAACATTTTTACATTCTCTGCCTTAGTTTTAAATTGAGGTTGTCATTGCAGAAGAGGGATTTCATTTTACTGAATGCAGTTCTTGCTGCCTCAATTCATATTTCAAATACGTATTTCAATTACAAGTAATTCAAATACTGCCCAGCCCTGAATAGAAGTCGCTTTATCATAGCGACAAACAAACAACATTGAAACGTTATATCATCCGATCAATAACGATTTTTTTCTACCTCGTTGACATTAAGGCATAACGAGATTAAAATGCAAATGATAAATTAATGATGAATAACAACTAACTTGACTGATAATGCCAACTGTGCGAGGCGGCACTTAAATGTATTATGTATTTGGATTAACCACGCCTTAGAATCGTATGGAATTCATAATACTACCTGTGTGATTAATCAACAATCAGTGTTTATCTATTGTTATTTTTAAGGCTTCATGGGCGTTTATAAGCTCCATAAAGGAAGCTCTTTATTTGACAGGAAATTCTTTAAAATAAAATTTATTGATTGAAATTCGGCGCATTTTTCAGATAATCAAAATAATTCCGCTTTACAATAAAATACAAATAATTGAAAAATTTCTGAACATATTCGAGAACGTTTTTAAAAGGTGAAAAACAACGTTTGCAAATTTTATTCTAAACTAGCTGGTAGCCGGCATGCGTGGCAATGCAAAGAAATAAATGTTTCTCCCCGCATTCCCATTCCCATGCGTCCCCGTTCCCCTCCCGCGTCCCCTTCCCCCCGTGTTCCCCTTCCGCTTTCCACGTCTTCCCATCCTTCGTCATCCCTTCCGCTAATCTCCTTCTCCTTCATTACCATTCTTCATGCTTTCCCTCCCTGCCGCTTAAATAAATAAAATACACACATTTTTATTTGTACAAATTTCATACCGCTCGAGCTTACCATTATATATAGCCTATAACCCTTGCACGCGTGCGCACAACAAATCACCAAATTTTCATCGCTATCAGATTAACGGTATGGCAGGGCATAATATACGAACAAACAAAAAACTTGAATAGATTTTTATATATATGAAGATAAACATATAATTTTTGAAATATAACAAATTTTTAATGCAAACAAATAAAAGTTTTTAAAATGGTCCACGTGACGGTTTTTATTAGACGTGATTATTATAAATCTTTCCGTGAATTCACTATTTTGTCGTTTCATGTAAAAATAATGAATAAAAAATTCCCAGAGTTAAATAAATTTTTTTTCAGTTTGCGTTTGGTAATTTTGGTTTTATAAAGGTACACATTTTGATAATTTGGTGGTTAATTTTTGTATGTGAATGTAATGCGTAGTATTTTTTTCTTCCAACACCGTTTAGATCAGATTTCTAACTACGATAGTAAAGGATACACAAGGATTTTTTTGAAACATGTACGAGTTGTTCGAAAAAGCAAACAAATTAGCCAGAGGGGTTAAAAAATTGCTCGCCTACGTTTTTTCACACATATTTTAACCTTTTCTATGAAAGTCTAAATGAATTTTTAATTGTTTATAAGAAAAACTCCCTTTTTATAACTTTTGAAGGTTATTTCCATCAATGTTAGGGTTCGAGTCCCAATTGCGACCGTTATCTTTTTCAATTTTTCTGTGTTTTGTTCTATTTCATATTTTCGTTTAGAATATAAGGGTTATCTTCTTCAACGAAAAAAAATCTTTCATTTATTTTTCTAAAAACTCGTTTTCATGTAAAAAAAAAAAACAAAATTTTCCTCGTTTTCATTTAGGTACTTGATAATTCTTAAAGAGTTTCAAGTACTTCGTAGATAAACATTGTTCTTGATAAATATTTATACGAGGTTCATCAGGATGTACCAACAAGCTTCAATAGATCCCTGAATTTTTGGAGTTAAAAAATCTACGCCATTTTGGTCTCCATTGTTTTTTTTTGTCTTCACATGTCACTCCTAATCGTCAATTAACTAAATTTTTTTTTGTATTTCAGATGAAAAAAGAAAAACAAAAGGCCATCTACACTTTTTTATTCCAAATCAACACAGGAATCACTTACACAGTTTTTCGGGTACTTTCTGATGCGCCTAAACAAGTATTTATTAAAATCACTTTGGCGTGAAATAATCACCAATACTTTAAAATTCAAGTGATTAAGAGGAACGAATGCGCGGTCCATTTCGGCCCAAATCACGCAAATCATACAAATCTTAATTCTGGATTTGAGATCAAAATACTCAACCAAACTGAAAAATTATTTTTGCAATAAAAAAAAGTTTATCAAATATCTAGTACGGATGTGAGCCACCTTACTTATTTTTTCTTAAAATTTTAAGATGTGCTCTAAATATTTTAATGTATCATGATTTTAGAGGCATTTTGGGCAATTATTCGTGAGTAAATGAAAAAATAATTTTACTTTATTTATCATATAAATATGATGAAATATAAAATACAAAAATAAAAATTTATTAAAACAATGATTTTGATGGTTGTAAAGTGAAAATACAAATTGCCTGTTTAGGGCGGAGCAAAAATTTATTGTTTATATATTTAAATTACTACCCTAAAAATGCACTTTTTACAATGTTTTATTTTTAATTTTTTTTATTTTTATTTTTAAAATAAATATGATAAAATTATTTTTTTATTGTTTTTCATTTACTCACAAATAATTGCCCAAGTTGCTTCTAAAATCATGAAACAATAAAGTTGCTCATATTCGTACTAGATATTTGATACACACATATTGATTACAAAAATTATTTTTCATTTTGGTTGGGTATTCTGATCTCAAATCCAGAATTCACATTTGTATGATATGAGCCGAAAAGAGCCGCGCAAACATTCCAATTAAGATATTGGTTTTATTAACTTCCAAAACGGGAGCCTTAGCATTTGCAAAGCACCTGACGAGGCCCACGATATCAAATAATATTTAAAAATGTAATGTTTTTGAATCAATAAAAAATAGTACGAAAATAATCGATCAACAATTTTAAAATATCAATTTTTTTTTTGTAACTAAAACACCGCGACACTAATCAATAAGTTTAAAATTGTATCTAGTTTTCAACAGCGCTTTTCAATTTCTAAGTTGAATGTAGATACTTTTCTGGTATTTAGTTGTAACAAATGGATAATTTTATGATTTTTTCTATAACTGACGATGAGTGTAAAAGAGATCCTTGATACAACCTCTCAAGACAAAACGTCTTTGTCAAATGTTGATAAGATGCGTAGATCTTGTTGCTCTCGACTAAAGACATGTTTGATGTATAAAATTATCACCTCGGGCTGTACGCATTATAATTAGACTACATACACAGTTGTGAACCACTTTGTAGAAATGATCGAGGTCAATTCACACAAAATTTACAGCAAAAAGAGCCTCGTGAGAAAAAGATTTCGCACCTTTCAGGAAACGAAAGCTTTATTATTAATGATATCTAATTACTGGAAGTAAATAATTTTCCAAAAACATTAATTAAAGTACGTTAAAGATAACATATGTGGAATAATTATTTTTGAGCCTCGTTATTTGGAGTCATCGGGGAATATTACAAAAGAAACCCTTTAATAATAATAATAATAATAATTGGATGATTTATATAGCGCCGTTTTTGTGAAAAATCATCTCAAGGGCGCTGCACAAACTTACAATACATTTCTAAAATCTAGAAAAACTACAAACTAGACAAACAATTAAAACAACTAATGGCTAAAAATTGCATCCACCGGTTCATAAGAAAATATATGTACAATTTCTCGACCAATGAACGCGATGCTTCTTAAAAATGTATACAGGACCATACTTACCTGGGAGGTCGCTTGAAATTAACACTGTTTATTGTCTATTAAGAAATTTAGATATAGTTCGCACGCAGAGGACATTATTGTGTACACTTGTTATATGTGTTTAATCCTGAAATATATTTTAATATTAGTATAAAATACATTCTTTGATGAGTGTATTTTGGAAATCAAAAGCAACATTTTATAGTGGGCGGTACAGCAGTACAGGTATTTGATCTTCCTAAATGTGATTGTGATTGGAAGTGCTCCTAAATGTGATTGGAAGTGCTCCTAAATGTGCTTTAAAACAAAGGTTCTCTTAAAATAATCTTAAGAGGTGGAATTACGAATAATGTTTAGGTTCCGGACATGGGAGGCGAGTTTAATTTACAATTTGGGAGGCGGTTATGGGTACCGCCATCCCGGTATGCCATAACTCTGCCATAGGTCGCCCCAAGTGGTTCGCCACGTTTGGCGGCTTGACAGGGGTACGCGAGTTTTTGGTTTGTTGTGGTGTGTTTCTTTGTGAGTTTGGTTGGAGATCTTTTGGATGTCTCCATCAAAACTATCTCGGAACATCGCCTTGCAAAGAAGGTTGGATTCATGCGCCCATTACTCTTGGACACACTGACTCCTAAATCCATACCCAACCCTGATAGCCTTTTCCTTTCCAGAGCTTCCTTTCCATAAAAAGATCTTCCACACAGCATCCTCACATATGATATTTGCCCAGAGGGAAATTACTAACCTCATGTATCTCCAGTGTACGGTTATGTAAAGAAAAAAAAAGCTGAGACATAATATCCCAAAAGCCAATTATGATAAAAGTCGAAGCATTTTTAATTATTTTTACTGTGATGTATATCAGTAGGGCTTGAAACTGGCAGAAGAAGGTGAAAATAGACTGAATGACGTCAAAATGATATACAAGAGGCGTGTTCGTGGTAAAAGCATGTATGATCGCGTGATAAATGTGGTGATTTACAAATAATGCAAAGTTGATAGTTTGGTGGTTTGGTCATGTAGAGCAATTGAACGAAGAAAAGAGTGGGAGGACGTCGGGGACACCCGAGAAAGACATGGCACAATCAAGTGAATTAAATACTTCAGTAAGGCTATAAGATAGAATATCAAAAGGGAATGTATGAATTTCAATGACGTAATGTATCAAGAACAAGTTTGTTGGCAGTCCATCCTCTTAAGGAAATGACGTGGGGTTAGTTTGTTACCCTACATCAATTTTTACCAGGCAAAATAGACTTAAGACTTTTTGACTATGACCCTAACACTATCATGTTCACAGTCGCATTGAGATGAATTTCATTATATTTGTCAAGTGGGGAGAAATTAATTCATTCTGGTGACACTTTACCAACGTGGTATCCTTACAGCACTGAATCACTGGCCTCTGCTTGAACGTCTTTGATCATTTTGACGCGTTGCCCATTTATGGGTGTTGTCGTCTCTGATGATGGAATTCTAATGTGGAATTGTTGAAAGTCATCCTCCCCACCCATCAGAAGCCATCAGCTTCTGGTAGAGTATAAAGCCTGAAGCTTCCTTTGGTAAATCACAAAGCAGTTTTCATCAGTGAAAAGGCCAACGTCTACAAAAGCAACATGAGTCCATTTGTAAGTTATCTTCACTCTTTTTAATCTTCTTTATTTTGTCACAACACTGTTTCTTATTCAATAATTTATTTTATTTCTTCCGAGATCTTGCTTTTGATGTGGGTTAGAAGGATTATATCTTAATATTTTTTTTATTATTTATTGAGTTAGTTGATGCTATATTTCATTTTACAATTTTTTTTTAAATTCTTAAGTTCGTGCTTATTTTACATTTACTAATAAATAATAATATTAAGTTTCTTGCATAGGCGTATATTAGGTTTCTTGAGGGCGGCTTTTGGCTCGGCTTCGCCCAGTTTAATTGTTCATTGTGGTGATAATTTTATAAATACGATAGGAAGTGGTTCCAAAAACAGCCGGTTCCTCGGAAAAATTTTCTCAGGCGATCCAGTGACAGCTAGTCACCGGGACAAAGTAACCGCGACAGGCAATATAGACGCGTGGTGGAAATCACAACTGCCAGTTACAATAATAATCATATTATCATCCATCTCTCCATACCCGGAAAGTTTAACGAAAATACAAATCAAATAGTACTTAGTCTGCCAGCTGACGTTCCTCACGCTAGCTGTTAACGTTAGTGGCGCTATCTCTTGGCATTATTGGTTACTTGCTTGAACTCGGTTATATTACGAAAGTAGATTTTTAACCAATTTCAAATACGAAAAGGTATTCAAAGTCTTAAATTTCAACCGTACAGTCGCTAGCGTAATAATACTACGTCGGTATGCATCGGGGCATTCTGTAAATACTAAATAATAAGGAAATTACCTAACCGTAAAATATGGAATGGTAGTACCGTTACGAACGACTGTTGAAACACTATTTCAAAGGGAAGTGTAAAACGCTTCTCAAAAAGTAAAACCGGTTTCAGAAAAAGCACCTGGAGTAAATGATGATGCAATTTGCAATATTGTTACGTACACGAACCAACGCCCTCCGGTCCATAGTAATAAAATATCAATGCCAATTATTATTAAATTTAATCAGTGTAGGTCGTTCCAATAATTGTCCTAGTTCATTTTACGATTCTATCACTAATGACGTCTGTTAAATTATGTATGTTTATCGTTTAATGAATTGCGGTATATAATTCAACTAAAAATAGAACCGTTATAATTGTGCAAAACGGCAGCATTTAATTAATTTCACATCTGGAGCGCTATTTGATGTGATTAGTTAATTGTCATTGTTAACTTGTCATGGTATAACCATTGTTGTTGTTTTGCAAAATAATAAGTGATTGAAACCGTAACATAATTAACTAAACGTCATGCTGTTTCCTCACAGGGATGAGCAGATAGGACTACCAAACAACTCGGTCTTTGCACACACTTCTTGCCTCCTTCACATGTATACATCGTCTCATACATGCTCTTCAATTATTCTGACATGGCCCAACTCATGTATCTGATTCACTTGGTTTTGCCATGTCTTCCTCGAGCGTCCCCAATTTCTTCTGCCATTTACATCCACGAATCTCCACGTTTCTCACACGATTGTACGTGGTTTAATGACACATACGCCACACGGATCTCATTTCTACAGCATTCAGTCTACTTGTATCCTTTCACTTCCATGCCTAACTACCATTGCCTCACTATTTTTTTTTTTTTTAATTTTCAATTGAATATTTGGTCTTTCCCAAAGCATTCGTTAAAATTATGTATTTGCCGTATTTTCCAGAACGAATGTGAAAAAGCACCATCCGAAATTGAAACGTTACTTAGAATGGCTCTGGTCATATTTGGTGATCAGATCTAAATAGCCAGGTGCTACCCCATTTTTCTATTCTCATCACATTTCCCTCCCTGAAGATAAACCTTCAGCTTCACAACATACCCGCCAATTGGTGATGCCATAGTTTTACTGGCTCCAAACGGTTGGGAGCACTTGTTTCAGCGGTATTCACGTGTAAAAAATCATCCTCCAGTGATATTTTTATTTTTATGGTATCTTGCTTTAACATCAATACTTTTTTCTCTTTCCTTTTCTTTATATTTTTTGTACATTATTATGTACAAAATAATGTACATGTATTACGTGGATTCACATGTACGTGAATTCATTTGTACATTATTATGTACAAAATAATGTACATGTATTACGTGGATTCACATGTACGTGAATTCATTTGTACATTATTATGTACAAAATAATGTACATGTATTACGTGGATTCACATGTACGTGAATTCATTTGTACATTATTATGTACAAAATAATGTACATGTATTACGTGGATTCACATGTACGTGAATTCATTTGTACATTATTATGTACATGTATTACGTGCATTCAATTTATTCCCATCTAATTGTTCATGTTATGTATTGCTTGCTACAGTGCCAATGTATGTAGATAGATCTTTGTGAAATGCATATACCAGCTTTTCGATTGTTATTATGTTTTTAATTTGAATGCACCAATGTAATTTATTAAGATTGGTTTAAATGTAAAAACCCTAAGAACGTAAATAAATAAATATATCTTCAGAGTGTCGTTTAGTTACGCAGGCATAAAATAAAATGTTTATTTTCGTGATTTGCCCTGATGACGCCGTTGAAGGGTCAGCTAAAGAAAGTGGTAATCTTTTGACCCTGAAAATCTAAAATGTGTTTGTTTTTTGATCTAGCTGATCGCAGCTTTCCTGTGCCTGGGCAGCCTTGTGTCCGGAGTCCCAGTCCCAGACGATGGCCAATGGAGGGGAGAAGGTCTGGCCGAGAGCCAGGACTGGGGACAGTGGAACGGAGCTTGGGCTCCCTACACCGCCTGGAACCCTCTCGCAACTTGGGTCGCAGGCGCCGCCCCCATCGGTCCCGACGGCCGCGTCGTAGACACCCCCGAGGTAGCCGCCGCTAAAGCCGCTCACCTGGCCGCTGTGGCTGGATGGACAGGTGCTGCATGGGCTCCTCTGGTAACCTGGACTGGAGGCGCTCCTATCGGCCCTGACGGTCGCGTTGTCAATACCCCTGAAGTGGCCGCCGCTACTGCCGCCCATCTTGCCGCTAAGGCTGCTGCTGGCGGCTGGTAAGGCCCACGCCCCCGCCCTAACATTTCCTCCCAACTGATCTACCACGACGTGTTCCGACTACTACAAATCTGCTCAATACATGACCAATGGCTTTAATTTTTTTTAAGTGATTTAATTTTTAGGTTTTGTATATAACAGATATTCTGTAATATAATATTGTGCAATTGTTGAAAATACACAAAAAAATATAACTCTGAAGATAAACCAATGTATTTTTCTTATGTGTCTTCCTTCATTTTCTTCCACGTATTGCGAACAGCCTTATAATTAACAAAAACAAATTTTACCGTCTGGCAACATCACGACCTACCGCCAGGCTGAGTGCACGAAATTTGCAAGCTCATTCTATTGCTCACTCACCGGCCTTCCGTGTGTTATTAATTCCCTCCAGTGTATCGTGACTTATCTTGATTTGTGCAAAGTTATTGTAAATAAAAAGTGCCTGAGTAAATCCGAAGTGTTATTCACAAACATCTCCTTACACACGATTGCGGCTACGGCAATTGGAAAGGGCTAGCTGTCAATCTGAGGAGGTTAACATACAGCTCACCGACAATAAATACCTTTCCTAAACACGCAATGAATTAGTCATAACTAGAGTGATTGCTTTTACAAAATGGACTAATAACTAAATACTACTTAATAATGAAAATACTAATTTCAATTGTGACTCACAAATGAATATTTCTTTTTTTTAAATTCACTCCGTACGAAGAAAATAGTTTGATGCTGTGTGGAAGGTCTTTTCGTGAAAAGTAGGAAGAGTAAGTTCGTAAGAGAGTTAGTTCGAGGAAGCGAGTATAAAAGATATTGGTTATCTTATTAATGATGCCAGGGGTGGCGGTACCCACGATACCCGCCTCCTAAACTGTCTATGACCAACCCGACAACTAATATTTTAATAATTATGTATTACTTACTAACTAGCCATCACGCCGTTTCCCCGCAGGGGTGGGCAGAGAGGACGGACCGCCAAACAACTCGATCTCGGCACACACTCTTTGCTTCGTTCACATTCATACATCGTCTCATACATGCTCTTCTATTATTCCGACTCTTGACATCGCCCGACTCAAATATCTGATTCACTTGGTCGTGCCATGTCTTCCTCGGGCGTCCCCGACTTCGTCTACCATTCACATTTGCGTCATATATTCTCCTTACACTCCCTTTCTCATTCATTCTACATGCCCAAACCATCTGAGTGTCCCTTTCTTAATCTTATTCATTACGCTTACATCAGCCTTGCATTCTTTGCGGATCTCCACATTTCTCACACGATCACACATGGTTTTACCACACATACGTCTCAGGGATCTCATTTCTACAACATTCACTCTACTTTCATCCTTTCTCTGCCAGTTCCATGCCTCACTGCCATACATCAGGGTAGGTACCAGCACTCCATTATGGACGGCTAGCTTCGCTTCTTTTGACAGTTTTTTGTTGGCGCTAACGGCGTTCAGTCCTCCATTAATGGAGTTACCGGCATTTACCCTTCTTTCAATATCTCTATGTCAATTCTGTATTATACTATAATAAATATCACTGAAGAATTCACGATAATAATACACCAAGGATTAATAATTATCTATATAGGTTGACCCGTTGGTGGCCGAGTTGGTATCGCGTTTGGATCTCACCCAGACGTTGTGTATTCAATTCATCTGCAGGTTGGGTCCTCCATCACCACGAAAGCAAAATTTTTCGCCTACTGTGCTGGCAGAAGGATATTTTTTAAATCTTGTCAAGTTATTCGTAACTCGGGAATTTTTGTCTTTCTTTTTTTACTTAAAAAAAGATACATGACAAATTATTTTTTGGCTTATTTTTGGGGTATTAGCCGTGTTACGCTACCTCCTTCTTTTTCGGACAGCACTGTAGTGTCCATCGTCAGAGCAGATGAGTAATTTTTTTTTTTTTTTTTTTAATTTTTTTATTTATTTTATAAATCAACAATCCAGTCCCGCTAAGCCAATTGCAATTGGCTTGACAGCAGGTGCTTATAATTACTTACAAATATATTTAAAGTTATAATTTACATCTTTTATCTACAGTTTAAACATTTTTTCATAAATTTTATCAAGTATCAAAATAAATATTCTTTTTCCAATAACCAATTTTTCACCATATATTTAACCTTATTCATAGAATTATGTTGCTTTATATTGTCAGGTAATAAATTAAATATCTTCGGTATGTTGTATTCAAACGTTTTCTGTCCGTACTTATTATCAAATTTCGGAACTATTAACCCGTCGTTACGCGTGAATCTAGTGCTATATTTATGATCTAGTTTCTCTTTATGCTGCGGGGTAAATATATGCTGAATTATAATTTTATACTATAGTATTGCCTTCACAGGTAAAATTTTTGCACTCTGAAACAGCAACGGAGTATTGTGTCTTTGTTTGAAAATGTTATGGACAACTAATAATTTTACAATTGCGTTTTGTGCAACTTGTACTTGTTTCAGGTTGGTTACAGTAGTATTTCCCCATATTGTTAACCCGTATCTTATTATTGATTCTGCTAGTGACATATAAATTATTTTAAGTGTATCAATTGATAGGAAAAAATTTAATGTGTACATTCTGCTAGCAATTGATCTGAGTCTTTTACAGGTTTTTTTAATATGTTATTTATTATCTATTGTCGATTACACATATGTCCTGATAGGTTTAAACTAATTTTAAATTAGAAGAATTGTTTCTGCCAGTTTATCGGTGTCCAATTATTATTTTTTCATGTTATTGATAAACAGGTATTCTGAGAAGAAAGATTTAAGGTACAAAATTCTTCTTTCACAACATAATTAATTGATAAAATGCGCCACCTGATAGATGAATAATTTGGTCTGCCCATATTACATAGATGGATGAGAACATATTATATTTCTTATACTACTGCAGAAAGGCATTTCTTTCAGGTTTCATTAAAAGTTTAGGCAATTCTTGACCATAATTTTTGAGGTGAGAACGCCGCGTACATAATTAATTTTATTTCTTATATTTCTTAGCGCATAAAACCTACCTTTGCTGGGGCTATTTATACCCTCCACCAGGTGTGATCTAATTCAATAAATTAATTCAAATTAATGTAAATGGATACTTTTCGAAATGAATTGTAAATGGTAATCGAGTTAATTATTGATTACAAACTGAAACAATCTCTGACAAGCACTTACGCATTTACGCGATTATGATTGACTCGTAATTGTACTTAATATGATAGCAATTAGACATAAAGGGCAAAAGTTTAAGGAATTCGCATTTGTGTATTTTAATTTTGTAATAGATCATTTATAAATAATACAAAAGGTACGCGCACATATAAATAAATAACTAGCTCTCCAGTTAGACCAGAGATTATTTCTCTATTAATTGACATATTAAAATGGTTAATGATTTCTAAGTTACATATTATTATTCTTTGCATTTAATTTTAATTTCCAATTTATTTATATTTTTGAAGTGAAGCTTCTTTAGCGTCGTTAGTGATAAGAATTTCGGATGAAACGGAAATACGTCACTAAAATTTATAATATGAATGTCATCGGTTCTAACATAATGCGCTAAATTCGAACCTCAGCTCGACCCACCCGTGGCGCAACGGTTAAGGCGCCGGACAAATCCAAGCGGCCAGAGAGACAGATATAGAGCGAACGGAGTTCGAATCCTACGAAACCCAAAAAAAATAAACATTTTGGTTTTTGTAAATAAATATCCAATCTTCAAACCACTTTAAAATAAACAGGCAAAAGAAAAGAAAGCAATATCTAGCGACTTTCTAGTTTCACTTTTACCGCGTGTGAATTACACACTCCAATTTTTTTTTTAATTAATTGGTTTTAATATTTTTTTGTTTATTTATTTTATTTTAGTACTTTGTACATTTAAGTTTACGAATTGCTAATTAATGATAACATTTCATATTGCATATTCTATTTTTTTTAGTTTGATGTTGCTCCTACAGTAAATCTTGAACCTTCCAATTGGGGACCATTTATACAATTTGGGAGGCGGGTATGCATATCGCCGCTCCGGATCCTTTATTGTATAACCAATACCTCTGCCATAGGTCACCCCAAGTGACCAAGTTACCCAAGTTACCCGCTATGTTCAGCGATTTAGCAGGGGTGCCAGGATTTATGGGGTGTGGTTTGTCTAGGTCTTGGAGGCGGATGAACACACTGAACAGGACACACTGAACCCCAGATTCCTACCCACCCCTTGAACCCTTTTCCTTCCCAGAACTCTCCTTCCCTTACTTTCCTTAAAAAACCCTCCACTCAGCATCCACAAAGATGACATGGGCCTTGAGGGAAATAATTTTTATTAAAAAAAAACCCGTCCAATTTTAAGGGGGTATTCTAGTCAGAAGCATGAATTGTAGGTGTTTTTTCAGGTGCAATTATAAAAAAACCAATAACATTTTTACCAGTCATTACTTCAACAAATATTTATTAAACATTAAGGATACATAAAAAAAAATCAAATGAAAAAACTTAAAATTCAAAAATTACAGGGTGTTGAAGTGGGTGGTTGACTCGAATGCAACCCTCCTAATAATCCAAAAAAAAAACAAATCAATTCTCAATCCAAGCAAATGCGGCTATGGCCCAAATTAAGGAAGAGTCAAAAAAAAAATTTTCTCAAAATGGCGGCTCTGAAATAAAAAAGACATTTTCTACCAGTTTTTTTGACTTTCTTTTTGAATTTTTTTAAAATAGTAAAAATTGAAACTTTGTTATAGTTTTAGTTAGCGCAATAGAGTATGTATAGAGAAAGTTCACACCAAATTTCAAGTAAATTGGTTTAGTAGAACTTGAGATATCGTGTCAACCATCTCGAAAAAAGGAGTTTTGAGAAAAATGCGTTTAAATTTTTGTTCTATTTAGATTCTGGTTAGATTCCGTCTAAACCGCGACATTAAAATGGTTATAACTTTTAAAATAATGCGAATTTCGAAAAATACTTTTGAATATTTAAGCTTTGGAAATATGAAAAAAAAATGTTTTTTTTTGTTCACTAGAATACTGCCTTAAAGCGCCTAAAATGATTTGTTTCCGGATAAACCGATTCACTGCAAAAATAATCGTTATAATAGATTATCTATTTTGTGGGTACTTTGAAATCTGTTTCACCACATTAAATGTCAATCCGCCTGAAGAAAGTTTTAAAAAGGATATTCATTCGGATAATGACGTGTCTTTGGACAAATTGTATAATCCCTTAATTAAAATTAAAAAAAAATGTTAATTAAATTAGGATTCATAATTAAATAGGTAGGTACTTAAATAGATTCCAACTTATAATCTTTGATTTATTAAATCCACTGGAACGATGACGCGATCAATAAATAAATTTGCTTCGATTGCTCGAGATTTCCGGAAGATCATTTTGAAAAAATTTTCTTCAACATTAAAAAAATCGTACCTTAGAATTTTAACATGGAGACGTAAAAACTTTTTATAGTGCTATATAGCCAATGAATTAACCTGTATTTTAGCGTTTATTTCATATTTGTAAGATTTATCGAAAAAATAGTAAAGTTTATAACCTGGGGAATCCTGTGTGTTTGTTACTTTGAAACTCAGTGAGAGATACTTATTCGAGTCAACATAGAATATTTTCAATTTCTGTACGTTGTCTGTGATAGTGGAAGGTGCATTTCTATGGAAAAGGGAATTAATTTTAAGGGTAAACAGCTGATCAGAAATTCTGCGTGAAAAAAATATTTAAATTTTTTTTTTAACATCGTTCTAAAATAGTCTACGAAGTTCGGATTTGCGACAACCATGGTCATAGTAGGTAAAGCATTTAAAAATAAATGGCTGGCCATGGTTGTGTTTTGAATAATTACAATAAACGTTTTACAAATGGTAGGAAAATTTGGTCGAATTTTGGACGGCAATCAATCGCAGAAAAATAAAAGTGGTCCATTTTTCGACCATAATCACTCCAGCGGATAATAGAAAATTAGAAACATACATTTTTTATGCAAGATCAAGGCACTGTTCACAAAACTACTAGTTTCACTGTACATATAAAACAGAACTAATCTCTTCATATTTGTTCCAAACAATAACTCAGGATTAATTAACACCTACTTAATAATTAATATGATAAACCCTCATTAAAATAATATGTAATTTAATCCTGGTAAGATACGTCCGGATCTGTAATCTAAGGCCGTGCACTATGTAAATGAGGCAATTTATTGACAATGGAATGCATAAATAGATCTCAGATGCAGTCCCGCCCATGTTCTATAGGCAGTCCTGGCGGAATTCAGATATCGTAACAGTTATAATAAATTATGCAGTTATGTACTTACTTTATTAGTAATTTTATTAGGTTTGTTGGAGCAGTGTTTCTATGACTGGTAGTTGGTCGGTTGGTACATTTGTTTGTTTATTGTATGCTTTCTGGTGTGTTTGTTTGTGTCTGTGTTTATTTTATTAATTGTTTGTTGGTGTGCTAGTGTGTTTGTTTGTTTGATTATTTGCATTTGTTAACAATAGCTCCTTACAGGAGGTCTTGAGGAAAATAATTCCACTCAGGGCCTGTGTCATCTTTGCGGATGCTGTGTGTAGGGTCTTTTTAGAAAAGGAAGGAGCGGAAGGTCTCGGAAGGAATCTGGGGGTCAGTGTGTGCAGGAGGAACGGACGTATGAATCCAACCCTCCCACTGGGGTGTAAGGCGATGTTTTCAGAGGGTCCTGCGGAAGACATCAAAAGGTCTCCCTCAATCAGTCTCTCCCGATCTGGCCTGCCACGCAGCTGATGGGCAGACGCATTCTCCGTCAAGACACGGACAAATTTTAATTCCTGAACCCGCGCACCCCTGCTAAGTTGCTAAACATTTAATTTTTATTTTTATTATTTAATATACATAGATGTAAGTGGATACAGTGGTGTTATATATTACATATCGGTACAAAATATATTAAAAATCGCAATCTCACCAAAGAAGAAACTGGTTATTGTGCTTGGTGAGCGAGTTACACTAATTATAAGGAAAATAGAATAACATTATGCTATTGGTAAGTATTTATAATATAATAGGAACAATTGAAACTTCTGGATCATCTATATGTGTAGGTATACATATATAGGATTCTGTTACAAACTAAAATATTGAGCGCTTAAGCAAGCTATTAGAAACATCTGAATAAAATCTCACGACACCCGACACTCACGGAGAAATCCAATTGTACCACTCACAACCAAGTCTCTCGCTCAAAGACACTTCTCATTCCTAGGTCCAAAACTATACAATTTCATGCCTGATGCTTGGAAAAAGGAAAGCGCAGGTGTTATTCGCAGATTGACCACAACTTGGTTTCATGAATTAGGGAGAAAAGAGAGTGAACTTTTACTTTATAAAAAATGTAATCAAACACAAACCAAAACAATAACAAAAATTCCAACAAAAATAAACTATGTAAAAGATACCTTTCTGTTCTAATCGTTATTACTATGTGCGTGTATTTAACTACCTATTACTTTTAAATTAGAATGCTACCAAGCAGCAGTTTATCTTTTGTTTTAATTGGATATTTCATTTGATTCTATCACTTCTTTTTTTTTATTCTCTTTTTATTCATATTTATACAAAATATATATGTATGCTTATAATATGTAATGCAAACACCATGTATAAGTAAACATCCCTATTATTTTATTATTATTAACTATGCAAGCAAAAAACAGTAATAATCATGTATTAATTGCTTATTTTATTTTATTGTATCTGTTTTCTTTATAGTTCTCAATAGTACGACTATAATATTAAACGCAAACACCAGTTACCTTTATGCTGTAATCATTTGTGTTATTTATACATTTTATTTATTATTATTATCATTTCAATAACCAGGCTAAACAAACCACGGCTTTTGTATAATAATTTGTTGGTTATTTTATAATAATTTTATTTCTTTCTCTTCTCTTTTTTTTCTATTTTTCTACTATATTATGCAATGCATACACAAGTTATCTATATATTTTAATCCTCTGTTTTTAAGAACCTATATGTATATAAACTACTATGTTTTAACTTTTGTTACTATGTTTTAAACTTTCTAACTTAATTTTTTATTATTTCTCTTCTTTATATTTCCTCGATTTTTCCTCTTTTTTGTACAAATCATGTTCCATATGTTCACACTAATCCTAATTTGACTGTTCTAAAACGGGAATCATCCTAGTTGGACAGTCAAAACATATCATAAATAATGTTTGTAAATGTATTATACTATACTAAATAAATACTAAATACTAAAAATAAAGATCAATATACCTGGACTGATAATAAATACAAAGAAAGATATAAAACAGGCAATTATTTGGTTAATTATTGCTGATAACTATAACTTAAGCAAAAGTTACAGTTTTTTTCTTTTAATTTTTTTTCAATCGGAAGGTTGTTGAAATACTTTATTCCTAAATAGATATAATTGTTTTTCTTTAGTTCGGTATTAAATTTTGGTATTTTGATATTATCTTTGTAAATTTGGATAAGTGTATTTTTCTTGATTTCGGGGTGGCTCAACTCGAGGCACCCCGAAATCTGCGAAAAGCGTTTCTGTTGGATATGTGGAGGTTTTCTTTAGTATTACTTTGATGATTAGCTTCTGGACTACTTTGGTCATAGTGAACTACTTGGGGTAACCTGTGGCAGAAGTGTTGGTTGTCCAATAAATGGTTCGTAGGGCGGCGTATTGGTATCAACCTCACATATTGTGTATGACAAAGATGAATAACAAGGTGAATTTAGGAATAAAAAAATATGCATTGAGCTTCGACCAAGTATATCTAGACGTGCCCTGTGAATTCAAAAATGACGCCAGAAACCAAATAAAATTGGCTCAAGGCCCATTTATGAAAAAGTGCGAGCATTGTTTCGTACTATTTAGATCGCATAGTGCTTTGTGTTTTACCTTTTATCGGTCCACACTGAAACTAATTGCTGTCCCAGCCGTCCTGACGGAGTTAATTTTTTCAAACACAAAAATATCCTACTTCCGAATATTGTACAAGGTACAGTCCGCGGACTTTATATTTGATAATGTAGCCAGCTATCTGAATACACAAAAAAAGTATTCCTTACAGATAGCTTTAAGGCAGCGTTTTAATAAATGTAATAATATTGACGTATTATTTTTTTGGCAAGCAAAGTTTCTGACGTCACTTAATCACCCAAATGCTTGTGACGTCACCACACACCGATACTAACACATAGACGAAGGGCTGACGGCACGATATGGCAGTGGTTTTCAAACTTTTTAAAAACGCGACCCGGTTGTATAAAACGGAAACCTTTAAAATACATTAAACGCAGATCTTAACAAAAAACCGCTGCACTATTTTTCAATTAAGGTCGAAAGTTAACCTATCTTAAGCCATAGCATTCCGAATTTCTACCGTTTTACAACATATTTCTCTAGAACATTTTAAGTTTTTAAGTTTCTAAAAAATATATGTTATTTTTGACGATAATATCTATACATTTGCCACGCCGAAACGGTAGTTTAATGAAATTCTTCCGATAGAAGAAAATCGTATAATCGTATATTTCGAAAATTATTATAAGCTCTTTATTTTTGTTACATTACAAGTTATATATATGCAAAAAATCATAATTCATTTTATCTTTAAAGCTATGACATTTCCCGCGGGATTTTGGTTCTATTTTAAAATAGTTTAAACGGGTCATGTTTAATTAAACATTTTCACAATTTTCGCTTAAATAATATTATCGTTTTCGCGCTCCCTCTAACATTGGTATTTACATATCTCACCTTCCACTTCTTTTTGAGCGCTTACTAACGGGCTTTAATTAACTACAAATTTCTGTCATTTTTTAATTATTACCTATATACAAAAAAAACTTAATGTTTGAGCAGCCGATTCAAAACTTTTAAGAAAGATTATAGTTTTCGGCTAAGACATTTTGCAAAACAGAACAGAAGCCTTTGAATATTTTTTAGTGCAATTTTTTTGATATTTTTTGTAGTCAAAAGTCCGGAAAGCAGTAAATGGGCTTGCAAATGCTAGTAAATGCTGGTTGCTCATCACTGTGTTAATGATAAGCAACCAACCTGGGCAGCCCACGTTGCGTGGGCGGTAAAAGGGTGAATTTTTCGTCATTATTTTCAAGCAAACGATGAATGGATTTTTTTATTTTAAAACTCATGATCAATATATACATATACGGGACTGTGTACAAGTTTTTTGTACACAAATCTAAAGTATGGTTTGCAGTGTACACCGCTTTCGACAGGACACTCCGACGAAATTGCTGCTTGGTGGTTGACAACGAGCCATACGTTCAACAGAAAAATAAAATTTAAAAATTTGCAGACGCATCCGCCGCCAAGACCCGGACAAACCTCAATCCATGAACCCGGGCACCCCTGCCTAGTCACCAAACGTAGCGAACCACTTGGAGTGACCTATGGCAGAGGCTTTGGTTATCCAATAAATGGTTCCCGAGGCGGCGGTACCCATACTCGCCTCCGAAATTGAATCGCTTGTCATAATAAAGTAAAAAAATATTTTTGTCTAATTAAATTTATGAATGTCTCGCGATCCCCACTTTGAAAACCATTTTTATACAACACAGCTTGTCTAAATGTCCACGCATGCAACACGTGATCACCTATCGATGTATTAGTTCGAAAATTACACCATGGGATTAAGTCGGTGCTCAGTTTTATATTGCCGAGAATTCGCATGCAAGACGGCGGAATTCGAAGGAGAGTTGTATTGCGAAATTACTGATACTTGGGGTTATGTTTTTTCAGTTTTTTACTATGAGACGGCTTGTCTAGGGTATACTAGGTCAATGGCATTGAGCAATGTCTTTCGGAAAAATGCAGCAGAAATTGCACATGTCCCATTGTGTACACAATGTGGCTAAAACATATTGAATAAAAATCACTATAAACATTTAAACGAATAAACAAAAGAGTGATCACAGAACAATAGTGTAAGTATGTAGAAGAAATTTAATCAACGGAAGAAACAAACAGTATCGTAAAGGCGAAACATAAAAGTTATAATGATTTCCGATTAAGATAAAAGAATTTATCCATTTCGAAAACAAGGAACTTCAGTAGATAATAATGGTTTTATTTCTGACTATTTTGAATGGCGACCTTCGATAAAATAACGAACACATAACATTAATCAGGATAGTAAAAACATCAATTTATAATATGGTAATAGTTTAATGGCTTAGAAAATAGGATATTAATTTTTTTTACAATGTTAACTATTTTTTGACGCTTTGACTTATATATTTTCAGAAGTACAGTTTATTTTCATACAAAATAAATTTGAAAAACACAGATAAAAGTATGTAGGATACATAAAATGAAAATTAAAATGTAAACCTACAAATATACAAAATTAATACATTTTCACACCACAAAAATAAGGATAAACATGATTAGCCATTTTCCGGTGCCCTTGAGATGAATTTTCACCAAAAATGGTTAAACGGTTCTTTCCCTAATTAATGTTAATGTACCCTTAAGAGGAACGTATGCGCGGTCCATTTCGGCCCATTTCATACAAATCTTAATTCTGGATTTAAGATGAAAATACCTAACCAAACTGAAAAGTTATAGCTTGGGCAATGGTCGTTTATGACGATGTTGAGTTCCGAGCCCGATTCTGACTTTGATTTTAATAATTTACTAGTGATTTTTAGTATTTCAAAGCGCAAATACCTGAAAAAACAAGATTTTTGTGTGAAATGCTATCCGCCCGCGCACGTACCGCGCAGAATCTACGCCGCAGCCATGTCTCAATTCCGGGCAAAGCAGACGTGTTTCTGCTTAGCATGTGTCTGCCCCATTTTTCGTTTTTCGTTTCATACATGTCAATTCAAAACCTGACCACAACAAAATGAAAATATGAGTTTTAAATTTGTGGGGAATGTCGATGATAAAAAAAGGATTGTTTTGAGAATTTTTTCTTTGTTTGGTTTTATTGAGGGACGAACATAGAAAACAAAATGAAAACAAAAAAAAAAATGTAAGACCTGTAAAAGTGGTACAAAAACTTATTATTAAAGTAATTTTGATAAAACAATAAATATTCCCTTCAGCATCATTATTAAAAAAATTTGAAGTACCAAAAATTGAAGACCTCTGTATAAAAGATTCAATATTACAAATATTCAAAGAAAATGTAATGAAAATTTTTTAATAAAACTCATCATTAAGGCATAAACCTAACATCCAAATTCCTCTATTTTCAACATACTAAATGCTCAATAATTATATTAACAAAGGCATAAAATATTTTAATAGTCTTCTCGAAGAAGTAAAAAAAATAACAGATTTCGTATCATTCAAGAATAAGGTCAAATTAATCTTTAAACAAAAATTAACAACCATAACATCACCGATCAAAATGTTATAACTTCATTTCATGCCAAATTAAAAATAACGTCACAACATCCTAGTACTTAAGGTTATATTTATTGTACACTCTATGTAAAATTATGTTTGAGTAATGAAATAATTATGAAAAAACTCCTACGCCAAGCTCAAGAGCTAGCACTCTTAATTGGCGTTGAAATTCATTGAAATATGTGTTGCACTTTGTTTTGCCTAATATTATGTTCATTGCTGTAACAATTTTATAAATTGAACAATGAAAAAAAATTTTTTTTAATTTAAAAAAAATTTATGGCAAAAAGGGAAAGGTCATGGGTTGCATTTCAATAAAATTCTATCACCGTTTTGTTATGAAGCGGAGTAAAAGTTACCACGCTCCGTGGTTAATCAAAGAAGACTCGACTACAGTGTTAATCTTAGCGGCTGCGTGCTCTGCCTTGGCGATGGCAACTGCAGGGGTGTCCACAACACGTCCATCGATTCCAATGGGAGCGCCTCCGTGGGCCCAGGAGTAGAGGGGAGAGGCCCAGCCAAGTCCAGCGTTGGCCCATCCTAGTCCACCCCACACCGTGGGTGGGCCGCCTACGCAACATGCTTCTCCCCTCCACAGACCGTTGTTCAGCAGAAGGGGGTTTCCGGACACCAGAGCGCCCAAGCACAGGAAGGTCGCGATGAACTGAAATCAAAGATACAAAGGTTTAGTAGATTTCTTGCAGAGTTGTCGGATACGTGTTGATAAATGTTATAATGCAACCAATGTAAATTTTATGATTCGAATAGCTATTATCGTGTAGTTAATTTTCTGAGCGACGTCCTGTTTCAATTCGACCGTACGGCATTTTGCCTGTCTGTAAATAACAGAACCTACAAAGGTTCTGTTTCTGTTAAAGATGGTAGCCATTTTAATAGTTCAGTGAAGATTGTAGTGTTTAGTTGGATTTTCTAATTTGAAAATTCTTAAATGTTGTGGTACCTTTTTTATACATTTAATCCACATAGGAGGCCTTGAGGAAAATATCTTCCCTCAGGACTTACGTGTATCATCTTTGAGGATACTGTGTAGAGGGTCTTTTAAAAGGTACGAAGGAGAGGAATTTTTGGGAAGAAAAAAGGTTTTAATGAGTGGGTCGGAATCTGGCGGTATGTGTGTCCAGAAGTGACGGATGAATCCAAACCCCCCACTGCGAAGCAAGGCGTTGGGGTCGAGACAGTCTGATTGAAAAGATCCAAGGGTCTCCCTCTCCATCGGATGAAGAGTCTCCTTTGATCCGATCTGGTCCGCCGCGTAGCTGGTGGTCAGTCGCATCCGCCACCAATACCTGAACAAACCCCAGGAACCCGGACAACCCTGCTATTAAGTCACTAAACGTAGCGAACCACTTGAGATGACCCATGGCAGAGGTGTTGGTTATCCGATGAATGATTCCCGTGGCAGTGGTACCCAAACCCGCCTTCCATATTACCTGCCTGAAGAAATTTTCTTTGCATTAATTGTATAAATCCTTATTTGAATTTAAAAAAAACTTAGGTAGGTATTTAAGTACCTACTTACAAATCTTATTATTTCAACGAAAATTACATTATAGTTTTGATTTTTTAAATAAGAGAAAGGTAAAAATTTATTGTTTTGGATGCGTCGGTTACTGTTCACAAAACTACTAGTAATGTACAATCAATTATAACAAAAAAAAAAATTCTTACGATTGAGTTCATTTTGCTTGTGATACGTTGGCCTTTTCAGAGAAGAAAACTGCTTATGTCTAATTAATGCAAGTCCCAAGTTTTATAGATTATTCTTATTGTATGACCAGTGGCGTAGCCACTAAGCTGCTAGACGGTGCTGTGCACCGGAGCCCCCAAGCTCAGGGGGCCCTCGGACCCTGACCAGCAAACCCACCCACCTTTGAAATGTAAATAAAATAGGTTGCAACACAACTTTAAGGTAGGACTGTCGGTCAGAGAGTACTATTTGAAATTTTTCAAAATTTGGCATATTATTAGATTGTTATAAAATTACCTCGTTAAGTTTTTGAAAAACTACAGACAACCAGTAAAAAGATATTGAACTTTGAATTTTTTCGCATTTACATTGAGGCTTATGAGAAATCACAGTTTTTATTTCATTTTATAAAAGTACCATTTAGATTCCATTCAAAATTAAGAAAATCTGAAAAAAAAAACATTTTAGACACATAATTTTACTGCTTCAGAGCATGTGGTAGTAGTAATTTTTATTTTTAATTTTTTTATTTTTTATTTTTTTATTTTTTATTTTTGATGCAATATTTTACATTTCTAAGTATAAACTAGTAATGTTGGCCTCACTGGGTGACTTACCCGAGCTGAAGCCCCCTTTTTATAACACAAGCATTTAATTAGAAAGAAAGAAAGTAATTTTAAAGTGAAAATTAAAGTAAAATTAAAAATATAAAATTAAAAAAGAAAATCGGCATATATTATGTGTTGTATGTTTGTGAGTGATGTGTGTTTTATATTGTTTTTGTGTGTTGCGTGTTATTCTTTACACTTGTTTTATTCTTTCATGTTATGAAATTTCGGTAATATTGTCTTTTTTGTTCTTTGATCCATTTTGTAATTTTATGTCTGAATTTATTTTTGTTTTCCTCAATTTTATTTTCATTTGTAAGACTTTATAGCATGACAATTATAGTGTTTTTGTCCAAAGCTTGTATTTACCGTCGGAGTTTTTGTGTTTTCTTTGTACACTTGTCTAAGTGGTCTGTCTATACTAATATTATAAAGAGGAAGGATTTGATTGTTTGTTTGTTTGTTTGTTTGTTTGTTTGTTTGCATCGAATAGGCTGCGAAACTGCTGAACCGATTTGAAAAATTCTTTCACTGTTGAGTAGCTACACTATTCCCGGGTAACATATGCTATATTATATTTAAAAAAAAATTAGGGATCCTTACTAAAACTCCAATAATGTAACCCAAGGTGTAAAAAAATTACTTAAAATATTCTTTACATCGCGTGCGCTGCGAAAACTATTGATGATAGAATAAAATAATGTACTACAACTTTGCAGAACACATTATTATCTACAAAAAATGTCGCAACAGCATATGTCTAACTATTATATTTATGCCACAATAAGTGTTCTTTTATTTTAAAAATTTAATTGAAATGCCGCCGCTAGAAAAGACTCTTTATTTGTATCTTGGTATTAATTCTTATCAAAATAAATTATTTTATATTTGAGACTGCTTCAATGCCTTTATATAACTTTTTGAATTATTCAATTCGGACATCCCATTTCAAAGATATCACGAGTTTAAAAATGTAAGTATTATACGATGTAAGCGTCACTGAGGAACAGACCGTACGGGAGGACACCAACAAACAATCAAATCTTTCCTATCTTATATATAAAAATCAAAATTTGTTTGTTCGTATTTTATGCGCTGCCATACCGTTCATCCGATTGCGATGAAACTTTGGTGATTTGTTGTGCGCACGCCCGCAAAGGATAAAGGCAAATTCTGGCGTTATTAAATTTGAATTAATGAAAATGTGCGTATTTCATATGTTTAGCGGCAAGGAGGAAAGGCAGGGGGGAGGGGAACGGGAGAGGTGGGGTACGTGGGTGGGAAAACGAGGGATGTGAAGGCGGGGAAGGTAGAAGGGAAACGCGAAAGGGGAAGGGGACTCGGGAGGTGAACGGGGACGCACGGGAAAGGACATTCAAGGAGAATCAATTGATTTCTTTGCATTGCAACGCAAGCCGTGCTTTGTACTTTGAGTTTTGGCTTTAAGCTTTGAACTTTAAGCTTTGAGCTTTGATTTTTGAGCTTAAAGCTTTGAACTTTATGCATTAAATGTTAAGCTTTACGTGTTGAGCTTTAAGCTTTGAACTTTGAGCTTTATTTTTAAGCTTTGTGCTATGAGTTTTAAGCTTTGAACTTAAGTTTAGAGCTTTGATATTAAGCTTAAACTTTGGCCTTTAAACTTAAAACCTTGCCTAAAGCTTGAGCTTTAAGATTGAGCTTCAAATTTTAAGTTTAATGTTTGAGCGTTACGCTTTCGGTTTTAGTCTCTGAGCTTTAAGCTTTGAGCTTTGCGCAAAGCACAAGGCTTAATGCTAAAAGCTTAAAGCTTAAAACTCAAAGCTTAAAGCTCAAAGCTCAAAGCTTGAAACTCAACGTTTTAATCTTAAAGCTCAAAGCTTAAAGCTAAAAGCTCCAAACTTAAAGCTCAAAGCTCAAGGCTTTAATCACAAAACTTAAAACTTAAAGCCCAAAGCTTAAAGCTAAAAGCTCAAAGCTAAAAGCTCAAAGCTCAAAGCTTGAAGCTCCACGCTTAAAGCTCAAAACTTACAGCTCAATGCCAAAATTTCAAAGCTTCAAGCTCCTAGCTTTAAGCTCAAGGCTTTAAGTTCAAAGCTTTAAGCTCAAGGTTTTAATCACAAAACTTAAAGCTCAAAGCTTTAAGCTCAAGGCTTTAATCTCAAAGCTTAAAGCTCTAAACTTAAAACTCAAGCATAGTGCCCAAAGCTTATGGCTCAAAGCTTAAAGCTCAAAGTTTTAAGCTCAAAGCTTGAAGCTCAAGGCTTTAATCTCAAAGCTTAAAGCTCAAAACTTAAATTCAAAGCTTAAAGCTCAAAGCTTGAAGCTTAAAGCTCAAGGCTTAAATCTCAAAGCTTAAAGCTCAAAACTTAAAGCTCAAAGCTTAAATATCAAAGTTTGAACTTCAAAGCTTAAAGCTCAAAGCTTAAGGTTGAAGCTCAAAGCTTAACCCTTCAAAAATTTTAAAGCACAAAGCTTGAATCTCAAAGCTTAAAGCTCAAAGCTTGACCCCTCAAAAATTTGGTGTATTTTGTCAAAAGGTATAAATGTTTCGATATATATCGACTTAGCAATAAAAATTCTAATAAATGGAATATTTGTAAACGTATCCAAAAACTAAATACTGGTTTTGAAAGGTGATGAAATACGCTTAAATAAATGGTATTATTAGAAATTACGAAAACATTTTTTAAATACAAAATTTTTTAATGTTAACTTTAAAAAAATTAAAAAATGCTCAACTGACATTTTTGATATTAAAATTACTGATCTATAGAAAATGTGTTTGTTTCTGTCTATGTGTGTGAGATGTTTTGCGTTGCTAAACCGTTCATCCGATTGCGATGAAACTTTGGGGTTTTGATGTGCGCATGCCCGCGATGGTTTCTATGTACGATTGTGAGTTTTGGCATCGCTATCATACATTGCTAACCGTTCATCCGATTGCGATAAAACTTTGGGGATTTGATGTGTTTAAGTCCGCGATGGTTTCTATACGTGTATAGTGAGTTCTGGCATCATCTGGGACGAACGGGAAAGGGTTAGTAGAGCGAATTTTTTTCTTTATTAAGTGGCATAGCATATGCCGGGAACTCACTATTGTATTTAAATGCCTGTGTCAGAATTTGGTAAATTGAATTATGTAATAGAAAGTACCTACCCTAAAATTCTAAATCTATACTAATATTATGAATGTGAAACTGCGTGTGTTTGTTTGTTACGCTTTCACGCATAAACAAAAAATAGAAAGCTACATTATATGCGAGTAATATAGGCTAAATATATTGGTAAGTTCTGGCGTTACGAAATTATAAATATTAATATATTATATTTATTTTACGTTTTCTGTCAAAAATGGCGAGTTATTGCTAACGTCAGAAGAAAAGCAAAACAAATCGTTGCCGTGAAAACCATGTTGATATAGATTTTTTTTAATTCGGGCATTGTATGTAATACTTATCTCTAAAAAATGAATCGCCGAAATGTATTTACGCGCATGACTTCCGAACGACTGCACCAAATTGGATTTTACTACTGGTGAGCTCTGGCATTATGAAATATGCAAAAGGTGGCATGCGAGCTGTTTGAAAACTGAATGTACCGGGAAAGAATGTATGAAATGTGGGAGGGGGAGGAGGGAAACCCGGGAGGGGGAGGGGAATCTGGGAGGGGGAACCTGGGAGGGGGGAGGGGAGCTTGGAAGGGGGGTTCGCGGGACGGGGAAAGGAGTAGTGGAGTGGGGGGAGGGAAGGTGGAAGAGGCGGAGTGGGAACGCGAGAGGGGAAGAGGACGCGGGAGAGGAAGGGGAGGCGGAAGAGGAACGGGACGAATGGGAAAGAACACGCAGGAGAAAACAATTTATTAAATGGCATGGCAACGCATGCCGGGTACCAGCTAGTTAGTAATATTTTGTGTTTGTTGAAATTTGTTTTTTTGGTCAAATATGTAGTTAAGTAGTGTTTTAACGTATATTTGGCGTATATCTAGTACGTCAAAATTGTTGAATATTTGGTCTTGATAAATAACTGTCAAAAGAGCTCTCTATTCTCCCTCCAACGCAATTTCGCCTAAACTAAATACTACGCCAGTCAAATAAGACGTTTTTTTTTTACATTTGACTCTTGTCGTATTGACAGTACTTTTTTAATCATGCCAATTCGTTTGAAAGAATACAGGGAAATTTCCCATATGTTTCAAACAGAAGTTGAAAATAGTTGGGAATCTTTTCTGGAAAACTTTATATTATTTGCATTTTTTTTCTAAACTGTTATTTGAATAAATAACTATAAGTATTCGAGTTTCAGTAAAACACAAGAAAAAAAAATACTTGAGAAACGCTATTGTTTATTACATTATTGTTATGGTTTTCTACCGCCATTTACAAAGTTGTTAGCATGTTGGCTTAAAATTATAGCTCTAAATAACTGAGATTAAACCATTAAAAAGTTATATTTTCTGGTATGGCTGAACGACTTTAAAATTATTAAAACTAAATAAGAGAGAGTCGCTCTCCGGGCCAGTGCATGATATTGCAAAATTATTCCGGTTCCCGCGTTTGCCTTTTTCGGCTGCTTTACACTCCCTCCCATGTCACTCTAGCCGTAACGAATTGAGTACCAAGTTTTATTATGAAATAAAACGTTATTTCTAAATAAATTTGATTGCATAATCAAGGGTTCTTATTGGCGAATTCTCCCTACACACGCATCTCTGTAAGCTGCAAGTCAGAATAAAATACATAATTCACCACCTTTCCAAACTGACAAACACAGCGCCTTGAGGCGATTTTCCACGAAAATGGGGCAATATAAATAAGCCAAATATTATTATTATTATCTTATCAATCGTGTTAAACGTTAATCGATATAAAATGTTTGAAGGGGATTTCCCAAAAATGTTTTATAGCGTAGTATGTAATACTAGATTACGTTTGACGTTTCTAGTTCCCTTTAACATAATCATTTTGCGTAAATTAGAGATCTAAAATAATGGATAAAAAAGACACCTAGTAGTGCTTTTAAGTGCAAACAACGCCAGGAAAGTGAAGACAGTAAACAAAAATTACCCAAAATAGACACATTTTTGGTCAGTCTTTTACAAGTTGTTCTGGCCCAAATATTTTTGTTGATAACGTGACCACTGCGGTGCGGGTTGAGAAGCCTACTGAACAAGATTTTATAATTATTGCAGTCAAGGAGTATAAATTGAAAAAAAAAGCTCACGTAATTTATGTATGCCCCCTAAGTAGTTTGGCTGTGCCAGTCAATGCACGATAAACAGCTGATGATAGATTGGCAGCTTTGTATCTTTAAAGTATTTATATTTTGACTTGATAAAACCTACACCGTTTAGTTAGGGCCCTTGGTTAACTAGCTACGCCTCTGTGTATGACATTCAAAGGGTGGGGAGAGAACTAATGCAAAACTACAACAGTTTATTAGCTTCGTAAACAACACATTGAGGAGCAAGGTTGTCAAGGTATTTTATTTATTTATTTATTTATTTATTTATTTATTTATTTATTTATTTATTTATTTATTTATTTATTTATTTATTTATTTATTTATTTATTTATTTATTTATTAATTTATTTATTTATTTATTTATTTATTTATTTATTTATTTATTTATTTATTTAAACGCCCATAGGGCTTTTACATATAGTATAGTACATGTTTTTGGAAAAATATAAGAAATAACATAATATAATATAAACATAATATAAATATAAGAAACAAAATAAAGATAACATAAGATATAAGATATACAAAATATAGATAACACAAAATATAATAGTTGACACAAAGCAGGTAACATAGAATATATGGTAAGTAAATTAATGTGAGATTGTTATTTTAATTATAGAGGGAAATACGATAGGATTGTCAATATTTATGTTTGTAATTAGCAAACTTTTTTTAAGTATTTGTTACGTGTTTATCGAAACATAGCTACCATAATATTTCGATTAAGGTGCTATATAGTGCATGATATTAATAGATTTATTTTAATTGTTCTAATACACTGAGTTTAAATTTTGACATCAATTGATGACGATAAACGTCTATAGAGGAATATTTATTTCCGAGTATATGAAGTCTTTGCAGAGGAGAGTTAACAAAATAATTACTAGCAGAATTAGTTACAAGGTAAATCGCATTAGAGCGAGTATCGCGCGTGGGTATTCTCAAATTAATTTTACTGATTAAATCAAGGGCGTCCAGTCTGCCATTCGAAATATTAAAAAGACAAACTAAATTGCTCGCTATGCGCCTTGACGCTAAATCGCTTATATTAAGTAATTCCATTAAATATACATAATTTAGATCTTCGACAGGTATACTGAGTTTATAATTAATAAATCTTAAGAACTTATGCTGTACTCTTTCAATTCTTAGTTGGTGTGTCTTATATAATGAAGCCCAGATGGTTGAATTGTATTCTAAATTTGATCTCACCAGCCCAGTGTACAGCAATTTAAACGAATTTAGTGATTTAAATTCTTTAACCGTCCTCAGGATGAACTCCAGACTTCATGGCCTTGTTAGTTATTACATTAATGTGAGAAACAAAAGTTAATTTACTATCAAATATAATACGGAGGTCCTTGATTTGATCTATTCTTTTCAGGAAAATGTTGTTGATGCTATATTGAAAATTAATGGGATTTTTGATTCGCGCAAAAGTAATTGTTTGGCATTTTTCAATATTGAGGAACAGTTCATTAAGGGCGCACCACTCTTGTAACCTCACTAGATTTGATTGTAATATACAGCAGTCGTTAATATTCGTAATTGTTTTATATATTTTAAGGTCATCCGCAAATAAGAGTATCATAACTCCTTCAAAGATGGTAGTTAGTCATTTATAAATAAGGAAAATAACACTGGGCCCAGATGTGACCCCTGTGGAACTCCGGTGAATATTTCGAACTGATTTGAAAAGTGTGAATTAAGTTTGACTGATATTTTTCTTTTGTGTAGATAACTTTCAAACCATTTCAAAATATTCCCCGTTATTCCTAAGGATCTTAATTTATGTATGAGAATTTTGTGTGAGACTTTGTCAAAAGCCTTACTAAAGTCGGTGTATACTACGTCAGTTTGAACATGATTGTGCATACTATTAAACAATTTTTCCTGATAGATCATGAGATTCGTAAGAGTAGACCTGTTTGCCATGAAACCGTGTTGTAGATGTGATATAACTTTATTAATCTCAGGCGAAATATTTATTTATATTTATTTACGCCTTAGTGGGCTCTTATATGGATAGAAGAAAATTTATATTCACAATATTAATTATGTGTGATACAAAATCAATAAAACAGAATAAATCCATCAAAAATAAGAATAAACCATCAAGAATAAGCCATCAAAACCTTAATATTATTTATCAAGTGTTATATTTAAGTTTTAGACAATTTTATAGTCCACACACTATTTACATGTAAAATATCTGTTCATTTTGACTGTTCTAAAACGGGAAAATTGCCTAGTTGGACAGCCAAAGCTCATTGTAACAATGTAATATGTAATGTTTCTCAAAAATAAATAAATAAGAATGCAATTAACTCAGTAGGTAAAGAATATTATAAAAAAGATTAAAAGAAATGAAATAGTATGAATTGTATTTAAAAAACTAACACAATTTAGCTCAAAATATATGCACGTATTATCAATAATAAAACCTGAAATAAAACAAAAAATAATGTATAAGAGCTAGTTACTGTGGCTGATATTTTTAATATTTCCATACTGAAATATAAGGTTGTACTGATCGAACATTTCAGCCAATTATACGTTAACGAGGTCACTACATAATAAGTTTTTTGATATTATTGTTTATTTTTAATGCCTGTATAATGTACTATGACTGTAATTAAATATACACAAGCTTGTAAATGGCACTTTGTGCCGTAAATTTTATATAAATAAACAATTACAGTTTTCTTTATAAGAGTCTGTGGTTTACTTTATCAAATGCCTTACTGAAGTCAGTATATATGGAATCAGTTTGATGTGATGAAATCAAGGCATTAACAATATCATAAGTGTATAATAATAAATTGGAAAGAGTTGACCTTCTTTTAATAAATCCATGTTGAAACGGTGAGATGGTGTGATTAATTAAGGATATAAACTTGTCTAGTACTAGGCTTTAAAAGAGTTTGGGTAATGTAGACATGGTGCATATTGGCCTATAGTTTGTTGCATCGCTCTTATTTCCTTTTTTTAAATGGGCGTCAAAAGACTAAACTTCCAAAGGTCAGGGAACACACCTGATGAGGGTGACTTTGTAAATAACTTATGTATGGGATAAGGCAATGTATGCATACAATTAACTAAGAACCTGGGTGGAACTTTGTCAGGTCCAGCGGATTTGGGGGAATTGAGACTCTTCAGCTTGGATATAATATTATTTATGGTTACAGTAGAGTCAGATAGATCAAGAGTCTCAACCAAATTAGAGCATGAGATATTGCTATCTACATTTGCATTAACGTGTACACCGCTCAAAAAATCGGCGAACAAATTAACAGTTTCCGGAAGATTTTGGGATAGTTTAGAATCGAATAACACAATACTGAGTATACAAGTACCGTTTTCTTTTTGGGATTTAACTTTTTTCCAAAAAAAATTTGAGTCGTTCATGATAGAGCCTTCGATATCACGTATGTAATTTTTGTAACATTCTGCAGAGAGCTTATTGAGTCTCCCCTCAATTTTTGAAATACAGAATAATCGGTTGCCAGGTTACTTTGTTTAAATTTCATATGAGATATTTTTCTGAGGTAAACTAAGTCTATCAGGTCTTTTGAGAACTTTCAGGTGCTTGTGAAAATTCAATTTTGTTTCAACATTAGCTCCACACTGGAGGCCTTGGGAAATAAATCCCTCAGAGCTTTTGTCAACTTTGGAAATGCTATATGGAGTCTTTATCAAAAGGAAGCGGATGTAGTAATATAATATTTTTTTGTAAAGCATAAACTGTAAAAACAAGTACAGTTTGTTTAATTTGCAAACACATATAAACAATAGAAACTCATAGCCCATTTTTTTCACCAGAGGACATATATATTATTCTGTTTTCATGCCGTTGAACAAAATGAACATATGAAACATAATTTTGTGGGGAAAGTCGATGTCGAAAAAGAAAAGTATTGTTTAGAGAAACTTTTTTATTGTTTGGTTTTATTGAGACAATCTACATAAACAAAATAAAATAGGAATATGGCAAAAAGGGAAAGGACATGCTTTGCATTTTAAATAATAAACTATAATATCACTGTTTTGTTATAAAGCGGATATAAAAGTTACCACGCTCCGTGGTTGATCAAAGAAGACTCGACTACAGTGTTGATCTTAGCGGCTGCGTGCTCTGCCTTGGCGATGGCCACTGCTGGGGTGTCCACAACACGTCCATCGATTCCAATGGGAGCACCCCCATGGGCCCATGAGTTGAGGGGAGAGGCCCAGCCGAGTCCAGCGTTGGGCCAACCTAGTCCTGTGTTGGCGACAAGACGTCCTCCCAGCCCCCATGTTCCCAAAGGGGTTGCGTGGGCTCCCCACACTCCGGGGGCGCCCCATGCTCCAACGCGGCCAGCCCAGTCCTGGCTCGCCAACAGACCTTCTCCCCTCCATAGACCGTTGTTCAGCAGGAGGGTGTTTCCAGACACCAGGGCGCCCAAGCACAGGAAGGTTGCGATGAACTGAAATCAAAGATTCAAGGGTTAAATAGATTTCTCGCAGGATTGACGGATCATGTTCAAATACCACCACTTCATATAATTTGATTTGAATAGCTATTGTCGTTTAGTTAATTGACTGAGCGTAGCGAAGTCCTGTTTCAATTCGACCGTTTGACATTTCGTCTGTCTGTAAATAATTTGTTTCTACGTTCTGTTTCTGTTTCAAGATGGTGGCCATTTTAATGACTTAGTAAAGATTTCGCAATGGTTGTGTTTTGATGAATTTTTTCATTCGCAAATTCTTTAATGTTATTGTACATTTTTTTGAGTTTACTTCACCCAGGAGGCCTTGAGGAAAATATTTTGTGGATACTGGGGATAAAATAAATGAAGGCAAGGAAGTTTTGGGAAGAAAAGAGGTATGAAAGGTGGTTAGGAATCCGGCGGTCAGTGTGTCCAGGAGTGACGGACGAACCCACCCCCCCACTGTGAAACAAGGCGTTGGGGTCGAGAGAGTCCGACTGGAGAAGTCAAAGGGTCTCCCTCAACAAGCCTCTCCCCATCTGGCCCACCACGCAGCTGATAGGCAACCGCATCCACCACCAATACCTGGACAAACCTTACCCCACGAACCCGGGCACCCCTGGTGGTTCACCTAAGTAGCGAACCACTTGGGATGACCTATGGCAGAAGTGTTGGTTATCCAATGAATGATTATACCCGCCTCCCAAATAATATGCCTGAAGAAATTTTCCGTGCATAAATTGTATAATTCCTTATTTGAAATTTTTTAAAACTTAGGTAGGTATTTATGTACCTACTGACAAATCTTATTATTTCAGCGAAAATTTTAGTTCTGATTTTTTGAACAAGAGAAAGGTAGAAATATAATTTTTTGGATGCGGCAGTTACTGTTACTCAAACTACTAGTAATGTACAATGAAGTAAAACAAAAAAATTCTTACGATTGAGTTCATTTTGCTTGTGATACGTTGGCCTTTTCAGAGAAGAAAACTGCTTGTGTCCAGTCAATGCAAGTCCCAAGCTTTATATATTATTCTTCGAGTATGACACTCGAAGGGTGGGGAGAGAACTAACGGAAATGTTAACTACAACAGTTTATTGCTTCGTAAACAACCCATTGAGGAGCAAGGTCGATGAGGTGTTTTGCTTCAAAACTATATCCTTCTAACAGTAGTACCTACCTAATCTTGTTGAACTAATACGGATACACTTGTGGGGGTATGGAAAACCATATCGGGGCCAGTCGGGAGCCCAAAGAATAAAATATTTGTTTTACTTACGAGATAATCATTTTCATACTTACGATTTTATGCAAATAATTTACCTTTTTTATTTGTTTTGTGTTTTAATCTTTAGTTAGATTGATGTATGCAAATTTATAATTTGTCTAATCAAATTCATTTAACTTTCTGAAAGAATTTTTATTTGTCAAGAGGCACGATGATGTCAATACATATGTTCTATACGTCTCTTCTTACTTTTGAAAAATGTTGTTGTGCTTGTGAAAATTCTATTTTTTTACATTAGCTCCACACCCTGAAGATCCTGAGAAAAAAAAACCCAAGGCCAATGTCATGTTTGGGGATGGTGTACGGAGGGTTTATGGAAAGGAAGGAGAGGAAGTTCTGGGAAGGAAAGGGTATGAGAAATGGATAAGAAACTGGTGGTCAATGAATCCAGAAGTAACGAACATATGAATCCATACCTTCCACTGCTGTTGGAACCCACACCCGCCTTAAATGTAATTACTAATTGAACTCTCTGCAAAGAATTTATATTTTGTCTTACTTTTTGTCGACGTTTTAATGTCTGTGCGTTCATTTGAAATTCATTTAGCACGCTTGTGAACGTTCGACAAATTTGCTTACTAAATAAACATAATTGCCATTTTGTTTAAATATGTAGGTAGCATATGTTAAATACATTGATTATAAATTCTATCGTACTTAATTATTCCGGATTCTACCGTAATCGTGAAAAGCTACGTTATCATTAATATTCAGCAGGCAACACTGCTGATCCGCTCTTGTATAATTTCACAAAAGTCTAACAGAAATTGAAAATTTATCAATAAGTTACTCGTTTCTACATTTTTAATAAAAATCCCATCGAGCTTCAAATAAGTTTATATTAGTGGCATCGATGACATGTTGTGGTAGTTTGTTGCATGCTTCCATTAATTTACTTGCAAGGAAGTGTTTCCTAGGACCGTCTGGATGCAGAAAGAAATTGAAAGTGATTTTTCGAACAACACTATGAAGTAAATAAATGAGGTAGGTAATTACAAATCTATATTAGAGAATGCAAGCATAGCTAAATTAATTGTTTTAACAGTTTGCAGTGCAACAGTCTTTAAAATTGCATCAGAAATTTTGATTTATGTAAATTATATTTTATATCCGTAAATTTCCAGAAAAATAATAGTTTCCTTTGTTAAGATATCACTATTTAATTTTTTCTCAAGAACCCTTGAGAAAACTTTTCAATTTTTTAAGTAAAAAACGCTATTTAAGTAGAATTTGAAGTAATTAAAGTAAAAAAAAACACACACACATCTTAAAAAACACAATTTGCATTTTGCATGACATCATACCAGTGCTGCGTAATGAATTTTGTAAGGAAACTTTTTATGAAAAAAAAAAAAAATTAACAATAATTTCACACAGGAGGCACTAGGGAAAAAATCCTACAAAAGCTATTTCATCTTTGGGGATGCTGTGTGGAGTGTATATTGAGGGGAAGGAAGGATGGACAGAGAGGGAGTTCTGGTAAGGAAAAAGGTATGTGATTTGGATAGGAATCTTGGGATCAATTTGTTCAGGAGTGACGGACGTATGAATCCATCCCTCCCTCTTCGGTGCAAGGTGATTGATTGGTCGGGAGAGTCCGACTGGAGAGGTCTAGGTTAGGCCCCCTCAACCAGTCTCTCCCGATCCGTCCTGCCACGCAGTAGATGGGCAAATGTATTGGCCATCAAGACCTGAACAAACCTCACCACCGAATGAAATAACGGTACTTTACACCTTCTTCCATGCGAACGACATCACTTACTTACTTTAACATTACTTTTATACGGAACGACGTCACTTAGGTACTAACTTTAAGGCGGAGCTTCCCCGCTCAAAAAGAAGAAGATGGAAAGATATGTTATTACAAATGTTGGACAGAGCGCGCTAGTATTTTAAATGATAAAATTGAAGCTAAAATAGTCAAAATGTTTAATAAAACATGACTCGTTTAAATAAGGGCAAAAATCTCGTGGAAAGCATCTTAAGTATTATTTAAAGAAACTTTGTGAATTTTTTTACAACTATAACTTGTAAAATAATAGAAACAGACGTGTTTTTAATAATTTGTGGGGCATACTTCGCGATTTTTTTCTATCGAGGTAATTTCATATAATTTGCGTTTCGGCGTGAAGCGCGTCCAGGTATTTTTAAAAATATCATTATCATTAGCATTTCTTAAAAATAACATATATTTTTTTAACAGCTTAAAAACGCCAAATGTTTAAGTGAGATATGTAAGAAATCGGAAGAAATTCGGATAGCAGCGGCTTAAGACGACAATATACCCTTAAATATATTCAGAATCTTAATGACGTAAATAAAGGAGCCGTGTACACAAATTGCGACTCGCGAACCGTGTATTGGACGGACCTACTGTTAAGTGAGATATGTAAGAAATCGGAAGAAATTCGGGTAGCGGCGGCTTAAGATTACTTTCATACGAGCGACGGGGGTAGCTTTTTGTAGATGCGATCGATGTATACAAATAAATTTAAGTGTTCTCTTTTAAATTATTTTCTTATACGAATGATGCAACACATCAGACAAGTATTGAAAAAAAAAAATCATTTGGAAGTTTGTTTACGTAGCATTAAACCTGTGATGGTATATTTTTGTAGCGTGGACTTCCGCTAATACTCTCCCCACCCCAGTGTGGGTTACTAGAAGGAGAACATATAAAGCTTGGGACTTGCATAGATTAGGCATAAGCAGTTTTCTTCTCCGAAAAGGCCAACGTATCACAAGCAAAATGAACCCAATCGTAAGTGCATACATAATTAAAAATTCTAATTTCGGTTGTGATTCTATTTTTATGTCTGTACTTCGGTTCGATGAACTTTAGATTTGTTGTAAATTTTAATGTCATTTTCAAAACTGGAAGTAGTTAAAATGGAAAAATCAGATAAGTGAAACCGCCACAAATTTTTTTTTAATTGCCATTTTCAAGATAAGAACTGATTTATCGAATATTCGGACTATCCCCATTGACATCATATTTACTCTACTGACGTCCGCGGCGTTGCCCTATTACAAGTCTTCTGTTTTGAAGATCAAGTGTGCACAATTTCATCAATCTCGGAGTATAGCTGTAGATATGTTTAAAAATCAAATCCACGCCGTCTGCCCGCCATAGGTCACGTACACTCTTCTTTATACCATTAGATGAGAAAATTAATTGAATAATTTGACCTCTAAAGCTTACAATGCTCTAAGCTCTAATGCCAAACAATCGGAAACTATCGAATCCGGTCCCCGCGCACTGCTACTCACGCGAAGAGAAATTAGTTTCCGTGCAATTGGGAGGCAAATAAGGATACCGCCGCCCCGGCAACAGTTTATTGGATAAAAAATGCTTTTGCTGTAGGTCACCCGAAGTGGTTCGTTGCGTTTGGTGACTTAGTAGAGGTGCCCGGGTTCTTTGGGTGAGCTTTGTTTAAGACTAGGCGGTGAATGCTTCTACCTACCAACTGAATGGCACACTGGATCGGGATAAACTGGTTGAGGGAGACCTTTTTATCTCTCCAGCCGGACTCTTTCGATCCTCGCACCACAGTCGAATTGATGGATTCATACGTCAGTAACTCCTGAATACCTTGACTTTCAGATGCCGACCCATTCCTCATACATTTTCCTTCCCAGAACTATATTTCTTTTAATTTTATTTGGGTTTACTACGCTTTTAAAAAAACTAAAGAATTGAGTTCAATATTTTTCTCTTTTTTTTCAGTTCATCGCCACTTTCCTGTGCATGGGCGCCCTGGTGTCCGGAAACCCACTTCTGTTGAACGACGGCCAGTGGAGAGGAGAAGGTCTGTTGGCGAGCCAGGACTGGGCTGGCCGCGTTGGAGCATGGGGTGCCCCCGGAGTGTGGGGTGCCCACGCAACACCATTGGGAACGTGGGGGCTGGGAGGACGCCTTGTCGCCAACACAGGACTAGGATGGGCCAACGCTGGACCAGGATGGGCCAACGCTGGACTCGGCTGGGCCTCTCCCCTCAACTCCTGGGCCCATGGAGGCGCTCCCATTGGAATTGATGGACGTGTTGTGGACACTCCAGCAGTGGCCATCGCCAAGGCAGAGCACGCAGCCGCTAAGATCAACACTGTAGTCGAGTCTTCTTTGATCAACCACGGAGCGTGGTAACTTTTGTACTACGCTGACTGCGCTGATTTAGTATATATAAAATGCAAAACATGTCCTTTTCTTTGTTGTTAAATACTTTTTGTTAACATTTTGTTTTCCATGCAAATTTCTCAACAATAAAACCAAACTCCATAAAAATTATTTACATACTATTCTTTTATATCATCTCACAAAATATTATTTCTTTCATTATTTTGTTCGTAGCCAAGAAAATAATACTTTTCCGTATCTGATAATTTATTTATTTATTTTAGGAACATTAACAGTCTTAGTAATACAATGAACATAAGAGGATGATAAAAAAACAGACCAATTATTAATATTCACATATAGGTATTTAGAAAAAAGACTAACTGAATATAAACTGGAATATTTAAAAAAATAATAAGAGTACAAATGTGAATTCAACAAATGGTAAACTAATACACAACATTAAAATAAGTGTGATTATAACTGAAATAGACTGCAAAATAGGGATTTGGGTTGGGAAGGGTAAGAGGAGGAGAGAGATAAGGGAAAGTTGCCAAGTAATATAAAAATATTAGATACAATTAATTCATGTGTTATTCGCACCTAAAATGTTATAGAGTGAAGTTCTGTAGCGACAGTAACTAGCAGTAAATACGTCAGCACGTGTGTCTATATTTGCAAATTTGTTGTTATGGTAGTTACATGTCTTTTGTATAAATTCATTTTGATTGGAATTGGTGTTGCATCTATCAATATAGAAAAGGGTATTTTGTCTACTATATCGAATGGATGTGTGGAAATTTATTTTGTTTAGCAAATCCTGGCAGTCAACTTTTGAGTTAATAATTTTGTACAGGAGCATCTGATCAGCGACAAGCCTCCTGTTGAGTAGTTTTGTGATTCGAAAATGTTTCTCGATTTCGTCGTAAGAGTTGTATATGTTTAAATAATGGATTTTATTTCTGGGGGCGGGGGAAAATTTAACAAATATCAATACTTTATGAAGACCCTCAACACAGCATCCTCAAAGACGACACAGGTCCGGAGGGAATTTTTTTTCTCAGGACCCATGAGTGGAGCTAATGTAAAAAAAACATAGGAGGCACCGAGGAAAATAATTTCATAATGTATTTTAATCCTTAGCCAAATTTACACGAACAATAAATAATAACTGAATCCTTGAAAAATGCAATAACATGACTAAAATTAATTCATTCTCTGTATGCAAAACTTTCATTGTTGAGTTATTAAAAAAACTGGTCATTTTAGAAGTAGCCACATTTGTGCATTAAAAAATGATATTATTCTATTTGAATGAAAATAAAAAGCAGGTAGAATTAACTGGAAAGGCACTCAATCGAAACAAACTTTGTCTTGGTGTGGTGCAACTTTGATACAAAACAAATAAAGACCTTGCTCTTCAATGGAGAGTCAGTGAAACTCTAAACTTGTGATTTATTATCGTCAGTTTTTTGTGGTTGTTCAGTTCTTTTCCCCAATCCACTGTGTGCTATTGGAAGAATGATTGTAACCCATTTTTAAAACACCTTTAAAGCTTGCTTTATGTTGAGACAATTTATGAAAAGTCAGGTGAAAAACTATGGAAAGAAGAAATATATTTTAACATTAAAAATTAAAAATATTAAGAAGAACATAACATCAACAAGCCAGTCCAATTTCACCGATAACTTTGATTTCACTTGACGGTCTCCGTGGTCGATGGGTAAGGCTCCCGACCAGCAATATCGTTCAAATCCCGGTGTGCGCAAGTAAATTTCATTTGAATAAATTGTGTTATTTCATAATTTAATCATTTAACAAAGTATAAGTTAACAGCGTGGAAGATGCTCTCAGTAGATATCACCCTCGTGTAAGATCAGCTAAGGCGTAGCATAAAATGGCTTTTGCCGTGTTTGTTGACCAGATATGAATAGCCAGTTATTTCCCCCCTTTCTATTCCCCATCTCCTTTCCCTCCCAAATACCTTCAGTCTCACAAGATTTATTTATTATCTCAAAAACATTACAAAATATTACATTTAAAACCGTTTTCAAAATACATTTGTAAGAGTATTACAATTTACAATTAACACTTAGGCATACAAACTATACAAGAATTAATAGAGCTTGCCTTTTAAAGGCAGCTTCACTAATGCTAAATATGTCGATATCCGAATTAATTCTGTTTAACAGTAAAATTGTTCTCCCGACCGGAATGACCATTGGCAAGTTAGTCCTGCAGGCCGGAAGATAGAACAGTCTACGCTGTCGGTGGCAAAGATACCCATCGGGAACATAGAAATGAATGCTCTCCATGATAGCTGAGTTTTCAAACCATCCGCGGATCGATCTGAAGAAATGTGTAGCAATGTGTACATCCCTTCTGACCCGTAGATGGTTCATTCCGAGCATACCCAAAAGAAAGTTGCTAGGATAGAGCCACGGATAATAGCCATACTTCCTCATGTACAGAAACCTTAGAAATTTCTTCTGAACTCTCTCTAGCATGAGGGAATATTTCGCTTGGTGTGGACTCCAAATTACCAACCCACTTTCAAGTCTACTCCTTACTAAGGAATTGAATAAAACTATGAGAACCCGGGTGTCTCTAAAATTCCTTGCAGTACGCAGAACAAAGCCCAGCATTCTCAATGAAGTGCTTCAAGTCATCTGAATATGAGTATGAAATTCCCCAGTTGGGAATGCCATAGTACCATTGGCTCCAAGCAGTTGGGAGTAGTTGGGACTCTTATGCGGTATTCACATAAAAAATACCAGTGATATTAAAATTTTGTAAGGAAAGTAGATGATAGAAAAGAAAAGTATTATTTTAAAAGAACTTTTTTATTGTTTGGTTTTATAAAGGGACAAACTACAAGGAGCACAAAATAAAATGGAAAAAAGGGAAAGGTCACGTTTTACATTTCAAATAATTAACTATTATATCACCGTATTGTTACGAAGCAGGCGTAAAAGTTACCACGCTCCGTGGTTGATCAAAGAAGACTCGACAACAGTGTTTATCTTAGCGGCTGCGTGCTCTGCCTTGGCGATGGCCACTGCAGGGGTGTCCACAACACGTCCATCAATTCCAATGGGAGCGCCTCCATGGGCCCAGGAGTTGAGGGGAGAGGCCCAGCCGAGTCCGGCGTTGGCCCATCCTAATCCTGTGTTGGCGACAAGACGTCCTCCCAGCCCCCATGTTCCCAAAGGAGTTGCGTGGGCACCCCACACTCCGGGGGCGCCCCATGCTCCAACACGGCCAGCCCAGTCCTGGCTCGCCAACAGACCTTCTCCCCTCCACTGACCGTTGTTCAGCAGGAGGGGGTTTCCGGACACCAGGGCGCCCAAGCACAGGAAGGTAGCGATGAACTGAAATCAAAAATTCAAAGGGTAAACAAATTTATTTCAGAGTTGTCGGATAATTTTAAAATACAACCACTGTAAATGCAATCAAATGCAATCGAATAGCTTTTGTCAAAATTCTACAAACGTGTGGATTATTGCCTGAATATAACGAAGTCATGTTTTAATTCAATCATTCGGCATGTCCATGAATAATTTGTCTATCCATGAATAATTTGTTTGTATGTTCTGTTTCTGTTTCAAGATAGTGGACATTTTAGTGATTTAGTAAAGATTTTCTTTTCAAATGTAATATTTTTGTTTATTTGGACTTTCTCATTCGCAGTTTATAAGACCTACTTACCTGAAGAAAGTTTGTTTAATTTCTGTGGACAAATTGTGTTATTCTTTATTTATTTACTTAGAAATCGTACGATTTCAGCGAAAATTTTAGTTTTGATTCATTAATTAAGAGAAAATCGTAAATTTAATTTTTAGACCCGTTGCTTACTGTTCACAAAACTACCAGTAATTTACTATCAAGTATAACAAAAAAATTCTTACGATTGAGTTCATTTTGCTTGTGATACGTTGGTCTTTTCAGGGAAGAAAACTGCTTGTGTCTAGTCAATGCAAGTTCCAAGCTTTATATATTATTTTTCTATTAAGACACTCAAAGGGTGGGGAGAGTACTAACGGAAATGGTAAAACAACAGTTTATTGCTTCGTAAACAACTCGTTGAGGAACAAGGTCGTTGAGGTGTTTAGTTTCAGTACTACATCCTTCTAACAATAGTATCTACCTACGTTTTTCAATTAACGCGGATACATTTATGAACTTATGGAAACTTTATCGGGAAACGCATGAAAAGTCTTTGATTTACATACAAGATCATAATTTTCATTCGTACGATTTAATGCAGAGAGTTGTCCTAAGAGGAGACAACAATGTTAAGTAGCAGTAATAAATTGTCAACAAATGGCAACACCTCGATCGTAATCACAGATTACTTGAAATACATGAAAACATCTCTCATTAATTTTTACGTATTAATAATATGATATAATTATCTTTCGCCTAGTAATCCGGGTTTGAATCGGATAATTTTTATTTGATTTATTTATTTTATTTCACAATTTATTAATAATTCAGAATTTAAACATTATTTTAAACGACTTTAGCAGTTTTGGTGATCAGATCATGTACTTCCTCACCTTACTCTTCGTCATCTTCTTTCCTTCCCCTCTACCTTCAGCCTTTTCAATCGACTCGATGGGAGGGCCAGGCCTTCAGGCCTATTAAAAAAACATACAAAAAAAAAACATTCATATAAAAAACTCTATTATAAAAGATCATATATATAAATTACTGATTGTGAACGTGGGTTATTGTGAATTTGGTGGGCATTTATGAACTTTTTGTACACCAAATTCACAATAACACCAAATTCACAATAACATTCGTTCACAATCAGTAACCAACACGTTTTTTTAAATAAATATTTTTTTAATAGGCCTGGAGGCCTGGCCCACTAGCACAATCAATCGATAAGGATTGATAGGATAACTTTCGGTAACTTCTCTTCGTTTGTTTCGGTAACTTTATCCATACTAATATTATAAATGCGAAACTGCTCGAGTTTGTTTATGACCTTTTCACGCATAACGCAATATAAATACTTTAAAAATTCATTCACCAATAGAAAGCTAAATTATATGCGCAGACTATATTTTGTATATGATGGTAAGCTCTGGCGTAGTGAAATTATAAATATTTATATATTATATTTGTTATACGTTTTCTGTCGCTAACTAAAGCAAATTTTTGCTAACGTCAGAAAAAAATCGTTTCCATGGAAACGACTGCTACTGCTTCAGAAAATTCAAATATTAGAATATGTTTTATTTTTTCGGACAAGCTTCTGTTTTGGAATAAATGTCAGTTCCTACATTAAAAATATAATTCGCAACGATTATAAAGACTGAATAAATGAACTGAATAAATAGTGTAATTTTTTATTATATTCACAAACTTTCAAATATTTAATTAAAAATAAACATCCGAAATGTTTGTAAGCGCATAAATTCCGAACGAATGAACAAAATTGGATAAGTAATTCTTTTTTTCTTTGAGCTATAGCATTATGAAATTTAGGTGGTAGGCGCGATGTTTGAAAACTGAATCTAAGAGAATGAATATATGGAATGCGGGAGGGGATGGGGGTGGGGTGGGGGGGGGGGAGATAATTGATAAGTGCAAGCGCTACAGTAATTTCCCGTAATACCATGCGAGCGAAGCCGCGGGGAAAAGCTAGTTACAAATAAACCTTTCTAAAAGAATATAAATTTTTTGATAGTCATTATGGTGTCAAAATAAATCTTTTTACGTTTCTTCCTACTTTTAAAAATGTTGTTGTGCTTCTTACATTAACTTCACACAGGAGACCCTGAAGAAAAAATCCCTCAAGGCCAATGCCATCTTTGGGGGTGGTGTAAGGAGGGTCTTTTTAAAGAAAGGAAGGAGATGAAGTTTTAAGAAAGAAAAATATTTGAGAAGTGAGTAAGAATCTGTGGGTTAATGTGTCCAGAAGTAATGGACACATGATTCCATCCGTCCTACTGGGGTTGTTGCCCATACATTCGACGGCCTCCGTGGTCCCGAGGCAAGACTCTCGACTCACAATCCGAAGGTCGCGGGTTCGAACCCGGCGTGCGCAAATAAATTTTATTTGATTAATTTGTGTTATTTCACAATTTATTCATTTAAAATAATATATAGTACATTTGCGGCACGTTCCAGAGTGGAAGATACTATCAGTATCGCCCTGGTGTAAGACCACCATTCAGAATTGAAACGTTGCTTGAAATGGCTTTAGCCGTGTTTAGTGACCAGATCTGAATAGCCAGGTACTTCCCCACCTTCCTCTTCCCTATCTCCTTCCCCTCCGCACTACCTTCAGCCTCACAACATACCCCAATTGGGGATGCCATAGTCTCACTGGCTCCAGACGGGAGCAGTTGGGACTCTTGTATAAAAAATATTTTTCATATAAAAAAAAATAAAAAAAATACTTTCAAATTGAATTTATTTTTAACTAATTGAAATTTACACAAACTTTTACATTGTGTCTTATTTTTTGTCGTTGTTTTTTATGTCTGTTCGTACATTTATTCTTTAAACATGCTTGTGAACATTCAACTGCATTCAAATCTGCTTACCAAATATGCCTAATTTTTATTTTGTTCATATACATAGATTGAATATGTTAAATACATTGAGTATAAATTTGTCCAAATACGAGTCCTATAATTTCAATACCCGCTAATCTTGTTCACATTTTTGCGAGGAATAAGAGGAACCTAAAATTGAGTTTCAAAACCACCCTCATCATAACCAAAAATCATGTTTAAACTGCGAGTGAGAAACAAAACCCGCTACATCATTAAAAAAGTTACTATCGAAACCCGCTATATCGGAATTCAACCAATCACGAGTAGTTATTTCGCCAAGATGGCGGGTTTAGAAACTCGCACGTCAGGTCAGTTGAGTTTCAAAAGCCTCTATATATGAAGTGAGTACCAAAATACGCTTCATCCATTTATTTAGCGAAATTACTTAAATTATACTGGACATACATAAAAAAACTTAACACTTTTCAAAATTCTATGACTCCATTTCATTATTCAAAAAATTGAAAAGCAATTATTTTGTTTTTGCTAGAGATGTGACAGTTTTTTGCAGTTTTCTACAAATCAACGAAAGGTGATTTTCCGAACTGTGAAGTAAGTAAAACCAGTCCCAACCTTAAAATGTTTATCGGAGAATGTAAATAATGCAAGCATGGCTAAATTAATTCTTTAAACAGTTTTTTGTAAAAAAATTACCACTGATTCCAAGTTTGTATGTATTTTAATATTAAAAACTAGGGTTCCAGGCAAGTTATAATTGATTGTTTTTCTTTCGTATGGTGGGGAGGTCAGAGGGGGACATCTAGGTCTGCGAGCCAGTCTAGGGCCTCAGGCGTTGCTCTGTGAACCTCATCAATCCCACTCTCACGCATTCACCTTTCACCCCAGAAGATAGGTGGAAGCTTGAGTGACAATCGGCCAAGGTGAAAAATGCCCATCTCGTACAAGACCCCACTGAGAGATAGCCTGGATTCTCATTGCCTCGCAAACTCTGGTCCGCCATCAATAGGATAAGGTGCTCCCATAGCCGGTGTGCCCATATGATGTATAAATGGGGCCTTAAAGAGTCGGAGATGTGTGAATGCGGTGAGGTGCAGACCACCGAGCATGTGGTCAACGAATGCCCGCTCCATTCATTCCCCGGCGGGATTGATAATTGATTGGAAGGAGGCCCTTTTTTCAGATTTAAGCAGTTAAACAAAACAGTTTTTCTAAATTTGATTGAAAAAATATAATACATCTTTATTGTTTCGTGTCGTTTCTTGTGCTGCTCTTCCAACAGGTATCAAAAAATTAAAGATCTTTCTTTAGCCTGTATAAAAATATGTTATTTTCATGATTAAAAATGACAATGGAAAGAAAATATGACCTCATCAAACATCAAATATCTAAACAATTTACTAATTCAGGACATGTGCAGAAGCGGGCTCGTCCTTCGACGAACAACAAACAAAATCAAATAACAAACAAATACATTGTAAATATATTTAGCAGCAAATAGGTACCAACATTAAAATGTGGTTTTAAGACATAGTATGCAAGCTTTCAATCAAGCCTTTTGAACCCTGAATCTAAACAAATAATAAGTGCATGATGCAATTTGTGAAGTGATTGCTATCTTGTTTGATGACTATCATTAGGAGACTAAAAACACAATATTATATCAAGGAGAAATTAATTCTAACTAACTAGTAACTAAAATAATAGCTACAAAGCGTTAATAGGAAACGCGGAAGGCGTTTAGTCCACACAAACAAATATTCCCTATTCCTATTTATAAACCTATTCCCTATTTTGTTTTTTTAATTTTGACACTAGTGCAATAGTACACATATTTTTTTTAAATATGCCTTATACACTCGTAGACATCAACCACTGGCATGTTCTTCGTTTTGCTTTTTAATAAGTGATTTCTTATGGGAGTTCTTATGGACCATCCGAAAATCCTAAAATTTGTCTTGTTTGAATGCCATCAACAGACCTTCGGTGTACAAATAAGACAATTTATTTTTTAAAAAGCAAAACGTACTGTCAAATTTACATCATTAATTTTAATGCAGTTGGTGAACAATTTGACCCAGTTTAGGAGAAGAAAACAAGTGAATACTAAGCCTCGATTTTAACTATTTTATTTAGGTATAATTAGCACAATTGTATTTGCCCGTTTTGTGTGGCGGATTGGATCAGGAGAAACTGATTGGAGACTTTTTGATTTCCCTAGCCGGACTCTCTAAACCCATCGTCTTGCACCGCAGTGGATTGATATGTCTGTCACTCTTGGATACACTAAACCCCAGATTCCTTCTCACCCCTCGTATCCTTATCCTTCCTGAAACTTCCTTTCTTTCCTTTTCCTAGAAAGACCCTCAAAATAGCATCCTCAAAAAATTCACTTATACTCAGGAAAATTTTCGTTATTTGTTTATGGGGTGTTATGCCGTGTCGTGATACCTCATTCTTTAGCCAAGGATTCGGACAGCGTTACAGTGTTCATCATCAGGGAGATGTGTAATTACACATCTGCCCTGATGATGGACACACAATTACACATCTGCCCTGATGATGAACACTGTAACGCTGTCCGAAACGTTGGCTAAAAAAGGAGGTAGCGCAACACGGCATAACACCCCAAAAATAAATAACGAAAATACTTTTGATCTAAAATTTGTGAAAATCTAAAAACTTACCTGAGGTAGATTGTTTCCTCGGAGCCCCCTGTTTGGAGCTAATGTAAAAAAACATAGGAGGCACTCAGGAAAATAATTTTATTATGTATTTTGCCAAATACATAAGAAGAATAATAACTGAATCCTTGAAAAACCAATAACATACCCAATAAACAAAATTAACTTATTCCCTGCCTGCTACGCTTTTATTTCTATATAAAGAGAAAAAATAAAGCAAAAAACTGGTCATTGTGAAAATAGCCATATGGGTGCATAAAAAATCTTTTTATTCTTTTTAATGAAAGTAAAATGTGGGTAGAATTTACTGGAAAGGCACTCAATCAAAACAAACTTTTTCTTGGTGTGGTGCAACTTTCATCCAAAACAAATAAAGACCTTGCTCTTCAATGGAGGAGAGTTAATGAAACTCTAAGCTTGTGATTTATTATTGTGAGTTTTTTTGTTCAGTTCTTTTCACCGCTCCACTCTGTACTAGTAGAAGAATGTCAAGTATATAGCTTGGGACATGCATTGACTGAGTTTTCAAACAGCTTAGCATTCTTAAATTTTTGACAGTTTCGCAAGAATTTTTGTGATGATTAAAAAACTTTTCAGATGTATCATCATGTAGTTGTAATAATCCAGAAACATTCGCGGGGGCTTAAAGAAGGGATTTTGAAAGTTTAAAACATTTCCTATGCTTAATATAGCAATACCATAGACATCTCACTAATCCCAAAACACATTCTGATTTATATATATTTAGATATATACAGATAATATGTTATTTATCATAATATTCGATAAAGGTATAATATTATCTTTGTGTTCTACCTGAATTAAATTGGTAGATAATGTATATCCATACTAATATTATAAATGCGAAACTACTCGAGTTTGTTTATGACGCTCTCACGGATTAACCAAAAAAAAGACGTTGAAAATTCTTTCACCAATAGAAAGCTAAATTATATGCGAAAATTATAGGTTGTATATGATGGTAAGCTCTGGCGTTATGAAATTATAAATAATAAAATATTATATTCGTTATACGTTTTCTGTCGCTAACAAAAGCGAGTTTTTACTAACGTTTAAAAAAAATCGTTTTCATGGAAACGATGTTGATATATTTATGGGATCTATGCTGGTAGGTACTCGGCCCCCTATCTACTGGCTACTTGTCCAGAAAATTCAAATACTAGAATATGTTTTGTTTTTTTAGGACAAGTTTATGTTTTGGAATAAATGTCAAATGAGAGTTCCTACATTAAAAATATAATTCGTAACGATTGTAAAGACTGAATAATAAATAGTGTAATTTTGTATTATATTTACAAATTTTCAAAATATTTAAATAAAAATAAACATCCGAAATGTTTGTAAGCGCATGAATTCCGAACGAATGATTTAAATTGGATAATTCTTTTTTTCTTTGAGCTATAAGCATTATGAAATTTAGGTGGCAGGCGAGATGTTTCAAAACTGAATTTAAGGGAATGAATGTATGGAATTCGGGAGGGGGTTGTGGGGGGGAGGGGGGATAATTGATAAGTGCAAGCGCTACAGTAATTTCCCGTAATACCATGCGAGCGAAGCCGCGGGGAAAAACTAGTATTATATATATGTTGATAAATAAGTATTACAATTTGAGAAATTAGTCATTAAGTTATTCCACCATTAAATATTTTATTTTAGTTATTTTATGTTTACATACCGTTGAATTTTATCTTAAAACCACTGGAACGTTTTTGGCCACATTTTTGCTAATTTGCAAACACCCTCGAGCGTTCACTTGCCAATGTATCCAATTTAAAGAGATATACGAAAACATTTATTGGAATTGTTTCAAAAGTTCCCGCGCGATGTATATTTTGATTAATCACAAAGATAACTTGATGTTTTCACTTTTCAACAAGCAATGTCTCGCATGTCTTTTGAATTATTCGTTATTGACATTTTACAAATCATTGATCATGTTTTACATATTAAAAATACAGATTCGACTTTAAATTTATGTTTGTGATAATCCACTTGGCTGTAGATAATTTATAATAATCTCTAAATAGGTACTACGTCCGTAAATTTTAAAGTAAATAATTTGCAACATTAATGCGTTTATAAAATTTATGACTTTTTACATATTTTTTTATGTGATAAACGGTTAAACAAAGGTGCATTTAATGGCTCTCTAACCCTTTAAGCAGTTTATATGCCCACATATTCAAATTTGAAGGTAAACGTTTTTTTTTTGAGGACGGGAAATTTCCAAATCGGACGCTCAAAAATCCCAGACGCTGGACGTTTCAATAATTAACGCGAACGCTCAAGCCGACAAATTAATAATGAATTGTGAATCGCGAATTGTGAAGCAGCAGGAAATGCATACCAATACCGAAATCATAATCAGCAAAATCCGCAATACCACAAACAAGCGATTAATTTGTCAACAAAAACGATTAATTATTGCATGATGCAATTTATGATATGATTGCTTACACCTTTATAACAAATGAGAAAAACTGATAACATTATATAATTAAAATCAATGCCAGGTTTCAAATCATTAAGAAAAAAAAAATTGCGGAGCACTAATAGATTTAGAAAAAGACATTAATTTTCTAATTTTGGCAATAAATCCTTTTTGTATGCTCAAAGAGGTATAAATTTTCAAATTTCTTGAAACATGAATAAATTTAAAACGATTAAAATAAATTTAATTAATCAACCGTCAAGCATTAACCAGCGACAGCCTAATACAGCCATATCTATTTAGTGTATTTTTGTGTCATGTTAGGAATGTGAAGGAGTCGGTTATGTCTTTTCTTTGGAATTCCTCCGCATTCGACTCTGGAAATAAGGAACCCATGAACAAAATCTTATCCGGAGGAAGAGTCTGTCTGCCTGTTAATTTTTTAATTCATATTATATATATGGTAGATTAAGCAAAACAATTTTTTTAGTAATTAAAATTAACTCGCAAAACTTGTCAAAGTAACCACTAAAAAATGATTCCTATAATTTATTGTTCAAAATAAAAATAAATAAAATAGCACATTATATTCCTACTAGATATTTGTTATACCTTTTGAAACCTTTTCATTGAAACCTTTTCATTGAAACCTTTTCATAGAAAAATCGCAACTGAGGTGGCTTGGGCATGTACTAAGAATGCCTGATGACCGAATACCGAGGAAGATACTAAGTGCGATTCCAGAAGGTAGACTTCCAGTGGGCCGCCCCAGACTCAGCTGGTCGAGGCAACTCCAGAAACTGTGTGAGGAGAGGATGGGACTGCCATGCCTTGTCGATGCAATTCTTAAACTACCTCTTACTAGCAGCACTGATACAATCTTCAATACTTTCAACGTTATGGACTTAAAACAACTATACGCAATATCCATATTAGTTAATCTACACAAAAACAACAAAACATCATACAAAGTAGCACAAACAATGCACAATACCCGAGCCAAAAATAAAGAACTTCTCCAAACTCCTTTTTCCAAAACTACCTTTGGACAAAGACACTTCAAATACATAGCTTGCAAACTATTCAATACTCTACCAGCTACGATCAAACAAACTGAATCCTTGACAAAATTCAAACAAGATGTAAAGAAATGGGTTGTAAGTATTGGACGCCACACTACTGCAAATATCTGTAAAATAAATCCTACAGAGATAGAAAACAATTTGCACACGACCTAAACCATATAAAATTAATAAAAAAATAGAATCACGTCAAATTTAATTCCATAAATAGATTTGACAGGATTTACTATTTTCTGTACATCATTTCTTCCTTCAGTATATGATAACTCTCTTTCAAATATATACCCACACTTCCAACCACCTTTATATTATTACTAGCTTTTCCATTTAATGATTTTTTATTTAAATATTTGGAAGTTCGTTAATATAATAAAAAAATACTTTATTTATCATTCAGTCTTTATAATCGTTACGAATTCTATTTTTAATATAGGAATTCTCATCTATTCCAAGCTTGTCCAAAAAAAAAAAACGAATTCTAATATTTGAATTTTCTGCAGTAGTAGCTGACCAGTAGACTGAGTACCTACCAGCATAGAGCCCAAAAATATATCAAAATTGTTTCCATGGAAAAGATTTTTTTCTGACGTTTGCAAAAACTCGCTTTTGTTAGCGACAGATAACGTATAACAAATAAAATATGTTAATATTTATAATTTCATAACGCCAGAGCTTACCATCATATACAACATATAGTCAGCGCATATAATTTAGCTTTCTATTGGTGAATGAATTTTTAAAGTCTTTTTATTGGTTAATGCCTGAAAAGGTCATAAACAAACTCGAGCAGTTTCGCATTTATAATATTAAGTAAGTATGGATGTACCTCTATGCCTATGTCGACACAGATATATCCTAGTGAGACAGGCATCGACATAAACCTAATGTAAACATACTGTTTATACATAAATAAATAAAATAAAATAAATAAAAAATGGGCCCCACCCGAATAGGATAAGGGGATAAAGATGTTGACGATGATGATTATTCAGTTAGGTTAAGTATTTAGAACTCAAATCCAAAATTAAGTTATCATTAAAATCTGGTCTTTCATCTGTGATAATACATTTTACAATGCAGTATAATAAATTATAACTAGAAATAAAAATTAAATCTTGATTTCATTTTTTAAGGTTTGGTCTTGAACGGCCATATTTTATTATTCCGTCTAGCCTGTGCAACTTTTAGCAAAATTTATTAACGTGTGCCATTAATGCTTTGTGATTTTTTGTAGATCAACAGTCGAAGCCCAGTTTTGACTCTTGGCCGGCACGCAACGTCCTCGTGTTTTGATCTTGGCGTTTAAAACACGTCGCCATTATTATTTAGTGTAACATGAAACACATGTATAATATGAAACTAATGTTAATAGGTATAAAATATAACTATAATATCAACCACCGCAACACGGGCATGTGCCTAGCATGGTGGTCGAAAAATCCTCAATTCATGTCACAAACAATTTAATGAATAAAGAAAATTAAAAAAAAAAATTATAGACATTAACACGCATAAAACAATAAAACGATTTAAAAAATTCTTTCACCAATAGGAAGCTAAATTATATGCGAGGACTAAAGGCTGTATATAATGGTAAGCTCTGGCGTTATGAAATTATAAATTTTAATATTTTATATTTGTTATACGTTTTTGTTGTCGCTAACAAAAGCGAGTTATTCCTAACGTCAGCAAACAAATCGTTGCCTTGGAAACGATGTTGATATATTTGTGGGCTCTAAGCTGATAGGTACTCAGCCCCTTACCTACTGGTCGGCTGCTGCTCCAGAAAATTCAAATATTAGAATATGTTTTGTGTTTTTTGGACAAGTTTATGTTTTGGAATAAATGTCAGACGAGAGTTTCTACATTGAAATATAATTCGTGACGATTATAAAGACTGTATAATAAATAGTGTTATTTTTTATTATATTTACAAATGTTTGTTAGTGCGTAAGTTCCGAACGACTGCAACAAATTGGATAATTATTTTTTTCTTTGAGCTTTTCATTATGAAATTTAGGTGGCAGTTTTATCTGTTTGAAAACTGAATGTACCGGGAGTGAATGTATGGAATGCGGAAGGGGGTGGGGGGAGGGGGGATAATTGATAAGTGCAAGCGCTACAGTAATTTCCACTTATACCATGCGAGCGAAGCCGCTGGGAAAAGCTAGTACATAACATAGGCAGAGTAAATGGAAAATATTATCAAACTCCAAGGAGTTTTCATTAAAATGACTAATTTTCATTATAAACTCAAGGAATTTTCATAATAATGACTTCAGCACACTATTAATTTTAGAAGAAATACAAGGTTTACGTTAATTTCGTCCCATGACTTCAAAGAAAACGGGTTACAAATTTCGATCCATAAGACTTACATTTTTTGCCTATGAAATTATAAAGTAAAGAAGATGCAACAACTCTAAAAAAAACTTGTAAGATATTTTCCATTTTTTAACTCTTTTTGACAAGGGATGAGGAAGGTAAGCATTTAAAAGAATAATATAACATTGTAATAGTATATATTTGTTTGGATCGCTAATAAAACACTGAATATTGAACAATAAAGATTTAAACAACGTTTTTATCAGATATAATTTTAAAGATAGATCTGTCAGGTATGCAAGGTTTTGATGTGTAGAGAGGAATTACCATAGACCTCCAGAGACGGCTGCGATCTTGGCGTTCAAGTGGGCGGCCTTTGTGATGGCTACCTCGGGGGTGTCTACGACGCGGCCGTCAATTCCAATGGGAGCACCTCCACGGGCCCATGAGTTGAGGGGAGAGGCCCATGAGTTGAGAGGAGACACCCATGAGTTGTAGGGAGATACCCATCCAAGTCCAGAAGTCGAAGCTCCGACATTAGCGGCGATGAGGTTTGCCCTGGAGACGGCTGCCTCAGCGGGGTTGATGGCGTGTCCATCGAGGATAGCGGCTCCTCCCAGCCCCCATGCGCCCAGAGGGGCAGCGCGGGCACCCCACACTCCGGGGGCGGCCCATGCTCCAACACGGCCAGCCCAGTCCTGGCTCTCTAACAGACCTTCTCCCCTCTACTGACCATTATTCAGTAGTGGGTTTCCGGACACCAGAGCACCCAAGCACAGGAAAGTTGCGATGAACTGAAAATATATAAAAGGTATTCTTAAATGCAAACATACGTATTTGAAAGTAAGGATGTAAATTACATGTTTGAAATAATGTTGTTAGATATTAAACAGGGTAATAAGGGACGTACCTGACTTACTTTAACCAGTGATTCCTGAAATTATTTGGACTTAAAAATGTGACTAAAACTTTGATCTCCCGTGACATTTTTGATTTTTTTTTAACCAAAGACACTTGAAAGATTAAAAGGTATTGGACAGTTGTGGATGGAGTGGGGAATAGGTCGGTTACTCGGCTGAGTGACCAGTGATGACGTGTGACAGAAAAAAGTTGTTTGATTTTAAAGGAAAAAAAAAACATCATTAAAGTTACGGGATAATGTCAGGAATCACTGGTTGAAGTAAGTCAAGTGCAATAAAATTCTTCAATAATATTATGTAAGATTATATTAGAATACTTACGATTGCGTTCATTTTGGTTGTGATATGTTAGCCTATTCAGATAAGAAAATTGCTTGTGCCTGGTCATAGTTAGATTCAGGTTATATATACTTGTACAGAACAACGAAGTGGAGGGGTCTTTACAGAAACAGCAAAAGCTCGAAGCTCGAGTTGCAAGGTTATCAAATTTAGTACCGTTGTTTATCGTTTAATTTTTGTATACGTTGCAACAAACAAACATTTTTTTTATCGGAATTCAATGACTTTACTTTTCTCTATATGTATTTTTACTCATTTACTCAAGTTAATTGTATTTGTTTATTTTGTGTTGTTACTTCACAATTTGTTCATTTAAAATAATAAATAGTAAATTTGCGGCACGTCACAAAATGGAAAATACGCTCAGTATCGCCCTGGTGTAAGACCACCATTCGGAATTGAAAGGTTACTTGAAATGGCTTTAACCGTGTTTGGTGACCAGATCTGCATAGCCAGGTACTTCTCCATCGTCATCACCGTCACCGTCATCGTCATCACCGTCAAATCCTCAGTGGCTCCAAGTGGATGGGGACAGTTGGGGTGTTATTCACAAAAAAAATATAACCAACTAACTAAAAGGATAGAAGCAGTTGGGACTCTTGTGCGTTATTCACTTAAAAATATATCTAACTAACTAACCGTTTCTCCGGGGTAGGCATAGAGGACGGACCTTTGCCTCGTCAACATTCATACATCGTCTCCTAGATACTCTTCTATTTTTCTGACTGTTGACATGGCCCGACCCAAATATCTTTTTAATAGAACCGAAATAACTTACAATAAAGCATTTTCGTTATATGTTTTTGGGGTGTTATGCCGTGTTGCACTTCTTCCTACTTTTGGCCGTGAAAATCTAAAAACGTATCTATAATAAAGCATTTCGCGTATTTGAGTGATTTTGTAATCCATTTTTTATGTAATGTTTTATTCTGTATTTAAAGGTATTTATTTGTACCGTAAGGGCCTTTGCTCGTGGATAAACTGAAAAAAAACAGTTCCCGACGCAATTGTAATTAACCTCCAACAAAGACGATGTTTTTCTGATCTGACACGTCAACACTTGACAGTTCGTGAGCCGCTACCATGGCAACCTGTCAACAATGCAACTGAAAACAATGCAACTGAAAAACCAGCACTGCCGGTGGCCGCGGCGGTCGCGTTTCAGTTGATTTGTTGAGAGACTGTAGCGGCTCATGAATTGTCAAGTTTTGACATGCCAGATCAGAAAAATTTCGATTTTTTTAAGGAGGTCGATTGTAATCGCATCGAGAACTGTTTTTTTTTCAGTTTCTCTATGAACGGACGGCCTGAATAAAAAGTAGTCAATTATAATAAATTGGTGAATTGTAAATATAGATGAAAAATAAAATGAATATATAAAAAAAAAAATCACAGGAATCGTGAATTAAATTAAGTCAGGTAGGTACATCTCTAAACACCCTTTATAAGGAATAACTAAGTCCATTTTGAACTTGTCATGGTTGTTACTTTTTTACATCCAAGGAGTAGAGAATGGAAAGAAATTTTTCCCAACTGGCTTGACTCATGGTTGGTTTCTCTTGCAAACTGGAAGGCAGATCACTATCAACTTATTCTGTACGATTTAGCTTCCACTGGAGTGATTATGGTCGAAAAATGGACAACTTTTATTTTTCTGCGGTTGATAGCGGTCTCAAATTGGACCACATTTTCCTATCATCCGTAAAACATTTATTGTTATTATTTAAAACATTTCCATGGCCAGCCATTTATTTTAAAGGGAAGCTTTTGAAATGCTCCATCTATTATGACCATAGATGTCGCAAATCCGAACTTCGTAGACTATTTTAGAACTGTGTTAAAAATAAATTTTAAAATATTTTTAATAACGCAGAATTTCTGATTAGCTTTTTATGGTTTAAATGAAGTCCTTTTTCCATACATATTCACCTTTCATTATCAAGTATACCTCAGTACTCGAATAAGTACCCCTCACGAAGTTTCAAAGTAACAAACACGCAAATATGAGATAAACGGTAAAATATAGGTTTATTAATTGGCTACATAGCACTATAAAAAGTTTTTATGTCTCCATGTTAAAATTCGAAGGTATGATTTTTTTTAATGCTGTTGGCAAAAAATTTAAAAAATGATCTTTTGGAAATTTCTTTACTTATTTTGCGTGGTCGCTCTAGTGGATAAGATGTTATTTTAATCATTTTTGTAAAGGGATAATTTAATAAAATGCACAATTTTAACGGTAAACACAATTATTAATTTTATTTTTGATACAATCAATTTGACACTGATCAAAGTATAACACGGTTCAATAACAGCAAGACAAAATAATCAATTTAAACAATAACTTTATGGGTTTACTCCCAAAATAAATTTAAGGGGTTATTTTAGTCTAAAAAAATTTTTTTTTTCCATATTTTGGATTCAAGAATATCTTTGTAAGAATTTTTCAAAATTCGAATTATTTTAAAAGATAGAGCCATTTTAGTTTGATCGGTTTAGACGGAATCTAACTAAAATCCAAATGGAGCAAAACTTAAGCGCGTGTTTCTCAAAACTATCGCACTAAATAAAACTATAACAAAATTTCAATTTTAACTACTTTTTAAAAAAATTGTAAAGTCAAAAAAAACTGTTAAAAGTAACTGGTACGGACTGAACTGTCATTTCACACGAGAAACACAATGCCCCGTGAAATTAAAGACTTTTTAATTTCAGATAGTCGCCACTTTGCGAAAAAAAATTTTTTTTACTTTTCCTTAGTTCGGGCCATAGCCGCATTTGTTCGGATTAAGAATTAATTTGTTTTTTTTTTTTTTTTGTTACTAGGAGGGTTGCGATCGTGTCAACCAGGGCGCTCCATTTTTTTGAAACCCACCACTTTTAACAGCCTATAACTTTTTGAATTTAATTTTTTAATCAATATTTGGTAAAATAATGGCTTGTAAAAATATTATTCGTTTTTTTTAATGCACCTGAAAAAATACCTACAATTCATGCTATTAGACTAGATTTCCCCCTAAGTCCTTTCATCGCTTGTTTTAACAAAAGGGTAACGGAGTATCTTCACTCTAGTTCAGCTAAAATCCGAAGCCGACGGTTTACAAAACGTCTCTCGAAGATGCGCGGTAAAAACTGGAAAGCAACATAATTTTTAGTGTTAACACATGACCTTTAATCAATCATCTCAGCTTTGCCATCGCGGCAGGGTAAAAAATAAACAATTACATCCCTCACCTTAATTAGATGCAGCTATGGGAAAGTATTTGAAATCAAAGAACTAATCAATACACGCTCGGAAATTACATGGCATGTTACATTTTCTTTTTTTGTCTTTTTTTTCAAAGCTTCTCCTAGAAATAATTATAAAAAACGGTGTCAGTTGCCAATTGAACCGTTTGTGTTTCCCATGATGTCAACAACCTCTGTAATTGCGTCAGGAGATTATTTGCTATTTTTTTTTCTAATTCTAATATAATATTTCATGGTCAGTTGCGAAATGGAATTATTTGTTAGATTAGAATTTTTTTTTTTTTACTTTATTTATTCTCATTTCTTTGTACATATAATGTAAAATAGCACATATAATAACATAATATATAATAACAAATAGTATGAACAAGAGATGAAAACCCACTAAGGCACTGCCTGAGTGTGGGTAATATTCAAACAAAATACTATATTTCCAAGTACCCAAAGTATAAAATAGACTTAAAAACATATAAAATATAAAGTGTTTGCGCCAATCAATGTTCTTTTTGTTTGATTTAGTACCTACTGGAAAACTGCTTTACCCAAGTACCTGCCCAGTTCCTCTATCCGAGTACCTACCCATCCCACGCCAAGACAAAACCCAATAAAACGTTCGATTGTTTCATTCACTTGTTTTTCATTTGACTTGTGGAAAAACGCACCCGTCTCGAGTTCGGAGAAAATTTGTGCATCTTACTTTAATTATAAACGCCATAAGTTTAATTTGCGAACTTATTGACCACACCGCCGCGGCTGCAGAAGTAACCGTGTTTACGTATATATGTGTACAAGTGAACTATTATAAAGACAAGGGAGAATTAAAAGGACCACAGAACCAGCGGCAAATGTCGAGTGAACTCGGTGAGTTTTGGCAATACCTATCCTTTTCCTTTTCCTTTGAGTAGTTTTCCAGTGATTGTTGTTTTAGAATCACACCGCACCCGCCTACGAACGAATTGATTTGCGCAACCATAAAGTTAGTATAAAAAGTTAGTAATACATTGGTAGAATAAGTGAAAAGGGTTTTTTTCAGCTATTATAAAAATAAAATAAAAATATGGACAAAAACATAATGATTTTTAATTTTTATAATTTTTTTTTTTTTTTAGTTATTTAAAAAAAAAAATAAACAGAAAACACATTGTATTAAAGTTTAGAAAGTTACAGAAAGTGAGTTGTAGAAGGATGGATAAATTTATAGAAAAAGCGTTTCAATATTTACATTATTCAACCATAATTTTACCTCTTTTACATATTTTATCATTTTATTTATCATTTGAGTTTGTAGTGGTAGAAGGTTAAATAAACGAGGACCAATGAAACTGCTGTGTCTGCAATAATTTAGTATTGGTTTGTGGGGTGTAAAATATATTATTTATTCTTTTGCTCATTCTGTTTTCATTTATTTCGAAATTATTTTTGTTTTTAAATACATATTTAAGTTATCAAGACAATAAACATATTAACATGGACAATAAACAAAGAATTTATTTTTAATGTAATAAATGTTATTTTTAATCTTTTATAAAGAAAACGTATGTTTATGAGTAAAATTTTAACTGTCTTAAAAACACTCAAGTATACCAACGAACTGGCAATGCCTATGTGGGATTTTTTTGGTTAATCTGCAAATTGTATTTTTTTCTTTACTTTTTCAAATGTTTTTATGAAAAGTTTGTATCATAAAATTATACCTTTTGTACCAAAAAAATTGTTAATTAAAAAAAAAAAAAAAATTTTATATGTACAATTAAAAGCAAATTATATACTATCGATTAGGTTTACCTACTAAATATTATGTTACTAAAAAGGAAGGTTAAAGATACGGTGAGGATACATATTAAAACCATTAACAAATTTATTTCAATCAAGTTTTTAATTAATTTTTGTCACAAAGAAGCAACTGAACGAGAAATAATGCTTAAAACTTAATAAAAAATAATAGGTAAAGTTGATAGCTTCGTCGGAAGTCAGATGTTAAGATCATGGCAAGGAAGTTACCATAATCCACCGGAGACGGCGGCGATTTTAGCGTTCAAGTGAGCGGCCTTGGTGATGGCTACCTCAGGGGTGTCTGCAACGCGACCATCGAGTCCGATTGGGGCACCTCCATGGGCCCATGAGTTCAAAGGAGAGGCCCATGAGTTGAGGGGAGAGGCCCATGAATTGTAGGGAGATACCCATCCAAGTCCAGAGGTCGAAGCTCCGACGTTAGCGGCGATCAAGTTTGCTCTGGAGACGGCTACCTCAGCGGGGTTAATGGCGTGTCCGTCGAGGATAGCGGCTCCTCCCAATCCCCATGCGCCCAGGGGGGCGGCGCGGGCACCCCACACTCCGGGGGCGGCCCATGCTCCAACACGGCCAGCCCAGTCCTGGCTCTCTAACAGACCTTCTCCCCTCCACTGACCATTATTCAGAAGTGGGTTTCCGGACACCAGAGCACCCATGCACAGGAAGGTTGCGATGAACTGAAATGAACAAAAAAGGTTATTTTGAATTGTTTTCTTACAAGCTTGCAATATTACCACGTTTGTTTTGTCTTTGGTTCTCGCTTAATAAATTCAAACTACTTACGAATGCGTTCATTTTGTTTGGATATGTTAGCCTTTTCAGAGAAGAAAACTGCTTGTGCCTAAACTATGTTTGTTTCAGGCTTTATACCTACTCGCGCGGAACAACACGAAGGAGGGGGCAGACTTTGCGGAACCACAAAAAGCTCTAAACCCACCTGACAAGGTTACTTCTATTGTTTATTGCTTGTTATTATATTTTGCATCGAATAATTTAAAACGTTGTACATTTCTCTGTTTTTGCTAAGCTTTCTTCAACACATAATGTTATTATATCAAGTCCGGGAGATACGGATGATGTGCAATTATAAGCTATCTTATGGAATCTAATTTACCAGTATCTTATGGAATAATTAGATAGTGGGGGGGGGGGGGGGGTGTTTATAATACACACATTAAGCTACTAGAAATATTTCAAAAATTTATTTTGTATGTATTTAATTTTATTTTTCAATCTTCTTTAAAGATAACGTATGTTTCTGAGTAAAATTTTAACTGTCTTAAAAACAATCAAGTAAACCCACGAACTGGCGATGCCTGTGTGGGATTTTTTTGGTTAATCTGCAAATTGTATTATTCTCTACTTTTTAGCTGTTTATATAAAAAGCTTTTATTATAAAATGATACCAATTGTACCAAAATAAAATTTAATAAAATACAAAAATAAAAATAAAGCTCCTTGTGACTCTTCAAAATTCTAAAAAAGAAGGCCTTTAACAAAAACTCTCATTTAAAGCTATCATCAAGCAACTTGGTTAGTCAACAGTATGAGTGTAGTTATCACAGAAACAATTGACAAAATCGCGGGTTGTTGAAGTTTAAATACAGAAAACATACTTTTTTTGTTATTTATTTTTGGGGTGTTATGCCGTGTTTCGCTACCTCCTTTAGCCTTCTTGGCTAAAGAAGGCTTGGCTAAAGCTCCTTGCTCCTTATTGGCTAAAGAAGGAGGTAGCAAAACACGGCATAACACCCCAAAAATAAATAACAAAAATACTTTTGGCCGTGAAAACCTTAAAACATACCAGAAAACAGACTGCTTTTTCATTATATTTTGTACGTAAAAAAATAGAAGTATTCAACCTAAATACTTTGTTTTAGTTCCTGCGATAGGTACTGGTGTACGAAATAACGTAGTAAAATTTGAGACGAATCGGCCGAGTAGTTTTTTTTTGCCTCACACCATGCAGAAAAAAGTAGTTTTTAAATAAAGGAGTTTGAAATTTCGCCCGGCCCTTTTACCTGTTTCTGTGCTGATCTGCTAAATGTAGAACTTTAAATAAAGTCAATACCATTGCAAAAATTTTACAGTATATTCTTAAAGGATTATACTTTTGAAATATTGAAAAAAAAAATTCTAGTCCACCGGGTCCCTTTAAACTAGATGACATCGTGCAGTGTATGCGAATATGTACGTTGTACGTAGTTTCAATATTTCTAAACATTATTTATTCATTAGTATTGGTGGTATATGTAGTTTTAGTGTGTCTTAACAGAAGTCAGAAGTTGTATTATACGCGAAAGAAAACTGCCGAGTCTAAAACCCGAAAGGTTACGAAGATATCCGATTGACAGCAAGCACGGTATTAGACGTCGGCTCACTGGCAGATTATCGCAGAGCATCCTCTAGAACGGGCGTTAAGTCAAGTTAGATTAATTAATTAACTGTAAATACGACGATAATAAACAAGGCTCGTATTCTAAACGAACCAAAGTACTCTTATAATGGAAAATTTCCGATCATCAGAGTTGAGTAGATTGCTAATTAGTGGAAACGACATTTCACCACATACCCGATATCAATTACCCCGCCTTGCTTCGAATTGGCACTACGGTTGATTGTAATTTCTGGCGCAGGTTACATGGTCATACATGGTCGTATTTATTGAACGTCTAATGCTAGCGTATTTATGGATCACAATACGGATCAAAGATGTCTAGATTCATGAGTTCCGTATCGTGAACCCACGGAACGTGATAAATATTGATGCGTGGGCTATCAAGGCAATATTTGTTGTGATTTTACAATATTAATCACGATCCGTGGGTTCATGGTGCGAAATTCAGGAATCTAGACAACTGTGATCCATATTGTTATCCACCAATACGCTACCCTACGTTCAATAAAATAATGATATTCGATAAATATTGACACCTCTGCCACCCCAAGTGGTTCGCTGCGTTTAGTGATTTAGCAGGGGTGCCCGGATTCATGGGGCGAGGTTTGTCTAGGTCTTGGAGGCGGATGACCCTTTTCCTTCCCAGAACTGTCCTCTCTTTCCTTTCCTTAAAAAAACCCTCCGCACACCTTTCCCAAAGATGACATGGCCCTCAGGAAAATTATTTTGCTCGCGGCCTCCTGTGTGGAGCTCACGTAAAAAAAAAGAAATTGACAGATCACAATAAATATTGAACGTGTGGGGTTCGCCTCTTGGTTAAAAAAAAATCTGTTTCTATATGTTATACCATTGCGAAATTAAATACAATAAAAGTGATATATTCATTGATCGAAGTTAAGAACACAGAACTCTACTTGTTTCTTATGCTGTCAACAACCTCTTTAATTGCGTCAGGCGATTATTTGCCATGGTTTTTTGCATATAGTTCAAATATACTTCAAGGTCGTGTCCTCAAGAGCATTTTTAAATATTTATGTTATTAGTACGAGTAGTTTGAAACGTTGTTGCTTGAAATGGCTTTAGCCGTGTTTGGAGACCAGACCTGAATAGCCAGGTACTTCCCACCTTCCTCTTTTCCATCTTCTTCCCCTCCCCACTGTCTCCAGCCTCACAACATATCACAATTCGGAATGCCATAGTCTCACTGGCTCCAGATGGAAACAGTTGGGACTCTTGTGCGGTATTCACTGCCAAAAAAAAAATTTAAAAAGTTTGATTTTTTCCTGAGATTAAGTTATGTCTCATGATCGGTAAGACGTTTGTTTGATTTTCGTAAGCATTTAAAATAAATAAAATAAAAACTCAATAATTAAATACAATTTTTGTATCAATTATAATAAAAGAATTGTATTTTTTAAAAGAAAAACTTTATTTAATTTATAAAAACATGTAACCTCTGTACCACTATATTCAATAAAAAAAAATTAATCAGTGACTTCTGACTATATTTCAGTAAAAACTTAAACAACGAAATTTTGTTATTCCGTGACTCTTTAACAATTTTTTTTCTTCAAAATCAAACAAAAAAAATTCTTCCACATGTGGTCACTCAGGCGCCTTCGACCTCCGCCTCACCCCGCCCCTAACTGTCAATATCTACAGGTTTTTTTAATATTTTTAAACTTATCAAAAATGTCACCTGAGACAAAATTTCATTTAAATTTATTTATTTATATGTATATTACATACATTACAAAATGATGCTTTTTTCTGTCCAACTGGGAAGGTTTCCCATTTCAGGACAGCTAAATTGCACATTTAGTTCGTAAAATTCTTAACAAGATATCACAAAAGTGAGATTCTATCATGACTACTTTAGAGAACATTAATAATTGCATTCGGAACGAAGAAATGGTTTCTTTATGTCCTTGAAAGAATCGCAAGGATGTAATTCTTTCAATTTCATTTTGGAGAACATTAATTATTGCATTCAGAACAAAGAATGGTTTCTTTCGAGAGATCGCAAGGATGAGATTCTTTCAAGGTCAGGTTCTTTGGACAACAATAATAATTGCATTATTAAAATTATGATGTTTGATTTTAATTCTTAAACATTTACTAAGTACTAGAAATAATGCATTTATAAACCAAAATATATAAGATGACTTATGAATTCCCCATGTATTTATGACTTGATGTAGAGAATATCTCAGTTTAACTAGACTTGTTTTAAAGGCTTATTTATTACTTCAGGTATTGTTATGAATAACTGTTTAAGTAAGTCAGGTATGCCCCTTCATCCCCTGTATATGCATAATTTATTTGTTTGTATATTCAGATAGTTAAAGTAACGTAATTGGTTTAGCATATGTTGATTTTACATTGTCATTGTTATCTTATGCATAGTTGTCTGTTGACTCAACACAATAAAATAAACCTGCTTTAAAAATCAAGACCAATCAGAAAGAAAATGATTTGTTACAAAAACCTGTTTGTCGTTGATCTTTAATGCACCAAGTTTTTTTCTTTATTAGCACGAGTGCTAAAACTTTAAAGTATTATTTGAGCTTCCTAATGTCCTCCCCACTCTGAAGGCGTGGTTTTGCCTAAATATAAAGCCAGGCACGCGCTTTGACAAGGCACAAGCAGTTTTCTTTCGAAAAGGCAAACACATCACAAGCAACATGAATTCATTCGTAAGTAGCTTACATGATTATCCATGTAATGTGAAAATCTAAATCAATTCCAACCGGATAAACGTCATTGATTATTTTAGACTTAAAAATATTATTGTTTCTTTTTTCAGTTCATCGCTACTTTCCTGTGCATGGGCGCCCTGGTGTCCGGAAACCCCCTGCTGCTGAACAACGGCCAATGGAGGGGAGAAGGTCTGTTAGAGAGCCAGGACTGGGCTGGCCGTGTTGGAGCATGGGGCGCCCCCGGAGTGTGGGGTGCCCGCGCTGCCCCTCTGGGCGCATGGGGACTGGGAGGAGCCGCTATCCTCGACGGACATGCCATCAACCCCGCTGAGGTAGCCGTCTCCAGAGCAAACCTCATCGCCGCTAACGTCGGAGCCTCGACCTCCCCACTCGGATGGGCCACTCCCTACAACTCATGGGCATCTCCCCTCAACTCATGGGCCTCTCCCTTGAACTCATGGGCCCAAGGAGGCGCCCCAATCGGACTCGATGGTCGCGTCGTAGACACCCCTGAGGTAGCCATCACCAAGGCCGCTCACTTGAACGCTAAGATCGCCGCCGTCTCCGGTGGAGTATGGTAACTTCATTGCCACGATCTTAACATCTGACTGATTTATCTCCAGATCTATGTGATACTTTTTTTCCTAACTAATTTTGCCACCGTTGCTAGATTTTGCCTTCCACAGTTCTGCTAAAAAATGCTCAACAAACATTACCAATTCAATATTCAATCAGGTTTTTATTCTATTTATGTTTTCCATAATCTGCGCAATACATACGAAATAAGGTAACATATTATGTACAGTTATAAAGGGTATATTTTATGTACATTTAAATGTTGATGAAAAAAAAATAAAATAAAAAATGACAATACTTTAAATATTCTATTCACATTTATTTTTATTTTTTTATTCAGGACTGGAAGGGTTTTGTATTTTGAAACGTTGTTATTATAGTGACTGAATTGTTGAAAGGAATATAATAACTGTTTAGTTAGTACATAACGTAAATCTATTATTTACGGAAGATTACATCCAGTTACACTACAAGATTTCTTATATCTCAATTATTACAAGGATTTATTCTAATCTAGATACTGCTGCTCCGGGAACAATGCATTAACCAACACTCCTGCCATAGTTTATCCCAAATAGTTTGCTACGTTTGGTGATTTAGCAGCGGTACTTAGGTTTGTGGGGTGGGATTTGTCAAAGTCTAGTGGTGGACGCATCTGCCCCTTAGCAGGCCGGATTGGGAGAGACTGGTTGGTTTGACCAGTCCAGCAAGACACTCTCGGAGCTTCACCTTGCACCGCAGTTGGAGGGATGGACTCATCCATCCGTCACTCCTGGAGGCAGTGCCCCTCAGATTCCTACCCGCCCTTCATACCTTCCTTCTTCTGAGAACTTCATCTCCTTCCTTTTCATAGCCCTCCACACAACATCTCTATGGGATGACGTAGGCCCCGAAAGGAATTACTTTCCTCGGGGCCTCTTGTGTGGGGCTAAAGCAATAAAAAATGGAAAATAATTTTACTGCAGTGGAAGGTTAAAATAATAATTAAATATATCCACTGTTTCAGAAATTTCATTCTATAGCACCATTTCTCCTATCGAGCGTCGCTTTGCTAGAAAATCTGTTCTGCCGTGTGGTGTCTTGAAGACGTCGTGGCCACGATAACGGCTGAAGTTTTCAGGCACATACAAGCCACGGCTTTCCAAAAGTAATGGGCAGCAATGAATTATACATTTTTGTATGAATTCAAAAATCATAAAATTCATGTAACAAACATTTTAATGAATAAAGAAAACTTAAAAAAAAAAATTCCACACAGGAAGCCCTGAGGAAAATTATTTCCCTCAGGACCTGTATCGTAGGGAATGTTGTGGGTAGAGTCCTTTTAAGAAAACGAAGTTGGTGACCCAATGAACCTGGGCACCCCTGCTAAGTCGCCATACACAGCGATCCACTTGGCAGGGGTGTTGGTTATCCAATTAATGGTTCCCGGAGCGGCGGAACCCATACAAGCCTCCCAAATTGAGAAATAATAATAATCTTGTATACAATAATAAGAAAACAAAGTTGAATAGAGTTACGTTATGTACTAACTAAAGAGTTATTATATTCCTTTGTTCAACTTAGCCATAATTATGATTCAAGAAGCCAAAGAGGAGTATGGCTCTCGACTAGCGATCCGGAGGTCGCGGGTTAAAACCCCGGCGGGCGCAAGTAATTTTGTGATTAATTTGTGTTTTAATAATTAAATCATTTAAAATAATATTAGGTTTATTTGTGGCACGTTCCTGAGTGGCAGATACTGGTACCGCCCTGGTATAAGACCACCATTCTTAATTGAAACAGTGCTTTTAATGGCTGTAGCCTTATGGTGACTATATCTGAATAGCCAGGTTCGCCACCTTCTTCTTCCCATCTTCTTCTTCTCCCCACTTACCTTTAGCCTCACAGTATATCCTAATTGTGGGTGGCAGAGTCTCACTGTTTCCAGGTGGTTGGGAGCAGTTGGGACTAATCTCACCTTCAGCAATATATGGCCCAATAGAAGGTGTGATATAAAACAAATATTTGTTAAAGGTACACATAAAAGCACATATCTTAACTATCGATAAGGCATATCCACCTTTAGGATTAAAATTGAATTACTGCAGTCACTGCCCTCTGCAGTTTTTTAATCTAGTTTACTTACCGGCAGATTGTATGTAGATAATACAGGTTTCTTTTGTGTGTCCAGATTGCTCTCGTGTCAGGACTGTCAGATAACAGTGAAAATTTCTGATAGAAAAAGCCGGTTTGTTGTTTTATATGCCTCTTTTTATAGCTAATATTAGAACGATAAAAAAGGCTTGTTTGACCTTTAGTTAAAGAATGAAGAACCGGGCTGTAAAAAATAATTGTCGCATGTTGAAGTGTTTTATCAGGTTTTAACCTAAAAAGTCTGTAAATAAAATAACTCAGTGAAATTTGTTTGGGTGTTTTTAATTAATAACATAATATTCAGTAGGTGCTAGGAATTGCAAGGGTCTTTTCTTCAATTTAACCCTTGATTTACCCGGTGATTTCATTTATTTTTTTTTATTTTTTATTTGTTTATCTTAAAAATGGTACATATAAAGTAGTACTGGTCTTCCATTAAAAGCATTTGCTTGTGGATGGAAGATGAGTTTACATTCTATATATATTTATACATTTAAACAGTCACGTGCGTTACATAAGTAATTAGTGCAGTTAATACAAACACATCGCAATTTTTAACTAAAATACATCCATGCATTCCATAAGAGTAGAAACAAGTATAATTTTTAGTGTTACATTCATGTGGAAGTAGGGGAAGCAGTCTTCACGTTGCTGATTTCTTTAAAATGATTTTTGATAGAGTTCGATAATTTTATTTTGTTATTAATGATTCTGATTTCTATGGGTAGGTTGTTAAAGAAGTATTTTCCTTGGTATGAAAAATGATGTTGAGCAAAAGAAGTGTTTAGTTTCATCCATACACAATTTACCCGGTGGAGTCCCCGGGACTCCCGGAAATAAAATCGTAAATTTAACATGAAATAAACACTTTTTTAAATGAAATGCTTATTATATTTATTTATTATATATTTGGTTTTACTATGGCATAGATTTTTATTTAAAATTATAGAATCACAGCCTTTTATTAACCCTTCACGAAGTGACGCGCTAAACGTGGGGGTGAGTGGATGCCGAAGTGCGAGGTTCCGATTGGTAAGTAATCACGCTAGTGGTGCTTAATGTTGTAGTTTTAGCCTATTGACGGTATTGAACAATAATAATTGATTATGTTTTTGTAATATTTCTTTAAAAATTACTTTGAATAAATGTTTTGTTTTTGAAATGTTGAGACTAGAAAAAAGTGCCATAATATATTCTAGAAATCTCTTAAGGGAAGGTCAAGGACAAGGTGGGTGTACATATTAAAACAAATAATTAATTTGTTTTAATTAAGTTTTTAATTATTTTTTGTTACAAAGAAGCAACTGAACAAGAAATAATGTTTGAAACTTAAAATAATAGGTTGTTTGGTGTTTGATAGCTTAATCCCAAACCAATTAGGAACGTTTTTTAATTGAGCTAATTAAATTGAATCATATATTGCCAGTGGTTTTTTTTAAATATTTCAAATGAATTATTTTTCTCTTCCAACGAACAAATGAATAAAGCTTTTTTCAAACCTTGATACAACTAAAATTTTCACTACTTCTCTTTTGTTACCTCGCGTTGAGAATAAGCATGTTTGTGTGATACAACTTTGTCCATTGGTTTGAGAATCTCATTATGTGTCGGTGGTAAAATGTAAATTTAAAACAGAACAATAAATCGATGGATTTAATTATACGAAAATTACTTTTCTTTCCCAAGTCCTAAACTTTTACATAGGTAAAGTATATAGCCTCGTCGCAGGTCAGTCAAGTGTCAATATCTTACTATTATAAGGAAGTTACCACACTCCACCGGAGACGGCGGCGATTTTAGCGTTTAAGTGAGCGGCCTTGGTGATGGCTACCTCAGGGGTGTCTACGACGCGACCATCGAGTCCGATAGGGGCTCCTCCTTGGGCCCATGAGTTCAAGGGAGAGGCCCATGCGTTGAGGGGAGAGGCCCATGAGTTGTAGGGAGATACCCATCCAAGTCCAGATGTCGAAGCTCCGACGTTAGCGGCGATAAGGTTAGCTCTGGAGACGGCTACCTCAGCGGGGTTGATGGCGTGTCCGTCGAGGACAGCGGCTCCTCCCAGTCCCCAGGCACCCAGGGGGGCGGAGCGGGCACCCCACACTCCGGGGGCGGCCCATACTCCAACACGGCCAGCCCAGTCCTGGCTCTCTAATAGACCTTCTCCTCTCCACTGACCATTATTCAGAAGTGGGTTTCCGGACACCAGAGCACCCATGCACAGGAAGGTTGCGATGAACTGAAATGAAAAAAAAGTGTTATTTTGAATTGATTTCTTACAAGCTTGCAACATTGCCACGTTTGTTTTGTCTTCGGTTCTCGCTTAATAAATTCAAACTACTTACGAATCCGTTCATTTTGTTTGATTTTGGATATGTTTGCCTTTTCAGAGATAAAAACTGCTTGTGCCTAAACTATGTTTGTTTCAGGCTTTATACCTACTCGCGCGGAACAACACAAAGGAGGGGGCGGACTTCACGGAACCACAAAAAGCTCAGAACCCACCTGACACACCCACCACAGTAGTAACCTTTGTTGTTTTGTCTTTGCTATGCTTTCTTCAACATATTATGTTATTATATCGAAATGAAAGGGACACGGATGACATGCAATTGTAAGTTCCTTCACACCCTTTAAAAATCTAAAAATGAAGACCTTTAAATAAACTCGTAATGAAAGCTATTATCAAGCAAATCAGTTTAAATCTTCACAGTAGGAAACACTATGTGGGTGGGTTATATAATTACAATAATTAGAATTAAATTACTTTTTACGTATAATACTTTATTATTATAGATTTTTTTTTAATATTTAAACCCAACGGAATCAAAAACCGAACGAATTGAATTCGAGTTCAATCGAACCCGTTTGATTTTATATGTTAAAAATATATTTACTTAAGTGGTATTAAAACTAACTTATTTTATTATAATTATAACAAATCAGTTTAATTAATATTAACATGAAGCTATTCGTGAATTTTTATTTAGATACTAAGTATTTAGATTAATCTTTGCGACGAATCGATTTACATTATGAGCATGAAAAAATATGCCAGGGATAGATTGAAGCTTCTACCAGCTTTTCTATGTATTGGAATTATAATAAAATTATTAATTTAAAAACATAAAATATAAGCGTATATACCTAAAAAAATGTTTTTGCATGACTTAACTACGAATATAAGAAACAATTTTTAAAAAATACCCCTTTATGGCTAAGACTATTATTGAAGTTTAATATGTTCTAACTATTTTTCAGTCTTATAAAATTATGCAAAAAATTAATAAAAACCATTTTTTCGCTTACTTGCCTCATACAAATAAGACGATCGATTTTTAATTTTGTAGGCATGAGAATCAAAATATTTCTAGCGTTTATATTCCTCTTAATATTCCAGCTGCCGTGGTAGAGAGGTAAGTCTCTCGTCTAACAACTCGTAAGACGTGAGTTCAATTTTTAAATCCCGGCGTTCACAAGTAAAGTTTATTGTATGAAATTATTGTTTTTTAATAATTTATTCATTTGAAATAAAGTGTCGCCTTGTGTTAAAAACCACAATTCACAATATAACACACAACATAGAAAACTTACTTAAAACTAATTTAGCCGTGTTTTGTGACCAGATATGAATATGCAGGTACTTCCAAATCATTCTCTCCCCCATTTTCTTCCCCTCTCCACTACCTTCAGACTCACAACATCCCCAGAATTGCTGTAGACATTTTGGAGCAGTTGGGGCTCTTGTGCTTTACTTAGGGGTCGTCCATTAATCACGTGAGGCTCGAAAGGGGGAGGGGGTGTGGAAAAAAATCAGGAAATATCACAAGGTGGTGGGGGGGGGGAGGATATAACGAGATATCACGTGTATTTATTTTTCGTTGAACGCACGATTTCTAAACCAAACAGCGGCGCGTGGCCTTGACTCACCGTTATATTGAATGCGGTGGATAAAAAAATAGGTTTATTTTTTGTGTCCTATAGCGCATTTGTAAGATTTTTGGCATTGCATATACACTGCATAAATCGTACAATTATAACGTCTTAGGCTATATTGCCTGTAATTGTTATAAATAAATGTACAACTTATATATATATATATATATATATATATAAATAAATAAATATTATACCTGTATTTAAAGATAATATTCTGAAAATTTCAATGTAATTTGTATTAAAAAATACACGAGATTTTGGGTATGGGGGGAGGGATAATCTAAAACCTCACTACATATCACATATCACCAGGGGGGGAGGGGGTTAAAAAGTTGCTAAAACACATCACGTGATTAATGGACGACCCCGTACATGGAAAAAAAATAAAAAACGCTTAGATTTCCGTGGGAACTACACAGAGTTATTTTGGAGCGGTTTGAAGAGCTTCTTGCAATTTTAAACTAGATGACGTCACGCCCTGTAGTGTTTATGAATATGCACGAATTTTTAGTTTCTCTAGAATTTTAAGTTTCTCTCACAGCTGTCGTAAGTATAAGTGGTTATATGTGGTTTTAGTGTGTCTCAACAGAGGTCAATAGTTGTACTATATGCAAGAGACAACAAACTGGTTACGAAGATATCCGATTGTCAGCGAGCACGGTATTAAGCGGCGGCTCGCTGGCACGTTATCACAGTTCATCCGTTAGAACGGACGTTAAGTCCAGTTAGTTATTAATTGGAAATACGACGATAATAAACAAGGCTCGCAATCTAGACGAACCGAAGCATAATGGAAAACTCCGAATCATCAGAGTTATTATATTGCTAATTAGTGGAATCAAAATTTGACCACGTACCCGATATCTGAATCGGCAATATGGTTGATTGTAATCTCTCGGTTGAAAAAAAATCTATTTATCAATATTATACGATAACGTAATTAAATTCAATAAAAGTGATATATTCATAATCGACATAATATGTTGCTCTACATGATTTTTTCCCCGGACTGAAGTTTGCCAATTCCGACCCAGAACTATGCGCATTTCTTATGATGCCAATAACCTCTATAATTGCGTCAGGCGATTGATTATTTGCTATATCTTTTTTTATGGTTCAAACAAACTTCAAGGTTTTTTTTTAAATTTATTTTATGGTTCCATGCCAACTCAGAATCAAGTCAACTCAACACTTCTTTGAAAAGCCATTAAAAGCTGTGAAAGAAATAATTTTAAAATAGCCGTTAATCCTAACCTAATTTAACCTTTTTAACCAATTTATTATATTTTTTTATCATCACTTTAATGATCTTTCTGAGGTGGTTCTGAGTTGGTTTTATTCTGAGTTGGCCGGCCACCAAAAAATCAATGCCATGTTCTGATACAAACTTGTGAATTCTGTTATTGATTCATCATATATTTATTATAAAAGATTACATTTCGTTGCCCTGAACGCAACATATGTTATATTGTCTTGATATTATCAAATTATTTTATAAGCCTAATTATGGACAAAATACATTAATATTACTTATTTGCACATACCTTGACATTTTAAACTGTATCTTGAATACAAAATAAATTCAAACTGAGACTTTCAATTTGGGAGGCGGGTATGGCTATCGCCGTCTACGGAACAATTTATTGGACAACCGACACCCCTGCATTGGTCACCCCAAGTGGTTTGCTATATTCAGTGACTTAGCTTAGCGGCTGTGCCTGGATTCATGAGACAAGGTTGTTTGTCGAGGTCTTGACGAAAATTGGGTTTGACCACCTATGGAAGAGATTAGTTGAGGGAGACCTAACCTTGACCTCTCTAGCCAGACTCTCTCGATCCACCACCTGGCACCGTAGTGGGAGGGATGAATTCATACGTCCGTCATTCCTAGACGCATTGACCCCCCTCCGCCAGATTCACCCCCCTCATACCGCCAAAGACCGTCCGCATCCCCATAGATAACGCATACTTTGAAGGATTTTTTTTCATCAAGGTCTTCTGTGTAGAGCTAATCTAAAAATACATAGCTCTTGATGCAAGATTTTAAAAACTTATTTTTTGTGTTTCCACTGTTCTTATTGTTGATTTTGTTATTTTGTTTTTTTTTTCATTTGTTTCTATTTCCATTGTAGTATATATGAATAATTTATTTGCTTTTATATTTGATTTTGTGTTGTCTTACAAATAAAAATTTGTTGTCTCAACACAATAAAACAAACTAATCTGCTTTAGAAATCAAGACCAATCTGATAGAAATTGATTTGTTACAAAAAACCTGTTTGTCGTTGATCTTTAATGCACCACGTTTTTTTCTTTATTTACACGAGTGCCAAAACTTCAAAGTATTATTTGAGCTTCCTAATGTCCTCCCCACTCTGAAGGCGTGGTTTCGCCTAAATATAAAGCCAGGCACGCGCTTTGACAAGGCACAAGCAGTTTTCTTTCGAAAAGGCAAACACATCACAAGCAACATGAATTCATTCGTGAGTAGTTTACATGATTATCCATGTAATGTGAAAATCTAAATCAATTGCAACCGGATAAACATCATTGATTATTTTAAACTTACAAATATTATTGTTTCTTTTTCAGTTCATCGCTACTTTCCTGTGCATGGGCGCTCTGGTGTCCGGAAACCCCCTGCTGCTGAACAACGGCCAGTGGAGAGGAGAAGGTCTGTTAGAGAGCCAGGACTGGGCTGGCCGTGTCGGAGCATGGGCCGCCCCCGGAGTGTGGGGTGCCCGCGCCGCCCCCTTGGGTGCATGGGGATATGGAGGAGCCGCTGTCCTCGACGGACACGCCATCAACCCCGCTGAGGTAGCCGTCTCCAGAGCAAACCTCATCGCCGCTAATGTGGGAGCCTCGACCTCCCCACTTGGATGGGCCACTCCCTACAACTCATGGGCATCTCCCCTCAATTCATGGGCCTCTCCCTTGAACTCATGGGCTCATGGAGGCGCCCCTATTGGACTCGACGGTCGCGTTGTAGACACCCCCGAGGTAGCCATCACCAAGGCCGCCCACTTGAATGCTAAGATCGCCGCCGTCTCCGGTGGAGTATGGTAACTTCCTTGCCACGATCTTAACATCTGACTGATCTATCTCCACAACTATGTGAAACCTACTTGTTATTCCATGACTAATATTGCCACCGTTTCTCGTTGCTAGATTTCTCGTTGATTTCACGTTCTCGTTGCCATCCATAGTTCTACCAGAAAAGCACAACAAAGATTACCAATTCAATATTCAATCAGATTTTTATCCTATTATGTTTTCCATAATCTACGCATTATCTATATTTAGGTTACATGTTTTATTTTAAGTACAGTTAATGTTGATGAAAAGAAAAAACACCAATAAAAAATTACAATACTTTAAAAATGCTGTTCACATTTATTTTATTTTTTATTCACGACTTGAAAGTTTTTGCATGTTTAACATTATAATGGCTAATTAAAAAGAAGGAATATAATAAGTGTAAATAGTTAGTGACTCCCAAATTAAGTTTGTAGCTTCTTTAAACAAAAAAAAATACACTTAATGCGTTCTCGATATACTGCATGATTCAGTATTTTTTTTACATAATTATATCCGTAAATCACAAATAATTGCCAGATTTAAATCACAAATAATTGGTCTAAAGTCAAGAGTTTTTTTTTAAATTCAAAACAAAAAAAAAAAACAAAAAAAATAGCTAAAAGAAAATATGGTCGCATCTTAGGCAAAGTTAAGGTCCTGGGTTCAATTCCTAGACGCGACCATATCTTTTGCTAATGTTTCTGTTTAAAATGTTCAATTGAGAGTCGCTTATATTGTCTTCATTGATAAAATATTACAATTTGAGGTTTTACTCAATAAGGTAAAGTAAACATAAATTTTATTTAGCTTAGTTTACCAATAACCGTTATTGTGTTCTAAACGGTGGCCATTCGTGATCATTCTCAAGGGGTTCATTTGAATTTAGAGAGGTAAAATTAATAAATTTCTTCTATATTTTCATATTCATAAAATATTTGTAAAAATGCAGGAATAGTAAAGCCCCAACAATAAATTATGAAAAAACAACGCTAACCCAAAAAAATGTTTTGTGTGTTTCATAATATTCGTACATTTTTTTTGTTTTGCCTTCATCCGTGGTGCACACAAGTAAAACATTTATCGAAATCGATAGCTGGCAAATTTTATAAAAGTTTAGGTGTTACATGCACAATAAATTGAAAAATGCTAAGGTAAGATGCACCGCAACAAAATACGAATATTTATGTCCTGGAGATAGAAAGCTTACCTACCTCTCTCTACAAGACAGAATATTATTTGTATGAAATAATCCATGGGAATTATTTGCTCGTATGTGCGTTCTAGATTCTGCTCCTATGAATGGATTTTGACACGCAGATTTACAAATGCTTTTTAAGGCGCCATATCCTCGCTCGAAAAGAAGAAGATGGAGAGATACGTAATTAAGAATGTTGGAAAGTGCGCGTTAATGTTTCAAACGATAAAATTATAGCGAAAATTTTGAAAATGTTTAATAAAACACGACTCATTTAGAATAGAGCAAAAATCTCGTGGGGGTTGTATAAAACAACCATTCAAAGAAATATTGTGAATTTTTTCATACATATAACTTGTTAAATAATAGAGACAGACGTGAAAATAAAAAATTTCGGTGCGTATTTTGCGATTTTTTTCTGTCGAGGGAATTTGGTATAATTTGCGTTTCGGCATGGGGAATGTATAGATATTATCCAAAAATAACATATATTTTTTCAAAAGCTTAAAAAATTCAAATGTTCAAGGGAGAAACGCAAGAAATCGGTAGAAATCCGGGTAGTGGCAGCTTAACGTAAAGAGAAGCGGCGTACTGTTGTTCAAACGACCATTTTAGTTTTGGTTCGATCTCCACTTCAATATTAAAAATAAAGTATAAAAAATGATATTTAATTACTAAACAAAGAATTATTTTAATTAATAAGACCTTTTCCTTTACGGAAACAGCTTTATCTTATAAACACCTTTTATAATGTTTCATTGAAATAATGGAAGAAAACCTTCTCCTGTAAAATTTTATAAAGGTCGTTTGGACAATTAAGAACTAAGGCGACGATAATATGATTGTGTCAACAACAACAAAAAATTCAAAAAGAAGAAAAAACCGCCTGTGGCTCTTACACGTCTTTGTATGATATAATAACTATTTTGGTTGTTCTCTTTCAATTATTTCAATGACCGCGTTGTTTATTGTTTCTTCACGTGGTTTTATTGTTTACATTTCACTTCTTTACCTCACTAGGACAAGCCTGTTGTTATACTCTCAGCCCTTGCTATAAATCTAACGTCATTAACGTCAGTCTTTTGTGCGCCCATGTGCTTCAAACAAATACTTTCTTTTAATTGAAAACGATTAACCAATATTGAAGGATTAACTGAACACAAAATTGAATTCTCGCATAACCATTTTGAGTGCCAAATACTTAAATCTATGAAATTCCCACAACCCTGGATTTTCGAACTTGTATTTAAGCCAGTACTTGTGGTTCATATTTCACTCTTAGACCCATTCGCATTGGTCGAGTATTATAGTTGTGTGGAGAGTATAATAGTAACTAAACGCGTCCGAACACCAAAATTTCAGTAGAGAGGGTTAGTCAGCTTTTTAGTCGATTCAATCCATTTCGTTCTATTTTTTCGGCGAGTAGCGATCTCCTCCACGCGTTCCTATGCACTAACATGCGCAAACCCGCCGTTTTAGCAGAGTTTATTTGTGAACGCGCGGAAATTGTCGTGGCATTGGAGCGAAGATGCAACTCTAAAATTATGTATTAATGCTGCTATTAATCTCTATTTGTGTCTATAGTTTATTTATTTTCATTTATTTGGATTCAGAAGATATAGCAGTGCATCGACAATGTTCAATGAACTAGGATTGCACGCATTCGCCGGTCTACTGAGACATCGGGTCACTGGAGCCAGGATGCGGCTAATGGCTTCCGACAATGCAGTGGTGACAGCAGCGTTCCAGCACCAAAACCCACTCCTGAGTGAGCGCTGGGCCCGAGCTTGAAGAATAGAATTGATTTTTTATATATTTAATTTTTTTTCTTTAATTTTAATTTTTTTTTTAAATTTTGTATTTTTTTTTTCCTATTCCATGTTCAAAAAAAAACTTGTTGTATTAAAATATGTTATAAAATATATTATGTAAATATGTACAATCATATGGGACGTGTGGGATTGCACTATCCTCCCCACATCCTGGAATTATTATTTTATTTTAAATTTTTCTCTAGACTTTATGTCCGGGTTAAATCTTCCCCAAAAGAAAAATTTAACCCTTCCACACACTTTTCCACAAATGATCATCTAGTCAATCCACGCGATGTAATTGCACTGTATAAGTATAATAAATTCAAAACTATACAAGAACAACACGTCAACCTACCAGAGACCATATGGGAAAATACTTTCATATCAATAAAGTATTTTCATATCAGAGGGTTCGGCTCAATAGAACTCCTAACTGAACCGATAAATCCTACTGATCCCTCAATATAAATATTTAAAAAATCTTTCGTAATCCTACATGTATTTAATATGACTGATTTTTGCATCTTTATATAAAGATTCTTTGATAAATCAAATAAGCCTAAATTTTTAATTAGAGAGCTAGGTATAATGCCAGTAGCCGAAATAACAAATCGTAATATTTTTATAGTCCGAGAATGCCAAATTCTTTTAATCACATTTCCTAAATCTGTATATTTTCTAATTTTTTCAGAAACAGATTTTTGAATATTACAGGAATTTGGAATTATTATTATTATTTATTAATTTATTCTTCCACTTCTAAAATTTTACCTCTTATAAGCATTCCAATATGTTTAATTAGCGTATTTACTTTACTCGCCACTCGACTAAACTACTGGCTTAGTCTGAACAAGCCTTAAGCTAGTAACTCACCACTTGACTCGCCGAAAGTCGTTCATGTTACTTTCAAGTAGAGTACATTTGTCCCTGCCGCCCGTTGCAAGATGACGGCGGTTGACGGGTCATTAAACTCCAATTCGTGTTCCTGTGTAAAAATATTGTTCTTTTAGTTTTTCTTAAATTTCTTTAATTTTCTTTTTGTTGTATAATGTTGTCCTTCCCAAAATGAGTTTTATTAAACTCATTGGGAGGAATGTATTATAAATGTTATGTAATATATTATCACTAATAAATAAATAAACTTATTTGAGGATTTCTTTTCTGATAACAATTTTTTTTTGGTACAATTGTTAAAATTTTGTAATACAAACTTTTTATATAAACAGTTTTAAAAAAGTAGAGAATAATACAAATAGATTAGCAGATTAACCAAAAAAATCCCACATAGGCGATGCCTGTGTGGGATTTATCGACATAGACTAAAATAACATACCTTTGGTTGTCATCATCCTTAAATTTATGTTGATGTTATGACCAGAATCATTATTCGAAAGGGTTCGTCTTTGTTGCCACACAAAGTTATAAATTAACAACAATATTTGAAAATTTGTATAATTTTATTATTTTTTTTTATTTTTTTTTCATCAATGTGAAGGTTTGTGAAGGTGAAACTGTGGATAGGTATTGTTGTATGTTTCGTGAACACCTCACTAGGAGAACCTGTGCTGAGGTGTTTACGTGTTTATTTATGTTTATGTATGACAAGTATTTATGTGTAGTTATAGAAAGTTTTATATGTATTTTATTTATTTTTTAAATTTTAATAGTTATTGTACATTGGTTATTTAGAAGAGAAAAAAAGTATATCATAATATCATCAATATTCAGGTATTTTAAATTGCGCTTACAATAAAACATTGAACCAAAAAAGGATTCAAAAGAAGTATTTACTGCAGAGATTATTTCGAAAACGTAACAAAAACTAGTGAAATTTGTAAACTTGGTTGTGTGTTTTTCAGTTGATCTGTGAAGACAAAAATTACCAGTGAGAAACTGCAGCGATCTTAGCGTTCAAATGGGCGGCCTTGGTAATGGCAACCTCGGGGGTGTCTACGACACGGCCGTCGAGTCCGATGGGAGCACCTCTATGGGCCCATGAATTGAGGGGAGATGCCCATGAGTTGTAGGGAGAGGCCCATCCGAGTCCAGAGGTCGAGGCACCGATGTTAGCAGCGATGAGGTTTGCCCTAGAGACGGCTACCTCAGCGGGGTTGATGGCGTGTCCGTCAAGGACAGCGGGTCCTCCAAGCCCCCATGTGCCCAGAGGCGCTGCGCGGGCAGCCCAAACTCCAGGGGGAAGCTCTTCCCATGCTGCAGAGAGGTCACCGCTCCACTGGCTCCAGTCTTGGCTCTCTACCAGACCTTCTCCTCTCCACTGTCCGTCGTCCAGTAGCAGGGGATTTCCGGACACCAGGGCACCCATGCACAGGAAGGTTGCGATGAACTGAAAACAGACGATTTCGTAATTTACAAGATAATCTCACTTTATTGTGATCTAAGAGTGACGATAGTTTTATTTCGATTTTCCGAGCACGGTCGTGTTAGTTAGGTATGTCAATAGCCGAACCCATATTAACAACGAAATAAATAAGAAATAGCTCTTCGATGGAAACAGAGTAACACTGGTGGGTATATAATACATACGAATAAATTGACAATGTCAAATTGAAAAACAGTCAGTTCAATGTAGATACCTTAATATATTGGAAGTCCGCATGTAGTTTTTGACCATGTCAAAAGGGTATTTATTTAGTCATAAGTGATATTCACCAATAGTCATATTGGTAGTCAACTAGTGATATTCTGAACATTTTTCTGAAATCCATTTCTTCAAGTTGGAACGGACTCAATTTATTAGTCCACCTTTAAGACACGTCCAATCGGCACATCAGCACAAAATCTCCAAGTTCGAACGGATTCAGTGGCATATAACCACGTTTTTCATTTCTATGAGCTTCGTAAGTGATGACTTTCCGACCAGAATATATAAAGTATAAGAAGAAGATGACGATTAATAGTTCATTACTTACAATTGAATTCATGTTGCTTGTGATGTGTTTGCCTTTTAAAAAGAAAACTGCTTGTGCCTTATAAAAGCATTCGCCTAGCTTTATATTTAGGCAGGATCATCAGACTTCAGAGTGGGGAAGATAATATTAGACAGTACAAATAATACTGTTATAATTGTGTAGGTTCTCAAAAGACTTAATGATGTAAAAAATATTAACTGGTTACATAAAAGACCAACGGCAAATAGGTTTTTTTAATCGATTGATTGCTCTTTGAATAATCTTGATTTCTAAAGCAGGTTATCTTTTTATTAGGTATGGATTAATAGAACTTTTCTTCGAGCTTATTGTTTTGTGAATAACTTAATTTAACGATATGAAATAAATTATTTTATGGCAAAGAATAAATAATATAACACTAGAGGCGGCTTCCTTACAAATTTGATTGGAAATAAATGTTCTATTTAGCTCAACTCCTTTGCGTTCCGTCTCACTTACACTCGCCGGAAATCGTAGATCTGCATCCCATTTGAATTTCGAAAACACAATTTTGTGTGGAAATATAGGTCCGAATCGGGCCTATATTTGGATCACGAAACACGCCCACAAGGCACTTCTTATGTGGTTCTTTAATATATGGCTTAAGGCCATTTAAATTGAACATTACTCTTTGGAATTCAACAACTATTTAATAAAAAAAATTGAATAACGGTTTCGCAAAGAAAAGACACAAAAATGTTTTGAAATTTTTTTCTGAATATTTTTGCATTGTAAAAATCAGAAAAAAATTGAATTCGATACTAAATAATAAAAATACTTACATTCTCTGGGTTCTAATAATAACAAAAATATGAATTTCTAATTAAAATGAAGACATTATGAGCGAAACTCAATCGAAAATCTGGAAACAGAAAAATCAGAAAAAGATATTGGCACCTCTGGGACTCGAACCCAGGACCTCCCTACTTTCCGGGTTGGGCGCTCTTATCCACTGAGCTAAGGTGTCGATATCCAATTCGGTCACTTTTAACTGTACCATACTTCGACTAAGAACCACCCATATTATCTTCATTTTTCTTAACGCATATTTTTATTGGCTGCCATCTTTAAAAAATATGCGTTAAGAAAAATGAAGATAATATGGGTGGTTCTTAGTCGAAGTATGGTACAGTTAAAAGTGACCGAATTGGATATCGACACCTTAGCTCAGTGGATAAGAGCGCCCAACCCGGAAAGTAGGGAGGTCCTGGGTTCGAGTCCCAGAGGTGCCAATATCTTTTTCTGATTTTTCTGTTTCCAGATTTTCGATTGAGTTTCGCTCATAATGTCTTCATTTTAATTAAATATTACAGTTTGAGGTTTTACTCATAAAGTTAAAATAATAAATAATAATATGAATTTCTCTTATTACCATTATTACATTGGTAACACTCTGCCTGTGCATGAAGGAGGATTTACGAAAAAGCTAACAATTTATTGAACCGCATTTGTCCGCTAACTACATAAATAGCCACGGTTTGGTATTTGAGAATGAACATAATGTTAACAGCATTGTTTAAAATATTGTCGTCGTTTCGGGAGTGGAATTCATTGAAAATACGAGTTGTTGATATTAATTAATTCATTAACGATCCTTTTTCAATATTATGATAGTTTTATGGCACTGTTCCATAGATTGTGGTATTGATTCATAGATTTCTCCCACTGTTCCATAGATTTGTGGCATTGTTTATTAAATTAATTGCACTGTTCAATAGATTTCTTCCATTGTTTCATTGATTTGTGGCATTGATCCAAGTTTTTATTTTATTTTTTAAAGTAGCTCCACACTACTGGCCTCGAGGAAAATGAATTTCCTAAGGGTCTAAACTTATTATCTTTGGGGACGCTGTGTGGACGGTCTATTTAAGAAAGGAAGGTGAGAACATTTTGGGAAGGAAATGGGATTTAGGTGTGGGCAGGAATAAGGGGATAGTGAGTCCAGGATTGACGGACGTTTAAATCCATTCTTCCCACTGCGGTGCACGGCGATTGGTCGATTCTCGATCCAGCCTCCCACGCATAGCAGTCATCCTGCCGGGTAGATGCATCCGCCGCCAAGACTTACACAAACCTCACCCCGTGGATCCGAGCACACCCGCTAAGGCACCAAACGTAGCGAACCTGACCGAAGTGACCTACGGCAAAAATGTTGGATAACCAATAAATAGGGCGGCAGTACCTATACCCGCCTCCCAAAGTGAGAATGAGAAACCAATTTATTAAATTGATCAATAGATTTATTACATTGATTGACATTAACTAATAATATGACAAAAGCTCATTGTTTGTAATTTAAACCCATAAAATAATATAACGACAACTCTATATTTGGTGATAGTTGTTATAAACTATTTTGATTTTTTGCCTAGCCTATTATGAAAACCAGCATATTTTTCTAAATTTCTAAACAACTTATTGATTTCCGAATGTTTGTTTTTCACGAGGATGATGGATGACGAAATGAACCGTAAATGTTAAAAATTATTGTCTTTTGCCACAACAGCACTGTTATTGTTATTTTTTTATTCTCCTGTTATTGCTTTCTTTATATTCGACTAATACTGTCCATTTTTTTTTGTTTTAATTTCTGGAGCGACAGCGGAATTTAAAACTTTTTTCTCCAATTGCTCGACATTTTTTGGTGATCATTTTGAATATTTTCGGCCCAAATTAAAAAAATCATAATTCCGAATTTTAATACTGAGATAAACAAACTGATTATAGTTCTATATAGCCAATAAATTCACCTATCTTTTGTCGATTATCACAAATCCGTAGGACTTATACAAAAATATATTATAAAATCGTAAACTTCTACTTAATTACTTACAAATAAGGGAAAATTTGTCGAAATTGACAGCAAAGCAATCCGAGGTATTTTAAATATTGCCATATTGTGGCAAAAAGCGCTCCAGTGGTTATATTATTTTATCAATGTTATGTAAGGAGCACTGTAGGGGTAATTTGAAGATTGTTACTGAATTCATATTTTTAAGTTTATTATAGTTAAGCGCAGTTGAAAAGAAGTCTAAGGGACCAAAAACATGAAATTTGAAAAAATCATAGGTAGAATTAAAAAAAAATATTTCTTTTTCTATAAGTAAGGAACTACTCCGGATCCAATATAATAATGCTTTCAGAATTATATTTGGATACAGAAGGTACAGCAGCGCATCGACAATGTTTACGGAGCTAGGACTGCATGGATTCACCGGTCTGATGAGGCACTGGAGACTCAGACCACGCCCTACAGTATAATTGATAATTTATTTTATTTTTAGTATATTTTATGTTTTTTTTTCTTTTCTATTCTGTGTACTTTTCACTTAAAATATTTTGTGTAAATATTATGTCTCTTTATATTAATACGTGTCTCTATATATATCTATCTATTTATCTATCTTCTATATATTAATACGTGAAGCAAAAACTTTGTATCCCTTTTTACGAAAATTGCGCCGACGGAGGAGCATGAAATTTTGCACACTTATAGTTTCTATAGAGAAAGAGTGCAGAATGCCAAAATTTTATTTTAAATTATGCAGAAAAAACATATTAAATCAATAAAAAAAAACATACTAGTAAAGAATGGTCGACCACTAGTATTATTAATTTCATGAATTCCTTTCCTGTCGCTGATTGACCTGGCCCTTGCCGTTCGTCCGCCGGCGTACCATCGGCTCAAGCCAAAATAATCACTAAAAAATAATTTTGTTATGCGATTTTAACCCTTATGTATAAAGAAAACGTGTGAAGAAGAAGGTCAGAATCGCTTGGGGCATTCTTGTTCATAAGGTATAAGATACCGTGAACCCACCTAGAGCAGCGATATATTTTCTTTGAAATTGTTTATGACACGGCCTGGAACTTTTTCCCGCCGCTGGGCTGTCAAAATGGCGGCTGTCAAGTCTCGCGTCGCGGTCGATGAAATGATCGTAAAACGTATAAATTCATCGAATAAACGCAAGTAATATTGTTCTTATGTATAGTTTAGTATTCAAGGAATGTGTTTCAGTAAAGATTACATAAGATAGCATAAAATTAACCTGCAAAATATTACGTTAAAGTTGACGTTTTTTCGTTTTTTCCTGGCATTTGAGGGGTTGAGTCGCTAACTTGTATTTTTCAGTTTCTCCACGAGCGGATGGCCTAACGAATACCACAAAAAGATAAATCTTAACATTTCCTTGACAACAGGTTATCCTTGCACTTCGTGACATTTTAAAAATCAATTTTTAATGTATCATATTTAAAAATACATTTGCACTAGTTAAAGGTTCATGATTAAAGTGCTATATGTAGTATACGATTATGTCGTTTAAACGTCATTAATCTTTGCCGCTTGTCTTGGTATAAAAAAGGCCTTAAATTATTTATATGCATCAAATCAGCAGCCTGGAAAAAATTCTTTGACTGGCTCAACAAATACAGCATTTTTAGCTATTTTGTAAATACATACATCCTTTTGAATTTCAATTTTGTTTTTTAGAACGAATGAATATGGATTATGAATGAATATTTGAAATGGAAATTATATTACTCCCCGACATCCGATCGAACTCGGCAAATAGTCTCGTTGTCTATGATAATGGTTGACAATGTCGATGACAATGCACAATTCAATCAACTTTTGGCAGTACTCATGCGCACACACGCATTTCTCTGGAATTCGATAAAATGATGTTGCAACTTGGTCGTGCCGTTCGATGCGTTGGACCGTGGAGGAAAGTCTAAACTGTTTAGTAAAATAGTATAAATAGATGTATAATAGTAATAAAAACTTTGTTTTTGCGGGTTGATTTTAAAATTATTTGTTAAAATATCGAAATACGTGTAAGAAATCTTTAGTGACAAAAATTGATGGGTTTGTAAACAAAAAAACATTTTTTTTAATATTTCTATTTTTGAAACTGATAATTCATGGTGGAATTCCATAATAATATATTATAATAAAAACAAATATTAAACTTTTTTTTATACTTTTAGTTTAATGACCGTAACCGGTTTCAGCTCGCTAGAGCCATCTTCAGACATCTCCAGTCTCCAGTCTGAAGATGGTTCTAGCGAGCTGAAACCGGTTACGGTCATTAAACGTAAGTGAAAAAAGTTTTATATTTGTTTTTATTATAATATATTAAAAAAACATTTTTGTGTACACCGTATTTGAGTCCCAACTGTTTTACTGTGGCAAACTCAAATTGGAGTATTTTGTGAGACTAAATATAGTGGGTAAAGGAAAGAAATGGGGAAAAGGAAGATAGAGAAGATCTGTTGATTCAGATTTTATATATTCTATCTATACCTTCTATCTTGCATATTCTACCTATATATTCTATCTTACATATTCTTTGGTTGTGGGTGGAAGACTGACGTGACGTTCCTCCGTATTCCTGCGTAATGCATAACAGTATTCAAGTTTAATGAGCTTTTAATTTTTACAATTGGAATTGACAATTTTAAATCATATCAGACATGCAAATGGAAAAATTCTAATGGCTTCTAATATTTTTTTTGATGATCCTGAGGCAAATATTTTATACCTAAATACTTTCAGCTTCACAAATCTTAAAAAATATTCAATACCACGTGATTTTTCATGGATCAGCGCTAGTCTGATGGCCTCTGTGAATGGGCAAAGCTCTCGACTATCAAGTCGGAGGTCACGCGTTTAAATCCCGACGTACGCAAGTAAATTTTATTGAATTTATTATTATTATTAATTTTTACCATACCTCTATATGAGAGAGTTCGGTTTTTACCCATGGCTGTTTCCAACAGCATTTATCTCGGGAATGCTGGGTATCTGCAGCCTTAGTTCCAGAAGAGATGTCGCATTACTGCTGATGGCATATAAGCTTCTTAATGGTTTTATATCGGTACCAGATATTCTGGCTGAAATAGGATTCTATGTCCCGGATAATTCCACGCGAGGTCGCCATCACAAGCTTTTGATTCTTCCCAGGTGCAGAACTAACTTACCAATGGTGATGCCCCTGGGAAGACTTATTAGGTTAATTAACTGCCTTGCAGGAAATGTGGATATTTTCCGAATTTCCTGCAATGATTTAAAGCGTGAAATAGCACTTATTAAATAAATGTTTTAACTGTAAACGTAATGATTATGTATCTTGTACAACCGTTTTTGCAATATATTGGTGTAATGCTGTTTTTGCTAATAAATAAATAAATATTATTATTTAATTTAATTTATTATTATTTAATTTAATTTATTATTATTTAATTTAATTTATTATTATTTAATTTAATGTATTATTATTTAATTTAATTTATTATTATTTAATTTAATTTATTATAATTTAATTTAATTTATCATAATTTAATTTAATTTATTATAATTTAATTTAATTTATTATTATTTATTTTAATTTATTATTATTTAATTTAATTTATTATTATTTAATTTAATTTATTTGTTCTCTAGATTTTATGTCCGGGTTAAATCTTCCTCACAGGAAAAACTTAATCCTTCCACACACTTTTCCACAAATGCTAATCTAGTCAATTCACGCGATGTAATTGCATTGTATAAGTATACTCAATACAAAACTATACAAGAACAACACGTCAACCTACCAGAGACCATATGGGAAAATACTTCACCGACTCCAGATATTTTCATATCAGAGGGTTCGGCTCGATAGAACTCCTAACTGAACCGATAAATCCTACCGATCCCTCAATATAAATATTTAAAAAATCTTTCGTAATCCTACATGTATTTAATATGACTGATTTTTGCATTTTTATATAAAGATTCTTTGACAAATCTAATAAGCCTACATTTTTAATTAGAGAACTAGGTATAATGCCAGTAGCCGAAATAACAAATGGTAACATTTTTATAGTCCGAGAATGCCAAATTCTTTTAATCTCATTTCCTAAATCTGTATATTTTCTAATTTTTTCAGAAACAGATTTTTGAATTCCTGTGAATTTGGAATAGCGACATCAATGATATAAGTTATTTTTTTAATTTTGTCATGTAAAACTATATCGGGTCTATTATGACGAATCGTTCTGTCTGTTAGTATAGTTTTATCATAATATATTTTATAAAATTCATTTTCTAAAAACGAATTTGGTTCGTATTCATAATATGGTACTACATTACGGCAGTCAATCAATTTATGTTTAATTACCAAACTTTGATGAATTATTTTTAAAACCTGATTGTGTCTAAAAGGCGCTAATATAGAACATCCCAATATAATATGTTCTATAGTTTGAGGAAAAGCCAAACATTTTCTACATAAATCATCAATTTGATTTCTATCTTTGATTATATACTTCCTATAATTTTTAGTATTAATGACTCTATCCTGAATGGCAATCATAAATCCTTCTATTTCTGCGCTCAATTCTCCAATACTCAACCATTTGTTTGACGAAAGTTTGTCAACATACGTTTGGTTGAGATAATTGAAGTGTTTGGCGTGAATAATTTTATTTGACCAGGAATCTAATAATTCCTGGTTGGTATTTAAAGGAATGTTGGCATTATCGTCATATAAATTTAAAGGTGTAATGTTTCTATCTGCCTTGAAAATTATTTTGTGCATTTCTGAACTATTAGCTTTCCTATGGAAAAAAGTTCTTAGCATTTCTACCAGTTTTGTAGATAGCCAGGAACTTTCCCACCTTCCTATTCCCCTTCCCACTACATTCAGCTTCACAACATTCAATCGAATCACTTGCTCCAGACCGTTGGGAGAAATTGGGACTCTTGTGCAGTGTTCAGATAAAGAAAAATTATTTTAAACTCCTTAATTTATCGTGATATAATACAAATGACTAAAAAACAATTTATTTTAGCACGCCGGGGTTTGAAATTGCTATCTCTGCATTCGAATTCCTAAATTAAGGTCGTCGTGGGTTCGAATTTTGGATGAAGAAAGTAAATTCAGGTTAACCACGCGGATCCATAAGCCTGTTTTCAAAAAAATATAGCAATGCAAGACATACGTATGACGTATGACGAATGACGTACCTAACTTCATTTTTTTTCCTGTTTTTCCTAAATTTTACGTTTGATGTATACAATATTATGAAAATGATAAGAATAATGGGAACCCGTTAAGGCGCAGCCTGTGCGTGAGTAACATAGTTAAATATAATATATTTTATTATTGTGCCTAGAAAGAACAAACAGTGGGCATACAAAGGAAAAAAAAACATGATTAAAATTTGTCTAAAGAGCTTGCACAAAATGTGTATACAACAGTGCAACGGTAAGTGTATAGGGTAATAATAAGTGTAATGTTTGTGAGAAACATAAGGTGATACAAATTAAACAAACAACGCCTTAACATCTACACCGTCAAGCCACAACTTCAACTCCTTTATGTATTGAGGAAGTTAAGTTGTCACTTGAAAATTTTTCGGTAAAAGATTGAATGTACGAGGTCCAATGAACTGCTGTGAATTTTCATTTGTTTGGTATTCGTTTGGGGGGTATAAAAAACATATTTCTAATGTTGATTCTGTTTTCATTTTTTTTTTCCTATTTGTTTTTGTTTTTAAAAATATATTTCATATTTTGCAGTATAAATAGTTTACGGAGACTGAATAGTTGAGCTTCTTTCGAAACTGTTCTTTTTCTATTATAAATGAATTCGATAATTTAATTTTGAGTTATTTGTAAGGGTTTTATAAATGCATCAAGCGCACCACCCCATCCTATATAACCTGACTTATTGTCTTATTTTATTTTTACCTTACCAGAATTATCTGCGAAGTTATTTCACTTTACCCCTTTGACTCCTTGTATATTATTAAATCTATTTTGTTTGTATTAATAAACGTGAAGCCTTAATCTGTCGGTTGAATAGAAAAGCTTCTTATAACTCATTTAATGTAAGTACAAGGATTTTATTTCTATATTTTGCTACAGAGATTGTTGATTCGATCTATAAATACCTCGCTCTACTAAACTGGATCATTTTTAAACGGTAAGTAACAAATAAAACACAACCTTCATTGAATAATGTTGTTCGGGCTTCATTGTATCTCGGTAGATCATTGATTTGTTTCTGGGATTGACGATAGATGGCAGTGATCAATTAAGTTTAAATAATTATTTATGATATTATTTACAAAACAATTTTGATGTCAGAAACTAAATTTTGATTTATTAAATTTATCTTTAGTTGAAGAACTTGGCGTCGCCCTGTTTTTCGAAATCAGATGTGGACAGTTATTGTTTTCTCATTTTTAACGTCAAGCGTGCAAAATTTTTTCAAGAATTGTCAAAATTCTGCTTTGGGTGGGAAAAGGCGATAAGAGTTGTTTTTTTCTGAACGGTGACTTTCCTGGTGTTTGGAAATTATGTGTGCAAGATTTTATCATTCTCGGAATAAAAATACAGATTTGTTGAAAACGGTGATCGGACAACTCAGAAATGAACCAACTCAGAATGAAACCAACTCAGAACCACCTCAGAAATTGAGTGATTTAGAGTGATAAAAAAAAATATATGTAAAAATTTGGTTAAATAGGTTACGTTAGGTTAGGGTTATGGGCTATTTTAAAATTATTTTTTTCATAGCTTTTAATGACTTTTCAAAGAGGTGTTGAGTTGACTTTATTCTCAGTTGGCATGGAACCGTTGAAAACAAACCCCCAGCGGGATGCTCTTCTGTATTTTTATTAGTTGAAGGGTCCGGTGTTGCCCGTGTTTTACACACAGCTTTTCGAAATCAGATATTGATGTAATTTGCCTTTTATTTTGAAGTGTTCAAAATTCTACCAAGAAGTATCTAAATTCTGCTTAAGGGGGTGAAAAAATGGGTTGGGGATGGTTTTTCGAAAATTTGTGTAGACAGTGACTTCCTCCTGTTTTGAAAGTCAAGTGTGCGAGATTTCATCAAATTCAGAAGAGAATTGTGGTACGCTCTTTTTTATTTTATATAATACTAGCGAGTACCCGGCATTCGTTGCAGTGCCATTCAAACAAAGAAAGTATTTTTAAGGTGAAAACTTCTTTAGCACCGATAGAAAATCAACCTTTTAAAAATATCTTTATTTCTTGATTCGATTCAGAGTTTAGGTGAGTACTTCAAATAAATTCATTAATTTAATGAGTTTCGAAAATTGAATTTTAATTTTTTTTTACATAAGCTCCACATAGGAGGCTCCGAGGAAAATAATTTCCCTCAGGGCCTTTGTCATCTTTGGGGATGCTGTTTGGAGGGTTTTTTTAAGGTGAGGAAGGAGAGGAGAGTTCTGCGAAGGAAAAGGATAAAAGGGGTGGGTAAGAATCTGGGGTTCAGTGTATCCTGGTCATCCACCTCCAAGACCTAGACAAACCTCACCCCATGAACCCGGGCACCAGGCGCGGCTCGTCCTAACGTGCAATCGTGCGCCGAACCGCCAACAAAATTGAACAACATCGCAGCCCATCGCATTCCTACGTAATATTTTTAATTATAAAATTGCGCATATTCTTTCAAAATTTAAAAAAAAAAATTACTTTCAATCTAAATATACATGAATTTGCATTTAAAACATCAATAATATTATATTGCAGAGAATAACTATCGCGGCCAAAGGCATTTGCTTCCCGCGCGCAATTTATATCGGCAAAGAACCGAGGTAGATACTATTCCGCGCGTTTCAGTGAAGCGCCCCGTTTGGGAGTATGAAGCCCTCCTCAACATGTCCAGACCGCCAAAATAGACAATCGTATCGAAAAAATTGCTCCTACCGCGCGGCGCGCGAAGATGACGGAAACGCCCGAAGAATTCCGAAGAAATTGTTCCGACGAAACGACTGTTCTTACGTAGGGTTTGAATAAGATAGTAAATCCATTGTTTCTCCTGTAAAATGTAACGATGAGTCAACGGGTCAGCGGGTGCGATATTATCTCGATGGAGACGGAACCGATTTGACATTGTCGTTATTAGTTTTAGTGACCTTTTGTTTGTGTGCATTTTTGTCACATATTGCAAAACTGATGATTACTCAGTAAATCCCGCGCCACAAAGAGAATCGTTTACTGTGTGTTGTTATGGTGTTATTATTCACTATATAGAAATATTCTGATATTGCTGTTTATAGATATAAATGAATTTCCTTGCCTTTTTAAAATTAGCGATGTAGTAATAGACATAAACTACCGATATTAAAAATAACCATATGAACCGTGAAAATAAAAGCAGAATTATAGCAACTGGCCCGCCAAAACTACATTTAATTATCAACCAAGATTGTAAATCCGCAAAGAAAACTTTTACACAAAATTGTAATCATTATATTAACACTTCCTTACCGGACCGGGGGAACGCACCTACACTAACGAGAGTTTTACGCTGTATCTATGTTGTTTTTTAAACCACGTACTCAATAATTTGAGTAATCTTAGAAAAACTATTTGGTTATCGATTTGCATTAAAAAAATTAATATCGCATTACTACTTTTCTTAAAATTAAATAGTTTATAACAAATTCCGGCGAATAATCTGTCCCACCCGCCCCCCTTCCCCTCTGTTCGGGCGTACCCCGTTCCTATCTGCTGAATGTATCGGGATAAGCGATAGCAAGTAATTTCTAAGTTGTTAGTGGAAAGGACTAATTCGCGTTCGTTTACACTGCGCATCTCGTTTGCTCTTTTTACAATGCTATAATGTTCGCTTGCCGGTCAAAGATCATTCGGTCTGAGTCGTTTCTGGTGAACGTCAATCGCCAGTCGAGATTCGGAAACAAGGTGTTACGTTGGCTATCGGCCCGCCTTCTCTGTTTTCTATGGAAAAATACACGTTATGGTCTAAATTCATTAGAATATTAATTATGACTTTATTTATGGAATGATTTTGAAAATGACTACTGAAATACGATGATTATACTTCCCTCTAATTATTATCATAACAAATTACAAAAAAATATGTCATTAATACCCTTTAATATGCAAAACAAATTGGGGTCCCCGAGTGACCCCCCTTCGGGTCATGTGTGATTTTTTTTGTTCCGGGACGAAAAGGTTAATACGTGAAGCCAAAACTTTGTACCCCTTTTTACGAAAATTGCGCGGACGGAGGAGTATGAAATTTCGCACACTTATAGTTTATATAGAGGAGGAGTGCAGAATGCTAATATTTTTTAAAAATTATGCATAAAAAATACATTAAATCAATAATAAAAACATTACGCACACTACCATGTACTTGACACACACACACGCGTCTTTACTCTATTGTTTATTGTTAAAGTCTATGGTCAAATTGAGAATAGATTAATATTGTTTGTCTTTGATCTATGGTCTTACTGAATGTCACATGAAAAAAAACATTACAATTATGGTCGAATTTCGACCATTGGGCGACCACTAGTAATAATAAATGGATAATTTGTACAGCGCCCTTTTTTGTGAATAATCACCTCAAAGGGCACTGTACGAGTTATGAATTACTAGGCTCTGTTTATTTTTATATTTTTACCTACTTTTGTTTTAAGTTTTTTATGAATTAAGTACTTGGTGAACCGCCAAAAATTTAATACACCGGCCGCGCCTGCCGGGCACCCCTGCTAAATCACCAAACGTAGCCATCCACTTGGGGTGACCTATGGCAGAGTGTTGGTTATCCAATCAAGTACCCAAAGCGGTACCCATTCCCGCCTCCCAAATTGAACAATCAATGGTTTGAAAAATATACAATTTGAAAATTTACTAAGTAAAAGGAGACAAACACATACATCCATAGGATTAAGCCTGCGAGAATATGAGATAGAATGAAATCTTACCGCAATGGCCGCTTTGATTATGAGCTCGCTTTTCAAGGTTGCTCTTGGTTGAGATTGTGTGAGTGATGGTTTCACTTCTATCACGTGTACTGCGCTTGAATTTTGATGTCGGCAGCATGAAAACGGATACTTACGTCATCAACCCATTCCAACAGAAAGGCGGCAAATTATCTTCGCCATCTTCCGAGGCTTTGGGTCGTGGATTCCTGAATTTATCGCCAATCGACAGCAATTAAAATTTTACAGCCTAAATGAAATTTTGCCTTAATTTTTTTTTATCTTAAGTAGAGTAATTAAATAATAATGTAATGCAGTAAATTTATGCAGAATAAATACAATAACAAAAAGTTATGATATTTTTATTACATCAATAAATTCAGGACTAGTTACAACAAAATTTCATTCAGCTGCTGCGGTCAGTTTCAGCCGAAATAACTTCGGATGGAATGGGCTAATATATCTCTTCCTTCTTAAGGCTCCGTAATATTCAAAAAGAAGATGTGGTTTGAAAGCGAGATATGTATATAAAAATGTAAGAGGGAGCCCGCTTATATTGAAAAACGATTATAATCAAGCGAAAATTGTGAAAATATTTAATAAAATAATAATAATAATAATAATAATAATAAGGTCTTTATTCCAGGATGTGGGGAGGGGAGTGCAATCCCACACATCCCATATAGGGTATAATTACATATGCTATTATATATGAATATTAATTACATATGAATAAATAAAAAGATAAAAATTAACAAAATAAAAAATTAAAAAAGAGAAGCATCATTAGATACACTATTCACAAAAAATATAGTTAAGTCTTTAAATCAGGTTCTTGTTGTTCCATCGGATCTCAGATTGTAGGAGCCAGTGTTTTTCTCCAATATTCATCTATGCTCGATCCTGGAATCAGACGGGCTTCCATGATGAGGATATTACTGGAGTGGTTCATCCTTCCCCTCAGTCCTGCAATCCTGGTTCTTAATAGAGCTTGAAAACACGACTCGTTTAAAATAGAGCAAAACTCTCTCGACTATTAATCGTCGCCTTAGTTCGTATTTGTCCAACAGAACATTAGAAAATTTTACAGGAGGAGAAGGTTTTCTTACATTAATTGAATGAAATAATATGAAAGGTGTTGAAGATAAAGCTATTTCCGTAAAGGTGAAGGTCTCATTAGTTTAAATAATTTTTAGTTAAGTGAATAACTTAACTTTTTTATACTCTATTTTTAATTTTAAAGTTGAGATTGTACAAAAGTAAAATAATGGTCTATTGGACAAATAAGAACTGAGGCAACGTAATGTCTAAAGTACCATTAAAAATACACTGAGAATTTTTTCATAACATGTTAAATAACAGAACAAAATGTTTTTTTAATGATTTTCGGAGCACACTTTATGATATTTTCTACCGAGAGTTTTGTCAAGGTTTCGAATTTCATATACATAATACTGTTTCGGTTCAGAAAAAATGTATGGATATTATCTTAAGAAATAACATATTTTTTTAAAAACTAGGAAAATATGTTATAAATCGGAAGAAATTTGGAATTCCAGATCTCACAACATCAAACCCAATCAGATGTTGTTGTCGATGACCCAACAGTTGATCCCCCTACAGTTGGCCCCCCAAAACTATGATTATTATTAAAATTACAATTTTTTGTGCAATTTCTAACCTAAAATCGACTTCAAAAATACCTTTAGTAATAAGTTGGCATGGATATCAAACGAATTTATTTACAGTGATGATTTGTTTTCTACATATAAGCTGGTCTATACAGTATACACGAAAAAAAACCTCTCATCACCTTTCCCTACTCCTAAAGCAGAATTTTGATAGTTCATTATGTATTTTGCACACTTGTCGTTGAAAATGAGAAAAAATAGATGACCCCGACTATCGTAGTGAAGAATATGATATAAACGGTGTAAGAAAGAGAAAACACCACGCTCTATTTTCAAACCTAAAAATTAACCACAAAAGAAGTAAAATGTACACCGTTATGAAACCAAAATTTCGGATCGCAATTTGAAAAAACTTTATGAATTGTTAGTTATTTTTACATGGAACGACAAAAAAGTGAGGTGACGATAACATTTATACATTTGTCTTATAAAATATGAATGTGTTTTTTTTTTCGTAATCAGTAATTTGGGTTAGAAAAAAACGTAAGGTGGCATTTTGTAAACGTTTTTAGGTTTGCAAGCAAAAATTTTTACTTTCAAAAAGTATACCTACGTTTAATTCGATTTATAAAATTTGTAATTGTATTTTAACACCTTTCAAAAACAGTTTTTTTTTTCAGATGCATTCTTCAGAATCATTCCATTTGTTTGGATTGTATTGCAAGGCGGAAATATTTTGACCATCTGACAAAAAATGGTCGAGGCCTGAGGGGTTAAATTGCATGGTGAGTAGTGTCTCTAACAACTAAAACAGTGACTCTGGTCCTTTGTTTGCATGTTTACAAACAAAGTTTTGTTTGTTTGTCCTGCATGGTTATTAACGTTGCTTATTAATATGAACATATAATAATAGTGATTAGAGACAAAAAACATTCCTAATAGGTGTGTTATATCACTCAACTAGTTTTATCAATTTGCCAAGTATAATAATTGTCAGTATCAACGTGATAGTCTTTTCACTACGTGTCCCATATATATATTTTTTAGTTTTATTTTCCTATTTATTTATGTACCATGCAAACTAACAGTGATACAGTTTTAAAAAAAGTTTATTTTATTTTAATTTGCAATGTTCTAATGTTTTGTCTTATTCATTTGTGATGTAAAAAACAATTAAATAATTGTTTTTTCTAGTTTAGGTGTACGTAGTAATATGATATTATAGATTCAATTATTGAAATAAATTTAACAGTGAACCTTTTTTTAGATATTTTAACCAACAACACATTACTTTTTTAAATCATAAAAGTAAAACGTTTTATTGAATTTGATTAAGATATTAACAAGGTCACAAAAAATAATAAATTACAATAATTGATTAAATATATACAATTTGTACTTATTTAGATTAATATACACAGTGTCCGGAAACTAGAGGTACAAGCCGCAGTCTGGTGAATCTACACCACAAGGAGAATTCAAAAAACACATTTTTTTTATCTAAGCATTTCGATATATTTTTAAAAAACTTGTTTCATTTTTATCGTCAACTAAATGGTTAAATATTATTTTTTTATTTAACTTTTGAGTAAGACCTCAAAATTGCAATAATTAATTTAATGAAGACACTATGAGCGTAACTCAATCGAAAATCTGGAAACAGAAAAATCAGAAAAATCAGGAAAAGATATTGGCTCCTCTGCCTCTGGACTCGAACCCAGGACCTCTCTCTTTCGGCGCGAGAGCTCTGACCACTGAGCTAAGGTGTCGATATCCAATTGGTCAGAGCACACGTCCGGAAAGAGAGAGGTCCTGGGTTCGAGTCCCAGAGGTGCCAATATCTTTTTCTGATTTTTCTGTTTACAGATTTTCTATTAATTAAATGGTCAAATTCTTTTTGGCGATGGGTATACGCTTCGATGTATTTAAATGAATGTAAACAGCTGATATTAACCCCCAAGTTAATTTTGACGGATTTTTTTTTAATTTCAACTTTGGACTCGATTTACTCGAAAACGAAAGCTCAAATCAAAAAATGTCACACCGTTAAATCAGCCCCAAATGTGCTTTAGATTCTTAAGTTTTCTTTTTTGTTAGGAAAACCCTTTCATTAGTTTGAGAAATAGGCATCATCGTTGAGTAAAGTAGAAGTGGTAAATAGAAATTAATAATCACAAAGTTCGTCGCCTTAGTTCTAATTGTCCAAACGACCATTTTAGAACTTGCTCAATCTCCACGCTCAAATTAAAAATAAAGTATAAAAAATTATAGTTAATCACTTAACTAAGAATTATTTAAATTAATGAGAACTTTACCTTTGCGGAAATTGCTTTATCTTAAACACCTATTGTAATGTTTCATTGAATTAATGAAAGAAAACATTCTCCTCCTGTAAAATTTTCTAATGATCGTTTGAACAATTAAGAACTAAGGTGACGAGTTGTATATCTTCGGCTGTTCATCGACTTTGTCTACTCATACGATGTGAATTAGTTGTTTGGATAGTAATACAAAATTAAGAAAGAAAACAAAACGATACAAATAATGCTTTTTTATTGAATTTGCTTTATAACAAGTAAATAAGAAGAATAAATTTTACAACTACGATATTATTTACAACATAAATAATAATATTATACATTTTTACAGTGGAATAACTTATTGAGTAAAATCTTAAATTGTAATATTTTATCATAGAAGGTAGGTAATAATAACAAAATAATGTATAAAATATGAATTAAGAAAAGGAAGTTAATGTTGTTAGTTCTTATTGGAAGAATGCTACGGTTTAATATGACCAAAGTTGAAATTATGGTCGATTAGATCAATGGTGCAGCAAAACCCCAGCAAGTTTTATTTTTTGTTTCACATTTTTCATTTGAGAAGATGATAAAATTATCTTCAATTATTAAATCGTATTATACATTATTAAATAGGGGAAGACTTTTTTAGCGATAATATTCGTATCAATATGTATAGGGTCAGCACATGGTTAAAAAGGAAAAAGGATGGCAATGAAGATGAAAAAAATGGTCGCAGAAGAAGTATTTACCATACTCCCGCAGCTGCAGCTGCAGCTTGCTTTGCGGCAAAGTGGGCGACCTTAGCAGCTGCTACTTCAGGGGTGTCTACAACGCTACCATCAGCCCCAACAGGGGCGGCTCCAAGAGCCCAAGCTGGAGCAGCAACCCACGCTGGAGGCGGTGTCGCCCAGGATGGAGTAGGCGCAGGAACCCAAGCGGGAGGTGGAGTCACCCAACTCGCAGCTACTGCGGCTGCTACGGCTTCGTCCACTGCTGCCAGGTGGGCTGCAGTAGCGGCCGCCACTTCAGGAGTGTCTACGACAGTACCGTCAGCGGCAAGGGGGGCTGGTGCTCCTAGCCAGGTGGCGGGAGGGGGGGTTGGGCGGGGAACCCATGCGGGCGGGGGGGTTGCGGCGGCCCACGCGTCAGGGGCTGTCCAGGTTCCAACGGGGGTGGTCCAGCGACGGGCGGATACCAGGGCGCCCATGCACAGAAGGGTGGCGACAAACTACAAAATAAAATTAATGTTAATAAAAATATATAATATTTTATCTTTTTGGTTTAAGTTGAGACTATGATATTCCAACTGAAAACCCATGCTGAGGACTTATTTTACATTTAAAAATTTTAATTTTTTTCCTTAAAACTGTTTTCACGAAATAATATTATCGTTAACCTTTCACCACAAACCAATTTTTTCAATATTAGTGTAATCGATAATAAATGTACAGTGTTGACCAAAATGGTGAGGGTCGAATTAGCTCAGCGATTAGAGCAAAGCCCGGCAAGTCTGAGGTCCAGGGTTCAATTCCTAGATGCGACCTTATCTTTTCCGATTTTTCTATTTCAAAATTTCGTTTTAGAGTCGCTAATATTGTCTTCAATGATTAAATATTACAATTTAAGGTAAAGTAAAGTAAATTTAACTCATAAAGATATTCCAAAACTATAAAATATTTATCCTAGACTTGCATAAAAACTCAAGAGATGTCGCACATTAAATAAAAATCAATAAATTTATCCACGACACTATCTAGATAGCAATTAGTTCGGGGAGAATTTTGCAATCATACATAAAGATAGCAACTACTATAAGATAATGTTGATTGTTCTTAGTTAATTATGATACAGTTTAATTTGACCGAAAGGGATAGGGATCGAATTAGATGAGTGGTTTAGAGCAGAGCCCCGGAAAGGCTAAGGTCCTGGGTTCAATCCCTAGACGCGATTGTATATTTTTCTAATTTTCTATTTTAAAATTTCGTTTGAGAATCTCTAATATTGTCTTCGATGATTAAATATATTTTTTCATTAAATACAACAAAATTAAACTTACCATAATTGAATTCATGATTGCTAGTATTAGATATGTTATCCAAATCAACGAATAAAACTGGTTGTGCCAATTCAAAGTTAACTCAATGTTTTATACAAAATTAGGGCCACGTAAATGGATCCCCCTCCAAGAAAATACAGTATTTACATTTCAAAAGCACACAGTAACCTAATATTTTAAATAATAATAACAGCATATCGACAATTAATAATTTTCAACAAAAGCATTTTTTCGTGAATTTCAACCCCACCACACGTTTTCAAACACCTGCTAAATGAATTGTAATAATATATTATTATGGTTTCTTACAATCACGAAGTTGTGTTACAGTTTTGAAGGTTGAAGTAAAAAATGTACTCGTTAAAACTGTTTGTAAAGTAATAATTTGGTTCTCTTTTGATGATGTGTTCATTGTTTGCAGTTCATTCTAGTTTAGTGTGTTGTTTCCTGTATTTCTAATTTTTACTTTGGTATATGTGCATAAAAGCCCTACCAGGAATTAATCTTTTAACAAAAGTTTATTAACCTTTGTTGGACACTTGCTATAGTTTTATTATTCAGTATGTTGTTGGGTGGGTCGATCGTATAATATGTTTAGAATGTATTCATTGGTTTTCACGGTTGTTAAAAATCTAGAATCTAATCGAAAATTTAGAATCGAAGTAGATTAAAAAATACTTGAAAATAGCGTGCAAAATACTTGGAATATTGTTGTAATTGTTGATATTGGAGTAAAAAATGATCGTTACATCTTTATGATCGATAAAAATGGACTTTTGTAACGTTTTGCATGTCAAAAAGACTTGCAAAACGTTAAGCAAAATTTTATGATGTCCTGTTCAAACGGACGTGCTTTCCTCTCCTGTCGTCGGATGTGTTTTTTGAAAAGTCTTTTTGCATATGTTTAGCCTCGAATAAACGCTAAAACATTGTAAATTTATGGCCTCCGTGGTCGAGGGATAACAAAAAGGTTTATTCCGTAGGTTGCATATTCAATTCTCGATGTGCCCAAGTAAAAAATATTTAATAAATGTTTGTTGTTTTACAATATTAATTAATATTTAACATTTGCGACACTGTCCAGTGCAGAAGATACTCTCAGCATCGCCCTGGTGAAAGGCCATTATTCAGAATTGAAACGTTGTTGATATAGTCGGGTGGGAATGCTATCCATGTTCTACCGGTATTTCAATGGAAGATGCTCTGAGGAACTAGCGTCATTGATCCCTTCGGCACCGGTGCATAGTCGGGAGACACGCCAAACGCGCGCCCAACATATGTACACGGTTAATATATGTCACATGAGAACGGGTCGTTTTTTCGACTCGTTCTTGAGTTCAACAGCTCGGCTATGGAACGATTTGCCGGCATCTGTGTTTCCTCCCTCCTACAACATGGGTCTCTTCAAGACCAATGTTCATTCCTTCCTCTCCTCAAAAAGACCCTCCACACAGCATCCCAGATGACATAGGCCCTGAGGGGAATTATTTTCCTCAAGGCCTACTGTGTGGAGTTAATGTAAAAAAAAAAAAAAAAAATAGCCTTAGCTATGTTTAGTGAATTAGATTGAATGGTCGGGTAATATCCTACCTTCCTTTTAACAATCTCCCTCTTTTCTTCACTACCTTTAGGTTCATGTTCAGGCAAAGTCCATTAAGTCACGTTTTTTCATGAAATGACTTAAATATGAGGATTTGTGTAAATAATCGTCCTCTTTCGACTGGCATACTCCATTAAGTCGTATATTTAATCGTTTACTTATTTATATTGATAAGGTACTTAAGGGTTCATTCTAAATTATAAATTATTTAAAAAAACCTTTCCAAAATTGCTAAATATTGAAATGCGATTATCTCAGGATTGTGTTTTAGTGACTTAGTGGACTTTGTCAGTAGACCGACGATATATATACATTATTTACTCAGTTCTTTAAATTACCTGTTTGTTTGAAAAAAATTCCATTTTCTAGAAGGTTAATATTAAAAGTCATGTTTCACTTAATATTATAATACTGAATAGTCGAATGAACGAGGAAATCATAAAAATTATGAAGTAACACCGACAGTCAACAAACACGAACAATAGGAAATCAATAAACACGAAGACGAGGAAGCCTTCTCGAGCCTCAAGATGAGGTCCACAAACATTAAAAATAAGAAATCAACAAACACAATTCAAACATGAGGACGCGGATATCATAAAAATTACTATTTAACTCCAATATATTTAACGAACAATCCGCCTAGGAACAGGAATCCCTGGTGAGGACTGTAATATTATACTAAATGTAAATGCATTTCAGTTCAAGTACAGTCAATTTGGGTACCGCCATCCCAGAACCATTTACTGGATAACCAACACCTGTGACAGAGGTTGGCGCCAACTTGGCGGTGGTTGCGCCTGCCCACCAGCTGCTTGACACGCCGGATCGGGAGAGACCGGTTCTTTGAGACCCTCTGACCTCTCCAGCTGGCCTTGCATCCATCGTCTTGTATGCAGCGGGAGGGATGGATTCATACTGATGTCACTCCTGAACACACTGATCCCTATTTAGATTCCTACGAACCCCTATTACCTTACTTTCCCAGAACTTTCTCTCCTTTCTTTCCTTAAAAAGACTCCCACAGCATCCCCAAACATGACAAAGGCCCCGAAGAAAATTATTTTCTCCATGCAACTCTTGTGTTGGGTTTATGTAAAAAATGCGTTTAAAATAAAAATTAGTACTGAAAATTTTTAAGTTGAAAGTGCGATATTTGACTCATAACTCGTTATTGCAGCGCTCTGTTGATTCATTCTTTGTTCTGAAGGTCGAAGCCACAGATTTACCTCCGTCCCGAGGTATCGGGTCGCTTTCCTAAGTAAAGTGCAACAACTCCATTATTCAAGCATTATCCAGTGTTCTAGTATGAAACATCAATAAATTATTACATTGAATGGCTTACCTAGCCCACATGGGTTGACTCGCTTTTGCATTACACCGTCGAATATAACAAACTGGTATTAGGCTTTTTTTTATATTTCCGCTTCAAATTTCATAGCGCGGTGAATAGTTATAACTTATAACATTTCATATCGATTGCTAAAACATTTATATGTTATATATATCAAACGATATCAGTCTGTTTTTATTCTAGCTATTATTTCTTCATGTGTAAAATAAGACCACAATAAACTTTTTTTGTGATTTATAATAACTATATTAATAGTTGGATAATTTGTAGAGCGCCGTTTCTTATGATAAATCACATCACCAGCACTGTACAATTTATTGCGATTTCATAGGCTCGATGTAATTTTATCTAACATATGTACACAGAAAACATATGTCAGGTCACTCCCGATAAACATAATTTTATTAGAAAGTTTATGCTTGGAGAATAGACTTTCTACGCAGAGGAAACTTTGTTTATAACACTGAACATCGCATGATTTTAAATTTGCTGCCCCCTATTACCATTGATATTACATGTGAGTAGTTGAAAATCAAAAGGTACTTAACCACCATTTTGACTTTTTTGAGATTTGAATGCCAACACGTTCTCTTGGATCATAGCTATGTTTGAAATATTATTTCAGTGCCAAAACATGGTTAAATCCTTATTTTAGCTTGTTAAAAATCGTCTTCTATTACAAAACGTACTTAAATCCATTTGTTTTTAAAACGTACTCAACTCCAACAACCAATAAGGGCCACAAAATTGGCAGCCATATTGGTTTTTTAACCAATCAATAAGCTACTTTCTGTGCAATGGATACCTTTTAAAAAAACATTGTTTTATGGGTCGTTTTTAAGTTGATGTGATCGTGATTTTTGTGACATATATAAATATATGAAAGTATATATAAATGATGTAATTTCTTCACTACAACTGTAATATTTAATTAAATTAAGACAATTTAAACGAAACTCAATCGACAATCTGAAAACAGATAAATCAGAAAAAGATATTGGCACCTCTGGGACACCGTGGCGCAGTGGTTAGCGCGTTCGGCCGGAAAGCGAGAGGTCCTGGGTTCGTGTCCCAGAGGTGCCAATATCTTTTTCTGAATTATCTGTTTTCAGAATCTCGATTGAGTTTCGCTTAAATTGTCTTCATTTAATTAAATAATTGTTTTATATTGGCCCGGGAATACACCAGATGTGAACCATTTTGAGAATTTAAGAGCCATTTGCAAAGCTGGAGTATGCAAAATTGACTGCAATACGAAAACAAAGATGGCAGAAACGCATTTTCAGGTTTGATTTCGGGATGAGAGGATATCTTAAAATTGTAAAAAACTAGCAGAGTCCATGCCAAAACGAGTGAAAGCAGTTATTGAAGCCATAAGGGGAGATATTTTCTATTAATTTGCATAACGGTTGCTGTATAATTATGTAAAAATATTATTTTACAAGCAATAAATGTTTTTACCATAATAACAAACAATGATTCCATTAATTCGCACAATACTGTATATTTATACCATTGATATATATTTTTTTATTTTAATTTTTATTTATTTAATATAAATACAAAGTAAAACAATATGACAACAAAATAAAATATTATACAGAAAAAAGAAAAGCCCCAATAAATTACTTTTAAGTAGTTTGTTGATGGGTTCTTTTACTTTGAAGATATAAATAAACTTATTTTACTTTGTTACGCAGTTAGAATTTTTGTGTTAGTCTAATACAAATTATTTCTTTCGGCGAGCCAATTCTTCAACATAATATTTGTTTTACCATTTGTACATTTTTTAATTTCGCCAGGTAACATATTTAAGCAATTAGGTGTCATGTAGTCCAGCGTTCTTTGTCCATATTTGTTTTAATGCTTGGGTACAATTAGTTCCTCATTTAACGTAAAACGAGTTTTGTAAGGGTGATCCAGTTTATTTATGTATATGGGGCTATTCATATGCTGAAATATAATTTTATACCACAGAATTGCTCTTACTGGGAGAATTTCGAGATTTCGGTAAAAGTACGGAACATTATGCCTTTGTTCGTATAAACTTTTATGAGCTAATAATTTAACTAATGAATTTTGAGCTGATTGAACACGATTTACATTTTCTTTGCAGAAAAGTCCCCAAGCTGTAATTCCATACCTTATAATAGATTCAGCTAATGATAAATAAATTATTCGAAGTGTGCATATTGGAACATAAAATTTAATATATATTATCTAACAACAGATAAACAATAGATTAAATAAATAAATAGCTTATTGTTTTGGTTCATCTTTAATATAATCCAGCGTCAATAAGATTAATTAATCAATGTAACACCACCTTAACCCACGGTAATTCTTGTAAGTTATTTTATAGACTCGCTAAATGATCCTTTGTTTCTACGGCCACTTGATGTGATTAACAACAAAAAAATAGCCGGTCCTGTGTAGATCCGTGAGATAACTGGTCCAGATCTGGTTGGACGGATGCTGAACCGACGCCACAGAATTCCGGAAATGTCACGTAGGCATGCAGACTGGACGAGATATCAAAACATTATTACAAAGTTATTTTAATCGAGTTTTAGTTCAACACAACAAAGAAATTCATTAACAAGTTCATTACATGTTCGCACATCGAAGACGTGTTAAATCGCAGAGAAAATTTTTCTTTCTTTGTTTCTAGAATTTTTTATGTAAATGTCGAACGAAAATCCAGCTTCTGAAGGTGGGATGGTATGTTGTAAGTCTGAATCTAGTGGGGAGGGGAAGGAGATAGGGAAGAGGAAAGTGGGGATCCGTCTTTTTTTATTATTTTCTAGCGAGTTCCCAGCACGCAATGCAATGCTACTTAAATAAAGAAATTGTTTCTCCCTTTGTGTCCTTTCCCATTCATCTCCTTTCCCCTTCCGCCTCTCCTCTCCCGGATTCCCCTCCCCCTCCTTACTTTCCTCTCTGCCGCTAAACTATATAAAATACGCTCATTTTTAAACACTTGCATGCCATATTTGAAATGAAATTTTCATTCGAATTTCGTAACGCCAGAGCTCACCAATACATATGCGGGAGTTGTTTTGTGCACAACAAATCACCAAAATTTCTTCAAAATCGGTTGAATAATATTGGAAATAATTTCATACTGCCAGAGCTCACCATTATATAATAGTATATTTATATAATCGATCTAATCTATGTATATAGAAACTACCGCAAGCACGTGCACGTTAAATTACCAAGTTTCATCGCAAGTGGATGAATGGTTTAGTAACGCATAAGGTACAAGCAAAGATTCATTCATTTTTACACATGTATTAAGATGTGAATACCGCACAAGATTTCCAACTGCTCCCGTCTGGAGCCAGGGGACTATGGCATCCCCAAATGGGGTTTGTTCTGAGGCTGAAGGTTATGGAGAAGGGAAAAGAAAGAAGAAAGTACTTGGTTATTCAGATCTGTTCACCAAACTTGGCTAAAACTATTTCAATTCTCAATGGTGGTCTTACACCAGGGCAATACTGAAGATATCTTCCACTCTGGAACTTTCCGCAAACGTAATATTATATATTATTTTTAAACGAATTAATTTTAAAATGACATCAATTAATTAAATATTGTTTTTTTGGCTTACGCCGAGATTTGAACCCGCAACCCTTGGATTGCTAGTTGAGAGCCTTACCACGGAGGCCATCAAAGTCAACAATACAGATCTGGTGGCGAAACAAAGATAACGCGCTATTTCAAGCTACGTTTCGATTGTGATTGGTTGACTTTTACCAGAGCAATAATGAGAGTGTCTTTGACTTTGGAAAATTAAAAAGTGTATTGCGGACATATCCATGTGCCCAATGTAAGCATTTTTTTCCAAAAACGTAAAAAAATTTGTACCAATTATGCAATATACCAATTATCGATCCGGATGTTCTTATCGTGACCTCCACTCTGGTTACTCAGTCTATCCGGAGACGTCATTATGTGACAATATACCAATTATAATTCTTGTTTAAGACATTTTCGGCATGACCTCTACAATTGTTACTCAGTCTATTCGAAGAATTCGCATTATTTTATCAATCCAATTCGAGATAAAATTCTTGTTATGACCTTTACTCACAATAGTCACTCAGTCTATCCAGTGAATTCTTGTAGCAATCCAATTATTGTTCGGGATATAATTCTTGCCATGACCTCTACTTACAATTTAGTCACTCAGTTCATCCGGGAAATTCAATTTTTTTAACAATCTGCCAATAATCTTCCTAGGCGTCATTGTCATAAATTGGGAACCATTTATTGGATAACCAACACCTTACACCTCTGCCATAGGTCACCCCAAGTGGTTCGCTACGTTTGGTGACTTAGCAGGAGTGAACGGGTTCATGGGGTGAGGTATTTCCGGGTCTTGGTGGAGATACACCAGCTGCGTGGTAGGTCGGATCGGGAGAAATTTGTTTTTGACCTCTCCAACAGGATTCTCTCGGAATTTTGTCTTGCACCAGAATGGGAGGGATGGATTTATACGTCTGTCACTCCTGGATTTTCCTTCGCAGAACTTCATCTCTTTCCATTCCTTAAAAGACTCTCCACACAGCATCCCCAAAGATGGCATAGTCCCTGAGGGGAATTATTTTCCTCAGAGCCTCCTGTGTGGAGCTAATGTAAAAAAATCCTTTATAATGGTTAGGTTACGTTAAGTTCAAGATTCAAATTAGGTTAGGTTAAGCAAGGTTCAAATTGTCCGGGGAATTTTCAAGAATTTAATAACATAACAAAAATATTATTCCGGTTAATCGTGATAATATTAACCTCTACGATGGTCACTCAGACAAGATAGAATTCTCAGCTTGTTACGATAGACCAATAATCTTTCTAGGCATTTAGATTTACGACGTCAATTAAACCCACAAACATTTAAATTGATAGACCAGCCCATCAGGGAAAGGGGAACAGACCAAGTTGCGAGGAGCGCCAGAAGGAGCGTGACCGTCTCCCTTTCTGTGATTTGTCGATAAATGAAGTTGACGGTATGCAGGCAACTCGCATTGTAACATCACTATTTAGTCCTCGAAAATAAAAGTATATATTACTAGTTGTTTTCACAATGGCGCGCTAAATGCTGGCTGCGTAAAAATCTTAACAACAAATATCAAATCGGGTAAACAAAAGTTCGGGTTAGTTTGACGGCCGGCGTGGTCTAGCGGCAAGGCTCTTGACTCGCAATCCGAATGTTGCGGGATCGAATCCAGACGTGCAAATAAATTTTATTTAATTAATTTGTGTTATTTCAAAATTAAATAATTTTACACAAAGTTATTCGTTTTCATTAAATTAATAACGACGCCACAAAGTGAATTTGCGAATTTTGAAGAAATAATATACAGCAAATTTGCGGCACGTTCCAGAGTGGAACATACTTTCAGTATCGCCCTGGTGTAAGACCATCATTCAGAATTGAAACGTTGCTTGTAATGGCTTTAGCTGTGTTTGGTGACCAGATCTAAATAGCCAGGTACTTCCCCACCTTCTTCTTACCCATCTCGTTCCCCTCCTCACTACTTTCAGCCTCACAACATACCCCAATTAGGGATGCCATAGTCTCACTGGCTCCAGACGGGAGCAGTTGGGATTCTTGTGCGTTATTCATAAAAAAAAAATTTCATGACACTACATGACTTACACGTTCACAAATGTATTATAATTTACCTACTTCACTCATTTTTGAGTCGCTATGCACTCCTTTTGTACACGGTTTGGTTTAAAAATGAAAATTCAGGACTTGCGCAGAAAAGTTCCACAATAGACTGCACTGCCAACCGTCGCCTAACTTTAGCGAACCTTACTTTTCTGCGAAGGGTTTGGTTTTTTTCTATATGCGCTCTTCGGCGGTCAACGCACGACTGTTGTCATAGTTTATTCAAAGTATTCTGGACCCTCCTGGAGCCAAAAATGTAGTCACGCTGCCTCCAGCTCGTCAAAATGATGCCCAGATTTTATATTAGGCATGATTATTAATTTGTAAGTCAATGATTTAACTGATAAATACGTTTTTTATAAATATTTCGAGTATAGGGAAAGATTGATACGATTCTACTGAACCCGAATGTGCAAACAAAATTTTCCTCAGGTAAACGAAATACTCTCAACATTGCCTTGACCTCTGTATACAGAGCTAAGGAACTAAAGCAGGTAACAAACAGAGATATTTCGCACGTAAGTTTTAAGCAACCATTATGTCAATATTTTTCCCATGCCGATTTATTTATACTTAAGTACCTACGTCAAAAACCATTAATTATATCCTTCCTGTGCCTTCTGACGTAAACTTAAGTTCCTATGTACATTAATGCACGTAGGCAGCGGGTATATACTATGTAGATACTATCACATTTATATCCTTTTCATTATGATAAAAGTACCAAGCAATTTAAAAATAGAGTATATTAATATAGCGGATGTCTTTTCTTGCAAAATTATTTAGGCCTGTTGATAATGGGTAAATTATCCATTACGGCATTAAATCAATCAAATTTATTAATACTTAAAACTTTGACCTCGCAATTTCACCTCTAATGTATCCGACAATACGTGAAAGGCATTTATTGCTAGGTATGCTTGTTATACGTCATACAAAAGGCTTGAATGAATTCGGTTCTTCGGTATATTTTATACACACGAACTAATAAATGGAAGGAAACGATTGTTAATTGATAATTTTTCCATGTGTGTTGTCAAGCAGTTTTTTTTATTTTTTTTTATATGAAATACCACACAAGAGTCCCAACTGCTCCCGTCTGGAGCCAGTGAGAATATGGCATCCCCAATTGGGGTATCTTGTGAGGCTGAAGGTAGTGAGGAGGGGAAGGAGATAGGGAAGAGGAAGGTGGGGAAGTACCTGGCTATTCAGATCTGGTCACTAAACACGGCTAAAACCATTTCAAGCAACGTTTCAATCCTGAACGGTGGTCTTACACCAGGGCGATACTGAGAGTATCTTTCACTCTGGAACGTGCCGCATATACTATATATTATTTTAAATGAATTAATTGTGAAATTCCACAAATTAATCAAATAAAATTTATTTGCCACACCGTGATTCAATCCCGCGACCTTCAGAATGCGAGTCAAGAGCCTTACCGCTGGACTACGCCGGCCATCATAATAACAGAGAACATTATATATTATAGTAGTAGATTGAAAATATGTAAAGAAAGGTAATCTGCAAAACAGTCAACATCAATATCTACTCATAAATTAGCATTTTTATTTGCAAATCTTGTTCTAGGTTTTGGTTTGTAAATAAAGTAATTTAGGATTGAAATTATTGTTACATTCAACATTATATTTGGTTTTTAATGTTAGCTCTCTTGCAGTTAAATTGTATGAAATAAAAATCTACAGTAAACACAAAGCAATGACAAGAAAACAAAAAATTAACAATAACAATGCTGTTATAAAACAGGACAATAATAATAAACAATGACGATGCTATTACCGCACAGGACAAAACAAGACTATTACAACTAAAATATAATATAAAACAGGAAGCAGTTTATATTCAGAAATAAGAACATTCTGAGGGAACGTAAAAGTACAATAATGGGGAAACCGAAACCAAAAAATTACCGGAAACTTGAGAATATTGCTAATCACAGAAAATTGAAAGAAGTTAATTTTGTTTTTAACGGCCGCCCGTTTCAATTCAGCAAAATTTGGGGGTATTTTATTACAGATCACGGAGTTATTTAAAATATTGGTAGGCCTGATTAGTAGCAAGGTGGAAAAAGCATCGGAAGCTACCCAGATGACGCGGGTTCAATCTTTTGATAGCAAAGTTTTTCATCGTTGCACAAGCAACGATTTTCGCTTGTAATGATAAAAGTATGAAGAATTAGGTCGGGATTATTTTAAAGGTATATGTTATGGGCTTTTATATCTCAATCCAGATATAAAAGCACATAACATTGTTGAAGGCACTATCAGTAAATACCTACTACCTACCTTTATGTACATTGTTATTTACAGTAATTCCACATAGGAGGCCCTGCGGATAGAAATTTCCTTCAGAGCCTATGTCATATTTGCGGATGCTGTGTGAGGGGTATTTTTGAGGAGAAGGAGTGAACTTAAAAATCCCCATGTAGTAGGATGGAGGAAACACAGAGGCCGGCAAATCGTTCCACAGCCGAGCTGTTGAACTCAAAACGAGTCATAGAAACGACCCGCAGCTACTCACGTAACAAATAATATCAACCTTGAACAGATATGTTGGGCGCGCGTTTGGCATGTTTCCCGACCATGGCACCGGTGCCGGAGGATCAATGACGCCATTCCTCGAAGCATCTTCCATTGAAATACCGGCAGTACAAGGATAGCCCACCTGACACATGTCATGTCCTCCCAAGATTGCGAAGAGGAACGTATGCGTGGCCCATTTCGGCCAGTTTCATACAAATCTTAAATTTGGATTTAAGATCAAAATACCCAACCAAACTGGAAAATTATTTTTGTTGTCAAAAGGTATATCAAATATCTAGTACGGATGTGAGCTACTTTATTTATTTTTACTTTAAATTATAAGATAAAGGCCATTAAGGATTTTAATGTTTCATGATTTTAGACGCATTTTTGACAATTATTTGTGAGTAAATGAAAGGCATTAAAAATAATTTAACTTTATTTATTTTAAAAATATAATGAAAAATAAAATAAAAAAATGTGAAAAATAAATTTGTTGGTTAGTTATTTTTATACATAATAGACAAAATTTTATTTAGGTAAATAAATAGGTAATTTGTATTTAAAACTTACACCCATTAAAATGATTTTTTTTATAAATTTTTGTTTTATATTTCTATGATAAATAAAGCCAAATAATTTTTTTATTGTTTTTCATTTACTCACAAATAATTGGCCAAATTGCCTCTAAAATCATGAAACATTAAAATCTTTAATGGCATTTATCTTCAGGTCAAGGTTTTAAGTAATTTTTTTTTTTACATTAACTCCACACAGGAAAATAATTTCTCTCAGTGCCTATGTCATCTTTGCGGATGCTGTGTGGAGGGTGTTTTTGAGGAGAGGAAGGAGTGAACATGGGTCTTGAAGAGACCCATGTTGTAGGAGGGAGGAAACACAGAGGCCGGCAAATCGTTCCACAGCCAAGCTGTTGAACTCAAGAACGAGTCGTAGAAACGACCCGTTCTCTTGTGACTAATGTCAACCGTGAACAAATGTTGGGCGCGTGTTTGGCGTGTTTCCCGACTATGCACCGGTGCCGACGAGATCAATGACGCTAGTTCCTCGGAGCAATTCCATTGTAATACCGGGAGAACAAGGACAGCATTCCCACCTGACGCCTGTGCTCTAAGGTTTGCAATCCGTCTGTTAAGTTAGAAGAATCTATCAAACGGACCGCCCGTTTCTGCACAGACTCGTTTTTTTTAGGTATTTTGGGGCTCCAGACCAGAGGCGGCGGCCGAATTCAACCTATCTTTATCAAGAAGAAAACAGTGCTGTGTTAACAAGAAATGTTTTCATTTAGCTTCCAATTAGTGTTCTACAACGCGCGGTATTTAACTGGTACATGAATTTCATTATCATTGACATGAAAAAAATATTGTGACCTATAAAACATTAAATTCCAGAGAGAAACGGTAAACAAAACCTTGAAGGTCCTTATCGAGCAGCGAATAAATAGAAAATATTAAAAGGTTATACAATTATCTTTGCGACGTCAAAGAGAAAATTAACGTTTTGTTTATTAGAGCACTATTTATAAACAATAACATTGTGTACCACTTATAAATAATAAAGCAATTTTCAAACTAAATTCAACAACTAATGTAAATACACATAATTTACCATAATTATTTAAATTCTTACTAGAAATATGCTGCAGTAATGTGCACGTAGCAACTAAAATGGGAAGCCTTGGTCGGAAAATTAGAATTTACCAACTTCTGAAAATATAGCTCACAACAACAATAGATAATAGTTACAAAATCATTGAGAATCTCATCCACCACAATAAACAACACAAAGTTATTAAGATGTAATTTGATCTAATTAATAATTGTTATCCGACAGACGAATGAAAAGGTTAATCTTTGAGTTATTGCATATTCAATATTTACAATGGAGGTTTAGATTTTCCACCTTGACCCAGTTGATATCAATATCCTAGTTTCAGGTTAACACGTAGTTATTGGAACTAGATTAAAGATGCTAGTAGGTACTATGAACTAATTACATTTATTACAGGCTGAAGTCCCCGTCGTAACCCGGGATTTATTAAGACAAAGACAATAATAATTTTCAGCTTATTTTAAATGTCAAGTGTCCAAATTTTAGTCAAGAAGTATCAATATTCCACTCCAAGGTAATTCCTTCATCATTTTAAATTCATCTTTGCTACGAAACGGTTTACATTACAAATAATTTTTTTTTGTTAAATTGAAGTCTTTTCTACCATTTTTATTGAGTACAAGAAGGAAATTGAATGAAAAATATTATGACTTTTAAAAAATTTGTTCATGTAGATCAAAAAATATCCATTCTAAATATATAAATATATTTCTATATTATTATTCTTAGAATTAATTAAATGTTCTTAAAAATGATGACTTAGATTATAAACGCTTCATGATTGGTCCAAAGAATTCTGACGTCATCTGTACTTCGGTTTATACGGTCATTGGAATGTCTATGGTGCATCTCTTTCTATTACATGAGAGATGGTTTGTTTATGATGAGAGAGGTATACGCCAAACACTTTTGCTTGCCATCTTGTTATGAGTCTTTTTAGTTTAAGTAAGTGACCATAATACACAAATCAATACAAAATAATAATACTTATATAATACAAAATCCGTTTAAAAAACTACATACATGTAACTTTAAACTGTACAACAATAGTAATGCTAGGTACTCTCGACCCTCCAATTCTGAATTCAAAAATGGCGATTGTCGAACAGCTGATTCGGCTTCGACTTTTCAATCATCTGCAATACCGTGCTGGGAAAAGTTTAGGCGGGAGAAACAAAAATTCTATCTTTAGAAATTAATTTAAATATGAAATCTTGATCAATATATATTATTTTAAATACCATTAATTATGATAGACAGTTAACATTGATAAAAAAAAAATACTGGAATTCCTTATTGAAGAATTAAAAAACTCCATACAAAATGCCCAAGCAACGTGTTTTTCAGAGCCCAAATGACATCACACACACATCCCGCCTCTTACCGCTCGGATTCCGCTCGTTTTGGCAGGCTAAAAAAAAATTTAACTTTGAGAATTAATTTAATTATGAAAACGAACTTTAAAAATTTTTTTAAAAAATATTAAGTATTTTAGTTTGAATGTGATTGATTGATATAAAAAATAAAAATATGGACTCAACTTCTTTATTAAAAGAAAATTCCCAATTAGAGTATTCTAAAATATGAATTTTTCGTTGGAAATGTATGAACTCATATAAGAAACCACTATTAAAAAATATATATGTTTAATTAAAGTTAGTCTGTGACAGTTTCTATTGATTAACTTTTTCCTTCCTTATAAAAATTATTCACAAAATAAATAAAAAACATTTTTTCTTGAAATCGAGTCCTCTAGACTCCGAGTGCCGAGCGATTTTTTACGACAATAACCTATACTCGTGGCGATAAAGAATACAAACATTTTTGGCTTGTGATTTCCTCTTAAAGGGTGATAAAGAGGAGTGTTAGTGTTTTTTTTTATTTCAAATAGAAAGTGACCATCCTTCTGTTTTATAGGCAAGTATTGTTACAATACAAACGTACACCGGGACGTTCTTCATTATAAAAACATCTGTTTATTTATAAATGTAGAAAGATAAATAGAAAATTAGTTAGTAAATTCACAGGGTTGGTTGCCATCAAAATTGTAAGAGTAACTTATTTTTAAAAATAATTGTTATTATAGAAGCCCGTACTCATGTTTAAATTGAATATTAACTTGTCTGGTAAATGTTTCTTTTATAATATACACGGATTTATCCAAATTTTGGAATGAGGGACATTAATATCAAGCAGTGCATTGTTATAATAAAGTTTAATGATGTGAATTTTTTGAGGCTGGTGGAAATGGGGAGAACCAAATTGAAAGAGAAACGTTTTTAAGTACCTACCTGACATACAGATCTTTGTATCAAACGTAGCCAAATCAATTTCAAGCAATTAATCGATTATTACAGGTGATCAATATACCTACTGATATTGAGAAAAACTTCCACTCTAATGAAATTCAAATAGAAATAAATATATACCTACTTAATTATTTAGTAAAAATGTTTGATGATTCAAGAGATTTGTTTCCAAAAATTATCAAAATCATTTAACGAATTCCAAAATTAGGCTTCAATTAAAATAATATTAAAAAATTAAACATAATGCCTTTGCCGCGATATTTAATATTTATTTATTTATTTATTAGCAAAAACAGCATTACACCAATATATTGCAAAAACGGTTGTACAAGATACATAATCATTACGTTTACAGTTAAAACATTTATTTAATAAGTGCTATTTCACGCTTAAAATCATTGCAGGAAATGTGGAAAATATCCACATTTCCTGCAAGACAGTTAATTAACCTAGTAAGTCTTCCCAGGGGCATCACCATTGGTAAGTTAGTTCTGCACCTGGGAAGAATCAAAAGCCTGTGATAGCGACCTCGCGTGAAATTATCCGGGACAGAATCCTATTTCAGCCAGAATATCTGGTACCGATATAAAACCATTTGGAAGCTTATATGCCATCAGCAGTAATGCGACATCTCTTCTGGAACTAAGGCTGCAGATACCCAGCATTCCCGAGATAAATGCTGTTGGAAACAGCCATGGGTAAAAACCGAACTCTCTCATATAAAGGAATCGTAAAATTTTTTTTACGATACCTCTATACGAGAGAGTTCGGTAAATATATAAATATAATTATAAATATAATACACGACCTCTCGGTCCAGGGTGCCTTTTTACAAACCCTTTACCATTTCAGTCACGATGGCGACTGTTATAGTTTTACTTTTTATCACCTTACTTTTTTTGGCTTGTTTATTGTTTTACTTAACCTGTCTATTATTTTTATGTTGTACTGTATGTGAAACCTTAATTCTGTCATCAAAATGAAACCTTAATATCAAAATACCTTTGCAAAATTGTACCTATTACCTCACACCTATGAATCGTAGGTTTCTCCCGTCTCTAGCCGGACTCTCTCGATCAATCGCTTTATATCGCAGTGGGAAGAACGGATTCATACGTCTGTCACTCCTATACACACTTACCCCCAGATTCCTACCCACCCCTCATACCTTTTTCCTTCCCAAAACTTTCTTTTCTTCCTTTCCCTAAAAAGACCCTCCACATAGCAACAAAGATGAGTCTCCCGTCTCTAGCCGGACTCTCTCGATCAATCGTTTTATATCGCAGTGGGAAGAACGGATTCATACGTCTGTCACTCCTGTACACACTTACCCCCAGATTCCTACCCACCCCTCATACCTTTTTCCTTCCCAAAACTTTCTTTTCTTCCTTTCCCTAAAAAGACCCTCCACATAGCAACAAAGATGATGTAATCCCCGACGGAACTATTTTCCACAGCTCCTGTGTGGAAAAAAAAGGTCTCAATGGCCGAGTTTGTTAAGGCGGTTGCCTTGGTAAGACATACGTTTAGACTTGACGACCGTTATTTTTTTTATTTATTTATCTTTGTCTTGTTCTCTTTCATATTTTCGTTAAAATTTATTAGTTTTATCTTCTTATTCAATGATTTATTTCATTGATGGATATAACCATTCAAAAGTCATTGTGTCAAGTTTTATTCCAATAAAAATTGAAAATCAATCTATTATGCCACATATAAAATGTACACACTATCATCACCGTCATTGAAATAATGATATTGGCTTTGTAAATATGCGTCTCGAATACCACTTCGCCTCAGAGATCAAATCAATTATATATGTTAGCGGGCAAACACGATTAAACAATATTAAACTGTTCCTTCCTTCGTGGTTCTGTAAAATGAGTTCAAAAAGCTTAGAGTTCAAGTTTGTTGATTATATACAAACCGACATATTATATTCCGATACAGTTCAGTAAAAACAGCATACAATATGAATACACTTTGTCAAAAAGCACACTCGAGCTTACTTTAAAAAAGTATCACAATCTAGTAATGAATTTTACGTTTTTACAACAAGTCTTACAGATCACAATCAATTACATACGTATGCTGTAAAGAAGGGAATAAGACAAAAGGCAATAATCTTTGTTGGTCCTTTGTCTTTGGTTATTTTGTAATTTTTAGATTTATCTCTTTTCGTCTGTTACATAAAATAGCATACATTTGTAATATGTAACATTTCTCACGTATGCCAAATTTTAACTTGCAGTTTTGTTTAAGTAAAAGTTCAACGTAGCACTTCCTAAAAATCCTTCCCCCTCCCCTGTAAGGCGGACCTACTTGAATATAAAGCTTGTAACTAAGTTTGACTAGGCACAAGCAGTTTTCATCACAGAATAGGCTCACGTATCACAAGCAGCATGAATCAAATTGTAAGCATCCTGTTATTCAATAATTGATTTATTGTTATCAATGTTATCAACATCATTTGTTATAGTATTAATATTATCTTTGCTTGTGTAATTTGCTAACCATCCTACAAGTGTGTGAGAAAGTTGTTCATCTAATTAAAAATTTCTAATGTGCAGTGATCTAAACTTTAATTGATGAACCGACAATTTTTTTATGCATCAGTTACCAATTTCAAACATTAAATCGACTTAAAAATACCTTTAATAATATGTTGTTACGGATATCAAATGAATTTATTTACAGTGTCGTATTTTTGCGCTTACACAGTAAATAGACAAGTAGTTTTATCCTTGATGCATTTGAATGAATAAATGTTTTATAATTTTGTTATCAGGCGGTACGTCCTCTTAGCCCACTTCATATAGTATCGAATTCAATTGAACAGATATTTAAAACTAAAATAAATTGGCTGCTTTGAAAATTCATTTGTCAATATTTTGTTGTTATGATTTGAGAGTTACACAACCAAAAGTAACAGCGTGCTTTATTTTTGGGGTATTGTGCCGTGTTGCGCTTGCTCATTCTTTAGCCAATGTTTCGGATAGCGTTACAGAGGCCATCATCAGGACAAATGATTGTCTGATATCTGCTCTGATGATGGATACTATTCTAAAACGTTGTCTAAAGAAAGAAGTAACGCAACAAGGCACAGTAGCCCAAAAATAAATCAAGATTTGAATGAATATTTTGTTTATTTTATCTTGTACATATCATAATGTTTATCAACTAATATTATTATATTAACAGTAGTTTAGAAATATCCCTTGAATCGTGTTCCTTTTCAGCAAAACAAATTGTTAAAATTTAATATTGTATTTCTAGGACCGTTTAAAAAAAAGGATAGACTGCCACACAATTCTATCTTGGTTTACCCTCATTGCTTCATTCAAATTCATACATCGTCATGTAAACACATATTTTATTCTGAATCCTAATATAAAAACCGACTCATTTATGTTGTGTTCATTTTACGTGGTTTATTTTAAGGGTGTTGTACCGCTTAGCGCTACCACCTTCTTTGGAGAACGTTTTGGGTAGATTTAAAATTTACATCATCAGGGCGTACGCATAATGAAAATCTTAAATCATATCTCACTTCATTAGTGTTTTCATTATTTATTACATTCTTAAGTATCATTGTTTACATTGTTATAAAAACCACTGTTAAAAACACATAAAAAAGAAAATAACTTTAACAAAATTTTATATTCAGATCTGGTCACAAAACAGGGCTAAAGCCATTTCAAGCCACTTTTAAATTCTGAATAGTGGTTTTAAACCTGAGCGGTACTGAGAGTATCTTCCACTCTGGGACGTGCCAATACACCTTACTGTGAAAAACACAATTCAATCAAACAAAATTTACTTGCGTATGCCGGGATTTGAGCAGGCGATCTTCAGATTGCTAGTCGAAAGCCTTCCCCCTCGACCACAGAGACATTGTATTGTTGATACTGCATATTGTTTACTTAAATCAAATATATATATATTTTTTTATATTAACTCCACACAGGAGGCTCTGAGGAAAATAATTTCCCTCAGGGCCTATGTCATCTTTGAAGATACTGTGTGGAGGGTGTTTTTGAGGAGAGGAAGGAGTGAACATGGGTCTTGAAGAGACCCATGTTGTAGGAGGGAGGAAACACAGAGGCCATCAAATCGTTCCACAGCCGAGCTGTTGAACTCAAGAACGAGTCGTAGAAACGACCCGTTCTCATGTGACAAATGTCAACCATGTGCAAATGTTGAGCGCGCGTTTGGCGTGTTTCCCGACTACGCACCGGTGCCGAGGGGATCAATGACGCTAGTTCCTCAGAGCATCTTCCATTGTAATACCGGTAGAACAAGGACAGTATTCCCACCTGGCGCCTGTGCTCTAAAGATTGCAATCCGTTTGTTAGGTTAAGAGTATCAAACGGACCACTGCACAGTATTAATCACAAATATTGTAATCGTTTTTTAATAACAAAGAAAATATTCAACGTAAATCATTAATCAATACTTAAGATTCATAATAATTAGAACACGTTAGTTTTTTACCACCCCAACAATTAAGATGTGATATCTCTATATTCAAATCCTTTATGACGCAATTCCATTGTTATTTTCGCTATTTAATAGTTTTCCACAAAGTGGCTACGTGCGTAAACACAACTGGCTATTGTAACGGATTTAACATAACTACATAATTCTACTTTATACTTCCGCCATTACAAAATTAGAGCACGAATTTAGTTTGTAATCATGTACTAACTACTTACACCAAATAATAATTACTGTTGAACTTCGACAGCAATAAGAATAATTATAATCCTGTTTATTTTTTAATTATTAGGTATTTGTTTTAATTCAACTTTGCTTCCTCTTAGAAACAGAATAATTAAGTTTAATACTGTATGTAAATACATAATCTACATACATGTATAATTATTGTATTAACTAACTGCGTACAGACGTACTAACTTGTCAACGTGCATTTTTTTTAAATACGGCTATTATAATAAGAGACGGCTGCAGTGAAGTGTGTATTCATAAATATTGATTACACGGATACAGTGAAAAAACAAAAGGACTTAACTCAAGATGATTACGACTTCAAGGACGTTGTAAATAAATTTATGATAAACTTCAACAATGCTCTATCTTACTTCTAACTGCAGAATAGACAAACAATTATAACAACTTATGGCTAACAGATTGCATCCACCGGTTCATCGATTACTAGTACAAAAGTATGTGCACAATACATTTGACCAATGAATGTGATGCCGCGTTAAAATGTAGAAAATGTATAAAATATACATGAGCTTCACCTAGGCGGTTACTTGAGATTATTGAGCTTTGACAAAGGACAAAAATTGATAGGAACATATCCCTGAAGTTGTACTGAGGAACGATTTTGCATCTTTTGTGAATACAGAAAAAATTACAAACTGCTGTCAAATTTGTGTGATTTTTTATGGCTGTCAATTGCTTTTTCAATGGGTAGTGTCAGTTGTCACCGATTTTAACTAATTTAAAACATGAAATACTTGAGGTAAACATGATTATTTATTCATTTAATGTACGTTTAAATATCTTTGCCATGGATTTGATATTTGCACAGAATAGGTTCTTAGTTTGGGCAAACGTGCATTTATAGATGACAGGCGAAATTTCGCAAATGTCAAATTCATGGTAAACAACTTAAAACGTACATTAAATGATTACATAATCATATATACTTACAAAAGTTGGTGTTTTAAACGCTCTAAACTAAAATATGCGACAGCTGACATCTGACAAAATATGCGGCATCGCTTCTCTGATTTTATCTAATTTTGAGCAAAATCGTCAAACATTTTCAAATCGAAATTCTTTCGTTAGCAAGCAACCAATTTCACAAGCAACTTGCAACTTGGTGACTAGGAGTCGCAAAATCGTGTTTTATTCAGAGTCATCAGTTCTCTATCAAATTGGTATAGATCAGACTTGTTACTTTAGTCGTTTTACTGAAGCGTCATCATAATTTTGAAGGATCCTTTTCAGGATTAAAACTTCACTCATTTAAAGTTTATCAAATCTTGGTCCCCAATATACTTATTAAATTAACTTTCAAAGTATCCTTCACAACATCTCCTAGCGTGGAGGACAATCAATCTCTGTTAAAATAAACAAAATTAAAAGTACAAAAAAAATACTTGCACTCTCCAAAGCATTGTGAATTTCATCTTTTCAAATTAATTTACGGCTAAAAACTTTTTCGTGCCTAATCATTTTGGCATACAGATTTGGGAAAATGTTTTCTTTAATGAGTCCTGGCGGCTTACACCCATCTGACGCCGACAATTCTCTCTGTTTCTCTTTCCCGACTATCTTCATCGGAATTATCTAGTCGTAGGATGCCATCCGTAATTTCAATGAATTCCGAAGTTTTTACTATTGTGACTATTTCTGATGATAAACAATGTGACACTAATTAATGTTATTACCATTTCAGTTAATTGCAACCTTCATCTGCCTGGCCGCTTTGGCTTCAGGCAGCACCATCATCGACGAGAGCAACTGGAACCTCGCAGAACTGGCAATGCTTTCTCCCGCCGAAAGATGGGGTACTCCATTAGCACCAAGCAACTCCTGGGGCGCCCCCATAGGAGCTGATGGTAGAGTTGTGGATACCGCTGAGGTGGCTGCTGCCAAGGCTGGTCAATACGGTGCTAGTCCAATCGATGCCTGGAACGGTGTTCATAAAGCCGCTTGGTCTCCACCCTCTCCTAGATCTTATACACCTTCTCCAAACGCCTGGGCTAACCGTAGAGCAGCTTCGTGGGCACCTGCTAACACATGGTCTCAAGGATCTGCCAGATATAATCCAAAACCCAGCTACCACGGGCATGGACAATATACACATGGAAACTGGTACTAGATAACAATAATTGAATACTCAATCATAGATATCTGAAACAAGAGAGATGAACCGTGGACCGGGGGCCATGAACGATGAGCCAACATCGTTCACCCTATGAAGTAAAAAAGAACACAAAAAATGCCATGTGAACGTGTTTTGTGATCCAAATATTTGGTCAACGGAATTAAATTTCCAATAAAAAAGTGTGTGTTTTACCATGATTACGAATTGGAAGTGGGATGGGATCTATGATGTCAGACCAATGTAAGTGTGCTAAATGGGCTAAATGAATCATTTGTTCTTCTTTAATTAAATGACTTTGATAGTCAGCATAGTTTGAATGTGGACCGACTACAGTCGAAACTATTCCATGCTTCTCCCTTTTGTTTAGTGTTATCTATTTACTCAACCATTTCAATAACTGACTGATCTACTGCCATGTATATTAATAAATATTTATACTCTGCCATCTTCACAAGGTCCTTCCGGATCTTTCACTTCTTAATTATTTCCTCAAATTGTTGCTTGTGATACGCATCAAATACCATTAAAATAGTGATAAATTATGTACATATTTGTTTTTATTTCATTATTATTACCAAATCCGTTCAGTTTTTAATTGGCAAATCCAATCGAATGACGTTATGCGAATGTGGGAATGCATCAAGATTAAGAAAACAACCAGTTGTAATTGTATTCACTGCATTCCTAATATTTTGTTGATACCTCCACATACTAAAGATACTTCATAAATTTACGGTTAGGTCCTTCTCCATCCAGGAAAATTTATAAAATTAAGCCGCCGATATCCGAATTTCTACCGATTTCTTACATATCTCCCTTAAACATTTGAAGTTTTTAAGCTCTTAAAAAATATATGTTATTTTTGAAGATAATATCTAGATACGTTCCACGCCGAAACGCAAATTATATGAAATACCCTCGATAGAAAAAAAATCGCAAAGTATGCTCCGAAAATTATTAAAAACAAGTCTATTTCTATTATTTTACAAGTCATATTTGTGAAAAAATTCACAATGTGTTCTTTAAATGATACTTAAGATACCTTCCACGAGATTTTTGCTTTATTTTTAACGAGTCACGTGTTATTAAGCATTTTCGCAATTTTCGCTTCAATTTTATCACTTAAAATATTAGCGCGCTCTGTCCAACATTTGTAATTACATACCTCTCCATCTTCTTCTTTTTGAGCCGGGAAGCGCCGCCTTAACGAATTATTATCTATTGTCATGGAATGTGCATTCGTAAAGTCTTTTAATACAAAAATTGGTTTGGCTGGTGTTCGAATCTTCCTACGCGCGTTATTTCGAAAAGACCTTTAAAATTTAAAATAAATTTATTTAAGATTTCTACCTCTAAGATTCCACGTCATTCACACATCGAGAAAATAAAAGTTAAATTCAAATTGATTTATTTGTACACTAAATGAATCTCACACAGTGTACCAGAAAATTCAGTTTTCTAGAGCAGCGGTTATCAACCTTTTTAAGCCTGCGTAACCCTTGACTCTCACTACAAATTTGTTGTACCCCGTACCCTCTATCTATCTTGTGTACATATGTAATGAAAGACATGTTTCATTTGAATATTTTTAACACTCTCATTATTGCATGAATTTAACAATCAAGTCACACAAATTCAATTAATGCAATTTTATACAGATTGTAGCACGATTTTGGGCATTTTTAACCGGAAAAAAATTTGTCTCACATCTTTTATTTCGACGAAAAAAATTCATGTTCTCCATACATAACTCCAAACTCGTAAAGTGTATTGAGAGAATGAATTTCTTAAACCTTAAAAAATACCAGCGGTCTTCTACCTGTGCCACAATATTACGTACCACAGGTTGAAAACCGCTGATCTAGAGCATAAAAGTTTAACAAATGGCCAATTTTGTGTGGGAATTAGTACAAGTTAAAATGGCTTACGCATGCCGCAAGTAAAGTCATTTTCAAAAATTCGCTGTAAAATCAAAAATCTAAAGACAACATTTTTAGAAACAATTTCAAAGGATATGGTTTAGTAATTCATGTATTATGTATTTATCTATCCATATTATAAATGAGTGTCTATGGATGCGTGGCTTTGTTTCAATCTACAATTTTTTTCCGAGGATGATGAAATTTTGCCAATTGACCTGCAAAAAAAGAGGAAGACCACTACCTTATGACCCTTATGCTCTTTTCCCACCAGCAGATGTTAAAGCAGGATATCGATACTAATTACTGAAATTTTGCAACTAGACGATCAAAATAACAGGACATTATGAATCTATTTTTATTAAATTGGCTCCATGTAGGAGACCCCGAGGCAAATAATTACCCTCGGGGCCTACGTTAACTTTGGGGACGCTGTAGAGAGTTTTTCAGGTGGAAGTTCTGGGGAGGAAAAGGGTATGTCCGGGATTAACGAACGAATGAATCTATCCCTCCCATTGTGGTGCAAGACGATGTTATGAGAGAGTCCTGCTGGAGAGGTTAAAAGATCCTTCAACCAGTATTTTCCGATTCGGCCTGCCACACAGTTGATCCAGACAATCCTCACCCCTTGAACCCGGGCACCCCTGCTGTATCACCAAACTTAGCGAACCACCTGGGGTAGCATATGGCAGAGATATTGGTTGTCCAATAGATGGTTCCCTGGGCGGTGGTATCCATACCTCCCTCCAAATCCACCATCCAAAATTATTTACTGTTTATATATAATATAGAAAAACCCTACACAAATCCCGAGCAATGCAGAGGTCTAGTAATTTATAAATAACAGTTCAACCTATACTTAGCTAAAAAAATCTTCACAAATCGCATGTCATCATCAGCTGCTAGAATATGTAAAGTATAATTTAAGTGTTCAAAACGACTCGACGCTCGATATTGTAAATACGCCGCGTAAGAACCGGCTATCAGTAATTACAGTGTAAGAGTACCAACCTCCCAGGTACCTGTGATCAACTTCGGACAGGATTCGTATGGCGAACTGTCTATTTAACCATATGTTTAAGAAGGTTATTGCCACGTAACCGAGCCCAAGGCGCTACACATGAATATCCTAGTTAAGGAGAACTGCTTCGCAGCCTTTTTCATATAAACTTTAATTTGGATATGATGCCAAAACACTTGACCGAACTGAACAATTATTTTTAAAAATTTCTATTGGAACAAATTATTTCATTAATGAGAATAACCTTCAAAAGTTATAAAAAGAGAGTTGTTCTAATAAAAAAAAATTTTTTTTTTTTGTTCATATGAAGCAGATACTTTGTGATGTGACATTATAATTTAAAATTATTGTTACAAAGTTATTGTTTTATTTTAAATTAAAAAAAATATATATTAATATTAATTTTGACTTAAAAAGGTAAATAGTTATTCCATATAAATATAACTTGTGATGGTTCAGTGTTGTTTGAACAAGTAGACGAGGAAATTTTTTTTTTAAATATTTAAATTCGATCATATTACTGACCTCTGTTGGGTGTGTTTGAAAACGAAATTGAAGGAGTCTGTAATAAAATACGGGTTAATTATCGCGTGGGAGGTGCTAGACTATCGGAGATGTAAAACGTTGGACAAATTGGAAATGATAAATTAACAATTATTTTGAACACAACGAATAGCGAGAGAGAGGCGGAGCTAAAGGCGTTTATCTGGTTGAAGGAGCGAGAGTTCTCACGAAGTCCATGGTATGGAATGCAGACCCTTATGAATTTGATCATAACTCACTTCATGATGACCAAAAATAAGAAATTGATAACTGTTGAAATTCGGGACCGAGACTCTATTGAGATTTTGAAAAAGATCGTTCAGGAAGTAGATTTTGGGTTAATTATGAACTTTTGCGTTTCAGTTATTAGGAGCGACATGGGGAAGGTTTACAATCTCTTGTGCATAAGTGTCGTTCTAAGAGATTGACAGGTAACACGATTTTGGCTCTTAGAAGAGGTCATTAAGCCGAAATCACCACTCTAGGTTACGTACAAAATAGTGGAAAAAGTAATTAGCCAAATGCATAAAATTTAACGGCCTGTCTAATTCTAAATTTATTTACAAATTCGAGTGTGATTTTTGAAGAGATCAATAAAACATTTTGACAGTTATTAGCTTTTTTCGGGAGAACGAGACGATGAGATGTGGGAGGTTACTTAGTAGAGATGCAAATAACAGGGACAGATTAGGCCATGGTGGTGATAAATGGCCATAAATGAAAATCGAAATCAATAAAAATGTGAGTTTAATACTGGGAAAAGCCTTACGGGCGTTGCTATTTGTTTAAAGAGAGAGTTTGTCAGAGTATAAGGCCTAAACACTCACAAATACGGAAAAACAAGGGAGAATACATATTGTTCGTAGAATAATGCGTAGAATAAAATTCCTTCGCGTTAGGTTATAAAATAATGATAATAATAATAGATTATTCCAAAATGCATGCAGGGGTAGTGCGATGTAATACATTTATTTTGAGTGGGAGAAAATGTCCTATGACAAGTTTGAGTCGAGCGCGTGGTCCACCCCTGTTTTATTTTGCTAGACCGAGATGGTTGGGACTGCGATTTCAAGGGTTGTGACGGGGACAAACGCAAAAGGGAGGAACGGACGGGAAGCGAGAGTAGTGGGTGGCGAGCGGGTAAATACGACTCAAAATTGCATGAACTTATTTTGATTGATGGGAGATTTTCGTTTTAAATAAGCAGTTTTTTTTGATAACAGGGCAGTGAGTGAAGATCAGTCAGTGGAATTCGGCGGAAGAATACGGTTAAGTCCGGAGGTTTTTTGGTTCTAAACCTCTAGCAAAAAGAGTGAATTAACCTAAGTGAAAAGAGATAGTTGTAAGTTTTGTTAGAAGGAAGTTCGATCCATCAATCAGAAGTTGGTGAATTATAAAAATAATACAAGTTCGTGAATTATGGCATCGCCACGTAATAATGAAAAAGCACATAGTTGAAGTTACCGTAATTAAAAATAAAGTTAGTTTATCGGATTAAATTCAGTGTTATAATCGCTTAGTAAATAAATTAATATTATACTTTATCCGATTTGCGGAAATATGAAGAGGTAAAACTAACTTAATAATAGACAAATAGCTGCAAAAAAAACGTAAATTCAGTGATAAGTTGTGTTTGCAATAATAGCGGTGATAAATTGTTAAACGATAGTGGATAAAATCACGTGTTCTTCTTTTCTACGTGTAATAATCAAATTAATCAACTATAAATAAATAAAATAAATAAAGAGATGACTCATTATTAGGGAGGTGAAAGGAGTAATCAAACCATAACGGAATTCACTTTACAGGAAAAATCGTATAAACTTTACGTAGATTAATTTGGGCTTTAATAATAAATATACCGCTTGACGGAAGCTATAACAAAAAAATGATAACTACAGATGATCGAACAGAGTATAGATTTCAGGACATTACATAACAGGGGGGGGGGGAATGGTCGTAGGGAGGTGGAAAGGGTTTCTTTGTTTTCCCACAGGTTATAACAGGTGCAGGTCCAAAATCACAACGAGCGTGTATTCCCGCTAGGATAAAGGGTACAGTTATCAATCACTCTCGGTAAGTCGAATTACAACTCCATAATTTAAATTACAGGACATGCTGACCGCAAGAACGAAGCAGTCAATTGAACTATTGTTTACTATAAGTGTGCGTGTCGGTCAGGGGTTTTTTTTTCTCTTCACCGTTATCACTCGGGTCCAGCCACCCAAACCGTCGCCTAACAGCTGGATGCTAGGAACGGAACAGCAGCAAAAAATGGTTCTTACAAGTACCTAGGAACGCAGAGGCAATAAGACTACGATAGTACACCCAATCGAATTGATGAAATTTTGGCAGTACAACTTACCCAATTGCAGGCGTTGGCTGACAGTTTGGCGCAGACTTCGACAGGAGGAGGGCGTGAGAACCAGATTCACGATTCTATGCATGTATAACATTATATCAACCTGTTTATCTGCGAAATTTCTACCTGTTGTATTGCGTGAATTAAATTTTCACGTTTGAGGAATGTGTACGACGATACTGAGACTATACGTAAGTGGAATACGTATGTCGGAATGGTAAGGGTTTTCCCTCATTACCATGTTACGAGGAGGGGAGGTACCAGCCACAGACTGGGCGGGTCACGCGCTATGTCGGGGTCATTCCCTTTCGCGGGATCGTGTCGAGCGAACGGGCGCGAAAGGTTATGTACCAGGGATGCCGAATTGTATGTCATGGGCACGATTCGCTGACGGAGGCGTTTGACTTTAGACATCACGGGAAGCCTGCAAGGTTGAGTGGAGGAGACCGTTAACAAGGTATCTTGCGGGAAAATTCTGTAACGTTGTTGCATTCTCTCATCTGTGTCAACCCAAAAGTAAACGTAAGGCCCACAAAGTGCGCCTTATGTCAACTATTGGAGGTGGAAAGACGAAGACGGTCGGCTTTAATGGTCTGCCTCACAGCTTCGCGCCACTTGCCCGCGGATAGAGTCATGACAAGGGACGAAATGGAAATACCCCTTTTAGAGCCAGTAAAGTAGTAATCCGGAGGCGTAATGCGTATTGGAGTTGACTGGGAACGGTTTGAAAGCCTGCTGTTCTTCCTCTGGCATGAGTGAGTCCGGGTATGTCAGGGTGATCGTCCAAGAGATCCGCCAGATACCGGGGTATAGCTCAGACATGCATTGGCGGGATAGTTGTGTCCGGAGAACTGCCCACTCGGTCAACTTGGTTAGCGGAGGAGCCAATACTAGTTTGCAAAGAATTTCTCCTTCCTTTCCTTTTATCACTTCCTTAAAATCCCCTAGTTCTGTCGTAAATTGGTGCTACTAACAATAACAATATTTCTAACAGTTATGCATAGGATAGGTATTTCAGATTGGGAGACGCGGGAGCAGCCTATCCGGCCATAGAGAGGCACCTCTAGGTACGTACATTTAAATTTAAGTAAATAATGAACTTGTATTGCCATTTAATTGTCCACAGGATCGACCGTTACGCGAGCTAGGTTCCTTCTTCGTGATTTACTAACTGACCTTTAGACGTGCAGTTAAATTTTACTAGCGCAAAATAGGACCAGAGGATAGCTAACCCAGCCTTAATAGACTAGGTGCAAGGGGGATCACTATAGCGGGGAACGGGGACTCTACAGGGAGTATACAGTTAGGGCCATAGGCATCGGTAGTGTAGGGCAGTTAGACAGGGCGTATCCTTCATGCGTTTGAGAAAACAACAGAAAAAATTCTTCCACGCCTTTTAAAGAGTCGAAAGTTACCACGAGAAATAGTAAATACATTAAATTCCTACTCCAAATAATCTGGAGGCTTCGAAACAAAAATCAATCACAACGTGAAGTAAAGGGTTTATTGTAAGATTTCCCTGAACAACCTTGCTTTACTGTGTTCGCATCACAGGGGTTGGGAAAACGAGATCAGGAAAACAGCGTAGCTGAACCTTCCGATCGGAGATCTCAACGACGAAGAGAGAAAAGGAAAGGGTGAAAAAACCTTGCAGCGGGGTGGGACCATCACAAACTATAGTTCCATATGATATATTTATCCCAGATACTATCTAAGTAACAAACCTCTTCGAGCACTTGTTTCCAATTCATAACGTAGCTTTCGATAATATGGAAAAAAATAATTAATTAATTAATTCTGAAATTTGAAATATGAGGTTGACAAAAATTACATTTAAATATGAGGTCACAGTAGCTGAATTGGTAAAGGCGTTTGTACTGGTAAGGCGAGAGGTTCTTGGTTCGAGTCCCAGTTGCGAACGTTATGTTTTTATTGTTCTTTTACATATTTTCGATTAGAATTATTATTGTATTATTCTTCTTCAATGGTATATTCAATAATTCTTTTTTTAATCAAAATGTATAGAAAACATATTTTTTTTTACATTAACTCCACACAGGAGGCCCTGAGGAAAATAATTTCCCTCAGGGCCTATGTCATTTGGGATGCTGTGTGGAGGGTCTTTTTGAGGAGAGGAAGGAATGAACATTGGTCTTGAAGAGACCCATGTTGCAGGAGGGAGGAAACACAGATGCCGGCAAATTGTTCCATAGCCGAGCTGTTGAACTCAAGAACGAGTCGAAAAAACGACCCGTTCTCATGTGACAAATGTTAACCGTGTACATATGTTGGGCGCGCGTTTGGCGTGTTTCCCGACTATGCACCGGTGCCGAAGGGATCAATGACGCTAGTTCCTCAGAGCATCTTCCATTGAAATACCGGTAGAACATGGATAGCATTCCCACCCGACGCCTGTGCTCTAAAGATTGCAATCCGTTCGTTAAGATGTGTAGATACCGATGTGTAGGTACTACTTTTTACTTGTTTTTTAAATAATATATTACAGGCCACTAGAAATCGATTTTCGACAATTTAGAGGCAACTTTGACATTTTTTTTGTTACTAATTGTTTGAAATACTACGCTATATATTTAATTGGTAATTTTTTAAAAATTAAATTTAAAAAACGCATTGTAATCTTTAGAAAATTAAAAAACCGATTGTAATCTCCTAAATTAACAAACGGATTGCAATCTTTAGAGCATAGGCGTCAGGTGGGAATGCTGTCCTTGTTCTACCCGTATTACAATGGAAGATGCTCCAAGGAACTAGCGTCATTGATCCCTTCGGCACCGGTGCATAAACACGCGCCCAACATTTGTACACGGTTGAAATTAGTCACATGATAACAGGTCGTTTCTACGACTTGTTCTTGAGTTCAACAGCTCGGCTGTGGAACGATTTGCCGGCCTCTGTGTTTCCTCCCTCCTACAACATGGGTCTCTTCAATACCCATGTTCACTCCTTCCTCTCCTCAAAAACACCATCCACACAGCATCTTCAAAGATGACATAGGCCCTGAAGGAAACTATTTCCCTCAGGTAAAAAAAAAATTAAACATCGTAAGCTTTTTTTGGGTCTAGAGCTTACCATTATATAAAGCATGTAGTCTTTGCATTTAATTTAGCTTTCTATTGGTGAAAGAATTTTTTAAATCGGTTTAGTAAACAAACACACTCACTTTCGCATTTATAATATTAGTATAGATTTAAAATGTAATACACGAATTTATTTATTTATTTATTTATATATATAAGTTGTACATTTATTTATAACAATTACAGGCAATATAGCCTAAGACGTTATAATTGCACCATTTATGCAGTGTGTACGCAATGCCAAAAATCTTACAAATGCGCTATAGGACACAAAAAATAAATCTATTTTTTTATTCACCGCATTCAAAAAGCACGTAGCTCTCCCCAGAGGTGAGTTCATAAATAAAATATTGCGGCTTGCTCTACTATATAGGAGGTTGTGATGACGTCCTCGAGAGTGAGACTCTGGTACAAAAAAATTTAATTGGGCCAGTATCTCATTATTAGATAAATGACCGTTCATTAATTGAAAAAAATATTTAAGCAAAGCAATACCTCTACGTATCTCTAGGGAGTGGTAATTGGTCATGCCTAATATATAAATGGATGGGTAAAGCCAAGGGTAACGTCCATAGAGCCGCGAGAATAAAAACCTTAAGAATTTCTTATGGACTCTTTCAACGCGTAAAGTGTATGTTAATTCGTGTGGGGCCCAGATGATCGAATTTGACTCAAGTACACTCAGGACTAGTGTGTTATATAATAAGGTCAGTGTTTTTGTGTTACGAAACGGATATGAGTTTCTAATTACGAAGCCGAGAAGCCTGTATGCTCTGCTTATTAAATCATCGATGTGTTGGTGAAAAGTTAGTTTACTGTCGTAAATAACTCCTAGATCTTTGATTTGGTTTAGGTGTTGGAGAATAATTTCATTAATTGTATATTCCAATACATGCGGTTTCTTTGATCTTGTATAAGAGACGATATTGCACTTGGGTGTACTGAAGTTCAAGCCATTTATTTTGGCCCAGTTTGAGACGCATTCAATGTCACGTTGCAGGAGAATACAGTCAAGAAGATTTTTTATTGAGCGATATAGTTTCAAGTCATCTGCAAATAGTAAATACAGCGAATGTGTGATGACTGAACCAATATCGTTAATAAAAATCAAAAACAGAAGCATTATTTAATTCGATTATTGCTTTTCTCATTATCTCAAAACATAGTATTTGGTGATATCATTTGATGATATTTATGATATACACGTTCTAGATATTTGCTTCACCTTTTAGCATTGAAAAAAGCATTATTTAATTTGATGAAGTATTTTGATATACTTGGTCTAAGATTTTGAAGTCAAAAACAAAATTGTTTTTTGCATGAAAAAGGCGGCGAAGCCATGCCTCTTAAAGCTATCGATATTCTATCTATATCAAGCTATATAAATTATACCTACATTGAGAAAAAATTCAACAGTTCTCAGCCTAGTGATACCGGTTTGGTTAAAAATAAAAACTGAGATTAATGGGAGCATTACAAAGGTAGCCGATGTTACTAACATAATCTCCATATTATGTACGTTGGACGTGAGGCTGACTAATGATCATTCTTTGAACATCATCAACCTTGGTTGGGGAAGAAAAACGAAGGTCGCCCCGTTTAGATGGGCTAGAGATCAAAGACAACCTGATACATAATATGACTGCGATATTTTTATAACATACCCCAAGCAGCTGTCTTAAACATAGATGACATATTATAACAGTCACAGAAATAAATACTTGTTCATTTGATAATAATAAATCGTCACTTTGGTTGAACAGCAACTTCGAGTTATGAGGTGTCAAAATTTGCAAAAACGATTGCTCACAATCAATTTACCGATTTCTGATAGTGTGTAGTATTTTGGTTTAACATATTTTAAAGGAAAATATTTAGTTTTTTCTTCAAAATACGCAAAATCAATATAAAATCAAATACTTCTTGTTTTGTTTTTTTAAAAGATTTTTTATTATTTTAATGTAATTTTTTACCCATTCTAAAATAATTTTTATATTTTATTTTATATAATTGTTTTTATGATTTATTTTAGGTAATTAATCACTTCTCCTTTCTAATATTTTGTCTATGTTCTAATTAGTCTATACTTGTTTGTCTTTTGTTATTTTTTATTAACTTATTATCCTGACGAAGAAAACATAGTTTTCGAAACATGTTGATATTGTTAATTAAATAGTGGTGTTACATAAAGTTATGTGTTTTTCATTAAAAAAAAAGAAAATATTTAGTATTATTATTTTAACTTTTTGTGAGTAAAACCTCAAACTGTAATATTTAATTAAATTAAGACATTATGAGCGAAACTCAATCGAAAATCTGGAAACAGAAAAATCAGAAAAAGATATTTACACCTCTGGGAGTTGGGTTGGGAGTCCCTACCCGGAAAGTAGGGAGGTCCTGGGTTCGAGTCCCAGAGGTGTAAATATATTTTTCTGATTTTTCCGTTTCCAGATTTTCGATTGAGTTTAACTCATAATGTCTTCATTTAATTGAAAATATTTAGTTTTATCACCTATCAAAACATCAAAATAATCACCTATCAACATAAAAAGGACACAGAGTCAAACAGCTCACACACTCACACGAGCCAAAAAAACAGATACACAAATATATCAAAGTGTAATTTTTATTTTGTGTAGTAACTACATATTAATTTTTTTTACAATTTTATGTTAAACATGTAAGGTATATGAATATATGAATAGAAATTACATAAATGTAGACACAACAACACATAAATACTTGTCTCACATAATCATAAGCACGTCAACACCTCAGCACAGGTTCTCCTAGTGAGGTGTTCACGAAACATACAATATTACCCACACACAGTTTTACCTTCTCAAACCTACCTTACACACAACATAATACTAGAAAAAAAAAATTTTTTGCTTACTGCTACTGAAAATTATCGTTTTGTTCTCCTATGTAAACCTCTGTAATCAATTGTAAAATTGTGTATTCAAGAATAGACATAAATAAAAAAAAAATAAAAAATAAAAATAAAAAAATTCAAAGAGTGCGTCACAAATATAAGGATTAACGCTAAGAATCACAAATTGCTTTAAAAGTACTAAATTAAATTTATCATTATACAAATCAATTGTGCGAAGTATTCTCGAATACGGATCCACTATTTGGTCTCTCAATTATGAGATTCACAATTATAGAATCGAATCCATACAAAGAAAATTAACCCGTGAAATTGCTTATCGCGAAGGTTTATCAGATCAATTTGGAACGTATGACGACCGAATTCTATACTTTAAACTACACTCTTTGACAGACAGACGGAAACTTTCCGATTTATTGCTTCTACACAAAATTATACATGCATCAATTGATGCCTCTGAATCACTTTTGAGGTGATGTACCAGAATGTTTTTGCCATAGATTTTCTGTATATTGATACATCAATTCTATGTTTAATTAAATGAAGACAACATTAGCGAAACTCAATTAAAAATCTGAATAAAGAAATATCAGAATAAGATATGGGCACATCTGGGACTCGAACCCAGGACCTTCGGCTTCGGCTTCGACCCGCGACTCTACCAACTGAGCTAATGTGTCTGATTGAGTTTCGCTAATATTGTCTTCATGTAATTAAGTATTTCATATACAAAGTTAAGCGACAGGAAGGGAAGGAGGGAGGTGGAGGGGAATCCGGGAGGTGAATACGATGCGGGAGGGGAAGGGGGTAGAAACGGGGATGCATGGAAAAGGACACGGAGGGAGAAACAATATCTTTCTTTCAGTGGCTTACCGGGTACTCTACAGTTCTTAAATTTTGTTTTAATAACTTTATTTGTAAAAGCCCAATGATCATGTGAATAAAAAGTAAATAGTCAATCACACAATGCCCTTAAGCTGACTTTTCACAAAAACGGCGCTAAATAATTTATTCAATAAATATTTCATGGGAAGCAATAATTACTTCTTCAATAAATACTTCTGGGAAGCACGCGATTCAAGAATGTTCCACAAAAAAAATGCTGCCGATTTCAGAAAAAATGCTTATGTCCGCGTATGTGTGCGTGATTGCCATAAAAAATAACAGAATGCATTGTCACCAACAAGTCTATCTGCCGAGTTTCAGCTCGATCGAATGTTGGGAAATGGGTTAATTTCCAAAATTCCTCTTCATTTATTCAATCAAGAAAAAAAAATTAATTCAAATAAATTTATTTTTTATAAGAAAACTCTCATTTTATAACTTTTGAAGGTTATTCTCATTATTGTAATATATCATTGAAAAAGAAGATAACGATGATAATCTAAACGAAAATATAAAAGAGAACAAAATAAAGAAAATTCTTGTAATGATTGTTTCCAATAGAAGGGGTGGTTGCCCACAATATATAAAAAAGAATTAGTTAACGATAATATTGTTAATTCTAAAATTTTAAATATGAGATTGACAAATATGACGGTTTGACAGAAGGTGGCAATAGCGAAATTCGTAACGCGCACGTCCCTGTTAAACGAGAGGTCTGGGTTCGAGTCCCCGTTGCGACCATTGTCTTTTTCTATTTTTCTATGACTTTTTCTCTTTCATATTTTTGTTTAGATCATTATTTTTATCTTCTCTTCTCTTATCACACAAATTTGTTTAAAAATATTGGAAAACACTTCGTTACTTTTGCTTGATAAATAATATATTTCAATGAAAAATAAAAACTAAGAGTATTTACATGACACAAAGAACAATTATTCCTACTTCTTCTTCTGGTATCCTCTGCTATCGGAGGTTGGCTATCATCAGGGCGATATTTGTGTTAGCGGCAGTTCGAAATAACTTTGTGAAACTCCATTTGTACCAGTAACGTGGAAGTGTCGAAATGCGATGTGTTGATTGGTTTGGTGGTCCATGTTGGAGAGATTTATCGTTGGGAATACATTGTACGGGAAAAATATCGTAATGCGGCTTAATGAACCCAAGTAGGCGGTGGGGGTGGGATCCAAGAGGGTGGTGGAGGAGTCCATGTGGCAGCCACAGCGTCCGCGTAAGCGGCTTCGTACGCAGCCTCATAAGCGGCTTCGTGGGCGGCCTCATGGGCGGCAAAGTGGGCGGCAGTCGCTTCGGCCACCTCGGGGGTCTCGACCACTTGACCGTCGGGACCGAGAGGGGCGGCCTCGACCAGCCAAGGTGGGGGCGGAACCCAGGCGCTGGGCGGGGCGGCCGCCCAAGCTAAGGGGTCGGAATCCCAGCGCGGGCTGCCGGACACAAGGGCACTCATGCAGAAGAGGGTTGCGACAAACTGAAAAATATAATAAATAAGAGAAAGCCTTCAAATGGTATCACTATCATCCTGTTGAACGACTGTAATTCAGATTAAAAACACTGCGTATATAGGCCATATCCATGCTTAGTGACCAGATTTCTCTACTGTTTTCAGCCTCTCAACATACCCCGAAAATTGGGCTTGATATAGTCCTGCTGGCTCTGGACAGCTTGGAGCATTTGATACTCTTGTGCAGTTTTCACATAAAAAAACGACGTCCTCGGTTTAATAATTGTTGCAGAATTCGACTGCAAATGGGTCTCTATTAATTTTCTAATTTGTGATGGTTGCTAAGAAACGATTATTCCAAACGTAACTCAGGAAGACAAACGCACAATGATCTTTTGGTGTTCAACTACTGGCGGAATATGATGTAGTGAAAAAATACGTTATTAAAGAGATGTTTAGGTGATTTACAAAAACAATTAAAAACTTTTATAATTATAAGAAATCGTTGAAATAGAATTCCACCAAGAGTTTCATTATTAAAAATCATATCGCTGTTAAGGGTGAGCTTTCACAATTTTAAATGTCAATTAATTAAAAAAAATCTCGCTAATCAAACAAAATACTTTAGAACTTACGATAAATTGATTCATGGCTGCGGTTGTCTGTTGTTCTAGTCAAGGAAGAAAGCTGCTTATGCCTTGTCGAAGTTAGTTTGAAGCTTTATACTATAAGTTAATCAAAGACACCCCACTCTTTTCAGAATCCGAAGAAAAAGGAATTATACGTTTAATGTATGCACAAAAAAATGCAATCAGACACGAATTTGTGTCCATTGAAAGTTTAAAACGCAAGTAATTATGTTTAAATAAACACTACAATGTACATACCTTCTTTTGCATTTGGGTAGTTTATGTTTTTGTTCCTATTGTGATATTTGTTAGGTTTGGACTATTTGCTTAATACATTTTCATACAATGAAATGATTCGGATTTCCTATAAACCACTTTATCTTTTTCGATTTTACATTCTCGTATTTGATTTGCTAAGTTACTCTTATTTCTAATTTTTTTTGTTATAATTTAGGAGGCGGTTGTATATTTTATTTCAGTAAATTGTTTAATTTTTACGTTTAAGTTTACAATTTACTAATTAATTATTAAAAATAGTTATTCAAGTCGGGAGAGCAGTCTTGTTGTTAAATAGAATCACTCTGAATATCGACATGTTTAGCATCAATGAAGCACAATTAGACAGCAAGCTTTATTGCTGTTAGTCTGATTTTGCTTCATTGATTTTTAAATTATTCATTGATGTTTATATTGTATAATTTGTTTGAATTGTTTATATTATTTAAATTGCTTAAATATGCTTTAATATTAATATTTTCTCTATTTTAAAAACAATTTGAAATTAAAATTTTGTAATGTTTTTAAAGTGAATAAATTGAATTGAATTGATAAATGTCATTTCATATTGCAAACTATATTTTTTCTTGTTTGATGTGGCTCCTACAATACATCTTGAATTTTCCAATTGGCGCGGATTTTAAAGTTTCAGATAAAGTGTTATATAACTCCATCCCTTTGTACAGTAAACTGTTCTGCGTATTAACATTGTCCTTTTTTGTAGTCTTATTTCCTTGCACGTCCTTGTGTTATGTCTGTGAATATCCTTGTTGTACCTTTAAAATTTTGTTTGAGAAGTATTTTGGTAACAGGTTCGTTATAGGTAATGCCACCCTGGAACTTATTTATTAGATAACCAACACCTCTGTCATAGATCAATTAGATGGTTCGCTATGTTTGTATGACTCAGCAGTGGTGCCCGGGTTCATGGGGTGAGGTTTATCTAGGTATTGGATTGGTGGCGAATCCGTCTGCCCAACTACTGCATTGTTGGCAAGATCGAGAGAGACTGATTGAGGGTTGCATTTGACCTCTCCAGCCAGACGCCCATCGCTTTGCACCGTAGTTGGAGGGATGGGTTATACGTCCATCACTCCTGGACACACTGACCCTCAGATTGATCTGATCTGAACTGCACCTATCTATTTTGTTTTGTTTCTTTTTTCCCAACTGGGGGTGCGCTAGACCTTGTCCCTGCATTGACAGGAGTAGTTAGACGACGGCACGGTGCCATCTAAAATCATTTGCGCCACCCCCAGCAACATGTGTAGGCTTGAGGTTTGGTCGGGCAACTTCGACTCTCCTTCACCTTGCCTCCGGCTTCTCGATGCTGAATTTCCTAGGGTCGTCGGGCATTTCCCCCCAATCTCCCATTTACTTTTCTTTGAGGCATCACCGAGGAACCGGCTAAGGGGCGCGGAAACTGAGGTGGTTTATGGCTAGACCGAACATTCTTCAAGCATTCTTGCTGGAACTGCCAATCGATTGGAGGGGACTCCCACTTATTTGCCATGCCCTTATTTTTTGTGTACTCTGTCTTCCTCCCATACAGGTGCTTGTAGGATACGCTGGATGCAATCACCCAGCGCTTGCCGCCTCGTGGACTGTCTTCAACCTGTCTCATTGTCTTGTCTATATTTTATCATACGAACACATATTGTATCTTGTATTTCCTGCTAAGCACTTGCATACTGCTTACTAACAACGTATGCAGGGACACTGGAGGTCTAGATTCATTCTAAATTAAATAAAGCTTCGTCCCTTCAAAAAAATTAGAGTCCTTGCGAGAGCCTTGAAGGAGTAACCTTCTGTTACTTATACCAGGGCGGGTAAGTGGTGGATGACCTCCATCTCAGATTCATACTCTTTCATTTCCCTCATTCTCTTTCATTCCCAGAACTTCTTCTTATTCCTTGCCACGATGTCCTAATTTTTAAAACATACGAGTGTGTTTATAAAGATATCTGTATCGTCACATTCTATGGCATTATACGATCTACACATTCGAGACATTGGACTGAAATAAGCAATGTTGTTTTTAATAAGTCAAGATGAAATTTTATATGACTCCTTAAATATCTATTCTATATCTATTAGAAACATTCATATGAATATTACTTAGACAATGAATGGTTTGGCATAAACATATTAAGCAATTTATTATCAGATTATTTAAATTATATCTTTTCATAAACAAATAACGCAATCATTAATGTATTGTTCCGATGAAAAGTCAATGGGTATCATTATCAACAAAGCAACAGGTTTTGTCGAGACCAATAATCACTTTAAGAAAACTAACATTCAGTTATATTTAGTTTAGTTTGTTTGATCTACGGAAAAAAATGTATCGTAAATTTTCTGAACAGCTGATGCAGAGAGTGGGGTGAGAAATTTAATGGAGAAAAATATGTATAAAGTCTGATGTTTGCCTTACTTCGACATACACAGCTTTCCAGTCTGAAGTACCACAGCAAACATGAATCAAATTACCGTAAGTACCTACTTTGTGATTTATGAAAAATTTATTATGTAATACCAAAAAAATATCCGTTTCAATGGTTTAATTCCATCCACAACACAAATTGAATTTTTGTGTAATTAATTTTAAACCTCCAGGGCTTAGATTCATTTTAAATTACTATTTTAGATTTATCTTTACTTCCAATCAGATTATTTAAAAAAAAAAAAATTTAATTATGCGTTGGATACATTGAAGCTTTTTTTACCTTTTGAAATGGTTACTTCCTTTTTTTCAAATATAAGCTTAAACTGTTAGGATGGGTTGTTTCAAAAAATTTGATGGATTCATCAAATATTTGAAGTTGATTTTCACGATCTGTGTAAGTTCTATTCAAGTTCTGTTATTACATCGTTATAGGACAGTTGCTTCACAAAACTGAAATAATCACAGAACTTGAATAGAACTTACACAGAACGTGAAAATCAACTTCAAATATTTGATGAATCCATCAATTTTTTTGAAACAACCCGTCCTTAAAGTATAAACTTCGTCATGAGACATGAATGAACGCAAATAAGAAACAAATTTAAAAAAAAAAACACAGCTTTTTGAAACAAATTTTTGAGAACCCAATTTTTTTTTGTCATCGGCTAATTTAAAATTATTTTTTTCAAAGCTTTGCTTGACTTTTCAAGGAGGTGTTGAGTTGACATTATTCTCAGTTGGCATGTAACCGTCTATTATATTCCCACTATCATTGGACACTACATCAATAAAATTAAAATCATGACGTTTATTTAATGTTGCCTAAAGCATTTTTTTCTAATATAATTTTGTTTCCAGTTTGTCGTCACCCTCCTCTGCATGGGCGCCTTGGTGTCTGGAAATCCACGTTGGGGCGCCAACCCCTGGGCCCCCCCTCCACCTAACGTTTGGACCGGGGCCAACCTGTTACATGCCACCCCACCTCCAGCCGTGGTTGCCGCCCAACTGGCCGCCGTGCAGGCCGCTATCGTTGCCACGGGAACACCACCACCTCCACCCACTTGGGCCCACCCTCCTCCACCTGCCTGGGTTCATTAAGCCACCCTTATGATTTATACAAATTCTTTACCTTATCATCGAATACCTACACGGATCCAAGCATTAAAAATGGTCTTCTCTTGTTAAGTACCTACATAATATCTTATAGATAGAATGTACATTTATTTATATAACTGGTGTTTACAATGATTTTATAAAGCAAAACTAATAAATATATTAGAGTCAACAATATTTATACGAAATATTATTTTTTTTAAATATAAGACACCCATAACGATTCCAATTCCATGACAGTTGGCCTCCTTGCAAACTTATATACAATGTGTCAAGGATAAAACTACTTTAGGCCACGTCCGCATAGGCAGGTGGTTTACTTAGCGCCTAGTGCCTGGTGGCTTGCACCCTGGCTACTCGCTAGGATACACGGTGGCCGCACTGCAGGTGGTTTGCCTGGTGGGTCGCTAGGTGCCTTGCTCATTTGCTTGTCGGCACGTCGCTAGGCGACTAGCTAGGCGACTCGCTAGGCTGTAGGCGCTAAGTAAGCCACCTGCCTATGCGGACGGTGCCTTACTGTACAATTCAGCACAAAGTTTTATAAATTTATTTCAAAATGCCATTCGAAACTTTGGTTTCGTAAAGGTGTACACTTTACTTCTTCAGTGGCTATTTGAACAATTGAGCGTGGTTTTTTCTCTTTCTAACACTGCTTTTATTATATGTCTCACTGTGATAGTAGGAGAGATACAACCATTTCTATGAGACCTACAGGAGTTGACCACTATTTGTGTCAAATAGACTCTAAGGGTAAATATCAGATATCCATGACAATATCTGACGGCCTCCGTGGTCCCGAGGCAAGAATCTCGACTCACAATCCGAAGGTCGCGGGTTCGAACCCGGCGTGCGAAAATAAATTTTATTTGATTAATTTGTGTTATTTCACAATTTATTCATTTAAAATAATATATAGTATATTTGCTGCACGTTCCAGAGTGGAAGATACTATCAGTATCGCCCTGGTGTAAGACCACCATTCAGAATTGAAACGTTGCTTAAAATGGTTTTAGCCGTGTTTAGTGACCAGATCTGAATAGCCAGGTACTTCCCAACCTTCCTCTTCCCTATCTCCTTCCCCTCCCCACTACCTTCAGCCTCACAACATACTCCGATTGGGGATGCCATAGTCTCACTGGCTCCAGACGGTAGCAGTCGGGACTCTTGTGCGGTATTAACTGTAAAAAAAAAAAAAAAAAATCCCGGTTCCATGACAGTTGGCCTCCTGGAATACTTTTAAACAATGTACAGTCGGTTAAGGGAAAATACGGAACACCTACCAACACAAAATATAACTAAATGTCAAGGGAGGATTGAAGAGAGGATTTACCACCGAAAAACACAAGAATAAAATATATTTTCATTCAAATGTGTCAAAGATAAAACTACTTGTCTTTTACTGTACAAGTCAGTATACAAATACAAAAAATCGACGCTAAATAAATTTGTTTGATTTTCCTACCAACTAATTACGAAGGGTATTTTTGAAGTCGATTTTAGGTTTGAAATTGTTAAACAACGCACAAATAATTATAATTTCATTATAGTTATAATTTCACGAAACATTTCGTATGACCCAAATGACAATTATCTTTGACGAAGAAGGAGTGAACCTGCGTTAATATTTATTTGTTTATTTATGTATTTATTGCAATACGCTCATTGTAAGGGCTTTTACTCATTTATGAAATAATTATTTAAGTGCAATAGGAATTTTTTTTTCTCTAATTTTTTCTGGTTTTCACCCCTCAAGAGTGTTCAGGCCATCATTTCAAATGATGTATGGAGGAAAGGTGAATTTATATATTCATTTTATTTATTTAGCAAAATTTTAATTTCATTTGGAAGATTGGAGTCAAGTTCAGACTTAGAAGGGATGAGATGTTGAATAGAGGCGAGGCAATTTTAGAAAAGGCTTGATTGAAGAGAGAATATTTGTTTAGAAAGGGACAACCAACAAATAAGTCATCTAAAGTTAACACTTTTAGAGCACAAAATGTAATAATCTGGGGAGTCACGGAAGTACATTTCATTTAAAAAGGTGGATTCGAAAAAGGGTGGAAATTTATCTTTTGGGAAAAATGAAGGAATCGTTGATAGTCTTTTGTATTGAGATAAAACAGGCTCTCTTGGATTGACTAGCAATATTCCAATACTCTGTCAAAACATTGCTGGATCTGTTTTTGAGGATGGAAAACAGTGTCTGATAGGGGAATGTGTTTTGTGAGGGAACAATAGGGTTGGACGCTCCTTATTTTGCCAAGAAATCCGCAATATCGTTAACCACAATGTCAACCTGTCCAGACATCTAAATCAGAGTTACGGTTTTCCCAGATGTTTCTCCTTTTTGGGAGGTAAATTTAGCCAAATTTGAAACATAAGGACTCTATTTTTTTTATAAAGAAGCTACTTTTTATTAAAATGACTCTAGACCTCCAATATTCTGTATTTTTCTGTACTACTTGTATTTTACTGTAAGTCACTATGTCCAGGAGTGACGGACGTACGCATTCACTCTTCCGGCTGCGGTGAAAGGCGATGGGTCAAAATAATCCAGCTAAAAAGGTCAAAGGGTCTCCCGATCAGTCATTCAATCAACCGACTTATCCCGATCTGGACTGCCAACTGCCAGGCGGCGCGGGCGGTTTCGCATGGGCATCCGCCGCCAATACCTGAGCAAACCTCATCTCTTGAACCCTTTCACCCTTTCTAAGAACGATAGCAGAAGTGTTGGCTATTCAAGAAATGGATCTCGGAGCGGCGGTACTCACACAGCCCTCTAATTTGCTTTTTTTTTTTGGAAAACCAACAGTTACAATAATTTATAATGAATGATAAAATATGTTCAAACTATTTAACCAATAATAGGTTGTCACTGACGTGTATTAGATTATTTAATGAATTTAAAGAAGAAAGTAAAATAATATAAAGACAAACGAGTTAAAAAGCTCATGTTGGTGGGATGATGGGTGGGAGGGGAGGGGGATGAATATATTCTGTGTAAGTAGTAGTATGTATGTGTAAATGTTATTTATTCATTTAAGGTTTGAAAATGTTAGGTACTGTGTTAAATAAGTCGAATTCACTGTATGAATTGTTAAAGATATGTGGCGCGCGGTGAATGAATGTATTTTGTTTAGAATTAGTGTTGCATTGGGGAATGTTAAAGCGTGGTTTCGTCTGGTTTTTCTGATGGGCACTCTTAATTGAATTCTTTCTAGTAACTTCGGGCAATCTTTTGACTCACAAACTGAGTAATTAGGAAGATTACCAAACTCTCGCAGATTTCTTATCACTGTACGTTCCTACTCTGCAAAAATTACTTACAATAATTTCAATTTGATTGACATTTTTGAATAACTTCAGTATAACCTCAAATTGTATCATGACTATATAAATCAGAAAATGATTCGGTTGCATCTAGGAACTGCACCCAGGACCATAGCCTTGCCGCGCTTCTGCTCTAATCATTGAGCTAATTTGACCCTATTCCCTTCAATCACATTTTTCTGCAACATATTTCGACTTAGAACTAGATACAGCCTGAGAACGAAAAGAGCCGACCCCAACAGCCTACCTAGTCAGGAAGTTGGGACAGTCAAGGAAGAAGAATATAATTCGACTAAGAACTACTAACATTATCTCTTTTTAATATATTATAATAAAAACAAATATAAAACTTTTTTCCACTTTAAGTTTAATGACCGTAACCGGTTTCAGCTCGCTAGAGCCATCTTCAGACTGGTACAAAATATTCTTAATCTACGGTTTATATACATAACATTTGAGGGAGGGGAAGAGGGGTGGTCTTAAGGGTTTTAATCAATTATACTAATTACATTTGTTACTAAGTAGTTTTAGACTGTTGAACTTCTAAATATTTTGGTTATTCCAGTGGGCTAATTACCTTGGGTTTGTAGCTCACTTCAATATTGTTTAGGAAAAACCTTACAAGTGGTATGAATTATTAAAGACCTAATTTTATTGTCAAATCGTTATTACATTTATGATGCATGGGATTTTTTAATAGCTTTTTGAAGGGATACATGTTTACATTGGAGTAGGAATGGTCATTTTATTAGCTAAATATATATTTTAATTTCGAAATTATTATGAAAATTACAATGGATACAAAAGTGGAGACTTAGCAAATGACTCTAATTGTTTATTCATTACAAATTTATGGTCTATTTTTTTAGTTAAGCGGGAAATTTCTAAAGATTCTAGTCTATCTAGCTTATGGCCTTTATTACAAGTGTGGAGGACTTTAATATCTCTGTCTTTATCAAACGAGTGATTGTTTTCTAGTAAATGTAATACTACATTTGATAATTCGCCATTGTCATTTACCCAGTTTGTAAAGTGTTCTTTGATTCTGGTTTTGAATGACCTTCCAGTTTGGCCTATGTAATATGACGGGCAGTTGGCGCAGTTCACTTGGTAAACTCCCGAGTTTTCAAGTTTTTCTCTATTGTCTTTATTGTTGATTAAAATTCTTCCCAGAGAATTCACATTATAAAAAGCTGTTTTGAATTTATCATTATTAGTTAATCTGGATATTTTTGTCGATATTTCGCCAATATAAGGGATTTTAATCCATTGTTTAGAGATATCATTTTCATTTTTTATTTTCAAGGCCTTGTGAAATAATTGCTAATGTAAGCTTTTTATCTTTTTTCTTCAATAAACTGTCAATAGTTTCGCTGTTGTATCCATTGTTCTTTGCTATAGTTTTAATAATATTTAATTCATTTGTATAATTACTTAGTAACAAATGTAATTAGTATAATTGATTAAAACCCTTAAAACCACCCCGCTTCCCCTCCCTCAAATGTTATGTATATAAACCGTAGATTAAGAATATTTTGTACCAGTCTGAAGATGGCTCTAGCGAGCTGAAACCGGTTACGGTCATTAAACTTAAAGTGGAAAAAAGTTTTATATTTGTTTTTATTATAATATATTATAATGGAATTCCACCATGAATTATCAGTTTCAAAAATAGAAATATTATCTCTTTTTGTTAGCTGCATCATGTTTATGTATGATTTCAGGATTTTTGTCGAACTAAATTCAATCTAGATAGTGTCTGGGATGAATGTATCCATTTTTATTTTGATTTGCAGCATTTATTGACTTTTCTACAAAGTCTGGGAAGGATTTTTTTTTTAAATTTTATTATTTGAATAACTTAATGAGCATAACTTCAAATTGTAATGTTAAATCTTTTAATATCAAGAAATTTATCAATTTGTAGATGCAACTGAATCTTTTTCTGATTTTTCTTTTTCAAATTTTTGCTTGAGAGTCGCTAATATTGTCATCAACAGTTTTTGCCAATTCAATGTTAAACCGAGCTATATATCATTTTATCTACGTCATTGGTTTTAACTTCACTTTTACCACTAAGTAATTTTAAAGCACGCATATCTTTTAATGATTCTAAAATAATAATAAAAATATACAACGGCATTATTTATTTTACTGTTCCGATGAAAAGTTAAATAGGCAACAAAGATCTTTTATATTTCACAGAAAAGCTTTTCACTATTCTTTTGTTTGTGAATAGATAATACATTCAATAAAAAATATAGCCTTTATTTTGAATTGTTGAGATATACGTTTGGTACAAAACCATTTAGAAAAAAAATGCATTGATCGAGTGCAGAGTGGGGTGAAAATTTGAGTTGAGAAAAATTAGTATAAAGCCTGAAACTTAGATTTCTTAGACATAAACCGTTTCCGAGTCTAACGAACACCAGCAATCATGAATCAAATTATCGTAAGTGTTTTTTTTTATTTTCTGATCAACTGGGGAGATCTTTGTTTATTAAATAAGTTGATATCGAAATATTTTTTATTTTTTTATTTTTTTATTAGCAACTATCCATACTAATACTTACTATACTAATATTATAAATGCGAAACTGCTCGAGTTCGTTTATGACCTTTTCACGCATTAACCAATAAAAATACTTTAAAAATTCATTCACCAATAGAAAGCTAAATTATATGCGATATTATAAATTATATATATAAGACTATAGTCTGTATATGATGGCAAGCTCTGGCGTTATGAAATTAAAAATATTAATATATTATATTTGTTATACGTTTTCTGTCGCTAACAAAAGCGAGTTTCTGCTAACGTCAGAAAAAATCGTTTCCATGGAAACGATGTTGGTATATTTGTGGACTCTAAGCTGGTAGGTACTCAGACCCCTGGTCAGCTACTGCTCCAGAAAATTCAAATATTAGAATATGTTTTGTTTTTTTTTGGACAAGCTTCTGTTCTGCAATAAATGTCAGATAAGAGTTCCTACATTAAAAATATAACGATTATAAAGACTGAATAATAAATAGTGTAATTTTTTATTATATTAACAAACTTCCAAATATTTAATTAAAAATAAACATCCGAAATGTTTGTAAGCGCATAAATTCCGAACGAATGAACAAAATTGGATGATTCTTTTTTTCTTTGAGCAATAGCTTAATGAAATTTAGATTGCAGGCGAGATGTTTAAAAACTGAATGTGAGGGAATGAATGTATGGAATGCGGGAGGGGGTGGGGGTGGAGAGGAGGGGGGATAATTGATAAGTGCAAGCGCTACAGTAATTTCCCGTAATACCATGCGAGCGAAGCCGCGGGGAAAAGCTAGTATAAAATAATTGTACATACAAAATAAAATGATGAACTTAATGTTAAATATTGCAATTCTTAGTCCTCCTCACTAGTGGGTCCTGTGCCGAGGCGGACTAAAATTATTTAAATATATTTCATTTGTCTTCTATGTCGTTTTAAGTGTTTCCATTAGTTAGTTTTCCATAAATTGTCTTTACTGTTTGGGTCCCAGGACATCTAGGAATTGAGGATAACGAGAAAGCCGATTCTCTCGCTAAACTTGGAAGAATATCTGGTTCTATTCCGTTAGAAAATTCCTATCTCTGACATCTTCTCTGTTCTTAAATCCAAGATGTCTTGTTTCTTGGAAGAATGAGAATAGATAATTAGAACCATTTTTAATTTTTTTTTTTCATTTTTAATTTTTGTTAGTTCGCCGCCACTCTCCTGCTTATGGGCACCGTGGTGTCTGGAAAACCACACTGGGGCGCCTACCCCTTGGCCCCCCCTCCCGCAGTGGCCGCCCACCTGGCCGCAGTTGAGGCTGCCATCATCGCCACCGGGACCCCACCCCCTCCACCCGCCTGGGCCCACCCTCCCCCACCTGCTGTGGCCGCCCATCTGGCTGCCGTACAGGCTGCTATCATCGCCACAGGGACACCACCCCCCTCCACCCGCCTGGACTCATCCTCCCCCACCCGCTGTGGCCGCCCATTTGGCTGCTGTACAGGCTGCTATCATCGCCACAGGGACCCTTCCTCCTCCACCCGCTTGGGCCCACCTTCCACCTGGATCTTCTGCCTGGGTTCACTAAACTACAATTTTAATCCTCATAAATTATTTGTTATTTGCGTTACCGTAGAATGTCTACACCGACCCAAGCTTTTGAAAAATGGTACTCCCTTGTTATGTAAACAAAATCTTATCGATAAGTTTTAAAAATATTAACTATTACCATATTACCAAGCAAAACTAATAAACATATTATTAGAATAAAATTAAATTTATTCTTTTAACTACATTAAAATGGCCACCCGACATTTGATCTTCCCCCCAAAATTTTTTTCTACATCTTGCCTAAAACCGAACTAAAAAATACCTCTAATAATAAATTGGTATGGATATCAAACGAATTTATTTACAGCGACGTTAATGGTACGCTGGTAATTACAGCATATAGAGACATATAAAGTTGTTTTATCCTTTATGCACTTAAATGGTATATCACAAGGTAGCGTATTAGGACCGTCTTTGTTCATTTTGTATATTAACGACTTATGCAACATTAACAGGTTCGCTGCCGGTGACTCCGTTCGGAGCCATTCGGTGTCTTGCACTGGGTGCCGGCGGCTCCGGCCGGAGCCATGAGTAGTATGTCTGCACAAACATCAGTTTCCTGCCGGCACTCACGGCGAATGGTTGTTTTTGTAGCTGGCGTCGTTGTTGACAATTGTACCAATTTTACAAGAATTGGTTTTCAAAAAAAAATTATTTTATTGTTGTAAAAGGGCCATTGAAAAAAGGACACGATAAGTTTGTGTTTTTTTAATTTTTTCTGAAAGGATAAAGTGCAAGAGATGCCGATTATACACGAAAAACGGAAGATGAAGAAGGATTTGATTTGACCACTCTATTGATTACACAGACAAACCTGGTTTGTGCGTTGAGTGTTTCAATGAGTGCCACCAAATTTTATAAATATTTTTCCTTTATTCATCAGATGTATATTACTTTATTTATTTTATTTTATTTGATTTGCTACTTGTATTTTAGTTATTATTTGTACGAAAAACAAAAAAAAATTGGTCTATTTTTGTTTGCTTTTTTTTATCAAAATAAAAAGTTGAGAGTAAAAAGAGTGCCACTTTTTTACGTTAACTCCACTATGTCATTGAGATGCTATGTGGAGGGTCTTTTTGGGGATAGGAAAGTATGAACATTGGTCTTGAAGAGACCCATGTTGTAGAAAGGAGGAAACACAGAGGCCGGCAAATCATTCCCTAGCCCCATGTGACAAATGTGACATACGAGACATGTGACAAATGTGATATGTGACAAATGTCAACCTTGAACATATGTTGGGCGACTAAACGGATGAAACCACCGGCACCTGCTAAGTGATTTTCAACCGTGGTGCCGCCGGCTCCGACCGGAGTCGTGAATTTTTTATTTATTTTTTTACATTTCCACTGAAAAAAAAAACTTTTGCAACGATTTATTTATTCTTGTGAGTATATTTAAAAACTAAAAAAAATAAAATAATAGTTGGCACCTAGAATCAGTTATATTGTGCATAGACGGCAGCGAACCTGTTAATATTCAGGAGAAAATCATTGGTTTTGCCGGTGATACTGTCTTACAGTTTGAAGCTGACACTTGGCTAGCCGTCTACAAAAAAGCTGAAACGGATATAAGCATTGTAAAAAAGTGGTTGGATGCAAATACGCTCACACTGAACACCGAGAAAACTAAATATGTCACAAGCATAAATATTACAGAACAAAATGAACTCTGCGATCGTGAATTGTAGTGCGTCGTTCTGCTGACTTCGGGTGATTTCGTGGCTCATGTGTCACCCACCACCATCAGCTGAGGTCGCCGGCCGGTTAAAATAATCAATTAATGAGGTCCTTCCTTTACAATGTAAGTGTTGATTATTGACATTTTTTTGTTCCAAGAAGTAGTTAACATGTTTCGTTAATTTTTTAATTTTTATTTGTTTTATAGCAGTAATATAAAACAATAAAAAAAATTCACACACCGCTGCCCTAATTCTTGTATGTTCAATAGACCATTTTAGTTTTTGTTCAATCTCCACTTTAAAATTAAAAATAGAGTATAAAAAAGTGTAGTTAATCACTTAAATAAGAATTATTTAAATTAATGAGACCTTTACCTTTACAAAAATAGCTTTATCTTAAACACCTTTCATAATATTTCATTGAAATAATGAAAGAAAACCTTCTCTTCCTGTAAAATTATCTAAAGGTCTATTGAACATACAAGAACTGAGGCGACGACATTTCAATAATTGTTTTTTTTATTTCATTTCACGTGTTAACTGTCTGTATAAGTGTAAAAAGTAAGCCAAAATTCGGTAAACAATAGATTTTCAACATGTCTAAAAAGTTTCGGTTTCAGTTTTGGCCAAAACTAATACAGATACCGAAGATTCGGTTTCGGTTTTAGTTTCGGTAGAAAGTCCTGTTTCGGTCGGACACTATTTATTTTATTCAAACGATTTTATGAATTCTTGTCTGGATGGGACGAGAGTTATGACTCATAAGTTATAAGTTTATGAGATTTGACTTGTGTTTATACCTACCTTTTGCAGATATATCTCATAAATATTTTTTACTTCTATTATCTTCCGTCTTTGTACCTTCCTTATATCGCATATGGCAGCGCAAATCCAACAATCTTACTTTTGTCGGTGGTAAAACTCTTCGGAAGAGAAAAATTGTTTCTATTTTATATTTATTCGCCGTAAAAATTCCTTTAAATACATAATAAAACATATCTAAACATACACATTATCAATCTTTAGGACATCAGCAAAAACCAAAACATTAATGTCGTGAAAAATAGCAACATTGTCATGAATAAAAACATTAAATAAAATTAAATCAAGGTGTGATCCTTGTGGAACACCACTCGTACAAATAAAGTGATATGATAAGGCAGTTTTGATTTTTATTTTAAGTTTTCTGTTTTTAAGAAGATTCCCTTGAATGACGTTTTTTGTTTCATTAATTTGGGAGGCGGGAATGGGCACCGCCACCCCGGGAAGCGGGATAACCAACCAACTTATTATTGGATAACCAACACCTCTACCGTAGGTCACCCCAAGTGGTTCACTAGTTTGGTGATTTAGCAGGGGTGCCCGGTTTCATGGAGTGAGGTTTGTCTAGATCTTCGAGACGGATGACCAGAACACACTGAACCTCAGATTCCTACCCACCCCTTAAACCCTTTTCCTTCCCAGAACTCCCCTCTCCTTTAAAAAAACCCTTCACATATCATCCCCAAAGATGACATAGGCCCTGAGGAAAATAATTTTTCTCAGGGCCTCCTTTGTGGAGCTCAGTAAAAAAAAATTATATCACATTAGATTTGGCATTTTATCAGAAGCTTTACTCAAGTCTGTGTATTGAGTCAACTCTTTTTCTCGTTGCCAGTGACTCGGTTATATAGTTTTAATAAATGCTTAGATTATTAAGAGATGAGCTGGCATTAATAAAACCATGTTGGTTATACTAATTAAGGGATTAATATGATCTATTAAATTATTTAATACCAAAGTCTCGAAAAATTTACGTATCTTTTATATAGATTTAAAGTACCTACCTATACAAATTGGTCTGTAGTTAATACATGAGAGAAAAAAAACCTTTTACATCATATGTTACTTTTGCCATCCTTCTTATGGATGGGTGATAGATGGGTGATGAGTGTTTCATATAGCACACATTTTAAATCGTGTAATCACTAAAAGTAAAATAAATCAATAAATTGTCTAGAAAACTTCTTAGTAGAGTCAATCCATTTTGTTCTATTTTTTCGGGTGAGAAGCGCCACCACCACGCGTCCCTGCGCACTGACATGCGTGAACTCGTCGTTTTAATGGAGTGCATTAATAAACGCAGAAATGTCGTGCCTCTGGAGCAATGATGTTACTCCAAAATTCTTTATTTTTGAAGCTATTAATGTCTTACAATATCCATAGTTGATTAATTTTCATCTCACTAATTTATTCTTTCACCTCTTCTAAAATAACCATTACAATTAGCTTAATTAGCGTATTTACTTTGTTGCGTAGCAGCCCGTCATCTTGCAACGCTCCGCACAATAATGTACTCCATTGACTGTAATGCGAACGCTTTTCGGACAGTCGAGTAGCTAGCTATTCGCTTCTCGACTAAACTACTTGCCCAGTGCGAACAAGCCATGAAGGTGACTTTTCACAAAAAACGGCGCTAAATAAATTTTCCAATTATTATTAAGTATACTTGTGAAATACACGATTCAAGAATGTTCCACAAAAAAAATGCTTCCAATTTTAGAGAAATGCTTATATATATCCACGTGTGTATGCGTGATTATCAGCAAAAGTTGATAAGATTTAATGTCATCAACAACAACTCTATCTGCCAAGTTTCAGCTTGATCTAATGTTGGGAAATGGATTTATTTGCACTTCCAAGATTCCTCTTAATTTATTCAATCAAGTAAACAAAATCGAAATTTAAATAAATTTTCAATTTTTTATAAGAAAAACTCTCTTTTTATAACTTTTTGAAGGTTATTCCCATCAACGTAATATATCATTGAAGAAGAAGATAACACTTATAATCTAAATGAAAATATGAAAGAAAACAAGACACAGAAAAATAGAGAAAGACAATGGTCGCAACTGGGACTCGAACCCAGACCTCTCGTCTAACCGGGACGTGCGCGTTATCCAATTTCGCTATTGCCACCTTCTGTCGAATCGTCATATTTGTCAATCTCATATTTCAAATATTTAGAATCAACAATATTATCTTCAACTAGTTCTTTTTTTTCCATATTATAGGCAACTACTACAATACTACCAGGCTTACAAACCAATTCTTAGAATGATTGTTTCCAATAAAAAGAGTAGTTGCCTATAATATGGAAACAAAAGAACTAGTTGAAGATAATATTGTTGATTCTAAATATTTGAAATATGAGATTGACAAATATGACGGTTTGACAGAAGGTGGCAATAGCGAAATTGGATAACGCGCACGTCCCGGTTAGACGAAAGGTCTGGGTTCGAGTCCCAGCGACCATTGTCTTTTTCTATTTTTCTGTGTCGTGTTTTCTTTCATATTTTCATTTAGATTATAAGTGTTATCTTCTTCTTCAATTAAATAAATTTGTTCAAAAACAATCTTAAGGTTTTCAGGAATTTAATGGATGACGCTCAGTTAATTTTGCTTGATAAATAATATATTTCAATTAAAATATAAACTAAGAGTATTTACATAACACAAAGAACGATTATTCATAGTTCGTCGTCTAGTATCCTCTGTTATCGGAGGTTGGCTATCATCGGGGCTATCTTCATGCAAGTTGCAGTCCGAAATAACTCCGTGGAACTCCACTTGTACCAGTAACGTAGAAGTGTCGAAATGCGATATGTTGATTGGTGTGGTGGTCCATGTTAGAGAGATTTATCGTTGGGAATACATTGCAGGGGAAAAATATAGTAATTTCTTGCCGCGGCTTAATGAACCCAAGTAGGCGGTGGGGGTGGGATCCAAGAGGGTGGTGGAGGAGTCCATGTGGCCTCAACCGCATCCGCGTAAGCGGCCTCGTACGCGGCCTCGTAAGCGGCTTCGTGGGCGGCCTCATGGGCTGCGAAATGGGCGGCAGCCGCTGCGGCCACCTCAGGGGTCTCAACCACTTGACCGTCGGGTCCGAGAGGGGCGGCCTCGACCAGCCAGGGTGGGGGCGGCACCCAGGCGCTGGGCGGGGCGGCCGCCCAAGCTAAGGGGTCGGAATCCCAGCGAGGGCTGCCGGACACAAGGGCACTCATGCAGAATAGGGTTGCGGCAAACTGAAAAATATAATGAACAGGTAGAAGCCTTCAAATCGCCCCAGTGAAAGACTATTAATGAAACCTTCTATGAATTGGCCTTATCCACTTTTGGTGACTAGATTCCCCTACAGACTTCAGCCTTCAACATACTCCAATAATTGGGTTTGAAATAGTCCTACTGGTTCCGGAGAGCTTGAAGCACTTGAGGATCTAGTGCTGTAGTGTACACATAAAAAAAACAAGATTCCGGATAGAGAACGGTAGCAGAATTCAACTTCAAATAAATCATTGAAATGAAATTCCACCAAGGGTTTCAGTATCAAAAATACATTTCACTGTTTTGGGTTAGCTCAAGTTCACTTGTCAATTTCAAATGTGAATTGATTTAAGAATCCCGGTATTCAAACAAAATATTTGACTCACGATAAATTGATTCATGGCTGCTGTTGTATGTTGTTCTAGTCAGAGAAGAAAGCTGCTTATGCCTTATCGAAGTTAGTTCGAAGCTTTATACTATAAGTTAATCAAAGAAACCCCACCCTTTCGAAATCGAGATAAAAAGGAATTATACAGTTAATGTTTGCAAAAGAATCAGACACGAATTTGTGTCCATTGATAATTTAAAATGCAAGAAATTATGTGTAAATAAGCACCACATTGTGCATACATTGTTACCATTGTGGTATTTGTTTGGTTTGGATTATTTGTTGAATACAGTTTCATACAATGGAAAGTTTCAGATCTCCTGTTTACAACTTTATGAGTCTACATTCCAGTATTTGATTTGCTGAGTTACTCGTATTTATGTCCTACAGAGCAAAATTGTTTTCTAATACAAACTAAATATTAGTTTCTTAACAACTGTTCCATTTATTAAAGAACTTGGTGTCTTTCTAGATAACAAGCTTTCTTTTCGGGAACACATAAATTTGTTATCTCTCAAACTAGTTGGTTTCATCACTAGAATCACTTCTGACTTCAAAAACATAAATACCCCAAGAGCTTTTTACTGTTCCTTGGTTCGTTCCTCATCTTGAATATGTTTGTGGTGTTTGGTTTCCTTTTTATGCTGTCCATATTCGTCATATTGAGTCCGTTCGACATCGGTTCCTAAAAGGGATTGTTAAAAAGCTAGGATTAGAACGAGGCAATTACTCATCTGATGAAATTTAACTAGCTCTACACTTCCCTCCTTTAGAAGACCGTCGGAAAAAATCTGATCTCATTTGTTTCTTCAAAATTATCAACTGTATTATTGATTCACCTACGTTATTACAACTCATCCTATTCAATATACCTTCCTGTGGACTCAGAAATAACGAACTGCTCTTCCTCAATCAACGCTCGATCAATTATGGATATAATTCACCTTTACCCAGAATGTGTAGAATGGTAACTCAAGTCAAGACCTTGATTTAATTTGTATTAGCCTTTGATTTTTGTCGGTCAATAAACAATTATTAAATTTTAGCAAAGTTTTGACTTGACTTGTCTCTTCTATTGTCACTTCTATTTTTTTATGTTTATCTCTGCTTTGTCTTTGCCTTTATATACTATCCTTTATTTTTATAATATTCATTTTCCCGAATTTCGTATTATATTATTGTAAATTGGACGTAAGTCCGTTATTGAATAAATTCTTAATTTTTTTTTTTGGTTGTGTTATAATTTAGGAGGCAGTTATGGGAAACGCCATCCCAGGAAGATATTTATTAGATAAACAACGTCTCTGCCGTAGGTCAACCCAAGTGTTTCTCTAAGTGTTTATGACTAGGTCTTGGCGGCGGATGGACTGCCCACCTATTGCATTGTTGGCCAGATCGGGAAAGACTGATCGAGAGTTCTCCAGCTGGAGAATTTGACGCTCTCGACCCTTCGGTTTGCACCAGGGATGAATTATACGTCCGTCACTCCTGGACACACCGCCCCCAGATTCTTACCCACCCCTTTTTACTCTTTCATTCCCAGAACTTCTTCTTCTTCCTTTCACTAAAAAACTCTCCGCATAGCATAATACTTCTATTTGCCATGATGTTTTATTAGCTTATAGCTAATGAAATTAGCACATACTTTCTAAAACACACGAGACTGTTTATATAGATATCTGTATCGTCACATTCTATGGCATTATACGATCTACACATTCGAGACATTGGATTGAAATTAGCAATATTGTTATTAAATAACTCAAGATAAAATTTCGTATGGCTCCTTAAATAATTACCTATTAGGAACATTAATGTGGATATTACTTGACTTCTGACAATGAGTTGTTTGGCAAAAACAAATTTAGTAATTTATTATCACATTATGTTCTATAATATCTTTTCATAAACAAATAACGCAATCATTAATTTATTTAATTAAATGATGACAATATTAGCGAAATCAATCAAAAATCTGAAAACAGAAAAATGAGATAAAGATATGGGCGCATCTGGACTCGAAACCAAGACCTTCGGCTTTCCGGGCCGCGACTCTATCAACTGAGCTAATGTGTCTCTATCCGATTCGGTCATTTAAATCACGGTTTAAAATGTAAATAAATATTCATCCTAGACTAGCCAAAAAGTCAACAGATGTCGCATATTAAAAATATAATGGAAAAAAATTATCACAATAGTATTTAGTTCGCGTTTGAATCTTGCAATCAAACATAAAGCCAATTAGCTTCTCAAAAACTGGGCGTACTGTACAGGGCCCGCAGATACTTTAATAGTACACAACTGCTTACCCTGTACAAATCGCAAGTGCGCCCCACGGTTGAATTTGGCAGCCACTTCTGGTCTGGAGCTCCAAAATACTTGAAAAATACCCTCGACTCTGTGCAGAAACGGGCGGTCCGTTTGATAGATTCTCCCATCTTAACGAACGGGTTGCAATCTTTAGAGCACAGGCGTCGGGTGGGAATGCTATCCATGTTCTACCGGTATTTCAATGGAAGATGCTCTGAGGAACTAGCGTCATTGATCCCTTCGGCACCTGTGCATAGTCGGGAGACACGCCAAACGCGCGCCCAACATATGTACACGTTTGACATATGTCACATGAGAACGGGTCGTTTTTTCGACTCGTTCTTGAGTTCAACAGCTCGGCTATGGAACGATTTGCCGGCATCTGTGTTTCCTCCCTCCTACAACATGGGTCTCTTTAAGACCAATGTTCATTCCTTCCTCTCCTCAAAAAGACCCTCCACACAGCATCCCAGATGACATAGGCCCTGAGGGGAATTATTTTCTTCAAGGCCTCCTGTGTGGAGTTAATGTAAAATAAAATATGCGTTAAGAAAATGAAGACAGTGTTGGTAGTTTTACTCAAAGTTAAAAATAGAAATTAACATAAGACCAAAAATAACTTAACATAAGACAGAAAACTAACATTTTGTTTCAATTGATTTCGTTTGTTTGATCTACGGACAAAGAGTATTGTGATTTTTCTGAACAGCTGATGCAGAGAGTGGGGTGAGAAACTTAATTGAGAAAATATGTATAAAGTCTGATACTTGCCTTACTTCGACATATACAGCTTTCCAGTCTGACACAGCAAACATGAATCAAATTACTGTGAGTACCTTATTTGTAATATACAAAAAAACTGATTTTGTGATACCAAAAAATATACGTTTTAATGGTTAAATTTTGTTCACAATACAAATAGGAATGTTCTTATAAATTTTAACATCATTACTAATAAAATATGACTTCCCAACGTTAAACGGCTTTTTAGGTACACATTGTATATAGACCGTAAAATTTTGAATTAAAAAATAAACTCGAACTCTTTTTTTTAACCCGAAAAAATCGCATTTCCCATCCAACATACGCCGAATTTTGTTTTATTTCGAGCTATGTACGCTAGAAGCATTTTACTAAAATTATTCAGTGTGTTTCTGTAATGTCTCCATAAATCGTGTGTTCACATAATGATCAATTTATTAATATATTTGCATAATTGAATATATTTACTGCTTATTTGTGTTTTTTTTTTGTCAGTTTTAGTTAAGTATCAAATAAAATTTTCACCACGTTTATTAGTAAGGTCTGCTTTGAAAACATGATAATATAAAATTAATTATATTATCATATTACATCATAACATTCGACCAAACTTCGATGATTATAACCCTTCATATTCAAACTCTTCGTTAGTAAAATATATTTAAATACAATACTTAATCTGACGATTGGCGATAAACGCAACACAATTTATAGTGGTTTTAATTTTTAATACATTTTATGTGTTTTATAAAATATTTTTAAGAGCACGGCATTTCACGATATTTATTCTTTTTTACGTTAATGAGGAAAATGATTTCGGTCAAGACCTGTGTTATCTTTGGGGAAGCTGTTCGAGGGAACTTTTTAGGAACGACATCTGTAGCCAAAACCTGGACAAACCTCAACCCACGATCTCGGGCATCCCTGCAAGTCACCAAGCGTAGCTTGTCACTTGAGGTGACTATGGCAGAGGTGTTTGTTATCCAAATCTTATTCTTCTTTAACGGCGCTACAGCCCATTTCGAGCCTTGGCTCCTTCAGGATAAGGCTCCACCGCCCTCTGTCCTCGGCCGTCGTCTTCCAATCTGCAACATGGACTAGTCCCCTTGCATCCTTCCTGACATCATTCTCCCATCTCAGTCTAAGTCTACCCGCCTTTCGTATACCTCCCGGGTGTCCTGTTAGAATCTTCTTGGGTACTCGTGTGCTTGGCATTCGGTACACATGTACGGCCCACCTTTGTCTTTGGAGCCTTAAATGGGTAGAGAGTCTGGGAGCTTGGTAGATGTCATAGAGTTCATTATTGTGGCGGATTCTCCATGCCTCTCCCTCTCGCACCGCTCCTAGGATTCTTCAAAGTTCACCTCTTTCAAAGGTGTCTAGCTGTTCCGCAGACTTTGCTGTCAATGTTCCTGTCTCACATCCATAGGCCAAGACTGTTCTAATGATTGTTTTATATAGGGTTATTTTGGTTATCCAATTAATGGATCAAAATAGGAAAAGTTACTAAAATTTACGGCTATTATAAGCTTTGTATTATTGAACACTTTATCAATGGAAAAAAAATCACGATATGTATTTGATTCATCGATTCCCCTTAGAGCATTTTTTTCTAATGTAATTTTGTTTCTAGTTTGTCGTCACCCTCCTCTGCATGGGCGCCTTGGTGTCTGGAAATCCACGCTGGGGCGCCAATCCCTGGGCCCCCCCTCCACCTCAAGCTTGGACCGGGGCCAACCTGTTACATGCCACCCCACCTCCAGCCGTGGTGGCCGCCCAGCTGGCCGCCGTGCAGGCTGCTATCGTCGCCACAGGAACACCACCCCCTCCACCTACTTGGGCCCACCCTCCTCCACCTGCCTGGGCTCATTAAGCCACCATAATGATTAATACCAATTCTTTACGTTACCATCGAATACCTACACCGATCCAAGCATTAAAAATGGTCGTCTCTTGTTAAGTACCTACATAATATCTTATAGATAGAATGTACATTTATTTATATTACTGGTGTTTACAATGATTTTATAAAGCAAAACTAATAAATATATTAGAGTCAACAATATTTATACAAAATATTTGTTTTCATTTAATATTTGTTGTCACGTGACAAAATTCCAGTTTCATGACAGTTGATCCCTCGACAGTTGGACCTCCAGCATCCTTACATACAGGGGAGCCCACCACTTTCCCAAAGGCGTTATAAGGAAACATATGATTTCCTCCTTCACCGCAAACGTCAAGACTCTACTTTTTATTGAAAGAAGCTACATTTATTTAAACGACTCTAAACCCTCCAATGTCCATGCATACGGGGTTCGTAAACAGTATGCAAGTATTTATATTAATATAATATAAAAGAGAAATAGAAGTAACAGTCCGTGGAATAATTAAATTGAATAAATAAATAATTAAAAAAATAGAGATTTGTTTTAGTAAATAAAATGAAAAATAAATATAAATAACGAAAAAATTAAAACAGTAATGCTATCATTGATGTCGCTATTCCAATTATCATTGTAATATTCAAAAATCTGTTTCTGAAAAAATTTGAAAATTTACAGATTAAGGAAATGAGATTTAAATAAATTCGCATTCTCAGACTATAAAAATATTACCATTGTTATTTCGGCTACTGGCATTATACCTAGCTCTCTCATTCAAAATTTAGGCTTATTAGATTTTTCAAAGAATCTATACATAAAAATGCAAAAATCAGTCATATTAAATACATGTAGGATTACGTAAGATTTTTTAAATATTTATATAGAGGGATCAGTAGGATTTATCGGTCCAGTTAGGAGTTCTATCGAGTCGAACCCTCTGATATGAAAATATCTGGAGTCGGTGAATTATTTTCCCATTTGGTCTCTGGTAGGTTGACATGTTGTTCTTGTATTTATTATACTTATATTATACAACTGCATAGCGTGGATTGACTAGATGATCATTAATTTGTGGAAAAGTGTGTGCAAGGGTTAAGTTTTTCCTGTGGCGAAGTTTTAACCCGGACATAAAGTCAAAAGAACAAAAAATAATGCAAGTATTTACAATAATAACAGAGAAAAAATAAAATTCATATCGAAAATAGTCAGAGAAGGTATTCCGCAAACCACCAGGCAGTCCCGATGACAATGTGCATGGCTATCAATTCTTATATACAATATGCAATCAAGTGTCTGCGAAGGGGCGTGTTGAGAGGATTTACCTCCGAATAACAAAAGAATAAAACAAATTTTATGAAAAACAAATACCTTTGTATAACACCACTATTTTATTAACAATATCAACATGTTTCGAAAACTATGTTTTCTTCGTCAGGATAATAAGTCAATAATAAATAACAAAAGACAAACAAGTATAGACTAATTAGAACATAGACAAAATATTAGAAAGGAGAGGTGATTAATTATGATATTAATGATTGTAACTTTTTTTATATTGGGAAGACTTCTAGAAATTTTAACATTAGAGTCAAGGAACATCTAAGATGTTTAAATAATAATAATTATTCAGAATTTGCAAACCACATTTTGGAAACAGGTCATTCTTTTGATATTAATAAAGGTTTAAAAATTTTACACACTAACACAACGGGTATACAATTAGATAATTTAGAAATTTTAGAAATTAGAAAAAGTGTTAATAGTAAATTAAATATTATAAATAACCAAACGTTTTTTAAAAATAGCCATCTTTTAAATTTATTTTCGTATTAATACTTATATTTATAATAATTTATTTTGTTATTTAGACTTCTTGTTTTCCTTTTAAAAGATTTTTTATTATGTTAATGTAATTTTTTACCCATTCTAAAATAATTTTTATATTTTATTTTATATAATTGTTTTTTATGATATATTTTAGGTAATTAATCACCTCTCCTTTCTAATATTTTGTCTATGTTCTAATTAGTCTATACTTGTTTGTCTTTTGTTATTTATTATTGACTTATTATCCTGACGAAGAAAACATAGTTTTCGAAACATGTTGATATTGTTAATAAAATAGTGGTGTTATACAAAGGTATTTGTTTTTCATAAAATTAATGATGACACCCCAAAGTAAATATGCCTATTTTGAAGAAATAATAAAACAAATTTTCATTCAAATGCGTCTAGGATAAAACTACTTGTCTCTTTCTGTATAATTCAGCGTACAAAAAAGCACAAAAAATCGACACTATAAATAAATTCGTTTGATATCCATACCAACTAATTATTAAATGTATTTTTGAAGTCGATTTTAGGTTTGAAATTGGTAAATAATGCACAAAATTCCAAAAGACCCAAATAACAATTATTTTTGATGATGAAGTGAAACTGGGTTTTTATTTGTTTATGTATTTGTAACAGTACTCTCATGAGGGCTTTTACATACTTATGAAATAATTATTTAAGTGCAACAGGTGTTTTTTTTGTTTTTTTTTTTCTGTTTTTCACCCTTCAAGGGTATTCTAGGCCATCATTTCAAATAATGGATAGAGGAAAAGTGAAATTATATACCTATTATTTAAATGGTAGAATTTTAAAATTATATGAAAGATTAGAGTTGAGTTCAGAAGGAGATGAAATGTCGAATGGAGCGGAGGCAATTGTAGACAAGGCTTGAAAGAAGAGAGGATATTTGTTTGGAGAGGGGGACAACCAAAAAATATTTGATCTAAAGTTACCACTTTTTTTACATTAATTCCACACCGGAGGCCCTGAGGAAAATTATTTCCCTTGGGGCCTATGTCATCTGGGATGCTGTGTGGAGGGTCTTTTTGAGAAGGAATGAACATTGGTCTTAAAGAGACCCATGTTATAGGAGGGAGGAAACACAGAGGCCGGCAAATCGTTCCATAGCCGAGCTGTTGAACTCAAAAACGAGTCGAAAAAACCACCCGTTCTCATGTGACATATGTCAACCGTGTACATGTGTTGGGCGCGTGTTTGGCGTGTCTCCCGACTATGCACCGGTGCCGAAGAGATCTATGACGCAATTCCCTCAAAGCATTTTCCATTGAAATACCGGTAGAACAGGGATAGCATTCCCACCCGACGCCTGTGCTCTAAAGATTGCAATCCATTCGTTAAGACGAATACCCGTTTCTGCACAGAATCGAGGGTATTTTTCAAGTATTTTGGAGCTCCAGATCAGAGGTGGCTGCCAAATTCTTTGTGGGGCGCACTTGCGATTTGTACAGGGTTAGCAGTTGTGTACTAATAAAGTATCTGCGGGCCCTGTACAGTACGCCCAGTTTTTTATAGCTCAAAATACACAATCTGGGAAGTCAAGGGCGTGCATCTTAAAAATGTAAGAAGGTACGGAACAATGTTCAGTTCTCATTCGAATAGGTGAAGAAATTTATTTGTTTGGAAAAATGGGGGAATGTTGGATGTTCTTTGTATTGAGATATAGCAGGCTGTCTTGGATTGACTAGCAATGTGTCAATACTCTGCCCAAATATTGCGGGATCTATCTTTGAGGACGGTAAAAAATGACAGGTAGGGGAATTTGGTTTACGAAAGCAACAATAAGGGTTGGATTCTCCTTGTTTTGCCAAGGAATCGTTATCTATTATGCCAAAATATCTATTATGCCAAAATATCTATTATGCCAAAATATCTATTATGCCAAAATATCTATTATGCCAAAATATCTATTATGCCAAAATATTTATTATGCCAAAATATCCAGGAATCCAAATCAAAGTTACGATTTTTCCAGAGCTTTGATGGAGGCTATCAGCAATCAAGGGGTAAATTTAGCCAATATTTAAATTTGTTTTTTTTTTTTTATTTCTTTTTATAGATAAGTAAACTTAAATATTTCACTTTCCAACCAACTACATAATTCAAAGCAATATAATAATAATATGACGAAATAAAAAAAAAATTCCACATTAAATTAAATTATCATTTTGTTTCCTTTTCAAGATTGAACAATTCAAAAATATCTTTATTTATAAAAATCTCGCGTCACGATGTTTGTTCGAGAAAAACTCCCAAACTACGCAACCAATTTTGAAGAAATTTGGCTTACTTTGTTTTTTTTATTTTTTTTTATTTATTTTTTTGGTTATAAAAATACAAAAACAGTACAAGGAAACTTTTGACTGTCCAACTAGGAAGGACTCCCTTTCTAGGACAGTAATTTAATATAACTTAAAAGATATGATAGTTTTTTATCTCAAGTATTAACCTCAATATTTATTTTTGCGAATTAAATGTTTATTATAGGGCAAAGCTTTGTAATTATTTGTATCCAAAGTTTCTAACAGATGGCGGTGTGAGGTAAGTTATAATCACAACACTTGGTTAGGTTTGGTAATCGTCCATTAGATGGCGTTGTATTTCGATTTCAATTAAAAAAATATATTGTTTAGACAAGTGCAGATATTTAAGTTTTGTAAAAAATACATCAATAATAAAAATATTACGATCAATAATCAATATCAATATCACCAATCAATATCAACATCAATAATCAATAAGCAGTAAATAGAATATTATCCCATGAAACTTCATCATAACCGATCGTGGATTATTCCTACCGGGGAAACCACGTTAAAAAAATACGCCAAGTACACTACCTCACAGGTGGTGTGGTAATGTGTGCATATTATATAGAATGTGACTCCTTCAACTTTTAGAAACGCTTTATCTCGGAAATGATGATTTTTAGAAAAAAAAGTATAGTACAAATTTTGTAGATAATTTTATGGTCTACAATTTTTGTTTCATCTACTTTTTTGGTATAACTTACCGTTTACGAGAAAAATCCAAAAAACTGAAAATGTTAACCTTTGACCTTGAATTACTTTTTTAGCGGACATGGAATCGATGAGGACTTTTGGTGTTTTATTTGTAATGGTGTACCCAAAATTTCTATCAAATTTCAGCTCTGTGCAATTTTGGTTATTTGAAATATTCATATATATATTTTTTTTTACATGAGCTCCACACAGGAGGCCCTGGGGAAAATAATTTTCCTCAGGGCCTATGTCATCTTTGGGGATGCTGTGTGGATGTTTTTTTTAAGAAAAAGAAGGGAAGGAGAGTTCTGGGAAGGAAAAAGGTTTAAAGGGTGGGTAGGAATCTGGGGTTCAGTGTGTCCTGGTCATCCGCCTCCAATACCTAGACAAACTTCACCCCATGAACCCGGGCACCCCTGCTAAATCACCAAACGTAGCAAACCACTTGGGGTGACCTATGGCAGAGGTGTTGGTTATCCAATAAAGATTCCCGAGGCGACGGTACCCATTCCCGCCTCCCAAATTGAAAAAAATATTGACTGACTACAAGCGCAGTATTTAGCTCGTTCGCGCGATACGGAATACCAAAATACATGTGTCGCATACGGTCGACTGTAAAATAAAGCGGTTTGCTATCGCAAAGATACAGAATCACTCTTCTGGCTATAGAATTCTAAAATGCATGTAACCTTTAATGTTTGTAAAATGATTAGAAAAAATAAGAAAAAAATAACTGCATTATTTAATCCATTGTTCCGATGAAAAGTCAATGGGTAACATAAGCAACAAAGTTATTTTATATTTCACAGAAAAGCTTTACATATTCCCTTTGTTTGTGAATAGACAATAAATTTAAGAAATATCACCATTGCTTGAATTGTTAAGATGCAGGTTTAGTGCAACACAAATTTAGAAAAAAAGCATTACGGATTTTTTATTGGTCGGGTGCAGAGTGGGGTGTAAATTTGGTTTGAGAAAAATTAGTATAAAGCCTGAAACTTAGATTTCTTAGACATAAACCGTTTCCCAGTCTAACGAACACCAGCAATCATGAATCAAATTATCGTAAGTACTTTGAAAATCTTTAAAACTAAGAAATATCAGAAATTTCTCGTTTCTCGAATAAGTTGATTTAAAGCAAAACATTTTGGAATAAATAAAATTACTATCATTAAATCAAATAATTGCAAACATTTTACGGCGGGTGATCGCTGAGAGATTTTTTTGAAAACTAGTGCAGAACCGTGATAAATCATGGGATATTAGTATTGTATTTGTGAATCTGAAAGTATTAATAAAAAAAATATTTGCCTCAGGATCATTGCCTTTCAAAATATGAATTTGTGTGTGCTTTTAATTTACTGATAAACTGACGAGATCAATCGTAAGACATTTTATTATAGATTTTCATTATAAATCTTGAAATTGATTAAATTCATAATTCAGTCATCTTACTTCTTAAGTTACTTCTCTTTTAAGCCTTGTTCATATATGATAGCGGGGTCTGCATATTGAAAATTCATATTTACTTTATAAAATAAAAGTTTTAAATTATGTAATTTAATGTAAGAGGGTACATAAATATTATCGGGCCGGATCGTGAGAGACTAGTTGAGGTACACCTAACCTAGCCTCTCTCGATCCCGAAGGGTGCTCATCGTGCACCGCAGCAAGAGGGATGGATTCATACGTCAGTCACTCTTGGGTACACTGGCCCCCAGATTTCTACCCAACCCTCTTACCTCTTTCATTCCCGGAACATCCTCTCCGTTCTTTAAAAAGACGCTCCACATACCATCCCCAAATGTAGATAGACCTTGAGAAAAATTATTTTCTTCAAGGCCTCCTGTGTTGGGTTAACGTACAAAAAAGTACACACATTTTTTATTGATTAGAACATTTTTTTAAAATATTGTTTTGATTATAGTTCGCCGCCACCCTCCTGTTCATGGGCGCCCTGGTGTCTGGAAATCCACACTGGGGCGCCAACCCCTGGGGACCCCCTCCCGCAGTGGCCGCCCACCTGGCCGCAGTGGAGGCTGCCATCATCGCAACCGGGACCCCACCCCCTCCACCCAGCTGGGCCCACCCTCCCCCACCAGCTGTGGCCGCCCAACTGGCTGCCATACAGGCTGCTATCATCGCCACTGGGACACCCCCTCCACCACCCGCTTGGTCCCATCTTCCTCCACCTACCTGGGTTCATTAAGCCACCACTTTAAACCACATAACCTAGCTGTTCTTTGCGTTACCAACGATTGTCTACACCGACCTAAGCTTTTGTATAACGGTTCTCCTTTGTTGTGTACATATAAACTAAAATTTTAACTATTTCCATGTTATCAAGCAAAACTAATAAATATACTATTAGAGTAAAAATTTATTTATTTTTTAACCCGATTAAAACATATGAATCATTTTTTAATGACTGGATTCTGGCTTCCGTAATTACAATTTAGTGACACAAAATAAACCTCTTTCGCTGAAAATTTGTAAGTAAATACCACACTCGACTGCTCCAAACCGTCTGGAGTCAGTGAGACAATGGCAAACCCGATTAAGGTATGTTGTGAGACCGAAGATAGAGGGAAAATGAAAGAGATGGGAAGAGGAAGGTAGGAATGTATCTGTCTACCCAGATCTGGTCACAAATACGGCTAAATTTTAGCAAGAAAAGAACTCTTTAAATGTAAGACTGTTGTCTACCTAGGAGTGACTCACTTAATATACAAAGCATTTAACCAATGAATGTGATGCTTAAGCTAAAATTTAATAAGGATTCCGGTTCAATTTATTCCAACCCTGGTTAACTACTTTCACATCCAACAATAATTTACATTCCTTAAAAAAACTTTGAAACGATTTTATGAGTTCTGGTCTGGATGATATTAGTGACATGAGTTATGATTTGTTGTGTTTAAACCTACTATTTGCAGATTTATCTAATAAATAATTTTATTACCAAAATACTGACATATCACTAAGGAAAAATATTAAACACATGAGGCTAAACTCCCGTCCCGTAGATCCAACAACCTTACTTACGTGGGTGGTGAAACTCTTCAAAAGAGAAACAAAGAGTTAAATTTTTTTTTTAATTAATATTTATTTATTTGTTTTCAAAAATCTTTAAATACAGAACATAACATATCTAAACATACATAATATAAATCAATAGGACATCAGCAAATACCAAAACATAAACATCGTTGAAAATACCAACAGTTTCACTAACCACTCGGATCCGTAAGCTTGTTTTCACGATAATTTAGCATTACCAGACATATGTATGATATAAGCCTGACTTATTAATAAATACATTGAATAAAACAGGACCAAGTTGTGATACTTGTGGGACACCACTCGTGGAAATAAAGCGATATAGTAGGGCTGATTATATTTTAATTATTGTAAGTTTATATTTTACAGAAAATTCACTTGAATACCGTTTTGTTTGTTTCATTATCAGATTGGCGTGTGGCACTTAATCAAATGCTTTATTAAAGTCTGTGTATATTGAGTCAATTTGATTTATTGTTGCCAGTGACCAAGTAATATACATTTTGAAAAATGCTTATAATAATAATAATAATAATTGGACAATTTGTAGAGCGCCGTTTTTGTGAAAAATCACCTCAAGGGCGCTTTACAGTTTTTTTATTATTTATTTATTTTTTTATATTCTTAGAATCTATCTAATTTTATTATTTACAAAAAGATACAGAGCCATACTTACCTGGCAGGTCACTTCCGATAAACACACTTTTTTAGAAAGTTTATGCTTGGGGATGATACGACTTTGCACGTGGAGGACATTATATTGAAAACACTGGACATTGCATGAATTTACCTTTGCTACCCCCATCGCTGTTGCTTTTACATTTATAAGAAGATTAATGCCAAAATTGAATTAGTATTTATTTTGAAAAACTAGTCAATTTAGAGCTCTCTGGGACTGGAAATTTTCATAAAATGACCTTTACAAAAGATTAAAATAAGAATTTGGTTATATTTTACACAATTAGTTATTTACAACGTCGTGGGCCGTAAAGGCGAAGGTGAAAGGTTTTTTAACTTATGGATACGACTGTCTGAAAAGGTGAGTTTTGAGTTTAGCTCTATATATTATATTAGTAAAAGTTGATTTGACGGTGATATAGCCGTTTTCATTGTGTACAATTAAGGGATTGATACGATCTATTAAATTATTCAATACCAAAGATTCAAAAAATTTAGATAACATTGTATGTATATAAATTCATCTGTAGTTAATATATGAAGAAAAAAACCTTTTACATTTGTTACTTTTTCACCCTGTTTGAGGATAAGTTTGATGATTTCCACATATAGAGAAATCAGCTAGAAGACAACAAATTATTAAAAATCATTAGCAATAGATACTTAAGTATTCTTGTTTTTGTTACATTACTGTTTAAAATAGTCTTATCACTATGCTGTAAAACAACACATAAACATAAAACAACAGTAACAACGAGTATCAACAACAATCGCCTTCATTTCAAATCAGCGCTCGATAGCACTGACTTGAAATTCGTCAAGCGCTCCACTAGTAATCCGGAGGTCGTGGGTTCAAACCCCGGAGTGCGCAATTAAATCTTGCTTGAAAACTGTAGTGTCTGTTAATCCAATTGGCTAAGACTGTGTGTTGGGAGACTTCCAAATAAGACCGAGGTTCGTTAACATTTCAAGTTTCTTTATTTAAGTTATCATTAAGTCAGCAATGAATATTTAATTGGACATGACGTCCTAACCCTAGTAGGCTCTAAGTCAGAGGTTCCCAAACTTCTTTTTTTTTGTGGACCACTTTCAAAATTTTACCGGTTTCGGTGGACCCCCTGCAACTGCAACAGCTCTTCCGTATCCCCAAAACTCGACACGCGCCGTACATATTGCATATAAAGCTGGAGTTAAAGTGGTCGGTCACAGCGGGGGGAGGGGTAATGGGAGGCGGGATGGGATTTGGGCACGGCATGAGTCTCAAAATGACTATTTTTCACCGAAATACTAGTGTACTATCTGCCTACATTGACAGGTAAAGCCACGCCAACATTTTTTTCTTTACTATCTAAACCATCAGGCTTATTCTCTATCTTTTTTGGGATCGTTGTCGAGATAACGGACATGATCTCCTAACAGATTTGTGTGATTTATTTGCTTTTTCTATGTAGGTACAACGTACATTAAATAAATAAATAATCATGCGTTGTTGCAGGAATTCATGTTTAAAACGATCTAAATAAAATATGTTACAGTACAGTAAATATGTAAAAATCACACAATTCTGACAGGAGATCACGTTCGTTATCTCGATAACGATCCCACAAAAGATAGAGAATAAGCCTGCAGATAAATTTTCGTGGACCCCCACTTACAACTTGTGAACACCCATTTTTTTATCACGCCTACGTGGACCCCCGTCGAGTCTCCCGTGGACCCCTGGGGGTCCACCTGGACCACTTTGGGAATCACTGCTCTAAGAGATTGCCAGAACTCACGGATTGCCAAGCTGATGACGTCCGCCCGACTACCAGATTCTTTCGGCCATCTTTGGAACCATTCGTTAATGTACGTAATACACGAACGATGAGAGATGATATCATTTTAAAATCACACATTTCTGACATCTGTTGAGATACCAAAAAACTTCGTGTAACTAACTATACTAACAACATCTATCGAAGCATGTTGAAACTACGTGACTAAGATAAAGACGACAGTTTTTTGTGTTATTCCCCAATTTATTCATTTAAAACAATGTATTCTGTATTTATGGCACGTTCCAAATTTCGAGATGCTTTAAGTGCCGCCCTGTTGTAAGTCCACCAATTACAATTAAAACGTCACTTGAAATGGCTTTAGACGTGTATGGTGACCAGATCTGAAAAGCTCGGTACTTCTGCAGCTTCTTCTTTCTCATCTCCTTTCCCTCATCACTATCTTCAATCTAACAACATACCCCAAATGGGGATGCCATAGTCTCAATGGCTCCAGATGGTTGTGAGCAGCTGGAACTCTTCTGCAATATTCATATAAAAAAAGAAAGTGCACTTCCATAAATTGATTCTGATATATTATTAATAATTTTTTACTGCTGACATATAGTTAAAAAAATACACACTTACATTCTAAATAAAAAAATATTAATGCAGGCTTGGGTCGGTGAAGGCATTCGATGGTAACAGGTAAGTATGGGGTTTAGAGTGGTGGCTTAATGAACCCAGGCAGGTGGAGGAAGGAGGGCCCAAGCGGGTGGAGGAGGGGGTGTCCCTGTGGCGATAATAGCAGCCTGTACGGCAGCCAGATGGGCGGCCACAGCGGGTGGGGGAGGGTGGGCCCAGCTGGGTGGAGGGGGTGGGGTCCCGGTGGCGATGATGGCAGCCTCCACTGCGGCCAGGTGGGCGGCCACAGCTGGAGGGGGTCCCCAGGGGTTGGCGCCCCGATATGGTTTTCCGGACACCACGGCGCCCATGAACAGGAGGGTAGCGACAAACTGAAATCAAAATACAATAAGTGTTTTGATGCATTTTCCAGTCTCATAATTTTTTTTTATTATTATTTAATATGGGTACTTATTTGTCAAAACTCTAACATCGATTTTTTTTTTTAATTTCACATTAGATATTTAAAAGGAGCATTATGTCATTGATAATATAAACTGTTCGATACCCATACATATACATATACACTCACATATACATACACCCATACACATACATACACACACACACTCACATATACACGCACATCCACATACACGTATCTTTTTATGGGTACATGTGTCATCCGGTAATTATTAAATGTACACAGGTACCACATAAAATAAAACATTACAGGAAAACATATCAGAGGTACCGGCTATGAAATGTCAAATATCTGTTAATTGTTTCATCACTGTAACCAATGTACCGTTTTGTTTCTATAATATCATCATCATCAGTATATTAACACGTGAAGCAAAAACTTTGTACCCCTTTTTACAAAAATTGCGCTGACGGAGGAGTATGAAATTTTATACACTTATAGAGAAGGAGTGCAAAATGCTAATATTTTTTTTTAAATAATGTATAAAAAATACATTAAATTTAAAAAAAAAAAAACATTACAATTATGGTCGAATTTTGACCACTAGGCAACCACTAGTACAAATAAATTAATAAAAATATAAGTACCTTATGTGTAAAATTATTCAAGATCGATGAATTTTTAATTTTCAAAGAATTCGAAATTGTAATTGACTGGTTTACATACAACATTTCAACCCAAATTACTTAATCAACACTTCTTTTATTTAAAGTGTATTTTTTTATGTTAATGTTTGGCACTCATCACAGATCTCATATTTTTTCATGTTTATGCACTGCATTCAAAAGGTAAAATTCATATTTTGAAAGGCCTGAGGCAAATATTCTTTTATAAATACTTTCACATTCACAAATACTATTATAATATCCCGTGATTTGTCACGGGTCTTGACTAGTTTTCAAAAAAATCTCTCAGCGATTACCCTCGGCAAAATTTTTGCAATTATTTGATTTAATGATAGTATTTATTTATTCCAAAATGTTTTGCTTTAAATCAACTTATTCGAGAAACGAGAAATTTCTTAGTTTTAAAGATTTTCAAAGTACTTACAATAATTTGATTCATGATTACTGTGGTAAGTTAGGCAGGAAAACTGTTTATGTCTCAGAAATGTAAGTCTAAGGCTTTATACTTATTTTTCTCTATTCAGTTTTCACCCCACTCTATCAGACCAAAGTAATTCACTTTTTTTCATAACAATATAAGAAACTAAATTAAAGTTCGACTCCTAGAATTAATTGTCTCTTAACGAACAAAGCCATTTTTTATCCTTACAGTACAAATAATATTTGTCAGAATAACAATGGTACCAAGAACAAATCATTTAAAATTTATTTTGAGCGTTCAATGAAAACCCCAGAATCAGAAAAGTGTTCAAATAATGCCAACACTAACTACATTAATATAAAAGCTCGTTCTTACATAATATTAATAACATAACCAATTGTCTTCTCTTCTAAGTAAAACGTTCCACTATAAACATAAATCAAATAATTGTAAGTAATCGGGTATCTTCACTGTTTTTGTCAGTAATTAATAATGGAAATTCATTTATAGTAAAAAAAAAATCCTCACTTAAGGTGGAAATCTGACAGAGTGGTATAAGTTGCTCAATAAATATTTTCAGTTTTATTACAAATATATTACTGTATATGTTTTATAAAGGGGTTCTTTTATCATCACAATTACAGAAAAGTACAAGAAATTTAATGAAGACTTATCGATAAAATAAAAGTTAAATAAATAAAAATAAAAGATTTTGTAACGGAGGTGTACAATTTTCGGTCGAATCCATTTTTCAAGTCCTGATAATTGTACTAAAATATGCAAATTTCACGGCCGACAAAATTTTCCAATAGAATAATTCAGTCCTCAAAAAAACTATAAGTGCCGACTAGAAAGTGTTAGAATTTGAGCTAATAATTTATGCAAATGCAGGTTAAAAACAAGAACAACCCAAGTACCAAAATGAACGCATTTTTTTAAAATGTTTATGTGAATTTAAAATCTGCCTATTCGATTTGCGGCCAAAACATGTTCGTTTTTATTCGTGAATTCGGCGGCGTTGACGTCACGCCGGGCAACATTGGTAACAACCGTCTTATCAACCAGTCGCGTTTTCTATGTCATAATGACGTTGCAGCCAATTGAAACCTTTTCGGAATGTGTGGTTTTTCAATTCATGAGAGTAACTTGAAATCTTCCAAACATTTTAATTGTATTTTTAGTATGTGAAAACACACCATTATAACTCTCAACGTCCTCAGAAAGATTTATTCAGTAGTAATTAACAATCATGCAATTACCTGAAAATGCTTGTATGGTTTCCGTAGGCCTAAAATTCACGTACGGACATGTTCGACTCATAACGTCACAGAAGTATTTCTGTATATACATGGATGAATCTGTCCAGCAGACATTCATTCAGAAATTTTCGTTCGATGCTCGGCCAAAAATGTTCAAACGCGAATACTAGGATTTTTTTTTTTTTTTTTTTTTTTTTTAATCTTTATTTTTTCCCATTATTATAAACATTTCAAAATACACATATAAGAAACAAATAAATCAAAAGTTAGGAATAATTAAGTCTACGTAAAGTAAAAAGTAGGTGATGGGAACCCACAAAGGCACTGCCTGTGCGTGGGTAATATAAACAAAAATGCATACATCAGTAAGTACAATTAACAATAGTTATAAGTTATAAAAAAGTTATATGAGTTAGAATTAAAATGAAAAGTAATGTATTAAGGTTAACATAGAATTTATAGCAAAAGTGTTTTAACATCTGCACCATAAAGCCATAATTTTAATTCTTTTATGTAGAGTGATATTTTATCTGTCGTTTGAATGTGTTTTGGTAGAAGATTAAATGTCCGAGGACCAATAAAGCTGCTATGTGTTTGCATTAATTTGGTATTGATTTGAGGGGTGTAAAAGATATTATTAGTCCTTTTGCTAATTCTATTTTCATTTTTTTCGAAACAATTTTTGGTCGGGGTTTTTCATTCTTCAACACAATTGATTTACGATCAACAAAGTAATTTTTTTAAATGCATTCGGAACACGTTAAACTTGGATTGCAATTGGCTTAGCGGGACTGGATTGTTGATTTATAAAATAAATAAACAAATTTAAAAAAAATAAAATAAAATAAAATAAAAATAAAAAAAATAAAATAAAATAAAATAAAAAAATCCGTCAGCTTTTGATAAAATTTGGACCTGATATACGTATGTGACTATCTTGTACTGCAAAATTTTATTAACACCCCTAATAAAGGTCAAAATTGAAGAACGTTTTTTTTATGGTTTATCATGATTAATTTTTGGGTTATCATGCCGTGTTGAGCTTCCCCCTTCTTTACCCAACGTCTAACCTGATCATGAACATGCTCCAAACAGGCCAATTAAATTAACAAGACTAATCATCCTGAATATGTTTCAGTTTGTAACCGTTCTCCTGCTGTGCGTGACTCTTGCATCAGCCAGTCCTCGCTGGCTCACCGACCCCCTGGCATATGCTTTCCCGCCCAGCGCCTGAGAGTCGCCCCCGCCCTGGCTGGCCGAGGCCTCTCCCCTCGGACCTGACGGCCAAGTGCATAATAATAATACGATAAGACTTAGGCCCAGTTGTTTCACAAAAATGCAAATGAAAAATTATCGTGTAACAATGGCCATTCAGTGCCATTTCGGTATTTTGACAAGTTTCCAAAGTTCCCAATGAAAGTTTAAAAATTCCCAAAGTCTCCAGTCAGATAATACAATAGTTAATGAATTAATCGGGCCGGATTCAACATGTCGGAGCCTCTAGGCACGACTTCTTTCCGTTTTCTGCGTAATAATTTTTGTTTCTACCACAACGTAATTTTATTCATACTTAATCTGTTTTATACTATTTTACGAAGGTATGCCATCACTCTATTCAATTTAAAAAAAAAAAAATAAACTAATAAAATACAATACAATAACCCTTACACTACAATTTTACTTGAGATCGCTGAACTGTGTCTGAAGAATTAATTACTCTATAACATATCATTGAAGAAGAAGATAACACTTATAATCTAAATGAAAATATGAAAGAAAGCAAGACACAGAAAAGAGAAAAAAACAATGGTCGCAACTGGGACTCGAACCCAGACCTCTCGTCTAACCGGGACGTGCGCGTTTTCCAATTTCGCTATTGCCACCTTCTGTCAAACCGTCATATTTGTCAATCTCATATTTCAAATATTTAAAATCATTAATATTATCTTCAACTAGTTCTTTTTTCCATATTATAGGCTACTACTTTGAGTCCCAGTTGCAACCATTGTTTTTTTCTGTTTTCTGTGTCTTGCTTTCTTTCATATTTTCATTTAGATTATAAGTGTTATCTTCTTCTTCAATGATATATTACGTTGACGGGAATAACCTTCAAAAGTTATAAAAAGAGAGTTTTTCTCATAAAAATTGAATACTCTATAACATTTTAATTAGTGTTTTTCTACCTATCTAGAATTTTTCTAAACCGATCGAAACTCCGGCACCCAGTTGCTTACTAATTGAGAGTCGAACCATTGTAGCAAGTCATTTTTTCTTGGGGCGCGAGGCCTCTAGCCGATGCGGGGCCCCTAGGCAGTTGCCTACACTGCCTTATGGATAATCCGGCCCTGTTTAGGAGTTTAAAGTTTTCTATTTTGGTTTATTTAAAAAATGGAGGCTTCTTTGAAATGTTGTATTTTTTTTTCTAACACTTTAAAATGAATCATATCAAATAAAAAAAATGCCTGTTTTTTATGGTTTAAAAAATTTGGTACATTAAAGTTGATAAGATGCAGGAGTTCACAACAGTTTAATTCGGAGTGAATAATTTGAAACAAAAAAAAGTAAAGACAGTTATTTTCCTTCTGTTTTCTAGGGAATGCATTTTAAGTGTATTTAGTAAAAATGTATAGTTTATGCATGGAATAGGTGGGTGTAGTTTGAAGCTAATAAATCGTGAATCGGTGTGCTGCCCACGTTCAATATTTCTTATATTAATTTGAGAGTCTGGGGGTCGCACTTTGTTGGACAGGATTGTATTGAATCACTCTAGTTATTGACTTACTATTTATTTGCAAAATAAAACAGTTGATTGATTATTTAATAATTTATTTTATCATTTGCGCCCTTAATGAACTGTTCCTCAATATTGAAAAATGCCAAACAATTACTTTTGCGCGAATCAAAAATCCCATTAATTTTCAATATAGCATCAACAACATTTTCCTGAAAAGAGTAGATCAAATCAAAGACCTCGGCATTATATTTGATAGTAAATAAACTTTTGTTCCTCACATTAATGTAATAACTAACAAGGCCATGAAAAGTCTGGGGTTCATCCTGAGGACGGTTAAAGAATTTAAATCACTAAATTCGTTTAAATTGCTGTACACTGGGCTAGTGAGATCAAATTAAGAATACAATCCAACCATCTGGGCTCCATTATATAAGACACACCAACAAATAATTGAAAGAGTACAGCATAAGTTCTTAAGATTTATTAATTATAAACTCGGTATACCTGTCGAAGATCTAAATTATGTATATTTAATGGAATTACTTAATATAAGCGATTTAGCGTCAAGGCGCGTAGTGAGCGATTTAGTTTGTCTTTTTAATATATCGAATGGCAGACTGGACGCCCTTGATTTAATCAGTAAAATTAATTTTAGAATACCCACGCGCGATACTCGCTCTAATGCGATTTACCTTGTAACTAATTCTGCTAGTAATTATTTTGTTAACTCTCCTATGCAAAGACTTCATATACTCGGTAATAAATATTTCTCTATAGACGTTTCATCAATCGATGTCAAAATTTAAACTCAGTGTATTAGAACAATTCTAAATAAATTCTAAATTAAAATAAATCTATTAATATCATGCATTATATAGCACCTTAATCGAAATATTATGGTAGCTATGTTTCGATAAACACGTAATAAATATTTTTTAAAAAGATTGCTAATTACAAACATAAATATTGACAATCCTTTCGTATTTCCCTTTATAATTAAAATAACAATCTCACATTAATTTACTTACCATATATTCTATGTTACCTGCTTTTTGTCAACTATTATATTTGGTGTTATCTATATTTTTTTTCTTATATCTTATGTTATCTTTATTTTGTTTCTTATATTTATATTATGTTTATATTATATTGTGTTATTTCTTATATTTTTCCAAAAACATGTACTGCACTATATGTAAAAGCCCTTTGGGCGTTTAAATAAATAAATAAATCATTTAGTGAATATTTCAGTTAATAAATTAGTTATTAATTAAGTTATTAATTTAGTTAATAATTTAGTTAATAAAAATTATCTAAGGCCTGTCACTATTTTAAGGCAAGAAATATTTTCTTTATTATTTTCATTTCTACAAATTTTTCTCTAACAGACTCCACCAAAAATTATAAGCAAATATTTTTAGAAATTTCTCTAAAAAAATGATATTTTCTCTGTATCAAAAAAATTGCAAATAATATATTGACTTTTTGCTAAATAAAAGAAGAATTTTTTTTAGGATAACTAATGAAAAACTTATAAAAGACTTTGTTTGTAGGTTTTCACGGCCAAAAAGTATTTTTGTTATTGTTTTTGGGGTGTTATGCCGTGTTTCGCTACCTCCTTCTTTAGCCAACGTTTCGGACAGCGTTACAGTGTCCATCATCAGGGCAGATGATGACTCATCTGCCCTGATGATGGACACTGTAACGCTGTCCGAAACGTTGGCTAAAGAAGGAGGTAGCGAAACACGGCACAACACCCCAAAAACAATAACAAAAATTATAAAAGACTTATTTTATATAGCGTTTTTTTAAAAAAGGGGTGGAAGAGAGGGAGCATAAGGGGAAGAGTAGACTTTTTTTAAAATACATGTCATGGTATTCCACCATTTTTGAAAAATCCAGCTAGAGGGAAATTACTTCCGATATTGAGTGATTTTCCCGTCATTGACTGGGATTTTACATGTGATGTGAAACAATTCGACAAAAGAACAGAAAATACACATAAATTGATATAAATAAATTTATTAGTTTTGATTGATAACATATTGAAAGTTATAAAATAAATTTTAAACTATCTTAAAGAAATTACATACTAAAGGAAATAAGAAAAGATCGTTTAATTTAGGCTTGGGTCGATGTAGGCATCTGATGGTAACCTAAATATTAGGTAATTTATGAGGATTAAAGTGGTGGCTTAATGAACCCAGGCAGGTGGGGGAGGGTGGGCCCAAGCGGGTGGTGGAGGGGGTGTCCCTGTGGCGATGATAGCAGCCTGTACGGCAGCCAGATGAGCGGCCACAGCGGGTAGGGGAGGGTGGGCCCAGGCCGGTGGAGGAGGGGGTGTCCCTGTGGCGATGATAGCAGCCTGTACGGCAGCCAGACGGGCGGCCACAGCGGGTGGGGGAGGGTGGGCCCAGCTGGGTGGAGGAGGTGGGGTCCCGGTGGCGATGATGGCAGCCTCCACTGCGGCCAGGTGGGCGGCCACTGCGGGAGGGGGTCCCCAGGGGTTGGCACCCCAATGTGGTTTTCCAGACACCAGGGCGCCCATGAACAGGAGGGTGGCGACAAACTGAAATCAAAACAAAATATGTGTTTTGATGCACTTTCTACTCTTATAAAAACTTGTTATTAAAAATAGCTACTCATTCATCTAAATTCTAACATCGATATTTTTTCGACTTTACTGCCGATTTTTAAAAGAAGCACCATGTTAACCATACAAATTGTTCACTGTGCATACACATACATACACACACTCACACATATACACACCTATTTAAACTTTGCATTTGTAAGTCATCCGCACATACAAGAAAACATAATATTTATCATCGTTACCTACTATGTAATATTAAGTACCTGTAAATTGTTTTATCACTATACTCAATGTACTTACTGTTTCTTTAATAATAATATAAAATAAATAATTAAAACTACAAGTAGATAATGCTTTTAATTAGGTATTCAAGTTCAACAAATTTTTAATTTTCCACATTTCCATAATTGAAACTGAATGGAGTTTATAAAAAATAATACAAGACAAACGATAATGTAGGCACCAAAATTATTCAATTAATTAAAAATTCTTTATTCAAAAAAGTATTTTCCTTTTGAATATTCGTTAAATGCCAAGCAGGAAACGATGTAAAATCGCGATGTTTTGACTTTGACGTAATATTTTGTGGGTTAATTTTGTGCTATTGTATACTATATTTACTGAAACACATTACTTGAACAATAAACTATGCATAAAAACAACATTACTTGCATTTATTTGATGGATTTATATGTTTTACGATATTTTGCGCGAGAACGACGCTACCCTATTTGACAGCTCAAATACTGGGGAAAATCTCAAACAGCCGCCATAGAGAATTTAAAATAAATTATTACGATTGGTTGGGTGTGTTTACAGTATTTTATACCTTAAGAACAAGAATGCCCCAAGCGATTCTGACCTTGTTCTTCATCCGTTTTCTTTATACATAAGGGTTAATGTTAGCCAGATTCTATAATTATCATAATTTTTAGTTAGTTAATTTAGTTTATGAACTAACATTCTAAAGGTTCAATTCTTATTTTGAAAATACTTTCAGATTCAACAAAAAAATACAAAGAAAATACTTCAATTCACAACAAATCCTAGATTATAATATCCCATGATTTTTCACAAGTCTGCACCAGTTTTCAATAAATCTCTTAGCGATTACCTGGAATAAATTTTTTTCAGTAATTTGATTTATTAAAAGTAATAATTATTTATTCCCAATTTATTTTATACTGGAAATCAACTTTTCGAGAAACGAGAAATTTCTGACAATTCTTAGTTTTAAAGATTTTCAAAGCACTTACGATAATTTGATTCATGGTTACTGTGGCAAGTTAGACAGGAAAACTGTTTATGTCTCAGAAATGTAAGTCTCAGGCTTTATACTTATTTTTCTCCACTCAGTTTTTCACCCCACTCTATCAGACAAAAGTAGTGCACTTTTTTCATAACAGTATTGTATACCTACAACTTTAGAAATTGAATAAAAGTTCGACTCCTGGAATGTATTATTGTCTCAAAACCAACAAATTTATTTTTTGTCAATATGAATTATACAGTGCAAATAATATTTGTCAGAATAACAATGCAACAAAGAAAAAAATATTTCAAAGTTTATTATGAGTGTTCAATGAAAACTCAAGAATCAGAAAAGTAGCCAAGTAGTCCTAACACAAATCAAATCAATATTGTTCTAACATATTATTCATAACATAACCAATTGTCTTATCTTCCAAGTAAAACGTTCCACAATTAAAATGAATAAAGAATTTGTAAGTAATTCATAAAACTATAATTCATGTTTCTTATGGTTCTTAGAAATATATTTTAGTATTTTTTTTTTGTGAAAACTTCTTTAGTACGGTTGTGATTTGTAACTGGATGAAACGAAAGAGCGACACTAAAAGAGACAAACACATACATCTACAGGATTTAGCCTACGAGAGAATGAGATTGAATAATCGATCTCTTCTTGGTGCGGTGCTTCGTAGCCTCCCCACTCTTGACTACTTTAGTTTTCTAAAGGTTTCACTTTTACCGCGTGTGAAGTGGACACAATTTTTTTCTTTAACACCGTTGTGATTTGAAACTAGAGAAACGAAAAAGCGACACTAAAAAGAGACAAACACATACATTTATAGGATTTAGCCTGCGAGAGAATGCAATAGAATAATCGTTCTCCTCTTGGTGCGGTGCTTCGTAGCCTCCCCACTCTCGTCCACTTAAGTTTTCTGAAGGTTTCACTTTTACCGCGTGTGAAGTGAACACAATTTTTTTTAATACTGTTGTGATGAAACGAAAAAGGGACACAAAAAGAGACAAACACATACATCTACAGGATTAGCCTGCGAGAGAATGAGATAGAATAATCGGTCTCCTCTTTGTACGGTGATTCGTAGACTCATCATTCTTATGTACTTTAGTTTTCTGAAGGTTTCACTTTTACCGCATATGAAGTGGACACACATTTTTTTAAGTGAAAATTTCTTTAACACCGTTATGATTTGAAACTAGAGAAACTAAAAAGAGACAAACACATACATCCATAAGATTTAGCCTTCGAGAGAATGAGATAGAATAATCGGTCTATAATAATTTTTAGTACTGGGTAAAATATTGTTTAGTACTTTTATTGTCTGTATTTGTCCAAAGCTTGTATTTACTGTTTGAGTTTTTATGTTTTTTTGTTAGCTTGTCTAACTGGTCTGTTAGTAATAGTTTATTTTTGTTAAAATTTGTTTTTGGTCAAAAATGTATTTTACTAATGTTTAATTAACAATCTTGCAATAACCTGAACATTTTTCTATAGTTGTCGATTCGTTTTAGAGCCTAGTACTCACGTAAGGACATGTCAGGCTGTGCATGACGTTACAGGAGCATTTCTGTGTGTGTAGATGGATGCTCGGCAGGAAATGTCCTTAGGCGTGTACTCGGCTTTAAAACGTCGTCTCCGAACCCGTCGGCTTTTGACCAAAATTTGCCATGCATTTCAAAATTTTATGACAACCTCTTATATGTATGAATATTTAAGATCAAACTGCTTTAATTGTTTTATCGTGATTAATTTTTGGATTATTATACTGTGTTGCATTCCTTTTTCTTTGTCGAACGTCTGCCCTGATGATGGACATGTTTTCATCAGCCTTAATTATGAACACTGTGATGTGTGTCTGAAACATTGAATAAATCAGAAGGATCCAAAACACTGCATAATCATCCAAAAACGCTTCTAATTTTGACCGTAGAAATCTGAAATCATTTCTGCCTTTATTGTGATCCTTATTTTCAAATGACTAAGTATCACAAATTCGTCTTCGTAAGAACGATTATAAATATAACAATACCAATTCGAAAAGATTGATTACTACAAGGTTGTTTTTTGGACTTGCACTAACCAGCGGCCGAAAATTTAAATTTCGTTGAACGATGATCTAGCGTTTGTACCCTTGCAATGGTACAGGGCGGTTGCGATGTGAAAGAATAATTATTCTCCATTCCAGCATTTTAACATAATAACTCAATATCAATTTTATTTCATTCCAAATTTGCTTTGATAAATATCCACATTCGAAAATGCTCAAACTTGTGATGATAAAACAATTAAAATTATACACTTTTGTAATTAATTTTTAACTAACTCTAACTTAGCAAAATAAAAATGTAATTTTTTTTATATATTCCTTTTTAAGACCGTAAATAAAAAGAAAAACTGAAATATTTACGTCACAAAACAAGGGCGCGGATCTTTTTTTTAGGATTTCATTTGAACTAAAATTAAAATTCAGAAAAGTAGCTTTCCCAAATAATTTATTGATTTATTTTACTGCATGATTATATGATTTGAAATGTATGTTGTACAAAATTTTGTTTGAAAATTTAACAAATCTGCCAACGATCTACGGTAAAACCTTATTGTACTAAAAATAAACATATTTTCTAAAACTTAAAAAATAGCTTTACTTGATAAAAAAAAAACAATCTTTCAAAATCAATTAAAAATTTGCCCCTATTTCCCAGTTACTTTCTTCAAGGCACAACCGAGGAACTGGCTAAGGGGCGCGGCAGCCCTGTCTCGTTAAGGTTTGACCGACCGCCACAAACATTCTTGCTGGTACTGCCAGACGACGAGAGAGGGAACCCTTTCAGACTGCAGAGCCATTTATTTGTATCTAAAACATGTTTGTATCTTCCCTTTCTTGCAGGTGCGTGCAGCATACGCAAGATACAATCCCCCGCGAGCGTCCTTCATCTTGTTTTTTATCATCTTTCCATGCCTTTATATATGTTTTACTAACACCATTGTATCAAGTTTATCATGTAAGCACTTGCATACTGCTTACTATCACTGTATGCAGGGACATTGGAGGTCTAGATTCGTTCAAAACTAAATTTAGCTTCATTCTTTCGAAAAAAATTAGAGTCCTTGCGAGAGCCTTGAAGGAGTAACCATCAGTTACTTATACCAAGGCGGGTAAGTGGTGGATAACCTCCAATGACGGCCAAGTGGTCGAGACCCCCGATGTGGCCGCAGCGACCGCCGCCCACTTGACCGCCCATGAGGCTGCCGTGATAGCCACTTGGACTACTCCCCCGCCTGCCTGGGCCACCCTGACCTGGGCTTATGGAGGCGCCCCTGTCGGGGTGGATGGTCATGTGATAGATACTCCTGAGGTTGCAGCAGCCAAGGCCGCTCACTACGCAGCCTATGCAATTGCTGCAACAGCTGCTGAAGATTGGTAATGCATGTATCAGAATCATCCCTTCGCTTCTTCTCGTCGTTCTATCCCAGTTAATATCCCACCTACGGTCCTTTACTTTTAATTATTGTGTAATATTTGTCGTAGAATATCTTTGTTTATGTACCTACAGTAGGGCAAATCTAATAAAAATAATTACAAAAAAAAGCAGTACACTTTTATTCGAATTTATTTGGAATGTTTTTTAAAATGAAAGGTTTTTTGAAAGGGTTAGTAGGTTTTTTTAAGTGAATACTGCACTTAAAAAAAACTTTATCATTGATGAGTAAAACCACAAACTGTAATATTAAAATAATTAAGATAATATTCGCGAAACTCATTCGAACATCAGAAAGAGAAAAATCCGAAAAAGAGTTCGAGTCCGAGATGTGGCCGTATCTTTTTCTGAATTTTCTGTTTCATATTTGTGATTGAGTTTCGCTAACATAATCTTCATTAATTAAATATTACGATTTGAGGTTTTATTCATTAACTTACAAATAAAATAAAATATTCATCATTGACTTGCAGAAAGGTAAATAGATGTCGCATATAAAATAAAAAAAATGCATAAATTTATCCAAGACACTATCTAGACAGCATTTAGTTCTAGTTGAATCTTGAAATCGTGTATAAAGATAGCAGCCAATAAAAATATGCGTTAATAAAATGAAGATAATGTTGGAAGAATTTAGTTAAAATGACCGAGTCGGAGAGGTACACATTAGCAAAGCCCTGGGATCGAGTCTCAGATGTATCGTATCTTTTTATGATTTTTCTGTTTCTGATTGAGTTTCGCTAATATTATCTTCATTAATTAAAAATAAAAATAATTTAGTTAATTATTTACTAAATAATTTAGTTAAACATTTAGCGCGTAATTCAGATAATAATTTTATTATTAATTAAATTAATAAAGTAGTTTATAATTTAGTTAATGATTATCAACTAAAGCCTGCCACTATAAACAATATTTTAATACTAAAAATATTTTCTATACTTGAACAACTTTTTCTCTAACAGACTCAACCAAAACTTATAATCAAATATTGGTGGAAGTGAGAAAAACACAAAGGGAAACATCGGGGAATTTCGTTAAAATACGTGTCATTTCGTTAAAATACGATTTTCTACAATCTGAGAAAAATCTGGCTACAAGGGAATAACTTCCGAATTTGGGTGATTTTTTCCCTTCATAGACATTGGTGCTCAAAATTTTTAGAATTATTCAAAATATTTACCATTGCTACATTCTTCAAGATAATATCAACAAATTGTTAATTTGGTAAAATGAAAATAGACTTACCTTAAATATTTCAAAAAGTAAAAAAGTTCGATTTTCTTGAATAAAAAATCCAGTGATATTTTATTACAACATTACTAACAATGCTCTTGCGACATTAATACAAATTAAATCGGCATCACTTTTCAATCAAATCTTTCATTTCTTAACCATATAACAGAAAACTTTGATTGAAAAGTTGGGATTTAAAACCAGGCTATCTAAAAATTTTAACAATATAAAGTTTATTAAACTGTTATATTTTGGCTACGTAAGAAGTCAGCTTGAGTACAATTCTCCGGTCTGGAACCTACATTTTAATATTCAAGAACAAGATATTGAAAGAATTCAAAACAAATTCTTTAGTTTTCTAAACTTTAAAGCATAGTCCAGCATATGTTAAACTACAGCACTCTTTTAAATGATATGAATATGCTCAAATTATTAGTTATTCTATATAAAATTTTAAATTGTTAAGTTGGTAGTCCGGATTCCACTACGTAATACCAGAAGCTAGAATTTATTTCAGTGCAGAAATCCTGGGACTAACTATCATATGTATTCCTCTTTGCCCAGAATACTTAATAAGGGATATAATTATACCAAGTCAGTGGACATCTTCAATTTATCTTTAAACAAATATCTATAAAATATTGTTACTGAGGCAGTTCTTTTATGCAATAAATATATAAATAAATAAATTGGTTAAACACATCGAAAGCGAAACAGAAAGTTCAAATAAATTTATTGGTTTTGATTGATAACATATTATTATAAAACACACTTACGATATTACATACTAAAAGAAACACGGGAAAGACATTTCATATAGGCTTAGGTCGGTGTAACGCAAATTCCACTTTTGAGGTTTAAAGAGGTGACTTAATGAATCCATGCAGATGGGGGAAGATGGGCCCAAGCGGGTGGAGGAGGGGGTGTCCCTGTGGCGATGATAGCAGCCTGAACGGCAGCCAGATGGGCGGCCACAGCGGGTGGGGGAGGGTGGGCCCAGGCGGGTGGAGGGGGTGGTGTCCCTGTGGCAATGATAGCAGCCTGTACAGCAGCCAGATGGGCGGCCACTGCGGGTGGGGGAGGGTGGGCCCAGGCCGGTGGAGGGGGTGGGGTCCCAGTGGCGATGATGGCAGCCTCCACTGCGGCCAAGTGGGCGGCCACTGCGGGAGGGGGTCCCCAGGGGTTGGCGCCCCAATGTGGTTTTCCGGACACCAGGACGCCCATGAAGAGGAGGGTGATGGCGAACTGTAATCAAAACAAAATTTTCTTAAATCGTTAGAATTAATTTTTAATTGTTTGTGATATTAAATATTCCCATTATGAACCCAAATTCACGATTGTTCAGACAAGTAATAAAGAGTGAAGGAACCCATTTTATTTTATTTTTATTAAGGGGGGGTAAGGTTTAAAAAGCCATTTTTAACATTATTTTTTCTAAATGTACAACATGTCAAGAGTATTGTGTCAAAATTTCAAGTAAATCGGAGCAAAACTAACGAAGATACAGCGTTTCAAGCGACCGGTCCACTTACTCAATTCAAGTATATTTCGAGTATAAAAAATCTTTAAATCGATTTTTTCGCAATTTTTTTCAAAAAGTTCGTGAACATCATAACTCAAAATTTACTAAACTGATCGTTTTGAAATTTTGTACACTATTTTTACACATAAATCAACAGGTAGTAACGAAGAGTTACTATTTTTTTTTTACATTTTATAATAACACATTCGCCGAAAATTTTAGCAAAAATCACATTTTTGACTTCAACATGCTGCAAAAAAAAAAAAATAAAAAAAAACGCTTTGTCACTATCTAGAAAAACATACCACCTTTTCAAAATATTTTGATTTTTTTCTTTGAAATGATTTGTTAACGATGTTCACCGCATTTTCGGGGTGCCGTAGGAGATTCGCTCTCACGGACTTATTTATTGATATTTTTAATAAAAAAATTTATCTGGCAACAAAAAAAAGTGAAAACTTCATAGCATTTGTATTTGAAAAGCAAAAATCTAGAGACAAATATTTTATTATTTCATCATACGAATTTATCATTTTATGCCAATTTGTGTTTTGCTGTAAATCAACTTATTTGAGAAACAAGAAGTTTCTGCAATGTTTAAGGATTTAGAATTTCAATGTTTCAGTTTTAAGGATTTATAAAATACTTACGATAATCTGATTCATGTTGATGTGGTAGGTTAGACAGGAAAACTGTTTATGTCTCAGAAATGTAAGTTCCAGCCTTTATACTTAATTTTCTCTAGCCAGTTTTTCGCCCCACTTTATCAAACCTATAGAAACTTAGTAATGCACTTTTTTTCTAAGCAGTATTGTATTAAACCTACAACTTTAGAAATTTAATAAAAGTTCGATATCTCGAATGAATTGCCCCTTTGCTTACGAACTTTCGATATCGTATGGTTATAATTATTTAATTTAAATTTGCATTACTTCGCTGCACGCTTAATACGAGAGACGATTAATTATTTCGGAGGATGTCCAACCCTTCCAACCACCGCCCCACAGCCATTACATCCACATTCTCAAAAGAATTGGAAAAGGTAGTTGATAAAAACTTCCGCATATATCTCAAAAATAACAATATTATAAGCCATCGCAATATAGATTTCGACAAATACCAAGTATATTTAAACAAGAATCTTAAAAATATCACACGAACCAAAAATATTGGTTTGAATGCATTGAATGATCAGACCGCAAGAAGAATTGACTTCTACTTTTTGTTGATCTGCGTGGAGCTAATTTGTTTTCCAGCAAGTTCATGGCACCGGAATCACTAGCTTTGTGAAGATCACTTTTCAAACACAAAATTGAAGCAGTTGGAAATATTCCACTTGAGCGATTTTTGCCATATATTGGCGCCATTTTAAATGTCCCCGATTGTTTTTCGGATAAAAATTATTTCCTTGATTCGGCAATTTTTTTTTTAAATATTTGTAGGTCCTACGTTTGTTATTTTGGACTTAAAACAAAGCTATTGAAACGCTTTATCTATTATGATCATAGATGTTCCTAATCCGAACTTCGTAGACTATTTTATAACGTTGTTAAAAATTATTTTTATTTTTTTTTATTTTTCACGCAGAATTTTTCAATCAGCTGTTTACGGTTGAAATTAAGTTCTTTTACCATAGATATGCACCTTTCATTATCAAGTATACTACAATCAATATTCAGAAATAGAAAATATTCTATGTTGACTCGAATAAGTACCTCTCACGGCAGTTTCAAAGTAACAAACACCCAGGATTCGCGCGGTTGTAAGCTTTACGAATTTATAATTTTTTTTTTTATATAAATCCTACAAATATGCGATAAACGGTAAAGTACAGGTTAATTCATTGGCTATATAGCACTATAGTAAGTTTTTATGTCGCCATGTTAAAATTCGAAGGTATGAAGGGTTTTTTTAATGTTGGTGAAAAATTTTAAAAATGATCTTCCGGAAATCTCGAGCAAACGGAAAAAAAAGTTTTAAAATGCGCTGTCGCTCCAGTGGTTAGGGATGGGCTATCCCGGACATTATTATGAATAGTTTAACCAGTTACCTAAATGAATACTTGCACTTGAAAAAATATGCACAGAACATAATATTAATTGATGAATTTCTTCCTAGCAAAACAACTACGTCACGCAAGAAATGCGATGAAATCCGATCGATGGGTGGTAACGAGTAGTTGTATTGTGAAATTACTCACAAATGGTGTTAATTTTGTATAGAAAATAAGTATGAGGAGCTAATCTAATCATCGATGACATATGTTTTCTTGTCCGCGTCTCATTTAAGTTTGATGAGAAAATAACCCAAACTGAGAACTTAATAACCTATTTTCCTTTTCCCTCGAAGTAAATAATTATTTCTGGTGCTAATAAGACTGAAACAAAGCATTATTAAAAAAAAACGAGAGTGCTTTAGACCACACGACTGAAGTAAAACTTCTGTGAGGGTAAGAGAGAAAGAAATGTGCGCGCTCACTGCTCTCTCTTGCTCCTACAGTGTGATACAGAAAATAGGCCTGCACTTTGTCTTAGATGTACGAAACGTAACAACTGGCTATGAGAGAAAGAGAAAAAGAAAATGCGTGCTCGCACCTCTCTTTCTTGCCCCTACAGTAATATACGAAATGTAACTCTCTCTCTTTCTATCTTCACTAACTTATTTAGTCGGGAAACACGCCAAACACGCGCCCAACATTTGTACACGGTTGACATTAGTCACATGAGAACGGGTCGTTTCTACGACTCGTTCTTGAGATCAACAGCTCGGCTATGGAACGATTTGCCGGCCTCTGTGTTTCCTCCCTCCTACAACATGGGTCTCTTCAAGACTCATGTCCACTCCTTCCTCTCCTCAAAAACACCCTCCATACAGCATCTTCAAAGATAACAAAGGCCCTGAGGGAAATTATTTTCCTCGGGGCCTCCTGTGTGGAGTTGATGTAAAAAAAATATATATATATAAGATATACATATATATATATGTATATCTCCCTCTCAACTTCTGTTCGCCTCGCCCGACACTTTTCGTAACGCTCTCGTCGCGCATTCACCGGCTTACTCCCCAAGTGCGTAAAGAGGTTTCACTTCAAAAGTTTTACTTAAAAATTGTTGTTTTTAACAGGTAGCGGATTAATGAAACTCAATCAATATTGTGCTATTCTTCGGGAACTAGGAACTCGATTAAAATTACTCGAACACAATACCTAACTTATTACATGCCTTAAAGAATTATAGTCGATAAATGCAGGTGTTTTTGGTTAGACATATTATGATAGGAATAACAATACAACACACTTATTAGAACTGCAGATCAAACAGATACAAATGAATTAAAAACAACATGAATAGATGCTTAGAATTATTTCTTTCGTTTGGTTCCATCTGAGAGCAAAATTAATAAAATTTGCCTTTGTTAAATATTATTTTGATATAATTAATTTGAAATAACTACCTTTGCAGAGATCAAATTTCGTGGCTTTACCAATATAAAAGCTGTAGCTAAATTTTTGAAGTCACAAATATTTTTCTTCTCTAGTGAGTTAACGTATCACAAGCAGCAATGGGTAAAATAATTATCGTAAGTTTGATTTTAAATACCATCCATACAAAGGTTAAAATAAGTAATAATCGACCACATAAGGAAAAATAGACTTTGAATGGGTGTACTTTTGGTCCTACCACTATATTACAAAACAATAAATAGTTGCTTAATATTTAAATACTATTTAATCAATATTGTCACGGGTTGGGTTCAACTTGGGTTCCAGGTGGTCAAGCACCGAGAAATCAATAACTTTGATTGATTGGCGTAACTTTCTACGATTTTATATCGATGTACCGAGCACGGTTTTACAGTTGACTATATATTTAAACCACTTTAATTTCTCAAAGATCGAAGGGAATAAATTGATTGCGTTTTGGATGCATTATTTTAGCCTATACGAATCATATACGATTGCTTTTAATTCTAAGAACTTCGTTAGTTTAATCCGTTTATTAAATAGGCCAATTATTTTACATAACAAACGACACTATTAAAACATGCGTGTACATTGAAAGTCAACCAAAACTAATCTGATACTTCGGAGGGCGCGCTAAAATTTATCGTTGACCGTGCTCGTTAACATTGCTAACCGACCACAGATGACATCTTATTGAATTAAAGTTTTATCGATCGTCCATACCAGAGATACAGCCAGGGGAATTATTGAACTCAAATTTACATCTAACAAAGGCAAAACAAAATCCTTGACATCCTGTATTCTCATGGTTAGCAATAAATGACAAAATGCATCACGGTATAATTCGAAAAAAAATGATAATGGTGAAATTGTTTCAGTTTGTCGCCACCTTCCTGTGTCTTGGCGCTTTCGTGCGAGGCAGTCCACATTGGACAACTCCAGTCTCTGCTGCCGTATTACTCTACGGAGCAGCTCCTCTGGGTCCCGACGGTCGGGTGGTCGACACCCCCGAAGTCGCAGTAGCCAAGGTGGCTCACCAAGCCGCCTTCGAGGCAGCAGCCGCGGAGGCCTGGACCGCTCCCCCACCCGCCTGGGTGGCTCCTTCAGCCTGGGTCACGCCGCCCCCACCTCCGCCAGCATGGACTCCTTTTACTTCTTGGGCTCCGGTCGTTCCTCCCAGGGTTGATGGACGTGTGGCGCCTGTTTACTATGCTGCAAGAGCTGCGGCTGCCGCAGCGGCTGCTGATGCTGTGTGGTGACTCATCATAACGTCCAATGTCATTAGGAGTGTGGTTTCATGAATACACAACAAATAATGAAGACACAAACAAGTTATCAATTATATTGATATCACTATATGGAGACTTATTTTAATATCAATAATTATTTTTGTCACCTGGAGTGTTGTATCTTGAGGCCACAAACAGCAAATCAACTTCTTTGAGCTTTTATGTGCTGTTCACATAATTATTGCCATGGATGTTTTTGCTGTGATTTCTATAACCCATTTTTCTCATATTTTATTGCAACGCTGTAGGTGCTAACGCAAACTGACCGGAATTTTCAAGGATAGCCCATTATTTGTACATATTTTGAATAAGATAATGATTATAATTAATAATAAATAATTAATATTATTACCGCATTGTTTTTTTTACATTTTTGAGTTAAAGAATTGACGTTTGTCTGAGATTTCTATTATTTTTAACTGGTAAAGTTTTATTTTGATTATAATATCTTTCTAAATTTGTATAATGTATTTATTTTTCTGACTTTAAATTCTATAAACGGTTTACGTAGAATTGTTTTTAATATTATTTGTGGTGCTATATTAAGCGGTTGTATGTTTGATTTTAAAGTTCTACCCCATCCTTTAATGCTGTATTGTAATATGCGAGCCTGGGGTGTGTAAATAACCCCAGAACTCTCTGAGCGTAATACTAAAAAAAATATGACTGTAAATTTATCTTGCGCGGACAATATATTACAAAAAATAGCAATCTGACAAAATCTCAAAGAAAAAAACAGATTAACTAACCTTGATTGTCGATGTCTGCGACGTGTGGAAGGCCTCCTAATATTTAATCTCAGTATAATTTTTGTAATTTTGAAATACGCACAAGTCAGTTGTCAATTTGACACAACTAAAGGAGAAATCACAATGAATTGCAAGATGTTCAAATCACAAGATGATATGACAGTTTTTTTCCACATTGTCACAATATCACTTTATTTCAAAACTGCATTATTTCTTTAAACGAACGAATGGACAATATCTCTGGTTCATTTGGTCAAGCATGAGGATTTAGTAGTTTTTTTTCGAACAATACATTTTAGTGTCTCTGAAAAATCCAAAGAGATCGCCAGAATCACCATTTTTTGCAATTAAAATATTTTGATTTTTTTTTTTCGAATAAAAAAACAAAAAAAACATATTACAATGCCCGACCAAATGACATATTGTATTATTGATTGGCAGAAGGCGAAGTACGTCATTCTGAGTAAATCTTTTTTTTAGGATATATCTTAGATATCTAAAGATGAATGTTAGTTTCTTCACTCTGTCTTGGAGTATGTTTATGTCTGCGAACCGTGATCATACAACAGGGCGATACTGAGAGTATCTTCCACTCTGGAACGTGCCGCAAATATACTTTGTATTATTTTAAGTGAATTAATTGTGAAATAACACAAATAAATCAAATAATATTCATTTGCCACGCCGGGTTCGATCCCGCGATCCTCCGATTGGGAATCGAGAGCCTTACCGCTAGACCACGTTGGCCGTTTATGTATTTGCATTCAAAAATTTTATTCTAAAAAAATTATGTGTTGGTTTTGAATCATAAAATTTTCAAGCGTGTTACATCATTTTTCAAAAATAGTTTTTAGTTTTAAGATGTGTGCAGAAATATTCCATTTATTTAGATTTTATTGCAAAGCGGAAATATTTTGACCATCCGACAAAACAGTTCTGCGAAAATCTTTGTCCAAAGGAAAAGAAATTAGCAATCTAGAATATTTTAAGGAACTCTTTGAATTTCATAATTGATTGAGAATAGTCTTATAGTAGTAATATTTCACTCCAGTAGGTACACTCTACTAATTAATTTATTTTGATTCAATGAAAACTTTTTCTTTAGTGAAACATTTTACATAAATCTTATCGGCAATACCTTACTCATATCGGGGCAATAATGTACGCTAAATGACCGCCAGCTGTGTGTGAGATAGGTAGACAGGCACCTTTAAAAAAATATAATTAATGTCGTTATTCGTGGGTTCCATAAACACTTATTCTGTCTGCGAAAGGCCAGTTTATAAAGGCACTTAATAAAAACACTTGTAAAAGTTTTTATTTTATAATAAAACTAGCTGCTCTCAGAGTGGAAGATACTCTCAGTATCGCCCTGGTGTAAGACCACCGTTCAGAATTGAAACGTTGCTTGAAATGGCTTTAGCCGTGTTTGGTGACCAGATCTGAATAGCCAGGTACTTCCCACCTTCCTCTTCCCCATCTCCTTCCCCTCCCCACTACCTTCAGCCTCACAACATACCCCAATTGGGGATGCCATAGTCTCACTGGCTCCAGACGGGAGCAGTTGGGACTCTTGTGCGGTATTCATGTAAAAAAAAAAAAAAAGCTGGTACCGGGCATGCGTTGCTATGCTATGCTATGTTTCCCCCTGCGTGTCCTTTCTCATTCGTCCCGTTACCCTTCCGCCTCCCCTTCCTCTTCCACGTTCCCTTCCCCTCTCGCGTTCCCACCCCGCCTCCTCCACCTTCCCTTTTCAAACAGCTCGCGGGCCACCTATTTCAAATTTCATAATGCCAGAGGTCACCAGTAGTTTTATACAAAATAACGAACACAAAAAAAAAATTATCCAATTTAATGCAGTCGTTCGGAAGGTATGCACTTACATTTCGGCGATTCATTTTTACAGATAGATATTAACTATGACGCCTGAAATAAAATTTCCCGCAAGTATATCAACATCGTTTCCACGACAACGATTTGTTTTCCACGGCAATGATTCGTTTTGCTAAGCAATAACTCCATTTTCTTAGGGACATAAAACGTATAATAAATGTAATATATTATAATTTATAATATATAATTTATAATTTATAATTTCATAATGCCAGAGCTTATCATTATATATAGTCTATAGTCCTCGCATATAATGTAGCTTTCTATTGTTAAAAGAATTTTTTAAATCTTTTTATTGGTTAATACGTGACAGCGTAACAAACAAACTCGAGCAGTTTCGCATTTATAATATTAGTATAGATTTCAACCTTTAATCGATTTCGAAAATACCCTTAATAATAATTTGGTATGAATATCAAACGAATTTATATACAGTGCCAATTTTTTTAAACTTATGTGCCTTTTTCCTTGATGCTTTTTAATGAAAGTACGTTTTGTACTTTGTCATTTGGCGGTATATCCTCTCCGCACGTCCCTTTGGGGTCACTTAGTTATATTTTGTGTAATTAGGTATGCCGTATATCCCCTGATCCGACTGAATATTGTTTATAAGCCGGGGGGCCAATTGTCGGCGGATCAACTGTGATGAAACCGTTTTAAATATTTTTAAATACAACAAACACTTAGGTTGCACGTTGTTTCACAGAATTTTAACAATTCAAAAAATTTCAAAATTAATTTTTAAGTTACGTGAAAGTCTTACTCGTAAATTCTGTTTTTGCTTCAAATCTGCGAAACAACTGGCCCATAATGATGTTATAACAGAACTTGAATAGAACTTTCACAGAATTTGAAAATGGACTATGAAAATTTTTTTTTTTTTTTTTACATGAGCTCCACACAGGAGGCCCTGAGGAAAATAATTTTCCACAGTGCCTATGTCATCTTTGGGGATGCTGTGTGGAGGGTTTTTTTAAGGAAGTTTAAGGGTTTTAAGGTTTAAGGGGTGGGTAGGAAGGAAAGGGGTTTAAGGGGTTGGTAGGAAGGAAAGGGGTTTAAGGGGTGGGTAGGAATCTGGGGTTCAGTGTGTCCTGGTCATCCACCTTCGAGACCTAGACAAACTTCACCCCATGAACCCGGGCACCCCTGCTAAATCACCAAACGTAGCGAACCACTTGGGGTGACCTATGGCAGAGGTGTTGGTTATCCAATAAAGGTTCCCGGGGCGGCGGTACCCATTCCCGCCTCCCAAATTGAATTGAATTGAATTAATGAATTGCTCAAATTTCGAACACAATTTCAAATTTTGCGAAAGTTCTATTCATATTCTGTTATTATATCCGTATAGGCCAGTTGCTTCACAGAACTGAAATTACAACAGAACTTGAATTTTAACTACGAAATTTGATGGATAGTTTTAATTCTGTTATTTTATACATCAACCAATTTAATTTAAACTAAGCTTCATCAGGACATAATAATAACTCTTGTGTCACGTGAACGTTAAATATAAAATGATAAAAGTTATTTTTAAAAACTAGGCGTTTGTTTTATTTAAAAATATAAAGCCTAACCACAAAGCAATCGGTTCTGATGAAAAAAACAATATTTTATTTTAATTCACTTGTTTGAGTTAATAGCAATACAATAAAGAAACCAATCTAATTATCTATCAGTCCATAATGGAGTTCCTGTATCAATACTGATGTACAACAGTAAGGCATAAAATTAACACAAGAAGGATATATTGATTTAAACAACAGAATTTACATACAGATGTTTAAATACATATACGTGTACTTACATACGAAAATTTAAATAATATAAAATAAAGAAATAAAGGGGATGTTCATTGGTTTACCAATACCCCTGCCAAAGAGCGGTTCCTATGTTTAGTGACTTAGCAATGGTGCCCGAGTTCGTGGGGTGAGGTATATCTAGGCTATATCTAGTATGCGTCTGCCGACTATCTGCACAGCGGTTCGGGTCAGGGGAGGTCAGTTGAGGTACTTTGACCTCTCAAGCAGGACACTCTCGACCCATCGTCTTTCACCGCAGAGGAAAAGATGAATTCACACTTTATTCCTGGACACACTGACTCCCACTCCCAGATTTCTACCCACCGCTCCTTTTTCCTTCCAAGAACTTACTCTCCTTATTCCCTTAAAATACCCTTCACATTGTTGACTTAGTCTCTGAGAGGAATTGTTTTTCTCGCAGCCTCCTGCGTCGAGTTAATTTTTAAAAAAATAACCTACAAACTTTTAAACAAGAATATTTTAAATACATGTAAGTTTTTACGTGATATGGAGTGTGCGTGTAATGTATTCAATATTGATTATATAAGAGAGTAGGCATGGCAAGGTCAATGTTACTTGTAAAGTTTGATAACAGATAAAAATAACGGTGACCAGCCAACTCGGAATGAAACCAACTCAGAACCATCTCAGATAAGTCATTTAGAGTGATAAAAAAATATAAATAAAAAATTGGTTAAATAGGTTAAGTTAGGTTAGGGTTATCGGCTAATTTAAAATTATTATTTTATCACTCTAAATGACTTATCTGAGATGGTTCTGAGTTGGTTTCATTCCGAGTTGGCATGGAACCAAAAATAACGATCAATGTCTTGAATAAATTTACTAGCTCGATCGAACTGAAATATTCAGATTTATTCATCCAGCAACATTCTTTTGAAATGTGGGTTTTTTTAAGTCATATGTAATATGTGTATCTACTACCCAAGAGTCTCGACTGCTTGGAGCTAGGAAAAAATATATGCCGCATTGGGAGAATAGTTAACCTTAGAAGCCCAATCATATTTTGCTACATAAAAAGCCCAATCATACGTCAAATTTACCTGCATGAATAAATACTCTTGTAACATAGTTCATTCTGGGTAATTTATTATTGTTTTTTTTTACATGAGTTCCACACAGCCCTAAGGAAACAATTTCCCACAGGATCTATGTCATCTTTGGGGATGCTGTGTGGAGGGTTTTTTTTAAGGAAAGGAAGGGGAAGAGAGTTCTGGGAAAGAAAAGGGTTTAAGTGGTGGGTAGGAATCTGTGGTTCAGTGTGTCCTGGTCATCCATCTCCAAGACCTAGACAAACCTCACTCCAGAACCCGGGCACCCCTGCTAACTCACCAAACGTAGCGAACCACTTGGAGTGACCTATGGCAGAGGTGTTGGTTATCCAATAAAGGTTCCCGGGGCGGCAGAACCCATCTCCCATGTCGTTATTTAATCTATAATACAATAATAGTAAAAAAAACGCATAATTAGAATAATATTTATTTATTAAACTTAAAAAAACAATTATTACTAATTAATACAAAATTTGGTACAAAATGAGACTCTTTTGGCTTGCTTCTTTTAAACCAAAAATGTTATAAAAAAAAAATCTTTTTTCTACTCAATAAATGTTTTATGACAATTAAACACTTTTATGTTATTATTTTTTTCTTTATAAACACTTTTCACACACATTTAAGAATTACAAAAGCCTAAACATAGGTCAAATTGACCTACTTAATACCACCGTTTATACCACCGTTAATACCACCGTTCAGAATTGAAACGTTGCTTGAAATGACTTTAGTCGTGTTTGGTGACCAGATCTGAATAGCCAGGTACTTCCCACCTTCCTCTTCTCCATCTCCTTCCCCTCCCCACTACCTTCAGCCTCATCACACCCCAATAGGGGATGCTATAGTCTCACTGGCTCTGGGACGGGAGCAGTTGGAACTCTTATGCGGTATTCATATTAAAAAAAAAGTAGGAATAATTAAAATGTATGCTCGATAACTGGCGAATGATTGTATTTCTTGTAAAACAAAAAAAAAACGCCTTTGTTTATTTTCACATTTATTTAAAATAAATATTTTATTTTTTATTTACACTACTTAGATTATATGACTGGATGATGTGGAGTCGAACACTGTTTGTTATATACATTATTTAGTGTGCTACCACACTCTTGCAGCTGCATTAGCGGCAGCCTTAGCTGCAAAATGCTCTGCCTTAGCCGCAGCCACTTCAGGGGTGTCTACAACCCTTCCATCAGCCCCTAAGGGTGCATTTCTAGTCCCCTGACCCCAGGGTGATGCAGGCACCCAGGCCATATTGGCAGTCCAGGGCCCAGAAGACGTCGCGAGCTGTCGCAAAAGGGTCCTTGCGCGTTTCACAGTCTCCTCTGGGATGACGATAACCCCATCTGGGCCGATGTACGAAATGGCTCTCAGGGAGTCGGCTAGGAGCAAAGGAGGTTCTGTTGAGTACGGCAAGGGTTGTTCATATTGGATCGGGTATTGGTTGGTCCAGTCCAGGCTCTCAGAAAGACCTTCGCCTCTCCACTGGCCATCGTCGTACAGTGGGTTTCCTGATACCAGGGCACCCATGCAAAGGAATGTGGCAAGTATCTGAAATGATTGGATCCACAATTAAAACATATTTTTTTACTGTCGTATAACCATCAATAATAACTATTAGATTATAAAGCTGTGTTGAAAACAAGCATAAACTCATTTCGATCTTAGCAAATGAAACTATTTAATGTTCAGAACAAACTTGAAAAAATAAGTTATTGGAAAGCCAAACGGATGAAACATTTGATTTGATCACAAAAGCTTAGATCGTTAAGAAAAAAAATCGTATGAAATAAAAAATCTGATCATCTCTTCTCTTTTTTTCAATCATGTTTTGCCTTCAGGGGTGTCCTAGGCCATTACTTAAAATTACAAAGAAAGAAAGGGTGAATTTATAAATTTATATTATTTAAATGTGTAAATTTCAGAATTAAATGGAAGATTGGAGTCGAGTTCAGATTTAGAAGAGATAAGATAAAATTCAATAAGTGGGTTATAATATGAAACAAAAAGTTTAATAAAAACCTGGCATTATCGCAGCTGATATGAATAACACTTTACTAACAATTTAATTAAATTTAACAACTGGTTTTGCTAGGCTTAAGCTTCATTAGGGTGACATTTTTAATTAATTGTTACCTAAGGAAGCTCTAGACTAGAGAAACCGGTTGGTAAATTAAAGTCAATTAGTAAATTTAAAAACCCTCAAATCACTGCAGAAACCTGCGATCCGTTTGATAGGTTCTCCTGTCTTAATAATCGATTGCAATCTTTCTAACAGGCTTCGGTTGGGAATGCCGGTATTTCAATGAAAAATGCTCCGAGGAACAAGCGTCATTGATTCCTTCGGCACCGGTGCACCGACAAGAAACACGCCTAACACATTTTTACAGAGTTTACATTTCTCACATGAGAACGGGTCGTTTCTACGACCTTTCACACAACATCCCCAAAAATGACATGGGCCCTTAGAAATTGTTTCCCTCAAGGCCCAGCGAAGTAAACAATTTATTTTAACGTAAAAAAAGTTTGTGTATTGTACGATATAATTACTTTCTAAGAAAATAAATAAAAATAATAATTGTGAATACCTATTTTCTAAAATATAAAATAACGATAAGAATTTACCAATATAAACACATATTACTTAATATTTCTGAAAACTGCATTTAAAATTACTACTAAATATGAACATAAATCTATTATGTTTAACATATTGCTATGCCAAGTGAAGTGTTTTAAAAACTTACAAATTGATGCATTGTGTTAACCTAATCCAATATGGAAACTACTTGTGCCCAATCTAATCGAATTTCATGTTTTATACCTATAAACTGGCAAGACCAAGGCAAGGTCAAAGGAGGGGGAATAGGTTTCAGGTGCAGGTGTGCAAACATAGGTAATAACGTATTTGTAAAGAATTAGAAAACGACCAATTAAAAAGCCTTGGGCGAAAAGCAAATGAATGGCGTAAAATTATTGAACGTTAAAAAATCACGATTTTTTTTTAAGGCAATATTTGAAAAGGACCTTTATTCTATTTTTTGTTTACTCTAATTAGTTTAGAACTAGCAACCTAGATTCTTAGCCGCCTTTTCATCAAAGTTTTACGTGTAAAAACATCATGTTTTGTTGGCAGAGTGTGTCAGTATTATCCTGGTCAAAGACCTCTAGAATTTTAGGATGAAATGTTTTTTTTTGTGGCTGAGTATGCGTCGCGTTCCCAACCAGGTGCCGCAAGTTCAATCCTCTTTTTGTTAAAATCAGCTCCACCAACAGGAAAATGATTCCACTCGGGGCCTATTTCATTTTTGGGACTGCTGTGTGGAGGGTTTTTTTAGGAAAAGAAAGGTGATGAAGTTCTGGGAAGGAAAAATTTATGAGGGGTAGGTAGGAATCTGGGAGTCAGTGTGTTCAGGGGTGACGGACGTATGAATCTATCCCTCCACTGTGTTGCAACGCAATATATCGAGAGTCCTGCTGAAGAGGTCAAAAGATCTTCCTCGACCAGCCCTTCCCGATCCCGCCCGCCACGCAGTAAGTGGGCAGACGCACCCGCCGCTAAGACTATAATCTGACAATATTTGAAAATCTCCAACTACCACCACAATATGCGAAAAATGTTGCTTGTGTCGTGTGGAGGACTTAGCCATTCGAAGAATCGAACACAAGACTACTGGATGGGATGCGATTAAGGTTGCCATCTGTCCGGCTTTAGCCGTGTTTGGCTCTTTTAGGTCGTGTCCGGCTAAATATTTAAATGTCCGGCCTTACGGCTTTTGCTAGGCTTTTTGTTAATTGAAAGCGGTGCACGCAGCGCCTACAGAACGAACGCAACGCCAGCTACGCAAAACGCAACGGAAACTTCAGATATTGCAGTCAACGAAGTAATTGAGTAACTGATAACATTTGTGATGTAATGAAGAAATCATCAGTGCTGCGTTGGTCACGTGGGTTCTATGTTTTCTTTTAAGGGGTCAAAGACGTGGTTGCGTTATATTTGAATATTCATAGGTGTCGCCCTAACAGACGAAGAGAAAAACTTTGGAACGTTTCGAGTGGGAATCAGTATGATATTGACACCTGTCGTTTAAATTTGAAGCTTGCAATGTAGACTGCTTAAAACAAAAGAAGAGTTATTAGACGATAGAGATAGGGCATAGGGTTACGCCCATCAGGGAGTAACACCAATAACGGACTCGAGGACCGGAACAAAGGGATTTCGGACTTTGGACTGGGCAATAAAACGTTTAATTAATGATCCTGATGTTCTCACGAAGTATGGAGGGCAATGAACTTTAGATAAACAACCGGTGCATTGCGGCCATTGACTCGAATTTGAATGTAAACATTCAGGGCATTACGGAGTTGACAACCATAGAAAACGAGTGGAAATGTTAACTTTAAATATAAAAAATGCAAACTTACGTAAATGAAAGAATTATATAATTAGAAATGAGGGTAGGGAACACAAAAAAAAAAGTTATGACGGAAGAATTTCACTGAATTAGTGTTTATATAAAATTACAAATGATTTAATTGATAGTCCGGTATTATTTGGATTGATAAGCTTCCGAATTCCACTTCGTAATACTAGAAGTCAGGATTTATATTAGTGCAGGAGTCTTGGGACTAACTACCATATGTATTCCTCATTGCCCAGAATACTAATGGATGGAAACGATTATACCAAGTCGGTGGATATCTTCAATTTATCTTTGAATAAATATAGATTATTTTATTAAGGCAGTTCGGTTATGTGCAATAAATACGAAATAATAACCATGCACTATTTGTAAAAGCCCAGGAAGGGGGCGTTTAGTAACAAAATGACTTTATACCGTAGGCACTTCAGACAAAGCATATTGTGCGTGGTGACTAACAGTCGCTGATCTGAAGGAAATGAACAAATTGAACGAGAAGGGGCGTGGGTGCAAGTTGACCATAATTATTAAAGCTGTGAAAACAAGGCTGGTGAAAAGAAAAAAAAAGAAAAAGGGGCGAATTTCAAAATAAAATTCTATTAAAATTAATATATCGTTGCTCGGAGAGGAGGGTCTAGGATCTAGCATCTCGGAAACATTTAGAGACAAAAAAAAGGGGATTAACAGCCACGTCTGGGGCCAAGGGATCATATGTCACGTAGCTACTTATTAGCGAGAGAAAAAAAAGGGAATTTTGCGCAACATAAGGCTAGGAAAGTACAGTGGGACAGAGGAACGATCACGTTGAAATGAGCTTAGATAAATGGTTGTCGAGCTCTTGCACTTTATTGTGTTTATAACAACAATTCTTCTGACATGGTTTTTAGGCAATTAGGAGATTTTATTGCCCTAAAGGGTGATCAAGAAATACACGTGGCTTATGGATTATTTACTCTAAGAAAAAACAATTAAAACTAACGACCGAGATATAAAACATGATTAATTGCTTGGACTTATTTAATTTTCGAAATGTAAATAACGATTAGACGAAATTGATGGCTTTTCCTGCAAGAATGAGATGCATTTTAGGCGGGGCCCCGAGGATGCAATAAAATTGACGGATATTCCAGGGTCGGACTTTGGTAGTGAGCAAAAGAAAAACGGAGATTATATATAAAATTCGAGTAGCTGGTAAGATAGATTTTATGTTGAAAGGCTTGGTGGGAAAACATGTGTAGAGAAAACAAAATTGCGAGTGTTAAATGCGAAATTGCGCAATCAGGGGTGTCATCAGAGCGTTGCGAGGAAGATACCATCTCGGATCAGGCTTTGACTAATCATAAAGTTATAAGGGAAAGAGGAATACTCTGGGAAGGAGAGAGCAGACAAAGATAGTAATAAGGAAACTTTGGGGAACAGAAAATTGTGAAGATTGAGTGGAATAATAAAAAAAAGTAGGGGATTAATGACAAAAAAAAGCGTAAATACGGTCTAGAAATGTAATGGATATACATTCAAGGAGAACGTAGGTGCCTAGAGAAAGAGATAATTATAGAAATCCCATAATCAAGTCGGAAAAGCAGCGGTATCTGCGTTTTGCAAACGCCTGTGCAAATTCGAGATCTAGATTCAGTACGTCACGGACGGACACTTTCCAAATTGAAGGAAAACGGGACAAAAAAAACAGTCTCATATGAATAATAATTTTGTATTCTGAAACAAAGGGAAGAAGTGGGCGATCTATAGTACAATCTCTAAGTTCGGATCTGGTAACTATCTTAAGAGGAGTGCGTCCGATGGGTAGTGGCTAATTATTGATTTAGCATTGTAGTGAATTGAATGTTCCGATTCTCGAGTTGATATAGCTTATGATCTCAGACCATTGAAATTACGATTAAGCTCTTTTGGAGCTGAGGGACCTATTTAAAGCCTTGCAGGAGCTGTTTAGTCAGTCGGTTTTCGAGTGCGGTAAGGATCCTGAAGTGTCCTAGTGTGTCGCGAGAATTGTCTTCGTTAGTATTTTTGATTTTATCAGTTAATTTTCCAGGACTTAGAAAATATCTGAAAAGATACTTACTAATAACTTCAGTGTCTTCAGGACTTAGAAAATTTCCGAAAAGATAATAATAAATTCAGTGTCTTCAGGACTTAGAAAATTTTCAAAGAAGTGCTTCATTTACTTTGAAATATCTCTATCTTAAAGCAGTGAAATTCTATAAAAATTTAAATTTAAATTCAGTGAATAAATAAATTTAGATCCAAAACTTAGCGTAAAAATTTAAAATAAAAATTTACTTTCTTTATCAATCCGGTTAAAACAACGGTGGTTTATTGTAGTAACTTATCCGTGTTAAATCCAGTGCTAAATAACAACATCGTTAAATTCAATTTATCAAGTTAACCGTTATTGGAATAATTTATATATTACTAAATTAATATACGGCACCTTAGATAACGTAATCAACTATACTTTTATCGGGTTATAAATATTATACATCATAGGTGTTTATAAAAAGTATTAAAAATTTTGAAATATTTTAAGTAATAATAAAAAAAATAAAAATCGAATGATCAAGTTAATCACGTTTGATATAGTTTAAAAAATAATAACGTCGTCAGAAATAATAACATAAAATAAATTGTGGCGTGAAGTGTCTATATAAGTTATTAAAAACTTTGAAGTGTTTAAAGTAATAATAAATAATAAAAATTGGACGATCAAATTAATCACGTTTAATATAGCTTAAAATAATAACATCGTCGGATATAATAAATTCAGTTAAATAATTTAATAGTAATAAATAAATGTAAAGATTGAATGACCAAATTAATCACGTTTTGAGATAGGTAAAACCTTGTATCGTCCGAAGTAATGAGAAATTGTTGTTTTAGTAATGAAGATTTCAGGTTGGATTCCGATTTTTCAAAGAGCAGTGTTATACCCTGTGGAGCTTTGAATAACAAGTCGGAGAAAAGTGAGTCAGTTTTCCTTTAAAATTTTCCAGGAGCATGACCAGCGAGAGACGGAGAGCAGGGTGGTGCCAACTCGATTTTCAGAGCTCGTCTCTGGATAAAACAGACTACTTGTTTGTGTGTATATGTGACCGTATTTATGAACTAATATCTATGTATATCTAATATTATTACACTTAATTTTACAGGAGGAAATGGGATAATCAAGATGTAGTTTACTATCAACTTAGGTGGCGTATAGAAAGCCGTGCTCGTGTATATTTTAGCGTGTTTGGGGGAATAAATAAATGAAATCAGGTCGCTCGGGAACCACCGAACAGATAATTAAACTACTTTTCTATAATGTTCGTAAGTTGAACCAAAATCAAGTAACTTAGGTATTTTTAGAAGGTATATAAAATACCTAACTATAGCAATCATATGTTGAAGGGGGATAAAAACAAACAATTAACTGTGTCACTGGGTCAGCTATAAATACAAGGTCGTGTTTACTTAACTGAGAGTACATACTTGTTGAAATAAAAGTGCATACCGATGCTCATTCACCAGGGTAGTAGGTCGAAGCGTTATATAAACAAACAATTAACTATGTCACTGGGTCAACTATAAATACAAGGTCGTGCTACATAACTGGGAAGTACCCGTTGCTTAGTGGGTTAGTGGTGTCATAAGTGGGGACGTTTTACCAATGATATTTTAACATTGTATATGTTTTGGATTATTTAAAGAAGGGCGGTTATTCATTATATTGGACAATGGATGTGACAGGTGTCAGGGACGACCAAATGTAGGATCGGTCGATTAAAGAAGTCAATCAATTGAATGATTGATTAATTCTTTTATGTACCCAATTAAATTACATTCAAAACTTTATATGAAAAAAAAAAAAAAATCAAGTTGTAAGTTTTCAAGCATATTCTATACTTTACTATTAGACGGTTGATAAATCACGGGAAAGCAACTTTGTCGAAGAAACTTTTAAATCTTTGGGATAATTGCAAGTCGAGTCAAACATGGGAGTTGACCTTTCATGATAAGGGTCTCAAAAGAAAAATGAAACAGAGTTAATGAACTCTAAAATAAAATCATTAAAACAAAACAAATCAATCCTGGAGTTCGGTAGCTCTCCAAAATCAAACTACCAGTATAAGATCTTAATTTATTGGTTATTTATTGTTATACTCCAATATTATTAAGTATATATCTGATCATTGGCTGGAAACTCACAACTTCCTTCACGAAATTCAGGTCCCCAATGCGGTGTACATAATGTCGCATTGTGGATTATAAACCTCACCCAAAGTATGTTTACATATATATCTTTCTATGTATTGTCCATTGAATAGTGCAAATTCGTTTTAAAGTTAAACGCCTAAGGCCTGGAGGTCGTGTTGCACCTTTTTCTGGACGTGATAAAAGGCCTAGGAAACCTCGTTATCACAAAACACCGTGAGTATATGATTGTACCGAGGACGAAACCGGTTCGCCTTCAGTAAAAATTAAATCCAAGGAGGAGTCGGAATCTGGGGGTCATCGGGCTCTTGGGGAGACTTGAAGGTACCGCACGAGGGTGAGGAGTCACTAAAACGCGATAACTGTAGGTATCAATTAGTGACAGCATCTGTGACTGTGGGATATTCTTGTTGAACTGGGATCACCTGGTGTACTTGTTGGAGGATACGGAGCCAGATTATGCCAGAAAAGGGTTTGTTCCTGATTCGTCCACTGTACAATAACTGGGGTACTAACCAACTAAATCATGATTGTATTTTATAAACTTATAGCTTATAAACTTGGAGCCGAAGGATGTGGACTAAATGATCGGAGTAAACATTGTACTAAACATCACTAACTGATTCATTGTCTTGTATACTTGTTTTGAAATTGCTTGTAATTTGGGGTACTGGCAGGTAATATGTAGGCCATACAAAATGGGTAGGGACTCCATATTGGGGTTTAGGTCATTCAATCGCGTTTGGAAAAGGAAATCAAAATTAAATTAGTCTCGTAATTAAATAATCAATTCAGTCTCTCTCGATTCAACGCTTCACTAGAACCAGGGTTACCACAAACAATAAAAATAATTAGATTTCTATATCATGAAACAAAAATCAATCACAACGTATGATGAAGTCTACTTATAAAAATTTATACGTGTAATTTTATGTTCATGTCATAAAAGACGTATACAAAGTTAAGTACACATTTTATTCAAATGTAAAGTACTGGGGATTAAAAGGAGCATCCTATAGTTATCGGAGGGGTCGGGAGAAAATTTCATGAAGGCTTATGTGGATTAGGGGAGGAATTTTCCATCCCCATACTCCGCATATAGAAAGCCTTAAAAGAGTAAATTATTTGATCACAGTCAGAAGAAGGGTTTAGGAAAGCTCCAACTCTTTAGCTATCAAGCATGAAAGAGGGGAAAAGAGAGAATATTACAACTGGTGCCGTGACCAGGAGATTGAAGTTATACCAGTTTGAACGAGGGAAATTGAGTTGGTTCATTGAAATAAATAAATAAAATTAAGTGTATAATTAAAATGTGAAAAAAAAAATTTTTTTAAAAAAACGTCAAACGGTGAACTTATAATAATCCGAAATAAATCTATTGGTATTGAAAATTAAAGTTAATTCAAAACAAGTGGTGAAGTGTCTATTGAAATACAAACTACATAAATTACAACACAAAATATTAAACAAAAGTGAAAAAACGTTACTTAAACGGAGAACGCGATGTTATCATCATTTTATAAACAAACAAATCCCGCCAGCCTCGTTATGTAAACAAACGCAATCCTCAAATGAATTTAATAAATATTAGAATTGGGTCGGGAATTTACATCTCCTTAATAATACATTGTTATCATTACGAACACGGTTGTTTATAATAAATATCATATGGACGGAGTCAAGACGACAGGTTGGGCGCGATGCAATTAAACGTTAGATAAACATGCGAGGTCATAAAAGAGTGCATAATAGTTACGCTTCATACAAAATTGCTACGGAAATTGATAAATTCAAATTAATAAAAATTTGGGTTTGTTATCAGTTGTTCACAATGCCAACATGTTTCGTTAATTAATATGTGTAACCTAGGTCCACTACTTCATAGTCTATTATATAAAATAATGATAATCAGTAGGGGAATTTTGCAAAAACTTTGCATTGATATTGAAAAAAAAAAAATTATTAATAAATAGGGTTTTCGATATGCTGGACTATCCTTGGAGCTCGTTATATTGAATGAATTAATGTACGCGAGATAAGTAAATAACATTGTACAAAAGTGAAGTTTTATGATATTCAATACAAAACATTTTAACTTTGAAATCGATAATAATGTGAGGACAGGTGTCTTTATTGAACGTTGGCTGTTATTCAAATACCTGCTTTAATAAATAACTTGAAAAAAAAAATATATATATTAGATAAATCTTGAATAGATAAAAACAGTGTTTTATCTCCTCAATATAAACAAAACATAATTGAACCGTTGAACGTAAACAAACGCTGTCGTAAGAATTTTATTGTAAATAAACAAACGCGGTTACCAAAGAAGGGGACATCTCTTTACAAAATAGACAGAACATTGTTATGATTATGTTTATCTGAGTCATCAAACAGATAAGTTGATAGGTATCTCTATGAAGAATTTAGAAATGATCATTTGATTCGTGGTTATGATTGGATCATAACAACGACATTGTAATCGATCGGATATATTATTGTGTAATTTTGTCTAGAGAATAAATCATTCGAATAAACCTTTCAAAAATATTTCCGGCTTGCAATAGAGTTGAGAATAGAGGAGAGTTTTAAAAGCGGTTCACCTTTCGTGATCTGAATAATTAAATCTTATTTAATTTAAATTGCTGTTGACAACAAATTTAAACACGTATTGTTTGATAAATGGATGTGTTGTGAACGGTATCGTCACTTCATTTTGCCATTTCTTGCAGGGGTAATAAATAATAAGTAAAATAAAATAAATTCTTTCTTCAAAATAAATTAAAATTAATAAAATTAATTAATAAAATAAATTCAATTAACGACCAATTTGCGATGAGTGAACCGGGGAAAGGAGAAAGTTATTCGAAGGAAGTAATGGGTGATAGCAGTGAAATGTCTCCTGAGATGGACCTACGCGAGATTTTTAAGCGGTCCCGGGCTTTAGAACTTCGGGTTGAAAATATGGTAGCAACCGGAGAAAGCAATTCAACGGGTTCCGGGGAAAATAAAGGCGAAATATTGCAAAGAGAGGAGATCCGAAATATTCATGAGGCGAAATTCGTTACAGGGAAAGTGAAGAAAACAAAAAATAAACCAAAAAGAGAAAAGAAAAAAGAAAAATTCGAAACGACAAAAAATAAAGAAAATAAAACGAAATTGAAAAAAAAAAAAAAAAAAAGAGGGAACAAAAGAAGGAGAAACGTACATTTAAGGATATAACATTATTTAACGTATAAAAGATAAGATATAAAGTGTAGAATAGGTGTATAACGAAAAAAAAATTGTCGCTGAATTTAAGAGTTAAAATATATTAGTAACCCGGCAATACACAAATTTGAAGAAAAAAGAAAGAAAAAAAAAAATGGTCGGAAAACGCAGGATGGGAAAGGAGGCCATAGTAACTGCGATTGGTGAAAGTAATGTGGCTGGGAGTTCGGCTATGAATGTCGGGGATTTAACAACCATCATTCAAGCAGCACTAGCGCCGCTGGTCAGCAAAGTACAAGAGATAGAAAAACATCTAGGGAAACCAACGGAGGTGGCGGAGGCAGAAGGCGATACTATATCAGCACCTAAAAATGTACTTCAAGTGGTGGAAATGCTACCGCAGCAAGAGAGACCGTCATTTTCTGGAGGGAACCAGAACCCCATCACCTTCTTAGAAGACCTGAAGGAATACACGCGAAAGGTGAAGCGTACAGACCCATTAGTTGTCGTTCGGGAGAACTTGAAAGGAGAGGCAAAAACATGGATGAAGTTGTATAGTAAGAGATGGCAGACGATGGAAGATTTCGAGCGAGACTTCTTGGCGAATTACTGGGGCGACCTAAAGAAGAACGAGGTGCGTCGTCGTCTTGCGGAAGGGGTGTATGACTCAAAAGGGGACAAATCTATGTTAACTCATTTTGCTAATTATTGGGAACTAGCAAAGGCTTTAAAAATGACGGAGAATTCGCTGGGGGTAGTAGACGAGATAATGAGACACTTTCCAAAGGAAATTCAAACGCTCTGGTTTTCGGGACAGTCGGGAGACGAAATAGTTGCTGCAGAATTTCTTCGGAAGCTAGATACGATGGTTTGCATCCCGGAGGAGCGAAATCTAAAGAAGAGAAAAGGTGAAGGGAGCGACCGAAAGGATAAGTACCGTGACAGATACCATGCTATGAAAAGGAGAATTCACGCCATTGAGGGAGCCGCCGAAAACGTAACCTGCAGTAAGTGCACCGAAGCGGGCCCAGCATCCAAAGAAACCTCGACAACACCGTCAAGTGGACAGGAAATTTGCGTCGCCAGCGGTTCGGGAAACGGACGTGGGTTGAATCAGAGGTCCTGATGAATTCGACTCCAACGGAAAGAGGAGGGACACCGGCGCCGAGGCACAGCACAGCACTGAAGATTATGATGAAATGGGGTTGGGATGTTTCAAAGGGTTTAGGAAAGAATAACCAAGGGATGACTGTACCAATAAAAGCTGAACGGAATGTGCGAAGGCGTAAGGACGGAGCGGAAGAAACGAGATCGGAAGAGGAAATGTGTGTGGAGGCTTGCGTTAACTTACTTCAACAAACAACGGATGATTGGGGTCAATTGGGAATGAATGAAAAGGAAATGAGTCGGGAAATCAGGGGTTTTAACAGTATTTTTGAAGACAGGGAATACAATGAGGTAGAAAAGGGTAGCACCTTACCACTATTACCGGAGGCCAAAGCATATATAGATAACACCGAAGTTCATTGTCTAATCGATACTGGTAGTCAAATAACGTGTGTAGGTCAGGAATTTTACGATAATAATTTAAATAATCAGGAACTTTACCCTATCATGCCGGTGACCGCCGTGCAAGTTAAAGTAGCTGTCGGAAACAAGAGTCAAAGAATTAATAGATTAGTCTTGGTACCACTACGATTTGAGGACGTGACCATAAATACACCGTGTTTAATAATACCGAAATTAATTAGGCCAATAATATTAGGTATCAACTGGTTGAATGAGTACGCAGCTGAATTTAAATGCGGGGATAACAGAAAATTGAAAATCAAAACGGCAAACGGGAGGAAAAACATAGAACTAGTAGATTCATCGGTAGCACATATAATCGGGAATATTAGTGACCAGAATCCAAATTGCACTAATGGGAAAATAAATGTAATTGAAATTGGCCCAAAAATAAGTGGTACTTGTCTCGAGAATAAGATAAATGAGTATGTGTCCGGACTTAGTTTAGAACCAAAAGGAAAGGAGGGCTTAAATAAAATTTTAAATAAACATAAAAATATATTTGAAGATAGGCCGGGCTTAACAAACGTATACACTCACGAGATAAAGATGACAGATGAAACACCTTTCGTTAAGCGGTCTTATCCAGTGCCTTTCGCATACCGGGATAAAGTTGACGAAAAGATTAGAGAATTAGAATTATTGGGCATAATTAGCCGCGAAGCCACCCAATTTTCCAGCCCTTTGACGTTTACACTAAAGAAAGATGGAACCGTTAGGATACTTTTAGATGCTAGATTCTTAAACACTAGAATGCAGGCCGAAGTAGAAAAGCCACCTCTAACATCTGAAATTATACAAAAGTTTCACGGGGTTAGGTACTTAACTACAATAGACTTATGCAGCGCTTACTTTCAGACACCTTTGAGCGAAGAGAGTAGGAAGTATACAGGGTTTGTTTATAACGGAAAATCATATGTTTACAATGTACTGCCACAAGGATTGAAAACATCAGTCGGGAGTTTTTCTAGGGCTATGGATAAAATTTTGGGTCCGGGGGTGCGAGAGTATTGTGCAAACTACCTAGACGACTTGATAATATACACGTGCGGGAGCCAGGAAGAACATTTCGAACATTTGGACGCGGTATTAGAACGGCTAGGGGCAGCCAACATGACTTGTAAGCTCGAGAAATGTCAGTTTCTGTTTACAGAGGTGCGAATGTTAGGGCACATTATAACGCCTTACGGAGTACAGATGGACCCAGAAAAGATAGAGGCAATAAAAAAATTTCCGGTACCAAAAAAGGTAAAACAAGTTAGAGCTTTCCTCGGTCTGTGTAATTATTATCGCAGATTCGCGAACAAGTACGGAGAAACAACGCGGACGCTGTGTGATTTATTGCAGAAAAATCGAACATGGAAGTGGGGAGATACAGAACAGCGTGCATTTGAAAAGATAAAATCACTATTTTTAGAGTCAGTAATATTGCACCACCACGATCCGAATAGCACATATTATTTACAAACAGATAGTTCAGGGTTTGCAATCGGAGGAGAATTATACCAATTAGATGAAGAAGGAAATCACCACGTTATAGGATTTATCAGCAGGGCGTTAAGGGGACCGGAATTAAAATGGACTACATCAGAGCAGGAGTTATGGGCGATTATATATGCCTTACATAAATTCGAGACATATTTAAGGGGAGTAAAATTGATTATCAGGACGGACCATCAGGCATTAACGTTTTTGAAAAGCTGGAAGATGTATAGTGGTAGAATAACTAGTTGGATATTATACTTAAATCAATTTGATTTCACAGTGGAGTACGTCAAGGGGAAGGAAAATATAGGTCCGGATATTTTGTCTCGCTATTCTTGTGACGCGAAAAAAGTGCAGGAGGAGAAGAATGCTTGTCCGGAAATAGCGGCTTTCGTTGTAAAAGGAAAACAACAAATACGAAAATATTTAGGAAATATAGCTACCTTACAAAGTCAGGATCCGTTTCTGGGTGAAATATTGGGGATTTTACGAGACCACAGGTGCGGGCCACCATCAAAAGATGTTAGCAGATATTTGAAAAATTATAAGAAAATTGGAAAGACCTTGTATTACACCACAGGGCAAAATAAGACGTTATTGGCGGTACCACGTGAGTTAACCGAAGAATTAATTAAAATGATACATTTAGAAATTGGGCACGGGGGAATATTTAAGACAGGTTCAGCTATTGGCGACAGATATTTCTGGCCAGGAATGAGTAAAGATGTAAAACGGATAATTAGGGGATGTCATTTGTGTCAGTTGGCTAAACGAGAGATTCGACCAACTGTAGGACCGAGTAAATCGATAATGACGCAAGAAATAGGTCAGATAGTAATGGCGGATTTGTATGGACCGTTACCTAGGGGCATAGGAGGGGTAAAATTCATATTTGTGATACAGGACTCATTTAGCAGATATATCAAATTATACAAGTTGAGGGTTGCGAGTACTAAAACCGTGCTAAACTGTGTGGAGGATTTTAATAAGGTGATACGAATAAATGCTATGTTGACGGACAACGGTTCGCAATTTACATCAAAGAAATGGGAAAATAGTTTAAACAGATTAGGAATACGGATCCTACATACTTCAGTGCGAAATCCCGGGCCGAATATAACCGAACGCGTGAATAAGGAGTTAGGTAGAATCTTTCGTATTTATTGTCATGAAAAACATACTAGGTGGGTGGTGTTTTTAAAGGAAATCGAACAAACATATAATAACTCAATACACTGCTCGACGGGGTTTTCACCAAATGAGATAGCGTTCGGAAAGTCACCAACATATAGTTTAGATAAATATACGCAAGGGTGCGAGAAACCAACGAAAACGATAGAAGAAATTAGGCTGACGGCTCGGAAAAATTTAGAGAAAAGTGCTGCAAACCGACAAAAATATTATAATCTTAACAAGAGACTTGTAAATTATGAAATGGGAACCATGGTTAAATTGAGAAAGTTTACGCAATCAAGTTTACTGAAGAAGCACATCAAGAAATTCGCGCTACTTTACGACGGACCCTTCGTTGTAGCTTCGAATCCCTACTCCAATACGTATACCCTGGTTGACCCAAAAACTCGGGAAATAAAAGGGGACTATAGCGCCATTCATTTAGCCAGATATTATACAAGTGAGGAGAGACAACGACCAAGTTTAGAGTTAAAGGAAATCAGTGAATAGATCACAGATATCACTAATGCTTTGATAGTCACATGTTTTAGAAATTACGAAAAGAAAACGTGTTAGGTTACGATCAAATTGGGGAAAATAAATGCTTAATGCTGTATTGTCAGGTGGGTCATCTTAAAGTCTTTATGGATTGAGTGTGTAAAATTACTAAATAAGCGACAATTATATTCGAATACGATAGGGTAATATACGTGTTTAACTTAAATTGTAAAATTATAGATAAAGGTTTTGGCATCTCATGACACATGTTAATGAGTAGGAAATTTTGTCGCGATCATGAGCCTATAAAAATGGGAGGATTTCAAAAAAATATATATCACATGTAAATTTTAATTGGAAAATATGGTAAATTTAGGGTAGGATGCGATGTTATAGGATAGAAAAAAAAAATATATTTTTAACAATGTGTAGATCTAGGAAACAAGGGGACACGGAAGATGAGAATTATGAAACAAGAATTTATTAACGGGATTCATGTAAGCGGTAAATAAGGATAGGTATGGACTAGTTTAAAATAATGAAAATTAAATAAAATTTATTAAGATTGTTCGTTTAGAAAGAAAAAAAAAAAAAAAGGAAAAAAAAGGGGGGGGGGAAACCTCAAAGCAAAGAAGGTTAGTTAAGGACGTTGAAAGAAACAAATATTATAGTGGGAAATGTTAAGGTTAAGATATCCTGTTTGAATGATTTATAGAATATAGATTAAAGGTTAAATAGGTTAAAATAAAGAAAAAAAAAATGTATATTCTTATGGAAAAAAAAAAAAAAAAAATATATATATATAAAAGAAAAGGGAAAATGTATACCATTGATTGGCGGACTGGGTGAGGTCGTGTGAATACACATATTTCACAATCGAAATAACAAAATTTTAGATAACAAATTGCACACCAACAGACCACCCGCTTTTCAATCGGTCAGATTAGGTCCGCGAGATTGTAAACAATCTTTATTTTGAACCTTTGTACAGGAGGCCTAAGTCAAATAGAGTAGAAGGCCACTCTAGACACGCGAGTCGAGGGGCGTGTCCTTTCCTTTTCCCTTTCTTTCATTTCTTACTTATCTAAAGCAAGAAATTTTGAAAAAAAAAAAAAAAAAAAAAAAAAATTTTATAAAATAGAATAAAATCCAGTAGTCTACGCGAAAAAAAAAAAATAAATAAGAAAATATAACAATATAACAATGGTTCAAGTAAGGGTTGTAAACAATCAAAAAAAAAAAAAAAAAAAAAATCGGTAGGGGATGGGAGGAGATCTAAGCGTCAGGGAAGTTAGAAGAAGAAGGGCAATAGTCGTATATTGTGAGGAGGGGGACATAGGAGAATTACAGAATGAGGAGGGAAGGTAGCTTTCCTATATTTGAACACAATTTCGGTGTCTAACGAAAAAAAAAAAAAAAATAAATAAATAAATAAATAAATAAATAAACAAAAAAAAAAAAAATTACTAACGTTATCCACAGCAAATTGAGTTCAGAGGAGGGAACTGTGATGTAATGAAGAAATCATCAGTGCTGCGTTGGTCACGTGGGTTCTATGTTTTCTTTTAAGGGGTCAAAGACGTGGTTGCGTTATATTTGAATATTCATAGGTGTCGCCCTAACAGACGAAGAGAAAAACTTTGGAACGTTTCGAGTGGGAATCAGTATGATATTGACACCTGTCGTTTAAATTTGAAGCTTGCAATGTAGACTGCTTAAAACAAAAGAAGAGTTATTAGACGATAGAGATAGGGCATAGGGTTACGCCCATCAGGGAGTAACACCAATAACGGACTCGAGGACCGGAACAAAGGGATTTCGGACTTTGGACTGGGCAATAAAACGTTTAATTAATGATCCTGATGTTCTCACGAAGTATGGAGGGCAATGAACTTTAGATAAACAACCGGTGCATTGCGGCCATTGACTCGAATTTGAATGTAAACATTCAGGGCATTACGGAGTTGACAACCATAGAAAACGAGTGGAAATGTTAACTTTAAATATAAAAAATGCAAACTTACGTAAATGAAAGAATTATATAATTAGAAATGAGGGTAGGGAACACAAAAAAAAAAGTTATGACGGAAGAATTTCACTGAATTAGTGTTTATATAAAATTACAAATGATTTAATTGATAGTCCGGTATTATTTGGATTGATAAGCTTCCGAATTCCACTTCGTAATACTAGAAGTCAGGATTTATATTAGTGCAGGAGTCTTGGGACTAACTACCATATGTATTCCTCATTGCCCAGAATACTAATGGATGGAAACGATTATACCAAGTCGGTGGATATCTTCAATTTATCTTTGAATAAATATAGATTATTTTATTAAGGCAGTTCGGTTATGTGCAATAAATACGAAATAATAACCATGCACTATTTGTAAAAGCCCAGGAAGGGGGCGTTTAGTAACAAAATGACTTTATACCGTAGGCACTTCAGACAAAGCATATTGTGCGTGGTGACTAACAGTCGCTGATCTGAAGGAAATGAACAAATTGAACGAGAAGGGGCGTGGGTGCAAGTTGACCATAATTATTAAAGCTGTGAAAACAAGGCTGGTGAAAAGAAAAAAAAAAGAAAAAGGGGCGAATTTCAAAATAAAATTCTATTAAAATTAATATATCGTTGCTCGGAGAGGAGGGTCTAGGATCTAGCATCTCGGAAACATTTAGAGACAAAAAAAAGGGGATTAACAGCCACGTCTGGGGCCAAGGGATCATATGTCACGTAGCTACTTATTAGCGAGAGAAAAAAAAGGGAATTTTGCGCAACATAAGGCTAGGAAAGTACAGTGGGACAGAGGAACGATCACGTTGAAATGAGCTTAGATAAATGGTTGTCGAGCTCTTGCACTTTATTGTGTTTATAACAACAATTCTTCTGACATGGTTTTTAGGCAATTAGGAGATTTTATTGCCCTAAAGGGTGATCAAGAAATACACGTGGCTTATGGATTATTTACTCTAAGAAAAAACAATTAAAACTAACGACCGAGATATAAAACATGATTAATTGCTTGGACTTATTTAATTTTCGAAATGTAAATAACGATTAGACGAAATTGATGGCTTTTCCTGCAAGAATGAGATGCATTTTAGGCGGGGCCCCGAGGATGCAATAAAATTGACGGATATTCCAGGGTCGGACTTTGGTAGTGAGCAAAAGAAAAACGGAGATTATATATAAAATTCGAGTAGCTGGTAAGATAGATTTTATGTTGAAAGGCTTGGTGGGAAAACATGTGTAGAGAAAACAAAATTGCGAGTGTTAAATGCGAAATTGCGCAATCAGGGGTGTCATCAGAGCGTTGCGAGGAAGATACCATCTCGGATCAGGCTTTGACTAATCATAAAGTTATAAGGGAAAGAGGAATACTCTGGGAAGGAGAGAGCAGACAAAGATAGTAATAAGGAAACTTTGGGGAACAGAAAATTGTGAAGATTGAGTGGAATAATAAAAAAAAGTAGGGGATTAATGACAAAAAAAAGCGTAAATACGGTCTAGAAATGTAATGGATATACATTCAAGGAGAACGTAGGTGCCTAGAGAAAGAGATAATTATAGAAATCCCATAATCAAGTCGGAAAAGCAGCGGTATCTGCGTTTTGCAAACGCCTGTGCAAATTCGAGATCTAGATTCAGTACGTCACGGACGGACACTTTCCAAATTGAAGGAAAACGGGACAAAAAAAACAGTCTCATATGAATAATAATTTTGTATTCTGAAACAAAGGGAAGAAGTGGGCGATCTATAGTACAATCTCTAAGTTCGGATCTGGTAACTATCTTAAGAGGAGTGCGTCCGATGGGTAGTGGCTAATTATTGATTTAGCATTGTAGTGAATTGAATGTTCCGATTCTCGAGTTGATATAGCTTATGATCTCAGACCATTGAAATTACGATTAAGCTCTTTTGGAGCTGAGGGACCTATTTAAAGCCTTGCAGGAGCTGTTTAGTCAGTCGGTTTTCGAGTGCGGTAAGGATCCTGAAGTGTCCTAGTGTGTCGCGAGAATTGTCTTCGTTAGTATTTTTGATTTTATCAGTTAATTTTCCAGGACTTAGAAAATATCTGAAAAGATACTTACTAATAACTTCAGTGTCTTCAGGACTTAGAAAATTTCCGAAAAGATAATAATAAATTCAGTGTCTTCAGGACTTAGAAAATTTTCAAAGAAGTGCTTCATTTACTTTGAAATATCTCTATCTTAAAGCAGTGAAATTCTATAAAAATTTAAATTTAAATTCAGTGAATAAATAAATTTAGATCCAAAACTTAGCGTAAAAATTTAAAATAAAAATTTACTTTCTTTATCAATCCGGTTAAAACAACGGTGGTTTATTGTAGTAACTTATCCGTGTTAAATCCAGTGCTAAATAACAACATCGTTAAATTCAATTTATCAAGTTAACCGTTATTGGAATAATTTATATATTACTAAATTAATATACGGCACCTTAGATAACGTAATCAACTATACTTTTATCGGGTTATAAATATTATACATCATAGGTGTTTATAAAAAGTATTAAAAATTTTGAAATGTTTTAAGTAATAATAAAAAAAATAAAAATCGAATGATCAAGTTAATCACGTTTGATATAGTTTAAAAAATAATAACGTCGTCAGAAATAATAACATAAAATAAATTGTGGCGTGAAGTGTCTATATAAGTTATTAAAAACTTTGAAGTGTTTAAAGTAATAATAAATAATAAAAATTGGACGATCAAATTAATCACGTTTAATATAGCTTAAAATAATAACATCGTCGGATATAATAAATTCAGTTAAATAATTTAATAGTAATAAATAAATGTAAAGATTGAATGACCAAATTAATCACGTTTTGAGATAGGTAAAACCTTGTATCGTCCGAAGTAATGAGAAATTGTTGTTTTAGTAATGAAGATTTCAGGTTGGATTCCGATTTTTCAAAGAGCAGTGTTATACCCTGTGGAGCTTTGAATAACAAGTCGGAGAAAAGTGAGTCAGTTTTCCTTTAAAATTTTCCAGGAGCATGACCAGCGAGAGACGGAGAGCAGGGTGGTGCCAACTCGATTTTCAGAGCTCGTCTCTGGATAAAACAGACTACTTGTTTGTGTGTATATGTGACCGTATTTATGAACTAATATCTATGTATATCTAATATTATTACACTTAATTTTACAGGAGGAAATGGGATAATCAAGATGTAGTTTACTATCAACTTAGGTGGCGTATAGAAAGCCGTGCTCGTGTATATTTTAGCGTGTTTGGGGGAATAAATAAATGAAATCAGGTCGCTCGGGAACCACCGAACAGATAATTAAACTACTTTTCTATAATGTTCGTAAGTTGAACCAAAATCAAGTAACTTAGGTATTTTTAGAAGGTATATAAAATACCTAACTATAGCAATCATATGTTGAAGGGGGATAAAAACAAACAATTAACTGTGTCACTGGGTCAGCTATAAATACAAGGTCGTGTTTACTTAACTGAGAGTACATACTTGTTGAAATAAAAGTGCATACCGATGCTCATTCACCAGGGTAGTAGGTCGAAGCGTTATATAAACAAACAATTAACTATGTCACTGGGTCAACTATAAATACAAGGTCGTGCTACATAACTGGGAAGTACCCGTTGCTTAGTGGGTTAGTGGTGTCATAAGTGGGGACGTTTTACCAATGATATTTTAACATTGTATATGTTTTGGATTATTTAAAGAAGGGCGGTTATTCATTATATTGGACAATGGATGTGACAGGTGTCAGGGACGACCAAATGTAGGATCGGTCGATTAAAGAAGTCAATCAATTGAATGATTGATTAATTCTTTTATGTACCCAATTAAATTACATTCAAAACTTTATATGAAAAAAAAAAAAAAATCAAGTTGTAAGTTTTCAAGCATATTCTATACTTTACTATTAGACGGTTGATAAATCACGGGAAAGCAACTTTGTCGAAGAAACTTTTAAATCTTTGGGATAATTGCAAGTCGAGTCAAACATGGGAGTTGACCTTTCATGATAAGGGTCTCAAAAGAAAAATGAAACAGAGTTAATGAACTCTAAAATAAAATCATTAAAACAAAACAAATCAATCCTGGAGTTCGGTAGCTCTCCAAAATCAAACTACCAGTATAAGATCTTAATTTATTGGTTATTTATTGTTATACTCCAATATTATTAAGTATATATCTGATCATTGGCTGGAAACTCACAACTTCCTTCACGAAATTCAGGTCCCCAATGCGGTGTACATAATGTCGCATTGTGGATTATAAACCTCACCCAAAGTATGTTTACATATATATCTTTCTATGTATTGTCCATTGAATAGTGCAAATTCGTTTTAAAGTTAAACGCCTAAGGCCTGGAGGTCGTGTTGCACCTTTTTCTGGACGTGATAAAAGGCCTAGGAAACCTCGTTATCACAAAACACCGTGAGTATATGATTGTACCGAGGACGAAACCGGTTCGCCTTCAGTAAAAATTAAATCCAAGGAGGAGTCGGAATCTGGGGGTCATCGGGCTCTTGGGGAGACTTGAAGGTACCGCACGAGGGTGAGGAGTCACTAAAACGCGATAACTGTAGGTATCAATTAGTGACAGCATCTGTGACTGTGGGATATTCTTGTTGAACTGGGATCACCTGGTGTACTTGTTGGAGGATACGGAGCCAGATTATGCCAGAAAAGGGTTTGTTCCTGATTCGTCCACTGTACAATAACTGGGGTACTAACCAACTAAATCATGATTGTATTTTATAAACTTATAGCTTATAAACTTGGAGCCGAAGGATGTGGACTAAATGATCGGAGTAAACATTGTACTAAACATCACTAACTGATTCATTGTCTTGTATACTTGTTTTGAAATTGCTTGTAATTTGGGGTACTGGCAGGTAATATGTAGGCCATACAAAATGGGTAGGGACTCCATATTGGGGTTTAGGTCATTCAATCGCGTTTGGAAAAGGAAATCAAAATTAAATTAGTCTCGTAATTAAATAATCAATTCAGTCTCTCTCGATTCAACGCTTCACTAGAACCAGGGTTACCACAAACAATAAAAATAATTAGATTTCTATATCATGAAACAAAAATCAATCACAACGTATGATGAAGTCTACTTATAAAAATTTATACGTGTAATTTTATGTTCATGTCATAAAAGACGTATACAAAGTTAAGTACACATTTTATTCAAATGTAAAGTACTGGGGATTAAAAGGAGCATCCTATAGTTATCGGAGGGGTCGGGAGAAAATTTCATGAAGGCTTATGTGGATTAGGGGAGGAATTTTCCATCCCCATACTCCGCATATAGAAAGCCTTAAAAGAGTAAATTATTTGATCACAGTCAGAAGAAGGGTTTAGGAAAGCTCCAACTCTTTAGCTATCAAGCATGAAAGAGGGGAAAAGAGAGAATATTACACATTTTATTTTTGCAACGCTGTTTTCCGAAAATGAATTTTGACATTTACAGACAATTTATTTGGTGAGCTGTTGTAGAGGCTACATCCGTGAAATAAAACGGAGAATTGACAGTGTTATTAGTGCAAGCGTTTCTAATTTTTTTCTTTTTTATGTACAGTTTTCAAAGCATAAAGATAAAAAAAATCAAATCGCAAAAAAGTCCAGAGTAGACTTGCTAAGATGGGTCTCCGGAGCCCTACCGCCAAGTGCAGCCATTTAAAAAAGTCCCCGGAGCACGATCGACACACGACTCGTTTAAGATGTTGGACATTATTTGACATCTCTATGTATACGAGCATAGGAGTAAACAGGCTAATTTCATCTTAATTAAAAAAAAAATTATATATTTATTTATATTTTTTTTATATGTATACCGCACAAGAGTCCCAACTGCTCCCGTCTGAAGCCAGTGAGACTATGGCATCCCCAATTGGGGTATGTTGTGAGGTGTATGTTGTGTTATATATATATTAGAATATTCCAAAATTAAAATTTACAAAGTTTTTATCGAGGTTTTCCAATGTCTTTTAATGACCTTTTTTGTGATGTTATTTGGGAGGCGGATTTTTATTAGATAACCAACATCTCTGCCATTCTGTAGGTCAAACCAAATGGTTCGCTGCGTTTGGTGACTTAGAAGGGGTGCCGAGTTCAGTAAAATTAAAAATAAATGTGCTTTGACACACGTTTTTAGATTTTCACGGCCAAAAGTATTTTCGTTATTTGTTTTTGGGGTGTTGCGCCGTGTTGCTCTATCTCCTTCTTTAGCCAACGTTTCGGACAGCGTTACAGTGTCCATCATCAGGGCAAATGTGTTAATGTGTATTATTACACATCTGCCCTGATGATGGACTCTGTAACGCTGTCCAAAACGTTGGCTAAAGAAGGAGGTAGCGCAACACGGCATAACACCCCAAAAAAACAAATAACAAAAAGTGCTACGACATTTTTCCGGCCTTCCAACGGATTTTTTTTTTGGTTTTCACAACGCTAAAATATTTCGCAAATCCTGATGGTATAATGTTGTATTAATTTATTTGTTTAATTTTAAACACTGCCATCTATCGGAGTATAACGCAAATCATTTAATGATTGCACTTACTTTTCAATTCGCAAGGTTCGCTCGACGCCGTGATCCAATTAATTTATTGCCAAGTTAAATTGGTTCAAGTATTGGCTAAGCGTTATTTCATGGAGGCAGCAGTACAGATTGGCCGATTGGAGAATGTTTTGAAGTGCCTTTAGAAATTATGTTGTAGTTCTGGATTTCTCCGTGGTAATCACTACCTGACCAGAGCTCTAAAGTATGCATATTCAGAACCCGGGCGTTTAGAGTAAAAAATGATTCTAAAAACTAAGAACCATATAAAATTCATTAACAATACACATATAATTCTTCCATGAACTCTGCAGTACCATTATGAGATTCCATGACAGTTGATCCCCCGACAGTTGGCCCCCCGACAATACTTACATAACAATAGGCAGTCGGTTTAGAGAAAATACGGTATACCTACATGCACAAAATATAACTGAGGGTCCCCTAAGGCAGGAGTCGGCAGTTTGTCAAGTGAAAAAAGCCAATTTGTCAAAGAAACAGGATAACAAATATATCAGAGAGCCATAAGGGGGGGGGGGGGTTGTAATCGTACCGTGGTAAAAATGTGGTGGAACGATGATTACGATTTGCTTTGGGTTATCTACAATCTTACTGTAATATCACACTTCTGCCCGTTTAAATGTGTCTATAAACAGACTCGCGCATAGATTCCTTAATAAATTAAAACCAGTTTTGTGTTCGGAATGCAAAAAAATAATTGTTCGGCGACTTTATCTCATAAGGCTGGTTGAGTAGAGGTGAAAACGAAGAGCCGCAGACTCGCGATCCGCAAATTCCGACCCCTGCCCTAAGGAGAGTTCAGCGGTACCTACGTAGGCGGACGCGTCCGCCTGTCCTGGACAATCCTCTTCACATGAACCCAGACACCCTTGCTAAGTTACCAAACGTACCAACCGATTTGGGGTGACCTGTCGTCGCCTTATTTTTTTATTGTCCAAACGACCATTAGAAAATTTTACAGGATGAGAAGGTTTTCTTTCATTATTTCAATGAAACATTATGAGAGGTGATTAAGATAAAGCTATTTTCGTAAAGGTCTCATTAGTTTAAATAATCCTTAGTTAAGTCATTGACTATCATTTTTCATAATTTGTTTTTAATTTTAAAGTGAAGATTGAACAAAAACTAAAATGGTCGTTTGGACAATTAAGAACTGAGGCTACGCTGTGGCAGATCTTAAAACAAAACAATAACAAAATAGATACCTACGATAAGTTTAACATTCCAGGAGCTCTAGCACGGTGAAATCGATATTTTTACAAAACCAGATCGATAGGTGTAACTAACGATGATTTTTTGCACGGTTTCGCCGTTGACACCAGAACCGATATTGATGAAGGGGATAAATAAGAAATCGGTATACGTTGGCAACACTGAAGATGTTTTCTGTGAATTGACGCTACGAAACGTCAAACGCCAAGCAATCACGTAAAAATATGAATAAACTGGCAATGTCCAATTGAAATACAACCTTAATATGCATTGGCAGTCCGCAATCACATTTTGACACTAAATGGCAGTTAATTAGTTAATCAGGCCTTTAGTCATATTTCAACCACTTTAGTTTCTCAAGGATCGAACGGAATAAATTGGTTGCGTCGTAGTTAAATTATTTATATAGATCGCGTATACGACTTCTTCAATTCTAAAAGCTTCGTTAGTTCAACTCCGTTCATTAATAAGCCAGCAATGTGGCATAACGAACGACATTATCCAAATCATTGCGTATATTGAGAGTCAACCTTAACTTCTGAATCTGATACTATGGAGTCCGGGCAAAAAATTATCAATCGTCGGTAGGAACATCTCTTACCAATTGTTGACCGTGATTGCATATATTGATAACTGACCATACATAACGGATTTGGTCAATGTCGTATAGATATAGTTTTTTATCAATCGACCATGCTAGATCTCCCGGAAAGTTTGCTAAAATTCAGGTAAAAACATTATTTCATTCATTTTCGGGGAGAAAATCTTATTCATATTTAAATAAGTATCGGTTTGTAAAATGCACATATTATATTGTTTTAATTATGTACAGATTAACAATATTTATTGTTTATTAGAGAAATTTTTATAGAGTTGGCACGCAAAGGATAATTGGTAATGCGTCATGTTATTGGAAACGCTCTTATTAATGCTGATTTTCGCATGATATTAGGGGTAAATTACTGTAGCGCTTGCACTAATCAATTATCCCCCCTCCCGCATTCCATACATTCATTCTCGGTACATTCAGTTTTCAAAAGCTCGCGTGCCACCTAACTTTCATAATGCCAGAGTAAAAGTACCAGTAGTAAAAAAAAAGAATTGTCCAATTTGGTTCAGTCGCTCGGAAGTTACGCGCGCAGGCACCAACATTTTGAAGATTCATTTTTATTTACATGGATAGATAGATATTAACTATGACGCCAGAAATAAAAAAAAAATATACAACATCGTTTCCACGGCAACGATTTGTTTTCTGATGTTAGCAATAACTCGCTTTTGTTAGCGAAAGAAATATAATATACTTATATTTATAATTTCATAACGCCAGAGCTTACCATCATATACAACCTATAGTCTTCGCATATAATTTAGCTTTCTATTGATTAAAGAATTTTTAAAATCGTTTTATTGCTTTATGCGTGAAATCGTAAGAAACAAAGTCGAGCGGTTTCGCATTTATAATATACTAGCTTTTCCCCGCGGCTTCGCTCGCATGGTATTACGGGAAATTACTGTAGCGCTTGCACTTATCAATTATCCCCCCTCCTCCCCCCCCCCCCCCCCCCCCCCTCATTCCATACATTCATTCCCTTACATTCAGTTTTCAAACATCTCGCCTGCCACCTAAATTTCATAAAGCTATTGCTGAAAGAAAAAAAGAATTATCCAATTTTGTTAATTCGTTCGGAATTTATGCGCTTACAAACATTTCGGATGTTTATTTTTAATTAAATTTTTGGAAGTTTGTTAATAAAATAAAAAATTACACTATTTATTATTCAGTCTTTATAATCGTTATATTTTTAATGTAGAAACTCTTATCTGATTTATTCCAGAACAGAAAGAAGCTTGTCCAAAAAAAACAAAACATATTCTAATATTTGAATTTTCTGGAGCAGTAGCCGACCAGTAGGTAGGGGGCTGAGTACCTACCAGCATAGAGCCCACAAATATATCAACATCGTTTCCATGGAAACGATTTTTTCTGACTTTAGCAGAAACTCACTTTTGTTAGCGACAGAAAACATATAACAAATATAATATATTAATATTTTTAATTTCATAACGCCAGAGCTTGCCATCATATACAGACTATAGTCTTCGCATATAATTTAGCTTTCTATTGGTGAATGAATTTTTAAAGTCTTTTTATTGGTTAATGCGTGAAAAGGTCATAAACAAACTCGAGCAGTTTCGTATTTATAATATTAGTATGGAAGTATAGAATTAGTATAGATGTTCTTGAACGTGTTTGGGAAAGCAGAAGCAAAATTTCATGATGGGCGATACAATAGTACAAGATTTGATTAGAATACTCATCTTCTAATATAATACAATTCGCTTAATTTCTTATCCTGACGAATAAAATAAGTTTTTGAAACATGTTTGTAATGTTAATAAAAGAATGGTGTTTACAAAGTTATTTGTTTTTTATTAAAAGAATATTTATCTTCCTAAATGTGGTTCATCCTTTGGTAAGAGACATATTGAGGTGTACGGCTTGGAGTAATGTTAACCCAATAAGAAAAGTGTGATTAACATATATGATATGCAATAAAACGTAGGTAGATATATTTAATCTAATGCTATAGATCTATTTAATGTGACAGACTAAGAAAGTTGGACCTAAAATCTGTTGCGATTGTAATTTTAGTTCTGTATCTTGCATCTTATTTCTGGGGGAAGTTATTCCAAGCCTTAAGCACAGATTCCTCGAAAGCGCTATTTCCGAATTTGGCTTGAACTAAGGTTCTATCAGCCTGCATATGATGTTGCTTATCTAAGAATTGAATGCCTCGGACCAGCTTGAACATTTAAATAATTTATATAATGAATGTTAGAAAACTTATAACAACTGATCTAAGTAAGAGATGAAAGAGCTAATTCATAAATAAATAAAATATCTTGTGGGTTAGGTATATCACAATGTTTGTATTTTTCTTAAAACTAACATGAATCACATAATAAAATGTTAAATGACTGAACAGTGGAAAATATTTGGAGAATCAGGAAGGCTGGAAGAAGTTACCAGGATCCATGAGCACCGAAAGAACCATGACCGGCAGCAGAGATAGCGGCGAAATGGGCGGCCTTGGCGTGGGCTACCTCGGGGGTGTCTACGACGCGTCCGTCCTTTCCGATGGGGGCGGCTCCATGGGCGGAAGAAGCGCCATGAGATTCGTAGGAAGCAACCTCTCCCTGGTCCTGGCTCTCGGCGAGACCTTCTCCCTTCCACTGACCGTCACTCTCGGTGGAGTAGGCAGCTGGGTTGTAGGCAGCGTGCACCAGGGGAGCTCCATAGCTGGCGTTTTCAGCCAAATCCTGGCTCTCGGCAATACCTTCTCCTTTCCATTGTCCCTCATTATCTTGGGTATATTGAGCTGGGGTCGGTGCGTAAGCAGATTGGTGCTCGTACTGTCCGTTGTATTGGCTGTCGTCTTGGCTCTCGATCAGACCTTCTCCCTTCCATTGTCCCTCTTCCTCATGGGAGTAGTGAGCTGGAGCATAAGTGGCAATGGGAGCAGCGTGGGCGTAGTATCCCTCTCCCTTCCATTGACCTTCATTCTGGAGTGGAGACCAGGCGGTGTATGCGGCTGGGGTAGCATAAGCAGAAGGTCCCTTAGAAGCGGAAGAGATAGGGGCGTAGTGGGCGGCCTTGGCATGAGCTACCTCAGGGGTGTCGACAACGCGTCCGTCCTTTCCGATGGGGGCACCTCCGTGAGAGATGGGGGCATCGTGTCCATTGCTCCACTGTCCATCGTCCTGGCTCTCAGCCAGACCTTCTCCCTTCCACTGCCCATCCTCGCTGCTGTAAGGTAGAGCGTAGCCGGAGACGAGGGCTCCTAGAGTCAAGAAAGCGGCGAAGAACTGAAAAGAAATAAAGGAAGGAATTTCAAACACATTATTCTTTATCGTGTCATCTCCTCTGTCACTTAAACGATTCACAATTCACTCCATGAGTCACTTTATCACTGAGATATCTCACAACTTTCATTATTAAAGAACTTCACTATAGCTGATTACGCAACAAATTATTATTTTCTGTATAAGAAATTGAACTCACAATTGGATTCATATTGATTGTGATGTGTGAGCCTTTTCTGCGATGAAAACTGCTTGTGACTAAATTAATTTTGGCACAGTCTTTATATGTTTTTAAAAATGCATTTAAATGGTGGGGATAAATCGGTGACCATTGTAAAATACCGGTGACGCTATTGGTGATAGTGACAAGTGACCATTGTAAAATAAAAAAATAGCCGGTATCAAAAAATTCATCACGATTGCAAATGTTTAAATTAATCTATTTTATTAAGTGAACCCGATTCCTGAAAACTAACTTACCTTGCTATCGTAATGATAATGATAAAATTTAATAGAATCGATTGTTGTTTTGGCTACATGGTCGACTAATAATTAAATTAATAGAAGTCCTGTAGGCAATATCTTTTTGAAATCTTCTAGAATTATCGTTGAATCATTTACTTCTTAATTTCCGTTGGGTCGTTTCACAGAAATTCAAATTTAACATTGTCATCAAATCGCTTTTTTTTTGACAGTTGAAAAATTCCCGCTAAATACCGATTCTAAGTCCGTTTCAGCTTTTGAGCAAATTGTGATAAGCAGAAGAGGACAACTTTCATGTTGTTAAGCTTGTCAGCTTATTGCAATTTGATAGAAAGCTAAAACGCACCTGGAATCGGCTTTTAACAGGAGCCTTTCAAATGACAAAAAGCAAAATGACGCTGAATGGCCATTTGATGACAATGTTGCTTTTGATATTTTTTTAAACAACCCAACCAAAATGAATGTGGGAATAAATCAATGATACTTCTAGAAGTTTACAAAAAGGTAGAAGACGAAAACAAAATCCGATAGCGGACCCACCGCCACACAAACTCTTTTATATTACGTGTAAAAAAATTGATTAAAAAAATGTAGAAAAATGTAGGTAAACCAGAATATGAAATTCCATAATTTTTTTTAAAGAAAATTTGCGTGAAAAAAAATTGTACAAAGACAAATTAGTCAAAGCATGTCGCTGCAGTTTGTCTAAAGATTTTATTTTTATAATTTTTTCTCATGGAAAAAAAATTGTAGGTTTAGTAATTTTTTAACACCACCGAAGAACGAAGAACTCAACTTCTCTCAACCATCTTCTTTTTTTTATATGAGCTCAACACAGGAGGCCCTGAGGAAAATAATTTCCCTCAGGGCCTATGTCATCTTTGGGGATGCTGTGTGGAGGGTTTTTTTAAGGAAAGAAAGAAGAGGAGATTTCTGGGAAGGAAAAGGGTTTAAGGGGTGGGTAGGAATTTGGGGTTCAGTGTGTCGTGGTCGTACGCCTCCAAGACCTAGACAAACCTCACCCCGTGAACCCGGGCACCCCTGCAAGATCACCAAACGTAGCGAACCACTTGGGGTGACCTATGGCAGAGGTGTTGGTTATCCAATAAAGGTTCCCGGGGCGGCGGTACCCATTACCGCCTCCCAAATCTGGAACAAGTGAATCCATGGCATCCCCAATCGTAAGTTGTTAGGCTCAAACTATTGGGAATGTGGAGGGTATGGGGAAGAGAATAAATTATTTAAGTTCATTCATAATTTTTTACTCAATCATTGTCCCCCAAGGCGAATGCAACATGACATAAATCCATTTATTATAATAATCATTTTTTGCTCCACAAAGCGGTTTGCGGATTTCATTCCGTCATCGAAATATATGATGCATAATGATTTTTTATACAATTATATCAACGACATGCAGAGTGATGGTGGTAAAACAAAATACTGGTTTTGTACCAAAAAAATTAGGTGCCTACCTTCAGCATTGTTATTTAATTTCTGATCTTAATATATAAAAATAAATGTTTCTTTGATTGTCCCTTATGTGTCCCTAAACCAAACTTTGGTGATTTGATCTGCGCATGCCAGCGATGGTTTCTATGTACACATTATTATAGCATTGGTACCTATTTAGTTGTTGATCTTTTAATCTGTCATGTTCTGAGAGTAGCACCAACCAGAAACAAACCAATGGAATCTCCAAAAATCATATTCAACAATATTCAATTACCTACGTGAGTTTTTGCTTTCCTAAAAAGGGGAAGACAAATACTCAGCATCGCCAGGCCTTAACTCCAAAATATACACAAGTGAAATCTTGTCACCATACCTGAAGAAATTATTATGGAAAAGAAAAAAAAACCTTCGCAAAAGGATACCCATTTTTCTGGACAAAAGGTGGAAAAATAATGGTGCGAAAAGCATATATAAAAATATAAAATTCTTTAACCCTAGATTCCCATTCATTCACTGTATTTACTGTTACAATGTTCATAAACATACGTCAGTGATACACCTTATTTTGAAGTGCACCAAATTTTTAAACTATAAGAATAATAATAAATAATGCTTCATTATATTAATAATGGGAAGATTTATTTGAGATCAACACATTAAAAAACAATTTTTGAGATCATTCAGAGCATTCTAAGCACAAACTTCCCCGATTTTCCATGCACATGTGGCGTTTGCAAGAGGTGCAGATAAATCTAGTCACACGTTTTTTTTTGTAACATCAGAAGTTGCATAGCTTCCTGGTTTGTTTTCCAGGATTGGCTGGTACATCAGGCAAAGTATCGCCTAAAATTACATCGATGTTTCGTTTTAGGCATCCCTCAAAGTTGGTGTTTCACGGTGACACCGTAACCAAGACTCGATCAACTTATTGATATTTCTTTGACAAAAGCTCTCCTTGTCAGTGGTTTGTTTTGATTACAACTATTATTGTGGACGTGGATGAGAAACGAATTGACTATGGACATATTCAACATACGATAAAAGTAGCGTAGTAGCATAGTATATTTTTATAAAAATTTTATACTGATAAGTTTCTAGATTTTCAAAGGAGGAGGTAGCGCAACACGGCATAACATCCCAAAAACAAATAACGAAAAAATTGTTATACTATTCATAAAGATACGTACTTCAGACACCTTAGGCGTAGTATTTGAGCAACTAGACGTTTACGCGCCAAAATCCCTGGCGCCACACTGAGCTCTAACCGTGTCGGGAGGGTACTGAGACGCACGTATTGCCATCTCTTTCGCGTTGCACTCTATGAACGTTTAACTACTTCAGGGTGTATGAGAGTTTTGGTGTTTTTCAAATTCTCCAAAACAGGGCAATGAGAATAATACTTCAGCGAAATAGATTCTCAAAAGTAAATAAAATGTTAAAGGAACTAAATTGGCTAACCGTGAAACAAATGTTGACCCTGCACACGATGATATTTATCCATAAAAAAGTGAACAATATGTTACCAAAATACTTCTCAAACAAAATTATATACAACAAGGACATTCACAGACACAACACAAGGACTTGCAAGGAAATCAGACTACAAAAAAAGGATAAAACGAATACGCAGAACGGTTTATTATACAAAGGGATGAAGTTATACAACACTCTACCAGAAACTTTAAAGGCCGCACAAATTAGAAAGTTCAAAATGTATTGTAGGAGATACATAAAACAAGAAAAAAAAATACAGTTAGAAATATGATACGATATAATTAATTAGGAAATTGTAAACTTAAATGTACAATTTACTAAAATAAAACTAATAACTAAATAAATAAATAGAGACGTATGTTTATGAATCTAGGGTTAATATAAATCAGATAATTTGACACCTTCCATAACAATCACAAACACCTCAATACACTGAAAATTCACACGTAAAACAATGCAAAACCACAAAAACCTAAAACAAACTGATATTCCAAAACTAAATAATAATACACACTACATAATAAAAAAATGAAGATTATCCTCCAAAACTGTTAATTTCTAATGTGGAGGTCAACATACAATATCTTTGTAATATTTTTTATATATGAAGATAACAAAAAAAAATTAATATTAAAAAAAAACACACACACAAAACCATGGTAAAACGCACATCAATCACAAACACAAACAAAAAAATTTTTCATTACCAACTTTATATATTTTAACAAAATGTATTAAAATTTTTGTATTTTTAAATGGGGGACTCAGTACCTACGGTTAAGCCACCCAGTGAGGCCACCATTATTAAATTGTATTTTAAAATTTAAACTATTGTAAAAAAAAAATAAAAAATATTGTCGCACAAAGGTACCTACAATTTTTCTACACATGTACTTAACTCCAAACTGAGAAATGTTGTCGTAGTATTAATTTTTTTGGAGTATTTCTTTTTTTTTAATGATTACACATTTTTTTAGAGGTCCTTCGCCTGTTCGAATCCCAACGTGCGAAAAAATCCACATCCCCTTTCCCTCGCCCACTTTCCCCCATCCGGCGAACCCCCATCCTTCATTCCCCTTCGCCCATCCCGGATTCCCCACCCCCTCCCCCCTCCTTCCTTCCTGACGCTAAACTGTATAAAATACACTCAATTTTCAAACAACTTATTACAAAATTTGTATGTAAATTTCATAACGCCAGAGTTCATCGGTATACATGAAACCTTCGTGGGCGTTTGCACAACAACTTATCAAAATTTCATCGCATAGAAAATAATTTCGTAACGCCAGAGCTCACTATTATATAAAGATACCATTATTGTGATGTAGGAATTGACTGGGAGATGATTTTTTTGTGGAGACTTTTTACTTATACATGACTAAGCAATCTGAAAGCAGAGGAAAAAAATCATGATTTAAAATCAAATATTTTACACACCAACTTAGATTATAAGAAATAAATTTGTCCTAGATTGAACCCGAAAAGCCTGACTCTTGGCCAATGACCATGTCCAAACAATAATCACAGCGTGATTTGAATCTACATTATCTGCACTGACCCCCGGCAAGGTGACTACGAGGAGACAGCATGCACTTACTAAAAAGACATTACGTTTCTCAAATGAATTTATTTCGTGAGTCTGTTTTTTTGTAAACTCGTTTCTTAATTAAGAATTTTTTAAATGGTTTGGGAAACAATAACTCCCTCCACCAACACATTTTTAGATATTGTTACTGGGTATATAGAGTAGAGACTGGACAATTGTTTGTCACAAGCAGTTTTCGTCTCAGAAAAGGCTCACACATCACAATCAACATGAATCCAATCGTAAGTATAGTAATTTATTTATTATCTGTAACAAAATTATCAGGTTTTGTTTAACCAATAACCAGTTAATAGTGAATTTGACAATCATTTGAAATATTCAGTGTGGTGATTGAAGGTGTGCAATTATAGTATAAATTATTTATCTTCTTACAGTTCTTCGCCGCTTTCTTGAGTCTAGGAGCCCTCGTCTCCGGCTTTGCTTTGCCTTATGGCAGCGAAGATGGACAGTGGAAGGGAGAGGGTCTGGCCGAAAGCCAGGACGATGGACAGTGGAGCAATGGATACGATGCCCATGTAGCCCCCATCTCCCATGGAGGTGCCCCCATCGGAAAGGACGGACGCGTTGTCGACACTCCCGAGGTAGCTCACGCCAAGGCTGCCCATTACGCGGCTATCTCTTCCGCTTCTAAGGGACCTTCTGCTCATGTTGCTCAGGCATACGCCCCAGCCACATACACCGCCTGGTCCCCACTCCAGAATGAAGGTCAATGGAAGGGAGAGGGATACTACACCCACGCTGCTCCCATTGCCACTTATGCTCCAGCTCACTACTCCCACGAGGAAGAGGGACAGTGGAAGGGAGAAGGTCTAACCGAAAGCCAGGACAATAGTCAATACAACGGACAGTACGAGTACCAATCTGCTTATTCTACAGCCCCAGCTCACTACACCCAAGAGAATGAGGGTCAATGGAAGGGAGAAGGTATTGCCGACAGCCAGGATTTGGCTGGATACGCCAGCTATGGAGCTCCCCTAGTGCACGCTGCCTACAACCCAGCTGCCTACTCCGCCGAGAGTGACGGCCAGTGGAAGGGAGAAGGTCTCGCTGAGAGCCAGGACCAGGGAGAGATTTCTTCCTACGGATCTCATGGCACTTCTTCCGTCCATGGAGCCGCCCCCATCGGAAAGGACGGACGCGTCGTAGACACCCCCGAGGTAGCCCACGCCAAGGCCGCCCACTTCGCCGCTATCTCTGCTGCTGGTCATGGTTCTTACGGTGCTCATGGATCCTGGTAACTTCTTTCAGCATTCCTGATTTTTCCATAATTTTACCATTTAATTTTCATGATTATATGATTCATGTTAGTTTTAAGACAAATATAAAAATTGTGATATACTTTACGAGGTTTTATTTTTATTTTTCTACCAGGAGAGAGAGAGTCCTGTTTACTTGCCATAAACCAGATTTCTTCAAAATGTCATAAAAAACATTTGTCCTTTCAATTAAAAATAATGACAGTACAGTCTTTTTTGACATTTTTTTTTTATGTGAATACCGCACAAGATTCCTAACTGCTCCCACCTGGAACCAGTGAGGCTATGGCATCCCCAATTGGGAGGTGATGTGAGGCTGAAGATAGTGGGGAGGAAAAGGAGATGGGAAAAAGGAAGGTCGAGAAGTACCTGGCTCTTTACATCTGTTGGCCAAAATCATTTCAAGCAACGTTTCATTTCTGAATGTGAAGGGTGTTCACCAGGGTGAAACTGAGAATACCTTGCACTCTGGAACAAGCCGCAAAAATACTTTATGTAATTTTGAATAAATGAATTGTGAAATAACTGATTTCTAGTCGAGAGCCTTGCTTGCCTTGAAGATCCAAAAAAAAATTATAACAAATTAAGGAGCTTTTAAAAAACGCGTTTCCTTCCTTCCTTCATACAAAAATCATTTACTGATTGGGTACTTGGTTATCACTAAACATGGCTAAAGCCATTTCCAGCAACATTTCATAGCAGATAGTTTGACAGGGCGTAAAAGAGAGTCTCTACCACTCTCAGAGAATAACATAATATTATTATTTATATGTTGAAGTTTTTAACAGTGACCGGACAACTCAGAACCACCTCATAAAAGTCATGAAAAGGGATGACAAAAAATATATAAAAAAATTGTTTAAACAGGTTAAGTTAGGTTGGGGTTATTGGCTAATTTAAAATTTTTGTTATTGTTTTTGGGATGTTATGCCGTGTTTCGCTACCTCCTTCTTTAGCCAACGTTTCGGACAGCGTTACAGTGTCCATCATCAGGGCAGATGAGTAAAAGTCATCTTTTACTCATCTGCCCTGATGATGGACACTGTAACGCTGTCCGAAACGTTGGCTAAAGAAGGAGGTATCGAAACACGGCATAACACCCCAAAAACAATAACAAAAATACTTTTTGGCCGTGAAAACCTAAAAACATACCTAATTTAAAATTATTTTTTTCACAGCTTTTCATGACTTTTCAAAGGGGTGTTGAGCTGACTTTATTCTCAGTTGGCGTGGACCGTTTTAACATATTATAATTATATATTTGTAAAATATTGAAATTTACGCATTTAAATAAAATTAACACATAAATTAATTTTTTTTTCTACATAATTTAAAATGATGATCTAGAACAACCTTGAAGGTTGAAAGCCAGAAACATTGAAAGAAATATATAATATAACATTACTAACTTGCAATAATATTAAAATTGACAAATTTTCCAAATTTACACGTACGTAATAAATAACATTCTTTCTTTAAATTTAACCATTAGGTTTGCTAAAAAAAATACCACAATATAAATTTTGTACTACGTACTATTTCTATCTAGTTTTTAAATTTTAATTGATGTTTATCTATTTAATAATCAATATTAACGTTGATGTGGTGAATAAAGGCAAATGATCTATTTTAAAGTAACTTATTTATGCTTTCTGATTCCTGTATTTTGTTAATGCGCAGAATTCACACACGGATCTGCCCAACAGACAGATCTGCCTGTGTATTCCGTCCGTTCGACTTTTCATCTGTTGGTCTGTCCGTCACGAGCCGATCTGTGTAGGAATACATGCAACGGATCGACTCACCGAGCTTGACCTTTTTCGCAGTCGGCTGTTCTTTAGTGGTTGTGTTTAAAAAATATTTTTACCTAGATTTCAGATCAAAAATTCCCTAGATTTCAGAAAGAGTTTTTTTTTTTTTTTTTCGCTTATTAATATCAAGAGTTATTTACATTTACATATATGTGCGCTACCCGACTCACTAGACAATATCTGTTCTGAGCCAGGTAGCAGTATCTATAATTACATATATCAGTAAAGATTAAAGCAAAAAAATATAAAAGATAATAAATAAAAATACAAAGTACAAAAGAAAAACTTAAATAATAATAATACAAAGTACAAAAGATAAACATAAATAAAATTACAAAAGATAACCTACATATAATAATCTAAATATAAAAAAATTTACAAACATATATAAAGTAATTGAACATTTTCAGTACGAAAGTTCTTTTTTTTTTAAATTTTAATATATGTTTAAATAATAATATACAACTTATAAAAAATTAGCACCTTCAGTTTGCAAGTAGCTTGTTAATGCAATCTGTTTATGTGACCTGTTCAGAATTCCCGTTGAAAGATTTAAATTGTAGGGGGTGGGGGGGGGGGGTAATTTTAATTGAAAATTTCATAGAAAATTTTTCCCAAATACAAAACTCAATTTTCAAAATTTCCCTTGATTTTGTGCTTTTTCCTTTTACATAGAAAAGTTTTTTTCACTAGATGTAGGGAAATTTCCCTAGACATAACATCAATCTACGAGATGTTCGTTGCCCAAATGTCCGAATGTGAATTGTGAATTTTTATGTGAATTTTGCGACGAAATTCTGGGTGGATCCATGGGAAAATTCTGTCCTTAACGTGTATATTATTATTTTTATTTCTATTGTAGTTTCTCAAAAAAAAATACATTCAGTACTTCATATTACGTATAAGCCACTTGGCCGCTTAAAAAAAATATATTTGCACATCCTGTAGAAAAGTGATTCCAATTCACAAAGGTGGGTCCAAAACAAATACCTCAAACTACAGACCCTTCTCAATCGTACCAATTTTATCAAAATATTAGAACATGTGATTTACGAAAGATTAAACAATTTTCCGTTAAAAAATCCTTCTTATATAAAAAAACAAACACACTAGGAGCAATAAATGACTTAATCAGTAAACATAGGACCGGCATTGATGGTGGAAATTATATTTTATCTATATTAGTTGACCTTCAAAAAGCCTTTGACATAGTTAGTCATGACTTACTTCTCTAGAAACTCAAGAAAATTGGTGTAGTTGGTCCTGTTCTTAATCTATTTAAAGCATAACTTAGCAACAGAAAGCAATTCGTTAGCATTAACAATCAAAATAGCAACTACATTGAAATAAGCTATGAAGTTCCGCAGGGATCTATACTAGGTCCACTACTGTTCCAAATTTACATCAATGATATTTCGCAATTAGTTTTAAATGGCAAAACTTTTTATGTGCAGGTGATACTGCAATTTTCTAGCGGATTAAAGATTTAGACATCTTACTAGAAAATGCACAAAGAGACCTAGAAAAAAACGTCAGTTGGCTCAAATCAAATATTTGTACAATTAATATTAAGAAAACAGGATACACAATCTTAAGCTCAACCCGCAAAATAATTCCCACTATACACTTTTAAAAATTGAAAATAACGACCTGCAAATCCTGATCCAGGATCAATAAAGGAAAGGAAACCAGGAAAAATATTTTGGGCTGTGTATTGATCAGCATTGGACATTTAAACAACATGTACAAGGTATTAAAGACAAAATCATCCCCTTAATTGGCGAATTTAGACGACTCGTACACTCACATTTAAATTACATATTTGTAAAAAGCATTAACTTTGTGGCTCGCCATAATTTACAATAAAAACACATAAATTTGTTTTAGACCACTTATATTTTATAACACTCTACCGGTTTCGGAAGACCCTTCCTTCTTCAGGAGTAACAATATTCTCCTGAAGAAGGAAGGATCTTCCGAAACCGGTAGAGTGTTATAAAATATAAGTGGTCTAAAACAAATTTATGTGTTTTTATTGCACATTTAAATTATTTAATTGAAATTTGAGGAAACGCACGTGAAATATAAATAAATTAATTGGTAACCGGACAACTCAGAAAAAAACCAACTCAGAAACAAACACCCCAGAAAAGTCATTAAGAGTGATGAAAAAAATATATAAAAAATTACGAAATAAAAGTGATAAAAAAACTAGGTTAAATAGGTTAAGTTATGGGCAATATTTGTTTATCACTTTCAATTACTTTTCAAAGGTGTGTTCAAGTGCCACTTTATAGAGCTTTCATTGGACCAATGTATGAATATGAAGCACAAATCATTCTACCTATTGATAATTATTGTTCCTAACAATTGCCATACCAATGTGGTATGCGACATTTCAAAAGACAATCAGACGAGAATCACGACACCAATATCCGGAATACAATCAAGAATTCTGCCTGCGGAGATTGTCAGATTACGTAGACATGTCCTAGATTGAACCTGAAAAGCTGACTCTTGACCATGTGAACAAAACAACAATCACAGCGTGATCTGAATCTACATTATCTGTACTGACCCGCGGCAAGGCGAGTAAGGTGAGGTGACAGCATGCACTTACTGAAAAGACATTACGTCTCTTATTCAAGTCTCTTATTTCGTGAAACAACTTTTTGATTAACGGATTTATTAATTAAAAATAAGTAACTCGTTTTAAGAAAACAATAACTCCCCCCATACATACTTTTAGGGTAATTGACTGGGTATATAGACTGGCGAATGTGCAATTGTTAGTCACAAGCAGTTTTCGTCTTAGAAAAGGCTCACACATCACAATCAACATGAATCCAATCGTGAGAGTAATTTCTGTATTATGTATAAACAGTTTAATTCTGGTGCTGTTTTAAATGAATTTGAAGTGAACATTAGAAAAGCACTCAATTTGATGGCTGACAGTGAAAATTTATAATATAAACTGGTTTTCTTTTTCAGTTCTTCGCCGTTTTCTTGAGTCTGGGAGCCCTCGTCTCCGGTTACGCTCTGCCTTACGGCAGCGAGGATGGGCAGTGGAAGGGAGAGGGTCTGGCCGAAAGCCAGGATGATGGTCAGTGGAGCAATGGATATGATGCCCATGTAGCCCCCATCTCTCTTGGAGGCGCCCCCATCGGCAAGGATGGACGCGTAGTGGACACCCCCGAGGTAGCTCATGCTAAGGCTGCCCACTATGCCGCTATCTCTTCCGCTTCTAAGGGACCTTCTGCTCATGCCGCTCAAGCATACGCCCCAGCCACATACGCTGCCTGGTCTCCACCCCAGAATGAAGGTCAATGGAAAGGAGATGGATACTACACCCACGCTGCTCCCATTGCCACCTATGCTCCAGCTCACTACTCCCACGAGGAAGAGGGACAATGGAAGGGAGAAGGTCTAATCGAGAGCCAGGACAACAGCCAATACAACGGACAGTACGAGCACCAATCTGCTTACGCGTCAGCCCCAGCTCACTACACCCAAGAGAATGAGGGTCAATGGAAGGGAGAAGGTATTGCTGAGAGCCAGGATTTGGCTGAACACGCCAGCTATGGAGCTCCCCTTGTGCACGCTGCCTACAGCCCAGCAGCCTACTCCACCGAAAGTGATGGCCAGTGGAAGGGAGAAGGTCTTGCCGAGAGCCAGGACCAGGGAGAGATTGCTTCTTACGGATCTCATGGCGCTTCTTCCGCCTATGGAGCCGCCCCCATCGGAAAAGACGGACGCGTCGTAGACACCCCCGAGGTAGCCCACGCCAAGGCCGCTCACTTCGCCGCTATCTCTGCCGCTGGTCATGGTTCTTACGGTGCTCATGGATCCTGGTAACTTCTTCCAGCGTTCCTGATTTTTCCAAAATTTACCATTGTACTATAAGTTTTCATTATATGATTAATGTTAGTTTTAAGAAAAATACAAAATTGTGATATACCTTACAAGATATTTTATTTCACGCGCAACACAAAATGCTTTTGATCAGACTTGTTCTTGAACAAGCTTTATAATTTTTGTTTTTAGTCTAAGAATGGGTGTGAGAAAACAAAATTTCGTATCAGAAAACCAAGACTGTTATGATGCTAAATTGCATAGACCGTTAGAGATACGAAATTTGCCATGAAAATGATATCCACCAAAGCTCGTCCCAACTTGGAACCGCGCTTCTAAATAATTGATAACTGAATAGTTGATAATTGTGTTAAATTCCTGGCGCACGAGGCAGTTCGTAACCTTCCAAATAAATGATTTAAATTAAAAATAGAATAACTTTATAAGTAAAACCTCAAATTGTGATATTGAAAACAACATTAGCGAATCTCAAACAAAAACTAGAAACCGAAGAATCTAAAAGAAACATAGTGTCGCTTCTAGGAATTGAACCCAGGACTTTAACTCATTCGACGCTCCCTCTTTAGATAAGTTTTAGTTTTTAACTGTATTACCGTGATGATATGACCAAATGTATTATCGTGATTTATTTTTGGGGTATTATGCTGTGTTAAGCTTCCTCCTTATTTAGCCAACATTTCCGACAGCGCTACAATGTCCATTTATCTGCCACTGATCTGTAAGGACTGTGTAAAGCCCCCTAAAGTTGTTCCTCAAATAAATGAAATAACCAATAAGGCCATGAAATGTCTGGGGTTTATTCTGAGAAGTTAAAGAATTTCAATCAATTAATTCCTTTAAATTGTTGTACACTGGGTTGGTGAGAAGCAACTTAGAATATAATTCTACTATCTGGGCTCCATTATATAAAACCCACCAACAAAAAATTGAAAGAGTTCAGCATAAGTTTTTAAGATTTATTAACTACAAACTGGGTATACCGATTGAAGAACTTAATTATATATACCTAATGGAATTACTTAACATAACCGATTTGACATCAAGGCGCATAAAAAGTGATTTAGTTTGTCTTTTCAAAATAGCCAATGGCAGACTGGACGCCCTCGATTTGACAAATTTTATTAATTTGCGAGTACCTACTCGCGAAACTCGGTCGAATGCATTGTATTCTGTTACCAATTCCGCTAATAATTATTTTATAAACTCTCTTATCCAAAGACTCCATTTACTCGGAAATAAATACAACTCAATCGACATTTATCGTCACCAATCTGTGATTAAATTCAAACCACAGAATTTGCACCTCTATCAAATTATTAATTATCGCAAAACATGAAATATGTGAATAATAAAGGTAGCTAAATAAGAACACAATTAACAACAATCCTCTCGTATTTATTGTTATAAATATAATAACTAACTCACATTGACTTATATTTCTATTTAAATCTTGGTGCCCTAGCAAAAATAATATATTAATGATTAAATTAAAATCGATGGTCTCTTCATGTTCACAATAAAAACAAAATTTAATACTTATGTGTACAAAGATTACCTAAGTACTTACCTTTTTATCCTCTCTCTCTCTTTTGTATTAATATTATCTTGTACTTTTTGTACCATAATTTGTACTATTTTTTACTTTTTTACTATCACACTATACACTTGTTGAACTCATCTGTATAACTTTTCAAGATATTACAACTCATGTATTTTTTATTTATTTTTTTCTACGTGTAGGTACTATTTATCGCTGCGTTAATTTTGCTGAATTCTTGAAAAACTTGCTTTCGAACAATTTATTCATGATCAAGTTAATAATAAAATCAACATAGTAAATACCTACACGTTCCTCAATAACTACTTTTAAAGTATCTTAAGCACTCTTCTGTTTTACCATTATTACACTATGTAAACTTTTTAACTCCTTTGTACAATTTTAATGATAACGAAACTACATACCTATGTAAATATTAAACCTGTTTGTATCCTTAAAGTACAGTTTATAATGTTATATACTTCATGCTTACAATTATACTCCTGAATAACATGTGTAACTTTAATAATGTGATTCTGTAAAAGCCTTCAAGGCGTGTATGAATAAATAAAAAAAATAAAATAAAATAAAGTAAATCACGATAATAAATTGTAAAATAAAATGCGTGAGGGCATTTCATCAAGGTTCGTACCTACCTACATTGTGTTTTTGTCAGGTCCCACAATTTTTCCGTTGGATTTCACGATTTGGATTTTTCATGAGTGTTACAGATAATTGGAAGGTTTTATATTTTTAACTTGCAAATTTATTGATTTACTTGATTTATTCAGTTTAATATAATGCTCGAAACCACAAACATTTTTAATTAATTATTTAGATCAAGAGATAGTGTGTTTTTACCAGTTTCATGCCAACTGAGAATAAAGTCCCCTCAACACCTCCTTGAAAAGTCATTAAAAGCTATGAAAAAAATTATTTCAAATATTTTTTATCACTCTAAATGACTTACCTGAAATGGTTCTGAGTTGGTTTCATTGCGAGTTGTCCGGTCACCGTTTTTACCATGCCGAAATCTGATTTTGAAATTTGTTTTAGGTATAAGATTAATTTTGTGGTGTCTTAAATAGCTTGCGTAAAGTATTTTTGGAAAATATACCTTTTTTACGTAAATTTGGAGCAACATTGAAAAAAACAAGTTTAAGTGATAACTGAAATTCACAAACAAATCCAACAAAATCCGTCAAAAGCAGAGAGGACGGACCGATAAACAGTTCGGTCTTGACGCACTCCTCTTGCTTCATTCACACTCATACATCATCTCACACATACTCTTCTATTATTTTGGCTCTTAATATGACCCGATTCAAGTATCTCATTCACTTGACCACGCCATGTCTTCCAGACGACCCGGGCTCTTCTACCATTCACAATTGCGGATTATATTCTTCTTACACTTCTTTCTTCGTTCATTCGCTCTACACGATAAAACCATCTGAGCATCCCTTTCTTATTCTTACTCATTCCAATTACATGAGCCTTGCATAATCATTCCGATTACATAAGGCCCGACTCAAGTATCTGATTCACTCGACCGTGCCATGTCTTCCTCAGGCGAACCCGGCTCTTCTACCATTCACAATCGGGGATTATATTCTTTTTACGCTTCTTTCTTCGTTTATTCTCTCTACACGCCTAAACCATCTGAGCATCACTCTTCACACACAAAATCAAATACACAAAATCATCCTCCTGCTCCAAGTATTATTCATTCACAACTATATTGCACGCTGTTTTCATACTCTTTATTTCAACTACTATTTTTTTAATCTTCAGAATAGGGTAAGTGCAAATTTAGTCATAAATGTAAGTTAATAAATCATGTTATTAACTAAGTTCTCCGTTCAAAGGATCTTGAAACAAGATGTTGCCGACATTTATTTCAAGGAGTGTTTTACTGAATCAGTAAATAATTTATCAAAGGTGTTTGAGTTTTGAGTTTCAAACAGCTTAATAAGAAGAGTAGGGTTATTTTACCATGTGATTGACATGAGTGAACGGAAGTCAGCTCTTAACAGTCGATTGCTAGGATGGAATCGAATTACCACAAGAGATCTTCGGGTGCCAGCATAAATGTAGGACATGATTGACCGCAAACCAAGCTCGACTATTATTACAGTGTTCAATAAAAAGATATGGTTTTGTATCACAAGTTTCGTATAATATTTACATACTTAAATAAACATGAATCCATCACAGATGGATCAATATTGGTGGTTTATCTCAGGGTAGATCAGTCAGGTATAGTTGAATTGTTGGTCGAAGAAATTACCAGGATCTGTGGGCACCGGCGGCAGATACGGCGGCGTAGTGGGCGGCCTTAGCCTGAGCGACCTCAGGGGTGTCTACCACACGTCCGTCAGCTCCCAGAGGAGCGGCTCCTTGGGCGTAAGATCCGGAGTAAGCTCCGGCGTAGGCGGAAGCACCGTTGTATCCGTTGTTGTACTGTCCATTGTCCTGGCTTTCGGCCAGACCTTCTCCCTTCCACTGTCCTTCCTCTCCGTTGTAGGCGGGGGCGGCGTAGGCACCGTTGTAGGCTCCGTTGTAGGCACCATAGGCGGCTCCGTTGGAAGCTGCGGCAATAGCGGCGTTGTGGGCGGCTTTAGCCTGAGCTACCTCGGGGGTGTCTACGACGCGTCCGTCAGCTCCGATGGGGGCGGCTCCAAGAGCGTAAGCTCCGGAATAGGCTCCAGCGTAGGCGGAGGCACCGTTGTTCCACTGTCCATTGTCCTGGCTCTCGGCCAGACCCTCTCCCTTCCACTGGCCATCATCGCTGCCGTAGGGCAGGGCGGATCCAGCCACGAGGGCACCCAGGCTCAGGAAAGCGGCGAAGAACTGTAAAAATAAACAAATTTGCTTTAGGATGACCCAGATTGCAATTTATTGCGCGTAAAATCTTGCAATCACACATAAAGGTAGTAGCCAAAAGAAAATGGACATGGTTTAAAATATCGAAAGCTGTTATGGTCGAATTAGTTCAATGGTCAGAGCAAGGCAGAGGTCCTGAGTTCAATTCCCAGATGCGACCGAATTACTCAACTGAAAACAACCAATCCTTAAGCGGGCTTCTAGCACATGGAAACATATTCAGTCTCAGATATATATATTGTTATTTAAGAAAGATATTTTTATGAACATTCTTCACAAAATTAAAATATTCCCTGAAGTTCATAAAATGGAAAAAACCGATTTTTTTTTAACAGGAATTGAGTCCATTAGAATTGTGAAGAAATAGATGTAATATAAAATAATAATTGGATCATAAATTGTACTCACGATTGGGTTCATGTTTAATGTGATGTGAGCCTTTTCTGGAATGAAAACTGCTTGTGACTTCACTTCAGTTCTGCCAGTTTATATACCCCTTAAAATTATAATTCCCGTGGAGGGGGTTTGATATATTCACCACGCAATAACTGGCATTTAAATCAAACGACAGGTGTCAAAAAAACTCACCAATCCTTTCAGACGGGTGTCAAATATTCAAGACCTTTTCGCAATGTATGCCAATTCCCACATACTAACCTTGCGAAGAGTAATTGCATATCTAGAGCATGTTCCCATAATGTTGTTCGGGCACTTTGTCAACTGAATTCAACCCGTTAATTGATTCACAAATAATAAACACTGGAAAAATATCGCTTTTGATTAATTGGTTTATTTTTAAGTGCCACTGAACGGATATTTGTAATTTTGCAGATCATTCTAAAATGCCAATTTGACGAAAGGAAAAAACCACCTTTCGAAGGCTTACATGACAACTTTTTTTATGCTGTATGGTATTTCTGTAACAATAGGCTTCCGCGAGGCAGTGTATGTGTTTAAAAAAACGTTTATTATAGTATTAACACAGTTTTTAAACGTGTTACATTAGTGCTCCTAACATTATCAAATTTTTTGAAACGCTGACTGAAAACGCTGAGAAACGTGTAGAAAGTCATTATATTGTCAACTTACGTGGAAAAGTTCACATGAAATTTTATTTAAAAATGACAATGATGGGTATTTTTACTTGAAGAAATTTTTAAACATCAAGTGCTTTCCAATGGAGGACTGAATGCCGTTGGCGCTAATAAAAAACCGTCAAAAGAAGCGAAGCTAGCAGTCCACAATGGAGTCTTGGTACCTACCCTGATGTATGGCAGTGAGGCATGGAATTGGCAGAGGAAGTATGAAAGTAAGCTGAATGTTGTTGAAATGAGATCCCTGAGGCGTATTTGTGGTAAAATTATGTACGATCGTGAGAGAAATGTGGAGATCTGCAAAGAATGTAAGCCTGATGTAAGTATGTGTAATGAGTAAGATTAAGAAAGGGACCCTTAGATGTTTTGGGCATATAGAGCGAATGAACAAAGAAAGTAGTGTAAGAAGAATGTATGATGCAAATGTGAATGGTAGAAGAAATCGGGGACGCCCGAGGAAGACATGGCACGATCAAGAGAATCAGATACTTGAGTCGGGCCATTTCAAAAGTCAGAATAATAGAAGAGTAATTATGGGACAATGTGAGTGTGAGTGAAGTAAAGAGTGTGTGCCAGGACCGAGTTGTTTGGAAGTCCGTCCTCTCTGCCTACCCCTGCGGAGAAACGGCGTGATGGTTAGTTCGTTAAGTGCTTTCAAAACTGTAGTATAAATAGGTTCCATTTCCAAAAAAAATTTCACGAATATTCTCAAAAGGCATACAAATCGCTTGGGAAACGGAGTCTACAAGCGCAAAAGTGGTTTTTATTTATCTTGTGAATAATTTTAAAAGAAAGAAAAAAAGCTATTCAATGGAAACTGTCTCAGATGATTTTAGTCATAAGATTGTTTCTTTTACACGTTCATACATTTCTAATGAAAAAAAAAATTTTTTGTAATTGACATTTTTATTTTTTATGAAAACATTAGGAGAAGATTTAATTTACTTAACCTGTAAATGCTAACGTGATTTTTTTGCGTATACTCTGACGTGGGGGCCTGGGCGGCCTTTTTTTAAATGTTTATATATTAGAGATCCATGAAAATTTTGAGGTCCAAATTATTATGTATTGGACAATTTAAATAATTTATTTTTTTTATTGTTAAGTAACTCATATTATACAATTTGAATATAAAACATAAAATAATTTTTGGCAAAAAACACTTACACAGATCAAAAAGCAGTCTGTATTATATTAAATTAAATAAAAACAATGAACTCATTTTTAATTTAATATTTCAATAGTGTCTCAAATAAAATTTAGTAAATTTTTTTTTTTTTTTTATATAGTAAAAATCAACTTTTAAAGTCACGTAAGAACTGACGATGGGTCAGAGAGGCCATAAAAAAATTGAAATTAATTTTCTAACAGAAATTTAACATGAAAAATTTTAAATTCCAAACTTACGGCTCTAGCGTCACTAAATTCGAAGCTACTGGAAGCGGCGTACGCGTCGCGCCCGGAGAAGGGGAGTATTTCAATATTATTATTGTTGCTAGGATGGAGCGGCACCCACGTCAGCAGTTAAAGATTAAAACATAGTTTTGTATTTATAATGTGAACCAATTCGTAGTAAATATTATCGAAAATAGTGACTTAGTATTAATCGCCTTCGGAAAAACTCATAAAGGTTTCATTAAAATCGATGGGCCTCTTACTATCAAGATAAGAATTATGTTCTAAACGGTGATAGAAAGAGAAAACAACGCTTTACATTCAAATCTAAAAGTTAACCACAAAATAATTAATATGTTTACCTTTATAAAACCAAAGTTTACGACCGAAATTTGAAAAAATAATCAAACTCTGGGATTTTTTTATGAATTAACTTAATATGAAAAGACAAAAAGTGAGTCGACGATAACGTGTAATACATTTGACTAATAAAATATGTGTGTGGTGGTTTTTTTTTCGTTATCAGTAATTAGAAACGGGCGGTCCGTTTGATAGATTCTCCTAACTTAACAAATGGACTGCAATCTTTAGAGCACAGGCGTCAGGTGGGAATGCTGTCCTTGTTCTACCGGTATTACAGTGGAAGATGCTCCGAGGAACTAGCGTCACTGATCCCCTCGGCACCGATGCTTAGTCGGGAAACACGCCAAACACGCGCTCAACATTTGTACACGGTTGACATTAGTCACATGAGAACGGGTCGTTTCTACGACTCGTTCTTGAGTTCAACAGCCCGGCTGAATGATTTGCCGGCTTCTGTGTTTCCTCCCTCCTACAATATGGGTCTCTTCAAGACCCATGTTCACTCCTTCCTCTCCTCAACAGCACCCTCCACACAGCATCTTCAAAGATGACATAGGCCCTGAGGGAAATTATTTCCCTCAGGGCCTCCTGTGTGGAGTTAATATTTAAAAAAAAAATAAAAAAATTTATGTTAGAAAAAACGTAAAGTGAGCCATTTTTAAAACCTTTTCAGGTTTGCATTAAAAAACTTTAAATTAAAGTTAAACATTCGTTTCGGATAGTAAAATTTGAAAACATATTTCATTTAAAAAGCAGATTTTAGTTTTTGGATGCTTCCAGAAAAATTACGTTTATTTTGATTTTATTGCAAAGCGGAAATATTTTAACCTTCAGACAAAATAGGCCCGAGTTAATAGCTTTAAGTTGATGTACACAGTTTTTTTTTCATTTTCTAGATTCTTAGAGAGGTGAATCATTTAAATTTACTGAATTTAAAACTACTGATATTTATACGAATAAAACGGCGTCGTTTGCGCCTCGCAATTTTTACCTTATGTGGGTATTCAAAATATTACCTGGCTATTATAGACTTAGAGCTTTTGTGTTTCATCGGTAGGGAAAAATTGTTTTCTAAACACCCTACTAAAATTGCATGTTTTCATCAACATCAATCTTTATCATCAGCTCCAGCAGCCGGAGGATATATATACATACGTGTCTGTTTGTTTTATGTTGGAAATGGGAGGGATGCATTCGTGTCCTTTTTTTATTTGGAACTCTTCCGCATTTGCCTTCGGGAATAAGGGAATCATGAAAAACCATATCCGGGAAGATTCGGCAGGCAGTCAGCATTAAACTAAACGGCCTTCAGTGACATCGATTTGTGATGATGTCCTGCATGTGTGGTGTGGGATGTGTATCTGTTTTTTGTGAGATAATATACTTTTTGGGAACCAACAAAATATGTAGGTTACGTATTATTTAATTCCTCGATAATATGGTTTTGTAATATTACCGTGAAGGATCAAATAACATTGTGTACTGCGAAATTAAGTTGCCACCTGATATTGGAGCTCTACTGTTCTACAGAGTGTGGTGAAATATATATTCGTCCTTGAATGATTGTGTTATACCTTGGTCCAAGCCGGGTAGTAACAACAAGTCATGGAAAAAATAGTACAAACCAAAGGGGAAACAGGTATTTATAGTTCCAATAAAGGGGAGATTTCATTAAATGTTTATAAGTAGGTCAATGAATTTAATTAATCTTTAATTTTTTGCAAGAGATCTGGGGTCCTGGCATGGACGATCGATAAGGATTGATATGATACTTTCGGTAACTTCTCATCGTTCCCTAGGACAACTGCAGATCGCTAACTTACAAACAATAGTTTACATCGAATATGTTAAGAACACTCAGTTATTGCGGACTGTTATTTATTCTTTAGCGATCTGCAATCATGCTAGGTAGAGAACGGTGAGAAGTTATCGAAAGCTACCCTATCAATTCTTGTCGATCACCCATGCTAGGACCCCTGGTAAGAATCGTCTACAACAGCGATTGCAAACCTTTTTGAGTTTGACTCTTACTACACATTTGTTGTACCCCTTACCCTCTATCTATCTTACGAACACGTGTAATGAAAGATATATTTTATTTTGTATTTTTTTTAATACTCACTTAAATATATGAATTTAACAATCAAGTCACACAAATACAATTAATGCAATTTTATATAATACTAGCTTTTCCCCGCGGCTTCGCTCGCATGGTATTACGGGAAATTACCATAGCGGTTGAACTTATCAATTATCCCCCCTCCTCCCCACCCCCACCCCCCCCACCCCTCCGCATTTCATACATTCATTCCCTTACATTCAGTTTTCAAACATCTCGCCTGCCACCTAAATTTCATAAAGCTATAGCTCAAAGAAAAAAAGAATTATCCAATTTTGTTCATTCGTTCGGAATTTATGCGCTTACAAACATTTCAGATGTTTATTTTTAATTAAATATTTGGAAGTTTGTTAAAATAATAAAAAAATTACACTATTTATTATTCAGTCTTTATAATCGTTATATTTTTAATGTAGGAACTCTTATCTGACATTTATTCCAAAACGGAAGCTTGTCCAAAAAAAACAAAACATATTCTAATATTTGAATTTTCTGGAGCAGTAGCTGACCAGAGGGCTGAGTACCTACCAGCTTAGAGCCCACAAATATATCAACATCGTTTCCATGGAAACGATTTTTTTCTGACGTTAGAAATAACTCGCTTTTGTTAGCGACAGAAAACGTATAACAAATATACTATATTAATATTTGTAATTTCATAACGCCAGAACTTGCCATCATATACAGACTTTAGTCTTCGCATATAATTTAGCTTTCTATTGGTGAATAAATTTTCAAAGTCTTTTTATTGGTTAATGCGTGAAAGCGTCATAAACGAACTCTAGCAGTTTCGCATTTATAATATTAGTATGGATAGTGTAACACGACTTCGGGCATTTTTAACCTGTGATTCTACACGCGAAATTGAACAAATTTTGTTCCACGTCTTTTTATTTTGGTGAAAACAATGTATGCTCTCCATACAAAACCTCTCTCCAAACTCACGAAGTGTTTTGAGAGAATGAATTTTTTTACCTAAAAAAAGAGTTTTTCATGTATCAGTAGTTAAAATAAAAGCCCGATTTCCTGTTACACCCTGTATAATCAATCATACAATGTAAACATACAGTCTATGTGACCCTTGAGCTTGTTTTGCAAAGCAAAGTTTTACAAAGTCTGGCTCAATTTCACACAGGTAGAGCTGAGTTTATGAACCTACATTCGCGCCACGCTATTGCGTACCCCCATTTTTGATTTGCATACCCCTAGGGGTACGCATACCACATGTTGAAAACCACTGGTTTACTGAAATTACAGTTAAATCAAGGAATATTACGTAATCTATTTATACAAATAAGAGTTTCTCAACGATTTATTGGATCAATATTGGATCGATATTTTAATCAACGCCCTGTCATAGCTCAACCAGAGTAGTTTGCTACGTTTGGTGACTTAGCAGGGGCGCCCGAGTTTTAAGGCTGAGATTTATCTAGGTTTTGGCAGATATTTTTCCAACCATCTATATTTTTGCCCATCGCCTTGCGTGGCGGGCCGGATTGGTAAAGACCGGTTGAGGGAGACTTTTGACCTCTCCAGCCGGACTCTCTCGACCCATTGCCCTGCACCGCAGTGGGCTGAATGAATTCACACGTTCGTCATTCCTGAACACATTGACCCCCAGGTTCCTATCCACCCATCATACCTTTTTCCATTCCAGAAATTTTCTCCTTTTTTTCCCTATAAAGACCCCCTTCACAGCATTCCCAAAAATAATATAGGCCGTGAGGGAGTTTTTTTTCCTCGGGGTCTCCTGTATAGAAAAATATATTAATTTTTTTGTTTTTAATATTTCTTTTTCAAACAGTTAGACTTGGCTTTATTATTACGAAAAGCGAGTATTTATGCCGAGCGAGACGAAAAAATATGGAAAAAAATATGCATTTAACATTATAATTTTGTTAAAATTAATTCACTTACGCGATATATGGACTGAACCATGCCTTTTTCTTATTTATATTACATTCCATAGACAATCAATGCTGCCAATCAAAAATTATTATTGCCATTTAAAACAATAATTTATTCATGTTACGAAGAGAATGCAGTATTGACAAGTTTGAACCTGTATTTATAACAGAAGAACATGGAAAGAAAGGTTTCAGAATAATCACTCGTACCTACCCGTTAGACAAACCCTGCTTGCCGTATAAATAATTCAAAACCTAGAATGTATATCTATGTAAATGATGATGACACGCAGCTTTAACCTCAGCCCAGTAACAGCAGTATCGGGAATAATTCGAATCAGGTACTTTGTTTTTATTTTGACAAGATTTTATTTAGAAGGTTGGTACTTTGGACAAATGACATATTTGGTTGTGTATTAATTAAAAAAAAATATATTCCGCATTATCCGTAAAGCGTACTTACACATTTTCACCGTTGAAGTTGATTCTCTTTTACATTAGTACTACGAGGTTTATTTATGGGAGGAATTATTATTCATGGTATATGTTATGTATAGTCTTGCATGGCTAGCAGATTCTTCAATAGTGACCAGCTGCTAACCTTGAATAAGTACGCCCATCAACTGAATTTGGGAACCACTTCTGGGCTGGAGCCCCAAAGTACTTGATAGCCTATAATAGGGTTTTTGTATGGGCCTTTTTTATTTATAAATATTATGAGATATTTATTTACAACTTCTTTAAACTTGATCAAACAAAACACTTGAAACAAGCCACAATATTACACAACCCGGTTCCCCGAACTCTAGCTAAAAAAGACCAGGATGGCCCTGTGGTTATTCGTCCGATCTTCGGTAAAAAGGAGAGCAAATAAACTGAAACAAAAAAACGATCCCTTCCACAAAAGCAGAATGCTTCGTCATTTAAAAACTTCAACAAAACCGTTAGCACCACCTGCCCGGGCTGTTGTAACCTGTATTATCGACATATGGTGTATGGGAAATCAACTTAGATAAAGAAACTACAGATGTCAATAACTGTATTAATTTACAGCTTTAAACAGCCTACTTTTAACTAAGGAAGGCGGTCCGTATGATTGACAATCCGTTGTTAACAGATCTATTGGAATGTCTAATTTATACATGCAATGTAGGAATTTTGAGTCTGTTCTACAGGTAATGGAGCCTGCTCTAAGGAGCTAGAAGCATTGATCTCTGGTGCACTAGTACTTGAAATCCAGCGCAGTTGATGTTGGTTTCATGAGAACCAGTCATTCCTTCGACCCATTGTAGAACCATGATATTTTATATTTTATTTTATGCAGTGGGTAAATACTGCGTGTTCGATTTCTGTTTTAAAATGAGATTAGTTTCTCAAAATAATAAGCTGTACGAATAATATAGCTCTATAATAACATTTGACACATCACATCACATCAAATAATAAAAACAAGCCAAAGATATATTATTTCAACTTCATTGAAGTTTCTTTTTATTAGTTTGTTTTATCACAAGTGTCGTTATCATAAACGATAAATACTGTACAGAATGGAAATGCGGTAAATTGTATACAATTGCTTGATACAACGACTAGGAGAGGTATTATCTAGATTAATCAGTCAGGTGGTTGGAAAGATTACCAGGAACCATGGGCTCCGGCAGCAGCCTTGGCTGCGTAGTGGGCGGCCTTGGCGTGAGCTACCTCGGGGGTGTCTACTACACGTCCATCATGTCCCAGAGGGGCGGCTCCATGAGCGTATACTCCATGGGAGTAGATGGCGGGGGAAGCGTAAGCTCCGTAGGTGGCGTAGGCGCTTCCGTAGTGAGAGTTGTCCTGGCTTTCGATCAGACCTTCTCCCTTCCATTGACCGTCATTCTCGTGGAAGTAGTAAGCTGGGGCGTAAGCGAGGGGAGATCCGTAGGTGGAATATCCGTTGTAGGCATTGTGCTGAGAGTTGTCCTGGCTTTCAATCAGACCTTCTCCTTTCCATTGTCCGTCATTGTTATGAGCGTAGTGAGCGGCGTGGGAAGCATAATGGTTGTACTGTCCGTTGTATTGGCTGTTGTCCTGGCTCTCGACAATACCTTCTCCCTTCCATTGTCCGTCGTTTCCGTGAGAATAGTAAGCTGGAGCGTAAGCGGCAGCATGGGCAGCGTGAGCGTAGTATCCCTGGTTGACTTGTTCCTTGTCCTGGCTTTCGATCAGACCCTCTCCCTTCCACTGTCCGTCATTCTGGACTGGGGACCAGGCGGCGTAGGTGGCTGGGGCGTATGCTCCTTCGGCATGAGCCCACTGTCCTTGGGAAGCAGCAGCGTAGTGGGCAGCCTTGGCGTGAGCTACCTCGGGGGTGTCTACGACGCGTCCGTCATGTCCGATGGGGGCGGCTCCATGAGCGTAAGCTCCATAAGAGTAAGCATGGGGGGCAGCGTAGGTGGTGTATCCGTTGTGGAAGTGAGCGTTGTCTTGGCTTTCGGCAAGACCCTCTCCCTTCCACTGTCCGTCATTGTGACCGTATGCTGGAGCATACCCGGAGACAAGAGCTCCCAAGCTCAGGAAAGCGGCGAAGAACTAAAAGAAAATAAAAAACAATTAGATACTTGTACCATCTATTGAAATCACTGTTATGATATCACATCACTTTATTGTATAACAAATCACAGATGGTTTATTTGAAAGAACTAAACTTACAATTGGATTCATGTTTGCTGGTTGTGTGAGCCTTTTCTGAGACGAAAACTGCTTGTGACTTTTTGGACAATTCCGCAAGCCTTATATATTATTCTTATCATAATTAATATGTTTCACAATTATTATAGTAGTGGGGCAAGAGTTTAATAACCCGCTAAAAGAATACAACACCCTGAAATGGACAATTCATTCAATCAGTACTAAGATTTAATGATTAGCGGCTAAAGCATTCGAAGGCGTGTAATCGCCTTGCAGAGTGACCTTGCCTGAGGAGAAATAATTCTCGTAATATCCTACTCCAGTCTGGTATGCGACATGCGTGAGCATTGTGAAGGTTATACTTTCATTTATTTGGATCAGTTTCCTTAACTCGTTGGCTCCCGAACATATTCCATATATCGTTAAAAGGAAACTTTTTAGTTCATGCTCATTGGTTGGACTATCTGATTGATTGTTCGTGGTTATGTTGTTACCTTGTTCGCAGAATTTGGTCACTTCTCAAAGTTTCTTTTCTTTTAATTAATATAAAGGTAACGTAATTTATTTATATGTAAATTTCATTATTAATTTTGTAATGACAACATCTTTAAAAAAATCTAGTTTGGCTTTATAAGTTATCCTTATATTGTAATTTTATTATCATCTCAAATTTACATCCAATCCAGAAATATTGTATATTTCGTTTTGTTAGAATAATTATACTCGGCTCTTTTTTTATAAGGCCAAAATTTAGTTGACCGTAAAAATTTCGTAAGGCCCAAGTTTTTGTAAAATATAAAATAAAGAAGAAAAGGAAGTACTGACCTTATCAATAAAATTTTCGCTTTTGAACGGTCGGAAATAACTACATGCAGTCTGTCATCTTTGGGAATGCTCTGAGGAAGGTCTTTTTAACGATGCGGGGGAGTAGAAATTCGGAGAAGGAAATGGGCATGAGGCTTGGGAAGGGAATCTGGAGATCTAGGAGTGACGACAGACGTATGAATCTACCCCCCCCCCCCCCTCCCCCTTTCCACTGCGGTGCAGAGCAACGTGTCGAGAGAGTCGGGTTATAGAGGTCAAAGGGTCTCCCGATCGGGCCTGTCATAGCCTAGAGCAGATCCGGCCTGCTATAGCTGCCAAGATCTCACTCCTTGAACCTGCAATATCACCAAACGTAGCGAACTACAACTTAGAGTGAATGGTTCCAAAAATAGCAAAAAACTTGAAAAAATAATTATTTATTTATTAATTTATTTATTAATAAACGCCCTTTTTCGGGGCTTTTGCATTTATAGCATAGTTAGAAAAATAACAATTTGACATTTTGAGATATTTAAATAAAGTCTATGTTCTTTACACCAAATTAACAATTTGTTGATATTATCTTGAAGAATGTTGCAATGATAAATATTTTCAAAAATTTTAAAAATGTTGAGGTCATCAGCAAAAAGTAAGATAGATACATTATGAAATATTTTTTTAAGATCATTTATAAACAAGATAAATAAGATTGGGCCAAGGTGTGAACCCTGTGAAACTCCACCTTTTGCATTGATTTTTTCTGACAGGGAGGATTTTATTCTAACTATTTATTGTCTTGCAGTAAGATTTCAAACCAGGCTAATATATTGCCGCGTATACCAAGTTTTCCTAATTTCCAAATTAATATTTTAAGGGAAACTGTATCAAATGCTTTACTGAAATCAGTATAAACAGTGTATACTTGTTTTTTTCTTTAAAAGCATTGTTTATAAAATTTTCATAAATAATTAAGTTGGAAAGAGTACTTCTACCTGGCATAAATCCAAACTGGTGAGATGATATAACAGGTTTTATTTGTGTAAAAAGTTTGTCAAGTATTAAGCTTTCAAAGAGTTTCGGTATGGTGGATTGAATGTATATAGGTCTGTAATTACAAAAATCACTTTTATCACCCTTTTTGAAAATTGGAAAATCATTTTATGAACTGATGGCGAATTTTATGGGGAATTTGCTTCCGAACCGAAAAATTCATTTTCGATTTGATTTGATTACACTAAAAAGGTATGGCGGATGCAACCGAACGTAATTGGCTGTGAATAAAATGCTGTATATTTTCTTTGTCTATGTTTTATTTTTTATACATTTATATCGTCTGGCACTCAACGTGTTAATCCGGAATCCATCATGTCCAGCGGATCCGATTTGGTTTAGTTGGAATTGCCTGGCGCGGACATTCTGCTCAATGTTACAATTATTACATACCTATTTACTTCCGCTTTGCATATCTACATAATTTATACAAAACAATAGTTTTTAGCAGATAGTAGGTAGCGGTGGCGTGCGGTCACATTCAAGGTGCAATTTTTTTTTGCAAAAAATATTTTGGAATACAAAGATCGGCGAAAAATAAGAAATAAAAAATTGTATTATTTAAAATAACCGACAAACCTATTGAGAGTATAATGACTGTATCATAAATACGGTTCCACGACAGTTGGTCCGGCGACAATTGACCCTGCGACAGTTGGTCCGCCGACAGTTCGTCCTTCCGACAGTTGGTGCGGCCGACAGTTGGTCCGGCCGACAGTTGATCCTTCCGACAGTTGGTCCGGCTGACAGTTGACCCTTTACGGCCGTACAACCAAAGTCGATATACTTATATCTGAAGGCATCTTGAGTGAAAATCCGCTGAAAAAATATTTTTAAAAAATAATAATTTCGACTCTCTGAAGAAGCGTGTGACAATAACACAATACGACATACTTATACTTGAAGTTGGCTGAGTCTAGAGAAAAATATTTTTTTTTTTTCTTAATTATTCTTTATTCGTAAAAATATCATAGGTATTTAGTTTTGTAAGTTTTACCAATTTATTTATTTATTTATTCCTTTACAAATTTGATTATGTTTTCCAATATTTGGTATGAGGTTTCGGCTTCCTCGATGCTGAAAAAGAAGATATTATTTTTTCGTGTCTGTTTTTCCAGGAAATAAATTCGTTTTTCTTGGTTTTCCAACTTTTCTTTGAGGTTTTCGTATTTTTCATCCCAAATTTTAATTTTTTCTTCCAGTATGCTGTTTATATTTTGTGTTACTGTTTCTATTACTTTTTCTCCTCTTTTTAGGATTGTACTTTTCTGTGCGTCGAGTTCGCTGTGGATTTTACGAAGTGCTTTCATAACTTCTTCCACGATTGTTGATATAGTCTGTTGTTTTGGTACTACGGGTGATTTCTCGTGGATTTTCATAGAAACACGTCGTATGTGGCGACTGAATAGCCGTTTATCGATCTCTAATCGTTCGGTACTTGTTTTTTCTTAGATTAATCTTTAGTGACCGACCGAAGGTTCGGTTTCGGCTTCGGTTTTGGCAAGTTTCCGCAAACAAATCTAGTTTCGGCATCAGTTTCGGTTTCGGCATAAAATCTGCCGAATCTTCAGCTGCACCACAACTCTGCGTTCGTGAATTAACACTTCCGTACCGGACCAGGGGAACGCACTTACACTAACGAGAGTTTAACGATGTATCTAAGTTGTTTTTTAAACCACATACTCAATAATTTGGTTAATCCTAGAAAAAATATTTGGTTATCGATCTGCATTAAAAAAAATAATATCGCATTACTACTTTTCTTAATATTAATTCATTTCTATGAAATTCCGGTCCAGAATCTGTCCCGCCCGCCCGTACATTACGATGAAGAGCACCTACTTCCGATCAATATGTCAAAATAAAATAGTTTAAAACAAATAAATGTATATTTTTATTTTTTTTATTTTGAGGAAAATGGAAAATCCCGGAGGAAATTATTTCCATCAGGGTCTCTGTAATCTTAGGTGTGTGTCTCTGTGTGGAGGGTTGTTCTATGGAAAGAAAGGAGAGAAAGTTCTAGGAAGGAAAAAGGTATGAAGGATGGTTAGGAATCTGGGGGTTCAGCGTGTCCAGGATTGACGGATGTATGCAATCTCTCCAACTGCGGTGCAAGGTGACGGGTTGAGAGAATCTGACTCGATAGGTTTGTTCTAGACGCAACCGCCTCCGAGACCTGGACAAAACCTCACCCCATGAACCCGGGCAACTCTGCAGTCACCAAACATAGCAAACCACTTGGAGTGATCTATGACAGTGGTGGTGGTAATCCAACAAATCGTTTCCGGGGCGGCGGTAGCCATTACCATATTATTATTGTATTTTTTGTAACAGGCCGCGAAGTAAATTTCTTTTACAAATAAGTAAACGGAATTTGTTTACACACGTAAAATAGTGATTTTAAAATAAAACTATAACAAACCCACAGCATCACGGTTTAGTGAGATCAGTACGTGTCTAGTTACATTTTATAGCAAATATTAATTTCTGCAACCGCATGAAAAATCCAGTGACGGGGAGTGAGTTTGGTAGAAACAATAACAGTGAAATAAGGAATTGACAAAAATGACCACACATCTTTATCAGCATAGTGGCCTTGAATATCTTAAAGATAAAATTGCATTTCAAAGTAAACTACAAAACGTTTCATACATTATATCTACTCAATATACACATTACGCAGTGTTGTCCAATTCCGACTCACACTGAATACGTTATTTTTTTATTTTTTTTATAACACTTGGTTTTCCTTTGTTACTACAAGAGACAGCTTTTTAAATCAGGGGAGATGGTAAAAGACGCACTTTAAATAACACTTGTTTTTCCTTTATTACTACAAGACACAACTATTTATATCAGTGAAGATGGTAAAAGATACACTTTAAATAACATTTGTTTTTTTCTGTATTACTACAAGAGACAACTATTTATATCAGGGGAGATGGTAAAAGATACACTTTAAATAACATTTGTTTTTTCTTTTTTACTACAAGAGACAACTATTTATATCAGGGGAGATGGTAAAAGATACACTTTAAATAACATTTGTTTTTTCTTTTTTACTACAAGAGACAACTATTTATATCAGGGGAGATGGTAAAAGATACACTTTAAATAACATTTGTTTTTTCTTTTTTACTACAAGAGACAACTATTTATATCAGGGGAGATGGTAAAAGATACACTTTAAATAACATTTGTTTTTTCTTTTTTACTACAAGAGACAACTATTTATATCAGGGGAGATGGTAAAAGATACACTTTAAATAACATTTGTTTTTTCTTTTTTTTTTTTAACATGAGCTCCACACAGGAGGCCCTGAGGAAAATAATTTCCCACAGGGCCTATGTCGTCTTTGGGGATGCTGTGTGGAGGTTTTTTTTAAGGAAGTCTAAGGGTTTTAAGGTTTAAGGAAAGGAGTTTAAGGGGTGGGTAGGAAGGAAAGGGGTTTAAGGGGTGGGTAGGAAGGAAAGGGGTTTAAGGGATGGGTAGGAATCTGGGGTTCAGTGTGTCCTAGTCATCCACCTTCGAGACCTAGACAAACTTCACCCTATGAACCCGGGCACCCCTGCTAAATCACCAAACGTAGCGAACCACTTGGGGTGACCTATGGCAGAGGTGTTGGTTATCCAATAAAGGTTCCCGGGGCTGCGGTACCCATTCCCGCCTCCCAAATTGAAATTTCTTTATTACTACAAGAGACAACTATTTATATCAGGGGAGATGGTAAAAGATACACTTTAAATAACACTTGTTTTTCCTTTATTACTACAAAAGACAACTACTTATGTCAGAAGAGATGGTAAAAGATAATAAAAGTTCCATTTTTTCTCAATCAAAGTTCAAAATTACAGATGCCACCTTATTAAAATAACTTAAACTAAGAACCTACTCACCTATTTTGGGCATGTTTTTCTATCCCCCTTAACGTAACTAGTTGTTTCTTGAAGTAGTTGAGTTGAAATCAAGTGTATTTTTTTTTCATATTTAACATGACGCAAAATTCGGCAACTTTACCATTATGCTTGTGTTCCTAACTATGTTAATACGTCTCCTTACTTTTTGAGGTTCCAATGATCGTCAACCCAAACTTCATTTGCTAAATTTATTGAATATTCGAAACTTTTCGAGACTGCTAAAACCGTTTTGTATATTGCTGTTCAAAATGTGTGAAACTAGAAGTGCCACAAACTAGAAATTCATAAATAATTTTGATATCTGCAGTCTGTAATATTATTCGATGTTTGCATTAAGGCACCGTTAAAAGTGTTCAAGAAGGTGTTTGAAAGGGAGATATGTTAAATTCGAATGCTAAAAGGAGCATAATAATATTTTTAAAAAAGGCTGGAAAATTGTAAAAAATCTATATATGAAAAAACGAAAATATGTTTGCTTCTGTCTATGTATGTATGTATGCTATGCGTTGTTAAACCATTAATCCGATTGCGGTGAAACTTTGGGGCTTGGATGGTTTCTATTCATACTGGTGAGCTCTGGCATTATGACATTTTTATAAAAAATTGCAATAGGTGGCACGCGATCTGTTTGGAAACTGATTACCGGGAATGAATGTATGGAATGCGGGAGGGGGGAGGGGAACTCAGGAGGGGGTTCGCGGGACGGGGGAAGAAAGCGAGGGGAGTGGGGAGAGAAAAGGCGGAGAAAAGCAAAACAAAATATTTTTTGTAATAATTTTCGGAGCATAATTTGCGATTTTTTCTATCGAGGGAATTTTATGTAATTACCGTATCAGCTCAGCCAATGTATACATATACTCTTCCAAAATAACATACATTTTTTAAGAACTTAAAAATCTAAAGAGTTCAAGAGAAATATGTTATAAATTGGTAAAAAATCGGAATGCGGGGGCTTAATAATGGATCCAACAGATTAATCTTTTGGTTCACCTACGCCGATGTATCTACCACGTGAATATTAATTTGACACCGCCTTGCGTAATTATTATTGTGGCATGTATCCTTGTACAATCCTGTTTGATCACTAAACCTATCCTAAATTAACACCTGCGCTAAAATACTTTCGTTTGAAAAATATTTACTAATGCTACCAAAGCTTAGTACATACGACAGAATATTCACAAAGTTACGACGAACTCTGCTCTGCACTAGCTGAGTAGTGAACTCCTTAGCTTCGAACCCAGAGGTCACGGGTTAAAATACCAGCCAGAACAAATCAAAATGATTTATTTTCGTTTTACTACGTCATTTTTTACATGAAAGATAGTATATTTGCATGTCCCTTGCACGTGGAAGTAATTACATTAATAGACGGCCTCCGACAGCAATCCGAAGTTTGAGGGTTCGAATCCCGGCGTGCACAAGTTAAATTTATTTGATTGATTTGTGTTATTCACAATTCATTCATTTTAAATAATATATACAATATTTGTGGCATGTTCCGAGTGGAAGATACTCTCAGAATCGCCCTGGTGTAAAACCATCATTCAGAATTGAAATGTTGCTTGAAATGGCTTTAACCTTGTTTTTTACCAGATCTGGATAGCCAGGCCCTTTTTCACGTTCCTCTTCCCATCTCTTCCCCTTCTCCACTACCTTCAGCCTTACAAGATACCCCAATTGGGAGATGTCTCACTGGCTCCAAACAGGAGCAGTTGGGACTCTTAAGCGTTATTCAAATAAATAAAAAAATGGATTAATAACACCCGTCAAAAAAACCTAACCCTACGTAACTTAACAAAACCTTTTCACGCAAAACACTCAAAAATGTTACCCTTATTAAAAAAAACAGAAGTTTTAAATTTATTTTATTTCATTAGGTGTAATTTTCTCTACATGTGATTTGGTTCGTGTGTAATTCTGGCAGTGTATATTGGTATGTTAAATTAATGCCAGTTTCATTGAGACTACTCTAGTCATTTTTAGTGACAAGATCTGAATTACCGTGTACTTTTCTTCTTCCTCGTCAGCTGGCATCCACACATCATTCAGCATTCTAATTCTGCTCAAAATGGGAATGCCCGTTTGCTTGAAACTCCAACTCTCTTTGGACCCCAGGTATCATAAACGATATTAGCCGTTTTTATGTTAAAAAAATAAACAAACAAATAACATAATATTTAGACCCCGAGAATCATATATGGTACCACCCTTACTCCCAAATAGCCTTAGAAGTATAAATGTGGTCTCAATTTTATGGTAGATAATAAAAACACATGTAGTCAAATAGAAATAGGGGAGTTTCATTTCAAATGATTTAATTTGATGTTATATCACAAGCTTCAGAAAACAATAAATATTTCACGAAGAAAAGAATTGCGAAGAGGTATTAGAGGAGTGGATATAACGACTAGGTCGGCTTAACTAGGTGGCATCAGTCTTCAGGTGTTGGGCGGGGAAATTACCAGGAACCAGCGGCGGCCTTGGCGGCGAAGTGGGCGGCCTTAGCCTGAGCTACCTCGGGGGTGTCTACGACGCGACCGTCAGCTCCAATGGGGGCACCTCCGTAGGAGTACACTCCGTAGTTGTAAGCAGAGTTGTACTGTCCATTGTCCTGGCTTTCGGCAAGACCTTCTCCCTTCCATTGTCCGTCATTTCCAGCGGAGTATGCAGAGTATGCAACTGGGGCGTAAGCGTAAGCAAGGGGTGCGGCGTATCCGTAGTTGTATTGAGAGTTGTCCTGGCTTTCGATCAGACCTTCTCCCTTCCACTGTCCGTCATTCTCAACTGGAGACCAGGCAGCGTAGGTAGCTGGGGCGTATGCTCCAACAGCGGGAGCCCAAGATCCTTGGGAAGCGGCAGCCTTGGCAGCGAAGTGAGCAGCCTTAGCCTGAGCCACCTCGGGGGTGTCTACGACGCGTCCGTCAGCTCCGATGGGGGCGGCTCCATGGGCCCATGCTCCGTAGGCGTATACGCCATAAGGAGCGGCATACGCGGCGTATCCGTTGTACTGTCCATTGTCCTGGCTCTCAGCCAGACCCTCTCCCTTCCACTGACCATCATTGCTGCCGTAAGGCAGGGCAGATCCAGCCACGAGGGCTCCCATGCTCAAGAAAGCGACGACGAAGAACTGGAAATAGAAACAAATTGGTCATTATAATTTTGCAATCATTTTGTATTTACTCATTTTCCAAGTTTAGTTAGTCCCTTCAAAAGCGTTGCCTTTAAATTATAAAGGTTTTCTACTCCTTTTTTAAAAGACCAGTAAGGGTACTTATTTTCACATGAGTTTGAATTTGATTTAACTTTATGTAAGATCAAAAATGGAAACATATTTAATCAGTGCACTAAAAACACTTTAACATTTTTTGACGATTTTTTAAACACAATTATTAGTTTAAGGATAGGTTTGATGCCTTTGTCAAATAAAGAAGAAAATAAATAAATAATGGTACTCACGAATGAATTCATGATTGCTTGTGATTCGTGAGCCTTTTCTGCGAAGAAAACTGCTTGTGCCTGATCTGTCACCGCCACAGGCTTTTATATTCTGTCAAAATTCTTCAAAATGGGGAGGGGACATGAAATCCTACACACACGAATAAATTACTCTTGCAAACTCCAAACAGATGGATTAAATCCCCAACAAAAGATCTTACCAATTATTGGGCGTGGATATTTCATCCAGCTGATAATTGATCTCTTCTGTTCAATGTCCTGATCCAAATTTTACCTTCACTCCATGCGTGGAAAGATTTCAATGTCGACGACATTCAGTTGTAGCTGGGAATTTAAATAATGTGTCCTAGTAAAAAAGGTGGAGTAACTTCGGATCCATCAGACAAGTAATTACAAAAAATTGTACAGAAAATTCCTTGCTTTATAATTAAACAATTCTAGTCAAATTATTCACAGTAGTTGACCTTTTGTTGCATTGCCTAATCGATCCAGTTTTAAGAGGGTGTTGTTTTTTCATCATATTTATAGAATAAACGTTTAGTTAGTTAGCATTTTTGGCACGTAACAAGTATTTAAATCGATGCGATTAAATTTAAAGAAAAAACTAGACCAGTTTCTTACCGTGGAATTTTGTGGGTGACAATCGGTTAGTTCTGAAGGTCTCATCAAATAACTAAATTTAAAGCACACTCTTGTTTTAATCAACATAAACAGCAAAAAAAAAACATTCGCACAGCAGTTTTAAATCGGTGGTGAACCGTCGGTCCGCGAAACCTCGTGAAAAAAAAAGAAAACTGAAATCATTGTCAAAAATTTTGAATATAGTGATTCTAGTGGGAAAACAATTTTGCTTTATTTTCATATTAACTTCAAGCGGGAGGCTCCACATCTTAGGAGATATTGTGTGGACGTCTTTTTATTGACGTTGACGTTCTGGACTATGCATCGGCACCGATGCACAGTCCAAAAATAACCCAAACACGCGCTCAGCATTTGTACACAGTTGACATTTGTCACTTAGGGGCCATCCATAAATTACGTCACACGAATTTCATGACTTTTTGACCCCCCCCCTTGTCACATTTGTGAGACCCTTCCCCCCTAGAATTTTATGATTTTTTGACCCCCCCATACCCCTTGTCACACTTCTCTACTCCCCCCCCCCCCCCCCCCCCCCCCCCCCCCTTAAGGTGTGACGTAATTTATGGATGGCCCCTTAAGGATGGGTTTCCACTACACATTCTTGAGTTCAACAGAATGGCTGATAAACGATTTGCCTCCTACAACATGGATCTCGTCAAGATCCGGGTTCACTGCTTCCATTCTACAAAAAAACCCTCTGCACAGCATCCCCAAAGATGATATAGACTAATTGGAGTTTGTAAAAAAAAAATCCCCAAAGATGACAGATCCTAAAGTAAATTATTTTCATTGAAGAAGAAGATAACACTAATAATCTAAACGAAAATATGAAAGAGAACAAGACACAGAAAAATAGAAAAAAATAATGGTCAGACCTCTCGTCTAACCGGGACGTGCGCTTTAACCAATTTCGCTATTGCCACCTTCTGTCAAACCGTCATATTTGTCAATCTCATATTTCAAATTTTAGAATTAACAATACTATCGTCAACTAATTATTTTTTTCCATATTATGGGCAACTATTCTTTTTATTGGAAACAATCATTCTAAGAATTGGTTTGTAACCTGAATAGCGTCTCGGATAAATATATCCGAATTTATTCATATGGAACTATTGACTTTATAAAAGTCTAAATGAATATTCAATTTTTTATAGGAAAAACTCTCTTTTTATAACTTTTGAAGGTTATTCCCATCAACGAGAGGTTTGGGTTCGAGTACCAGTTGCGACTATTGTCTTTTTCTATTTTTCTGTGTCTTGTTCTCTTTCGTATTTTCGTTTAGATTATTAGTGTTATCTTCTTCTTCAATGATAATAACATTGATGGGAATAACCTATTTGTTATTTAACGTAAATAATTTGGGAGGCGGGAATGGGTACCGCCGCCTCGGGAACCTTTATTGGATAACCAACACCTATGCCATAGGTCACCCTAAGTGGTTTGCTACGTTTGGTGATTTAGCAGGGGTGCCCGGGTTCATGGGGTGAGGTTTGTCTAGGTCTTGGAAGCGGATGACCAGGACACACTGAACCTCAGATTCCAACCCACCCCTTAAACCCTTTTCCTTACCAGAACTCTCCTTCCCTTCCTTTCCTTAAAAAACCCCCCACACAGCATCCCCAAAGATGACATAGGCCCGGAGGAAAATTATTTTCCTCAGGGCCTCCTGTATGGAGCACATGTAAAAAAAAAATTTCATTGATGGAATAACCTTCAAGTTATCAAAAGAGAATTTTTCAAATAAAAAATTAAATTATTATATTTATTTTTTTTTAATAACACCAATATTTTCACTTATTCGCACGTGTAAAAAGGTTTATCAACTCTGCGGTGTGGAGTGTTCAAATATTATTCAACGTACTTACAAACTAATTATTACGTTCGTTAATAATTATTATTGTGAATTCATTAAATGCAGGAACTAAATGTTGTTTATTGGAATGTTTTAGTCATTATAAAAAAGGCGAAAATGAAACAATGCGTTGATGAACGTTTTTAAGTGAATACTCGAACTCGTTATGCATTTTTTTTTCAGTGCATAATTTTTTTGTATATCACCTTGAAATTGTGATCTCATTTCGTCTTCAGGGTGGAGACAAAACAATGGAATTTAACCGCATTGTTTTTGTAAGATGATATCCAGCATTTTTATGTGTACATTATGTTTCGTATGCAAAAATTCTGAAAGGGATAGAGGCAACGACAGTCCCCCTTTCCCCCTTTCTCCCTCGACATTTGATCCCTCTACCAGTTGATCCCTCTACTAGTCGATCCCTCTCCAGTTGATCCCTCTAACAATTGATCCCCAAAGCTTCTTCATATATTTTTATTCTTTCATTCCAGAATTAACCTAACCTAATCCAAGCAAACCTTAAACTGATCTCAACTGTTAAAAGAGTAATTTAAAAATGGTTTGTATCAAGCAATTCGTAAAAATAATACTTTACACAAATACGATTAATTTGTAAAACAATTTTTCTGGAATCTGTAAATCTGGATGATTGTGGATTTTTTTAAAGGTGTAGGTAAAACTTTAAGAAACTTTAAAATATGGATAAAAAACACATGAGATGGTTAAACAATAATAGTCTTTCGGAGTTTGCCAATCATTTATTGAAGACAAATCACATTTTTGACTGCATTATAATTTTAATGGAATTTATTTAGACAAATTAGAAATTGGAAAGAGCGTAAATAAGAATTTAAATAGTATAAAAAATCCAAAAAATATAATAAAATTATTGAACTTGTCGCCTTTGTAAGTTATGCCCTATTGACCCCCCCTCTTCCCCCTTCCTCCTTTCCATTCCCACTTTTCCGTTGACACCGTAAACCCTGATAAAGTAAGCATTGCTTACAAAACATGTCGGTTTTTAATAACAATAAACGTGGTTAAAACTTGGTAATCCATTAATTTTGAATGATTTTTTGTTAATATACATATGAAATTTCGTACGAAAGCAATTTTTTTTTATTTGGTTGGCACCCTTTTTAAATACAATTTTTAACACTTAAAGATTCTGGTATATACGAATATAAATTCAGAAACATCGAAAATTGATTGGTGAATTCGAGCTTTTCTCCTTTTCTCTTCCATTTTCCTTTTATTATTTCTTACTCCTGATAACATTCTCGAAACCATAATATGCCATAGTTTTGTACTAGTTGCCATAGTCTCATACTGGTTCTGGTAAGTGGTACTTTTACATGGTATTACATAAAACCCTAAATATCAGTATTGTTACATAAAACACGTCTTTTAAACCCGTAAATTTATAACTCGGATTACATTGTTTATTTTATTACAAAACTTGTTTCATATCAAACAATCTACAAAATCGATACTTGTTGCCATTAGGTGTGAAGCAGTCTTCTTGATTTGTTTTTTTATCATTTAAACTTCTTCTTCTATTTTTTACCTTCTGCAGAAACAGAACTGATTTACGGTGATTCACTACAGGAATCTGCCAACACAATATTAACTTCTACATTTCCGTGCTAATCAAGCAGACTCAGAGCTTTGGGAAGAGTTTTTGAAGAATCTGCATTGATTCCATCTAATATATGTTCGTATTCGCCAGATTCCTCTACTACTCTTGCAGGTTGAATCGGTGCACATTTTTTTGTGGCCAAATTTTTTGGAATAATTAATTCAACAATTTTCTCTCCTGTAGGATTATCCACTGGCTGACCAGATTTTAATGCTTGGTTGTTAAAAATACCTAGATTTGGGCATCTATCAGTATTTTGTGCAAAATTCTGAATTTTTATTTTCAGTACACTTTCTTTTAAGTTTGTATTAACTTTTTCGGTAGTTTTATTCAACTCACTTTGTGGCAAAACTTGTTGAGCGTTAGTTTTTTTTTCATCTGCACCTAATTTAGCGCCAGCATTTCCTGTCAAAGCGAGGTGGAGTTTATACACTGAATCTACCAGATCATTTTTTGTGTTAATCACATCTATGTCATCATTGGCGCCGAATCTTGATTTAATTTGATACTCTTGTGTAGGGTTTATATCTTCCTCACTACGCTCTGTTACACCTTGTAAAGCACTATAAAAGGCAACTTGTTTTGTCTTGTTTGTTTTTAAGTGCTGATCCTTTGCATTCGCAATAGTTGAAGTATTTTCAGGATTCAATGTTTCCTTCACCAAAGACTCCGTTGAAATCTCTTCGGAAATATGTTCAGCAGCTTCAAGCAAAGCTTTATGAATAGCCACTTGTTCTGCGTATGCTGCTAAATGTTCATTTCTTGCTCTGGCTACATCTAATGTGTACTCAGGATTCACTTTAAATTCAACAACAGATTCGGTGACAGTAGTTTTTCCTTTGTTATCAGAAACTTTCTGTAATGCCCCAAGAATTTCAGTTTGCTCAGCTTGTGCCGCCAAATGCTCATTTCTCGCATTTGTCACCTCTTTTGTATACTCAGGATTAACATTGACATCAACAATAGGTTCATCATCGACACGTTCTACCTTGTGTTTAGCAACTTTTTGCAATGCGCCAAGAATAGCAACTTGTTCTGCATATGCTGCTAAATGATTATTTCTTGCTTGTTCAACTTCTAACGTGTACTCAGGGTTCACTTTAGAATCAAAAGTATGATCATTAACAGCTGCGTTTGCATTATTTTTAGCAACGTTTTGCAAATCTTTGTGAACAGCAACTTGCTCTGCGTGTGCCGCTAAGTGTTTGTCTCTTGCTCTTGCTACATCTGATGTGTATTCGGGATTAGTTTTAAAATCCATAGCATGTTCATCGGCAGCAAAATTTTCATTGTTTTTAGCAATGTTGTGCAATTCTTTGTGTATAGCAACTTGTTCTGTATACGCTGCCAAGTGTTCTTTTCTTGCTCGTGCGACCTCTGAAGTATATTCAGGATTCATAACTACCTCGACAACAGATTCATTTGTGACAATTTCTGAATTACTTTCTGCAGCTCCGTGCGAAGCACCGTCAATGGTTTCTTGCTCATCAAATGAGGCTACATTCTGAATTGTTGTTCTAGCGTTATCAGAATCTTTTTGAACTAAACCATTCATCAATGTCAACTGAATGGGCTGTCGAAGTTTAGTGCGAATTTTGTTGTAATTGCTCGAATCGACTTGTTTTCGTCCAATATTCCCAAGGTTCAACCCAGCAATAACATTTCCAATTTCATCTTCTTCAACAAATCTATTAGTGTTCTGTCTTCTTTTTTCTATGGCATCCCTAGTTTCTTCAGGAATGCTATTATGAGCCACGTGGAATCTTTCTGGGGTATTCTCTGAGATTTTTTTAAAGAATTTGGGTGCATTTTGGAATAATTTATACTGGTTTTTGAGAATTCTAGCTGCAGGTGCATAAATCGGGAAGGTGGCAATTCTTGATGCGGAAACTTTAGGAGAATCAGTAACATTTTCATCAGCTTCTAGATGACCAAGTTTTTGGAGTTTCGCGTTATTTATTAACGTTTTTCCATCATCTTTTAAAAATGGAACTCCTGTTGTAAATGTGATAGCGGCCAACACCAACAAGAGAATCTGTAACATAAATTTAAAAAAAAATTGTAAACCTGATACATGAAAAGATAACGGCAACAGCGAGGACTTTATTTAATAATTAAATAATTTTGGAAAAATCAACAGATTTTTTTTACATATGTAATTAACTTACGTAAAAAAAATCACATAAACATAAAATTATAACAAAAAAAGTAAGAGTCCAGTACCAGTGGATAGAAATATTTATAAGAAACAAAAATAAAATAAGATTTACGAACACAAATAAACGATAATGTTTAGGTTATTAACAAATTGAGTTATAAATTCCAAAACATACTACATTGAAAAATTTATCCTCACTACACTAATAACTGAAATAATCAATAATATAGCTACAGCTTATATCCCACAGCTAAAATGAACACGTGTATATAAAATGAATATTTTGCAACTGGACAAGATTCACAGCAACAACAAGAAATTTAAAATTATTCAATGTTAGCGAAGATACATTGTTTTAAATGTTCATAAACTACTCGAAAATAAATAAGGCCACTTTGTTAAAATTCTTATTAAAAAATTTATATGTTCTGAAATTTAAGACTGAATATATATATCTGAGATTATTAGAACATTTAAGAAGATGAAAAAGTAATTCTCTGTGTTAGTTCTAATGCTTTGAACAAAAATTTTATTTTATCAATTATGTACCCTTTTGAACGGCAGGAGACCATATTTGTCCCAGCTCACTCGCGTCTCCTATAAACTCCATTACTATCAGAGTGAGAATTATGTTCTAAACAGTGTTAAAAAGACAAAACACTACGCTTTGTAGTCTAATCTATAAAACACCGATGAAAAAGTAACCTTTACACCTTTATGAAACCAAAGTTTTGAATCGCAATTTGAAAAAAAAAAAAAAAAAATTTATTAATTATTTTTATATGAAAATACAAAAAAGCGAGGTGACAGTAAATTTTTATAAAACATTTTTCTAATAAAATATTTATTTGATTTTTTTTTTGTTATTTGTAATTTTAGTTAGAAAAAGCGTGAGGTGAGCCATTTTTAAAACTTTTTTTATGTTTGCATGTAAAATTTTTATATTTCAAAAATTATATGTTTATTTTAAATAATAAAATTAGAAATTGTATTATATCACCTTACAAAAACAGCTTTTAGTTTTGGAATATGTTCCGAAATATACCATTTATTTGCATTTTATTGTAAAGCGGAAATACTTTGCCCATCTGAAAAATACGCCAAAATTCTGAAGGGGTACACTATCTATTAACTCTTGCAGCACCGCACCTCTGTTTCCACATATAGAGCATATTTTATATAATGCACTCTATGTGTGCCATTTATAACACCTAACAAAGAACTATTTCTAAATACTACTTTAGATAATAATTTGAAATCGTTTACGGTATAATTCTTTCAGCTAATTAACATTTTAGTTTAATTTGATTTATTATTATTTTTAGGCCTCAATTAGTTATTTTTTTATTAGTAAGAAACGAAAGCCTAAAACACAATTAATCATTATTTTTAAATACATCTATTTAAAAATGAATGCGTCGGGTGGGCCATAAAAATTTACAATTTTAAAATAATCATGAAAAAATACAAATTGTATTAAAATAAATGATTATTGATAAGGACAAAAATATGCTGGAATACCATTTCGTCAAAATAGCCGCCATCTCGCCGCTGGCATTCCTCAAATCTGGCCCTGAGATTTTCGTAAAACTTTTTGACACAAATCTTAGGGTCCGTTGACCATTTTGATGGATGTTCTCCTTTAATTGGAGTAAAGCCGCTGGTTTATTTACGTAGACTTGACTTGTAAGATAAAATATATATATTCAAATATATCCCATAAAAAAAAATCAGCTGGGGTTAGATTTGGGATGTGGGTAGGCCATGGAATCTCCTCTGCGAGAAATCAGTTCGTTAGAGAAAATTTCTTTACCATGGTTATACTCTCGTTGGAAGTATGGCAGATAGCATCTTGCTGAATCCAAGTCTATTATTGTAACTATTGAAAAAATTCTACCGCCAAAGCATCTGAACGCTTGCGCGTCGATATATTCGGAACGTCTCGTACAGACATGTTTACTTGCGCCATGTTCTCTTCGCCCCTTCTACTCCATGGCTGTCCTGTTTGTCTTCGAGTGAGAGTCGTGCCGGTTTCTTCGAAGTTTTTAAACCACGATTAATTAAATTAATACTTGGGCACTAATTAAAACTCTGTAATTGGTGATGCGAACGAAATAGGCGAGGTGCATCATTGTTTTGTAAAACAAAATAAATCATTGTTGAACAGAATAGAACAAAATCAAGTTTTTATAAAAATGTTTTACCCAGAAAACGCGTTGCTCTCCCGATCCATTGTGACTGAATTTCCAAGAAGCGAAGAGCGCGCATAAGTGGCCCCGCTCTCCTGACCCGTTCGGAATCCCCTCTAGCACGACTACAAAAGCTACCACCCTATATTTAAAAACTTTTTTTATGTTACACCTCACAGGAGCGCCCCTGTCTGTAAGGTGTAAAGGCAGTGGAACTCGGTTGGGCAGTGTTGTGAGGCGAGTAATGGGAGTGGCTGTAGGAGGGCTATTATTAATGCAGATCTTGAAGAGGCCCGGATTTTACGAAGGAGAAAAATATGAAGATGACGGTAGCTCGTTCCACATACGAGCAGACTCACACAAAAACTAGTAAAAAAATGACAGTTTTCATGAATCCAACGTCAACCCTGAAAGGGTGTTTCTCTCGTCCACTACCTTCAACATCACATACTCCAATTGGGGATGTCATAGTCTCACTGGCTCCACATGGTTGGGACTCGTGTATGGTATTCACATACAAAGAGACGATTGTTCTTTCTGTTCATCTATTTATAAAATGCATACTTTTTTAGTGTTTAGTAATTTGCATAATAAGCAATTGATTTATATACAAGGCTAACAACCTTAAGTTGCAAGAATTTAATCTAAAGGAAGGATTTCTTGCTTGCTTATTCAAAAATAAACATAGGTTTTAATTAATTAAATAATTTTTTCGTTCAGACAGTCCACACAACGCATGTGAGCCATTCCCAACTAGCAAAAAAATATAAATAAATCGTCAAAAGGACAAAAGAAAGTTTATGAAATAAATTAATGTCACTACAGTAGTGTATTCGGGTCTTCCCATTACAGATTTTGCTCCGTTGACGGCGTCAATTAGTTTATTTTAATGATATATATTTTTTAATTATTTCAATTAAATTTCACACCGCTATTAACTCTATCACGAACACCATACTAAACCCATACCCGCATCATGGCAGAGGTATATAAGTTATATTACAATGTAATAAAAATAATAGTAAATGCAGGTACAAAAAATAAAAAAAACCTTACTAAATAAAAAAAATCATAACAAATATCGATTCCTCTACTTTCCTCTCCCCATCTCCTTCCCATCCTTCTCCTTTCAGCCTCAAATATACTCCAATGATTGGAGTTGCCTTAGTTTCACTGGCTCCGGCTATCAGTCTGGAATCAGTGAGACTACGACATCCCCAATTGGTGTTTGTTGTGAGACTGAAGAGTTTTGGAAGCGGAAGGAGATGAGAGGAGGAAATTGGGGAAGTACCTGGCTCGTCACATCTGGTCTCTAAACACGGTTACAGATATTTAAAGCAACTTTTCAATTCTGAATAGCGATCTTTCACCAGGGTGATACTGATACTGAGAATATCTTGCATCCTGGAACGAAGCTAGTAGTTCACAATGGAGTCCTGGTGACTACCCTGATGTATGGCAGCGAGGCATGTAACTGGCAGAGGAAGGATGAAAGTAAACTGAATGCTGTTGACATGAGATCCCTGAGGCGTATTTGTGGAAAAACCATGTACGACCCATGAGAAATGTGGATATCCGCAAAGAATGTAAGTCTGATGTAAGCATAATGAGTAAGATTAAGAAAGGGTCCCTCAGATGGTTTGATGATAGAAGAATATATGACGCAAATGTGAATGGTAGAAGAAGTTTGGGACGCCCGGGGAAGACAAAGCACGATCAAGTGAATCAGATACTTGAGTCAGGCTATGTCAAAAGTCAGATTAATAAAAGAGTACGTATGAGACGACGGCGTATGAATGTGAGTGAGGCAAAGGGTGTGTGCCAAGACCGAGTTGTTTGGCGCTCTGTCCTCTCTGTCTACCAATGCGGGGAAACGGCGTGATGGTTAGTTACAAATTAAAATAAAATTTACTTGCGCTCGCCAGAATTTAAACCCGCGACCTCCGAATTGCTAGTCAAAAGCATTATCTCTCGACAAAGCACAACAAATCACCAAAATTTTATTTTGGTGATTTGTTTTGCGTTACCCGCCAAAGGTAAGCTCTGGCGTTATGAAATTTGTATAAATGAACATGAGTGTATTTTATATATTTTAGCGGCAGGGAGGGATGGTATGAGGGGAAGGGTAATGAAGGGGGTGAGGTAAGCGGTAGGCACGACGATGGAGGGGAAGGTGTGGAATCGGGGAGGCATGTGAAAGGAAATGCGGGGAGAAACAATTTATTTCTTTGCATTGCAACGCATGCCGGGTACCAGCTTGTATAATATAAATAAAATATATTGGTTTTAATAAAAAAATACATAAATAAAAGTTTGTGATTCTAATTCCATTCCTGCCCATATTTAAGTGCAGCAAATGACAAAATAAATAATTGGCACGATCGTTAGTAGAGTGGGTAGCGTTTCCGCCTACCAACTCAAAGGTCTCAGCTTCAAATATTACTAAATTAATAAATCTTGTTGATACCAAATGATGATTAATTATTGTGTATCATTATTATTTATTACTTTACACAAACTAGCTGTAAGTATACGAGTTTTTCGAAATTATACTTAACTTGCGAGCACTCGTGCCTTTAAAACTCACACGGGCACTCCCGTTTAAAGCATTTTGCTCATGTTTTATAAATAGCCAAAAAGTACATAAATTATAGCACAAATATTGATATTATTACAAATATACTCGTATGACAAAACAATCATGTAAAATCATAACAAATACTTATTTTTAATAAATAACATTTGTTACAATATAATATAGGAACTAAATTGGCATTTCAAAATTGCACTTTTGGAATAAATTAAAAGTAATAACCTTAATTTTTAAAATTAAGGAATGAATACCAAAATATTAATCTTCATCATATGCACACACACAAAGCAAAACCATGTATCTATATCATGGATCTGTACACAACTCTAACTAAAACGTTCTAGAATTATAAACTTTTAAAGTTGGTAAATTCCATCAATGTCATCATTGTAAATAATTCACAGGTATTCAAGTATATTAAAAATGTATGTAATAGATTAAGATCCATATTAGGAAAATTTTATCACCTAAAAAATTTTGTTAATAAAAATATATTATACTGTATATACAACGCATTAGCAGAATCAATTATAGGATACGGAATAAATAGTTACGGATTAACGTACAGAACATACTAAAATAAAATAGAACAATTACAAATCCGTTACCTAAAATTGATATCAGGCAAAAAAAAGGTCCAGTTATGTGAAGGTGATTATAAAAAAATGTTCTCCTTGTGTAATGTCCTCTCTACACACAGTAAGGTAAATTACCAATTAACGCTAGATGAATTCTGGAATACAGAATTCAAAAAACCTGTAAACCACAACTACCCTACTAGGCATAGAGAAGCACAAATGTTTATTGTCAATAAATCTCAAAATGTATACGGAGATAGAACAAAAAGTCATAAAATTCCGGAAATATTTAACGCATTACCTGAAAATATCAAAAATGAGACATCTTATTCAAAAATCAAAACAAAAGTTAAATCTTTCTACCTCCGAAGAACATGAAATCAAATAAAATAGTTCCTATCTATTTATTTTCTCACCGTATGTTTGTACTTTGTAAAAGATTTTTACCACAACGCAATTCATAAACATTAAAACATTATAATAATTAGTTTGTCGTAATAATTAGTATTTTAATATTAAGTATTATATTTAGTATATACTATGTAAAACTGAAAAGTATACTGTATTAAATAATTAGAAAAAAAATGAGAGATTTCTTACAATCAAACAGATTGATCAGTTTCGTAAGATTTGTAAAATAAAATATTGTAAAATTCAAACTGAATAAACATATTTAAAAAAAAAAAAAAAAAATTCAAAAAAGTTGCAAATAATTCACAGGTATTCTTTTCCTTCGGGTGAACATTAATGCTAAATCACTATTTTAGATTAATCTTTAATACGAATCGGTTTATTTAATAAATACAAAAAATATGCTTTAGCAATATATTGTTGCAATATGCAATATATTGTTGCTTTTATGCAATATGCTCAGCAGAAGATTTCGGCTTTGCAGCCCACGGGTAAAAAGGACGCTCTTCCTAGCCTTTTGTACCACCCTGTACACGTGCGAGCTCTGGGCAAATTTCAAAAAAAGGACCATGGAAAGGCTTCGGGTGCAATATAATAATGCATACCGTCTAATGTTCGGACTTCCCAGGTACTGTAGTGCCTCTTCAATGTTCACAGAAGGAAGAGTTCCAGGATTCGAAGCTCTATTAAGAACAAGGATTGCAGGACTGAGGGGAAGGATAAGCCACTCCAGTAATATCCTCATCATGGAAGCCCGTCTGATTCCAGGATCGAGCATAGATGAATATTGGAGAAAAACACTGGCTCCTACAATCTGAGATCCGATGGAACAACAAGAACCTGATTAAAGACTTTACTATATTTTTTGTGAATAGTGTATCTAATGATGCTTCTCTTTTTATATTTTTTATTTATTTTGTTAACTTTTATCTTTTTATTTAGTCTTAATAACATATGTAATTATACCCTATATGGGATGTGTGGGATTGCACTCCCCTCCCCACATCCTGGAATAAAGACCTTATTTTTATTGTTCTCTAGATTTTATGTCCGGGTTAAATCTTCCTCACAGGAAAAACTTAATCCTTCCACACACTTTTCCACAAATGCTAATCTAGTCAATTCACGCGATGTAATTGCATTGTATAAGTATACTAAATACAAAACTATACAAGAACAACACGTCAACCTACCAGAGACCATATGGGAAAATACTTCACCGACTCCAGATATTTTCATATCAGAGGGTTCGGCTCGATAGAACTCCTAACTGAACCGATAAATCCTACCGATCCCTCAATATAAATATTTAAAAAATCTTTCGTAATCCTACATGTATTTAATATGACTGATTTTTGCATTTTTATATAAAGATTCTTTGACAAATCTAATAAGCCTAAATTTTTAATTAGAGAGCTAGGTATAATGCCAGTAGCCGAAATAACAAATGGTAATATTTTTATAGTCCGAGAATGCCAAATTCTTTTAATCTCATTTCCTAAATCTGTATATTTTCTAATTTTTTCAGAAACAGATTTTTGAATATTACAGGAATTTGGAATAGCGACATCAATGATATAAGTTATTTTTTTAATTTTGTCATGTAAAACTATATCGGGTCTATTACGACGAATCGTTCTGTCTGTTAGTATAGTTTTATCATAATATATTTTATAAAATTTATTTTCTAAAAACGAATTTGGTTCGTATTCATAATATGGTACAACATTACGGCAATCAATCAATTTATGTTTAATTACCAAACTTTGATGAATTATTTTTAAAACCTGATTGTGTCTAAAAGTATATTCGGAAGGCGCTAATATAGAACATCCCGATGTAATATGTTCTATAGTTTCCGGAAAAGCCAAACATTTTCTACATAAATCATCAATTTGATTTCTATCTTTGATTATATACTTCCTATAATTTTTATTATTATTATTATTAGATAAATAGAAGCATTTTCTACCGTTTCCATTGAGTAGAATTAAAATAAATTTTGTTGATTGCTTTATAAAAATATTGAAGCGTAATCTACTGAAAAACATGTTTTTTCATTAAAAATGTATGGGCGCGTGTGAGAAACAACTTTTCAAAAAATTAATGTTATGGCTAAAATTATCTCTGACAGTTTCCATTGATTTTCGATGTTTTTTTCTTTTTTTACCAGTGTGAATATTTATTTATTTTTCAACGCCCTTTTTCAGGACTTTTACATAACATGAATAGTAAGAAATATACAGTATATATTGTATATAATTGAACTGCCTCAGAGACAATATTTTATATTGGTTTAAAGATAAATTGACTTTGTATAATTATTTCCCTTTGTATAAATATAATTATTTTTTTAAAGATACCACTGACTTGGTATAATTATTTCCCTTCATTAGCATTCTGGGCAAAGAGGTATACATATGGTAGTTAGTCCTAGAATTTCTGTATTGAAATAAATCCTGACTTCTGGTATTACATTGTGGTATCCGGAAGCTTCTCAGTTCAAGCAATACCGAACTATCAACTAAATCATTTAGAATTTTACATAGAAATCTTCTGTCTGACAGTTTGAGCATATTCATATCATTGAACAGAGTGTTTTAATTCAACATAATTGCTGGAATACCCATTTTAAAATTAAGAAAATGTAAGAATTTGTTTTGTATTCTTACAACAGCGCATTATAATGTGTATTCCAGACGGGAGAATTGTACTCAAGCTGACTTCTAACATAAGCAAAATATAACAGTTCTTATAAAATTATTAAAAAAGAAATTAAACCACTTTTGCGCCTGAAATCGTGACCGTTTGCCTGGCGATTTTTATGCCTATTACGTATATTCGTGACGATATAAGGCATACTCAGAATATATAATTTTTGACTTGTCCTCATAATTAATAAGTAAATTTGGACTTTACTCACCGAAAACATACCGCAACGATAATTTTCAAACGACTAATTTGTCAAACCGCCTGAACTATATTAAAACTTCAACATTAGTACTTAATAACATAGCATACAAAAAAAAATGTGATAACATAGGCTTATCTTAATGGCAATGATGACATGTGACCAAAGTAATGATGTACTTAGGTTTTTCCTCCATATTCACATAATTATTATATATTATTGAAGAAACTTGTTTAAGAGATGCTGTTGTGTTTTCCCTACAAATGTCATTAGTCATTAGGCAGGTCATTCAAGTCATCAATAGAAATAACGTCAACTGTTGATAAACGCCTTTAATTTAGTGACTGAAGAAATAAACATGCTTAGGACATGAACTCATTTTTTATTGATATTTTACAAATGAAATAATAACACAGGACAACAGTGAAAAAACTTTTTTGGTAATTTTTACTAATTCCTGCGTAATTTGGTGTCCTGATTACGGAAAAATTATAAAAAGTCGTATCACCCACCAATTTTTCACAATTCACTATTAAATATGCCTGATGAGCCTTAAAGTCCTCTTCTTGCACAAACATCTTGACTTTTTTCCTGAAAATGAGCAAGGGGAACGGTTTCATCAGGACCTACAAGAGATGGAGAAACGATACCAGGGACGGTGGAATATCAAAATGATGGATGATTATTGTTGGTCACTTTACAGAGAACAAAAAAACGCAACACATCGGCGAAAAGGCTACGCAAGAAACTTTACAAAGAAAAAAATAAGCATCTTAAATTCAAATTTTAGTAATTACACATGATTGCAAGCAAAATATAAACAATTTTTAAAACTATTAATTTTTTTAAGTTTTACAGATCAAAATTTTCCTGTTTTTGGAAATATTAAATTAATATCATATTGTGACAGAATGGTGGGTGATAAAAAAAAACTGCTATGAAATATGGTTTCAGCATTCAAAATTACATAAGATTTTGGTAAATTTGTTTAAAAAGTTTTCACAAACATTTTTTTTGTTGGCCTGTGTAATCATCTCAGATGGCAATGAAAATATTTTAGTTATAGATAAGAGCAAAAGAAGTGTTTTTTAATTCAAAGATATTTTTTAAAAAAATCAGTTAGAACCTTTTCCAAATAAAGTGACGTACTAGCCACAATCCACATACATATAGGTAAAATGAAACTATACCGAAGAAGTGATCTGCAGGTGGTTCAAAATCGTGCTCTCAGAAATGTTTTTGGACTTCCATGGGATACCCACGTCAGAGACATCTATTCGGTTTCCGGTATTCTTCCAATCACAATCCTTCCTAAACATGAAATCACAAGCACCATCCTACAAATTACTCAAAAATCAACTCACACTAACATCAAGCCACTTTACAGTCAAGACATCCACCCTCACAATACTCGGATTAGCAATAAAATCCGCGTACCTCAAATACATACTACAAAATATGGGATAAAATCTCTGAACTACATTGCACTCTTTATAATTCGCTTCCCGATATGTACAAGGGAATCCAGCTAAATAAAAAAATTCAGAGTAATGCTTTAAAAGAATATTTTTTAAATAGGTTTAAAGATGAAACTATGTAATTTTCTTGTCATGTTCAATTATGTCTTGTTTCCCTTTCTCTTCTTTTCTTTTTAATTTAGTTTGTAATCATCCATATTTGTATAAACTTGTTCCTTTTTTCTTTAATTGTTTTCTATTGTTTATTTGTTCTACTTAACCTGTCTTTTATTTTTCGTCTACATTGTATATGAAATTTATATTTTTTATATGTAAGCTCCTATATAAAATTGTTATTTCCTCCCACCTATGAATTGTATGTTCCTCCTGTCCTAAAATGAGTTCTGTAACTCATCGGGATTGCCCTGGCAAGAAATAAAAACAATAAAATTTAAAAAAAAGTGTAAATTCCGACTTGGCTCATTTGCTCGAAGCCATATTCAATCATCGCTGTTACTGGAATCTGAGATCAACTAAGTAATATTTTATCTCCGACATATTCTAATGTGATTATATTATTCTTATAATTGAATTGTACAATGTTTACTTTATCGAGAAAAACACGTATGGGTGTTATCAGTGTTCTTGCACCAGGGGCTATTTCCACGATGATATATATTATAAATGGTACTGAAAATCGTTCAGTGTATCGCCAATGGACACTCTGGCCGATTCAACATGAAATTTTACGCAGTAAGTAATTTAATCTATACTAATATTATAAATCCAAAACGGCATGTATTTGTTTGTTACGCTTTCTCACATAAACCAAAAAACCGATTTTAAAAATTCTTTCACCAATAGTAAGCTACATTATATGCGAGTAATATAAGCTATATAATGGTAAGCTCCGGCGTTATGAAATGATTAATATTGATTTATTATATTTATCATACGTTTTCTGTTGCTAACAAAAACGAAATAACGTCAGAAAACAAATCGTTGCCGTGGAAACGATGTTGATATATTTGCGGGAAATTTTATATCAGGCGTTGTAGTTAATATCTATCTAAATCAAGGTCAAATTAATCTTTCAAAAAAATTAACAACCATAACATCACCAATCAAAATGTTATAACTTCATTTCATGCCATATTAAAAATTAACGTCACAACATCCTAGTAATATATAAATAATAGGTAATAGTTTTTACATTTCTTCTTCAGTAGCTAAGTAGATACAAATTACTCTCAGTTTATCCTTTAATCTGTTCGGTTCTCTTCTATTCAATTTAAAACCCTTTAAATCTATACTCTTAGGTTTGTGTTTTTTTTTTCCAGGCGGTAGAAATATGGTTTTCTTATTTGGGGAATGTTCCAAGGCTGTGTGAGAATTGGAAATCATGGAAGTGTGAGAATTGGAATACGAAGTTTAGTTATTTGTCTCTTTAGATTTGTTGACTTTCTTGATTGATTTATTTTGAGGATATTCTGCCGTGTTGCTTTTGCCAATTTCAGTCAGTGATATACCATTCCTAAGAGAATTGGAGCATGCAACACGGTATTGCTTCTGCCTATTTAAACATATACTTCACCACAATCTACACATCTGCCTTGATAATTAACACTGTAACGCTGTCCGAAGCATTGACGCTATTGAAGGAGGAAGCGTAGTATGGGCTAATATCCCAAAATAAATCAAGAAAAATCTATACGTGTTCAAAGTAATGTCAATCGATTTCTTTTCTGGTGCATGTAGACAGCTTTTGTCAAATTTTCGTGGTTTTTACCATTTTCATCAATGGTAATGTTGATATTTCTGTTATTTATTTATTTATTATGTGCATCTATATAAAAAGGTTTACATATTTTTTTGGCCTTGCTTGTCTCACTAGGAAATCCTGTGTCGAGACAGACTAGATTACAAAAATTTTATAAATATTAAATAAAGTACATTTTTCAACAAAGCAAAAATCTTTGACAAAATTTTCAGGTTGGTGTGTATGTAGTGATAACAATAATGATATTGAGGATTATATTTGGTTGAGGTGATTAATTATTGCACGACCTTTTTCGATGATCCATTGTTTGATCAGGATTTTGAATTTGTTAATATTATTCGATTGTCTTGTTTTGTCAGGTAGGTTATTGTATATTTTAGACGCAATGTATTAGAAATTTCTTTGACCAAATGTTGTGTTTGTTTTAGGTATTTATATGAGTTTTTTGGTTTTGTGCCGCGTGTTTACGATATTTTGGGTTTTTTCATAAAATGTTTGTAGTTTATTTATGTTGTTATATGGTGGTGCTGTTATTCTTGCAGTTGTTGTTGCTGTTAAAGTTTTTGCAGTTATTGACGTTGTTTTTGTTGTTTTAGTCATTGCTGTCGTTGCTTATTTTGTCATTGTTCTTGTTGGTGTTGCAGTTGATGTTGATATTTAAGTCACTGTAGTCATGGTTATTGTTATTTTTGGTGATCATGTTTGTTTTCTTTAATGAATAATACAACTCTGATGATCAGATAATTACTTCGGTTTGTCTGGATTACGAGTCTTATTTATAATCGTCTTATCTACAGTGATTCTCTAACTGGACCGTTCTAAATAATGTTCAGCAATAATTTGAAGCAAAGGAAATGCTGACTGAAGATCGGATATGATCTGATGTCTTCAAATATTAGACCCGAACGGGTGACAGTTGTCTCCCTCATGTAGTACTACATCTGACAAATATCGAGACATCTTAAAACTACATATATAGCGACATCTGTCGAGAGTCATTAAACAACATACATATGTATGATGGTATTGTTGCTGTTGCTGTTGCAGTTGTTGATATTACGGTTTTATTTTTTGCTTTTAATATTGTTGTCGGTGTTAAAGTTGTTTTTTCATATTTTAATATTACAAATGGACATTTAACGCTATTTAAAAAAATTGAATGCCAACATCGTTGAAATTGCTTACCAGTGTTTTTTTCTTGTATGCTTTATTTACCACTGGTACCCATTAAAACACATTTATTTAAGCAAACGAATTATACGAGCGGTCAGTGGTTGAGTGGGCATCGCGTTTGGGTCCCACCCGGGCGTCCCGTGATCGATTCCTCAGCTGGCTATGTCCTCCATCACAACACAAGCAACATTTTCGGCTTTCTGTGGTGGTAGTAGATTTTCAAACATTGTTGGGTTATTCGTAACCCGGGAATGTTGTCTTTTTTTTTAATTTAATTTAAAAATAAACAGTTTGTTTTTGTTTTCCATAAAAATTGGTTAACTGTTTTGGGGTTTCCTGCTTTATTGAAATATTTAAAATTTTGAAAGAGCAGCGCCTGTGTTTTTTTTAGTGCAAAGTGAAAGCTGGGTGTTCTCTTTTTTTTAAATCTGGTGATTTAATATGTCAGATCATAATAGAAAAGGATATAATTTTAATAGCCATATAATATGACGTGATGGAAAATAGGAGTATTTGAAATAAAATTATGTAATTGATTTATTACGCCTTATTATTATGTATTTTCTTTATTTGTTTTCTCTGTGCTATATGTTATATTATTATGTTTTAAGGTTTATTTTGATAATTATTATTTTTGGTTTTTCACTTGTAGTATTGCCACCTAGTAACAACTAAGAAACTAACAAAGTTAGCTTCTCAAAAACTGGGCGTACTGTACAGGGCCCGCAGATACTTTAATAGTACACAACTGCTAACCCTGTACAAATGGCAAGTGCGCCCCACGGTTGAATTTGGCAGCCACCTCTGGTCTGGAGCTCCAAAATACTTGAAAAATACCCTCGACTCTGTGCAGAAACGGGCGGTCCGTTTGAAAGATTCTCCCATCTTAACGAACGGATTGCAATCTTTAGAGCACAGGCGTCGGGTGGGAATGCTATCCATTTTCTACCGGTATTTCGATGGAAGATGCTCTGAGGAACTAGCGTCATTGATCCCTTCGGCACCGGTGCATAGTCGGGAGACACGCCAAACGCGCGCCCAACATATGTACACGGTTGACATTTGTCACATGAGAACGGGTCGTTTTTTCGACTCGTTCTTGAGTTCAACAGCTCGGCTATGGAACGATTTGCCGGCATCTGTGTTTCCTCCCTCCTACAACATGGGTCTCTTCAAGACCAATGTTCATTCCTTCCTCTCCTCAAAAAGACCCTCCACACAGCATCCCAGATGACATAAGCCTTGAGGGAAATTATTTTCCTCAGGGCCTCCTGTGTGGAGTTAATGAAAAAAAAAAAAACAAAATCTCTTTAAATAATTGTTAACACTCTGCAAATGTTTCAAACAATAAATGCATAACTAGTTTTATGAGATGCGTCTTTTGGTGGCAGATACAGCACGACGTAACAGGATATCTTTACGATAATCCATACTAATATTATAAATGCGAAACTGCTCGAGTTCGTTTATGACCTTTTCACAAATAACACAATATAAAGACTTTAATAATTCTTTCACCAATATAAAGCTAAATTATATGCGCAGACTACAGGTTGTATATGATGGTAAGCTCTGGCGTTATGAAATTATAAATATTAATATATTATATTTGTTATACGTTTTCTGTCGCTAACAAAAGCGAGTTTTTGCTAACGTCAGAAAAAAATCTTTTCTATGGAAACAATGTTGATATATTTTTGGGCTCTATGCTGGTAGATACTCAGTCTACTGGTCAGCTACTACTGCAGAAAATTCAAATATCAGAATTCGTTTTTTTTTTGGACAAGCTTCTGTTTTGCAATAAATGTCAGATAAGAGTTCATACATTAAAAATATAATTCGTAACGATTATAAAGATTGAATAATAAATAGTGTAGTTTTTTAATTATATTAACAAGCTTCCAAATATTTAATTAAAAATAAACATCCGAAATGTTTGTGAGCGCATAAATTCCGAACGAATTAACAAAATTGGCTAATTCTTTTTTTATTTGAGCTATAGCTTTATGAAATTTAGGTGGCAGGCGAGATGTTTGAAAACCGAATGTAAGGGAATGAATGTTTGGAATGCGGGAGGGGGTGAGGAGAAGGGGGGATAATTGATAAGTTCAACCGCTACAGTAATTTCCCGTAATACCATGCGAGCGAAGCCGCGGGGAAAAGCTAGTCATTTATAAGTTTTCCACTAGTTATATTTTTCGCTAATTTGAATTAAAAAAGAAGTTAATGGAATTTTCCACCAACCGGATTCATTGTACTAATACAGCGTTAAAATAATTTAATTACAAAATGACGCAAACCATCTCTAATGACAGATACGCAATATTGCATCCATCGATTACAGTTTCAAATACGCATTATATTGCTACTTTATATCGATTTGTGCTCTATTATTTCACAAACATTCTCGATTAAAATAAAATTATCTAACATTACAGTCAGGGGCGTACGATAATTAGCTGAAAATTATTATTTTAAAAGATTCATGATAAACTTATAATAAATACAAATAAAGGGAAATATATTAAGGGAAAAGGAGATAGTTGATCTCCTGATAGTTGGCCCCCTCGAAATCATAGTAATGATATAATTGTAATTTTTTTAGCATTATTTACCAATTTCAAACCTAAAATCGACTAAAAAATACCTTCAATAATAAGTTGGTATGGATATCAAAGGAATTTATTTACATTTACAGGGTCGATTTTTTGTACTTAAGCGCTGGTATAGACAAGTGTTTTATCCTTGGTGCATTGACCGGTCAGTGGTTGAGTGGGCATCGCGTTTGGGTCCCACCCGGGCGTCCCGTGTTCGATTCCTCGGCTGGCTAAGTCCTCCATTACAACACAAGAACATTTTCGGCTTTCTGTGGTGGTTGTAGGAGATTTTCAAACATTGTTGGGTTATTCGTAACCCGGGAATGTTTGTCTTTCTTTTAAAAAAAAAAATTTTTGAATGAAAATATGTTTTTTATTTTTTTTTTATAGAAAGCAGTAACTTTGTGGTTTGACATAATATTAATTGAAATAAAACAATAACTTTGTTCAAATAAATTCAAATCAAGTCAGAGTTCCATTGAAATTGTGTTCCATCCAATCCATCGATCTAGAGTTACAATCGCAGTCAATCAACCGAAATTAGTGTTTTTTTATAAATTAATGACTTCAAAAAAACCCGTGCAAGCTAGCAATAACGAAAATCTACCTCCATAAATGCATCCAAAATATAATACATTTAGATCACCCACTTAAATTCACACGGCACTTCCCTGATTTCTCGAACGCTGTTTATTGCGCTTGACAACCGCTTCGACCTCAAAGGCAATATCGAATTTATGGTTTGTACGTGGCTACTAACATCAATTGGGCCTTGCGCCGACAAAACAACTTGCATATAAACATAATTTATGAGCTAAAATGTTATAGTTCTCAATAGAAGAAAGTGATTCAATAATAAAATAAACGATTCTTAGGAATTCCTGAACTAGTTGAATGAAGATATTAACAATGTTCTATTTTGCTTTTGACCATAAAATATAAATATAATGTTTTTCTTCCTAGGTCTTCTGAAACTGAGCTTTTAATATTGACTTAAGTCAAATGCATCATGTTTTTCCAATTCTTGGTTACTCACTCGTCTGAGGCTCGAAAGTCTCAACTATACTATACTAAGATCGTTAACAAGTTATTCGCTACGTTTGGTGACTCAGAAAGGGTTTCCGAGTTTATGGGTTGAGGTTTGCCCGAGTCTTGGCGGCGGATTAGTCTGCCCACCAACTGCGTGGCAGACTGGATTGAGAGATGAAAACCTTTTGACCTCTCCGGCAGAACTCTCTCGGAACATCGCCTTGTATTGCAATGGGTGGAATGGAGTCATACGTCCGCCAGTCCTGGACACACTGACTCTCAGAATCCTACTAACCCCTCCGTTTTTCGTTTAGAAGTTCGTTTGGTGACTTACAAAGGGCTTACGAGTTTTATGGGTTGAGGTTTGCCAGAGTCTTAGCAGCGGATGAGTCTTTCCACCAGCTACATGGCAGACTGGATTGGGAGAGAGACACCTTTTGACCTCTCCTGCAGGATTCTCTCGGAACATCGCCTTGCACTGCAATGGGAGGAATGGATTCATACGTCCGTCAGTCCTGGTCACACTGACAGTCAGATCCTACCAACCCCTCCCTTTAACCTTCGCAGCATTTCCTTTCTTAAAAAGACTCTCCACACACCAACTCCAAAAGATTTCATAGACCCTGAGGGAAATTGTTTTTCTTAGGTCTCTTGTGTAGAGCTAATGTAAAACATAAGAAAACCCCATCTCATCTGTAGCTTCCTTTCTACAAACTAATGTTGGACTTCCAACCGTCACCCGACCCAACCTATTTTACTCAATCAGTTAAATAAAATAGCTTAATGTCTTTGTGTCTATGTAAACATTGTCTTAACAATTTTGTTTTGTTTTCAGAATTTTGCATTACTCCTCGTTGGAGCAGTAGGAATAACTGCAAAACCCTTTGAAATTCCTCCCTTGGGTCCTGATATTGATGTTCCAGGAGTTGGCACACAAAATTTGGCACGTCTTGCTGACTTTTCAGACTTCGTCAACAAGCTCAAAATTCCACACACGCTTGACGCCGTAACAGAATACTTGCAAAAATCTCCCGCAGAATTAGAAAAGATAGTTTCCAATCGAAACCCTGGACTGACTCCTACATTAGAGAAATCGGACTTAACGAAACCGAACGGAGAACAAAATGATAAAGATGACTTTTTGAACAGTCAGCATATCGATACGTTTAGAAGATCAGGACCAATAGAAGATCACACCATTTTTTATGATTTACAACTGCCAAAAGAAAATATCCCTTCACCAAACTCAAAGTCGGAGAGTTATCATTTTGCTTCAAATGCCGTGGCATCATCCAATTCGCCAGGATTACTCCACTTCGAGTGGGGATCAAATAAAAGAAATGGTCTAAATCCTCCAGTCGTTGATTCTGGAAGTAAAGACTACGTCTTAAAGCCGCAAAAAACTGATCTCCATGTTATTTTCGATAAACTCTACGGGAATAAAGATCTGCCCAAAATTTTGGAAATTGATATCTCTGGAAAGCCTGTTGATAATTCTGCAGTGCTTTCTTCAATAAATAACAGATTTATTACAGAGGAATTTGAGTCTCCCAACAAGGATAATAATGTCAAAGAAAATCATTTCTCGTCACAGAGTTCGCACAGTTTTTCGTACCAGGAAGGGACCATCCATTCCTGAATCTCTGATGATTTTATAACATGTGTAACAAAAAGATAGAGCTTTTTTGGTGGTGTTATTTATTAAAACTGACGAAGGTACAAAAAATAAATAATTATATTTATGGAAGTTAGATTGTTTGTTGTTTATTGGATCTTGGATCACCTTGGTAGATTACAAATTCAATGGTGGTAATCAAATCAATTCCTTCATTGATTTTCAAAATATTACAAATCTGTGAATCATTTTTAATTAAACTTTCAATGTTTTGGGAATTTTTCAAATAAGTTCAAGGTTCGTTGTGATTATAAGTTGATTTATTTACGTTACATTAAAGTCTACAATAAACGTGTTACTGAACTAGACGTTATTTCTCTAGAAGGCTCTTAGTTATTATTTCACTCCGAGTCAACAGACTGACGGCGTTTGCCCGACTACCAGACGCTTTCGAATATCATCGGAATCATTCGTACATTTAACACCAACGACGAATGATGATATTGTTCTAATATAATATTTAACTGACATCTGTTGGGATACCACAAAACTTTGTAAAATAACTATACTAACGATATCTATTGAAAGATGTTGAAACTACATGACTAACCTGTACACTACACAAAGCAATACCAAAGTCGACTAAGGTTTAAATGCTAGCACAACGCCTTTGAGATGATATTTCACAAAAATTTAGCTTTAAAAATTAGTCAAGCATTTTTAGCAATTACAAATGATAACATGAATTATTCCAACAATGGCGTTCTCTTTTTTTTAATATATTCTCGATTGAAGGGTCATGCTGGGTTTTTAATAAAGTGTCAACTAATTTTAGGCATTGTTTTATGTTCCATTCTGATTTATTGCTTTTGCATTTGATACCCATATCACCTACTTTCCTGTTCCAAAGAAGAATTCTACCACAGGGCCACTTTGGTCCCCGACGTTCTGAAAACGGCCCAGGGAGCTTACCGCTTAAGCCATAGACAATAATATAAAACAATTGAAAATATTTAACATCTAAATAAAAGTGCGCAACGGCGTAAAAATTAGTTACAAGGAAGAAAGAAAAGTACTACGATAACGGAGAACCGAAGCATGACGCGGATGACAGAAAAGTGTTGAAAAAGCTAATTGCCTGTTTTCATAATGATTACTTAACACGATATTGTTTATGATAATCTTCAAATAATTAGAGCCAATCGCCAAAAAGGAGGGATTAACACTCAGTAGTGCCCAGAATTGAAGTATATGTAAAATTAATTACAAATTTTACTTGAATAATTCGACTTAAAAATAATTAAAAAGTTGTAATGATTCAATAATATTTGATTCAAATTATATGGATTCAAATTTTTGTAGGTGCATAAGATAACAGTAAGAGGAATACTTAAATATCTGTGAGTTATTAACCGTTAGAGATAAAGCCCTATTATTATAAGACGAAATACTCTGATAAATAGGAAAAACATCTGCGTATTTCTGAAGGAAAAAAAGGATTAAAGTAGGCATTAAATAAATAATTGAATACTTATTTAATCAAATTTATCAATATGTTTAGAAGCCCATAGTTGCTCAGTATAAAATTAAAATTAATAAAGAGACAAAGACAATTATTGTAAATAAGTGATTATAAATATAAATATTCATATGAAGACAAATTTGAGAGTTTGTTACTTTTAAAAAATACTCTTTATTAATAATATTTAATTACTCTCGACCACCGTAACACGGGCATGTGCCAAGCATGGTGGTCGAAAAATCCACAGATTATGTAACTATGTCAACCAACCAAATCCAAAAATTATGTAACCAACGATTAAAGAAAAATAAAAGAAATAAAATGTTGTGTAATAATTATTCTAAATTTGCCACCCACATTTTGGAAACAAATCATTCTTTTGATTTAAATAAAAGGTTAAAAATTTTAATTGACTTAGAAATATTATATTGCAATTCAAAATGTGTTAATTGGCAATTAAATATTATTAATACCAAATCTATCTCGTTAATTTATTTTCATATTTATACTTACAATTAATTATTTATTTCTTTTATTTGGACAACCCTATGATTATTTTGTGTTAATTTTGTAAAAAAAAATAATATATAAATGCAAATATTATTCATTTTAAATAATTTTCTTTTTCTTTCATTTTATATAATTGTTTTTTATGATACCTTTAACTAATTAACCACCACTCTTTGCAAAGTTTTACGCTTACAGATTAATCTTATTAATCTTTATTTGTTTTTTTTGTAATTTTTGTTAATTTTATCCTGACGAAGAAACCATTGGCTTCCAAAGGTCAACACAAGAATTTTGATTAAATGAATTGTACGAAAAAAATTATTTGTTTTCAATTAATTGAAATGACGCTACACAGTGAATTTGCGAATATCAAATTCAAATAATTAACCAACCAACAAAAAGTTGTCTTCAAATAAACCAGCTCTACATTAAAAAAAACTATATAAAGCATGTTCATCGATAAATAAAGTGCATCGATATTAAAGAATCATAAATAACAGTTAAAAAGTTTTTCAAATTGCGAGCCACCGCCCCGTAACAATTTATTGGATTACCATCACCCCTATCATATGTGACCCCAAGTAGTTTGATACGTTATACGTTGTGACTTAGCAGGGGTGCCAGGGTTCATTGGTTAAGGTAAATCTAGGTCTTGGTGGCGGATGAGCTTGAGACCTAACCTAGACCCCTCCAGCCAACCATCGCATTGGGAGAGATGGATTTATACGTCCATCGCATTTACCTCCAGATTCCTATCCACCCCTCATATTTTTCCTTCCCAAAACTTATTTATCTACCTTTCTGTTAAAAGATCCTTCACACAGCATCTTCAAAGATAATATATACCTTCAGGGATTTTTTTTCCTCAGGGCCTCCTCTGTAGATAATGTAGCTAATGTTAAAATGAAAGATTTCATGTACTGTGATTACGACTTCTAGTTCGTATTTGTCCAACAGACCATTGGAAATTTTTACAGGAGGAGAAGGTTTTCTTTCATTATTTCAATGAAATATTATGATAGGTGTAGATTAAGCTATTTCCATAAAGCTAAAGGTCTCATTAGTGTAAATAATTCTAATTTAAGTGATTAACTATCATATTTTAAACTTAATTTAAAAAAAAACTAGAATGGCCTGTTGGACAAATAAGAACTGAGGCGACGATTAGTAGCTTTCATAAGCTCTGCCCTGGGGCTTGGAATTTCTAAGCTGCACCACTAAAACAGCTGAAAATTTTATAACCTCCAAAAAGATAAACGATTTCAAAACCGTCCTAATAAAAAAACATCAATAACAATTCGCGGTGGTTTTGAAAGCGTGCATCTTTTTATTAATTCAGTGCCAAATGCAACAAATAATTCGTGATAAACTCTTCGGGTGAAACGAAGTTACTTAATTTCGATCATAGCAATCAGGAATTATAGCAGAATCTGCGTTGATACAAGGCAACAATTTCGTACCTACATATTTAAAAAAAATACCCACCGTATCAAATATCTTTCGAAATTTTAGAATATTGGATTGCGACAAAAGTTGCAAACTGACCGTCCCCCGCCGAAATTTGTATTGCTTATTGTAAAATATGGTACCAAGTATAAAATTGATGGGACATTTCCCAAGCAGTTCAGAAACAATTTGTGATTGAAGTGGTGAAGTTCTTTACAGTTGAATAGTTCGGATTTGCAATACCCCAATGAATCTCATTGTGAGTACAATATTGGTTTATATTATTTCCTTGAACGTAGTGAATTTGGTTTAAGAGTTTGTTGTTATTTGTGATATCATTTTAAAACAGTTCGCTATTCATAGGGTGGGGTTTGTCCAGGGTGCGTCTATTCACCAACTCCACCAACATCAATCCTGGACACACTGAACCCAAGATTCCTGCCTGTTCATGTACCTTTTTTCCTTTCTAGAACTTCCTTTTCTTCCTTTCCATAAAAAATCCTACCTAAGACATACCCAAAGAACTCACATACCCTGAGAGAAATTGTGTTCTTCGGGGCCTTCTGTGTGGAGATAAATATCTTTAAAATATGAGATTTAAACCGAAGTCCTAAAGAACAACGTCAGAATTACGATTTTGTAGTTTTGCAATAGAACTGTTTAAAGTTTCTTTTCTGCATTATTACTGTTTTTGAGGTCAAGAAATATAGCATAAGAGAAATAGATTGTTCTTTTTTTAACCTACATAACTTTTACCACTCTGTCACATTTCCACCATTCTGTCACTTTTTTTTTTACTATAAATGAATCTCTCTGGATATTAGAGGGGAAATTGTAGCAAGTGGGGAAGGACGCCTAAAATGCCTATTGGGGGTGACAAACACGAGCTGCGTGTATACCTATTTTGAATGACAACCCACGTGATAGAATTGTCGTACGACATAAAAATTTTAAGTGACAACTTTTTGAGATTTTATTAAACATCATTAAAAATAATAATCGCAGTTACTTGATACTTTTGAAGTTTAAAAATAGTTTTATATTTTATGTCGTCATATCATTTTATTGTAACATTATAGAATACACGCAAGTCGAGGTGGCAGAAGACTTCTGTGATTTGTATGAAATAGTTCAGGAGGAGGAGGAGTTACAACTCTTTTCACGTAATTTTTATAACAAAAATATAAACACATATTTTTTTAAACCGCACACAGTCGTTACTTCTTTAGTACAGTAGAATTTAAAGTAATTATAAAATAATAATATTGGTAATTCTGTTGATTTTTTCTCCACCAACTGGTGGAGACAACTTTATGTAGGTTAAAAGAAGAACGACTCAAATATCATTTATTTAATTTAATTTCGTTCATAATTCCGAAAATATTGACTTTTAAATTATCAAAAGGCAAGTAAAATAAGCCAACAAAGCGATTTATAATTTTTAGCAGATCCGACATTGTTCTTGAGACTGTTGAATTACACCGTGCAATTTGTGAGTAGTGCATCCTTGAAATATATCAGATAATGCAAGGTGTCTGGGGGAAAGTGCAGTAACTTGATGGTTATAAATGTTCTTATGGATCATGTTTTTTTCCATAGCTCTACATAGGAGGCTCAGAGGAAAACTATTTTCCTCGGAGCATCATGTCATCTTTCGGGATATTGTATGGACACTGTGATTCTACTGAGAGTATCTTCTATTCAAAAACGTGCGGCAAATATGCCTTACATTATTTTAAATGGTGGAATTGTGAAATAACGCAAATAATTAAATTTAAATTTACTTGGGATTAAACCCGCGACCTGCTGATTGCTGATTAAAAGCTTTACCTCTCGACAACGGTGACCGTCATATCTGGAGTGATATCAAACAGCTTTCTGTTTTCTTTTGAATTAAAAAAAAAATCATTTTATACGTCACCGTTGGTCACACTGCCACATGTCTGCTTGAATGAGATGGAGTGCGTATTACGTGATGCGATTTAGGTACTCAGTGACGTGTGACGGAAACATATCTTTTCTGTTGTTTTTATTTCAAAAATATATTTCAACGGACATCAAAACGAAAAAAAAATAAGAAATTTTGTACTCCATACATCCTAAGAAAACGTTAGCTAAAATCGTTGATGTACATTTTGATATACCCTTTAAAATGACGCTCAAGTTTTTTTTTTTACATGAGCTCCACACATGAGGCCCTTAGGAAAATAATTTCTAGGGCCTATGACATCTTTGGGGATGCTGTGTGGAGGTTTTTTTAAGGAAAGGAAGGGGAGGAGAGTTCTGAGACGGAAAAGGGTTTAAGGGGTGGGTAGGAATCTGGGGTTCAGTGTGTCTTGGTCATCCGCCCCCAAGACCTAGACAAACCTCACCTCATGAACCCGGGCACCCCTGCTAAATTACCAAAGTAGCGAACCACTTGGGGTGACCTATGGCAGAGGTGTTGATTATCCAATAAAAGTTCCCGGGGCGGCGGAACTCATTTCCGCCTCCCAAATTGATGTAAGAAGGATGTTAGTGGATGTAAGAAGTTGTATACGTCGAAGAAAGAATCAGTACGTCAAAAAGCCATAGAAATTAACGATATGGACATCTTCATGAACTTCCTCGTATGGTGCTAATTTCATGAGTTGTAAGCTAATATGACATCATCAAAAATTTCATCAAATTTTTTAAATAAATAGAGAATTTTTTTTTTAATGTTTTCATTTACTCATACTATTGCCCAAGTTGCCTCTAAAATCATGAATCCCTCAAATCTATATAATTATTTAAACCAAAAATAAATAAAGTAACTCCCATCCGTACTTAACATTTGATATGCTAGGGTCAATCAAAAAGTAATGCCTCCTATTTTTTTTCTCCTTTAATTGTCAAGAAATAAAAAATGCAATTACACGGGTTGAATACCACACTATTGAAGATTAATTTATTACTTTTCAATGTAATCTCCGTCCATTTCCACAGCTTTGGTTTATCTTTTAACAAGGGCATGTATCACAGTGTTGTAAAAAGCACGGTCACATCCAGATCATCAGTGTTCCCCGCGGATCACACATTTTGAATTTTTCGTGCTTGAGTTTGTGTGATGCCATTCTATTGACTGCCATTGATTCAGGTTCAACAAAATGAACCTATATTTCGTCTCCGATCACATTTTTTTCCAGAAACTAAGCGCTGTAAGTGTTGTGAGGCTCTTGTTTTTCTTGTTTCTTTATTCTGGCCGGTTAACTTTCTTGGTAACCATCTTGGACAAACTTTTGTTGAATAATCAGTTGTCGAATAATCGTCATCATACTACCTTTACTGAGGGAAAGAATGCGACATTTGTAATTTAATCTGTAATATCTGGGGTCACCACAAATGAAACTCGCTCAATGTTGCGTGCAGTCATTGCAATCAACGGCCTGCGCCGCTCGGCTTTTCGTCAGCCAGCGGTGTTTGTCCTTCAGCTTCGTTACAGCCATAAACCCATCGTCTAGCAGCTGAAATCCATTGTTGGATCATGGTACAAATTTTTCAGTCTGTCATAAATGCGAATGGGCGTTTCACCTTCTACAGTCAAGAATCAATCACATAACGCTGTCTAATACGAACATCGATGTCAGCCATTTTGCAAACGACTGCAGTGCTACCACCTGTTGATGTGAAAAGTTACTACTGTAGTAGATTGTAGAAAAAGGTTTGAGAAATAGCACCAAACTCAAAATGTTCACTTAACTAACTTTATTTAAGTAGAAAAAAATATGAAGCATTATTTTTTGACTGACCCTCGTACCATTTGATTGCAAAAAATATTTTTCAGTTTGGTTGGATATTTTGATCTCAAATCCAAAATTAAGAGTTGTAAGAAACGGGCCGCGTGAACATTCCACTTAATTCTCCAATTTAAAATGTTCACAGTATGCGTAAATCAAGGTTTAGTTGTTACTAGGTTGAGATACTACCAGTAAAATATCTGAAATAATAATAATGAAAATAAAAAATAAAACGTTTTAAGTATACAGTACAGAGAAATAGAAGAAAGAATTAAAGAAAAGACAATATTACATCAAATAAAGCAATTACATAAATTTCAGTTCAAATACTTCTTAAATATGCCTATTTTGAAGAAACAAATACTTCTGTTCAACATTTTAGCTGAGAGCTAATAAAATTAACACGTGTAATTTTTTTTATACACATTTTATAAAGATGTTTTTAACGTCACGTTTTATAATCAAGTTATTAAATAACCAGATAAAATGTTTCATGAATCCTCAAATAATGTCTATAAGGAACTTTAATGTGATCCGATGTTGTTTTTATTCCAGTTCTCTATTATATTGCTCTGTCTGGTGGCTGCTCCCATCTGCCGGAGTAAAATAGTCACCGACGAACGCAGATGGAATGACGATTATGACGAAAACAACCAAGATGCAGATGAAGGCAGCAATGAAGACAGGGGCTCAGATGAGCAAAGTAACGAAGACAGGGGCCACTCCAACGACGGAGATTTGGGCGGACTGGCCAAGTACGGACCGGCGCCCATAGGCCACAACGGACAGGTGATCGATACCGGAGAGGTTGAACATGCCAAGGGGCTACATTTTGAGGCATACGCTAAGATGGCGTCGCTAGCAGCTCAACATAGGGGCGGTAAAGGCCATAGAGGCAATCAATGGAGAGGTTTGCAATTATTTTAAATATTCTTTTTCAAGAGACTTTTATGTATGAATAGTAAAAAGTATACGGTATTTGTTACACAAAACTGAGCTGCCCCTGTAACAACATTTTGTATTGGTTTAGTGATAAATTATTGAAGATGTCCACTGACTTGTTATAATTATTTTCCTCCATTTTTATTCCGGGCAAAGAGGAATACATATAGAAGTAAGTCCTAGAATTTCTGCAATGAAATAAATCCCGACTTCTGGTATTTCATAGTGGAATCCGAATGTTTATCAATGCAAAATTGGTGTGTTACAAATGTTGTAGTTCAATTTTTATATTTTCTACTCTTAATTGACAAACTATAGTAAATACTTGCAAATCTTTTGTTTTCGGAGGAAATATTTGTTTATATTTATTAAATGGTTTCATATTTTTTTTTATGCGAATTCGCAAAATTGCAAGTTATTAAGATTTCAAAAATGAGTGTTTTGTTATCGAGGCGATACTATTAATCGTAAATATTATTCAATTCTACACCAGAACACAAATATAATATATCTTTTATATATATACACTTGAGGCCTTAGGGAAAGAAGTTCCTCAGAGCCTTTGTCGTATTTGTTTGGGAATGCTGATGGTAGGAATTTTATTTGAAAGGAAGGAGAGGAAGTTCTGGGAAGATTAAAGTAATAAGGGATGCGGTAAAAGGGTTGATTAATTTGGGGGAATATGTGTCCCGGAGAGACGGACACATGAATATATTTATTTATTTATACTGGGTTTTACAGATGTTTTCACTTACGTGAGAACAATCATGTTATAAAAACTCAGTTATTACACAATTACAAAAATCTACATACAATTAAATACAAAAACTTACAATTAGAAAAACAAAAACATAACAAATAAAAATACATAATTATATACAAGCTCATTCAAGTAACACATTACAATGAGTGGCAAGAGACATAAGAAATACGCGAGGCATGCAAAGAGAGACAATTGACACAATACAATTAGTTGATATTTTTTAACAGCGCTAGAACTTTTTTTTGAATCCCTACAAATTATCGTCGAAAATATCTATTTCAGCACACTTGTTATATAGTCGACACATTTGGGTCAGAGGGCTAAAGTAGGCGATATTATTTTTAAATGTATTCATGTGAAAAATGTTATGGCGTCTTAAACAATGGGAATTGGGAAAATTTATTTCAATACTGCTAATGAATCCATCCCTTTGATTGCGGTGCTAGATGATGGGTCGAAAAAGTCGGGCAGGAGAGATCTAGATTAAATCTCCTCAACCAGTCTCTCCCGATCCGGCCCACCAAGGTGGCAAACTTTTTCATCGCCAAGACCTCGACAAACTTTACCCCATGAACCTGGCTTGCTATATATAGCTACTTATAGGTATTTGTAGTTTAAGTGTGCTTTATTGAAATCACTCCAGCTTTGTGTGAATTTGAAAAATGTAATTAACTTAATAATTACGCTCTGTCGGGTTTTAATCTTACCAATTATTATGGTTTACAGATCTTACCGCTCTGTCAAGTATGACGACAAATCAGGAAATTTTCAGTACGTACTGTACCTAATCGCATGCTTTAACAGCCCTGCTTATTAGCAGTGAAATTCAAGTAAAAGTGTTGCGCAGTATATTATTTAATTGTAGATTTAAGATATAAATTGCCAAATAGTCTCAAATACAACTTGTGGAGTATCTGCCAAAAGTTGGCAACTAAAAAAATTGTTTTTGAGTTACGCGATTTTAAAGCTTGGCCTTTATTCTAAAGTTTGACCTTTATTTTTATTCTATATTCAAATAAAGTTTGACCTATATTCTAAATAAATTCTTTATTCAAAAACGGGCAATACGTTCATATTTCATTGCTTATATAGGTACCTACTGTTGGTATAGGTACTGCCAAAAGTTGGTAATTACAAAAACTTGTTTTTGGGTTAACGCGATTTTAAAGTTTGACCTGTTGTCTTAAGATTGACCTTTATTCTAAAGTTTGACTTTTATTCTAAAGTTTGACCTTTATTCTAAAGTTTGACCTTTATTCTAAAGTTTGACCTTTATTCTAAAGTTTGACCTTTATTCTAAAGTTTGACATTTATCCAAAATAAATTCTTTATTCAAAAACGGGCAATACGTTCATATTTCATTGTTGGTATATGTACTGTTATGATATAATTTCTTATAAAAAAACCTTTAACTTAATTTATCTTTATTTATAATATATATCTATATAAAAAACAAAATACATATCTCAGTAAGGCTCTTTACTCCTAATCCGAAGATCGCGGGATCGAATACCGGCGTGGCAAATATATTTTATTTGATTAATTTGTGTTATTTCACAATAAATTCATTTAAAATAATATATACAGTATATTTGCGGCACCACCATTGGTGTAAGACCGCCGTTCAGAATTGAAACGTTGCTTGAAATGGCTTTAGCCGTGTATGGTGATCAAATCTGAATAGCAAGGTACTTCCCCATCTTCCTTTTCCCCATCTCCTTCCCCTTCCCACTACCTTCAGCCACACAACATTCCCCAGTTGGGGATGCCATAGACTCACTGACTCCAGACGGAAACACTTGGGACTCTTGTGCGGTATATACAAAAATGTTTTATTGGTCAAATATCACATTTTTGTGGCTGAAACTGTTGAAGCTGCTCATGGTACACACACACGGCCTCCATGGTCGAGGGGCAAGGCTTTCGATCCCGAGGTTGCGGGTTAAAATCATGCGCAAGTAAATTTGTGATTGATTTGTGTTTTCACGATTTAATTATTTATAATAATACAATGTATTTTTGCGGCATGTTTCAGACTGGGAGATACTTTCAGTATCGCCCTGGTGTAAAACCTCCATTCAGAATAGAAACTTTTCATTATTCGCTTGAAATGTCTTTAGCCATGTTTGGTGACTTCATTTGAATGGCCAGGTAATTCCACACCTTCCTCTGCCCCATCCCCTTCTATGAATATGGGGGTGCCATAGTCTTAATGGCTCCAGACGGGAGCAGATGGGGCTCTTGTGAGGTATTCACATTAATTTTATTTTTTTTAATTTACCAAAATGTGGCTAAAAACTTCTCCAAAGAAATCTGCCGTGTCCGAATTAAACTGAATCAGTCGCTGATGAATTTGATTAATCAAATATTAATACATCAAATAATTCTTGCATGTACTGGTTATCATTTTGATTTTTTTTATTAGTATTTATAGCAAAATTCGTACATAATGTATTTATAAATTGTATTATATTAAGGTATAATAAAGTTTTTTTTTCACAGTCCTCCTCACTAGGGTTCCCTGTTCTGAGGCGGCCTGTAGTTTTTCCACATTTGTATTTAGTATCCAGTTGTCTTTACATGGTATTCAGTATGACCAGATTGACCTCAGTCTCTCATAAGTTGTTCTAATTATACCAATTTTTTTTATATACATATATATTTTATTTTTTATTTTTTTTACATTAAATCTCCTGTGTGGAAAATAATTTCTTTCAGGGCATATGTCATCTTTTGATGAGGATTCTGTTTGGAGGGTCTTTTTGAGGAGAGGAAGAAGTGAACATGGTCCTTGAAGAGATCCATGTTGTAGGAGGAAGAAAACACAGAGACCGGCAAATCGTTCCACAGTCGAGCTGTTGAACTCAAGAACGAGTCGTAGAAACGACCCGTTCTCATGTGACTAATGTCCACCGTGTACAAATGTTGGGCGCGTGTTTGGCGTGTTTCCCGACTATGCACCGGTGCCGAGGGGATCAATGACTTCCTCGGAGCATCCTCCATTGTAATACCGGTAGAACAAGGACAGCATTCCCACCTGGCCTGTGCTCTAAAAATTGCAATCCGTTTGTTAAGTTAGGAGAATCTATCAAATGGACCCCCCGTTTCTGAACAGAGTCAAGGGTTTTTTTAGGTATTTTGGAGCTCTAGATCAGAGGTGACTGCCAAATTCAACCGTGGGGCGGACTCGCGATTTGTACAGGATTAGCAGTTGTGTACTATTAAAGTATCTACGGGCCCTGTACAGTACGTCCAGTTTCTTTAACTCTGTCTTCGATGGAAGCCCCCGTACCTGAGCTGGTCACTTAGAGTTACACCAAGCATATCGATGGAGGTCCTTTTCGGAAGATTGCTTCCGTTGAAGGAGACTAGATTTTCATTTCGATCCCTTTTAGACGTTATCAGACTATTCTTACCCCAAGAGAAATTACTCTCGAGGTAACCGTCCATTATTTGCTTCAAAGCCCTCCGAGTCATTGGGGTTTGTTTCGGTATAGATCGAAATTCTAGTATTTATTTATTCATTCGTGAAGACGAATATATTATTATTATATAATTAAAATTTTCTCTTATTCTAGAAAATGACGAGCAAGCAGACAACAGTGACGCTGGAAGTCTCAAATGGAGCGGTCCTTTTGCCGATGTTGAACTCACATCCGATGGGTTCCTCAAGTACACCCCTGAAGTAGCTCACGAGAGGGCCAAGCACCTGAGTGCCCACGCCGCCGCTACGGCCCTGGCAGAACAAAACGGCAGTAGCGAACTCGATAATGGGCACAGCGGCGAACAAGATGGCGGAAAACATGGAAAACAAAATCCCCGAAGAGAGAGAGAACAAGATGGCGGACGTGAAAGAGAACAAGATAGCGGACAAGATGACAGCGTCGAACAGGATGGCGGTGATAATAGTGACGAACAGGATGAATACTAGGATATAATCCAAGCCGAAGGATTTCAATAGCAATTCCGTGTTATTCCGACATTTTACTGAAAAGAACTGCGAAGATTTAGGGGGAAGTCCCGCAGTGCCGAACACCTAAGCATGGGAGACATTAAAAAAAACTAATGGATTTGTATTTATTTATTACACATTATTGGGTACACAACAATCATAGACATGTAAATAAATCAAAAAACAATCAACAGAATACACATTCTAAGTGAAAACAACAGCTAATCAATCATTGTCATCAATTTTTGGTTTATCATTCTGTGGCACATAGTATCGAACACACTTATAAAATCTATAACTATCTTTCTAAGAAATTCTCATATTCTGACGAAAAGGTTTTCGAGAACCTCCCTAATATAGGGTTTAATTCTACTTCTTTTCCTTCTCTTATAAGTTTCAGTTTATCATATACAGTAGTAGTGGGAATACCGTATCTTAAAACAACAGGACATATTTTTCATAGCTACTTTTTCAATTGCAGCTTTTAAATTTTCGAGTTGCCAGCGACCTTTTTTCGCCCTCTCAATTATTTAAGATATAAGATTATATAAAAAATAAAATGGAACCTTTATTATTATTTCAAATAAAATAATTGCGGAAAAATAATTGTTCGGTCATGGGGGAAAAAAACACCGTTCGGTTTTAGGGACTCGTAGAACAAAATTAACCTAAGAATAACTTTAAACATGCTTCTTAAATACAGGTTTTAAGCATTAAAATTGTAAAAATACTAACCAAAGACAAATTAAACTCTAATATAAATGTCACTACACGTAAATCTTGCAACAAGTATTTTCTTGCATGCACGATACGTCACGTACCCGCCAAAACGAACGCGTCGGCTCTCACGGGAGCTACGAGCATGACTAACTGCTGCCGCGCCTCTCGCGGCCTAACTAACTCTGTCTCTTTCTTTACGACGACAAAACTACCGTTTTCGCCTATTTGTTATAGGTTTCATATTCGTTCGATGCTACCTGCCGTCCGGCGCTAGGGGACTTCCCCCTATACGAATATGGCACATTTTATAATAGTTAGAGTCAAATTTTGTGAGTAGATCTTTGGCTCAATAACTGATTTGACTATTTTTGACAGACGGTCGTTGTGTTTCCTCCCTCTTGCAAATTAGAGTGGGATATACAAACAAATAAAATGATTTTTATGCTTTGACAAATTTGTTACATGACATTTTTAAAATATATTTATTTATCTTCGATTTGTCATTTTCACGGCCAATAGTATTACATTGATTTATCTTTGGGGTATTATTATGCTTTATGTGTTATATATGTGTTGCGCTATCTTCGTCTTCAGCCAACGTTTCGGACAGCATTGCAGTATTCATCGTTCATATCTACCCTGACGATGGGACAGAACTGGAATAGATGCTTCTCATTGTAATTGAACTGATATGAAATATTATTAAAATAGTTTGTTTGTATTTACGATGTCCAAAAATTCTAAAAATTTATCGTGGTATTATGTAGAAATTTTATTTACCTCCCTTAACTCGATTTTTAAGCATGTATTATATTCCTTGTGATCATTGTTACCGTTTCTAACTAGGAGAAATCATTAAAAAGTGTAGTTCCGATTTATAACATGTATTTGAAACTGAACACTTTACACAATGTTGTTAATTTTAATAACGATACACTCCCAACATTAACGTTAACCCCATTTTAGCAATGGCACGGTTTTTTAAAACTAACGCACACATTATATTCGTATACGCGCTCTCGTCCTTGCATCACCTAACCCACCCTTCCAACCTCCCATTATACTACACTGTTGTTTTAGTAATGTTTTATAATAAGTGTTATGTTTACTGTTATATTATTTTGTTGCACTGCGTTGCATTTTGTAAATATTATAGTTTATAAATAAATATCTTTTATAACAATTTCTTTACCAGTTGAAAATAAATGGTCAAATATTGCGAAAATAAATCCTCGTGAAATATTGCAAACTATAGGTAAGTATGCATAATAAGATATGGATATCCGTCTTTCCTCACTCATTTAATCCCGACTTTCCTAAACCCTTATAAATAAATCCTTTGCCACAGACCCTTCCTTCACTGACCTCGCAACGTCGTCCAATCGGGTAAATAGTAGTTGTCCTGGTTGAACCTAGTACAGAGAATGGAATTACTGTGACGGCGTAATAAAAAAAAAAATTAAATTAAAAGGAAAAACTGGTGGAATTTAAGGGAATGGAGAAGGGAAGAAGATGGGAAAAGAGAAGGATGGTTAGGAAATATCTCAAAAAATCACATTTGGTCACTTAACTCTGTTAAAGCCATTTCAAACATTATTTCAATTCTGAATGCTGGTTTTTCACCAGGACGATACTGATAGTATCGTGCTGTAACGGTGCTTTTTTTATTTTTGTTATTTGTGAAGTACCAATTTATTTAAGCCGCCGCCTCGGGCTTCAAACCGAAGATCTTAAATACTCGGTTGTTATTTAATTCAATTGGTTAACATCAACCTGATGAACGTGGAAAGGTATTTCGAAAACAGTGCGAAAATTACCTTGATAATTTCTGGTCAAATTTCGACATAAAAACAAAGCGATTGTCTTTTTTGTGATTGTTTTCTGTTTACCAGATAAAATATCTTTTTATTTATGTTTATTACATGGTAATATCGAACAAAGAAAAAACACAGTTCAAAGGATTTTTCAAAGAAATATGAAAACGTAAAATATCGTTTTTTTGCCTTTGACAGCTACCAAAAGCCACCGCAAATTTCATAGAAAATTCTTTTAAAATTATTCATACTAGCTACAATAATCAGATAGAACATAGGTCCCAGGTTGATATTGGCGCAAGCGATTCTGACCTTGTCCTTAAAACAGGATATTTAAGGATTAAAATCGTATTTAAAAAAGCAAAGATTATTTTTTGTTCCCACCGGCTGGCGAGTCACCAATGAGAAGTTAAACCAAAGTTAAATAAAAAGAAGAAGTTAAAGAAAAGACGGACATTAATGTTAAAAACACTTGAGAATAAATAATACATGTACAAAATGCTCAAAAAGTTTAATATTATAGAAAATAAGCAAACAAATTTTGTTAATGTGTAGGTAATGTAAGTAGGTTAACAACTGGTTGGGAGAAGATTGTGTTGGTTCTTTGGAAAAGAACATGGATTTGATGAACAATTTGGGATCTCTTAGTTAAAGGTAATTGACTCTATTTTGATTGTGACCAAAATGTCATTCAGTTGCTTTCGAAAAATGGATAAATCTACCATTTATGGTGAATATCGCGATGATGCTGGTCACCTTGATGGTCGTGATGTTGATCTCCACGATGTTCGTGATGTTGATCACCATGCTGGTCATAATGACCATCGTGGTGAGAATTGTATTGGCCATTATGCTGTCCATAGTGCTGGTGGTCAGCTGTCTTTGCCCATTCGTTAGGCCGCTTTTCTTTGGCGATTTCAATCTCTATAACATCTCCCTTGTTGTCTGGAGGACCTCTGGATGCCAGAACGGATACTACCAGGAAGAAGAAAACGGCGATCTGAAATATTTTTGGTTTGATAATAGAATCAATTTGTTACAATTTACCACATTCTTCCCCTCCCAACTTTCATCAGCTTCGCAACTTCACCCGAATTGAGAAAGAGACTTTGGGCCAACTGGTAAGATAAAAAAAATACCAAATGATTGCCATGTTGCAAATATCGTTGTTGTAACAATAAATCTAATATAAAAATTAGAATAAAATAACTTATTTATTCAAACTGCCCAAATTCACTTTGTGGCATCATTATTAATATAATGAGAACAAATAACTTTGTGTACACCACTATTTAATTAACAATAATGACGTGTTTCAAAAACTTGTTCCTTAAAAATTAAGTTATCGCGTTTGGGTCTCACCTGGGCGTCCCGTGTTCGATTCCTCGACTGGCTAAGTCCTCTATCACAACACAAGCAACATTTTCGTCTTTCTGTGGTGGTAGTAGGAGATTTTCAAACATTGTTGGGTTATTCGTAACCCGAGAATGTGTCTTTCTTTAAAAAAAAAAAAAATCACGATAAAGTGGTATTCAAGCGAAGTTAGTTTTTTCTAATTATGTATACCCACAAAGAGTTTTCTACATTTTTGAAAATTTATAAACCAAGTAGGTAACAAAAATTGTTCAAAAGACCTTATTCAAATTGTGCAAAATTCTAATTGGAGTAAAAACAAGCATTTGTTATAATTTGTGTAGTGTATATAAATAGCGACCAGATTTGGTCGATTTTTCTAAACCCTTCCTATTAGATTACCAGTACAAAATATTGAGGCATGTATGCATTAAAATAAATAAAAAAACGAATTCATGAATTTGAATTGAAGAATGTAAGGCTGATGTAAGCATAATGATTAAGGTTAAAAAAGGGACCCTCAGATGGTTTGGGCAAGTAGAGCGAATGAACGAAGAAAGTAGAATAAGAAAAATATATGACGCAAATGTGAATGGTAGAAGAAATCGGGGACGCCCGAGGAAGACATGGCACGATCAAGTGAATCAGATACTTGAATTGGGCCATGTCAAAAGTCATAATAATATAAGAGTATGTATGAGACGATGTATGAATGTTAGTGAAGCAAAGAGTGTGTCCAAGGACCCAGTTGTTTGGCGGTCCGTCCCCTCTGCCTACCCCTGCAGAAAACGGAGTGATGGTTTGTTAGAATTGATCAATGTAAGTAAAAATGACGAAGTCAATAAATAAAAACACATTTTTAAATGTTATTCTGCAACCCGTCTTACCTTAATCATTGTAGTTTTAATTCTTTTTCACTGATGAACAGAGAAGAACTGATAATATTGTTCACTCAAAACGAGTTTATATATCTTAACTTTATATTTGGATGTAATTAAGCAAACAATTGTAGTTATGCATAAATGGCTTATTAATAAGGTGATGACTGTGATGGTAGAAATTTTCGGGAAAACCATCTATACTAGGTTGATAATTTTACTAAACAGTTGCACCAACAACTAAGTGAATGAATTTTATTAAATAAAGTGTTAGATTTAAACGCAAAAAAATAATCAATCAATGTTATATTCTAATAGCAAATAAATCATTTGAACAAGAAGTGTATTTAGTAAGCCGGTATGGGTACCGCCCCGGTATCTTTTTATTATATACCAAATAACTCCAAGTGGTTCACTGTGTTTGGGGACTAAGCATAGGAGCCCGAGTTTATTGGGTGAGGTTTGCCTAGGTCTTCTCTCGACTCAGTGGTTGGGATGGATTCAAACGTCCGTCAATCCTGGACTCTTAGAAATAGCACTTCATCCTTTTCTTAAAAAACCCTCCTCAAAGATGACATAGGCCTTGAGGGAAATTATTTTCCTCAGGGCCTCCTGTAGGGCATTAAAATAAAAATATTAAATAAAAATTTGTCCAAAATAGAGACATACAAATTTTATCAAGCAAAATAAATAATCTTGACGTCATCAACGTTAATTACTCTTTACTAATTACCAAAACATTAATGAATGTTTAATGTGTTAAGGTATATAAACGATTTGGGAAAACAAATTATTCACAGTTTGTTACAGTTCATATCTAGAACACATTTCAAAACCACGATGCTTAAGGTAAGAATCTATCGTTTACTAACATGTTTTTTAATAAAGCCAATATTTTTTTTACTTTAATATCCCTGTTTATAATATGACCACGCTTAAAAGTGAAAGACAAATATATTGCAAGGTACTTTCCCATCTTTTTCTTCTACGTTTCCTTCCTTCTCAGCCTTGCAACATACCCCATTTCTGGATGACATAGTCTCACTCTCTCCGGACGGTTTAGTTGGTACTCTATTACGATATTCGCGTGAAACAAAACAGGATTCCTTTGCAAGATTTAGGCAACAAAAACATTTGGTGTTAAAATGTACTAGTGCATGCCATAAAAAATCACGACATGTTATAATTCTGAGATTGATAATTTTTACATGTTAGCTAAAAAGCGCAAACCCTTAAAAAATCACGAAATTTTACTTTACTTTTAACCTTTGACTGGTGACATGGTTTTTTCGTAACATAACTGGTGTCAAACGGCCTGAGAGGCCGCTGTCGTATCCGGTCTATAACATAACAATTAGGTAATTTTGCTTTCAGCAGTTTAGAAAAACAGTTTAACAACATATAAAACGATAAAATAAAACTAATCAACTCTAAACGTAATTTTTACTTAGGAATTTGTTATTACAATGTATGTAGTAACTAAAATCAAAAAACTAGAGATGAGATCAGTAATCACAAACAAAAAAAAAAACATATTATAATAAAAATACTATTTTTTCTTATAGTTAAGATACCAATCAACAAATAAAAAAAATAATGCTATAATCACTGGTATCATTTCACAAAACTGGCAATGGTCGAACATTGGTTATTTTCATTGGCAGTCAGGACATAATTGTTTGGCACGTTGCAAGCACACATGTTTTTTTATACAAATTGGTAATTAGATTTGCGATTTTACTTAGGAGGACAACTAGCACAGGTTTTCCGTGTTTTTGGTCTGTCATTGTTTTGTGGTTGTGACAAATCAGAACCCAATATTCGCGCTAAGTTGGCTCGTGTATCGCGTGGTATATGAGTATTATAAACTCTGCGCATGCATTTGTAATACCTCATTTTTAACCAATATTTTTATGAATTTTCGTCTATCAATAGCATTGGCACCCTACACCTCTTTTTGGAGGTGCGGAATTATTAAATGAAAGTAATAACTGTAAAAATACGGAAAAAAACTAAATATCAAAATTACTTTTAAAAGTTATGTAAGTGGTGACAAAGGGTCTGTGAGACCGCTGTCGAACTTTACATCGATGTAACTTACCGATTTGGGACTGTTCTTCTCTACGGCGTTGACTAAAGTCGAAGCTACTCAGGCGTTGGAACAAAGCAAGCGCGGGGAAGGGGGTGAAATAATGTTTCACTGACGCTGCTCGTGCCTGTGAGACCGCTTGTCACCAGTTAAAGGTTAAGAACATTTAGATCCATTTGTTTCGCAAAAATTCAAATGTTACTTTGTTATTAAATGGCCATTTAGAGCCATTTTGTTATTTGACATTTAAAAACATACCGTTAAACGCCGATTCAAGGTACTTTTCAGCTTTCTATCAAATAATAAAAAAGCTGACAAGCTTAACAACGCAAAAGTTGTCTTGCTCTGCCGATGAGTTTTTTGAATCAGAGATGCAATCACTCTCAGACAGACATACAAAAGATTTCATGATTTTATTAATCCGATCCATTTTAGGTCATCATCTTCTTCATTTTGGTGGCAGCCGCTCTGGCCTACGAGGAAGCTCCCCTTGACTATAAGGGACAAGTTATCGACACTAAAGACGTGCTGATCGCCAAGGAGAAGCATTACGCCGCCTGGGACAAGGCCAACTACGAGCTGCACCATGGACACGAAGGTCACCACGACCCTCACTACGAAGGTCACTATGACCCTCACTATGAAGGTCACCACGACCTCCACGCTGATCCACATTACGCGCATCGTGATTGGGTGGATCCAGGGCATAAGTGGTGATTGTAAATTTTACCCATTATTGAAGAAAAGACAGTAATTTTATCATTTATACAGAAATTGTATTTTTATTTTTGGTATTTTGTGTTTTGAGGATGTTTTGAGGGTGTTTTTCTTAAATAAACTGTTTAAGCATTATGAAAATAATGATGTTTTACTCCAGGGTGTGGGTGTGGTTTCAATTTGGGAGTCAGGAACGGGTACCGCCGCTCCGGGAACCTTTATTGGATAACCAACACCTCTGCCATAGATCACCCCAAGTGGTTGGCCGTTTGGTGATTTAGCAGGGGTGCCCGGATTCATGAGGTAAGGTTTGTCTAGGTCTTGGAGGCGGATGACCAGGACACACTGAATCCTAGATTCCTACCCACCCCTGAAACCCTTTTTCTTCCCAGAACTCTCCTCTCCTCCTTTTCCTCAAAAAAATCCTCCATACAGCATCCCCAAAGATGACATAGGCCCTGAGGGAAATTATTTTCCTCAGGACCTCCTGTGTGGAGGTAAAAAAAAGGAGAAAAGAAACTTTTTTTTTTTTTTTTGTTATTGTTTTTGGGGTGTTATGCCGTGTTTCGCTCCTCCTTCTTTAGCCAACGTTTCGGACAGCGTTACAGTGTCCATCATCAGGGCAGATGAGTGACACCAGTGAGTGGCCTGATGATGGACACTGTAACGCTGTCCGAAACGTTGGCTAAAGAAGGAGGTAGCGAAACACGGCGGAGAGGAAGTTCTGGGAAGGAAAAAGGTATGACGTAAAAATAATCTGGCGATCAGTATGTCCACGGATGACGTATTCTACTGCGGTGCAAGGAGGTGGATCGAGAGATCTGGCTGGAGAGATCTGGGTTAGATCCCCCAGTTAGATCAACCAGATCTCCCGATCCGGCCCGCCATGCAGTAGGTTGGCAAACGCATCCACAGCTAAGACCTAGAAAAATTTCATCCCATGAACCCGGGCACCCTTACTAATCACCAAACGTTGCGAATCACTTGGGGTGACCTATGTGTTGGAAATTCAATAAATGGTTCCCGGGCCGTCGAAACCCATACCCGCCTCTCAAATTAACTAAAACTTTAAACCGATTTTATGTAGTTGCTACACCTATTAAGTAAATTGTCTATCGAAGATGGTTTTCCCGAAATTTCTCTCAACGCAGTAAACACCTCAAATTTTATTATTAGAAATAAACATGTGATTTTTTTAAAAATTGCGGTTTTTCTAATTAAAATTACTAGTAATAAAAAATAAAATAAAAACACATTTATTTTAGCACACAAATGAATTATAAACGTTACGAATTATTTTAACGCGAAAGTTTTTTATGAATGTATGTGTGTTTGTTACTCTTTCACGCAAAAACTACTGAATTATTTTAATGAAACCTTACAATAAAATAGCTCATACATCAGAATAACATATGGGCTATATATAATGGTAATCTCTGGCGTTATGAAATGTGTATAATTGAAAATGTGTGTATTTCATATACTTTAGCGGCAGGGAGGAAAGGCAGAGGGAAGGGGAACGGGGGAGGTGGGGTTCGCGTAGAGGGAAGAGACGTGGGAGGGGGAAGGCGGGGAAGGTGGAAGAGAATGGGGACGCTCGGGAAAGGACAAGCAGGGATAATCAACTTATTTCTTTGCAACGCATGTCGGGTAGAAGCCAGTTCTTATTATTTCTTTCTCATGTTCCAATTATTTCTCACGTTAAAGTTGTCCTGCCTTTATTTATGTGAAAGCCCGCTGTGGGTAAAATAAATAAATAGCATAGGAGCAATATGAGGACCAGAGGATAATTTTCCTAAAGACTTATGTCATCTTTGGGGATGCTGGGAGGAGGGTTAAATGAAAGAAGGAGGAGAAGTTCTGGATAGGAAAAAGTTATGAGGGGTCGGTAGGATCTGGGGGTTAATGTATCCAGAAGTTGCGAACATACGAATCCTTCCCTCTCGCCGCGCTCCAGGGCGAGTCTGGCCGAAGAGGTCAAAAGGTCTTCACTCAACCAGTCTCTCACTCCATGAACACAGGAACCCCTGCTAAACCACGAAACCACTTGGGGTGACCTGTGGCAGAAGTGTTCGCCAGCCAATAAATTCCCAGAGCAGCGATTCCCACACCCACCACCCGGAGGCACACGTGTGACCAGGTTACTCCCAAGCCGTCGATTGGCTAAATAACCTCAGCATTCCTGTTTCCCTTCACCGCCTGTCCTCCACCGTATGAAAAAAAGCCGGAGTATAAATAAAACAATAACAAATGCTTAAAGAATTTAATTTGGTGGAAACAAACATTGAATTTGATGAAAAAACACATTCCAAAAGGCATAAAAAATGATTCCTTAATGGATTACAAAATTTAAAATTTTCAGAGACCTAGGACAGGTACCTAGTCTCACAGAATTTGAACAATTCATCAAATTTCTAAGTTAGTATTCAAATTTTGTTAAAGTTTCAATAAAGTTCTGTTATTATTTCATGAGAACTTGAATAGGATTTTTACAAAACTTGAAATTTGAAGAATTGATAAATTCTGTAAAATCACACATCCTTAATTTTTATTTAATTTTTTATTCATTATTTTTATTATTTAACTTATAAAATAGTTTATTTCTAAAGTTCTGCTGTGTAATTATTAGTATTCGTGACAGCTGTTTTGCCTTCTGAAGGCATTAACAAACTAATAAAAATAATAATTAACAGCATAACTTGTTTACAGATAAACTGTTTTTATAAATAAAATTATAATATTATTAAAAAAGAAAGAAAAAATTTAAATGGTGTTCTGCAAATTGATGAAAAAAAATTAAAAACCTTAAGTTTGAAAGAAAATAAAAAACACTTTCTGAAATCTTAAATGATAAATATAAATGATCCCTATTCAAAAGTTTCCTGGTCAAAATCAAAAGACAATCTGGTGAATCTTCTCCTCACAAATAATTACCATTTATTCTGGTAATCACTATGATGGTTGAAATGTTCCCCTTTGTGGGCGTAATGTTGACCACCTTCGTGGTCATAATGTCCCTCGTGTTCAGGAATGTAGTGGCCATCGTGTTCTCCGTAGTGCTGCTGGTGGGCTGCCTTATCCCAGGCTTCGTAGTGTTCTTCCTTGGCGATTTGAACCTCTTTTGTATCGATGACTTCTCCCTTTTCATTTAGGGGGGCTTCTTCATAGGCCAGAGCAGCCACCACGAGGAAGAAGAAAAGGCTGACCTGAAATTTAATACATTTTCTAAATTCGTGTTGCCTATTTACCGAGGAGTCCGGAATGTCCATGATTTTGCATGATTTGTATGCGTCATTTTCACCTCCAGGGTGCTGTCCAAATGTGTTCGTTGGCAATGCTCTATCTCATTACCAACTATAGACTAGACAATGTATTATAACAAGTTTATCAAATTTATTATAACGTATGTATACAATGCTATCCTTGTTCTACCGGTATTTCAATGGAAGATGCTCCGAGGAACTAGCGTCATTGATGCCTTCGGCACCGGTGCATAGTCGGGAAACACGCCAAACGCGTGCCCAACATATGTTCACGGTTGACATTTGTCACATGAGAACGGGTTTCTTCGACTCGTTCTTGTCTCCAACTGCTCGGCTGTGGAACGATTTGCCGGCCTCTGTGTTTGCTCCCTCCTACAACACGGGTCTCTTCAAGACCAATGTTCATTCCTTCATCTCCTCAAAAAGACCATCCACACAGCATCTCAGATGACATAGGCCCTGAGGGGAATTATTTTCCTCAGGGCCTCCTGTGTGGAGTTAATGTAAAAAAAAAGGCAGCGGGCAGCGGGCTGGCAAGCGGGCGGTGTGGGTTTGATATGTATGCAAATTAACAGATGGCGTTGGTTATAAAGGTTGGGTAATGGGGTTGTGTTTCGTCAGCCACAGCAACGTGTGGATTCTCACGCAGATGTCTATGGCCTTGTATATCCGTTCATTTTAACCAAGGCTTGGTTGGAATATCGAGCTTAGCACGGCTTGGAACATATTCCGAAAATAGATCGAAGGGCTAGATGTCACTGATATTATTATGATAATTTATAACTTTAATGGAGGAATGTATTTCTCAAACCTCGCTCAAATTTAAGCGGGCTAAATTTGAGCGAGGAATCTCGTACATGGCGAAGTTGCAGACTGACTGATATACCGAGCCTATATTAAATTTCTGTTTTATAATTCTTCTTACCTTGAGCATCGTTGTTTGGATTGTTTTCTTGGAGATGATTTCAAAAAGACTGTAAATAATATAAGCTTTGTATTTGTTTATATACCTCCATAAACATTACAATGTTTACGAGTCATTAAGGCAGCCATTAGAGATTCGTCATTGTTAATGTTGATGATAATATTTATAATGTATTTAAAGAAACCTATCTTACCAATCCCGGGGGGGAAATCCAGCAAGATTGTAAAAAACTATTAAGAGGGAATAACCAGACAAAACCGGAAATATGTCATTTTTAAATCAAATTTTAGACGTATTGACTCTTTTCCACAAAAAATTATAAATTGATTTCGAAAGACTGTTCTTTCATTAATAAAGCTATTTTTTAAATTTTGAGAAAATATGTTTATTTTTAGTACAAAAAGGTTTTACTGTAAGTCATTGGCAGATTAATCGATGTTAAGTTTTCAGACAAAATTTTGTATTGTACAACATACATTTCAAATCATATAATCGTGCAGTAAAATAAATCAATAAATTATTTGGGAAAGCTACTTTTCAGAATTTTAATTAAGGCGGTGTTCTAGTCTAGATGCATGAAGCTTAGGTTTTTTTCAGGTGCAATAAAAAAAAAACGAAAAATATTTTTAATAGCCCATTACTTTACCAAATATTAATTAAACATTAAAAAAAGAAACGAAAAAAAATTTTAATTCTAAAAGTTACAGGGTGTTGAAGTGGGGGGTCTCAAAATATGGCGCGCCCTGGTTGACACGATTGCAACCCTCATAGTAATAAAAAAAAAAATTCTTAATTCAGATAAATGCTACTATAGCCCGTACCTCGAAAAGGTAAAAAGATTTTTTTTTTGCAAAATGGCTTCTGTCTGAAATAAAAATATAGTTTTTTACCCGTTTTTTGACTTTTCGGAATTTTTCAAATATAGTAAAAATTAAAAAAGTGGTTTTGAAATACTTAAAATTAAAAATAATTACAAAAAGTACATAATTTAATTGTTTTATCATCACGAAATTGAGCATTTTTGAATGTGAGTATTTATCAAAGCAAATTTGGAATGAAATAAAATCGATATTGAGTTCTTATGTTCAAATTCTGTTATGGAGAATAAATAATCTTTCTCATCGGAACCGCCCTGTACCGTTGCAAGGGTACGATTCCAAGATAATCGTACAACGAAATTTAAATTCTTGGCCGCTGGTTAATGGCTCAATGTTCTGGGAAATTGAGTTTCTTATCTGCTCAAGCTTTATTTATATTTATGTTTATGACTAAGGAAGCCAAAATTAAAATAAATAAATGTCGTTTTTTTAAATACGTTTTTTTTTTAAATTAAAATGTTTCAAATTAAAGTTTTAGAAAACACCACACCTTACAGAAGCCTCCATTCTTTTAACTGAATCATAACACCTAACTCATAAACAACCTTAAATTAAATTCATTAGCTAATTTATCTGACTATGGGACTCTGGTTCTAGTCAACCCATGCATATCTATATTTTTTATGTGAATACCGCACAAGAGTCCTTACTACTCGCGTCTGAAGTCAGTGAGACCATGCCATCCCCAAATTGAGGTATGTTGTGAGGCTGAAGGTGGTGGGGAGGAAAAGGAAAAAAGAAAAGCGGAGGAGTACCTGGCTATTCAGATCTGGCCACTAAACACGGCTAAAGTCATTTCAAGCAACATTTCAATTCTGAATGATGGTTTTGCACCAGGGCGATGCTGAGAGTGGTATGTGCCGTAAATTCACTCTGTATTATTTTATATTAATTAATTGTCAAATAACACAAATAAAATGTATTTGGCACGCCGGGGTTCGATCCCACGACCTTCAGATAGCAGTCAAGAGTCGTACCCCTTGACCACGGAGGCCGCTTTAATTAACCCAATTAAAAATGCAATTGTCACCCTGACTACCTGGTAATAACCAATGACGTCATCGTTCAAGAACTCCATGATTTATTTGAGTATTTATTTAAGTGATTTATTTCTGTCTAGTTTGTACGGTACCGTACAGAGTAGCGATGAGTCGGTCCAGTCGGAATGGGCTCTTGAACTCGGTTCCTTCGCGGGAAGCGGTTCCTACTCCCACTCCTTTTTCAAATCGACCACTCCTAGAGAACCCTGTCCCGGACTCGATGTTCGGAGCGCGGATCGGGCCCAAACGCGGAACTCGGAACGCGAACTCGAATCCGAAGCCTCTACCCGAAACCCGAATGCCGCTACCGGCCGCCGGCGGCGACAGAGGCATTCGGCCCGTGACGGCGGTCTATGCAACACGCGAGTTGCGCAGTACTACTGAATGAATGAGCGGCGGGTCCGTGAATTTCACCAACATGTACGTTGCAGAACACGCGGACGGGTGCGACGGGTGACGGGCCCAAGCCCGCGTTCGGGTCCTTGCGCGCTGTCGAGTTCTAGGGTAGGTCCCGGGTCCGTGTTCTTCTGCGGGCTCTATCCGAGGGCGGGTTCGAGTTCTTCTCCGAACTCGTGCGTCCCGGCTGCGTATTTCCAAAACCTATATATACCGTTTCAGTCGCGGTGGCGTCAATTTACGTTTTAAATACACCTCTATATTGGTTATTTTTTATCACTTATCAAAAACAAAAATTGTTTTAAAATCTGATAAAATAATCTTTCCAATGTGTATATTAGAAATTTATAATTTTATTTCTAAATATATAAATTTTGATATTATTCCCATATATTGTAAATACACCTCTATATTGGTTATTTTTTATCACTTTGCAAAAATTAAAATTGCTCTATAATCTAGATAAAATAATCTTTTCAATGTGTATATTAAAAATTGATAATTTTTTTTCTAAATATTTAAATTTTGATATTTAAATGTAAATCGTCGCTACGCGACTAAACCGGTATAGGGTTTGGAAATACGCGTCCCGGCTCGGTGCGCCGCAACAGCGCCCAATGCCTACTCAGTCCGCAACCAAGAACTCAACCAAGAACCCGGGACCCACTCCTAGAACTCGAGTGCTTTTAAAACGAAGCACTCCTCGGAGGCCTTCGGCAAAACGCAGAACTTACTCATCTCTAGTACAGAGTACGATGTGGGTATGTTCATGTTCCGAAGTGGTGAAATCAATAAAACATTTTCAATTACCCGCTAAAACTTTTTCATGAACATAGTGAGTTAATTTCTAGTTGTATCGGTTTGTCCCTTTGGTTTATCTCTCCAATAAAGAATTAATTTCCAAAATAGTTTTGAACCATTTGTTGAATAACCCTTACCGCTGCCATTGTCATCCCAAGTGGTAAACTACGCTTGGTGACTTACTCACTATGAGTGGTAAACAAGGGTGCCTGGGTTAATGGTGTTAGGTTTTTTTTTACATTAATTCCACACAGGAGGCTCTGAGGAAAATAATTTCCCCCAGGGCCTATGTCATCTTTGAAGATGCTGTGTGGAGGGTGTTTTTGAGGAGAGGAAGGAGTGAACATGGGTCTTGAAGATACCCATGTTGTAGGAGGGAGGAAATACAGAAGCCGGCAAATTGTTCCACAGCCGTGAAACTCAAGAATGAGTCGTAGAAATGACCCGTTCTCATGTGACTAATGTCAACCGTGAACAAATCTTGAGCGCGTATTTGGCGTGTTTCCCGACTACGCACCGGTGCCGAGGGGATCAATGACGCTAGTTCCTCTTAGAGCATCTTCCATTATAATACCGGTAGAACAAGGACAGCATTCGCACCTGACGCCTGTGCTTTAAAGATTGCAATCCGTTTGTTAAATTAGGAGAATCTATCAAACGGACCGCCCGTTTTAGCACAGATTTCAGGTATTTTGGGGCTCCAGACCAGAGGTGGCTGCCAAATTCAACCGTGGGGCGCACTTGCGATTTGTATAGGTTTAGCAGTTGTGTACTATTAAAGTATCTGCGGGCCCTGTACAGTACGCCCAGTTTCTGAGAGGCTAACTTAACTCTGGCCTCGATGGAGCCCCCATACCTGAGCTGGTCACTTAGAGTTACACCAAGCATATCAATGGAAGGCCTGTTCGGGAGATTGCTTCCGTTGAAGGAGACTAGATTATCATTTCGATCCCTTTTAGACGTAATCAGAGATGATTGGGTCTTTGAAACATTAAATTCGACGAGGTTATTCTTACCCCAAGAGAAAATACTTTCTAGGTAACCGTCCATTCTTTGTTTCAAAGCCCTCCGAGCCATTGGTGTTTGTCAAGGCCTTGGCGGCGGATACAAAGATCTAATTAGGGGAGGCCAATTGAGGCAAATATATCAACATCGTTTCCATGGCAACGATTGATTTTCTGACGTTAGCAATAACTCGCTTTTGTTAGCGACAGAAAACGTATAAGAAATATAATACATTAATATTTTTTAATTTCATAACGCTAGAGCTAACCATCATATACAGCCTATAGTCTTCGCATATAATTTAGCTTTTTATTGATGAAAGAATTTTTAAAACCGTTTTTTGTTTTATGCGTGAAATTATAACAAACAAACTCGAGCAAAATATGTATAGTTATTTATATAAATGTTTTCAATATTTTGTGAATTAATTGAAATCGTGACCTTTAGACTCCGTTTGCCAAGCCATTTTAATGCGTATTACCTATATTCGTGGCGGTATAAAGCCCACTAATAATATATACATTTTTGACTTGAGACTTCCTCTTAAAAAACAGCATCCCTAAACAAATGACAAATCTGAGAAAAAAATTGTCTTAATAAAATATAATAAAGTATTATTCATAGTTTATTTTGGTAAAAAAAAAAAAACAAACAAAATGAGTAATGAATTACAAAACCCACGTAATTGAGAAGTCCTCAATCCTTTCTCCAAACAGAATTACCATTTTTTGTGGTAATCAGCATGATAATGATGGTCGTCATGATGTCCTTCATAGTGATGGTCGTCATGATGTCCTTCATAGTGATGGTCGTCATGATGACCATCGTAGTGCGGGTTGTAGTGTTCTTTTTGTTGCAGATAGTGTTGTTTGTCGTTCTCCTCGTTCCAGGCTTCGTAATGTTCTTCTTTGGCGATTTGAACCTCTTTGGTGTCGATAACTTCTCCCTTCTCGTTAAGTGGAGCTCCCTCGTAAGCCACAGCGGCCACCACCAGGAAGAAGAGAAGGACGATCTGAAACATATATTATATTCTCAATTAAAGTTGTCATCTCAATCAAGTGATGAGAGAACCTTTTTATTAAACAAAGATTTCGAACAACAACAAAGATTCTTCCACATCACATCACTGGTCACTCAGCCGGGTAACCGCTCAACCCCTCATCCTAACTGTCCAATACCCACCAAGTTTTTATGTTTTACAAGGAAAACTAAAACAAAAACAAAAAAACAAAAAAGTGTCACCGGAGACTAAATTATCGTTTATATTTTTTGTTCCAAAAATAATGTCTGAAAAGACTTGTTAAAGTAAGTTCCTGTACATATAATATCACGTTTGATTACAACATTTGGACAAGTCGTGTTTCGAACTCGGTACCTCTGTAACCGGGACAAAGGAACTCAACCGCGCGGCCACGAAGATCGTCAATTAATAAATTTTACTGTGGGTACAAAGTTACAAATGAAAAAAATTATGTTTTCATGTAAAATGCTATGAAAAGGAAAATAAAATTTGTTTACCTTAATCATTTTGATTTGGATTCTCTTCTCAACGATGAACTGAAGTCAACTGTGAATTTTGTAAGTTCCAACTGTGTTTATATTATAACTTAGCAAGTAATTAGTAATGTGAAAATTTTCAATAATTAATTTCAAATAACTAAGTAATGATTCACTTTGGAGTAACCCACAGAAATTCCGCCCAGGTTGTTAAATAGCGATCATTAATGGTTAGCTTAATTACTTGCGTCACTATTTATTGTCAACAAATACTTAAGATAAGTGTTCAATCAATTGCCATAAATCTACTATTTTACTAATGAATATTGGAAGAATAATGACACCAACGATTAGAGAATCTAGTTATCCATACTAATATTATAAATGCGAAACTGCTCGAGTTTGTTTGTTACGCTTTCACGCATAAAACAATAAAACGATTTTAAAACTTTTTTCACCAACAGAAAGCTACATTATATGCGAGTAATATAGACTGTATATAATGGTAAGCTCTGGTGTTTAGAAATTATAAATATTAATGTATTGAATTTATTATACGTTTTCTGTCGCTAACAAAAGCGAGTTATTGCTAATGTCAGAAAACAAATCGTTGCCGTTGAAACGATGTTGATATATTTGCGGGAAATTTTATTTCAGTAGTTAATATTTATCTATATATACAAATAAATGTCCGAAATGTTTGTACTTCCGAACGACTGCACCAAATTGAATAATTCTTTTTTTTACTACTGGTGAGTTCTGGCATTATGAAATTTAGGTGGCACGCGAGCTGTTTGAAAACTGAATATGCCGGGAATGAATGTATGGAATGCGGGAGAGGAAAGGGGGTGCTATGCGAGTAAAAGCTAGTTTATTTATATTTATCAAATCATACACTAATTAATATAATAATATATCGATGTATCGAAAATGCTGTAAAATAATGCTATGACTAACAACAAATTTATTACATAAATTTTTGCAAATCTTCATTTTTACAGGGCGAAATGCAAAGTTTGGAGTCGAACTTTGAAAGGCTGTATCGCGCCAAACTGGTAGAAATTTTGGATTCCTACTAAATATTATGGTCTGAAGAGGAATCAACAAAAATTTACAAAAATCTGGAAACATTACCATTTTCACGGGGTGAAATGCAAGGCTTGGGGTCGGACTTTGAATGTCTTTGTCTAGCCGATGCCTAACGGTTTTTTTTTTTTACAGTTAATACCGCACAAGAGTCCCAACTGCTCCCGTCTGGAGCCAATGAGACTATGGCATCCCCAATCGGAGTATGTTGTGATGCTGAAGGTAGTGGGGAGGGGAAGGAGATAGAGAAGAGGAAGCTGGGGAAGTACCTGGCTATTCAAGTACCTGGCTGGTCACTAAACACGGCTAAAGCCATTTCAAGCAACGTTTCAATTCTGAATGGTGGTCTTACACCAGGGCGATACTGATAGTATCTTCCACTCTGGAACATGCCGCAAATATACTATTTATTATTTTAAATGAATAAATTGTGAAATAACACAAATTAATCAAATAAAATTTATTTGCGCACGCCGGGTTCGAACCCGCGACCTTCGGATTGTGAGTCGAGAGTCTTGCCTCGGGACCACGGAAGCCGTCAAACTGTTGCACTGAACATTATTTACAAGGCTTTTGACCGGGTCCGGCACCGAGGACTTTTCAACAAACTGCCTTCTTACGGACTTCCCGCATCCTTGTGTACGTTGATTGCCGACTTTTTGAGGGAGAGGTCGATTCAGACGGTTGCTGGTGGTTTCACCTCTTCCTCGCACTCGATAAATGCTGGCGTCCAACAGGAATCGGTTCTGTCTCTGACTTTGTTTTTGCTGCACATCAATGACCTTTTGTCATGTGCCCCAATTCATTGTAACGCGGATGACGGTACAGTCCATGATAGTTTTTTGTTTGACAAGCCTCCAAAGGGCTGACAAATTACAACGGCTCGGAGGGCTTTGAAGCAAAGAATAGACGGTTACCTCGAGTGTTTTCTCTTAGAGTAAAAATAATTTTCTATTTTTTTTACTTTATTTTGATATTTAAGCAGGGTCTTTGGTGGCCCGGTACCATTTAATCCACGGACCGGGAGTTGGGGACCACTGGTCTAGACTGATCTCCAGTTCTCCCTCGCCTAACGCCGAACGACCGAAAACTACCGAATTTGATCCCAGCAAATACCAATAGCAATTTCATTAATTCAATATTTGTTAAAACTCTGTAAATATTACTAAGAACAAATAAAAAATAGTTTGCTTTTAAGACTTGTTTAATTTTAATTGGCCCACGTCTCGAAAAAACTGCAAAAAAATAGTTGTCACTGTTTTTTGTGATAAGTGTTACAGACACGTATATTGTGTGCGTATGCCTACCAGTTGGGTCGGGCAAGGTCGCACCTGCGTGTCTGCAGCAGGTGGTTTGCTAAGACATATGGGTACATACGGGTATTCAGAAGTAAGCGGTTTGTAGAATAAGGCTTTAATTCGTATATAGGCGATGAAAGTAGGTTAAACAGGAAGGTTTCGTTTATCCGCACCCATTCCCATACTGGAACGAAGTACAGGGTGACCAAAAAAAAAATTTTATGTAAATATTTTTTTATTACTTTGTTTTCATTTTTATTGGTTCCGCCCAAACATAACCTAACCTAATCTAACCTAACCCAACTTTCCAGAGCTAGTAGAACTACGGCATTGTCAAATAAATATATTTTTACTGTCTTTTTTATCTATCTTTTAATATACATAATAGTGTCTGTACGGACGGATACCGAGCGGGCGGCGTAGATTTAACATTTTTGTTTTTTCTTATTATCAATTCCCAAGAAGCCCAGAGGAATTAAAAATGTAGTCTTTTGGGAAGCTGTGTGCTTTTTAGGAAGAGGAAGGAGGGGGAGTTCAGGGAAGGAAAATGGTGTGAGGGGTGGGTAGGAGTCTGTGGGTCAATGTGTTCAGGAATGACGAGAGAGTCCGGCTGGAGAGGTCTAGGTTAGGTCTCCCTCATCCATTTTTGTGTGAATACCGCACAAAAGACCCAACTACTCCCATCTGGAGCCAGTGAGACTGTGGTATCCTCAATTGGAGTGTGTTGTGAGGCTGAAAGAGGAGGGGAGAGGAAGTAGATGAGTAAGAGGGAGATGGCTATTCAGATCTGGTTATTCTGATCTGGCTATTCTGAACTAGCTATTCAGATCTGGTAATCAAATATGGCTAAAGCCATTTAAAGCAACGTTTAAATTCTGAATGGTGGTTTTAAACCAGGGAGATACTGAGAGTATCTTTTTATCTAGAAAGAGTCGCAAATATATTATGTATTTAAATGAATACGAGAACATTGTGAAATAAAATAAATCGATTAAATAACATTTACTTGTGCGCGCCAGAATTTGAACCCGCGACCTGTGGATTGCTAATAGAGATTAGTTTGAATTGCCGGAATGGGTACCGCCGTCCCGGAAACCATTTATTGGATAACCGACACCTCTGCCATAGGTCCCCTTAAGTGGTTTGCTGCGTTTGGTGACTTAGCAGAGGTGCCTGAGTTCTTGGGGTGAGGTTTGTCTAGGTTTTGACAGCAGATGACTTGGACCCACTGAACCCCAGATTCCTACCCACCCCTCATACTCGTTTCCTTCCCAGAACTTCTTTCACCTCTTTTCCTTAAAAAAACCCTCCTTACAGCATCTCCAAAGATGACAAAGTACCTGAGGGTAATTATTTTTACGTCCTGTATATAGCTTATGTTAAAAAATAGCCCAACTGGGTTAATAAGTCCCACATGCTCTGGACAGTTCGGATTCTTGTACTGTAGGTAATCACATTAAAAAAAAACATTTTCAGTAGTGACGCAACGCGACGACTGCAAATATAAGTATGTATCCTTGTGAAAATCTTTTCATACAATAATAATATTAAACGTTTTAAGTTTTTTTTGTACCACACCGTAGTTGCAGCAAATCTACAAGGTCATCATCTCCCAGGTGATCCATATAAGACTGTAAAAAATAAAATACTTTATTTATCTTCTACTGGTAATTTGATGCACGACACAACAGGAGGTAAACCGCTTGTCTCCAAGTGTAAAAAGAAATAAACAACGCAAGGTCTTTATTTTGAACGTAATGAGCAACGTTAAATTCATTATGCGGGACAATTTTTCGATGCCTTTATTGTAGACTAGCTTTTCCCCGCGGCTTCGCTCGCATGGTATTACGGGAAATTACTGTAGCGCTTGCACTTATCAATTATCTCCCCCCCCCACCCCACCCCCATCCCCTCCCGCATTCCATATATTCATTCCCTTACATTCAGTTTTCAAACATCGCGCCTACCACCTAAATTTCATAATGCTATAGCTCAAAGAAAAAAAGAATTACTTTTTTATTCAGTTCATTTATTCAGTCTTTATAATCGTTACGAATTATATTTTTAATGTAGGAACTGACATTTATTCCAAAACAGAAGCTTGTCCAAAAAAATAAAACATATTCTAATATTTGAATTTTCTGAAGCAGTAGCAATCGTTTCCATGGAAACGATTTTTTTCTGACGTTAGCAAAAATTTGCTTTAGTTAGCGACAGAAAACGTATAACAAATATAATATATTAATATTTATAATTTCATTACGCCAGAGCTTACCATCATATACAAAATATAGTCTGCGCATATAATTTAGCTTTCTATTGGTGAATGAATTTTTAAAGTCTTTATATTGTGTTATGCGTGAAAAGGTCATAAACAAACTCGAGCAGTTTCGCATTTATAATATTAGTATGGAAGTATGGATGCATTGATATCTCAAGGACGATGCAGTGTTTTTTTACTTGTGAAGACATAATAAATCACACTTTATTCAAAACTTGCGAACACCTCAGCATAAATAATTTTTAAAGTCTTTATATTGTGTTATGCGTGAAAAGGTCATAAACAAACTCGAGCAGTTTCGCATTTATAATATTAGTATGGAAGTATGGATGCATTGATATCTCAAGGACGATGCAGTGTTTTTTTTACTTATGAAGACATAATAAATCACACTTTATTCAAAACATGCGAACACCTCAGCATAAATTCTTCTAGTGAGGTGTTCACCAAGTACTACTAAATCAAATACAAACAGTTGCTGATTTTATTAACATATTTTTTTTTAAATATTGCTGATACTTTTGAAGTGAAAACTATGTTAGCACCGTTGTGATTTAAAACGGTTGACATTTTCAAATGTCAACCGTGTACGAATATTGGACGTGATTTTGTAGCGTTTTTTGACAATGTATCGGTGCCGAAGGAATCAATGACGCTAGTTCCACAAAGCATCTTTCATTGAAATGCCGGTAAAACAAGGATATATGAAGCGGACTGCCAGCTTCTTCGAATTTCGACCGATTTCTTACATATCTCCCTTAAACATTTGAAGTTTTTAAGCTCTTAAAAAAATATATGTTATTTTTGAAGATAATATCTGGATACGTTCCACGCCGAAACGCAAATTATACGAAATTCCCTCGATAGAAAAAATCGCAAAGTATGCTCCGAAAATTATTTAAAACAAGTCTATTTCTTTTATTTTATAAATTACTAGCTTTTCCCCGCGGCTTCGCTCGCATGGTATTACGGGAAATTACTGTTACGGTTGAACTTATCAATTATCCCCCCTCCTCCCCACCCCCACCCCCACCCCCTCCCGCATTCCATACATTCATTCCCTTACATTCAGTTTTCAAACATCTCGCCTGTCACCTAAATTTCATAAAGCTATAGCTCACAGAAAAAAAGAATTGTCCAATTTTGTTCATTCGTTCGGAATTTATGCGCTTACAAACATTTCGGGTGTTTATTTTTAATTAAATATTTGGAAATTTGTTAATATAATAAAAAATTACACTATTTATTATTCAGTCTTTATAATCGTTACGAATTATATTTGCAGGAACTCTCATCTGACATTTATTGCAAAACAGAAGCTTGTCCAAAAATACAAAACATATTCTAATATTTGAATTTTCTGGAGCAGTAGCTGACCAGGGGGCTAAGTACCTACCAGCTTAGAGCCCACAAATATATCAACATCGTTTCCATGGAAACGATTTTTTTCTGACGTTAGCAAAAACTCGCTTTTGTTAGGGACAGAAAACGTATAACAAATAAAATATATTAATATTTATAATTTCATAGCGCCAGAACTCGCCATCATATACAGACTATAGTCTTCGCATATAATTTAGCTTTCTATTGGTGAATGAATTTTTAAAGTCTTTTTATTGGTTAATGCGTGAAAGCGTCATAAACGAACTCGAGCAGTTTCGCATTTATAATATTAGTATGGATATTTGTGAAAAAATTCACAATGTTTCTTTAAATGATACTTAAGATACGTTCCACGAGATTTTTGTTCTATTTGAAACGGGTCATGTTTTATTAAGCTTTTTCGCAATTTTCGCTGCTATTTTACGACTTAAAATATTAGCGCGCTCTGCCCAACATTCGTAATTACATATCTCTCCATCTTCTTCTTTTTCAGCGCCGTGCGTTTCAAGAGTGCCGCCTTTAGGGTTTTTTTTAAGATGTTGGAGCCCTGAAATTGATGGCTGCCAAATTCACTGTAAGAACGCACTAATAAGAGTGTACATCTGTTACAGATCCAAAAGGTTGACTAACTTATTATTTAGAATTTTCATAACCATTTCCCTGACATTCTTGTTATCTTTGGGGATGCTATGTAGAATAATGTGCATTGGAATTTATTGCATTTAATTAAACCATTTATCCCGTCATCGACTACGTGTTACATCTAGAAAACGAGAGCAAGATGGAGAAATTTCTAGTTTATACATCGGTGAGGTCCAGCTGTGTAATTCTGTTATCGGGTAATTATTTGCGGTGAAATATATTGGAAAACTAAAAACGTTGACATATTTACAAGTTATTATTGTTTGCTGTCATTACTTAAAATGAAACTGTTCTCCTCTGGTGGGTCGAAGAATGCAAAGAAGGCTCGTGGTATTAAATTAAAAGTTTTCAAAAAATAAAAACAAAATCATTAATCATCTCGGCTACAACATCTAGTCACTTTGGAAAATAGTCAAAAATAGGTAACCCGACAGTTAAACCCCCCCCCCCCCCTTCAATAGTTGATCCCCCGACAGTTGACCCCATACAGTTGGTCCCCCGGCAGTTTCCCCCCCCTCCGACAGTTGACCCCCATACAGTTGATCCCCCGGCAGTTGATGCCCTGACAGTTGATACCCCGGCACTTGAACTCTTGACAATTGATCCCCAGACAGTTGACTCCTTACAGTTGGTCCTTCTACAGTTAGTCTCCGACAGTTGATCCCTCGAGAGTTGATCCCCGACAGTTGATCCCCCAACAGTTGATCCTCCGACAATTGATCTCCCGACAATTGATCCCCAGTCAGTTGATCCCTTACAGTTGGTCCTCCTACTGTTAGTCCCCGACAGTTGATCCCCCGAGAGTTGATCCCCCAAAGTTGATCCCCCGACAGTTGACTTTCCAAAATTATAATTATGTCCATTATTTACCAACTTAAAATCTAAAATCGACTACAAAAAAAACTTTAATAATAAGATGGTATGAATATCAAACGATTTTATTTACAGAGTCGATTTTTTGTACCTATACGCTGGTTTATACGGTATATAGACAAGTAGTTTTACCAATGCATTTAAATGAAAATACATTTTATACTTTTGCTATTCGGCAGTACATCCTCTCTGCACATCCTTACGAGGACACTGAGCTATATTTTGTATAAGTAGGTTAACTTATTTCCCTAAACCGACTGCATACTGTGTACAAGAATGCCGGGGGTCCAACTGTCGGGAGATCGGAAAGATAAAAAATATATCAATGTCTAAAAAAAATTTGTGTTTCTACACTATAAAATTATGTTTTTTTTATTATTTTTCTCCCTTTCAAGGCAATCATAGACTCTGATAATGCAATCAGTCAGGCTAAGACAATCTGGAGCAAATGCCTCATAATCCACTGACGCCATCTCACTCACCGTTGTGATTTTAAACTCGATAAAACGAAAAATAGTGTCACTAAAAAGAGACAAACACATACATCTATAGAATTTAGCCTGTGGTCTTCCCTTTGTGCGGTGCTTTGTAGCTTATCGGTCTCCTCTTTGTACGGTGCTTCGTAGCCTTCCCACTCTTATCAACTTTAGTTTTCTGAAAATTTCACTTCTACTGCATGATAATTGCACACTCTGATATTATTTTTACGTGATAACAACATCTTATAAATCGATAAACGCCGGCTGCATGCTGCGAAAAAGCATGACTCATTGTCATGCCTGAGTGACATGACAATGACACCTGAGTCGGGGGTGCAAGCAAGAGGGCGGAACAAGCAATAGAGAGGCACGATCGGCCTAAGCGTTCGGCTTATCAATCTTTTCTTGTGACGTTATCAAGTAAAATTATCGTCCGTAAACCGACTTTACAGACAACCAGATTTTTTGACGTGATAACGTTTTACAAATCGATGAACGCCGGCTGCACTCACGAAAAGACATGACTCATTGTCACGTTCTGCTTGAGCCGAGCGTGCAAGCGAGAGCGCGGAACAAGCGTTGACGGCCGGCGTAGCCCAGCGGTAAGGCTCTTGGCTCGCATTCCGAAGGTCGCGGGATCGAATCCCGGCGTGGCAAATAAATTTTATTTGATTAATTTGTGTTATTTCACAATTTATTCATTTAAAATAATATATACTGTATTTGCAGAGTGGAAGATACTCTCAGTATCGCCCTGGTGTAAGACCACCGTTCAGAATTGAAACGTTGCTTGAAATGGCTTTAGTCGTGTTTGGTGACCAGATCTGAATAGCCAGGTACTTCCCACCTTCCTCTTCCCATCTCCTTCCCTTCCCCACTACCTTCAGCCTCACAACATATCCCAATTGAGGATGTCAAAGTTTCACTGGCTCCAGACGGGAGCAGTTACGACTCTTGTGCGGTATTAATGTAAAAAAAAAAATCTCTCTTCCACTCCATCGTTATTATTTGACGTTATGACGTAAAATTATCGTCCGTAAACCGACTTTACAGAAAACCAATTTTTAATAAAAGTTTTTGTTCAAAGAGATTTAGACTTTGAAACGCATTGACAAACATCGCCAATAAAAATATACAAATATTTAATAAATCACGTTTTGTGAAATCGGCCAATTCTTTTATGTTTTGTGTATTTATCCGCACAATCGAATTAACAAACAAAACCAATATTATTTTCGTGCACCTCATTACACTATAAAAAAGTAACTCGATAACTTCTATTTAAGTTAAACGACAATACAATTATTGAGTGCAGGCGAGTGTATATATTATAAGTCACGTACCGCCTCTGCGGCGTGCGAAAGGGCAAGTGTTTAGTGGCCAGGGGGTAAGCGGTAAGCGGTAAGCGGTAGGAGGTAAGCGGTAAGGCGGTAACGCGGTAAGTAGTGCGCCGAGGCAGTCGGCCAGCTATGCGCTAAATTAGTGCATGCACCAAGGTAACGAGACTGAAATGCATTCACCGCAGCGAGACAGGGCTACCGCTGAAGATATTTAACTAAATATGTAAATATTTAATATAACCTTAAATAAAAATGCGGTTATAATAAATGGATGTTTATCTGTATAAACGGTTTTAATAAAAGGATGTTTATCTAAATATATGGTTTTAATCAATGGATGTTTATCGAAATATACGGTTTTAATAAATGGATGTTTATCTAAATATATGGTTTTAATAAATTTCAGATATTTTATGTTTAAAGTGAAATGTAACAGCGTCCATCATCTGCCGCCGCACAACAGATGGGCAGAAACATCCCCGCCACCAAGACCTAGACAATACTCACCCCTATGAACCTGGATACCCCTGCTAAGTCACCAAAAGTAACGAACCACTTCTAGTGAAAGACCAAAATTCACAATTGAAACATTGCTTGAAATGTCTGTTTCTCTCCCCATTACCACCTACAGCTTCCGAAAAAACCCCAACTGGGCATGCCGTAGTCTCACTGACGCGGCGGTTCCATGACAATTAATCCGCCGACAATTGGTCCCCCGGTATACAAAATGCAGTCGGTTTAGTGAAAATACGGTATACCTAATTACACAAAATATAACTAAGTAACTCCGAAGGGATGCACAGAGAGGATGTACCGCCGAATAACAAAATATGCAACATATTTCCATTCCAATGCATCAAGGAAAAATATATTTGTCTATAAACTGTGTATACCAGTGCGTAAGTACAAAAAATTAGCACTGTATATAAAGTTGTTTGATATTCACACCAACTTATTATAAAGGGTGTGTTTGAAGTCGATTTTACATTTGAAATTGGTAAATAATGCAAGAAAATTGTAATTTTATAGTAAACATCATTTCAGCGGTCCAATTGACGGCGGATCAACTGTTGGATCACCCTCACTGGCTCAAGACGGTTTGGACCAGTTAGAAGTATTTTGCGGTACTGACAAAAAAATTAAATTATTTAACATGTCAATCTCGAAAGAAATAATTAATTTAAATATAGAATGCGCATGAGAAATAATTGTGTTATTTTTAGCAAAGCCCTGCGCCAGAAACGTGTTGCCAACTAAAATAAAATAAATCGAAACGTGTACACGTAGATACTGTTTATAGTAATTTAATGGTCATTTCCGTATTTTAAACAGAAATGTGCAATTTCATTATATTGAATGGCGCGCGGTTTAACGTCGAAAACTGACGTTTTTGACGAACTAGTTACCATTTTGTGTTACACATTAATTCATTATTGATTATTGATTACAAACTGACCTATAATGGTAATAAATTTATTCAGTACAAGTTACGTACTAATCTATCACGAATATGAATGGGTGTCTTAGACAGGTTGCTATGAAAGTGAAGATTTTATTTAACGTTTTCTTTGCGCGGCCGGGAGATTTTTTGATCTCGGGCCCCTCATGTTGTGATGGTTAATTTTGCAGTTTAATTTATTGATTGTTTTTCATTAGCTCCACACAGGAGTCCTAGAGGAAAAAAATCCTTTTGTGTGAAGGGTCTTTTTAGGGATAGGAAAGTTTTTGATTTTTTTTTTTGATTTAATACACTAAGGTATTATAATTTTTTTAAATTTCGGAATGCTACAGTAATTATTTTAGATTAGTACGGTAAAGCAATAAAAAAAATGTACTATTATTTTGCGGTAAGTGTAAGAACTTCGGATGAGTTCGTAGGAGGCGGGTATGGGTACCGCCGCCCGGCAACCATTTATTGGATAACCGACACCTCTGCCGTAGGTCACCCTAAGTGGTTCGCTACGTTTGGTGACTTAGCAGGGGCGCCCGGTTTCTAGGGGTCAGGTTTGTCCGGATCTCGGCGGCAGATATGTCTACTCCAACTCGACCAACAACGTAGCAGGCCGGATCGGGAGATCTTTTGACCTCTCCAACGGAACTCTCTCGGAACGTTGCACCGCAGTGAAAAGTTTTGGATTTCGTCCGCCACTCCTGGACACACTGATCCCCAGATTCCTATCCACCTGTCATATATTTTTCCTTCCCAGAGCTTCATCTCCTTCCTTCCCTTAAAAAGAACCTCCGCACAGCATCCCCAAAGATGACATAGGCCCTAAGTGGAATTACTTTTTTCTTAGGGCCTCCTGCGTGCAGCGTATGTATGTTAAAAAAATTAAAATACTTTAGTAGTTGGTTCTATGCCAACTGAGAATAATGTTAACTCAACACCTCTTTGAAAAAGTCATTAAAATTTAGAAAAATATATTTTTAAAATAGCCCTTAACCTTAACCTAACGTAACCTATTTAACCAAGCTTTTATATATATATATATATATATATATTTTTTTTATCTCTCTTAATGACTTTTCTGAGGTGGGTCAGAGTAGGTTTCATTCTGAGTTGTCCGGTCACCTTAGTAGTTATATCAAAATTTACCGTATTATATCGTAAAAATAAAGAAAAGCAGACAATTTTTTAAAATATTCTGAAAATGCTTAAGTGAAGTAACTCAATCACAACGCATTTCACATGTTATTTGAGCTACTGCTAGTTAAAGCAATAAATAAATTGAAAAATGCTGCATAAACTGCGTTATTAACTAAAAAACATTGATTTTTGACTTAATACAAACACTTAAATGCCAAGGAGGAAACAATGTAAAATCGCGATGTTTTGACTTTGACCTAATGTGTTGTGGGTTTTTTTTATGCTATCGTATATTATATTTACTGAAACACATTCCTTGAACAATAAACTATGCATAAAAACAACATTACTTGCGTTTATTTGATGAATTTATATGTTTTACGATCTTCTTCACGAGAACGACGCTACCCAATTTGACAGCCCAAATACCGGGAAAAATCTCAGCCGGAGGGCATAAAGAATTTAATAGAAATTATTTCGATTGTGTTAACGGTATTTTATACCTTAAGAACAAGAATGCCCCAAGCGATTCTGATCTTGTTCTTCATACGTTTTCTTTATACATAAGGGTTAAAATCGCTTTCCAAAAAAATTTTTTTTTAACATTTTGGCGTGTGCGCCGGCGCACGAGCGGCAAAGGCAAATGACGAGAAAGATATCATCATGCGAAATAATGTCCATAGACATAGTGCATGGAATATTGTGTTAATAATTTAAAACACATTTTTATGTCTAGATTTAAAAACTGTTGTAACAAAGAATTATTAACGATTTGATAAATGTCATAAGTACCAAACAGGGTAAATCAATTCATATTCATATACATAGATTCAATGCTATAAGAAGTCATGTCATAACGTTTCAACTAATTCCGAACCAAATTTATACTCATAAATAGTAAGAAATATGAGATTTGCGGTCACAACCGATATATTATGGGTGTACGTAATATTACTTCGATTACAAAATAATTATTGTGTTCCCATTATTCCATGTGACCGTAATATTGATATGTTATTATTATATTGAAATGAAACTTCGGACAATCTAAAAATAATGGACGATCTCTATTTGGTTTTGAAATGAGGATGCTTAGTACCTACCAGGATATTTATATAGTTCCTACTGCTCTCTAACCATCACCTTGCTGGAAAAGTATTTGAAATTTTGGAACAATGGCAAGAAAAATAGTGAAATTCATGTGCATTTGTTTTGAAAACAGAAGAAGTTTTGGAACTATCTTGGAAGTATGTTGTTAATATTTTTTCCTGTACACAATCACTTTTTAAGCCGCCGCTACCCGAATTTCTACTGATTTCTTACATATCTTTCTTAAACATTTGAAGTTTTCAAGCTCTTAAAAAAATATATGTTATTTTTGAAGATAATACCTAGACGCGTTCCACGCTGAAACGCAAATTTTATGAAATTTTCTCGATAGAAAAAAATCGCAAAATATGCTCCTAAAATTGATAAAAACACGTCTGTTTCTGTTCTTTTTGTGAAAAAATTCACAATGTTTCGTTAAATGATACTTAAGATACCTAGATTTTTGCTCTATTTTAAGCGAGTCATGTTTTATTAAGAGTTTTCACAATTTTCCCTTCAATTTTATCATTAAAATATTAGCGCGCTCTGTCCAACATTCGTAATTACATATCTCTCCATCTTCTTCTTTTTGAGCGGGGAAGCGATGCCTTAAGTAAAATAAAGGAATTTGACCATCTCGGAAACACATAATATTGCTTTGTACACATTCATGGTGAAAATTACCCCAAGGTATCGCGATGTAACTATATTGTAATTATATTTTTGATATCAAAATACCAACATAAAATTACCACCTGTTTCAGCTAGAGGTTTTAGAATCTACGGCAAAATGACTTCTATGTACTTAAATGACAATTATTATATTTTATAAGGAAATTACTCACAGGAATTAGGTTTGATGAATTCTCCGCAATTTTTGACGTTGAGATCCTCTTCGGCGTTCTTCAATATATGTTTTTTATTGCTTTCACTTCGTATTGTTTCTAAATCAATTTGCGACGCGTTTTGTATGCGATTGGTATTGGTTGGTTGTGTCATGTGCTCTTTCGCAGAGATACTCTGGTGTGTGGTTGGTCATTCCTTTTTCTTTGCAAACCTTGTTTTTTCCTACACATACTATCACCCAATTCGAGCCAACACCATTTCATCTCGTTTCATTTTTTAAGTGAAAACTTCTTTAGCACCGTTGTATTTGAAAATCGATGAAAGGAAAAAACGACACTAAAAAGAGACAAACACATAATAGGATCTAGCCTGCGAGAGAATGAGATACAATAATCGGTCTCCTCTTTTTACGGTACTTCGTAGCCTCCTAACTCTTGTCTACTTTAGTTTTCTGGAGGTTTTCCTTCTATCTCATGTCAACTGTGCACATTTTTTTTTAACATTACAAGTGCACTTGAAGCTGTAATTCGTAAGCAGTTTTGGATGAAATAATAATCCCTTCTTTTGATTGATGGGATTCAAATATTATTCTTTAATGTGGTACAAACTCTATGGACTTCTAGCTAGCTCCATTTTATTCTTAACTCCTCAACTTTTACCGTGTCAGCCTTGAAGAACGCTCCCAGTTTTTTTTTTACTATTTGATTACAAAGAATTATCATAACCAACGACCTACGAAATGGTATTTATTATTGTATCACGTCTTTATTTTCCAAATCGATGCATTGTCAATACATCATTGAGAAGGTAATTTATGTGATTAATTCAGAGGTGCGCTAAAATTATAATCGTTGTAGTATACAATGAATTTAGTGAATGCAACAACGAAATTATAAAAATTACAAGCAGCCTGTAACCACGACACTCACGACAAAATGTTCAATCAGCTTAAAAAGAAGAAGATTGAGAGATAAATAATTACGAATGTTGGACAGAGCGCGCTAATATTTTCAATGATAAAATTGAAGCGAAAATTGTGAAAATGTTTAATAAAACATGACTCGTTTAAAGTAGAGCAAAATCTCGTGGAAGGCATTTAAAGAAACATAGTGAATTTTTACACAACTATAACTTGTAAAATAATAGAAACAGACATGTTTTTAATAATTTTCGGAGCATATACTTTGCGGTTTTTTTCTATCTATATTTTATTTCTATCAATTTTATTTCTATTATATAATTTGCGTTTCGGCGTGGAACGCGTCTAGGTATTATCATAAAAAATAACATATATTTTTTTTAAGAGCTTAAAAACTTCAAATGTTTAAGAGAGATATGTGAGAAATCGGTAGAAATTCGGGTAGCGGCAGCTAAAATTGATTAATTATTTTTGACGGCCTTCGATGTCGAGGGGTAAGGCTCTCAACTAGCGATGTGGATGGAGGTCGTAGGTTCGAGTTCCGGCGTGAGCAAATTTGATTGATTTGTGTTATTTCACAATTTAATAATTTGAAAATTATATAAAGTATATTTGTGGCACGTTCCGATTAGAAGATACTCTCAGTATCTCCATGGTATAAGTTCACCATTCAGAATTGAAACGTTGCTTGAATTGCCTTAAGCTGTGTTTGGTGACCAGATTCAATTAGCCAGGTACTTTCCACCTTCTTCTTCCACGTTTCCTTCCCCTCCCCATTACATTCAGCCTCACAGCATACTACACTAATTGGGGATGTCATAGTCTCACTGGCTCAAGGACGGCCGGCGTAGTCCAGCGGTAAGGCTCTTGATTCGCAATCCGAAGACCGCGGTATCAAATCCCGGCGTGGCAAATAAATTTTATTTGATTAATTTGTGTTATTTCACAATTTATTCATTTAAAATAATATATAGTATATTTTCGCCACGTTCCAGAGCAGAATATACTCTCAGTATCGCCCTGGTGTAAGACCGCACCATTCAGAATTGAAGCGTTGCTTGATTTGGCTTTAGCTGTGTTTGATGACCAGATTTAAATAGCCAGGTACTTCTCACTTTCCTCTTCCACATTTCCTTCTCCTCCCCACTACATTCAGCCTCACAACATACCCCAATTAGGGATGCCATAGTCTCACAGTTGGGAGAGACGGGTACAGTTGGGAATCTTGTGCGGTATTCATATAAAAAAGGCAGTTGGGATTCTTGTGTGGTATTCCTATAAAATAAATAAAAAGTAACATTGTTAATTAATTCATATGAAATGTAAGCGTTAACCACCAAATAATGTATTTTTTCATCAGAAATAGGTACACGAGCGCATGTAATAAACAAATAAAAAATATGTGTAGGTATATTCATGTAATATGTATAATATGGATTTATATTCTTCCTTCAGTATATGATAACTCTCTTTCAAAATATATACCCACACCTCCAACCATCTTTATATTATTATTGTACTCAAATGAATATGTAGCATTTATATTCTTTATAACTACCAAATATGTTCTTAAATATATTAATGTATGTACCTCTATGCCTGTCTCGACACAGGTATATCCTAGTGAGACAGGCATCGACAAAAACCTAATGTAAACATGTTTATAGATAAATAAATAAAAAAAATATTATGGCAATCCAGATTGGGATATCTTGTAAGGCCGAATGTAATTGAGAGGGGAAGCAGATGGGTAAGAGGAAGACGGAAAAGTACTTGGCTATTCAGATCTAGTCACTAAACACAGCTAAACCATTTCAATTCTGAAATGTGATCTTACACCGGAGCGATACTCAGAGTGTCTTCTACTCTTTTTAATTAATAAATTGTGAAATATCACTAATTAATAAATTAATTTTATTTGCGCACGCCGGGATTTGAACCCGCGACCCTTGGATTGCTAGTCGAGAGCCATACTCCTCGACCACGAGGCCGTCAGAAATTATATTATTTAACAATTTTTCAGACCCCCTTTACCCAAACTGATTTTAACAAATTGGTTAATATTGGACCGATCGCATTGTATGACGTTTTACAGGTTATTATATATATTTGTATCAGTCATATTATATTATCCTTTATTGCTTCATTTATTGCTTTTCTTGTGCGTTGCACTGCTTTAAATTAACAAGGACTAATAAAAAAATGAGCCCGATAGAATGGATAACGGTAGAAAGCGCCTGATGAAAATAACGTAGGCTTGACTCTATTATGGTAAATAGAAACCTACCTGGACTAAAGGCTTGCTATCAATAACAACAGCATAATTCACTGTTGATACTGAAATATTTCTGATCTATCCATTGACATATAACAAAACAGGATTGGATTTAAGATTAATTTGCTGAAAATAATGAGCTTGGTGGTACGTGGATTTTTTTATAATATAATAGCAAATTCCCGGCATGCGTTGCTTTGCCACTTAGTGGTGTCCATTCTCCCGGCGTGTCCTTTCCCATTCGTCCCGTTCCCCTTCCGCCTCCCCTTCCGCCTCCCCTTCCTCCCTCGCGTCCTAGTCCCCTCTCGCGTTCCCACTCCGCCTTCTCCACCTTCCCTCTTCCCACTCCTCTCGCCCTCTTCCCCCATCCCACGAACCCCCTTCCTAGTTCCCCTTCCCCTCCCGCATTCCATACATTCATTCCCGGTACATTTAGTTTTCAATCAGATCGCGTGCCACCTATTGCAATTTTTTTATACACATTTAATAATGCCAGAGCTCACTAGTACACATATAAACCACCGCTGGCAGGCACACATCAAATCCCCAAAGTTTCATCGCAATCGGATGAACTGTTAGCAACGCATAATTTCATAATGCCAGAACTCACTTTTGTATATAGTAAGAATCGCAGGCATGCACATTCAATGCATTCAAATCCCCAAAGTTTCATCGCAATCGGATGAATGGTTTGGCAACGCACAGCAAACATACAAAGTACATGAACACAAGCAAAAATATTTTTTATTTTTATGTGTACAGAAGATTAAAACTTAATTCATATTATCCAATCATTTAAAAAGAAGAAGAAGAATGGGAGATATGTAAATACGTACGCTAGAAGGAGCGCGTTTATTTAAAAAAAAACGATAATACTTAAGCGAAAATTGGCAAATATTTAATTAAACACGACTCCGTTAATATAGAGCTAAATGTCTCGACAAGTTCCAAAGTTCCAATAAGAGATGTACTGTGATTTTTTTAAAACATTATAACGTGTGAAGTAACAGAACAATATATATTTTAATAATTTTTGGCGCAAACTTTGCGATTTTTTTTCTGTGGAGTGAATTTAAAATAACTACCATTTGGGCTCTACGTGTATAGATATTATTTTCAAAAATAACATATTTTTTTAGTAACTTAAAAACATAAAGTGATCATGAGAAATGTGTTATAAATCGGAAGAAATTCGGAATGCGGGTTCTTAAAACAACTTGTTATTTAATTTTTAAAAATACTGATTTCGGTTTTGACTCTAACTGTGACTTCGTTTTAATGAACTATAAAACTTTTGCAAAAAAGTAGGTACCTATACATTATAATATTTTTGGAAACTTTCGCAATTGCTGAACACCCCTAATACGAATATTTAAAAAAAAAATTAAAAAAATTGGTTGTTTGTAAAGTCGGTTTATGGACAATAATTTGACGTGATAACGTCATAAAATAACGACGGAGTGGAAGAGAGATAGAGGCGTCACAAGCCGAACCCTTAGGCCGAACGCTTGTTCCGCGTTCTCGCTTACACGCTCGGCTCAGGCGGATCGTGACAATGAGTCATGCTTTTTCGTGAGTGCAGCCGGCGTTTATCAATTTATAAGACGTTATCACGTCAAAATCTTTTTGATTCACTTTAATTACTATAAAAAGCAAACAATAAGCATTCAGGCGATAGAAAACACAGCATTCAAAATTTTAATTACATAAAATAAAAATTTGCTTTCGTGGTGTAAGATGATGGCCTGTGACGGCCATTTACAATAATTTCCGTAATTTATTACAATAATTTACGTTATTCCTGATACTATATCATAACGAAGGTCTAGAAAAAATGATAATACCATTTAATCTATGTTAAGCACTATTTACGGCGGAATTCTAGAAATAAATAAAATAAAAAGAAAGGTTTTTAGGCAACGAAGATAAAAAAAACTCGCGCGCCAATGTTGTCTCTGTTTTTAGGTCCAATTGCTTGTTGGCGTATATTTCACCTAGCAAATTCTAGATCAATGTACAAACATACCCTAGAACACGTTCATAATAGGTATGGTAGGGAGAAAGTGGAGAGTTATAATGAAACCAGTCGAAATAATACGAAAATAATTCACAGCAAACTGGAAATCAGAATAACTAGTGACCGCTTTGTTTCGGTCGTAAATACCAGGGCGTTTCCTATTCCTAATGAGGTTACGCAGACAGACTTAACAATACATATGCATAAAACGACATAATTCTATTATATATAAACCAAAAGATTTTTAACAAATCAACGTTTTCACAAATTTAAGGCAGTATTCCGGTCTAAAAAAAACTTTATTTTTCTTCATATTTCCAAAATTTTAATATTCAAAAATATCTCCTTAAAAGGATTTTTCGAAATTAGCATCATTTTAAAGTTAAAACTACTTTTTTTCTAGACGGTTGACACGGTGACCGGCCAACTCGGAATGAAACCAACTCAGAACCATCTCAGATAAGTCATTTAGAGTGATAAAAAAATATAAATAAAAAATAGGTTAAGTTAGGTTAGGGTTATCGGCTAATTTAAAATTATTTTTTTATCACTCTAAATGACTTATCTGAGATGGTTCTGAGTTGGTTTCATTTCGAGTTGGCATGGAACCGGTTGACACGATATCCCAAGTTCTACTAAACCAATTTACAAGAAATTTGATGTGAGCCTTCTTTATACATTAATTTATTGCATGAACCTGAACTATAACATTAACTATTTCAGTAAGGCATTTGATAAGGTTAACCACAGACTCTTATTACGAAAACTGAAGATGTTGGGAAAGAGAGGGAGTATTTTGGAATGGTTTAAGAGTTATCTGTTGGGAAGGTACTTAGCGGTCAAAGTTGATTCGTTTACTTCTTATACATTTGCAGCCTCGAGTGGGGTACCACAGGGATCTCATTTGGGCCCGATATTATTTTGCTTATTCATAAATGATATAGTTAATATTTTTAGTAATGTTAAAGTCCTATTATTTGCTGATGATCTGAAGATTTACAGAACAATTAGAAACGATGACGATCGCGCCATTCTGCAGTTAAACCTGAACAAACTATGCGCGTGGTGTTCTGTCAAAGATTTACAACTAAATATTGGTAAATGCCAGATTATTAGTTTTTACAAAGGTAAAAATCCTTTTAACTTTTCTTATGATATGAATGGTGTTAATCTTCTTCGTGTATCGCAGATTCGTGATCTTGGTGTTATATTCCACGAGAGTCTACAGTTCAATGTACACATCGATGAAATAACAAGCGATGCAATGAGAATACTAGGTTTTATCTTGAGAATGGGGGCAAATTTTAAAAGTATGTTAACATTAAAACATCTGTATTGCTCACTAGTACGAAGCAGATTAGAATGCAATTCCTCCGTTTGGTCACCATACTACAATGTTCATTCTCAATCATTGGAAAAGGTACAAAACAAATTTCTTCGGTACATCAATTTTAAAATGAAAATTCCAATCAAATTTATAAATTATAATTACTTACGCGCTGAAACCAGACTTCTTAAATTATCAGATAGAAGAGTGTTAATTGATTTATTATTTTTATACAAAATTATAAAATCTTTAATTGACAGTCCTAATTTGTTGGAACTAATTTGCATTAGCATACCCGCTAGACAAACTCGTAGTAAAGATATTTTTAAATGCAACAATAAACTCAACACTAATTACTCTATATACTCACCAATTCCAAGAATCCATAACCTTGCGAATAAATACTGCGAATCTATAGATATATTTAGTATTGACAGTTTTGAATGTTTCAAAAATCAATTAATCTCGATTCTATCTGCTAATAATTAACTTTTATTATTTTTTTGTTTTTCTCATAAAATATTTTCTCATCTAAACCTCATCAGTAAAATGTATACTTACTTTATAATATTTTTGCGGTTCTATTTACACTTTGTTCTATGCCAGGTCTTATTATTAATAATATGTATAAATATTTAAAGCTGAATTGTTTTAGTTTTTTGTAAGTATGACTTGTACTATTTCATTTCATTTCTTTTTTATGTTGTAATATTCTTTACCTAACGAGTCGATTGCATTCATATTTATTCTGTTTTATTGATTATGTAATACATGTTTATAATATTGTTAATTATATATTTGCTTCTTTTCTTGTAAAAGCCCACTAGGGCGTTAATAAATATAAAATAAAAATAAAATAAATAACAAAATTTTCATTTTTAATATTCTAAAAAATTCGGAAAAGTCAAAAAAACTGGTAATAAAATTGTCTTTTTATTTCAGATAGCTGCCATTTTGCGACAAAAAAAATGTATGACTTCTCTGAGGTTAATGCCATAGCAGCATTTGTTTGGATTGAAAATTGATTTTGTTTTTTTTTTTTCAAATTACTAGGAGGGTTGAAATCGTGCCAAACATGGCGCGCTACATTTTTGAGACCCCGCACTTCAACACCTTGTAACTTTTTAATTTTTTCTTTTAATTTTTTTTTATTTATCTGTAATGTTGAATAAATATTTAGTTTTTATTTTGCACCTACAATTCATGCTTCTAGACTAGAATACCCTCTTAAGGTCTTATGGTTTTTAAAATTAAAAAAAAATGCAATTTTAAAGCTTTTAACGAATCTGAACTGTTAAAAGATTGAAGATACTTCTCAACTAGATTTAAACCGTCTTACTCACGATGAATCCCTGTTACGACGTAATAACAACGCATTAGCTATCCAGGGGTGGGGGCCTATACTGCTCAGATTAAAAATCTTTACTCACGAACACATTTTGTCCTGATACAACTCTAACAGGTTTTGATATTTTTAGACTGGCATCACTCTATTCCAAATCTCAAAAATGCCCTGTATTTCGCATTTTTGCGCCGCGTTGCCGACTTCACGTTCATTCAAATGTCAATATTATTTTGACGGCTCAACGGTTCGCGTTATTACATGGTTTGTAAAATGAATGCGGAAACATTAAAGAAGTAATATTAACGACAATTTTAATGAAGTAAGTATACCTACATGTTAAACATATATGTAATGTCAATTTTTCTACATATTAAAATGACAGCCACACAAAATTTGACATGAATGCATCTGATCTCAGTAGTAATTACATTATTTTTTTGGCTCGTTATTCATATCATTTTCGTCAGGGGGTAGGCATTTTTGCCCTTCGTCATTATTTATAACGAAACTAAAATGCACTTGAATATATTTTAATTGGAAAAAATGCTTATAGTACCTATACAATTCGCATTAGATTAAGACACATTACGATGTAACTACGTATGCAACTTAAAATAATGGACTATTTTTCAGTTATAGGCAAATGATAATCACAAAGATCTAAACCAGATACAAGAACCAGAACTGGACGAGTTCGTACTAAAAGTACCGGCGACGTACATTTTCAAATCAAAGGTAAATATCGTGGCTTTATTGTTTTTTAAGATAACTTTGTATGTTGAAAGTAATATATGAAAATATCAACGGTTCTATGTGTAGTTGAACTTGAACTTACCGTAAAGATAGAATAATACCTTTGATCAAACAAAGTCGAAGAATAATACAACAGACTTTGTCATATCAAAATTGAAAGTTAAGAAAATGAGTAACTTTGTTCAATAATTAATTATGTAAACCACAAAGTGATTGATTTTTAAGAAATTAGGAAAGCTTTATGTCATATAATGTCTTTTTTCCAGAAAGTTAATTCTAACGACATGTTAAAGATGAAAATAGAAAGCACCGAGAAGATGGACTGTATGCTCAGGTTTATGAAGGAAGAGTCCAGAGCCAATATTCAGCTAAAGGAACTGGAGTCACAGACTAGAATAAGATTGATGGAGGAGCTTAATGTTCAAAATATTGATGCTAAAATGTGGACGGGAGCTAAGCAAAAGTACACATAAATAAATCTAGTTGCATTCATTTTGATATTGTGTTTTATTCTTCTGTTGTTGTGTAATATGTGTCTGTTTCAGCAAGTACCTTATATTGACCAAGTAGGTACATTTTTCAAATAGTATAATATAATCTTATAGTTGGCAAATCAGAAGTTATAGATTCACATTTATGATAAAAAAAACAGAGCAACATGATACAGTCATACATATTACTAAAAATGTTGACAAATGAAGACCCGCATAGAAGCATTTCCAATCTGGTTCATGTTTGGGGCTGCTTCCGGTTCCACAACAGCACCACCACCTGCTACCGCTACTGCTTCCTCGTCGCGTTCATCATCATCTATTCCAAATTACAAATCATAGCATTAGCACATACAAAACTCTAAGAAATATCTAAAGACAGATTGTATTATAATGTTTAATTTTAACATAAACATATTTTATCATATATTTAATGTAAGAAGTGTATAATATAGTAGTGGCATAGTATAGTGTACGGTCAGGCACGGGGCACACGACGTACAGCCCCAATGATCCACAACTGTTGCTGAGGAGCATAAACTATTGTATTAAATTATTTTCTTACCTATTGAGGGTCATTCATATCGATGAATCAAGACGAGACAATCATATCAAGACAATGGAGAACTTGATGTCTTGATGGTATCATACACATACCCCGCAGCAGATACTTGTGTTGCGATAGATATTTGAGCCCTGTTGAAGGCAACTTCTCTGGGGTATCTTGGTTTCTGAACTGGGGTGAACAGATACTTCTCCCGACAGTGCACACATTACTCAGGGGAAACGTTTTATTCCCTACAACTCTGCAGAAGTTGCTTGTTGTTCTTCAATGCTATGCGGCATTTTAATGTGCTGTGAAGCAAGAAATCCGTATCCGAATTTCAGCAAAATCACATGTATCTGCGAAAAAAATTTTAAGTATAATAATATAGCTTGTTTGGTAATCGATTTAGCTGATATTTTTTCACAGGAGTGAGTATTATAAACACAATCTTACCTCGTTTTGACCCCAGTATCGTACGGCACAAAGAACCTGGAGATCAAAACATCCAAATATGGCCGTACAAATCGATTAAGCGTCTCATATTTACTTTGGCAATTCTATATTTATATCTGAAATCACTCTGTTAACGCCGCAAATGGGTCGTACCGCTTTTTATACGTTTTCCGTGCCCGTGGTGGACGAAAATTTGCTAAACCTTCGAACTTTTATCTCAGATTGTCAACAAAGTTTGACATCTCGATTAATTACGGCCGTAATAACGACGCTAACCCTGGGTGTCAGGTGGTTTAAAATCTGACAGCTGCTAATATAACGATGTTATAACGGCGGATAGAAATCGCGCATGCGCGCGACTGTCGGACCGTCATGTGAGTAACAATTTCACCTAACCCGTCCGTATTACGGCGTAATATCTTTTTTTTGCGATTATGAGTAAGACAGAAAGAATATAAAGATGTTATAACAATAAAATCACTTCTTTAAAATTCGCAGAACATTTCTTGAATAATCACCAACAACAAGCCTAAACCATTAGGAACATATAGAAAGAAAGGCTCTTAGTTTAAATTTACTTAATTATTATAAATGAATAACGTAGGTGACAAATATAGCTATAAAAGTGCGGCAGATATCTGTTGAACCGCGAGCGCTTATGTGTTGTACCATCACAGATACATTAGAGAGCTGCCGCGAAATGCCATTTCTTTGTACTGAAGCTGTCATCCGCCTGTTTAGGCAGCTCCGTAATTAAAATGACCCCCTCTCCTGTTTACGGTAGAGAGGAGATCGCGTAACTTTCGGGGTCAATCGTCAACGTCGGGATACCTGATAGGGTGTACACGAAGAAGAAGAAGAAAAATTGTAACTGATTCGTTAAGAATCGGGAATTCGCACAATCCCATTATTTTTCAAGTGTCTTTGCTAGTCTAATATGTGAAATCAAAATTATTTCGTTGATAGAATATCAATTTCATTGGAGAGTGATTAGGTTTTATGCAAATTGACATAGAAACTCTAAAAAAATGAACCTATTCAAATTTCAAGACGCCAGAGCTCACCGTTCGCGAGTTTTTTGAAACACGCAAACAGATGTTCTGCTTTCAACTTATGTAGGTAAGTATGTAGTCATTTCAATAACTTATATTATTTATGTATTCGCAATTATTATAGGCTTACGCATATTATACACGGCGTCCGGAAACTCGTAGTACAAGAGGGAAATTGTTAAATCTACATCACATTTAGAGTCGATTTTGCGGTAAAGTTTTTTTTTATTTTAGCTTTCGTTTTCGAGTAAATCGAGTATGCACTTGGATTTTTTTGTCAAATTTGAAAAAATTCGTTTTCTGAGGGGTTTATTATCAACTTACGTTTGCGATAAAAATTAAAAAAGCAAGATGCTCGAATCTAAAAAAAAATCGTTAGTTTCCCGCTTTTTTATGTGAATACTACACAAGAGCTCTCTAAATGCTCCCGTCTAGTGAGACTATGGCATCCCCAGTTGGAATATTTTATGTGGCTGAACGTAATAGAGACAGGAATGAAATGGAGTAGAGAAAAGTGGGCAAGCACGTGGCTATTAATAACTGGTCACCAAACACGGCTAAAGCCATTTCAAGCAACGTTTCAATTCTTAATCGTTACCTTACACTAGGGCGACACTGACAGTTACGGGAGATGCGGAAAAAATATGGGGAAGAGGAAGGTGGGGAAGCGCTTGGTTATTCAGATCTGATCACCAAACATAGCTAAAACCATTTCAAGGAACGTTACAATGCTAAAGCATGGTCTTCCATCAGGGCGATTCTGAAAGTTACGGGAGATACGGTAATGAGACAAAGCAATCAAATAAAATTACTTTTTTTTTTTTTTACATGAAATACCGCACAAGAGTCCCAACTGCTCCCGTCTGGAGCCAGTGAGACTATGGCATCCCCAATTGGGGTATGTTGTGAGGCTGAAGGTAGTGGGGGGGGGGGAAGGAGATAGGGAAGAGGTAGGTGGGGAAGTACCTGGCTATTCAGATCTGGTCACTAAACACGGCTAAAGCCATTTCAAGCAACGTTTCAATTCTGAATGGTGGTCTTACACCAGGGCGATACTATTAGTATCTTCCACTCTGAAACGTGCCGCAAATATATCATATAAAATAATACTAATTTGTATTAGTAATTTTATTTGATTGATTTGTTTTATTTCACAATTTAATCATTTAAATAATATTTACTATACTTGGGGCACGTTCCAGAGTGGAAGATACTCTCAGTATCGCCCTGTTGTAAGACCACCATTCGAATTGAAACGATACCCTTTTTATATGAATACCGCACAAGAGTCCCAACTGCTTCCGTCTGGAGCCAGTGAGACTATGGCAAGCTCAATTGGGGTATGTTGTGAGGCTTAAGGTAGTGGGGAGGAGAAGAGATGGGGAAGAAGAAGGTGAGAAGAACCTGGCTATTCAGCACTGATCAACAAACACGGATAAAGTCATTTCAAGCATGTTTCAATTCCGAATGGTAGTCTTACACCAGAACGATACTGAGAGTATCTTCCACTTTGAAACGTGTCGCAAATATGCTACCCATTACATTTATTATTTAATTGTGATTTTATCCCCCGACCTTCGGATTGCTAGTGGAGGACCTTCCCCCTCGACCACGTAGGCCGTCAGACGCTTTTAGTACGAGTTTTCGGTCACCGTGTGTGAACACACATGCTATCGACTCCCTTTTCTCTGTAATGACTGCTTAAAAAAGAATTTGAGGGTCATAGTAAGACTGGAAGACCATATATGGAAACTAGATTACGACCTAATTACAAATTAAGGGCAAAATAAGTTCTTCGATGAACGAAAGGCAAGGGATTTGTTAACTCGCTTTCAAATGTATAATGCACTATACAAAATTTATCTTTTAGTCCGACCAAAATCCATGGGTTTCCATTTACGGATCCATGACAGTTGATAATTGGCGCTCTAACATACTTTTATATATATACTTCCATACTAATAATATAAATGTGAAACTGCGTGTGTTTGTTTGTCACGCTTTCACGCAAAAAACAAGATAACGATTTTAAAAATTCTTTCATCAATAGAAAGATAAATTATATGCGAGTACTATAGGCTGTATATAATGGTAAGCTCTGGCGTTGTGAAATTATAAATATTATATTTATTATACGTTTTCTGACCCTAAGAAAAGCGAGTTATTGCTAAGCAAAACAAATTGTTGCCGTGGAAAACAAATCGTCGTACAAACGATCTTGATATATTTGCAGAAAATTTTATAGGGAGAAACAATTTCTTTATTAAATGGCATAGCAAAGCATGCCGGGTACCAGCTGGTATATAAATATAATATGCAGAAGGCTTAGGGAAAATACGGTATACCTATTTACACAAAATATAACCAAGTGTCCCCGTAGAGGTGTGCAGAGATGACGTAATACCTAAAAACAAATTCTAAAACATATTTTCATTCGAATGCATCAAGAATAAAACTACTTGTCTGTATTCTGTAATACCAACGTATAAGTACAAATAATCGACACTGTAAATAAATTCGTTTGATATCCATACTGTATTATTTATTTATTTATTTATTTATTTATTTATTTATAAATAAACGCCCTTTTTCGGGGCTTTTACATATATAGCATAGAAAAAACATTTTATTGTACATAACTGAACTGCCTCAATAACAATATTTTAAATTTATTCAAAGATAAATTGAAGATGTCCACTGACTTGGTATAATTGTTTCCCTCCATTAGTATTCTGGGCAAAGAGGAATACATATGGTAGTTAGTCCCAGAATTTCTGCACTGAAATAAATCCTGACTTCTAAATAGTATTACGAAGTGGAATTCGGAAGCTTATCAATTCAAGTAATACCGGACTATCAACTTAATCATTTAGAATTTTATATAAAAATACCAAGTCAGTGAAAATTCTTCTGTCTGACAATTTAAGCATATTCATATCGTTTAAAAGTGTGTTGTAGTTTAACATATTTGCTGAAATACCCATTTTAAAATTTAGAAAACGTAAGAATTTGTTTTGTATTCTTTCAACAGCTTGTACGTGCATATTATAATGAGGATTCCAGACAGGAGAATTGTACTCAAGTTGGCTTCTAACATAAGCAAAATATAACATTTTAATACACTTTATATTGTTAAAGTTTCTAGTTAGCCTAGTTATAAACCCCAACATTTTTAAGCCCTTATTACAGATTTCTGTTATGTGGTTAACAAATGAAAGATTTGATTGAAAAGTGATGCCCAAGTCTTTAATTTGCATTAATGTCTGAAGAGCATTGTTATCAATGTTGTAATTAAATATCACTGGATTTTTTATTCTAGAAAATCTAACAATTTGACATTTTGAGATATTTAAATAAAGTCTATTTTCCATACACCAAATTAACAATTTGTTGATATTATCTTGAAGAATGTTGCAATGATAAATATTTTCAATAATTTTAAAAATTTTGAGGTCATCAGCAAAAAGTGATAATTTATGATCAAAGGTATAATTTTTTTTCCTTATTATGTTTTGTCTGTGAATCTCTTTGTTGAATATATTTTTTGTTTGGGAACAGTATATACTCATATTCGCATACAACCAAAAAAAATCATATCTTGTCGTATATAAATGTAAACGACTGTAAGTAATCGTGGGTAGGTATTCGAATTAATTCGTAAGTAATAAGGTAATAAGTAATCGTGCGTAGGTATTCGTTTATAATTGTTTACGGCTATAAGTAATCGTGTGTAGGTATTCGTATTTCTCTCATAAGTAATCTCTGTCTCGACCCAGGTATATCCTTGTGAGACAGGCATCGGAAAAAAAAACAATGTAAACATACTGTATAATAGATAAATAAATAAAAAATAAAAATAAAACCGTGCGTAGGTAGGTATTCGTGTACAATTATCCGCTAGAGCGATGTTTGCCATATATTGGCGCCATTTTAAATGCCTCCGATTGCTTTTCGGATTAAAAAGTCAATTATCTCATTGACTCGGCAAAAACTTTTTTTAATATTTGTAGCTCTCACATTTGTTATTTTGAATTTAAAACGAAGCTATTGAAATGCTCTATCTATTATGACCATAGATGTCGCAAATTCGAACCTCGTAGACTATTTTATAACGATTTTAAAAATAATTTTTTAAATATTTTTTCACGCAGAATTTCTGATCAGCTGTCTACGGTTAAAATTAAGTCTTTTTTACATAGATATGCATATCAAGTATACCACAGATAATATACAGAAATCGAAAATATTCTAGGCTGACTAGAATAAGTACTTATCACGACAGTTTCAAAGTAACAAAAAATGAGCAACACGCAGGATTCGCGCGGTTATAAACTTTACGATTTTTTTATATTTTTATAGTAAATCTTACAAATATAAAATAAACGGTAAAATATAGGTCAATCTGTTGGCTATATAGCACTATAATAAGTTTTTATGTTTTTGTGTTAAAATTCGAAAGTATGATTTTTTTAATATTGGCAAAAAATTTTAAAAATCTCGGACAAACGGAGAAAAAAGTTTTAAAACGCGCTATCGCTCCAGTTGACGATCGTAATTAATCGTGTATATTATTACTATTGATACGTGTGTATTCGTATAATATGATAAATAATTGGACTTGATGATAAAATGCATTATTTTACGAGGATTGTCTGATAAAACAACAAATTAATGCGATTCATCCGTTATTAAAAATGTGTTATTAATATGTCGGCGACATAAATGTACCTATGGTAATAGATTCCAAGTAGTGCACTAGCAATTTGCATTTTTGAACCTAGTTAATATTCTGTAAGTGCATCTGATGCAACTTGTTTTAAATCCTTGATCCCAACAGTTAATAATGACTGTTAATAATAATTGTAGTATTAACGACGTTATAACTATTCAGCTGCATAAATATTAACACGGTAAAATTGCTCTAGATATTTTATTTAGTGGTAGGTACTCGTATAATCCTTGAAGTCCTTGCAAATAAATTGTTTTGATATTTCCATATGAATACGTTTAAATTATCTAATTTATAAAATCATAAAAATTCAAGTGTGTAGTTCGCACGCGGTAGATGTGAAACCCTCAGAAAATTAACGAAGACAAGAGTGGGGAGGATACGAAGCACCGCACAAAGAGACCTATTATTCTCATCTCATTCTCTCGCAGGCTAAATCCTAAAGATGTATGTGTTTGTCCCTTTTAGTATCGCTTTTTCGTTTCATCGAATTTCAAATCACAACTATGCTAAAGAAGTTTTCACTTCAATAATTTATTTATCGAAGACAATATTAGCGACTCTCAAATAAAAATTTGAAACAAAAAATAAGAAAAAAATTTGATTGCATCTAGGAATCAAACCCAGGACCTTCACCTTGCCGGGGCTCTGCTCTAACCACTGAGCTAATTCGACCCTTTTTCATTGACCTAAGGAAAAAGACTTGTACTAAGAACCACTACCATTATTTTCTTTTTCTTAACGCATATTTTTATTGGCTTTTTCTTTACGCACGATTGCAAGATTCTTCCCGAAATAAATACTTAGTGTTTTGGATAAATAAATCAATCAAAAACCTAATCAGTAAAACCTCAATTTAATTCACCTCAATATAGCCCAAAAAGGAGTACTAAAGACAATTTTCAAATTACCGGTTAGAACTCCGACAGAAGAATTGTTTCAAAGCATTCAAGTCTACAACATACAAAAACTTTATGCAAAAAATATTTATTTAAAATTAAAAAACATATCAGAATACTCCACTGTCCAACATAGATACACAACCAGGGCAATAAACCAAAATATTCTAGCTACAGCCAGTTTGAAAACATCTTTTGGACAAAGAAATATTAAATTCAATGCGACAAAACTATACAACGCTCTACCAACTCAAACAAAAAAAATAACAAATAAATAAATTTAAAACAAAATTAAAAATATGGTTGAGAGAACAAAGTGAAAATGAACTATCAGACATACTGAAGACCATGTAAAGACAACTAGATACTAAATACAAATTCGACGGCCTCCGTGGTCCCGAGGCAAGACTCTCGACTCACAATCCGAAGGTCGCGGGTTCGAACCCGGCGTGCGCAAATAAATTTTATTTGATTAATTTGTGTTATTTCACAATTTATTCATTTAAAATAATATATAGTATATTTGCGGCACGTTCCAGAGTGGAAGATACTATCAGTATCGCCCTGGTGTAAGTGTAAAAATGGCTTTAGCCGTGTTTAGTGACCAGATCTGAATAGCCAGGTACTTCCCTACCTTCCTCTTCCCTATCTCCTTCCCCTCCCCACTACCTTCAGCCTCACAACATACCCGATTGGGGATGCCATAGTCTCACTCCAGACGGGAGCAGTTGAGACTCTTGTGCGGTATTAACTGTAAAAAAAAAAAAAAAAATGTGGAAAAACTACAGGCCGCCTCAGAACAGGGAACCCTAGTGAGGAGGACTGTGGAAAAAAAAACTTTATAAAACCTTAATATAATACAATTTATAAATACGTTATGTACAAATTTTGCTAAAGATACTAATAAAAAAAAAATAATAAAAAAATTAAATAAAAAAAAAATTAAAAAGGATTGGGCATAATAGGATGGCGGGGCGCCTACAAAACGCACACACAATCTCTTTACATTGCGCAAAAACTATTAATTAAAATAATATTAAAGAAATCATTTTTATACCCATCTGAACTCATTTTCAAAGAATTTAAAGTCAGAAAATTAAATACTCTTTTCCTGTATCACTCAACCTTACAAGTTTACAAAGAGGATCTCCTAAACAAAACCGTACCTTTCAAAAATACAACAAATCTCAGACAAAAATACATGTTATCAATTCCGATTTGTAAAAAAACTTTGGGTCAACAAAACTACTAATACTTAGGAACAAATTTTTTCAATAAATTACCAGAAAATATAAATTATATAGAAATTACAGAAAATATAAAATATATATATTTATATATTAATATATATATTTATATATATATATATCATTAAGGGATAAAAAAGAAAAAAAAATTCAAAGAATTCAAAATACAATTAAAAAATATACTGTAAACCTTTAATAAAAAATTAAAAAAATAAAATTAACAAATAAATAAATCATAAAAATAATTTTTAAAAAACATTTTTTTTCTCTTATTCTTTATATAAAATAAATTTAAAAAAACTCCAAAATAAAAACAGCAATAAAAACAAAAAAATCTAGATAACTAAACAATTAGTACCTCCTCCTATACACACAAGCATTTGCTTATTATGGGAGAACATTAAAAAAATATTAATAATAATTCACTTCTAACCTGGAATTGAAATTAGTTAATTAAGATTGTAATGTATTTTTTTTTATATTGTAACTTTTATTATTCAATAAATAAAAATAAAAAATTTAAATAAAAAAAAATAAAAAATCTAAAAACTTTTGGTTTGGTGCCCTCTTTAGCAAAGATTGAGTATAATTTGGGCATTGGCTGTAATGCAGTTATCGGATTTAATAACATCGACGTATATTTCGCTTAGCTAAAAAATGGTTGCATGACAACTCCATAAAGTAACATTTCAACGCCCCCTCGAAAAGTCTTTAAAAGTGATAAAAAAATAGCCCGTAACTTAATTTAACGTAACCTATTTAAGCGTGTTTTTTTCATCACTTTTAATGACTTTTCAAAGGAGTGATGAAGTTGTGCATTTTTGAGTTGTCCGGTCGTCCAAAAAAATATTACAATTTCGTTAATATCACACTCACCTTCAAGGTTTTGTAGTTCAAGTTTTAAATGAATAAAAAAAATGTTAGTCCGTTTTGATAGATAGACTTTCCATAACGTTAAGTCTGGGTCACGTTGTTTTCTTATGCTCATGATCTGAACTAATAGGTTTCGTATCAATTTAATGCGTTTATTTAAGAAAATTGACACTTCACTACAACGGAATGTTTTAGTTTCCTTTCTAAAAATCTACTCGATAAGCATATTATTTATTTTAGATACAAAGCTTTTGTGGTAACACATAATATGACATAATAACATTCTATTTCAAATTGAGAAAAAGTGACATATCAATTAAATCTGTATAAATACGTAAAAAGGAAATTTCAGTTCACTCGATGTATCTTATTTTTTTCTTTTTCAAAGCTCCCTACAAAGAAAGTAGTTTGATTGAGAAACAAAGTTTATTTGATAAACAACAATAGTGTGGAAAGTATTGGTACAGATCAAAAATATTATAATAAATGAATTATTATAACTGGATTGTTCCCACGTAAATGAAGTGCAAGAACCCAAAATGAGCAAAAATAAATAAGCAATAATGATTGTTTGTTTGAAGAAGAAGAAAACACTTATAAAATTTAAACGAAAATATGAAAGAGAACAAGTCAGAGAAAAATATCAAAAGATAAAGGTTGTCACTGGGACTCGAATCCAGAACCTCTGGGTTTGAGTCCCAGTTTCCAGGTTCTGGGTTTGAGTCCCAGTTGACGGCCGGCGTGGTCGAACGGTAAGGCTCTTGACTCGCGATCCGAAAGTCGCGGGGTCGAATCCAGGCGTGGCAAATAAATTTTATTTGATTTATTTGTGTTATTTCGCAATTAATTCATTTAAAATAATACATAGCATATTTGCGGCGTTTCAGAATGGAAGGTACTCTGAGTATCGCCCTGGTGGAGGTTGCCTTTCAGAATTGAAACGTTGCTTGGAATGGCTTTAGCCGTGTTTGGTGACCAGATCTGAACAGCCTGGTACATCCCCGCCTTCCTCTTCCCATTTCCTTACCCTCCCCAATACCTTCAGCCTCACAACATACCCCGATTGGGGATGCCGTAGTCTCACTGGCTCCAGACGGGAGCAGTTGGGACTCTTGTGCGGTAATCATATTAAAAAAAAAGTTGCAACCAACTATTCTTTTCCTATTTTCTGTGTCTTGTTCTGTTTCATATTTTCGAATAGATTATTAGTGTTATCTTCTTCTTCAATAATATATTACATTGATGGGAATAACCTTCAAAAGTTAAAAAAATATAGTTGTTCTGAAGAAATGAATATTTATTTTGGTTCCTTATTATTTCATATGCCATTCATACGATTGCGATGAAAATATGGTGATTTATTGTGCGTACGCTCGTGAAGGTTTCTATATATAATGATAAGCATTGGCTTGATGAAATTTGTATAAAAATTAACAAAAGGTGGCTTGCGATATGTTGAAAGATGTGTGTATTTCATGTAGTTTAGCGTCAGGGAGGGAAGACGTGAGGAGAGAGGAATCTGGGAGGAGGGGAGGGTGAAAGATGTAGGGGGGCAGTGGGAGGTGGAGGGATTTTTAGGGAGAAGAAGGAGACAAAGTTCTGGAAAGAAAAAAGGTTTAATATGTAGGAGGAACCTAGGGGCGTTTTGTCCTTTCAAATGTATACCCCATTTTTCTCTCTGAATTTTGACACTACTGCAAATATTTATTAACATTATATATATATGTTACTTCTTATACGAGTTAAGACCACCCAAAAATCGTTAAAATCGCCTGGTTTGAACGCCATCAACGTCTGTTTTTTTTTTCGCTATACAAACCAGACAATGTTTAAAAAAAAAGCAGAACGTACAGACGAAGAGTATTATCTCCTAATACTGTAAGTAAAAAAAAAATTAAATTGGTCAAATTTTGGAGAAGAAAAATGGGTAAAACATAACCTCGATTTTGAGGATTTTTTTTAGGTATTGTTAGCCTGGAGTGCATTTGTCCTTTTCACTCAGTATTCGAGGGAGTATGAACGACAGTAGCAGCAACAGTTCGGTAAAATACCTATCGTTAAAATTTCACGGCGACCGGGTTTCCCCTTAAATTCGGTGTTCTAGATGTATTCGGCGATTTAGTATATCGATATCACTAAATATATTTGAAATCACAATGTTTCAAGTTATTTTTGCATATTTGGGTGATTTCGTTTGCCGATGAATATCTGATGTTTATTAGACCATAAATCAATTTAACTATTACAATTTCATTGATAATCAACTAGTAGAGATTATAACTGATTCAGAATTAAATCCCATCTTGTGAAACCTTCGCACACCCATTGCAGTCGAATGTATGGAAATTGTAGAGTTATTAGAGAACATGTGGCACTAAGTTACCACCTAAGTTGTTTTTTATTGTTATTTACTTTTTACCTCTTTTTTTTTTGCCTTTCTTTTGTTATTTCAAAATTTGGAATGTTTTGCATTGCACTACCCCGGCATAATAATGGAATAAACTATTATTATTTTTTACATTAGGGTAAGGTAAGGCTATGGGTTGAGAGAGTGTGGCTGGAGAGGTCTAGGTTAGGTCTCCCTCAACCACTCTCTCCCGATCCGGTCCACCACACAGTAGTTGGGCAAACGCGTTTGCCGCCAAGACCTAGAAACCTCACCAAATGAACCCAGGCTCACCTGCTAAGCCACCAAACGTAGCAAACCACTTGCGGTGACCTATGAGTTGTGATTATCCAATAAATGGTTCCCGGAGTAGCGTAACCCATAACCACCTCCCAAGTTGTATGTTGGGCAAGGTTCTGACATTTTATTAAAAAATAACCTTTGAATACATTTCTTTTGATCATTTTAATAACTATGCATATTTCCTTAGACTAGTGGCCGCCCAATGGTCGAAATTCGACCATAATTGTAATGTTTTTTATGTTTCACATTCAGTAAGACCATAGACAAATAATATTAAAGACTAACAATATTAATCTATTCTCAATTTAACCATAGACTTTAACAATAAACAATAGAGTAAAGACGCGAGTGTGTGTGTCAAATACATGGTAGTGTGTGTAATGTTTTTGTTATTGATTTAATCTATTTTTATGCATATTTTTTAAAAAATATTAGCATTCTGCACTCCTCCTCTGTATAAACTATAAGTGTGCAAAATTTCATACTCCTCCGTCCGCGCAATTTTCGTAAAAAGGTGTACAAAGTTTTGGCTTCACGTATTAATATATTGATGATGATTGATTGATTGATGATGATACTTGTATGGCGTAGTTCTAAGGTCAAGTTTTTTAGGCATTTATTTATTTTACTAGTTTCTAACATCATTTTGAACCTTTGCCATCGCTATTTTGTGTGTCTCTGACAGTTCGCCGTTTTTCCTACTAGGCGCAATATAGTTTTTCACTTCAGTTGGATAGGGTTCTAATTTCGCCTTACCATGTTCTGCGGTGTCAATGTTTGCAAAGGTGAATTCTCGTAATCTATTTAATAATTTATGATTTAGAGATTCAATCTTGTGTAAAGTGTTTTAGTTCAATCTACTTGTCTATTTGCTGTGTTTACCAGCGCGTACTACGAAAAAACGACAATGTTTATAAATTCGTTTGTTATTCATACCAAAGTAAATTTTCTTAGAAGACAAAGATAAATTAAACAGAAATACTACAGAGTTCATTTATAAAACTGTATTTGCTCCACATTTTGATTGCTTCTCGACGATGTTATGTTTGGCCAATGAAGGAAATTTGAACAAGCTAGAAGTTCTTTCTTTTTCGTTATTTGTTTTTGGGGTGTTATGCCGTGTTGCGCTATCACCTTCTTTAGCCAACGTTTGACAGCGTTACAGTGTCCATCATCAAGGCAGATGTGTAATTGTGTACTTGTTAGTGTTGAAATGTGTGCTTATGTACTTGGAAGCAATACCGTGCTGTCAGCTCCACTCTACTACGAGCTGGTATTATAATATTCTTTAGAATAGTTGTAGATTTCACTTGTCTCCGTAATCAAGCGTGGAACTAGCAGTTCATACTAGTACATAATCATACATTTCACCACTAACAAGTACACAATTACACATCTGCCCTGATGATGGACACTGTAACGCTGTCCGAAACGTTGGCTAAAGAAGGAGGTAGCGCAACATGGCCTAACACCCCAAAAACAAATAACGCAAATACTTTTGACCGTTAAAATCTAAAAACTTATCCAAGCTAGAAGTTATACAGAACAGAGCTATGAGATGTATACTGGGGAAAGGCAAATATGCAAGGGTTAATCAAATGAGAGAGGAGCTAAATTGGATTCCAATAAAAACGAGACTGCTGTTCAATGTATAATATTATGTGCATAAAGTAATGAAAAACCAAATACCAAAATACTTTAAGGATGAAATTGTTTTTAATAGAGATGTACATAATTACGAAACAAGACATATAAATAGAGTTAGATTGCCACATGAAAAAATCAAAATCACAGAACTGCCTAATGTAAAGAGGACTATAGATGCATGATGAAATGCCTGAAAGTATGAAGAATAAAGAAAGAATTAATGTATTTAAAAAGAAATGTTATACTTACTGTAAAAATATTCAAATTTATCGAATGAAATGTTACACTGTGCTTTAGTCGAGATTTTACGCTTTAAATTGGTAAAGAATGCACAAAAAAATTTAACTTTATATTAATTATCATTTCGGGGGGCATCTGTCGGCGGATCAACTTTCAGGTTACCGGACCCTTCAACTATTAAAATAACACTTTCCAAAGATTGGTCATAAATTATCCCAAGAAGACAATAATTTCGTATATTTTGTCTAGAAGGACTACAAAAAAGGTACGATTCTACTGCAAAACAAATCTTTATCCTCCCTTGTATTGAATCTTCCACAATTAGTCTATCTAAATAATGAATGCATTTGAAGTAATAAGGCTTAACACCACGTATCAATCGAAGTTGAATGGTATATACAGAATCCGGAATGTGTGTAGGTACGAGTGCTATAGGTAGAGTAAGTTTACAGAGATGTATGTAGGAGAAAAGGCGGTGTGGGGAGGGCAGGGGGGCGCAGGCTGCATATCGCAGGTAGGGGACCCTCCCTGAGGCGTGGGGGGCAAAGACCTAGCTATAAAGCCTCCTCGATCCATCCAGAAGGCAACAGAGAGCAGTGTTCCTCAGAATAGGCTTTCAAGAGATCGAGTGCAAGTTTAGTAGCGGTCCAGTTCAAATTTTTCAATATAACAAATCACCATGAATTCATTGGTAAGAACGCATTTATTATACGTTTTAATTAACAAATTCTAATTGCTGAAAATTTTCTAAAAAAAGCACTAGTTTTCTCTACTAAAGGACAAAGCGCCAACAATACTCCAATTAGTGAACATTTTCTTAAGTTTTCTTTACAAAGAGATCAAGTTTTCTCATCAACAAATTCCTGTATTTTTTCTTCTTATGGTTTTATAAAAAGGGTGACCCGGCAGTTGATCCTCATCCTGATGAGTTGAAATTATAATTATTATAAAATTATATTTGTACATGCTTTATTAACCAATTTCAAATCTAAAATCGACTTGAAACATACTTTTAATAATAAGATGGGATGGATATCAAACGAATTGATTTACAGTGTCAATTTTTTGTATTTATACGGTGATATATAGAGTACATAGACAAGTAATTTTATGCTTGATGCATTTTAATATACAGGTATCCCATTTTTCCCTAAACCGACTGCCTAAAGTATATAAGTATGTCAGTGGGGCTGCTATCAGGGGATCAACATCAATTAAAATCAAATTATAAACTTTTGATTTTATCAATTTAAAAAAATTATTAACTTTTGCAATCAAAAACTTATTGAGAATTGAATCCTTCTTACCCAAAAACAATACAAGATTTACAATAGATTCTACAACAGCTGAGGCATTCACAAGAGATAACAACATATTAGAACAACATCTAAAACAAGTGTCTTCCACGCACGTATTTATAATTTCATATTACGCAATATTGCAGTGATTGAAGGTTCCTCCCAATGTTATTCAAATCATCTGCCTACATTTAATAACTCAATTAATCAATCAAATAATTGCAAAATTACGATTCTGACACTAATTATTCAACAATCCTTTTTCTGCGTCAATGCAAGATGCATTCAATCAACTTTCTAAGTTGATTCAACTTTAGGTGTTAATGCAAAACTATCCACTCTGTTGTTATTTTATGTTTTATATAAAGTACGATGGGTAAAACCATATTTAAAAGAGTTTTAAAATTGTTATTTTTATGAATATAAATAGATACATGTTTTATTTATTCGTATAATTTCGTGAATTTGAAATATCAGTATTATGAAGACTTTTTAAATTTATCTCTATTTGAATTTCATTTTTATTTTCTTGATGGAATAAACGAATTCCGTGGAATCTTAGAAGTGACATCCGATCAAATTGAAACTCGGCAAATAGACTCGTTGACGACAATTCATCATATCAACTTTTGGAGGCAATTGTTCATAAATACACCGATACATATGCTTTTTCCTGAAATTAAAGTAAATTAAGGCATCATTTTTTCTGAAATTAATTCGTAATCTAAAAAATCGTAATTTAGTAAGGTCCGTAGAACGGTTGATTCAGATCACTGGAAAGGAAGGTTCAAACCTCAGCAAAACCAAAAAAAATAATTCTAAAATTTTAAAAGACAATTGAAAATAAATTCAGATATTAAAAAAAAACTTGTTTTTTACGCGTTGATTTTTATCATTTGTATAATCAAATTTTAAGCTTTTTAGACATTGTTACCACATAAGCCTACTGATTACTATTTTCAAATCTCAATTCTTCAATGTAATTTATTGCCTACGTTGGCTACATTCACAGAACTTGCATAAAAAACTTTTAAAACACACATATTTCTTTAAGAGACACTTATTTTGCACACATACATTTGATGAGACACTTATTTTGTACACATTCATTTGATGAGACCCTTTTTTCCACACATTCATTTTGTGAGACCCTTATTTTGAACACATACATTTTATGAGACCCTTATTTTTCACAAATTCACTTATTTTATGAGACACATATTTTGTACACATACATTTTATGAAACACTTGTATTGCACCCATTCATTTTGATACCATTATTTTATACACATACATTTTATGAGACCCTTATTTTTAACACTCACATTTTGTGAGATCTTTATTTTGAACACATACATTTTATGAGCCCATTATTTAAGGGTACCTTAGGCTTAAATTTCAAACAGTAATGTATCTAACTCTAAGAAAGTGAAAAATATTTCAAAATTTAACTACGTATTTTACAGAAATTCTAATAATTAACTGTGATTTTTAATGAAAATTTCATTAAAAACACGACTACAACTTACAAAAATATTACGACATCTGTGGTTGTTCTAACATTCCCTGCGCCATTCAAAATTTTTGTCCAATAAGCAATAACTATAACACTAAGATCAAAACAGTATGTAAATGAAGTAACTATTAATGTTGTGTCTTGTAGAAATTTGCTTCGTTTCAATTACATAGTACTATATTTTATGCAATTTCGTGACAGTGTTGAACAATTTGTTTTTAGTATCAAGCAAAATCATTATCCTCACTAATTTAGCTGCATTCCTGACTTGAATCAACAACCATCCACTAATAGAAAGTTAAATATCTGAACGAGATTATTTACTGAAGATAAACAACGGTTTATGGATATAATAATAGTTAGATACCGTGGTTTTGCTCCAGTGAAAGCTAAGGACTAGATAGCAGTTACAAGGCACGTGCCTGCCTACGATTTTATCAGTGTCAAAGCCAGTCTTGTCTTCTAGGCTTTGTTTTATTGAAAACAATATTATCTTCACGTACAGTGGAACGCAGATTTAAAGAACAGATATTTATCTTAATTACCACAGTTTTCGTCTGCTTATAATGATATACGTATGTATGCCGTATATCTGTCAGTTGAAATATACTAGTTTTAGATGTCTCAAAACTGATATTTTGAAATTCTAATATTTAGAAATATCACAAAACGCTTATTTATTTTTGAATTTATTCAAAATAATATATAACCAAAGACAAACCATCATCCCTTTTCTTCACAGGGGTAGGCAAAGACTTCTAATTGCCACACAACGGTGTCTTGGTACGCACTCGTTATTTGATTGACTCTTCGCTATTCTGACTCTTGGCAAATATTGAATTTACTTGGTCGCGTCTTTTTCAAGTACCCCTGACTTATTTTCCATTTACTGTCGCGTCACATTTCCTGGCACTCATTAGTTTACCCACTTCATATTTTCGATTTGGGATGCGGGTATAGGTACCACCGCCCCCCCGAGAACCGTTTATTGAACCACCAACATCTCTGCCATAAGTCACCCCAAGTAGTTTGCTACGTTTGGTGACTTAGCAGGGCTCATGGAATGAGGTTTATCTAGGTCTTGGTGGCGGAAGCATTTGCCCACTTATTGCGTGGCGGGCAAGATTGAGAGAGACTGGTTGAGGGAGACCATTTGGCCTCTCCAACAGGTTTCTTTAGACCATCCCCTTACCGCAGTGGGAGGGATGGATTCATAGTCAGTCACTCTTGGACCCTTTACCTCCAGATTCCAAACCACCCCTCATACCATTTTCCTTTCCAGTTCTTTATTTCCTTTAAAAGACCCTCCACATAGCATTTCCAAATGTGATCAATTCCCAGGGAAACTATTTTCCTCTGTCTAAATCATTTTATACATTTTTTTTAAAGTTTCGTGTATTTAAACAAAAATTTGTATAACGCAGAACACAAAATGATACAATGTGAATTTACCGCACCTGTTAAGCTTTCCTGAAGCAGTCCTACAAACGATGTTTTAAAATAATTTATGCAATGAGATTACTCTTAAAGGTAGCATCAGTTATTTCAAGAGAACAAGGAAATAAACTAAGCAATAACCAATCCCGTAAAACCTCTATTCAGATTATAGAAGAGCATTTTCTTCGAGGTCAACCACAACCACATCGTGTTTAAATCAATTAAATATCACATTAAAGATCGCATTGCTACCATTTTATCGGAAAACTTATTTAACCATCGTTTAAAATCGACAACGTTAATAACCAGACTATCCTTAACGGTACGCTATTAAGTAATCCTTTAATGACATCTTACGTTTGAAGGCTACTTGCCTTTGCGCTGTATGCACATGGAACTTAATATGTAATGCACTATTCACTCGGAATTTTACGCATTTTCTCATCATAAATATTCACATTGATCTACTTGCAATACTGTTAGTTTTACATATAAACTATACTTTTTTATATTGTAAAATAGCTCGTTAATTTGTAATAGCACCTCAGAACTGTCTTAAGCCCACAGGCTGACTTGTTCGCTTTTCGTAACAACTCACATAGGTCTCTTAAGCCGCCGCTATCCGAATTTCTACCGATTTTTTACATATCTCCCTTAAACATTTGAAGTTTTTAAGGTCTTAAAAAAATATATGTTATTTTTTAAGATAATATCTAGATATGCTCCGAAAATTATTTATAACAAGTATACTTCTAATATTTTATATTTAATAGTTATATTTGTGAAAAAATTCACAATGTTTCTTTCTTTAAAGGATATTTAAGATACAACGAGATTTTTGCTTTATTTTAAACAAGTCATGTTTTATTGAGCATTATCATAATTTTCGCTTCGATTTTATCATTGAAAATATTAGAGCGCCCTGTCCAACATTCGTAATTACATATCTCTCCATCTTCTTCTTTTTGAGCCGGGAAGCCTTAAAAATCGTCGTATTGCCCTTACTATCATAGTGAGAAATATGATATAAACGGTATTGGAAATAGAAAACACCAAGGAATGTATTCTAATCCATAAAATAAAAATTAACCACAAAAAAATTAAAATTTTATTATGAAACGATGATAACGATATATTTATAATACATGTATTTCATTTTCATTACCAGTAACTTAAGTTAGAAAAAAAGTAAGGTGTGCCATTTTCAAAACATTTTAAGTTTGCAATCAATTTTTTATATTAATAACAAAAATAAAAATTCCATGCTTATTTCTAATAATAAAATTTGAAAGCGTATTTCATCACCTTTCAACATATTTTAGTTTTTGCATTAGTTTACATGCAAATATTCCATTTATTTGGATTTGAATGCAACTGGGACCACGAAAAATTTCTTAATTTTGATTTTTAAGCACGTCTTGATATAACTGTGTTTACGTAGAAACAGCATTGAACTGCCTCCATGATCGAGGAATATAACTTCAATTAACAATCTTATTCACTTTTATTAATCAAAAATAATAATATATTGGTGATTTACGGCACGTTCCAGACTGGAAGATACTCTCAGTGTAAGATCGCTATCCAGAATTGAATCGTTGCTTGAAATGACTAGCCGTGTTTGGTGACCAGATCTGAATATCTCGGTACTCCTCACTCTTCCACGTCTCCTTTCCCTCCCTGCTATCTTCATCCTCAGATTCATTTGGGAATTGGCATCCTAGTCATCATAGTCTTACTGGCTCCAGACGGTTGGGATCAATTGGGACTCTTGTGCGGTATTAACATAAAAAAATAATTAAGAAAAGATCTAGAGAGTAGGTTTTTTTCCAATCCACAATCACAACCTTTCCGAATGGTGAAATGCTTTAAACCCACCGCTCCGGGCTTTAATATAGGGTGGTATGTAAAAATAAATCCTCAAAAAATAACATTTTTCAAATTCTTTTGAGTGTGCAACAGAAAATATTTTTTAAGGTTTTCACGGCCAAAAGTATTTTTGTTTTTTTTTTATTTTTGGGGTTTTATGCCGTGTTTCGCTACCTCCTTCTTTAGCCAACGTTTCGGACAGCGTTACAGTGTCCGAAACGTTGGCTAAAGAAGGAGGTAGCGAAACACGTTATGCCGTGTTTCGCTACCCAAAAATAAATAACAAAAAAACAGAAAATATGATTATTTTTCAGAGCAATAACTCACAAACGGTGAGCTCTGTTGTCGTGCAAAATTTAATTAAAGCTTTTCCAGTTAAGTAATATTTTAACTGTCAAAAAATGAGTCGAAATGCTCACGTATTGGCTTATAATTTTTGTTATAATTAATTAGGCGACTAGTTGCATGCATATTCCAAATAATTGCATGTCACCAAAAAGTTGGTGTAAATTGCGCAAATTTCGTAACAAGCAGTCTTCAGTATTTCACAGAAACCTTTACATCATCGACATCAAAGCTTTTTTCTGCAATTTATAATTTTGTTGTACACAACTCTCATGCAATTATAGAGTTGCGTGACACTATTTGCATCATGTTTTTAAACTATGCAATTAGTTGCATAACACTAAGTGGCGTCATAATTTACCTTAGCGCGATTCTAACCGATTTGTGGCATACAACTATGCACGCATTATGAAACTATATGTTTGCACGTGAATTGCATGCACAACTAATGTCATTAAACAACTTGTGCGCAACTAGTTGCGTAATATAAATTCGGCCTGGACTGCCGATTGCGCGCCCAGGACGCGCCATAAAAAAAATTGATATGCGATTTTAAACCTTATCTATAAGGAAAATGTATGAAGGACAAGGTCAGAATCGCTTGGGGCATTCTTGTTCTTGACGTAACAGATATAAGGAACACACCTAGCCTCTCAAATAATCATCTTTGCACATATCTATGACTTTCGAAATGACATTTCTGCCGCGATTCGAGCTGTCAAACTTTGAGCGTCGCATGTCATGAAAAGATCGATAAAACTATCAATTTATCAAATAGACGCATGCAATATTATTTGTAAGCATAGTTTATTATTCAGGGAACGTGTTTCGGTAAATATTATTTATTTATTTATTTATTTATTTAAACGCCCATAGGGCTTTTACATATAGTGCAGTACATGTGTTTGGAAAAATATAAGAAATAACATAATATAATATAAACATAATATAAATATAAGAAACAAAATAAAGATAACATAAGATATACAAAATATAGATAACACCAAGTATAATAGTTGACACAAAGCAGGTAACATAGAATATATGGTAAGTAAATTAATGTGAGATTGTTATTTTAATTAAAGAGGGAAATACGATAGGATTGTCAATACTTATGTTTGTAATTAGCAAACTTTTTTAAAGTATTTATTACGTGTTTATATACGATAGCATAAAATAAATCCGCAAAATATTACGTCAAAGTCAAATCATCGCGAAATTTTCGAGTTTCCTCCCGTGGCATTTGAGAGGTTAAGAATAAGTTTTGAAACGCCTACAAATCTGGTTAGCAACTAGTACCTACTTGTTAGCGTATTGTAAAAGCACATTTTTATCGAATGTATGCAGCAGATATTTGAACTAGATTTTGTTCGATTATGTAAAAAAATCACAGAACCTATCAACAATTTTACCTTAAGAATTTTATCCAAACGATAACAAACAAACCAAAATTCACAATGCTCACGTTCCATATTACTCAAAAGTAATTGCTTAAAAATTCCTTCCTAAGCCTTACATCACGCACCTATCTACCAACTCTTTCTCTCTGCCAGGTAAATAAAAACTTTTTTTATGTGTCAGTCGTTTCGTACACTTTAAATCGAAAGTTTGTTTTATAATCCGTAATAAAAACTGTATGGAACAATCTGCTTACAAAACGTTTTTCTTGCTGGGGAAGCGGCATACTGAAATTTTGTAGCCTAAATGCATTCATAAAGGGTCTTATATTTTATAGAAAAAAAATTATAGATAAGTTATTTGATAACGTGAAGAAATATTTAATGTTTTGAACATTGCTCAAGTTAAGCGTTTGTCAAATTGTAATTATTATTAATAACAAGGTATGCAATTTTGATATTCGATCAACGTTTGTCAAAAGAGCTTAAAGTTCAAAGCTCTCTACTTTAAATAGAAAATTATAAGTCTTGTGAAAATGCAAATGATACTCGATTTATTTCATTGTTTTAATTATATTAATATTCGTTATAGACTCGTCAAAGTAGAAAAGACAATAAATGGTTTCCCATGTAAATAAATTTAATAAATTGTGCGCAGTTCGAAGGGCGGGGAGGCTACGAAGCACAGCACAAAGGGGAGACCGATTATTCATCTCTATTTCTCGCAGGCTAAATCCTGTATGTGTACGTATTTGTCTCTTTTTAGTGTCACCATGTTTCGTTTCATCGAGTTTCAAATCACAACGGTGCTAAAGAAGTTTTATTTATTTATTTATTTGTTTTATTTTAGTAAATTGTACATTTAAGTTTACAATTTCCTAATTAATTATATCATTTCATATTTCAAACTATATTTTTTCTTGTTCTATGTATCTCCTACAATACATTTTGAACTTTCCAATTGGTGCGGCCTTTAAAGTTTCTGGTAGAGTGTTGTATAACTTCATCCCTTTGTATAGTAAACTGTTCTGCGTGTTCTGTATTCGTTTTCTCCTTTTTTTGTAGTCTGATTTCCTTGCAAGTCCTTGTGTTGTGTCTGTGAATGTCCCTGTTGTATTAAATTTTGTTTGAGAAGTATTTTGGTAACATGTTGTTCACTATTTTATGGATAAATATCATAGTGTGCAGGGTCAACATCTGTTTCACGGTTAGCCAATTTAGTTTCTTTAACATTTTATTTACTTTTGAGAATCTATTTCGTCGAAGTTCTCATTGCCCTGTTTTGGAGAATTTGAAACTTATTTTGTTTTCGTTTAAAAAATTGAATAGATATATGCGAGACACTATCTAGCTTACAAATAATCATTCAAAAACCTAGCAGCCATCTAAATATGGGAATTATTGAAGAAAAGTATTGGAATTTCTTAAATTGAAATATGAGAGCTATTAAAATGACGAACAATAACCAGGTCTCAATAGCGCAATGGTCAGAGAATTGCCCCGGTAAGATAGAAGTCCTGAATTCAATCCCCAGCTGCGACCGTTATCGTTTTATTTTTAAGTTACGTTTAGAATAAATTAATAATATTATTTATTTATTAAGGCCCCTTTTCGGGGCTTTTACATATAAATATACAGTATTTATTGTACATAATTGAACTGCATCAGTAAAAATATTTTATTTTTGTTTAAAGATAAATTGAAGATGTTCATTGACTTGATATAATTATTTCCCTCCATTAGTTTTCTGGGCAAAGAGGAATACATATGGCAGTAAGTCCCAAAATTTCTGCACTGAAATAAATCCTGACTTCTGGTTTTACTTTGTGGAATCCGGAAGCTTATCAGCTCAAGCAATAGCGGACTATCAACTAAATCATTTAGAATTTTATATAGAAATACCAAGTCAAGTGAAAATTCTTCTTTCTGATAATTTGAACACATTTATATCATTTAACAGAGTGTTGTAGTTTAACATAATTGCTCCAATACCCATTTTAAATTTTAGAAAACGTAAGACTTCGTTTATAATGCATTTGCCTAATAAATAACTTATGTGTTTTTTTCATTACCAGTAATAATTTTAGTTAGATAAAACGAAAGGTGACCCATTTTTAAAATATTTCATGTTTTAACAAAATTTGGAAGCGTATTTTATCACCCTTCCAAAACAGTTATTAGTTTTCCGATGTATTCAGAAATATTCCATTTATTTAAATTAAAAGATGCATCCCACATTCAAACCACGCAGCCACCAGCTGTGAGTCATTTGCATCTGCAATCGAAGTAAAATAAAATCCACGTTATTGCTTTGTAAAGTACCTTACTAATAATAGTGGTACACGCTACTCGCATAATTAACTGCCTACCTCACCTCAGTAATTTAATCATTATTATTGCTGAAATCCCAGACACCGTCCTACATAGACAAATTAAGACTAAATTGCACAATGATTTTAATATCATACTAGCGTAGACCCGCGAAAAATCACGGGACAGGGTCCGATAGGGATTGTGAGTAATATCTCGTCGAAATGAGTCTTTTATTTTAATGCATTTATTAAAGATGCATTTATTATAGTACACAACTGCTAACCCAGTACAAATCGCAAGTGCACCCCACGGTTGAATTTGGCAGCCACCTCTGGTCTGGAGCCCCAAAACACCTGAAAAAAACCCTCGACTCTGTGCAGAAATGGGCGGTCCGTTTGATAGATTCTCTTAACTTAACAAATGGGTTGCAATCTTTAGAGCACAGGCGTCAGGTGGGAATGCTGTCCTTGTTCTACCGGCATTACAATGGATGATGCTCCGAGGAACTAGCGTCATTGATCCCCTCGGCACCGGTGCATAGTCGGGAAACACGCCAAACACGCGCTCAACATTTGCACACGGTTGACATTAGTCACATGAGAACGGGTCGTTTATAGGACTCGTTCTTGAGTTCAACAACTCGGCTGTGGAACGATTTGCCGGCCTCTGTGTTTCCTCCCTTCTACAACATGGGGCTCTTCAAGACCCATGTTCAAACCTTCTTCTCCTCAAAAACACCCTCCACACAGCATCTTCAAAGATGACACAGGCCCTGAGGGAAATTATTTTCCCCAGGGCCTCCCGTGTGGAGTTAATGTAAAAAAAAGCTCTGACCCGTGAAAAATCACGGGATAGGGATAGTGAGTAATATCTCGTCGAAATGTGTCTTTTATTGAAACATTTCTTATTTATGCTTTAATTACGGCCCACTAACCAGCGGCCGAAAGATGGTTTGGAAGGTTACGGGTTCGAAGCCCGGCGTGCGTAATTTGTATTAGTAATTTTATTTGATTGATTTCTTTTATTTCACAATTTATTCATTTAAATTAATATTTAGTATACTTGGGGTACGTTCCAGAGTGGAAGATGCTCTCAGTATCGCCCTGTTGTAAGACCACCATTCAGAATTGAAACGTTACCTGAAATGATTTTAGTCGTGTTTGGTGATCTGAATATCCAGGTACTTCCCCACTTTCCTCTTCTCCATCTCCTTCCCCTTTCCATTACCTTCAGCCTCACAACATACCCCGATTTGGGATGCCATAGTCTCACTGGCTCCAGATGGGAGCAGTTAGGATTTTTGCGAGGTATTCACATTAAAAAAAAATTAAAACATCGCTCATCTCAATGTTTAATGCAAACTTTCTTCAATTCAAATAAACACGACGGTTTCACATTTGATAAAATAATCATTGTTGAACCATTAACGGCCACCATCTAGAACCGGAAACGGAACGTACAAACGAGTTTATAAATGAAATGCAAAACGGTCAAAAGGACTTTGCTGTCTCAATTATTCGCTATCAGTGAATAACCATTTGTGTATTTCTTTGGTTGCAGTACTTTATCAGTTTCCTCTGCATGGGAGTGTTGGTGTCCGCCACCGGCTGGGCAGAGAGTGACGGCAGCTGGAAGGGAGAAGGCATCGCCGAGTCACAAGACAATGGCCAGTGGGACGCCGTTGACCAGAACTCCTGGCCTCCTGCCCCGGTATACGCTCACACCTACAAGTGGAACGGACCACCTGCCCCCCTCGGTCACGACGGAAGAGTCGTAGACACCCCTGACGTAGCCCACGCCAAAGCAGAGCACTTAGCTGCTCTTGCCTACGCACAAGCCGCAGCCCCTGCTGACAAGTGGAACGACAAATGGGCACCTAAAGCTTGGGCCCCTGAACCTAAAGCTTGGGCCCCTGAACCTAAATACTGGGCTCCTGAACCTAAAGGTTGGGCTCCCGCACCCGCTTACGACAAGAAATACACAGGACCACCAGCCCGCATTGAGCTCACCCACGACGGAAAGAACATCAAAGATACCCCTGAGGTAGCACACGCCAAGGCAGCCCACCTTGCCGCTGTTGCCGCAGCTTCCCAAAAAGGTTATGGATACGGACACGGCTCATGGTAAAACCAACTTGCACCCTCTTGAGAGATAAATGACATGGCACACACCCCGAAGGCAACAATGGATGCGACTGATTATGTTAATTAATATATATTACTTTAGTCCCCAACTCGTTACAAAGCAATGAACAGAAAGAAGATAAACACATTACAGAAAAATAAACCACGAACGACATACAAGATCAAACAGCTCTACTTGATGAAGTATAATTGTTTTAAAAAATACACGCTTCTCTTGTATTGTACAATGTTAGTCTTAAGCACTGTTTTCAACATTTCTTCAAGTGTAGATATTATTTAAGATTTATTTTATTTACGTCTTTATTTTCCTTTTTATTTACTTTTCTCTCTCTACAAAAGATCTCATGTTATACGCTATTCTTTTCTCTTCTTTAGTAACCTGTTAGAATGTATTCTTTATTGTATTCTCTACCTAGCTTTTTTATGTATATATTTTCGTTTTATTGGTAGATGTCCATCACTAAAACACCTTTGGTTCTTGAAGCAAAACCTTGTACAATGCATTTTTTGCTGTGTTTAATTTGTGACATGTCTGTTTTGGTTATATTAGTTGTGTTTGTCTTAATTCTGTCTCACATATTAAGTTATTATCTGTATTATATTGTATTAATTTGACGAGTGCTTTATGAAATATATAAGTGTAAAGAATAAGCATGTGTTTCAAAGTTCCCATTTCCAACAATTTCTTCAAATGTTCAACACCAAAAGCGATTTATCTAAACAATTTTGCCATTGTAGAGATAATGGAGGGCCATACAACGCTGTTGCTCGCACTCATTGTTTCAATCACATGCATACATCGTCTCATTCACACTCTTCAGTTAAAGAAAATATAATCATTAAACAAAACAAAAATATGTACGATTCATTTTAAATGCTTTTTTTCAAAAATTGATAAATTTGAACGTTCGCTGGGCACACAAAAAAACTTCAAAAAAGTTTCAAAAATTATTTTTTCAAAAAACATTATAATTTTTATTTTAAGTCCCATTTGAGGGACAGAGTTCGATTCTCAAATTGGGCTACTACGTACTACCTTTTCAGAACAAGTTATATGCTTTGTGGAAAGGTATCACTATTCAAATTTTCAGATGCTTTATTTTTGACTTTAAAAATGTGTAATTACTAGCATTTACTATGCGATTTATCCCAAGTATCAAAGACAATTTTTCGAATTATTTCATTACTAGCTTTTCTCCGCGGCTTCGCTCGCATGGTATTACGGGAAATTACTGTAGCGCTTGCACTTATCAATTATCTCCCTCCCCACCCCACCCCCATCCCCTCCCGCATTCCATATATTCATTCCCTTACATTCAGTTTTCAAACATCTCGCCTACCACCTAAATTTCATAATGCTACAGCTCAAAGAAAAAAAGAATCACTTATCCAATTTTGTTCATTCGTTCGGAATTTATGCGCTTACAAACATTTCGGATGTTTATTTTAGCAGGGGTGCCCGGGTTCATGGGGTGAGGTTTGTCTAGGTCTTGGAGGCGGATGACCAGGACACACTGAACCCCAGATTCCTACCCACCTCTTAAACCGTTATCCTTCCCAGAACTCTCCTTCCCTTCCTCTCCCTAAAAAAACCCTTAACACAGCATCCCCAAAGATGACATAGGCCCTGAGGGAAATTATTTTCGTCAGGGCCTCCTGTGGGAAAAAAAAAAACTACTCAAGATGAAGTCATAGTGCTATTGATATTTAGCTACCTATACAAAATCCCACTGAGAGATAATCTGGGTTCTTATTCGTCGTTCGAATGCCAGCTCCATTCATTCCCCTGCGGGATTGATGAGGTCCACAGAGCGACGCCTGAGGCCCAAGACTGGCTCGCAGATCTGTATCCCCCTCTGACCTCCCCCACCATACGAAAGAAGAAGTAAAGATTTCGCAAATATTTAGCGGTAGCCCCCAGAACCTTAACTTTATCGAAACTCTCGTTTTCATTGACTTCACTTAACCCAAAGTTGGTATTATCTTTTGGTTTTCTTAAGCCTCGATGACAAAGAGCGAGTTTACAAGCTCATATCTGGGAAATTCACTATCTGATAGTAAACTCGCTCAGTGTCATCGTATTACTAGCAGATTGTGGACAATGTACGAAAAAAGTTGAAAAGTGGTCAACTTTATTCGCTACTCGCTAGTGTTTGCCTAAAGATGGCGGCCCACCAACAGCTGATTTCGTCTGTCAGAATTAGTTCGGGCGGCAGCCGTTATTCTCGCTACTGGTTAGAGTTGCATAGCGCGGGAATCGTTATTGTAGCTGCTACCGTTGCTACTGAGCGAGTAAACAGTTTTGTGTGTCATCGTGACAATCTCACTCGCCGATTCACCTGCTTTTAATACCCGCTATTAGCTTGTAAACTAGCTTAATGCAATTGAGGCTTTATTGTTCTACAAAACTGTTTTATTCTTGCAAACTATTGTGCACCGTTATTGGACGGTTGGTATGTATTCTTCGTTATATTTTGTATTTTGTATAATTTCCCTCAGAGCCAGTGTCATCTTTGAAGATGCTGTGTGGAGGGTCTTGTAGAGGAGAGGAAGGAGTAAACAAGGGTCTTGAGGAGACCCATGCTGTAATAGAGAGGAAACACAGGCCAATAATTGTTCAACACCTGAGTTGTTGAACTTAAAAATTTGCCCAAACAACGATTAAAATTGACGTGTTCTCTTTATCACAGATCTTGCCTCACACAGCAATGTCCTATTAATCTAAAGGCAACCGATTGCATCAATTAACCTTTTTTTAGTAATAAAAACAAAGCTGTTAAAGTTTTCAACTACATTTTATAAGAATTGCACCCGATAGGTATCGTGCCCGTGACCTTGGCTTACCCGCGCGGTACCTTACCGTTATCCAATCAAGGCCACCACGTGATTCGCGTCGGTTTTGCTTACAATATCTTAGTATATTATATATACTGCAACGGAATACAATCATCACTACAGTCGTGATGATCTCGCACCATTGAAGAGATGTTGCTGAACTTTGGAAAAAGAATTTAAATTTTGTTTTATTTAATCAACCAGAAAGCTTATATATTTTATTGAGTGTATTTTTTTCAGAAATTACTAACTAACTAACCATCACGCCGTCTCTCGCAGGGGTAGGCAGAGAGGACGGACCGTCAAACAACTCGGTCTTGGTACACAATCTTTTCCTCATTCACATTCATACATCGCCACATACATACTATTCTATTATTCTGACTATTAACATGGCCCTACTCAAGTATCTGATTCACTTGTTCGTGCTACTCTTTCTCGGGCGTCACCGAGTTTTTCTACCATTCACATTTGCGTCATATATTTTCCTTATACTCTTCATTCTCGTTCATTTCCTCTACATGTCCAAATTATCTGAGGGTTCATTTCTTAATCTTACTCATTACGCTTACATATTAATGATAAAAAAGAATTTAAATGCGCATAAGGGTTAACAAAATATGAATACACAGCTTTTTTTTTTTAAATTGGGGTTTTTAATCACATCAGTAACACATGGGAGGACTAATAAAATATATGTTTTAAAGTAAGGAACTTGGGTATGGGGGTCTCTGAGTCCAGGAGCCGCGAACATATGAATCCGCCTCTCCCACTGTGGTGCAAGACGTTGTCGAGAGAGACTGGCTGGAGAGGTTTGAAGGCCTCTCTTAACCACTGGAGTGCTTTTTGCCACCATATGGCACTATTTAAAATACCTCGTATTGCTTTGCTGCCAATTTTGGAGGTCTAGATTCGTTCAAAACTAAATGACCTTGAGTCCTTGTGAGAGCCTTGGAGGAGTAACCATCTGTTACTTACACCAGGGCAGGTAAGTGGTGGATAATCTCCAATGCCTAAATAAATTCTAAGAATATGTAAAAATCCACAAAAGATAGATAAATTCATTGATTATATAGATCTATAATCATTTTGTATGTCTCCATATTAAAATTCAAAGATATGATTTTTTTTTAAATTTGGGCGGAAAATATTCAAAATGATCACCAAAAAATGTCGAGCAATCGGAGAAAAGGTTTTAAGGGGGGGGGGGGTAAGGTTTTAGAACTCATTTTTTATTTATTTTTTCTAAATGTACAACATGTCGAATGTATTGTGTCAAAATTTCAAGTAAATCGAAGCAAAACTAACGAAGATACAGCATTTCAAGCGACCAGTCCTCTTGCTCTTTTCAAGTATATTTCGAGTATAAAAAAACTCTAAATCGATTTTCTCGCAAATAAATTTTTAAAGTTCGTGAACATCATAACTCAAAATTTACTTAACTTAATTTACCTTCGTATCTAAAATACGACATCGGCGAAATATTATTGTCAAAAATTTTACTAAAATTCACAAAAAATTATTGCCTAAATAAATTTACTAAAATTCACAATCGTCATAAAATTTGTGTTGCAACATAAGATCTTTCGTTTCCTGTCAAAAACTGCTACAATCAATAATTAAATTATCAATTTTAATCACGCTTTAATCAATTGATTAGGCGCCATTAACCGAACGAAATTAAACAAAAGGATAAAATTATATCCATCAATCAAAGTCTAAAGGAAAAAAGTAATTCGTTAATTTGGTGGGAAAACAGCAGATTGGTCAATCGTTTACGCGGACTGGAAGTTTCCGGAATAAAAAAATTCACATTCTAACAAGTTTAGAACAATTACTCATTTATGATAAATATCAAAATAAGTTTGTTATCTTTATAACAGTGTATGTTCACCGGTTTCTCGAGAATAAACACGTACCTATGTAAATTGATACGGTACAGCATTACCACACTTTTTGATAATAATGTACCTATTTCTTGTCACGAAATGAGAGAATTTTTTCATGCTAAAATACGGCGTAAACCAAAGAAATTAAATTACCCGTCTTTTAATTTGAGTGAAATAGCACATATTAAATGCATTATTTTCCTTCACAGGACACTCAAATATTTGTTCCTCGTTTTTATTAAACTGATATGAAGTGTTTTTTTAAATAATTAAATACATCCAGTGATCTAAATATTTCGATTAGTGTTCTAAAACTGTTCAGCGATCAATCAAATTTAAGATGGAACAACGCCACCGCCTTGCGGCACGCCACAAACAAATGTGTGTATAATTTGGACACGCCCGAACGTCTTAGACCCAATACCCCCAACCTGTTTACCGTCCCTCCACTCTGATGAAATCCTCTATCGGCGGCAAACAGCTTCATTGTTGCCGTTATATTATTATTTATTGACTTGCCTGTTTATCCGTGACGAAGGAATTATTAAGTAAATAATTCACGTTGCAGCAAGCGCCGCTTACTGCAATAACGCAGTGCGACACACCGGCTCAGATCAAAATGCCTTTAAATTGTATCACAACGTTTTTACGTACTTTCAATCTAAATAAAATACTTTCTACGAGCCGGTGCAACTTACAAAGGCTTTTTCTATGATATGTAAATGGTTTATTTTGAATAATGCAGCATGTTTCTGACGCATGTTGAAGAGAGAATCTGACTTCGAAAATTAAATTGAAAATGCTTTCCGACAAAGGTCTTGCAAATTTCAAATTCCTCAATTTTAAATCATTTAACATATACAAACTCTTACGACGAAGTTGAGAAACATTTTCGAATCACGAAACTACTCAATAGGAGGCTTGTCGCTGATCAGATGCTCCTGTACAAAATTATTAACTCAAAAGTTGACTGCCCGGAGTTGCTAAACAAAATAAATTTCCACACGTCCATTCGATATAGTAGACAAAATACCCTTTTCTATATTGATAGATGCAACACCAATTCCAATCAATATGAATATATGCAAAGGACATGTAACTACTATAACAATAAATTTGCAAATATAGACACACGTGCTGACGTATTTACTGCTAGTTGCTGTCGCTACAGAACTTTATTGTATAACATTCTAGGTGCGAGTAACACATATTCATGACGATTGAATTAATTGTATCTAATATTTGTATATTACTTGCGTGGCAACTTTCCCTTATCCCTCTCCCCCCCTTACCCTTCCCAACCCAAATCCCTATTTGCAGTCTATTTCAGTTACAATCACACTTATTTTATTGTTGTGAATTGGTTTATCTTTTGTTGAATTCAGATTTGTATCATCCTCTTATGTTTATTGTATTACTAAGACTATTAATGTTCTTTAAATAAATAAATAAGTGGTTACCGATTAGGTAAAAATTACAAAATTGGAAAATGTCATCTACTTCATAAGAATTTTCGACTCCCAGTCCACAGAGAGACCGATGAAATTGATTTTCTTCTTAAGACATGCCTCTGGTCATGGGTCACCCCAATTGGTTCGCTACTGGCGAGATAGCAGGGGTGCCCGGGTTCGTGGAGTAAGGTTTGTCTTGGTCTTGGCGGCAGATTGCCCACCCACATATTGAACTTTTGAATTGGGAGACCAATTGAAGTCTATGGCAGGATTCACACGACCCACCGACCGGGAAAGACTGGTGAAGATAGACCTTTCGACCTCTCTGGCCGAACTCTCTTAACCTATCACCCTGCAGTTGGAGGGATGGATCACTCGTCACGTCGTCACTCCTGGCTTCAGTGACCCCTAAATTCCTAATACCTTTTTCCTTCCCAGAACTTCCTCTCCTTTCTTTCCAAAAAGACCCTCCACACAGCCCAGACAAATCATGCCCTGAGCGGAAATATTATTTTCTTCAGGGCCTCTTGTGTGAAACTAATGTAAAAAAAGAAGAATTTATCAAAAATTTTCATCAAATTCAATGGAAGTAATTAAAAATTTTAAAATTGTGTTTTCTGGGGCATATTGATATAATTATGGCCCTCTTCTGTTTGCCTCTTCTCTTCACTGGGTAGATTGGGAAGGTGTTGCAAATCATTGATAAGAATCGATGATGAGAATTTCACTTTCAAATACCATTTTGAGCTAGAGAAACACCGCGAGTTTGAAGGTTGCCGTCATAGCTCAGTGGTTAAAGCAGTCGTCCGGATAGTGGAAGGTCTCGAGTTCAAATCCCTGTCGCGGAAAAGAAAATCCTTCTGATGTTTTTTCCAATTGCATATAATTGATGGAAATATATATTTTTTTTATTTAACACCAATAACGCCCGTCTTCACAGAGTAGAGAGAGGAGGACTATATCGCCACCCGGTTGGGAAGGGCAGTTTGCTGACTTAAGGCGAAGCTCAATGCTAAAGGACTATTTTAGATTAACCTTTACTAATTACTTATCACTATATTACTACAATTACATTATGTTTTGGATTAATTGAGGCTTTTCCTACCGCATTCATTGAGAAAATTAAAATAATATTGTTTATTAAGTTAATAAAAATTTAAGCGACAACAAAAAAATTATATTTTCATTAGAAATGTATGAATGCATAAAAGAAACAACTTTTTAAAAATGTGATTTTAAATTCATTTATAATGTTAAGTGATTCGTTCTAAAGATTAAACGGAAATAGGAATTTAAGAGGAAACCGGGCGACGTTTGGTCCATACAAACGTATCACCAATTTCCTACCTGGGTTTTGACACAACTGCACATATTTTTTAATATAATATGGATATCGACCAATAACATGTCGTAACGTTTTTTTCTTTTTTGATAAGTTACTTCTTATAGGAGTTAGGACCCTCAAAAATTCATATTTATATGAGGTTAATTAACAGAATCGGAATTGTTTTTTATAATTTCGCAGCATACTTTGCGGTTTTTTCTCCAGAGGGAGTTTTATTTAATTACTTTTTCAACTTAGCAAATGTTTGGAGATGATTTTAAAAAAAATAAACTATCTACTTAAAAACTATTATATAGTATTCAAGAGAAATTCGGAACGCGGGGTTCTAATTGTATACGCGTAGTTACCTTTGATCTCGCGATATCTGAATACAGAAACCTTGTATTGTTCATCTCAACCAAGTGGTATAAGTGCTTTTCTTTCTATATACATGTTTTCACAACGCTCAAACATTGCTATTTGCTGACGATATGAAGATATACCTTCCTATAAGCTGCCGTGTGCGTTTACAAGCAGACCTTGACCGACTGAAGGATTACTGTCTCAGAAACAAGCTTTTTATCAATATATTTTAATGTTTCAAAGTCACATTCACACGCAACCGTGTAATAATGCATAGTAACACCATTTCTGGATCGCTGCTAACGAATAAACATTATACACGTGATCTCGGGGCCCTTTTGGATTCTAAACTTACATTTGAGAAACACGTTGATCATATTGTCACCAAAGCAACAAAAAGTCTAGGTTTTTACTGAGAATTTCTGATTTTCTACAATGCAAATGTTCGTCCACACCTGGAATAATGTTCACAGTTGGGGACCCGCACTACATTGTTATGTTAACTAGTTAGAATCAGTTTAGGAGCGATAACTCAGTTTTAAAACATTTAACATTTACAATTCTTACGACAAAATCTAGAAACATGGTCGAATCTCTAAACTACTCAATAGGTGAATGTTTGCCGCTGATTGGATGTTTCTACACAAAATTATTAACTCAAAATTTTACTGCCCGGAGTTGTTAAATAAAATAAGTTTCCACGCACCACTTCGATACAGCAGACAGAACACCTTATCTACATAGAAATATGCAACATCAATTCCAATCAAAATGAATTTACGAAAAGGACATGTAACGATGTAACTGCTACAATAATAAACCTGCAAATATAGACATACATATTGACATATTCACTGCTAGTTACCATACTAGCTACAGATGTTCATTGTATCATTTTCTAGGTGCGAATAACACAAATTCATGATGATAAGTACCTATACGGTTTGTCAAATAAGAGTAGAAAACATAGGAGGGCGACACTGTTGTTTAAACGGCAATACTAAACATATAACTCATGGAGTTAATGTAAAGCTATATAACCTACATTTTTATAAAAAAATAAAAAGCATAAATGTGAGAAAAAAAATTTCATTGCCATATAGATCTCAAAATTAGAACTGCATACTGATATATTATTATTGTACCCTTGCAATTTTGTGCTAACATAACGAAGAATAACGATATTGTATTTAATATATATTGTATTTTATATTTTATATCTGTGAACATTAATAATTGATCTATTTTTTTATCATCCTCTCATGTTTATTATATTACTAAGACTGTTTATGTTCCTTAAATAAATAAATACTAGCTTAAGTACCTACCTAGCGTTGCCCGGGCTTTAGATCATGTCTCTAATTTTAGATCTGAATATATTTAACTCATTCAGATCTAAAAGTAGTGTAACTAAACTCACCATTATTGATTCTTCCTTTCTACCTACTGTTAAATTCAAATTTATGTTAAATTAAATAAAAACAAACCACTTTGTAAAACACCATATAATCTAATTTATGCTATTAAGTAGGCACTTTATTTTAAATTTTTTTCTTTAACAACAAAAAATGTTTTTTTAAATGTGGTTTACTGTGTTCTATACATTCAGTCATTGCACTTTAAAATAATATTTGTAAAATGGTGTGGCCAGCCTACTAATTTTGTAGTTCCATTTTTAATATTTTCTACTCTTATTTGACAGACTATACCTATTATTTTCATTTTACTTGCTCTGTTACATTCCCTATTCCTTCGCGCCCCTTTCCATCCCAACCTCAATACGTGTTTCCCAGTCTTAGTATAGTTAGTATAGTTTTAAACACAAGTATATTGTTGTATAACACGTTATGTAACTATAGGTTTATTACGTTTGTTTTACTTCCATTTCTAATTATTATTTTTTTTATATTTTCTGCTTAGTTAATATTTTAATTTACATGCATTAAGTTTTATATTTCTAAAAACCTATCTGTAAATATAGTTAATTGGTGTTTCTCTTGACTATCCCTTCCGTATATTATATTACTAGCTTTTCCCCGCGGCTTCGCTCGCATGGTATTACGGGAAATTACTGTAGCGCTTGCACTTATCAATTATCTCCCCCCCCCCACCCCACCCCCATCCCCTCCCGCATTCCATATATTCATTCCATTACATTCAGTTTTCAAACATCTCGCCTACCACCTAAATTTCATAATGCTATAAGCTCAAAGAAAAAAAGAATTACTTATCCAATTTTGTTCATTCGTTCGGAATTTATGCGCTTACATACATTTCGGATGTTTATTTTTATTTAAATATTTGGAAGTTCGTTAATATAATAAAAAAATACTCTATTTATCATTCAGTCTTTATAATCGTTACGAATTATATTTTTAATACAGGAACTCAAATCTGACATTTATTCCAAGCTTGTCCAAAAAAAAACGAATTATAATATTTAAATTTTCTGCACTAGTAGCTGACCAGTAGACTGATTGCCTACCAGCGTAGAGCCCAAAAATATATCAACATTGTTTCCATGGAAAAGATTTTTTTCTGACGTTAGCAAAAACTCGCTTTTGTAAGCGACAGAAAACGTATGACAAATATAATATATTAATATTTATAATTTCATAACGCCAGAGCTTATCATCATATACAACCTGTAGTCTGCGCATATAATTTAGCTTTATATTGGTGAAAGAATTATTAAAGTCTTTATATTGTGTTATGCGTGAAAAGGTCATAAACAAACTCGAGCAGTTTCGCATTTATAATATTAGTATGGATTAAGATTGTCTATATTCCTACAATAAATAAATAAAGAGGTAGGTGCAATTACGGAAAAAAGCAAATGTCCAGCACTACCGATCATCATTTTGGGTCTCCTTTTCATTACGTTATAAAATCAATTGGTCTCCTTTTCATTACAAATCATTTGTTTTTTAACGAAAATATATTTAAAATTAACTTGTCTATAAAAATTATAAGCTTTTCCAAAAAAAGTGACATTCTTTGACAAATACAAATAATATCATGGGCCATCGCGGCACAAATCGAATTTCTCCGGATATTTTCACGGCGTGCTTTCAAACATATTCGATTATCACGTTAGTGTCGCAAGCCAAACAGAAATTATTCATGCCTGAGCCGATAGCTCACTTCCCGGTACAAAATGTGTAAAAACCAAAAAGCGTTCGCCAGTTTTTCCAGCGGTTAGCTAACCACTTGTGCTGGAATTCGTAGAGTTTAGCGGTCTGTTAAACCCGGACCGAAGGGTCACTGGTACAGCGGCTAGGGGGGGTGGCGCTTTCAGTAGACAAACTGCAACAAGGTGGGGTCTTATATAAGTTCCGCTACTTTGTTGTTAGAGGCACACAGCACCAAGAACAGTAATCAAGCATTGTCAGCAGCACAGGAACTGACTTGAGTAACAATGAATCGATTGGTAAGCTTCGTTGATGGATTGAAAATTGATCGATTCGCTTTACACTCAGTGATAATTCATTAAAAATATTTGACACGTGCAAAAAACTTTGCGTTTTAAACACGCATGGCTTTTTCAATTTTGACCATAGCAAATTCAAGGCTGTTCTCTTGACCGTGCTAATTCTTTCTTTCTCTTTACAGATCTGCTTCGTTGCCGTTGTCGGGGTGGTTTCAGCACAGCGCTGGACCAATACTGCCGACCAGGGAGAATGGAGGGACGAAGGTCACAGCAGACAACCAGTTGTACCTGCTCCTCTAGCTCATGACGGAAGAGTAATCGACACCCCAGAGATTCAACACGCCAAAGCCGCCCACTTTGCCGCTCATGACGCAGCCCTCCGCGCCAACCCCCCGAAGCCATACAACGGTCCCGACTACAACAGGGCTGATGACTACGAAAGGGGCCAGGAATACAACAGGGCACCCCAGCAGCAGTACAGGGAAACCCAACAAGACTACAGACAAGCTCCGCAAGAATACAGACAAGCGCCACAAGAATACAGACAAGCCCCGCAAGAAAGCAACAGAGTGAACGAGGATTACGACAACTACGAAGAAAAGCGCGAAGAGCCCAGGTGGAGGGGACCCCTTGCCAAAATCGAATTCACCAAAGACGGCAAGTTCATCAAAGATACCCCAGAGGTAGCCAGAGCCAGAGCCGAACACTTAGAAGCACTCTCAGCCGCAAAGCAGAAGGCAGGTTACTCCAACAACAATGATGAAGGAAGATACCAAGGCGAAAGACAGGAACGCCCCCAACAACACAGACGCGAGCCTGTCGATGACGGTCAATACAGAGAAGAGCAGAGGCCAGCCGGAAACGCATGGCAAGGAAACCAAGGCAACCAGTACAACACCGGAAGAGGATACGACGTGTACGATCATGGCGGTGATGCTGCACAGTACTCCAGAAACAACTGGCAAACACCCGGGGTCGCTAAGACTCAAAACGCATACTACTAAACCACTAAAAAAATTAGAAATTTTCAATTGCTCCAAATATATTTAGATCAACTATACAACAACTCTGACCTAAGTATGTCCTACAATCAAAACCAAAGAATACTGAGATGTATTTAGGTTTCAAAGTTTACTATTATTATCATTATAACTGCGGTCGTATTATGCTTTCTATATGCCTGTGATTTTATTATAATTTAATATTTTAATACTTCGTTATGTTTATGTTATCTTGTCTGTTTCTGATCTTTACTTCTTTCTTTGAATATTTATGTATATATAAAATTAATATTGCCATTGAGAGATTTAATCATTACATTATCAACATTATTTTACATCTTTTTGTGTTACGCAATCTGTCCTACGTTTTTTGTTGCTGTTCCTATGCTTAGATAATAATCGAATGTATTTATTATTGTCGGGAAACTATATCATTGTTATTTTTATATTTTGCAAATAAACGAATGTTTTATACGATTTTTTTGTAATTTCTTTAAACGATTACGCTAACGAAACCCACTTGAAATGTGCCTGCATTTTCAAACGGTTGTGTAACTTCCAGAACGTGATAAAACAATGCTGTGTATTATCGGTAATAAATCGCTGTAAAAGTGAAAATCGTACCTTGTATGAAATGATACAGGTCGCAATGAATTTATCGGCCGGAAAATTTGACATAGAAATATTGAATATTAACAAATTGTTTTGATTGCTCAAAGCAGTATTGAAACAATTTATCACACTGCGTTTTATGAAGTACAATAAACAAATATTTTAGAAATAAAAGTCTTACTTGTTGTACAATAAAAACAATAAATATTTCTGCATACAGTTTGCAATTTACTGTTATGTTTTTTGAAGTGAAATTCTTTAGCACGGTTGTGATTTGAAACTCGAATGAAACGGAAATGACCCATTACAGTACCTACGAAACGTCGATTGACCGCTTTGATTATGATCTCACTTTTCAAGGCTCCTATTGGTTGAGATATGAAACTGAAATGACGCAATACAGTAATTATGAAACGTTAAACTGCGCTCATTAGCCGCTTTGATTATGATCTCACATTTCAAGGCTCCTATTGGTTGAGATTGTTTTGGTGAAGTTTTGCTTCTACCGCGTGGGAACTGCACTCAATTTTTTTTTATTATTTTGATGTTTATGTAGTTTTTTTCTAAGCAAATAAATCACGGATTTCTGATCACGATTTGGAAGGCGGATACGGGTACCGCCGCCCCGGAAATCATTTTATGGATTTTTTTAAATTTTATGCGAATACCTCACAGTAGTCCCAGCAATTGGGGTAAGTTGTGAGGCTGAAGCTGTTTGTGGGGAAGAAAATAGAAAGAAAAAGGAGGGCAAGTACCTGGCTATTCAAATCTGATCACCAAACACAGCTAAAGCCATTTCAAGCAACGTTTCAATTCTGAATGGTGGTCTTGACTAACACCCCTGACATCAGTCACCCCAAGTAGTTCGCTACCTTTGGTGACTAAGCAGGTTATATACCCAATAAAAAGCTGTGCTTGGGTATGGGGGGTGTTATCAATTTGGTTATAAATAAATGACTTTTGTTGTTATTATTTTTTTTTTAATTATCATTCTTCATTTATGTAAATTTTCATAAATTTTTAACGTGACGTTTTGTTTGACGTGTTTGAGACATATTTTCTAAGCTATTTAAGAACCTCAAAACCCCCCTTGTACTCGGTACAAAATTTTGACATGTTTTGGAACTTAGTCGATAGTGTGCTAAAGAGGAATCCTTGAGATTTTGATTCTATCTCAAAAATAGCGCTATTAAAATGATATTATTTTGACAAATCTCTTTTGTTTCCTGAACTGGGTTAAAAAGTTTTATAATGTAACGGAATAACAATTTTTGGTTAAGATATTGTAAATGTTTAAACTGTGCGTCCATTTAGTAGAGTAAAAACTTACTTTGGTATCTACCGAACCGTTGCGGTTAGTTCTCCGGTCAGAACAACCACAGTACAGTATAAATTTAAAATGTGTTCCTAAATCATAATGATTATTGTGTAAACGCTGAACTATTCAAATTTTAAATTATCATTTAAATTTAAAAATAAAACAACAACTTTGTAAACACCACCTTTTTATATACTTAATGCCGATCGGTTTTCGCTACAACCGTAACTTCTTCGGGGCAGTACAATACTCTACTAAAATTAAGTTACATGTGTTATAGATAAATATGCATATGGTTTGAAACAAAATGGGCTGGACAACTCAAGTGAAAGAGGAAGTATGGTAAGTGTAGATGGAGAATCGGGAAAGGAAAGGGAATGTTTTTGTCAATTGGACTTTTATTTAAATTGATTTGTTTATTAATTACCTTACTTTTAATATGTTTGGCTTTCCTTAGTTCTAGGGCTTCTAAATTATCCAATCTGATACCAAGCGTGTTTTTATGAATAAGGGTGACGCCTGAGTTTTTATCAAATTTATGGTCTGTTTCTATCAGGTGGTTTGCAAATTCCGAGAAGCCATTGCTGGGTAAACACCTAAGATGCTCTTTGACACGGGTGTTTATGTTACTTGCCGTTTTGCCAATATAATAGGTACGCGGGACAATTAGGAATGAATAAATTCCCGAATGGCTTATACTATGTTCCTTGTCCTTACCGTTCATTAAAACACCTTTACTATTATTAGTGCAAAATGCTGGTTTGATATCAGATGGGAGATTTTTAACGCTATTTTGGGAAAAAAATATTGATGTACAGGATTCTACGACATTGATGAATACATAATTTTAATAAAGTTATTGTTTTAATTTTAAATTATAATGTCACATCACAAAGTATCTGCTTCATATGAACAAAAATTTAAATTATCATTTTAGGAATCTAATAGGTACAGCCGCCCGGGAAACCATACATTTGATTACCTCTACTCTAGGTTTGCTAGTGGTTTACTGTGTTCGGCGATATACCAGGGGAGGTTTGTCTGGATCTCGGCGGCGGATGCATCTGTCCACCATCAGCGTGTGGATTGTGAGAGACAGGTTGAGGAAAATACTTTCACCTCTCTAGCCGGACTATCTCGACCCAACGCCAAAAAACTCTGTCTTGGCACTCCAACACTTCTTGTCTCATTCTCATTCATACCTACTCTTCTATTATTCTGACTCTCATAATGGTTCTCACACACACGCCTCAGGGATCTCATTTATTACTAATATATACATGTATAATCTATAGGTTCATCAAAAATCTTTTTATAATTATTCAATACATAACTAATATTTTTACATTCTTTAGATGATTTGGGCATGTAGAGCGAATGGACGAAGATAGTAGTGTAAGAAGAATAAATGACGCAAATGTGAATGGTAGAAGAACTCGGGGACGCCCGAAAAAGACATGGCAAAAGTCAGAATAATAGATTAGTATGTATGAGATGATGTATGAATGTGAGTGAGGCAAAGAGTGTGTACCAAGACCGAGTTGTTTGGCGGTCCGTCCTCTCTGCCTACCCATGCGGGAAAACGGCCTGAGTTAGTTAGTTAAGCCTGAGTTTTGGAGTTTTAAGTATTATGTATTTTGTTTCATACGATTTTAGATTTTCACGGCCAAAAGTATTTTCGTTATATTTTTTGGGGTGTTATACCGTGTTGCGCTACCTCCTTCTTTAGCCAACGTTTCGGACAGCGTTACATTGGTTACACATCTGCCCTGATGATGGACACTGTAACGCTGTCCGAAACGTTGGCTAAAGAAGGAGGTATAACACCCCATAAACAAATAACGAAAATTGTGTACTTTATTTGTACAACTAGTGCAAACCAGTGAAAAATCATGGAATCGTTTAAATTCTTGACTAATCAGTTCTATATTTGAAAATGAAATTAAACATAGTGGCCGAGTTGGCATCGCGTTTGGGTCTCACCCGGGCGTCGCGTGTTCAATTCCTCGGCTAGCTAAGTCTTCCATCACGACGCAAGCAAAATTTTCCGCTTGCTGTGGTGGTAGTAGGAGATTTTCAAACATTTGTTGGGTTATTCGTAACCCAGTTTGTCACTTTTTTAAAAAAAAAGGAATTTGGTTAAATTGATTAAAAATATTATATTATAGGTAGTTACTTTATCACTTGTAATCAATTCTAATTTTGAAAATGGTACTTAAATTCAAATCAAATCCGAGTTCCAGAGATCATTGAACCAGAGTTACATAGTACATATACGACACCAACATAAGTATTTTTGAAGGTATGAATGGATAAAAGTACGTATCAAGAAGTTACAGTGATTTTAAAAAAACATTATAAAAGAAATTAAAAACATTTTTATCCACGTGTTTAAGTGACAGTCTAAAGACAGTATTGTGCAACTCAATAATAAAAATCCATGAGATTAACAAAGACACTCGTTTGACCAAAAAACATGCTATTTCTGAAATATCCATACAAGTCGTGATTTACGTCTCAATTCAATTCTTTTAATCTCGCGAACAAAAAAACACCGAAAATGCTGAATTTTGCAAGAATATTGAATCGGGGTTCGTCTAAAGTACATAACTAGAAATATTTATAAAATTACATAAACACTTGAGGTGGATTTATATTTGTCTGACGTGTCGTGTCCTATTGTCCTCTGACGCGAGGTTACGCGTCAGAATACGACAAATAGATTCACATCTGAATGTCACCTGTAAATTTTGTAATTACAAACACTTTATTATTATTTCTATGCCATCTTCAATTTAAAAACTTTTTCTTTTATTGTAATGCATTATTTTTACTTAAATTTATCTTTATACCTACCATTCAAATGATGTTTACTTCTTCAAGTTCATCTGTTTTTATTTAAAAACTGTGTCTCTGTATTACAAACTTATCATGTTAAAGCCCATCATCACCAAGGCGTTGAAAATTAATAAATAAACAAAATAAATTTGTCGACAGATTCGCACACATTCGACGGCCAGCGTAGTCCAGCGGCAAGGCTCTTGACCCGCATTCCGAAGGTCACGGGATCGAATCCCGGCATCGCAAATAAATTTTATTTGATTAATTTGTGTTATTTCACAATTTATTCATTTAAAATAATATATAGTATATTTGCGGCACGTTCCAAAGTGGAAGATACTCTCAGTATCGCCCTGGTGTAAGACCACCATTCAGAATTGAAACGTTGCTTGAAATGGCTTAAGCCATGTTTGGTGACCAGATCTGAATAGCCAGGTACTTCCCACCTTCCTTTTTTTTTACATTAACTCCACACAAGAGGCCCGGAAAATAATTTTCCTCTTGGCCTATGTCATCTGGGATACTGTGTGGATTGGGGATGCCATAGTCGCACCGGCTCTTGTGCGGTATTCATATAAAAAAAAAAAAAAAAAGTGGTTGTGATAAGGTTACGTTATTTCTTTGGGAATGAATATAGAAAATTTCTGGGTTTATTAATAGACGGTGATTACAGTATTACATTGCAATCATTTTCAGAATGTCTCAGTACTTTTGGACAGCCTTTAATTAAATGATTATGTTGTCAAAACTCTTTTCCATTCCGTATAATAATTATATAAGATTTACTCTTATTCAAGAAATTTATCGAAGAATTTCTCCAGTAATATTTTGCTTTCTTTTTAGCTAAGCATTTACCAGTAATGATACACTGTAAAAGTTATCCCAAAGTGTTAAAAATAACCTCTAATACTGATTATCGTTTACAAGTGTCAGTGAACTTGTCATGGTCAAATTCCTGATTCAGTTCGGATCTGGGTAATTTTTTACAATGGCTGGTTTGGTTATTTTACTTTGTCATTCGTCGGTTCTTTAATGATTAGGCAAAAAATCTTTCAAAACACTTTTGTTTATTTGTTTTGTTTATTTACGGAAAGCTGCCTTCTATTTTAAAATAATAATTACTGATAGCAATCACAAAAATTCTAATAAGATCATTATTTACGATTATGGAAATCAATATCAGGAAATAATATTTCATGATGATTTTTTCCAAATGATTTTTTGAGCAACATATTTTTCCATTTAAAATGTAGTTCTGTGTTTTAAATTTCCGGTTCTGTCTTTATTATCAAAATCAAAAATTCAATCAATAAAAGATGTTAATACTGAAGGTGCATGAAGCAGGGTTGTAGTCTGTCAATTAAGAAGAGAAAAAATGGATCTTTTTTTATTTTTTATATGAATACCGCACAAGAGTCCCAACTGCTCCCGTCTAGAGCCAGTGAGACTATGGCATCCCCAATTGGGGTATGTTGTGAGGCTGAAGGTAGTGGGGAGGGGAAGGAGATGGGGAAGAGGAAGGTGGAAAGTACCTGGCTATTCAGATCTAGTCACCAAACACGGCTAAAGCCATTCCAAGCAACGTTTCAATTCTGAAAGGTTTGAATTCTGATTCTAAAAAATTTGTAGGCTGACCACACCAATTTACCTGTCAAATATTATTTTAAAGCGCAATTACTCTCAAAATATAGAACACTGTAAATCACATTTTAAAAAACATTTTTTTGTTCATAAAGAAAAAAAAAATTTTTCGGAGAAGCACTATTGTTAAGGTACCTACTTAACGACATAAATTTGATGAAATTGTGTTTTACAAAGTGATTTGATTTCATTGAATTTAATCTAAATTTGAAGTTAACAGTAGATAGAAAGAAAGAATCACTTATGGTGAGTTTCGTTACACTATTTTTTTATATCTGAATGAGTTTAATGTATAGAATCACGTCAAATTTAATTCCATAAATAGATTTGACAGGATTTACTATTTTCTGTACATCATTTCTTCCTTCAGTATGATAACTCTCTTTCAAATATATACCCACACCTCCAACCACCTTTATATTATTATTGTACTCAAATGAATATGTAGCATTTATATTCTTTATAACTACCAAATATGTTCTTAAATATATTAATTTATGTACCTCTATGCCTGTCTCGACACAGGTATATCCTAGTGAGACAGGCATCGACAAAAACCTAATGAAAACATACTGTTTATAGATAAATAAATAAATAAATAAAAAATATTCGCATCTAAAATTAGAGACAATGACCAAAAGCCCAGGCAACGCTAGGTACTAAAGCTGATATTAAATAAATGTCAGCAATTTCTAAAGCGTGCGTTGTGTTTTATAAATTTATAACATTATCGTTTTTCTTTATTATGTTAACACAAAATTGCAAAGGCAAAATAATAATAGACCTATATGCAATTCTAATTTTGAGATCAGTGGGTATCTATATTGCGGTTTCATGGCAACTGAGAATAAAGTCAACTCAACTTGAAAAGTCATTAAGCTCTGAAAAAAATAAATTAAAAATAGTCCATAACCCTTACCTAACCTAACCTATTCAACCAATTTTTTATATATTTTTTCATCACTCTTAATGACTTTTCTGAGGTGGTTCTGAGTTGGTTTCTTTCTGAGTTGGCCAATTTTTTTTTTAAAGAAAGACAAACATTCCCGGGTTACAAATAAAAAAATATATATATATTTTTTTTTAATTTAATGAAAAACAAATACCTTTGTATAACACCACTATTTTATTAACTATATCAACATGTTTCGAAAACTATGTTTTCTTCGTCAGGATAATAAGTCAATAATAAATAACAAAAGACAAACAAGTATAGACTAATTAGAACATAGACAAAATATTAGAAAGGAGAGGTGATTAATTACCTAAAATATATCATAAAAAACAATTATATAAAATAAAATATAAAAATTATTTTAGAATGGGTTAAAAATTACATTAACATAATAAAAAATCTTTTAAAAGGAAAACAAGAAGTCTAAATAACAAAATAAATTATTATAAATATAAGTATTAATACGAAAATAAATTTAAAAGATGGCTATTTTTAAAAAACGTTTGGTTATTTATAATATTTAATTTACTATTAACACTTTTTCTAATTTCTAAAATTTCTAAATTATCTAATTGTATACCCGTTGTGTTAGTGTGTAAAATTTTTAAACCTTTATTAATATCAAAAGAATGACCTGTTTCCAAAATGTGGTTTGCAAATTCTGAATAATTATTATTATTTAAACATCTTAGATGTTCCTTAACTCTAATGTTAAAATTTCTAGAAGTCTTCCCAATATAAAAAAAGTTACAATCATTACAAATTAATTTATAAACCCCAGATTTGTTCAAAAACACACCTTTGTCCTTGTTATTTAATATATAATTTTTTAATTTGTTATTGGCGTAAAAAGCTGGTTGGATATTATCTGGCATGTTTTTAATTATCAAATTTGAAGTGTTATTATTTAAAAATACAATTTTTCTCCAATTATTATTCTTGTCAACTACGTGTGGATAAACAAAAGATCTAAAAAACTTTTTCTTATATTTTTTGTTTAACATATTATCTATTAATTGTGTAGAATAACCGTTATTTATTGCAATTTGTTTAATTGTATTTAATTCTGTTTTAAAATTTCTTAAAGATAGGGGAACATTAATTGTTGATATAGTTAATAAAATAGTGGTGTTATACAAAGGTATTTGTTTTTCATTAAATTAATGATGACACCCCAAAGTAAATATGCCTATTTTGAAGAAATATATTTTTTTTAATTGAAAAAAAAATTAAAAATTAAAAAGATTTTATATAAAAAAATTTATTTTAATTTTTTTTTTTTTTAAGAAAGACAAACTTTCCTGGGTTACTGTTTGAAAATCTCCTACTACCACCACAGAAAGCCGAAAATGTTGCTTGTGTTGTGATGGAGGACTTAGCTAGCCGAGGAATCGAACATGGGACGCCCGGGTGGGACCCAAACGCGATGCCCACTCAACCACTGACCGGTCAAACTAAACATCAAATTAAACATAATAACCATGAAAACGTAATACTTACATTGTTTCTTCCAGTTTTGAGTAATGTGACTTCTGGTACGCAATGATTATTTCGTAATCTTAAATAATATAATTTCTAGTTTTATAGTATCTCGTCTTGCATTGAGTTATGTGATTGCCAGTGGCAGTGGGTGGGCATTGTCTTATTGTATTATCTTGGAGTAAGTTATTGCTGACATTATATTGATAAGCCATGAGTTATCTATGCAAATTCTACTTAAGTTTTGTTTTGACATTTCCTTTGAATAATGCATTTCCTCGAAAAGTAAATCCAGGCAGATGTCGTATCTGTATCATCATGCAGCATTTGAAAGGAACCTACGTGGTAACTTATTTTTTATAATAATGATAGTTGACAATGACCATCCTTCTATAATTGACGGGATCTTTACAATCTATATATATGAGAATCGAAATATGCTTGCTTGGGGATGTAAATAAGAGGTGTTATTTTGAAGATACTTAATGATTTTTTTTTTTATCGAGAGATGATAAATGATTTTTTATAGCCGGAATTGGATGGTATTGATCTGGACAACATTTACTTTCAACAAGACGGCGCTACGTGCCACACAAGCAACGAAACCATTGATCTTTTACCGGAAAAGTTTCCGGACCGTGTTATCTCTCGAAGAGGTTATCACAATTGGCCACCGAGATCTTGTGGTTTAACACCTTGCGACTTCTTCCTTTGAGGCCACGCGAAAGAGAAGGTCTACGCCAACAGCCCAGCGTAGATTCAAGATCTCAAAGATGGAATTCGTGAGGCTATCGAGGACATAGGGCAGCCACATTGCGATTTGGTTATGGAAAATTTCATGAAAAGGATATGGTCCTGTAAGCGTAGTCGTGGTAATCATTTGCCTAAAATTATTTGTCACTATTAACGGCATATCTTTTTCTTTATAATAAAATAAATATTTGATCATTTATATTAAAAAAAATGGCATTTTTCTTTGAATACCAAAATAACACTTCTAATTGGAAAACCCTGTGTATATGAGATGTTTATGTATTGCTATACTTGCTATACTAAGCATAAGAAATGTTGGAAACTTTCAATTTACCTTTTTTAAACCCCCGCAAGGGTTTCTGGATTACTAGAACTTCATGACAATACATCTACAAAATTTTTTAACCATTACAAAAACTCTTGCAAATTTGAAAATGACATTTTGCAGAACAGTGATTGTTAAAACAAAATTCAATTTTCGAAACACTTTAAATTAAAGAATTTATTTGAAGTACCCGCCTAATACTTTGAATCGAATCAAGAATTATAGATATTTTAAATGGGTACCTTGGTTAGGTACCAAATTTGATTGATTGTTCTTATAATATTCAAAAATGAATATTTGTAACACATAAAAAATTTAAATTTTAATAAAAAATTGTAACTAGTGTGCTGTTTGTACTGGGATTAAATATATGGAACGCGGGTGAGGGTTAGGCGGGACGGGCTGCGGGAGAAAGGTGCGGGAAAATGGAAGGAGGGGAAGGTGGAAGGGGAACGCGGTCGTGGAAGGGGACGCGGGAGGGGAACGGGGACGCACGGGAAAGGACATGTAGGAAAAAACAATTTATTTCTTTGAATCTCACATTGCAACGCATGCCGGGAACTCGCTAGTATAATATATTTAACTAAATAACGCAGTATCATTAAGTTCCTATATCGATGATGCGGATGTAAATGAGGACATTAAATAAATTTTTGGAATCGAAATAAAAATACGAGAGAGTACCTAAAATAATTGTATTTATTTATAAGCACATAATATTGCGATCGATCGTGCGAGATATCTCCGTAAAATTTAAATTTGAGTTGTGTATGCAGCTACGTACCTACACTAAAATGTGTACAATACTTATACCCAGATTACAAAAAGCAACGAAATCAATTACAATGCTGAAAAAATTGTAGTGAATCAAAAGAAATATAGATGTCTCTAAAAAGATATTTCAAAATATCATACTAATGAACCAGAAAAAAACATGTTTTTTAAAAGTGACCTTTTGGAAAATTTTTGATTGATTCGTGCACAGACCTTGCTTTTTAGTACGAATCCAAAAAATCAGTCGAAATGTGGCCGACCTCAAGTGTCACAAAGCGCCCGTAAAATCGATCAATTTTCTAAAAATTGTTCTTATGGAAGATATATTGATTGATTCGTATACAGACCACGCCTTTGAGTACGAATCCAAAAAATCAGTCAGTTCGACGCCAAAGGGCCGTTGTGGCCGACCTCAAGTGTCACAAGCGCCCGTAAAATCGATCAATTTTCTAAAAATTGTTCTTATGGAAGATATATTGATTGATTCGTATACAGACCACGCCTTTGAGTACGAATCCAAAAAATCAGTCAGTTCGACGCCAAAGGGCCGTTGTGGCCGACCTCAAGTGTCACAAAGCGCCCGTAAAATCGATCAATTTTCTAAAAATTGTTCTTATGGAAGATATATTGATTGATTCGTATACAGACCACGCCTTTGAGTACGAATCCAAAATTTCAGTCGGTTCGGCGCCGTAGGGCGCTTAGTTGTGGCCGACCCCAAGTGTTACAAAGCACCCATAAAATCGATTAATTTTCTATAAATTGTTATGTTGTAAGGTATATATGATTGATTCGTGTACAGACAATGCTTTTTAATAAGAATCCAAAATTTCAGTCGGTTCGGTGCCATTGGGCCTAAGTTGTGGCCGACCCCAAGTGTTACAAAAGCGCTCGTCAAATGATGAATTTTCTAAAAATTGTTATTTTGGAAGATATATTGATTGATTCGTGTTCTCTCATAGATTTCCTTTTTTGTATATTGCATTCGTTGATAGTTGCATTTGAAATAATAATTGAACTGATGACATTTCGTTGCATTCACCTTGAAGAAACAATCGCCTGAAATAGTGTCACAATACTAATATAGCTCGACCCGTGAAGATCATTGGTAGGACTGTTGGGCAACGATGATTAGAGATCGTTTCTATTGTTCTCTCTTATAATTGCAAATATTACTATTGGTGTCGAAATTTTAAATACCTGCGTACTGTTTAGCCGATGTAGGCTTGTCAATAAAAACTATCTTATATGCTTCGACAACAAACAAAAAATACATCTCACTTTTTATTGAGGAATAGAAACAAAGTTGTAATAAAACAAATAATGTAGTAAAACAGTTTTTTTTTCCCTTACTCATTCTTGCTCATTCTTTGGGGATACTGTGTGTAGGGACTTTTCAGGGAAAGCAGGAAGAGGAAGTTCTTGGAAGTAAAAAGGTATGACGGGTGTATTATCTTCTTTGTTAGTATTATCTTCTTTGTTAGTATTATCTTCTTTGTTAGTATTATCTTATTTGTTAGTATTATCTTCTTTGTTAGGATTTTCTTCTTTGTTAGTATTATCTTCTTTGTTAGGATTTTCTTCTTTGTTAGTATTATCTTCTTGTTAGTATTATCTTATTTGTTAGTATTATCTTCTTTGTTAGGATTTTCTTCTTTGTTAGTATTATCTTCTTTGTTAGGATTTTCTTCTTTGTTAGTATTATCTTCTTTGTTAGTATTATCTTCTTTGTTAGGATTTTCTTCTTTGTTAGTATTATCTTCTTTGTTAGTATTATCTTATTTGTTAGTATTATCTTCTTTGTTAGTATTATCTTCTTTGTTAGTATTATCTTCTTTGTTAGGATTTTCTTCTTTGTTAGTATTATCTTCTTTGTTAGTATTATCTTATTTGTTAGTATTATCTTCTTTGTTAGTATTATCTTCTTTGTTAGTATTATCTTCTTTGTTAGTATTATCTTATTTGTTAGTATTATCTTCTTTGTTAGGATTTTCTTCTTTGTTAGTATTATCTTCTTTGTTGGGATTTTCTTCTTTGTTAGTATTATCTTCTTTGTTAGTATTATCTTATTTGTTAGTATTATCTTCTTTGTTAGGATTTTCTTCTTTGTTAGTATTATCTTCTTTGTTAGGATTTTCTTCTTTGTTAGTATTATCTTCTTTGTTAGTATTATCTTATTTGTTAGTATTATCTTCTTTGTTAGGATTTTCTTCTTTGTTAGTATTATCTTCTTTGTTAGGATTTTCTTCTTTGTTAGTATTATCTTCTTTGTTAGTATTATCTTATTTGTTAGTATTATCTTCTTTGTTAGGATTTTCTTCTTTGTTAGTATTATCTTCTTTGTTAGGATTTTCTTCTTTGTTAGTATTATCTTCTTTGTTAGTATTATCTTATTTGTTAGTATTATCTTCTTTGTTAGGATTTTCTTCTTTGTTAGTATTATCTTCTTTGTTAGTATTATCTTCTTCTTGATGGGAATAACCTCCAAAAGTTATTATAAACAGAGAGTTTTTCTGATAAAATATTAATTGAGTGATTAACTTTTTGTAAAGTTTTTTTTTGTCTGTAGGCTTCATTCGTCTATATTTATTTCTCTTTTGTCATTTTTGTTAATTTTAATTTTATTCTGAAAAAGGAACCATTGGTTTTGAAATATGTTGATAATTTTGATTAAATAATTGGTTATTATGTGATCTGTTTTCATTTAATTAAATAATACGACCATAAATAAAGCAAAGTATTACGTATAAAAGCCATTAAGTAAGCATATGCATACAATTATGTGTTAAAACCAATAAAAGAAAGAATAACAATATAATGTACTCGTAAGGTGCAGAATATTAAGAGAGAAGATTTTTCAAAAAAGAAGAAACATTAAAGGTTAATTATTAGCAAGTAGAATCGAAAACAATTGCCTTTCGAAACTCGCAAACTTGCAACACCAAATTCATCTAAAAATTTGCAATGTTTATTTGTTATTTATTCATTCATTTTTTTCAACAAATTTATCTAAAAATTCGCAATGTTTATTTGCTATTCATTTATTTATGTTTGCACCAAATTTATCGAAACATTTGCAATATTTATTTGCTGTTTAATTATTTACTTGTGCACTAAATTTATCTGAAAATTCGCATTATTTATGTTTTATGTATTTATTTATGATTGCACCAAATTTATTTGCTATTTATTTTTGCACTAAATTTATCTTACAATTATCAATGTTTATTTGCTATTTTTTATTTATTTTTGCACCAAATTTATCAAAACTTTTGCAATGTTTATTTGCTGTATAATTATTTATTTTTGCAACAAATTTTACAAAAATTCGCAATGTTTATTTGCTATTTATTTATTTAAGTTTGCACCAAATTAATCTAAAAATTCGCAATGTATATTTGCTATTTATTTACTTATTTTTGCACCAAATTTTTCTAAAAATTCACAATGTTTATTTGTTTTTTTATTTATTTACATCCTAGTGAGCTTTTACACGAAAATTTTACAAATTGATTACAGAAATTAAGTCTAAAAATATAAGTCTAATTGTAAAAAAACAACACAAATGTATATAATTAAATTTTGTTCAAATTAGCAAAATACTAATACGATGGTACGAGTAAGCTTGAAACAGTAAGTAAAAGAAAATAAAATATAAAATTAAGCTTACTAACTAACTAACTAACTAACCACCACGCCGTTTTCCCGTAGGCAGAGAGGACGGACCGCCAAAAAACTCGATCTTGGCACACACTCCTTGCCTTGTTCACATTCATGTCTATAAATAGTAAGCTTATACTGACAATATTAATTACTAGCTGACCCGGATACGCGTTTCTGTGGCTAACGAAACACAACGTCATCTACTTGATGGTTACCCAACCTTTATAACCACCGCCATCTGTTAATTTGCATACAAATCTTATCCACACCGCCCGCTTGCCAGCCCGCTCGTTCACAATATACAGATATTCTCCTTTATATATATTATATGTATTTCAACCAATTTACACAAAACTTTGACAAATTATATACTAAAACTTTCCTCGTGAATCACTCTATTGGTAAAAGCCGCATGAAAATCCGTTGAGTAGTTTTTGAGTTTATTTTTTCTCATGTTTCTTCATAGTTAAGTCGTACAAAAACACACTTTTTAGTGCTTACGCTTATATTTTTGGTTATGTAATTAATAATTTTATTGTAATTCCAATACAAGGTAAAGCTAGTAAAAGCTTCAATTTATCCGTAGCATATTTTTTAATGTTCATAATGTGGGATCAATAATGTGTTCATAATCATGTTGGGAGGCGGGAATGGGTACCGCTGCCCCGGGAACCTTTATTGGATAACCAGCACCTCTGTCATAGGTCACCTCAAGTGGTTCGCTATGTTCGGTGATTTAGCAGGGGTGCTCGGGTTCATGGGGTGAGGTTTGGCTAGGTCTTGGAGGCGGATGACCAGGACACACTGAACCCAAGATTTCTACCCACCCTTTAAACCCTGTTCCTTCCCAGAAATCTCCTCCCCTTCCTTTCTTAAAAAACCCTCCACCAGCTCATGTATGGGGGCTCCATCGAAGCCAGAGTAAAGTTGGCTTCTCAAAAACTGGGCGTACTGTACAGGGCCCGCAGATACTTTAATAGTACACAACTGCTTACCCTGTACAAATCGCAAGTGCGCCCCACAGTTGAATTTGGCAGCCACCTCTGGTCTGGAGCTCCAAAATACTTGAAAAATACACTCGACTCTGTGCAGAAACGGGCGGTCCGTTTGATAGATTCTCCCATCTTAACGAACGGATTGCAATCTTTAGAGCACAGGCGTCGGGTGGAAATCCCATCCATGTTCTACCGGTATTTCAATGGAAGATGCTCTGAGGAACTAGCGTCATTGATCCCTTCGGCACCGGTGCATAGTCGGGAGACACGCCAAACGCGCGCCCAACATATGTACACGGTTGACATTTGTCACATGAGAACGGGTCGTTTTTTCGACTCGTTCTTGAGTTCAACAGCTCGGCTATGGAACGATTTGCCGGCATCTGTGTTTCCTCCCTCCTACAACATGGGTCTCTTCAAGACCAATGTTCATTCCTTCCTCTCCTCAAAAAGACCCTCCACACAGCATCCCAGATGACATAGGCCCTGAGGGAAATTATTTTCCTCAGGGCCTCATAAAGATGAATCTAAATAGTATCTTAATAGGATTTCACGTATAGCTTCATCTTAAATAATAACGAAATAAAATAAGTTAGGTATTATTAAAATTAAAGTTTTATTTTACAATTATTGTATAAAAACAAGCTGAATTTGCGTATAAGCAATTTGCGGGTTATAATAATGTAATATTATTGATATAAAAACAGTAAAACAAAATAAAAAGAAGAAAAATAGTTGAAACAAAACAAACGAAAAACGGTGAAATACTCGTTCACCAAGAAAGAGTAAAAAAAATATAATATTGTATCTAATTTTAAAAATGTGATGTAATGAGTAGATTATATATTATTGCATATAAATGTTTTAATATTGCTCTGTCATTTTATTAGCTTGTGCAATATCAAAAAGGTGGGTAATTCGTTGGTTCGTTTGCCTTTTTACTTCTTGTAGTATCCTCCAGCGCCTCCATGCCATCCTCCTCCAATACCACCTCCCAGGTAGCCACCTTCTTCGCCTTCTCCCTTGTACTGGCTTTCAGCGAGGCCCTCTCCCAGGTATTGTCCGCTGTGGTCTCCACCGCCGATTCCAGCTCCGATACCTTCACCACCCCATCCTCCAAGACCTCCCAAAGCACCTCCCTTGATGTGAGCGACAGCTGCGAAATGTTGAGCCTTGGCGTGCGCTACCTCTGGAGTATCTTTTACGAACTTTCCGTCGTGGGTGAGTTCGATGTGAGCGATAGGTCCATGCCATTTGCCGCCCTCGTGTCCCCAACCTCCGATACCTTTTCCGATTCCTGCTCCGTAGCCTCCTGCAAAACCTCCTCCGTAAAGTCCTCCGATTTCACCTCCCAAAAATCCTCCAATCTTTCCGTGTGTGGCTGCAGCGTGGGCGGCGAAATGAGCTTGTTTGGCGTGTGCTACCTCGGGGGTGTCGATGACGCGGCCATCGTGTCCCAGGGGGGCGGGCGCGTGGTGTCCGTAACCGCCGCCCCAGCCGCCCTGTCCATAGCCACCTCCCCAGCCGCCAGCGAGGCCGCCCCCGCCGATGCCTCCCCAGCCGCCCTCCACACCCACGCCGATGGCAGCGGAGTACCCGAATAGACAGAACAGAATTGCGATCTGAAATAAAAACAAACGACATTATATAAGTATATTTCATTATGAACTAATACAAACAAATTACTTCACCTTTCAACACACAATTTCATTTGATATTGATTTTATATAATATTTTTGACACTGCATATTATGAGTATGTTAAAACTCTTTACAAAAAGCAACCTACGAGCTTAAAGTGGTTGCGTAAGCTCACTTTTCGATGGCTTTTGCTACCCTATCACCCAAACTATCTGCCTTATGAATAAGATGCTATCAGTATCGCCCTGGTGTAAGACCACCATTCAGAATTGAAACGTTGCTTGAAATGGCTTTAGCCGTGTTTAGTGACCAGATCTGAATAGCCAGGTACTTCCCCACCTTCCTCTTCCCTATCTTCTTCCCCTCCCCACTACCTTCAGCCTCACAACATACCCCAATTGGGGATGCCATAGTCTCACTGGCTCCAGACAGGAGCAGTTTGGGACTCTTGTGCGGTATTTCATATAAAAAAAGACAAGAATCAGTTAATTTAAGAATATATATGTACCTAAAGAAAAAATATTGTTGTGGTGTCGGTTAGAATGAGAATTATCACTTGTTTTGTTATTCTATGATTTTATTGTAAAGTGTCAGTTTGTTAGAAGAAACCATAAAAAGAAAGTGATATAATAAACATAAATGTCATTTATTCGTTACACAACACAAGTGTTTTATTTGTCAGTTAATTAAAAGGAATTAAACCTTTAAATTACATGGTTCCATGCCAACTCATAATAAAGTCAGCTCAACAACTCTTTGAAAAGTTATTAAAAGCCATAAAAAAAATAATTTTAAAATAGCCGTTAACCCTAACCTAACTTAATCTATTTAATCAGTTTTTTTTATTTTTTAATCATCACTCTTTACGATCTTTCTGATGTGGTTCTGAGTTGGTTTCATTCTGAGTTGGCCAGTCACCATATTACATATATATGAAAAAGTCTTTTTCTATTCAGTAAATAAATTTTAAATATCTTTCTTGTATGAACTGCTAGTAATTTGAATTTTAAAAACTGGCAATTTTTATTCAGTTGCCACACTGTAAAGAATGCGTGTTGGACCGCGCTTATGAATAACGGGACGGTTTTTGAAACTAACCATTGATCTGCTTTGACCATCAAAAAGTTTCTAACCTTTTCTGATAACATCGCTTTTGTAAATTTGAGTGCTAAATAAATTTGAATCTGTATTAAACAATTTAAATGCATTTCAAAAGAGCTTCCGCTCCTTTAGCACTCAGCAAATAAACGTTTACTTCCTCCCGTGATACATTTGTTTATATAGCCTCCATTTAGACAGGTTCTTTTACAGTTCCCACCAGAAGAATAATTGATGGAATAGAATAAAATTCAAAAAATTAAACTGTGATCATAACAGAAGAAAAGTAAAACGAAGCAAAATGTAGGTAATAAAAATACATGAGTAGAATCACAATGCAGTTACATAAATTCGAGAGATAAAAACAACAACTTCTTAATTGCGTAATATAAAATTCAACCTAGACTTCTAAATACCAGTATATTTTCTAAACCATTTCCCCATTGACCAGAATTACGCCAATTGACTGACTTCTCTGTAAACTACAATTGAGCATTGCATTGCCGTAATGACGAAAGATCGTATGTTTGAAAAATCTTCATGAGCCTTAGAAATTTAGTGACAGATTTTTAGACATTCCAAAAAAAAGACAAGTGTGTTTATATTAAATTTTCATTAATTCCAAAAAACTAAAACTGTAAATAAAAAACATATTTTTATATCTTCTGGAAAGAAGGGTATTGAACACAAAATATCATTTGTAAGCGTCAGTGTATTAATACGTGAAGCAAAAACTTTGTACCCCTTTTTACGAAAATTGGGCGGACGGAGGAGTATGAAATTTCGCACACTTATAGTTTATATAGAGGAGTGCAGAATGCTTATATTTTTTTTAAATATGCGTAAAAAATACATTTTATCAATAAAAAAAAAACATTACAATTATGGTCGAATTTCGAACATTGGACGACCACTACTAATTACAAATGCAATTATGGCAGTAATGATTTATACATTCGATAGTAGCTAAACTCCTTTTGAAACCATGAGACTTATAACCGTTTTAAAAATTTTCTATTACAAGTTTTCAAAAGCCTTGAATTTGTAACAATAATTCCTGTGAGTTTATGAAATAACGCTAAAATATTTGCAATGCAACAAAATTGTTAGAAAATGCAACCATTTTTGCAATTTTTGCAGTTATTTTGGGCAATTTCGCACATCATTAAGTCTACAGATAAAATGATTTTATTGCAGACGTTATATTTCATATAAAATTGACCTACATAATATAGGCCAGGTATTAGAACATTTTATTTCAGCTGAAAGTGTCTGTTTTGCATAAATGCTATTAAAATTCCAACTTTCATATTTAATTTAGCTTTTGTATGAGATATTGCATACTTTATAACAAGAGAATAGTAAAAAAGGCATTAACATATCATTGTGTATTTTATGCATAAACTCTCTCTATAAAACTTGTACCAATTTTGCTTTGCATAATACCTTTTCAATTTCACAGAAATAAAATTTTGGAATTATAGAACTTATACACCGTTGCTTTTTTATTTTTGAATTACTTTTCAAAATTGTTCTAAAAATTTATGCAAAGCCTACACAAAGTCAATTATGTAGTTTTTTTTTTAAACACATCCCAATATTCTTAACTGAGACTATGGCATCCTCAATTGGTGTATGTTGTTTGGCTGAAGGAGTGGGGAGGGGAAGGAGATGGGAAAGAGAAGGGTGGGGAAGTACCTGACTATTAAGGATCTGGTCACCTAACACGGCTAAAGCCATTTGAAGCAACGTTTCAATTCTGAATGGTGGTCATACACCAGGGCAATACTGAGTGTATCTTCAACTCTGGAACATGGCCCAAATATGGTTTATATTATTTTGAATTAATATAATTGTGAAATAATACAAATTAATCAAAAAATAATTATTTGCGCGCACGGGATTTCTAACCGAGAGCCTTGCCCTTCGACAACGAAAAGGCCTTGGAAACCTACATAGCTTGTGAAACCGACACAATAACATTGCCAAAATTTCTGATTTCATTATTTTGATTTTATTGCAAAGTGGAAATATTTTGACCTTACAAAAAGACCGGAGGATTTAATTTTTTTTTTTACTTGAGATCCACACAGGAGCCCCTGAAGAAAATAATTTCCCTCAGGGCCTATGTCATCTTTGGGGATGCTGTGTGGAGGGTATTTTAAGGAAAGGAAGGGGAGGAGAGTTCTGGGAAGGAAAAGGGTTTAAGGGGTGGGTAGGAATCTGGGGTTCAGTGTGTCCTGGTCATCATCCTCCAAAACCTAGACAAACCTCACCCCATGAACCCGGGCACCCCTGCTAAATCACCAAACGTAGCGAACCAAGTGGGGTGACCTATGGCATAGGTGTTGGTTATCCAATAAAGGTTCCCGGGGCGGCGGTACCCATTCCCGCCTCCCAAATTGTAATGATTTAATTTTAAAAAAAAAAAAACAAGTATTTTATGATGATTTGAATACTGTTTTATTTTTATTAATTTTCTCAAGCGCTCCATAGAATAATATCCATAGAAGAACGATAATTAATTAACAAACATATTAAAAGCTAATTAAAATAATTTCACTTAAGTAATATTTTAAAGTCGGTTCTAGTTATATCTGATGGGTATAATTAATAGGTTTATCTCGGTAGCACAACACTCTCGTCTGACTTAACTATATTTAAAAGCTGATTGGATTTTATCATGGTAATTTTCTAGCGAATAGCACCAGTTCCACTGCGTACACCGTGGATGGTAGCTGTGGTCAGGTGCATTTGCATACGAGAGGCAGAGCCGAATTAACCACTGTAAAATTAAAATTCTGATTGATGTGTTTAAACGACCAATACAGATTAATATGCAATTTTAAAAGCATCATTTCATGAGCTGCACGACATGCTTGAGATGCTGCCAACTATCAAATAAACTATTAAGTGGTCAGAAGGTCAACATACAGTGCAAATAATATTTTTTTGTAATCATAATATTGTATTCAGACTCTTCCATCAAAGGATCAGCTCTTTTGACGGAAACACTGTTTTTTTTAGGTGTACACAGGAGGCCTGAGAAATAATTTCGCTCAGAGCCTGTCATCTTTGGGGATGCTCTGTGGAGGGTTTTAAGGAAATGGAGGAAACGAGAGTTCTGGGAAGGAAAAGTGTTTAAGGGGTGGGTAGGAATCTGGGGTTCAGTGTGTCCTAGTCATCCGCCTCCAAGACCTAGACAAACCTCACCCCATGAACCCGGGCACCACTGCTAAATCACCAAACGTAGCGAACCACTTGGGGTGACCTATGACAGAGGTGTTGGTTATCCAATAATGGTTTCCGGGGCGGCTGTACCCGTTCCCGCCTCCCAAATTGATTTATAAAAGGAAGAAGAGGAAATTCTGGAAAGGAAAAAGATATGAAATCTGGGGATCATTGTGACGTATGAATCTAACCCTCCCACTGCGGTGCAAGGCGATGTTCTGAGAGGGTACTGCTGGAGAGATAAAAATGTCTTCCTCAACCAGTTTTTCTCGATCCTGCTCCAAATCCATCCACCGCCAAAACCCGGACAAACATCACTCCATGAACCCGGATACCCCTGATAATCCACTAAACGTAGCGAACCGCTTAGAGTGAACTTTGGCAGAGGCGTTGTTTATTTGATAAACGGTATATTTCCTACAATGATATAATTATTATTATTTGCGTTTAAAAACTCAAGCTGCGTTATTAATAAAAAAATTCCCCGTGCCAAACAATTTCTTGTACATTTATAAAAAAGCAAAACGAAAATACTGTCCGTCACCAATCGCTACTTGCATTACTTTGTCCCTTTGCCGCAAATGTATGCAGCTTATTTATAGAAATAAATAGTTTGTCTTTTTCCACGCTCAATCCGATCGATCTTTTTTTAAAAGTAATGGAGATTCTGTGCAACGGAATTTCGCGACCACTACAATATTATGCAGATAATCATAATTGTTCTTCTCGTATATTTATATAATTAGGTTTGAAAGCAAACAAATTATCAAAACAATGGGTGTGTCAAGTTCAACTCTGCCCAGATTTGTTTTCAGTATAACTGTTGAGGTGGCTGAAAGTGCGAGTATTGGTTAACGCGGGTACTAATGGTCCACATTGGAATAGATCGCTCCAGATAATTCTACATCGCCTCGTAAACTGCGAGAATAATGGGCAACAGTGCATTTTAAATGCAAGCTCAACGAGGAAACATTATCTCTTTTACTAAATGCAATATGTCGAAACGTTTAGTAATTAACAACTTCTTTAATTACTCTGTGTTTAAAAACGCATTCTATTAAATCAACGGTCTGTTATTTGCATAAATTAATTGCATCTAGTTAATGTTTATGTTTCTTCCATTAAAGAAATTGATTTTTTATTTAATTATAGTAGTTGTATTTACGAAGACTGGAAATTCATCACATGTCTTTGTTTTTCAAACAGTATTAATAGCCTTCCGTCTGCGTGGCTGAATTTCAGAACCCGACTTCGATTGCATGTCTGACGCCACGCCTTACGCTCCGCGCCACAAAATAACATCTGCATACGTGGAATTTCAAACAAAACTACCGTTGTAATTCGGTTTTAAATTAAAAAATTCATCACAAGGTGTCGCCACTTCCATCGGCAGGTTGTTGTAGACGTGCCCCAGGCAAGTATAAGTACTAAAATTCATTGTAACTGTTTTTAACTGTTAGTTATATATTGATATGACAACAGACTTGGGATTGAAAAGAATAAATACCAACCATCCAATGAACAACAATATTTAAGAATAAAACAATAAGTATGTTAAATAACAACATTATCAAAAAAAAGAGACAATAAAGATCGGGTCAAGTGACGTCAAGAGAAAACAAGAGATTAACGAAATTTTCTGAAGTTCTGAGGGCTAAATATGTCACAAGTCTTACCACTACATATTCATATTTATATTCGTATTCGTATTCATATTCATATTCATATTCATATTCATATTCATATTCATATTCATATTCATATTCATATTCATATTCAAATTGATATTCATATTCATATTCATATTCATATTCATATTCATATTCATATTCATATTCATATTCATATTCATATTCATATTAATAGCAACTTAATTCTATGAATAAGGTTAAATATATGCTGAAAAATTGGTTATCACAAAAAGAATATTTATATTTATGAAAAAATGTATGAAAAAAATGTTGAATCTGTAGAAATAAGATGTTAATTATAACTCTTAAAATATATTTGTAATGGAACCATAAGCACCTGCTGACAAGCCAATGCTATTGGCTTAGCAGGACTTGTTTGTTGATATTTAAAATTAAATTAAATAAATAAATTATAAAAAAAAAAAAAAAAAAAAAAAAAAAAAAAATTCATATTCATATTCATATTCATATTCATATTCATATTCATATTCATATTCATATTCATATTCATATTCATATTCATATTCATATTCATATTCATATTCATATTCATATTCATGTTCATGTTCATGTTCATGTTCATATTCATATTCATGTTCATGTTCATGTTCATGTTCATGTTCATGTTCATGTTCATGTTCATGTTCATGTTCATGTTCATGTTCATGTTCATATTCCTAAATATTCATATTCATATTCATATTGATATTGATATTCATATTTTACACACGTTACACAGTATTAGAAAATGAGTTAAAATTATAGATATCCTTGGGAAAACTAAAAAAATATATAAATTACACAATTTTAACATAGAATTTAATTTTTAATAGATTTTTTGCACTCCTAACTTGTATTGAAAAGGTAGTGATTTGAACTCGATTATCCGAGTGTCAAAAAGCGACCTACACGATGAGCTATTGACTACCAATCATTAAATTGGTTTTCATCACAATTTTTCGACGAACTATTTTAACCAATGGAACAAAAATGATGAGCAGGAGATATTAAAATCCACTGATCAGTTAATTTTTTTCTAGGATTTGTCAATAAAGGAGCACTTTAAGTGTGAATTTTAAATTACATTTATTTGTTTTTATGCTAAGAATTAGTATTTTTTTGACGTACCTTCATGTTATTGATGAGTGGTTATTATTCCAAACAAAGAACTAAATCCAATGTATTGTTTATTGAAGGAGAAACACTTCTGTACCATAATCGTTTCAACGATGAGTTTATATACCAGGCTAATAACACACATATTCGATATACGATTGCCCTACCAAATGTTCTGAAATCCTGTGAAATGGAGTGGAAAATGCTGCTCAACACAATATGCTTTGCATGTTTACTGGAAATCCAAGGTTTTAACCAATAACCAAAGCAACGTGTTGGGGAATTGAAGTGATGATACCTGCACAAGATAACAAAACCAAGCATTGCAAATGCTTTTAATGTTTTTTTGTTTCTACGGCTTCCTGTTTCGGAAACGAATTCTTCGCGTTATTTAAAGTTGCTGATTAAACCGATGTTATATTGATTTACAGTTTGTTGTGCAGGTAAAATAGTATAAAAATTCATAAAATTAATGTCGAAATTCCTGCATCCATGAAACTTTGATCATAATAAACTGTCGTATCTCACCAAATATCAACTATACTAACGACTTAAGCCGCTATTACCCGAATTTCTACCGATTTCTTGCGTATGACTCTTGAACATTTGAAGTTTTTAAGCTCTTAAAAATAATATAATATCTTTACAATCCTCACGCCGAAACGCAAATTATATGAAATTCCCTCTATCGAAAAAACCGCAAAGTATGCTCCAAATTTTTTTTATTTCACGTTATTATTTAACAAGTTATTTGTATGAAAAAATTCAGTGTTTATTTGAATGTTGCTTTAGACAACCTCCACGAGATTTTTACTCTATTCTAAACGAGTCGTGTTTTATTAATTATTTTCACAATTTTCGCTTCAATTTTATCGTTTGAAATATTAACGCGCTCTCTCCAACATTCATAATTACGTATCTCTCCGTCTTCTTCTTTTCAGGAGACAGGATACGGCGCCTTAAGAGTCTCATTCAATGAAAGAAAACATGGTAAACAATACCTCACTTTGTAAACATGAATTCAAACTTATTTTTTGTGTTGTTTTACATGAGTAGGCACCGCACAAGGGTCCCATGTGGTCCCAACCGGAAGTGGTGCTACAGCATCCCTAACACTAGGGTTTTTTTAACTATTTTTTATAGTTTTTTTATTCTCTAAAAAATTAAGAAAAAACTTACAATAACGAAGGTATTTATAAATATTTTACAGCTACTTAAAATATGTCATTTACAACTTGTTTTCAAAACAACCTGTTCTTTTTTGTTTTTGAAGAGTTTTATTTTTCAATGTACAAATTGTTACTTTAAATTTTAAAATTTCTGCGACCGGTTTCGACACAACCGTGTTATTAACTAGCAGGATTAGAAATAAACAAAAAAATTAAATCGAAAATTAATTTAGTTAATAAAATAATAGCGTCTTGCAAATTTCCTTTACTAACTATGTTTCCGTGTAATGTTAACACCTCCCACCGCTTTCCCCATCCCCCAAAATCTTCCCTCTCACTACCCCTACCTAATTAATCTAACTCATTTTGGTAATTACATAGAACTTTTAAGTTAGTTTTAATCCTGCTAGTGAATGACACGGTTGCGTCGAAATCGGTCGCAGAAATTTTATAATTTAAAGTAACAAATTGTACATTGAAAAATAAAACTCTTCAAAAACAAAATGTCTAGAAATTGTTGCATAGTTAATGCCCAAGAAATACAAAAAAAAACAACCTGTTCCTTTTTGTTCGTGAATTCGACAGGGTTGACGTCACGTCGGGCAACGTTGGTAACGGCCGTCTTACCGGTCAGTGGCAGTATCTGTCATAATGACGTTGTAACCAATTAGAGCCGTTGAGGAATGTGCAGTTTTCCAAATTAATTATTATGAATGAAAATATTAAAACAATACATTTTCGTACAACGAGGATAAATCAGAAAAATAAACTTTAAATCTTCAACAAATTTTTGAATTGCCTATTCAAAGTTTGTGAAAATATCCCATTGGGATATGTAGTGACTAATGAAAAAAATAGGAATTCCGGTCAATTTTTTTATGAATATTCACCTTCTAACATAAATACCAGTATTTTCTTTTGCAAACGTCTATTTCATGGTTGAAATAATTTCCGAAGTTTACATTTTTCAAAGCCCGCCAAACTGAAACCTGATAGGGTACGAGTGACGTCACGTTACCTCGGTTTTGTCGGTTAACATTAAGGTCAATCCCCTTCGGATCGATATGAAATCAAGAAATCCTAATTTCAGTTGAATAAATCCTGGTGTTTAGCGAAATTTCCAAAAAACATTAAATCTGAAATATATATGTATGTAATTTTAATATATTTTTTTTAATTTTGTTTTTTTTTTTTAAATCTTTTGTATTAAAATATGTTATAAAATATATTATATAAATATGTATGGGACGTGTGGGATTACACTATGGAAACTTATTATTATTATTAATAAGTTGTAAAGATGACTTCATGACATATGCAATAATCTAACAATAGCCTTTGATTAATAATGGATGTTAAAATTAACTTTATCCAACATAGCATAACAAAGCCAACAAAATGCTGGGATTTATAACTCGTGTATCAAAACCTTTCTGCAATAAAAATACTTTATATTCCCTTTACACAGCTTACATCCGATCCCACATTGAATTCTGCACATCGATCTGGACTCCTTACTACCAAGCCCACATTGAAAGAAACGAAAGAATAAAAGAAAAATTTAAGCCCATAAATTATAAACTAAGCTTGCACTTACTTGATGTATATAATTTATTAACTTTCACAACTTAAACTCCTTTCTTTATTTTTTTTTTTATTTAATTTTTGTTTTTTAAAGATTAATTTTTAACCAAATCTGGTAACTTAAAATTCTGAATTCCAGACTCACCAGAACTTACCAACTTAATAAAAATTCATATTCCGTCAAGACCAAAAAGACAATCCAATTTATTTCATTTGCCCACAATTATAACGAACTTTGGAAAAATTTAGACATTTTCAACAATATCCTTCAGAAACATCGAATAGAAGTAACGCGTACGACCGAAAAATTAATACCATAGTGTGGAATTCATCGGAAGCATCTCCTATCCTTATATTGTATTCCTTTTCCTCTCCCCTTACCCAATATTAATTTTAAGACACAATAAAACTCTGTATTTTTAAAATAAGCTGTTCGTTTCTTACAAATAAATAAATTATTAAATTTTGCTCAGAATCACTCGCAATAATTTTTAAAACCAAACTGAATTATTTATATGCATTTATGACATGCAGTTATTCGAGAGCATGCATTTAGCTGGTCTGCACATATTTATTAGGATAACTTGAGGTGTTGATTGAATGATTATACAAAAATGCAGTGCAGATTCTGCTGCCTTGTTATGTGTGTATGTACAACGTGAGAAATTCCAATAATAAATTCAATCTGTGAAATACTTCAATGTGTTTATCAATACGGCCATTTCAATGTGTTTATCAATACGGCCATTTCAATGTGTTTATCAATACGGCCATTTCAATGCCATTAAGAGCCATTTACCAGCGGCCGAGAATTTAAATTTCGTCGAACGATGATATTGCGATCATACCGATGCAATGGTATAGGGCGGTTCCGATAAGAAAGATTAATTATTCTTCATACCAGCATTTAAACATATTAACTCAATATCGATTTTATTTCATTCCAAATTTGCTTTGATAAATACCCACATTCAAAAATGCTCAAACTCGTGATGATAAAAAAATTTTAATTATGTATTTTTTGTAATTATTTTTTTATCATAAGTACTTGTAGTTTTTCAACAATGTCTAAGCAAAATAAGAATGTAATTTTTTTTTAAATATATTTGTAAGACCGTAAATTTAAACTGAAGTATTTTCGTCACAAAACAAGGGCGCGGATCTTTTTTAAATGATTTTATTTGAACTAAAATTAAAATTCTGAAAAGTAGCTTTCCCAAATAATTTATTTTACTGCATGATTATATGATTTGAAATGTATGTTGTATAATACAAAATTTTGTTTGAAAATTTAACAAATCTGCCACCGACCTACGGTAAATCTTTATTGTACTAAAAATAAACATATTTTCTCAAAATTTAAAAAATAGCTTTACTTGATAAAAAAAACAGTCTTTCGAAATCAATTTATAATTTTTATGAAAAAAAGTCAATACGTCTAAAATTTGATTTAAAAATGACAAATTTGAAGTATTGTCTGGTTATTCCCATTTAAAATAAATTTGAAGTCGGGAATGCACGAGGAAGATATGGGACGATCAAGTGAATCAAATATTTGGAGCAAGTGATGTCAATGTCAGGCGTTGGGGTCGGGAGAGTCCGGCTAGAGTGGTCAGAGGGTCTCCTCTTTTATTATTCATTTTTATTAATTCCATCACAAATAGTGATGTGCTATGCCTTTGACCGACATTTCCAGATCTTGCCCGCCACGCACATGATGGATAGACGCATCTACATCAAGACTTGGACAAACCCCGCCTCATTAACCCTGGCATCCCTGATAAGTCACCAAACGAGGCGAACGAATGATTACCGGTTAGCGCTACCCATAACCCGCCTACCAAATTGATAATCTTGAAGATAATATGTGACTGAAATGAAAATTTAACTACAATTCAAATATTTTAAATGAATATTCAAATTCTATTTTCCGCACTACGAGACATCTGTGGAAAATATATGCAATCATTTTAACTGTCGACAAGTAAGGCTTGTAGAAATTGGCTTATCAAAGAAATGAATCGATTCGACATCGTTCGCGAATTGCAAAAACCTTCGGAACATTACCAACACAGCGAGAAGCCTTTATTAATATTCATAATATTTCCATACCAAACTAAAACTTAAAATAAGGCACATTATGATTCGAATTTTCATCAATAGATGTCAGCTAAAAGCTCCGTTATAATAATTCCAATCCGTCCTCCGTCCAACAATAATTTTATTTTTTATTTTGTGTAATTCGTAAAAATGATTCAATTTCATATTCGGTTTATAATTTAAGAGGAGGTATTCAAGTATCTTCCTACTTACAAATATTACGATTCCGGCGGAAAATTTGTTTGATTCATAACATTGTGTATGAACACGTAGGTATATTAGGAAGATAGGTTAAAAAGAATTTAAGGTTATCTAGGGACGTCTGTTTCAACAGAAAGCTAAATTGTGAGCTAATTTTAAATTTTAAGCATCAGTTAAAGTAACAAGGATATTAAAGAGGACAACGTACTGTTTCATGTATATTTATGAAAAATGATAAGTATTAATGTGGCAACTCTAAAAAGTTCAGTCTGACGTTTGCACTGCATTTTAAACAATTTGAGCTGTTGATACTATACCCAGCAGCTCAATGGGACAAGCTGAGGATGTGCTACAACAATCATACAGGCAACATATGCAACTTGCAAGGTTCTGCAGTACTCCACGATGTTTAATGCAAGGAAGGTGAACTCATTCCCCGCCTTACTTTGCCAGGGAAAGGACACGGAAGTCAACCAACATCATTGTCATGGCTGCATCAGAGTGGCTCAGCTTTCCACTTCATGAGAGATAGATGCAGATGATGCGGCAACTTCCTTGATGGACGTTCCTATATATTTTTAAAAAAAAATTTATGTATGTGATATATTTTATTTTGATTTTTTGTTATCATTTCTTCTTTTATTTCTTTGTATTTTTTTTCTCTCTGTGTAATAGTTGTGTACGTAATACGGTAGACTGGTATTGCAATGTCCTCCCAGACATGGTGGAATAAAAACTTTAATCAAATGGAATAAAATAAAAAGGACAATATTCCTCGAAATTATATTAAAAGCGCACCGCATTATTTTTTGATGCGGCCACGCCGACATTTTAATTCGAAAACCACAACAGCTGTCTAATTTTCCCGCTGTATTTTGTTTTGTGGAATTGTAGAATCCAACAAACATTCTCAAATATGACGGAATACATCAATCAGTAAGTAAATTGTTGTGTTAGATTTAAAAATAAATGACGACCTTTTATAATAAATACGATATAACGGGGAAAAATACAGTTATCTTTACAGTAGTTATAACATCTCATTGAAATTTTACGAGATCTTTTGACATGTGATAACGCACCAAAAGTTCTGGATCTTACCAAATAATCATATATTGTTAACACGGGGTTGAAGTGTTTTTGGTTTTCGCTGCAAGACACAGTGAATGAGGAATTCGTCGTCACTATTGAAGACAATATCTTCTAATATTAATCACAATTAATAACAATATTGAAGTACCCAATTTTTTATCTATACCCCCAACAGAACTGTCATATGTCAAAATGGTGGAGTAACTATCGGTATTTGGAAAGTAAAAGCAAAAGTTAAAAGTAAAGTAAGACTGACCGTTAAAGAGCCGCATACCCGCTCAAAAAGAAGAAGATGGAGAGATATATAAGTATTAATGTTAGAGAGAGCTAGTTAATATTAAAAACGATAAAATTTGAGAAAAAATTGTGAAAATGTTTGGTAAAAAATGACTCATTTAAGTAGAGCAAAAATCTCGTGGGGAACATCTAAAATAGCATTAAAAAAATATTGTGAATTTTTTCATAATTATAACTCCTAAAATAAGTGAGTAAAACGTGTTTATAATAATTTTCGGAGCACACTTTGCGATTTTTTTCTATGGAGGGAATTTCATATAATTTGCGTTTCGGCGTAAGGAACGTCTACACATTATCTTTAAAAATAACATATATTTTTTTAAGAGCTTAAAAACTTCAAATGTTTAAGGGAGATGTGTAAGAAATCAGTAGATATTCTGGATGCGGTGACTTAAATCGATTGATGAACGCATTTTGGTGAAATTTAACTTTTGCAATTTCTTTTGCTTTAGCAAACATTGAAGCAGACGGCCCTTTTAATATATCTACTATTTTAAAAATTTCATTCAATAGCACCATTCCTCTTGTATGCTGTGCTATAACATCTGTCGTGTGGTATCTTAAACAAGTCGTGATGATGATTACGACTAAAGTTTTCATGCATAAGCCACATCATTCCAAGAGGAATGAGCTAACAATGAAATTGTGCGCTTTCAAAAAATGTTCAATTGAGATTTTTGTTAAGTGCGGGTAAATTAGTTAATAAGTAAATATGAATAATATCTGGCGTAATTATTTGCCCGGCAATATTGTGAGCAGTTTCTACAATAAACAGTATGTCATTTCAATAATTGATTGCTGCGCGAAAGATGTGATTACATAAAATAATATTATGATGAATGGTTTGTTTCCTCGCTAGGTACACTAGATACCCCTAGCGACCGTTGCCGGAACCTGCGGTGACAATAGTGGGTGGCCTTGTATAAATATTACAAACGACAAGTTACGTACTTATCTTGAGATTGATCTGTTCCCATAAAGTAACGGGTGGTTCAACAAAGTAATATAAATCTATAATTTTTATATTAATATTTAAGTTAATCTTTTTTTGTTAGAGGTTTGAGATTGAGTGGTTTGAATTGAGCGGTTTTGTTTTTTTTTTCATATTACTTATGTATTATTTTTATGTAATAAAAAATGACCTGACCAGCGATTTTGAAAGTGTGATTTTGTGTCTCCAAAGAACTTAAGTCTTAGTTTACTATTGGACAATATCTCTAATATAATTTTTTTTTACATAAGCTCCCTAATAAATAAATAAAGTTTTTTTTATTTATGAATGAAGACAATATTAGCGAAACTCAATCGAAAATTTGGAAACAGAAAAATCAGAAAAAGATATTTGCACCTCTGGGACTCGAACCCAGGACCTTTCGCTTTCCGGACAAATGCCGTAACCACTGCGCAAAGGTGTCGATATCCGATTTGGTCATTTTTAATCTCTTTTGTTCTAATATTGTCTTCGTTTAATTAAATATTACAATTTAAGGTTTTGCTCATAAAGTCAAAAATAAATAATTCTCCTCAAGGCCTACGTCATCTTTGGGGATGCGGTGGGGAGGGTCTTTTGAGGAAAGGACGGAGATTAAATTCTGGGAAGGAAAAGGGAATGAGGGGCGGGTAGGATTCTGGGGGTCAGTATCTCCAGAAGTGACGGGCGTATGAATCCATCGCTCCCACTGTGGTGCAAAGAGTCCAAAAGAGTCCTGCAGGATGATTCCAAAAGATTCCTGCTGGAAAGGTCAAAAGGCTGGAAAGGTCAAAGGTCAAAACAATCATCGAGTGCGCGTCGGCGCGGCGCACAGAATCTTTATTACCCGCAATTTTTTAAATCGTATTTTTATAAACACAATTGATAAACGAAAAATAATAAAACGGCGAGGCACTTAAGTGATCATGGCTAACTCATGTGCGTGTGGCTTTGTCATAAACGAAGCCCTGGCTTTCATACAACAAAAAGTTGAAGTAATGGATGACATTAGCTTGACACAAGTTTGTGATATGTTCACTGAACAAGATATCGACAATGCGAGAAATCTACTCACGAGTATCCTGGGCCAACCTTCAGGCCCCTCGACGAGGAGAATTGGCGAAGGTAAAAAGAAAAGATCCATCACTGATTTAATTAAATATATGCGAGAAACCGACCCCAAACTCCTACCTAAATTTGTTGTGCTTGACATCAATAAACTTCCGCCAGTTACATTCGATCACGTAGATGTAACCACTCTTTTAAAAGAAATAACACTATTAAAAAACGACATGCGTAATTTAAAATTAAACGCACTTAACGATAACTTCGCAAAATGTGAAGATGTTACAAAAATTAGAAATGAACTTCAAGAATTTAAAACAATGTATTCATTGAATATAAATTGTAATAATTTTATGTCCGATGTAAACAAAGGAGATTCAATGACATCTATTAACGAAAACCCAAAGCTTACAGCCGCCTGCAGTAAATTAAAGCAGCAGATGATCAACAAGCAAACGACGACATCTACCGATAACGTCGCAAATAACTTTAATTCATCCGAGTCCACCGATAATAACAATGTGTGGTTTAAATCCCACAGAGGTGCAAATAGACCGGATAAAACTGATCCGACGACAACTAAGGCGTTCTCAACAGAAAAAAATAATTATCTGAAGACAAACACTATTAATGAAACAAAAGTTACGAGTGATTGGAAAGAAATTACATATAAAAAAAGAAAAAACTCGCGTATTTTGATAAAAGGCAAGAACGAGAAATCCGGTTTAAAAGTTCTTCCAAAACAGAGGTACATAATTGCATCACGATTCGATCCAGAAACAACTCCTGATGATATAAATGGATTACTGATCTCCCACAATTTACACTGTAAAATAGATAAATTTATGGCAAAATCTGGCGAGTTTTCCACTTTCAAAATTGGATTAAATAGCGAAAAATTTTCAGAAATAATTAAAGAGGAAATATGGCCTCCAGGCATCATTGTCAGAAATTTCATTTTAAAAAAACCGATCTCCACGCTGAATAGAGAAGATAAGGCCTCTAATAATGGATCCACATAAAAATAAAAATTATCTACGGATTTTATCTCAGAACTGTAGATCGATTCGACGAACTAAGCATTTTATAAAAGATTTATGCGAAACTAACGACATTATCCTGCTCCAGGAAACATGGGTCCTGCCAACAGAAACAAATGTATTTTCGAAAATTCACCCCCAATTTTCAGGATATGGAACCTCAGCGGTCAATCTAACTGATGGTCCTCTAATTGGACGACCTTATGGTGGAGTTGCTATCCTATGGCGGGATTCACTTTCTGTCGACATAGTAGAATGCTCTGAACCCAGACTTGCGGCAATACAATTGACTGTCAACAGTGGCAAAATATTAATTTTCTCACTTTATATGCCAACAAATAAACCGGAAAATCTTGAGGAATTCACAAACTGCATGAGTAAGGTAAACGCAATAATCAGTGAAAGGAATTCGTCGAGTGCGATTATTCTAGGTGATTTCAATGCAGATCCCAAAAGTCTTTTCGGCCGAGAACTAGAAAAATTTTGCAAAGAGTTTAGCTATGTTTGTGCCGATACTAAGTTAATGAATTGCGATACATTTACATATGTAAGTGATGCCCATAGCACCACAAGTTGGTTAGATCACTGTATCGTCACCAAAGCACTGGAAAATACTGTTACCAGCGTAGATGTTCAATATGATGCAGTATGGTCTGATCACTTGCCAATGATTGTAAATCTCAACCTCCAATGTTTGCCAGCCTTAGTGGAATCGTGTAATGATAACATATTTGATTCCTCTAGGTGGAATCCGAAATCTAATGTTAAAATATTGAAATATGCTGATATTATCAACAACAAACTTCTAAAGATAATTCAAGATTTCTCCCAATTAGAACCTGACAAAAAATCTGCAAATTCAAACGAAAGTCAAATAAATTCCCTGTATAAAAATGTTGTAGATGCACTGCGAAGTGCTGCCTCCACCACATTTAATAACACGAATCGAAAAAATAGAAATATTCCGGGATGGAATCATATGGTTGCAGCCAAATACGCAGAATCAAGAAGCGCCTTTCTCTCATGGCTCGAGGCCGGAAAACCACTCTCAGGGCCGGTTGCCGAGGACAGAAAGAAATATCGAAAGATTTTCAAAGTAGCTCTGAAAAAATGTCAACAGACAGAAATTCAACAACGAATGGATGGTATTGCCACCTCACTAATAAATAAAGATTTCCATAAATTTTGGCAAAAAACCTCTTCAGAATTGAAAACTAATATGAAAACTCCTCTCTGTGTCAATGGAGTAAGAGGAAAGGAAAATATCGCCAATGAGTTTCGTAACTTCCTTTCTATGGCGGGTGAAGAAGCAGCAGAAAATTCTCTGAATTTAAATTTTAGTTTGAAAACCGAAAATAATACTACCGCTCTCAGCATTACTCCGCAAATGGTAGAAAGAGCTGTTAGAGAAATGGCAACAGGAAAAGCCACAGGACATGACTCAATAGCTCTTGAACACATTAAGTATGCTGGACCAGCGATTCATATTATCCTAGGAGAACTATTTTCAAATATTATACGTCACAGGTACATCCCGAATGAAATGACGAAAACGGTGATTATTCCCATAATCAAATCAACAAATCTTGATCCATCCGTGATTAATAACTACCGACCAATTTCACTCTCAACCACAGTGGCAAGATTATTTGAAAAAATTTTATCTACTGTCGTTACAGATCAGCTAAAAACAGCGGATAATCAGTTTGGATTCAAATCTGCACTATCAACATCTATGGCAATATATTCCCTAAAAGAAACTATCAGTTATTATAAACTAAGGGAAACGCCAATCTATACCTGCTTTCTAGATCTAAGCAAAGCATTTGACCGTGTATGTCATAATAAACTGTGGGAAAAACTAAGGAAAAGAGCAGTTTCGGAAGATGTTATAGCAATTCTTTCAATTTGGCACACGCAACAAGAAAATATTGTGAAATGGTCTGGGGAGTTTTCTAACCCATTCCATTTGAAAAGTGGCGTAAGGCAAGGAGGAAGTATGTCTCCGGTTCTGTTCAATATATACACCGATGAGCTTATTCAAAAACTTAACGCCACGAAAATAGGCTGCCATGTACACGGAGTGTGTGTAAATAACATTAACTACGCAGATGATATGGTTCTTCTTGCACCGTCACTAAGCGCTTTAAAGAAACTACTCAAAATTTGTGAAGACTTTGCAAAAAGCCATAACCTTTTATATAACACCACAAAGTCAGTAGTTATGGTTTTTAAATCTAAAAATGAAATATTCCAAACACCCTCAGTACTGCTAGATGAAAGAAATATTAATGTTAATCACAGCGTTAAATACCTGGGACACATCATCCCAGACGACCTCAAAGATATCGAGGATATGGAAAGGCAGAGAAGAGCCATATCAGTTAGAGCGAGTATGCTATCAAGACGTTTTTACTTTTGCAGTCCAAAAGTAAAAAGAATACTTTTCAACGCTTTCTGTACCTCTCTGTACACATCAGAACTATGGGTCAACTACACTACATCCCAATGGCATAAGTTAAAGGTTGCTTATAACAACGCTTATCGCCAACTTTTCCGCCTACCAAGATACTGCAGTGCTACGGAAATGTTCCTAGAGGGACGAGTACACACCTTCCGAGCACTTCTCCGCCACCGTATGGGAAGCTTATGGCGTAGACTGGACCAATCGAAGAATGCGATCATCACCGCCATGACTGCCTGGATGGAGTCCCCCCTGATGGCCCTCTGGAGGCGGGAGACGATGAAATATCCTCCGTAAACAGATGCATGAATTCATCTTAGTGTTTACTATTTTTTTCAATTTCATTTCTCATGTTTTTCATGCTTATTCGTTTTTTTATATTTATTTTATCTATGTGCCTTAACCTATTATTTGTCTAAATTGCTTCTGTTATTTCAAAATATGGAATGTATTGCATTGCACTACCCCTGCATACATTCTGGAATAAACTATTATTATTATTATTATTATTATTATTAAAAGGTCTCCGTTAACCAAATGCATCCATCGCAAAGACCCGGTCAAATCTCAACCCATGATCCCAGGCACACCTGCTAAGTCACCAATCGTAGCGATCAACTTGGGGTGACCTAGGGCATAGATTTTTTTTATCAAATAAATGGTTCCCGGGGCGGCGGTCCCATTCTCTTTCTCACCTCCCAAAAAACGATATGAAGTTGTAAAATAATTAAGAAAGTTTCATCTAGTTTTCAGGTTTGTTGCTTCACCGTGCGTTGCAGTATTTGTATGGAATAATTTTTATTGATAAATTTTATCGAGATTAATATTAGGTTTTGCCGTAAATGTACTTTCTTCTCCTCTAGCCGATTTTTCGGAGAGGTTTTCAATGCTCGTTATTAGGGCAGATGTGTAGATTAATGCAAAGTGTGTGTTTATGAATGTAGATGTAGAGGTGATGTCGTGTTGTTCGCGTTAATCCTCTGGGGGCCGGTTTTTCAATGCGATAATGAGTTAAATTTTTGTGGTTTTCCGTGTTTAGTTTTGGAAAAGCAATATCAGAGAATCCAGTCGTCTCCGATTTTAACGGCTCTCTCTTGAAAATTTCAATGATTGTGTAATTGCATAGGTACACAGCTCGTAAATATTATGTAAGCTGAAATTTTTTACATAGGTAGTTAATATTTCTATTTCAATTAAAGTAAACAACATCTAGGTATAAAAACTAATAACCAATTACTCTTTACAGACTCATTTCTTTCGGTTAAAAAAATATCTTTTCCGAATTGAAAATGTACATAGGTAGGTATTTCGTGTGTTGAAAAAATGAGATGAAATCAAACGTTTGTTTCCTCGTAGGTAATTTAATCATTTCTTGACAGTGCGTCTTTTAACATCGTTTCATTTCATGAAAATAACGATTAATATTTATTATTATTATAATTTTTCAAAAGCAAAATTATGTTTCTGGATCCAGTTTTTTAAACGTGTATTTATTAATATTATTATATGCCTGTACGGGCTTTTACAAACTTGTTATATACATTATAATTTTGGAACGGTAATCATAAAGAAATCTCCTTACAGAAGAATAGTATTGTAATAATTTTGATTATTATTAAGGTATGTTATTATAGAATTCAAACACAACTACCATTTCTGATAAAGTATTTCCAACTGCACGCAATCTAGGTACAAGCGAGTATTTAAATCACTCAGTCCTGATATTGTTGTTGCAATTAAAAAGATTTTACGATCGAGTGGTTCTTGTTGCTATACGGAAGTTTTTTTTACATGAGCTCCACACAGGAGGCCCTGAGGAAAATAATTTCCCTCAGGACCTATGTCATCTTTGAAGATGCTGTGTGGAGGGTTTTTTTTAAGGAAGAGGGAGAAAGGAGAGTTCTGGGAAGGTAAAGGGTTTAAGGGTGGGTAGGAATAGGGTAGGTGGGTGGGTATGGGTGGGTAGGGGTTCAGTGTGTCCTGGTCATCCGCCTCCAAAACCTAGACAAACCTCACCCCATGAACCCGGGCACCCCTGCTAAAACACCAAACGTAGCGAACCACTTGGGGTGACCTATGGCAGAGGTGTTGGTTATCCATTAAAGGTTCCCGGGGCGGCGGTACCCATTCCCGTCTCCCAAATTGAAAAAGGTAATTAGGTTTTATAAATAAGGACTGTCTATAAAACCATTGACAATGTTCAAAATAAAAAAGTAGAAATAAGTCTTCTATGTGAGAGTTTGATTATTTAAATTATTTCATTAAGTGTTAGTAATTTATTGTTTCCATAGGTAGAATGAGTATATAGTTTAGAAATGTATACCTCACATACCTTAAGAATTTATACTGACTTTTTTTAATGAAATTGAGGTAGATTTTAAATTGAGGGGACCAAATAGAAGAATTATAATTTACCTTACTTCGAACTAGAGAAGAATATAAGATTTTTTATGATGAGATATTTTGAAATCTCTAGCATTACTTACAAACATTATTACTTCATTCATAGCCAAATTTATAAGCGCTTCTGCTTCATCTCAAAATGTATTTAAACCAAAAAGCAAAAATTTTCTATTCGGCACAAAATGTACGGTTTTTTGGGACACGCATTATTTCATATTGTGAACTCGATACCTACATTCCTCCGTCTGGTTATTAAGATCAAATACAGTGCGGCCAAAAAAACATTCTCCGCCACCAGTTGACCGTGACTAGTCCACTTCCACCGGATACTCAAAAAAGGTAAACGTATTTTTGGACAAACGGGTACCTACTGAGAGCGATAACGACAATAATACCTAATATTACATACAGGTAAATTATTTCAAAAAAAAACCTCTAGGTGAATAAAAAAAATGTTTTTGTTAGAAAGCTGACTAATGAAACAACCTAAAAAATTTAAAAAAACATGCAAAAAAATTAAACGGAATTGATAAACGTCGCTACGCACCCAGAAAAGAAGGACATTGTGGAGAAATATGGCCTCCGTGGTCGAGGGGTAGGGCTCTCGACCACGGAGGCCATTTTTCTCCACAGTCGCGGTTTGAAATCCCGGCGTGCACAAGTAAATTTTATTTGATCAATTTGTGTTATTTCACAATTAATTAATTAATAATAATGTATAGTATATTTGCGACACCAGAGTGTCGTTTTCCAGAGTGGAACGTAACGTAACGTCAGTAGCGCCATAGTGTTGACAAAATTGAAATTGAATTGAATTCAGAATTGAAACAGCCTGAAATGACTTAGACGTGTTTGGTGACTATATTTGAATAGCCACACTTCCTTATTTTCCTCTTCCTCATCTTCCTCCTTCTCCAGTATCTTCCCCCTCACAATATACCCTAATTGGGGATTTTATAGTTTCACTGGCGCCAGATTCTTGTGCGGTATTCTCATTGAAAATGTATTTTAACACCTGCAATTCTCTTAAAAAAAGTTGCTCGTACATTCATATTTTTTACATTTGTTATTTAGTCGCTGTCTGGTTAAAATCATTTTCTCTACATCTTCAATATGTGCAAAGTATTTCCAAATAAGCTACACAATAATAATGTCGCTTCAACAATATGGCTGCTATCAATTGTCAAAGTTCGGAAGTCCCTTTAGAAGACCCTTTACGTATTATGTAAAGGGTCTTTCAATAGGGACTTCCGAACTTTGACAATTGACAGCGGACATATTGTTGAAGCGAACTCTGTCAAATTGGCTGCCATTTATTCAGTCTGTTTTGTCAAATCACCATGGACGGATATAGCGTTCAACAAACACGTGCAAATGATAAAATTGTTTAAAATTAATAAATTGTTTAAGTGCTTAAAATTGTGTAATGATAAATCTCACGTGGAGGTGATGTGAACTGGCCACCGAGATCGTGCGATTCGACCCCGTTAGATTTTTTCGTGTGGGGTTTTTTTAAGTCGCAAGTCTATGTGAATAAGCCCCAAACACAGCAGCCCTCTAAGCCAACATTACCCATACCATCGGTCAAATTCAGCCTGATTTATGCGCCAGAGTCATGGAAAATTGGACATTTTGGATGCGCGCCACCCAGAGAAGCCGCGGTGGACATTTTAACGGTTTTATATTCCATACATAATGGCATCAATAGGCCTTTCAAACGGATAAAGAATTTTGATGATGTCTCACACACACTTTGTTTTATTTAAATTTAAAGATAGGAAGCGCTTAAAGCTCTTTATTATAAGATGATATATAACAAAAAACAATACGAGATAACTGGATGGGGTCTTACCTTAAGCACTCGCACAAAACGGCTCAGTACGGCCCAAAAAGGAGTACTAAAGACAATACTGAAAGTTCCTGTTGAAACTCCGACGGACGAAATATTTTAAAACTTACAAGTTTTTAAGGTTCAAAAAAATGCTTTATTTAAACTGTAAGAAAATATATCTAAATCTACACTGTCAAACATTGTAATATCTTCTTTTTTCAGTGCCGTGTTCAGAAGAGCTCTAAGAGATCGTTCTCCCGCGAGATGTCCTGTAAGATTTGTGTGATTTTCTACAGCAGTTAAATGAATAAATAATCATGCATACTTGCAGGAATTCGTGTTTAAAACGACCCAAACTAAAATACTTGACAGCTCACAACTGAAATTTTGACATCGGCCGATAGAAAAAGCAAATAACGGCGTAGAAAATCACATATATCTGACAGCACTTCTAGCGGGAGAACGATTTTTTATCAAAAATTTTAGGGAATAGCCTTTCTGCTGTAATACGTAACCATTATTTGCAACGCAGCAGTTAATAAATCTTAACGTATTCTAGAAATATTCGCTTACTTTGTTTGGTGGTGATAATGAATGTTCCTTCCTCAATTAAAATGTTTCAGGTAGGTTTTAACTTGAAAAAGATTACACGAAATAAACACCGGAAGTTTGTTATTTCCACGTGGAATGTCATTGAAGATAACGCACGCGATGTTGAAAATATGTTCAATGCTCTTCTTAATCAAAACAAACAAATTAATTAATTCAAGATCAGTGTCGATACCATTTGTACAAATACGATTGGAGAACATTTTAAATCATTATTTAATGCATTTATACGCATAACGATGGCCTTGGAAGAATGTAACAACAAAAACTGACAATTTTTCAGAGCGTTGACCAAACGAAAAATTTCCACTCATTCACCAATGAGTTGTTAAACCAGGAAAAATATGAATTTCTGTCGTCTAAGATGTGAGTTATTCCTGTTTGAAGTTATAAGCTTTCAATGAACTCAAGTTTTCTTTGAATTTAGGTGTAATTTTCAAAATTGAATCTGATTGTGTGAAGCACAATAATTCAACAAAAGTAGGTAAGTACCTACCTATAATATATTATTTTAATAGAAAAATATTTTTAATTATGTTTTTCAAAATTTGGAGTATAATGGAGTCTTACTAATGAGGAGATCCGATTAAAATGTAATGAACAATGTACAAAATGAGAATAAGGGATTTGGATATGTAATGATGAGTGAAATAGAGCGGATGAATGGAGGAAAATATATGAAGGGCAAGTGAATGAAGGGAAAGTCGGAGACGCCCAAAAAAGACAGCTAACACTTGGGAGACTTCAAACACAGTTGTTTTGAATACTCGTATGACACGCGTGAGGCGTAGAACGCGCAAGTGATTAAATAAGGAGTGTGTATTCCAAGGCAAGGAAGTGTTCTCTTTACCTTACTTTACGGCTTAAAGGTATAGGTTTATGATTAATCATTAATAACATTAATTTATATATAATAACGGTTTATGATTAGTTAGTAATTACAGTTATGTTTAATAACGGTTTATGATTAGTCAGTAACGACGTTTATGTATAATAAACGGTTTATGATTAGTTAGTAATGACATTTATGTGTAATAATGGCTCATGATTATTTAATAATGAAATATATGTATAATAACGGTTTAACCACTGGAGCGACAGCGCAATTTAAAACTGTTTTCCCGATCGCTCGACATTTTTTGGTGATCATTTTGAATATTTTTTGCCCAAATTTAAAAAAATCATACCTCCGAATTTTAATACGGAGACAAATAAGCAGATTATAGTTCTATATAATCAAAAAATAAACCAATCTTTTTTTCGATTATCACGTATTTGTAGGATTTATAATTTAAAATATTATAAAATCGTAAACTTCTACCTGATTACTTACAAATAAGGGAAAATTTGCCAAAATTGGCAGCAAACCAATCCGAGGTATTTTAAATAGTGCCGTATTGTGGCAAAAAGCGTGAGCGAAGTTAATACGTAACACGTCTAACCACGTGTTTAGTATTTCAGAGATATTTTGTTGTCTAGTAGGTTAGTGACTCAATACAGAAATCCAAGAATTCGATGTGCCCTGGATGTAAATTTTCATCATGGGGAGACAGCACAATTTATTTTCATTCCAAGTGCCTACGTGAGCTATGCAGACCACCTTCAAATCAAAAAGACTACAACAATTTGGTCGACACTTTAATGTAATCCCTTATTTGACGGTCCTGTCTTTACTAATATCATCCACATTTTAAATAAGTCCTTGAATACTTCCTCGCATAACCCGTTACACACAACTCTCTGCGAATAACAGGTTTTGTAAGTAATTATTACGCATTCATTCCTTTAACATAAATGTGTTATTTTTGGTCTGAAAAACATTACTAGTGTAATAAAATTAATATTTTAATTCGTTTTGGCATTGACAAGAACGGATGTCGTGCATTTGCGAAATTTACAAGGTGGGTAATTTGCATTTTATAATTTAAATAACTTGATTTGTAACAGTGTGCAAAACATCACGATCGGTGTTTCGTCAACCTTCGTAGCATGGTAGGTTTACATATTGGTTTAAGTTTAAAAGAATCATTTTATAATTTGAGGAATCCACACAGCATCCCCAAAGATGACATAGGCTCCTGTATGAATCTCAAGTAAAAAAAAAAAAAATCTAACAGTTTTTTTTATTATTTATTTACGCCGTTGAGACTTTTACATAAAACAAGTCTTTTCAACATTAATAAGTGCTTTAAAATAACCATAATATTAATAACTAGCGAACCCGCTCCACAGGTATTTGCTGCTAGGCCCTGCGGGAGGCTTTTGGTTCGGCTTCGCCCTGTTAGTGTTTGACTATTTTATTCCAATAGGAACTGATTTCAAAAATAGCCTGTTCCTCGGATCCACTGTCATCGAGTGATAGACACCGGTACACAGTAACCAAAAGAGGCAATGACATCATATGTTATATATATATAGCCGCTTGATATAACTATGTATTTATTACCGTCAATCTTTCCGTATCCGGAGAGATATTACTTTTTAACGAATTCGTTGTAGTTATTCCTAGGGGAGACCCGTTCCCGCCCGACTTGCTGACGAAAGTGGCGACATCTTGTGACGAATTCTAGCAATCAAAACTGAATTACATTGGTAGCTGTGTTATTCCACGCACAGATGTTATTTGTGGCGCGAAGCGTACGGCGTGGCGTCAACATGCACTCGAAACTGGGTTCTGAAATTCAAACACACAGATATTACCGTATTAATACTGTTTGATTTTAACTCCCAGCTAAATGAATAGGATGTGCAATTCAATTTATCCATATTGGCAATAAAGTTTTTAAAAAATAGATATGAACATAATGAATAAACCTTAATAAGAGAAGAGAAAAGCGAAAAAGTAATAATAGGTATTTAAGAGTAAATTGCAAAAATCAAAATTAAAAATAAGCTATATAATTAATATCAACCAATTACAAATTATACAGGTCAAGTAACATTAATACAAAACAAAATATTAGAAATTTCTGTTTTAAATTTTAATGTGCAGTAAATGAAAATACTGACAGAACTGATTGCATTTCTAAGCCTAAATCTAAGTGAAAGAATGAAATAGTTTCAATGAATAAACGAGAAGTCTCGTGTTACTCAAATGCTCAACACAATAAATATGATAATTTTTTTAATTTTTTTATTAATCTATAAACATAGGGTTTTACATAGGGTTTAATTGATGCCTGTCTCACTAGGATTTACCTGTGTTGAGACAGACTTAGAGGTACATATTTAAAATTACAGAAATATTTTAAGTTACATACAAATTCAATTGAATACTATAAAAATGGAAAGGTGATTGGAAGTGTGTGTGAATACTTTAAAGAGAGTTATGTAAATGTAGGAAGAGATGATGTACAGTGAATAGTAAATCCTGTCAAATCTATTTATGGGATTGGTTAATTAATTTGACATGATTCTATTTTTAAATTATTTTACATGGATTAGGTCGTATGCATATTGTTTACTGTCTATTTATGATTTACTTTACAGATGTTTGCAGTAGTGTGGCGTCCAATACTTACAATCCATTTCTTTACGTCTTGTTTGAATTTTGTCAAGGATTCAGTATGTCTGATTGTAGCTGGTAGTGTATTGTATAGTTTGCAAGCTATGTATTTGAAGTGTCTTTGTCCAAAGGTAGTTTTGGAAAAAGGAGTTTGGAGAAGTTCTTTGTTTTTTGGCTCGGGTATTGTGCATTGTTTGTGTTGTTTTGTATGATGTTTTGTTGTTTTTGTGTAAATTAACTAATATGGATCTTGCGTAGAGTTGTTTAATGTCCATAACGTTGAAAGTATTGAAGATCGTATCAGTGCTGGCAGTAAGAGGCAGTTTAAGAATAATTTTTATGATAAGTTTTTGTGCTTTAATGATGGGGTCGAGGGCACTGGAATAAGCATTACCCCAAGCTAAAATTCCGTATTCGATGTGAGATTGGCAAAGTGAGAAGTACACTGTTTTTTAAAGTTTTAAGTCAAGGAAGTTGCGTTGTAGTGTTATGTATATGTTGCTTCCAATTTAGGTGTGTATCAAAGGTTAATCCTAAATATTTGATAATGTTTACTTGTTCTAGGCATGGGCAGTCACAATTCCGGTTTAAAAACGTATTTTTACATTTGGATCGCGAGGATAACTCAGAATATATATTTTTTTCTCAAATGACAACGACAACAAGCGCATCGGACTCATGATGGTCGAGTAACATGATTGATGCGTTGTCTACACGTTTAAAATATCAACCAGTACGTCCTTGAAAATTTTAATCCTTAAATTACGTCCTTGAATATTTTTTTGCCTCAAGCCGTCGATTGGATATCGAACAAAAAATCATCGAGCAAAACGACGCATATGTTGAAACATATTCAAATGACCTTAAGGCGTCGTATACCCACTCAAAAAGAAGAAGATTGAGAAATGTAAATACGAATGTTAGAGAGAGCGCGCTTATATTAAAACTGATAAAATTTAAGCGAAAATTGTGAAAATGTTTAATAAATCGAGGCAATTTCATATAACTTGCGTTTCGGCGCGGGGAACGTCTGTTGTCTTCAAAAATAACATATATTTTTTTAAGAGCTTTAAAACTTAAAAATGTTTTAGGAAAATATGTAATAAATCGGGATGAAATTCGGGATGCGGCGACTTAAAACTCTCGTACATGAACGGGCGTAAATAGCATTAGCTATAAATCTGGATTATGCTTTAAATCAACAATAAATGGTCATTGTTTGATTTAAAGTACAGAATGCTTTAGATACAAATTACACAAAAGTGATTCCTTCGCTGATTTTGACAACAATATTAATCAAGATCATAAATCAAATAAATAAAACGGTTTTGTAAGAAAGCTTTTATTGGACTGTACAGGATAAGTTATGTCCACCAATTACCTCGGGTAAAACAGATTGTGATTTTGCATTTCTCGTAAAATAAAACAAGTTTTGTAATAATGATAATAATGACTTGTTAAAGGCTATCTAAACTTAAACCTCCGTGCACCAGGTTACTAAACTACGTCCCAAACTAGGTGGGGTATGACATACCCCAATATATAAAAGTGATAAAATTATCATATTTATTTTTGACGTGATAACGTCTTATAAATTGATGAACGCCGGCAGCACTCACGAAAAAGTATGACTCGTTGTCACGTTCCGCCTGAGCCGAGCGTGCATGCGATATTGCGGAACAAGCGATACAAAGCCACGATCGGCCTAAGCGTTCTTAGACTTGTGACTGTAAAATTCTGTGTAAAAGTTTTCTTTTGACGTTTTCCGTAAACCGATTTTACAGACAATCATTTTTTTTTTCTGGTGGAATTAAACTTTTCATATTTAGAAATACATAGTTATAATTAGGTTTAAGTAAAACTCCGAGTAGAAAGTATGAATTAAAACATTTTTATTATAAAATAACAAAAAACACAACTTCTGTAATCTTTGAAACCTAACAATCATTTTCTTGTGTACTAATTTTAAATAGCACTTTTAAATCTTTCTAATTTAACAAATTACAATATATTTTCTAATAATTAAACATAAATTAAACGTAAGAAAGATATATTTACGTATCTTTCCTATGTTTATCATAAATTTAACATAGGTATATACCTTTTTATCAACGCGCCGTACGAGATGGGGTGTGTGATACCCATACGCACTTTAGGGGCGTGTAACTCACTTGGCGGTCACCACTGGACTGATTTAGCAACATTGATTGGAGTGGCAACGTCGCAATTCCAGCTATTTAGAATTCAAACCTCGGCACTATCACAGTTTTGAAATGATTGCAATTTTTTAAGAACTGGGGTATGTAACACCCCACTTGGTACACGGGGGTTAAGCACGACCTGAAGTTATTTGATAATAAGTGCTATCTCATGCTTTAAAGAAGTAAAATATTGTTGATCTATATAGGTTTTTTTAAATTTGATTACAAGGAAATGACGCATAATGTAGTCATTTTTAAAAGCAAATAACTACTCTCACGGTCGATTTATGGTATATGCGTTATACGGTTATGGATACCGCCATTCCGGGAACCATTTATTGGATAACCAACACTCCTGCCATAGGTCACCCTAAGTGGTTCGCTACATGTTTGGTGATTTAGCAGGGTTCTCACCTACTGCGTGGCGGGCCGTATTGGGAGAGACTGGTTGAGGTGGACCTAACCTAGATCTCTACAGCAGGACTCTCTCAACCCATCGCTTTGCTACGTAATGGGAGGGATGAATTCATACGTCCGACACTCTTTGACACATTGACCCCCAGATTCCTACCCAGCCGTCATATTTTTTTCTTCCCAGAACTACCTCCCGTTTCTTTCCTTTAAAAGACCCGCCACACAGCATCCCCAAAGATGACATAGGCCCTGACGAGAATTATTTTCTTCAGGGCCTTCTGTGTGGAGCTAATGTAACAAAAAAATCGACTGCAGTTCACACGCGGTGGTAGTGAAACATCACCCACACAATCTTAACCAACCAGCCTTGAAAAATGAGCTCATAATCAAAACGGCAATGCGGCCACGCGACGCTTCGTAGGTACTGCTCGTAGGTAAGGTTTCAATCTATCTCATTCTCTCGCACGCTAAATCCTATAGGTGTATATACGTGTTTGTCTCTTTTTATTTCATTTCCGTTACATCGAGTTTCAAATCACACCGGGGTTAAAATGTTTCACTTTGAAAAAAAACACAGAAAAATCAATTTGGTAGTGGTCATGTCAAATACCCAAAAAAATCAAAAACCATTCACCTTTTTTAATGTATCTACACAATGTGCACCACAGTCCCAATTATTCCCATATGTATGGATCTAATGGCACCACTCATCCCCAATTGGGGTGTGTTGTGGAAAAAAGATACGGAAAGCGAAGAAGATGAGAAAGAAGAAGGTATAAAATTACCTGGCTATTCAAATCTGATCACCAAAACGATTAAGGCCATTTGAACAACGTTTCAATTCTGAATGGGGTATATGTTTTTAATAATCAGATTAATAAGCATTCAAAGAAACATGGCTTTGAATAAGCCAGGACTTGTTCAAATCGATCGAGATTGATCGAGCAATCAAAAGCATTATTGTTACAAATTTTTAACGTACCACCAATGTAAGTCGGTATTAAATTCGACCTACCAAGGCCGTTAAAAGCGACCGGATCAACACACCCGAGACCTTGGCCAATGCGTCCCTCGAAAGACTGAATTCTTTCTCGATTTCTTTGAAATAATTTAAATGTGTTACCAAGCGATACACGTTTTTCAATGTGTGTTTATTATTTTTTTCAATGTGTTAATTGAATTGAATTAATAGATTTTATTAAACGTTTTTCATTAAGGGGGTCATTGACCATCCTCCTAACAGCTTATCCATACGATAACGAATATTATTAAATAAACGCATAAAGACTCGCAACAATACAGTTCACGGCGTTAAACGATATTGTTGTAACCACAAAAATAAAGCCCGTACACACTTGAACTCGATCTGTTACTAATAAACTCAGTACAGTTGCAGCAGTTTGGGGCCAGTACCTGCTTTTTAGCGATTTGATTCTAGTGTTCTAGCCACGCGTTTGCCTGAGAATTTTTACAGCCGGCCGTTATGTTACAGGCAGGAGATTAGTGTCGTGAAGTTTTGTCAGTTGGTTCCTGGGAGTTCGTGTTTGAGCAGCTGGACTTCAAGCCGTCGAAGGTCATGGTCATAATTACGCGTGAGCGAATAATTTTACTAATCATCATGAGATAATTCCTAACTTTGTTTAGTTTAGTATTAGCGTTTCAATAATCCTTTTCTAAATATGTATAATTATTATACAGGCGCCCTTCTGGATTTTTATTGTATTGCTACCTTTTGGGTATACCACATGTTTCCGAGATTCGAGCTTAAACATTAATTGATTCATCATAGATGATCAACCACCCCTGTAGATTCATTATATATAATTTCATGCTCTACCTTTTATAAATTGAGTCTTAATAAATCTGCATCTAGTTACTTGGAAATTCCGTCTTCCTTCATTGAACTACCCACATTCCGAAAGGGATCAATTATGTATTTTAATTATGAGAATATATGTATTACTTTGGATGGCGGACAAGTAACAGGATGAAACGGTAAGTATTACGTTACAATTTGGCACCCAACGTTTAAAAAAGAACTTAATGTGGCGTCTCGGACATGTGATAGTGAATTTTATTGTGGTCATTGTTGGAATTATCTCGTGATGGTTGTTTGTTTCGTGACGTGTGTTGTGGTCAACGGCGGCTTGTCGTACACCGGCACAGACACGTGTCTCCCATTAGTTTATAGTTTATAATTTTGCTTTGAAGGAACCAACTCACCGGCGTTTTGCGCTTTTCAAACGTCCCCAGTTATCTGGCGACATTTTAATTATAATTTATCTTGACTTGCATGGGAAACATTTCCGAGTATTGGTGTAACATCTTGTGTTGTCACATTGTTCTAATAACTTTGTTTTATAATCCTTGTTAGTTAGGTTATGGAATTTACGATTGTCACGAGGAGTAACGCGGAATCAATCAACATGGCGAAGGTTGGTGAAACTTCAGCGGCGTCGATCCCCGTTTCGTCTCCTTTGTCGGTTCCGGTTCACAAGTGGAACATTACTTTTGATGGCTCAGCTGGCGTACGCGATTTCATAGAGAGGATCGAAGAGCTCGCACTAGCTCGGAATGTGAGTAAAGTTTCACTTTTCACTTCTGCTGTGGAATTGTTTTCTGGTGAGGCACTTTTATGGTACAGAGTTAATCGCTCCTCTTTTGCATCATGGTCAGACATCGTCGTGGCTCTGAGAGAGGAATATGAGCTTCTGGATCAGGAGAGACGTTTATTGGCTCAATTGAGAGCGACCGTTCAAATGCCGAAGGAGAATTTAAACTCTTTTATTACTCGCATTCTCATTTTAAATAATCGTCTGTCATCGATGTTATCTGATGATGAATTATTGGAGATTTTACAATGTTACATGTTGCCAAGGTATATACAAAAGTTATCGCTATCTATAATTCCTGATATTAATACACTTAAGAAACTTGGTAAGATGATTGAGTTAGCGGACAGTCGTTCGAGTGACAGAGTTCCTTCTGCTACTGTTTCATCTAATATTCAAAATTCTGGCAGAAATAACAATTCACATAACAGGAACAATAGTAGGAATTACAATTCAGGAAATGTAAATCCCAATGTTAGAAATAACCGTCGTTTTGTGAATCATGATAATCTTAGCCCATCAAATAACATTTCCAGGGAGGTGCATTGTTTCCGCTGCGGGAGACCTGGTGTGAAATCTCCAGCTTGCGGCTGCCGCCGTCCAAAAAACTGAATACCCCGGAGTTCCAGACAGCGGGCGTTAAGACGTCGACGCTCGCCGAGGAGACTTCCGGGGAATGGGTTGCCTGGCTGGCTGTAGTAAGCGATTTTTATAAAAATTTAAGTACTTCAAAGGAGATGGGAGCGGCAAACAGGGACTGCCGTCCTCACATTTCTTTTCAAGTTTTAGGGTTAAATTTTTCTGGTCTTTTAGATTCGGGCTCTCACATTTCTATTTTAGGAAACAATTTTCATAGGAAATTTTTAGATTTAGGGTTCAAGCTTTCCAAGCTAGACACTAAGTTTTCATTAGTTTCTGCAACTGGTCATTCTGTTATTTGTTCGTATAAAATTACGGTACCGATTCGTCTTAATAACACAGAGAAAGTTTTCAGTTTTGTGGTAATGCCTCAGATAAATGCTAACATTATCCTAGGTTGTGATTTTTGGAAAATTTTCAATATTTGTCCAAGAATATCTAAATTGATGGCTTCCAATGAGTCTGACAAAACACAGTGTAGAGCTGATGTTATAGGTTTAGAAAACGCAGATAACTTATCGATTTCACAACGCTCAGTTTTAAATAAAGTAATTGGGGAATATGTTTCCTATTCGGGTAATCGGTTAGGTAGAACATCCTTAGAGAAGCATGTCATTGACACAGGTAATTGCGCTCCGATTAAGCAACGGATTTATCCGATTTCACCGCACCTACTTCCGCAAGTACATAAGGAATTAGACAGACTGTTAGCTTTGGGAGTGGTTGAACCCAGCAATAGCTCGTGGAATAATCCAATTGTTTTAGTACCAAAAAAAAATGGCACTTACCGGTTATGCCTTGATAGTAGACTTTTGAACGCAAACTCGAAACGCGACGCCTATGCGACACCGTTCATTTCTGATATCTTGAATAGCTTGGGGGGTGCTCGGTATTTAACAACGCTAGACTTGAATGACGCGTTTTTTCAAATTCCCCTAGAAGAGAACTCAAAGGAAAAAACCGCATTTACAATCCCGAAAAGAGGCTTGTTTCACTTTGTGACTATGCCTTTTGGCCTTCACGGGGCGAGTTCTCGCATGATGAGGTTAATGGACAAGGTACTAGGGCCACAATTTGATGGCAAAGTATTCTGTTATCTGGATGACATTATCATAATAAGTTCTTCATTTGAAGAACATATAGAACTTCTAAGACAGGTTAAACAAAAATTACAAGCCGCAGGCCTTACCATAAATATGGAAAAGTCTGTTTTCTGCAGGCCTTCCTTAAAATATTTAGGTTTCGTTGTAGACAGCAAAGGGCTTCGCACTGATCCCGAGAAAGTAAAGGCAATTGTGGATTTTCCCACCCCTACGTCTCAAAAGAGTCTACGTAGATTCATTGGGGTGCTATCGTGGTACAAAAGGTTTATCCATAACTTTTCAATTATTGCATCTCCACTACACAACCTAACAAAGAAGGAATTCGCGGGAAAAAAGTTTGCATGGAATCAGCAGGCGCAATCGGCTTTTGTTAATTTAAAGAATATCCTAGTTAACGCTCCGGTTCTCGCATGCCCTGACTTTAGTAAGCCTTTCACCATTAGTTGTGACGCATCGAGCGTAGGCCTCGGGGCAGTTTTAAGTCAATTTGATGAAAATCAGATAGAGCACCCGATTTCATTTATTTCAAGGTCGTTATCTGCACAAGAGAGGAATCACTCCACAACGGAAAGAGAGTTGAACGCTATGATTTTTGCTCTGGAAAAGTTTAGAGGTTACATTGAAGGTTCACCTATTCCGGTTAGAATAATTACAGACCATTATAGTCTCAAGTGGTTAACACAATTAAAGTCACCCACTGGGCGTCTCGCACGTTGGGCAGTAAGGCTGCAGCAATTTAATTTTGAAATTATTCACCGAAAGGGTAAAGACAATGTCATTCCAGATGCGTTATCGCGTGACCCCTTACAAATAAATGCATTAGCTCAAAAGTTTAGTACTTCCGACTCGTGGTACATCAGGCTTAGAGAGAAAATTTTAGCTAATCCGGACAAATACTCAGCTTGGAAAGTGGTAAATGATAAGATTTTTAAGCACATCCAAAGCATGGACGCTCTTCACAGGTCATATGACTGGAAGGAAGTTATGCCAAAGGAGGTTAGGAAGAATATTATTCTAGATCACCACGTTCCTCCAGTGTGTGCTCATTTTGGGATTATGAAAACCTTGAACAGGATTAAACTTAAATATTATTGGCCTAAAATGTCAGCGGATGTCAAACGGTTCATTAGTAAATGTCAAATTTGTTTAGGTTACAAAAGCACCAATTTATTACCTCCAGGGCTAATGGGAAATCCCAAGTTGGTGCAGCGTCCTTGGCAGATGATTGCCACAGATCTGCTAGGTCCGTATCCGAATTCTTACAAAAAAGGCTATACTTACTTGTTGGTAGTTTCGGACTTTTTCTCCAAATATACTAGGCTATTCCCTTTAAGAAAGGCAACAGGTAGCAATATCGCTAGCATTTTGGAAAACGAAATATTCTACAAGTTTGGAGTGCCAGATACTATTGTCTTAGATAACGGTCCGCAGTACATATCTCGGGACATGAAGGCTTTGGTTAGCAAATTTCATATTCGGCACCTTTTCTACAACTGCAGGTATCACCCTCAGAATAATCCGGTTGAGCGCGTTAATAAGGTTTTAGTCTCGGCCCTCGCTTCGTATGTAGGCACTGACCACAGAATGTGGGCAAATCATTTACCTGAGATAGAATTAGCAATCAACACTGCTGTGCACGAAGTCACTGGATATACTCCGTTCTTTCTCAATTTTGGTAGGGAAGTTATAATTTCAGGGAAGGACTACATAGGTGCTGACTTCAACGCGGAGGAAATCAAATTTGCTGAACGTGATTCCTGGGCAGCAGGTTTGCAAGAGTTAAATGATATTTTTTCACACGTGCGCACATCTTTAAGACAGTCATATGAACGCAATAAACGCCAATATGATCTTCGTCGTAGGGAGGTTCAGTATGCGGAAGGTGACATAGTGTGGCGTAGGTCCTTCATTCTTTCGGATGCTTCTAAACATTTTTCAGCTAAACTGGCTCCAAAATTTATAAGAAGTAAGGTTGTACGGAAAATTTCCCCTGTGGCTTACCAGTTGGCTGATATGAATGGGAAGCTCCTAGGTTCTTTTCATGTGAAGGATATCTTAAAGTCTGAACATGCTGAGGAATCAGCAGTTTAAGTTAGTTCTTTCAGTAAGAATTTTAGAATCTTTCCGTAACGGGATTTAATTCGGTCTATAGTACCGATAGTTAGTAAATTTGCATGCATTGTGACCTTATGTTTGCAAAATACATTCAATGTGATGACATGACTTTGGTATGAAACTTGTGTCCACACATTGAGTGCTATATGTTAATTGTTTGGTGGTTGTCTGTCCTTTGTAATTGTCACAGTTAGTTTCGTACTTATATGTATATTGTAATTTAAAGGGTAATTTTTCCTTCGGAGCATGGGGGTAATTGGCCATTACGCTCATGTTTTGAACTGAAAAATTAGCGGTTTCCATTCCCTGTAGGTAAACCTTGCTATTAACTTTAGTAAAATATGAATTGTGTTTAAAATGATACTATGTGCATTGTTTTGTGCATGATGGTTAAATATGGTTATATGTAGAGATTATTGTTTGATTGGTGTTTGGACTTACGGTTTCTACCTTGGTTATATGTAGAGATTATTGTTTGATTGGTGTTTGGACTTACGGTTTCTACCTTGGTTATATGTAGAGATTATTGTTTGATTGGTGTTTGGACTTACGGTTTCTACCTTGGTGAATTCCACATGTAATTTCTTGGTTATATTTATACATAATCAATAGCCTCAGAAGCTGACAGTAATCTATTTTGGGAGCTTTAGGAAGCTTCTCTACATTGGAATTTTCCAAGTTAAGAGAAAATGAGTTTAATTTACATGTACCTATTTGTAAAGTGATGTTAGCTCGGTGCAAGCTTTCTTCATGAAATATAGTTAAAACAGATTTTAGATTTTATAAGATTTAAATATTTTGTTAATTTTACATAAATTATTTTAAATTTTCTATTGAGAAAACTATACGAATTATTCGTGTTCATAGACATACAATCTTTTGATACTTGCGCATAATCTCAGAAGTTCACGGCAACTATCTATTTTGAGTTTTAGGAAGCTCCATTGCATGTTAATTTTCGAATTGTCGGGAACAAGTTTTCTTGAGTCATATTATATGTTTAAATTTACTTCGGTTAACACAGAAAATAATAACAATTCATATTTCATACGTTTGAATTATTTATGTTTAATGAAAATTCAGTTGTATCTCTATATAGTGAGTACCTGATATTAGATGTATGGTTTTGCAGTTTATTTTAACATCCTTGCATAGTTCCGTTTTGCAAGCACGGCATGTGACTTTAGGTTGGTTCTAGAGCTCGGAACTCATTTGAAGGCACATGTTGGTCTTTTAAAGAGGAACTGTGTGACAGATTTAATTCATAAAATTTTCATACACAACTTTCAGAGTTATTTTCCGGGATCTCAAACATTTATATATTGGTAGGATCATTCATTTTTCTCCGCTCTTCAACAGATGTCAGTGGTTGTTTCATTATCTTAACTATATATTATTTTATTGAGGGGTTGGTTTTTTTTTATCTATTTTCAATCTTGGTAGGTGTCAAGATTTTAGAGGTTCTTAAACTTCAATGTTTTATAACAGCATTTTGGATAAATGATTATATAGGTTTTAATGGAAATGTGGTTTTAGAGTCAAGCTTTTTTTTCTTTAAATATTTTCAGGTTTAGATCAATATTTATTAGCGCAGTTTAATATTGTTTTGTATAAAAAATTTCATTTCATCCTTATTACGTAGTGATGGCATCTTTTAACAATAGCTTAGCTATAATTTTTTTTCGCTCACGTGTTCCTCTACGTTCTTCGAAGAAGTTTAACCCAAGCATTTGGACTGCGTCAAATGGAAATTCTACAACAACATGGAACATCGCTTATTTATATCAACCCACTTTCAGTTGCTCTTGAATAGGCAGAAGTTTTAACTCAAACATTTGGACTGCGTCAAATGGAAATTCCACAACAACATGTGACATCACTTATTTATGTCAACCCACTTTCAGTTGCTCTTGAATAGGCAGAAGTTTTAACTCAAGCATTTGGACTGCGTCAAATGGAAATTCCACAACAACATGTGACATCACTTATTTATGTCAACCCACTTTCAGTTGCTCTTGAATAGGCAGAAGTTTTAACTCAAGCATTTGGACTGCGTCAAATGGAAATTCCACAACAACATGTGACATCACTTATTTATGTCAACCCACTTTCAGTTGCTCTTGAATAGGCAGAAGTTTTAACTCAAGCATTTGGATTGCGTCAAATGGAAATTCCACAACAACATGTGACATCACTTATTTATGTCAACCCACTTTCAGTTGCCCTTGAATAGGCAGAAGTTTTAACCCAAGCTTTTGGTCGGTGTCAAAATGGATTTCTTCAAATGCAAGGATCAGCACTATATTTACATCAACCTACAGATGGTGGCTCACTATTCATCATCGAAAGAGGACTTACTTTTTCACAACGTCTCATTGAGGATAATTCACCTGTTCATATTTGGGAAGAACATTACGAGAAGTGACTCAGCTGGGAAGGCACTGGAAGTTCTAACTCATTCACTACAAATCTTCATAAGCACTCGGAATTTCTTGGTGGCAGCAGTACCATCTCTCTTCGTGTCTCTGACGCCAGGTGGCGTGGTGGAATTTTTTTTTTTTTGGCAAAAAAAAAAAAATTCTTTTGGCCATGGGGGTAATGCAGCAGTTTGGGGCCAGTACCTGCTTTTTAGCGATTTGATTCTAGTGTTCTAGCCACGCGTTTGCCTGAGAATTTTTACAGCCGGCCGTTATGTTACAGGCAGGAGATTAGTGTCGTGAAGTTTTGTCAGTTGGTTCCTGGGAGTTCGTGTTTGAGCAGCTGGACTTCAAGCCGTCGAAGGTCATGGTCATAATTACGCGTGAGCGAATAATTTTATTAATCATCATGAGATAATTCCTAACTTTGTTTAGTTTAGTATTAGCGTTTCAATAATCCTTTTCTAAATATGTATAATTATTATACAGGCGCCCTTCTGGATTTTTATTGTATTGCTACCTTTTGGGTATACCACATGTTTCCGAGATTCGAGCTTAAACATTAATTGATTCATCGTAGATGATCAACCACCCCTGTAGATTCATTATATATAATTTCATGCTCTACCTTTTATAAATTGAGTCTTAATAAATCTGCATCTAGTTACTTGGAAATTCCGTCTTCCTTCATTGAACTACCCACATTCCGAAAGGGATCAATTATGTATTTTAATTATGAGAATATATGTATTACTTTGGATGGCGGACAAGTAACAGGATGAAACGGTAAGTATTACGTTACACAGTAAAAATACATTGTATGTATTTTAGAGCTGGCAACGTTGTATTTGGTTATATTTTACTTGTTTAAATTGGTGTTTTCATTGATATCCGCAAGGTGGCGTTATTAGTGCGCCTGCGCTTTCGTCCTTCGCGCTGAAAGAATAATAAAACTGCGAAAAAAAATTGTCTCCGCGGGATGTTTGTTGTGATTTTACTTCACGATTTCTATTAAAGTGACCATTTCACTGTTTTATTTATATAATTTTAAAAAATTACTGTTATTTACTAAGTTTTTCGTCAGTTTTAGTCAAGTTATTGCACAATAATTGTATTTTGAAAGTTGAACCCTCAAAATGTCGGTTTATTTTTTTGGCATTAAAAGAAAACTTCATTTTTTTATCAAATTTATTAAATAAAATGACAGCGTATTTTATAATTCTGTATTTTTTAAATTTCTCAACGTTTTGATTATAAATGTTTGTAGTAAGCTTTTTTAAAAAAAAAAAACTTCAAATATGGAAATTTCTAAACACTCAAGTATATTTCAAACACACAAACCTAAAAGGTAATTTTATCTTGCTTTTTTTACAGTGGTATTTGTTTTTACGATATCTTCAAAATAATTAATATATAGAACACTCAAAATACGTTGGAAAAATTCCGAAAACCGATGATAAATTATTTTTATTACGGTGTATACAAGAGACAAACAACCACTTCTGTCTGGGTAAGCGATGTATGTACTTAGTTCTGTAAAAGCCGGTAAATTTTAGGATTTACTAGTAAATCTTAGGATTTACCAACATTAAAAGATGGTAAATCGTAATTTAACTAACTCTGTTAATTTCATTTATTAATTTAATGAAAACAAATAACATTTTTTCGAAACATGTTGATATTGTTAATTAAATAGTGGTGTGCACAAAGTTATTTGTTTTCATTAAATTAATAATGACGCCACAAATTTATCATTTATTGTATTTGTATTTCTGTCCCTCGGTTGTGGACGATACGTAAGCAGGCTGTTCATATTTGATTTCAAAAGACGAGATTACATTGGGGGCCTTGTACTCGACTGTCTTTTGATACTGGACGAATGGTGTTGGGGTCGATACCTGTATATTTGGCTGTTGAGAGTAATATTGAGAGCTTACATACTATTGAACCTTAGGAGCTTGATAGGTGTAAGTTTGCTCATATGTGACAGGGGCAGGAGTTGAAGAGACAGTTATGGCAGGTTGGACATATTGAGATTTGGCTGTGTTGTAATCCTGAGAGTTGTAACTGTAGGATTGTTGTACAACAGGCTTCTTATACTGCACATAAGCAGGTGTAGAAGAAACTACGGGGGCAACAAATTTAGGAGCATCGTAATAATAATAATAATAATAATAATAATTGGACAATTGGACTGATGATCTTTATGCTATTAATATACAGAACTGGTTATTTACTCAGGGAAGGAAATATTATAAAGAATGCCTTACATCTTAAAAACTGTTCTTATTTTTTCATATTTCTCGAGTAAAAAATCTTATCTCTAAATTAATTTTCAACCAAAACTTTATATTACGCTGATGCTTTTTTTTTCATATTTTTTGACATTGTTCGTCCATTTCATATGCTGCCTAGGAATACTTGCTTTTGTTTTTTGGGGTCTAAGACTATCATTGTTCATCTGTATATATGATTTATTCTTATTTTTTATTTCTATTATCCTTAAAATATTATTATTTGCTACTTTTATTCTTATTTGTTATTTTATTTTATTCTTATTTATACAAGATTCACCTAGTTTAACTCCTTTCCTGTATGTGATCATGTACATAATACTAGTATGAATATTTTCCTTAATATGTATGCTATATGCTTGTACTTTCATCTACATATATATGGATGATTATTAATATTATATACTTAATATCTTATGAATCTCGACTACCATAATACGGGCATTTGCCTAGCTTGGTAGTCGAAATACCATATAAAACAATCCTGTAATAAACAAAATGAATAAAGAAATTAAAAAAAAAAAAAAAAAATTTGTAGAGCGCCGTTTTTGTGAAAAATCACCTCAAGGGCGCGTAAGTGTGAACAACTGTTTCTTGTTGGTATTTGATAGAATGCCTTGTGAATTTTGAAGAAATCATTTATTAATTTTATGAATTTCATTAATTTATTTTTTGATTTATAAATAATAAAAAAATATGCTGTTCAAACGTCGATTTAAAAACGGAGACTCTTACTTTCGTGCCCGTTGTTTTGCTCGAGTGACTCTACAGTATGTGCGATTTTAAAAAAGAGCTTTGTTAATGTAATTGAACCGCGTTACTTGCTAATTAAGAAATTATTCATAGAAATATTTTTTATTACGTTATGAGTATTAAACATCTAAAGTGCTGGATAATGTGTCTTTAGTAACGAAAATAATTTGCACTAAATTTAGTACAACCATTTTTTTTTTAAATACTACATTTTATTTTTATAAAAAGTTTTTTGTTCAACATTTACCTTGTAATTAATTACTATTTTTAGTTTCTTTAAAGTAATTAGCCTTGTGATTTAACATACACAATACAGACCTTTTTACAAAGTGTTACTTATATTCAAAAGAAAGCAAGTCGGTTTCACACTGCGAGTGTGGATCGGCTTGTGCGTTTGCTGGTCGATCTTCCTACCCACCGAGCTATCGACCTTATTTTATGTCCAAGGAAACGTCCGTTAACATGTATTTTATTTATACCTTCCTTTAATGCTTACATTTGATAAATTTGGGAGACGGGAATGGGTACCGTCTCCCCAGGAATCATTTATTGGATAACAAAACCTTCTGCAATAGGTCACCCCAGTGGTTCGCTACGTTTGGTGACTTAGCAGGAGTACCCGGGTTCATGGGGTGAGGCTAGTCCGGGTCTTGTCGGTGAATGCATATGCCCATCAGCTGCGAGGCATTGGCAGATACTGGTTGAAAGGGAATTTTTGACCACTCTAGCAGGACTCTCTCGCAACATAACCTTGCACTGCAGTGGGAGGGATGGATTCATACGTTCGTCACTCCTGGAGGCACTGACCTCCAGATTCCTACCCATCTCTTATACCTTTTTCTTTTCCAGAACTCTATCTTATTCTTATCCTCAAAAGACCCTCCACATAGCATCTCCAAAGATATTTCCTCAGGGCCTTCTATGTGAAGGTAACAAATGTGATACAGATAAAAAAAAAATTAAAAAATATGTATTCCTTTTCAAGTTAGTTTGAGTTTACGAGTGAATCCAAAATTTGGTCGTCATCAAAAATTTTAATTAATAGTGCAACCAAAATTTTCTTTGTTTAATTTTTTATACATCGTTTCACTGCAATTTTTCGTTTGAAGGACTTCACAGAGCTTGATATTTATTGGGCGGTTTTAGTTAATTATAATTAACAATGATTATTAACGACACGTAAGAGAGTCCGGGGCCAACTTTAAAAATACAACTATCAAACGAGTACACTGCACTTTTTGTGTTCCCAAGGTTGTATCAAATACTTGCGAGAAACCTGTTTAAAATACTAAATTGTTACCATTTCTATTTCAAGGAGTTATATAGAATACCTGAGGCTTTGACGACCTCGGTGGCAGACCAGTATAAATAATTCTTATCTCCGAAACTAAAGCAAATACTTTTTAAATAAAGGTAATGATATCAAAAACAACATATATATATATATTTTTTTTTATTTAATATAGATATATAAGTTTACAGTGGGTTAATATATATTACATATTGGTTCAGAAATTCTTTAAAATTGCAGTCTCACCAAAGAAGAAGCTAGTTCTTGTGCTTGATGATCGAGTTACACTAATTATGACAGAAATAGAATAACATTATGCAATAGGTTATATAACATTATATAATGGGAACAATTGAAACTTCTGGATCATCTATATGTGAAGATGTACATACAATGGGATATGGTTACATACTAAAATATTGTGCACTTTAGAGAAATTCGAAAAATCTAAATTATATAGAAATAAATATAGATTGACAATAAATAGAAAGAAAGAGAAAAACAGGTAATTATTTAATTAATTATTCCTGATGAAGTGTTGCTTATAAAATGACAAGACGACAGGGCGACACGACGACAGGACGACAGGATGACAAGACGACAAAGTGACAGGACGACAGGCGATAGGACGTCAGGGCAAAAAGACGATAGGGCGACGGGGTGACAGGGCGACAGGACGACAGGGCGACAGGACGACAGGACGACAGAATGACAGGTCGACAGGGCGACAGGGCGACAGGGCAACAGGGCGAAAGGGCGACAGGATGGTCATTGGTCGAGTGGGTGCCACAGTGGAATTAACCCTGTGGTAGGCGAGGAAGAGGTGGATAGACTGCGTGGAGAAGCGACGGATAGGTCTGATGACTGGAGGCGAAAGGGGGCGCAACCAGTGATGATTATTTGTACAGGAACCAAATTATGATATTTTCACCTTTAACTACATTCAAAGACAATATCTTAAAGGGCATTCACCAGCGGCCGAGAATTCAAATTTCGTCGAACGATGCGATCGTACCCTTGCAACTATACAGGGCGGTTCCCATGAGAAAGATTAATTATTCTCCATACCGGCTTTTTAACAAAATCACTGAATATCGATTTTATTTCATTCAAAATTTGCTTCAATAAATACCAACATTCAAAAATGCTCAAACTCGTGATGATTAAACTATTAAAATTATGTATATTTTGTAATTATTTTTTGATCATAAGTATTTATAATTTTTCAATAATGAATAAGCAAAATAAGAAAGTATTTTTTAAATGTTAGTAAGACCGTAAACAAATAAACAAGCTGAAGTATTTCCGTCACAGAATAAGGGGGCTGATTTTTTTTTAATGATTTAATGTGAACTAAAATTAAAATTCTGAAATTCTGGCTTTCCCAAATAATTTATTGATTTATTTTACTGCCCGATTATATGATTTGAAATTTATGTCGTAAATTACAATTTTTTCTTTGAAAATTTAACAAATCCGTTAGCAGATTTGTTACCTACGGTAAAACCTTATTGTACTTAAAATAAACATATTTTTTTCAATATTTTAAAAAAAGTTTTACTACATAAAAGAACGGTCTTTCTAAATCAATTTATATTTTTTTGTAGAAAGAGTCAAAACGTCTAAAATTTGATTTAAAAATGACATATTACCGGTTGTGTCTAATTATTCCCTCTTAACAGCAAATTACTTTCCAACCTTCCTCTGCTTGTTCTCCTTCCCCTCACTAAGTTACTTCAATCTATAAGATACCAAAATTTTACTAGTTTCAAGCCGTTATTTAAAAATAATATATTCTATTAGTACAAAACAATATGTCTAATTCTAATTTAAATTCAGGACGAGTCAAGGATTAGGTACATTTTGTCTATTGAAAGTATCAGGGTCTCCTTAAAACTACTTTATCTTTTTATTATTCTGCATACCGTAGTAGCCTTCGCGTTTATCTATTTATTTTAATAGTTAAAGGTTGCTAGCCATTGTTACATATTAAATTATTGCCAATTCGAACGAAGACAGGCTTATGGATCTATCTATGATTTATGGAAAAGGTCAAAGGAAGGGAGTGGCATCAACATTGCAAAATTGACGTGCAATTTAAAGCGAACATCATTGCTAGTGATGGACAGATAATTTCGAAACATGTTGAATAACAAAACATTTCGACAAATGATATAAATTCAAATCCTTATTTTTGAAAAACCATAAATTATTCTGAGAGTGAGTCCCCGCTGTGATTCTGTTCCTAATCCTAGTTTTTAAAATCATTTACGTCATTTTACAGCCTTATCATTAATGGTCAATAATATATGAATCAACATGGCGCAATCGATATCAACGTAAATAAACCATTTTTTTAATGAATAATGGACTTCGTCTTAGCATTAAATATCCATTAATTATTATTCGTCATTCTTTAAAAAAACAAACATTGTAGGAAATAATATATATCACACACATATCTATACACGTCTCAATCCATCCTATGGCATTACAAATCAGGTACAAAAAATATTTTAAAATATGTAAATGATATAATATACATAAACGGTATAATTAAAACAATAAAACATCGCATATTTCATAGACGCAATTGGGTTGTTCTTTGTAACCTACATAAAATTGTCTCCACCAGTTAGTGGAGAAAAATTCAACAGAACTACCAATATTATTATTTTATAATTACTTTAAAATCTACTGTACTAAAGACGTAACGACTGATGTTATGCTTACTGTTAAAATGCATTTTTACCAAATGAAATCTTAACTTGTTTAAATTATTTTTTATACAAACATAGTTATAAACATACTCAATAAATAATGGTAAAAAAATAAATAAACAATCAAGGAGAGTCATGTGTTTGGAAAATAGACTACTAAATATTTAACACGGAAAAAAATTAAGGAACGTCGCTGTAGGCTCATTAACATGGTAATCGATACACTGGCATGATTCAGATTGAATGAACACATGAACTTTTCATTCATGGGATCAATATGGGTATATTGTGCAATAATAAATTACACGCACTTAATGTCAAGCAGCTAATATTCTGTGATTAATCGACTTTATTTTTTTTCAAAAGAATTGTACAGAAAGTGCCTTTGGAAATGAGAGTCGAGGCTATTTGAGTACATGCCTATTGAAAGATTATAAAAAATATATCTATTGAAATTTATATGTTACCATGTTAATAATGATTTAGTTTGGAACGCGGAGCTCGCGCCACCTGACAACTCCGATTCAGCAGATTGTATTTTCGTAATAACTTTATTTTTTTTAATTACTCCCTCCACTCTGTGCAGAAACCGGGCGGTCCGTTTGATAGATTCTCCTAACTTAACAAACGGACTGCAACCTTTTGAGCACAGGAGTCAGCTGTCCTTGTTCTACTGGTATTGCAATGGAAGATGCTCCGAGGAACTAGCGTCATTGATCCTTTCGGCGCCGGTGCACAGTAGGGAAACACGCCAAACACGCACCCAACATTTTTACATGGTTGACATTAGTCACGTTAGAACGGGTCGTTTCTACGACTCATTCTTGAGTTCATTACCTCGGCTGTGGAACGATTTGCTGGCCTCTGTGTTTCCTCTCTTCTACAACATGGTCTCTTCAAGACTCATGTTCACTCCTTCCTCTCCTCAAAAAGAACCTCCACAAAGCATCTTTAATGATGACAAAGGCCCTGAGAGAAATTATTTTCTTCAAGAGTTTCCTTAAGAGTGTGGAGTTGATGAAAAAAAACACAGGAGACCCTGAGAAAAATAATTTCCCCCTGGCCTTTTGTCATCTGTGGGGATGCTGTATGGAGGATATTTTTTAGGAAAGGAAGTCAAGGAAGTTCTGGGAAGCAAAAATGTATGAGGGTTGAGTAGGAATCTGGGGGTCAGTCTCCCACTGCGGTGCAAGGCGATGTTCCAGGAGAACCCTCCCTCAATCAGTCTCTCTCGATCCGGCCTGCCTGGTCCTGATCCGGTCTCTGTGATCCGGTCAAACCTCACCCTTGAATCTAGACACCCCTGCTAAATCAACAAATATAGCAAATCTTTGAGTCACCTACGGCGGAGGTGTTTGTAATACAATAAATGGTTCCCGGAAACGGTAACTATAACCACCTCTTTAGTTTTTTTATTTTTTTTCAAAATGATGTTTTTGTATATTGTACCAAATAATGTATTTAAATTTTCCTAAAAATAGTATTTTATCTATTATAAGTAGTATCTCTAAACCGTGGCTACCTGGTAACTGGATTGATTAAAATGTAACTAAATCACATATCGCACAGCTAGTAAAATTGTAATACAATATCATGTAAAGAAACAAAGGTATTCCAAGGTTATTTAAAATAATTCAACGCCCAGACATTGATTTCAAATTAAGTAAGTGGGCCCTTCGGTTTCAAATAATTTACCATAGATGATGGTTGCGCAAATCAATTCGTTCGCAGGCGTGTGCGGTGCGAATCTAAAACAACAATTACTGAAAAACTACTCAAAGGAAAAGGAAAGGATAGGTTTAGCCAAAACTTACCGAGTTCACTAGACATTTGCTGCTGGTTCTGTGGTCCTTTTAACAATTCTCCTTTTGTCTTTATAATAGTTCACTTATAGTAGTTACTCACGGTTACTTCTGCAGCCGCGGCGGGTGTAATAATAAGTTCTCAAATTGAACTTATGGCGTTACTTTCAATCAAGTAAAATGCACAAATTTTACCGAACACTCGAATCGGGTGCGTTTTCAACAAGTCAAAAAACAAAGGAATGAGGAAACCGAACGTTTTATTTTGTTTTTTCTTGGCGTGGAATGGGTAGGTACTTGGTGGAAAGGTAGAAAGGTAGGTACTTGGTGAAGGAATAAGCAGTTTTCCAGTACTAAATCTTAAACAAAAAAAGAACTGATTGGCGCAAACAGAGGGTGTTAAGGGACATTCCATGACAGTTAATCCCCCAACAGTTAGCCCCTGGCGTAGTTGTATAAAATATGCAGTCAGTTTAGAAAAAATACGGTATACCATATGGTGTTCTCTTTATACCAGCGTAAAAGTACAAAAAATCGACGCTGTATATAAATTCGTTTGATTTGAACTTATTATTACAGGTATTTTTGAAGTCGATTTTAGGTTTGAAATTGTTGAAAAATGCACAAAAAATTATTATTTTATAATAAATACTATTTTGGGGGCCAACTGCCAGGGGATCAACACTTCAACAGTCAAATCAACAATCAACTGTCGGATCACCGTTTTTAATTGTATTAGTTTTTGGTTTTCTCTTACACAGGGTGTTAAAGGACGTACTTGACTTGTTTTAATCGGCAAGTTCTGACATTATTTGGACTAAAAAATGTATATAAATTTTGGCCTCCAATACCTACTGATTTTTTTAGGTTTCAAGTTGAAAAAAAAACATCAAAAATGTCACAAGAGACTAAAATTTTAATAATATTTTTTACTCCAAATAATTTAAGAAATCACTGGTTAAAGCAAGTCATAGTGCGCCCCTTAACACCACGCATAAGTGAAAAACTTAAATCTAATACACACAAGTGTTCGCTCTAACAGCAGACCTCACGTACTTGTTGATTGTTCCGATTTGATAGCTCCCAACGCTCATGTGAACTCTGGCGGAGTGAAAGGGTACCATCCAGCACGGCTACCATCATGATAGGATGCACCGGACACGTAACACACGAACAAGTTCACTTCTTCTTCTTCGAAGGCGCTATAGCCCATTGCGAGCCTTGACCTCCTTCAGGATAAGCCTCCACCGCCCTCTGTCCTTGGCCGTCGTCTTCCAATCTGCATGGAGTAATCCCCTTCCATCCTTCCTCTTGCATCATCCTCCCATCTCAACCTAGGTCTGCACGCTTTTCGTTTACCTCCCGGGTATCCTGTTAGAACCTTCTTCGGTACTCGTGTGCTTGGCATTCGGTGCACACATCACATATATTAGTCTTTGGAGCCTTAAATGGGTAGAGAGTCTGGGAGCTTGGTAGATGTCATAGAGCTCATTATTGTGGCGGTTTCTCCATGCCTCTCCCTCTCGACAGCTCCTAAGATTCTTCGAAGTACCTTTCTTTCGAAAGTGTCCAGCTGTTCTGCAGACTTTGCTGTCAGTATTCCCGCCTCACATCCATAGGCCAAGACCGTTCTAATAATTGTTTTATACGGGGTTATTTTGGTTTTCCTTTGGACGTTTCGGGACGTGAACACTGGCAGCAACGCGAAGTATGTTTTGTTAGAGGCTGTGATGCGCTTTCACAAACAGACGAAATGCAAAGCGCTCGAGTTAATCTTCGCTAAGCTCACTAAATTATTTATGTTCAGTATTTTTTTTAGTAAAAGTCCATCTTGTGTATTGTTCGTCAATGCGCACGGGATATACGTACATTTAACATCCGCCTCACTTTTTTGTAATCAATTGTTGTCATTAATCATATTTACAACAAAATCGTGACAGTGTAATCCATATTCCATGAATAGTCTGATAGCAGTTAAAACAATGGCTAACATTTTGTCGATAGTGACATTGACAGATCAAACGTTTAATTTTGTAATACATTAGTAAACGGATAATTAATTGAAAATCAAAATGTCGAGGAGTATTGATTATTGAAATGATTTATAGATATTTTAGTCATGGTGTTGAATTAATGGTACAATGTATTTTGCTCATAGGTTCACTGTAAGAGTTGCTAGGACCAACAAGACACTTTCGCCCGAGGAGACACGTGCAGCTGTTGTGAATAGTTTAATTTTTTTATAGCGTAGTCTAAGTGGAAACCGTGCGGAGTTTTTTTCTATACAAACGTATTCCCCAATTTCCTCTCTGGGTTTTGACACTAATGCAAATATGATTTTATATAATACAGATATTGAGACAACCGTGTCGGTACGTTTTGCTTTTTTGATAAGTTACTTTTATAGAAGTTAGGACCCTCTAAAAATCGTTAAAATTGCCTGGTTTGAACGCCATCACCAGACGCTCAGTTTTCAAACTAAAACTGAGCGTCTGGTGTTGTTCGGTAAAATTTGTGCATTTTACTTGATTGAAAGTAACGCCATAAGTTCAATTTGAGAACTTATTATTACACCCGCCGCGGCTGCAGAAGTAACCGTGAGTAACTACTATAAGTGAACTATTATAAAGACAAAAGGAGAATTGTTAAAAGGACCACAGAACCAGCAGCAAATGTCTAGTGAACTCGGTAAGTTTTGGCTAAACCTATCCTTTCCTTTTCCTTTGAGTAGTTTTTCAGTAATTGTTGTTTTAGATTCGCACCGCACACGCCTGCGAACGAATTGATTTGCGCAACCATCATCTATGGTAAATTATTTGAAACCGAAGGGCCCACTTACTTAATTTGAAATCAATGTCTGGGCGTTGAATTATTTTAAATAACCTTGGAATACCTTTGTTTCTTTACATGATATTGTATTACAATTTTACTAGCTGTGCGATATGTGATTTAGTTACATTTTAATCAATCCAGTTACCAGGTAGCCACGGTTTAGAGATACTACTTATAATAGATAAAATACTATTTTTAGGAAAATTTAAATACATTATTTGGTACAATATACAAAAACATCATTTTGAAAAAAAATAAAAAAACTAAAGAGGTGGTTATAGTTACCGTTTCCGGGAACCATTTATTGTATTACAAACACCTCCGCCGTAGGTGACTCAAAGATTTGCTATATTTGTTGATTTAGCAGGGGTGTCTAGATTCAAGGGTGAGGTTTGACCGGATCACAGAGACCGGATCAGGACCAGGCAGGCCGGATCGAGAGAGACTGATTGAGGGAGGGTTCTCCTGGAACATCAGAACAGACTGATTGAGGGAGGGTTCTCCTGGAACAAAAAAATATATATAACTATTTAAAACAACGTTTCATTTTATGCGAGATCTCACTGGAACGTTTCAACCATGATTTTCCAAAGGTCAATAAATTAAATATTTCTAAACGTAGTCGAATATTAAAAGACGATTTTGAAAGGTTATGAAATAAGCTTTCAAATTGTTTTATTACAAATAAATACTAATATTTGTAAGTATTGAAATTTAGAATGCAAACATAAAAAATTGTAAAAAAGACTCACGTAAGGTTTTTTTTTGTGAAAACGGTACTAAAATCACGGATTATGTAAAAAAAATACTTATTTTATCGTATAATAAACAATTTTGTCTCCTCGCTTCTTTACCATTTCATACTAAAATATTTAATAAAAATTAACACTCTTAAATAAAAATTCTTATTTTGAGAACTGTTTCTACAAAATAAGAATTTTTGACCTATATCTACGGACAACGTTGAACAGAAATGTGTAGCATGGTTTGTTTTAGATATTCTCCTTTTTGTTTTAGGGTTGTAGAACAAAAACGGAGTAACACACGCGTTAGCTTGAAACAAGCTTATTGTACTTGACTGCTATTGTTATATTGTCGTTTAAACAAGCTTAGGGGTCTGAGTGGTTTATGTTACCTGAATTTTATCAACCCTTTATTTTCATTGAATTTAAAAGAAAACGTAATTACATTTTACGTAAAAGTACTGCGAGAGTTTAAAAAAATTAAATATGTAAGAAGGTACTGGAGAATACAGGGCCCAGTACGTACCATGCTACAATATTCTTTAAAGAGAATATCAAGACAAATTTCAACTTCCCACCAAAACACAAACACGAACAAAAACTGCGTACATTAAATTTCAATTATACGTCATAAAACTGCATTTTATCTTCACGCATAATGCAGCCAGAACGCAAACATGTAACTGCAAGATGAATGTATCCATAAATAATAATCGTGCTTAATGTAACCGAGCCCTTGATCTGCGCTGATGCAATCTGCCGCAGACACCGCTGGACCACATTCTGTTCCTCCACATCTCACATGTTCACTGTCCAATAACTGGAGCAGGTCGAGTGCATGTCACATGCCCGACAGTGGACCAGTTAAATCGATCAAATGCCAGTAAAGGCTCATGGGCAGACAGGCTTTTTAATACAAATAATATATCATTCCAGTCAGTGTTTCACAAACACTATCACATTCCTATTTAAAAACTCTGTATATATTTATTTATTACATCGAATTAAACATTTATTCAGTTGTAGCATGTAAGTTTATTTATATGAATACCGCACAAGAGTACCAACTGCTCCCGTCTTTAGCAAGTGGTGTCGCGAAACTGCGACTCCACTGTTACTTGGCGGTAAATGCTGCAAAGCAAAGCCTATGCAGCCCTCGAAGGACCAGTCCCGAAACTACGTGAAATCGCTAAGTTATACGGGACGATTAGATAGTATACACTCGCAAAACTCGATGGATAGTCAGTCGATAGTTCAGATCTGGGCTATTGGAAAATTAGATAAGCCCAGATTGGAATAAGGAAAATAGGACTCACCGTTGCAGATGGGGCCTCGCTGATCTCCAGTTTTGGTGTACACTTCTCACTGTTTAAAATTCGCAATATTCTTATAACAATACATGCGCCCTGTCTGAGATGTTATTTTGTACTGAGCAGCAAATCACACTGTCACCTCTCCAAAGTTTAGTACTTTTTGCAACAATTTTTATGGTGACATTTAGGAGGGAAAGATTAGGTAGGTGGGATAAATTCAGGATTTTGACATATCTACCCATCAAGTCCGCGAATGCAATACCCAACCAATCCCATATAAAATTGCGCGAACATTCTCCCGGCCTTGGAAGTACCTACCGAAACTGAAGGTACTTTCAAAATAAAGTAAAGAATTATAGTGAAAAATAAAAATGTTAAATTTAAATATATATATAAGCGATTGATATTACATAGTTAAGAAAAAATAAAAATAAAAGAAATAAATAGAGATAAAGAAAAATAATTATTATTGTGTAGGCAGGGGACACAATTTCACGACTGGTCGTTTAAAGTTCCCAGAAGGGGTTCTTACGATTGCCACCCGAACCACTCCGTCTTTACCCGGAAATATTTCCTCAACAACCCCCACCGGCCAATAAAGTGGAGACGCATCTTCTTGATGCACCAATACTACAGTACCTACAAGAATGTTATTGACGGGACTATTCCATTTTTGTCTCATCTGCAGAGAGTGAAGATACTCTATATGCCACTTCTTCCAATAAGATTGAACGAGGTGGTCCAAAAGCTCTTTCCTTTTCAGCAGACTAATGCGTTCCTTAGTCATATCATAAGCGGGCAAATGCTGAATCGGAGAAGACATTAGAAAATGAGCCGGAGTAAGAGCTTCTGGATAATGACAACTGCTTAATAAACATAACGGCCGTGAATTAAGTAAAGCCTCTATTTGCGTCAGAACTGTGAGAAGCTCTTCATAACATAAAAGTTGAGTACCCACAACCCTATACAGATGCGATTTAATGGATTTAATATTTGATTCCCATAATCCTCCAAAGTGAGGAGCGCGAGGTGGAATCGTCTTCCACTCAATTCTCCGAATGTTAAATTCATTGCGAAGGACTTCATTAGTTGAATTTGCCACCAAAAATTTATATAAGTCATCAAGACAATTCTTCGCGCCTATGAAGTTTGTCGCATTGTCACTGTACATACACGAAACGGGTCCGCGTCTGGATAGAAAACGTTTAAATGCGTTTAAAAAATTGTCCGTACTTAGATCTGATACCAATTCTATATGTATAGCCTTCGTCGTTAAACAAATAAATAGACATATATATGCCTTTTGACTTTTTACTCCACGACGCCTAGAAAGGGTTATCTTTATCGGTCCGGCAAAATCTACACCAGTATGTGTAAATGCTTTTGCTTCTTGAACTCTAGCTGTAGGTAAATCAGCCATTGGCGGTATAATATTAGAAGGTGCGGTTTTAAAACAGAAATTACATGCATGTACTCGTTTGCGTATTAAGTTTCTTCCCGATAAGATCCAATAACGCTGTCTAATTATAGACATAAGGAGATGAGCACCAGTGTGACAATTCACACGATGGTAAAAATCTATAATTATATCGACAATATGATCCTGTCTTGGCAGAAGTACTGGATGTTTGTTTTCATAAGGTATATTCGCGTTTGTTAATCTACCACCTATGCGTAACAATCCATTATGATCGACGAACGGGTTTAATTTTCGAATCGAAGATGAACATAATTTTTTCCTCTGTATTAATTGTATATCGGCATAAAAATACTTTTTCTGTAGAGCTTTTAATACATTTATTTCAGCAATATTTAATTCCGTGGAACTTATAACTGTTGAACACGATAACTTCCGCGTAAATCGTAAAATATATACGACAATTCTTAGCAGTTTTGGCCATGAAGAAATTTTTAAAGCAAGATTATATATTGGAGAATTATTCTCTATTGACGTTATCGTGAACGTATGCGACTTTTTCAATTCCAAAGTATTCTCCTCCTGCGCTGAGGGGGAAAAGCTTTTGACAGGCCACTCGGACACTGGGTTCGCAGCCCAGGGTGGACCGTGCCACCAAAGAGGATGATCAATTAGCTGAGCGGGCAATAGTCCACGTGATAAACAATCACTAGGATTGGTAACTCCATCTATATGATAAAAATGTTTCGCAGGTAAATTTTCCTGAATTTCACCAACTCGATTAGCTACAAAAGTTTGCCATCTGTGCGGGGATGAGTGAATCCAAGAAAGTGCTATTTTTGAATCTGAAAAAGCAAATATATCGTTTATAAAAACGCGATTTTTATAAGTATCTATAATAGATTTAACAAGTCTAGATAAAATAAGCGCAGCACATAATTCCAATCGAGCGAGCGAAACTATTTTTAAAGGGGCTACCTTGGATTTCGAACATATCAAATTCATAGTAGCGTTGCCACTCTTATCTGTGACATGAAGATATACTACGCACCCGTATGCTTTCGTACTCGCGTCTGCAAAAGCGATAATATTTATCGTGCAGTCCTCTTTTACTCCCAAATATCGAGGTAAATTTAAATTAGAAAGCATCGGTAATTCTTCCTTGAATTTGACATATCGTTTGACAATACTTTGGGGTAGTTCTTCATCCCATCCTACTTTCTCTAACCACAGCTCTTGTAAAAGTAATTTGGCATATAAAATTACCGCAGCAACCAAACCTAATACATCAAATAAACGTGCTATTGTGGAAAGAATTGATCTTTTACATATAGTTTTCTCCTCCGTGGGACATATCATAAAATGAAAACAATCAGATATCGGATCCCATTTTAGTCCTAAAATGCTACAATTATCCGAGAAATCCATCGTTGCACGGTGCGACTCTGGTAATTGAGCGAGCAAATGAGCAGAATTACTCGACCATTTAACTAATTCAAATCCTCCAGACTTGAACATTGCCATTAATTCTGTAGACAAAGTGACGGCTTCACTTATAGTATTTACAGAATATACAAAATCGTCCATATATAAATCATTAATTGCAACTTCTGCGGCTTTCGGGTGACGATTTCTTTCATCGCTCGCTAGCTTTCTTAAAGTTCGCATCGCAAGGAACGGTGAACAATTTAACCCAAAAGCTAGCGAATTAAATTGATAAACTCCAATTTCTTCATCTTCGTGAAATCTATAAAGAATTTTTTGATATTTACGATGGCTTTCCGTTACCATTATACGTAAATACATTTGTTTAACATCTGCGGTCAATGCTATAGCGAATAAGCGAAATTTAATTAAAAGTGTAAATAAATTAGATTGCAAGTTTGGACCAGTATACAAAATATCATTAAGTGACAACCCTGAACTGGTCTTTGTACTGGCGTCCAATACAACACGAGTTTTAGTTGTTGCTTTATCTTTACGAATTACTGCATGGTGAGGAATGAAATATCCCTCATCAATATTAGATGAAGACGGAACTTCATACCTTATATATCCCTTTTCCAGATATTCAGAAATTACTTCATTATAACTCCGATGCAATTCTGGTGACGTATTAAATTTCCGTTCTAAATATTTATATCTGCGTTGCGCGACACTGAGCGAATTTCCTAAATTATTAGGATCTATCTTAAAAGGTAAAGACACAATATACCTTCCCGAGTCATCCCGTTGGACGGACTCGACGTACATTTTTTCACATTCCGCGTCTTCAGCACTCATCAATGACTTAATAGGCATGTCTTCCATTGTCCAAAATTTGGTTAACGCATTGTATAAATCCACGTTGGTTATGGGGCCGAAAGTCCACGAAACGTCCGGCGTACACTTAGGTATTTCACCCATTACAATATATCCGAATACCGTTTGTATAGCGGGTGGTGCATTCGTATTATGTTTAGATAAAACCTTATTTCCTAGCATAATATATGGAAATAACTGAGCACCTAATAAAATATCGACATCGGATGGAACGTTCCAATTTTCATCGGCTAGATTTAAACCAAGTAAATGCTCACATGACTTTGTGTCAACATATTGTGTAGGGAGCTTGTCCGTGATTTTCTCGACCACTAATAGGCTTATTTTATATTTATCTTCTGAAACACGGGATTTAATTGTTAATGCAACATGCCCCAAAATTGGTGTCTCCACTGAACCAACACTTTTAATAACTGAATTATTTAAAGGAATTATTTTAAGATTCAATTCATTACAAGTATTTAAACTAATCAAATTTTGTTGCGAGGCGCAATCAATTAAACACCTGACGGTTACTTGATTATTTTTAATGTCGTAAGCGAATAACTGGGCGGTTGACAATAGTACATTCGTAGCTAAATTACCCGCCGTAAAATCATTATGATGTTTATTCCTTGTTATTAATGTGACAGCTTCGTTTTTCGAATGACTTTCGTTGTTCACCGTACCCTCAAAATGCAAAGCAGTATGGTGACGTTTTTTACAAATTCTACAATCCGATTTAGATGAACATTTTACCGTCTTGTGTTTATCGCTTAAACAGTTTACACATAAGTTATTTAATTTTACAAACTGAAAGCGAGCCTTTGGCCTCAACTCATTAAATTGTTCACACTTAAACAATTCAACATGATCGCTTCGATTGCATTTCCGGCATTTATTATTATTACTACGATTATTATCAAACGACTTCGGTTCAACCACAGCGAAAGAATGCGAAACCTTATTTTTATTATTATTAACTTTACTTTCTGGTCCGGTTCGTTCAAGAATTTTAACATGCGAACGAATATATTCTATTAAATCGGTATATGTAGGTATATCTTTCTCCCGTATGGACATTTCGAAATTTTGCACCAATTGCATATCTAATTTTTTCAGTGCAATATGTAAAATTATAAAGTCGGTTAGGTCATCAATACCTAATTCTTTGAGCGCAGACATGGAAGACGCAAACCGTTCAATAAAATTATTTAACTCATTTGAGTTAGAAGGTGCCAATAATTTTAAATTCAAAATATTGTTCAGATAAAAGGTGCCTAGCACGCGCTTGTCTTGATATTTCTTTTCGAGAGCATTCCAGATTACAAAATAATTTTTTTCATTCGGCAGTACTCCGGCAAACACCGATAATGCCTTTCCTTGAAGTTTTCCTATCAAATATTGCATCTTTTGCGACGTATTCAAATTTTCATTAAAGTGGATGTTTAATTTAAATGCTTCATAAAATACCGACCAATTCTCTTGATTTCCATCGAACGATGGCATATCAATCGCTGGAAGCTTAATAAATTGGGACTTATTTAATTTCTGCGTACCACCTAAATCTTGCTTCGCCACAATACTTTCGCGTATACTAACTACAAAGCAGTACTTATTTTCGAATTTATTCCATAAATCTAAATTTATATTATAGTTTGGATCCTTTTTCAATTGAAGTAAAAGAAATTCATCACAATACGTGTTAAATTGTGAATAATATGTAGCCAAATTAACCGTTTGTCTAACGAACTCCTCCGAACTCCTTGTCTCCCTATCTGCAATAATTTTCGCTTTCTCATATAAATCATTGAGACGATTATGCATCAAATTAATCTTAGATTCTAGTAATTTGATTTTAACTAGATCCTGAGCCTGAGTACCATCACTCGTCGACATGATTAATTCTATGTAGGAATTTTAATGCAACAATAATTACAAAAGTATGTCAGTACAAATGACTTAACAAAGTATGAAAAGCAAATAATAATTATTTGCAGGTTAAATATATTAATTTTAAATACCCCGTTGGTAATCCGGCTCGAAAGAACCAAAAATGGTGTCGCGAAACTGCGACTCCACTGTTACTTGGCGGTAAATGCTGCAAAGCAAAGCCTATGCAGCCCTCGAAGGACCAGTCCCGAAACTACGTGAAATCGCTAAGTTATACGGGACGATTAGATAGCATACACTCGCAAAACTCGATGGATAGTCAGTCGATAGTTCAGATCTGGGCTTTTGGAAAATTAGATAAGCCCAGATTGGAATAAGGAAAATAGGACTCACCGTTGCAGATGGGGCCTCGCTGATCTCCAGTTTTGGTGTACACTTCTCACTGTTTAAAATTCGCAATATTCTTATAACAATACATGCGCCCTGTCTGAGATGTTATTTTGTACTGAGCAGCAAATCACACTGTCACCTCTCCAAAGTTTAGTACTTTTTGCAACAATTTTTATGGTGACATTTAGGAGGGAAAGATTAGGTAGGTGGGATAAATTCAGGATTTTGACATATCTACCCATCAAGTCCGCGAATGCAATACCCAACCAATCCCATATAAAATTGCGCGAACAGCAAGTGTGACTAACATCTCCAAATTTTTTTGTCCTAAGGAAAAAAAATTCCCTTATTTTTTTTTCAACTAAAAACATTTTTTTAAATCCATAGGTATTGGAAAGTTAGGTGTTAGGGGATGGGTTGGTCAGTTACTTGGCTGAGTGACCAGTGACGATATGCGAAAGAATTTTTTTAAGAAAAAATTTTGGTAAAAGAGCATCAAAAAAGTCACCTGAGGCCAAAATTTCAATTACATTTTTTACTCCAAATAATGTCAGTAAAAAGGGTTAAAGTAAGTCAAATAATTTCCTTAATATTCTGTATGTATTCACTATGGAGAGGCAAATTCGTACATTTCATCAATGTATTTATTACAATTTCGTTTCATCACTAATATGGAATCTCAACATTTGTTTATCTACAAATTTGTTACCGAAATAATGCAGTCAATTTATAGTTCAATTATTATATATGGGTTTAGTGTTCTTATTGTATTTTCTATTTCTTACATGAAACCAAAAAACAAGACATAAATATATGCAAATAAATACAATTTATATGTATGGGAAAGTTGAACAGATTGATTGAACAGGGAACAAAATATATAATACGTTAATGTTGATTTTGTGAAAAGATTGCTAAGCATTTGTTAATTACTTAATCAGATCAATCATTCCATTAAACTATCTCTCCTTTAGTATCTCAACATTCACCAAAAATGGAGATACCATAATCACGCTGGGTCCGAGCAGTTAGGACTCTAAATTGCCTTTAAAAATGCACAATTTTGATTGCAAAGTATACTTGGGAGGGTTTCAGAATTGTAGCATAAACAGCCATGAATAAAAAACGGCCAAAATCCAAATTTGCGGTTCGTGCAGAAAACAGATAACCGCTGAATATTTAGTTAAAAGCAGGTTGTAGGTTTAGTATCAATTAGTTAGATAGTTATCAGACAAAACCCCTAGAGAATTCAACACAACGTTAATAAATTAAACTAGAAAGTAACTGACCATTAGTTCAAAAGAAACAGAGCTAACTGAAATTGTAATTTATTTCCGTACAAAAAATTAAACAACTAACTACATGCTACAGATAGTGAGTAATCAGCTTAAACCAGGCAATAAATAAACTAATTTATTTAAGGAATTTACTCTCAGATATAATGCGGTAAATAAAACCTCCATCGACATATTTTTTACGACGATATCAATTTAATTTGAACAGCAAACACATGATTTTTAATGTATCGTTTCGTATAATGCGTATTTTTCACGACAGAACATGGCTTTTAACGAGTTATTTTAAAATTTAACTGATGATAATAACTGAACTATTAAAAACTTTTGGAATACCACGTTTTATAGCTGTCGAAAGTGACTTGCTCATTGAAATAAAAATTGCGTGTCATTATAGTTGAGATGGGGAGACTAATAAGGAGATTGAATGAACGGTCAATGCGGGAATTTCGATTAATTGAGGATTGTGTGCAGCAGTCGCACATAAAAGGTTTTCAAAAGAAGCAGAGCTGGTATTGTAGTCCATAATGGATTAATGATACCTACCAGCCTTGGTGTATGACAGTGAACCATGAAACTGGCAGATGATGGATGAGATATGAAAGTTGACTGAATGCAGTTGAAATGAAATCCCTGAAACGTGTGTATACCAAAACAATATATGTATTTATGTGATCGTTGTAGATTATATTCAACAGATTAACTATAAGTAAATTATTAATAAGTTAAATTTACGAAAATACACAAAAATCAACAAATTCTTACAAATACAACGTTTGGACAAATAAACTTTAAATATATTTTTATAATAATATACAGCAATACAAAAACACAAATGGATAATTTGTATAATGCCTTTTTTGTGAAAAATCACCTTAAGCTTTACGTGAAATCCTATTTAGATACCATTTAGATTAATCTTTACGACAAATTGGTTTACATTATGAACATCAAAAAATATGCTACGAATAAATTGAAGCTACACAACATACCCCAATTGGGGATGCCATAGTCTCACTGGCTCCAGGCGTCAGCAGTTGGGACTCTTGTGCGATATTCATATAAATAAATAAAAAAATAAAAGCAACAATCGTTATCCGCAGACAGTCGGGCGGACATCACAGCATATCGCATTATATTTCAATATCTTTGGTTGAAGGACGATAGCTCCACTGCTTTGCACTGCAGTGGGAGGGATGGATTTATATGTCCGTCTCTCCTGACACACTGAATCCCAGATTTTTTACCAACCCTCATACATGTTTACTTTCCAGAACTTCCTCTCCTTACTTTCCTTAAAAATAATCTCCACACAGCATTCCCAAAGAAGATCTAGACCCTGATAAAAAATATTTTTCTCAGGGTCTCCTGTTTGGAGCTAATGTAAAAAGAAATAAAAGTTGGGAATGTTCTGGAAAACATTAACATAAAATAGCTATTTAATTAAATACAATAATCGGGTTGTATGGTGTTCGTCCACCTAAAATAAAACAGGTTTCGGTAGTTTTTCTTTTTAACCTACATAACTTTTACCACTCTGTCACATTTCCACCACTCTGTCACATTTTGGTTTTACTATAAATGAATTCTCTCTGGATCTCAGAGGGGATATTGTAGCAAGGGGGAAGGAGGCCTTAAATGCCTATTGGGGGTGACAAACACGAGCTGCTTGTATATCTATTTCGAGTGACAACCCACGTGACAGAATTAACGTGCGACGTAAAAGTTGTAGGATACAAGTTTTTGAGATTTTTTAAAAATATTTTATTAAACATCATTAAAAATAATAATCGCTGTTACTTGATAGGTTATGTCTTTTGGAGTTTAAAAATAGTTTTATATTTTATGTCGTCATATGATTTTTTGTTACATTATAGAATATACGCAAGTCGAGTTGGCAGAAGACAACTGTGATTTGAATGAAATGCACTTCTATCACGAGGTGTTACAACTCTGTAAAGTAATTTTTACTACAAAAATATTAACACATATTTATGTTTTTAAAACGCACACAGTCGTTACGTCTTTAGTACAGTAGATTTTAAAGTAATTATAAAATAATAATATTGGTAATTCTGTTGAATTTTTCTCCATTAACTGGTGGAGACGACTTTATGTAGGTTAAAAAGAAGAACGACCCGCTTTCGTTAATTTCATCTATATTTCTGGTAAATTTATTATTTAGGTAATTTCAATTCAATTTAAATCCAAATTATACCCCGATGAATCGTCAAATCCCAGGAATACACAAGATTGCAAAGGTAACAGAGTAAAGTCATTAATCACGTCGGGGGCCATAGAAACTGGTAACTTCACAGTCAGAATGGTTTCATGGTAGACAAGCGTGGGGACTTCACTTCTGTTCCTATCTCTCATGTCCAATACCCGTATGTCCATGTCGTCTGTGCAAGGTCAACAGAAGCGAGGGCAATCCAAGAACCAGATAATCGACATCTTCCTATAATAAATAATCCATTACGGTTGTTTTTTATGACTTGATTTGCTTTTTTTCTGACTGTTGTGTGTCAGTAAATGCCGTACGATTAAAAGGAGAGTGACGTTTATCTTGACGATAAAATCTGTTTTATTCTGAAGTAAAAGTATGCAGTTTTCATGGAATACACGGAAAATAGCGCATGCATTTAAGTGTTTTTGGCGTTCAAAAGCTTTAGTGTTGATTTAGCTACCTTTTCAATGAAAATTTTCTAAGACTTTTATTCTGAGATGCTTTGATTAAATGAGAGATCGAATCTTATATTGATACTATAAAATAGAACTAAGCAGCAAATATAAAATTTTGGAAAAGTGGTGAATTATTTATTTTTATCCTGATTTGGATTGGCATCTTACAGCCTTTCCGAGCACTATAAACTGAGATGCGTGTGTAGGGGAAATTTGACAAATAAGAATTCTTGATTATGCGGGTCAAATATATTTACAAGTAACGTTATATTTTATAATAAACTTGTTACAAAATAAAAACGTAACAACTAGAGGGTGACACGAGAGAGAATTTAAATCAGCCAAACTTCGCGTACGCGGGAACCGGGATGAATTTGCCATATAACGCACTGGGCCGGAGAGCGACACTCAGGGATACCAGTCGATAAAATTTAACTTTAGTAGTGTTTTAAGGTTGTTCCGCCATAAAATATTACAGTTAACCAAAAATATTAATTTAGTACATCCTAAAATCTGATACAATGAACTCAAATTTGATATCAATTTATGTGTCATTTTATAAAGAAGAATTGAAGTGAATTTGAAGAAATTTGAAAAATTCAGACGTGTACCTCCCTATAAGATCTATTATGAAATTGAAATTGTATTTCTTTTGTTTAAAGTTCTTATGGTTGAACTTGTCAAGTAAAGTCATATTCCGTGTATTTTCAAGCTTTTTATATTTTTTTCAAGAAAGCGTTATAAGATAAATTAGTCATATAAAGTTCTAATCATCTTTTTAATTTAACTACCAAAAAGTTATTATTAAAATATAAATAAAACTGCCAATATTTGTTTTTGGATAGCGTGGATAATGTGGCAAATTTTTTATAAACATTTTCAGCTAGGTATTTTTTTCACAACTCCACAAAGGAGACCCTAAGAAATTATGTTCCTGTTATCTATGGGGATGCTGTGTAGAGGGTATTTTTAAGGAGAGGAAGGAATGAATATGGGTCTTGAAGAAAACCGTGTTGTACGAGGGATGAAACACAGAGACTGCTGAACTCATGAATGAGTTGTAGAAACGACTCGTTCTCATGTGACAAATGTCGACAAAATGTTTGTTTGGCGTGTTTCCCGACCGTGCCGGTGCCGGGGGAAACAATGACTAGCTCTTCGGAGCATCTACCATTGTAATACCGGTGGAACAGGGATAGCACACCCACCTGACGCCTGTGCTCTAAAGATTGCAATCCGTTTGTTGAGATTGAAGAATCTATCAAACGGACCGCCCGTTTCTGCACAGAATCAAGGGTTTTTTCAGGTATTTTTGGTTTCCATATCAGAGGTGGCTGTCAAATTCAACAGCTGGATGCACCAGCGATCTGTACAGGGTCAGCAGTTGTGTACTATTAAAATATCTGCGGGCCCTGTAGAATATGCCCAGCTTCTGAGAGGCTAACTTGACTCTGGCTTCGATGGAGCCCCCGTACCTGAGCTGGTCAATTAGAGTTACACCAAGCATATCAATGGAAAGCATGTTGAAAAGATTGCTTCCGTTGAAGGAGACTAGATTGTCATTGTCACTGCCCTGTCATCCACGTAAAAGGTCATTGATGTACAACAAAAGGTTATTGATGTACACGACAAAAGATCATTGATGTACAACAAAAACAATGTCGGAGACAGAAGCAATCCCTGATCCAGCAATAATTATAATATCACATGATTTTACACGGGTCTGCGTAGTTAATTAATGTTTAGTAAACATTGGTAATTGAATGTTAATTAACGGATATAATTAATATAGCTTTGACATCTAACCATGACCTTTACAACTATGGATTGATAAAGTTCATGGCTTGTCATGGAACAAACTGGGACTTTACGTGGATATAATAATATATGTCGCAGCATAAAGTGTCAAAGGCTACCTACATCCAAAGCAACTACTTATAATACAAACCCAAAATGATATTAATGAAGACAATTGTTTTCTTTTAATATGGCATATGATATAAACAGATAAGGGTGAATTGGAGTACAATCATCATTTTTGAGTGACTGAAAATTTTTGTCAAAATCTCCAAAGATGTTTTTTGTTGTTGTAAAGAGTAAATAAAAAATATATGACGCATAAATGTATATATTGGAAGCCACATTTATCTTTTCTGTAGTTGTTAGATTCCTGAATCTCTTGATCTTAAATGGAGCCCCTATCTTAACATACCTATTGCACAAGTGTCCAAACTGCTCCCAACCTCTGACGAGTGTGTATGGCATTCCTAATTGGGGTATGTTGTCAGAATGAAGTTAGTAGGGAGAGGAAGGAAACGAGGCAGAGGAAGGTGGCAACGTATCTGGATATTCAGATCTAATCACCAAACACGCTTAAAGCCATTCCAAGCGACGTTTCAATTCTGAACGGTGGTCCTGAAGGGTGATACTTTTTTTTAATGTGAATATGACACAAGAGTTCCAACTGTTCCCAACCGCTTGGAGCCAGTGATTTTTTTGTAAAGGCGGAGACGGTTTACAAGTAGTTCCCGTGAGCACTTAGGCCATAGGCCCATTTTGCTATCTCCCATCTTACCTCAATCCTTTAATAACAATCCAGTCCCATTAATAAAGTTCACCAGGGTTGTCATTGGATATGTGGCTATGTCTTCTGATTCTACTGTATGTCTCTCCAGGTATCTGAGCCTAGTTCCCACCAGGGCAGGACATTGGAACCATAGGTGAATTGGTTCATCCTCTTTACATTTCCTGCATCTATTGGTGTTTTCCACTCCCAATATCTGCATGTGTCTCCTGAGATGGCAGTGTCACGTTAATAGTCCTACCAGTTGGAGCCAGTGACACTACGGCATCCCCAATTGAGGTATGTTTTGAGATTGGTTGTATTGGAAAAGGGTAGGAGCTGAGGCAGAAGAAGGTGGGGGAATACCTGGATATTCAGATTTAGTCATCAAACACGCCTAAAGCCATTTCAAGCAACGTTTCAACTCTGAATGCTGGTCTTGCACCAGGGCGATACTGAGAAAATCTTCCACTCTGGAACATGCCTCAAATATACTTTTATATTATTTTAAATTAATAAATTGTGATGTAACACAATTCAATCAAAAAATCCGGACCGCTAGAGCTTTATCCCTCGACCACGGAGGCCGTCGAAAATTTAAAGTATCTGGAATAAGTATTATGTTAATTAAAGATCCAATGACCCAATATTGGAAACGTCAAACGCAAATCCATAATTTTTTTATGACTGTCCCACAAATTTCGTTTTTCTATATAGAAGGAAAAACATAGGCCTCTTCGAGACTGAGATTCCTCTTTCCTCTTCTTGATACGTGACACATATGATACATGACATACACGGAGTTAAAATAAAATTAGAGCACCAGCGCAACAATGTTTAACCAAACGTCGCCAAGAGCTGTTGCAACCAGGAAAGCCAATACAGACAACAGCAAGAGAATCTGGAACATCTAAAAAAGATAAAGCACACTGATGCAACCAGGAATCCTTTAAACCAATCCTTTAAACCGTTTCTCAACCTTTTTTATCACAACAATTTTATATTTATAAATTTTTTACAATACGAACGTGAAAATAATGTGTTGAACGTGAAAAACTCACAACCAACTAATTAAATTATCAACTGACAAAACACTATAATCAGAACTTTTGTCTCAAGATTTACTGGATTACCAACACATCTGCCATAGATCACCCCAAGTGGTTTGCTACATTTGGTGTCTTGCAGGGGCGTCTGGGTTCATGAGAGGTTTGTGTGGATCTTGGCGGCCTACCAACTGCGTGGCAGACCGGATCGGGAGAGATTGGATGAGGGGAACCTTTTGACCTCTCTTGCAGGACTCTCTCCGAACATAGTTCGATTCATAAGTCCGTTACTACTAGACACATTTAACCCCAGATTCCTACCCATCCCTCATACCTTTCTTTCCTAAAACTTTCTCTCCTTTCTTTTCTAAACCCTCCACAAAGCATCCCCAAAGATGACATAAGCCCTAAAATTAATTCATTAACATCATCGCAATACACATATTTATTTATTAGTTTATTAGGAAATACGTATTTTTAAATAACTTGATTTAAATTTTTTATAAGATAAACTCTCTTTTTACAAATTTTGAAGGTTATTCTCATCAATGTAATATGTCATTAAAGAAGAAGATAGCAATAATAATCTAAACGAAAATATGAAAGAGAACAAGACACAGGAAAATAGAAAAAGACAATGGTCGCAACTGGGACTCGAACCCAGAAAAAAGAATTAGTTGAAGATAATATTGTTAATTCTAAAAATTTTAAATATGAGATTGACAAATATGATGGTTTGACAGAAGATGGCTATAGCGAAATTGGTTAACGCGCACGTCCCGGTTAGGTCTGGATTCGAGTCCCAGTTGCGACCATTGTCTTTTTCTATTTTTCTGTGTCTTGTTCTCTTTCATATTTTTGTTTTGATTTTTGTTGTTATATTTTTCTTCAATGCCATATTAACTTGATTTTAATTTAATTTTTTTAATAAAACAATTTTTTAATAACTTTGTGACTTTTTTAACAGATGATGGCGACCCCCACTATACTTGATCGAACCCCCCAGGTTGAGAAACGATGTTTTAAACAATTGTTGGAACTTACCGAGTCACTGATTGCTGTTTACCTGATTACTGATTAGTAATCACTCTAGTTGGAGCAACGCCAATTATTAATGGTCGTGTGGCGCCTCACAAGGAATATACTTCAAACCTAGTTTGGTTCTGGTAGTTCTTTTTTATTTAATTGCGCATGCATTGGACGTGATACTTAAATGGTCACGAGTGCGAGACAAGCTAGCTTCACTTGCTCCATTGCACTCCCTTGGGACAGATCTCAAATTATCTTCTGTCAAATGTGTGGTGTGTGCACTATAAATATAGAAAATATGCACTATCAATGCCGAGATATGCACTATAGTTGTCGGAATCTGCACTAACAATGCCCAAATATGCGCTGTCGACGCCCAAATATTCATCAATAAATAAGTATGCACTAACAATGCTCTATATGCGCTGTCGATAATGTTCACTGTCATTGAGGAAATATGCTTTACCAATACCAATATAAACACTTTCAATTAGGAAATATACCCCAATAATGCACGACATGCACATCCAATACATAAATACACAAATAGAAGAAACGCGCACTGCCAAAGCCCAAATATGCACTGTCGATGCTCAAATATCAATTGTCAATGAGGAAATTTTCCCTAATAATGTCAAATATGCACTAACAATATCAAAATAATTATCTAAAGTATGCGATAACAATGACAATATGTCTTTTGAAACCGTTTTTCAATGGGGATCAAAAGTCTAAGGGACAATAAATGGTTTCCCAAAACAAGCCAGTGAATTTCTCTGCTTTGATTAAAATTCAAATACAATTATAAATTGTCAGACTGAAGGATTTTCAATGACTTGGTTTTTCTATAGAAATATTAAATGATGTAGTTGATACTCCTGAACTGCTTGCATTGATAAGCTTTCAGATTCACCACTTAATACTAGAAGTCGGGATTTATTTCAGTGCAGAAATTGTTCGACTACCATCTGTATTCCTCTTTTCCCAGAATAATAATGGAGGGAAATAATTATACCATTTCAGTGGACTTCTTCAATTTGTCACTAAACAAATACAAAATGTTATTACTGAAGCGGTTCAGTTATTTTATAATAATAATTATTATAATTAATCAAATGAAGACACTATGAGTGAAACTCAATCGACAATCTGGAAACAGAAAAATCAGAAAAAGATATTGGCACCTCTGAGACTCAAACCCAGGACCTCTCGCTCTCCGGGTGAACGCGCCCATTGTATGTATCTTCATTTTATTATAAGTCGAAGTATGATACACTTAAAAAGTGACCGAATTTGATATTGACACCTTGGTGCAGTGGACAGCGCGTTCTCCCCGGAAAACGAGAGGTCGTGGGATCGAGTCCCAGAGGTGCCAATATCTTTTTTCTGATTTTTCGGTGTCCAGATTTTCGATTGAGTCTCACTCATAGTGTCTTCATTTATTTAAATATTACAATTTGAGATTTTACTCATAAAGGTTAAAATACAAAATAATAATAATATTTGAATGACTTGTATAGTTCTGGCATCATGAAATTATGAGTTGCTAACAGTTCAACCGATTGGGATGAAACTTTGGGGATTTGGTGTGTGCCTGCCAGCGATGGTTTCTATATATAACGGTGAGCTCTGGCATTATGAAATTTGTATTTAAAAAATGCAATAGATGGCAAGCGAGCTGATTGAAAACTTAATGTGCCGGGAATAAATGTACGGAATGCGGGAGGGGGGTTCGCGGGACGGGGGGAAAGGGCGAGGGGAGAGAGAGAGAGGGGGAGAATGCGGAGTGGGAACGTGAGAGAGGAAGGGGACGCGGGAGAGAAAGGGGAGGTGGAAGGGGAACGAATGGGAAAGGACACGCAGGAAGAAACAATTTATTTATTAAGTGGCATAGCAACGCATGCCGGGAACTCGCTAGTATATAAATAAAATAAAAAATTCATTTAAATTTGAAGTTTATTACAATTTTATTCATATTATAGTAAATTTACTTTCCTACATTTATATGTTGTGTATACTTAGTTATTTTATCAAGTCAATCAAAAGACCAACGACTTAAACAATAAATTATTTAAAACTATTTTACCAATGAGTTATGTGTTGCTTCTCAAGAAAACCATAAATTTAATTAATGAGATACATTTTTTTATTCGTTCAAAAATAAAATTTATGATACAGCTACCGAAAAAACTTGATCAATTTTTAAAAAATCAATGATTTCAGATACCGATTTCCTTTTAATTGCATACATAAATACAACAATTTACTGATATTGCTGTTAAAACTTGTATTTTTATGTTACTATAAATAGCGATTATGAGTTTTTAAGTATGCCAATTTATTTCCTTTGTTAAATGACATAAATATATGTTTTAAGTTGAACGAATACATCACTCGTGTCAGTGATACGTAACCATTGGTTTGCTTCAGAAAAAGGAAAATATAATAATTAAATAATATATTTCGAAAAAGCGCAAAGTTAACAAGAATGCTAGCTATTGAGTGAAAATAATCTGATATGAACATTAGTTTTTATCAATGTTATTAACAATTTTTTTTTCAAAAAATGTACGAGAAAATATTCGTATGTAATAAAGTAATAATGCGGATATTTTTTGAACCCGTTTCAATTTTTAAAAAATAAATGTTATAAGAACCCGTTGACAAAGTGATATCAATCATTTTAACGGGATTTAATATAAAAAAAATGTAAATAAATAATAAAGAATTTAAAAAAAAATTATTTTGTAGGATTTTGTAGGGCTCTACATAAATTTTTCGAAATCAAATGTAAAAAGTGACCTTCCTCTTGTTTTGAAAGTCTCATGTGCAAAGGTTCATCAACCTCGGCGTAAAACTGTAGATTTGCATACAAATCAAATCCACACCGCCCGCTTGCCAGTCCACTTGTCCACCACATACAGACATTCACCTTTATCGTCATCATCATCTTCATCCCCTTATCCTATTCGGGTCGGGGATCCATTGCATCGACAAGGCTCCTCCTTACGTTCCTGTCTTGTGCTGACTGTTCGGCCTCCGTCCATGGCAGTCCCATCCTCTCCTGACACGGTTTCTGGAGTTGCCTTGCCCAGCTGTGTCTGGGGCGGCCCAGTGGACGTCTACCCTTTAGAATCGCACATTCTCTTTTATACATTATATATTTCAACATTAAAACCTTGACAAATTATATACTTAAACCTTCCTCGTGAAACACTCTTATCTATTAGTGAAAATCGTATGAAAATCCGTTCAGTAGTTTTTGGGTTTATCGCGAACAGACAGACGGACAGACGCGGCGGAAGACTTTGTTTTATAATATGTAGATATAATCACTCACTTTTTAAGAATATCCCTGTACCAACTGTTAAAAGCTCGATTGAATATAAAAAAATTTAAAAAAAACTGCAGAAAGTCTAGAAAAATATTTGCTTTTGCGTCACAATCTTTCTCTCATCTAATACGTTCGACAGGTCAATAAAATAAAGTTAGTTGGTGTAGCCAGATAAGATAAAAGATTTATTGCAGAACTTGCACACTTTTATTGTTTACTCCAAAGTTTTCTGGCATAACCTCTTATCCACAGATACAATCATCCAGGTACACGAACTTACCCTATAACTACTTGTGTCCTTGGATGACCAAAGGTTGCAAAGCACTACCTTTTATAATTCTGGTATCGCAAATCAGATTAAAGAGCTTAATTAACATTTTTTTATAATTTTTCTCAGTATCAATGAAAATAAAAGTGATCTCATGTGGACTTGATTTACTGGTAGCTTATATTACATTACAAAATGTAGCAGCACTGGTTTTAAATAAATGAGCACATAAATCCATCGAAGAGTTGCCATTGGTGATCTAAATTAACATGCCTTGTCTTGGAACCGATACTATACTTATTTATTAACCTGCCTGATGTTTATAAAATATCTTATTTATAAATAAATTAGCGAGATCCCGGCATACGTTGCTATGCCACGTCACAAAGAAATTATTTCTCCCTGCTTGTCCTTTCCCATTCGTCCCGTTCCCCTTCCGCCTCCCCCTCCTCTCCCGCATCCCCTTCTCCTCATGCTTTTCCACTCCGCCTCCTCTCTCCCCACTCCCCTCTTCTGCTTCCTACATCCCGCAAGCCCCCCTCCCGAGTTTCCCTCTCCCCTCCCTAATTCCACTCCTGAATTCCATACAATCAGTTTTCAAACAGCTCGCGTATCACTTGTAATTTTTTATACAAATTTCATAATGCCAGAGCTCACCAGTATATAATATATAGAAACCTAGGCGGGGGTGCTCACAATAACTCCTCGCAATTGGATGAACCATACATATTTAATTTTTTTATTCCAAACAAAAAAAAGTTTTAAAAGAGGCCTATACGATTTTTCTAATAAAAATTACTGATAACGGAAAAAATAAAAGCATTCATACTTTTATTAGGCAAATGTCTTATGAACTTTGTCATCACCTCATTATTTTGTCGTTTCGCGTAAAAATATATTTTTTTTTAAATCAAAAAGTTTTTAAAAAAAAAATTCAAATTACGGTCGAAAACTTTAGTTTCATGTATATTTTAATTCTTCTACGGTTAAACTTTAGATTTGAATGTAAATCGTGGTGTTTTCTCTTTCTAACACCGTTAAGATCACATTTCTCACCGTGACAGTAAGGGAAACAACGATTTCTATGAGACCTATATGAGCTGTTCCCAAAAGCGAACAAATTAGCCTGAGGGCTTAGTAAAATGTCACTGATTTTAATGAAACCAGCAAAATTTCATTCAATCATTCAGATCGCGTAGTGCAATTTAAGCCTGCAATTTAAGCCTATTTAATCAAACCCTAAGCACCCTAATCAAGGGGACACATTTACGCTGCGTAAGCCACCATTACCGTCAATCTACTGCCCTTTCATTATATTTAATTCAATAATATCCTTAACAGGCAATAGGTTACTGTCAGGAGGAAATCCGCAATCCAGTCCCAGCGCTCAAAAGGAAATATTTGACATTTAGTCAATCCCACCCACGTGGCCTTCACAAGTGACCACAGTACTCCGCTATGCTAATTATTGTCGGTACTATGACCGTAACTATGTGCATAGCAACTAGGTTATATGCGGTTAGTTCCTACCGCTAAACACTGCACTATTATTTTATAATATGTAACGTGATCTGCGTAGGTACTACTTTGGAAACCCCAAGGACTTTTGTGTTCATATTTTACAGGTAAGATTAATTTGAACTTCTCTTTCATATCTTTTGGCTAGATAGAAAGTCTAATAATATAACGAATGCCAAATTAATATGCTTAGTATTATATCAAGGAGAGATTGTTTATTTTCTATATTTTTTGTAAGTGGGAATCTCTTTGATTAATACATTCGATGTGGTATTGTAATTTATGTAATGAAAAGCGTGTTCTTGTTCAAAATCATTTAATCATCGATTAATTAACTATCGTGATTTATTTTTGGGGTATTGTGGCGTGTTGCGATACCTCTTATTCGCCAAAGTTTCAAAAAGCAGTATCTACAGTGTCCATAATGATGGCAGATGTATCTTTATACATATATAAAAATGAAAATATGTTTGCTTCTGTCTATGTATGTATGTATGCTATGCGTTGCTAAAGTATTCATCCGATTGCGATGAAACTATGGGGATTTGATGCGTGGATGCCCGCGATTTCTACTATAACAATAGTGAGTTCTGGCATCATGAAATTATGCGTTGCTAACACCACCCATCCGATTGCGATGAAACTTGGGGATTTGATGTGTGCCTGCCAGCGATGTTTTCTATATATACTGGTGAGTTCTGGCATTATGAAATTTAAAAAAATGCAATAAGTGGCGCGCGAGTTGTTTGAAAACTGAATGTACCGGGAATGAATGTACGGAATGAGAGGGGGGAGGGAAACTCGGGAGTGGGTAAGATAACTTGGGAGGGGGATTCGCGGGAGGGAGGTGGGAAAATTGGGTGGGGGAAGGGGTACTCGGGGGGCGGAGTGAGAAAGCTAGAGAGGAAAGGGACGTGGAAGAGGAAGGGGAGGAGGAAGGGGAACGGGACGAATGGAAAAGGACACGCTGGGGAAACGATTTCTTTATTAACTGCCATAGCAATTTGGGAGGCGGGAGTGGGTACCGCCACCCCGGGAACCTTTGTTGGATTACCAACACCTCTGCCATAGGTCACCCCAAGTGGTTCGCTACGTTTGGTGATTTAGCAGGGGTGCCCGGGTTCATGGAGTGAGGTTTGTCTAGGTCTTGGAGGCGGATGACCAGGACACACTGAACCCCAGATTCCTACCCACCCCTTAAACTCTCTCAGGGCCTACTGTATGGAGCTCATGTAAAAAAAATAGCAACGCACGCCGGGAACTCGCTAGTATACAATAAAAAACAAATTACATTTTTTACTCAAAATAATATCAGGAATTACTAATTAGTCACATGTAAGTAATTTGTTTCATAATTAGGTAACATATTAAGAGGTCTAAATCACTTTTTTTTATTCTTTAATATTAAAAATGTCCGAAACACATTGGCTAAAAATATGTTTTTTTGTGATCACCTCGATCAGCAAAAAAATCCTATTTCCATGGTAATGAGTTTTGCTACCTGTAATTAACATTATTCAAAATAATGTAAATCAATAAAAAAACCCAGGCATGTAGTGTCTATATATGGCGCCAGTTGTACAACATAATTGTTTAATAATGACAATATTATATAACACGTTCTAATCTAAGGGAGGCATACCCATTATTAAAAACTTGTTTTAGAAAAAAACTATTTTGCAAAAATACTTTTATCTATGGTGTTATTTTTTTAAAGGCAATATAAATAGATTGTTTATGAATTATTATGCATGCCTCGCAGAGGTGTTGGCAAAATTGTTAACATATTCATTAGATTAAATCCATACAAGGACTTCAACGACAAAACCTGTGTGATGTTAGATAATTATCGACTATCCATTTTGAGGTTTGTAGCTTGCCCATAAATTTATGTATTTTGTATGGAAACTTGTGACATTGTCAACGGTAACCGGACCAAACAGAACAGTGGCAAATCAGAGCACTTTTGAAAAGTGATAAAAAATCGTTTTATTAGTTTGTTGGTTTACGTTCGTACTTACGTTTTCGGAACAGTGATCATTTCGTATAATTACCTATATTCCACGTTTCACAAAATTAAAAAAAGCCACTTATTTGTTTGCACACGACATATTTATGCACAAATCAAATAATAATTTTTCTGCTCTTTTTACTTTAATTCCACACAGGAGGCCTTGAGAAAAAAAACTTCTCTCAAGATCTACATCATCGTTGGGCATATTGTGTGGAAGATGCTGTTAAGGAAAGGGATGAGAGACATTTCTGGAGAGGAGTATTAGGGGTGAAGAAAAATCTCCGAGTGATTGTGCCCAGCAATGACTCCCGCTACGGTACAAGGCGATGAGTTAGGAGAGTTCAGCTAAGAGGTCAAAGAGCCTCCCTCAACCGACCTCTCCAATCCTGCTCAGCTGATGAGCAAGCGCATCCGCCGCCGAAATCTGAACAAACCTCACCCCATGAATCTGGAAAATATACATAGCGACCCACTTGGAATGACTTATGGCAGAAGTGTTGGAAGAAGTGTTTTTTTTTCAATACGAAAAAACACTATTGAGAATTTGATTTGAATATCCACTGGAGTCCTTATAAATATTTGAAACATGAAATTCAAAAAAACATTCATTATAGTATGAACGTAGAATGCGCAGGAACCACATTCTGCAAAAAAGTTGTTTATTGCAAAAATTGCGTAAATCAAATTAATATTGACGACAAAAATCGGCCTTAATTTTTCAAAAACCTTGTCTTATAATTATTATTTTCAATAAGTCGAGGTTCAACGGCACATAAATTTAATTTTCTTTAATATTAACTTTAAATGAAATGATTCGGATAAAAACTCGATTCGCTATTCCAGCCAATTTGAAAAAAGTTGTTTTGAGAAAAACGCGTTTAAAGGTTTCCGTTCTACCTGCTTGCACCGCTCCTAACTATATTTAGAGATTAAATTTGATGCTACAACTTTGGGAATATATTCTCCACATGTATGGGAAGATTTTTAGACTACCAAAAAAGTAAATTTTTTGGATCAGCTGTATCAGACACCTCCCGTTATTTTATTTATTTTTCATCACGTCATACGCTCAACATTTGTACATGTAATATTCCTTGACATTTTAATATCAATTGTACACGCCAAATAAATTCTTCAATGTCCTGTCGTTATACGAATCATTCAGAATACCAGGCTAAATCATTGGCCAATGAGCAGTGGGCACAGGTAGTAATTCCTAGAAGTTGGTGGCAACCGAAACAATTCGATTAGTTTTGATTCACTGAGCGATAAACTGATATTAAGCACAAATGTCACAGTAGTTTAAATTAGACACATTTTATCTGTCATACCTCTAATATTGATTGTACCTAGCATTACATAGGTGCATTCAATTATGTTAAAGTTTATGCAATTATTTATTTAGTCAGGACTCTTAGTTGCTTGTATGGTAGTATTAGAGTTTATAGCTCAATTTTATGTTAATTTCCGGAAAACAACAAAGGACATGTTTCGAAAATTGTATTTTATTTCGAAAATTTTAATTTCAAGAATTTTCAAATTGGAATTTATTAATGTATTAATTTTTGGGAAATCGACAGTTTTATCATTTGTGTAGTTTAAAACAAAAATTAAACCAATTACGAATATCCTCCCAGTCACTTTAGGGGCCATCCATAAATTACATCACACATTAAGAGGGGGAGTGGAGGAGTAGAGAAGTGTGTAGACATTGTGTGACAAGGAGTATGGGGGGGTCTCCAGTTCTGTGACGTCACATGAAAAATTCTGAATTTTGATTATTTTTAAATTTAAAACTGCAAAATACGTGACGTCACACTAGGGGGTGGAGGTCTCACAAATGTGACGATGGGTGACAAGGACGGGGGGGGTCAAAAATCATGAAATTCGTGTGACGTAATTTATGGACGGCCCCTTACCTCAAGCAAGAATTTTGTCATCGGCCTATAGAAAAAGCAAATAACAGCCATAAAAAATCACACAAATCTGACAGCACTTCCCGCTGGAGAAAGATCACAAATTTTAGGGAATAGTCTTTCTGGAGATACAGACTCCCTGATTCCTACCCAACCCTTTATCTTAATTCTTCTCAGAGGTTTCTTTCCTAAAAAGACCATTCACATGTCATCCCCAAAAATAACATTGACCCTGAGGGTTTTTTTTCTATGCGGCCTCCTGTGTGGAGCTAATTAAACAAAAAAAGGAATCATGAATATGACGAATATATTAGCCGGTTAGTGGCTAAGCGCCTCCGTACATGGAGCTACTTACAAGCTATTCGAGCCTGATGCGCGTAGCATCAGCGCGCACCGCTCGTGGGTACCCGCCATACAATTTTGCTGATGTTCGTACACGACGGTACGCGACGGATGTCGGGTTGAAGTCGGTAGCGCGCTAACGACGGTGCTGGTAGCGCGTACATGCTGCAGCATTCGGGTCTACTACTTTCGTTTTACGTTTGACAGAAATGGCGTCGGAACATGAAAGTAATGTTAGATTTGTTCTGGAAGTGGAAAAAATGCGTGTTTATATAACTACACATTACCAGAATACGTAAAAAAGGATTTAGTGGAGAAGGCATAGTATGACATCGTGTTAACTCCACGGCTGCACGTGAAAAATGATCAAGTTCCGTATATTTCGGGTAGCGCCGTGTACGGAAACCAGCATTAAAAAGTAGTACATCTGCAGGGTACTTGTGGTTATGTCACAATCACGTAGTTTGTAAGTATCTCCATGAACGGAGGGCCTTAATTTGCATCGCATTTGAGTCCCACACAAGCAATATTTTCCGATTACCACAGTTGGTGATAGTAGAAGATTTTCAAATATTGTCAGATTATTCGTAATCGTGGAATATTTGTTTTCCTTTCGAAAGAAAATAAATGGTAAAGTATCATGAATGCAGCATTCTGCTTACGTTATCCAACCAAACATGTCATGTTAAAATCATTAACAAAATAATATATAATTAATAGACTCTTCTTAAATTACAGCAAAACTTTTTACCTAACTTTTTATAAAAACAGTAAAAACAAACCCCCCAATAACCTAAAAATTAGAATACACAATGCTAACTGTAATCAAGTAACATGCTCTTCTTGCTTTGAACTTGGAAAAGTTGAAAAAATCAAATATTTGGGTATTTATATTGATACAAATTTAAATTGGCAATCACAAATTAATAATACCGTTTCTAAATTAAGATACCTTACTTACTTATTTTACAGACTTAAAGAAGTACTTAATATTGAAAAATTAAAAATGATTTATTTTTCTCTGGTGCAATCTTCACTCATATACGGAATAATAGGATGGGGTGGTGCGCTTGATGTATTTATAAAACCTTTACAAATAACTCAAAATTATATTATCAAAGTTATGTACAATAGAAACACAACATTTTCGACAGATGCACTATACAAAGAAGCTAAACTATTCAGTCTCCGTAAACTATTTATACTGCAAACTATGAAATATATCTTTAAAAACCAAAACAAATTCGAAAAAAATGAAAATAGAATCAACATTAGAAATAATAATGTTTTTTATACCCCCCAAACGAATACCAAACAAATGCAAACTCACAGCAGTTTCATTGGACCTCGTACTTTCAATCTTTTACCGAAAAATATTCAAGTGACAACTAAACTTCTGCAATACATAAAAGAGTTGAAGTCGTGGCTTGACAATGTAAATATTGAAACATTGTTTGCTTAATTTGTATCACTTTATTGTTTTTTCACAAACAGTACACTTATTAATACATTATGCACTTATTGTTACACTATACCATTATTGTTATATTATGCACTTATTTGTTACATTATACCATTATTGTTACACTACTTCACTTAATGTATGCTCATTTTGTGCAAAGCTGTTTAGACAAATTTTAATCATGTTTTTGCTTTATATGCCCATTGTTTGTTCTTTCTAGGTACAATAATAAAATATATTCAACTATATTACCCACGCACAGGCTGCGCCTTAGTGGGTTCCCATTATTCTTTTTATTTTATAATATTGTATGCATCAAATGTAAATTTTGGGAAAAATAAAGGAAAAAAAAAAAAAAAAAAAAAAAAAAAAAAAAAACTAAATGCTCTCATAATCTATTCTTGACCTTTTACAGCAATCTACAGAACAATATTTTACAGAATGAAACAAGTTCTTTGTTTAAAACCACTTTATTTAAATTTATATTCGTCGACCGGTTTCGGTCGAACTCGACCTTCTTCAGGACAATAAACATATAAACTAAACTTATCAGTTTATATGTTTATTGTCCTGAAGAAGGTCGAGTTCGACCGAAACCGGTCGACGAATATAAATTTAAATAAAGTGGTTTTAAACAAAGAACTTGTTTCATTCTGTAAAATGTCAAGCCACAAAGTGTTTGCTTTCTTCGATAACAATATTTTACGTGATATTATATTCACTGTTCCGTTTGGGCGTTAAACTGGTACGAAAAATAAGTGAGAAATCAATAGGTAGAAAATTCACTTGAATTAAACTGCAGTAAACACAGCGTTACAGGGTTGATAACGATTACATATTCCATTAAGAACATGACATCTAGATAGCGAGACTTCATAAACATCGTAAGACGTCACGCAGAATGGCTTTTACTGCAGGTTTTCATATTGCACAGGTATTTAATAATGTTGTAGTACCAGAAGGACATACAAAGGTAGAAGTGAGAACCACTTACGCGTAGATTCTCTTGAACTTTATACTGGAACGCGTGTAATCTAATTGTATTCGACAAGTCTGTGGGATAATGATTTGAAATTATGTCATTATGTATGGAGATAAAACAGTGTGCAGTACTACCGACCGATTGAATTTCTATTAAGTTTTTTTTTAATAAAAAATTAATAAAATCATTTTTTTAACATAAGTATCACACCCTGACCCTGAGAAAAATCATTCACCTCAGGCACTCTGTCGTCTTTGTGGATGTTGTGTGGAAGGTTTTTTAAGGAAAAGTTGGAGATGAAGTTCTGAGGAAAATTTAGGAAGTATTAGAAACGATCCGCAGGTCGTGGGCTCAAATCCCGGCAATTCAAAAAAAAATTTAATGTAAACATTTATGAAGCCAAAATTTCCGACTACAAATGTGAAAAAAAATTACGAAACTTTTTGAATTGTTTAGGAATTATTTTTACATGAAATGAAAAAAATGATGTCAATTACGTTTTAAATTCAATTGTCTAATTAAATATGTATGTGTTTCTTTTCATTTTTTATTCTCAATAATTTTAGTTAAAAAAAACATAGGGTGAGCCATTTTGAAATTTTTTTATTGTTTTAAGTTTGTTTTCAAATATTTTTATGTTTAAAAAATTATATACGTATTTTTAATAAAACCATTTGATATCGTTTTTCATAATTTTTCAAAAAAAGTTTTTATTTTTCGGATATATTCACAAACATTCCATTTATTTGGATTTTACTACAAAGTGGAAATATTTTTACCTTCTGACAAAATACGCCCAATTTTTGAAGGTTTAAGCTTTTACGTACTATATATTTTTTTACATCATTACTTCATGCAGTACATTGTATTAATGTATCTGAAGTCAATACATTGTTCTCTTTTTCCAGACATTCCATTTAGCAATGTTGAATGTCAATTTGCTTATGATAATCATTAATAAAACAACAGACTGCAATAATTATGTGTTTCTGGAAAACTTGACAATTCTTACCAAAGGGTTAAATGGATAATAAGTAAGGAGTATCACTCGGAATCACTGCGTTTAATTAGGTTAAATATTCAGTTAAATACTTAACCTAAGGTTAACTACACCGGTTCTACTTTGATTAATTGATAAAGTGTCGCTAGGTCAACTATCGACTTAACTAATCAAACTGGTTGATCATTCATTATTTTCGTGTGGGAGGAATGTGAGAAAATTTGCGGAGATTGCGAAATAATTTTATCTAATTAGAATATTAATATTCATTTTTTGAAGAAAACTTCTTCTAAAATTGCTTTTTTATTATTTAAAATATATACATAAAAAAATTTGGTTTTTAAAACTAATTACAGTAAAGTAATTTCTTGTTAACGAAACTCCCCAACGCAATAGAGAAAACATTTCTCGTGTTTGAATTTGGAAGTAGTGCCATTATAGAATGACGTTAAGAAATTATATTATTTGCAATGAGAAATAAATAAACATAGCATTTATTTATTTATTTACGGACAAATAGTCAATTAACAATATAGTAATAACACGAATAAGATTGAGAGATGACAGTGAAAGGAGAGCACATCTGGGGGTCAGTGTCTCCGGGAGTGACAAACGTATGAATCCATCCCTCTCACTGCTGTGCAAGGCGATGTTCCGAGAGAGATCAAAAGGATCTCCCTCAAACAGTCACTTCAGATCCAGCCTGCCACGCTGCTGATCGGCAGATGCGTCCACCGCCAAGACCCGGACAACCCTGATCCTTGGGCACCCTTGCCAAGTCAGCAAAAGTAGCGATATGCTTGGGTTGACATATGTCAGACGTGTGTCTCCCAAATTTAATAATATTATTTGGATTAAATCGATTTTCTAGCATTGTTATTTTTGTTTATTAATTAATAATTATAATAATAACCGGAATAACCCTTTAAAAATCACGGAATAATCTAAATTCTTAAGAAATTTTCAAAAAGATTTTTAACTAAACTAAACATATGAAGAGTAATGACAATATATAATATAAATTAGATTTAAAAGGCTCTGAAATTTACACATTGTGTATCGACTGCCGAAAGTCATTTATTCTTACACCAAAAAATTCAATGTTTTGACTTGCGTCAAGTCTCGACATTCTGGATAAAGGAGAATGGTATCCATAATTAGTAGAATGTTGGTTGAGGAACAGCAATTCAAAGCAAGCCTATAATAAACCTACATAATGAACTTGAATAACATTAGAGTTACTAAATTAGATATACAATATAGATAAATAAAGGTTAGAATATAGATGTAGTAGAAATAAAAACAATGTTATTACATTTATTTAATAGTTAGGTGGTAAGTACATAGAGTTGGTTCTAACATTGACATTTGGAATGGAAGAGCTGATAATATTTTAGAGTAGGTACTTATTAATAATATGAAACAATTAGTGCGTATTTGTTATGTGAAAATAAAACTTAGAAAATATACTTCAGTTTGTCTATTTATTTACAATCTTGCAAACTAATGTTTTTCAGATTTTATTTACACGCTAATTTTCTTAGACATTATTGAAAAATAATAAATAATGATAAAAAAATAATTACAAATAGCACATTATTTGAACAATTTTATCATCACGAGTTTGAACATTTTTATTTCTAATTTGAATGTAAGTATGCAATAAAGCAAACTTTGAATGACATAAAATCGATATTGAGTTATAGAATACATGAGTGTAATCATAATCAATCTTTCTCATCGGAACCGCCCTGGACAGTTATGAATTCTCGGCCGCTGGTTAAGGGGACTAAATTATTCTTGAAAAATGCCCTCAACAGCGCCGGTGATCTCTTAGCACGGACAATATACAATGTACATATTCACATACAATGAAAAACGTGTCTTGTAAAATAAAAACTTTAAAAATATATGCTTTGTGAAACGATTTTATCAATATTCGTCAGTTAATTATAACTTAAGAATAATAAATGTTTTATCACACGAAAAGCACTTTGCCGGCAACACAAAGTGTTGTTAATTCACTTTTCAAGACAAGTTGATAAATTACTTTGTTGATAAGTTTGTGATAAGGACTACTGAAATAAAGAATGAAGTTGCTATAATGCAGTCTTTCAGGTTGAAAATTAATCACATTTTGTTTACCAACTCGTTGAAAACTCGTCTTAAAATTTGGTGACCGGACAACTCGGAATGAAACAAACTCAGAACCATCTCAGATAAGTCATTTAGAGTGATAAAAATATATATATATATATATATATATTAAAAATTGGTTAAATAGGTTACGTTAGGTTAGGGTTATCGGCTAATTTAAAATTATTCTTTTAATGACTTTTCAAGGAGGTGTTGAGTTGACTTTAGACAGTTGGCATGGAACTTTAAAATTTATATAAAAATTGCAACCTTTAGAACCTTCACTTATAAAAGTATGATTGATTTTTATTTTGAAACTGCGTTATTCATTTTCACATCTCGACACAGGTATATCCTAGTGAGACAAACATCGATAAACCCAATGTAAACATGCTGTATATAGATAAATAAATAAATAAAAAAATACCTTTATTAAAATATCTTGTTTTTTTTATTTATCCTGCTGAACTTCGTTCTTAGTTGAAATTAATTTTTCCTCCTATGTTTTTGTTTTGCTGTGTAATTTTCCATTTGTTTGTGTTAGCTTCACACAGGAGGCCACGAAGAAAAAATCCCTCAAGGCCCAAGTCAGCATTAGGGATGCTCTTTGGAGGGTCTTTTGACGTGATAACGTCTTATAAATCGATGAACGCCGGCTGCACTCACGAAAAGAATGACTCATTGTCACGTTCCACCTGTGGCTTGTGACGCATCTATCTCTCTTCCACTCTATCGTTATTTTATGACGTTATCACGTAAAATTATCGTCCGTAAGCCGACTTCACAGACAACCAATTTTTAGAGAGAGCAAGGAGATGAAGTTCTGGGAAGGAAAAGGTATAATGGGTGGGTAGGAATCTGTGGATCAAGTGACAACGTGACTGGAGGTCAAGGAGTTGGGGTCAAGGAGGGTCGAGAGATCAGCTGGAAAATTCTAGGTTAGATCTCCCTCCACCAGTATCTTCCGATCCGGCCCGTCATGCATGTGGGCAAAACCTAGACAAACCTCCTCCCATGAGCCCGAGCACCCCTACTAAGTTATCGCAGGGGTCTTGGTTATCCAATAAATGGTTCCCGGGGCGGCAGTACCTCTTTGCCGACTAACTGATGTATCAAGAATTCAAGGAAACGATAAAGTACCTACTAACAAATTAGTGCATTTTCGTGAATAATATTTCTTAAACTTTCTGCACAAATTATCATCCTCGTTCTGATGTGTTCTTTACATAAACTTCTAACTTAACAGATCCTTTATTAATAATATCTCATGATTTTTGACGGGTCTGTTTATATATAATATTATGAACACCTACACTCTACAAGTTATGCCAAAATATAACAATCAAAACGTTATTGTCAAGGTAGATTTTTAAACTTTCACTTTTAGCTTATCTGTACATTGTCGCTGCTTGATAATATCTATAAATACATTTTCAGTAATCACGGTCCAGTAACTAGTTATACTATTATCGAAATATATTTTCATCCTGGCAATATTAAATATCGTTCATGAAATGCCAAATCCGAAAACATTACAATTTCACGACGCAAAAATCTGACATTCAAAACTGATATTAGAATATGTTTAGTCTTGCAGAAATGGGACATGTCAGACAGTTGTCGCATGTATACAAATTTGAGTATTTCTACAGCTTTATTAATCTGCATCATGTCTCTAAATAAAGATTTTACAAAAGTTTAAAATGGTATTTAGCACTTCGATGGTAAAAATTAGTTCAGTATTTCACATTTAATCTAATTTGTATTTAAGATTTCTGCTTACAGAATCGTTTCGATAGCAAGGATTCATTGTTTCCATTTTTCTTCATGAACAATAGATAAGTATACAAAATAATAATTGTACGATAGACTAATTTATTCAATTTCAAAATTCATAATTTTTGGAAGGTAGGTACATATGCAAAAAATATTGATGGTTATTTGAAGGGTTAATACTTTTATTAACTCGCGAGTGGCCCTGACGAAAATAATCAGGGATGCTACGAGGAGGGTCTTTTTAGAAAAGGAAGAAGAGGATCTGGGAGGGGAAAAGGTGTGGTGGGGTATTGCAGGAGTAAGGATGAATATGTATCGACGTATATATGACGTATGAATCCAACCGTCCCTCTGCGGTACAAGGCGATGTTAAACGATGATGTAACCTATTGCAGAAGTGCTGGTTATCCAAAAAATGGTTCCTGGGAAGGAGGAACCCACACCCAATTGAAAGATTAAGGGGATATTCTAATCTAGATGCATGAATTTTAAGTGTTTTTTCAGGTGCAATAAAAAAGCAAATAATTTTTTAAAAGCCATCATTTTACCAAATATTTATTAAACATTAAAGAAAACAAAAAAATCAAACGAAAAAATTCAAAATTCAAAAAATTGCAGGATGTTGAAGGGGGGTGGGGGTTCAAAAAAATGACGTGCCCTGATTGACACGATTGCAACCCTCCTAGTAATCTAAAAAAAAAAAAAACAAATAAATTCTTAGTTCAAATAAATTCTGCTTTGGCCCGAACTAAGGAAAAGTAAAAAAAAAAATTCGCAAAATGGCAGCTGTCTGAAATAAAAAGACATTTTTAAATTGGAAATTTTGTTATAGTTTTAGTTAGTACGATAGAATAATGTATAAAGAAGGCTCACACCAAATATCAAGTAAATTGGTTCAGTAGAACTTGAGATATCGTGTCAACAGTCTCGAAAAAAGTAGTTTCGAGAAACACGTTTAAAGTTTTGATCTATTTAGATTCCAACTAAACCGGTCAAGCTAAAATGGCTTTAACTTTTAAAATAATTCGAATTTTGAAAAATCCTTTTAAGGGGATATTCTTGAATATTGAAACTATCGAAATATGAAGAAAAAAATATTTTGGACAAAATCCCGCGTTAAAACTAAGTGTTGATTATTTTTGTTTTTAAAATATGGTATATAATTCTAACTCACATAATTTTCTTGGTGAAGGACAAATACTATAGAAACCATTAAAATAAAGTGGTTTCAAACAAATTTATGTGTTTTTATTGAAAAGATAATTCAGTTTTTTTTCTCGTGTCTTATTATTATCCAGTCACATAAATCAATACAAGACTTCATATTCGGATTGCACAGAAAGGTCCTTTTAGAAATAATAATGTTTGCGAAATTATTGACACCCACAATCTTAATCGGTCTATAAAATATGGGTCATTGTGTTCAGCAAGAGAATAACCATAAATAAGATGGATTGAAACACGGTATTATTAGTTTGTAAGTTGCAATGGTGCCAGAGCCTAAAGTCCTGATTTTAGCGGTTCAACGCTGTCCGATACGTTGTTAAGTTAGAATGATATATTTGGTAACAATTTGAAAATTTATTCGCCATCTCAAATTAACTACAGACTTTCAGATTTACTAGATGCTTTTAATATCTCCTTGGTCGCTATTCAGAATCGAAACGTCTCTGGTATGGTGACTAGCAGTAAGTTTTTGTAGATCAGATCGGGATAGGCCATCCGCTTTCCTTTTTCCCATTTTCTTCTCCTCACCTTTCCTAAGCCTCATAACATAAGCGGGGCACACACAAACATTATGCTGGAAGCGTTGTTGTACTGAACCCGAAGTCTTTCTATTCTACTCTTCTTGTAGTTTGCTCAGAGTTAGCACATATACAGCGTTGCGCAGAAGGAAATGAAGAGCGTTCTTTTTACAGTGGTACTGCAAAGGCGGAATCTTCTACTGAGCATGTTTGCTCTTCTTTGACTAAAGATGTCGTCATTGTCCATCAGATTACTGGTGATTATGTGGCCAAGTTATTTAGTTCCTTCAGTCACCTGCAGGTTCACACCGTTCGTGGTAGCTGAAGGAATATTTTTTGGTCCTTGCCCATGTCTTGCGACCAGTAAGAGCTGCTTTAGTGAGGTTATATAGCATGTTAGTTTCTTCAGCAAACTCTTCGCAGATATTCAGAAGAATACGTATCTACTTTCAGCTTCACAACATAGCCAAAATAGTGAAGCCATATAGTCCCTGACTCCAATTAGCAGGAAGCAGTTGAGACTCTTGTGCGGTATTCACATCAAAAGCCTGAAAATATTTCTGGATTTTTTGTTAAATTCCTTTATGAAACGGAATCAAATAATTGGTCCGACAACGTTTACGGACGAGTTAATTCCAATTTTAGAAGTTTATTTAATAAACATTATTAATTTAAGTAAGTGCCTACTTACTTACTTACCTACTTACTTGTTTTTCTGGTGCCTACCAGAAAAACACTAATAATGATAAATGTTGTAAGCTAAGTCATGGGTCAATTTCTCAATCATAAATTTATGATAAACCGAATAATAAATTATTAATTAAGCAATCAATAGATACGTAAATATCTTAATTCTGCTCCAAATAGATATTGTTTTATCCTTGATCTCGTCTTAAAATACTCGTCCAATAAATATTCCGATTATTATTCAATCAGAAGTTGATTCATGAAGGGGGTAAAATAAATACGAAGCAACTAGCTTCGTATTCGAATTTATTTATTGAGGATTGCTGGCTTCAAGCTAGCCTAGACCTTCAATGGAATGCTTATACCTTCCTGATGTATGCCAGTGAGGCATGGAACTGGCAGAGGGAGGAAGAAATTATATTGAATTGTGTGGAAATGAGATTGCTACGGCGAATGTGTAATAAAACCATGATGATCGTGTGAGAAAAGTGGGGATTCGCAGAGAATGCAAGGCTGAATAAGTAAACGTATTTTTTTTTACATTAGCTCCACACAGGAGGCCCTGAGGAAAATAATTCTCTCAGGACCTACGTCATCTTTGGGGATGCTGTGTGGAGGGTCTTTTTAGGAAAATGAAGAGAGGCAGTTCTAGGAAGGAAAAGGATATTAGGGGTGGAATCTGGGGGTCAGTGTGTCCAGGAGTGACGGATGCTTGAAGCCATCCCTCCTACTGCGGTGCAAGGCAATGTTCTGAAAGAGCACGGCTGGAGTCGAGCAAAGGGACTCCCTCAACCATTCTCTCCCGATTCGGCCTGTCGTGCAGCTGTTAGGCAGACGCATCCTCCGCCAAGACTCGGACAAACCTCGCCCTGTGAGCCCGGGTACCCCGGCCAAGTCACCAAACCACTTGGGGTGACCTATGGTAGAAATGTAAAGAGTAAGATTGGAAGGGACGCTTAAATTATTTGGGAATGTAGAGCAAATGAACGAAGAAAGAGTGTAAGGAGAATGGTGGAAGTCAGGGTCGCCCGAGGAAGACATCCATGTCAATATTCAGAATGACAGAAGGAGAGGTATGTGTGAGACGATGTATGATTGTGAATGAAGCAAAAAGTGTGCGCAAAGACTGAATTTGTCTAGTTAGCTAGCTTTTCTCGGGATCCTGAGAAAACAAATTGTGAAGTCTATACCTTAAGTACCTAAGACCTTTCCCTACTGTAAAATGTGATGAATGATGATGATGAATGAATCGACGAATCAATTAATCGATGAATCAACAAATCAAGGAATCGAAGGTCCAATGAATCAACGAATCAATGAATCAAGAAAATAACAAAAAAGTCGAATAAATCAAAAATCGGCTGTCAATCAGTAAATTAATCGATGAAACAGAAATCAATCAGTGAATCAATTACTAAACCAACAATCAATCAGTGAAACAATAAAAGGAACAACAATCAATCAAACAATTAACTCTTTGTCTCTTTGGAAACCTTGATGCCTTCCGTATAATATTTATTTTTTAAATATTTGGTTACAACCGACCTCCATCCACATACTCTCTGCGTGTACAAATTACTTTATTTACATATAATAACGTTTATTTCTTTTTTACTGAATACGAATTAATTCTGGCCCACGAATAAAATTGATACAGATCCTTGGTCGCCTTGAGTGACTGATTGTTTCTACAAAATTACAGATAATTGTGATTATTAGCTTTGTGGTGTCCTACAAAATCAATATTGACTGTCGTAAATCAATATTGGACATTAATCTCAATACAGAGAATATATATTTCAGCTCAGGTCAAATCGAGGAATTTATCGGAAAATATGAAGACGTGGATATAGCTTGTATTTGAACGTACAAACACTATTATCTATTTTATCTTAATTTTGAAGGTTCCCCTCCTGATGCTCTCTCCTATTAATTGGATTTTGAATGTAATCAAGGCAATTTGTAATCTATGGATCAATGCCATAATTCTATGGATTATTGCCCTGAATCAATGCCATAAATCTATGGCTCAGTGCCTTAAGCCGCCGCTACCCGATTTTTACTGATTTCTTACATGAGATCATTTAAAAATTTGACGTTTTTAAGCTCTTAAAAAGATATATGTTATTTTTTAAGATAATACCTAGACGCTTACCACGCCGAAACTCAAATTATATGAAATTCCCTCGATAGAAAAAAATCGCCAAGTATGCTCCGAAAATTATTAAAAACACGTCTGTTTCTATTACTTTACAAGTTACATTTGTGAAAAATTCACAATATTTCTTTAAATGATATTTAAGATGCTTTACACGAGATTTTTGCTCTATTTTAAACGAGTCATGTTTTATTAAACCTTTTCACAATTTTCGCTTCAATTTTATCAATTAAAATATTAGCGCGCTCTGTCCAACATTCGTAATTACATATCTCTCCATCTTCTTTTTGAGCGAGGAAACGCGGCCTTAAAGTGCTAAAAATTCATGGAACAGAGCCATTAATCTATGGATTAATGCCCTAAATATATGGACCCATGCCATAAATCTATGGATCATTACCATAAACCTATGAATCGATGCCATCAATATATGGATCAATGCCGTAAATAAATAATAATGATAATATTATTAAATTGAAAACTTATGATAGTGTATCCTATATAATGTTCTGTAAGTAACTGAATTGACAAACGCGTCTGGTTACCCACATAGGCGTGTCGCGTCATGCGTTCAATTCCTATTGTAGCTAAGTTCTCCATCATTGAAAAGGCAATATCTTTCGCTTTTAATGACGTAGTTAAAGTTTTCATATATTGCCAGGTTATTCGTAATCCGTGAATGATTTTTTCTTTTTAAATGTTTCATTAATTTATTTAATTCAATTCAATTCCACAGCCGAGATGCTAAATACAAGAACGAGAGGTAGAAACGATCAGTCCTCAAGAGACAAATTTCAACCGTGTACAAATGTTCCTCTGAGCATCCTTTTTTAATATACCGGTAGGACAAGGACGCCATTTCCATCTCATCTCCAAACTCTAAATAATACAATCCGTCACTTAGATAGGGAAAATTATCAAACGGACGGTCCGTTTCTGCCCGGTCAAGAGTTTTTCATTTATTTTATTTATTTAATATAAGCGGTATACATATACCATAAACACGGATTACCTATCACAAAATCATATTTAAATAAGAAACAATAAAAAAGAGTACTACAGTTAATTGTGGCTTTTGATTAAGAAATGACACCAGACATACAATTACATATAAAATTCTACAGTGGAAATAAAATTGATACCGATAGAAAATATTTGATAGTATAGCCTTCTTGTACCCAGCTTCCGTGCAGTTAAATAGATCTGCCACATCAGCATATCTATTAGTAACTTCATGTAATCTAGGTACAAGCGAGTGTTTCGTATACTCAGTCGTACTGAGTATACGAAACACTCGTTATTGTAGCATTTAAACAGGATTTTAGAACGAGTGGCTCTCGTGGGTATATGAAATTCAATGAGCTTAGTTAAATCAGGACTGCCTATTCTACCATTTACAATTTTGAACATAAATATTAAGTCGGATATAATTCTTCGATCTGAGAGCGTTAAAATAAATTTAATTCTTTCATCAAGTAATTATAGTTAATGTTTTCAATGGGAATGCCGAATTTAAGATTGATGTGTCTTATGTTGAATTTTCTCAATTGAATCTATTTTATGAATTTTTATGAATGTATTTTAAAGTGGGGGAACCAGATCGAGGAGTTATATTCGACTTGACTACGTACTAAGAATGTATACAAAATATTTTGTTGAAATATTCCTAAAACCTCTGGAATTTCGAAGAATGAAGCCAAGCATTTTCATTCCTTTATTATTAATTGTGTTTATATGGGATAAAAAGTTTAATTTAGAGTCGAAAGTTATGTTAAAACTATATATATAAATTTGTGAAAGCTATTTTGGTGTATATACCGAGGAGGTTGCCAAATTTAACACTGGGATGCACTGCAACACAAACCGAAATATTCCTATACAGAGGTGGCGTTACTGCTAAATGCGTCACTAATGGCATTCACTGCCTTTCTGACATACGAGCTTATGAATGAAATACTGTTCAAATGAACGGCGTTCCAATTTAATAAAAAAAATAAGTACATTTTTAATTCTAATTAAGCAATCTGATTTAAATCACACTTCCAATTTTTGATTTAGGACCCATCGCACTTGGTTTTTTGTACTAGAGATCGTAAATGCTTAACGATCATGTTCTATGTGTCAGGAAACCAATAAAAATAAAACGAATAAAAAATATATGTCAGTACATAATGTCTCCAAGAGTATTTCGAATTAATTTAATTAAGTCTATCTAGTGAACGGTCATAAAGAGTACAAGTACAGTGTGTCCAGACGAGGTAGGGGGGTGTGATTCGGCAATAACTTTGCTAAGGTGCGGTGTATATATGCGCCGGTAGAGGGTAGTGACATGCGCAACATCTTGGAGATTTAGTAGCAATGAATACGGGGAGGGGGGTTTGAACCCCCTTAACCCCCTCCCACTTATATACGTCTTTGTAATTACCTACACTTAAACAAGAAATTATCACTTTTTAACGTGACCAATGTAAAATTCCTAAGGGCGCATAAAGGAATGAAATGTGTATTTAAAATACATAGCATATAAACAAATAGCTCTGATATATTTATGGACAGAGAAGCCATTGACTTAGTGGTTACGATGTGAGACTTACGTTATAGAAGGTAACAAATAGTTTAATAGTTGTTTCAGATTCGCGACATAAATTAAGTAAAAAAATTGGGAGCTCAAGAAAAAAAAAATATTCTCTAAGGTGGACAAAATAAGGTTCAGAACCTGTGGTCCAGACCAATGGTCCCCAACTCTTGGTCCGCGGCAATAAAAAGGTTGAGGACCACTGGTCTAGACCTGTGGTCACCAACCCCCGGTCCGCGGACCAGTACAGGTCCGTGGATCAAATGGTACCGGGCCGTGGCAAGGTCTTGCTTAAAAATAAAAATTACGTAAAAAAATTTATAATCATCGACAAAAATAACTATTCAGTTAAGAACCCTTCACGCCAAGTTACCACCGACACTATATCTTTGAAGTAAAAAACACGACTGGGCTTTCATCTTGCGCACTCGCACATATAACGTAAAGAGCTCGAGTGAGACGCAATGACGTGAGTCATCGTTCTTATATTCTGCTTGCCCAAATGCAATTTTTATTTAGAATAGTTTTATTGAGAATATGTGACATAAGAACTAACACGCGTTTGATTGTATTAGTTAATTTATTCCCGTTTTTCAACAAAATACTTCTATTGCAACCAGCGAGAGCTAATTATTAAGTTTATAATTATTTTAATACATTTTCAAATGTATAATGATGGATTAACCAAAATCTGAATCCTCTATTTACTATATTTTAAGGAATATTTACATTTACCTGCCCCTTGCCGTTCGTCCGCCGGCGTACCATCGGCGCAAGCCAAAATAATCACTAAAAAATAATTTTGTTATGCGATTTTAACCCTTATGAATAAAGAAAACGTGTGAAGCAGAAGGTCAGAATCGCTTGGGGCATTCTTGTTCATAAGGTATAAGATACCGTGAACCCACCTAGAGCAGCGATATATTTTCTTTGAAATTGTTTATGACACGGCCTGGAACTTTTTCGCGCCGCTCGGCTGTCAAAATGACGACTGTCAAGTCTCGCGTCACGGTCGGTGAAATGATCGTAAAACGTATAAATTCATTGAATAAACGCAAATAATATTGTTCTTATGTATAGTTTAGTATTCAAGGAATGTGTTTCAGTAAAAATTACATAAGATTGCTTAAAATTAACCTGCAAAATATTACGTTAAAGTTGACGTTTTTTAGTTTTTTCCTGGCATTTGAGGGGTTGGCGATGTGTTACTTTTTAGGTGACATAATAACGTGTATTATCAAAACAATCTCTAAAATATAAACAATCAACGCCGCCACCCCCCCCCCCCCCCCCACCGGTCCGCAGCGATAAAAAGGTTGGGGACTACTGGTCTAGACGACCTAGACCTGGCATTCCATCGAGAAATTCCGAGGGATTCATTAGAGAATAACTCTTGTATATAAAGGTTTCGCATATAAACTATTTTGTCTTGTTAAACTACCATAATTTAACTTGCAAATTTAGCCAATAAATAAAATCACGTCATGAAGTATTAGGTTTTTGTTTGATGTTGCAATATTGTAATAAGTTTATTAAACATTCTAATATTTAATCACTTAAGAAAATTAATGCATTCTATCATATCCACGCCCAAAACTCCGCTCCATTTCTTTTAAAATGACGAAAGACTTCGTCATTGGTGTCGATATAAAAAAACACATCAACATACCATGTGTAACACAATGAAAAACATAAATGGTGATAAGTTATTGCCACAAGAAATAAAATCAACGTAAAAAATCTGCCCACGCATTTTTACGGTTAAATCGATATTTCAAAATTCCGCAGCTCAAAGTAATAAATAATGAAACTAACAAATCGATATTATATTGTTCTCTAGACTTTATATCCGGGTTAAATCTTCCCCACTGGAAACATTTAACCCTCCCATACACTTTTCCACAAATGATCATCTAGTCAATCCACGCGATGTAATTGCATTGTATAAGTATAATAAATTCAAAACTATACAAGAACAACACGTCAACCTACCAGAGACCATATGGGAAAATACTTCACCGACTCCAGATATTTTCATATCAGAGGGTTCGGCTCAATAGAACTCCTAACTGAACCGATAAATCCTACTGATCCCTCAATATAAATATTTAAAAAATCTTTCGTAATCCTACGTGTGTTTAATATGACTTAATCCTACATGTGTTTAATATGACTAAAAATATTAATATTATACACTATTAATATTGCTAACACTATTACTATTAGATGTCACACTAAAGTGCCGGATCTTTATGCCTCCCGGTGTCATTTTACAGCATATTTAATATGTAAAACACAGACACGTGTAAATAATATTTGATTTATGTTGAGCATTTGGATATTGCCTTCCTTATCTCGAAACATAGTATTTGGAGATGTCTGACTAATCAACTGGATCATCGATATATTACGTTTAATTAATAAATTGTGAAATAACATAGTCTTAGAAATGTGTATGCTACGTTTATGTTATGTTGAATAAATATGTTTTTTTTTTAACATTAGCTCAACACAGAAGGCCTTGAGGAAAATAATATCCCTCTGGTCCTATATCGTTTTAGGGGATGCTGTGTGGAGGGTCTTTTTAAGGAAGGGAAGGATAAGAAGTTCTGGAAAGGAAATAGGTATGACGGTTGGGTAGGAATCTAGGAGTCAGGGTGTCCAGGAGTGACGGACGTGTGAATCCATCCCTCCAACTGCAGTGCAAGGCGATGGGTCGAGATATTCCGACTGGGAAGATCAAAAGGTCTCCCTCAACCAGTCTCTCTCGATTCGGCCCGCCAAGCAGGAGACGAGCATCCGCCGCTAAGACCTGGACAAACCACACCCCATGAACCCGGGAACCCCTGCTAAGTCACCAAACGTAACAAACCACTTGGGGTGACCTATGACAGAGGTTATCCAACAAATAGTTCCTGGGTCGGCGGTACACGTTTCCGCCTCCCAAATTGTGTATCTTATATTTTTAAAAAAAAATATATTCGGGTTAACACTAATTGCTTTTGTGTTTCAGACAATGCCACAGACCTACGAGTGTATATTGTTTGAGGAAAAACTACAAACAAGTCCATTATTAGATTTAATAAATAAATTGAAATGTAGATCGCATTGAATTAGTAACTTTGCCTGAGGTAATTTTATGTATTTTTTATCCGGTCTGCATGTTAATACTTTCTATTGTAATGTGTGAGGGGCATTTAATAAAATGGTAAAAGTACTCGAAAACTTTAATATTACACTTAAATATTTCTTATGTGAAACACCGTTCGAATTGAAAAGAGAGAAAAAAAAATAAAAATAAACTTCTTCTGAAAGCTTTACGCTTTGTTATGGCATTATTGTATTATTTAAAAGACAAATAACGTATTTTTTATCACTTTATTTATATATTCACAATCTACATGTTTCGTGAACAATGTTCACATCATCAGGAGTAGATGTGCACTAAAGTAAAAAATCAAATGTAGATCGCCTATGGTTGGGAAGGGGTAGAAGGAGGAGGAAGGATAAGAGTGGGTGAAGTTTATTAGAATTAGGGATTACAATTAGGGATTAGAAGGAAAAGACCGGTTGAGTGAGAAAATGTTCAAAAGAAAGTTTAAAATTTTTTTTTACTTATTAATTATATTTGTCTTGATATTTACTTTGAAAGCAGATATAATTCATACGCAAAAAAATTGTAAACCCTCATTTGAACAGTTTCACATTTAACCGGTATTTCCTTTCTAATGACTTTGTAATCTCTAATTCTAATAAACTTTCCAACTCTTACCCCTACCCCTAACTTTCTACCCCTTCGTCACCATAGATGGTCTGTATTTAATTTTTAACTTTAGTGAAAACAGAAGAATGTCATTAAAAGTTATACTATTATTTATTATTTTAACTTTATGAGTAAAACCTCAAACTGTAATATTTAATTAAATGAAGACATTATGAGCGAAACTCAATCGAAAATCTGGAAACAGAAAAATCAGAAAAAGATATTGGCACCTCTGGGACTCGAACCCAGGACCTCCCAACACGGAAAGTAGGGAGGTCCTGGGTTCGAGTCCCAGAGGTGCCAATATCTTTTTCTGATTTTTCTGTTTCCAGATTTTCGATTGAGTTTCGCTCATAATGTCTTCATTTAATTTAAAAAAAAAAAAAGTTATACTGTTGACTACTAGTATCTATTTGTTCATTACTTTTGTATCTACTTGTACATTAATTTTTTTGTTCAAAGTTTGTATTGGAGTCACAATTATTACATTAAAAAAGTCTAGAAAATAATTAGTATAATTTTGCACTTCTTTCATAGTGTCCAAATTTCTAAACATCATTTTTGATAAAAAATAACATTTGAAACCAACATTTCCGTTAATTTCTGAAAAAGCAAAATCTATCTAAAAATGATCTAATAATTTTTGTCCAGATCTCTGGGCAATCTCAACAATACTCAGGACACAATGTCAATTTGGTCATGAAATATGGAGGCGTGAAGTATTTATTTACCGTTGAAAATTGAGATTAAACGCCAAAGTGTTTGTTACTTTGAAGAATTCAGAAAGAAAAAATATCCACGGTTAAAAATCTGGGCATTCCGCAGAATAGTTAAGATGGCCCTAAATAAAAATTGTAATTTTAATGACATAATATAAATCTATTGTACATTTTGAACGCTCCTCCTTAATGGTAAGTTTTTTCTTGAATACGAAACACAGCCTTGCGCAGGTAATTATTTTTATTGTAACTGGAAATACGAAATACATATTTATTTATCAAAAGATTTAATACAATTTATCGATTCCTATAGTTAATTGACCTAGTTCTTGAACCGACTAATTTAATTAAGCATAGGATATTTACAGGGTGTTAAGGGACATATTTGACTTACTATAATCAGTGATTCCTGACATTATTTATATCTTAGAGGCTTCGGATATATCCCCATTTATATCCATAAAATTGTTAGGGTCGTGGTGAAGGGTTGATTGGACACTCGGATAGCGATCAACCAGCGTATGGCGCCGCCCAATTGTATTTGTTTATCTTAACGAACTCACCTAGTGAATGCATTTAAAGGTTTGCGCTGTTCAAAATCAGTGGGGTTACGTGAGTTTTTGGTGTGCTAGAGTGCTGATGTTGAGGAGGATGGCATGGTTGATGTTGTTGAGGCCGAAGGCATTTTTGCGTGCACTGTACACGGATTTCTTGAGATTATTCATATAAAGAACAGAAATTTCAAAAATTAAAATGGAAGGCGTTTTTGGCTGCAGTAGCATAAATAGTGCAATTTTTTTTTCTATTTTAATATATGCACTCTGGCGCGCTCAAAGGTCACGAGCCACCAGTGCTCAAAATGCCCTCGCCTCACTGACGTTCATGGGGACAAAAAATCTGAGAAAAGATCTTGTCAATTCTATTTTTATTAAATAATTCTCTTAATTGTTCATGTTTATTTTTTTCAGTCGGTTTTTTCTTTCAGTTTTGGAATTTGTGATTTGAAGAAGCAAAAAGAGAAGTAGGAGGAAGTGGGAAGAGAAATGGATGAAGAAGCCAAGAAGAAGCAAAAATAGGCAGCAAAAGACAAAAAGAAGTAAAGACGAGGTGGTAAAAAGAGCAATAAAAAGGAAAGAGAAGAAAAGATGAAACAAAAAAAGAGGCAATGGCAAAAGAGGCAATATAAATTTAGAAGCAAGAAGAGAATAGATGACCAAGAACGGGCAAGAGATGGCAAGATGAGTGTCAAAAACAGTCGGAAAGATGCGCAAAAAGCGGTAGGAAGATAGAAGAAACAAGAAAAACCAAGAGGAGGCAAGAAAGGTCAGTACAATACACCATTAATTTTTTTTTTAAATCTTAAAAGTCACCGGAGACCAAAATTTCAATAATATCTAGAATCACTGGTTAAAGTAAGTCAAGTACGTCTCTAAACACCCTGTATAAGTTATACCAAGTTATTTAAGGCCATTTGCGATTTAAGGAAAATGGACGTAAATAAGTTGGTATTTAAATTATGTTACATTTCTCCATAAACCTAAGATTAGGAGATAGGCATTTATTGTATTGCACAATTTAAAGGGAACCAATTTTGTTTTAAATATTTTTTTTAAATAAACAGTAGACAGATTTTCGACATCCGAAGGTCGAGGGTTTGAATCCCGGCGTGGCAAATAAATTTTATTTGATTAATTTGTGTTATTTCACAATTAATTTATTTAAAATAACATATAGTATATTTGCGACACGTTCCAGTAGATACTCTCAGAATCGCCCTGGTGTAAGACCACCATTCAGAATTGAAACGTTGCTTGAAATGGCTTTAGCCGTGTTTGTTGATCAGATCTGAATAGCCAGGTACTTCCCCACCTTACTCTTTCCCATCTCTTTCCCCTCTCCAACTACCTTCAGCCCCACAACAGACCCCATTTGATGATGCCATAGTCTCACTGGCTCCAGACGGGAGCAGTTGGAATTTTTGGGCGGTATTCATATAAAAAAATGAAAAATTGGTCTATTCGAATAATATGTTTATCAATCAAATCTTTCATTTGTTAACCACATAGCGGAAATCTCTGATAAGGGCTTACAAATGTTGTGATTTATAACTAAGCTGACTAGAAATTTAAAAAATGTTAAGTGTATTAAACTGTTATATTTTGTCCTTGTTAGAAGTCAACTTGAGTACAATTACCTCATCTGGAACCCATATTATAATATTTATGTAGATACAAGCTATTGAAAGAATCCAAACTAAATTCTAAGGTTTTAGTGAGTATTCCAGCAATTTTGTTGAAACACAACACTCTTTTAAATGATATGAATGTGTTTAAATTGTCAGAGGAATTTCACTTAAAAGTTAAAGCTTAGCTTTCGGATTCCACTACTTAATACCAGAAATTAGAGTCGGTGCGAAATTCTGGGACTATCTATCTTATGTATTCTCCTTTGCCCAGAATAATAATTATACCAAATCACCGGACATCTTCAATTTATCTTTAAACAAATTCAAAATGTTGTTACAGAGGCAGTTCAGTTATGAATAATAAATACTGTATAATTTTTAGTATTCCTATGTAAAGGCTCCTAAAAACGGCGGTAATAAATAATTAAAAATTAAGATATATCAATATAAATTAACAATAGAAAATTATTAGGAATTTAAACGTGAAAAACCAACATATGAAAATAAAGGAGTAGGTATGCAAAAGGAATCATATGTCCGTAAATGCTGTACTAGCCGTTTGGACGTTTTGCGCTAAATTTTTATCATACAAACCATCATCATTATTTTCATTCTTTATTCAGATCTAGTCATCAAACACGGAAATAGCCATTTCAAGCAACGTTTCAATTCTGAACGGTTGTCTTATACCAGAGCGATACTTAGAGTAACTTCCACTTTGGAACATATCGCAAATATACCTTATATTTTTATAATGTTTAAATTGTTAAAAGCACAAAAAATCACATACAATTTACCGACCTTCGAATTGCTAGTCGAAAGCCTCTTCCCTCAATCACGGAGGCCGACGAACCTGATGATCCTGAAGCGATTTTATTTTATTAATTAATTCACTCAGCTTCATACATCCTGCAATTATAATATCCAGCGATTTGTCGTGGCTCAAGTATAGTTACCAATTGCAAAAAACAATTGACAGATGTCAAACATTGTCCGCCATCTTAAACTGTACGAAAATCAATACCAAAATGGAACACGTTATTTTTCATTCCGAATCCATAATATGAAATAACTATCCATATGGAAACTGGACGAAAAAAAGCATCGTGTAAAACACCTGTTATGAAAGACTATCAGTATATCATAAAGAAACCTTGGTGGATCTAATTAGAATGAATGTATTTATTTTTGTCACGTTAGATTTCACGAGGTAAACTACCGCCATTATTGCTTTAAATTAACTTAGGAATTATTCAAGATTTCCACGGTCAAAAAAAAGGATTGTATTCTGTAATTTTTAGGGTGGTCAGTCACATTTCTCTGATGATGAACATCTCAAGGTCCACGAATAGACGAAACACATTAGAAATGCACTTCTTATAGATTAATTAATATCACCAATGGCTTTCGGTTCTACATTTGCCAGACGTATCGTATATTGCCATCCCATTTAAATGTTATAGTGACGATGGACACACAGTTCTGTATTTGAAATTTAAGAAATGAATGATCAGACTTTCGGATCACGAAACTAACGCACATCGCATTTTTTGTGTTATTTTTGACGCGATAAAAAAATCGATGAACGCTGGCTGCACTCACGAAAAAGCATGACTCCTTGTCACGTTCCGCCTGAGCCGAGCGTGCAAGCGAGAGCGCGGAACAAGTGTTCGGCCTAAGCGTTCGGCTTGTGACGAATCTATCTCTCTTCCACTCCATCGTTATTATATGACGTTATCACGTAAAATTATTGTCCGCAAATCGACTTTACAGACAACCAATTTTTCGTTTTAATATTTATTTTATGGCAAGATCCGATTTCTCAAATAGGATAATTCTTTTCTCACCACAAAGCAAAATAAGGCCCGGGCAACGCTGGGTGCCTCAGCTAATGTACCATAATATTGAACGTCAAATAAATTGATAGTGCCACTGGTTCCGAAATGTTAGAACTTTTTTTGTGCGGGTGTCACGTAAGGTGTAAAATATGTACAACAATAAAGTGTGATTTACTGGTGATTGATTTTAAAAACTTAACCCGTGAAATCACGGGAGAACAAATTTGTCCCAACTCACAAAGATCTTATATAAATGGTTGTATCTCCCTTAGTGTCATGGTGAGAAATATGATCTAAACGGTGTTAGAAGGAGAAAACTCTACGCTTTATTTACAAATCTAGAAAGTAACCATAGAAAAATTTAAATGTGCGACAGCAACTTGAGAAAAATGTATAAAATTTCGATAATTTTTATGTACGTAAATTTTTTAAAAGACAAAAAAATGAGCTGATAATAACGTTTATAATAAATTTGCCTAATACAATACGTGCGTTTTTATTTTTTTCGTTATCAGCAATTTTATTTGGAAAAAACGAAAAAAGAGCAATTTTTTTAACTTTTTATGTTTGTATTAAGAAAAATTATATTTTTTTTACATTAATACAGGAGGCCTTGAGGAAAATAATTTCCCTCGGGGCCTATGTCGTTTTTGAAGATGCTGTGTGGAGGGTCTTTTTGAGGAGAGGCTAACTTGACTCTGGCCTCGATAGAGCATCCATACCTGAGCTCATTTCGATCCCTTTTATAATAATAATAATAATATTCCAGGATGTGGGGAGGATAATGCAATCCCACACGTCCCATATGGTTATACATATTTATATATTTAAACAGTAAAGAAACAAGAACATTAATAGAAAAAAATAAAGAATTAATAATAACAAAAATGAATAATCCATAATTATGCAGGGCGTGGTCTTGAGTGAGATCAGGCCCAGCACTCACTCGGGAGTGGCGCTTGGTTCTGGAAGGCTGCGGTCACCACCGTGTTGTCGGAGGCCACTAGCCGGATCCTGGCTCCAGTGACCCGGTGTCTCCGTCAGGCTGGCGAATCCATGGAGTCCTAATTCCGTAAACATTGTTGATGCGTTGCTATACCTTCTGTATCCAAATATGATTCTGCATGCATTATTATACTGGACCCGGATCGTTCCATCGAACTTACTTGGTATTGACACCATGTTTCACACGTATACAGGCTAGTGCAGAATGCATTGAACAATGTTTTTTTATCATTATTGCTGCATCGGAATAATCTTCGGGCAATCATATTTGACAAAACACTGATACTTCTCCTCTGTCGTTCAATATCACCATCATCCTTTAAGACGTTATCAGACATGATTGGGTCTTTGAAAAAATGTTTTTTTCTAATAATGATATTTGAAAGCAAGTTTTATAACCTTTCAAAAGCAGTTTTTGGTTTTCGGATTCAGAAATATTCCATTAATCGGGATTCTATTGCCCGATGCCTGATGGGTTAAGCTTTCAAAATGATATATGACGGGTGGCGGATGTTGGACAAGAGAATCGCCAAAAAGTGTCAAAGCAGGCCACGTAAAATATAACTTGATCAGGTTTTATAGACCGTTGGTGAAATTTTTTGATTAATTCGGAAAATCCCACGAATAGAGGAGACTTGCAACTTTTTTGTACATTATAATATGAGGCATTCTGTCGTGTGAGGAAATTAATTTGAATATTTTCTCTAATTTTATGAAAAGATACTACGTTTTTATGTTGGAGATGTTCATTTCGTTAAATGGGATTGTTTTTAGATTTCCAAAAACTATCAGAAACCGAAAAAACATTTGACCCCAAAACAAATTTAATTGAAATTATTTATTTATTTATTTATATATATTTTTTTTTAATAATATGTTTACATGGTAAAGCGATAATTTTACATCTAAGGTTTTTACTACTTTTCCATTGAAAGCATTAGCATTATTTTTGTGTATGGAAGGGGAGTGTACATGAATGCTGTTATTAGTCACTTCTTTAATAATTCATTGTACATGTATATATGTGTTCTTATTATTTATGTTGATATTAGTAGGTAAATATTTTGTGGAAAAAGAAAGAATTTTGTGGAAAACAAAGGATATTTATAAGATTAATTAATGCGCAATATTCACAGATAGCCGAAAGTAGTATGATTGATTTTATTTTGAGTGAATTAATTGTTAAATAACAAAAATTAAACAATTAAAATGTACTTGCACACGCCGGGATTTGAGCCCGCGTACTCTAGATTCGTAGCCAAGGATCTTAACCACTCAAAACGGAAGCCCTTCCCAATTTTTCGATGTTACAGTTTCACCGAAAACTTTTAATATTAATTAGGAATGACATAAAAAATCATTAAATTAAATTTTCTTTTTGGAGACATCAACGCGTGGAAAAGGCTTTAGGATGAGTTGATGCTGGCCTGTTAATTTTCGTCCTCTCCCCCTCCCCTTGGTTGTGGTCCTTGCAGCGACTGTAGTGGGTGGTTGTGGGGAGGGGTGGGGAGATCGGGTGGCCACGATATATAAGCCGCCCGTCCTTTGGGAAAATCACATTAACACAAAGAGCGGTGGTGAGTTCTGATTGTTCAGCAGCACTACGGGCTTGTGAAGGATATTTTACATTAGAAGAGAGAAGAAACGCAACGGAAAAATGAATTTCGCGGTGAGTTTCAAAACCAAAAAAAATATTTTAAAAATAATCAAAAAAGTTTATAATTTTTTTTTTTTCAAGTTTTTGTGATCAAAGTCTAAGTGTGTCAAGTGCAAGCGACCTAACATTGGCCTTTGGATAAAAGGCTTAAGTCCACAAAGGGGTTGTTTAAATCTCAGTGATACTGACTCTACTGCTTTTTGACTAAGTGCCCGGCTTGCACGTGATCGATATATATTTTTCAGTGAAAGTGAATTGTTGCTTCTGAGGCTTTGTGTTTTTTGTACAATGGCTGTCAAAACTGTGCGTTTTTTTGTTTTGAATTCGTCATTTGCACTTTTTTGTTCGATCCTTAATGTTCACTCTTCTTAGGGATTAAGAATGTTTTTTTTTAAATTTTTATCTTAAATACGCTCTTGGAGCTTTTACATTTAAATAATTTATAGTAACCTACCTTTTTATGATCAAATACTATATATGATGTTACAATTTTTTTTAGATTTGGTAAATTTCTTATGTGCGATTTTACAGTTTTGCAGTATAGCTGTTTAATGTTTCGTTTCTGCAGTTTTTACTTTTTTTATATGAACACCGCACAAGAGTCCCAACTGCTCCCGTCTGGAGCCAGTAAGACTATATCATCTCCAAGTGGGGTATGTTGTGAGGCTGAAGGTAGTGAGGAGGGGAAAGAGATGTAGAAGGGGAAGGTGGGAAGTACCTGGCTATTCAGATCTGGTCACCAAACACGGCTAAAGCCATTTCAAGCATTATTTCAATTCTGAATGGTGTTCTTACACCAGGGCGATACTGAGAGTATCTTTCACTCTGGAACGTGCCGCAAATATATTATTTATTTTTCAAATGAATAAATTGTAAAATAAAACAAATAAATCAAATAAAATTTATTTGCCACGCCGGGATTCGATTCCGCGACCTTCGGAATGCTAGTCAAGAGCCTTACCGCTATACTACGCCGGCCGTCAATTGCTACTGTTTTGAGATCAAGAAATAAAGTTTTGTATTCACATTTGGCATTTCATTCAAAATTCCGAAAATACAGACTTTTTAATCAAACAAAATAAGGCAACTGAACGACTTTCAATTTTTAGCAGATACGACATTGTTCTCCGGGACCGTCGAATAGATCGCGGTGTTTTATGGGTTATTGCAACAACGATTTGTATATCTTAATATTATCGCCGTTACATAAAACGAAGTTGATATAAATTATTATAAAATAGACTAAATAATTTATTTACTTAAAATTAATGAATCTTTGGATACCATACTGCACTTTAAATAAGAGAAAACACATTTACAATCCATCACAATTAAATTGAATTTTAAAACAACTTTATTACGGAAAAGCTATATTATCCGACAGCCTTCAATATTGTTATATTAATCTTCCGTGTTTTCACACATATTTACTTTAAATTAATATTATTTGATACGTTTAATGTACCACACGTAATCTACATATATTAATTGTTTTGATGAATAATGGATCGACGTTAAGTTGCTATAAACGGTATTTTCACTGTTTGTTTCGTAATGCAAGTAGGCTTTACATTTCCATATTCCATTCACGGATTTGTTTCCGACAGAATTAATTAAGCTAATTGCTGTATAATTTTAACACTTTGTCTCATTTTCATTCTGCTGAGATTTGCTGTAAGATACGAATAGAACTTTGTAAATAATCTACATTTGATAACTGAAAGACATTTTTAGAATTTCTCGGTTGAGAGAACGCTCGTCATACATAAAATAATAAAGATTGAAATGGCTTTTGCTATGTTTAGCTACCAAGTCAGAATAACCAGATTCTTCTGTTAAAAGTAAAGGCTGTATCTGACTAGCGTAATTAAACAATATTTCAAGATGAAGTACACTTTTCTTGAATAAAATAGCAAACATCTATGTGATACAATAATTTTTTCTAGAAAGTTTTCGGTTAACTTTAAAATATTCCATTAAACGTGTAAAATGATGATTTTTTTGTGAATATCGCACAACAGTCCCAATTGCTCCCGTCTGGAGCCAGTGAAACCATTGCATTCCCAATTTGGGTATGTTGCGAGGCTAAAGGGTAGTGGGGAAAGGAAGGAAAAAAATACTTGGCTATTCAGATCTAATCACCAATCAAACCCGGTTAAAACCACTTAGTTTCAATTCTGTATGGTGGTCTTTCACCAGGGTGATACTGAGAGTATCTTCCATTCTGGAACGTGCCGCAAACATAATATACATTATTTTTAATTAATTGATTTTGAAATAACACAAATTAATCAAATAAAATTTATTTGTGCACGTCGGGATTTGAACCCGCGACCTTCGGATTGCTAGTAGAGAGCCTTACTTAAAGATAAAATAGCAGCTTAATTAAATTAACCTGACATTATTATTACCACTCCCCCTCTCTTTTTTGCGTAGAAAATATCCCATAAATTTACAATATTGTGAAGTCAAATTGTCTAACAAAAGAAACAAATATTGTTATTTTTTAAGATTAATGTATGATTAATCATTTGATATATTGTTGTAACTAAAACTGACAGATTTTGAAAGACGGTTGCATCAGAAAATTTGTGAATATTTTAGACTTTAGTTTTTTTCTTCAAAGACACCTAGTTTTGAACCACATATTTCTTTGAAAATATTGATATTGTGAAGTTTATGTTCATTATCAATTTAAATTATTGTCATTGTCATGAACAAAGGATTGGGAGACCTAGACATATTATATCTTATCATTGTTATAAGATCTTAGAATAATAATAAATGGAATAAAAGTGCAATTGATCGTAAATTACTATAATTATCATAGACCAATCGTTAAAACTTTGACGGAAGAAGGTAATTTGAACTTAATTTTTTTTTACTTTTTGATAATGTTACCGATTATAGAATTAGAAAACTTAGATGGATTAAAAATCGAGATATTTTGTTGATATCAATTGTTCTATGTAATGAATACAGAATGGAGTTACAATAAATTTGATCGTAATAAATGTTTAGATGTTATTTGAGATTTTCACGGCCGGTAATATCTTGATTAATGTTTGGGGTATTATGCCGTTTTGCTCCACCTGCTCATTTAGCTAATGTTTCGGATAGCATTACAGTGTCCATCATCAGGGCAGATGTGTAATAGCGTTTCGGAAAGCATTACAGTTTAATTACAAACAACTGTAATGACGTCAGAAACGTTGACTAAAGAAGGAGCTAGCGCAACACCGCATATTACCCCAAAAATAAATTACGATAGTAAAAAGAGGTATTTATCGTCATGAATCATTATTACAGACCGTTCGTTAAGTTTGAATGGGAGATATGTAAATACTAATGTTAGAGGGATCGCGCTAATATTAAAAATACTTTCATAATTAAGCGAAAATTACGAATATATTTAATAAAACACAACACGTTTAAAATAGAGTAGGCAACTGGAGCCGTTCAGTAGCAGGTGCATCGAATTGAGCGGCAAGCTCTCTGGGTCATTTTAAAAGTGTGTGGCTTAATGGTAAGAGTCTTCTTTGGAACAGAAAATTAGGCGATATGGGTGTCAAATTACGCGTATCAACCTGCACAACCCGAACGGCACTGTGAAAAATGGGCATGTCTTAATTAGCATTTAAAGAAGCACTATGATTTTTTTCATACGCATAACATATAACAGAACAAAATGCGTTTTTATTAATTTTCTGAGGGAATCTTTTTCTATCGCGGGAATTGTGTATAATTACCATTTTAGCTCGGTAAATGTATAGAAATTATCTTTAAAGAAAATATGTTATAAATCGGAAGAAATTCGGAATGCAGGCCTTAAACATTGACGTAAATAAAATGTTTTAATTTGTTTTTCATTGTTACTGAACAAAGATTGGAGGACTTAACAAGTTTTAATGTCCAATACCAAAGGTTGCACGATTAAAGAATGAAGTAAAAGTCAATTTAATCGTTGTTCTGTCGTTAATTTATCGTTAATCATTGACGACAGAAGATTAATATTAATATATGAATCGCACCAACAAGTCAATCAACAATATTTTTAGTTTTTAAAGCAAGTTTCCTTGTTGTTGCTATGGCATTTGAGAATGTGTCACCTAACCTTGCTTTCGTTTGCCGCTATTGGACCACGCCTGCGTAGGTACTATGCAATATTAACTTGTCTATGCCTCATTCCCTATTACTTAGATCTATGCAATATGTAGTGCAGACCGGTATTGTAATGGAACTAACTGGTCAGTGGAAGTATCTCAGGGTCGCCCGGACTATATTCCGCGTTGAGAGCGATAAATTTGAAAAAAAAATTACAATAGAATGCGGCTTGAAATTCGAAAATCGTGAGCGGCGAATTCCGATTGAAATGTTTTGTTTCTGTTACGTTTTTAGTTTATGGTCTGTCGAATTTGGAGTAACCTTGTAGATATTAAAATGTAACAAGTCGTAATAGGCGCTTGGGCGTTTCTCGGAATGAATATTTAATATAAGCTTGAAATATTTCATATTCATGCGAATGGAGCAATTTTGTTACAGATTGCATTCGTATGTGGAATAGGAATGATTTACTAATAAAATTGGCCAGCACTGTTAATAAATAGTTCAGTATTTTAAATGGATCACCAATCGGTTTTAACATCAAGACACCATTTTTTATTACTATGGGGAGACCGGTTGTGGGACAACTTTTGATTTCTCCAGCCAGACTCTCTCGGTCTTGCACCGCAGCGGGAGGAATGGATTCACTGACTGACCCCTAGATTACTACCCATCCCTCATACCTTCTTTCTTCTAATAGACCCTATACATCAAAAATGATATAGACTCTGAAGGAAATTATTTTCTTCAGGGTCTCCTGTGTAGAGCTAATGTAAGAAAATAAATAAATTAGGAAACAAAATTTTGTGCAAGTTTAATTTTCTCTGTGCATTTAATTTTTATACATTTCAAATAAATTCTAAGATTTCAAAAAAATATTTTTTGTAGGTTTGTAGGTTTCTAAAAGTTTGTGCACACAGCATCCCAAAAGATGAAATAGGCCCTGAGGAAAATTATTTTTCTCTGGGCCTCCTGTGTAGAGAGCTATTGTAAAAAAAGAGTTAAAATCACGCTCCCATTACCGAAATGAAGACAATCCATTACCGATATTAGATTGTGAAGAAGTCTTAGTTATAATTTCTTGTCTTTTGTTTAGATCGTATTCCTGATGGCTCTTGCCGCCCCCGCCCTGAGCGCGCCCGCTTACAACAACTGGGCCGCCGCCCCCGCCAACATCGTGTTGAGCCAGGACGGTCACAACATCCTTGACACCCCCGAGGTTGCCAACGCTCGCGCCGCCCATCTGGCCGCCCTCAACCAGGCCCGCGCTATCTCCGGTCAGAACAACGGACCCGTAGATGATGGATCTTACGACAGCAGGTGGGAAAAGGAGTCCTACGACGCACCCCAGCCCCAGTGGAACTCCGCCCCTGCCCAGCAGCAGTGGAACTCTCCCGCCTCTGCTCAGCAACAACAGCAACAGTGGAACGCCGCCCCCGCCCAGCAGGAGTACGCCGCCCCCTCCCAGTCATGGAAGAACGGACCCCAGGCTAACATCGCCCTCTCCGCTGACGGACAGCACGTCCTGGACACCGCTGACGTAGCCAACGCCCGCGCCGCCCATCTTGCCGCCCACGCTGCCATCCAGGCTCAGGCCGCCGCCAACCCCCAGCAGCAGAAGTGGTCCGAGGCTCCCGCCCAGCAGCAGTGGTCTGCTCCCGCTCAGCAGTACTCCGCCCCCGCTCAGCAGTACTCCGGTGCCGCCAAGCAGCAGCAGTGGTCTGCCCCCGCCCCCGCTCCCCAGCAATACTTCGCCCCCGCCCAGCAGTACGCCCCTGCCCCCGCTGCCCAGCAGTACTCCGGAGTAGCCGAGCAGCAGTGGAACGCCGCCCCCGCGCGTCAGACCTGGCAGGCCGCCCCCGCCCAGAACAAGTGGGCCTCTGCCCCGTCTCAGATCCACCTGTCCCAGGATGGACAGAACGTGCTCGATACCCCCGACGTGGCCGCCGCCCGCGCCGCTCACCTCGCCGCCCATGCCGCCGCTAGCGCGCTGGCCGCTCCCGCCCCATCCCACAACCGTCAGTGGTAATTTCTCTATCCCCTCTTCCTTTCCGCCACTTTTTTCTTTCTTCTTCTCTTCTCTGCCGCCTATAAATGTTGTGATATATAGTTAAATACGCCGGAGGTCGCTCCACCTCCTGCTGGGTCCCTTCGATCCTCTTACGAATCCCAAATCTCTGGGATTCAAATTCTTTCTTCATTCTTTAAACTTTCTCTTCTAGATGAACCCAAAACATGGAATAACTGCTTATCAGAACGCCTTTTATTAATATTTAAGTCTAGGTTGGAATAAGTAGGCCATGTTTTGGAGGCACCTAGGACAAGGGGGGCCCTTGTAGGGCTCTTTAAACTAAAGAATTGCGGGGACTGGCGCTAGTCCGCTGGGAGCAAACTTACTATTGTATTATATTTACAAAACCTAAAGAAATTCTATTGATCGCATAAATGTTTTATGTTTATTTAATAATTATTTCGTTGTGTTCGATGTGATGTCTCTCTACGTATTATCATAAATGTGTATAGTTATTTTATATATTATATTATATGTATTTTATGTATTGTTTATTATTATTTGTTTTATGTTCGTACTAGTACAGTTTTATCGTATTACATTATGTATATATATTTTTACTCTTATTATATCGGCGCTTTTGTACTATTGTAAAATATTCCTATGAAAGAAATCGCATAAAAGTATATTAAAGCAATTTTTTTATAAAAACGCAACCTTTTTTATTTTCCTAAGCCTCCCAAAAATTATCACCTATATCTTTAATCATCAGTTGATAAAGTCATTTAACTCGGTTCCATCAAAAAGTTGATAAAATCATTTAATTCGGTTCCGTCAATAAGGTGATAACACCATTTAACTCGGTTCCGTCAATAAGTTGATAAAATCATTCAACTCAGTTCTGTCAATGTGCTGATGAAATCATTTAATTCGTTTCTGTCATTAAATTAATAAAAACATTTGACTCGATTCCGTCAATAAGTTGATAAAATCATTTAACTTGATTCTGTCAATAAGTCGATTAAATCATGTCATTCGATTCTGTCGATAGGTTGTTAAAATCATTTGACTCGGTTCCGACAAATAAGTTGATAAAATCTTTTGACTCGGTTCCGTCCAACAAGTTGATTAAATCATTTGACTCAGTTCCGACAAACAAGTTGACAATGTCACTCGGTTCCGTCGATAAGTTGTTAAAATCGTGTCACTTGGTTCCGTCAATAAGTTGATAAACTCATTTGACTCGGTTCCGTCCAACAAGTTGATAATTGATTGATTTGGCTCCGCCAATAAGTTTCTGCCTATCCTAAAATAGTAATAATGTGCCATTGTTTTGTAGAACTAAGCAGTTCTTTATTTAAGGACTGCATTTTATTTAAGTTTTTTCGTGTAAAAATGTGGTTCATTTGCTTTGTTTGTGAAAATTAGCGACTGCACCTTCCTACACCATAATCTGCACCAGACACTTTGAAAGACGGCAGAAAGGTACCTGAAATAGGACTATGAACGATATCACTATCACTCTGAACCAAGAATATCGAAAGGTGAATACTTAGGTGGAAGACATATTGTAAACAATGGAAAATTATTAATAGGCTTGCGTCTGCGTGGTTGAACTTCAGAACCCGGCTTCGAGTGCATGTCTGACGCCACGTCATACGCACCGCGCCACAGATAACATCTGTGTACGTAGAATTTCAAACAAAGCTACCGTTTTAATTTGGTTTCGAATTCAATAATTCGTCACAAGATGTCAACACTTCCGTTAGCAGGTCGGATGGGGACTTGTCCCCTAGGTATAACTGATACAAATTTGTGAATATGTAATATCTCTCCGGATATGGAAAGATTGACGGTAATAAGTTGTAATAATTGTGTCAAGCGGCTATATATTACATATGACGTGACTCTCGGTTACTTTATTCCGGTAACTATCTACACTGGATGACAGTGGATCCGAGGAACGGGCTATTTTTGGAACCAGTTGAACCAGCCGAACCAAAACCGCAGGGCCCAGCAGCAAAACCTGCGGAGCGGGTTTTTAACTGCTAGCTAATATTAACAGTCATGACGCAGACTGGGCTAATAATAGTTCTTGGTATCCGGTACGTGACGACTACACCAAAACTGAACGCAGAAAACTAATTATTACACTGAAATCACCTCCAAGTACATAAATACATACATCACCACAATCCACACATCTAATAATAGACTCTGGAACGTTTTCCGGAACAATGGCGAAGATGAAAAAAGAAGCAGGAAGCGGTGCACGGCATAATAAACCAAAAAAATGTATGTCTGTTATTTCGGTTCATATTGTTAGAAAGTTGATGTTGACAACCTTTCAATGGCATTTGGCATGTCATGTACAATATATGTGTGACACTGGCATCGTTAATTGCCCCCGAGGAACTTGTAAAGTGGACGTTCTTCTAAAACCTATTGTATCTCTCTATGGTAATCTAAAACCTGCCCGTGTGATTGTGATTTAAAGTTGCCCGCATTCGCACAATCCATGTGAACTCATTTATGCATTAGCGATTGTTACTGCACCAGTTGCGTTTGTGTTCTCTATCCTTTCAAGGAGGAAGATAACTCTGAAATTTCAAAAGGGTATTTTTTATTAGGTATGAGACCAACTATACTAATTAGCAAATTACGAAGTCAATGCTGTCGCTAAATAAGCTTCACCGTTTAAAATCAATCTCCAGTCACACTATTTATTTAACATGCTTAAAACAACAGCAAACAAATCAGAAATAACCATGACTATAGACAATAATCGCTGCCGTTTGCGAACTGTCTTTGCTCGAAAGCACTGACTTGATCACAATCAAAATCCATGTGCGCTAAGGACTGTCTGCGGTCGGCCTTGAAGAACTTCCGAATGAAGTCATGTGTGAAAGAGACAATGGCATGATCACTATCACCTGTCATCCGAGATCTTCTTAAGTCCGTTCCTAATTGCTGAGGATCGTCAACCCTACTCCAATTTCCACGGTGGACAAGGAAGGCTCTTTCACTTCTCGCGGTTCTGTGCTGCGTGCAGAGCTGCGGATATCGACGTATCGAACCGTGATGATGCTAAGTCATTCCAGCGCCTTGGTGACCAATCACTGTTTCTACTGCTTTCCACTTTGCCAGGAGCCACGAGAATTTGGGAGGCGGTTACGGGCACCGAACAACTTATTGGATAACCAACACCTTCGCCATAGGTCACCCCAAGTGGTTCGTTATAGCTGGAGTGCCCGGGTTCATGGGGTACCCGGGTTTGTCCGGATCTTGGCGGCGGATTCATCTGCCCACCAATTGCGTGGCAGGCCGGATCGGGAGAGACTGGTTGGGGAAGATCTTTTGATCTCTCCGGCAGGACTCTCAGTAGGATTTGGACCGCAGTGGAAGAGATGAATTCATTTGTTCTTCTGGAAATCACTTCTGGACACACTGACCCCGGATTCCTACCTACTTCTCAAACTTTTTTTCTTCCCCAGAACTTCCTCTTCTACCTTTCCCCAAAAGATTCTCCATCTGAGGGGAATTATTTTCCTCAGGGCCTCCCAACTGGAGCTAATGTAAAAAAAATAGTTGGTGTCCACAGTTTGGCAAACAATGCGTCCATATTACATAAAATACGTTGTAGGCACATAGTTGAAAGCCTATTGTGGTTTCCTAGCTCTTCCAGAATCCTAACACATTGCGTTTTTTTTTTTTTACACTTTTTACTTTTTTTTACTTTACTTTAAATAAGACAAAAAGTCCCGATCAACTACTTTTTAGCAGTTTGTCTAACGGGTTCTTTACATTTAAAATCTTATTATAGTGAGTTAATAGTTACATTTTTACAATTACAGAAAAGAAAAATTATGAAAACATAAATAACAATTTTAAAGTCTTTAGAATAATATGTCATTTTAGGCTAATACAAATTAATTCTTTCGGTAAGCCAAGTCTTCAGTAAATTCACCAATTGTTTGTTCTGGGCACAGTTTTTTATTTCAGCAGGTAACATAATTTAAACAACTGGGAATCGTGTAATTTAACGTTCTTTGTCCGTATTTATTTGAATGCTTAGGTATAATTAGTCCTTCATTAAAGTTAAAACGAGTATTATGGTTGTGTTCTAGCCTGTTTATGTATAAAGGGTTTTTTTATGTGCTAAAATATAATTTTGTACCACAGAATTGCTCTCACTGAAAGAATTTTGAGACTCTTGTATGAAATATTACGCGTTTCTTTGTTTAGATTTTTTTCAGCTAATATTTAACCAATGAATTTACAGTATTTTGAGAATTATTCCGCCATCCCAATATCACATTGTAAAAGGCCATTATACTACAAGTCAAGTACATTAGAGTGAGTTTAAGTTGTTTGAGACAAGTACATTACCGGTGAGTATTTTATGAGAAAGGTTACATTAAGGGGGTATTCTAGTCTGGAAGCATGAATTGTTGGTGTTTTTTCAGGTGCAATAAAAAAAAATTATATTTTTACCAGCTATTACTTTACCAAATATTTATTAAGCATTAAAGAATCCATTAAAAAAAGAGTCGAACCAAAAAATTCAAAATTCAAAAGGTTACAGGGTGTTGAAGTGGGGGGTCTCAAAAACATGGCGCTTCCTGGTTGACACGATTGCAACCCTCCCAGTAACCTAAAAAAAAAATAATTCTTAATCCAAACAAATGCGGCTGTAGCCCGAACTAAGGAAAAGTAAAAAAAAAAATCGCAAAATAGCGGCTCTCTGAAATAAAAAAGACGTTTTTGTACCAGTTTTTTTGACTTTCCAAATTTTTTTAAATATAGTAAAAATTGAAATTTTATTATAATTCTAGTTCCCGCCATAGGAGAATGTATAGAGAAAGCTCACACCAAATTTCAAGTAAATTGGTTTAGTAGAACTTGAGATATCGTGTCAACCATCCCGAAAAAAGTGGTTTGGAGAAAAATGCGTTTAAAATTTTGTTCTATTTCGATTTTGGTTGGATTCCGTCTAAACCGCAACATTAAAATGGTTATAACTTTTAAAATAATGCGAATTTCGAAAAATCCTTTTAAGGAGATATTTTTGAATACTTAAACATTGGAAATATGCAGAAAAAAAATTGATTTTTTTTTCTAGACTAGAATACTGCCTTAAGGAAACTAAATTCTTCGCACATTTCTCAAATAAAATCTCAATTTCGAAGGATACCAGTATTTAATTATTCTCACAGGAAATTGATCAACTTTAATAAACATATTTCTGCGGTTTATAAAACCCACCTTCATTCAACGACGTGCAATTAAATTGATATAGAATGACATCTTGCGTCAGGGACCCACAATACCAGATCTGCTAGTGTTGCCGTTTCGCAATAAGGGTAATAATAACCACCTTCGACACTTGAATATTTCTAAAATAGAGCAACACTGGTTTCTCGTTCAACACTTCGAGTATGAATCGGTCCATTTTGTTACCCGCTATGAAAATTGTTTTGCAATTAGTCCATACAAAGGATTCTTGTCGGTATAGTATTGGAGATATTAATATAAATATATCCAATACAGTATAGAGGTTTATCATGTATTCAGTCCATTTAGGGAACACTTTGAAATACAACAACTTCGTGCTAATATACTTCTCTGTTTTTAAGCCGTGAAAACAATATCACCGTTTTTGGGTGACGTTTTTCAAATTGGGAGGCGGTTATGGGTACTCAATTTGGGGGGCGTGTACGGGTACCACAGCTCCGGGAACCATTTTTTGGATAATCAACACCCCTGCCTTGGTCACTCCAAGTGGTTCGCTACGTTTTTGTAACTTAGCGGGGGTGCCCGAGATCATTGGGTGAGGTTTGTCCAGTTCTTAGCTCACCTATTGCGTGGCGAGTGGATCGGGAGAGGCTGGTTGAGGGAGACCTTTTGATCTCTACAGTCCAATTCTCTCTCGTCTTGCAGCGCAGTGAGATGCATGGATTCATTCGAGGGAATGCTGTGAGGAGGGTATTGTTAAAGAAAAGAGGGAGAGGAAGTTATGGAGAGGAAGAGGTATGAGAGGTGGGCATAAACTGGGTTCAATGTGTCCAGGAGTGACGGAAGAATGAATCCATCCCTACCACTGCGATACAAGACGATGGGTTGTCAGATTCTGGCTTTAGAGGTCTGGGTGAGGTCTCTCTCAACCAGACTCTTGCTAAGACTTAGACAAATCTCATCCCATGAACCCAAGCACCTCTACCAAGTCACCAAACATAGTGAATCACATGCCACGACCTACGACAGGGGTGTTGGTCATCCGATAAACGGTTCTCTGGGGCGGTACCTATATCCGTCTCCCAAATTCAAACCTTACTTTAATTCAAGGATTTTAATACCGACCACTCTTTTATTTATTTTATTATTTATTTATTGCATTACATTTGATACATTTATGCAGCAAAAATAACATACTAATAATATTCCATAATAACTGATAATATTTTAAAATGTGTACAATTGTTATTATGTCTCGAAGGTCGATATTAGTTCCTAGCTAGGCCGACTGGCCGTTCTAAGGTATCAAATGAAATAGATTGTAAGTATTGGACGCCAATTGGAAATATTGGGACCAAGGAAATGGATTTTAAGTATTGTACGCCACACTATTGCAAACATCTGTAAAATAAATCACACATAGACAGAAATAACCATTAACATACGACCTAATCCATATAAAATAAATTAAAAAATAGAATCATGTCAAATTTAAAATAAAATAGATTTGACAGGATTTACTGCTTTACTTCATCTCTTGCTACATTTATATGATAACTCTCTTTAAAGTATTTACCCACACTTCCAATCACCTTTCTATTTTTATTGTGTATATAGTATACTTCTCGGTTTGAGAGCGTGAGGACCTAAAATGCTCCCCCGCAGAACTTACGTATGGCAGGACATTAAGGCTTCCCTGCGACTTCTTCTCAGAAACTCCTCGCGAGGAACCTGATACGTATGTAGGACGTCTACAGAGAAAGTTTGAAAGTATCAAATCAACCCCCGCCAGCAATCACGGCGTAAGGAAATTTTTTGTGCACAAGGACCTACCTGTCGCCACTCATGTTTTCCTAAGAACAGATAGCGTAAGAAGACCGCTTCAGAACCCATATGAGGGTCCTTACAAGGTAGAGGAACGTGATGACAAAACATTTGTCATCTCAATAAAAGGCAAATCTAAACGCGTCTCCATAGTCAGACTCAAGATTGCTTTTGTTCCGGTTGAAGAAAATGTCACTATTCAACCATCAATTCCAGTTGCGACACTCCTGCTGCTAAATTCTAAATTCAATTTCCATTTCAATAGCATCCTACCGCGATCTTTAATATGTAAATGTTGCTAACAAAATAAATTATAAAACGTGTGCGAACTCTTTAATTACTTTCTCCGAACACAAAGATCCTTCCTCGGAGTCTCGTAAGTATTTTCAACATCACAAAGGAAGTCCTGAAAGTAAGATTCGCTACAACTGCATTTATACTAAAATATTCTTGTAGCTACGATATTCATTTATGTACCTCTAAGCTTGTCTCGACACAGGTATATCCTAGTGAGACAGGCATCAAAAAACCCAATGTAAACATGCTTTATAAAGATAAATAAATAAAAATTTAAAAAAAATTAAAAATGCTTGTGAAAATGCCAAAAATTTAATCTCTAATAAAATGTTGTTATGGTGGTTTTTTTAAATAAAATATGTACTAAATGTGCTATTAATAAGTATTAAATTTATAAAAACTTATTTATAACTTGTAATATTACTAATTTAAAATAATATGTCGTCATCCTTTATTAATAGAAATATTTATTCAGTAACCGCCTCTCATTTTATGCATGCGTTTCAATGTTATCAAGAATTCAAGTTTTGTTAGATGGTGCGCTGAAGGCCATTCGGAACAGAAACTAAATACTTTTAAAGCTAGTTTTAATCAACTAATCAATTGTACGTTATTAATATTTTTAATTGATCTAAAACAAAGCCAACATTATACTATTATAATGTCTGTCGGAAGTTTGGTATTAATAAAGGCTTTTATTTAACAAAATACTTATCACAGAACTAAATGTTTTTGCGCAGAGAACCATGATACGAATAGTTTGTAAATAACTGCAGGTCTATGTAGTATTCCGAGAAAACTGTAAAAATATGCTGATGATACTGCAATCACAGTTCATGGTAAATCTTGGAAAGAAGTCTCTGAAAATGCAAATAATCATTGTCAAAGAATGGCTTCTAACTCTGGAACTGTGAAAATATTTCATTCTATATACAAAAATGGCGGCACCCTTAAGGCAGCGCTATTCGGCTGAAAAGGAAGAAGATGGAGAGATGTGTAATTACGAATGTTGGACAGAGCGCGCTAATATTTTAAGTGATGAAATCGCAGCGAAAATGGCGAAAAAGCTTAATAAAACATGACTCGTTTAAAATAGAGCAAAAATCTGGTGGAACTTATCTTAAGTATCATTTAAAGAAAATGGTGAATTTTTCACAAATATAACTTGTAAAATAATAGAAATAGACTTGTTTTAAATAATTTTCGGAGCATACTTTGCGATTTTTTTTCTATCGAGGGAATTTCATATAATTTGCGTTTCGGCGTGGAACGTATCTAGATTATTAACTTCAAAAATAACATATATTTTTTTTAAGAGCTTAAAAACAAATGTTTAAGGGAGATATGTAAGAAATCGTTCGAAATTCGAATAGTGGACCTTTAACAGACCCTTAAGAAGAACTTATACGCAGCCCATTTCGGCCAGTTTCATACAATTCTTAATACTGGATTTGAGATCAAAATACCCAACCAAACTGAAAAATTATTTTTGTAATTGAAAGGTATATTAAGTATCTAGTACGGATGTGAGCTGCTTTATTTGTTTTTGCTCTAAATTATAAGACATACGCCGTTAAAGATTTTTGTGTTTAACGATTTTAGAGGCAACTTGGGCAATTATTTGTGAGTAAATAAAAATAATTTAAAAAATTATTTTACTATGTTTATTACAAAGTTGTGTGGTGGTTCATCCTTTCGGCCTACCCCTGCGGAGAAACGGCGTGATGGTTCGATAAATAGACAAAGTCATCATGTTTTTTCTCACTTTTTTTACAATAGCTCCACGTAGGAGGCCTTGAGAAAAAAATCCCTCAAGACCTATGTCATTCTTGCGATGCTGTCAGGAGGGTATTTTTGTGGAAAGGAAAGAGAGGAAGTTACAGGACGGAAAAGGGTATGAGGGGTGGGTAGGAATCTGGGGTCAATGTGTCCAGGAGTAACGAACGTATGAATCCATCCCTCTGAAGTTCGGCTGGAAATTTCAAAAGCTCTCCTTCAATCAGTTCCTCCTGATCCAGCCCGCCACGCATCAGCCGCCGCCTAGACCTAGACAAACCTCGTGAGCCCGGGCACCCCTGTTAAGTCAACAAACGTAGCGAACCACTTGGGATAGCCTACGGCAGGGGTGTCGGTTATCCAATAAATGATTCGCAGGGTGGCGTTACCCATACGTAAAATAAAAGTGTTTTTATGTTTCTTTTTGATTGAAACAAAACATACGAATATATTTTTATTTTAATGATAACTATGACCTTGATGAAAATAGTGTAATATTTTAATCAAACGGTATATTGTATATTACCACTTTATAATAATTAGAGTTCGTAACACAAACAGACGTAAGCGCTTTTTTTTACATTACCTCCACACAGGAGGTCCCGAGGAAAATAATTGACCCCAGGGCCCATGTTATCTGGTATGCTGTGTGGAGGGTCTTCTTGAAGAGAGGAAGAAATGAACATTGGTCTTGAAGAGACCCATGCTGTAGGAGGGAGGAAACACAGAAGCCAACAAATCGTTCCATAGCCGAGCTGTTAAACTCAAGAACGAGTTTCATGTGACAAATGCCAACCGTGTACATATGTTGGGCGCGCGTTTGGCGTGTCTCCCGACTATGCACCGGTGCCAAAGGGATCAATGACGCTAGTTCCTCAGAGCATTTTCCATTGAAATTTCGGTAGAACATGGATAGCATTCCCACCTGACGCGACGCCTGTGCTCTAAAGATTGCAATCCTTTCGTTAAGGTGGGAGAATCTATCAAACGGACCGCCCGTTTCTGCTTATATCTATTACCTGCAGATATATCGACAGTTTCAATAATGATTAGTTCGACTGATAATGAACAAGCAGTGATTGAATTCAGATGGAGTAAAACGGGAACGCCGCTCCACTTCGTAAAATCCATGTCCATTCCGTCCCAGTTCGTGATTCAATATAATGTCTAATCTAAGGCAGACCTGCAAAAGGCCTAAAGCATTTCACCCGGAAAATTTTCAAGAGTGAACGCTTTCAACTAGCCTAAACAGTGTTTTTTTTATATTAAACCCATTAAAACGAACGTAATACCAAATATTTTTGTTATTTGTTTTTGGGGTGTTATGCCGTGTTGCGCTACCTCCTTCTTTAGCCAACGTTTCGGACAGCGTTACAGGGTCCATCATTAGGGCAGATGTGTAATTGTGTACTTGTTAGTGGTGAAATGTGTGCTTATGTACTTGGAAACAATACCGTGTTGCCAGCTCCACTCCACTTCGAGCTGGCATTACAGTACACTCAAGAATAGTTGTAGATTTCACTTGTCTCCGTAATCCGGTGTGGAACTGGTTCCAATAAACGTGTTCCTCGAAACCACTGTCATCTAGTGATCCCTAGTCACCGGTAGAAAGTAGCCGAGACAGGCAAAGGCGTAGGAACCGGTTCCGAAATAGCTTGTCCCTCGAATCCATTGTCGACTAGCGCCCGCTAGTTACCGATACAAAGTACGAAGTGAAACGTTGGCTAAAGAAGGAGGTAGCGCAACACGGCATAACACCCCAAAAACAAATAACAAAAATACTTTTGGCCGTGAAAATCTAAAAACTTATCTAATACCAAAAAGTCTTAAAACACTGGAGTGATAAATTGATAGAAGTGTTTTGTGGATATAGCTGTTTGCCAAAGTATGATAAATTAAAAATAAATTAACTTTTAAAATTGTCTCTTCATAAAATTGTAAAAGCCTAAAAGGGGCTTAATGCATAAATAATAATAATAAGTGCTAACACAATCACGAATTATTAAACGTAACTTGATTGACTGCCGTAATGTAGTACCATATTATACGAATATATATACGAATACAAACCAAATTCATTTTTTGAAAATGAGTTTTATAAAATATATTATGATAAAACTATACTAACAGACAGAACAATTCGTCATAATAGACCCGATATAGTTTTACATGATAAAATTAAAAAAATAACTTATATCATTGATGTCGCTATTCCAAATTCCTGTAATATTCAAAAATCTGTTTCTGAAAAAATTAGAATATATACAGATTCAGGAAATGAGATTAAAAGAATTTGGCATTCTCTGACTATAAAAATATTACCATTTGTTATTTCGGCTACTGGCATTATACCTAGCTCTCTCATTCAAAATTTAGGCTCATTAGATTTGTCAAAGAATCTATATATAAAAATGCAAAAATCAGTCATATTAAATACACGTAGGATTACGAAAGATTTTTTAAATATTTATATTGAGGGATCAGTAGGATTAATCGGTCCAGTTAGGAGTTCTATCGAGCCGAACCCTCTGATATGAAAATATCTGGAGTCGGTGAAGTATTTTCCCATTTGGTCTCTGGTAGGTTGACATGTTGTTCTTGTATAGTTTTGTATTTATTATACTTATACAGTGCAATTACATCGCGTGGATTGACTGGATGATCATTTGTGGAAAAGTGTGTGGAAGGGTTAAGTTTTTCCTGTGGGGAAGATTTAACCCGGACATAAAGTCTAGAGAACAAAAATTAAATAAAAACCTAAATGAAACAGTTCATGTGCCCATAAAGCATTAAGATAGGTATCTCTGGTCCTCTCGGCTCTTTGTTATAATAATAGTCGTGGATTGCACTAAATGCAATGCTCTATAAATGCCAAACAGGTCTCGGGTGTGGTCAGAAATATATTAATAATATTATGAATATTGTTATTAACCAATTTGCCTTTCAAACCAGTTTTTATCAAACCTTTAAGAAACTGTATCTAGATATTTTTTAAATTATTATTTATGTAAGAGGGAAGTAAATATTTTTTTCAACAACTTTTAGGAAAATACGTACGCGTACGCTCGTCATTTTTTTGTACTTGTTTTTTTCATCAGATTTCAATTATTATAAATATTTTCTAATAAATGTGTCTGAATTTATTAATCCACATATATAAAAATGAATGTTTCTTTGTTTTTACCGTATTATTTCCCATACTTTTATAATTTGAAACTTTTGTGATTTGTTGTGCGCGCGTCAGCGAAGGTTTCTTTATATAATGATAAACTCTGGCATTATGAAGTTATTTCATATACCTTTTGTGCGATTGCGAAGAAACTTTGGCGATTTGTTGTGCGCAGGCCCGCGAAGTTTTCTATTTATAAAATGGTGAGCTCTGGCGTGTGAATATTTAAAAATTACAATGTGTGACAATTTGAAAAATGTGTTTATTTCATATAGTTTAGCGGCAGGAAGGGCAGGCGAGGGGAAGGAGAATCCGGGAGGGGAAGGGGAACGCAGGAAGGGATGGGTTCAAGGGGGGCGGGAGGGGGATTGTGGTAAGAGAACGCGGCAGAGGAAGTGGACGCTAGAGGGGAACGGGGACGGGAACGGGAACGGGGACTCATGGAAGAGAAACAATTTCTTTCTTTGAGTGGCATTGGAACGCATGCCATATATAAAAAGACGTTTCATGTGAAGATTGGATAAAAAAGACATCCATTATTTCACTTAAGGGGGGGTAAGGTCCTAAAACTTTTTTTTAAATTTATGAATTCACAACATATCGAGAGTATTTTTGTCAACATTTCAAGTAAATCGGAGCAAAACTAACGAAAATAGAGCATTTCAAGCGACCCGCCCTAATAATCGATTCGATAATATTTCGAGTATAAAAAACTTTAAATCGATTTTCTCGCCAATAAATTTTTGAAGTTCGTGAACATCATAACTCAAAATCTACTTAACCGATCCTCTTGAAATTTTGTACACTATTTCTACACATAAATCAACAGGGAGAGTTTTTTTACCATTTTTTCCAATTTATATTATCAAATTCACCGAAATTTTTTAGCGAAAATCGCTTTTTTCACTTCAAAATGCTGCCAAAAATAAAAAAAATCGAAAAAAAAACTTTTCCGATTACCTAGGAAAATATATCACCCTTTAAACGCATTTAGTTATGATGTTCACCGCATAACAACTTTTTTTCGAGGCGCCTCGGGAGATTCGCTCTCACGGACTTATTTATTGATATTTTTAAATTGATTTTTTTCAAAGATACTTCAGATTTTATACTATAACGTGTAAAAGAAATAAATAAACCAAAATTACTCCTATATTAAAAAAAAAATGAAAATATGCCTTTTTTTCGCCTAACAGTATTAAGCGATCAGTAGTGACGTCACCGCCGCTACAACTGCATCTAGTGGATAACACAACAGATATAGTTGCAGTATACCATTAGCATAAAAGTGCAACCGGCCGCAGATAAAGCGGATATCTTCGGTCCATATAAAACAACTTTCGCTGGCCATTTTTTTAACAACTCGTGCAGTTTTTTTTCATCCGCTCTTGTTTAATTATTTAAATTGCTGTCAAGGGTACAGCAGGCAGCAAACGGGTGAAAAATTGCATTGGTAAAGGAATTGCAAAGTAAAAAGTGGCAAGTATTTACCTGCCCACCGATTCACCTTGCGAAAATTCAATAAAATGGTGATCATTACTTATTTGGGTAGATGTCGTTGGTACGTAGTTGAAGGTAAGAGGCTAATATTATCCAAAAGGAAAAGGTGAAAAGGAACTGTCCTGTCTCTGTTGAATAAATGAGGTCCAAATCTCGTTCAAATAAATGAGGAAATTTATTCTTAAATGTCCAAATCTCATTCGAATAAGTGAGGTAATTTATTTTTAGGAAAAATTGGGGAATTGCTGAAACCACGGTTTTTATGAAATAGTCCTTTGGGTTGAGGAATGGCAGGCTCCCTTAGGTTGACTAGAAAGTGCCAATACTCTGCCCAAATATTTCGGGATCTATCTTTGAGGATGGAAATGGAAATTTATAAATAAATGCAATATATCATGTACAAACATAGAAAGCAAGACCAATATTAAGTACCTGAGCATACAATAGACCAGCGTTTAAAATGGCCCCCACACGTAAATATTCTGAACGACAGAGTAAGGAAACTAACATACATATTTAGATGTTTAAGGGATATTTCAAAAGAAAAATTACTTAGAACCACATACTTCGCTTTCTGTCAATCAATTATACAATACGGCATTATAGGGTGGGGCGGTAAATATACAAATCAAACACAAACAATTTATATATCAATTTATACAAAAACTAATAATAAAAACAATTTTAAAAAAAACGTTCGTCAGAACTTTTATTCAAACAATTTAAGGTCAGAAAACTAAATGCGTTATACTTCTACCACGCAACATTACAAATTTATAAAGATAATATTCAAAATAAAGTTTTTTAATTCATTACCAGAAAAAATTATAAACTTGAATACTAATATAAAAGAATTTAAAACTCACCTTAAAAATTATACTGAAAACTTGAACTGAATCACGTCAAATAAAACCAATATGATAACCCCCCCCCCCCCATACACACAAGCCCTGCTTATTTATGGGGGTACATCAAATACATCTATTATGTAATTAATCATTGTATTAAATTTGTCTGTGATACATGTATCTTTTTATGACCAGTAAAAAATAAAAATAATAAATAAATAAATAGCAGACAGCGGAATGTGATTATGAGGGTTGGATGCTCCCGCAGGGTTGATTGCTCTTACAGGGTGGGATGCTCCTTGTTTTGCCAAGGAGTCCGCAATAAAAATTTCAGCAAATGGTATAATTTTTAAATTATATGTCATTAATATTATTATATATACATATTAAAAACGAACTATCAACGTCACAATGTTAATTGATACATTTCATGTCGCTGATTAAATTATGTCAAATCAATTAAAGGCTTAATTTAATCCGTAAATGGCGCCTGAATACCGTCGTAAATAATGACAGTTATTTTTATCTGCTGTTGTAGATCGCCCTGTATTGGAAATTTCATTACCATATTTGAGTGTAACCATGTATGATACCTTGTAATACAACTTGATACGGAATGATCTTAATAACCACTAAATGGATAACCACTAAATGTAAGTACGTCTTAACTACAAAGCAAAAACCTGTTTGTTTGGCTGAAATAGCAAAAAAAAATCGTTAAACCGTCGCTATCCGAATTTCGACCGATTTCTTACATATATCCCTTAAACATTTGAAGTTTTTAAGCTCTTAAAAAAATATATGTTATTTTTTAAGATAATATCTAGATACGTTCTACGCCGAAACGCAAATTGTATGAAATTCTCTCGATAAAAAAAAATCGCAAAGTATGCTCCGAAAATTATTAAAAACAAGTCTTTTTTTATTATTTTACAAGTTATATTTGTGAAAAAATTCACGGTGAGCTCTGGTTTTAGTGGATTTTCTAGATTATCGTTAGTTATCAGTAAGTTAATATTTTTAGCCGTAAATATGTAAACAGGTTTGGATCATCTTAAACCATAGTGAACTAACTCTAGGGCTTGAAATTAGGGCTCCAAATCATAATCTAGCTCCGTCAGAAAAAAGAACCAATCAGAAAAAAACTATCTATGATTGGTCAAGACAGTATTTCTGTGATTGGTTCTCTCTGGCAGAACTAGATTATGATTTGGAGCCCTTCAAGCCTAACTCAGAAATAGCAAAAACTGAGTTAGTTCACTATGGTTTAAGACGATCCGTTTGTACCTGCAAATAACTGTTGTATGCATTTACGTATTTACTTGCTTTTATATGTCAAATGGTTATATTATTGCTGTTACTACCTTTTGTGTTCTTATAATCTTTACAATATTTTTTATAAACTATGTATGTAAAAGAAAATGGGCGTCTAAATAAAACTTTGGAATGAAATATCACTATCTATTCGAATATCGACGTCGTTGCAGTGCTTCGAGAAGCTCTTCAACGAATGGTTGCTGACTGCACAGTCAACCCTACAACATCTTAATTGATGATGCTTGAGATGCTTGAGTAAAGCGAAACCGGTCGGTAGTAGAAATATTAAATAAATCGTGGTTACAAACAGAATTATTGTTTTAATTCAATTTATAATATGTCAAACCACAAAGTTACTGCTTTCTACCAAAAAATATTTTTTTATTTATAATAAAAAAATATATCATCGGACAGCAATATGACTTCTGCTTTTTTTACTGCAAATTTGCTCAGGAATCGCTTGATTAAAATGCTTGTTACATTTTTAACAATTTTTTAGTACATTTAGATTCATTTTTAATTTTAGGAAGTGCAGTTTTTCAGGGGATACCTACAAAAAAATTGTTTAGGCAGGTACTTTTGATTTGGTTATAAAGGAATTCATACGTCAAAACTGACCTCATTAATGAATAGCACCTGAAATCTGAATCCACGTACACCACTAACCACCCCTAATCAATCTCTCCAGAATGAATTGCCTCCCTGTATTTCACTTCAACCCCAATTAGGTTTCAATTCAGATAAACATCGGTAGTTCGATCCAATATCGCGATAGATTCATTTACAGTTATACCTACATGTAAATTGTATAGTCAAGTTGTGACCTGATGTCACCTGACGTGCGATGTTGGATAATGCAAACACGTCCATAATTAGACCAACTGAAAATAAGGGTTTTACAATTTTTTTTAAACTAACATTTTAATGGAATGAGTTAAATAATTAATGGTGGTGGATAAACGAATGAATGGTGGACGGTTCGACAGTTGGCCCGCAATTTACTTATAATATCCAGTATTTTAAAACTGATCCAATAATACAATTTTTGTTGGAAAAAATTGGATACAAATATGTCGATTTCTCAATGTCTCACTTATATTGCAAAAAACCGCTAGGTTCAAAAATAAAAACAAAACAGTTAGAAGCTAAATGTTTATTCTTAAATAATATTATGAACAAGAATAAGCAAGATTATTTCAGAGTACCAACTATTTACGAGATTCAGAAAATAATATTTTGAAACATTACATCTTACAATTCAATATATTTTTATGCTTATCCATGTATATTTAATAATTTATTCCTACACATACAAATATACAAGAAGGAACTTTTAAACAGTTTGATGTACCAAGTATACAGAAAATCTATTCCTAAAACGTTCTGGTATATCACCTCAAAAATGATTCAGAGGCAGACACCTCATATACTCATAAAACCATATCCAAACAAACATGCGTACTAAATATACCAAAGTGTAATTCTACGTTTGGACAAAGAAGCTCTGAATTTTTAGCAGTAAAGCTATATGGCTAGTCAGATAAATGCAAAATGTTTTTGATAGATTGAACTTGAAAAGTATATTAGGTAATTAATTTGAATGTTTTATGATAATTTACTTATTTAAGCTATGTAAAAAGGGCTTGTCGTGTTTTGAACAGCTGAGAGAATCACGTTTGGCGGTGTTGCCTATCAATTCGTTCAGTTTTCAAGTCATTGGTGGCCTCTGGCGAGAATAAACTTTGGTTTTTTTTTTAGAAAAAAAAACCTCATCGTAGAACAAGATGTCATTTACATTTTATACTCCAAATAAACTCAGGAGTCTCTGGTAAGTCAAGTACGTCCCTTAACACCCTGTATAAACTCCCACTTAGTATCAAAAAAATTTAAGCAAAAGTAGTTACATTAAGGAAGTTGGCTTGAGGAAATATCGGAAAATGAACTTACTAATAATGATAACCAACACCTCTGCCATAGGTCACCCCAAGTGGTTCGCTACGTTTGGTGATTTAGCAGTGGGTGCCCGGGTTCACGGGGTGAAGTTTGCCTAGGTCTTGGAGGCGGATGACCAGGACACACTGAACCCCGGATTCCTACCCACCCATTAAACCCTCTTCCATCCCAGAATTCTCCTCCACTTCCTTTCCTTAAAATAAAACCCTCCACACAGCATCCCCGAAGATGACATAGGCCCTGAGGGAGATTATTTTCCTCAGGGCCTTCTGTGTGGAGCTCATGGAAAAAAAAAAACAAATATACTGAGAACATCGTCATAGAAGTTTATGGAAAACCTTACCCAAACCATGAAATTAAACCATAGAAGTATCTGAAAAATTATCCAAAACATAGCATAGCATATCCTCAGCACAGGATCTCCTAGTGAGGAGGACTACGAATATAATTTCTATTACATATATATTTATATACCTAACATGTTTAATATAAAAATGTTTAAAAAATAATATATAGTTACTAAATAAAAAATAAATAATAAATTGACTAGCCGACAAAAGTGGTTTCTGAGCTTGTTTGGAGTAAAACATATGTGTGGAATTTTGGTCTACTGCGATATTTTTGTTTGTTTTTGTTTTTTTTTTAAATACAATTAACATGTCGTCACTAAACACATTTTGTATCCAGTATCTTCTATCTTACTCCCGTCACTTTGTTTTCAGTTTCTTTTCCACTTTAGTCACACTACGAACGATCATGTACAAAACTAGTATTATGAAAGCAGCTCCGGCTAAAAGGACGGCAATCACGTCCAGCATAAAGTACTCGTATGCAGGAGTATCGACAACAGGGGACCGAAGGTGCCGGGCGCCCTTGTGTCTCAGTACGTATTCCGTCCACCAGACAGCCCTCTCCATGGATGTCTGCGGCTGGTCGTAAATAAGGTCTCTAAGATTTGCGATCTTGGTGCGGTAACTGAAAAACACAAAATAATTTGTTCAACGTAACATCAAAAACGTGAAGCAAAAACTTTGTACCCCTTTTTACGAAAATTGCGCGGACGGAGGAGTATGAAATTTCGCACACTTATGGTTTATATAGAGAAGGAGTACAGAATGTTAATATTTTTTTTAATTATGTATAAAAAATACATTAAATCAATAAAAAAAAAATTACAATTATGGTCGAATTTCGACCATTGGGCGACCACTAGTATATTATAAAAGAAAGTGTACAATGTGCGTGCCGCTAAAACTCAGAAACGAATCCCGTTACGATCAAGCTCCCTTGATCGTAACGGGATATGTATATGGTAATATGGTGTCTATCCCCCATCCATTAAAAAGGTTCCCGTTTTTACCTCAAGGGTGTAGTTTTGAAGATTAAAGGGCTGGAAGTTTCGCCCTCTGGAAATTTCTAGAACAGTCCATTTATATATATATAGTATTTGAGAGCATTCCACAAATCTTCCAGAACATTCTCAAAATATTGTGGAACGTTTGAAAATAGTCTGGAACGTTCGGGAACACCCCAGATCATTGTGGATTGAGCTATTTTTGTAATATGACCGATTTTCTTTTTTTTTACCTGAGCTCCACACTGGAGGCCCTGAGATAAATAATTTCCCTCAGGGCCTATGTCATCTTTGGGAATGCTGTGTGGAGAGTTTTTTAAGGAAAGGGAGGAGAGGAGAGATCTGGGAAGGAAAAGGGTTTAAGGGGTGGGTAGGAATCTGAGGTTCAGTGTGTCCTGGTCATCCGCCTCCAAGACTTAGACAAATCTTACCCATAAGCACGGGTACCCCTGCTAAAATTCAAGCAAGTAGCCAATAATGTCAAAATATAATGTCAAAATATAATGTCAAAATATGGCGCCACTTACATTAACAGCTAGCGTAAGGAACATCGCACGGCAGAAGTAAGTACTATTGGATTTGTAATTTCGTGAATCTCTCCGGGTGTAGAGAGATAGATGAAAATATATTAAAATTATTGAAACTGGCAGTTGCGAATAATAATACCACGCGTCTTAATATTATATTTGATTTCGTTGCCTGTCGCGGTTACTTTATCCCGGTGACTAGCTGTCACTGGATCCGAGGAACCAGCTATTTTTGGAACCAGTTCCTATCGGATTTATAAAATGGTCTCCCACACTTAAACTGGGCGAAGCCGAACCAAAAGCCGCCCGCAGAGCCCAGCAGCTAAAACCTCAAGAAATAAGTACCCACTGCTTAGGAAATATGTTAATGTTTTTAAACAATAAAATACGTTAAAACTAAGTGTTGATTATTTTTTGATTTAATTGCATTTTGTCGCTAATCTCTGGTGCATTGGTGTGATAAGATTCCTTTAGATCCAGGGAAAAAATATATACCTAACATCGGAAGACCAACAAAGGATATTTTCATACAAATTTCTTTCTCCATCTTTTGAACTCCCAATGAGGCAGGCCGCGAACGGCCACCGGCGTAGTATGCGAAATACTAGAAAAATCTGTCAACGAATTTAAAAAAATATATTTTCGTGTTTCGGCATAGGGCTAATGAGTTGAGTAGGGACAATCTGTTGAACCGCGAGCGCACACGACGCTATCAAATATTTTTTCCTGTGGTAGGAGATGGGGTCAGTTAAAGGAGCGGCAACGGAATGCACATTTTTTGTACTGAATCTGCCAACTTGACATCTCGCTTGCTGAGGACTGGTTTGTACTATGTCCACAAAAACTCGTATTGAAAAATAAAAGTTTTTGAGTTTCAAAAAATTATATTTTTGTTTGCTTTATTTCAAACTAATTGTTATAAATATTTTTTAAAAATACAAGGGTTTATCTATCTACAGGTAAAATAACAACATATTTGGTTGAGTTTTGAACGAACTAACAAATACTTCAATTCACAGCTTTAAAAAAACAAAAAATACAGTAGTACAAACCAATCCTCAGCAAGCGATCTGTCATTCATCGGTCTAGGCAGCTCCGTAATTACAATGACCCCCTCTCCTGTTTTAGTCGGAGAGGGGGAGGCTTATCTTTTGGTATATCGCCTCTGGAGTGGTTCCGTCGTAAGATCTGTATTGTCTATGATTGATCTGCGCTTAAAACCGCTAGGTGTGAACGGCCTGAAGGGATTGTATGGAGAGCGTTATTTGGCGTGCTATAATATTTTATATTTGATAGCTGTGTGTGAACTAGCTCTTAACGGAAATCAAAGAAAAATGTTTGTCGTAAAAACTTACCTTCGGTCCCCGATGAGATTAGAAACCGCATTTCTAACTTTTTCCACTGTTAATTTATTAACATCGAGGCCCTTCCCGATTCCCAATGAGACCATTTTGTTTACATTAACATTTTGGTCCCCCATGAATGGTATCCCAACCAATGGGACTCCATAGTGGATTGCTTCTTCCATCGACTGTTGTCCTCCCTGGGTAATGAACGCCTTTACATTGGGATGGCCTGTAACAAATTAATCATTTTTGATGATGAACTACGAACTTATTAAAAATAATTTGTAGACAAATTAATGTTCTTGATTTCGATGTATTTATTTTAATACTAGTTTATTTTATTTTAATACTAGTTTATTTTATTTTAATACTAGTTTATTTTATTTTAATACTAGTTTATTTTATTTTAATACTAGTTTATTTTATTTTAGTATTTATTTTAATACTAGTTTCCGGAACTCGTTGCTATACCACTTCATAAAGAAATTGTTTCTCCCTGCGTGTCCTTTCCCATTCATCCTGTTCCCCTTCCGCCTCCCCTTCCTCTCCCACGTCCCCTTCCCGTCTCGCGTTCCCACTACACCTTCTCCACCTTCCCTCTCCCACTCCCCTCGCCCTCTTCCCCCGTCCCGCGAACCCCCCTTTTGAGTTCCCCTCCCCCTTCCCAAGTTCCCCTCCCCCCTCCCAGATTCGCCTCCCCCTCCTGCAAATCCCCCTCCTAAGTTCTCCTCCCCCTTCCGCATCTTATACATTAATTCCTGGTACATTCAGTTTTCAAACAGCTCGCGTTCCACCTATTGCAATTTTTTTATAGAAATTTCGTAATGCCAGAGCTCACCAGTGTATATAGAAACCAACGCTGGCAAACACATCAAATCCCCAAAGTTTAATCGCAATCGGATGAACTAGCAACGCATAATTTCATGATGCCAGAACTCACTATTGTGTATAGTGGCATGCGCACATCAAATCCCCAAAGTTTCATCGCAATCGGATGAAAGGTTTAGAAATGCATAGCATACCTACATATAGACAGAAGCAAATATATTTTCATTTTTATGTATATAGATTTGAATAACACATAAGCGTGGAGGTATGAAGACCTTAATATTTTAATATTTCTTCAGAAGAAATTTCTGAGATTTTTCTGAGGGAGTATGGCTACTACCCCGTGGATCTACTCTACCGACTTTCTCTTGGGCATGCTCGGTATGAACCGTCTACGGGTCAGAAGGGATGTGCTCATTATAACACATTTCTTCAGACCGATTCGTGGATGGTTTGAAAACTCGATTATCATGCAGAGCATTAGTTTCTATGTTCCCGATGGTTTTCTCCGTCATCGACAGCATAGACTGTTTTATCTCCCGGCTTGCAGAACTAACTTGCCAATGGTCATTCCAGTCGGGAATGCTATCTTGTTGTTAAATAAAATCACTTCGAATATCGATATGTTTAACATCAATGAAGCTCGTATCAAACGGCCAGCTTTATTGCTGTTAATTTAAATCTGCTTATCACATGTAAAATATTTTCTCTTTTAAAAAAGCTTTGTAATTTCAATTTGGTAATTAAAATGAATAAATTGAATTAAATTGAATATTTTTCACGCAACCAAAAGACAAAGAAGAAAGTATTGATCTATCATCATCATCACTCTTGGCTTTACAACCCCTGGTGGGTCTTAGCCTCCTCGAGAGTCTTCCTTCACTCATTTCGGTTTTAGGCCAGTTCTCTCCAGTTTAGAAGCTACAAGGTAGATATATCTTTGAGGACGTTGTCGCTCCATCTTAATCTTGGCCTTCCCTTCTTGTATTGATCTATATAAAGAGAGAAAGAGGAAGAAATTGGTTTTACCTAATACATCTTGTTGTGGAAACCATTTTGAGATGATGACGTTTGAAGGTTGATTGGGAAGAGTATCGTTCTCCCACTTCCACAGCACCGTGTAAGGCATCTCCTTGAACGCATCGAGGAAGATTCTCCTGATCTCCTCCGGGAGTTGGTTGGACTTGACGTTACTTCCCAAGCTGAAGTACACCACTCCTTGCTTTGCATTATCCAACATCTCTTTCAAAGCCTGATAAAGAAACAATGTGTATAAGTATGTAATTTAGTATCATTCAGACATTTCAATTGGTTTATCTCATTTAGAGAAATAAAACTTACACGTGGCAAAGGCTTGGGCGGTTTAATATGCATGCTGCCCAAGTGAATTAAGGCAGGTACCAGTGGACGTATTCCTGACAAAACTGGATGGAAATTCAAAAACATCATATCTGTACTTCTCACAATTTCAATCAAAGGTCTAATATTGGCACCAAGGTGTTTCTTCACTACTTCATCGTATATAGGCAAATATTTATAATAATACATGTATTGCAAGTAATAAGTTAGGTATAATGAATAAATCTTTTCCCAAATTCCAAGAGCTTCATCTCCGAAAGGAGATATTGCTTCTCTATACATTAATGGATGGGAAGGGTTTCCTACGGCGTCGTAGCTTGCTGACATACCCGTGAAAGAGCTCAATTGTATCAGTGGACATTTGAACCGATCTTTAAAGGCAAACATGACAGGAATTATCACTTCAGCAATAACGAGATCAAATTTTTCGTTCGGGTCATTGATTATTCGTTGCATTTCCTCAGTGGAAAGCTGGTGATCCGTCATTTCTGTAATTAGATTAGAAAACGCAATCATCAAAGAAATCGGTCCAACATTAGCTACGTCGGCAGCAAAATATTGAGTCCATTTCGCGTAGGAATATTCATGGACATCGATTTGGGTTAGATTAGCAAATTCAGGTGTAGTATATTTGACGGGATCTGTAGTCAAGACAACCAGGTGGTGGCCTCTTTTGGCAAGCTCCTCCATTAACGCCCTGAACACTACTTGATGACTTATGGATGGAGTGGGAAATAATCCAAGAATTCTTGCACCTTCGCACATATTAAAACACGCTAGAACCGCCCACACAAAACATAATTTGATAAACATTTTTCTTCGCTTCACTTTTGAGAAATAGGTACAAAACCTTTCCTTGACTAGGCATGAAAAATGAAAAATACCCTTCGTTGTATGAATACGGTTAATTTAAAATGTTGCATTTAAATTAATTGATAATTGTTGCGTCCCGAAACGTACTTAACGAACATCTATCTACTGCAGACTAAGGATTTTAAACAAGTCGGAAATTTATATTTAATTCTTCAAACAAAACATTTATGACGTACTAAACAGCGTATAATAGTTTTGCAAATCATCATTACGATGATTGTTGCACGGAAAATTGTACATAACCCCGTATCGTGCAAGATAGTTTTACTAATGAGGTTAAAAATTGTAACAATTTTGAGTGCTGTGTTTACATGTTAGCAGTTGTGTACTATTTTGTACTATCTATCAGTAGAGTGTTAATCCTAACCTTAGACTCGTGTTTACTCGTGATCACGTGTTTACCTAAGGTTTAGTGTAATAAAACTAGCCGCCTTACTTTGTGGTCCTCGTAAATAAAGACAATGTAGTTAATGTTCGTTGATATCTAGAATTATCAACCAAAAATGGATGATGTGAGGAGCTGATGATGAGCGTTATTTAATAAAAAATAATCTGTAGGCTTAAAAATTTCTTTGATTTTTTGCATATCTAAAGTTTTATTCCGAAATTGATGAAATCTTACTCACGTGATCGAAAAATAATTTGAGAGGTGGGAATGGATACCGCCGCCTCAAGTCACAGAAAGTGATTTGCTACGTTTGTTGACTTAAGGGCCATCCATAAATTACATCACCCTAAGGGGGGGAGGGGTGTAGAGAAGTGTTGCATTGTGTGACATTGTGTGACATTGGGTGACAAGGCGTACGGGGGGGGTCATCAGCTTTGTGACGTCACATGCAGTTAGGCTTACCAGATGACAGGAATTTACCTGATATGTAAATATCTCCTTATTCCGATTCGCCCCGAACGCCGGGGAGTTCAGCTAGTATTATATAATTAGAGATCCAGTTCACCAATCGGTTGGAAACACGCCCATGTCATCGTTCTCCCAAAACCGGGAAAAGACCCCCTCTTCTGTGAAAACCATCGCCCTATTAGTCTGTCAAACATCGGAAAAATTTACGAAAAAATTTTCCCCACCAGACTCTTAAAGCATATTCACGAGGTATCCACCCTACCCGATGAGCAACACGGTTTTAGATCTCAACATTCTACCCTCCATTAGCTCCTCAGAGTCACGGAACACATCATAGATGATTTCAATACCCAGCGATCAACTGGCACCATATTCCTGGATATCGCCAAAGCTAAAATGCTGTTAAAGCTAATATTTATCCATTTTATTTAATACGCGACATCTGTTAAATTTTCTGCAAGTCTAGGATGAATATTTTTTTACTTTATGAGTAAAACCTCAAATTGTAATATTTAATTAAATTAAGACAATATTAGCAAAACTCAATCGAAAATCTGGAAACAGAAAAATCAGAAAAAGATATTTGAGGTTAAAGGTTAAAGACTCGAACCCAGCACCTTTCCGGGAAAATGCGCTAACCACTGCGCCAAGGCGCCGATATCCGATTCGGTCATTTTTAACTGTACTGTTTTAACTTCGACTAAGCACCACCTCTAATGTTTGACCGTAAATTAACTTTTGTTCCTCATACAAATGAAATAACTATCATGAAACTATAACATGAAATGCCTGGGGTTCATTCTGATGACGGTAAAAGAATTTAAATCAATTAATTCCTTTAAACTGCTTTTTTTTAGGTTGGTGAGAAGTAATTTACAGTATAACTTAACAATTTATAAGACTCATCAGCAAAAAATCGCGGGAGTACAACATGAGTTTCTAAGATTTATTAATTACTAGCTTTTCCCCGCGGCTTCGCTCGCATGGTATAACGGGAAATTACTGTAGCGGTTGAACTTATCAATTGTCCCCCTCCTCCCCACCCCCACCCCTTCCCGCATTCCATACATTCATTCCCTTACATTCAGTTTTCAAATATCTCGCCTGCCACCTAAATTTCATAAAGCTATAGCTCAAAGAAAAAGAGAATTATCCAATTTTGTTCATTCGTTCGGAATTTGTGCGCTTACAAACATTTTGGATGTTTATTTTTAATTAAATATTTGGAAGTTTGTCAATATAATAAAAAATTACACTATTTATTATTCAGTCTTATAATTGTTACGAATTATATTTTTAATGTAGGAACTCTTATCTGACATTTATATCAAAACAGAAGCTTGTCCAAAAAAAACAAAACATATTCTAATATTTGAATTTTCTGGAGCAGTAGCTGACCAGGGGGCTGAGTACCTACCAGCTTAGAGCCCACAAATATATCAACATCGTTTCCATGGAAACGATTTTTTTCTGACATTAGCAAAAACTCGCTTTTGTTAGCGACAGAAAACGAGAGCCCACAAATATATCAACATCGTTGATCTTCGCATATAATTTAGCTGTCTATTGGTGAATGAATTTTTAAAGTCTTTTTGTTGGTTAATGCGTGAAAGCGTCATAAACGAACTCGAGCAGTTTCGCATTTATAATATTAGTATGGATAAACTTGAAATACCAATCGAAGAACTTAATTATGCATGTCTAATGGAATTACTAAACCTAAGCGATTTAACTTCAAGGCGCACAGTGTTTGCCTTTTCAATGTATCAGATGGCACACTTGACGCCCTCGATTTAACATGCTTAATTAATTTGCATTATCTACACGCGATACCCAGTTAAACCCGTTATATTTTGTTACCAAATCTGCGAATAATTATTTCGTAAACTCTCAAATTCAAAGGCTTCATACACTCGGAAATAAAAATAGTTCTATCTGTGTCTATCGTTACCAATCGGTTTCTAAACCTAAAATCAGCATATTAAAACTTTTATAATAAAACTATAAATATCAAACAATTGCACCTTTTATCGAAATATTTCCTCAAGATTGATACAATAATATGTGTTGTTTTCTTACAAATACTTAAATTCCAACAGATTGACAATAATCGGCATTTTTCTTTATTTGGTGAAATCAATATTAGTTTTCGGTGAGTTTAATAGATGTCATTAATTACATTATTATATTAGATTATATTAGAGGCATATATTATTATATTATTATATTATATTATATTAGAGAAACTACCGAAAACCAGCTGCATTCCAGGAGAAATTCTGAATATATAGCTGTGATATGACAATGTTGTCAAAATAACCAATGTTATAAAAAATATGAATTAATTTTTTTATTATTATTATTCTATGCACCAAAAAAATCACGTTTATTTGTACCAGTCTGAAACCGATTAAGGTCAAAAATAAATTAAATAAAAATAAATTTATATGTATCTTATTATATTATTATAATGGAATTCCACCACGAATTATCAGTATCAAAATAGAATATTAGAATAATTTTCTCATCACGCTTCGTAACTGAGTTGTCGGGTGTAGCGTAGCGGATCACGTGATAAGCACTCCATCTCGTTCCAGAAGCACGGTGTTTGGTTCTGAAACAGTTTTTAAAAAAAACTTAATCCATATTCCCCAAGTCCTTCATGTATTCCTTTCACTTCCTCCTTTCCTCAAAGTCTCTATCAGGAAAAGAAGAAGATGTTCTTACCTACACGGGGAAAATTTGAACAATATTGCCACCCAAGTTTGCATAACCTACTTTTATCAGTTGCAATTTGATAGTGACATGGCTCACAACTCGCTCTTTCGAAATATCGCAAATAATAGAAAATTTAGTTTTTTTATTAAATAAAAGTATCTTGGCTTGAACCTGGTGTTGTGCCAATCTATTTGGGAGGCCAGGATCGATCTGAACAGCCAAAAGAAGCCGTCAAAAGGTAAGAGACTTACTTTCAAAACCTATTCTCCTTCGATCATACTTCAGAACACAATACATGCTTTATACTTCATCAAAAAGGATTTACAGTTTACATTCTCGTGTTGCGGTATCGGCCGCGACACACGGTAACACAAAAATCAGACATGTATTAAGTGGTGACGCGTGATTAAAAAATATTTTTTGACGTGATAACGTCTTATAAATCGATGAACGCCGGCTGCATTCACGAAAAAGCATGACTCATTGTCACGTTGTCACGTTGACACGTTGTCACGTTGTCACGTTGTCACGTTGTCACGTTGTCACGTTGTCACGTTGTCACGTTGTCACGTTGTCACGTTGTCACGTTGTCACGTTGTCACGTTGTCACGTTGTCACGTTGTCACGTTGTCACGTTGTCACGTTGTCACGTTGTCACGTTGTCACGTTCCGCCTGAGCCAAGCGTGCAAACGAGGGCGCGGAACAAGCGTTCAGCCTAAGCATTCGGCTTGTGACGCATCTATCTCTCTTCCACATCATTGTTATTATATGACGTTATCACGTAAAATTATCTTCCGTAAACCGACTTTACAGACAACCAAATTTTTTGTTTATAATACAAAAAAAAAAATATCATCGGACAGCAATATGACATCTGCTTTTTTTTACTCCAAATTTGCTCAGGAATCGCTTGGTTAAAATACCTCTGATACGTGCTGTTACACCCTGTATAAAGGGTGGTTAAATTTTTTTTTTAATTTTTTAGTACATTTAGATTCATTTTTAATTTTAGGAAGGGCAGCTTTTCAAGGATACCTATAAAAAAATTGTGTAGGTAGATACTTTCGACTCGATAATAAAGGAATTCATACGTCAAAACTGACCTCATTAATGAATAGTACCTGAAATCTGAATTATGTACATCACTAACCACCCCTAATCAATCTCTCCAGAATTAATTGCCTCCCTGTATTTCACTTCAACCCCAATTAGGTTTCAATTCAGATTAACATCGGCAGTTTGATCCAATACCGCGATAGATTCATTTACAGTTATACCTACATGTAAATTGTATAGTCAAGTTGTGACCCGATGTCACCTGACGTGCGATGTTGGATAATGCAAACACGTCCATAATTAGACCAACTGAAAAACAGGGTTGTACAATTTTTTTAAAATAACATTTTAACGGAATGAGTCAAATAGTGAATGGTGTCCCGACATTTAATCACTCGACAGTTGGTCCACGAAATTATAATTATTTGGGCATTGTTTAGCAAATTTAAACCTAAAATCGACTTCAAAAATACATTTAATAAGTTTAAACGCTTGTCAAACTTTTTTTTTACAGTATCGATGTTTTGCAGGTGATTGATTAAACGGAGGTACATACAGTATATAGACAAGTTGTTTTATCCTTGAGTGAAAATATGTTAATTATTTTGTTATTTGCCGGTGACACTGTGTAGTATTTAGTGTGAGTAGATTTAGTGTATTTTTCCTAAAATGACTACATATTGTACATAAGTATGCCGGGGACCCAATTGCCCATTTTTCAAAACTTTTTTTTATGTGAGTACCGCACAAGAGTCTCAACTGTATGGAGCCAATGGCATCCCCTATTGCGTATTTTGTCAGTATGTCCAGGAGTGACGAACGTATGAATCCATCCCTGCCACTGCGGTGCAAGGCAGTGCGGTGCGGTATGGTTCCGAGAGTACGGCTGGAAAAGTCAAAGGGACTGCCTCAACCATTCTCTCCCTATCTGGCCTGCAATGCAGCTGGTAGGCAGACGCATTCGCCGCCAAGATCCGGACAAACCTCACCCCATAGAGCCGGACACCCCTGCTAAGTCACCAAACGTAGTGAACCACTTGGGGTGAGGTGTTGGTAATCCAATAATGGTTCCCGGGGCAGCGGTACCCATACCCATAATAAAATAAATAAAGTAAACAAAATAAATAAAATAAATAAAATTAAAATAAATTATAAAATTAAAAAACTTACTAAAATATATTAATTAAATTAAATACATTAAGTAAGTTAAATAAATTAAAAGAATTAAATAAATTAAATAATTTAAATAAATAAAATTTATTGATGTGTGAGATATGGTTTCATCCGTCCATTTTAGACTTTAGACTCCTAGACACTTTAACCCCGGATTCCTATTACCTTTTTCCTTCGCATAACTTCCTCTCCTTGATTTCCTTAAAAAGACGCTTCAATAACACAGCATCCCCAAAGACGGCGTAGGCCTTGAGGAATACGTGGAGTTTATTTAAAAAAGGGCCAAACACAGAATTGCCGTATATTGAACATGTTTAATCTTAAATCATAGAATTATGAATAAAATGCAAAACCCACGCACAAGCATTTTTTTTTTTTTTTTTTTTTTTTTTCCTTTATTTTTCCCAAAATTTACATTTGATGCATACAATATTATAAAATAAAAAGAATAATGGGAACCCACTAAGGCGCAGCCTGTGCGTGGGTAATATAGTTGAATATATTTTATTATTGTACCTAGAAAGAACAAACAATGGGCGTATAAAGCAAAAACATGATTAAAATTTGTCTAAACAGCTTTGCACAAAATGAGCATACATTAAGTGAAGTAGTGTAACAATAATGGTATAATGTAACAAATAAGTGCATAATATAACAATAATGGTATAGTGTAACAATAAGTGCATAATGTATTAATAAGTGTACTGTTTGTGAAAAAACAATAAAGTGATACAAATTAAGCAAACAATGTTTCAATATTTACATTGTCAAGCCACGACTTCAACTCTTTTATGTATTGCAGAAGTTTAGTTGTCACTTGAATATTTTTCGGTAAAAGATTGAAAGTACGAGGTCCAATGAAACTGCTGTGAGTTTGCATTTGTTTGGTATTCGTTTGGGGGGTATAAAAAACATTATTATTTCTAATGTTGATTCTATTTTCATTTTTTTCGAATTTGTTTTGGTTTTTAAAGATATATTTCATAGTTTGCATTATAAATAGTTTACGGAGACTGAATAGTTTAGCTTCTTTGTATAGTGCATCTGTCGAAAATTACTTGGGGGAATTGTGTTTACACTTTGTTGTATGTATTACCTTGTATTTTTGTGTCTTTACTTATAATATTCAGTATTGTAAAACTGATCCAAAAATCAAAACCTTTCATTTAAAAAAGATTAGACACAAATATGTCAATAAGACAAAGATAAATCACAAAAAAATTCCGTGGTTTGAAAATAAAACAAAACAGTTATAAACTAAACGTATATTTTTAAATAATGTTATGAACAAGAATACATAAGCAAGATTATTTCAGAGTACCAACTATTTACGAGATTCAGAAGATAACACTTTGAAAAATTACATCTTACGATTTAAATTTTTTTATGCTTGTCCATGTACAGGGTGTGGTCGGTTGATGTCGTAGCGGAGCGCTAGTGATATTGTTCGAGAGGCGAAATTATCAAGTTTTGTTCCAACACAGTTTCGTCACCATCATGCATTGGAACAGTGAGGAGCATGCGTTTGCCGTTGAGACCTACTTTACGAACGGATGTTCGTAAAGTAGCGCGCCTAAGACGTGGGCCTAGGACATCACCTACCTGATTTGATCTTCAAAAACTAAATAAAACAATACTTTAGGAATGTGCCTACTCTACAAAAAAAAATAAAAAAATTCTGATTCATACAATGGGTTTTATTAAGTTTTGAATAAAAGAAGTTATGCTGCCGCACCGTAAAGGCGCGCTGGGTTGCGATCACAGAACATCCGTTCGAAAAGTAGACCTCAACGGCAAACGTACGCTCCTCACTGTTCGACTAAACTGTGTCGGAACAAAACTTTAAAGTTCCGGCTCTCGAACGAGATCACTAGCGCTCCGCTACCACATCAGCCCACTGAATGGCGCGCATTTTAAAAAAGGAAGTTATAAATAATATAAATAATAATTTATTCATGCTAATATCTATATACACGAAGGAACTAACAACCCGACAGAAGTGGTTTCTGGGCTTGTTTGGAGACATGTGGGCGACATTTTGGTCTCCTGCGATATTTCTTATTGTTTTTTTTTTTTAAATACAATTAACATGTCGTAACTGAACACATTTTGTATCCAGTATCTACTATCTCACTCCCCTCACTTTGTTTTCAGTTTCTTTTCCACTTTAGTCACACTACGAACGATCATGTATAAAGCTAGTATTATGAAAGCAGCTCCGGCTAAAATGACGGCAAACACGTCTAGCATAAAGTACTCGTACGCCGGAGTATCGACAACAGGGGACCGAAGGTGTCGGGCGCCCTTGTGTCTCAGTACATATTCCGTCCACCAGACAGCCCTCTCCATGGATGTCTGCGGCTGGTCGTAAATGAGGTCTCTAAGATTTGCGATCTTGGTGCGGTAACTGAAAAACAAAAAATTTGTTCAACGTAATATCAATATATATTATAAAAGAAAGTGTACAATGTGCGTGCCGCTAAAATTCAGAAACGAGTCCCGGTACGATCAAGGGAGCTATATAGTGTATTTTTTTTACATTTACTCCACACAGGAGGCCTTAAGGAAAATAATTTCCCTCGAGGCCTATGTCATCATGTTTTTGAGTATAGGAAAGACTGAATGTTGTAGGAGGGAGGAAACACAGAGGCCGGCAAATCGTTCCACAGCCGAGCTGTTGAACTCAAGAACGAGACGCAAAAACGACCCATTCTCATGTGACTTATGTCAACCGTGTACAAATGTTGGGCGCGTGTTTGGCGTATTTCCCGACTATGCACCGGTGCCGAGGGGATCAATGACTCTAGTTCCTTGGAGCATCTTCCATTGTAATACCGGTAGAACAAGGACAGCATTCCCACCTTACGTCTGTGCTCTAAAGATTGCAATCCGTTTGGGACCAATCCAATCATACGGACCGCCCGTTTCGCCTCTGGAAATTTCTAGAACAGTCCAGAACATTCGAGAGTATTTGAGAGCATTCCACAATATTCCAGAACATTTTGAAAATGTTGTGGAATGTTTGGAAAATGAAGAAAAATTTTTATCGTAAAAACTTACTTTCGGTCCCCGATGAGATTAGAAACTGCATTTCTAACTTTTTCCACCGTTAATTTATTAACATCGAGACCCTTCCCTATTCCCAATGAAACCATTTTGTTTACATTTACATTTTGGTCCCCCATGAATGGTATCCCAACCAATGGGACTCCATAGTGGATTGCTTCTTCCATCGACTGTTGTCCTCCCTGGGTAATGAACGCCTTTACATTGGGATGGCCTGTAACAAATTAATCATTTTGATGGTAAACTACGATTAAAAAGAATTTTTAGACATATTTATGTTCTTGATTTGGATTTATTTATTTTAATATTTGAATAACACGTGAACGTGGAGGTATGTAGACCTATTTAATAGTAATATTTTAATATTTCTTGGGAAGAAATTTCTGAGATTTCTCTACCTGAGGAAGTGTGGCTACTACCCGTGGCTCTACCCTACCGACTTTCTCTTGGGCATGCTCGGTATGAACCATCTACGGGTCAGAAGGGATGTGCTCTTTATAACACATTTCTTCAGACTGTTTCGTGGATGGTTTGAAAACTCGATTATCATGCAGAGCATTAGTTTCTATGTTCCCGATGGTTTTCTCCGTCATCGACAGCATAGACTGTTTTATCTCCCGGCTTGCAGAACTAACTTGCCAATGGTCATTCCAGTCGGGAGTGCATCTTGTTCTCAAATATCGATATGTTTAACATCAATGAAGCTCAATTCAAACGGCCAGCTTCGTTGCTGTTAATTTAAATCTGCTTATCACATCTAAAATATTTTCTAGTTTTAAAACGCCTTGTAATTTCAATTTGGTAATGTTTTTAAAATGAATAAATTGAATACTTTTCATGCAACCAAAATACAAAGAAGAAAGTATTGATCTATCATCATCATTATCATCACTCTTGGCTCTACAAGCCTTGGTGGGTCTTGGTCTCCTCGAGAGTCTTTCTCCGCTCATCTCGGTTTTAGGCCAGTTCTCTCCAGTTTAGAAGCTACAAGGTAGATATATCTTTGAGGACGTTATCGCTCCATCTTAATCTTGGCCTTCCCTTCTTGTATTGATCTTTATAAAGAGAGAAAGAGGATGAAATTGGTTTTACCTAATACATCTTGTTGTGGAAACCATTTCGAGATGATGACGTTTGACGGCTGATTGGGAAGAGTATCGTTCTCCCACTTCCACAGCACAGTGTAGGGCATCTCCTTGAACGCATCGAGGAAGATTCTCCTGATCTCTGCCGGGAGTTGGTTGGACTTCACGTTACTTCCCAAGCTGAAGTACACCACTCCTTGCTTTGCACTATCCAACATCTCTTTCAAAGCCTGATAAAGAAACAATGTGTATAAGTATGTAATTTAGTATCATTCAGACATTTCAATTGGTTTATCTCATTTAGAGAAATAAAACTTACACGTGGCAAAGGTTTGGGTGGTTTAATATGCATGCTGCCCAAGTGAATCAAGGCAGGTACTAGTGGACGTATTCCTGACAAAACTGGATGGAAATTCAAAAACATCATATCTGTACTTCTCTCAATTTCAGTCAAAGGTCTAATATTGGCACCAAGGTGTTTCTTCACTACTTCATCGTACATAGGCAAATATTTATAATAATACATGTATTGCATGTAATAAGTTAGGTATAATGAATAAATCTTTTCCCAAATTCCAAGAGCTTCATCTCCGTACGGAGATATTACTTCTCTATACATTAATGGATGAGAAGGGTTTCCTACGGCATCGTAGCTTGCCGACATACCCGTGAAAGAGCTCAATTGTATCAGTGGACAGTTGAACCGATCTTTAAAGGCAAACATGACAGGAATTATCACTTCAGCAATAACGAGATCAAATTTTTCGTTCGGGTCGTTGATTATTCGTTGCATTTCCTCAGTGGAAAGCTGGTGATCCGTCATTTCTGTTATTAGATTAGAAAAAGCAGTCATCAATGAAATAGGTCCAGCATTAGCTACGTCGGCTGCAAAGTTAAAATATTCAGTCCATTTTGCGTAGGAATAGTCATGGACATCGATTTGTGTTAAATTAGCGAATTCAGGTGTAGTATATTTGACGGGATCTGTAGTCAAGACAACCAGGTGGTGGCCTCTTTTGGCAAGCTCCTCCATTAACGCCCTGAACACTACTTGATGACTTATGGATGGAGTGGGAAATAATCCAAGAATTCTTGCACCCTCACACAAATTAAAGCACGCTAAAACCGCCCACACAAAATGTAATTTGATAAACATTTTTATAAAATATTTTTCTTCACTTCACTTTGCAAAAATGGGTACAAAACCTTTTCTTGACTACGCATGAAAAACACCCTTCATTGTAAGAATACGGTTAATTTAAAATGTTGCTTTTAAATGAATTGATAATTGTTGCGTCCCGAAACGTACTTGACGAACATCTTTCCGGTGCAGACTGAGGATTTTAAACAGTCGAAAATGTATCTTAAATACTTCAAACAAAACATTTATGACGTACTGAACAGCTTATTATAGTTTCACGAATCATCATTACGATGATTGTTGTACGGAAAATTGTTTATACCCCCGTATCGTGGCATGATAGTTTTACTAATGTGATTAAAAATCGTAACAATTTTGAGTGTTATGTTTACAAGTTCTTATATCTTAAACACGCAGCGTTATCTTTAAAGAAAACATGGTTTTTATCTGACACGCTTCTTTCCCAAAATTATGACTTTGTTCCCATGCTGTTTACATTTCCTGGTCATATATAATTTACGTGGTTTTATTAATTAACAATTCGGATATTATAAACGTTTGAAGGCCATCGTGTCGTAAAACAATGATTTGAAGTGCACTTTTAAAAGGTCATAGTCATAAAAGTATGAAAAAATGGTGAATACTATTTCATAATATTACAACTCTTACATAACTACTATTATATTATTAGTAAAACAGCGAAATAAAACAACAATTTTGTTTTACGGCAAAAAAGATTTGTTATAATTTTTTTATTTCCCCTCAACATCACTTTCTGGTATGCAAACCATCCGCTATATTTTCAGGTTATCAGTAAAAATTTTGGCATTATTGCAAGCTTTTTTTTCTTTCACTGTGTTGATAGGAACTCTGTGGAAGGGAGGGGAATCTGTGATGGGGGAGGGGTGTCTAGATCTTGACGGTGTAGGTGCCTGCCCACCAGCTAATGCCAGCTACCATTATCGGGAGGGCCGGTTTGGAGAGTCCCTTTAACCTCTCCAACTTGTCTCTCTCGACCTCTCGTCTTGCAGCGCAGCGGGCCACATGTGTGGGTTAATTTAAAAAAAAATACATATAAATTACATTACATTCCAACCTTTACCTAGATTCTTTAATTTTATATTTAGGCAGAGCGCAAGTCACTGTGACAAGTTTTTTGTTCATCGCCTGATTCTGTAAGCATTAATAGCGAAAATTATGTGTACGATAATGCTAACTCATGGTGTGCAGTTTTTTTGTTGGCCAGCCAGCGTGGTGCGTGACGCGTGGTGCGTGGCGCGTGGTGGGCTCGTGCACCTGCGCGATAACCGTCTTGTGACACCGCGCACGTGGAGAGATGAATGTACGCAGATTAGAAGTAATCTACAAGTCTAGACGTATAGTGTTCATTATCATTACATTACATAGTATGTTTTTTTAAGCTTCAACAAATATGTTTTTAAATTTCTTATCATATTTCCCGAATGAGCTATCATATAATATATAAAAATCAAAATATGCTAGGGAATGTATGAGTTAGGAGTTGTCTATGTATTGCTATATTAAGCATAGGAAATGTTTGAAACTTTCAAAATAACTTATTTCCATCCTCTTGGATTATTACAACCACATGACAATGCATCTGAAAAGTTTTTTTAATTATTACAAAAACTCTTACAAATCTGTCAAAAATGTCACAATTTGAGAATGACATTTTGCAAACCATCGATTGTAAAATTCAATTTTCGAAAATGTTTAAATTATTCTCTATGAATTTTTTCTTACCTGTGGTACTAACCAAAAATTATATTTATTTTAAATAAGTACCTATATTAGGTACCAAATTTGGTTGATTGTTCTTATAATATATAAAAAAAATTATGTTTGTAATAGAAACTTTGTAAAAAAAATTGCAATAGGTGGCACGTGAGCTGTTTGAAAATCTGAATGTACTGGTACAGAATACATTAAAAGCGGGAGAGGGGAGGGAGGGAGCTATTTGAAAATCTTAGTGTACCGGGACTGAATATGTTGAAAGCGGGATGGGCGTTTGTGGAAGAGGGGAAAGGGAGTGCGGAGAAGGCGGAGTGGGAACGCGTGAGGGGAAGGGGACGCGGGAGAGGAAGGGGAGGCGAAAGGGGAATGGGCCAAATAGGAAAGGACCCACAAGGATAAACAATTTCAACATTACGGTTTTCTAAAAGAAATACAAATACCTCTTTATTAACCCTAGAAAGATCTTATCTTGACCTACGTCTTAAAGACGTACTGAAGTTTAAAAGTGTATATTTTACATATTATCATATTAAACAGTTTAAAGATAGTTGATTAATTAGTTTAGGGTTTGGTACTCAAATAAAACCAAAACAATTATAAAAAATATGTTTTAAGTAAAAAAAATAACAAAATGCTGTGAAGCTCTTTCAAATCATCTTGTACGAGACTAGTGGGGTGTTTGTACAGATTCTGTATTAAAATAGGGAGCTGGACACGACTTGGCACGCCAATGGCCTTTTTTAAATAATTTTAATTCCGGATCAGCGAGTCTAATTAAATTGGCAAAACTGAATTTATTACTGGTATAAATTCACTTTAAAAGACTTGCAGACTGTTGGAGACTTTGGATACTGGGATACTGGGAAGAAGGTGGAACTGAATTTAGTACTTTTTAATTAAACACTTGAAAAGAGGTTTGAACTTGGAGACTTGGTTTTTTGGAGACTGTTTCTTGCTGGCTGGTAATTTTGAACTGCCTTAGACTGATTTGTCGCCGTATTTATAGGGCAAATCCGGGGCGAACTCTTAGGGTATAGAACCTCCCTTTTATGTATAAGGCATTTGTTTTACCTATTTTTTCTAATTGCTACGATTTACGGGCAGATTTGTAAAAATTGTATGTTATAGCCATCATCAAAACAGTCCCGATCCCCAAAACCAAAGTCTCACATAATTTTTATTGTTTTTACAAAAAAAAGATACAGGTTTACATTTGTGGTATAAAGTGCAATATTAAGGATTAAACATTCTTTTTAAAGTGTAATAATCACTGATAGACGTCAGTTTTCCAGTTGTTATACTTGCTTATGTCCATTTTTCGGGGATGATATTTAAATTTCGAACCTAATTATCATCAGTTTCTCGAAATTTAGCTCCAAATTTTTGAGAACATGAATTCGTTGATGTAATTGTTCTCGATTTAGAAATTTCCTTTGTTCATCGTTAGCCAATAGCAGCTCTCCCAGTATGTAGTGGGTTGGGGAGAGGGAGTCGGAAATATGTGTGGCCTTGGCGGCGTGTGACCTTGGCGGCGTGTGACCTTGGCGGCGTGTGACCTTGGCGGCGTGTGGTATTGGCGGCGTGTGGATCGCAAATTTCATTTTTGAGTTTTTGTGTTGTTTCATTTACTCCTGTGGACTCGTTCGATACACATCTATAAACTATTTAGTTTTTTTTAATGAAAAATAATGTTTTATTTTATGTCTAAATCGTATTTTTTTTATATGCTGTGAAAATTTAAATGCTACTCAGTCGTTATATTTAAAAATAATTACATTTTTAACAAAATAATAACATTATAAGAAGAAGTCCGAAAGTTACATAAAAGATAATCGTACGTCTTTCGAACGGAAGGTCTTCCTTATTTATTATACTTAGCGTGGGGACATAACCGCAGGGCGCAAGCTCTGCTCGGTAACTGAGCTAACTGAGATAGACAGGGCGCTACGTTGATTAGAAACGTAAATTATCTTTCTAGGTTTACATGAGTCTGCAATGTTTTTCTATCCCTGCGATTGGAATTACTCCATTCATTCATAATTGTGTTAGGATATCTCCAAAAAAGCTCGAGGTCCGTCAAAATTACAAGCTGCTTTATTTTCGTTATAGTGTGGTTTACAATGAAGATTTAACTGGACCAAACGTCAGTGTAAGCAGTAGATCAGTATGCTCTGTGTAAGCAGTAGAACTCGACACAGTTGCTACTCTACGAAGGTACCACTTAACTGTCGTCTGTTGAGACTTCTGAAAACTACATAAAACTACGTATACTAACGATATCTGTTGAAAGACATTGAAACAACATATTTTTTTTTTAGACCAAGGTCTTTGATCTAAAGATTGGTAGCTTTCCGGTATTTTCCGGAACTTCTTTAACATTGTTTTGATGAAATCTTTTTACTTAATTCTTTTCAGATTTCTATTTCTTTTTTTTTTACGTAAAGTTCACACAAGAGGCCCTGAGGAAAATAATCTCCCCCATTAGCTATGTCATCTTTTGGGGATGCTGTGTAAACATTCATTTTGTGGAAAAGAAGGAGTGAACCTTGTTCTTGAATAAAGCCATAAGGTCTGAATACAGAGAAATACTCTGGGCAGTAATACCAGCTGAGCTCAAGAACTAGTCGTAGAAGCGATCCGTTCTCATGTGACAAATGTCAACCGCGTACGAATGTTGGGCGGGCGTTTGGCGTGTTTCCTGACTGTGCACCGTTGCCGAAGGAACCAATGACGTTAGTTCCTCAGATTATATCTCCGATAGCATTCCCACCCGACGCCTGTCCTCTAAAGATTTTTGTTTTCATTTTTTATTTATTCAAGATATAACTTTTTAAACAGTCTGTACAGGTTTTTCGACTACCACACTAATATGAAAACGATTGCAATCCGTTTGTTAAAATAATAAGACAGGATAATCTATCAAACAGGCCGCAAGGTTTTGCGTAGATTCGAGGGTTTTTTCCAGGTATTTTAGGTCTCACTTACGATTAGTAGTACAAGGTCAGCAGTTCTGTACTGTATCTACCTTAGATTCATGATGACAATCATGAGCCTAACTAAGGTTAGTTGTAATAAAACTAGTCGCCTCACTTTATGGTTCTCGTAAATAAGAGCAATATAAGTAGGTAATGTTCGTTGATATCTAGAATAATCAACCAAAATGATGAGATGAGGAGCAGATGGTATGATGAAATTGTTGTTTAATAGAAAAATTAGTCTGTCGGCTTAAAATATCTGTTTGATTTTTATACACGTCTAAAGTTTTATTCCGAAATTGATGAAATTTTGCTCACGTGATCTAAAAATAATTTGAGATGCGGGAATGGGTACCGTCGCCTCAAGTCACAGAAAGTGATTCGCTACGTTTAGTGACTTAGGAAGCTGATGTTTGTCCAGATCTTGGCGGCGTCTGCTCACAAACTGCATGGAGGGTTGATCGGGAGGTACTGGTTGGAGGAGACGGACTCTATCGACTCATCGACTTGCACCGCAAGGATGGATGGATGGGATGGATTGATTCGAGGGAGGGATGGAGGGATCGATTCATACGTCTGTTTCTCCTAGACACACTGAACCCCAAAGATCTTACCCATCTCTCATTCCTTTTTCCTTCCCAGATCTTTGTATCCTTCCTTTTCTTAAAAATACCCAAAGATGATACAGACCCTGAATTGGTAATTGGTCCCGGTTGGACGAGAGGTTCTGGGTTCGGGTCCCAGATGCGACCATTATTTTTTTCTATTTTTTCCTGTATTTTGTTCTCTTTCATATTTTCGTTTAAATCATTAGTATTATCTTCTTCTTCAATTAATGATACATTAAATTGATGGGAATAACCTTCAAAAGTTATAAAAAGAGAGTTGTTCTTATAAAATATTGACTATATTAATTTATTATCATTTACTAAAACTAAAAATATCGTTATTTTTGTCACCCCTGAATTTCCCTCACGCGATCAGTATACCCCTTGCGAGCGATAAATTCGATTACCGATCAGCACCACCGATACCAGGGCTGCCACACGATATGAAATACTGTTAAATGCCACTAACAACAGAGGACACAATATTATTTAGTTTACTTTGGTCAGTTACATACATTCCGAGCGCAAACTCTGCTGTTGAGGGCAAATATGGAGCATTTATTTATGCACGTTTAGCTAATAGTTACTGGAAGTTCATTTAACGACTACTTGTGAAGTTTTTTAAAAATTAACACGTTAGAGTCTTAAAACAAAAAGTCTTAATTGTCGAATAAAGAATTATACGCTTCTTTCGGAGTATTTAAACGCAATGCAGTTGTTCCGTTCTTGTGCATGGAATCTGACGTAAAGAAGCATTTTTTTACGAATTGATTCAATCATTCAATTATTATGCAACCTAGATGATGCCTGGGCACAGGCAAAACCAGGTAGGCTTTTAAAGTGTTTAAAATGATGTTAAAACACTGTTTTTTTATGATTTTGCCTAGCGTTTAGCCTGTTGCACCTTGCCTGCACTCCAAAATATAAACCAAAGCTGATCCTACACCATCCCAATCCAACCCAAATCAATTGAATCTATACCATCAAGTCTAAATATAAATTGCACAATTGAAATCATATTTCGAAACGGCTAATGCAAATAATCAAATAATTTTGCTACCCTTAGCAAAACATTTTAATGAAAACCTTCGTTGGTAAAATAGAAATTTACACGATTTTATGTCACTTCTATCTTCCGTCACTCTGATTGTACAGGGTTCTAACTTTACTTGATCTTATTCTTTGATATGAGGTATCAAAGGCAAAGACGATTTCTTATAATCTATTTACCGATTTTTGGTTTTGAAAAAGGTTGAACCTTGTGTAAAGCATTTTAGTTCAACATATTTTAGAGCCGTTAGTACACGCCAATTAGTAGTCGATTGGAGAATATAGGAGTAACTAAACGCGTCCGATTACCACAATTTTAGTAGAGTGGGTTAATCAGCTCTTTAATAGATTCAATTCATTTCGTTTTATTTTTTCGGCGAGTAGCGAGTAGACCACGCGTCTCTGCGCACTGCATTGGCAAACCCGTCGTTTTAGCAGATTTCATTTATAGACGCGCGGAAATGTCGTGGCGATATAGCGAAGATGCTACTCTAAAATTATTTATTTGTGCTGCTATTATCTTTTCGTGTCCATAGTATATTTATTTTCATGTTACAAATTTGTTCTTCTACCTCTTCTAAGCATTACAATATGCTTAATTAGCGTATTTACTTCGTTGTGTAGCAGCTCGTCATCTTGCAACGGGCGGCGGGCAATAATGTACTCTACTTGAAAGTAATGCGAACGATTTTCGGCGAGTCAAGTAGCAAGTATACTCGCTACTTGACTTACTACTTGATCAATACGAACAAGCCATTAATTACACTTACCATTTTAGAATATATCAAAATATGCAGTTAGAACCATATGCAACCATATAAGGCATAAAGTTCTAACTACATTTCCCAAACGCCATTCTAAGATAGAGCCATAAAATATTTTCCTTATGTAATTTTTTCTTTATGAGAATTCGTCTTCGCAAACTATGACGCCTTAGAAAATGGTAAGACAAAGTTAGAACCCTATCCAATTAAACTGACGAAACAGAGCTTTGTAAAAACGATCAACTATCAGATACAAAATAAAATATCAACTGCAAGAGGTTCAAAGTGATGTCAGAACCTTGTAAAATAAATAGAAACTTCCAAAACTTGAAGTCAGAACTTCGTAGTACAAAGAGATGTGTAGAAGCAAAGGCCGCAATCTCCACTTTTGTGTTTTTTAGAAAAAGGCAAAAAACACAATGATTTATTTGCTTTTAATAAGTATTTTCCAACTCGGATTTTGATAGGAGAAAGATAAGTTTGTAACTAACCAGATTTGCAAATTGAATTTAAGTTTTCAATTCGAATAACTATGAAGCTGCATTTACAACTTTTTTCGATATTTTGGAGATTGCTGCCTTTTTACATTTAGTATCTATGAAAATACAAGACATTGTGGCTCTGATATTTTTTTGGTTGTGGAAATGAGAGAAAAAAAAGGTTTGCTTTCAAGGGTCATTTTTGAAAAAAATGTCAGTTAGAATCTTGTTCAACTAAGGTGATGATTTGTTACCGTTAATTTAGGTGACCAAGGGGTTAGAAGGTAAATGAATAATGTAGGATCTAGTCGACCTGTCCCCGCCCACTTATCGCATCACTTTAACTAATCAGAACTGGATCTATAGTTGATTGGTTTTGCAATCAAACAGAAACTACGTTTTAATGTTTAGTTCGTCATTCGATTCGTTAATCTCTTCAAGTACGTTGTAACGAGCACTTCTCTCAAAATTAAAATGGACTTTCTAACAAGGATACCAAAAGGTTGGTAAAAAAATTATGCCACTAAGCAATTCAAATTCAAAAAGTTTAAAAAATGCCTACTGACAAAGCGTAGTACACAAAACTTACTTCTTCATTATCTATATCTATACTTCTATACTATTTATAATATTATAAATGCGAAACTGCGTGTGTTTGTTTGTTACGCTTTCACGCATAACCCAATAAACCGATTTTAAAAAATATTTCACCAAATAAATATATAATGGTAACCTCTGGCATTATGAAATTATAAATATTAATATATTATATTTATCATACGTTTTCTGTCGTTAACAAAAGCGAGTTATTGCTAACGTCAGAAAACAAATCGTTGCCGTGGAAACGATGTTGATATATTTAAATAAAAATGTATCTCCGAATTGTTAACTTCCGAACGACTGCACTAAATTGGATTTTTTTTTTCTTTGAGCTCTGGCATTATGAAATTTAGGTGGCACGCGAGCTGTTTGAAAACTGAATGTACCGGGAATGAATGTATGGAATGCGGGAGGGGGTGGGGGGATTGGGCATGGAGGATGGGGAAGGGGAAGGGGAGATTTTGACAAGTGCAAGCGCTACAGTAATTTCCCTCTAAAACCGTGCGAGCGAAGCCGCGAGTAAAAGCTAGTATTACTCATAAATCCGTATTATCTATATTAACTACAGAATCTGTTTAAATTTGAAATTGAAATTTGAATTCATTCATCGGCCGCGGCGCCTAAAAAATAAATGTAAGCAAACCTCTTCGCACGAATAGAGCCACTTGGCGTTTGCTTATTTTCCATCTATTCACGGTTAAAAACTCAATTGGGGGGTAAAACTGGATATTTATTTATTTATTTATTGCTTGAAACATTTACAGAGTGTGAGAGGAAAATAATTTCCCTCAGGGCCTATGTCATCTTTGAAGATGCTGTGTGGAGGGTGCTGTTGAGGAGAGGAAGGAGTGAACATGGGTCTTGAAGAGACCCATATTGTAGGAGGGAGGAAACACAGAAGCCGGCAAATCGTTCCACAGCCGGGCTGTTGAACTCAAGAACGAGTCGTAGAAACGACCCGTTCTCATGTGACTAATGTCAACCGTGTACAAATGTTGAGCGCGTGTTTGGCGTGTTTCCCGACTACGCACCGGTGCCGAGGGGATCAGTGACGCTAGTTCCTCGGAGCATCTTCCATTGTAATACCGGTAGAACAAGGACAGCATTCCCACCTGACGCCTGTGCTCTAAAGATTGCAGTCCATTTGTTAAGTTAGGAGAATCTATCAAACGGACCGCCCGTTTCTGCACAGAGTCGAGGGTTGTAGTGATAACAGAAATAATGATAATCAAAATGAAATATAAAACATAGTAGTGTCAAATATAATACATAACCTGCAGAGAAAGAGAAAAAGAAAGAAAGAAAGGGTATGACAATAAAGCAGCTATATAACTGTTCTCCACGAAGTGTCATGGTAGGAGTTTGATAATTTGTTTTTTGAAATGTGTGAGATTGTTTGCGTAGATATCTATAAGGTCACATTCAATGGTATTATATAGACGACACATTCGAGACAGTGGATTGAAGTATGCAATATTGTTATTAAATAATTCAAGATTGAATTTTTATGACTCCTTAAATTACGTTTATTAGGAACTTTAATATGAATATTGCTCAGACAATGAGTGGTTTGAAGCTTATCATGAATAATTTTGTATAAATACATTTAGTCAGCAAATTGTTTTCTTTTTTCCAGGGTTGTAAAATGAAATTGTTGGAGTCGTTCCTCGTAAGATAGGAGTGAGGCATTTAATGCAAGTTTAAATGATAACAATCTTAGGATTTTTTTGTTCAGATTCAATGATTTTTGAATATTTTAAATAGTGTGGATTCCAGATAATACTCTTATATTCCAATTTGCTTCTGACCAACGAGTTGTATAAGGTTATAATGGATTGGGGATTTATGAATGGTTAAGATATTCTATGTATGAATCCCATCATTTTCAAAGATTTACTCGTGATATCACTGATGTGTACACTAAACGTAAATTTTTAATCAAGAGTGATTCCTAGATCTCTTGTAGTGTTGACTGCATTTAAGCGAACATTATTAATGGAGTGTGCATGATCCTTTCATCTTATGTTACGAGTAAAGGTAATAATATAACATTTAAATACATATCATTTTGAATACACCAGTTATTTAGTGTGTAAAGGTCTTTTTGAAGCAAAATATGGTCAGAATCATAGGAAATTTTGCGGTAAATCTTGAGGTCATCAGCAAATAGAACAAAATTACAGTAAATAAAAAATATCGCCAGTTTTAGTTAGTCACAGATTAGTATAGCATAACTTTTTTTTTTTTAAATGCGCGCCATTTAGTCGGTTGATGTCGTAGCGGAGCGCTAGTGATCTCGTTCGAGAGGCTGAACTATAAAGTTTTGTCCCGACACAGTTTAGTCGCAATCATGCGTTGAAACGTGAAGAGCGTGCGCTTGCCGTTGAGGCCTATATTTTGAAAGGATATTCTGTGATCGCAACCCAGCGCGGCTTTAGGGTGCGGCAATCAGAATTTTTTTATTTGTTTTTCATAATGTAAGCACATACTTACCAAAAGTTTTGTTTTACTTAGTTTTTGAAGATCAAATCAGGTAGGTGACGTCCTAGGCGCACTTCGTAGACGCGCTTGGTTGCAATCACAGAACATCCGTTCGAAAAGTAGGCCTCAACGCCAAACGCACGCTCATCACTTTTCCAACGGATGATGGCGATTAAACTGTGTCGGGACAAAACCTCTCGAACGAGATCACTGGCGCTCCGCCACGACATCAACCGACTGAATGGCGCGCATTTAAAAAAAGGAAGTTAATGCTGCCGCACCCTGTAGAAAGTTTAAGGCTTATTACAGAAAGGGTTTTTTTTTTAACAAAACTGCCCAAATCAATTGAAAAATGATTTCAGTGTGATGGAATAAATTATCACTGATAATAAATTATTGTTTCATGATTTTCTTTTAGATGGTTGGGATTGTTAAATGGCTAGAATAAGGACTCCGGATTCAATTACAGCTTCGATAATTTCTGCAAAAAAGGAGTCATCATTGTCAAAGACAACAAAAGCAAAAAATATAGTCAAAGGCACCAAAAATTCCGTCACCTTCTTCAAAGGAACTTCGGAAATAACAATGAACCAAGGCGCTCACAATTGGAACACGATCCGTCCGAGAAAACAACAAAATGTCAATACAATCTTTTCGTCTTGGGGAAATAACAACTACGATGAAAATAATTACGGAAAACATGAAGATTTTAAAGCCAAAAGATATCCCAAAGATGTTCTTATTTCTAAAAAAAACCCCTCGAAGGGTTCAAAGGAAAATAAACTGGAAAGTTCCCTTGGCCGTTTGAAGGGAAAGATAGGTCTGACTAGCTTTAAGGGCGTCAGCTCGAGTATGAGGTTCTACCTTCAGAAAAGTACCCTCCACGGTATGCGGTATATTGGAGATGGCAGTCTGAGTTTACTGGAGCGGTAAGTCAGACAATGTATTAATAATTTTATATCTATTTGTTTTCACCGAACTTAATTTTACAACAATTTTTTACATTTTTTTACATAGGTGCCTACCATTTTTGTTTACATTGGCTCTACACAGAAGACCCTGAAGAAAATAATTCTCTTCAGGGCATATGTCATCTTTGGGGATGCTGTGTGGAGGATATTTTTAGGAAAGAAAGAAGATGAAGTTTTGGGAAGGATAAGGGTATTTTAGGGGTGGGTAGGAATATGGAGGTCAGTGTGTCCAGGGGTAACGGACGTATGAATCCATCCCTCCCACTGCGGTGCAAGGCGATGTTCCGAGAGAGTACGGCTGGAGAAGTCAAAGGGACTCCCTCAGCCATTTTCTGCTGATCCGACCTGCCATGCAGCTGGTAGGCAGACGCATCCGCCGCCAAGACCCAGACAAACCTCACCCCATAAACGCGGGCACTCCTGCTAAGTCATCAAACTTAGCGAACCGCTTGGGGTGACCTATGGCAGAGGTGTTGGTTATCCAATAAATAATTCCCGGGCGGAGGTGCGTATACCCGCCTCCCAAATCCCAACAATGCATCTTTTTAAAGAGTGATCCACCAATCCTCGTATATTATCATACTTAATTATGAAAAATCAACATTTCTTCGTTTTCTCTCATTCGAAATTCTCTTTCAAGAGTCCCTAGATCTTACTAACTTTGGCAGTGATTTGGAGCCTTAGATCTCATATTCTTTGGTCCTCCTACTCTAAACAAATACCTTATTTCATATCAAGTCCATATTATAAAATTCTTAATATTTCTATTTTTGATGCTGACAAATTCGTGGTGGAATTCCATTAAAATAATATGATAAAACACATTAAAAAAAACTTATTTCCACTTAATATATTTTTTACCGTAACCCATTTCAGCCTGTTAAAGCCATTTTCAGACTGGTACAAATAATGTTTATCTACAGTTTATATAGGTAACGTATGGGGGAGAGGGAGCGGGTTAGTCTACAAGAATTGATTTTAATTTATACGGTTTTTCCATATTTGTTGCCATGTCATTTTTTTGTTTTTTACCAGTCTGAAGATGGCTTTAACAGGCTACGGTCAAAAATAAATTAAGTGGAAATAATTTTTATATGTATTTTATTATAAAATTCTGTCCACCTTTCTATCTTGCATAATACATCCTTAGTTTCAACACCATGTTATAAAATTAAAAAGAAATTTTCGAAATTCACTTAACATGTACAGGTCACATCCTTCCCGTTTCATAATACTATATATAGTCTTGAAAACTTTCCTTTACTTTAGTTAATAATGTTATTAATGTCTAAATTACAACTACGCACGAAAATAATAACAGCAACTTTATTGAGAAACAACAATTCAACGTAATTTTAATAAAGTTTTATTTTACAGGTCATGTTTCATGACAGCGCTTTAGTGAATGGCGTGCTGAAATAAATTATCGCCGCCAATTTCGTACATAATTATCTCATTATATACATAATGGGAATTTATGAACATGAGGTTGACACGTAAGGTTATTGAAAATAATGCAGACAGGATGATTTCACATTAAATAATTACTTCGACATCACTGATGCAAAAATTAATACTCCAACATAATTTTGATCACGCCGTTCAAAAATTAAGCTGCTAAATTGTTCACAGATTTTTATAGTAAGTCGAAGTAACTTGCACTAGAAAACGTTAGCCTGCGAGCAAAAGCCACCACGAAAGCTTTAATGCTATTTTTGCTTATTAAAGTTCTCCACGTATTCATTCAAAAAATGATGAACTTTACAAAAGATTGCAATTATGTCGTGATGACCTCGCGACCATTTCAATAGTGCATCGAGGTCAGCTTTGAGTTTGTGAAAAACGCAATCTGATTCATTTCCATTTATCAGTTGAGACGTATCCAACCCGGATCCAGGATTGATTCTGGATGATGTCTATCAGAATGAAAAATAAAAGGCGACCAAGTTTTGAGCCTTGTGGAATTCCTTACATTACAAGGCTGCGAATTCATCTGAATCTGTTTATTTCCCTATATGTACCAACTAGCGTGTATATTTTATTGAAGAAACGATCATTAGCAGTAGATTAAAACCGAGTTTTAACATTTTCTTCATCAAGAAATCGTGATCTATATAAAATACAACTGCTTGATTTCTGGCATCAAGATATTTTGCTACCCATCGAAAAGGGGTTAGAAGTTCGATTGCAATTGATTTAGTTTAATCGAGTGCTTTTTGAAGATGCTCTCTATTAGTTCTTGATTATTTTCATTACAGGGTGTTTTGGTTCCTTTCCGTCTTCATGGCCGTGCTGTTCGCCGCCTATTACATCGGTAGCCTGTATAACCGCTGGAACACCGCGCCCATGATCGTGTCTCTCAACCCCGAGCAGGTTCAGCTAACGTCCATTCCCTTCCCTGCCATCACCATCTGCAACATGAACCAAGCCAGGAAATCCGTGGCGGATAGGATCGTGTCGGCCGGGTGAGTGGACACCGGGTAGAGGACAGTGATATCAAGCAGTTTGCCTAAAAGTGATCAGTTGGTTACAGTTAAAATATGGGCGATTGGGTGATTCCAGTTCTCTCCAAGTTCCATTGTCAGTTAAGGACAATTCCTTATCCTTAAGTAGAACCGGAATCGCCCCTTTGTATCATTAACTGAATCCTTAAAAGCCACACTGCCCACATTCCTGTATTGAGCAAACAAGGTAACATCAGTTGTGATTTGAAATTTTCACGGCCAAAAATAATATCGTGGTTATTCTTGAGTTATTACGCCATTTTGCGTTTTCTCCATTTGTTTCCAAATGAAGACCCAGGAAAACCCAAAACGCATCGAGCACGCCTAATTACGAAAGTCATTGAAATTCACAAGAACCCCATTACTATTAGTAGAGACGACGAGTGCTTGGTATCCGGTACTTGACGACCACACCAAAACTAAACGCCAAAAACTATAATATAATAAATTTAACTAATTATTATACTGAAATACCGGTCCTAATAGGATTAACGCACGCAACACAATATCACTTCTACATACTCACACTTCACCACAATCTACACATATAAAACTGTCTAAAATGTTGGCTAAAGAAGGAGGGAGCGCAACACGGCATAACGACCTAAAAATGAATCACAATAACGTAACACCAATTTGCTTTCTCTACAATAACGGATATTTATGGTTTCTTCTTTCCGTGTTTCCACGAAGGTTTGTGGGTGTACTTTTGGCTGAACCTAAAATTTTGAAATGTCTTTAATGTTTCTAGAAAAAACGTGGACAAAAAGGTTCTTGAAGCATTGTGCAACGCGCAGAATGACACCCCTGTGGACATAGATTCATCGAGTAAAGCAGGAGAATGGTCATATTTCAAACAGTTTCTCATAAATGTAAGCCTAACGTAAAACGTAATAAATTTATCAAATCTTCTTACTTATTTTGCTGTGTCAAGTTATTTGAAAATGTTTCAGGTGACCCAGCCATGCACCCACCTCATAGCCATGTGTTATTGGAGGGCCATGCCACGGGCTTGCGATACCCTCTTCAACACCGCCCTGACTGACGAAGGACTCTGCTGCACCTTCAACAGTGTTCACAGAGACATGATGTTTTGGAACCCGTGAGTGCAGATTCCTTCTGTGTTATTTTTTGATTTCAGAAAGCCAATTATAAAATTTAAATTATTTTACATCCACATCTTTGGGTCCTGCCATTGGAGGACGTCTGCTAACTGACGATTCCAGCACCCTGCTACCATTTCAAAGTTGTGTGAGGGCTTCAAATTCAGATAGGGTATCTTTAATATCTATTCGTCGGCGATGGCATTGTTTTTTTTTCGTCTTCGAGATTCCAGACTGCCCTTGGGAAACTCCACTCTTACCTGTATTCTACCATCTCTCTCTAGTTCCTTATATCCGTTCATACTACTGTTAATGCTGGCCACACGCGTCATAGCCTGGAAGCTTCGAATCTTGCGGCAAAAACACGCCGACCTTCTAGAGCTGTATATAGGCCACTTTATTTCATTTTACGCCAACAAGATTTATCAGACTTGAATGTGACATTTATAAAGAAATACCTTAATATTATCTTGTTCCAGGAGAGATTTATCAGATCTGAATGTGACATTTCCATTTCCCCCTGTTGACTGGACCCCTGAGGCTGGTTACCCTGCGTCTGCTCCTCTCGATGGTTTTCCTTGGAGACCGATAGGTGAATACTTAGTATTTCTTTAACAGCATGTTTGGTAGGTATTTGACATTGTGGATTTCACAGGGCAAATTTTTCATTCCAGGTCCAGGGGCCAATCTAGGACTAACTTTGGTTCTGGATGCAGATATCGGTGAATATTACTGCTCTTCAACGAACAGTGTTGGATTCAAGGTTAGTGAAAAGTCATAAAATCTTCTCTTCCCTGGAGAATCTTTTGGGTTTCTTGTGTTTGTATTCATAGCGTCCGATGAACATTGGATAACCTTTCAACTGTGGATAGAGAAAACCGTTCTGGAAAATTGAATATCGTGTTTAGGAAAAATCCCACGATTTTCGGATTATTTTTTTATAACCTTTTTAGCTTTAACTTCACACGGAAGGCCCTGAGGAAAATAATTTCCCTTGGGGCATATTTCTTCTTGGGAAATGTTGAGTTGTGTGGAGGGTCTTTATGAGGAGAGGAAGGAGATAATATGGGTCTTGAAGAGGCCCATGTTGTGGTAGGTAGGAAACCCACAGGCCGACAAATCACGCCACAGTCGAACTAGGAGTTTAGGAGTCTTAGAAAAGACCCGTTCTCGTGTGAATAAAAAACCGTGTACAAAATATTGACTTGTTTTGCGATTATACATCGACGCCGAAAGGATCAAATAAAACTAGTTTCTCAGAGCATCTTTCACTGAAATACTGGTAGAACAAGGACATCATTCCCACCTGACGTCTGAGATTGCAATCCGTTTTTAGGGTAGGGTAATCTATCAAACGAACCAGTCGTTTATACACAGAATCGAGAATGTTTTGTCCAGTATTTTGGAGCTCCAGACTAGGGGTGGCCTCCAAATTCAACAGTGGGACGCACTTGCGATTTGTACATTATAGTGTCGCCAATTGTGTACTACTATTAGTACAATTTCACGATTCTTGATAATTTGGTGAAGAATTAGTTACTAAAGTAAAATTCAGAAAATTCCCTAACCAATTCTGTTCAGCATTTTTTTTATAAATCAATCAGTTATAAATACCTACAAAGTTAAATATATACCTACATTTCACTTCATTGCAAAGTGATAATAATTTTTTTCCAGATTTTCGATACTGAATCATTATTCCCAATCAATAATCTGTTGTAGATTCTTCTGCACAATCCATCGGAGACGCCCAAGATAACGGACTACGGCGACCTGGTCTCCCCAGGGGTGGAGTTGAGGATGTCTGTAAAGCCGAGGATATACGACTCGGAGACCAAACTCAGGAATATCGCATTGGACAAGAGGAAGTGTTACTTTTCTGATGAAAGGAGACTGGTATTCTACAGGTTTTTTCACTAACAACAATGTGTACATCTAACAATTTAGGAGGCGGAAATGGGTACCTACCGCCGACCCGAGAACAATTTATTAGATAACCAACACCTCTTCCATAGGCCCCACGTTTGGAGACCTAGCAGGGAAACCCGGATTCAGTTCCATGCCAACTCAGAATCAAGTCAATTCAACGCCTCTTTGAAAAGTCATTAAAAGCTAAGAAAAAAAAATTTGAAATAGCCCTAACCTAACGTAACCTATTTAACCAATTTTTTGTATTTTTTTTCATCACTTTTAATGACTTTTCAAAAGAGGTTCTGAGTTAATTTCATTCTGAGTTATCCGGCACCCCCGGATTCTCTAGGTTTCTCTAGGTCGTAGGGGTGAATGACTTGGACACGCTGAATCCCAGATTCCCACCCATCCCTCATACCTTTTTCCTTCCCAGCACTTCCTCTCCTTCCTTCCCTAAAAATCCTCCACACAGCATCCCCAAAGATGACATAGGTCCTTAGAGAAATTTTTCCTTCGGGCCTCCTGTGTGGAGCTGTTTAAAAAAATTTGAGTGTGCTATTCACACGCGGTAGAAGTGAAACCCTCAGAAAACTAAAGTAGACAAGAGTATGAAGGCTAAGCACCGCACAAAGAGGAGACCGATAGGCTACGAAGCACCGAACAAATAGGAGACCGATTACAGTATCTCATTCTCTCGCAGGCTAAATCCTATAGATGTATGTGTTCGTCTCTTTTTAACACTTCCGTACCGCGCCGGGGGAACGCACTTACACTAACGAGAGTTTTACGCTGTATCTAAATTGTTTTTAAACCACACACTCAATAATTTGGGTAATCCTAGAAAAACTATTTGGTTATCGATCTCTATCAAATTCTGGCGGAGAATCTGTCCCGCCCGCCCCCCTACCCCTCTGTTTGGGCTTTACCCCGTTCCTATCTGCTGGACGTATCGGGACAATTCTAAGCGATTACAAGTAATTTCTAATTTTTTTTTTAGAAAGGACATCCCGTTCGTTTACACTGCGCATCTCGTTTGCTCTTTTTACAATGCTATAATGTTCGCTTGCCGGTCAAAGATCATTTGGTCTGGGTCGTTTCCGGTAAACGCCAATCGCCAGTCGAGATTCGGAAACAAGGAGCTATGTTGACTATCGGCCTGCCTTCTCTGTTTTCTATAGACTTTATTTATCAAAATATTTTAAAAATAACTACTGAAATACGATAAATATACTTTCCTTTAATTATTACCAAAACAAATTACAAAAAATTATGTTATTAACACCCTTTAATAAGCAAAACAAATTGAGGTCCCCGAGTGACCCCCCCTCGGATCGTGTGTGATATTTTTTTCTTTCCGGGACAAAAAGGTTTTAATGTCGCTAATTTTCGTTTATAAAATATGTGTTTCAGGACTTACACGAAGAAAAATTGTGTAATGGAATGCGAAACTAGACTAACAATCCAGCAATGTAACTGCTCGCAATATTTTATGCCAAGTAAGTATGTACATAACCTAAAACTGATATTTAAAGCGAATCTTAATGCTAAATTACTATTTCAGATTATTTTTTTTAACCAATCGGTTTACATTATAAACACAAAAAAGTATTTATTCGATAAATTGAAGCTTCTCCTACCGTCTCCATAGAGTAGAATTAAAATAAAATGATAAATTACTTTATTAAAAATATAAGCACAATATGCTAAAAAATTTAATTTTTTCATTAGAAATGTATAAACGCATATAAGAAACAACTTTTTTAGAATACAGTTTTATGGCTTCAGTTATCTGTGATGGTTTCCATTGATTAACTTTTTTCTTTCTTATAAAATTATTCACAAAATATATAAAAACCACTATTGAACTACTTGAAATCCGTTTACCAAACGATTTTTATGCCAATTACATATATTCGTGGCAATATAAGCTACACTAAGAATGCATACGTTTTGGGCTTGTGGCTCCTTCTTAAACTGTTATTAAATTTTGTTATGCTTATCTCCACAGTCGGAAAAAAAGGAAAACGAACCGATGCAATATTTTTTGTTTTGATATTCATAGAAATAGTTTCGGAACTACTGGTTGTTCTTAATTATGTTTAATATTTGAGATAATTTTAGAAAACAGTTCAGTGAGGATTTGCGGGATGTCTGATTCCAAATGCTACACAGATTTAAAAGGTGAATAAACATTACATACTTCTATCAAATTGTTATCAGCCAACAAACTTAAGAACATGATCTTCATTTTTGATCACAACTTGGTCACAAGTTGAAATGGGCCGAGAAAGGGCGTATTTTTCGTACGATCCGAACGTATGGGTCACCAGGGTTCCCCATAAAATCGTGAAGCGACCATGATTCCTAATATTCCTTTGTCCTTTTCGGCTCCAACACTCGAATCGGAGCCGACCCTGAACTAAACCCGCCTAGTGCTAGAAAAAACCTAATGGGCACTGTATTGGGTGTTAAGTATTATCAGGATAAGTGAGGTTTTGAAACTAATTAGTATTTGTGTTCAAGTTGCGATCGAGGACAAGTTAGATCTGAACCTAATTAGAATTTGTATTCAAGTTGCGATCGAGGACAAGTTAGATTTGAACTTAATTAAAATGTGTGTTAAAGTTGCGAACGAGGACAAGTTAGATTTGAGCCTAATTAGAATTTGTGTTCAAGTTGCGATCGAGGACAAGTTAGATTTGAACTTAATTAAAATGTGTGTTAAAGTTGCGAACGAGGATAAGTTAGATTTAAGCCTAATTAGAATTTGTGTTCAAGTTGCGATCAAGGACAAGTTAGATTTGAAACTAATTAGAATTTTGTTTTAGTTGCGATCGAGGACAAGCCAAATTAGGTTAAAACTTAGGAAAAATTAGGCTTATCCTCGATCGCAACAACAAAAGTCTAATTAGTTTCAAATCTAACTTGTCCGATCTAGTTAGTTTAGGTATATTTAGTTTCAAATCTAACTTGTCTAGTTGTGATCGAGGACAAGTTGGGTTTGAACCTAATTAGAATTTGTGTTCAAGTCGCGATCGACGAAAAGTTAGGTTTTATCCTATTTAGAATTTGTGTTCTAGTTGCGATCGAGGACAAGCTAGGTTTTAACCTAATTAGAATTTGTATTCTAGTTGCAATTGAGGACAAATTGGGTGTGAACGAGAGCGCCATGCTGCTGAACTCCAACTGTGACGAATGTTTCCCCGCCTGTTTTGAGCTGTCATATGACAAGGATACTAGCTCCTCAACCCTTACTGATAGCTTCCAGCTGAGAGAGGAAAACCTGGCTGGGAAATCACCCGAATACTTCAAGTTAGTTATTTACACGGAAGCGGTGTCCATATCATCCTAACCACAATAAGGAACTCCAGTCCCTTCTTTTATTGTTTTTAATCAATAAAAGACCCTCTAGCTTAAATACAGTATATTTTTTATGAGTTATGGTTGATTTTAATAATTTTCAAAGTTTTAATTTTTGGAGGCACAATCTTTCCCGCGCTAAACCAAAATCAAGCTTTCGCCAGGAGTGCACTAATCGTAATCGCAGCTTAACCCTTACTGATGATGACTTGCAAGTATTCTTTTCCAGAACTAACATGGCCATGATACACGTCTATTTTATGGAAACATCTTTCATACGATATACAAAAGGAGAGCTCTATGGATTCACTGACTTTTTATGTAAGCAACTTTTAAAATTTATTATTCTGCCATAGAAAAAAATGGGTGTCCTTAATATTTCTGCATTATTTCAAGTTGCTGCGTTTTTGGAATAGGTACCTATTAATTGTAAAAAAACTTTTCTTGTTTTTTCCAGCAAACACTGGTGGACTTCTTGGGTTATTTTTGGGCTTTAGCTTCCTGAGTTTTGTGGAGATTATGTACTTTCTATCACTCCGTATAGTATGTGCTTTCTACAGGAAAAAACATAGCAAGACAGGAACAATATACCCCTTTTCACAGTAACCTATCCACAAACAACAAAAATTACATCTCGACTTTTGCCCAGAGACAAAAAAATTAGCTAAAGCGTAATCGTGAATCTTGCAGATTCTTTCCAACTTTTTTAACCCCTAGGAGCTGGCCCCCTGCATTTGCAGTATTGTGAATCGTGCCCACGCACAGTAGAAAGTACTGTAATAGCAGTGTCGACCTTTTACAATCATTTTGGCTTCGGATATTACCTCTACACCTACTTTGCGTTGCTGCCAGTGTTCAAATCCCGAAACGTCCGTAGGAAAACCAAAATAACCTTATACAAACAATCATCTATGGATGAGAGGCGGGAACACTGACAGCAAAGTCTGCGGAACAGCTGGACACCTTCGAAAGAAAGGTACTTCGAAGAATACTAGGAGCGGTGCGAGAGGGAGAGACATGGAGAATCCGCCACAATAATGAACTCTATGACATCTACCAAGCTCCCAGACTTTCCACCCATTTAAGGCTCCAAAGACTAAGATGGGCCGGACATGTGCACCGAATCCAAGCACAAGAGTACTGAAGAAGGTTCTAACAGGACACCCGGGAGGTAAACGGAAGGCAGGCAGACCTAAGGATGGAAGAGAACTACTTCACGTTGCAGATTGGAAGACGACGGCCGAGGACAGAGGGCGGTGGAGGCTTATTTTGAAGGAGGCCAAGGCTCGAAATGGGCTGTAGTGCCATTGAAGAAGAAGAATTACCTCTACTAGATTAGGGGCCATCCATAAATTACGTCACACCTTAAGGGAGGGGAGGAGTGTAGAGAAGTGTGACATTGTGGGACAAGGCATACATGGGTCATCAGCTTTGTGATGTCACATGCAGTTAGGCTTACCAGATGATTGTACGAATTTTCAAAACTAAAGAAAACATCAATGAAAACCCGTGTTTTCACACACATATTCTCGCAAGTTTATAAAACCAGGCGGACACCTCATAGTATCCCATTTCGCCCCTCCCCAAGTGAATTCACCAAAATATCCGTATCCCGAATCGCCCCTCCCCGCAGAGATCCCATTCGACACAAAATATCCCGTCTCGCCCCCTCCGTTGTGGTAAATATGACCGTGATGAAAATCTTCAAAATTTTTACACGTAAAATTGCAAAACGTGTGATGTCACGTTAGGGGGGAGGGGCTCTCACAAATCTGACAGTGTGTGACAGGGACGGGGGGGGGTCAAAAAAAATCATGAAATTCGTGTGACGTAATTTATGGATGGGCCCTTAGTTGAAGACAAAAATTAAAATGTCACCTTATCAAGTATGGCATTGTCGACCCGTTGGCTTTAACAAAAATATAATTTTATTTTTTGAAGTTTCTTGTCGGTTCTTTAAGACTCATGAAAATTATATTGCATGTTTGAAGCGCAAATAATATGGACACTCACCAAGAACATAATGACAGAATTATCCATCACACAAAGAGCCATGCATGTAGGTAACAGGGATCAATATGAAGGAAGCCGACATAATCTCTTCACACTCCAGATGGCCATTGAAATTTCAAGATTATGAAACAAAGGTCGCCCACAGATGAGGTGGGCTGACGACCTAAATAGAACTGCCGACTTCAGTTGGATGAGGGCAGCCAAAAATTGGCAAAACTCTCTTATGAATATTAGACTAGAAATAAATTTTTGATCTGTAGATAGTTTAAAATGAATAAAAAATATAAAAACACGTTTTAATTTATTTTCAAATTAAATTTAATTTGTGGAAAAGGGATATTTATAAAATATATACATCATAACCTCAATTAACAGAACATTGTACGCTCGTACAATAAAATTAAAAATAAAAACACCATACAATAAAACAGAACAAAAAATATATCTTTTTTTTCATCATTTTTAACATTTTTTCTGAACTATTAAAATATCTGAAAATATGTCTTTTGGGCTGAAACTGAACATTTACAGAATAATTTGACAGAGCAAAGCTGAAACTGATCATCTAAGTAAATAATATTATAAGAAACAACTAACTATTTAATTTCTGCACAAACAGAATACTAAATTATTATTCTAAGAGTCACAGAGATCAATAGCAAGAAATGTGGTTTTAACCATCAGTTAGATTTAAACCCTCAGTTAAAACTTACCCAATAGTAGTGATGAAAGGGTTAAAAAGTGTTTATGTAAATAGGTACTTAAATAATTTAAGAAAAATATTATGAAGTTGTGCATAAAGTTAATTAATAAATAATTTTTTAAAAACATATTTATCGCACCAAGACAAATTTTGAATATGTATTGAAAATTTAAAATTTTATCAAACTTACTATTTGTCATTTCAACACACTGTAAAAATAAAAAAATTATTTATTTTTTTTAATAATGGATTGGTACTTTTTTGTTCAAAAATTTAATTTTAAAATGTGATGTTTTATAAAAGTTTTTAAATAATTTGTCAAGGTGAGAATTTGGAAACTTCTCAAAACACAGTTCCCACAAAAAATTTAATATGTATATGTTTTATACAGGCTGTGAATTGAATTATCAGACATTTCGTATTAATAACATAACACAATTCAGGCTAACAACTGACTTAAGCATTTTTTTTTCCGTTTTCCCCTAGAGAACTTTTGGGAGATATAGACGCTCCCAAAAAATTTGAAATAATTCGTTAAAACAAAATTTTGCACTTGAAAAATATTTGTAAAGTTTGCAAATTTCTGCATAAATATTTTTGATAAAAAATGAAAAAAAAAAGTGATAATAATTTTGTTTAATTAAATATGTTTTTCAGTTTCTAATAGTTGTAATTACAGTTTCAAAACTTTATCTACATTTGGGTGCAAAATTTTTATTGCTAATTGCATAAAATATTTCCTTAGCAATCAGTATTTTACTTAAGAGAAAAACATTGCAATATATCAGAGGCTCTAGGGGTTAAACAATTTTCAACAAAGGTACAGTGTAATTGTTTTGTAAAAATACATATAATATAATTATATTATATAGTAAGCACCAATTAATGTGTTCACCGGGTTGGCAGAAACTTTAACAAATTAAAAGACATTTTTGTTAAAGCCACCAGGTAGACAAAACCATACTTGATAAAGCAACATTTTTATTTATCTTTTCAATATCCCTGGTAATATCTGAAAGCAAAATGATTTAATAAGATTGGCACTGCAATTGCAGTTCTTAGTACCGTGCGTGGGCACTATTCTTCAACACTGCAAATGCAGGGCTCCTGCCCCAAAGGGTTAAAAGTGTTAAGCATTAGATACAAACAGCACATTTCAGTTTGCAGGTGGACTTAACAAAATGTCATGTAATGTTCTCTTTTCAAAAATCCCCCAGTTAAAGCAAAAGTAATCACATTAACTGGTGCCTACATATTAAGGATAAACCATAAAAAACTGACACAAAGAAAACAATTTGGTTGATCTTTAGCTTAGTAAATGAATTTCGGTTCATAAACAATATAAAATATTCAATAGTGATATCATTTTTCTCTAAACCTTCCTAGTAATTAGTTTCACTGTCCAAAGGTTTTAGAGGCCTGTAATAATATATTTATGAAACCAAAACACAGCATGACCAGAAAATCTTGTGAACATTATTTACCAACCAAAATAAGAACAATGATAATTTACAAAATTAGATACCCATAAGAGATGAAATTATCAGAATCTGAAACACTAGGATCGACTAGATGTATTAATTAAACGTGTTTCAAATTCTATTCATTTAAAAGAAATGTCAACTAAATTAGAAAAATTATCGACAATTGTAGAGAAACACAATGTCAAAATGTAACTATGTAATATATTATGAAATTGAGCCATTGTACGGATAAATGTTGTATCCAACAATATTCTTGTTCCAAGGAAAATGGAAGAAAAAAAAAACAGTTATGTTGCAAAACAATTAATATTTTAAATACAAAAAACACACAATTAAGAGTTTTAAGTGAAATTCGAATTTATTACGCGAATTTATGCTGAATTAGTGGAAAAATGTTGTACATAAAAATTTCACACACATCGTTATTCCAAAAAATGTTCTTTTTTACTCTTCAAGCAACATGCTCTTCTAACATAAATTTACGCATGTCATCGATGTATTTGAGCTTAAAAAGCAAAAAAAAAAAACATTTGGAATACATCAAATCATTTATTTACATTCGAGATATTGTCTTGAGATCAGCTTGCCACATTGTTCCAGAAAACAGATATGCAGGCTAAATAATAGTTTTTCTGGGCTAATACTACTTTCCTGCATCCCTCCATCTTGGCTTTGAAAGACTTTCTAGTTGAAACCATAAGATGCTCATTTTCTCCCTTTATTCCCAGGAATTAAACCATGCTCCACTATTTTGATAAACAACATTGTACAACGTCCTTCCACAAAACCAACCTTCAAAATGGTGCCACAGGCTTACAAAATTTTTCATTACCATAATCCTTACCCTAGAAGATGCATATTCAACATTATTACATCAAAAATTAAATATTGATAGTTTTGTTGGTTACAACATTATTCCAGGCAAGGGCTCAATTATTGATTGAACAATTATTTGAAAACGCAAAATAACATAAATGCATTCAGTAAATAGGATATTCCACACAAAACTGAAAAAAAAAAAACAAAATAATAAACAGGAAAAATTATTGGTCATGATAATATTATACAATATACATTACTGTACAAGAGAATTTGCAAAGACAATAAATACTACATATTTATGTAATTCACAACTTTTTTGCTGAGCAGTATATTTCTTGCTAGCAATATATTACATGTTTTTGCTGGGCATCATAATAAACAACATGTTGATCAATTCATGCATTACTCTTTTCTCAGTGGAAGCAGTTTGTGAAGCTAACAAATAATATTAAAAGTCTTTGCTGACAAGTAATTTATGTTAATTTTTGCTGACCATCATAGCTATAATATTATTAAACGAGTTTTACCGAGCAGCATTCATGACATAACTTTGGACAGCACAAATCGAAAAAACTTTTACATGAGCAGCATAATATATTGTGTAAAGTTAGTTTTTTGCTGAGCAGCGTATACATAGCGTCTAGGGATTACTTTTTGCTGAGCAACATATTTCTAAAGTCAGAGTTGGAGAGTTTGGAATTGCTGAGCAACATATTTCTAAAGTCAGAGTTGGAGAGTTTGGAAGACTGGTCGGCCGGGAGGGCGATGCCGTTGGCGGCAGGGGTGTCCTCGACTGCCGGAGAGTCTCCGGCTTGGCTTGGTTTACTGGCAACACTGGCACTGGGCTTTTGCAGAACACGCGGGACAAACATCATGGTTCTGGAATGATTTCTCCTGTAAACAGATAAGCACAAGTTATATGACAAACAAGTTAAGTGACCATCATGCTGTTTTCCGGAAGGGGTAGGCAGAGGGGATAGACCACCACACAATTCTATCTAAGCACACACTCCTTGCTTCAGTCACATTTATATCATCGTTATGCATAGTCGTCTGTTATTCTGACTCTTGACATGACCCGATTCAAGTATTTGATTCACTTGGGTCGTGCCAAGTTACATTATTATTTATTTATAGTTTACAATGAAACTTACCCGTGAGCCCAAGGTTAAATTCTGGTAATAAGTTAAAGGGTGGGGCAAAAGATATGCCCGAGTTTTAAAAATTCGTTACGTGGCCGGTGGAGGTGGTAGGGCAATGAAAGGGGTCTCATTGTGACCGTTACGCTCTACCGTTTTTAGAATGCATCGTGGTTTGGACCGGAGAGCATCATGGCTTCGCCGCTGCAACGTTTTTTACAAAACGGCCGTTCTGTCATCGCTACGCAGAGAGCCATGCGCTTGCGTTTCAACATTCTGCGCAACGGTTTTCGGTTCTGGTCCGACATCAACCCACAGGAATTCCATGAGAGGCCTCTTCACTCACCAAAAGTCACTGTTTGGTGCTCCATATCCAAATTTTGAATTTTGGGCTTATTTTTTTGCAGAAGATAACCGTACTGTGACAGTCACAGCACAAAGCTATTTTTTCATGCTTGAAAATTTTTTTTGAGCCTCGTTTACAAAGTTGAGTGACAAGATCAATTTGGGAGACACGTGGTTCTTATAAGACGGCGCAACAGCGCATACAACCTGCATTTCTACGGCAAAATTGAGACACGTGTTCCCTGCTCGTCTCGTCTCTCTGAGGCGTGACGTAGGGTGGCCCTCACGTTCACCCAATTTGAGCATGTGTGACTTTTTCCTGTGGGGGTTATCTCAAGAAAAAAAACAATAAAGCACTGCCCCCATACGATGCAAGAACTGAAGACCCAAGAATTATCGAGGAGGTGAACGCCATTCCACTTGAGATGTGCCAAAATACTTCCAGAAGCTTCAGAAATCGACTACAACATTGCATCGCTGCCGAAAGCCGCCATCTTGCAGAAATCATTTTCAAAACTACATGAAAAAAAGTTGTTTGAATAAATAAATCTAATAAAAAAAAGTTGTTTGAATAAATAAATCTAATAAAAAAAATCACGTCATTAAGTTTAGTACTTTTTTTTTTAATTGCCCCCCAAAACCCGGGCATACCTTTTGCCCCACCCTGTATAAGATCCCTTAAAAACAGCTTCAAAGAATTCAAAATACAATTAAACAATTATACTGAAAACTTTGTCTATACAAAAAAAAATTATCAAAAAAATTAAAACTACATATATAATAAAAATGACAAAAATAAAATTGAACCCTCTGATATGAAAATATCTGGAGTCGGTGAATTATTTTCCCACTTGGTCTCTGGTAGGTTGACATGTTGTTCTTGAATTGTTTTATAATTATACAGTGCAATTGCAATAGCGTGGATTGACCAGATGATCATTTGTGGAAAAGTTTGTGGAAGGGTTAAGTTTTTCCTGAGGGGTAGATTTAACCCGGGCATAAAGTCTAGAGAAAATAATTGAATAATTGAACAAACATGAACAGCGCAACAACAACAACAGCTGATTTGCCTTCAAAGTGCGATTTTTTTCAAAAATAATTTTATTATATTTATCTTTATCATAACACAGGCATGTGTCCTAGGCTTGATAGTCGAAAAATTCACAAATTATGTAATACAAAGCAATAAATAAAGAAAAAAACATGGTTTTGAAATAATTTTGATTCCCGCCTTTATTTCTATCTACACACCATAAAACTTAACTTAACCACCATAACTTTAATTAACTCCACCGCTTTGATAGTCGGCACACTTTGTAGCTACGTAACAGTCACATCTCCCTTGTCTCCCATGCTATATCTCCCTTTGTTTCACTATTATATATATATATCTGATTTTAACTCACGTTGATGGGGGAGTCATCATGTGCGAAGAGGCAGGCGCCCCCGACAGATGGGGCTCCGTCTTCTTGGGGGGCGGGGCGCTGAGAGCCACGCAGATGGGGCGGCCCCCTACGCTGGTGCCGTCGGTGCCGTGCAGGGCCAGGTTAGCACTCTTTTCATCGACGTACTCTACGTATGCTAGGCCTTTGGGATTGCCGTTTCTACAGGGGAATGAATAATAATTTGTTATTACATAAATATAGAAAATACAAAATTCACCAAAAATTGCATTTTGGGTGTTTATTCAATTTCAATATTAGTTTTACTGCTCCCGTAATCAATATATATTATAAAAGAAAGTCCAAAAAAAACGTGCGGCTTGCAAAAACTCTGAAACGAATCCTGGTACTATCCAGGGAGTTATATGGTGTGATAGATCTCTACCCCCCCTCCAGGATGACGGTTCCCGTTTTTACCTAAAGGGCGTGCTTTTAAAGATATAAGGGCTGGAAGTTTCGCCCTCTTGAAATTTCTAGAACAGTCTCCCAGAAAATTCTAGAAGGTTCCATAAGAACTCCAGAAAGTTGGAAGGGGTGACGGAGTATGCTGTGGAACGTTCGGGAATCGGGAATCGGAAACATCATTGTGGAACATTCCAGAACACCCTCGAATGTTGTCCTGAGCAAAGCCGGGTAACCCAGCTAGTAAATTAATAAAATAACATCTTTATAAAATACATTTTTATCTTAGTGACCTTCCCATCCATTCATTTGACTAAGGGCCATCTGTTTCCACAGAAAGCTAATTTTAACCATCAGTTAAAGTGACAACATGTTAAATAGAAGCACGCGCTGTTTCAAGTGTACTTATGGTAAAGTATTAGTTATTAGTGTGACCAGTCTAAAAAGCAGAATATTCCTCGAAATTATGTTAAAAAAACACCGTATTATTTTTTGGTGCGGCCACACCGTAAATTAAATTTGAAAATCAGAACAACTGTCCAAATATAGGGCTGTATTTTGTTCAGCTTTGTTCCGATAATTCGATTCCACGGCATAATTTATGAGGTTCACAAGTATAAGTTTGACACCTAAAGCATTCCACAGCAGAACTGATGTGGTTCATCAGTATAAGTTTGACACCTAAAGCATTCCACAGCGGAATTGATGAGGTTCACAAGTATAAATTTGACTCCTAAAGCACTCCACAACTGAAGTGATGAGGTTCACAAGTATAAGTTTGACACCTAAAGCATTCCACAGCAGAATTGATGAGGTTCACAAGTATAAGTTTGACACCTAAAGCATTTCACAGCGGAATAGATGAAGTTCACAAGTATGTATAAGTTTAACACCTAAAGTATTCCACAACTGAAGTGATGAGGTTCACAAGTATAAGTTTGACACCTAAAGCATTCCACAGCAGAATTGATGAGGTTCACAAGTATAAGTTTGACACCTAAAGCATTTCACAGCGGAATAGATGAAGTTCACAAGTATGTATAAGTTTAACACCTAAAGTATTCCACAACTGAAGTGATGAGGTTCACAAGTATAAGTTTGACACCTAAAGCATTCCACAGCAGAATTGATGAGGTTCACAAGTATAAGTTTGACACATAAAGCGTTCCACAACGGAATTGATGAGGTTCACAAGTATAAATTTGACACCTAAAGCATTCCACAGCGGAATTGATGAGGTACACAAGTATAAGTTTGACACCTAAAGTGCTTCACAGCGGAATTGATGAGGTTCACAAGTATAAATTTGACACCTAAAGCATTCCACAGCGGAATTGATGAGGTTCACAAGTATAAGTTTGACACCTAAAGTACTTCACAGCGGAATTGATGATGATAAGTTTGACACCTAAAGTATTCCACAGCGGAATTTATGAGTTTCACAAGTATAAGTTTGACACCTAAGGCCTTAAACTGGTTTACAGAGCTAATAGTTCACTTTCTGATCCCCAGCATACTAAATAAAATAAAGAAGTGTTATAGGGTTAAATTCACTTATAACAGACAATCCTGATATCCTTAAGTTGACCAAACTTGCCATTAACTATGTAATATGTGATAAACGGTTAAACTCACTTATAAAGAACGATCCTGATGCCCTTGAGTTCACCGAACTTGGCGAACACATCGGTGAGCCGCTTCTCCGTGCAGTAGTCAAAGGCGATGTTCTTGACGAACAGTTTGTTCCGTTCGATGCCCGTGGGGTACACAAAGTGCTTCTGGCGGGAGTCCTTGGTGGAGCAATAGCGGGAGATGAACATGGGCCGCGTGCCGAGGAGCGCCCGGTCGTGCGATAGTGCCACGGCAACTGAATCCTGCAAGAATTACAAAAATGTTAAATTACAGCTAGTACAGTGAAACTCTCTTAAGAAGTTTTCCAAGGGACCGGGGAAAAAAAACTTCTTAAGTGGGAAAACTTCTTAAGTGGGAAAACTTCTTAAGTGGGAAAACTTCTTAAGTGGGATTCAATTTTAGCCATTTAATAACTCGAGTCCGGGGCATACGTCAGTCCGGGGCATTCCTATGTCTACCTACTTTAAATTGTCATGAAAACAAGCTTATATGCTCCAAACGGTAAAAAAAAAAATTATAAATATATATATATATAGTTACACATCATAATAATTAGTACTATTTAGAAAAAGGTGGCAATGTGAAATAAATGAAAAATGGTAGAACATAGTTGATTATAAAAAGTTTATTTGCATACCTACATATAAATTATTATTTTTTTTCCCTTACCGGCATAAGAGAAAGTAAACACAATTTTAAAACTGTTATACCCTACGTATTTCCGAGGATTACATCGCAATTGCAAGCAAATGTGTAAGAAAAGCCACTCGAATTCGGATAGTAAAAGTTGCAGCATTCCAAAAGGTTAATACTGTTGATCTTATTTTAAATTGGTGTAAAGGCAATGGATTATACTTGCTGGTGATTACTCGCGCTTAACTTGACAGTTGAAGACAGCGCCGTGGATATACGCTGTCTCTTTTTTACGCTTTGGTTTTCTATATGAACTGAGGGAGAAAGAAAGACTTGTTTTGGTTAATTTTCAACAGTTTGATAAAAGGACACCTGCACTACAATTTTGTTTGTAAACAAACTTCTATGATAGCGGGTTTTACTTTGCCTCAGAGCAAGCGTTCCGAGTGCTGCAACCCTGCCATGGCCCTGCGCAGAAAAATCTCACAAAGTCCTTCGCGGTAAACTGTTTATTATTTGGCGGACTTAACTTTTTTGCATGCTGGCTGCTTGCTCGAATGGCGTTCACGTGTCGGAAATCGGAGAGCCCATTGGGTATTAGTTAATTTATGGCCTATTGTTATGGTGTATTTTCGCCAGGCACAGTTGACTATCATATATTTTTAAAGATATTTTAATCCTTTCGTAAAAATTACTTAAGAAAATGATACGCGCAGCCCAATATTATGTACCTACCTACCTACCAGACGTCGAATATCTAAGATTTCGCGCGTAAATAAATGGCTTGAATCAGAAAGTTATATCGTACGAGCTGTTTGAAGCTTAATTAATTAATTAATTAAAATCTCTGCATAAATCAAATTTTCGCGGCCACGACCGTCGCGGCCATCCCGTTAAACTCATAAAAATGTGATATATTACCGCGTAAATCGAAATTTCGTTGCCGATTTCCGATGCAGCCGGCTCTTCAGATTTAGATACTCGAAGAAAATTCGTAAAATTACGATATATTTGGCGTAAATCGAAAGTTCGCGGCCGAATCCCGTCGCGACCGGCCCTCTAAATTTAGATACCTACTAGAAATAAATTCGTAAAAATACCGCAAATTTCTGCGAAAATCAAATTTTTGTAGCTTATTACTGCCGCGGTCGGCTCTTCAAATTTAGATATTCGAAGAAAATTCATAAAATTACTAATTATAATTCATAAATTTGAATACCCACTCGAAATAAATTCGTAAAAACACGATATATTTCGCGTAAATCGAAATTTCGCAGACGCAACCCGTCGCGGCCGGCCCTCTTAATTCAAAATACCTTTTCTATATAAATTCTTTAAAATATCGCATATTTTCCGCGTAAATAAAATTTTTGCTGCTTATTAGTGCCGCGGCCAGCTCTTCAAATTGGGATATTCGAAGTAAATTCGTAAAAATTACTTAAGAAAATGATACGCGCAGCCCAATATTATGTACCTACCTACCTACCAGACGTCGAATATCTAAGATTTCGCGCGTAAATAAATGGCTTGAATCAGAAAGTTATATCATACGAGCTGTTTGAAGCTTAATTAATTAATTAATTATAATCCATTAACGCATCCAAAGTCGGTAAAACTATCGAATTCAGCCTCGTGGTAAATACAAAACAACTACAAAAATCATGTGCGAAGTTTCGTTTCAATCTAATTTTTAAATTTATGCATATGTATTTCCTAACCTTCAAACTTAATTTACGACAAATGTCAGATGAAACATGATGCACGGCACATTTTGAAGTTTGATTAAAAAAAAACGTAATTATAATGCATCTTTTACCATCTCCCCCGGCATATTTCATCATGTTATGTAATAATAAAGCTAAATATATTTATTTGAAGGTGAAATATTCCGTATTAATCGTGATCCAATAGATTTAATCAAAAGTTTTTCGTGTTTTACAAATTCGATGGAATAAAAATTTTATACAATAATTTTAAGAAACATTTCTATGTTCAGTATCAAAAGGAAGATTATTGAAGGAGGCGGCAAATGTAGATCTAGCCCACGTTGTCATTAAGGCCGAAAAATACATGAAAGTTTATATTAAACTCAACCTTAAAGACGCTTGCATATTCGTTACATAATTCCGCATTGCATATTCGCTCCATATTTCGCATTGCTATTGTACCTAGTTAGGGGATTAGGGGTTACAGCTTACGGCCCGGCCCGGCGGGCGGCGGCCGACAAAGGGTGTCTGTTTATGGTCTCAGGTACTAGGATCGCGCGTAATCTGTGAAACCAATCTTTCAATTTATGACTTGGAAAAAGGTTAATTTTAGATATTTTGCGGCACAATATTTCGTTTGTTGATTTTACCGCCAGATTTCTAAAACCTCTTAAGCGGGAAGCAGTTTTAGCTCTAAAACTTCTTAAGTGGGAAAAAATCGTGTTTTTTGCAGTTTTTTGTATGGAATTTTCAAGGGACCGAAAATCAAAACTTCTTAAGCGTGAAAACTTCTTAAATGGGAACTTCTTAAGCGAGTTTTACTGTATATCCTAACAAAAATTCCAATATTATACAACTGTTTTACAGACGGAAAATTTGATCACATCCGAAATGCGCCAAATCCATTTGCCATATTGGCAACTAACTAAATAACCACAGAGGACAGACTGCCAAACAACTCGATCTTAGCACACAGTCCTTGCCTCATTCATATTCGAGTTGGCATCGCATTTGGGTATTCTGACTCTTGATATGGCCCGACTCACGTAGCTGATTCACTTGATTGTGCCATGTCTTCCTTGGACTTTCCTGACCTCTTCTATCATTCATTTTGTGTCATATATTCTCCTTACACTCCACTCTATATGCACAAACCATCTGAGCGTCCCTTTCTTAATTTTAAATCTCAAGCCATATCATCGCTGTAGATGTCAAGCGAGCCAAACCAAAAATTTGGCAAAAATGAGTTAAGTATGCAGAAGTGTTTTAAAACCTTCAAAGTTGCCGTGGTCGATGGATTTGAGCCATTTAATATGAGTATTTTGAAAATTGCCAATAGATCTAACACACATAGATGAAAACAGTCAATGACTAAAAGCCGCATGGATCTTTTGATTTCTGAAAAATTTTATACAAATTAAAGTAGTCAATGACGACAAGCCGCATAAATAACATCACAAAATATCCATGTCCAAAGTTTCACCCTTCTATCTTTAAAAACCAAAAACTTGTAACAAAAAAATGTGACTTTTGTGTCACCAAAAACCTTTGAGGGCTGTTTTCTCAGCTTTGTGGTTATGTAATTGATGTACTCAGTGGGTAGGTACTGAAAGTAGGAACCATTTTTCTATAAATATTTCATTCATGGAACCTTACAGTACCCGAGATGGATATCAAATTACGCATCTTGACCTACACAATCCGAAGGACTGGGTGAAAAAATTGAGCAGTTAACTCCTAGGCCCCTTTTTGCGAGATAAGGCTCTGTTGGTTTTACATTTGACTCCCTTGACATCAACGGCAAAGATATTAGCAATCTGAAAATTATAATTAAGTGGGTCTTAGTAGAAGCGACCCAGAGTCGAACCGAGGGAGGTGGATAGAATGTGTGGAAAAGAATTGGAGCAGCACGCTAAGGAGTGAGGACTGGAGGCCATTGGCAAGGAACTGACCCCTCCAAACAGTGGCATTCAGTTGACTGCAGATTTGTTTATTGTGTAAATAATTGTTTGATTAGAAATGTACGTAATACTTACGGCATCTTTGTAAACGCAGTAACAGATACTGCCAAACGTTTTCACGCCTTTAATAAGTCTCATTTCCTCTATTTCTCCGTATTCACTCAATTTTGTCCTGAGTTCGGCTTCGTCCACTCTGAAAACAAAGATAAAATACAAATGCTGTATATTTGAACCCTACAACTCAGACAATTTTCAACCGATTTACTTGAAATATTGAATATATCTTCAAAAATACATTGTCCATAGAAGTATGTAGGATTTTTTTTATATTGCATAGTTTATTTGTTATTAACAATTACCTGATAATTTTTTAGGCAAATTTTTAACTTTCCACTTTGGAAGTGCGCCATTTGGCCAAAAATTAATATATTGAAAAACACCTACGTACTTCTATAGCAGTTACTATTCAAAATAAAAAAAATATTTTTATAATTCAAAAATTACAGGAGTTGTGTCCGGCCGTGGACCCTAAAAAAACGGAGACGTCATCGGAAAAATGATGTACAGCCCCCATTTTGAAAATCGCTTCAAAAAAAATTTTGCGTACAGTCACTGATATGTATAATAAATACTTTATATTGGAATCTCGATTTATTTTGTAGTATTTCAAAAATAGCCTATTTTTTCAGCCTCTAGGGTGGCCTAACCCCTTAACAGGTCGCGTGCCGTTGGCGCGCCGGTGCGCGCCCTATAGCCGAATAAAATATAAAAAAATATATTTTTTGATATGCAATTTTAAACCTTATGTATAAAGAAAATGTATGAAGAACAAGGTCAGAATCGCTTGGGGCATTCTTGTTCTTGACGTAACAGATATAAGGAACACTTCTAGCCACTCAAATAATTGTCTATGGACATTTCAATGACTTTGGAAATGAGCATTTCTACCACGATTCGAACTGTCAAACTTTGAGCGTCGCGTGTCATAAAAAGATTGATAAACCCATCAATTTGTCAAATAAACGCAAGTAAAAGTGTTTGTAGGTGTAGTTCATTGTTCAAGGAACGTATTTCGGTAAATATTATATACCATAGCATAAAATCAACCGACAAAATTTACGTCAAAAGTCAAAACATCGCAAAATTTTCGAGTTTCATTCGTAAAACCCTGAGGCATTCAACCGGTTAAACAGCATATTTTACTTCATAATTACTGTTCCACAAAATTATTATGTATGTATATAACATCCGTGTAAAAACCCATATAGGCGTATAATATAAAAATAAAATTTATTTACAGGATTCAACCAAATTTTCTTTCAGGACCACTGGATTCGTAGCCAAGTATAATAACCACTCAACCACAGAGGCTTTTATTAAAAAAAAACTTTTGTTTATTGTGCAGTATTTATTTACTAATAGTAATTATTATAGATTTATTACATACCTGAAATCCAAATTGCTAATAAAGGCAGTCTTGATATTTTTCTCTTCATCCTCAACAATTTCTGAGCGTTTCTTAAAGTCTTCATAACCTGGTGGTGGAGCGGATGATAGTTCTTCCGGATCGTCTGGTCTCAATCTCTTTGAAGGTGCGTCTAAAAATACATAACATTTTTAATAAAACTATCGTCAATTAGATGGAGACAGAATTGCAACTTTCGGCACAAACACCAATTTGGGAGGCAGGTATGGGTAAGCTCCGGGAACCACTTATTAGACAACCAACACCTCTGCCATAACTCACCCCGAAGGGTTCGCTACGTTTGGTGACTTAGCAAAGGTGCTCGTGTTCATGGGGTGAGGTTTGTCCAGATCTTGGAAGCGACTGGTCTGTCCATCAACTGCCTAGCAGACAGGATCGGGAGAGACTGGTTGAGGGAGACCTTTTGTCATCTCTAGCCAGACTCTCACGACCCATTGCCTTGCACCGCAGTGGGAGGGATGGATTCATCCGTCATTACTGGACATATTGACTCCAATTCCTATTCACCCCTCACACCTTTTTCCTTCCAAGAAGTTCCTGTTCTTCATTTCCTAAAAAGACCCTCCACACAACATCTCCAAAGATGACATAGGCCCTGAGGGGAATTATTTTCTCCTTTGTAGAGCTAATGTAAAAAAAATATCAAAAATATCAAAAAAGTTTCGTTTATCTTCAGCTTCGTCAGGGCTTACTGGTTGGTTGTCATCTATACTAATATTATAAATGCGAAAGTGCGTGTGTTTGTTTGTTACGCTTTCACGCCTAAACCACTAAACCGATTTTTTAAATTCTTTCACCAATAGAAAGCTACATTATCAGAGAGTAACATAGGCTGTATAATAATGGTAAGCTCTGGCGTTACGAAATTTGTGTAAATGAAAATGTGTGTATTTCATATATTTTAGCGGCAGGGAGGAAAGGCATGGGGAAGACGGGGAAGGTGGAAGGGAACGGGGACGCATGGGAAAACACATTACGCATTGCTAATCGCTACAGTAATTTCCCCCAAATACCATGCGAGCGAAGCCGCGGGTAAAAACTAGTAAATAATAAAAGTGGTGTAATACAAAGCATATTTTTCAATTAATTTATGTCAAACCCCAAGAAAAAAAAAAACAAATTTACCATCATTGTCGCTTTTCCTTTTAGCATTGGTTCCAGTTACTTGATGACTATCCTCGCTAATATTCTCCTTGTGTAATTTTGAAGAGTTTGTAGAATCATCACAATCGCCTGAATCCATCTTTCTCTTCTTACCAGCTCCTTTATTCATTGGCTGCTTGAATTCTCCTGCTTCATTGGATTTTTGGTTATTTTGCCTTTTGGCAGGGGACTTTTCTTGGGTGAATTGGTCGCTGGCGCTTTTGTTTCGTTTTTTCTTCTTTCCCTTGGCGGCGGATTCGTTATTCTGTTGATTTTGATTTTGAAACCGGTTCTGCTGATTTTTGTTCTTGTAGTTGTTGGGCCCGTCCTTGCTTCTGTTGGCTGCTTGAACCGCCTCCCATTCTTTGGCTTTTGCCTGAAAATAAAACACACTTTATTACATACAAAAAAAAATATCATCCAATACACACTTCCACTGCCACTTTTGCCAGTCAAACTGAGCGATTGATAAGTCACGGCCGTCTGTTTGAACACTTGCTAGAGTAAAAGTAAGAGTAAAAGTAAATGGCTAAAGTTAAATTTTATCCGCCTGCCTTACATCGCTTTTAACTTTTGCTTTTACTTTCCGAAAACCGATAGTTATGTTAGAATTACTCTCCCATTTTGACATATTTGACAGTCCTGTTGGAGGTAAGTTACGAAATTGCGCGCTTCAACACAGATTAATTATTAATCATGATTAATATTATAGAAGATGATGAAAGTGACAATGTATTCCTCATCCAATATGTCTTGCAGCGAAAATCAAAAACATTTCGAGCCTGTGTTAATAATATGGTTATTCGGGACAATCTCGAATTTTTGGCGCAGTATCGCATGTTGAAAGATCTTGAAAAATTTGTGACAAATCCAACAAGATATTACAACTACTTAAAATTAATTATTTTTTTACATGTAATATTGTATATATTAGAATAGGTTGTCATTTATTTGTAAATATTCATACAAATATTTTTATCGGAACAAAGCTGTCAGATCCCATAATGATGCTAAAAAAATACAGCCGGAAATTTTGACAGTTGTCTATTTTACAAATTTACAAATTTAATTTGTGGCCGCACCAAAAATAATGCCGTGAGTTTTTTCACATAATCTCGAGGAATAATCTGCTTTTTAGACTAGCCACACAAACAATAATTACTTCAGCAAAAGTACACTTGAAACAGCGCACATTGCTCTTAACATCGTTGTTTTTTTTTTTTTAAAATGAATACTGCACAAGAGTCCCAACTGCTCCCGTCTGGAGCCAGTGAGACCATGGCATCTCTAATTGGGGTATGTTGTGAGGCTGAAGGTAGTGGGGAGGGGAAGGAGATGGGGAAGAGGAAGGTGGGAAGTACCTGGCAATTCAGATCTGGTCACCAAACACAGCCAAAGCCATTTCAAGCAACTTTTCAATTCCGAATGGTGATCTTACACCAGGGCGATACTGAGTATCTTCCACTCTGGAGCGTGCCGCAAATATACTATATATTATTTCAAATGAATAAATTGTGAAATAACACAAATCAATCAAATAAAATTTATTTGCCGAACCGGGATTCGATCCCGCGACCTTCGGAATGCTGGTCAAGAGCCTTACCGCTGGACTGCGCCAGCCGTTACTTTAATTGACGGTTAAGCTATGCCGGCTGTTACTTTAATTGACGGTTAAAATTAAAATTCAACTCATGATTTAGCTTTCTGTTGAAACAGACGGCCCTTAGAAATAGAGTTATGAAAATAAAACATATTTGCTAAAAAAAATTTTTAAAAAATATATATAATACCATACATAGAATAATGACAACAAAAAAGGTAATGTAATAAGTACTTTTAACAAACACTATTGGATGCTAATTTATAGTTGGAACTGTTATAGTAAACGACTGGATAATTTTACGTCTGTTAAAATAATAAACAAAAAAAAAGGTATTCAAGAATTGCAGAAAAAATGCAGCACTTACTGCACAAGTCTTATTGCATTCAATCAGAGTATCCAGAGTGCCGTGGTCCCTCTCAAGTGCCAGCCAGGCCCTCTGCAGGCGGGGGTCTGCGCAGTTACGCAAGGCCCTGCGAAGCCCGGCGCGAGCCCTCGGCGCGCCACCACGCAGCCGCTCCAGCGCGATGAACTCCAGCCAGAGGCCGCCCCGCAGTCTGTTGTCCCCGTATTCTAAACAATAATAAATATTCCTTCTTTATACAAGTCACAACTTTGTTCGTTTAGTAAGTTGTTCGCTTTTCGGGACTATAGGTTTTCATCTATAGGTCTCAAAGAATTCGTTGTATCCCCCTTACTATCAACGTGAGAAAAATGATCTAAACAGTATTGGGAAGAGAAAACACGACGCTATGTATTCAAATCTAAAAATTTACCATAAAAGAATTAATATGTACGAAGTTTCCAACCGCAATTTGAAAAAATTATGAAACTTTGCGAATTTTTTTAACCTGCCCCTTGCCGTTCGTCCGCCGGCGTACCATCGGCGCAAGCCAAAATAATCACTAAAAAATAATTTTGTTATGCGATTTTAACCCTTATGTATAAAGAAAACGTGTGAAGAAGAAGGTCAGAATCGCTTGGGGCATTCTTGTTCATAAGGTATAAGATACCGTGAACCCACCTAGAGCAGCGATGTATTTTCTTTGAAATTGTTTATGACACGGCCTGGAACTTTTTCGCGCCGCTCGGCTGACAAAATGGCGGCTGTCAAGTCTCGCATCGCGGTTGTCGAAATGATCGTAAAACGTATAAATTCATCGAATAAACGCAAGTAATATTGTTCTTATGTACAGTATTCAAGGAATGTGTTTCAGTAAAGATTACATAAGATAGCATAAAATTAACCTGCAAAATATTACGTAAAAGTCAAAACATCGCAAAATTTTTTCGTTTTTTCCGTGTTATTTGAAAAGTAGTAAAAAGTATAAATTCATTGAATAAACGCAAGTAATATTGTTCTTATGTATAGTTTAGTATTCAAGGAATGTGTTTCAGTAAAAGTTACATAAGATAGCATAAAATTAACCTGCAAAATATTACGTTAAAGTTGACGTTTTTTCGTTTTTTCCTGGCATTTGAGGGGTTAAAAACAACAAAAAGTGAGGGATGATAATGTTTATAATACCTTTGTCTAATAAAATGTGTATTTTTTTTTTCATTACCAGTAACTTTAGTTACAGAAAATGTAAGGCATGTCTTTTTTGAAACTTTTTAAAGTTTGGATTCAAAATTTTTATATTTAAAAAATTACATGGTTATTTCTAATAATTAAATTAATCATCTTTCAAAAAAAACGTTTTTAATTTTTGGATACGTTTACAAATATTCTGTTTATTTGGATTTTAATGCAAAGTGAAAATATTCTGATAAACTTACCAAATATTTCATCAAATAACTCCTTCCCATATTCATAGTCTTTGGTGTGTTGATATTCTATCCTCGCCCAGAACTGCAGAATTATGAACTCTGTGTCGGCTGTCTCACCCCACATCTGCAAAGTAAACAATTATATTACGATTTCATTTGTTATTTAAATTTGATCAAGTAAAATACCTCAGCTTTGTTAACCCTCCTGCACTGAAGGGGGTAATACACTACCCCCAAACGAGAGTTTTGTGCGTAATCTGAGTTGTTTCTCGCATTACATACTCTATAATTTAGGTTATCCTAGAAAAACTTTTGGTAATCTATCTGCATATACATATCTGTTATAAAATCTTATATATAAAAATCGATATTTGTTTGTTCATATTTTATGTGCTGCCATACCGTTCATCCGATTGCGATGAAACTTTGGTGATTTGTTGTGCGCACGCCTGTGAAGGTTATATATAATGGTAAGCTCTGGCATTATGAAATTTGTTTAAATGAAAATGTGTGTATTTCATATATTTTAGCGGCAGGGAGACTAGGCAGGAGGAGGAGGGTAACGAAGGAGTTGGGGTTCGCGGGAGAGGTGATGAGGGAGGGGGAAGGCGGGGAAGATGGAAGGGGAAAGCGGGAGGAGGGGAAGGGGACGCGGGAGAGGAATGGGGATGCATGGGAAAGGACAAGCAGGGAGAAACAGTTTATTTCTTTGAATGGCATTGCAAAGCATGCCGGGTACCAAATAGTATTAAATAATATCCAATTCTGACAAAATCACTCTCTCCTCCCTATCCCATATCCCCATTTTTATTAAATTCCTAGCCGTAAACAAGCCGCTAGTGCAATTGTAAAAGTTGTATTTTTAACCCCCGACGCAAGGAGCGGTGTTATAAGTTTGACGTGTTTGTGTGTCTGTCTGTCTGTGGCATCGTAGCTCCTAAACGAATGGACCGATTATGATGCAGTTTTTTTTCTTTGAAAGCTGACGTAATCGAGATGGTTTTTAGCTACAATTCATGAAAATCTGTTCAGGCATTTCAAGGTCATCAGCTCTTTTTTGTGTCGGGGGTTTCTTAAAATTTTGTAAATTTTACTTATCTTACACTGGAAAGGACTACAATAACAATATTTATTTGAGTTACACTAGATTTTGCACCATCTTTTTTACCGTTTTGCGTTAAAGTTTTATCTGGACATTATAGTTAGTTATTATTACCTGGCCTTCAAGAACTCTTCATCACCAACAAATGTAAATCCCCGTGTACACCAAAAAAACTGAGCAAAACACCTTTTGCATCAAATCCTAGTAAACACTTCCTTGCAAATAAATATATAGAGTTGTGGAAGCATGGAACAAACATATCATCGATACTTTTAATATAAATCTTTTTGTTTTGAAGAGTTTTATTTTCCGTGTACGTCTGATAATTTTTTTTTTATTTATCTGTTGCCGGATTCGACACATCCATGTCATTCACTAGCAAACTTAAAATTTATACAAGTACACAAATGATTAGATTTTATTAGATGAGGGTAGCGGGAGGGGTTATTTTGGGGTAGGGGGAGAATGGTGGGAGGAGTCAACGTAATATGGGAACATCGTCAATAATGGTGAATATTGACAAGGGCCTGTTATCTTGTGTATTTATTACCTGGCCGAGGTTGTCCCAGGAGAGGCGGAAGGTCTTGCGAAGGCGGTCTATCTCCTCAGCGCAGGAGAAGTCTGTCTTCCTCCTCAGCGCTTCGAGGTAGCACAGCCAGATGGTCACATAGTCAGGGGCCGAGTGGAAGCCGCAGTACAGGGCCGTCTCAAACTCCGATTTTATCTGCAAACATAATGCGACATATCATGAGTTCATTTACAATAAACATAACACAACATATCATGAGTTCACTTACAACTTTTTATATCTTTTTTTTTAATAATTTTTATATTTTTGTTAAGTTCTTACGGGTACAGGACCCTTACTTTTTTGTTTTACTTTTTAATTATAATTTTAATTATGTGAAAATCTATCATTGGATATTATGCATATTATTAAGGTTATTATTATAAGTGTAAAATATCTGTTGATTTTCCAAAATAAATAAAAATAAAAATAAAAAAATAAAACAACAAACATAACATTAACATATTATGAGTTCACTTACAATAAACATTAAACAACATATTGCAAGTTCATTTACAACAAACGTATTATCATGAGTTCATTTACAACAACATCACACAACATATATTTTCTTACAACAAACAACACAACATTCATGAATTCACCTACAAAAATCATAACACAACATACAACAAGTTCACTTAAAACAAACATAACGCAACTACCCACACATCATTTATGAGTTCACTACAATATCGCAACAAACATGACACAGCATATCATGAGTTCACTTACAACAAACATAATATCATGAGTTCACTTATAGACTCTGCAAAAGATAATGCAAACATACATATTGTGATAAGTAGTTCTAATCATAGGTTTTCATTTGTAAACCAGACTGTAATTACAAATTTGTAAAAAGCTTTAACTTTGTGGCTTGCCATAATTTACAATAAAAAAACATAAATTTGTTGTAGACCACTTTTATTTTATACACTTTACAGGTTTCGGAAGCACCCTTTCTTTGTCAGGAGAATATTGTAACTCTACTCAGTTACAATATTCTCCTGACGAAGGAAGGGTGCTTCCGAAACCGGTAGAGTGTATGAAATAAAAGTGGTCTACAACAAATTTGTGTTTTTTTTATTGCAGACAGTAATTCTTTAAAGTTTCCATTCATAACAACAACCAGATATATTCTATTGTAAATTTGTACAGCGCTCTTGGGGTGATTTTTCCAAAAAAGACGCTATATAAATCATCCAAATATTATTATTATCATTGCTAGACCTCAAGCAAAAGAAGGTGAGCAGACGCACATCTCTTGCCATGCGCAGAAAGGGCATGATTTATTAGTAGTTCGCTAGGGTTCATTGGTGGCTTGCCACACTTCATTCTGGATTATGATATGGAAAAGTCTTTTGTTTTTAATCTTTTATCGAGTAAGATTATTTTATTTGATTAATTTTATGAGAAACTTATTTTCTGCTTAGGTTAAGACGTTATCAAAATGCTGAACGGACGAAGAAAAGCGTAGCTCACCTTTTCCAGATCATGTCCCATCCTTTCAATATGATGCAGCTTTGTCATCCAAAGACTATGATTCCTCGGACACCTCTTGATGACCTTCTCGATAACCTTCAAGCACTGCTCATCAGTAGAGTGTTCCCGAGCAAACTCCACGTAGGCTTCGCAGAGATCGTCGCAGTCTGGCGAAGGGGTCGGGTCCAGTCGACACATAGCGGCCGCGCAGTCGGAGGTGGCGCGGTCGTATAATACCGCCACGAGGCTCGGTAAATGGAATTCAGTGGGGTAGTCGTCCATCAGGCCCTTGACGTGCGAGATGTAGCGCTTGTAGACGTTGCATTTTTCTTTGATTTCTCTGGAAAGTGAAAGGAAGGTTATCTAATATCGAGGTAAATAAAATGATAAAAAAAAATTTAATATCTCTCTTTTATAATAACTTTTGAAGGTTATTCCCCTTTCAATGTAAAATATCACTGAAGAAGATAAAATTAAAAAATCTAAACTTAGAATTAACAAATTCCCATGTAATCCAAAATTTTTAGTCGCTGAAAAGTCGATTTTCGCAGCCACTCTTTCAAATTCAGGTTGGCATTCGAAGTAATTTCAAAGTAATACAACTTATTCCTGTTTAAATCGAATTTTCACAGACCAGTCTCTTCAAATTCAGATATTTAAAATAAATTCATAAAAACACAATATACGGTAAAACCCTTTTAAGAAGTTTTCCAAGGGACCGGAATAAACAAACTTCTTAAGCAGGAAGTTGCAAGAACTGCCTTCTTACGGATTTCCCGCATCCTTGTGTACGTGGATTGCCGACTTTTTGAGGGAGAGGTCGATTCAGGCGGTTGCTGATGGTTTCACCTCTTCCTCGCATTCGATAAATGCTGGAGTCCCACAGGGATCGGTTCTGTCTCCGACTTTGTTTTTGTTGCACATCAATGACCTCTTGACGTGTGCACCGATTCATTGTTACGCGGATGACAGTACAGTCCATGATAGTTTTTTGTTTGACAAGCCTCCAAAGGGCTCACAAACCCCAATGGCTCGGAGGGCTTTGAAGCAAAGAATGGACGGTTACCTCGAAAGTGTTTTCTCTTGGGGTAAGAATAACCTTGTCGAATTTAATGTTTCAAAGACCCAATCATGTCTGATTATGTCTAAAAGGGATCGAAATGATAATCTAGTCTCCTTCAACGGAAGCATTCTCCCGAACAGGCCTTCCATTGATATGCTTGGTGTAACTCTAAGTGACCAGCTCAGGTACGGGGGCTCATCGAGGCCAGAGTTAAGTTAGCCTCTCAGAAACTGGGCATACTGTATAGAACACAACTGCTAGCCCTGTACAAATCGCAAGTGCGCCCCACGGTTGAATTTGGCAGCCACCTCTGGTCTGGAGCCCCAAAATACCTGAAAAAAACCCTTGACTCTGTGTAGAAACGGGCGGTCCGTTTGATAGATTCTCCTAATTTAACAAACGGATTGCAATCTTTAGGCGTCAGGTGGGAATGCTGTTTTGTTCTACCGGTATTACAATGGAAGATGCTCTGAGGAACTAGCGTCATTGATCCCCTCGGCACCGGTGCGTAGTCGGGAAACACGCCAAACGCGCGCTCAACATTTGTACACGGTTGACATTAGTCACATGAGAACGGGTCGTTTCTACGACTTGTTCTTGAGTTCAACAGCTCGGCTGTGGAACGATTTGCCGGCCTCTGTGTTTCCTCCCTCCTACAACATGGGTCTCTTCAAGACCCATGTTCACTCCTTCCTCTCCTCAAAAACACCCTCCACACAGCATCCTCAAAGATGACATAGGCCCTGAGGGAAATTATTTTCCTCAGGGCCTCCTGTGTGGAGTTAATGTAAAAAAAAAAATATAGAAAACCTTATATGTGGGAAAAATTGGGCCAATGTCGGGCCCAGGGACCGAAAAATCCAAACTTCTCAAGACACAAAACTTCTTGAGAGGGAACATCTTAACCTCTTAAATGCCACGGGAGGAAACTCGAAAATTTCGCGATGTTTTGACTTTGACGTAATATTTTGCGGATTTATTTTATGCTATCATGTCTAATATTTACCGAAACACGTTCCCTGAACAATAAACTATGCTTACAAACAATATTACTTGCGTTTATTTGACAAATTGATAGTTTTATCAATCTTTTCATGACATGCGATGCTCAAAGTTCGACAGCTCAAATCGCGGCAGAAATGTCATTTCGAAAGTCATAGATGTGCAAAGATGATTATTTGAGAGGCTAGGTGTGTTTCTTATATCCGTTATGTCAAGAACAAGAATGCCCCAAGCGATTCTGACCTTAACCTTCATACATTTTCTTTATACATAAGGTTTAAAATCGCATCTCAAATTTTTTTTTTTTTTATGGCGCGTCCCGGGCGCGCAATCGGCAAACCAGAGGTTAAGAGGGTTTCACTGTATTTTCGTATAAACCGAAATTTCAATTTTCCGAGATTTGGGGATCTGTACCAAAAACCGATTTCATAAAAATAATGAAATTTTCAAATGTTCGAAATGTTAAATCTCATCTGATGTTTTTCAACTTGTCCTGTTCAGGTCAAGAAAATATAGGATTGAGGACCAGACACCTCCAGGAGTCCCTGTCCTAGGCTACTTCAGCTGCCTCTGTCCATAGCCCTATGTCCAGCCTCTCCTCGCACAGCATGGCCAACTGGATGTCTTCTCTCTTTTTAGAATGTTAATTATTAGATTTGACTCAGGATACAGTTTGTAATTAGTGAAAATTCTCTACTTACTCTGCCTCACTTTCTGCACTGAGCTCCAGTTCATTCTCAAAGTCCATCAAGTCTTTGAGAATCTTCTCGGATGTAATATGAGCCTCTTCCACCTTAAAAGGGAAAACAGTTACATACCATTAAAATATGAACATCACAAAATCGACATAACTAGTAGTTCCGTGAACCGTAATTTTCTCTTATTTAACCTCTTAAATGCCGGGAGGAAACTCGAAAATTTCACGATGTTTTGACTTTGACGTAATATTTTGCGGATTTATTTTATGCTATCGTATATAATATTTACCGAAACACGTTCCCTGACAATAAACTATGCTTACAAATAATATTACTTGCGTTTATTTGACAAATTGATTGTTTTATCGATCTTTTCATGACATGCGACGCTCAAAGTTTGCTAGCAAATGTCATTTCGAAAGTCATAGATATGTGCAAAGATGATTATTTGAGAGGCTAGGTGTGTTCCTTATATCTGTTACGTCAAGAACAAGAATGCCCCAAGCGATTCTGACCTTGTCCTTCATACATTTTCTTTATACATAAGGTTTAAAATCGAATCTCAAAAATTTTTTTTTTTTTATGGTGCGTCCTGGGCGCGCAATCGGCAAACCAGGGGTTAATATGTAAACCCAAACCGAAATTTCCTCCGAAATCATTAGATTTGTAAGCAGGCACTTAAATACCTACCTATTTAATTATAAATCATATTATATTTATATAAAATGTGTTTAACAGGGTTCATACGGGCCTCTTTTGAAAAAAAACTCATCGGGCCGCTTTTGAAATTTCGAACGCGTGATGTAGCTTGAAGTAAAACACCGCCACTTATATTGCAGTTAATTCAAATCTCCCAGTGGAACATGGACTTCAAGCTAGGTCACGAATTTTTAGCCAATCACTGCTGTCGATGAGCTAACCTTGACGCATTTTCTACGAAGCTTGATATTTCATGTAACTTTATTATTTCAAATACAGAATAATAAAATTTGTCCAGAGAAACATCACTATCTTTGTTATACTTTCAAAATTCTTTTTTTAAACTTTCTTCAAGCTGGTAGGTACCATAATATTGAAAAAGTGCTACATGTATAAGGACGGGTTGTTTCAAAAAATTTGATGAGTTCATCAAATATTTGAAGTTAATTTTCAGGTTCTGTGTAAGTTTTTTTCGAGTTCTGTTTTTTTATCATCATAGACCAGCTGCTTCACAAAACTGAAATCATCACAGGACTTGAATTGAACTTACACAGAACGTGCAAATTAACGTCAAATATTTGACGAATTCGTCAAATTTTTTGAAACAACCCATCCTAAGTCGGCGATGGAGTGAACATGAACTAACGCTGTGTCTTTATATTTTAATCTGACAACCACATCTATCTATCGTTATGCCATGGACGACATCGCCCTACTTTTTCGCCAACTTACATGTTGTAGGACTTTAACTCGTCAAATGCCACAAAAAAATGGGAACAAACGAGAAAATTTCGCGATGTTTTGACTTTTACGTAATATTTTGCAGGTTAATTTTATGCTATCTTATGTAATATTTACTGAAACATATTCCTTGAATACTAAACTATGCATAAAAACAACATTACTTGCGTTTATTCGATGAATTTATATGTTTTACGATCTTTTCATCACCGCGGCGACAGACGCCAATCTGACAGCCGAGAGGCGGGAAAAATCTAGGGCCGTGTCATAGACAAATCCAAAGAAAAAATATCGCTGCGCTAGGTGGGTTCACGGTATCATATACCTTATGAACAAGAATGCCCCAAGCGATTCTGACCTTCTTCTTCATACGTTTTCTTCATACATAAGGGTTAAAATCGCATGACAAAATTATTTTTTAGTGATTATTTTGGCCTGCGCCGTTGGTGCGCCGTTGGTGCGCCGGCGCACGAGCGGCAATCTAGCGGTTAATTAAGAAAGTCCAAATAGTAAACACGACAATTTCACATTTGAAAAAAAATATTTTCTTAAACCATAGTCAAAGTTAACCATCTAGTCAAAGTAAGGTTTGCTTGAATAATAAAGCGGACGTAGCAGATTTTCAAAAATGGAACATGCAAAAAAATTTACGGATGAAATGCAAAACCGTCAAGTTAAAACATGACGTACACTCAGTCGATAAATCAACACGCCTCTATTTTTTCCCACACAAAAAAGGAAAATAAAAATGATCAGGTTTTTTAAGTTATTAAAAAGATGCTTACCCTTTTGACTCTATCTTCCACATCGGGTATATAGGCCTTCATGGACTCGGCAAAGGTCCTGAACTCTTCCACGGTCTTCTCGGAGGTGAACAGCGGGCGGGACAGTTGGTTCTGGAACACCTCGAAGACCCTCATCACCTGCTGGGCATACTCGGCTGAGGAGAGGGCTGACGCTGAACTGGAACAAACAATTTTTTTTTGAACTATGCAATTTTCGGCAATACGGAAATGTTGACAAAATGTTTTATGGGTGGGACCATAGCAACCCCAATTAGCCCTAAATGGCCGTATTTCACGGTTTAATGGCTTTTTATCGATTTTAGCACTAAATTGCCGTATATCAGTTATTTGCGGCTTTATGTCGATTTAGCGCAAAATAGAAGATAAATGCCATTTTGACGATTTTAGCCCTAATTGGCCTTATTTCTCGGTTTTGTAGCTTTTTGTCGATTTTAGCGCTAAATGGAATATAAATGCCATTTTGACGATTTAAGCCCTAATTGGCCTTATTTCTCGGTTTTGTGGCTTTTTGTCGATTTTAGCGCTTAATGGAAGAATAATGCAATTTTGACGTTTTAAGCGCTTAATTGGCCTTTTTTACTGTTTTGAGGTTTATTGACAATTTAAGCGAGGGAAAAGGAAACTGAAGTGTTAGTCTGTATCTTTTGCGACACCGTAATGTGTGTTACGGCCATATACAACACATTTGACAGTTTTCTTAAATGCGGTATTCCGTATCGCGCTAACGATTTAAATACTGAGCTTGTGTTAAGACATCAACTTTTAAATTAGTTATCCTCTCCAGAGATGATGGCCCATTTTGCCACTTAATCCTCGTTAAGAATGGATAGTCATTTATGAACATCATGTGTAAGTAGTTTTAACAGGTCGCGTGCCGTTGGCGCGCCGGTGCGCGCCCTACAGAGGATAAAAAATAAAAAAAATAAACTTTTTGATATGCGATTTTAAACCTTATGTATAAAGAAAATGTATGAAGAACAAGGTCAGAATCGCTTGGGGCATTCTTGTTCTTGACGTAACAGATATAAGGAACACACCTCGCCACTCAAATAATTGTCTTTGGACATTTTTATGACTTTGGAAATGGACATTTCTGTCGCGATTCGAGCTATCAAACTTTGAGCGTCGCGTGTCATAAAAAGATCGATAAACCTATCAATTTGTCTAATAAACGCAAGTAAAGTTGTTTGTAAGCGTAGTTTGTTGTTCAAGGAACGTATTTCGGTAAATATTATATACTAAAGCATAAAATTAACTCACAAAATATTACGTAAAAGTCAAAACATCGCGAAATTTTCGAGTTTCATCTGTAAGTACCGAGGCATTCAACCGGTTAATAAAAAGTAATTTTTGTTTGAACTCGTCCCGTGCCACTGGAGGAAACTTGTAAATTTCGCGATGTTTTGACTTTGACGTAATATTTTGTGGGTTTATTTTATGCTATCTTATGTAATATTTACCGAAACACATTCCTTGAACAATAAACTATGCTTAGAAACAACATTACTTGCTTTTAGGTTTTCACGGCCAAAAAAGTATTTTTGTTATTGTTTTTGGGATGTTATGCCGTGTTTCGCTACCTCCTTCTTTAGCCAACGTTTCGGACAGCGTTACAGTGTCCATCATCAGGGCAGATGAGTCTCATCTGCCCTGATGATGGACACGGCATAACACCCCAAAAACAATAAAAAAAAAATAAAAAAAACATTACTTGCGTTTATTTGACAAATTCATATGTTTTACGATCTTTTTTACGAGAATGATGCAACCGAACTAACAGCTCAGATGCTCCGAAAAAAACTCGGCCAGAGATACATAAAGAATTCATAGAAATTATTCCGGTTCCATATATGTGTTCAAAGCATTCTATACCTTAAGAACAAGAATGCCCCAAGCGATTCTGACCTTATCCTTCATACGTTTTCTTTATAATTAAGGTTTAAAATCGCATTTCTAAAAATATTTTTTAGAGTTTAATTTGGCGCACGCCGGCGCGTACTCGGCAAGCAATGAGTTAAGCGGGTAATTAATCCATTTAACACACCACAGGCATAGACAAGCCATTGAAAGCCATAGAAAATCACAGAAATTTGACAGCCGATAACGCACGACAAACGCCTTCCGATATCTGAACGCTAACTCAATGCAAAAAATAACACAAAAGATACAGAACCACCCTTCTGGTCAATAAAACTCAAGCCATTTAAAGCAAAGTTTCGATTTTAAATGGTGGTTTTTCATCATAGCGATGCTGAGAGTACCTACCAAGATCATTTGTGAGGATTGTTCTGGATGCGAATATGCCTGCGTCATCCTACCTTACAATTAAAACTACACTGTCCAACATTGATAACTTACTGGGTAACTCAACAAAGCACAAAAACGTTCTTCATAACCCAAAACGTAATAACTTGAAAATTTTGGCTAGATATCTTAGATAGCGTGGAATCTCTTTAGCGCACAACTCAAGTCATCCAGAAAGAAAGAGCTAGAATTTATGATTGCAAGAATAAGGTGACCAGACAATTAAACCCCCGACAATTGGCTCCCGAAATTTATTATTATTTTTTTTTTATGTATTTATTTAATGCCCAGAGGGCTTTTACATTAATTACATTTTAATTATAGTTATTAGGCTGGCTTTACATTTGTAAGTTTTTTCCCGTAATTCGCTCGTGTGAGTGAATTACGGCCAAATTACCAATGTAAACGACACCAAAAGTCACTTAACGTAATTTAAAGCATGTTACAGAACTTCTTCTTCCGGAAGTTTTTTGACAGGTCTAATCGCGTTCGCGCGAAATTACAGCCTTCTCACAGCTTATAAAATCAATTTGATAAGCTGAGGGACTTTTTGTAAGAAATAGTACCAAAATGCGCCGTTGCGAAATGTCAAAAATCAAAAGACATTTGTTTTTATTGGATTTTTTTCTTATAAAACTAGTATTTATTTCCACTTATTTGAGTTTTCTGAAAATGAGCATCCTTCTATTCAGTTATCGGTCCAAACCTTTCTAATCTCAATGTTTCTGTTTTTAAAATTACGTATTTGAATACGAAGTCGGTTGCAGTCGGCAGCTGTCAGGTAGCTGTCATTCGAATAAAATGAAAGAAATCCATTAATTTTCGCCTTTGATGGCACAAAAGTGCGTGGAGAATTGTCTGATTAAAGCCAAAATCCATTTCAGCACTTTATTTGGTCCTTTTCGTCTTTATTGACAAAATCGCGTAAATTTGACAGTAGCAGGTCGTTGTTGAAAGGAAGCCATCTTACCGCAAATACATTTACAGATGTAAACGGTCGCATGAGCAGTTACACAGGTCGAACTTCCGAAAAACTTCCGTGATCATTAATTACCACAAGTCAGATTCATATGTAAACGCTCCTGGGAGTAACCTGTCAAAATCTTACGTAATCCGTAATTTTTAATTACGAGTGTAAAGCTAGCCTTATAATATTTAAATTTTTTTAACAATTTCAGATCAAAAATCGACTTGAAAAATACTTTTAATAATAAGTTGGTATGGATATCAAACAAATTTATTTATTGTCGAATTTTTGCACTTATGGTATACAGTGAAACCCTCTTAAGAAGTTTCGTGGCTTAAGAAGTTTGGTTTTTTCGGTCCCTCGGCCCAATATTGGCCCAATTTTTCCCACATGTAAGGTTTTCCCGCTTAAGAAATTTGTTTTTTCCGGTCCCTTGGAAAACTTCTTAAGAGCGTTTCACTGTATTATGACCGGTCAGTGGCTGAGTTGGCATCGCGTTTGGGTCCCACCCAGGCATCCCGTGTTCGATTCCTCGGCTGACTAAATCCTCGATCACGACACAAGCAACATTTTCAGCTTACTGTGTGGGGATATTCAAATATTGTTGGGTTATTCGTAACCCGGGAATATTTGTCTTTCTTTAAAAAAAAATAAATAAAAAATATGGAGTTTAGAGACCAGTAGTTTTATCCTTGTTGCATTTGAATGAAAATATGTTTTATACTTTTGTTATTCGGCCGTAAATCCGCACACCCCCCGTTTGATATTTTTCCTGAACTGACTGCATATTCTATATAAAGTCAAGCCGGGGGGCGGGGCAACTGTCGGGGAATCAACTGTCATGGAATCTAATAATAAATTACTCACTTGAGAACGGAGAGGTGAGCAAACTCAAACTCCTTGGCCGTATCCCAAAGCATGGCTCCGTCCATCGGGTCTGAACCAGCGGCTTCCAGGGCCTGAGGGATGATGGTGCGTGCTTCTTCCTTGCCGCCACCCATGCTCATGGCGCACCACTCCATGTAGATGGAAGTAGCTGGAACAAAACCATATATCCCTTCAATCATACGTGCCTGACTGAAAAAGCCAAAAAACTGTACTTAATTATTGGGTCGTTCGGTATCGAACGTACATGGACGAAATAATTGGTCTTACTCAAATCACCATCAAATTTAATTTAAAATGCATTTCTTGACCTTTCATTAGCACTATTTAACAATGGTTATACTAACAGGCACTCAATATTCATTAGCATGTAAGATAAGTAACATTTTAAGAAACGCAAAGTGTCTAAAAATCAAAGGGTTCACACAGTCGATGTTAGAGTTTAGGCAAATATTGTTGAATTAGTTGACGGCTGGCGTAGTCCGGCGGTAGGGCTCTTGACTCGCAATCTGAAGGTTGCGGGATCGAATCCTGACGTGGCAAATAAATTTTATTTGATTAATTTGTGTTATTTGACAATTTAATTCATTTAAAATAATATATAGTATATTTGCGGTACGTTCCAGAGTGGAAGATACTATCAGTATCGCCCTGGTGTAAGAAGACCATTCAGAATTGAAACATTGCTTGAAATGGCTTTAGCCGTGTTTAGACCAGATCTGAATAGCCAGGTACTTCCCCACCTTCCTCTTCCCTATCTCCTTCCCCTTTCCACTACCTTCAGCCTCACAACATACCCCAATTGGGGGTGCCATAGTCTCACTGGCTCCAGACAGGAGCAGTTGCGACTCTTGTGCGGTATTCATATTTAAAAAAATATATATATAGTTGCTGCATTTGTTTTGTAATTTAGCATGTGGAATAGTTCTGTATGGCGGGTACATCTTAAGGGTATGTCAAAATTAATTAGGGAAGGAAGTTGATACAGCCAATGTTATTATTTAAAATTCGTGTATAAATGTTAAATCAGCTTTTGCTCACCTTTGTTGCAAAGTTTAAAATGTGCATTCAAAGTTATTGTTGAATTTGAAGGTAAGATATTTCATAAATTTGTTTTGAATATGTTCTATACTATCTATGTATACTGCGGGTTCCAAATCGGTGACGCGTATTCCAGTGTACTTCTGACTAACGCAAAATATAACATTACTACTGTGCGCATGTTACTGAATACTTTACTTATACAAAGAACAAAACCAAGCATTTTATACGACCTGTGAATGATTGAGTCGATGTGCTTATTAAATATAAGCAGCACTTCTTCATTTTATATGTATATATACTCCATATTCAAATTCAGATGTATGATTTTTTTAATGTGGCGATAAATTACAGTTTTTAATTAAAGCATCTAAAATATTTCTAAGTGATCTAATTTTCAAACCGAAATCACATGAACTTGCATTACTTGGTAGTGCATCACCTTACTAATAAAATAATGTGACTTACAATAACAGTCGAGGAAAGCGTTATCAAACAGTTTGTATATCTGGTCGCGCCCCTCCGTAGAAGTGACGGATGCGACCTCCATCTGCAGCCAGGAGAGCCATTGCTTGGACTCCAGCGGATAGAGGTCGCTTAGTCTCTCGTACACACTGCGCAGGCGCGACCTGTTGCCCAACTGTCTGCAAATTACAATCAAACATTTTATACATTCCATGACAAAACAGAACATTGAAGAACAAAAAAAAATCATATAAAATTTTGACCGTATCTATACCATTCGATATAATTAATATGGCATTAAGTTCTCTGTATTTCACTGAGAATCGAAACAAAAAGCTTCAAACTATTATGTCACATAGATCATAGAAAGTTCTGTGAAGAAAAGACCTCGCGTCCAAAAAGGTATGTTTCTCATTTTCTCTTATTTAACAACAATAATTTTTTTATTTTAGTTGTGAAAATGTGGGGTTTGACCAAAAAAGTGTAAAAAGTTGGTTTTTAAACTGAGTATTTATTTTAAGCAAATTTTTACAAAATGTAGTTTAACACAAGATTAAAATCAATTAAATTATTATATGTTATACATATGCTTGTAGGCACCATTTTGTCACTATTGTGAATTCAGTCTAAGAACAAAAAGTATGTTATAAGACTCTAATTGCGATACTAACACTTTTAAACACGCTTTCTATTGTTTACAATACTGCGGGGGTCGGGAGAAGGGTGTTTTCAATCTCTCTGTGGCTTATTTAATTCCACATGCAGTGATATGCTTAGTCTGAAGCGTTACAATCATTGCCCTAAACGTTGCATATTTTAGAAACTTTGATCAATTGTAGCGACCCCTAAAATTTATTTAAATGAAAAATAAAAAAATATGTGTATTTTTTTGGCTTTTGAAAGCATTACAAGAGTGCCCTATAAAAAAAGACAAACTTTTACTTTTCGAAGCAGCCTAATACACGCGCTGCAAAAATATCAAAGTGGCAGCCAAAAGCAAGTCAATTGTAGTATTTTGTAGTTTTAGTGCTAAACTGCCACACGTCACTTATGGTTGTGTGCTACCTCTATGTAAATTACATTCAAAAATGAAAAAATATTTTCATTAATCAGTAAATACTAGTAAAAGCCAAAGAATAAAATTTAATTTGTAAATACACACAAATTACTTATTATTATTGATTATTATAAATAATACAATTGTTTTCCGCCCAAAGATTTTAGGCCTCATTAGAGAATGCAAGGCCGACTAGATCGTTTACAAATAGGATTACGAAGTCAGTTGTTGTCAAACAACTTTGTTGTTTAAAATAGTCTAATCACTGTCTATTTATGTATTTGCGGTAAATCAACAAACAAATCAGCATCAGTAACGAGTACAAAAATTGCCTGTTTGCAAACTGACATTGCTCTATTACAGCTTGATCACTTGACACCTCAAAATCCGTCAGGCTTCTAGGCCTCCTACTAGTTGGTCTTGAGGTAGTATTCGTCGGAACTTTTGAAAACAAAAATGTTGCCCAGTCTTACCTTTTTTCATTCATATGCACATATTATTTGAATGTCTATCTTTGACATCCATGAACAATGTTTAAATTAAGAATTTACCAGAAACATTAAGAGTATGTCTGACTAAATTTTATCTTGAGTTTGTGAGATAATAGCAAGTCTAGATGTACTGTAACTTAATTGGTAACCAAAACCAAAATTTCCTTTGAAATCATAAGATTTGTAAGAAGGTACTTAAATACCTACCTACGTACTTCATTATTGAGTAACCATAAATATTTTTTAATTTTAAATAAGGAATTATAAAATTTGTCCAAAAAATAAAATTTGTTGCCATCTCAATGACAATAATTCTTTTTTCAAATTTTCTTCAGGCAAGTAAGTACCGTAATAACGTAGATTCTGATTTTACTGCTCGCAGTAGGAACCACGAACATGCAAACGCTGGCGGGATAAAAAGGTACCTAGTATCCAACGAGGCCACCATCTTGAACCAGAAATGGAACATAATTTACAGACAGATGAAATGCAAAGCTAAGCTAAGAACCAAAAACAGGTTCTTAGTTTGAAAAAGGAGAAAACAACAGCCTAAATAAATCTGTTTTTATACTATTATGATGACAAAACATGATGTGAACAAAAGACGTCAAATTATCTGTATTTTGAACGAAATACAGATAATTTGACGTCTTTTGTTCACATTATCATGGTGCTTTTAATAATTTGTGCATATTAACTGTGTATATTTACCTAAAAGTGTTAAATGTTTTGTCATAAATAATTTGTGGTTGACTTACTGCAGAATGGAAAGGAGATCAGTGTGGTTCTTGTACACATATGGATTTTCAAAAATCTTTTCCTGAATTGCGGTAACTTTTTCCTCCAGAACAAATTCGTCCTCATCTTCCGAAGTAATAGACTCGTTCTAAAAAAATAATTCAGGGTGATTAAATTAATTTGAATTTTATCAAAATTCGAAGACCTATAAAAAGGTGTCATTCAAATGTCAAATATAAATACACAAAGGTAAATGCGTTGCATTATTTGAAAGGCAAGTAGTATTTTTTCAGGATAAATCGAATGACCGAAACAATAATAATGCTAATTTAAGGCATATGTCAGGCTAGCGAACGAGTTACGGGCCATTTCTCATTAGACACGCCAAAAATATTTTATAAGGTTATATAGTTATGTACATACGTCGCTGTCATCCTTCACGACATCCAAATTTGCATCCTCCGCATCTCCGTCGACGCTCAGCTTTTCGTCACTTTCTGAGGAATCGTCCTCTACGCGAGCCATTATTGTACTGAATAAACAATTTGCTCAAATACCAATTTTTAAAAGAAATTCGTGTTTATTCCGCTTCTCAAACTGCACAAACACGAACAGACAACAAAATGCTACAAAATGCAAATCAAACAGTTTGACCAACCGAACGCGGCTTCGCGGCTAGTTTAGTTTTGCCAACAAGATGCGAAAATTGCGAGCATCCAGTAGGTACTGATCTCTCAACATATTATTTTTGTAAATTTTATATCCTATCCCTTATTCCCGTCCGGACATCTTGGAGCAATTCGATGGACGTGAATAATTTTCTTAGCGAGTTTAGAGGCTCTCGGAGCAACTGAAATTTATTTACTTTTAGCTCTTTGTTCATGTTTTGTCAAGTTACTCTGTGCTAGGAACTCTATCAGAATAAGCCGAATGATACCAATACTACAAAATACCAAAATATCGGCCCTTAACACATTGATCCATCCACTTATGAATTTCAGCGATTAAGGTACATCTTTTAAATTTCATAGCTTTCAACCAACAAATCAAAAAAATCAGAGTGTGCAATTCAAACGTGGTGTAAGTGAAACCTTCAGAAAACTGAAGTGAAAACTTCTAGACAAGAGTGGGGAGACTACGAAGCACCGCACAAAGAGGAGACCGATTATACTATCTCATTCTCTTGCAGGCTAAATCCTATAGATGAATGTGTTTGTCTCTTTTTAGTGTCGCCATTTTTCGTTTCACTAAGTTTAAAATCACAATGGTGCTAAAGAAGTTTTCATATCAAAAACTTAATTTTGGTGGCCGATAATACTATTAAAAAACTTTGTAAAAACCCACCAATTCATTTATCGCTATCGACAATTTTGCACAGAAAAATGATAAGAGGAAAATTTATTTATTATTCTATGGTTTGTCAACTTGACAGACTTGACATTTCCATGACAGCTGGTGTTGGTAGATTGTTGAGAGGCAGTGCAATTAAAAACATTGCCCAGAATGTCCGAATTTCTAAGAAGATGTAAGTAAAACACACCCATATATTAAATTCATAATCCCTTTTTAAATTCATTCAATTAACCCGTCTAAAAAAGTTATTTGTGTTGTATGGACATGAAATTTATGTGTTATTATTCTATTGTTTTCTTGCATTGCTTTCCAAATATTGTTCGACCTTACTACCGACCTTATTTAATATTCATGGTCCTTGTTGGATCTGAACATTTTTTACTACAAATAAACGAAAGCCTGCTTCGAAATCTGATCTCAAACCAATAACAGATAATATTACACGTTTATGTAAACAAAAGCTTTCATATTCCCTCACATTTTTAATCATTAATATTATTTAGTGGTTCTAATCTTATCGCCAATTATAACATATTCCTGATACTGTTTTTGCCGCCCTTTTCCTTTGATTTTTCTTATCTAAAGCTGTGTATTCTCCCAGAAAGGGTGGAGAAAAATACGTTCTGAAAAGTTTATGAAACATTAACACTTTTTATAAATGTACTACAGATTTTTATTGCTAGCATGGATTTGGATATTTTGGCAAACTTTCGGGATGAATGAACAAGTTTAACCTTTTCGTCCCGGAAATAAAAAAAATCACATACAATCCGAAGGGGGGTTACGTAGGCGGGAAAAAGAAATGGGGGTTCACAAGTTGTAAGTGGGGGTCCACAAACTGGTTTCGATTGAGACCCATCCCGTGCCCCATATCCGTATCCCATCCACGTCTCATATCCTATTACGCCCCCTCCATAACAGAGTGACTGGCGTGCAGCGCACATTGTTGTACCAGTTATGCTATGCATGAGACGCCCAGCTAGGCAAGGGGGGGGGGGGGGCATAATTAATGGGATATGGATGTACTGTACTGGGATAGGAACATACCCCCCCGTCCCATATCCCATTACGCCCCGTTTGAAGTCGTAGATGGTAGTTTGGTTTTATTGCTCCGACAGCCACACCTCGCCATTCAATATTCAGTACAACACATGTCGAGTTTTAGGAATATGGTAGAAATGTACCAGCGGGGGACCACCTTGACCAGTAAAATTTTGAAAGTGGTTTACGAGAAAAAAAAGGTTGGGAAACTCTGATCTTAATGGTATTGGAAAGAGAAAACATCATGCTATGTATTCAAATCTAAAAATTAACTTAATTAATTAACTACAAAATAATTAAAAACCTTTATGAAACCAAAGTTTTCGGCCGCAATTAGAAAAAAAATTATAAAAATTATTCTTACATGAAACGACAAAAAGTGAGGTGATGGTAACGTTTATAATACACTAGCTGGTCCCCGGCATGCGTTGCAATGCCGTTCAAAGAAATAAATTGATTCTCCCTGCAAGTCCTTTCCCTTGCGTCCTCGTTCCCTTCCACCTTCCTCACCTTCCCCCTCCCTCGTCTCTTCCCTCTCCGCGAACCCAACCTCTCCAAATCCCTTCCCCCTGCCTTTCCTCCCTGCCGCTAAAATATATGAAACACACATTTTCATTTATATAAATTTCATAACGCCAGAGTTTATCATTATATATAGCCTATATGTTATTCTGATGTATGAGCTACATTATTGTAAAGTTTTATTAAAATCTATCCAGTAGTTTTTGCGTAAAAGAGTAACAAACATACATACAAACTTTCGCCTTAATAATATTATTAGTAAGATTTGTCTAATAAAGTATGTGTTTATTTTTTTTTCATTACTAGTAACTGTAGTCAGAAATAACGTAAGGTATGCATTAAAAAAAAAAGATACTACAGATCTTCCATTCTGTTAGAAATCAGCACCGTTTCATCAGCATACAACAGGAACATACTTTCAGATTACTCAATTTCGTGCCCAATCCCACCTCTTTCAATTCTTGTATACATCTGTGTACAGATTGAATAACCACAGTGATATTACGCAAAAACTAAATATAATATTAAACTTTTTTTTCCAGGCAAGCCGCCTTTTGCCGAACAGAACGTAACCCACTACAAGCAGAAGTATAACTGGGATTGTGGTCTAAGCTGCGTGCTGATGATCCTTCCCGAAGAGGAGCGCCAGTACTTCCTGCTGAACTTCGAGCAGATCTGCCGGGCTGAGGATATTGACAAGAGCACATGGACCATCGACCTCTGCTACATATTGAAGAGGTTCAGGATTCTGCACAGCTATTTTACCAAGACTTTCGGAGTCCATTCGGCGTACAAAGGGCAGGCTTATTACGATAGAATATTGCATAAGGTAACTGTTTACATATTATTAAATTTTGTAAATACTGTAGACCCGCGGTAATCCGACAAACGTTTTGCAAGGCGGTGTCGGATGACCTCTTGTAGTCCGGAACTTTTTTAAAAAGGAGTACCTTGTAATCTGACAAATTACATACTTATAAAAATGGTGAGATCAAATCTACATGTACTACATACTGTTATACTATATTATATCGAAATGAAAATCTAGTCTCCTTCAACGGAAGCAATCTCCCAAACAGCCCCTCCATTGACATGCTTGGTGTAACTCTAAGTGACCAGCTCAGGTACGGGGGCTCCATCGAAGCCAGAGTTAAGTTAGCCTCTCAGAAACTGGGCATACTGTACAGGGCCCGCAGATTCTTCAATAGTACACAACTGCTAACCCTGTACAAATCACAAGTGCGCCCCACGGTTGAATTTGGCAGCCACCTCTGGTCTGGAGCCCCAAAATACCTAAAAAAAACCCTCGACTCTATGCAGAAACGGGCGGTTTGTTTGATAGATAAAAAATATATATTTTATTATCCTGACGAAGAAAACATAGTTTTCGAAACATGTTGACATTGTTAATTAAATAGTGGTGTACACAAAGTTATTTGTTTTCATTAAATTAATAATGACGCCACAAATTGAATTTGCGATTTTTGAAGAAATAGAGAATTAAATATTCAAAAGCATCTTAGCTTTGTGAATGTGATCACTTGAACACTTTTTTGATTTGTTTTCCGTGTACAATTTTCGGGGGTGATAAATCGTGGAGTGAAAGTGGTGTAAATGATAGCCCTCATTTTACTGAAAGAGTTAATAAACATTCATAGTTCCAAGCCCACATAAATAACGTATTGCAATTTAGTTTGTTAAGTCAAGTTGATATACGATTACAACTTGATGTTGATTTTTGCGGATCTGTGAATTAATCAATTATATTTCCCCGTATTAATGTTACCATTTTTTGTGAAATGCACTGCTGGCAAATTTTGTCACGGGCCGCCTCTGGTCTGACTAATCAACTAGACGATCGATGTGTAAAAATTATTGTTAAAAACATCTGGATAATAAAATATAACCTTGCATTACGACCTAATTATTCAACTTTTTCCTTTCCATAAAATTTTGAATGGAAGGTCAGCTTTTCGAGGTCACTTAAAACTCTAAGGTCTTGTCTTGCACCTTGCATTCACAAATTTTCTCTACAATCATAATAAATATCGTCACGCTGTACACATAGAGGATATAACGTCAATAATTCAATTCGGGAAGCGGGTGACGGTACCACTGCCCCAGGAACCATTCATTGGATTACCAACCCATGGTGGAATACCATAGTCACCCCAAGTGGTTCACTACGTTTGCTGACTTAGCAGGGGTGCTAGATCTTGCTAATGTGTCTAACTGTGTGTACCAACTGCTTGGCAGGTCGGATCGGGGATAGACTGGTTTTGACCTTTTCAGCTCGACTCTCTCGGAACACTGCCTTGCACCACCTTTTTTCCTCACCAGAACATCCTCTTCTTCCTTTCCACACCGCATCCCCAAAGATGACATAGGCCCTGATGGAATATTTTCCTCAGGGCCTTTTGCGTGGAGCTATTGTAAAAAAAAAAATAGCTGTACCAGTATCCATTATTAATTACTTTAATAATATATAATTCATAATAATTAACTAAATCAATCATCCATACTTACCACCTAAACCACGTTTCCCTTCAACGAGTAGAAAAAAATCAGAGGCCTTGGAGTATTCCTTAACTCTAATTTAGCATTTAAAAATCATATTGAAAATATCTTAGAAAAAGCCTACAAATAAATGGGTTTCATTCTACGCATCACAAAACCATTACAAAAACCTTTTTTACATGTGGCATATGCAAGATATTATCTTGAATTTGCATCTATTATTTTGAATCCTCCATACCAAACATATAATAACACACTTTGTGAGGGAAGGGAACTAATATATTTAAAAAAAAATTACATTCTTAGTTTGTTTCGACATTATTGAAAAATTGTAAATACTTATGATCAAAAAATAATTACAAAAAAGTACATAATTTTAATAGTTTTATCATCACGAGTTTGAGCTTTTTTGAATGTAATTTAAATTCTCGGCCGCTGGTTAATGGCTCTTAATTTTATTAAAAAAAAAATGGAATTATGAAAAATCGTTGGATAATTACGCATCTGTGCTTATGCATAATGAATATATGTATTTTATTTTCCAGGATGAATGCAGAATCAACACAAAGTTCGAGTTTGCGGCGTCGCAAGGATTGAAAATTGAACGCAAATCAATTAGTGCCGATGTATTAATAAATCACTTAGAGTTCCACGGTCCGATTATCCTCCTCATAGACGCTAATATCCTGGTATGTGATATCTGTAAGATGAACAAGCTGAATATGGAATTAAGGTTGGTATTTCTAAGTTTTTATAAATATATTAGCCACTCGACCGATAGCTACCCAAATTTGGATAGCACAACTAATGCCCTTGAGCGATGCCTACCCAAATTTGGAAAGCATCACTAATGCCCTTGAGTGATACATACCCAAATTTGAAAAGCACCGCTAATGACCTTGAGCGATACCTACCCAAATTTGGAAAGCACCACTAATGGCCTTGAGCGATACCTACTCAAATTTGGGTAGCACCGCTAATGCCCTTAAACGATACCTACCCAAATTTGGGTAGCATCGCTAATGCCCTTAAGCGATACCTACCCAAATTTGGGTAGCACCGCTAATCCCCTTGAGTGATACCTACCCAAATTTGGGTAGCACCGCTAATGCCCTTGAGTGATACCTACCCAAATTTGGGTAGCACCGCTAATTCCCTTGAGTGATACCTACCCAAATTTGGGTAGCACCGCTAATGCCCTTGAGTGATACCTACCCAAATTTGGGTAGCACCGCTAATGCCCTTGAGTGATACCTACCCAAATTTGGGTAGCACCGCTAATGCCCTTGAGTGATACCTACCCAAATTTGGATATATAACACTATAATGCTCTTGAGCAATCCCTGCCCAAATTTGAGTAGCTGTAGACAGGTGATTTTTATGGATTAAAACTAAATATATTATTTTGAACTTTTCTTATTTTTATTCCAGTAAAAAGAAAATTACATTTTCACTCATTTACATAGAAATAACTAAACACATTAAACTAAACTAAAAATTACAGTACTAGTTAAAATTTTAACTAGTACTGTAAAAAAACTAAAAATGATAGTACGTTAAAACTTTTTTTTGCTTACATTTAAAATTTTAATATTTAAAGAATTAAATATTTATTTCTATAAATTACATTTAATAGCGTATTTCAACACCTTTCAAAAACTGATTTTAGTTTTGAGGTACATTCAGAAATATTCTAATTCTTTGAAATTTATTGCAAAGGGAAAATTTTCTGACCTTCTGACAGAATATGCCCGGGGCAAATAGGACTAGAAGAAAAGATCCGAGGAGTTAAACAGCTGCATAAACAAGTAATTTATACATAATTCTTTAATTTATTTTCAGATCCTGTCTGCCTTGGACAACGCAATACATCGGCCACTACATTGTGGTATGTGCCTACGACGAATACAAACGCAAATTCGTCTATAGAAACCCTAGCTTTAAGAACCGACTGTGCGTGATCTCCCACGACGGCCTCGATGCGGCCAGGAAATGCTTCGGCACCGACGAAGATACGATACTGATATTCAACCGAAAGAACAATCCGTAATGTTCAACGACCGAATTATTTCTAGTGTCATCTCTCTTCCTGTGATCATATTTCTGTTTCAATTTGTTTCGTTTTCTGATACACTTAATTCAAGACAGATACAATATGATTAAATGTATGGTAAAAATAATACATTTAAAATGCTGACAGCAGTTTGGATTTAGTGTTGTGAATTTCCGTGGAGCAATTTAGAGAAATATGTACATTATTATAACTGGATGTCTCGAATGTACGGTCTTTAGAAGACCTGGGTTTGCTCTTCCGTTTTCTTTGAAACAGTAGTCAGAATCCACCGGGAAATGATCCTAACTTCATAATTTAGGATGAATTCTAACTTAATCAATGAAAATGTATAAATAAGGAAATTGAACTGAGAATCATAAATTATGTATTTAAAGTACTCTCTCACTAATCTGCTACTCTGAAAAACCAGAGTATTCTGTAGTCGCATGTATTCTCTGCAGATCAATTTGTGGACTAAAATCAATAATTTTAAATACATTTCAAGTTGACTCAACATGAGAGATGGTAATGATTGGGATATTGTAAAGGACTGACTTACCCTTTGTCTTCTGATGTTCTTCTTGACAAGAATCGCTCTTACGTCATTGAAGGATACTGGTGGTATTCACTGCACAATCACACGTAAGAGATTCGAAATTATACATACCGAAGGAGTACCAAGCCAGATTTCTTAATTGGGTCTATATTAAATTGCACTGAGAGTTCAATTTGTTGTTCATCGCACGGGCCTCATTAATTGATTGTAACATGATTTATTGTTGCGAATTTCATACAAGTAGGTAAATTGGCCACATACTGTCAGACAGGGACAGGTACTTGGATAGCATGTTGGGTGGAAGAAGGTGCAGACAATGAATAAAAATATTATTATTGTCTTTGTCGTTAAATTCACTTGACATTGTATTAAAATAAAATAACTAAAGTATTAGCTCCACAGCTGAATGTGAAAAAATGATCAAGTTCAGTATATTTGGGGTAGCGCTGTATATGGAAAACAGAATTAAAGAATAGCTTATCGGTAGGACACTTGTGGCTGCGTCACAGTCACGTGGCTTGTAAGTATATCCATGTAAAAAGGGTCTAAGAGTAAGATATCCTAACCTGTCATGTGCAACCTAACCTAACTTAACCTGTCATGTGCAGAGCTGAAGTTTAGGCAAGCGGTAGATCGCTTAATTATTCATAGGAATACCGGTGAAAAGCTTGATTTTCTACTAGTTTTTTCTAAAAAAATAACAGCTGATTACAGTAGTTGTCGGTTAGTCGAGCGGCGAATTACTGAGAGAGTACTGAAACTTATTTATGACTTTCCCATAATATTTTTGCACAAAACTTTGCAATTATGTATTCATTTTAGGCACATCATGAGCAATTTTTAATTTATACTGTTTATTTAATATAATTTAAATGATTATTGCTCTCGTATATTGTTAATTCAAGACATAGAGATATGTATATATTTTTTAATTTAGCTACATAGTTTTATTTTAAATATTTATTTACATAAATATTGAAATTAATGATTTTTAAAAATTACATAAATGCGTACATACAGTGAAACCCTCTTAAGAAGTATCCGTGCTTAAGAAGTTCCCTCTTAAGAAGAAGAAGGCGTAATGGCCCAATTTATCCCACGTATAAAGCGTTCTTAAGAATTTATTTTTTTTTTAATTTAAAATAAAACAATAACTTTGTAAACACCACTTTTTATTTTTTATGTACTTAATGCCGACCTGGTTTCGCTACCACCGTAGCTTCTTCAGGGCAGTACAGAACTCTACTAAAATTAAGTTACATGTGTTATAGATAATATACATATGGGTTAAAAACAAAATCGGCCGGACTACTCAAGTGGAGGAGGAAGTAGGGATAAGGGTAGATGGAGCATTGGGTAAGGAAAGGGAATGGTTTTAGAGGCAAAAAAAACATTCCCTTTCCTTACTCAATGCTCCATCTACCCTTATCCCTACTTCCTCCTCCACTTGAGTAGTCCGGCCGATTTTGTTTTTAACCCATATGTATATTGTCTATAACACATGTAACTTAATTTTAGTAGAGTTCTGTACTGCCCTGAAGAAGCTACGGTGGTAGCGAAACCAGGTCGGCATTAAGTACATAAAAAATAAAAAGTGGTGTTTACAAAGTTATTGTTTTATTTTAAATTATAATGTCACATCACAAAGTATCTGCTTCATATGAACAAATTTATTTTTTCCACTCCCTTGGAAAACTTCTTACGAGAGTTTCACTGTTTTTAATGCAGATTTGTTTTGTAAATAAGAAATCACCTACATTTATTTTAATTTAAAACCCCCAATCATCACTTTTTCTGTGAGATCTCAATACATATCAATTTATTATTTTAATGCATTATATCATTTCATTAGTATTAAAAAATGTATTTTAAAATGATTTTATTTACTTATTCATTATTGGAAACATTGTCTCTCTGTTGGACATGACAGACAACAAAAAGTAAAGCATTTTGTGAATTTTATTTATATTCATGACAATCATAAACATATTAGTGTTTTATTGTGATTAATTTTTGGGGTATTATGCCATGTTGCGCTTCTTCCTTCTTTAGCCAACATTTCGGACAGCATTACAGTGTCCATCATCAGTGCAGACATGTAGATTGTGGTGAAGTGTAGAAGTGATACCATGCTGCACGCGTTAATCTTCTTAGGGCCAATATTTCAATTGTTATTAGCTAAATTAATGTGGTTTTCGGTGTTTAGTCTTGGTGTAGTCGTCAAGTACCGGACACCAAGAACTATTAACCTTGGCCCCGTCATCTCTATTACCATTAAAAAAATTTTTCTGTAAACATTAAATTTGTGAAAAATACTGCAATGTTGTTCGTTCATATACTTGTTCATGTCATGACACAATTTATTGTATAAACAATTTTTTTTATTTGCACTTATTATTAAGTTTCATCAAAACTTCATTAATTCATTCAATTTTGTACTACCTCCGTTGTGTTTGTGTTTTTCTATAAATTGCTATTTTCGATGATGTGATTTGGTTTATCAAATAAGTTCTCTTGCATCAGAACTGTACAAGGTGTCCAGAGGTAAGGCACGGTAACTCCAGGAGGTGATTCTACATGACAGTACAAGCATAAAAGATAAATTATTAATAACTTTGTTCGAAATTCTAACATCTTAAGGTACTTTTCACTATGAGATTACAAACGTATATATTTACGTTATTGTCTCACAAAATGTGGCAAATAAAGAAAACACTCTTCTCATGACAAAGATAGACATTCAAAGAATATGTGTGTATGAATGAAATAGATTGTTGCAATGAATATCTACTGACAATACGTTGTCCTTCTTATACTTGTGTAACTCCATTAATTTCGTTAATGGAACAAAAGCGGAGAACTCTTTATGTCAAGCCAAATTGTATTCCAACACCTTATTTGGACCCTTTCATCTTTATTGACGTAAATTTGGCAGCAGCAAATCGTTGTTGATAGGAAGCCATCTCACTGCAAATAAAATTACAGGTGTAACGGTCGCTGTGAGCACTTAAGATGAAGCTATACGCGAAATCCTATTTAGATTAATCTTTACAATGAATCGGTTTACATTATGAACATCAAAAAATATGCTACGGATAAATTGAAGCTTTTACTAGCTTTTCTATGTATTGGAATTACAATAAAATTATTAATTACATAACAAAAAATATAAGCGTAATCCACTAAAAAAAAAAAAATGTTTTTGCATGACTTAACTATGAAGCAATATAAGAAACAATTTTTTAAAAATACCCCTTTGTGGCTAAGACTATTTTTGGGGTTTTGTATGTTCTAACTTTTTTTTTCTAATAAAATTATGCACAAAATAAATAAAAACCACTTTTTCGCTTATTTTCCTCGTGCAAATACGATGCGCGATTTCAAATTTTGTAGGCATGAGAATCGAAATATTTCTAGCGTTTATATTCCTCTTAAGTCGTAAATTTTACCTACGAGTGTAAAGGCCAACTAAGCATGAATTTTTGAACAGGAAAAAATAGTGGATCTTCGGAAAAGTTATTATGCAATCTTTTTTACTTGCACTATCATGTAGAATCACTTCCCGAAGATATTGATTAACCCTGGATACCTTGTATATAAATAAAATAGTTTCTTCTTTTTTTTATTAGTCAACTCATTCCAAACACTAAAACCTGACAATTTTGCATAATTTTTAATCCAATTCTACAGAAAACTATTGTTGCCAAACTTACGCTGTTTTGTAGTTATTACAAAATGATTACTGATTTACTAAATTATACTGACAACTGAGACTGAGTGACTGGGTGGTCCTAAACACAGCCTGTCCCGCTCAAGCTAGGGTCAATCCTCTACTATCTAAGTACTCCATCATTGCACAAGCTACTTTTGACGCTTTTAATGATCAGAGTAGGGAGAATTAAAATATTGTCAGGTTATTATTTGTAAATTGGGAATGATTGAATTTGTTTTAAACTGTGCTGGATTTTTTAAGTGGTGCATAACATGTAGCAATTTTACACTTTCTTTAAGTACATATTAATTTTTTTTTTTTTTTGATACATTAGTTTATATTTTATAATATAATTTAATAATGTTGGCCTCACTGGGTGGCTCACCCATGCTGAGGCACCCATTTTATAATACAGGAATTTAATAAGATGAAATACATAGTACATTTTATGTGCAAAATATATAAAGTTGGTAACCAAAAAAATTTATTAAATTAAAATCAGCATACATTATGAGTTGTGTATTTGTGTGTTTTATAATGGTTTTGTGTATTATGTGTATATATTTTATTCTTTTATGTTATAAAATTCTTTTAATATTGTTTTTTTGTTCTTTAATCCATTTCTAATCAATTTTGAATTTATTTTTGTTTTTCCCAATTTTTGTTTCAATGCTTGCATTAGGGTTGTTTATTGCCCTATGGTAATTTCTTAATTGTTTATTATTTATGTTATTAAAGTATTGTATTGAAACTAATTAATACCTTAATATGGGGTGAATGTTGAATAATGATCAATTAATTTTGATCATCGTGGATATCTGCATTTATTACTCAGAAATTGCTGGTTTCTTTTTAATTATTTTTTTCATTGGCAACGTAGATACAATGACTCCTTGGAAAATAAGTGTTATATTAGTCGGTCTGTAGTAATTATTTTCAACCATATTGATAGTTGATTGTAAAGACAGAAAACTGAAAATACATTTTATAAATTTCTCAATGATTATAGCCATTCAATTGTTTTTTGGCATGTTATGGCAAGTTTGCAAAACGACTTGAGCGATCGCTTGCCATAAAGTGGCAAATTAATGTACCTTTCGCAAAACATTTTTAAACATTTTTTAAACCTTGCCGCAATGTACAGTTTCTGTTAAAAGAAAGCTAATAATAATACTTTCCCATTTTATCAATACATGTCTCAAATTGACTTCCTGTGGCCATCTAAATTTTAAAATAGTTTATTTTCAAGTTAAGAAAAGTTTGTTCTTGAAAGGGCGAATGTTAAAATGGCGTATTACGTACTGTATTACATATTTATTTACCGGTGTATTCGTAATTGAATTATCTACAAATGTTTTCAATTTGTGTGAATTAAAAAATAGTAGCTTTTTTCATTTTTTTTCTAAACAAAGTGTGAATTTTCCGCCTCATGTCTTTTACATTGTGAAAAAGCTGTCTGTATAAACAATTAATTGCACTAAATAAAGCAAGAATCGAGATCATTCTTATTGATAATTATAGACAGAAATGCATCTTTCTGGTAAAATATCAGTTTTTTGTGGCAAATGTATTATATATCCTAATTTAGTGCATTCAATTTTGAGAGTTCAACAACTATAAAATATTTTTCTGTACAAAACTTTGAACAGCGGTTTATGATTAAAAATTGAGTCTTCTAATATATATATTTTTTATCTATGATTATCAAGTAGGTCGTAGGCAACTGGGAAATAGAAAATATTCAATGTTGACCCGAATAAGTACCATGCACTGCAATTCCAACAGAACTAAAGCGCAGAATTTACGCATTTACAAAGTTTTACGATTTTTAACAATTTTTTTTATAAATCCCTTATGTAAGTAAATATGAGAAAAACTGTTAGGTGGATTCGTTGGCTAAATAGCACTATAATCAGTTTATGGCTCATATAAAAATTCACAGGTATGATTTTTTTAATGAGGTTGGGAAATTTCAAAATCGAACGCTCAACACAGTCGAACAGTCGCTCGACTCGTATTTCAATTATTACCGTGATCGCTCGAGTGGTTAATATTTTCAATATATATATTATATAACTACTATATATTCAGCCTCGCATTTTTTGACGTGATAACGTCTTATAAATCGATGAACGCCGGCTGCACTCACGAAAAAGCATGACTCATTGTCACGTTCCGCCTGAGCCGAGCGTGCAAGCGAGAGCGCGAAAATTTGTAAAATCACCCCATTACCTAATTATTTTGTATCCTAAACTATAAGGGCCAGTTGTTTAACAGAAATCCAAATGTAACATTATCATTAAATGGTCGTTCTGCGCCATTTTTTTTTTTGACAGTTGAAAAATCCCTGTTAAAAGCCGATACTAGGTCCGTTTCAGCTTTTGAACAAATTGTGATCAGAAGAGAACAACTATTATGTTATTTAACTTGCCAGCTTATAATATGTTACACTACTATGTTTTATATTTCATTTTGATTATCATTATTTCTGTTATCGCTACAAGCATTTCCGTCTAGTAACAACTAAACATTGATTAGGTACTCTAGCTGTGAACATTTCTAATTGGAGTGTTTATATCTATGTACATCCCAACGGCAATTCTATTATTGTAATAATTGTTAACACTCTGTAAATGTTTCAAACAATAAATAAATAAATTACAATTTGATAGAAAGCTGAAACTTAAAATCGGCGTCTAAAGGGGACCTTTCAAATTTCAAAAAAACAAAATGGCGATGAAAGACTATTTGATGACTTTGTTACATGTGAATTTCTGCAAAACAATTGGGCCTAAATGTATATTTTTAAAATTGAAATAACAGTTGAACTGTGAGAAATTGAATATTTAAAAATAATAATTAGATGTGTAAATTAGTTTTATAAAAAAATATATATAAAAATAGCAATAGTAATATTCAAATTCTATTAATTATAATTACATATGCATAACGCAGTGATTAGAATCTTCCAATTAATGTTTAAAAATGAATTATGACCATTCAACATGCCTTATATTGACAATTTTATTTTTTTCTAGAATAAATTTATTTTTTATTTTTGGAATAACTTAATGAATAAAACCTCAAATTGTAATATTTAATCATTGAAGACAATATTACGAAAATCTGAAACAGAAAAATCAGAAAAAGATTTATTCGAATCGTTTTTCTGTTTTAGATTTTTGTTTGAAAGTTGCTAACATTTTCTTCAATGATTAAATAAATTAATTATTGTATTAGTGTACTGTACTTAAAAATAAAATTTACTGTGTATATTTCTACAACATATTTGTTTTATTTTGTAAGAAGAACCAATAAAAAACCCAACGTCTCTCATAAACTTACACACATCCTTAATTCGCAGCATTCTCGAGTTCAGTTCTGTAGTTTGGTGTCCAATACATGAGATTCATAAAATTTGATTGAATAATTTCAAAAGAGACTAAAGAGCCGTTCACACACAGCAAGTATTTTAGTCGAGTAGAGAGTACATTAACTAAACATGTCCGAACACCACAATTTTAGTAGAGTAGGTTGGTCAGCTCTTTAGTAGAGTCAATCCTTTTCATTCTATTTTTTTGGGCGAGTAAGGACCCCCGTCCCCCGACCTGCGTCCCTGCACACTGACATGCGCGAACCCGTCGTTTTAGCAGAGTTCATTACTAAAATTCTTTATTTAGTAATGAACTGCTGCTATTAATCTCTTTTCATGTCCATAGTTTATTTATTTTCATCTCACTAATTTCTTCTTCCACCTCTTCTAAAATATCCATTGCAATCAGCTTAATAAGCCTATTTATTTTAATGCTCCGCGATCTGTTCATCTTCCAATTCGCCACTTACTAATGTACTCTCTATTTGATTGTTACGCGAAGTAATACAAACGGTTTTCGGCCGGTCAAGTAGCGAGTATACTCGCCACTCAACTAACGACTTGTCCAATGCGAACAAGCCATAGACAGCCTCCGTGATCTAGGGGTAAGGCTCTCGACTCACAATCCTGAGGTCGCAAATTCAATTCCCTGTGCGCAATTCAATTGAAAGTAAATTTTATTTGATTAATCTGTGTTATTTTCCATAATAATATGAAATATATTTGCAGCACATTCCAGAGTGGAAGATTCCACTCTGGATTGAAAGATTCCACCATTCAGATTTGAAACGTTTCTTGAAATGGCTTTAGCCGTGTTTGGTGACCAAATCTGTATCTTTTGTGGGATCAAGATAGACATGGAACGAGATCTCCTGCAAGATTTGTGTGATTTTCTATGGCTGTCAATTGCTTTTTCTATGGTTATCAGGCCAGCTTTGCCGATTTTAAATAGTTTAAAACATGAAATACTGTAAATATACATGATTATTTATCCACTTAATGTATGTTTGAAGTTGTGTACTGTGGATTTGACATTTGCGAAATTTCATTTCAATCCAAATACGAATGAATTACCTACTTTGTCAAAATTAACCTAAAAACCTATTTTTGCACGTAAATAGTTGTTTCTTGTACTAAGTTTTGAAATGAAGTGTGATTTCCATAATATTTGCCTAAACGTAGTTTTTAGTAGTTAGCATAGCCCCAAATATTCCGCTAGATACCCATAGAAAAAGCAAATGACAGCAATAGAAAATCACACAAATCTGACAGATCTTGTCTGATATCTATCTCAATCCCACAAAAGATATAGAATTGCTCTGCCAAATAGCCAGGTACTCCCCACCTTCCTCTTCCTCATCTCATTTCCCTCCTCACTACCTTTAGCCTCACAACTTACCCCAATTGGGGATGCCAGTCTCACAGGTTATCGGAAGCAGTTGAGATTCGTGTGTGGTATTCACATTTGAAAAAAACTCAGGCAAGATCCTATAGAACCGGAATGTCCACTTACTTACTCCTGCTTACGGCTGTAAAGGCTTGTTCACATTGGGCAAGTAGTTAGTCGAGTAACGAGTATACTCGCTAATTGACTGACCAAAATGCTACTACTAACTACTAAATTTATTGTGTTCGGACACATTTAGTTACTAAAATACTCGCTACTTGACTAAACTACTAGCCTAGTCTGTACGGGCCATAAGAAACACCTAGAATACATCAAATTAGAAAAATTAAATGTAACATTGTGACAAAAACAAAATTCTTTTGCTTGGCCACAATCAATATCAATCACTATCTACTTAGAAGCTCCGAAACTTTCCATAATCCTTTCCAAAGAACCAACTTAACCTTCTCCCAAAGGCTTGTACGAATTGTCTTCTATATAGTGATAAGAGCCTGGACATGTTTAGCGATAGCCCCAACTTTACTTTTTTTCTTGAATCTCTCGTTTTCACTTGACCCAGACTCTATCGTCTCTTGTTTTTGTTATTTTTACATACTTATTTTATTCTTACCTATAGCTGTACTCTGATATTGGACGGTTGGTATTTATTCTTTGAATTTTTTTCTATGTTTACCCTTTTTTACCCTCTCTTGTGTACATTATAAATAAATAATTTGAGAGAAGTATCCAACTAGGCTTACATCAGCCTTGCATTATTTCCGGAACTCCAAATTTTTCACATGGTCATTTATGGTTTTACCACGAATACGTCTCAGGGATCTCATTTTTCTACAGCATTTTCATCCTTCATCTGCCAGTTCCATGTCTCAATGTCATACATCAGCGTTCCCTTCTCTTGAGTAAAAAATAATATTTATTATGTTTTGTACTTCAAATAATAATAGTTTATTATTTATTAATTAACATTTCATACAAAAAAATATTTAAAAAAAAAAAAAAGAAAGGAAAGAAATCACTTACAGAGATATTTTTCTAATTATTAAGAGATATTGGAGATATGCATGTTACAAATATTATCATTTTAGGTTACCATCCAATGCACAGACGTAGAGATTTGTTCGTTTAACAGGTATTACAATGGAGGCTACTCGACACCAGGACACTCGGCAAAAGAGTAGATCACTGCTGTTCACTATATATAACTATTACAGACAAGGGAGCACTTGTGAGATGTGACATAAAAAAATAACAAAAGTTTTTAACTTTATATTATATATTCAATGAAACTTCTTAAATTCATTTATCAATCACATGTTTTTATACATTTTGCAATTAATGCTAAATTGGTACAGAATTATATTTTATTTTATTTTATTTAGAATATTTATTTTTAAAAAGAACTAACATCACGACTAGGTTTAATTAAGTCTAACTTAAAAACTACCCAAACACTTAACCCACAAATTTAATAATGATATCCTGCGTATCATAAAAAAGAAGAAAAAAAAAAACAATATTTTATATCAGTTATTATAAAATTTTTAAAGACTTTGAATCAAAGAAATTAACTGCATGTTCGAATTTAACAATTATTATTATTGATATTAATCATGGTCAAATGCAATTCACACAGCAACCCCACAGACGATATAGTCCCGGAGGGCACAATTTTTTTTTTAAATATTACCTGTGTGGAGTTGATAGAAAAAATTAAATAATAATTTATTTTTGGTTTGTTGTACATTTTGGTAAATATATCCAGTAGTTGTGTGTACATACATTATGAAATAAATTATCCAGAAGCGGGCCTCATCCTTAACCCCTCAGAACTTTAGCATATTCTGTCAGATTATTTCTGCTTTGCAATAAAATCTAAATAAATGGAATATTTCTGAATGTAACTGAGAACTAAAAATAATTTTTGAAAGAAAAGTAATTAATTAAAAATTCACATAGCTTCATAATTTTTTGATAACTTGCGGTTGAAAGTTTTGGTTTCATAGAGGTGTTTTTAATTTTTCTGTGGTTAACTTTCAGATTTGAATATAAAGTGTAATGTTTTCTCTTTCTAAAACTGTTTATATCACATTTCTCACCATGGCAGTGAGAGAGAAAACGATATCTACGAGACCTATACAAGCTGGTCCCAAAAGTGAACAAATTAGCCTGAGGGGTTAACATGCAAAAATTATAACAAAAAAACCACTTTGAATCAGTTTAATTACAATGAGGAACAACTATTCCAGTCTACAGAGAAGAAAAATAATGCAAATTTATCTAATTTTTTAAAAATTCGTCGGGTCCACTTTGCGGCCATCTTTGAGGATGACAGTAGGTTTCTAGGTTAGTTTTTTTTCTTTTCTTTTTTTAATAAAAACCAAACTAACTACTTAAGAATCTACTTTTTAATGTAGGTTCATGGGTTCTTAGATTGGATTTAATTTAAAAAAAAAGAAAAAAATAAAAATAATCTAAAAAACTATATTGTTTTTTTTTTAATAATTTGTGATAATTGGATGAGACGCGCCTCTGGATATTTGTTTGTTTTTCATTCATAAAAAAAATTGTACATCATACATAATTTTCGACACAAAACAGTGCCATGTAAAAATCTTCAACACCCTAAGAAATTTTCCATTGTTATTGGATCCAATGATATTGCGATGACGTCAATTAACGAATCATTCGTCGAGGTTCGGTAAATACAGCCGTATAAGATCATTCTTGTTTGTGGGATACTTTGTGACCGGGCAGAAGCTGTCTTTGTCGAGGTAGTCCACTATGCATTTGTAACAATACACATAACTGAAAAGAAAAATACATCGCATAAATTCAACCATCTTTTGGCATCTTACACCAGAAGTAACCAGATACGTTTTTAGATTTTCACAGCCAAAAGAATTTTTATTTGTTTTTGGGGTGTTATGCCGTGTTGCGCTACCTCCTTCTTTAGCCAACGTTTCGGACAGCGTTATAGTGTCCATCATTACACATCTGCCCTGATGATGGACATTGTAACGCTGTGCGAAACTAAAGGCTTAGCTAAAAAAGGAGGTAGCGAAACACGGCATAACACCCCAAAAACAAATAACAGAAGTAACCAAGCTTAATTATTTCATCGAAAGATAACTAAGAATTTCAAGGCTCTCGCGAAACTTTCGGAGTTGTAGATGAAATTTGAACAATTTATCAAATTTTCAAGTTATTTTTCAAGTTCTGTAAACGTTCTATTGAAGTTTTGTTATTATATCATTATGGGTCATAGAATTTGAGGCTAACAGTTTTTATATCATTATGGGTCTTGAATTTGATCAATTCATCAAATTTTATAAAACATAGCTGAAATAATAACAGAACTTTAAAATTAACTTTGAAATTAGATGAATTGATCAAATTCTATGAAACAACCCATCCTAGGACCCAGTTGTTTCGCAGAAATTCAAATTGAGGCGGAAATGGGTACCGCCGCCCCTTTATTGGATATCCAACACCTCTGCCATAGGTCACCCCAAGTGGTTTGCTACGTTTGGTGATTTAGCAGGGGTGCCCGGGTTCATGGGGTGAGGTTTGTCTAGGTATTGGAGGCGGATGACCAGGATTTACTGAACCCCAGATTCCTACCCACCCCTTAAGCCCTTTTCCTTCCCAGAACTCTCCTCTCCTCCTTTTCCTTGAAAAACCCTCCACACAGCATCCCCAAAGATTACATAGGCCCTGAGGGAAATTATTTTCCTCAGGGCCTCCTGTGTGGAGCTCATGTAAAAAAAAAAATTCTATTAAAGTTTTGTTATTACATAATTATGGATCAGTTGCTATTTAGTTGTTATTATATCATTATGGGTCTTAGAATTTGATCAATTCATCAAATTTTATAAAACATAACTGAAATAATAACAGAACTTTAATATCAACTTTGAAATTTAATGAATTGATCAAATTCTATGAAACAACCCATCCTAGGACCCAGAAATTTAAATGTAACATTTTAATAAATGGCCCTTCTGCGCCATTTTGTTTTTTTTTGACAGTTGAAAGGTTCCCGTTAAATGCCGATTCTACGTCTGTTTCAGCTGTTGAACAAATTGTGATCAGCAGAAGAGGACAACTATCATGCTTTAAAGCTTGTCGGCTTATTTCAATTTGATAGAAAGCTGAAGCGCACCTAGAATCAGCTTTTAACATGTTGTCAAAAAAATAAAATGAAGCTGAATGGCCATTTGACGACAATGTTACATTTTAATTTCTGCAAAACAACTGGGCCTTAGGACGAGTTGTTTTACAGAATTTGAACAATTCATCAAATTTCAAAGTTAATTTTCAAATTCTGTAAAAATTCTATTCAAGTTCTGTTATTATTTCAGTTATGTGAAGCAACTGAAGCGAGCCAATGGCTACAGTGTTTGGGATTCAAAGTAAAGTATTAGAAACATGGTATATAGCTCTATATATAGAACTTTGCAATAGTTTAAAGTCTGTGCAAAAAAAAAAAATCTAAATTTGAAAATTGATGAATTGATGCAGATTTATTATTAAAATGGCTAGTGTATTCAACAAAAGAAGTGTATTTACCCAGAGACAGGAATGACAGTTGGAATTTTCCACTTCCTATGGCAAAGTGGGCATTTATTTAAATGATCCGATGCTCTTACATCCAGCTGGAGATTTAAAAAAAAAATACATTAAAAACAATTAATTTTGTGAAAATATATCTTTTTAGAAGAATAATTCTACTGTAGGTAGATTTTTACTTTGAGATGACAAAATTAAAGTTAGGAAAAGTGTTCAAAAATATTTCATAATCACAAAAAAATTGTACACAATCCTTTTTTGAATATTTTCCCATTCGTAACGGAAATGTAATTTCCTAATTAACTCACTCCAGTCCTTTATCAATTCTTCTGAAAGTGGTGTAAACAAAATAATTTGATTTACTTCTTCAATCTTTGCAAAAAAAAAAATTGACTTTAATTCACATTGATTTCATATAATATAAGAATAATTAATATAAAATAATGCTAACATAGGAACTACAATACTTGTACATAATTTGATTTTAAATACTGGCAATTTTCATTTAGCTGAGTATTCAATTTTCATTTATTATTATTTTATAATTATTCTTATATTATATGAAATCAATATGAATGAAAGTCAAATTATTTTGTTTTGCAACCAAATGAAAATGCCAGTATTTAAAATCAAATTACGAGCAGTTCCTAGACTAAAATGAATATTCATCCTAGATTTGTAAGAAAGTCAAGATTGCAATTACATTGGGATGGAATCTTGCAATCTTGTACAAAAATAGCAGCCAAAAAATATTTGTTAAAAAATGAGGATAATGTTGGTGGTTCTTAGTCGAAGTATGATACAATTAAATATGACATAAGGGGGTAGGATCCTGGGTTCAATTCCTAGATGCGACTAAACTTTTTCTCTGAGAGTTATATTATTTTCAATTATCAAATAATACTAAAATGTTAAAAATTTGAATTACCTCTGGAACTTCAGGAACTGGAAGGGTGTTTAGATCCATCTTAGGTCCTTTGTCTTCCCACCATTTTAGGAATTGTATAAAGAATGCCCCAAATTCCATACTTCTTAACAAGACAGTTCCAACCATTTCGAATGACACTCCTGCAGATCTGAACATAACAAAATGAATAAATACAATTTACGTAAAAGTAACCATTGAATAGTATTATTAGGCTTCACAAATAACATCTGTGTATGTGGAATTTCAAACAAAGCTACCGTTGTAATTTGGTTTTGAATTCAAGAATTCGTCACAAGATGTCGCCACTTTCGTCGGCAGGACGCGTAGGGACGTGCCCTCCCTAGGTATAAGTTCTACGAATTTGTGAATCTGGAGTATTTCTCCGGATATGGAAAGATTGACGGTAATACTCAGTTGTATCAAGCAGCTATATATATATATTTTTTTTTTTTTGTGTATTACAGACTGTCTGTCCATTTACAATACACATGTGATACAAACTACACATTTATAGATAAATAGTAGAAATAGAATAGTAGAAAGAGGATTTATACATATAGCGAGTAATCTGTGGCGCTTAAATACCTCTTAAATTCTTCGAGGCTACAGTTAAATATGTCAATAGTTTTGGAAGCGTTGTTTAATAGCACCATACCTCGTGTCATGCTATGCCGAGCCAGTACATCCGTTCTGCTGTGGTATACATAGAAGTTCATGGTACCGTCCCTGACTGTAGTTGTTTGGCACAAACAACTTGTAGCATTCCAGGAGGCATGGGCTATCTATTAAATTATTTATTATTTTGTACGCCGTTACTGCAAGGGCCCCACTCCTCCTCGACTGGAGACTTTGGCAATGCGTTTCTGTGAGCAGATCTTCATGATGCATGAATTGCGGGTACTCTCCATACATTCTCATATACAGGTATCTCAGAAACTTTTTTTGGATCTGTTCCAATTTTTCAATGTATTTTTTCTGGTATGGGGCCCATACAGCAGAGGCGTACTCGATTTTAGATCTTATAATGCAATTATACATAGCCATCATTGCTTCAGGATTTGTAAACTGTTTGCACGATCTTATGACAAACCCTAGAAGCTTGTAGCATGATGTTATTAATTGCACATATTACACATGACGTCATTGCCTGTACCGGTTACTTTGTCCCGGTGACTAGCCAACCTGCAGAGTAGATTTTTAACTGCTAGTAAATTATTATTGTGTCTTATTTTTATTTTTCTATCTAAAAAGTCATGTAAATTTTTATCATCTATTATGCAAATGTATTTGCTAAATACAAGATAATATTAACAAGCAGTAGAATGGAAATCACTCCGTCTGTAAACCTCTTTATTTGCAGGCACAAACTTGCTATTTTTTTCAAAAATTATCCTGAAAGTAGATAAGCATTAGCCCTGCAGTGGTCGCAGGGACCAAATATGTAATCCACTCGTGCAAAATTGAAAATTCCTAAAAAATCAGTGGCGCCAAGCACTTGACTTTCCGTGTACTTTAAGTTGGATAACTCACAAACGTACTCAGATTAGATTAGGTTGTTAGAATAGGTTTTTTTTATCTCAATAAAAATGAAAGATTTTTTTCTTTTCTTTTACATTAGTCCACAAATGATGCTGATGAAAATAATTTCCCTAAGGGCCTATATACCTTTGGGGATGCCGTCTGGAGGGTATTTTTAGAAAAGGAAGGAGAGGAAGTTCTGGGAAGGGTATGAGGGGTGGGTAGGAATCTTGGGGTCAGTGTGTCCAAGAGTGACGGAATATTTTATTTATTTTTTATTGTAATTTAAAAAATATGGGTTACATGTATTTTACAAAATATTATATTAAAGGTCGTATTTGGTCATGTATATCTTATCAGAAAAGAGGAGCTCTTGTGCCTGATAAGGGAGCCACTATTCTTACTTATGCATCCATCCTTCCCACTGCCGTGACCCTCGGATTGCGTGTCAAGAGCCTTACCCCTAGACCAGAGGTTCCCAAACTTTTTTTTTTCGTAGACCACTTTCAAAATTTTACTGGTTTCGGTGGACCCCCATTCGGTGGACCTGCTGCTACATTTCTACCATATTCCCAAAACTCGTCAAAAAATGTAAAGATTAGATCTAATTATGGAAATTTGCATCGCTGAGTTCCAACCCTAAATTCGGAGTAGTAAACTAAAAAGAAAAATAGTGTATTTTAAAAATAATATTAATAATAGTATAATTTAAAAATAGTGGTATAATTTAATTTATAATTTATGTCGCTATTCCAAATTCCTGTAATATTAAAAAATCTGTTTCTGAAAAAATTAGAAAATATACAGATTTAGGAAATAAGATTAAAAGAATTTGGCATTCTCGGACTATAAAAATATTACCATTTGTTATTTCGGCTACTGGCATTATACCTAGCTCTCACATTCAAAATTCAGGCTTGTCAAAGATTTGTCAAAGAATCTATATATAAAAATGCAAAAGTCAGTCATATTAAATACATGTAGGATTACGAAAGATTTTTTAAATATTTATATTGAGGGATCATTAGGATTTATCGGTCCAGTTAGGAGTTCTATCGAGCCGAACCCTCTGATATGAAAATATCTGGAGTGGAGAATTATTTTCCCATTTGGTCTCTGGTAGGTTGACATGTTGTTCTTATACTTATATATGTAGTGCAATTGCATAGCGCAGATTGACTAGATGATCATTTGTGGAAAAGTGTGTGGAAGGGTTGAGTTTTTCCTGTGGGGAAGATTTAACCCGGACATAAAGTCAAAAGAACAATAAAGTATTATTTAAAAATAGTAAATCACCCAAAAATTTGGAATTTTTTTTGTTCCCTTAATTTTTTTGAGTGAATTTTCTGCCTACATTGATAAGTAAAGCAAAGTCAACATTTTTGTTCTGTAGTATCGAAACCAGATAAATTTTCGTGAACCCCCACGTACAACTTGTGAACCCCCATTTTTTTATCACCCCCGTCGAGTCTCCTGTGGAATTGGAGGTCCACCTGGACCACTTTGGGAATCACTGCACTAGACCAAGGAGGCCATCAAAATGAATGTAAGCAAGTCCAAATTCAAAGAATTTGAAAGAAGATTCTAAAACACCATGTAATTTAAATTTGAACAGTAAATTCTTGGAATAAACACACAAATTTGTGTACTTAGGATGTATGTTCCCAAGAGATAGTAGGACTGATAAGGATATTGTCAATATAGTGAATGCAGACAATTGAATAGTCAGATAAATAGAAAAAAAAACACAGTAAGCACTCTTCAAATAGCCGATTTTAACATCACCCCAGAAATCAAAGTTCATTCGTTGACATTGGGTTCACCTTTGCGCTATAATGGTTGTTAATTTTTTTTTACACTAGCTCCACGTGGGAGGCCTTGAGGGAAAAAAATCCCTTAGAAGATGAAAATTGCTTATCTTTTGAGATGCTGGGTGGAGGGTCTTTTTAGAGAAAGAAAGGAGAGGAAGTTCTGGGAAGGAAAAAGGTTTAAAGAGTGGGTAGGAATATGGGGGTCAATATTTCCAGGAGTGACGGACGTACGAATCCATCCCTCTCACTGTGGTGCAATGCGATGGGTCGAGAGAGTCCGGCTGGAGAGACAAAGGTCTTCCTCAAGCATTCTCTCCCGATCCGCCCCGCCAGGCAGTAGGTGAACGAATGCATTTGCCGCTAACACCTAGATAAACCTCACCTTATAAACCCGGGCACTCCTGCTAAGTCACTAAACATAGCAAACAACTTGGGGTGACTTATGTCAGGATTTTAAAAATCTTTATTTTTTTTTTTTTTTTTTTGGGGTTTTATGCCGTGGTTCATCTGCCCTGATGATGGACACTGTAATGCTGTCCGAAACTTTGGCTATAGAAGGAGGTAGCGCAACATGGCATAACACCCCAAAAATAAATAACAAAAATACTTTTGGCTGTGAAAACCTAAAATCCTATGTCAGGAGTGTTGGCTATCCAGTAAATGGTTTCCAGGGCGGCTGTACCCATACCCGCCTTGCAAATCAAAAGTAAGCACACTTCAAATTGCTCGTTTTAATGTAGCCCCTAGAAGTCTGAACAAGTTTGTTCGCAGGCGTTAGCTCCCCTTTACGCAATGATTGTGGTTGTTGGTTTATAAGATAAAGAATAACAAAAAATATCACTTAAAATTGCCTGTTTCAACAAAGCTCTAAAAATCCGACCAAGTTCATTCGGTAGCTTTGGGATCTCCAGTAGTTTTTAAATAAAGAATCACAAAATTAACTCACTTCAAATTGCCTGTTTTAATATCGCTCCAAAAGTCCGACCAAGTTCATTCGGTGGCCTCGGGATCCCCATTATTTTTAAATAAAGAATCATAAAACTAACTCACTTCAAATTGCCTGTTTTAACATTGCTCCAAAAGTCCAACCAAGTTCATTCGGTGGCTTGGGATCTCCATTAGTTTTTAAATAAAGAATCACAAAATTAACTTACTTCAAATTGCCTGTTTTAATATCGCTCCAAAAGTCCGACCAAGTTCGTTCACTAGCGTCAGGACCACTGGGCGCGTACTTGAGAGTCAGGGAGGTGAGCCGCAAGAGGATATTCGGACAGTCACTCTTGCCAGACATGTAGGCGATGTACTGCATTAGCGATATGGACTCGTAAATAAGATGGAATGAGGCTTGAAATTGTATGAGGCATTTTCGGAAGGTTCCTTTCCACCCCTGGAAAAATAAATTAATTAGCTAAAAATTTTTTTTCAATTTACAACTTACAATTGGGAGGCGGGTAAGGGTACCGCCACCCCGGGAACCATTTATTGGATAATCTACACCTCTGCCACGGGTCACCCCAAGTGGTTTGCCATGTTTGGTGACTGAGCAGGGGTGCCTGGGTTCACGGGGTGAGATTTGTCCAGGTTTTGGCAGCGGATGCGTCTGCCCACCTGCTGCTTTGCGCACCGGATCGAGAGATTGCTTGAGGGAGACCTTTTGACCTCCATGGCCGGACTCTCTCGACCCATCGCCTTGCACCGCAGTTGGAGGCATGAATTCATAAGTCCGTCACTTCTGGACACACTGACTCTAGATTCCTACCCACCCCTCATACCTTTTTCCTTCCAAAAACTTCCTCTCTTTCCTTCCCTTAAAAAGATCCTCCGCACAGCTTCTCGATGACATAGACCCTGATGGAAACTATTTTCCTCATGGCTTAAAATTAAAAATATAATGAAAACATTAAATTATCATTGGATTTATTTGTAAAATGAGGGAGAAAAAATCAATTATCTGAATGTAAAGTAGCTATTCTGGGGAAATTATTTATGCAATACAAAAAAAAATGATAAATACTTAACATATATTTTTTGGTAAAACAGTACAATTTACAGAAACATCATTTTGCAATAACAGTGTAAGTAACAGTGAATAATTATGAAATTACTGTCAGCTAGCACGCGGCACGCAAAACCCCATATTACGGCTGGCACACTAGGTGATTTGAACTTGGCGGAAGCTTGATTTCCCAGTGGTTAAATTTTCCAAAATCAATCATAATTACCTTAGGGGTTATTCCATCCATTTCATCCAACCTGTAACTATTTGTGAGGTCATTTAACTTCTGCCGAAAGTACGGGAAGAGGGTCAGGAGAAGTATTGATATTTTCTCTTCTCTCGAAGGTAAATGCAAGCCATCTTGAAATATCTGTGTCTTTAAGGACAATCTTCTTAAACCATAGAAATGCTCTGCAAATGATGCAGCTGTAAAAAAGAATAATTTAATATAGAATATATAAAATTAAATAAAGTAGGTACTTACCAATAAGCTGACCATAAAATTACTTTACTTTGAAACTCGATTCAAAAAACGAACACTAAGGATTTGAACACTGTAGAGGTGGGCGTTTCTGTTCTTTTTAAAAAACAAAAACGAGCTGTTATTTGAAAAACGCCAACAGTTTTCCCAAACTGTTGGAAAAAAACAGGTTATTTTTAAGGTAGTTGTATGAAATAGCAGTTAGCACTGTTACTGTTAACAGTTTAGTAGTAGCGTTTCTGGGGGTGCATGCAGAATCTGCATCTGTCCATAGCAATAAAACCCTGACCCTGACTATTGCCATTAAAATTACATTATGTGAATGGTTTTTTTTAAATATTTTTCAAAGCGGCCGAATTCATTTATCAGAACATTATTCATTTACCATGTTTACCCTGATATGTAATTAAGAGCTCTTGGAAACATAACAAATTTTTATTTCATTAATAATAGGTAAGAGGGCTAATGTTATTTCCTTAAAATAACAGTTGCCTCTACTGTTCTGAGAACAGAAGAGATAACAGAAATCAGCGGAATACCTTTGCATTATTTGATTTCAATTTTTCAACCTGTTTAAAAATAACAGGTTGCCTTCTCGCTCTTTGCCAGTATGCCCCTTCAGTGTGAAACGTTAAGCTAATGTTATTTCCTAAAGTGGTCTACGCACGACCCGATTTCTAGTCACTTCTTGCTGCTCTGCAAGAAGTGCTGTAGATTGGAGGTTGCCACCAGACGACCCGATTTGCAGAGAGGTCGTAGATTTTGCGCTGTGCGGACGTGTTCGGAGCGCTCGCGCTGTATCATGGCGCCGTCACTTTCGAAATGTCAACGTATTGGATTAGCGTTGGCTTTATTGACAAAAGACAATAATCCGATTTGTAAAAAAAAATATCGGGCAAAAAAATGGTTAATCGAAAGGCATAATTTTAGCCACACAAACATCACATTATTTCAGAGGGTAAAAATATTTCCGCTTTACGATAAAATCCAAATAAATGGAATATTTCTGAACGTATCCGAAAACTAAAAATTGTTTTTGAAAGGTGATAAAATACGCTTTAAAATTTTATAAATCGAAATAAACGTATGGGTGTAACAGCACGTACCTGAGGGATTTTAACCAGTGATTCCTGAGCATATTTGGAGTAAAAAATGTAGATATCATTTTGCTGCCGGATGATATTTTTTTTCTATTAAAAACAAAAAAAAATATTTTAATCACATGCCGCTACTGATCCCATCACGATATATTCCGACACGATGAACTAGCGCTGTTTCGTTTGTCTGTTGTAAAGTAAGTGCTGCTAGAACGAGACGCAACGCTTATCAAATGGTCACTAGGCTATAAACGCGCTACATCCTAACTAGTCAGTTGCGACGTGTGATATTTTCAATGTTTTTAATAGAAAAAAATGTCTTCGGACAGAAAAATTACATCAACATTTTTTACTCTAAATAAGCTCATGAATCGCTGGTTAAAATCTCTCGGGTACGTGCTGTTACACCCCATATAATTTTTGAAATATAAAAATTTTGCACACAACATAAATTTTTTTTTAAATGTCTCACCTTACTTTTTTTCCAACTAAAATTACTGATTACGAAAAAAATATACACAAATTTTATTAGGCAAATTACTATAAACTACAACAAACATTATCGTCCACTTATATTTTTGTCGTTTCATGTAAAAATAATTAATAAAAAATTCTCAAAGTTTCATAATTTCTTTTCAGATTGCGGTCGGAAACTTAAGTTTCATAAAGGTGTACATTTTCAATTATTTTACGGTTAATTTTTATATTTGAATATAAAAAGTGCTAATTTCTTTTTCTAATACCGTACAATGGGATGGATGACCCCGAAAGTTGGCATCAAATCAGTGGTTGTAATTACATCACACCTTTTTAGATTTTTAGTTCTGTATAGACATGTTAATAAAAATATTGAAAAAAAATGTTTGAAAAGTCACACATATTTAGTACAAAAAAAAAAAAATATGAAAAATATATTAAATCAGTTTTAATGCTCACTTCATTTCACAAGCTATTTATTTATATTTATATACAGAAAAGATCGTCTTCATCATCTTGTGACAATACACCATCGTCATCACTACTTGGTTCAATTACCGAATCATTCCCGGTAGTCGGGTCTGGTATCTTAAGTATTTGGAGTACTTTTTTGGAATTGTTTTCACTGTTCTTTTGTTCAGTTTCCCTAAGCTGGAGATAACTGGATCGGACGAAATCTCACTCAGAAAATCTATGATGGGCTGCTGAACTTGTATTAAGGGCTCAGCAGTGTGATCTAGTAATTCTTGTAATTTCATTTTTTTTTTTAATTTCAAATAAAATTTATTTAACACGCCGGGATTCGATTCCGCGACCTTCGGAATGCTAGTCAAGAGCCTTACCGCTGGACTACGCCGGCCGTCCGTTAAAAAAATCCGTAAAAAAGTCCGTAAAAAAATATTATTCCTTCTTCTGGGATTTACAGGCCAAAATAATATTGATAATGTAAAAAAATATTAATCCTTCTTCTGGGATTTACAGGCCAAAATAATATTAATAATGTTAAAAAATATTAATCCTTCTGGGATTTACAGGCCAAAATAATATTAATAATGTTAAAAAATATTAATCCTTCTTCTGGGATTTACAGGCCAAAATAATATTAATAATGTTAAAAAATATTATTCCTTCTTCTGGGATTTACAGGCAAAAAAAAATAATGTTAAAAAATATTCTTCCTTCTTCTGGGAATTAGGGGCCATCCATAAATTTCTTTTTCCTTTTCAAGCATGATGTAATCTAAATTAATAATATTTACAACGTAAATAAAATAACTCGCTGTCAACGACCGCCCTGAAGGCTCCCGGTGAGAAATGACAAATATCGGGGCTGAGGCAAGTAGAAACAAGTCGGTTCTTCTGCAGATTGGTGGCAAATTGGAAATAAGCCTCTGCCGCTGGCCCGGCAGCGGAATAAGAATAACACCGCAGAAGGGAAATAATAATACGGCAGGGAGTTCTGCCTACTAACGGCCCGATATGCAGAGACTCTGCAACCAAATTGGAAGAGTGGGGGCCCGGCAGAGGGTAAATAATAATACGGCTGGAGAATAATAACAATACGGCCGGCGGTTGTGACTACTAACCACCCGATTTGCAGAGACTCTGCATGCAGAACAGCAAGAAGTGACTAGAAATCGGGTCGTGCGTAGACCACTTAAAATAACAGGTACCTCTACTGCCTCTTCTTACTCACACATAATGTTAAGGCGCTAGTGCGAACGGGTAAGATACTATTTTTTATTGATGAGGTACTGTTTTTCTCCTGCAACAAATCTATCTCACTCTCACATATTATTACGATGTTAGTGCGAGAGGGTAAGATAATGTTTTTCGTTTGGAGCGGTTCTGTTTTCTGTCTCATTCACTCTCGCGCTTTCGTGATATAAGATAGAAGAGTCGACAAAACGGACAAACTGTTAGTCCGGATTATAAATAACTGTTTGGGCATTTTTAAATTCCAAACGTGTTGTGCAAACGTGTTTGTCGTTTTCGGACTCACCACTATTGAACAGCGCCCTTGGGGTGATTTTTCACAAAAATGGCATTATGTAAATCATTTAATTATTATTATTATTGTCCATTTGTCCATTTGTGCAAATGTATAGATTCCCAATAGGGATATCCTTTGGTTACAATACCAATTATAAAATAGCTGTAGTATTAATTGTAAAATTATAAACTTACCGTAGTGACGTATGTAATTATATTGTACAATTGAATTGAAGAACAGGAATATCTCATCAAACCAACGCACCAGCCAACTTAGTTTCCTTGGATTGAGAGAAGCAATAAACTAAAAGAAAATCAGATTAATAAAGGTGAAAGGATTAAAATAAATAAAAAAATAAAAAAATGGATTGTAATATAAATATTAACCTCAAAAAATCTTCTTAGGGCCGGCTGAACTGTGGAATGCAAAGATTCTTGCGCAATTACTTCAAAAACGGATGGTTTTTCGTTGAGAGTCCTCGTTAAATGAGCCGCATTAGCTGCCATGCTTAAATACTACAGTAAATCGCCCTTCGGACTCCTGTTTACCGATAAAAGTTAAATATGTTCTCACAGCTAAACCATTACCGGTGACCGGTTAAAATGGTGTTATTCTTCTAAATAAAGGGTTACAGGAATCTTATAAAAATGTTTTCTTTTACAACTTTTAATGCCAAAATAATATATTGTTTCGATAAACTAGGCAGTTTGCACAAGTCTTCTGTCAGTTTGATGTTTTTATTGTGACATTTGGGTTTTTCTATGCACATTCTTTCTTTAGTTACAGCCCTATTTACGAATTATATTCCAACTATTCCTATGATATTAGTTTTTAACATTATTTTTTTTATGCCCAACAATAAAATTTCGTACGAATTTCACTTTTTATCTGATCAAAATAAGTTAAATGACCTCCTACGAAATCACTAGGTGACCCTCTTTCGATAAACGAGTATATCTAATTTGTATTAGAAGTTACCGGCGTTATCTTGAATTATTGCAATCTTGAGATTTCCAAAAATAAAGTATCTGTACTAATTTTTAAAACCGAACCAAAAATTGTTGCGACTTGAATTTTGTTTATTTAAAATTCCTAAAATTACAATTGTTCCACGTTCATTCACTATACAATATTTTGGCTGAGAGCTTCTGTGTGGTGGTTTAATGGACTCATTTGTGTGCTCTCCTCCACTGTAATCTTCAGTAAAGGGAGGATTTATTCATTGTTGAAGGAAAACCAGCGATTTTTCACTCCTGTGGGGTGAAAAGCCACTGAAGAAAGAATTATTTTTAAATTCGTACCATAAAGCCAAGCGCCATAGACTTTCTTCTATTCCTGTGATTCCTGTCATAGTTCCTTTCCAGTTTCCAGTCTTTTGGTTCCAAATATTTTTCTATGGCTTGTTTTGATGGTAAAAACTTGGTGCTTGTGACATGTATCTAGTTTATTGTTTGTCAATATTATTCGTAACTTTTACAATATAGTTCTCCAACTATGTGAAAGTGACTCGTGAAATGCGCGGTCTTCGTAGGAGTTCGTTCAGCCGGATCCGATCAGTAAAAATAAGCCGAAATTCAAAATAAAGTCGTGTTGTTAGTTATTATGAAATCATCGGAAGAATGCCACCCTTCCGAAGAAAGAAATCGGGAAAATCTTTTCCTGTAAAAGTATGCACCTTGGATGCAGAGTTGGAGTTTAACCTCGAGGTAAACTATACCGATTACGAGAAAACATAAATATTATTGCGTATTCACTTTGACAGCTAAACATAACTTGATCTTTTCTATAGGTTATGTCGTCGCTATAAATGGTGTTTTATGGTTCTAGTGGCGGGCAACGGGGAGAGATCTGTTTGATTTGGTTTGCCGGACGATCGGTTTGCGGGAGACTTGGTACTTTGGCCTGCAATATGAAGACTCCAAACAGTTTATTTCATGGCTCAAGCTTGACAAGAAAGGTAAGAGAAATAAATAATACTTTCTAGTAGCTACTGCATAATTTGTTATGAAACACGCGAGTCCCATTCATGTAAAAGTAAATAAAAGCCAGTCATAATAGTGTGTTACTGTTGTAATGTCTGGTTCTTGATTCATTTCCTGAGAGTTATTATTATTCTGATCATGATTCATGATTTTATGAATCATGCTCAAGGAATCTTGTTCTCAAATTGGGTTCGTTTTTTTTTACCCAACCACAACATTGAATAATGTTTTGTTCTTCACACATTATTTGTACAATTACCTAAATGGTAAATATTCCACTAACCTATTTCAGAAATTACACTACACTATGTTTCAACTTAATTACTACAAGAAACAACTAATTACGTTTGGATAGATGATAAAAGATGCGTTTAAATTGCATTTCTTTTTTCAAAATTCAAAATGTTCCATGTAAAATGGTTCTTTTCCCGCCATTTTTTTGTTGTTGTTTTGTATGGATTGATATTTTTTGTGAGTTTCACTTCAATCTATATACACATGAATTACTCAGTTAACCCCAACTAAGAACCTAAAAACATATTTTGTGCATGTAAATAGTTGTTTATTGTAGTAATTGTTGAAAAGAAGTGTAATTTCCATAAGCTATGCCTAAAAGTGCGGCGGTTAGGGGAATAATTACCTTCCCTTTTTTAATTTTTAACACAGGGCGTAATGCAATATTAAAATTAATAAAATCAATCACATTAATACATTTTTTTGGCACAAAAAAGATTTCACTGAACCTATAATAAAATTAATAATATTATGCATACTTTTATCAATATGGCAACATTATTTAATAATATTGCCCTATTCATGTTAACTCTAATTTTTCTGTTGTTTTATGGTGTGCACTAACAAACTAAACTTTAGCAAACAAACTAATGAAATAATCAACAAAGCCAACATATTGCTGGGTTTGTAATTTGCAAATCAAAACCTTTCCACAATATAAACTGTACTCCCTATACACCGCACATCTGCCCACACGTAGAACACTGCACACCGATCTGGACATTTTTCTACCAAGTGGGCTTGGTATGGGTATTGATAAAATTGAAACAATGCAATTAAACATTTTTAAGCACTTAATTATTATAAATTAAATTTACACTTTACAAATAACATCGAATTCTTTTTCACCAACTACTTTCAAACACCACTACTTTCAAACACCACAAATTTCACCAACTACTTTCAAACACGACTTTAATTTTTGATCAAATCCTATTATTTAAAAATCTAAATTATTGGACTGGACTAGCCTGAACTTATCAATTTTATACAAGTCCAAGATAAGACCAACCCGACAAACCAATTTTTTCATTTACCTGCTTGCAAAACTAACCTTAGGAAAAATTTCCAAATTCCCCGTTTGATTGTGCGGCGATTGCCTCTCTCAACGCTTTCCAACTGCCTAGGTTTAGGCATCAGAACACTCCTTCTTCCTGCAGGTTGTTTAATACTTATTACCTGAAAAAAAAAAATTTTTTTCATTTCCGCGCGGTACTAATCTTACAAAAATTTATCCATATATGTGTGCAGTTTAGCACGCTATTTCATTACATCTACATTTAAATGTCTTTTATGAATATTGAACCAATGTAATGCATACTCAATTTGGGAGGCGGGAATGGGTACCGCCGCCCCGGGAACCTTTATTGGATAACCAACACCTCTGCCATAGGTCGTCACCCCAAGTGGTTCGCTACGTTTGTGATTTGGTAGGGGTGCCCGGGTTCATGGGGTAAGGTTCGTCTAGGTCTTGGAGGCGGACGACCAGGACACACTGAACCCCAGATTCCTACCCACCCCTTAAACCCTTTTCTTTCTCAGAATTCACCTCCATTTCCTTTCCTTAAAAAAAACCCTCCACACAGCATCCCCAAAGATGACACAGGCCCTGAGGGAGATTATTTTCCTCAAAGCCTCCTGTGTGGAGCTCATGTAAAAAAAAAAATACAATCACAAATTAATGCATGAATATAAAATGTATCGAAAGCATCTTCTATCCTTATCCTAGATTCCTCTTCCCTTTGCCTAGGAGCTTCAAAAATCGATTGCATCAGTGTATAGAGAATGGTGGACACAACATTACGTTTTGTTCAAAACTGCATTTAAAACTTGAATAAACATAAATTGAACATTATACAAAAATAAGTTTTGTTTATCAAATACTTTTTTTTAAATTCGCCCTCAAAAAGGAAATTTCTAGGCCGAACCGTAATAATAAATAATAATAATATTTTGATGACCTGTACAGTGCCATTTTTGAGAAAAATCACCTCAAGGGCGCTGTACAAACATATAATATATTTTTACAATCTTACTTCAAACTAGACAAACCATTTTAACAACTTATAGCTGTAGTATCTGTCAACCGCCGTGACAGAAGGACATACTTACAGTAGCGCGATGGCTTGTAACGAGTGCAATATAATTATTAACGAATGTCTTGCATTCATGCAAAATAAAGCGGACACTCTAGATGAAGTGTCGATTTCACAACTATGCACTTCCGCCTTCACCGAGGAGGAAATAAAGTTCGCGAAGCACATATTATTTGATAAGCTTCCTGATAAGCGTACACTACGTAAAGGCGACGGCAGGGTCAGCCGCGATCTTCAGGACATCCTCAGGGCCCTGAAAGAGACAGATCCGGACAAATTACCGGTGTTCGTCGCAAGACAGCTGCATAAACTGCCGCCCGTCAACTTTGACAGTGTCGACATCTCACGTTTACTTAAAGACTTCAACGCCATGAAATCCGAAATTCGGCAAATTAAGAACGATCTTAGTGAATCATCGAGCACTAACACTGCTGAAATAATGCAAGAAATCTGTTCACTACGAGACCAAATGAAGGAGATGAACAAACGTAACGAGATGAAGACACCAACAAATCAACAAAACGGCGATAAACGTGTGGGTAATCCAATCATTAACATTAACCCAAGACCGGCATCTTACGTAGACGCCTGCAAAACTAATGCACGCGAGTCAACCAACACTATCAGCGCCCCGGACAATACGCATACGAAGAATACACGAGCAACCACAACTACCGCCAATACGGCAAACGTCGATGTAAACAAGCAGGTGGGCCGAACGCAGGGGTCGCAATCAACGACCACCGACCAGAGCGGTTTCAAAACCGTCGTGCATAAGAAACGCATTCACAATATGAGAGGCAAAGCGCAATCTATCGTACTAAAATCTGCGGATATAATCGCATCAGTATATGTATCGAGGTTTGCGATTAATACAACAGAGAATGACGTAACTAAGTACCTAAAAGATAACGGCTTAGATGGGTTCAGAGTAGAACAAATTAAGCCTTTCCACCCAACTCCATTTAATTCATTCAAACTTGCGATTAAAGCTAACGAATTAAAGAATTACTTAGTAGAAGAACTGTGGCCGGAGGGAATTGTTTTCCGAAGATTCATAGAATCGCGCATACCTACTAAACATCAAAATGACAAATAATAACTTAAGAATAATATCCGTGAACTGCAGATCGGTTCGCAGCTCTGAAAAATTTATTCATGATCTCTGCGAATTGAACGATATTATAGTAGTCCAAGAAACATGGTTACTTCCTACAGATATTGACTTCCTATCTCATATTCACCCCGATTTTAACAGCTTGGAAACATCTGCCGTGAACATTGCCGATGGCCCAATCATCGGACGACCGCATGGTGGAGTGGGGATAATCTACAGACAAAACTTAAGGGTTACCGCAATCCCAATAGATAATTGTCGGATCACCGGAATTGAGGTGAGTTTGACAACTGAAACATTAAGCATTTTTACAATCTATATGCCAACCTGTACATCTGATAACTTTGAGGAATATTCTAACTGCCTCGCTTCCCTACAAACAATAATTGACGATAAAGATTATATAAATACAATTATTATCGGTGACTTCAACGCCCATCCCGATTCACTCTTTGGAATGGAGCTATTATCTTTTTGTCAAGAATTTGAATACACATGTGCAGACATCGAAATTTTACCTGTGGATTCTTACACATATATCAGTGACGCACACAGTACAACTAGGTGGTTAGACCATTGTCTAGTTACAAAAAATATTTTGAAGCAAATTGTCGGTATGAAAATACACTACGATATAGATTGGACAGATCACCGCCCTCTCGAGCTAATCTTACAAACGGGAGGGATAGCTAAAACGGAAGTATTTAATTCTGTATTGAGAGATCCAGCTTTATGGAATCCGAATAATATACGGGATATCGGACAATATAACTCATGCTCGCAAAGCTGTCTCGTCAAAATCAGGTCAAAAAATACATTTCCTGAGGACGGTGGCACCCCTGTATGCAACAAAATAAAATACCTCTATGGGAGTATAGTAGAAGCCCTACGAAGCAGTGCCATATCTGTATTTACCAAGTGTATATCCCAAAAACATAAGCAAGTATGTGGGTGGAATGAATTTGTAGCGGACAAATACGACGAATCTAGGCAAGCGATGCACACATGGCTAATTAACGGGAGACCGCGCGAGGGTCCTGTTGCAGAGGATAGAAGAGCAAAGCGTGCTGCCTTTAAAACAGCACTTAAACAATGCCAAAAGAACTCGACTCAACTTCAGATGGATAAAATAGCAGGAGATTTAGATAATCGGGACTTCAAAAAATTTTGGAACAAGTCTAATAAACTGTTAAATTTGCGCTGTAAAATCTCGTGCAACATAAACGGAGAGACGAATCCGGAAGTAATTGCAAACATTTTTAAAGAACACTTCGCAACTACCACGCCGACTATCGATTCAAACGAAACGCATTTGACCGCTTATGATGATATCGGTCCCATCGTCACAACTAACATGATAACATCGGCTATTAGTAACATGAAATCTGGAACGTCTGCGGGGCATGACGGTTTAAGCATCGAACACGTCAAACATGCAGGGGCAGCGATTATCGAACTATTGGCAACACTGTTCACTGATATTATAAAGAGTGGCTATCTACCTAAAGACATGACAAAAACAATTATCATTCCGATAATAAAATCGAAACTGACAGATATAACTCTACAGGAAAACTACAGACCAATATCCATCGCCACGGCCATCGCTAGAATATTTGAACGAGTACTCTTGGACCAAGTCGGATCCCACATGAAAACTAAAGACAATCAGATGGGTTTCAAGAGAGAGTGCTCTACGGACTCGGCTATATATTGCGTAAAACGGACGTTGGAATACTACAGGAAGAAGAAAACAACTACTTATGCATGCTTTCTGGACCTTAGTAAGGCTTTCGACCGTGTTTCCCACCCCTTATTATGGAAAAAACTAAAGGAAAGAGGTATACCATGGAAAGTAGTAAAAATTCTCGAAACTTGGCATCGTCAACAGGAAAACCTTGTAAAGTGGAAAGATGGATTTTCAGAACCTTATTACCTGAAAAGCGGGGTCAGACAGGGAGGATGTATGTCCCCAGTACTGTTTAACATATACATGGATGAACTAACCCACAGGTTAAATAATGTTGGAGTGGGCTGCCACATAGGAGGAGAATGTGTCAACAATATGAGCTACGCAGACGATATGGTTTTGATGGCACCGTCAATAAGGGGATTACGAATCCTCCTGAAGATATGTGAAGAATTCGCACACGAAACCAACATGATTTACAATGCGAAAAAGACAGCACTGTTGGTCATAAAACACGGGGAAGGCCCAAAAAATATTCCACCCGTCTATCTGAACGGTGAGCTTCTGAAAATAATAGAATCTACAATCTAGGACATGTCATCAATAACAAATTAACGGATGATGAAGACATCGACAGGCAGAGGAGAGTACTTAGCATAAAATGCAATATGCTCAGCAGAAGATTTCGACTCTGCAGCCCACGGGTAAAAAGGACGCTCTTCCTAGCCTTTTGTACCACCCTGTACACGTGCGAGCTCTGGGCAAATTTCAAAAAAAGGACCATGGAAAGGCTTCGGGTGCAATATAATAATGCATACCGTCTAATGTTCGGACTTCCCAGGTACTGTAGTGCCTCTTCAATGTTCACAGAAGGGAGAGTTCCAGGATTCGAAGCTCTATTAAGAACCAGGATTGTAGGACTGAGGGGAAGGATGAACCACTCCAGTAATATCCTCATCATGGAAGCCCGTCTGATTCCAGGATCGAGCATAGATGAATATTGGAGAAAAACACTGGCTCCTACAATCTGAGATCCGATGGAACAACAAGTACCTGATTTAAAGACTTAACTATATTTTTTGTGAATAGTGTATCTAATGATGCTTCTCTTTTTTAATTTTTAATTTTGTTAATTTTTATCTTTTTATTTATTCATATGTAATTAATATTCATATATAATAACATATGTAATTATACCCTATATGGGATGTGTGGGATTGCACTCCCCTCCCCACATCCTGGAATAAAGACCTTATTATTATTATTATTATTATTATTATAGCTTAAAATTGCATCCACCAGTTCATCGATCACTGGTACAAAACTATATGTACTATGATTTGACCAATGAACGCGTTGCTGTGTAAAAATGTATTGTGCAGGCAGAAAATATACAGGACCATTCTTTCCTGGGGGGGGGGTACCGTATATATCTAGTTGGAACTTTCTGGATTTGATCCATTCTTCCGATGAATTTTTCATTTTACTGTAATGTATTGTTTGTCTGGCAGTGCAAGATCAGTGCGTGTGCGTGCAGGCCGCCACCGCCTTCATGTTCCTGGGCAAGTTCTACCCGGAGGACGTGGCCGAGGAGCTGGTGCAGGAGGTGACGCAGCACCTGCTGTTCCTGCAGGTGAAGCAGGCCATCCTCAGCATGGACATCTACTGCCCACCCGAGGCCAGCGTGCTGCTGGCCAGTTACGCCGTCCAGGCCAAGGTATCGCTTTTTAAAAGTTATTAAAAGTTAATTATTTTACCTTTGAACCATCTTGGTATTGCCATGAACGATTGCAGCACCCTCAATAATTGCTTTCAACTATTTCTTGCTAAACTGTATATTTGTGAGTGTATTTATGGGATGACAGCCGAAATTAGTATGTTTGTTAATATTATTTTGTAAACTGTGACTACTTTCAACATTTCCTAGTGAGTCAGGCACATAAGTACAAAACCCATATAATGTATCTTTTAAAGATAAATAATATTAACCTTACTAATAAACGTGGTTTAACTTTTATACAATCGTATATGTAAAAACCCTAATAATGAACTAAATTTGACTGAACTGAAATTTAACAGCCATAAAAAATTACTCAGAAGAGAGTAGTTTATTTATTGTATAAACTTGAAATTTCTCATTGAATTTCGAAAGATTTCCAATTTTTTTTTTTAAATATGCTATGTAATTCTTCTTTTTGAAGATATTGAAAAACAAAAACAATTTTGGAAACAAGATCAATTTGCCTTTAAGATTTTTGTATTTTAAATGTACATTAATATTTATAAATTGTAAAATTATTTCAAAAATGAATAAAGTTTAAAAAAAAAGAAATTAACCAAACACATTCCTTTTATATGGAATCTCCGAGAAAATTGTCATTTCACAGCATCAGTCTGCCAAAATGCCATGTTGCCAGTTCTTTCTTTATTAATAAGAATTTAAAATGTAGCTTTTACAGTCTTTCAATGTGTAACTAAAACACCGTTTAACTGTTGCGAAGGGTTTTTTTTATTTTACTAAGACGATATATATATTTTTTAAAAGTCTATTTAATGTATGTTCATCCTTAGTTAAGATAATGAAATGGAGGTTGCCCTCAGATCAGGTAGTTGGGAGAACTGTGTCCAAAGCAGAATACATGTAAGCTTGTAAAGAAGATTTAACAATAATCTTTAACATTCTTGGTAATAACTTCCTTCAGTTTGGCGACTATGATGAGACGCTGTACAAGCCCGGAATGGTGGCCAGCGAAAATCTGCTCCCCCAGAGGGTCATCGACCAGTACCAGATGACTGCTGAGATGTGGGAAGATCGGATAAAGATATGGTAACCATTTCATTCAAATACTCAGCCTAACCATTACTTTAACATTTTATTACTTTATTTTTCAACTTAACCTTTGAATATCTGAAGGGTGATTCTTGTAAGTCAGCTTTACGAGACAATTAACTCGTCCCGTGCCACTGGAGGAAACTTGTAAATTTCGCAATGTTTTGACTTTGACGTAATATTTTGTGGGTTTATTTTATGCTATCTTATGTAATATTTACCGAAACACATTCCTTGAACAATAAACTATGCCTATAAACAACATTACTTGCGTTTATCTGACAAATTCATATGTTTACGATCTTTCTTACGAGAATGATGCAATCGAATTGACAGTTAAAAAAGCTCAGAAAAAAACTTTGCCAGAGATCCATGAAGAATTCATAGAAATTATTCGGGTTCCATAGATGTGTTCAAAGCATTCTATACCTTAAGAACAAGAATGCCCCAAGCGATTCTGACCTTATCCTTCATACGTTTTCTTTATAATTAAGGTTTAAAATCGCGTTTCAAAAAATATTTTATAGAGTTTAATTTGGCACGCAATCGGCAAGCAATCGGTTAACTTGCACAATATGTTTGTAAAAACTTGTATAGGCGTATAATAATATAAATAAATAAACACGGATCGATTACTGAATAGCTTTTCAAGGATTACATAAATTATAGGGTATGTGATGTAAAAAAACAACTTGGATATTGCACAAAACTCTCATTTTGGGGGATACGCATTACCCCTCTCCTGTGTGGAAGGGTTGGATGTGGTGTTTTACAATCCATTTTGAATTTATTAATCAACCGCTAGATTGCCGCTCGTGCGCCGGTGCACCATCGGCGCAGGCCAAAATAATCACTAAAAAATCATTTTGTTATGCGATTTTAACCCTTATATATAAAGAAAACGTATGAAGAAGAAGGTCTGAATCGCTTGGGGCATTCGTGTTCATAAGGTATAAGATACCGTGAACCCACCTAGCGCAGCGATATTTTTTCTTTGAAATTGTTTATGACACGGGTCTAGAATTTTTTCCCGCCTCTCGGCTGTCGGTTGGCGTCTGTCAAGTCTCGCGCCGCGGTCTATGAAATGATCGTTAAACGTATAAATTCATCGAATAAACGCAAGTAATGTTATTTTTATGCATAGTTTAGTATACAAGGAATGTGTTTCAGTAAATATTACATAAGATAGCATAAAATTAACCTGCAAAATATTACGTAAAAGTCAAAACATCGCGAAATTTTTGACATTCGTTAAACGAATCTCTCTATATGTATTGGGTGTTTTTTTTTACATTTATAGGTATGCCGATCACAAGGGGATGTCGAGAGATGAAGCCGAGATGGAATATCTCAAAATAGCACAAGACCTAGACATGTATGGTGTCAACTATTTTTCAATCAATGTAAGTATCGTAGTTAATCTTGTATAAAAAACATGGCAATTTAATTCTGTCCATTCTTTTAATGATTCACTCTTAATGTAGTTTATACTATTGTTACATATTATTTACAACTGGGGGAATCAAACAAAAATCAATTTTATAATTGCAGGATTGCAAATTTTCGAATTTTTTTTTTCTTGATCGTTATGTAAGTTATCAAAATACGAGGGTCATAAAGTAGTACCCGTTTACGCCATGCGGAGCGCTAGCAAATAGAGTAGCCGCCGAACAAGTACTAACACATTCAGTTGTGTTTCAGTTGTCTGTGCACATCTGTGAGTGCCGAACAGACGACTCATCCATAACATTGTCTCCATAAATTTCCTTCAATAGCCTATGAATATCGCAAGGTCGCACATTTCTTGAGACATAATCACAGGTCGAACTTCACAACTGGCTGCGTTCTCTATTTTCTTGAATATTATAAACACTCACAGAAACAACGCAGTCAATACCAGCGAGATGTAACAATGCACACAGACAATACAACTGAATGTGTTAGTACTTGTCCAGCGGCTACTCTATTCGCCAGCGCTCCGTACAGCGTGAACGGGTACTACTTTACAGAAGACCCTCGTATGTCTGAATTCTTGACGCATAAGCGCCTCCGTACATGGAGCTACTTACAAACTATTCGAGCCTGATGCGCGTAGCACGCACACCGCTCGTGGGTACCCGCCATACAATTTTGCTGGTGTTCGTACACGGCGCTGAGCGACGGATGTCAGGTTGAAGTCGGTAGCGCGCTAACGACGGTGCTGGTAGCGCGCTACGCGTTGTAGCATTCGTGTCTGCTACTTTCGTTTGACATTTGACAGAAATGGCGTCTGAACATGAAAGTAATGTTAGATTTGTTCTGGAAGTGAATAAAAATGCGTGTTTACATAACTTTACATTACCAGAATACGCAAGAAAGGATTTAGTGAAGAAGGCATAGATTAATGTTGGAAAAAAAGTCATTTGACGTCGTTCGACATCGTGTTAACTCCACGGCTGCACGTGAAAAATGATCAAGTTCAGTATAATTCGGGTAGTGCCGTGTACGGAAACCAGCTTTAAAAAGTAGTACATCTGCAGGGTACTTGTGGTCGTGTCACAATCACGTAGTTTGTAAGTATCTCCATGAACGGAGGGCCTAAGTTCCAATTTTGAAAATGACAGAGAATTTTCTGTTAAAATATTAAGGACGGGTTGTTTCAAAAAATTTGATGAGTTCATCAAATATTTGAAGTTAATTTTCAGGTTCTGTGTAAGTTCTTTTCGAGTTCTGTTTTTTTATCATCATAGGCCAGCTGCTTCACAAAACTGAAATCATCACAGAACTTGAATAGAACTTACACAGAACGTGAAAATTAACGTCAAATATTTGACGAATTCGTCAAATTTTTTGAAACAACCCATCCTAAATTTATTATAGATACTTTTATTCAAAACAAATCCGAGTTCATCAAATCAGTGCTTCGCAGACGGTCAAATCCTCCGAAATTAGTATATTTGATTTTTTATTGTTGTCAATAATTCTTATCTTCTCATTTTTTTTATTTATTTTTTTTTTTTATTTATTTTGGAAAATCAACAGATATTTTACACTTATAATAATAACCTTAATAATGTACATAATATCCAATGATAGATTTTCACATAATTAAAATTATAATTAAAAAGTAAAACAAAAAAGTAAGGGTCCTGTACCCGTAAGAACTTAACAAAAATATAAAAATTATTAAAAAAAAAGATATAAAAACACAATATAAACTATAATAACCTGCTTACTAAATTTCAACATGAAGTATTCTCACTCCACAACATCAATAATAATAATATGTACATTGTACACACCTACAACTCAATAGTTAAGTCGAATGACAAGTATGCAACTGGAAAGGATTCACAGCAATAACATGGTAACTTGCAACACGGTCAAAAAATTATTTAATGTTGGCTATGACATACTGTTTTAAGGTACTTAAATTACATGAGAATATGTCTATATTATTAAAATTCCTATCAAATACATTGCATGTTCTGAATATAAAAGCATTTTGTCTGAGATTAGTAGAACATTTTTGAAGATGAAAAAGTGATTTTTCTCTGGTTCTAACACCTGGGACTCTAAAATTAATCTCGGCCAAAAGGGGCGAACAATCAATAAAACCATTGATAATTTTATGAAGATATATTATATCTGCAGAGTCTCTTCTAATTTTTAATGGTTTAAGTCCATAAACGTCCAACGAGCTGTTTATGTCACGATAACCAATATTAAACTTGAAATTTAAATGATAAACAAATTTTCTTTGTATGGCTTCAATGCGTTTAATATAAATATTATATTGAGGATTCCATATCTGAGAAGCAAATTCAAGATGACTGCGAACATATGAAAAATACAATATTTTAAGAGTTTGAATGTTCTTGAATTCTTTTCCAATAATTTTCCAATTTTGTGGAATGTTTACTCTCATTCTATAATGGTTTTAGTAACAAACACAATTTCAATATATTTTTAATTTAAACTTGAATGATGATTATAATGTGATATATTGTTCTTTCTTGCTTATTATACTTGTCAATTTTGATGTACATATATTCATATTCTTTCCCCTTATTGATCTTGTTGTGTTCATAATTTGGGAGGCGGGTATGTGTACCGCCGCCCTGGGAACTGTTTATTTGATAACCAACACCTCTGGTCATCCCAAGTTTTTAATTTTTTTATTATATTTTTAAAGAAAGACAAACATTCCCGGGTTACGAATAACCCAACAATGTTTGAAAATCTCCTAATAACCACCACAAAAAGCCGAAAATGTTGCTTGCGTTGTGATGGAGGACTTAGCCAGCCGAGGAATTAAATATGCGACGCCCGAATGGGACCCAAACGTGATGCCCACTCAACCACTGACCGGTCCGGGGTGTTTGCTATGTTGTGACGTAGCAAACACCCCGGGTTCATGGGGTGAGATTTCTAGGGTCTTGGCGGTGATGCATCTGCCCAATGGGTTGGTACAGGGGTGCTCGGGTTCATGGGGTGAGGTTTGTAGAGGTCTTGGCGATTGATGCATCTGCCCACGGCAGGCCAGACCGGGAGAAGACCGGGAGAGACCTGTTGAGGGAGACTAACCCCTCCAGCAGAATTCTCTCAGAACATCGCCTCGCACCGCAGCGGGAGGGATGAATTCATACAACCGTCACTCCTAGAGACACTGACTCCCATATTCCTACCCACCCCTCATACCTTTTTCTTTCCCAGAACTTCATCCCCCTCCTTTTATCATAAGAACCTCCACCATAAGACACCCACTTTGACCGGCATGGTCTAGCGGTAAAAAGGCTCTTGACTGGCAATCCGAAGGTCGCGGGTTCGAACCCGGCGTGCGCAAATAAATTTTATTTGATTAATTTGTGGTATTTTACAATTAATTCATTTAAAATAATATATAGTATATTTGCGGCACGTTCCAGAGTGGAAGATACTCTCAGTATCGCCCTGGTGTAAGACCACCATTCAGAATTGAAACGTTGCTTGAAATGGCTTTAGCCGTGTTTAGTGACCAGATCTGAATAGCCAGGTGCTTCCCCACCTTCCTCTTCCCCATCTCCTTCTCCTCTACCTTCAGCCTCACAACATAGCCCAATTGGGGATGCCGTAGTCTCACTGGCATTTATTTTATCCTTTTATTTTTTATCCCAGAACAAGAAGGAAACGAACCTGTTCTTAGGTGTAACGGCCCTCGGACTGAATATTTATGAAAAGGACAACAAGCTAATACCCAAGACGACGTTTCCCTGGTCTGAGATAAAGCACATTTCATTTGACGATAAGAAGTTTGTCATCAAGTTCATCGACAAGTCGTCCACCAACTTTATTTTCTTCTCGCCTAAAGGAATGAACAAACTGGTAAGAAATTTTTATACATTGATCGATATAACATAATCAGATTAAATAATAACATATCCACATTATGTAAAGTAGAACACTAAACACTGGTCATTTGGTATCCTAATTACCGGTGATATGAATGATCTCTAATTGGAATGACAAGTTATTGTAATGATCAGTTAACCGAATAACCTGTTATCTGAATGATCAGTTTTTTTAATGTCCGACCACCAGTCTTGACAATATGTACATACTTATTTTTTTTATTGATATTGTCAGTTATCTGAATGATTTTTTATCTGAATGATCTGTTATTGGAATTGCCTGTTATCTGAATGACCTGGGGGCCTAGTCTCTATCTTTCACAACGTCCATACGGCATGTTTAGCTACGTCACAAACGAATTTTAACCCTCCTCCCATCGTGCTAAAAACTTCCTCGCGCTCCCGTGCAGTACACTCAGTAAATATTTATATGTTGTGATCGTTTAATCCAATACAAAAATGTATTGTGGTGGAATACCTAAAATATGAACTCTATGTTTAGTATATTTACAGTAATTACAGAGCGTGTCCGCTTAGTTGACAGCACCCGCTAGCGAAGGTTAAATCACAAACGTCCTGGTTTGTGGAACGGAAAGATAGAGACTAGGCCCCATGTTATCTGAATAACTTGGTTATCTGAATGACTTGTTATCTGAATAACCAATTATCCGAATGAATAGTTATTGGAATTCGCATTATCTTAATGACCAGACATTCGTATAACCAATATTGTCCCAATGATCTGTTATCCATTTGATCTGCTATGATTAATTTTAGTGTTTTCCAAATGATTTATGATTCGAACAACCAGTTATCTGAATATGTAATACATTATCTGATTGATTAGTCATTCAAATATCTTCTCGGCATGATCAAAAACCTAACAATAATGACATCACTACTATTTTTAGATAATTAATTTGCATTATCAACTTTAAGTACATATGTGATTTAATTTGATAAAAAACAACCTACAAAGTTCAGATGTCACCAACTTTATCTGCACATTTTTACAATCACAATCCTACTATTGAGTCTATAAAATACAAATTAAAGGTTATATTTTTTTTTTATTTCTTGGGTATGAACTATGTAACAATTTCTAGAAATTTTGTTTTGAAAAGTTTTATTTTCTATGTACATTTGTTGTTTAAATTTTTGCTACCGATTTCGACACATCTGTATCATTCACTAGCAAACTTAAAACTTACTTAAAAATTCTATACTAGTACAAAAATGATTAGTTTTAATTATATTATAAATATAATATACACATATGTGCATCCTTTTGTCTACTTTCTATTAGATATGGCTTCTGAAATGTGCACACTATATTCTAACATGAATGAATGCGATGGCAGGACTGAGAATGACCTAGCGTACTATTTAACACACATCAAAAATGATCTATACTCAATCCCAGATGACTTGGGACCTGTTCCCTATTGCTAAGTAAGGTTCGGATTGGCAATACTTGTGGAATTAGAAAAATAGTTCTTCTTGCCTTAGAAACAGACCAGATGAGGAGAAGAGAGACAGAGAGACTACCATAATACGGGCATGTACCTAGCGTGGTAGTCGAATAACCTGTAAAAACTGTATAAAAAGTTATACGATGAATAAAGAAAAAAATAAATAAAAAAATACATTATCGTATATTTTTTAAATTAAAAATTCTTTAGCACCGTTATGATTTGAAACTCGATGAATGAAAAATAGCGACACTAAAAACAGACAAACACATACATCTGTAGGAATTAGCCTGAGAAAATGAGATAGTTAATCGGTCTCCTCTTTGTGCGGTGCTTCGTAGTCTCCCCACTTTTTTCTACTTTAGTTTTCTGACGGTTTCGCTTCTACCGCGTATGAATTGTACACTCTAATTTTGAAGCTAAACATCTTTAACACCATTGTGATTTGAAGCTCGATGAAACGGAAACGATACTAAAAATAGACATACATCTATAGGATTTAGCCTGCGAGAGAATGAGATAGAATGAAACGTCACCGCATTGGCCGCTTCGAGTATCGAAAACATTCTATGTTGACTCGAATAAGTACCTCTCACGAAGTTTCAAAGTAACAACAAGCAAATTCGCCGGGTTTTTAAACTTTACGATTTTTTTAATATTTTTTTTATAAATCCTACAAATATGAGATAAATGGTAAAATACATGTTAATTCATTGGCTATACAGCACTATAATAAGTTTTCATGTCTCCATGTTAAAATTTGAAGGTATGATTTTTTTAATGTTAGCGAAAAATTTAAAAAACGATCTTCTGGAAATCTTGATCAATCAAGGCAAATTTATTTGTGTGGTCGCTTCAGTGGTTAAAGGTGTTGAAACAGGATCTAAGAAAAATATTGCGTGTTTCAATAAGAGCGCAAAATTTCAAGTAAATATTTATTGAGTTGTAATGAATACATTTTGGAAATATATACAAAACAACATATCTGGTTAATGGCCGCCACGGCTTTGCTGGGATGTGCGTACTCTTTTGACAAAATTTGCAATAACATTGTTGCATACGTGTTGCGGTATTTCATTAACAAGGCATCTATTTTCGGCCTTCAAACCTCGGTGGTCGCTCTTATTGAAACACCCAATATATTGTTAGTGAAATTGCTATTTTTCTGGGATTGAATTTAGATTTGGAAGTTCAGAAAGTAAATATTGTGTGTTTATACGTGGTGTTAGATCTACGCAATAATTCCCGTGTTGCGCTCCACAAGGAACTCTTGCTATTTCAATATGCCCGTCCAAGCCAGTCACGTAAGTTGTGATGCATGTATTATTTTACTACTGTTTCACTCATCCGAAAATAATCACGCTTTAAAACTCTCCTACAAATCAAAACTAATTTGCAATACATAAATAGTTCTAATGGTTTTTTTCGGTTTTGGCTTCAGTAGGTGTGGATTTTCGAATCTTGTGTTGAAAGTTATTTAATTTACAATCCAGTGTTGCCATTTCATAACATAAACTTACGTGTGGGCATTTGAATTTAGAATCTAGTGTTTCCATTTCATAACATAAAATTACGTGTGGGCATTTGAATTTAGAATCTAATGTTACCATTTCATAACATAAACTTACATGTGAGCATCTGAGTTTAGAATCTAGTGTTGCCATTTCATAACATAAACATACGTGTAAGCATTTGAATTTAGAATCTAGTATTACCATTTCATAACATAAACTTGCGTGTGGGCATTTGAATTTAGAATCTAGTGTTACCATTTCATAACATAAACTTACGTGTGGGCATTTGAATTTAGAATCTAGTGTTGCCATTCCATAACATAAACTTATGTGTAGGCATTGGAATTTTTAATTTAAAGTCTAATGTGGACATTTGAATACATAGAATCTAATGTTGAAATCTTAATAATATGCTAATGTAATTTTGAATTTGATAATTTAGTGTAATTTTAAAATTCGATAATAAAAGTGTATTAGTGTTGACATTTTTCGTTCATGTAGATTTTAGTTTGGCATATAGAATTATATTGTAAGAACATTCGTTGAAATTTAGAATTTGCAGAGAATCTCCTGTTGAATTTTTCCATTCAACATGTAGAATCTAGCGGTGAGAGTGGTTTTCATATGATTTGTTTGAGGTTTTTCAAAAGCACGGCTTACAAGTAGGATTCAGTTTGTAAAAATATGTTTGTTTTTTACGGTTGATAACAAATTATAAAAATAAGTTTTTAAGCACTTAATACTTTTCAATTTATTAAACAAAAACCAGCATCAATGAAATACCTTTATATAAACGTACATATTAATTTTCTTTTTTGGAATTGTCATGGGCATTTATATTCCTTTTTTTACGTTAACTCCACACAGTAGGCCCGGAGGAAAATAATTTTCCTTAGGGCCTGTCATCTGAGATGCTGTGTAGAGGGTCTTTTTGAGGAGGTGAGTGAACATTGGTCTTAAAGAGACCTATGTTGTAGAAAGGAGGAAACACATGCCGGCAAATCGTTCTACGTTGAACTCAAGAATGAGTCGAAGAAGCGACCCGCTCACTTGTGACAAATGTCAACCGTGTACATATGTTGGGCCTTAGGGCATTCATTTTCAATCAAATTTTTATTTAAAAAAATGATTTTTGAACATTTATTTAATACAGTAGATGGATAAATGAATTGTTTTGCATGTATGTATATTTTAAAATTTGAATGTTGGATTTTTTTTTGCAGATATTAGACCTATGCATCGGGAATCACGACCTCTACATGAGGAGACGGAAACCCGACACCATGGAGGTGCAACAGATGAAGGCTCAAGCCAAAGAAGAGAAACAGGTAAAATAAAGAACAAATTTAAACCATTCCTAAACCATTCGAGTGATAGTTACCCAAATTTGGGTAACAGCACCAATGCCTTGAGCGATAGCTACCCAAATTTGGGTAACACCACTAATGCCTTGAGCGATAGCTACCCAAATTTGGGTAACAGCACTAATGCCTTGAGCGATAGCTACCCAAATTTGGGTAACAGCACTAATGCCTTGAGCGATAGCTACCCAAATTTGGGTAGCGTCGCTAGGCCATGACTTGACGTTTCCAATAGACCATTCAGTATTCAGCCGGCGTGATATAGCGGAAAGGCTCTTGACTCGCAATCCAAAGGTCGCAGGACTGAATCCCGGCGTGGCAAATAAATTTTATTTGATTAATTTGTGTTATTTCACAATTAATTCATTTAAAATAATATATAGTATATTTGCGGCACGTTCCAGAGTGGAAGATACTATCAGTATTGCCCTGGTGTAAGACCACCATTCAGAAATGAAATGTTGCTTGAAATGACTTTAGCCGTGTTTAGTGACCAGATCTGAGTAGCCAGGTACTTCCCCACCTTCCTCTTCCCTATCCCCTTCCCCCTCCCCATTACCTTCAGCTTCACAACATACCCCAATTGGGGATGCCATGGTCTCACTGGCTCCAGACGGGAGCAGTTGGGACTCTTGTGCGGTATTCATATAAAATAAAAAGTTTTAAAATTTTTGTATTAACTCTCCAGCACCTTAGGGGGGGTAATACAAATCCCCCAAATGAGATTTTTCTGTGATATATTATATCTATCTAATTCTGACAAAATTACTCTTCTCTCCCCACCCTGAATTCCCATTACTTTAAAAAAAATCTCAGCAAACAATTTGCGAATGCAGGCATTTAAAGTGCATTTTACTGGAAATGGTTATAATAATAATATTATTTGAGCTACGCTAGATTTTATTTTTTACCGTTTTGCATTACTTAACCGGTTGAATGCCTCGGTACTTACGGATGAAACTCGAAAATTTCGCAATGTTTTGACTTTTGATGTAAATTTTGTGGGTTAATTTTATGCTTTGGTATATAATATTTACCGAAATACGTTCCTTGAACAACAAACTACGCTTACAAACAACTTTACTTGCGTTTATTAGACAAATTGATAGGTTTATCGATCTTTTTATGACACGCGACGCTCAAAGTTTGACAGCTCGAATCGCGGCAGAAATGCCCATTTCCAAAGTCATAAAAATGTCCAAAGACAATTATTTGAGTGGCTAGGTGTGTTCCTTATATCTGTTACGTCAAGAACAAGAATGCCCCAAGCGATTCTGACCTTGTTCTTCATACATTTTCTTTATACATAAGGTTTAAAATCGCATATCAAAAAGTTTTTATTTTTTATTCGGCTACAGGGTGCGCACCGGCGCGCCAACGGCACGCGACCTGTTAATGATTGACTGCTGGAGAAAGATGGGCGATGTCCGGTTAAAGCGGTAGGTAATTACTGAAAAAAGAGTGTTACTGGAAAGGGCAAGAGGAATATTAAGAGACACAATAGCTCTCCAATATCCCCTTCGAGTGATGTATAATTTTTACCGTCAGCTACGTAAAGGTTAATGTATATTGATTTGACTTTATTTTGTCTTTCTCAGAGGCGTCAGATTGAGCGAAACAAGCTGGCGCGCGAGAAGCAGCTCAGAGAAACGGCCGAGAGAGACCGCGCCGCCATGGAGCAGAGGCTCATGCAGTACCAGGAGGAGATACGGCTCGCTAACGAGGCGTTGGTATGTATCTTATTAGGATAGGCTTGCAATGGTCAAATTTAACAGGCAGTTAATGTTATTGGTTTTTGAGAGACATTGGTAATATCGGGCAAGTACTATACAGGTGGCCAAAAGGTAGAGTGGATTTGAAAAATTAAATAGTATGTAGTACTGAAACAAATATTTATTTCTTTAAAATAGACACCTTTTAAAATAACATTTAGATGTGAAACATCACGACGTCAACACTCTTCAAATCTGAACCTCAAATTTGTAAAAATTCAATAGTATGTTGCGCTTGGAATAGCAGCTATTTGTTCTCGAATATTAGACTTCAACTGGACAATTGCGGTGAAATTATCGCAGCAAACTCGAAATTTAATATATTCCCAGAGAAAAAAATCAGGGGGAGTCAGGTACGGCTTTTCCTGCAAACATCTCCTTAACAACTAACTGCCAGTGACATATTCAACATATATTCCACTTATACAGTGAAACTCTCTTAAGAAGTTTTCCAAGGGACTGGAAAAAACAAACTTCTTAAGCAGGAAAACTTTATATATGTGGGAAAAATTGGGCCAATTTGGGGCCGAGGGAACGAAGAAACCAAACTTCTTAAGCCACGAAACTTCTTAAGCGGGAACTTCTTAAGAGGGTTTCACTGTATTCGTCTTGTTGCAAAGAGTGACCGGACAACTCAGAGTGAACTCAACTCAACACCTCCTTTAAAAAGTCATTAAAATGATGAAAAATAATTTGATTAAATAGGTGACGTTAGGTTAAGTTATAGGCTATTTTTCAATATTTTTTTTTCGTAGCTTTTAATGACTTCAAAAAGTTGAATTGATTCTGAGTTAGCGTGGAACCGTTTCAAATCGTTCACAATACGAAAGCTCAGCTCATCCCTCGTAAGTTAATAAACCGCGATTGTGTTGTATGGAAGTCTCAACTTCACTAACCTCTGTTCATGCTGACCTTGGGCATCCTGCAGGCTTCTGATAGACAGTGGATAGCATTAAAAAAACATTATTGTAACAAAATCAACTGATGTAGATTCACCAGTTTACCGTTCGTACCACTTGTTTCCGAACACCACATATTATTCGTTGTCAAATGTTGTTTTATTTTTAGTAACAATTGTTATAAAAATGACTCCACCCAACCCCTCGGGACTCAAAGATAAATTATCATGTCCCACTTGACATTCAATTTCAAATAGATTCACAGTTTTGAATGTATTTCAAAATAAAATACTGTTTTTGAAAGAAGGTGATTTTAGGTTTTCACTCCAAAAGTATTTTTGTTATTTATTTTTGGGGTGTTAAACCTTGTTTCGCTACCTTCTTCTTTAGCCAACGTTTCAGACAGCGCTACAGTGTCCATCATAAGGGCAGATGAGCCCTATGATGACTCAATAATAAATAACAAAAAAAAAGGTGATTTTAGTTTTAAAATTTCAAACGTAGATAAAGTTTTTAAAGTCGCTTACCCATGGTTTCTATTGTATAAACTCTAATTACCTATTTACTCGAAACATAAAAAACATATTTACTAAGACAAAGATAATATAAAAGTTGTTATCACTTCGCTTTTTTTGCTTTATGTAAAAATATTTATGAAAAAATTTGCAAACCTTGTTCCATAGAGTTTTAAAAATTTCAGAAGCGTCTATGATAAACTCTTAAATGCAAATACAAAAAGTGGTGTTCTCTCTTTCTAACACTGTTTAAATAATATATCTTGCCCTAATAAAAATGAGATAACATGACTTTTATGAATCGTCAGGCTAGAAGAAATACAGTGAAACCCTCTTAAGAAGTTCCCGCTTAAGAAGTTTGGTTTTTTCGGTCCCTCGGCCCGAAATTGGCCCAATTTTTCCCACGTATAAGGTTTTCCTGCTTAAGAAGTTTGTTTTTTCCAGTCCCTTAGAAAACTTCTTAAGAGGGTTTCACTGTATCTCCGAAAAATACACTAGTGATTAATACACTTATGAGAATTAATTTTTCAGAGGCGTTCCGAAGAAACTGCCGATTTGCTAGCGGAGAAGAGCCGAGTGGCGGAAGAGGAAGCGTCCCTCTTGTCGCAGAAGGCCTCTGAAGCCGAACAAGAGATATCTCGCATGCGACTGAGCGCCATACAGACTGAAGAAGAAAAGGTATACATGGTTCGTTAATCAAATACAATATGGCATGCCATAAGAACTAAACCAAGTCCACACAAAGAATGCTCATGTCATTTTCAAATAACAAAAGCATGCTTACTGAAAATTAAGATACAAAATTTTTACAAATTTCTTATATTTTTAGTGTTTATGTACGGTCTACTGCAGTACCCTCTGCAGGATTTAACCTGTGAAAGTAAGTTGCATGTTAACCTTTACGTACCTGAAGGAAAAAATCACATCACCTGAAGGGGGTCGCTAGCGTCCCCCATGTATCACAAAGCCATTGTGTCTCTTAATTTGCCTTTTGCCCTTACATAGATATTTGTTTCTACCTACCGTTTAACTTAACGTCGCCCATCTACGTCTAGCAGTCATTCATTAATTAATGCAAAACGGTGAAAGAGATAGTACAAAATTGAGCATCACTCAAATGCATATTGTTACAATCTAATTAACCTATTCCAATAAAAGGCGCCTTTGCAACCGTACTCGCGACTTGTTTGCCCGATTTAAAAAAGTAATGGCGATCCTTGGGGAGAGCAATTTCATTTAAATTGGATAGAGATTATTAATTAATATTTTAAAAATTAGTAAAGGTTAAAATTTTGAATGTAAATGAAAAAACTTAGTTATGGTTTGAATATCGATTACCAAATAGTTTTTATAAGATTACTTTTTATATGAATACCTCACAAGAGTCCCAACTGGAGCCAGTAAGACTATGGCATCCCCAATTAGGGTTGTGAGGCTGGAGGTAGTGGGGAGGGGAAGGAGAAGGATATGGGGAAGAGGAAGGTGAGGAAGTAGCTGTCTTTTCAGATCTGATCACCAACCATGGCTAAAGTCAAGTTCTTATTTTAGCAACTTTTCAATTCTGAATATGGTTCTACACCAGGACGATACTGTCTTCCAATTAGTATATAGAGTGCAAAATACTATTTTTCGAGAGTACTCTGGAACGTGTCGCAAATATGCTATATATAATTTTAAATGAGTATAATTGTGAAAAAAACACAAAATATGTAATCAAATAAAATTTATTATTGTGCAAAACTTTTGTTTGTGGGAAGTGTATTACCCCCCTCCGGTGCGGGGTGGGTTAATGGTTTGCATATGAGTTGGCAAATGAAACTTTTATTCTTGCTGATGATTGATTGATCCCCAACTCCTCACAGTCCTGTGCTGCATAGAGAACCAAGGACACCGGTTCCAAATGTCTCTGATACTTGACGGTGATCTTCACGATAAAACTTTGTTATAATTTTTTATTCAGGTTTTAGTCGAAATAACTACGCATTCAAGCATGATTTTTAACCTATTAATTTGTGTATACGTAGAATTGTATTTAGAATTTTTTGTGTTGTATTTATGCTGTTCATTAAATACAGGTAAACTTTAGTCCTACGCAAAAAAGCACATTTTTAAAGGTTGTTTATTTTTCTTACATGCATATCTTACACAAACGAAAAATAAAATAAACATGTTTTGTTAAAATATTATTATTAGATCTAAATAATGGTTTTATGGCAGGTTTTAAGCTGAAATTTTTAATATTTGTTATTAATTTAAGTTCTTATGCAGATTTACATTTTAATATATAAAATTATTTTTTTAATATGTAAAATTTAGGTTTCTTTTGCAACTGTATAGAGACTATACTGGCTGTATAGAGAAACAAACACGTGTTCACTGTATGAATAATTTTCAGATACATTTAGAACGGAAGACCAGGGAAGCAGAATTCCTAACGGCCCGCCTTGTGGAAGAGTCGGAGAAGAGAGCTGCGGAAGCTGATAGACTGAAGGTATTCATTACTCAAGAATTAACCTTCAGTATTCAGCATTAACATCATGTACATAATATAAAGTTAGTTTAGTTTTAACCGGATTTGAGCAGATTCTTGCTACCCATTGAAACTATAAAAAAACCTTAATAATACAAAACAAAAATGACAGAACACAATTGTCAATTTGCTACCCCTAAAGGTGCTGGTACCAAACAAGATAAATTGCCTGTTATTATGATTATAGCTGACCACTTATTTTGACCATCGAAGCCAGAGTAAAGTTAGCCTCTCAAAAACTGGGCGTACTGTACAGGGCTCGCAGATATTTTAATAGTACACAACTGCTAACCCTGTACAAATCGCAAGTGCGCCCCACGATTGAATTTGGCAGCCACCTTTGGTCTGGAGCTCCAAAATACTTGAAAAATACCCTCGACTCTGTGCAGAAACGGGCGGTCCGTTTAATAGATTCTCCCACTTTAACGAACGGATTGCAATCTTTAGAGCACAGGCGTCGGGTGGGAATGCTATCCCTGTTCTACCGATATTTCAATGGAAGATGCTCTGAGGAACTAGCGGCACCGGTGCATAGTCGGGAGACACACCAATGCGCGCCCAACATATGTACACAGTTGACATTTGTCACATGAGAACGGGTCGTTTTTTCGACTCGTTCTTGAATTCAACAGCTCGGCTATGGAACAATTTGCCGGCTTCTCCCTCCTACAACATGAATCTCTTCGAGACCAATGTTCATTTCTTCCTCTCCTGAAAAAGACTCTCCACACAGCATCCCAGATGACATAGGCCCTGAGGGAAATTATTTTCCTCAGGGCCTCCTGTGTGGAGTTAACGTAAAAAAAAAAAAAAATCTTGCAGGGCAAGGCCGTCAACATTGTTGTGTCCTGTCAAAGATTGCTGTATATCTAAACAACAATCTTGTGCTATCTTGACAGAAATACCTCGCCGACAAAAAATTGTAATAAAAACGTTGCTCGTTTATCAGAGCTATGAGATCCGTGGGAACATAGCGAAATGGTACGATGGTAATTTATTAAATAAACCAGTTCTCCTTTCAGAACGAGCTGCTGCAGGCGAGGGTGGCAGAGAAGCAGGCCAAGGAGAAGTTGCTCCACTTCCTCAGCAGGAACACCTCCACCACATTAACCACAGTAAGTCATCGCAGATTATATTGTTTTACTTTCAACTGGGTAGGTTTGCTGGGCATGATACATGGTAACGATGGTGAGTAGTCCACTGTAAACTGCGCCTACTCTCAACACAGGATTTCCTAGCGAGACAGCCACAGACAAGGTTAGAATCGCTTGGGCCATTCTCGTTCAAAGGTTTCATTCATCTAGCAACACTAGAATATTTTTAAATTAATTTTCTATGACTTGATTTTGCAATTGTCAAAATCGAAAATTCTCAATGTTACTTTTTCAAATGCTTATAAATGTCTTTATTTATTTGCAAACTTCTTTGAATTGTGTTTTGCAGTACACCCATATACACATTAGTAATGTATAAAGTTGAATGAATTACAAAAAGAAAGTCGGAATTCTAATGTTATTATTGGTATTTCCAGACCCCCATGCCGTCCATGCTATTCCCTTCATCTTGCTCGCTGCCGTCCGACCTGCAGACCGACTTGCAATCGCTGCACATATCTGGCCGCGACCCGGAGCCCCTGACCATGGAGCCAATGGTCACCGATCTGACATCCTACGAGCTTATGGCCGACGGGGACATACAGCAGCTATCCCTGGAGATTGAAAAAGAACGGTAAATTGCTTATACAGTCGGTTCTGCTTAATTGAGACTGCCAGTTGTTTGGGATAAAACTCAAGCAACAAAACCAAATAAAGAAACTAATACTAATTTGCTTCGGTTATCTGGGACACCATTCCACTTAATTAGGACCAATTTCGACCTGAAGATACAAAACGTATCTCAGTATTAAAAAGAGCGGGCATGCGAACCGAAGAGCGAGCCGAACCACGAATTATGGTAAACGAACGAAGCAACAGCAAACCGCGCGTTATGCCGCTTGCGGTTGGTTTGTTCCTTTCCCATAATTCGTGATTTGGTACGCGCTTCGGTTAGCACATAAGACGTCAATATGCAATGAAAGGAATCAAATAAAATTAAGAGTCAGCCATTAACCAATCCTGTGCCGCAGACACGCCGGCGCGTGCGGAACAAAATTTAAAAAAAAATTTTTTGAATGCGATTTTAATCCTTCTGTATAAAGAAAATGTATGAAGAACAAGGTCAGAATGGCTTGTGGCATTCTTGTTCTTGACGTAACAGATATTAAAATCACACCTAGCCACTCGGAATAAATTTTATTAAATTTATCCATGACTTCCAGCCTTCATTTTTCCCGCGATTCAAGCTGTCAAACTGTGAGCGTCGTAGGTCACGAAAAGATCGATAAACCTTTCATTTTGTCAAATAAACGCAAGTAATGTTGTTTTTATGCATAGTTTATTGTTCAAAGAATCTGTTTCGGTAAATATAATATACGATAGCATAAAATAAACCCACAAAATATTACGTCAATTCGACGCTTCCGCCGCCAAGACCTGAACAAACCTCACCCCGCGAACTCGGGTGCCCCTGCATCAAACGAAACAAACAACTTGGGGGACTTACGGCAGAGGTGTTGATTATCAATTGAATGGTTCCAGGGTGCCTATACCCACCTCCCAAATTTAAATATTTTTACTTTAAATAGTTTCCAAGTTTAATGCAACTACTACTGAAAATCCTAATTTTCCTACCCCCTTAGTGTGGACTATCTGGAGAAATCCAAGCACCTGCAGAACCAGCTGCGAGATCTGCGCACGGAGATCGAGGTGCTGAAGGTGGACGAGAAGCAGTCGGAGCTGGACCAGCTGCACGAGGACCAGGTCAGGCTCGGGGAAACCAAATACTCTACTCTTAAGAAGGTCAAGTCGGGCTCCACCAAGGCCAGGGTGGCATTCTACGAGGAGCTCTAGATATCTAGATAACTCTACCTAACTATCGGGAAATTGTCAGATGTCAGAAAGAACTGAACCATTTTAATATATCTCATTTTTAACCCCTAGGGGCTGAACCACTGCATTTGCAGTGTTAAAGAATCGTGCCCATGCACGGTTCGAAGCACTGCAATTGCAGTGTAGACCTTGTACATTAATTTTGCCTTCGAAAATTATCTCTACTAATTGGTTAAAGACAAAAATAAATTTTATAATGTCACTTTATCAAGTATCGTGTTGTCTACGTATCGGCTTTAACGAAAATATTTTTTATTATTCATTGAAGTTAAAATGAATTACTGAAAATAATCTCAAGGGCTTTATATAGATATTTGTAAAATGATTTCTAGGATTTCATATTAAGATCACACACATTTTATGATGCGCTCCTATCTAATTTCTAATGGGTTCTTCTTTTTAACCTACATAACTTTTACCACTCTGTCACATTTCCACCACTCTGTCACATTTTGTTTTTACTATAAATTAATTCTCTCTGGATCTCAGGGGGGAAATTGTAGCAAGGGGGGAAGAAAGCCTAAAATGCCTATTGAGGGTGACAAACACGAGCTGCGTGTATACCTACTTCGAATGACAACCCACGTGACAGAATTAACGTATGACATAAAAGTTGTAGGAGACAAGTTTTTGAGATTTTTTAAAATATTTTATTAAACATCATTAAAAATAATAATCGCTGTTACTTGATAGGTTATACCTTTTGGAGATTAAAAATAGTTTTATATTTTATGTCGTCGTATCATTTTTTTGTAATATTAACCTCTGGTTTGCCGATTGCGCGCCCAGGACGCGCCATTAAAAAAAAAAAAAAATTTTGAGATGCGATTTTAAACCTTATGTATAAAGAAAATGTATGAAGGACAAGGTCAGAATCGCTTGGGGCATTCTTGTTCTTGACGTAACAGATATAAGGAACACACCTGGCCTCTCAAATAATCATCTTTGCACAAATCTATGACTTTCGAAATGACATTTCTGCCGCGATTTGAGCTGTCAAACTTTGAGCGTCGCATGTCATGAAAAGATCTATAAAACTATCAATTTGTCAAATAAACGCAAGTAATATTATTTGTAAGCATAGTTTATTGTTCAGGGAACGTGTTTCGGTAAATATTATATAAGATAGCATAAAATAAATCCGCAAAATATTACGTCAAAGTCAAAACATCGTGAAATTTTCGAGTTTCCTCCCGTGGCATTTAAGAGGTTAAGGAATATACGCAAGTCGAGGTGGCAGAAGACAACTGTGATTTGTATCACGAGGAGTTACAACTCATTAAAGTAATTTTCACTACAAAAATATAAACATATTGTTTTAAAACGCACACAGTCGTTACGTCTTTAGTACAGTAGATTTTAAAATAATTAGAAAATAATAATATTGGTAAATCTGTTGAATTTTTCTACACTAACTGGTGGAGACAACTTTATGTAGGTTAAAAAGAAGAACGACCCTAATAAGTTTACTTGCTAGTGATTGATTTGGTTTAAATTCAAAAAATAAATCAATAAGTCCTCCTCTACAAATGGTAATCCAATCGAGCTTTAAATTTGATCCTGCTGCGAAAGGTTTTTTTGTAACCACTCTTTACATTGTTTTTGAAAAAGAGAGAGAGATGTTAACGGTTATCCACGGTATTTCTGTAAATGGAAAATTCTTAATTCATAACATGATTAGATATTATCATTCAATGATATTTGGAAAATGTAGTTCAGAGCTACAGTGCCAAGACTGAGCTATTCTGCCGTGGAAGGATCAAATCCACAAATTTGTGATTAACTGCCGTGTTAAAGTCATAGACCTAAAAAACAAATTTATCTACACAAAGATCCATTGAAAATGTTTCCACCGAAATGTTACATTGTCACCAAATGACCTTTCAGTGCTATTTTTTTTTTTACAGTTGAAAGGTTCCCGTTAAATGCCGATTCTGATTTAGCTTTTGAACAAATTTTGATCAGCAAAAGAGGACAGCTATCATGTTGTTAAACTTGCCAGATTTTTACAATTTGATAGAAAGCTGAAACGCACCTAGAATCGGTGTTTAACGCCGGGTGTGCACTGGCGCACACGCCAAAATTTTAATTTTTTTATTTTGGAATGCGATTTTAACCCTTATGTATAAAGAAAACGTATGAAGAATAAGGTCAGAATCGCTTGGGGCATTCTTGTTCTTAAGGTATAAAATACCGAAAACACACCTAGCCACTCGGAATAATTTGTATTAAATTCTCTATGGCGTCCGGGTGTCATTTTTCCCTGTATTTGAGCTGTCAAATTAGCTAGCGTTGTTCTCGTGAAAAAGATCGTAAAACATATAAATTCATCAAATAAACGCAAGTAATGTTGTTTTTATGCATAGTTTATTGTTCAAGGAATGTGTTTCAGTAAATATAATGTACAATAGCACAAAATAAACCCACAAAATATTACGTCAAAGTCGCGATTTTACGTCGTTTCCTCCCTGGTATTTATCAGGTTAACGGGAACATTTGATGACAATGTTAACTCGTCCCGTGCCTCTGGAGGTAACTCGCAAATTTTGCGATGTTTTGACTTTGACATAATATTTTGTGGGTTTTTTTATGCTTTCTTATGTAATATTTACCGAAACACATTCCTTGAACAATAAACTATGCGTAATAACAACATTACTTGCGTTTATCTGACGAATTCATATGTTTACAATCTTTCTTACGAGAATGATGCAATCGAACTGACAGTTGAAATGCTCAGAAAAAAACTTTGCCAGAGATCCTTAACCTCTGGTTTGCCGATTGCGCGCCCGGGACGCGCCATAAAAAAATAAAAATAAAAATTTTTGTGATGCGATTTTAAACCTTATGTATAAAGAAAATGTATGAAGGACAAGGTCAGAATCGCTTGGGGCATTCTTGTTCTTGACGTAACGGATATAAGGAACACACCTAGCCTCTCAAATAATCATCTTTGCACATTTCTATGACTTTCGGAATGACATATCTGCCGCGATTTGAGCTGTCAAACTTTGAGCGTCGCATGTCATGAAAAGATCGATAAAACTATCAATTTGTCAAATAAACGCAAGTAATATTGTTTGTAAGCATAGTTTATTGTTCAGGGAACGTGTTTCGGTAAATATTATACATGATAGCATAAAATAAATCCGCAAAATATTACGTCAAAGTCAAAACATCACGAAATTTTCGAGTTTCCTCCCGTGGCATTTAAGAGGTTAAAGAATTCATAGAAAGAAGCGATTCTGACCTTATCCTTCATACGTTTTCTTTATAATTAAGGTTTAAAATCGCATTTCAAAAAATATTTTTTAGATTTTAATTTGGCGCGCAATCGGCAAGCAACTGGTTAAATTTGAATTTCTGTAAAACAATTGGCACTTAGTTTCATGGACCTCTACAGTTAAATTAAAAATTACTGAAATAAAGCTTCATCTATTTATAAGGAGTGGATTGTCTCCACACCGGGCAGTGGATTTGATTTGTACACAAATCTACAGTTTTATTCTGGAACTGATGAAAATTTTTTTGCACGCTTGATTTTCAAAACAAGATGAAAGTCGAACAAATTAATTAATTAATTCAGGTTTTTTTAAAGGTTTAATTTACACATATTTTAGAGATTTAAAATGGTTCAGTTTTTAGCAGTGACAATCTCGCAGTTGCCAATTCAGCCTCGTAGAAGTCCCAAGACTTTTAACAATAATACGTACAACACAAATACATAACGAACCAGGAGACAATAGGATGAAAGGGATTTTTCTATGAATATACCAAATTGTAATCTAGTTTTTGAGTCAAATTTATTTGAAATATTATTTTATGCATAGTTTACTTTGTGCTTCTATGAAATGTTGACAATTTTCATACTGACTAGGTAAATAATTGTTTATTTTTAAGCAATTGACATTATAAAGATAAGATGTTCCTTAAGCGAAATTTTAACTGTTCAACCAATGAAAAACCAATGTTCCCCATAAATATATTTTATATTTGCCGCTGTATGATTTTACACATTAACTCCTCAGGCTTAGGGCTTATTTTGTCAGAAGGTCAAAATATTTCCGCCTTGCAATAAAATCAAAATAAATGGAATATTTCTGAATGTATCCGAAAATTAAAAACTGATTTTGAAAGGTGATAAAATATGCTTTCAAATTCTATAATTCAAAATAAATACGTAATTTTTTAAATATAAAAATTTTTAACGCAACAAAAAAGTTTTAAAAATGGCGCACCTTTAATTTTTTTAACTAGAATAATTACTGATAATGGAAAAAAATAAGCACCTCACTTTTTGTCGCTTCGTGTAAAAATAATTAATTAAAAATTCCCAAAGTTTCATAATTTTTTTTCAAATTGCGGTCGAAAACTTTGGTTTCATAGAGGTGTACATTTTAATTGTTTTGCGATTAACTTTTAGATTTGAATATAAAGCGTGGTGTTTTCTCTATCTAGCATCATTTAGATCATATTTCTCACCCTGTTAGTAACGGAGACACAACGGTTTCTATAAGACCTATACGAGTTTTTCCCAAAGCGAATAAATTAGCCTGAGGGGTTAAAATGTGAACAGATTCTACAAAATGAAGGACAGAATTGTTACAATTAATTATGCAATACGTAATTTATTTAAAGATTGTCTTTTTATAGACAAATATGATTTTATTGCAAATAGTGCAGTTAAAATTTCGCTTTGTAGTTCGCTTTACTATTATTTTTTTAATAGATTTATTTCACGAATCATTTTAGCAAATATCCCATAGTAAAATATTTAAAATTATGCATACTTTTTAGCATAATAATTAAACCTATCACATACATATTCATTTTGATGTTTTTTTTTAAATTCAATTATTATAACACACAGAAGAACTTGTTTCAATGAGGGAGTAGGTACTGTTAATTACCTACACAAATAAATCCTGTCAAGACCAAGTTAACCAATAATTATATTTGTCATTTGCATACATCGATGATATAAACTCCTTCATTACAAGGATTATTATTTAATGTTACCAAAATGAAAATATTACGTATTTATATTATACTTGGGCTGTTATCAGAGTTGAGGCTTGATTGAATAATTATTTATCTTAAAAGGAGACCGGGTCACCGAGAGATTTGAAGAAAATGTATTTTAACAAACTGTTGTTGTCACTTTCACTCTTACTCCCTTGAATACTGAGCGACAGGGACAACCAACTGCACATCAGGCTAATAACCTAAAAAAATCATAAAAAATGAGGTTTTGTATTCCCCATTTTTCTCCTCCAAAACTGGACCGATTTTTAAGATTTTTTTTCTAACTATATTAGAAGAAAATACTCTATGTCTGTACATTTTGCTTTTTTTAAAAAAACATTGTCTAGTTTGTATAATAAACATCTGTTGATGGCGTTCAAACCAGGCAATTTTAATGATTTTCGGAGTGTCCTAACTGCTATTAGAAGTAACTTATAAAAAAAAGCAAAATGTATCAAGTGGTCGATATCTATATTATATTAAAAAGTATTTGCAGTAGCGTCAAAATCCAGAGAGGAAATTGGGGAATACGTTTGCATGGACAAAAACCGGTTTTCTCTTGTACAGCAAGTCTTTTTTGACTTGAGCTTAGTTTGACATTAACTTACAGTTTAAATAAACACAATGCTCACGTTTTTATCAAGGATTATTTTAGCAACCACATATACATATTCCGCTTAGTTTTTATCAACAATGTTGAATTTAGCTTTCATATTGCTTTTTATTTCTGACAGTTTTGGCACGTATCGCTAAGTAAAATTATTGAATTGTAAAAAGTCACACCTTTCATTTACATTTCTGTGACACGCTTCACGTAAAATCATGTTAATTACTTACTCTAATAAAAGAATGTACAGTTCAACTGTGTCTTATAAAATTTTTGTTTTTGCTATTTTTAAAGATAAAAACGTGAACAAAGTAAAATAACCTTAATTTGATTCTCTGTATGTATTCTTTTTTTACTCAATACTTGTGTGTTTTATATTAACTACTATCAAATAACAATTTCGTAAAGCAGATTTGGTAAGTTTTGAATTTTAAATGTTTGTTTGTTAAAAAATAACTTCTGTGATAAAGATGTACGTAAATATAGTCTGCCAATTAAGAGTAGAAAATATTGAAAATGGAACTACAAATTGTGTAGGATGGCAACACCAATTTAGCGCAAATATAGACCACTGTATCTCACATTTAAAAAAAACTTTTTTTTGTTCTCAACGAAAAAAATTTTAAATCGAAGAAGCACTGCTGTTAAGGTACCTACTTAATGACATTAATTTGATTAAATTGTGTTTTACAAAGTGATTTTATTCAAACATAAATTTGAATTTAACAGCAGATAAAAAGGAAGAATCACTAATGATGAGTTTAGTTACACTGAATGATTTAGATGTATTCAGACATAATATTAGAATTAAATAAATGTGAGCTATTTTTAATACAATATCGTTATTCTTCTTCATGTTTATACAAATTGCAAAGGTATATTGTACCTATATGCAATTCTAATTTTGGGATCAGTGGGTATCTATATTGCAATGAAAGAATTATTTTTTTTCACTTTTATGCCTTTAATTTTTTACAAAAATGTGGGTTACACAGCTTTACATTTCCATAATGATTTATATTTTTAAAATTGCCATTTGAGCAACAGTGGCACCCTCTTAAGTTTTCTACTCTTATTTGACAAACTGTACCATTTACTTTGATTTATTTTTGAAATATACCTCCTTTTTTTTTAGCCAATATTTTGAACAGCGTTACAGTGTTCATTATCAGGACAGATGTGCGATGATGGACAGTGTAACACTGTCCGAAACGTTGGCTAAGGAAAGAGGTAGCGCAACATATTTATTTATTAACTACTCAAGCGATAGCTCCCCAAATTTGGGTAGATGATTTTTATAAATTCAAATTAATTATAAATTTAAAGGTTTTTTAATTTTTTTTTATTACCTAAAAATATGATATAAATGGTGAAATCGTTGGCTTTGAACTGCAGTAAGCGGTTCATATTAATTAAATCAAATTGCTGAATCGAAATCTCCATCGCTCGATTCGTTATTTTAAACACATTTTAATATCAAGACTTATCACAATCTGCTCTAATTTTATTTGTAAATATGTCACCGCCATTTTCCATCTGGAGCACAATTCGCTCTGCCATCTTGTTGTAAGCTATTTCTTAACAAATGTTAATAATGTTGTTTGTTATTGTTATAGTGCATGAACGTGGAGGACAGTAATCTATAACAGATGATCGTTTTTAATGTTTAACAAAAGATAACACGAATGCTTGCTTTTGAATGCGGAAATTTTGAATTAATTAAATTTTAAGTGTACTATACCCCGTGCTGTGACAATGGGAAGGCTTGGGCACGCTTTGGAGATAACGAGGTATTCCTAAGCCACTTAACTCTACTTCCAAAGACATTAACTTCTTAATTTCACCTTTTTTCATATCGATCATCCAGTTGATTAGTCAGACATCTCCAAATACTATGTTTTGAAATAATGGGGAAAGCTACATTCGAATGCTCGCCATAAATCAAATATTATTTACACTTGTTTGTGTTTTACATATTAAATATGCTGTAAACCAGAGGTTCCCAAACTTTTTTTTCTCGTGGACCATTTTTAAAATTTCACTGGTTTCGGTGGACCCCCTGCTGCAACATTTCTACCATGTTCCCAAAACTCGACACGTGTTGTACTGAAAATTGAATATAACGCTGGAGTTGTGGTCTGTCACAACGGGGGAGGGGTGGGGGGGAGCAGATGTAGGCAGATAGTACCTTAGTAGGAATTAAAAAAGAAATTAATGCTAAATAAACAAGCTATCTGATCCATACGCCGGCCTAAAAAAATTTTTGCCAGAAAACTGAAAATTAAAATTTTAAAGCTTCAAAATGCTTTTTATGAAGTCTCAATATGACCATTTTTCAGCAAAAACAGCCTGTCAAAAATCATCAAAAAATTTGGAATTTTTTTTGCTCCCTTAATTTTTAAGTAGTGTATTATCTGCCTTTATTGATAGGTAAAGCCAAGCCAACATTTTTGTTCTTTACTATCGAAACCAGATTTTTTTTCGTGGACCCCCACTTGCAACTTGTGGACCCCCATGGGGACCTGGGGGTCCACCTGGACCACTTCGGGAATCACTGCTATAAACCAACACCGGGAGGCAGAATGGTCTGATGCTAGGATGACATTTTGAAATATCTTACTAGTGACTCAAAAAATATCAACATTTTGTTTAATTCATCATTTACAAGTTTTTCTGCATTATAATTGATTTGGCGGTGTTTATGAGTAATCTTAAGTATTGTACCAGATAGAGGGTACACTTTTAAATATAACTGCATACTCAGCTCAAATACTTTTGGAGATGTCTGACTAATCTACTGGAAGGTCGGTATTTTAAAATTTTAATAAAAAATGTTTGAATGTAATGTCTTTAGTTGCATATGAACTTTTTAATGTTGATTAAAAGCATGAAGTGTACATTTTACATGGCTGTATACAAATTCTGTGTAGGAAAGGAAAAGGGAAATTAGGAAAAATAAAGAGATTTGAGTTAAGTTTTCCTCTTAGCTAATCGAGCGATAGATAGAGATTTACGGACTATACGGTACAAAACATTTGAGGAGCTCAGTATCAAAGTAGGACATAAGCCATTTGGATTATTTTTCAGTAGAGTGAGTTTTTTGTTTTGAATATGAAAAGAATCACAAGCCATACATAACATTCTATAATTTAATACTCTATTTTATTTTTAAATTTAAAAATGCTTATGTCCGCTTTTGATACTAAGAAGAGAGAAGTGATTTACTTTAACGTCTTTTCTTTTGCTCATTTCCAATTTTCGGAGTTTATTACGCGCTTGCGAGCATTAGTAATCTCCATTTTATCATATTTTGATCAATATTAAGCTGGAAAACTTCGATAAACCTTAAATTTCATCCTAAAACTGTCAACCCACTATCAAATTCGGCGGTTGGTGCCTAAGTGCCTGACTGTCAAAATAACAGCTGCCATGGCACTTTTTGTGTGACGCTTTTGTATTGTGTGTCAGAGTTTGTTGCAAACATGAGTTGCAAGTGTCCGCTTTTGAAACAAAGTGCAAACTTTAACATGCAATTTCTTGTATTAATTGTCAGTTTTCGATAGATTTTCTCAGTTATTCAGAAAGAGAATCAGACATACCACCATAATCAATCAAAATATGCATTTTAGAAAAAGTGGCGTATGTCCCACTTTGATACTGAGCTCCTCATTTACTAGAACAGTTATGAGCCACCCTCGAGCCCATTTTTTATGGCCCGAGAGCCTTTTCATTCTACCCACTTGACTAAATAAAATATCAAAAAATTTGCGGTAAAGAATATTCAACCGTTTCAATTCTGCTTTGCAAAAGGGTTTAGCGGAAAATTTCAGTCTTTTTCCAAAGTTTTGAATCAGCCGCTCAAAATAATATTCCATATTCTTAAGAAGACAAAATTTTGTGGTTCGACCGTTTTGAAAAAATTTCACCTTCGCAGGGCAGTGCTCTTTTGTTCAGATCTATGCAAAGGTTTCCATTTTATAAAATACAAAAATTTTTCTTCACCGAATTTTGTTTAACCTGACTAAAATCAACAGTGACCCAAAATTGCAAGCTGGTATTTTTTATACAGTTCTTTAATATTTCAGAATGATAAAAATCGATGGCATTAATTGTTTTGGCCTTGAAGGTACAAAATTTTCATCTGCGGTGCTTTTTTTGCGTTCTATGGAAGTTTTATTAGAAAATACCGGTTTTGCAAAATCACCGACTGCAAAGTTAACCATGTCAAACTTTATGTACCCTACCCCCTGCGGCTTGCGAAAAATTGAAAACGGATAAATGGCGGTTTGGACGAAAGGCTAAGTTACTCATTTTGTTAGAGCTTGTATTGATTCATCCCCTTCCTTTCGCACGCTGATACATATGTACATATTAATAAAAATATATGTGAAATACTCCGCTCTCCAACATCTAAGCTTGTGTGTGCTCTGTAAAAATAACTTACATATTTTAAACAGTGGTGCAGCGACCTTCTGGGCAGCTTAGGAAGTTCTTCAAAAAATATTTTTATCTGTGCCTACAAGACAGCAAAATCAACATATTTATCATCCGCTTACAGCACTTTATATAAACTGGGGTGAATGCATTCTGGGTGCATGTTACAAATAATACTTTTGGACTAATGATTCTCTTAATTTGCCCATATGTTATGCACTTGTAAAAATTGCTTTGATTGGACGATAGCCTGTTTTACAGGCTTCCCCAGGGGCTGGGAATTTGTTGCTGCACCACTGCTTTTAATGCTTTTTGACCCTTTCTCGTAAAAGTTAATTTGGATTGTCTTAAACCATAGTGAACTAACTCACTTTGCAATTTTTGAGTTAGAGCTTGAAATGAGGGCTCTAAATCATAATCTAACTGCCAGAAAGAAGAACAAATTAGAGAAAAACTGTCTACGATTGGTCAAGACAGTATTTCTCTGATTGGTTCTCTCTGGCAGAGCTTGATTATGATTTGTAGCCCTCTTTTCAAACTTTAGTTCATAAAATGAAAATAGTGAGTCAGTTCACTATGGTTTAAGACAATCCATTACTGTGAATTAAAAATTATTTTTCACATCAGATTTTTTTAATTTCTGTATAATTTTTTTCATGAGATTTTCAACTTCAATAGAATCCAGATGGTTTTCTGAGATTTTTTTATTTGTCCTCATTTTTGTAGATGTACATCAACATTAAAGAAAAATCATGCAAATAATATTCAAAATACTTTATTTTCACTACGAGGATCAATTTTTTTTATTTGGCAATTGAATATGAAAAAAATTGAGAAAGGGTCAATCACAAAAAGTTCCATGTTTTTAACTCATTGTTGACAATTTTTATTTTTAATTTTTGCCAAAAGTTATTAAACATTTTATATTACATATACACTATTACACTTAAGCACCATAAAAATTCTCTGATATTATATTTATTAATAACATAAACACTTTGATAATTTAACAATAATTCAATATTCATAATAGCACAATTAAAAGAAAATATTAACTGTTAGGCCCAATTGTTTTGCAGAAATTTACGTGTGACAAAATCATCAACTGGCCATTCAGTGCCATTTTATTTTTTTGACAGTTGAAAGGTTCCCGATGATAATTTGATGATTGATGATTAATAATGGACGATTCTAAGTCCATTTCAGCTTTTGAACAAACTGTGATCAGCTGAAGAGGACACCTATCATGTGGTTAAACTTGTCAGCTGTTAACAATTTGAAAGAAAACTGAAACGCACCTGGAATCTGCGTTTAAAAGGGACCTTTAACCCTCCGCCCGTCGCATCTTTTTTTTAACGCGAGGAGTCGCCAAGGACCCCAAAAATAAATATGATTAAATTGTTGTTATATAATACATTTTATGTGTTATTTTAACTTATTATAGTCAGGTAATAGGGGCTGCATCGAAATAAAAAGAAATAATTAAAAAGTAGATATTTATTTTCAATAGAAAACTTTAAAAAAAAATCTAAACAATATCTTTCAAACTTTATAACTATTTGAGATTGATACAGACTTATTATTAAAAAAAAAAAAAACAAAATACTATGAAAAAATGTATAAACTTGGTTTTTCAGTGTATTTTTTTTATTTTTGTTGAGCCTCACGCTGTACCTCACAGTGCACATGCGCAGACTGAATGTCGGCGGCGCTAGCGTCAAGTATTAGCCCCTTTTAGGAAGCTACCTAAAGTAAGGAATCAGTGGGAACATTCAAAATGTCATAATTAGCATTTCTGTAAATCCTGGGCTTTTAAAGATCCCACGCGACAGGTTGAGGGTTAAATGCCAAAAAACCAAAAAAGCTGAATGATCATTTGATTATAATGTTACATTTGAATTTCTGCAAAACAACTGGGTCTTAATAATTTTGATTTTGTAACATAACGCCTTCATTAACTCATGCCTTCAATTCTGTTATATTTGTCATTGATTAAATAATAATAATAATAACGTTTACTTGTTTCTGTGATAAAATTTAAATAACTAATCGCTAAATAATTTTATAGTGTGTTTGGTCTGTCCTTGTTTTTCGTAAAATCAATGTGCCTTCCTCTAAATATTGTATATTTGCACAAGTTAAATAATTAAATTATGCATGTTAATGTTTTATGTCTTGTTGATTCTATAAAATTAATCATTGAATTTTAATCCAGTGCCTTTTGAAAAATATACGCAGTACCTACTCTCTCACTAATCCGCCCCCCCCCCCCCCCCCCCAAAAACCAGGCAAGTGTCCAATCAGTGAAATTAATTATATTAAATACAATATATTGATCGTCCAGTGAATTAGTCAGGCATTTGCGAAAAATCCATGCGACAACCTCTGTCATAAGTCACCCCAAGTGGTTCGCTACGTTTGGTGACTAAGCAGGGGTGCTCGGGTTCATGAAGTGAGGTTTGTCAAGGTCTTGGCGGTCGATGTGTCTGCCCACCTGCTGCGTGGCGAGCCAGATCAAGAGAGACTGGTTGAGGAGGTCTTTTGACCTCTCCAGTCAGAATCCCTCGACCCATCGCCTTGCGCCGCAGTTGAAGGGATGGATTCATACGTCCATTGCTCCTGGACACACTGACCTCCAGATTCCTACCCACCCCTCATACCTATTTCCTTCCCAGAACTTCATCTTCTTCCTTCTCCTAAAAAACCCTCCACACAGCATCCCCAAAGATAACATAAATAAATTCTTTCAAGGCCTCCTGAGCGGAGCTAATGTAAAAAAAATACACCACCAAATCAAAATAAACAAAAGAAATTGCTGTTTTATGGGTCACTAGTAAAATATTTCAAAATGGCATTCTGTTGTTCCGGAGTGTTATGCCTCCCGGTGTTATTTTCTAGCATTTTTAATGTATAAAACACAGGCATGTGCAAATAATGTTTGAATTGTGGTGAGCATTAGAATATTGCCTTCCTCATTATCTCAAAATTTTATATTTGCAGATGTCTGACTAATCAATTGAACGATCGACATGAATACCGGCAAATTATAGAGCTTGATTTTGTGCTTTCAACTAGTGAAAATAATGGCAGATTATAATAGTAATTGTCCGATAATCGAGCGGCAGATTACTGAGAGAATACTTTACTTGCTTTTTTTTAGATATCGTCCAATAATAATTAAAAAATAGTTTAAGATAATAAAAAGGGAATCTTTTATCTAATTATTTAGATTTTATAATTTTCTTTTTTTTTTGAGATGATCACTGTTTTCCAACTGTCCAGAGTGAGTGGGATTATAACACCCCCAATATTAGAGAATTTGATGTGAAAATAATGGGAAAGATTAATAAGAAGAGATCCAGATAGGTTGGGAGAACTTTGTTATTCAGATCTGGTCACTAAACGGCGTTTGATGGCCTCCGTGGTCGAGGGGCAAGGCTCTCGACTAGCAATCCAAAGATCGCGAGATCAGGTCCCGGCGTGCGGAAGAAAATTTAATTTGATTTAATTATTTAAAATAATTTGGTATATATTTGTGGCACATTTCCCTGGTGTAAGACCACCATTAAAAATTGAAACGTTGCTTGAAGTGTTTGGTGACCAGATCTGAATAGCCAGGTACTTCCCCACCTTCCTATTCCTCGTCTCCTTCCCCTCCTCAGTACCTTCAGCCTCACAAAATACCCCAAATGGGGATGCCATAGTCTCAATGGCTCCAGGCGATTGGGACTCTTGTGTGGTATTCACATAAAAACAACTAAAAAGTCTTAAGATGTTTATCAGAAGATTCCCGCTATTTCATCTCAAGCTATATTTTAATTGTTATTTTTTTTTTTAATGACTGCTGTGGTTTTAATGCTAAATTAAACTCCAATTCTGATATAAAGTCATATTTATTCATAATATTTTAAGAATTATTCTGTATATTATTTATGTATGCCTTTAAAACTGAAAATTTACCTGATTCTCGAACTGAACTCTTATTACTAATTTATGCATACGGTATTGAGAATTCAATTTGCTTTTAAAATTAAATAGATATCTTGATTTATTCTGAAATTGAGTACCTACCATTAAAGATGTTCTTTGATTTGAGCAAACAAAACCCATAAAAATTTGTTCTTTTATTTTAAAAAACCAAGATGTTGTTCTATGAACTAAATATTTTACCTAATTCTGGAACTGAGCTCTTTTTATTAATTTTTGCATGCAGTATTGAGAATCCAATTTGCCTTTAAATAGGTACCTTGATTTATTCTGAAATCAAGTACCTACCTTTAAAGATGTTCTTTTATTTGAAAAAAACCAAGACATTGTTGTATGAACTAAATACTTAACCTAATTCTGGAACTGAGCTCTTATTATCAATTTTTGCATACAGTATTGAGAATTCAATTTGCCTTTAAAATTAAATAGGTACCTATTTATTCTGAAATTGAGTATCTACCATTAAAGATGTTCTATGGTTTGAATGAACAAAACCTGTAAAAATTTGTTTCTTTTATTTGAAAAAACCAAGATGTTGTTGTTCTATGATTTGAAAGAACAAAAAGCAGGAACAAATTAAATACATATTAGATTAACATTCATTATATTGTGATAGAAAAATTCGAGTCTCTCTCGAAATAATAATTCAAATTGTATTTTTTAATAATGTACATATGATATTTTATGATTAAAAATAATTATTGTTTAAAAGCGATTCTTTTTTGATATTATGTATGTACCCAGCTGTGCACTTGAGAAATGCTTTTTGCCTTTGAATAAATTAATTTAAAAGTGGCCTTATAGATTATATGTAATGTGAAAAGAATTGACAGGTATTTTTCTACCCGAGTACATTGTCTGATAATTATAACAATAAAATTAGATAAAGACAGAATCAATTTTGTTTTTTTTCCCCTCTTTATTCTTGTAAGAAAATAATTACAGACGAAAAAAACTTGAATTTATGTGAATTCTGAAATACCGGTAGAACAAGGACAGCATTCTTTGTTCGAAGATCGATACATGGAAAATACAGAATATTCCTTTTTTAAAATAGACAATCAAATATGACATTTGTCAGAAGTACCAGCATTATAAAATAAATTCTCACCAAAATAAAAACAAAAAGTACCTACTTCGAATTATTCCCAGTACTAATGGGTCGAGGTTCAAGCTGCGTGTGATCCATCAATAAGATAAACAACCCAGGTTTTGTATGGTTCGTATAGCAAGCAGGGTTTGTCCAACGGGTATGTGTAATTATTCTAATACCTTTCTTTCCATGTTCTTCTGTTATAAGTACAAGTTCAAACTTGTCAATAATGCTCACTTCATAACAGTTTCGACAATACAGTGGTGATGGCAGCAATGAATACAGGTAAGTGTCGAATATTACCATTAATGTTTACCAGTAATCCAGTTAGAATTGATTGCGAAAATAAATTCCTGGTGTGGCCATGTGCCCATCGAGAGTCCGAGGTCTAATAGCAAGAATGTTCTAATTTCACAAAATCCATATTTCTATACTAATATTATAAATGCGAAAGTGCATGTGTTTGTTTGTTACGCTTTCACGCCTAAACTACTAAACCGACTTTAAAAATTCTTTCACAAATAGAAAGAAACATTATTAGCGAGTAACATAGACTGTATATAATGGTAAGCTATGGCGTTATGAATTTTGTATAAATGAAAATTTGTGTATTTAATATATTTTAGCCTAGCTGCGGGTGTAATAGCTAGTGTAATATAAATGGGATATAATAATGATTTTTTTTGTGTGTGAATACCAAAGTCCAAAACAGAAAGCTGAAAAATTCATTTTGGGCCGCAAAAATCTTCAATTGGGCCGCAGGTAGGGCATGCCAGAATCAGGCTGGAGTGGCCTAAAGGTCTTCCTAAACCAGTCTCTCCCGATCTGGTCCGTCGCGCGGCAAACACATCCACCGCCAAAACATAGACAAACCTCACCCCATGAACCCGGACACCCCTGCTTTATCAACAAATGTTTGCAATGCAAACCACTTGGGGTAACCTACTTGAATCGTCAAGTAGTATCCCAGTGGAAAAGGGGGCTAACTCGTGGATGTAAACATTGTAAAAATGAACAAAAAATCCTTACTTTTTTTTGAGAAGAAAAAAACTTGAATCTTTTAAATAATTTTTATTTACAATCCTAAAATTAATAAACAATAATTTTTTAAATAAAATAAAACCCTACATAGTTAATAAATCTATTAACCAAGGTTATATCATTACAATCATATACATATTTTATGATATGTTTACATTTGCGAAAAGAAGCGCGAGCCGAACCACGAATCACGTGAAAAGAACGAAACAATGAGCGCCGTTCGGTTCACAAATGTATACACAGCAATATCATAAAGTTTGAAACAATCTTGCGCCAAATCATTTCGTCATTACGACAAATGGCGCTCGCAGACAAGAATTTTTTTTTAATTTGGAAAGATTTCCAACTGTCTCTGCAATTAAAGTGTCTCGTCTGCGAGCGTCCTAATAAATCCAAATTTCAACTATTGACTAGGAAGTTTGCCTTTTCTGGAAGAGATATATAATTTTGTGCATTAATAAATAAAATATTAACTTATTGATATCAGATAAAAAATAATGAAACCGATACAATTTAATGAATGAGATGCTTGTATTTGTTTGGCATAAATGAAATATAACTTCTGGCAAATAGATGCCCCATAGATAAGATAAAAATAATTATGATGGGAAACATCAATTGATTAATTTGTGGCAAAACTGCAAGAATGAAATATTAATTGGCCAATAATTGTATTTTACTTTTGTATTTGTAATGAGAATTAAAATTTATATTAACTCCGCACTCTTATATTATTTTAGATTCTGTGAAGGGTCTATTTAAAGAGAGGAAGAGTTGTGTTCTGAAGAGACCCATATGATATGAGGGAGGAAACATACACACCGTTAACCGCAAGTCATTCCGCAGCATGTTCAGCAGAAGAGTCATTAAAGCAACTTATTATTACATGAAGGAAAACAATGATAAGGATGTATAAATATTGGGCATGCTTTTGACATGATTTTCAGCTGTACGCCAGTGGCGAAGGATTGAAACACCAGTAGAACAAACACAGTATTTCTGCCTGAAGTTTATGTATGAAAGTTTGCAATGTTTGTCAAGATGGAGGAATCTATCAAAAAGTTTCCTGTTTTTACCCAGTTTTTGCAGTTAGTCGGGGGCTTCAGGCCAGAGGTGGCTGCCCAACCCATCAGTAAAGAATACTAAACTTACATAAAAACAACCAAAAACCATGGTGCAATATTATTAAAAGTGGTGACCAGACAACTCGGAGTGAAATCAACTCAGAACCTCCTTTGAAAAGTCATTAAAAGTGATGTAAAAAATTGGTTAAATAGGTTACGTTAGGACTATTGACTATATTTAAATAAATTTTTTTCATAGCTTATGACTTTTCAAATAGGTGTTGCGTTAAGTTGATTGGCATGGAACCATTAAAAGTTCATAAATATTTACCTTGAATCATTTTTAAATTCAACAAAGGGAAGACATCGGAGTCATTAAATTTTATAATGCCAGTACTTAATAAAACATTATCTATGTAGATAAGAACATTTTTTTCAACTATTTGGCTGAAACAATATACATTTTTGTTATCCATTCCAAACTAATGGCGTACAGTCAACTTCATTTATAAAGTTACAATCTTTTCTGCATATACATAATACTTGTATGTAGTGATTTATAATTCCTAAAAACTATTTAAAAAAAGTATTCTATCTATTATATTATAAGCTTATAGTATCTGGCATCATTGATATTGCTATAAATGAACTTGACTGTATTTTCTATGCAACAAAATCTATTATAATATATTTGCCTATCTATTGCGTAATTCTGATTTTTTTATTTAAAACAAATGGATTGTATAGGGTATTTCAAAATCTTGACATTAAACTGTTTTTTAAATGGGAATCTGTCTTTTTCAGCAAAAATATTAATAGAATACAAACAAGAAAATCCCTAGGGGCCGGAGCCCTGCAATTGCAGTGTTGAAGAATCATGCCCATACACAATATAAATCACTGCATTTGCAGTATCGACTCTTTATACATTCATTTTAACTTCGGATGTTACCTCTACTGGGTTGGTTAAAGACAAAAATAAAAAATGTCACTTAATCAAGTATGGTATTGTCTATGCTTTGGCTCTGACAAAAAAAAAAAATTTATTTATTGAAATTTCTTGCCGGTCCCTAAGGGTTAATCAATTAGATAGTATAACATAATTTTAATTAGCGCTTCAGTTAATTTCATAATTAAGATAGTCAGTACTCTCTGAATAACGTTTGCACAGAGTTTGATATCTGCAGCGAGTACTGTTTTACCATTAGTTAAGTTAGAATGAAATTAGTTTTAGCTGAGTCAAAACATAAATCAATGTTTTTTTTTTTTATATAAGAATAACAAAGAAAGATGCATTAGTATTGATAGCTGCATAATCTATCCTAATATTATAAAGAGGAAAGATTTGATTTTTTTTTTTTTTTTTAATTGTTTTTGGGGTGTTATGCCGTGTTTCGCTACCTCCTTCTTTAGCCAACGTTTCGGACAGCGTTACAGTGTCCATCATCAGGGCAGATGACACGGCATAACACCCCAAAAACAATAACAAAAATACTTTTTGGCCGTGAAAACCTTAAAAGATTTGATTGTTTGTTTGTTTGTTTGCATTGAAAAGGCTCCGAAACTACTGGACCGATTTTAAAAATTCTTTCACCAATAGAAAGCTACATTATCAGCGAGTAACATAGGCTATAAATAATGTTAAGCTCTGGCGTTATGAAATTTGTATAAATGAAAATGTGTGTATTTCATAAATTTTTGCAAGAGGGAGGAAAGGTAGGGGGAAGGTGGGGTTCGTGGAGAGGGAAAAGGGCGGTAGGGGGAAGGTGGGGAAGGTGGAAGGGAACGGGGACGCACGGGAAAGGATAAGAAGGGAGAGTCAATTCATTTCTTGAATGGCGTAGCAACGCATGCCAGGAACCAGCTGGTCAATAATAAAAGTTTAGCTTTAGTTTACAGGAAATGAAACTGAAAATAATACATTCCGTAGCAGATTGTAAAATAATCAAGAGGAAGTAGGGCTACTAAGTAGTAAATAATGATAAAAATAATATGTAAACATAAATTTTCAGTGTTCAATGATAAAACTGACCAAAATGGAACTGATAAATCAGACAAGCGCAAAAACGAATCAAATTAATGAAGAGGACCCTTTTTCATATTAAACTTAAATTTGGATTTGAGGCCAAGATACTTTACCAAACTGAATAATATGTCATTGAAGAAGAAGATAATACTTTTAAATCTAAATGAAAATATGAAAGAAAACAAGACACAGAAAAATAGAAAAAGACAATGGTCGCAACTGGGACTCGAACCCAGACCTCTCGTCTAACCGGGACGTGCGCGTTTTCCAATTTCGCTATTGCCACCTTCTGTCAAACCGTCATATTTGTCAATCTCATATTTCAAATATTTAGAATCAACAATATTATTTTCAGCTAGTTCTTTTTCCATATTATAGGCAACTACTATTTTTATTGGAAATAATCATTCTAAGAATTGGTTTGTAACCTGAATAGCGTCTCGGATAAATGTATCCGAATTTATTCATATGGAACTATTGACTTTATGAAAGTCTAAATGAATATTCAATTTTTTACGAGAAAAACTCTCTTTTTATAAGTTTTGAAGGTTATTCCCATCAACGTAATATATCATTGAAGAAGAAGATAATACTTTTAAATCTAAATGAAAATATGAAAGAAAACAAGACTGTTGCGATCATTGTCTTTTTCTATTTTTCTGTGTCTTGTTTTCTTTCATATTTTCATTTAGATTTAAAAGTATTATCTTCTTCTTCAATGATATATTACGTTGATGGGAATAACCTTCAAAAGTTATATGTAAAAAGAGAGTTTTTCTCGTAAAAAATTGAATAATATGTATTTTAATTCAAAGGAATAGCAAATGTCTGGATATTTTAATTGTGCTACATTATTTATTTATGATTTTAATTTAGGCCATTTTAAATGATTCTATTTTCCATGATTTTAGAGGCAACTTTGACAATTTTTTGTGAGTTAATGATAATTATTTTAAATAATGATTTTGCCCGTTTTACTATGTTAATATAATTAAATATAAAATACTGGCTGAGGTACCCGGCTTCACTTCGCGGAGCTGATATGAGATCGAAATGAGGTTTCGAACCCACAATGGATCATGCTTTACCAATGAGTAACCCTACCCATGCAAAAAAGGCTTTGAAAGGTCCACAATGTTCAAGAACATTCCACAACTGTTCTGGAATGTTCCACAATGATCTGAGATGTTCTGGGATGTTCCAGACTATTTCCAAACATTCTACAACATTCCAGATTGTTCCGGGATTGTCTGGAATGTTGTGGAATGCTCTCGAATGTTCTAGACCAGTGGTTCTTAACCTTTTTGGAGGTACTGAACCCCCTACCAGTTTCATATGCATTCACAGAACCCTTCTTAATTGGAAAGCGGGGCGTGTCATCAGTAGCGGCGGATTACCACAAGTCGGGGGGCGGGGCGCAATGGGATATGGGATAGTGACAATATTCTTCATAATTTTTTTTTCCGGCTGTGTCTTGTTCTGCCGAACCCCTGAGACTGACTCACCGAACCCCCGGGATTCGATCGATCACAGATTAAGAACCACTGTTCTAGAAATTTCTAGAGGGCAAAACTTCCGGCAAAACTTATATCTTCAAAAGCAAGCCCTTCAGGTAAAAATGGGAACCTTCTTTATGGATGGGGGGGACATACCACATACCACACCATATAACTCCCTTGATCGTACCGGAGCTCGTTTCTGAGTTTTAGTGGCACACACATTTCTTTTATAATATATATTGATTAATTGTTAAGGAAAGCATTTTGTTGGGCTTAAATTTAAAATTAAAAACGGCCGATTTACTTTGGAACACAAATTTAACGCATAAATTAAAATTTCAGCCCAAAAAATGCATTTTTTTTTACAACATTTTATTTTTCATATTATATTTACATGGTATGTTGGGAGAGCTTATTTTTTTAATAATTACCATTAACTCACAAAAAATTGTCAAAGTTGCGTCTAAAATCATGAAAAATTGAATTCATTAAATAGCCCATACTTTATAATTCAAAATACAAATAAGAAAAGTAGCACATATCCGTACTAGATATTTGCTGCACCTTTTGATTAAAAAAGAATTTTTCAGCTTTATTAAGTATTTTTGTCCCAAATCCAAATTTAGGTTTTGGACGAGAAAGGCCGCTCGGCCGTTCCTCGGGGTGCATTTGAATTAATTCAATGCGTCCCTAAAACTGAGTAAGTGTGTGGGATATTTATTTTAGCAATAGATAAATAATTATTTAGAATGGTTATCAAATATGTACATTTTTTATCTGTTCTTAAAAATTGGTTCGGCTCATAAAATTTACAAAATTATTTCTTGCGATTAAAGCAATTACAATAAGCCAAAGTCAAAACCTTCTAAAACATCTGTTCAGTTAAAAAAATTAGAGCATTAACAACTAAAACAGAAATTGGACTGAATTGATGAATGAATCTGTCCTTGACAGTGATGAATAAAAAAAAAATAGAATCGTATCTATAATAATTTTGAATGACAAACCTAGAGTTTTAGTTAATTCTAATGAAATAATAAATAACCTTAAAGAATACTGCCTACTTATCAGACTTTTTTGAGGCTTACAATATTTTGTAATGCTATTAAGTATCGGAGAAGATCTCATAAATTTATTGAATTTACAAATGGTCAAAGTTGTACAACAAATATTGAAGAAAAGTAATATATGAATTTTAAGGACAATAATTTATGTTAAAAGAATGCTTATGCACAAAAAAAAATGTTTAAAGTATTTTTGGAACAAAACTAGCAGTTGGAAGTGGAAAGCATCAATAGCTGCAGGAAATGTGTAGTGGATGAAAGGACATCCATTCATTTATTGCTGGTTTCCCATCCCATCTATTCTACGGTCTATTTCGTGGTCTATTCTAATTGAAGTCTATTCAATTTTGGGTTTTTATTGCAAGACTGTACTCAATGATCTTTTTCATAGAAACATAGATTATAGAATAGATGGGGTGGGACTCCAGCTTACAGGGCCATTGCACATTGATTAAAAAAGGCTCATACACCTGGGGAGCAAAGTTGTGGTGCAGGAGACACGTTTTAATCCATTTTGTTTTTATAACATGGGAATCCCTTAGAAAAATAATTTCTCTCAGGGCATATTTTTGAAGAGAGGAAGGAGTGAACATGGGTCTTGAAGGGACCCATGTAGTAGAAAATACAGAGGTCAGCAAATTGTTCCACAGCCGAGTTGCTGAACTCAGGAACGAGTCGTATAAACGACCCAGAAGGCAACCATGTACAAATGTTGCGCATGAGTTTGGCGTGTTTCCCGACTATGCACTGGCGCCGAGGGATCGACAACGCTAGTTCCTCGGAGCAACTTCCATTGAAATACCAATAAAACAAGGACAGCATTCCCAGCTGACGCCTGTTCTCTAGAGATAGCAATCTGTTTGTTAAGATAGGGGATCTATCAAACGGGCTGGCCGTTTCTGAGAATCAGTATTTTTTCATGACAATCCAGATGAAAGAGACTGAGCTACCATCAGTGGAATAAGATATAAATACAATGGACCTATGACCTTAGGGTTTACGCGAACTGTGCCCGACCGACTGCACACCAAATTATGTAAAAATAACTTTTCCCATACAATATTTAATATACATAAAACACAACAGAATATCTACTTTTATCTTCTGTAATAAATAAATGGGTTTTGCGTCACACGAGCCCTTTGGCTTATCTTGTTGAAAAACAAAACTGCAACAAATTGTGTCAAAACAGATCATGCATAATTTTGTTTCTGGTCTGACGATGTCAAGAATATTAACAGCCACGGGACTTTAGATAGCAACTGTATAGAGTTATTGTCACAAGTGTTAATAGAAACTCCAACATGTTGAAGTAAATAAATATTTTGAACGGAATAAAAATTCAACAACTGTGACGGCTGTTTTATGAACGTGCATATATATGTACAAAGCTTTGAATATTTATTAGCCTCATTAATAAATTAACTTTTCTCTCTGTGAATACTAAATAATGGAATAAGGTAAGCATTTAACCTTTTGTTTTCACGACTGCTGATGCAAGAAAACCGAGAGTAAAAAAAGGTTAGTAATTAGTATGAGATCGCTAATACCTCTTGAGCAAAATAAACTATTTTTGTTAAATAAAATTCTGAACCGATAAATTGGATGAACAAATAATAAAGCATAATAACATCAATAAATAATAATAATTAATTGGTAACTACTAGAGCAAAAATGTTAGTACGGCTCTAAATTAATTATCATTTTTAATAAAAATACATACATACTGGAAATTCATTTCAAATAATTACATCAAACGCAAAAAAAAAGCAAACATTACTCTCCCGCTTTCATAAAAACTAAACAAGAAAATAATCATACCTTCCAATACTTTCGACCCCGGCTCTTTCAAGGCCCAAGGAACTTGGCCAAATATACATTACAGTCATCTCTAATTCTACGGCTTGCTATAGACTCTTCTATACTTATCCGGCGGATCGCAGAACTCTGTTACAATTATACGGCAGAGGAATAAGTGGAACACTACAATCAGAATACAAATGGACACCCAGAATATAGTCGGCAATCCGCCCAGGCTGTGTCCATGCTTGTGCAGTGCTATGACGTGATGTTCGTGCGCCGGAGCTAACGCCACTTCTTTAACATGTATGGCGTGCCTCAAATCCTCCATGTGCTGCTTATCGGAGGTTATGTAAAGAATGGCTGTTAAAGGATCAGTTAGTTTTACTGGGAAGTATTTCCTCGCCGGTCCTAATTGAATCGGACTGTCCATGCAACCACCATCGCATGCGTAATACGTGCGGTCAGATCTATCCAAAGCGACGTACATGGCGGCCTTGTTGTCTTCTTGAAGGACTACGCTTATATTGACGTGCGTCATGTTACCGTAGTTTAAGCGCCGGAAGAAAAAGTCTCGATGCAAGCTAGAAGGATGGATGTTGAATTCTAAGTGTTGGTTACTGAAGCGGAGACCTCCAAAACTGAGAACCATGGCTTGTATGACACCGCTGGCTCCCGCTTTTAATAGGTTATGACATCCTTGCTTCTCTAGCGTCAAAAGCCAAGCTCCTACGACAGTATTCATCTGATACAAATTGTCTAAAGGCTTCCATAGATTGTTCGCTTGGAGCGTGTAGTGACCTTCGTAACAGCCTTCGGCGTACGTCAATGATCGGACAATCTCCGATTTCTTCTGGTTGGATATTCCTTCTTCGTATTCCAAAGATCGAACCTGCGACAAGACTGCGTAAATAGTTGCATTTATTTTATCACCGTTCACGGCGGCCTGAGCTTTAGACTCGCTGAGGGAGAAGCCGGTATACCACAAGTTCAGCCAAACGTGCGCCTGCAAATCTTTAAGTTTATTTTCTGTTTCCGATACCTTTATTACCCTTTCCATAGCCGTGATGGCGTTCTTTTCCATTACGTCTTTCTGTTCCACGTAACGATCTCTCGAGATGGGATCGCTGTAAACAATGGTGGTGTAAGCATTGAAGGTTACGCTGCCTTTGCTGTCTAAGGATACAGAAGTCGGGAGAATTCTGGAGACAATGCTAACCGCCACCACCATGTTGTTAGACTGACTGATATCAATCATTCCTGTGAACACGTCATAGTCGTACACCGCCAGTCCGTGGTGAAGTTTAATGTTCTGCTTCACCACGGTCGGCCAGTCCGATATCCTCGTGGGAGTAAGCTTCAAATCGATTTGCGAATTCGTCGGATTTGAAATTCTTATCTCTTGAACGAATAATGACGGAATAGTTCTGTGCGCATAGTATCTGTAAACCACGTTGTAGCCGCTAGCGGAACACTGAAACCTATGTACGAGTCCGTACAGATAATCGACCACCAATGTCTCTTTTAATTGGTCGTCGTCGACAGAAACAATCGGGTGGAAATTAACGTCTAAGGAAAGCGTGCGGCCATTTTTAATGTTCATAAAAGCGTCGCTCTCGATCGTCAGACCGAAGATCCCGTTCCCCACATAAGGCACATAAGTATTATCTTCCGAGACAGGTTGTTCGTTGTTTTTTATGTAAACATTCTGTTCTGAATGAGCCTTGTGGAAAGGCGTTAGACGGTCGTACATGCACACCGCCTGGGGGTCCGACAGCTTGGCATCTTCGCTGTACCACAGCCATCTTATAATACCTGGTCCGAGGTACAGGAAGAAAAATATAAAGAACAATATTATTATGAGTATACGCCGGCGTGTCATGTGACCGTCGGTAAGTCGCTTGAAACGGCGCCCGGCCTCTACAACTTCCATTCGAAGCTTCTCCATATTTATTAATTAGTTTAGAGAGAGTTTTAAACAATTGTCAGGCACATGTTAATATTCTTATGTACTGTTTATTGTTTTTACACCAAAAACACAAGCTCTGCGCTCATATTGCTGATATCAACGAACTGTCAAAATTCTACACGACACATACCACCATAAAACAAGATGCCAGAACTAAAAATTATATTACCTGAAATGTCCTGATGTAAAGTAGGCACTACCACTTTTCAAAAAAATCTGCCAACAGACTAAATGGATTCGGCCATCAGATTTGAAATTGATGTGGAAAGGGATAGAAAAATGGGCTCGGAAAGAAAAAGGCGGTCGGAAAGCAGAGACTTTCGATGTGGTTTGTGGTTTGTGGTTGCCCATAAATGAACCATACTGGTTGCCTCAGCTAGTACGGCTGGAAACATAAGTAGCCACCTTGGTAACAATCTCCTTATTATTTTATTTGACAGTAGCCGTTATGGCAACATTCATACGTAACTGTTTTGTGATTCAGGCAGCGTTGCCATACCTAGAAAGTAATCCCTATACCTGGGGAGAAAGAAAGTTCCAGAATGGAAAGGGAGTCCGGTGGAATCTAGAAAAAGTGGAAATCATGTAATAATTATTACTTATAGTTCTATGAACCTAGTAGACCTCGAATTTAATAAACTCTGTTTCTAATTTTCTTTCATTTAATAATAAATCGAAACCAAAATTTCCTCTGAAATCATAAAATTTGTTAGTAAATACTTAAATACCTACCTACATAATAAATAATAATTTCACATTTGAAAAAAGATATTTACTGAACCATTAAAATTGCCACCATCTTGAATCGGAACCGGAACGTAACAACCAAATTAACAAAGAGATGAATGCCAAATGGCCGATTTAAATCAGAACTTTGATACGCTCAGTCAATTATTTTGTGAAAATTGAAGAACAGGAAAATAAACAAATGTACAATAGTCACCTGTTTTGACAGGGCAGTAGGTGTTTGAAAACTGATAGAGTACGGCAACAACACTTTTATGGAGATTCAAACCTAATATTTGAATCCTAGCTGTGTCATTGGCGTAGAACAAAACAAACCTACCAAGAACCATAGGTATATTGAAAAAATATCTTCATCCTAAGTTTTTTTTTGTTTTGTCCCCACACTACTGAAACGAAGTTAAAGCTTTAGTGCGACTGTTAAAATCTAAACTAGATGATGTATGAATGTGAATGAAGCAAGGAGTGTATGAATGAAAAATTTGGAAAAAACCCCGGGAATAATTATTGATTAACCCGGCGTTCGCACAGTCGGGTCAATTTGACCCGCGCCATTTAAAAATTGGCTTATTTCTTAAAAAAAAATTTGCGACGTTGCCATACTTCTCAGTAGCTGGAGCTAACAATCTCCTCTCCCCGTGGGCTATCGCTGTTCAGTGGTTTAGTGGCCGCAACGGTGGATAGACGTGGCTAAAAACGAAAAAGGTAAATATGACCCAACCATACACTTCGTGTCGTAATTTTGGGACATGAATTAGTCTTACATATTATCATGCAAATGATTAACGAGTAAGATTAACTCATGGGAATGATGTATTATTCTTAGTCCTACTATAGATCTCATTCATATGTATGATATTAGTTAACATTTTGAGAAAAAAGTTTATATTTTATTTAAATCTTAAAAATTTAAGACAGAGGTTGTCTATTTTGCTAATATTTTACTATACTTTTATGAAAATGTCATTAATAGATAGTTTTATATGAAGTTGTTTTATTTTCCCAAAATCTCGCAAACAATATAGTTGTTTTATCAAATTATTGCAATATGGTTTTTAATTTCTTTTAAATATTGAAATCATAGCGAGTTTTTTATTCGGGTCTCCTAGACCCAACCCTACTATCGATGTTACATATTTTGACTGTGTTGACGCCGGGTTAACCAATACCTCTGCCGTTTCTGCAATACCTTGGTGACTATGTTTGGTGACTAAGCAGCAGTGTCCGGACATCGGGATTCATGAACCCGGGTTCATGGAGTGAGATTTGTGCGGGTCTTGGCGGCGGATGCTTTCCACATCATCTGCGCGGCAGGCTGAATTCGGAGAGATTGGTTGAGGGAAACCATTTGACCTTTCCAGCAGGACTCTCTAGGAACATTGCCTTGCACCAATTCATATATCCGTCACTCCTGAAAACACTGACCCCCAGATTCCTACTCATACCCTTTTCTTACCCAGAACTTCCTTTCTTTCCCTTTCTAAAAAGACCTTCTACACAGCATCCCCAAAGATGACATATGCCCTGAGGGGGATTATTTTTCTCAGAGCCTTCTGTGTGGAGCTAACGTAAAAAAATATATTAAAAAGAAAGAGTTGTGTAATGGTTCATCCTATTTGCCTACCCCTGCATGAATGAGAACGATATTATGATGGTTAGCAAAAATCTAGATTTTTTGGATTTTGTGAAATTTTTAGAGATAGCCTTTGCTAGGGAATTTCTATTTTATTCACCTGGCAAGCTGCGCAATACTGACAATACCGTAAATTCGACGAGTGATGAATAAATTATTGACAAGAGCTGTAAGTTGAAACTACCTTCGGATTGTTTTCCGGTAAACGTAATTTATCCGAAGTATTGCCAAACAGTTTGTCAATAATGCGTCTCTTCGGCCGCGAAAGATAGTAAACCGCCGCGGCTATCCGGCAGATTAATACTTTAATCAGCCATTTTTATTTTATCGAAAGAGAAAGTGAAAACGAGCGATTTCGGTCTGTGATTAACTAGTTTTAACGGAAATAAATCATGGGTACGTGTCGGGAGAGGTTAATCTGTTGTTTCTTTGTTATTGTGGCGGTGCAAATATGCTGTGCAAGAGTTCTTGATGGCGGTGTGGAGCTATCGTTCGCGGATCCTAAATACTTGAAGTATGACGATCTCACCGAGCTGTTCCAGCAATTGGAGAAGGATAATCCTAACCTGGTCAAGTTACACGCGGCCGGACAGTCCGTCCAAGGCAGGAACTTGTGGGCTATCGAGATTACTAATAATGTCAAGGAGGAGATTCCAGGAAAGCCATTGTTCAAGTTTGTGGCGAACATGCATGGAGACGAGGCGGTTGGAAGGCAGCTGATGATTTACCTGGCTCAGTATTTACTGAACAACTATGGAAAAGTCGATAGGATCACGAATCTTGTGAATAATACTGATATTTACCTGATGCCGACCATGAATCCCGATGGTTTTGAAGCGTCTAAGGTTAGTTCTTTGTTTTGATTGTTACCTTACCATTATTTCTTCAGTTTTAATTGCCCCATATCTCATTATTTTCATGTGTTTATTGTTGTATTGACAGAATTTACCCTGTTATTGTACAATGGCTGTATCTTATTTTTGACATTCTAGGCTGATAATTATGTTTCTTAATTAAATTTCTTTAAAACGTTAATAGAAGTAGCCATATTAACAAGATCCATATAGCTTCTTACTGCCCAATCTTCCTTTTCCCATCTCCCCTCCCCACCCTCTGCCTGGCAATATAACCCGATTGGGGATGTCATAGTACCACTGGCTCTGTATATTTGGGAGTTGTTGAATATTTTATTATTTACTTATTCACAGTCTTCCCCGACTTGTTATACCATTCACCATCCACGTCAAATCTAGAATCTCTTATTTTCCTTTCTTTGTTTATCCGCTTTATGTGTCGAAACATCTAAGCAAACCCTTTTTTTTTATTTTTTATTTATTGAATATAATGGTACAGAGTTTACATGTTTTTATAAATTAAATAAAGTTTTTCTTTTAAAAATACATTAATTAATAAGTATTACACCTTTTTTTAGAGCAGAGCTCGAGTAAAAAAGGCGGAGAAAACGAATGTAAAGCACAATTTAACAAAGAAAAAATAGTAATTTTTTTTTATGTGTAAAACAAAAGATAGAAATTTAACAGTGAAATAAGAAAAAAGGTAATATATGTAAGTATACACATACACACACGTAGATATACACACATACCTACATATATACACATATACAAAATATACTTTATCAATATTGATGTTTTAAGGTTTTCACGGCCAAAAAGTATTTTTGTTATTGTTTTTGGGGTGTTATGCCGTGTTTCGCTACTTCCTTCTTTAGCCAACGTTTCGGACAGAGTTACAGTGTCCATCATCAGGGCAGATGAGTGACAGATGAGTGGCAGATGAGTGTCACTCATCTGCCCTGATGATGGACACTGTAACGCTGTCCGAAACGTTGGCTAAAGAAGGAGGTAGCGAAACACGGCATAACACCCCAAAAACAATAACAAAAAAAAAAAAATTTATCAATATTGTTAATTGTGCTTAAATTAAACTTTGCAATTTTTTCACTCTTCACATTTGTAACACACTGTACAACAATAATAATCACGTATAAAATAGATTTCGGGTGCTTCTACGATTCGTATAAAAGATATTTATTTTTAAATGACCAATAATTAAGAATCCAAACATGTCAATTCTGAAAATAGTTGAATAGAATTCATTTAAATGGATTAGTAATCCAGACACTGTTTCGAAACATGTCGTAAATGTTGTAAGTTTATTCTAATGAATTGGTATAATTAATGGTCGTTGAAATAATGGCTTGGATACAACTAAAAGACAGATATTCTGTTATTACTAAATACTTATTTGCATTCACTATGTGTAAAAAAACCCAATATATTCTTATCACCCACTGAATAGGCAATGCACACCTTCAAATATAAATGTCTTCCATGATGATTTGAATGGAAATCAGTGTCGCCACAGATTTAGTATCTTTTAAATAACTAACTAACCATCACGCCGTTTCCCGCAGGAGAGGCAGAGAGGATGGATCGCCAGACAACTCGATCTTGGCACACACTCTTTGCCTCGTTCACATTCATACATCGTCTCATTCATGCTCTTCTATTATTCTGGCTCTTGACATGGCCCGACTCAAGTATCTGATTCACTTGGTCGTGCCATGTCTTCCTCGGGCGTCCCTGTATTCGTCTACCATTCACATTTGCGTCATATATTCTCCTTACACTCCTTTCCTTACATTCATTGGCTCTACATGCCCAAACCATCTGAGCTTCCCTTTCTTAATCTTACGCTTTCTTAATCATTACGTTTACATCAGCCTTGCATTCTTTGCGAATCTCCACATTTCTCACACGATCATACATGGTTCTACACCATTCAATCTACTTTCATCCCTCCTCTGCCAGTTCCATGCCTCTCTGTCATCAAGGTAGGCACTCCATTATGGATGGCTAGCTCCGCTTCTTTTGACAGTTTTTTGTTGGAGCCAACGGCGTTCAGTCCTCCATTAATGGAGTTACCGGCTTTTACCCTTCTTTCAATATCTCTAGCAGTCTTCCCATCTCTCGTAAACATACTTCCCAAATACACTTCCATGTTGATTTCAGCGGAAATGAAGATTGCAACTGACTTAGTTTCTTTTGACTATTAAATTGAGACAGCCAATCGACATTGTATACTCTGTCTCTCTTAGGCGAACCCTAAACATTCAATATTTATTGTGATTCGTCAATATTTATCAAATGGAAATGTCTTCCACTGACTTAGTATCTTTTGATATTATTAAATTGGACAGCCAACCGACATTGCATACTTTTTTCTCTTGGGCGAAACCTAAACATTCAATATTTATTGTGATTTGTCAATATTTATCAAATAGAAATGGCTTCCATGTTGATTTCAGCGGAAATCAAGGTTGTAACTGACTTAGTATCTTTTGAATATTAAATTGAGACAGTCAATTGACATTGCATACTCTGCCTCTATGGCGAACCCTAAATTTTCAATATTTATTGTGATTTGTCAATATTTATCAAATAGAAATGTCTTCCATGTTAATTTGAGCGGAAATCAAGGTCGCAACTGACTCAGTATCTTTTGACTATTAAATTGAGACAGTCAGTCGACATTGCATACCCTGCCTATCTTAGGCGAACTCTAAATGTTCAATATTTATTGCGATCCGCCAATATTTATCATGTAGTGTTCCACGCTGATTTGAGCAGAAATCAAGATCGCAACTGACTTAGAGACAGTCAATCGACATTGCATACTCTGTCTCTCTTAGGCGAACCCTAATAAACATTCAATATTTATTGTGATTCGTCAATATTTATCAAATAGATGTCTTCCATGTTGATTTCAGTGGAAATCAAGGTTGTCACTGACTTAGTATCTTTTGACTATTATTATTAAATTGAGACAGCCAATCGATGCACGCCCTATCTCTATTAGGCGAACAATAAATGTTCAATATTTATTGCGATCTGTCGATATTTATCAAATATGGTGATATTTATTGAACATGTAGGCTAGCGTTGACGTTGATTAGTATTGGCAGATCACAATATGGAACACAGATGTTTAGATTCGTGAATTCCGTATCGTGAATTCTGTATTGTGAATTCTGTATTGTGAATTCCATATATTAATCAACCATTAATCAAGTTACAAAGTTTAGTATTGACGTTTTTCTGTATCTCTTTCAAATTATCAAAGAATTAACAAATTAATCAGTATACAATAACTAAAAAGTGGTCAATTCATCTAAATCGAAGATTGCGCACTCTCCCAGTGTATTTATTTTCACAAAAAGTGTGTTTTTTTGCACCAAAAGAGGTTTTTTTGTTTCTCCAAAGTTTACGTCACAAACTACACAATCGGTGCCATAGTTCTTGAACATTATAGAGTGAGGATCTTAAAATTGTGTTGCATCTCTAAAATTGTGTTGCATCTTTAAAGGAAGCAAGTATTCTAAAGTGCTCTTTTTAGTTTGCATTCACGCTCTACGAAATTAAAATGCATACTCAATGTACTGCGTGTGAAAAAAATATTGAAGTTCCGGCTGACTTTATATCATGTTCTGTATGTGAAGATGGATATCACATTTTGTGTGCTGATATTGCGGAAACTTCTCGCCGAGGGGCAAAAAGTCAATCTCAATTACAACAGTGGAAATGCAAAAAGTGTGTTAAAACTCCAAAGTCAACAAAACAGAAAATTATCGCGAATAACATGAATGAAATCAATCAAGACCTGACACCTGTTTCCAAAAATCAAAAACTAATTGCCCATTCAGCGAAGTCTACAACCGCACAGTCAGAAACCAGCGTAATTCCAGTACCGTCATTCACAGATGGCTCTAATCAGCTGTTAACCTTAGAAATATTTTTGAAGGAACTTGAAAATTTTAAAACTACGATGATTTCCTTTGTGGACAAGAAACTAAGCATTTATGATCAAAAATATGAAGCAATATTAATCCAAAACAACGATTTACTAAAGTCATTCCAATTCATAGCCGATCAACATGAAGATCTAAAAAATCGTGTGATTTCTATCGAAAAATCTCAGGTTAAAGATAATGCCGATATACTTGAATTAAAAAACCAGAACAACATTTTAACTAATACAATCTCACAACAAGACGTCAAAATCGACAGACTGGAATATATGCATCAAATATGTAATGTTGAAATTAGAGGCATCCCGGAATCCATCTCTACTAACCATTTAGAAGTTCTCAATAAAATAGCAAAAATCATCAACTTTGAGGGCTCTTCCGGAAATATGAACTCGGCTATAAAAAAAATCTATAGAATGGGACATAAAATTGATGAAAAAAAGCACAGATCAATCATTGCGACTTTTAATAACACTCCAGATCGGGATAGTTTTTTATACAAATTAAAAACATACATAAAGGCCACAACTCCAAGCACAAATAAATTAAATACATACGATCTAGGATTATCGCAAGATGCCAAAAGAATATATGTATCGGATCATCTAACACAAAAAGCTAAATTCCTCTTAGGACAAACTAAACGATTCGCCAGAGAAAACAATTTTAAATATGCGTGGTCATCATCTGGTCGTATCTTACTAAAGGAAATTGACAGCTCAAAAATCATAACAATAAACAATGCCAATGACCTACAACGATTAAAACGTCAATCTATCTGACTTCTATTTCACTTTGTCATTATGGCTGTTAATGAAGGTATCAGTTCATGTTCTCAAATCATTAATACATTGTTATCGATTATTTATACACTCATTCATTCTTATTTTTTATTTTTGTTCCCATATCTAATACATTGTTATCGAATACTTACCATACTTATATACTCAGTTATTTTTATCACAATCAGTGAGATTTCATGTAACCCCATGCTTATAGTAAATCTATATAATTCTGGGAAAAAAATTAATGAATGTATCTATATTCCTTTCATGGTCAGTTTTTGGAATAGTTCGCAGGTTATCGCAGATTCTTTTTCTGTTCAAACACATCCATCGTACCAACCTATTTACGTATTATGTACTCACCCTGCTCTGAGTTATATTATTGTGTTAATATTATTTAAGTTTGATAAGTCGGTAAATATTGCATTCATTACTTGTTCATTTAATAGTAATTTCATAATTTTCAACAGGAAATTATATCAGCAATGTAATGTATTCTATATTTTACGACCCTTAGCTGTTGTTATCACATATAATTTGACATTCGGTAACAACATTCTAAATACAACTGTTCGTACATCAGAAAAAATAATTAATTGCAAATACCTACGCACTATTTTAGTCACATTTCTGTGTATTTCTAATGTTATTGAATGTATTTGTCAATTTAGTTGCGTCTTTGATGCTCATTGATTTATCGTACCAATCTATTACCACCAAAAAATCTATTACCACTTTTCTTGCTATTATTTACTTTATTACTAATATATACTTTAAGATGGATAATTATGTAAACATATTTTCCTTCGTTTGTTTTTTCAAGGGACATACCTTCATTTTTGACAAGTTTTCACGTGCTCAAATTAATGCACATCACTATTATTCTTAGTATTATTATTTTTTTTTAATTACATCGCATATTATTTGTTTTTGTTTTATGAGTCACACCACCAACAGCAACATATATAAAAAGTATTATATTTAAGCCTATATATTTTAAACGTATTCAGTGAGTTTTTATGTATTCTCATACTTAGAGGAAATGTTTATAAATTCTGGGAAAAAACCTAATGATTGTATCTATATCCTGTTAGTAGACATATATTTGTATACATCACAGATTATTGTAGCTGCCTATTCTTTTCAAACTTATTTCTCGCATCAACCTATTTACAGCATAAGTATTCACAGTGCCCTGAGTTACATTATTATGTTAATATCCTTTAAAATGGATAAGTCGGTAATTATTATATTCATTTTTTTATTCATTTAAAAGTAATTTCATAATCTTCAACAGGATGTTATGTAAGCAATGTATTGTATTCTATATGTATTTATCTGCCTTATCTGTTGTTATCACATATAATTTGCCAACAGAAAACAGCATACTTATATCAATTATTTATATATCGGTGGTAAAATGTCACAGCAAATGCCTACGCACTATTTTAATCAGATCTCTGTGTATTTCTTATGTTGATGTATGTATTTATTTCATGATAACATATTATTCTCATCAATCTCTCTTCACAATCTGTACTTACCTTGCTTATGTTTATTATTATTATAATTATTATTATGTTTCAATTACAAAGTGATGTTTATGATTCCGACTTAAATTTTAACTCGAAGGTAATTTATGATCTAAATCATCTAAACAATCATAACTGGTCATCTTATAATCTAAAAATCATACATCAAAATATCAGAAGTATTTCAAAACTCGATGATTTTTTAATATTTCTAGATCAATTTAATTACGCTTTTGATGTTATAATTTTATCAGAATGTTGGTTAAATAAAGATTACACCTCCAAAGCGTTGCACAATTACTCTGAACACCACACTAATATAAATTTAAATAGATCTAGTGGAATTGTTGTTTACATCAGAGACGGAATTCAAGCACAAGTAGATGAAATTTTATTAACTCAAGCAAACTGTCTGAAAATTATATTGAATGACAACTTATGCATTTTCGCAATATACAGATCACCTTCTTTCCAAAATATTGACTCTTTTTTATGTTCTCTTCAATCAATCATCAACAACTCAAAAAAATTTGAACGTCAAATCATTATAGGTGATCTCAATATTAATACTATTCCTGAATACCACCGCCAATCCAATGAATATATATGTCTTCTTACAGAAAATGGTTTCATTCACACAATCAATAGTCCGACTCGAGAACAGGGCACGAGCAAATCCTGCCTAGACCACATCATTGTTAAAAAAATTAACCATTTCGACTCTTTTGTTTTTCACACTACAATCTCAGACCATTATAGTACAGCTCTCTGCCTCAAAAATAAGCCTCCTGTAGCAGCAAAAATTAAATCTGTACCTCGTACTAATTATAATAACTTACTCGAAGACTTGCTCACGGAAAACTGGCAAAATGTATTAGATCAAATCGATATCGACTTAGCAATGAACGAATTTATCACCAAATTACATTCATATATATCTAAACATACCAGCGACAAACTCATATCAAATAATCAAGTAAAACTTGCGCCATGGATCTCTCCAGGGCTTGTTAAATCTATTCACAGAAGGAATCGTTTACACGAAAGGGCGAAAAGGTGCCCAGAAAATATTTTAGTTCAAGCTCTTTACAAAAAGTATAGGAACTTATGCAAAAATTTAATCAAGTCAACCAAAGAAAATTATTACAAAAAATTAATTTATGAAAATAACTGCACGCCAAAACGACTGTGGGAAGCTTTTCGTAATATAACTAAAACAAAAATCAATAAATCTACCGAAATAAAATCATTGTTAATTAATAACACAAACTCTTCAAACCCAAAAAAAATGGCAAACTTTGCTAATAATTATTTCACGTCTGTTGGCGACACTCTTGCGAAAAAAATTCTTGATAATCGTAACACAACTGAAACTGATCTCGCTAATTTAACTGTCTCTAATTTCGGCCATAAAATAGACAACATCCAAACAACAACTAACGAAGTCCTGAAAACAATTGACGACCTTAAGGCATCGAATGCTTGTGGTCCTGATAAGGTCTCATCTAACCTGCTAAAAATTATTAAATTCTCAGTAGCAACACCGATCGCGTACATTGCCAATCTAAGCTTTAAATCAGGTATATTCCCGAATCATTTAAAACACTCAATAGTTATATTGCTTCACAAAAATGGGGATAAATCGCTTATACACAATTACCGACCAGTTTCTTTGCTCAATTCTGTCTCGAAAATTATAGAGAAAATCGTCAAAAACCGGCTAAGCTTTTATCTTGAAAATAATAAACTCCTTTCTAATAGACAATACGGCTTTAGACCAGGTTTAGGTACGGAAACGGCCATTGCTAACTTGACGAAATTCATCTCTGATAATATCGATAGAGGAAATAAATGCATTGCGCTCTTCCTGGATTTAGCTAAGGCGTTCGACACCATCTCACACAAAATTCTATTGAAAAAACTTCAGAACATTGGTGTACAGGGTCAGCTATTCAAGTGGTTGGGCAGCTATTTAGAGAACAGGAGCCAAAGAGTGGATATTAATGATACTCTAAGCGATCCATCCAATATTAATTATGGCGTACCGCAGGGAAGTACTCTAGGACCTCTTTTGTTTAACATTTATATTAATGAGCTGTGCAACAGTTCCTACGCCGACCACATTATTACGTTTGCAGATGACACAGTCTTGTTATTCGAAGGCAAAAACTGGAATCAAGTGCATAGCAAAGCAGAAGTTGGTATAAACAAGGTTAAAAAGTGGCTAGACAATAACCTACTCACCCTCAACACAGAAAAAACAAAATTCATTTGCTTCAGTGCAACTCTAGCAGGACAACCCAAAGAAATACAAAAAATTATTATACACCACTGCAATGACACAAATACATGTAACTGTGTTACCTTAGAATGTGTGGACAATATAAAATATCTAGGTATTATCGTAGATAGATTTCTGAGATGGGACGCACATATAGACTCAATTTCCATAAAGGTCAGAAAACTTACCTACCTTTTCCTGTCTATTAGAAATATTCTCTGCCTAAATGAACTGAAACGAATATACTACGCCATGTGTAACTCAATTCTTGAATATGCATCCCTAGGATGGGGCGGATGTACTAAAACAATACTGGATCCTTTAGCAAAAGCACAAAAATCTCTTCTAAGGGTCATCCTTAAAAAACCTTTTAGGTACCCCAGTGATGCATTATTCGAGGAGTTCCGTGTCCTAGATGTTCGACAACTATACATAAGAAAAATTATATTACACACACAAAAACAACGTCAACACTACCCCTCCATCGAACATTATCATGACACTCGACATTCAAGAAGAAATCCAGTAGTTCCACCTACAACTATGACATCCCTCGCTCAAAGGCAATTCTATTACTTAGGCCCGAAAATGCTCAACCTCGTACCCGATTCTTGGAAATCGAAAGGTGTACGCATTCTGCGTAAATTGGTTAATGACTGGCTTCTGAGCTTAGGAAGAGCCGAATGCGAATCTATGCTTACGAACAGATAAACAAAAATGTTATGTACGCTCACGCAATTATTTATTATTACTGTCAGCTAGTCAATAAATTAGTATCTCACTTCTGAAAAATTTACATAATATATATTATGAACACGTCTCAAATAAATCAAAATAACTCTCTAAAAAATAAATTTGTACACAAATTATTCACATAGAAACAGCGAATTTGTGACCCGTACCTCATTTATATATCTCATATTGTAAAGCTGAAGGTAATTGTTCCCTGATGTTAGCACATACCTGGATTCTGGATTACTCTGTTCACCTTGTTTAGGAAACTTACCACACAGCAACCATTCAATTAGCTAATGAATGTATTTTTTTAAAATAAATGTGTATAATTAGATTAAAGTTACTATTTGTATCATTGATAATATATTGAAATTTAACAAGACTGTGTGTAATATAATTTTAAATAATTTAACAGATGGCAACATAAACAAAATTATCAATTTAACAACAAACAGATTAAAATAACTGGAATATATATTTATATTTTTATTTATTCGATTTTTTGGTATTGTGTACGAAAGCATTATGCAAATATGTCATTTCTATGACTTTTTTTTTTTTTTTTTTTTCAAATGATAACGATTCCTGCCTTCTTTTTTTTACATGATATAGTTTTGATTGAGATTCCAATGTAATAAACACTGTGAGAATTATAGAACTATTTATTCCTATCAGAATTATATTACTAGTACTATCAGACTTATAATCTTTCTCAATTTTCAGTTACGGAGAAGAACTCTTCGATATCTCTCATTCACTTTACTGTTTAAATTATTTTTATTATTATATATATATATTTATATATTTTTTTTTATTAAAATATAAGATAGATCATGAAATTATTAATACATAAAAATAATGAGATTGACTCTACTCAAACCTATCGTATATTTTCTTAAAAACAATTTAAAAATAAAAAAATGAAAAAACTTCGATATATTTCCTGTTTGATCATTCGGATAGGAAATGTATCGATGAAAGATTTAGTTTTTATTTTTAAGATTAAGCTTTTATTTTTAAGATTTAGTTTTTATTTTCTGTTCACAAAACAATGAGTTTATATTTTGGTTTTCTTTATAGTTTTAATATATTATCATTTTATTTATTTAAACTTTGTAACTTTTCTCAGTACTTTTACAACTATCACTATATTTAACTGCTTTACGGCCTTTATAACATTGTACTTGAAATGATGTTTACATTTGTAATTATTAGATACAATATTATGTTTTACAAAAAACAACAACTACCTAATGTGAACTAAACCAGGAAATTTGACTGTCCTAAAACGGGAAATCTCCTAGTTGGACGGTCAAAGTATTTGTTTATAATGTATATGTATTTTGTTTCAATAAATAAATAAATAAATAAAATAAATAAATATTGTGAATTCTGTATTGTGAATTCTATATTGTGAATTCCGTATCATGAATTCCGTATCGTGAATTCCGTATCGTGAATTCCGTATCGTGAACCCACGGATCGTGATAATTTAAACACTGTTTAACCCGTAGGAGACAGGCAGAAATTTCAAGAAATAAAAAGATTTTTTTTTTGTTAAAGCCAACATTTTGACAATACCATTGTTGTTAAAGTTACAATTAACTGGTAGAGGTTATATCCGAAGACAAAATGAATATATAAGGTCGATACTGCAATTGCAGTGGTTCGCACCATAGACAGGCAAGGTTCTTCAACACTGCAATTGCAGAGGGCTCAGGGCTCTGGCTTTTAAGGGTTAATATATCCTAAAAGTACACATTTATTAAACACAAAAAATTAAAGTTTTATGCTTGTAAATATGCATATAGGTAATAAAGCGTTCATAAAAAGTCACTGAAAAGGAGTAATGCTTAGTCTGAATTCTCGACAAATCGGTTCCAATTTTGAAAATGACAAATAGAATAATTTTCTGTTAAAATATTATATTACAGGTAGGTACTTTATCGCATGTCTGAATCCTTCAAACAAATATTTCCATTTTTTTAAATGACGCTTAAATTCAAAGCAAATCCTAGTTCTAGAGTTAATTGAACTGTAGTTACGCAGGGCAGTCACAGCTGAAATGAGTATTTTTGATTTTACGGTGAAATTTGTTTTTTTTATTATTTAATTCAATTAGATAAGAAATTTTATCACGACATGACAATGAAATTTTTAATCTCTTAATTGCTCATCACAAATGATTTGTTCCGGAAAATGGTTAATTTCGTAAACACATACACATGCATACGGCCGGCCGTGGAATATTAATTTATGATCATTTAATAATGAATCATCAGATGTGAAACATTCTATGCAATCCTAAATTGATTCAAAAACATTTAAGTTTATTTTATTTATTAAGCATTTAGTTTATTAAACGGTTTATTTAGGAAACATACAGTTGTATTATAGTATAGGAGGTGTGGCTATTAAATAAAGAGACTGACGCTGCTACAGAAGAAGTACGCATGCGCTAAACGCCAGCGACCGACAACTGTTTAGCGCGATGTGTTGTCGGTTAAAAACCCAACAAATTAGTCTGAGGAGTTATATTATAAGTTAGAAAAGATTATAAAACTTTTGCTTGTTAACCTTAAAAAAAAATACAGATATCAAGGAAATAATGTTATTGATGTAAGCATAATAATTAACCCTTAAGTACCGACGTGTGGTCTGACAGACACCTCGAGCTTTCGAAAAGTCTAGTTACCTATGTTAGCGCAGTATTATTTTTATTTTTTTTATTTTATTTTTTTGTTATAAAAATACAAGTATTAATCTGTACTTCTCTTTACCCGTCGAGTAGTTTCCCAACAGCGTTTGTGGAGAATGGCAGTGTCGGCGCGTGCGATTTCAGTTATAAGAGTTTCAGTTTTTTCAGTTATCTCTGTTATAAGATCGCGAGTGGTCTGTCAGACTACACTTAGTCGGTACTTATGTAACTTTTTTTGGATACGACTTTTTTCAGATTGTATGGGTTTCTTTTTTAATTTTTAGTCAAATGTTACAACATATTAGCCAGTCTCTTCGGGCATGAAACGGGAAACCTCAATTGAAAATATCAGTGATCCTGTTACTAGGAAGAAATAAAGTCGATAAAAAGAGTTCTTGGGTCAGATGCGCCGGAAAACGTAAGGGAAGAAAATGAAATGGAGGGTTAGCAACGTAGAAACTTCTCTCATATCTGTCCCTCAAAACTAAAATGCAAGAATGCTTACAAATGTGACACTTGCAAGAAACAAGTGTGTCTTCAATGCAGCGAGTCTGTGTGCAAAGACTGTTTGTAATATTTTATAGTTTCTACAACTTGATACCTTGTGGTTTTTCACAAAACTGCTGATTATTTTTGTTTTCTTTGTATTCACAGTTTGCCTAGTTATTTAACTTTAAGAATAATTTATTTTTGAGAAAAAAAAACAGTTTAATTTAGATTAAGGTAAAAGTCCAATTTTTATTCCAAAAAATCGACGTCTTGTGATTGAAATTTGTATAATTATTAATAAATGCGTAAATCTTTATATTTTATTTTACTTGCAATTAGAGATATATAAACAATATGTATAAGCAATTTTTTTAGATTAATACAAAAAAATACATAAATTTTTTATATTAAAACTATGGTGGTCTGGCAGACCTCACGTCGGTACTTATGTAACTAAAACGGCACCTCGGTACTTAAAAGTTAAGAGGAACATATGCGCGACCAATTTCGGCCAGTTTCATACAAATCTTAAATTTGGATTTGAGATCAAAATACCCAACCAAACTGAAAAAATATTTTTGTAATCAAAAGGTACATCAAATATCTAGTACAGATGTGAGCTACTTTATTTATTTTTGCTTTAAATTATAAGATATAGGCCATTAAAGATTTTAGTGTTTCATGATTTTAGAGACAACTTGGGCAGTTATTTGTCAGTAAATGGAAAATATTAAAAAAATAATTTTACTGTGTTTATTTTACAAATGCAATGAAAAGTAAAATAAAAAATAAAAGATCATTAAAAATGCATTTTTTTAGGTAGTAATTTTAACATATAAACGACAAATTTTTGTTCCGCCGTAAATAAGTAATTTGTGTTTTAAATTAACACCTGTCAAAATGATTTTTTTTTCTTAATTTTTATTTTTTATTAATATTTTATTATATTTTTATGATAAATGTAGTGGAATTATTTTTTTATTGTTTTTCATTTACTCACAAATAATTGCCCAAGTTGCATCAATAATCATGAAACACTTATATCTTTAATGTCCTATATCTTATAATTTAAAGCAAAAATGAAAAAAGTAGCTCACATCCGTACTAGATATTTGATATACTCTTTAATTACAAAAATAATTTTTCAGATTGGTTGGGTATTTTGATCTCGAATCCAAATTTAAGATTTGTATGAAACGGGCTGAAAAGGGCCGCGCAAACGTTCCAAAAGATTAAGAAAGGGACGCTTTGATGGTTTGGGTGTGTAAAGCGAATGAGCGAAGAATGTAAGGAGAATATATGAAGCGAATGTGATTAAATATAATATGTAAACTCTTGTACGTTTTTCTAGGAAGGAACATGCGAATCACTCCCCAAGTTCCGGGGCCGCACCAATGCCAACAGTGTGGATCTGAATCGGGACTTCCCCGACCAATTCCAGCTGCCCCAAAGCATCAGCCATGGGGAGATCTTCAGGGGGCGCCAGCAGGAGACCAAGAACATGATGAACTGGATCATGTCCAAGCCGTTCGTGCTGTCGGGGAACCTTCACGGGGGAGCTGTGGTGGCCAGCTACCCTTACGATAGTTCCGGGTAAGACCACTCTAGATCAGGGATGAAGATTGACCGTCAAATTATCGGAGGAGACAAGTCATCGACGTACAACAACTGCTTTTATTTTCACTTCTCATATTATACTCACAATCCTTTATTATGGTTGATTTCGGGGTTAATAAGCCGTGTTGTATTTCTTCCTCCTTTAGAGCCTGTCCACATGATGTGATCATCTCCGTGAGTAAGAAATACATGAGCGTCTTCCTAGCATATTACAGTCAATTGTCAAGCTCCATTTCGTAAAATGCGCGTTAGCAAGAGTCCGGTGTTTATCTGCAATTTGCAATGGTAATTTGCCGCAAGTGTGTCTGGATGTATTGTATGTGCACCTAGAATCTCGTAATCGCGCAAGTCAAATCGCTACATGTGGACAGTATCTTAACCATTGTTAAAAACATCGTAAATAATGTAATTAAGTTCTGCAGTATTTTGTTTTTTTATTATTGTGACAGCTTTTTCAGCGGTCAAGGCCATTATCAAACTTTGGCTATGCCACATTGAGACACCTTTTTTATAGGATTTTATTTACCCACTATTTTTTATTTGTGCGATGTTTCAAGTAGTTTATCAGTGGTGTAACTCTAAGTGACCAGCTCAGGTACAGGGGCTCCATCAAAGCCAGGCTAACTTAAAGCCTCTCGGAAACTGGGCATACTGTACAGGGCCCGCAGATACTTTAATAGTACACAACTGCTAACCCTGTACAAATCGCAAGTGTGCGCCCCACTGTTGAATTTGGCAGCCGCCTCTGGTCGGGAGCCCCAAAATACCTAAAAAAAAACCCTCGACTCTGTGCAGGAACGGGCGGTCCGTTTGATAGATTCTCCCACCTTAACGAACGGATTGCAATCTTGAGCACAGGCGTTGGGTGGGAATGCTGTCCCTGTTCTACCAGTATTTTAATGGAAGATGCTCTTAGGAACTAGCGTCATTGATCCCTTCGCCACCGGTGCATAGTCGGGAGACACGCCAAACACGTGCCCAACATATGTACACGGTTGACGTTTGTCACATGAGAACGGGTCGTTTTTTCGACTCGTTCTTGAGTTTGTCAGCTCTGTGTTTCTTCCCTCCTACAACATGGGTCTCTTCAAGACGTTCAATGTTCATTCCTTCCTCTCCTTAAAAAGACCCTCCACACAGCATGACATAGGCCCTGAGGGAAATTATTTTCCTGCATTTTAATGGAATAATTTAAATATTAAAAAAAAAAGAAAAAGGAGTATTTAAAATTTCCTCAATATAAACATGACACTTTTGAACACTTGACACTACCATTTATAGATATCCCTTTGCTGGTACTAAGAATCCATAATTCCGTAGTTTATAATCTCCATCTACACCATTTAACACATTACCACGTCTCCAACAGAACAGGCAGAGAGTGCTGCGAGGACAGCAAGTCCCCCGACAACGACCTGTTCTACCATCTGGCCGAGGTTTATGCCAGCAATCACCCCGTGATGAAGCTGGGAACGTCGTGCGCCCCCGATCGCTTCAAGAACGGAATCACCAATGGTGCCAATTGGTATGAAGTCATAGGTAAGTCATATATCATTTGTATAATTTTTAATTGGTTTATATTTCACAGAAGCTAATCACTAGGGAACAGGAAGGGCAAATTAGAACCAGCTGACAAGGCTTGTTCCAGACAATGTTGTGTTGATGAATGTTATTTGTGTTGCCAAGGACAATAACCTCTTTGTTGATGAATGTTATTTGTATTGACAGGGACAATAACCTGCAAGTTGATGAATGTTATATGTGTTGACAGGGACAATAATCTACATATGTTGTGTTGATGAATGTTATTTGTATTGACAGGGACAATAACCTGTGTGTTGATGAAAGTTATTTGTATTGACAGGGGATAAAACTTGTGGGTTGATGAATGTTATTTGTATTGACAGGGATAATAATCTACGTTTTGATGAATGTTATCTGTGTTGACAGTGACAATAACATTTTTTTAAATTATAGGATGGATTAAACATTTTTTAAATTTAAAACTTCCTGAAATTTTATTGTGCTTTATTTTTGGGTTATTATGCCTTGTTGTGTTTCCTCGTTCCTTAGCCAACTTTTCGGAGAGCGTTATGAGAGTGTCCATCATCAAGGCGATGTGTAGATTACGGTGAAGTGTGTGTTTATGTATAATTAGTTAAATATTAGATGGCTACACCGAAACTAAACGCTGAAAACCACATTAATTAAACTAATTTTAATGAAATATCGTTCCTAAGAGGATTGACGCGCCCAACACGGTACCACTTCTACATACATATATATATATATTTTTTTTTTTACATGAATACCGCACAAGAGTCCCAATGCTCCCTCCTCACTTCTACGTACATATATATATATATATTTTTTTTTTACATGAATACCCCACAAGAGTCCCAACTGCTCCTGTCTGGAGCCAGTGAGACAATTGGGGTATGTTGTGCGACTGAAGGTAGTAGGGAGGGGAAGAAGATGGGGAAGAGGAAGGTGGGGAAGTGCCTGGCTATTCAGATCTAGTCACAAAATATGGCTAAAGGCATTTCAAGCAACGTTTCGTTTTTTTCTTCTTCGTTTGAATGGTGGTCTTACACCAGGGCGATACTGAAAGTATCTTCCATTCTGGAACGTGCCGCAAATGTGCTATATATTTTTTTAAATGAATTAATTGTGAAATAACACAAATTAATCAAATAAAATTTATTTGCCACGTCGGGATTCGATCCCGCGACCTTCGGATTGCGAGTCAAGAGCCTTACCGCTAGACCACGCCGGCCGTTACATATACACACACTTCACCACAATCTACACATCTGCTCCGGTGTTGTAACGCTGTCTGAAACGTTGGCTAAAAAAGGCACGGCATAATAGCCCAAAAATAAAAAGCCTCTAAATCATTTCTAAAGATTGATTTTAGATTTTTTATTTAAATTTCTAATGCTACAAAAAATACCACATAATATTATTTATCACTCGAAGCTTACCACACAGATTTATTAGTGTTAGTCAATTATCAACAAATATGTGGTACTGTTATCATGATTTTTGTCATTTAGTGTGTTTAGTATTGGACAATGTCATTTTGCCCACAATTGGTGTTTCCTGTCAGGTTTTCCCCCAATAAAGTAATATCTTTTGTTATTATCAGTTTTATATTACTAATAACTATTTTGCTTTCACAAGCCACTTAAAATTATTACCTACTAATACAGACCTGTGAAAATTCAGGGAATTTTATAGTTAACTAGTGACCCGGCCATGTGTTGCTGTGACATGAAATTGAAACACAACACCAACTACTGGATGGTTACCCAACCTGGATAACCAAGTGTTGTGTTGATAAATTGCCTCACACCGCCATCTGTTAGAAACTTATGGAACTTACAAAAAATTAGAAAGCGTTGTCCTGTTATAACAATAATTCGCAATAATAAATATTGAGGTCAATAATTGAGATAAAAACTATCCTATCTTTTAAATTACACACAATAAGTCAAATTTCATAAAAATTGGTTAAGTAGCTTCGGAGTTTATCTCGAACAAACATCGCAACGCAAGATTTTTATAAATTTGTAGGATTTGTGAAGCTGAAAGTATTTGCCTCAGGGCTCGTGGAAAAAAATCCCTCGGGGCCTGTCATGTTTGGGGATGCTGGGTTAAGGGTCTTTTTAGGGAAAGAAAGGAGAGAAAGTTCTGGGAAGAAAAAGGGTATGAGGGGTGAATTGTAGGAGAGGAAACACAGAGGTAAATGTTGGTCTTACATCAGGACGATTCTGAGAGTATCTTTCACTCTAGTATTATTCCGTAATATACTATACATCATTTTAAAATAATAAATTGTGAAATAACACAAATTAATCAAATACAATTTACTCACGCATGCCGGGAGTCAAACCCGCGACCTTCGGATTGCTAGTCGAGAGCCTTACCCCTCGACCACGGAAGCCATCAAACAAGTACTTAGTTGCATGTTGAGTCGGAGATATTCCCACACATGCTAAAATATATTATTGTACGCCGTCTTATTTCTTTGTGTGCTAGTCCAACATGCGTAAACATAGTGTTGTGACACCACAATAAAGGAGTGTGCTAAATGATACTTACGTATTGTAAGTTAATACGGGATATTTAAGTAACATTACTAAAATCAACATGAGATCAGTGTCTAAATTTGTTTGAAATAAAATCATGTTTTGTAAAGGAGACGGAATGGGTGTAGAAGACCTCTGCGGCAAAGTAGTCAGCCCTATGTTTTAGGGCCCAGAGTTTGCTGGTTCGAAACCTGACATGTGCAAATAAATATATGAGTTATTTCACAATCATTTTATGTATTGAAATTACGACATTATGAACTCCACACAGAAGGCCCAGAGGAAAATATTTTCCCTCTATGCCTGTGTCATCTTTGGGGATGCTTTGTGGAGGGTCTTTTTAAGGAAATGAACGGCATGAAGTTCTGGGAAGGAAAAGGGTAAGAAGGTTGGGTAGGAATTGGGGGTCAGTGGGTCCAGGAGTGACGAATGCATGAATCATCACTCCCACTGCGGTTTAAGGCGATGGGTCAAGAGTGTTCGCCGAGATTTGAACCTGTGACCTTCGGATTCGTAGCCTAGAATCGTAACCGCCCAACCTTAGAGGCCATCAAATGCGTTCATTTTGATTGAAATATACAGTAGAATTCGGATATTATGACTTCGTTTACAACGGCTTACCGTTTTTAGCGACGACAATGTAAACTCAAGTTAGGTACTAGGAAAACATATTCGTTTAGTACGACTCCGTTTTAAGGGACCAACTGCATAAAGCGACCTCTTTTAATGATATTTCGTCCGGGTAGAAAGACGCGCAGTGTTTTGTTAACAAAACCTACGCACCAATACCTGGCCACCACGCGCCTGGCCTACTCCCCGCACCCGGCTACTCCCCGCGCACCAACACCTATCCTTATTAGCACGCGTAAATCACACGTGTTTATCATTTGTTGTGACTAGGTTAAAAGCTCGACACAGAGAGTTCCGTGAAGCGAAAGCGTTTTTCAATTGAAGAAAAAAGTGCTATATTACACCGTTTAGAGGAAATTTCTCTATCTATACTATTACATATTTCATAACAATAATTACAATAACATTTATATGTATCATAATAAAAATAAGCTTGTAACGGTGGTGGTAATTAAATCCACACTTTTCTTCTGTAACACAATAGAGAACTCCAGTCCATATCTTTTATTTTTTTTTTATGAATAATGACCTTCTAACTTAAATAACTGCATATTTATTTTTATTTTTATAGTAAGTTTTAATAGTTAAAATAAATGTCAAAGTTTTAATTTTTCAAGATCCCCGAAAACCACCGTGACGTCATCTGGCCAAAAGTTTTAGTTATTTTCAACAGATGTTGTCATTTTGTATGGAAGAAGTGATGAAACTATTCAATAAGTAAAACGTTATTTAGGTGTAATTATTTATTTATTATATTATATTTTTCAATATTATTACGGGAGATTGGTATAAAAATTGTTTGAAATTAATATTTTTTTAGCTTTACGAATCGAAATCAATATTAAGAAAACCGAAGCATGAATTTCGTAGGGAACTGGAATCAGCTGTTCGACTGCCGCCATTTTGAATTTCAGCATTGGAGCGTTTTATGGAAGCGGTGACGTCACGCCTCACAAATTCAATAATACCAACTTGACAGGGTGTTTTAATGAACTGTTTTAAAATGGACTTTTTAATATTTTTTTAAAAACTCTACGTTAAATATTATTTAATACAACTTATATATTCAGAATCAGCGTTTATTGGTCTGTATGAACATATTTTTTTAAAGCCATAATATTTTTCACTGGAGTTCCTTATTGCCCTTTATTGGGTGGGTATAGTCAATTTACAAGTAAGCAGTTCAATAATCACAGTAAAAACACAGTAGCTTAACAGTACAACTACAACACTAGCTTTATAGTTATTTTAACAATAATAACCCCAAGGGACACCAATTGTCCTCTAATTGCTCGTCACCTTATGACAAAGGTTGTACGAGTACCGTTTCTCTCTCTAGAGACCTGAAGTCTTTACGCGGGTCACCCCGGCGGGTAAAAACTCAACCACTTTCTTTCAAACTTTCGCTTGTCTTTATTTTGGCCCGCTGCCCTAGCGGTGGGGAGAGTAAGAGACGACCAAATGATAGACAGAGAAAGTATTCGAGAGTGAACCCTTATCGATATACGCTCGAAATTATGAGATTTGCCACAAGCTTAAATTATCTGGCCGTTTTGTGCGTCGTCCGATTTGTACCACAAGGTATCGCCGGCCCCTTGGGAGTCGCTATATCCGGAAGCAAATTTTGTATAATTTTTTTCACATCTGCTCTCTGTTAGAGGTATACACTGCAAAATTAGTAATCTATTGATAGACCGGATCAATGAAATAACCTGTTTATTACATGCATTGTTATCATTATGCTGTTAGTGTAAACGATTACTTCCCATAGCTGAAGGTCAATTGCTTCGCTCGTGATTTAAAGTGTGACAAGTGTTTTTCTAATTAACACGACATTATCCATTCTAAATTCAGTAATGCACTGAACAGTGTTGATGTATTTAACATTGAGAATTTTAAAAAGCTATTAAATTGATCCTTAACAGTATTTTTCTTATGAGGGTTGTTCTTCTTTTTAACCTACACAGAGTTGTGTCCACCAGTTAGTGGAGAAAAATTTAACAGAATTACCAATATTATTATTTTAAAATTACTTTAAAATCTACTGTACTAAAGACGTAACGACTGTATACGTTTTAAAAAAATATGCGTTTATATTTTTGTAGTAAAAATTACGTGACAGAGTTGTAACTCCTCGTGATAGAAGTGTATTTCATACAAATCACAGTTGTCTTTTGCCACCTCGACTTGCGTGTATTCTATAATGTTACAAAAAAATGATAGGACGACATAAAATAAAAAACTATTTTTAAACTCCAAAAGGTATGTAACCTATCAACTAACATTGATTATTATTTTTAATGATGTTTAATAAAATATTTTTTTTAAAAATCTCAAAAGCTTGTCTCCTACTATTTTTATGTCGTGCGACAATTCTTTCACGTGGGTAGTCATTCGAAATAGGTATACACGCAGCTCGTGTTTGTCACCCCCAATAGGCATTTTAGGCCTCCTTCCCCCCTTGCTACAATTTTCCCTCCATCCATTGAGATCCAGAGAGATTTATAGTAAAAACAAAATGTGACAAAGTGGTGGAAATGTGACAGAGTGGTAAAAGTTATGTAGGTTAAAAAGAAGAACAACCCCTAAACCTTCTGATTTATAACAAATTGAATGAAATTTGAAAAATATGGTTCATATTTAATAAGTCAGGGAAGTCTCATACGTCATACTTATGCCTGGTAACGTTATATTATCGTGAAAACAAGCTTATGGGTCCGAGTGGTTAACGTGTTGACTAATAGCGCAGAACGTTGTTCTAGAGGTATTTCAACGGAAGGTGTTCCAAAGAACTAGCGTCATTGATGCCTTAGGCACCGGTGCACAGTCGGGAAACCAAATGCACGCCCAACATTTATACATTGATAAAATTTATCAAACGAGAATGTGTTGTTTCTGCGACTTGTTCTTGAGTTCGTTTTGTTGGATTCAAGTGTTTTTCTTCCCTCCTACAACATGGGGATCTCCCATGTTCACTCCTTCCTCTCCTCAAGGACACCCTCCACACAGCATCCCCAAAGATGACATTGGCCCTGAGGAAAATTATTTTCCGCAAGGGTTCGTGCACGGTTATAAAAAAAAATACACGTGAAAAATCGTAGGATTTTAAAAAGGCAATTAAATTATTTTTCTGAAAATTATATTTTAGGTAGCACATACAGCTCCGATTTTAAAAACGACACATATTCAAAACAAATTTGAGTTCATTGAATGTGAATAATTTTACACAGGAAAATTAATGATTTTACACATTGCAAACAACCTAAATTAGTATTTTTGAATATTTTTTTATTGCTTTGTATAAATGAAATAGGCCCATGTGCGCCTGTATTATATTATTAAAAATATAATATATTGTTTTTTTCATTAACTTCTATTTTTAACCCCCAACGCAAGGAGCGGTGTTATAAGTTTGACGTGTCTGTGTGTCTGTATGTTGCATCGTAGCTCCTAAATAAATGGACCGATTATGATGCATTTTTTTTTTGTTTGAAAGCTGACGTAATCGAGATGGTTCTTAGCTACAATTCATGAAAATCTGTTCAGGCGTTTCAAGGCTATCTATCAGCTCTTTTTTGTGTCGGGGGTTTCTTAAAATTTTGTAAATTTTACTTATTAGTTTAGTTTTAACAATCAGCTGTTCAAACACAACTTCTGTTAGTTGTATTAGCATTGTTCAAAATTAATTCTACACCTCTTGACGCAAGTGTATAGGTTAATTGGTTCCATGCCAACTGAGAATAAAGCCAACTCAACACCTCCTTGAAAAGTCATTTAACTCGTCCCGTGCCACCGGAGAAAACTTGTAAATTTCGCGATGTTTTGACTTTGACGTAATATTTTGTGGGTTTATTTAATGCTATCTTATGTAATATTTACCGAAACACATTCCTTGAACAATAAACCATGCCTAAAAACAACATTACTTGCATTTATTTGACAAATTCATATGTTTACGATCTTTCTTACGAGAATGATGCAACTGAACTGACAGTTGAAATGCTCCGAAAAAAACTCAGCCAGAAATCCATAAAGAATTCATAGAAATTATTCGGGTTCCATAGATGTGTTCAAAGCATTCAATACCTTAAGAACAAGAATGCCCTAAGCGATTCTGACCTTACCCTTCATACGTTTTCTTTATAATTAAGGTTTAAAATTGCATTTCAAAAAATATTTTTAATTTGGTGCGCGCCGCAAATTCGTTATAATATTCTTTATAATTAAGGTTTATAATTGCATTTCAAATATTTTTTAATTTGGTGCGCGCCGGCGCGTACTCGGCAAGCAACGAGTTGAAGCTATAAAAAAATAATTTTAAATTAGCCGGTAACCCTAACCTAACGTAACCTATTTAACAAATTTTTTATAATTTGGTTTTGCATAGTTGCAACAGTGTTAAAAATGACAGTTTGCAAGTGAATTTGAGTGAACACAAAGGATTTTACAAAGGCCTTAACACCAATACTCAAGATAAGACCCAGTTCATATTTGTTTATAAATATTAGTTGATGGAGTAGATTGTTTATGTTACCATAATATTCCAGAGCAATCTCACAACATAAACAGTACCACTTAGAGATCACGTTTTTTGAAATGTTTTCCTTATTAATTGTTTTGTTTTGTGATTGGTTGAAATTTATGTTTATGTTTATTTATCACTTGTTGAGGTCCAATATCAAGTGTGTCTTTAGTCTTTACATTTCAGAGGGTGTCCTTTGTATTTTACATGGGACGTCCATTGTGTACGTAGGTACACAGAATTTGTGTACAGACGTGGTTGGGTTTTTATTTTATTTTATTTGATATTGCACGAATCTTCAGATCCAGGAGTAAAGAGGTTACATATGGTGATTGGTTTCAGAGTTCCTGCACTGAAATAAATCCTGATTTACAGCATTAAGTTCAAAGAGACTACTTCTCCTCATATTCAATAGATGGCAGTGTCCTCTAGTTCCTTACGAATTATTTGTCTTTTAAAATCGTAATATGCAAACATGTTTAAAACGATCAACTGTCAAAATGCCTCACTGTAAAATGCCTCTGCTTTTTATCGTGTTTTAGTAGATTTTTCTAACATATTTGTATACCAGCGTAATAATGATTGAATTAATAATGCATTTAACGTGTTTCAAACTTTAAAATACAGTGAATATTTGAAATATAAAATGAATAATTTTGAGGAATCACTGGTTAAAGTAAGTCAAGCATGCCCTGTATACATTTGTCCATACAACTTTATCATTAGCCTTCTTGTTTCAGATATAAACATGCCTTAAATAATAATGTGGAAACGTGAATAAATTCATTGCCTATCATGTTAGCACTATTTGTAACAGGAAGGATATGTGCAATTAATAAAATGTATTTGTGTTAACCCCTCCAAGGTCAGAGTGTTTCTGCTTTACAATAAAATCCAAATAAATGGAATATTTCTGAACATATCCGAAAACTAAAAACTGTTTTTGAAAGGTGATGAATAAGAGGCGGAATGCGGAGGCAAAAACGTTGGGAATGTATGGCGAGCGATATGCTGAACTAGGCCAAAACCAAGTGATTTTTTATCTTTTATAGCTAATTCATTTGGCCCCATAAAACAAATTAGACCGGTCAAATAACGATAGTTTAATTGCTTTGCCTTTAATAATTAGCAGCTCTGGAAGTTTCGTTTTGCCTCCACATTCCGCCTCCTAGTGATGAACAAAAAAAGTTCTAAAAATGGCTTACCTTACGTTTTTTTCCAACTATTAATGATTATGAAAAAAAAATACACACACATGTTTTATCAGACAGATGTATTATTAATCTTAATATCAACTCACTTTGTCATTTCGTATAAAATTTTTGAATGAGAAATTCACAAAATTTCATAAATTATTTTCAAATGTGGTTGGAAACGCAAGTTTCAAAGGAGCAACAACAGAGTTAGTAGCATTTTATACCAACACCACTGCCATAGGTCACCCCAAGAGGTTCGCTACATTTGGTTACTTAGCAGGGGTGCCTGGGTTCATGGTGTGTGGTTTTTCCGGATCTTGGCGGCTGATTGAACATTGTGATTGACCTCTCCAGCAGGACTCTCTCGGAACATTGCCTTGCACTGCAGTGGGAGGGATAGATTCATATGTTCGTCACTCTTGGATACACTGTCCCCCAGATTTCTACCCTTCCCTCATGCCTTTTTCCTTCCCGGAACTTCCTCTCCTTCCCTTACTAAAAATACCCTCCACACAGCATCCCCAAAGAAGACATAGGTCCTGAGGGGAATTATTTTCCTGTGTGGAGCTAATTTAATATAAAACCATATTAATTGTCATGGTCCGTATTTTATTGTACCTTTCATTATAAAAATTTACTTTTGAAACTTGATGAATTGTTAAAATTCTGTGAAACAACTGGCTCTAAGTTGAATGACTAATTAAGGACTATTTAATTGATCAGGTGGTATGCAGGACTTCAACTACGTCCACAGCAACTGCTTCGAGGTGACCTTTGAGCTGTCCTGCTGCAAGTACCCGAATGCTTCAACGCTGGAGAAGGAGTGGAAGCTGAACAAAGAGTCTCTCATCTCCTTCATCGAGCAGACCCACAGGGGAATCAAGGGCTTCGTACAGGACAAGGACGGAGCCCCAGTTGAAGTAAGATTTTTTTATATACATACATGTATAATTGTCGGGAACTTCCCCAACGGTGTTATAAGGAAACATATGGTTTCCTCCTTCACCGCACACGTCAAGACTATAATTTTTTTTTAACAAAGTTACATTTATTTAAATGACCCTCCAGTGTCCATGCACACGGGGTTAGTAAGCAGTATGCAAGTACTTATATTAACACATTGTATTCGGGAGCTTCGAACAATAGACTATAGCTTTTAGCGGGTGTTTTTCGCGATTAGCGCAAAAATATATTGATTTCTTAAAATTGACACAATTTCTAAACCAAATAATATTTTCGATTGAAATTTTCAAAAAAATCGTATATGACATTTGATCATCAAAAATAAATTATAATTGCTTTGATTACACAATCGGTTGTCACTTTTCCTTACAAAACTTTGGCAACATGATATAACTGTACATAATAAAACAAAATACAAAAAAATACGAAAGACATTTTTGTAGGGATAACGTCCTGTCCTATACAATGCTAAACAAAACAGTGCGAGCGGTATGAAAAATAGTCCAATACGTGAAATGACTCAAACTAAACTGGAGATTGAGATCGCATAAAAACTCTAGATTTCTGGCGACGCCTTTACAAGCGGCACACTAGCCAATCCGGACAAGGCATCTCAAATAACATCGACAGTCTGTCGCCTAGCACCCAGGTAGCAAATTACCTTTCAAGGCATTTTATTTCACGCTGATAACAAACCCGTATAATGCCGTTTCCCGCCAAAAACCGACAGTCGACAGAAACGGGAAACTGCGGGACACGGCAAATGCCGTTTTTGTCGACTGTCGGTTTTTGGCGGGAAACGGCATTATACGGGTTTGTTATCAGCGTGAAACAATGATGACAATGTGTTAAAATAAAACCAAAAATAAATAAAAGTAGCAGCCCATGGATAAATTCTTCTAAAATTGGTAACATAAAATTAGGAATAAAAGTTTTAGTGGAAGAAAAAGAAAAATAAGAGCCCTAATGAGGGAGGAAGGGTGGAAGCCTTCTGAAAATAAAAGAAATGATGAAGAAAAATTTGTTTGCAGTTCACACGCGGTAGAAGTAAAACCCTCAGAAAACTAAAGTAGACAGTGGCTACAAAGCACCTCACAAAGAGGAAACTGATTAACCGCTAGATTGCCGCTCGTACGCCGGCGTACCATCGGCACAGGCCAAAATAATCACTAAAAAATAATTTTGTTATGCGATTTTAACCCTTATGTATAAAGAAAACGTATGAAGAAGAAGGTCAGAATCGCTTGGGGCATTCTTGTTCATAAGGTATAAGATACCGTGAACCCACCTAGCGCAGCGATATTTTTTCTTTGAAATTGTTTATGACACGGGCCTGGAACTTTTTCCCGCCTCTCGGCTGTCAGTTGGCGTCTGTGAAGTCTCGCGCCGCGGTCGATGGAAATGATCGTAAAACGTATAAATTCATCGAATAAACGCAAGTAATGTTATTTTTATGCATAGTTTAGTATTCAAGGAATGTGTTTCAGTAAATATTACATAAGATAGCATAAAATTAACCTGCAAAATATTACGTAAAAGTCAAAACATCGCAAAATTTTCTCGTTTGTTCCTGTGGCATTTGACGAGTTTTAATCTATCTCATTCTCTCGCAGGCTAAATCCTGTAGATAAATGTGTTTATCGCTTTTTAGTGTCGCTTTTTCGTTTCATCGAGCTTCAAATCACAACGGTGCTAAAGAAGTTTTCACAAAAAAAACAGTAACAATATAATGTAAGTATTTACAATAATAGTAGAAAGAAAATAAAAATGTATCAAATGAAAAAAATAGCCAGAGAAGGTATTCCTCAAACCGCCGGGTAGTCCCAACAAGAATGCCCATGGCTATCGACCCAACTGCAGATAAAGTCCGCGCCCTTTATCCGGCTCCCTGAAAAATCAGGGAGCAATCAGCATTTCTTCAAAGTAAAAACTTTGAAGAAATGCGTGTGGGAGAGAAGAAGAAGTTTCCGAAGACCCTGAGGAAAAGATGAGCATCGGGTTACCGGAGGGGGAGCGGAAGGGCGTCCAGTCTGTCTTTAAAAATAAGTATCAACTCTACTTTTGCCATAACAAAACATAGATGTAATATCAATCAGCAATGAAGGGTAGCAAATGTAAAATCATGCAATGTCCAGTATTTTAAATATAGTTTTCCTCTGCTTGCAAAGTTGTACCTTCCCTAAGCAACTTTCTAATAAAAGTGTGTTTATCGGAAGTGACCTGCCAGGTAAGTATGTTTTCTGTATCTGTTTGTAAATTATAAAATTGCTTAATTAAAGCTTGAGAAATTATAATGAATTGTACAGCGCCCTTGAAGTTTTTCACAAAAACGGTGCTCTACAAATTATCCAATTATAATTATCTTCTTCCTCTAGTCCTATTCTAGTGGTGAACCCATTGCATCGATAAAGCGACTCCAGGTGTCTCTGTTCTGTGCTACTTCTGCGGCCTTCGTCCATAGCAAGCCCCCCCCATGCACAGCTTCTGGAGTTGATTACTATAATGCTGCCGTGAAAGTAAAAACACAGTATCTTGAGACTTTCAAGAAGGTACTGTGATTTTATTTACCAAGGAAGAATAGTTCACAACTGCTGATCCTGTACAAATTGCAAGTGCGCCCCGCTATTGAAATTGGCAGCCACCACTGTTCTGAAGCCCCAAAATACTTGAAGAAAACCCTCGACTCTGTGCCGAAACGGGCAGTCCGTTTGAGAGATTCCCCTATCTTAACTCGTCCCGTGCCACTTGAGGAAACGGGTAAATTTCGCGATGTTTTGACTTTGGCGTAATATTTTGTGGGTTTATTTTATGCTATCTTATGTAATATTTTCCGAAACACATTCCTTGAATAATAAACTATGCCTAAAAACAACATTACTTGCGTTTATCTGACAAATTCATATGTTTACGATCTTTCTTACGAGAATGATGCAATTGAACTGACAGTTGAAATGTTCAGAAAAAAACTCTGCCAGAGGTCCATAAAGAATTCATAGAAATTATTCTCGTTCCATAGATGTGTTCAAAGCATTCTATACCTTAAGAACAAGAATGCCCCAAGCGATTCTGACCTTATCCTTCATACTTTTTCTTTATAATTAAGGTTTAAAATCGCATTTCAAAAAATATTTATTTTATGCTATCTTATGTAATATTTACCGAAACACATTCCTTGAACAATAAACTATGCCTAAAAACAACATTACTTGCGTTTATTTGACGAATTATTAGGTTTATGATCTTTTTTTACGAGAATGATGTAACCGAACTGACAGCTGAAATGCTCCGAAAAAAAGTCGGCCAAAGATCCATAAAGAATTCATAGAAATTAATCCGGTTCCATAGATGTGTTCAAAGCATTCTATATCTTAAGAACAAGAATGCCCCAAGCGATTCCGACCTTATCCTTCATACATTTTCTTTCTAATTAAGGTTGAAAATCGCATTTCAAAAAATATTTTTTAGGGTTTAATTTGGCGCGCGCCGGCACGCACTTGGCAAGCAACCGGTTAATGCCCATAGAAGTTTTACGTAATACAATTCAGGACATTTTTCATATACATAATTAGTTTGAACATAAAAAAAACAATTTCTCCAAAGTGTCAAGGAAGATACTGTGGCTTTATTTACCACAGCAATATAACTATATTTACCAAACATGTCTTTTTTTTACTATGATTTGTAAAGACGTTTATATTTCTTGTTTTCGCCACTGGAATTTCCCATGCTGGGGACTACATTTTACATTATCCATATTTTATTTTAGCGCACAGGTGTCAGGTTGGAATGCTGTCCCTGTCTACCAGTATTTCAATGGGAGATGCTTCGAGGAACTGGCATCATTGATCCCTTCGGCACCGGTGCATAACATGCACCAAACATTGTTGTACAGTTGAATTTTTGTCACAAGAGAATGGGTCATTTCTACAACTCGGTTTTGAGTTCAACAGTTCGTTTAACAAAACCCCATGTTTCTTTCTCTCCTCAAAAAGACCTTCCACATAGCATTCTTAAAGATGATATGGGCCCTGAGGGGTTTTTTCTTGTTGAATTAATGTAAAAAAAGACTCAAACCTATTCTCTCATTCATCATCTGTTTAACTCTTTAAACGCGTGTCATTTTGCTGCTAGGTGCTCTAGTACGCTGCACTTTTTCACTGACATGTGTTTGCACGACAACTGTTCTGATGTCCGTATACGGAGTGCGGTCGCTCGCAACCCAACTGTTGTGATGTCCGCATACAACGGATTAACCTAACCAAAATGTTTTGTCTTCAATGTTGAATGTGTTTTATTTTAGGGTGCCAAAATTCATGTTGTTGGAATTGATCATCCCGTCTCCAGCACGGAGCATGGGGCTTACTGGAGGATGCTGGTCCCGGGCACTTATTCCGTCTACGCTGAAGCTTTTGGGTATGTGTATTCTTTTATTCTACACTTTATTTATGGCTTTACACAAAATCGTTTTTCGTGCATATTCCATATTGGTCGTCTTTCTGTATATTTACCATATGAAAAATGGGACTAGCTCTATTTTGGTACCTGTTTTCATTCAGGATGATGTGCATTATTTAGAAGTTGTCATTGTTTAACTTTACAACTTTTCCTTTTTAACTTTAACTTTATAACTTTAAGTTTGCTTTGTAACTGTACCTTTACTTTATTACAAAATAAATAATAAACTTAGTTTTTACCACTTTTATTGTTTAAAAAACCGATATGTTTTGTGAGCTAAGCTCACTTCTTCAGGGTTTACTAACTAATTATAAATAATAGACATAGTCAATGGAAATGTAAAATGGGTAGAGGAAAGAGGGGCAATCGAGAACAATTTACAAAGGAAACAAGTTTAATATTGGGACATTTAAAAACAATTTTTGATTATTAATAATTTTCAAATTCGCATTCACGCTCTTTCTGATCTCTAATATTTCTAATTTATCCAACTGAATGCCATTAAAATTAGAATGTAGCAATTCAATTCCACTATTGAAATCAAAAGTGTGATTAGTCTCCAACAAATGATTGGCAAACTCTGAAAAACTGTTATTGTTTAAAGATTTCATATGTTCTTTAATCCTAATTTCAAAGTTTCTCGCAGTTTTACCAATATAAAAGAAACCAGAATCATTACATTTTAATTTGTAAATTCCAGATTTTTTACTTTATTACTTTAACCTTGTTTTATAATTTTAACTTTACTGTATAACTTTAACCTTACATTACATATATTTTAACATTTTTATAACTTTAACTTACTTTGTAACTTTGCCTTGTAACCTTCAGTTTTGAAAAGTTTTATTTTCTATGTACATTTGTTATTTTAATTTTTTTACTACCGGTTAAGTTTGCTAGTAAATGACACGGATGTGTCGAAACTGGTAGGAAAAAATAAATTTTATTTTTTGCTACCCAAATATTTCCAAACTCATCCGACAACTAAAAATTGTTTTTGGAAGGTGATTAAATATGCTTTTAAATTTTATAAATCGAAATTAAGAAATAAAATTTTTGAATGAAAATAAAAAAAAAGAGTGTACAATTCATACACGGTAGAAGTGAGACCTTCAGAAAACTAAAATAGGCAAGAGTGGGAAGGCTATGAAGCACCGCACAAAGAGGAGACCGATAGGCTGCAAAGCACCGCACAAATAGGAGACCGATTATACCATCTCATTCTCTCGCTGGCTAAATCCTATAGATATATGTGTTCGTCTCTTTTTAGTGTCGCTATTTTTCGTTTCATCGAGTTTTAGATCACAATCGTGCTAAAGAAGTTTTCACTTCAAAAAGTTTTAAAAAGGCTCACCACCCTTTTTTCTAACTTAAATTACTGGTAACGAAAAAATCATAAAAACACACATTTTATTAGGCAAATGTATTATAAATTTTATCATCAACTCACTTTTTTGACATTTTGTGTAAAAATAATTAATGAAAAATTCCAAAAGTTTCATAATTTTTTTTCAAATTGCATTCGGAAACTTTGGTTTCATAAAGGTTATATTTGAATTATTTAGCAGTTAACTTTTAGAATTGAATATTAAGTCTGGTGTTTCTCTTTCTAACACCGTTTAAATCATATTTCTAACCATAAAGGAGACAATGATTTCTATGAGACCTATGTTTCGAAAACCGAACGAATTAGCCTAAGGGGTTAACTGGCAAAAAGTCGAGTGGTAAAGTTATTAGTAATTTATAAAAAGTAACTTGTAGTAACTTGTTGCACTTATTTGCAATTTAGAGACAATTATTGTGTAAAATAATATTTTTTTTGCATACCTAGCTAGCTAATAATTTTGAATTTATTTTTAGATTTGAGAGACTTCAGTACGATGGCATCAAAGTTGAAGATAAAAATGAAGCGCTTGTGGTCAATTTTACATTGAGTGATTTATCTCTGTCGCAGGAGTCAGGTAATTACTATTGAATAATAACACATACTTTACAATAATACTGAACGGTGAATGAAGCACCCACTAATACATCCTCGGGGCAAGGTGAAACAGTGAAACCCTAATATGTACATTTCAGGTATTGATAACCTCAAAACATGACTAATATTATTTAAATTTTCAATGTTAATCTGTTCAAGTGCTCTAAGGCCCTTCTTCCATGGGAATTTGCAAGAAACCGATATTGAACTAGTTGCAATCGATACAGTCATCTGTCTCGATACAATTATTTCCTACAGAGACAGGCGTAGCTAAAGACACCTTTAATCAAACTTTACATAGATAAATCAATAAAATAAGTACACGTCACTATCAAAATCAAGAGACCTGCCCCGCCGTCACCTCTCGAAACGCCAAAACTAGCTTTCGTTGAAGGCCTCCTTGGTCGAGGGGTGAGGCTCTCAAATAGCGTTCCGGAGATCGCGCTTTCGAATCCCGGCATGTGCAAGTAAATTTTATATGATTGATTTGTGTTATTTCAAATTTTAATCATTTAAAAAGCGTGTAAGGTATATTTGTGGCATCTTCCAGAGTGGAAGATAATCTCGGTATCGCCCTGGTGCAAGACCACCATTCGGAATTGAAATGTTGCTTGAAATGGCTTGAGCCGTGTTTAGTGACCAGATCTGAATAGCCAGGTACTTCCCCACCTTCCTCTTCCCATCTCCTTCCCCTCCCCACTACCTTCAGCCTCACAACATACCCCGATTGGGGATGCTATAGTCTCACTGGCTCCAGACGGGAGCAGTTGGGATTCTTGTGCGGTATTAACTGTAAAAAAAGTTAATACCTATTTTAAAATATTGCAAGAGGAAAATTATAAAGTTATATCTAAAAGAATGTACAATACTACAAGCATTGAATCGTCCATATACTTGGTTATCCCTGTGGAAGAAGGGCCTAAGACTACAGCGGTAAATTCTAAAGTTTTTTTTATGACCTACAATTGCAACTATTATTTTTCTGGAACCCTAAAAAGCATGCACAGGTACACAACTTTGCGTAAATTATCAATGTTTAACTGTTGATTTCAAAATATTGTTATTTTGCTTAGTAAAATTGTATTTAAAATTTTGAAAAAATATGTTTATTTTGTTATAATAAGGTGGTCTTTGGCAGATTTGTTAAATTTTAAAACAAAATGTTGTAATATACAACACTCATTTCAAATCATATACGATACAGTAAAATAAATCAATAAATTTAAAATTTAAAATCAATAAAATAAATCAATAAATTCCAGAGTGGAAGATACTATCAGTATCGCCCTGGTGTAAGACCACCATTCAGAATTGAAACGTTGCTTGAAATGGCTTTAGCCGTGTTTAGTGACCAGATCTGAATAGCCAGGTACTTCCCCACCTTCCTCTTCCCTATCTCCTTCCCCACCTTCCTCTTCCCTATCTCCTTCCCCTCCCCATTACCTTCAGCCTCACAACATACCCCGATTGGGTATGCCATAGTCTCACTGGCTCCAGACGGGAGCAGTTGGGACTCTTGTGCGGTATTTACTGTAAAAAAAAAAAAATTATCTAGGAAAGCTACTTTTCAGAATTTAAATTTTTGTTCAGATAGAATCATTAATCAAAATCTGCACACATATCTTACACACTAATGTATCTCACATGTCTTACACACTAATGTATCTCAGAGATTTTTTTACGCACGAATTTCGACATTGTTGAAAAATTAAAAAATAATTACAAATAATAGGTACATAATGTTATCATCACGCGTTTGTGCATTTTTAGTGCTAACATGAATGTAGGTATATATTAAAGCAAACTTTGAATGAAATAAAATCGATATTGAGTTATAGAATATATGAGAATAATCAATCTTTTTCACTGGAACCACCCTGTACGGTTGCAAGGGTACGATCGCAAGACCATCTTTCTATGAAATTTATTTTCTCGGCTGCTGGTTATTGGGCCTTGATTAAAATGAAGTTAAAAATTACATTTATGATTCGATTTGCAAACTAATACCTCTATTTAAGTTTTTGTGACGTTATTCATTCTATGGTGACGCTCTATTCTTGGTAATGAGAAATTGTGAACACGCTTCAAATGTTTATTTGGGTTTCATTGTGATTTTTAATTATGTATTAACAAATTATGAATGTGGTTTATGAAATCTTATGTCTGTTTAATTAATAACGTTGCCATAATGTTTTCTTAATTCCTGTACACAATACATGTTGTTCAAAAGATCTCTCTCTTCTAATGCATTTTTATAATTGTTTATATTTTACGCCATTGTTTTGTCCGCTGTTATAAATAGTTGTACAATTGTGCAAGTAAACTTCAAATACTCTCTAATTTACAAATAATACTCAAATTACAGCCCTTTTTATTGTAAGAAAGTATGTTGACATTTAGCTCTTAGTGTTTACAAAAATAATGTTTTATTTTCATCACTTGTGAATACACTTCTGCGTAAAGCCTCTATTACATTAAGCGAGTTTACAAGCTACTAGCCGGTAATTTTAAAAGCGGGTGAATCGGCGAGTGAGATTGTCATGATGACACACAAAACTGTCTACTCGCTCAGTAGCGACAGTAGCAGCTAAAATAACGACTTTCGCGCGAACCAATTCGGTTGACATTTTGTAAAAACTTGAGCTCGTAGCTAGCGCCAATAATGGCTCCCGCCCGAACTAATTCTGACAGATGAAATCAGCCGTAATCATCTTTAGGCAAACACTAGCGAATAGCGAGTAAAGTTGACAACCTTTCAACTTTTTTCGTAGATTGTTCACAATCTGCTAGTTCGCAAGTAATACGATGACACTGAGCGAGTTTACTAACAGAAAGTGAATTTCCCAGACAGTAGCTTGTAAACTCGCTCAATGTCATTGAGACTTTAGTCATATTTGACTACTTATCGGGAGAGATAAAAACGCGCCTTTATATTGTTATTCTGCAAAATTATGTACAATTATTGGAATTTATATTATTTATTTTTATCGCTTACTAAAACACACAAATGTAATTAATAGCTACTAGCAATATGAAATTTTTATGCAAAATTTTCAAAGTATTTTCAAGACACTTTGCTTTCCATAAAAAATAACAATTGACTACATTTTTTTCATGAAACTTTTACGTCTTAATAAGATTCTGCAGGGACATCATCAAAATGTAAAAAAAATATCAACTTTATGGACTTGGAAAATTTGCAGACTTTTGGTAGGTTAGTTTTCTTGTTTTTCTACAAATTCGAATTCAAATCTTTAATAAAACTCTTTGTTATTGTTTCGAAGCGATTGCTTGTGTTACTGTGACGTTTCAACACAATCAATGATTGGAGGCAATTTCATGCACCGATTTATTTAAATATTAATGTAGGATTTTTTCTAACATTGAATAGCATATATGAATGACTTAAGGTGATACTTCAAATAATTCATAATCTGCTCTTTCACAGAGCGCTAGTTTAATTATTCGAAACAAACATTTTTTGCAAGTTATGTTTAACCACTCGGATCCAAAAGCTTGTTTTCAAGATAATATAACATTATATGACATATGTATGATGTGCTTGTTTAGCGTAAGCTTAATTTCACGATAATATAACATTGTATGACATATGTATAAGGCATGAGGCGTACCTGACTTATTAAAATATTAACCCTTCAGGTCTCAACGATATTTTATCAGAGGGTCAAAATATTTCTGCTTTACAATAAAATCCATATAAATCAAATGTTTCTTAACGTATTTGAAAACTAAAAACTGTTTTTGACCGATGATACTTTGATGATGATGATGTTTTTGACCGACGCTTTAAAATTTTATAAAACGAAATAAACATCACTTTGAAAAAAAAAAAATGTTTGCATGCAAACATAAACGTTTTGAAAATGGCTCACCCTATGTTTTATTTAACTAAAATTACTGATAATGAGAAAAAAAAAAAAAACACTTACACATTTTATTGGACAAATGTATCACAAATGTTAATGTTGTCTCAGTTTTTTGTCATTCCATGTAAAGTAATTATTAAAAAATTCTCAAAGTTTCATAATGTATTTCATATTGCGATTCGAAATCTTTTTTTTTTTTTTTTTCAAGAGCGGAGACGGTTTACATAAATAAAGTTCCCGTGAGCACTTAGGCCGTAGGCCCATTGTGCTATCTCCCATTTTACCTCATTCCTTTGACAGTAATCCAGTCCCTTTTACAAAGTTCACCAGGATTGTCATTGGAAATGAAGCTATATCTTCTGGTTTCGACAATGCGTCTTCCCAGGTCTCATTTCTCCCCTTCACTCTTCCGCGGTTCCCTGAAGGCCCCACGAGGGGAGAGGGCTTCATCTCTCCTCTCCACTCCTTAGTTCCCTGAAGGCTCCACGATGGAGAGTTCACCTCCCCTTGGTTCCCTAATGGCCCCACAAGAGAAGAGCCCACTCCACCTTGGCTCCCCGAGGGCCCCAGGAGGGAAGAGGACTTATCTCTCCTCTTCACTCCTCCTTGGTTCCCTAAAAGCCCCATAAGAAAGAGTTCACGGAGATGGCCTCATTTCTCCTCTTCACTCCTACATGGTTCCCTGAAGGCCCCACATGAGAAGAGGACATCATCTCTCCACTTCACTCCTCCTTGGTTCCCCAAAGGCCCCGTGCCGGAAGAGTGCCCTTCCCCTTGGTTCCGTGAAGGCCCCACAAGGGAAGGGTTCATGGAGGTGACCTCAGCTCTCCTCTCCACGGCTTCTCTTGGTTCCTCCTAAGGGCCCCAGGAAGAAAGTCCACAGAGGTGGCCTCAGCACTCCTAGGTTCCCAAAAGGCCCCTAGTTTTCGAATGGTCCAATTTTTTTTGTCCCACGAGTGACCAGGGAAATAGAAGGTCCACTCCAGCAGAGCCCCGAATGTTGGAGTAAGGTCTAAATACTCCGAGATGCGACCTTGTTTCTCGGAGGCACCGTTCTTGACACTGTTCCCCAGGACATTCAGCCTGAGCACGGTAGCTCACACCTTGGCTTGGGATGGCTATTGCAGGTTTGTGTTTCCACTCCCTGAGCGATGGGTTCGCCACACTCCCTACGCTTGAATTCGAAATCTTGTTTTCATTACATCTTTTGTGGTTAATTCTAATATTTGAAAATAAAGCGTGGTATTTTCTCTTTCTAGCATCATTGAGATCATATTATTAACCATTACGGTAAGGGAGATGTACTTGACGGGCTGTCGTAGGCACACAGACTGTAATAAGGGGCTGGTTATAACACGACCTTGTATACGCCAAATAATGAATATCGCCTTGAAAAGGGCGGTTGGTTTTCGACCCTTGTAAAATGCTTGGAAATGGCGTTGTTAAAAGAACGGTTGTGAAATAAAACAACAAGTCAGCAGTAGAGAGACTGGCAGGCAGCGGGCGGCCGGCAGACCCTGGCCGGGGGTCCTTCGACTGGGAGATCCGATGAGTAAGAGAGTTTGGATGGTGAAAGCTTGCCTTTTTGTTAGTTCAGGTACCTGACCGCGGCTAAGGGAAGAACCGTTAGGCTCATAGCCCGCAGCCTCTGATTGGTCAAGTCGCCTTCACCGTCGGTATGTACAGATTTGCCCGGGTCTTGAGCCTGATACCTGCCAGTGGCGTTTTTATTTTTAAAAGGTCTTTACAAATTCAGTTCCAAAAGACAGAGAGTTAGCAAACTAACAATTAAAATGAGGGTTCCGCGGATGTTGACAAGCTTCAATCGTTTATTAATGTCACATCTGCGGATTAACAGAATACACAAAATATGGACATGGAACTAAGTAAGATTAACATTGTAATTATTATAAGGGAAATAAAAGATGAAGATGGCCGAACGTCTTCGTTTTCGTTTCCCCGATAGCACGTCTGATACAGGAGACAACAATTTTTATGAGACCTATATGAGTTGTTTCGAAAACTGAACAAATTAGGTGAGGGGCTAATTCATTTAAATATTTTATAGTGTAACTTACAATAAGTATTTGTTCCTAAAATAATTAAACAAGCGCCATCTGTGAAAGAGCAGATTATGAATTCTTTTGTACCACCTTAATCAGTAATGGACTATCTGGAACTATAAAAAGATAAGAATAATTTTTAATTTGTTTTCAATGGATGTCCATATTCTGTAGCTATCTTCGATATTGCTGATAACTTATATATAGTTAAATAATTAGTAATAATTATGTGCAATGTTTATTAAAACTAACTTTTATTCGGTGGTGGATAAATTTTTTATTATGATTATTAAAATTACTGATTTAAAATCAGTTTGGTGATGGATCTCTTACCTATTTTTTGTACTTAATCTGTAATAACCGGATTGTTGATGAATTAAGGACATAAATAAATTATATGGGTTTTTATTGACAATTTATGAGACTTCACGTCTTTTCAATAAATATTTCAGACAAATTTATGGAACAATTGGTGAACTGACAAATAACTGAAAAAGAATTTAAAGAATTATTTAATTAAATGAAGACAATATTAGCAAAACTCATTTCGAAAATGGCGCAGTGGTTAGCACAGTGGCCCGGAAAGCCGAAGGTCGTGGGTTTGAGTCCCAGAGGTGCAAATATCTTTTTTTGAATTTTCTGTTTCCAGATTTTCGATTGAGTTTTGCTAATGTTGTCTTCATTTAATTAAATTGAGGTTTGAGGTTTTACTCATAAAGTTAAAAATAAAAATAAATATAAAAATTATTGTTAAAATAAGTGAAATGTTAAGATATATTGTAATTATTTATTATCATGTTAAAAATATTAATTTTTTTAGTGATGCATTTATTGCATATATTTTTTTGATTCTTCAAATTGTAAATAAATTCAAATAGAAATCTCACTAGATAGTAGATTATTTTTTTACGATAGGAGGCCCAAAGGAAAATACTTTCCCTCAGGGCCTATGTCATTTTTGGTTATGCTGTGTGGGGGGTTTTAAAAAGAAAGGAAGGAGAGTAAGTCCTGAAAAGGAAAAAGGTATTGGGGGTGGGTAGGATTCTGAGAGTCAGTGCGTCCAAGAGTGACGGATGTATGAAATATAAGCCCCAGAGGAAAATAATTTACCTCAGGGCCCATGTCGTCTTTGAGAATGCTGTGTGGAAGGTTTTTAAAAGAAAGGAAGGAGAGGAATTTCTGGGAAGGAAAAAGTTAAGACGGTGGGTAGCAATCTGTTGGACAGTGGGCCCAAGAGTGACAGACGTATGAAATACAAGGCCCAGAGGGTCATCTCTGGGAATGCTATATGGAGGGTTTTTTAAAAGAAAGGAAGGAGAGGAAGTTTTGGGAAGGAAAAAGGTATCAGGGGTGGGTAGGAATTTGGGAGTCAGTGGGTCTAAGGGTAACTAATGTTTGAATCCATCCCTCCCACTGCGGTGCAAGGTGATGGACCAAGAGAGTCCTGCTGGAAAGGCAAAATGATCTCCCTCAACCAGTCTCTCCCGAACCGGCCCGCCACGCAGTAAGTGGGCAGACATTTCCAAGACCCTGACAAACCTCTCCCCTTGATCACGGGCACCCCTGCTAAGCCACCATTAGGGTGACCCATGGCAGATTGTTGGTACCCATACCCGCCTCTCAAATCGTGAAATTTAAATAATAAATTTAATTCTTTAATATACATTGTTACAAACTGATACTATATTTATAGTAAATCGTTTATTTAATAACACCCTCGTTTAAAATGTTTCAAAAAATTTGTTGAAGAATTTAGTTGACCATTACATGAGTACTGTTTTAGCGAATATATTAATGGTATTTTTTTTTGCAATGAATTGATAAATATAATTTATAATAAGGAAACCATTACAGGAAATTAGCCAATATGTTTTAAATGTACCTAGCAGTAGTCTTTCCAGACTTTTCTGAAATCTTGTGAACATATCTCAATGTGTAGAATAGTATTTTTTGACAATAAACGAAATTAAAAACTCAACCTTTATCTAAGAATACTTTTATTTTTAGATTTTGTGCATGAAACAAAACAATTTCTTTTAATTTTCTGCTTATTAAAAATCTTTATAGAAAAGACAAGCAGAACCATTCCAATGTATAAACTTTTTCATAACTAATTTTTCTAAATACAAAACTCATTTTTCATTCTCTTCTTCATATCATTTAAAATTCTAATTTACATACTTAACCACTGGAGTGACCACGCGAAATAAATAAATTTGCCTCGATTGCTTGAGATTTCCAGAAGATCATTTTATAAATTTTTCGCCAACGTTAAAAAAAATCATACCTTTGAATTTTAACATGGAGACATAAAAACTTATTATAGTGCTACATAGCCAATGAATTAACCTGTATTTTACCGTTTATCTCATATTTGTAGGATTTAAAAAAAAATATTAAAAAATCGTAAAGTTTATAACTGCACGAATCCTGCATGTTTGTTACTTTGAAAATCCGTGAGAGGTACTTATTCGAGTCAACATAGAATATTTTCGATTTCTGTATGTTGTCTGTGGGAAACTTGATAATGAAAGGTATATTTATGAAAAAAGGACTTAATTTTAACCGTAAACTGCTAATCAGAAATTCTGCGTGAAAAAAATATTTTAAAAATTTATTTTTAACATTGTTCTAAAATAGTCTACCAAGTTCAGATTTGCGATATCTATGGTCGTAAAAGATAAAGCATTGCAACAGCTTTGTTTTAAAATAAATGGCTGGCCATGGAAATGTTTTAAATAATTACAATAAATGTTTTACGAATGGTAGGAAAATGTGGTCCAATTTTGGACCGCTATCAATCGCAGAAAAATAAAAGTAGTCCATTTTTCGACCATAATCGCTCCAGTGGTTTTAATAGAGATGTTTTTAATGATAGCACCAGTGTTAACTGGTGCTAAATTTGGGATGTTTCAATTTCCATCACATTCGGTTGACGTTAAGTGCTATTTAAAATTTTTGATCCTCAGTCCGTTTCAGCTTTCGATCAACCATCAAGCATATATTGACTGTAATTTTATTTTTCTGTTAGAATTATAAGAGACCATTAACTGAAAGAATTCTCCGTAGTGATTTGTCCATTTAACCTGTACAGGCCCTTGTAATGGGCCGATAAGAAACTTCAATAAATAAAAAGAAATGTTCAGTAAAGTCAACATATATTGAATACCATAATTAATAATTATTTTTATTTTTGCCTTTAACCTCTAGGGGCTGGAGTCCTGCAATTGCAGTGTTGACTTTATATTATATTCATTTTTTCTTCGGATATCATCTCTACTAGGTTCGTTAAAGCATATGGTATTTATTGTCTAGGTGTTGGCTTTATTTAACAAAAAGGTCTTTTTACTTATTGAAATTTCTTGCTGTTTCCTACGGATTAACTAACAAGTAGAGGTAAAATCTGAAGACAAAATTAATGTACAAGGTCAACACTACAATTGCAGTTCTTCGCACCATGCGTGGGCACGATTCTTCAACGCTGCAAATGCAGGGCTCCGTCCCCTAGGGATTAATAGAAGCTTCTACTTTATTGTCTGCTTGATTATTATATTTTCACTGCTTTAGCTTTACAACTAACCTGGTGATAGTGTGTGGAGTTTAATTTTATAACAAGGTAATTTATTAATCCCTATTACAAATAATTATAATGTAATACATCATGATCTTCTGTTTTTATTGTGTTTTAACATACGTTTATTTCTTTAAATAGTTGTTGCATTATCCCCTTAATTAATTAATACATATTTTTTAATGCTTTATTTTATAATTGAGTGATGAAATGCTTTAATCCTTATGTAAATCAGTTGCTTTGCTAGAGCCAATAACGATTGTGAAGAAATCATTAACAAAGTAGACTCTTATAAAGTTACTGAATGCTTTACACAAGGTGTGTCAAAGTCAGTTTTAAAAATAATATATATGAGGTGTATTCAAAAAGTAATGGGAATTTTTAAATTTTGCAGGTTTGGAGAGGACGATTGTCAACTTTTTTGTTGTTGTTGTTATGTTGGTATACATGCCCCTGAAATATGATAAAATTGTTAGCTGTATTCATTGTTTAGATTGTCTGTGGCAGCCGCTAAGGTTAATCATGTTTTTATGAGCTCGGCGATTTTTTTTTTTTTTTAATTGGATCAAAGAATTTGTATCAAATTTTTCGTGAAAACTGAAATAAAGTGTAACGAAGTGTGGGTGAAATGTTAACAAAGGCCTACAGTGAGTCTGTTATGAGTAAAACAAGAGTTTACAAGTGGTATAAGCATTCTCAAGATGGCCGTGAAGATGTTGAAGATGAAGAACGTCCCGGACGCCCCAGCACATCAACAACCAATGAAAACGTGGAAAAAGTGAAAGAAATGGTTATGAATGATCGCCAAATCACAATCGGAGAAGTCGCTGATGATGTTGGCATATCGATTGGCTCATGCCACAAATTTTTTTCGAATGTTTTGGGTATGAAACGCACGGCAGCAAAATTTGTTGAACTTTGAACAAAAACAGCGGCGAATGGAAGTTGCTTGGAAGTCACTAAATGACATCAACGATGATGCAGAATTACTAAAACGTGTTTTAACCGAAACATTGTTACACTTTATTTCATTTTTTATACAAAATTTGATTAAAAATATTTTGATCCATTTTTTAAAAAAACAAAAATTGCCGAGCTCATAAAAACACGTCTAACCTTAGCGACTGCCACAGACAAACTAAATAATGAATATAGCTGACAATTTTATCATACTTCAGGGACATGTATACCAACATAACAACAAAAAAAAAATTGACAATCGGACTCTCCAAACCTGCGAAATTTAAAAATTCCCGTTACTTTTTTAAGACTCCTCATAGAATGACTTGATATATATAATAAATATAGGACCATTTGCTTTTGTGTAATGCTTCAATTTCAAAGTTGGAATAACAATCATTCGGCAAGAAATTAGTTTTGAAATTCTATCCTCTTCCAACCTCCAGGTAAAACAATTTCATATTTGATGGTTAACACAGTGAGTTCTTACTCGTAAAATTCAAGTGAAAATTTTATGTATCAAAAAGATCTCAAATTGATTAAAGTTGATTTTTCACAAAATATCATTTGATGGCCCTCCATTGAAATGACCAGTTTCTTATTAAATTGTATTGCGCAATCTAATATTCAGGCTGTAATTGTTAAAAAATCCAAAATGCGGCTTATACTCTTAGATAAACACATTTTACTGTTAAATTTCATGTTTTGATTTCCAATTTACTAAATACCTTATCATAATCAACGTCATAGCTATTTGAATTAGTAAAATGTTAATTATAAGGTTGCTAAAGTCCCCGGTGTTGCCTGGATTTTAGTTATTCCAAATCAGATGTAGACATTAATTTTCATCTTATTTTGAACTTCGAGTATGCAAAATGTCATCAAGAAATATCAAAATTCTGCTTCAAGGGGTGAGAAAAGGGGATGGATGGATTTCGAAATCTCAAGTATACATTGAAGGCTATCCACCACTTAACCGCCCTGGTATAAGTAACAGACGGTTACTCTTTCAAGGCTCTCGCAAGGACTCTAATTTTTTGAATGAACGAATCTACATTTAATTTTGAAATGAATCTAGACCTCCAGTGTCCCTGCATACGTTGTTAGTAAGCAGTATGCAAGTGCTTAGCGGGAAATACAAGATACAATAAGTGTTAGTATGATTTAATAAAGACAAGACAATGGGACAGGTTGGTGACAAGCGCTGGGTGATTGCATCCAGCGTATCCTGCAAGCACCCGTAGGGAGGAGAGGACACAGTGCATAAATAATGGCGCTGGAAAACGGGTGGGATTCCTCTCCAATCGACTGGCAGTCTCAGCAAGAATGCGCGTGACGTTCGGTCTAGTCGTAAACTACACTCAGCTTCCGTGCCTTTTAGCCGGTTCCTCGGTGGTGCCTTAAAGAAAAGTAAAAGGAAGATTGGAGTAAATGCCCGACGACTCTAAGGGATTCAAAGTTAACAAGTATACAATGATCTTCCCCCTATTATGAAGGTCAAGTGTGCAAAATTTCATCAATCTCAGAATAAAACTGTAGATTTGTATAAAAAAACAAAGCCACCCATAGATAGATCATCTTCTTTAAAAGAAGATTTAGCCAGTATAAATTAGGAAATAAAACATGGAAATCAATGTAAAAATGTATTTGTTAGGGTAGTAAGTCTGCATTTTCTATTTTTTGTAATCTTAGATTGCATATTACTTTAACAAGAATTTTTTCGCATATGGTGGGCCTTATCCATTATTTTTCTCCGCGCTTTTCTTTCTATAGTTGTAAATAATAATAAATATTTTGTAATTATGTGTATACTTACTGTTGGTATGGTTTTATGAAGAAATCACTGGAAATTCTGGAGCGGCTATAAGTGGAAGAAAACGCACATTCACCATCTACATTCTCTTACCTATTGTGTACTTCTATTTTCTGTTTTAATGTTTTTAATTTAATTTTTCTTTTACTTGTTTATTATAATTTTACTATCATAACTGCACACAATAGAAACTAAAAATTAGTACAAACACGTCTATTGTCTATAAACCCGTAGGGACTGACAAGAAACTTTAGTTAATAAAAAATATACTTTAGTTAAAGCCAACACTTTGGCAATACCTAATTTGTCTTTAACTAAGATGTAATATCTGAAGAACGTACAAATTTGACACTGCAATTGCAGTGTTTCATACGATTCTTTAACACTGCAAATGCAGCGGTCCGGCCACTAGGGGTTAATAGAAATATTTTTTACATATATTTAGATCAATTAACTTCTAATTCTTTGACTGCTTATTGTCTTTCTAACAATAAAAGAGATATTTCACCATCTCTGAGTAAACTATCGAATAACTAATCTTCAAATTTAAATTTTTTTTTATTTTGGAATGCGATTTTAACCCTTATGTGTAAAGAAAACGAATGAAGAATAAGGTCAGAATCACTTGGGGCGTTCTTGTTCTTGACGCATGAGATACCGTAAACACACCTAGCCACTCTGAATAATTTGTATTAAATTAATTTTATCAGGGTATCATTTTTCCGGGATTTGAGCTGTCAAATTGGTTAGCGTCGTTTTTGTGAAAAAGATAGTAAAACCTATAAATTCATCAAATAAACGCAAGTAATGTTGTTTTTATGCATAGTTTATTGTTCAAGGAATATGTTTCAATATAATATACGATAAGCACAACAGTAAAAATCACGTAAAAACTAACATTTATTGAAGGGTAGCACTACTCAGCTGTGGCGAAACAGTTAATATTAGCTAATCGACGTTTTACTCAGAAGTGATGAAATACCTCCGAAAGTGTTTTAGAAACTAAGATTCATTTTTTTTTATAATTTTCGAAAGACTTTTCTAATAAAATAAATACAAATAAAAGTGTAAGTATTTTTTTTTTGCATCAAGTATTATTGATTTAACATTTTTTTAATATCTATAGAGATTATTGATTTTTTGACAAACCCAAGTATTGATATTTTTATATTTCTTTTTCATATCCCATATACAGATATAAAATATGAATTTGCAAATTTTAATAATTTTTTATTGGGACTGGTGCAATATAATATATATTTTTTAAACGAAATCATATTATAAGAATTCATTTAACATTTTATTAGGTTAGGAGTTACCCAAAAATTCTGAGGGCATTATATTTTAAACATGACTTAATTTCGAAAATTGGATCTTTTTGCAATATTTTCTTTAAATGCAAATTTATTACTATCAAATCGATGATCAGCAGTGCCATTTTGAATTTTTGCCATTTGAACGGTACCCGTTAAACGTTGATTTTCGATTCTCGGCCCGTTTCAGCTTTTGATCAACTATTACGTTTTTTATTAATTAATAAAATTATGAACCCTTATTTTACATTTTTATTAGGTTACGTTTTCAACAAATTCAATTTTTAATCTTTTTAAGACAATGTTGTTATTACCCGTAGATGGATAGATTTTTCATGATTTACATATCTCATTTTAGTTGAATATAGAGTCACTTAAAAAATATTCAAAGATGTAGATGTAATCTAAACAGTTCAAAGAAAATAAATCAAATAAATCAATCAAACATTTCGTTATCTAAACAATTATAATAACTTAATAGCGTCATATATAGATGACGCTCGTCTTTTAGGCACGCAATCGGTTGGCATGTATGCATGACGCTCGTCTCAAATAGGTTAAACGTTTATTTTTCATTATATCTCACTTAATTGTTTTAGGTTGTGTGTTTTATTTTACTTTATATTATTATGTGTTTCATTCTTTTACAATGTATTTTATTGTGGCAATAAAATTGTAATTTCTAAATATTGCCTTTACTTTATTCACCCTTTTTAATTAAGTTTACTGCACATTGTAGCTAATTCATTATTGTACCTAATATTATTTCAAAGTATCATTGTAATAAAACATGGTAAATATCCAGAAAAGCACCTCATCAAATACGCACAAATTTAAAAAAAAAACACGAAAAAGGTTCTCACCCTAGTTATTTAATTGTTTGCTTTTGGGAACAACTCATGCCCACACAACTCATAAACAGTGTTAGAAAGAGAAAATACCACGCTTTATATTCAATTCTAAAAGTTAACTGCTAAATATTAAAAAAAATTATACCCTTATGAAACCAAAGATTCCGACCACAATTTGAAAAAAAAAATTTTTGAATGAAACTTTGGGAATTTTTTATTAATTATTTTTACATGAAACGACAAAAAAGTGAGTTGACGATAACAATTATAATACATTTGCCTACTAAAATAAAATGTGTGTTTTTTTATTTTTTTCATTATTAGTAATTTTAGTTAACTAAAACGTAAGGTGAGCCACTATAAAAACTTTTTATGTTTGCATTTGAATTTTTATATTAAAAAAATTATGTTATGTTTATTTTGAATTATAAAATTTGAAAGCGTTTATTATCACCTTTCAAAAACAGTTTTTAGTTTTTTGATACTTTCAGAAATATTCAATTTATTTGGATTTTATTGTAAAGCGGAAATATTTTGACCCTCTGACATAATACGGTCTAGGCCGTGAGGGGTTAATTAGGGATTAATTTTTCTTCTCCGTAGTCTGATGTATGTAGTTGCTCCTCGTAATTAAACCAATATAAGGTGTTTTTTTAAATAATTTTGTGCATATTGTTGGTGAGGTGGATATTTATCTAAAACTTCTCTTGACATTGTTGGATATTAACATTTAACAATGTACTCTTCTTTCATATAAATATAGTATTTTAAACTAATTTTAATAAGGGCCAGTTGTTCTACTGATATTCAAACTAAGTGCATTGTCATCAAAGTGCCAATCAACACTTTAAACAGGCCTAGAATTGGTGTTTAACCATTCATTTAATATCGTTAAAACAGCTCTCCATAAAGGTTCTGGTAAATGCGCAACTTTTTACAGTAATTTCTTGCCGACAAGGTATTTCCGTCATAATTTTCAGGTTGTCAGTCAAGATTGCTCAAACTGTCATGTATTGCCTTTTGTTGACATATTGCCCTGTCTTGCCGGTGAGTTTGTCCGGCTACCGATATTACGGCAATATTGTCGGACGTCTCTTGCGTCTGTTTTTGCCATCTACCTACCAAAACTGTTATACTTTCAAACGCGATTAATAAATAAAACATTTTGCAATTTTTTTTGCAAGTTTATACAGTGTGTCCGGGGGTAAAGTGCACAAACTTCGGGAGGTGATTCTACATAATAGTGGAAGTAAAAAAGATGAACTATGTTTTTAGAAATTCCAACATTTTAAGGTAGTTTTCGGGTAAAAAAGTTGAATTATTTGTACGAAAAAAATAATATTCATCTATGGAAAAATGTTGTGCGGAAAAAAAAAAATTGGAATATCGAAAAAACATTATTTATCTTTTTTACTTCTACCATCACGTTGAATCACCTCCCGAATTTTGCGCCATTTACTCCTGGACACCCTGTATAAATTTGCTGGAGTTATTTAATTTGCAAGATATTGTTTTTTGTGTTGTGAATTTCTCGTTTATTACGGAAATTTTGACGAAACTCAGCAATATTGACAGCCTGCAAAACTTTTGATGGCCAAGACAATTGTTCGGCAATAGACAATAATAGGCAATATATCTTGCGCGTTTATCAGTATCTTAAGTTATGCACGTAATGCACATTTCATCATAATATCCCTAATTCCCCTTCATAAAAAGATTGCCAGATTAAAAAATTGTCATCAATAAAATTATTACTGAAACAATCCAAACACAAATTTTAAAAACACACAAAGCGAAGATTCTAACCAAATTGCAAGCATGTAAGGTGTCTTGGATAAATTATCCATTTTTATTTACAGAAAATCAAATTTTTTTTGTTTGATTTTTCTAATTCATTTTGTTTTAAATTTCATTGATTTTGTTTCAATAATTAATACCCTAGCGTAGAGCTTTAAAGAATATATAAAATATTTAAAAAATTGTATGAATATGTTTAATTCTCACTAAAATATGAAATTTACTTATCAGTGGATAATAAATAAGTGTAAGTGTTTGCTGAGAGTAGAGTGGGTTATTAGTTACCTACAAAATGGTGGCCTGGATTTTAACAACTGTTTCATTGTAAAGGTTTGTATGTACTATTATTATGCTTTTGGTGCATATGGTTTCAATTAAATAACACATAATATACTACACCAATATATTATTATGGTAGTTGGTGGTTGTACAAGTAAGCAATACATAAAATTTAAGATAAAATAAATTATGTCATTTAAAAAAAAAAAGTTAACATAAACAAGTTTAATACTCTTGAATATGAATCCATTGCCAATGACACAAAAGTCTTCACCGGTAGAAATAAGATAAGGTTTTTTTTCTAATGCATGGGAATACATTTTACATACGGTGAATTGAACGGTGATAATTAATCGTTGTAAATTCCTGATGCATGAAATAACCACATAAATCGGAAACTTGCTTGAAATGGATTTAGTCGTATTAAGAGACTAGATCTGAATAGCCTGGTGCTTCCCAACCGTTTACCTCTACCTCATCTCCTTATCCTCCTTACTTTCTTCAGTTACACAACATGATGCTCGGGGCAGTTATGTATTTTTACAATTTTGTTAAATAAATAGGGATTTATGCATAATGCAAAAAAAAACAATGTTTTTTGTTCTCAAAAACAGTCATCATCATGGCGCAACATCCTAGTGTGGCATTTGGTCTCCTATACAAATGCCTAGTGTGCTATGTAGCCTCACCAACAAATGCCTAGTGTGACGTTTGGCCTCCTACATATATGCCTAATGAACATTTGGCCTCCTCCACAAAAGCCCAGTACGCCATTTGGCCTCCTCCACAAATGCCTTATGTGCAATTTGGCCTCCTCCCCAAATGCCTAGTGTGGCATTTGTCCTCCTCTAAAAATGCCTAGTGTGCAATTTGGCCTCCTCCACAAATGCCTAGTGTGGCATTTGGCCTCCACAAATGCCTAGCTGGTATTTAGCCTCCTCCTCAAACGCCTAGTTAGCATTTGGCCTCCTCCACAAATGCCTGGTGTGGCAATTGGCCTCCTTCACAAATATTCTCCACCGTCTGCGGCCCCTAGTTAGTCGCATCTAGTTCTCAATCCTTCCTGATCCGCTCCAATCCTCTTCCACGCTGTCTCTCCACCTCTTTTTCGGTCTGCTTCTGGGGATAATAAAATATAGACACAAAACTTGAAACAGTTCTTACTGTAAAGATATAAATACACATATAATAATACCAACATGCACATTTGACGTAGTTCATTGGGACAGTAAAACAAACATAATTATTATAAACAAATTTGAAGGTTTAGAAATAAAAAAAGTATAACAATATATCAGTATAATTTTTCAACAATAAATTACCAACTTCACTTTGATACAATTGACAATGTGATGTGATTTGAGATTTTCACTGCCGTAGATATTATTGTGATTTATTTTTGGAGTATTACGCCATGTTGTGCTTTCTCCTTCTTTAGCCAACAATTTGGACAGTGTCCTTTATATCGTTCTTGACAGCTTTAAAGTATCCATCACATCTGCCCTGATGATGGACATTGTAAAGCTGTCTGAAATGTTTTGGACAGCGTTGCGGTGTCCTTTACATCGTTTCGGATAGCTTTACACATTGCCTATCATATCTGACCTAATGATGAGACACTGTAGCGCTGCCTGAAACATTGGTTATAGAACAAACGTATAGATTAGTTATAGAGGAAGTGCAACAAGACATTATACCCCAAAAATAAGCCACGATAATGAACAGTATTATAGATGCACTTCAATACTCACTGCTACTTCTTCAATGGTCCGATTTACACTGCTGTAGGTACAAAATTGTTGTACGAATGAACCAAGCTGTTTCCTTGAACAATCAGAACATTTAAAAGTGGTTTTGACATCAAAACGTGTTGTACATTCTAATGACCTTTTTAGCATCTCATTGTAATGATTGGGTAATCATTGCTTTGTGATAATTGTGCATTGAATAGTAAATTCACAGCTTATTCGTGCCTAACAACATACCACTGAAGAAACAAACGATAGAACTGTATTGTTGGTGTGTCTGGCATGACGTAGTCTGGAGTAAGATTAATTTTCTTGACACATCAAAATTCTTTCTCGAACATCAAGGAAATAAATGGTACTCCCACATTATGATTATGTGTCTGAATTTAATAAACCTTAAAATTATAAATAAAATAACATACTATTTGGTTCAAATCCAAATACATCTTCACAACATATTTTAAGGTCCTGCAAAAAGGTTTTATATCACGGAGCCGAGGGGACTTACGACAAGCTCAATTTGAAAATACTGCAATGAATTAAGGGTGATGGAAGGTTAAGGGTGATTTTGACAAGTACTTGGCTATTCCCAAAAAAAGAATCGGGACGTTAAATGAATTACGTCAAGTCAACGATCACTTAAAACTAATCAAAAAGGATAATAATTTTAATTTAACACCACTGTAACAGCAACACTAATGTAACAGCTTCTAACTAAGTCTATGGTGGTTTTTAAAACAAAAAAATCTTACTAAGCTTGCTGACGATATGGGTTCCATCTATGCACCACGCTATTTCATAGATAAAATAACAACTAGATAAAGAACCTTTACTTTTATTCTGGCAGTTTTAACACTAGCAACATTAGACTTCTTAGTTAGTCTATGGTGACTTTTCCTAGCAAGCTAACATTACGGGCATCGTCTATGCACTGCTCGCTGTTTGACAGATAAAATAACTACAATGGAGCAATTTGACTTTTATTATGTCAGATTATTTTATTGGCTGATGTCATTTCTATGACAATGGAGAAATGACTGCATTGTTGTGAATACATAATATAACATGGTCATTGCTCAAATGTTTTGTTATTTTAACCATGCACCTTATTTACAGATCACATTCACTCTAAAATTATATGAAACATTTCATTCCGAAGATAACGTTAATCAAGCAATACAATTATTATATTGCTATAATGAATATATCATTGGCTCTTAGTTTATCTAAAAATCTGTTACTTTACAGGATTGAACTTTGAAGTTTTTTTAGAATAATCCAAATTTTCAAATTTAAGAATTTGTATAAACTTTAAAAAAATATGTTTTATGCCAAAGACGATTTTTTTTAAATAATTGGATCATCTTAAGGGGCCATCCATAAATTACGTCACACGAATTTCATGATTTTTTGACCCTCCCCTGTCCCTGTCACACATTGTCACATTTGTGAGACCCCCTCCCCCCCTAGTGTGACGTCACTTATTTTGCAATTTTACGTCAACATTTTTTTGCATTTTAATAATTTAGATTTTTACATGTGACGTCACAGAGCTGATGACCCCCCCCCCATACCCCTTGTCCCACAATGTCACACTTCTCTGCTCCCCCCCCCCCCCCCCTTAAGATGTGACATAATTTATGGATGACCCCTAAACCATAGTGAACTGACTCACTTTTTGCAGTTTCTGAATTAGAGCTTGAAATGTGGGCTCCAAATCATAATCTAGCTCTGCCAGAGAGAACGAATCAGAGAAATACTGTCCTGACCAATCATGAACAGTTTTCCTCTGATTGGTTCTTTTTTCTGACAGAGCTAGATTATGATTCGGAGCCCTCATTTCAAGCTCTAATTTAAAAAATGCAAAGTGAGTTAGTTCACTATGGTTTAAGATGATCCAATTGGCTTCTCTAGAGTAACTAATTTGCAGACAAACAATTTTTACACAATATCCGAAGTTTTTATAATAATAATACCAGAATTTTTACACAAGAGTCGATGTAACTTGACGAATGGTCGAAAGCAGAGAAATAATCACAATAATAACTAAACAATAACATTTCTTTTTAGATGCTTACGATAAAGTGGAAAAAATTGTACGCTCGGCCGTGGATGAGTTTGGTTTCGTTATCCCGGTCACATTCGATAACCACAATTATGAAGAGACCAAGTCTATTCTGCAGCTTCTGACGAAGAACTATCCCAACATCACGAGGCTCTACAGCATCGGAAAATCTGTCCAGGGCAGAGAGCTGCATGTACTGGAAATCACAAAGAATCCTGGAAAGCATATCAGAGGTAAAAATGGATATAATTCACTAATAAATAAAGTCAATTTATGGTTTGAAGGCAGCTCTAAAACTGACTGATGTGAATTCTTCACAACAAAACACTTTGTCTTTATTTAGACTATAAACTCTTATAATCGGAAACGAGTGTGTAGGATGGGCCTGGAGGTCAAAGTCCTCTTTATTTTGCTCTTAAAATTTCTTTAAGAAACTTAACTGCCAGCCCACCTCCATTTTGAACATGGAGGGGCAAACCTATACACTAGAGACATCTCTTGGATAACTCTATAAACTTTATGAGCTACTATTGCTGGTACCATCTGTGCTATGCAGTTAGAACTTTTGGAGAGTTCTGTCCGACTCTAGGGTATAGATGGATGCCAAAACTTTTTCCACATGGTGACCGGGCGAATCAACACACTGTTGAAAAGTGGTATAAACTCCTGAAAAGAGATGAAAAAAAGGTTACATTAGGTTAAGTTATGAGCTATTTAAAAAAAAATTAAATGAAGACAATATTAGCGAAACTCAATCGAAAATATGGAAACAGAAAAATCAGAAAAAGATATGGGCACATCTGGGACTCGAACCCAGGACCTTCGGCTTTCCGGGTTGCTACTCTACCAATTGAGCTTGTTAAGAAAATGAAGATAATGTTGCTATTCTTAGTCAAAGTATGATACAGTTAAAAATTACCGAATCGGATAGGGACACATTAGCTCAGTTGGTAGAGTTGCAGCCCGGAAAGCCGAAGGTTCGAGTCCCAGATGTGCCCATTCGCTAACATTGTCTTCATTAAATTAAATATTACAATTTGAGATTTAACTCATTAAGTTAAAAATAAATATTTATTTTTTCACTACTTTTAATGACAAATCACTTTTCGAAGGTGTGATGATCTGCCGGTGTTGAGTTGTCATGGAACCATTCCACATGCATCCTATTTTACATGAAAATGAGTCTGAGAAATGACTCGCTTTTTATTCAGCCAACATAAACTGTGAACTGGTGTTCCATTTTGGTCTGCCGAGTTTCAGGCAAATGAAAAAAAAACATATTTTCCTGATAAAAAAGCTCTAAATCTAAGCGCTACATGTTGAAATGATTTATTTCTAAGAGTGTATGAATTTGAATGTGTTTTTTTTTATGTGGTATTAATGAAATTACTAAACAAATAAGCAGGCAATATCATTGCATCGCCTTAGTTCATTTTTGTCCAACAGACCATTAGAAAATTTTACAGGAGGAGAAGGTTTTCTTTCATTATTTTAATGAAACATTATGATAGGTGTTTAAGATAAAGCTACATATATCCGTAAACGTAAAAGTCTCATTAGTTTAAATAATTCTTAGTCAAGTGATTAATTATCATTTTTTACACTTTATTTTTGATTTTAAAGTGGAGATTGAACAAAAACTAAAATGGTCTGTTGGACAAATAAGAACTGAGGTGACGATTGGACTGTCAGAATCACAAATAAACATAATTTATTAATAAATTTATCGTTTTTTTCAAAATTCCAGGAAAGCCAGAGTTCAAGTATGTAGCCAACATGCATGGGAACGAGGCTGTAGGAAAAGAGATGCTCCTGCTGTTGGCTAAATATCTGTGTGAAAATTATCTGCGAGATGACCGCATCACAAGAATGTTGGACTCTACCAGAATTCACCTGATGCCCTCCATGAACCCAGACGGCTATGAGAGATCCAGAGAAGGTTTGTTATACATATTTAAGTATTTAACCCTCCGCCCATTGCGTCTTTATTTTAACGCGAGGTGTCACGCGGGGTCGCCAAGGACCCCAAATATAAATATGATTAAATTGTTGCTATATAATACATTTTATGTGTTATTTTAACTGATTATAGTCAGGTAATAGTGGCTGCATCGAAATAAAAGAAATAATAAAAAAATAGATTTTATTTTCAATGTAAAAGCTTAAGAATCAACAAGAAACATTTTTTTATAATTCAATTGAATCATACTTTTTTAATAGAAAACTTTAAAAAAATCTAAACAATTTCCATCAAACTTATCACTGTTTGAATATTGATACAGACTTATTATTATTACAAAAAATCAACAAAATACAATAAAAAAAACATATAAACTTGGTTTTTCATTATATTTTGTTGATTTTTGTTGAATCTCACAACCCGCATGCGCAGACTGAATGTCGGCAGTGCTAGCGTCAAGAATAGTCCCTTTTAGGAAGCTATCTAAAGTAAGGAATCAGTGGGAACATTTAAAATGCACATAATTAGCATTTCTGTAAAACCTGGGCTTTTAAAGACCCCACGCGACGGGTCGAGGGTTAAAATTAGAAATAAAATGAACTCAAAAGTAGAAATCAAGCATTGCTTGTCATAAATTTTTTTTTTTGTCCTTAACTAACCCAATAGAGGTATGTAATACCTTAAGGTAAAATTAATATACATGGTCGACACTGCAATTGCAGTGCTTTATACTGTACGTGGGCACGATCCTTCCACTCTGCAATTGCAGGGGTCCAGCCCCTAGGGGTTAAAAGTATTATTTTCAAAATTGGAACTGATTGTGTCAAGAGTTCAGACAATTGATAAAGTAACTACCTGTAATATAATATTTTAACAGAAAATTATTTTAATTGTGATTTTCAAAATTGGAACTAATGTTGTCAAGAAATCAAACGAGATAAAGTATCTACATGGAATGTAATATTTTTTTTAACCAGAAAATTATTTTATAAATTTGAAATTTGTATTTCTTTTGTTTAATTTTCTTAGGGTTAATCTTGACAAGTAAAGTCAGATTTTGTGATTTTTAAAAGGCTTTTTGATTTTTGATTTTGATTTTGTGATTTTTCAAAGCTTTTTCGTTTTCAAGAAAGCGTTATTTCCTAACTAAGTTTCACTTTCCAAGGTTCACTTTCGCAATATCCCTTGATTTTTCATGATCTATGATATTTTTTGTAATAAATATATTTAATTTAAGTTAATTTGGGAGGCCGGTACGGGTACCGCCGCCCTGGGAACCATTTATTGGATGATCAACACCTTTGCCATATGTCACCCCAGGTTTGCTGCGTTTGGTGACTTAGCAAGTCTGCCCGGGTTCACGGGGTGAGGTTTGTCTAGGTCTTGGCAGTGGATGCCTCTGCTCAATTACTGCGTGGCATGTCAGATTGGGAGTGTCTGTTTGAGGGAGGCCATTGGCCTCTCCTGCAGGATTCTCTTGACCCAGTGGGAGGGATGGATTCATACATCCCTTCCACTCGTCACTCCTGGACATACTGACCCCAGATTCCTACCTATAACTTGTAACTTTTTCCTTCCTAGAATAAACTATCCTTCCTTTCCTTTAAAAGACCCTCCACATACTATCCCTAAAGATGGCATAGGCCCTGAGGGAAATTATTTTCCTCAGGGCCTCCTGTTTGGAGCTATTGTAAAAAAAATATATAAATATTTATTTATTTATAATTTTTCAGGTGATTCCGATAGTGTACAAGGAAGATCGAACGCCAATCGTGTGGACTTGAACAGAAATTTCCCTGATCAATTCGAAAAGACAAAGGTAGGTACTTACATAATTTGGTCAATACATAATTTATTAACGTTACAAAAGCGTTGAGTTCCCACTCGGGGGTCGCACATTTTCTGCTTATAATGATGGACTTAGGAGGAATTCAAATACAGTGCTCTCTCACTAATTCGTCACCCCAAAAACCGGGCAAGTGTTCAATTAGTGAAAGTGATGGTTTATAGTGCATAAATATAAAATAGGCAAAAAATTACAACAAACAAATGCTATTATCAATTTCTCGTAAAATTTTCATTTAACGGCTCAGGTATTTTGCCATTGTACAAGTTTTTTGTCTTAAATGAAATGTCAGATTTATAAAAACTTTTTGTTATTTCCGCTTCGCAATTAAAGCTCTATAAATGAAATATTTCTGAATGTAGCTGAATATTAAAAACTGTTTTTGAAAGGTTATGAAATAAGCTTTCAAATTGCATTATTACAAATAAATATTAACATTTGTAAATATTAATATTTAGAATGCAAACATAAAAAAATTGTAAAAATGACTCACATGATGTTTTTATATGAAAACGGTACTAAAATCACGGATTGTGTAAAAAAAAAACACTTATTCTATCGTATAAATGAATAATAAACAATTTTGACAGCTCATTTTTGTACTATTTTATACAAGAATATTTAATAAAAAATTAAAAATATCTAAGGATTTGGATGGTAAAAACTGTTTCTACAAACTGTTTCTACAAAATAAGTCTTTTTTATGTATTTCTATGGACAACTTTGAATAGAGATGTGAAGCTTGATTTCATATGGATCTTCTAATTTTTGTTTTAGGGTTGTCACTAGAACAATAACAGAGTTATAACGATTTTTGTGGGAACACACGCGTTAACGTGAAAACACACTTATTATTATTGCCAGTCTTAAAAAAATTACTATTAACAATTTCAATTGCACACATTTTCTTTGTTTATTCTCTACTCTATTATCACTTCTGAATAATTCAACATTTTTCTGTCCAGTTGAATGCCATCCAGGAACCGGAGACCCTGGCTGTGATGCAGTGGTCTCGCTCCATCCCCTTTGTGCTGTCGGCAAACCTGCATGGCGGCGCCATGGTGGCTAACTACCCTTTTGACGACAACCAGCAGATGGCGAATGGCGTGCCCAACTCTAGTCCGGACGATGCCATGTTTGTGCATCTGGCGCACACTTACTCTGATGTATGTATCTTGTATTCAGTATGTTAGTTAAACTAAACTTATGTTAGTTAAACTAAGTTTATGTACATTTAAAAAAATTAGGATATCTCTTTTTATAATAACTTTTGAATGTTATTCCCTTTAATGTAATTATATCATTGAAGAAGAAGATAAACTAATAAATTTAAACGAAAATATGAAACAAGACACAGAAAAATAAAAAATTAACGGTCGCAACTGGGACACGAACCCAGGGTCTCTCGTCTTACCGGGATAAGCGCCTTAACCAATTCAGCCACTGAGATCTCTCATTTTTAAGTCATTTTTGTCAATCTCATATTTCAAATTCAGAATTAACAATATTATCTTTGAGTAATTTTTTCCCATATTTTTGGCAGCTACCTCTTTAAATGATAACAAATCTCGAACAAACATTCACGATTTTATTTATATGGGACACCTATTGACCTTTTTCTAAAAGTCTAAATGAATATTCAATGTTTTTAATAATTTATTTAATTAATTTTATTCATTCATTTATTTAATTTCCTGATTTTAAATTAAAAAAAACTGTTTGTTTCATACAAAATATATAAATGTTGAATGCCAGGGAAAAGAAGAGAGGACTGAATGCCACACATATCTGTCTTGTTCATGATAATTTTCAACGCGAGTTTAATTTAACAAAATCTTAGAGAAAATCGCCACTGATTGGCACACTCCAGTAACATTCATTTAACCATTAATTTAGTGTACATATTTAAAAAAAATATTATTTCTTTTATATTAACTCCACCTGTGTATAATAATTTCCCTCAGAGCCTATGCCATACTTTGGGATGCTGTGTATAGGGCCTATTTAAGGAAAGGGAAGACAAAATCTTCTGAAGGAAAAGAGTTTGACGGGTGGGCTGGGGAAGTGAGTGCTATATATCTAAATGTGTTGATTTTCCTTATTTATAGGCGCACTCCACCATGCATTTGGGAAAACCCTGTATCAACATGCCTAAAGAGAAATTTGTGGACGGCATTACAAATGGTGCACAATGGTGAGTTTGAACATAAAGTTATTACATGTTGAACTCCTGCAACTTATAAACCTACACACACCCACAAGAATAACACGATACAATACTCTTGTCTACCCATTCTCCAGTACAGCGGTTTCGCACTACGGGAAACCAATAGATGATATTGACAAGTTTTGTTGTAATTTTGTAAACCTATCTGATCACCATACTTAAAAAATTTTGTTACTTGTATTTTTATTTCATGCATGTTTTTTTTTTTTAAATTTCTTTCTCATGTTTATTTATATATGTAAAAGCCCTCTGGCAAAATAATAATTTTATTTTATTTTTTATTTAATATAGATGTATAAGTGTACAGTGGTGTTATATAAATTACATATCGGTACAGAAATTATTTAAAATTGCAATCTCACCAAAGAAGAAGCTAGTTCTTGTGCTTGATGAGCGAGTTACACTAATTATAACAGAAATAGAATAACATTATGCAATAGGTAAGTATATAATAGGAACAATTGAAACTTCTGGATCATCTATATGTGTAGGTGTACATACGTAGGATACGGTTACATACTAAAATATTGTGCACTTTAGAGAAATTCGAAAAATCTAAATAAAATAGAGTTGAATATATAGATTGATAATAAATAGAAAGAAAGAGAAAAACAGGTAATTATTTAGTTAATTTTTCCTGATGAAGTGTAGCTTCAGTTTGAGTTTCAGTTTATTGATGTCTTTGATTTTTTTTATAATATATAGATTGATAATAAATAGAAAGAAAGAGAAAAACAGGTAATTATTTAGTTAATTTTTCCTGATGAAGTGTAGCTTCAGTTTGAGTTTCAGTTTATTGATGTCTTTGATTTTTTTTATAATATATAGATTGATAATAAATAGAAAGAAAGAGAAAAACAGGTAATTATTTAGTTAATTTTTCCTGATGAAGTGTAGCTTCAGTTTGAGTTTCAGTTTATTGATGTCTTTGATTTTTTTTATTTCAATCGGAAGGTTGTTGAAATACTTTATTCATAGATATAATTGTTTTGCATTAGTTTGGTACTAAATTTTGGTATTTTGATGTTGTCTGGATATCTTTTTGGTTGGTGGGTTTCAAATTTTTTGATGATATTATCTTTGTAAATTTGGATAATTGCATTTTTCTTGAAGATATTCTCTACTCGAGGCACCGTGAAATCTGGGAAAAGCGTTTCTGTTGGATATGTGGAGGGTTTCTTTAGGATTACTTTAATGATTAGCTTCTGGATCACTTTGATCGAATTAATAAATAATAAATAAATAAATATTCTCAATTGTTAAATGATTACATTATATTACATTATTTAGTACCCATTTTTTATCCCTGTGAAAGTTATTAATGATAAATATGTAAATCACTTTGTATATTTTTGGGGGGGGGGTCCATGCCAACTGAGAATAAAGTCAACTCAACACCTCCTTGAAAAGTCATTAAAAGCTATGAAAAAAATAATTTTAAATTAGCCGATAACCCTAACCCAACGTAACCTATTTAACCAATATTTTATATATATTTTTTTATCACTCTAAATGACTTATCTGAGATGGTTCTGAGTTGGTTTCATCAACTGAGTTGGTTTCATTCCGAGTTGTCCGGTCACCAATGCATTCACCTCATTTTAATAGTTTAAATACATATTTTGTTCAGGTACGTTGTCTCTGGTGGCATGCAGGATTGGAATTACCTGAACACAAATGATTTTGAGCTGACCCTTGAGCTGGGATGTTACAAATTCCCCAACGCCAGCCGGCTTCCCACATTCTGGCTGGAGAACAAAGACGCCCTTCTGACTTACATCGAACAGGTAACAACAATTAATTATTATAATGCAATACAGTGTAGTTTCTATAATTCGAACAATTAAAAACTGAGCCTGTTCGTTTTAACGAATTTCGGATTACTGGAATCTTTAAGAAACAGCTGAATTTTGATACAATTGGTCATTGGAATAGATAATTAATTGTAAATAGATCGTTGGATCATTCAATTTATTGAATCATTCATTTACACATACGCCAGTTTACCAGAATGTAATGTTGCCAGTTCTTTCGTAGCACAGTTATAGACATTTTTTATTAGTAATAATTCAAAATAAAAAATGTAGGGAAGTGTTTTTTAATAGTAAGGCTGTATTTGTTTTGCTGGAGTCAGTGCCTAAATCTCTTTAAAAATAAAATTTTTTTCTTCAATTATTAATGTCTTGTATTGTTAAGATAGGAGAATCCGTCAAACGGATCTCACACAGAGTTAAGGGTTTTTTCAAGTATTTTTGGGCTCCAGAACAGAGGTGGTTGCAAAAAAGGGGTGGCTGCCCATTCTAGAATGGGGCACTTTTGTGATTTATAAATTTATTATTAAAGTTGTGTAGTCTGCCCAGCTTCTGACTACCTTTGCCTTTTTTCTCAATCACTCGTTGACTGACCTGTTTAATATCTTCCCTTGCCACAAAAATTTTAATGTTTGTTGAATTAAATTGTTTAAATAGGTTCACAAGGGCCTGCATGGATTTGTAGTCAGTTCCATTGGTCACGGAATACCAAACTCTGTAATCCGAATTCACGGCATCAATCACGTTGTGAGGACTGCAGAGCAGGGTGATTACTGGAGGCTTCTCTTGCCCGGACGATACAATGTCACCGCCTCTGCTAATGGGTAAATACTAATTACTGATTACTTACTAAATGATTATATAATGCTGCGTGCACACACGTAAGCCGAACTTTCGAGCTCAACCACAATCATATTATAAATTACTTTAAATGGAACACTAAGATGGTTCAAAGGTTTAAAAACAAAACTACATAATTATGTGGAAGAAACAATTGAGAAAAATAATTAAGTTATGCCATTTTCTTGTCAAATATCAAACATAACCTCATATTTTAATTTTGTGCTTTAATTTATCAAAAAGATCAGTGTTGCTCTTGTAAAAAAAAGTTGTTTTATTCTTCTAGACCTTATTTATATATTTTGGAAAATCATCAGATTTTTTTACATCTATAATCAACTTAACAATACAAATATAATTTAACGACAGATTTTCACGTAAAAATAAAATCACAACAAAAAAACTAAGGGTCTATAACTACTACTAATATTTACAAGAATATTACATTTGTAAAAAAAATCTGTTGATTTTCCAAAATAAGTCCAAATGTAAAAAAATTTAAATAAATGTTTTTCCAGATATGAAAGTCTGACAGAAGAGATCATCATTCCTGATGAAGGATCCTTGAGCTACAACTTCACCCTGATGGCTGATGATCCCCAGCATTGGTCCAGCGCCTATGACTTTAGGTTAGATTTAAGAAACATTCATTATTTAAGCCGGGGTTTGAACCCGCATCGAGGATAGCCTATTAGCCGATATTAAGCCTTGTATTACTTTTGCAGAATAATTGAGAATGTGGTTCACACCAAATACCACACCGAGCAAGAGATCAGTGCCCAGCTGGCTGAGTTTGAGAATAAATACCCAGAAATTGCAGAGTTTGAGGCGGGAGACAGCGAGATCTCTATGGCTATTCACTCCCTCAAGTTGACAGACCAGGTAAATATAACCACAACATTAATAATAATTGGTTTAAGACTTTGTTTAACCCATCAGGCTAATTTAATTTGTTCTCCGCCCTCTCAACAGCCCTCCTTTACAGAAAGTATGTTTGTCTAAGTATTACATACATAATAACCAATTGTAATAAATAATAACCTCTTCTTTCAGGCTGGTTCACCGGACGAACTTAAGTTCCATATTGCTTTAATCAGCAACTTGTACGGAACACAGCCACTGGGGCAAGAAATCCTCATGAATTTCGCTCGCCACATCGCCACTGCCTACTCCATCGGAGAACCTATCCACAAGAAGCTCTTGGAACACGTTGTCCTCCACTTCATACCCAATCTTGATCCCATCTACGCGGACATCTTGAAAAACTTTGACAACACAAACCAATGCAGTTTAAAAACGACCAAAGAAGAATTTGGCGATAAGTTATTGAACCATCTACTGCATAACAAAGACCCTAATCTTCGCAATAAGGAAATGATGTTTGAACTGATGTTAACATGGCAGAAATTCCACATGTTTGTGGACTTGGGAAGTGGAAGTACAAATGTCGTTTATCCGGAAAAATCTAAAGACGTTTATGACAAGTTTTCAGAGATTTATCAAAATAAGAGGAAGATGACCACCGGCTCCGTTTGTGACGGTTCTACATCTCCCAAGGAAAACAAAAAGCACGAACAGTTAATTGATCTGATTTATGACCGGTTTCACATTCCCATGTTTAGTATCGGGTTGGATTGTTGCAAAATGCCAACGGAAGATATGATTGGACAGGTCTGGAGAGATAATATTCACGGCATCATGGCTTTTGTTAAGATGGCTAATACAGGTAAATTACTAATTCTTCTTCTACCACAAAATATTTCTCTGATCTCCAAACAATTTGTAAACTTCTTCTTAACCTCACTTTTTCTTACCTGTTTTCCCTCCTAAAGCTCGCTTTCCCGCCAATACCCATCTGTCAAAAACAATTCCTCTGCTTTTGTTTAGCGATTTCTATGTTTATGTTGAGTAGTTCTCTGCTTGGCCAACAGAGGCAAGAAGAGTGTTTCTGGCTGTTGACAGTGAACCAATCGTCTGTGGCGGGAATATTCAAATATGCAACTAACAGAACATTTTAAAAATAGAATATATGAAAGAAAGTTCTAGAAAGCCTCTGGGCTTTATGTTTAGTTGTAACCAGAGACTTCATTATAAACAATTATTTTTATGAGTTGTTTCCCACAATTTCTGCCAGAAATGTATATAAGTTTATGAAAAAAATACTACCATGCGAGGGGCCCTAAAATTATTTTTACCTCTCATCTGAAAAAGATTAGCAGAGTTTCAGCTTTCTGAAATCCAGAATCGGACCAGAAGTCTGTTACCCAATCTTGACGCCATGTGAAAAGATAAAGTTTTAGATAGTACCTACCCCAATTTTGTTGAGAAACAATTTCTTCAAACAACTTCAATTTTATCTGTTGGCTTGTCTCAGCAAAAACTCTAAATCTTGAAATTTGCTTTGTCGAGAAAATGATATCGGCCAAGTGGCCGCCGCCAGAATTGTTGACCATATGGGCCCGATTTATGGCATTTTCCATTACTCATTCCAGAATAGGCGATAGGTTTCCCCATTCTTGACGAATATTCTCTTTGAGGGCTTGTTGACATAAATTCGTGACTTCAAGAAACCCCACAAAAAGAAGTCTGGAACGGTTAAATCGGGCGATCTTGCCGGCCAGTGCAAACCACCAAAACCGTTTTTTCCGTGTTCTTGAGGAGTATAGCAATTTGTGTCTTGTTGACATGTATTTTGTATCTGTTTAATTCACAAATGTCATAGCAGAACTGAAATTTGCCGCCATTTGCAAAAATTATGGCATCTTCTGAAATTTTGATGACTTTTGCGCCACCTTGTATAACGTGAAAAATTAAATTCTTTAGAAAATTATCGTAAAATATTTAAATATTTGTGCCTGAGCTGCGAAAATAAAAATAAATCACACTCTTTGATGATATTTTTTTCGTGAATAAATCAAAACAGGCGGCTGGTGTTAAAGGGAAATTTAAACCTTATCTCCATCTACATAAGATGTGTTATTGTTAGCAACCTGATCCCAAATTTTACTCGAAGCGGTGCAAAACTAAAGCTATTTATCTAATAAAAACAACACAACTTCAACAACACTTTTTTATTAATAATTCCAGGTGTCCAAGGCTTCGTCAAGAACGAATTCTCAACGGCCGTTCGCAGCGCCACTGTCAGAGTCTCGGGCATGGATATTATCTTCAACGTGTCGTCCAACCTCGCCTTCTACAAGATAATGCTGCCGCCCGGCGACTACGAGGTTGTGGTGCAGGGCAAGAACTTCCGCGACGAGGTGTTCAACGTGATCGTTGTGGCGGACAAGCTGTCGCAGCGGGACGTGGTGTTAGTGCGCGAGGGGGTGCTGAACAAGGGGAAGGACGAGGCCGAAGCGGTAAAAATCAACAAGATGGTGGCCATCAACGGTAATTAACTTTCTTTTAATGTTTATAATATTGTACATCCTCCAACATGTCAACGGGTACTGCAAAACTTAATAACATATTTCAATTCAATTTTTTTTTTTTGTTTATGCAAAAACACTAACACTATCTACCAATTTTCTAGCACAGATCTGCGAAAAATCACAGGATAATCAGAATTCTTGACAAATCAGTTCCAATTTTAAATTAAAATTAGAATAATTTTTTCTTAAAAGTAATATTTTATAGGTATGTACATATTTTATGACTTCTCTGAATTCTTCACAATCAGTTCCAGTTTTGAAAATGACACTTGAATTCAAATCAAATATGAATTCATTGAACTAGATTTTACACAGGACTAACTCCCAGACAACTGACATTAGTATGTATTTGAAAAAGTGCAATTTGGCAACATCGCCTAAAGGTGAAAATAATAATTGAAACAATTGAAATTTCTAAAAAAAATATTGATGTACTCGTTGCTAAGTTAAATAAAAATTTATCCTTAGGATTATTCAATTACATTGCACTAAGTTACACTGCACTCAATTACACTGCACTCAATTACACTGCACTCAATTATACAATGCACTCAATTATATTGCACTCAATTATATTGCACTCAATCACACTGCACTAAATTACACTGCATTCAATTGCACTGCACTCAATTACACTGCACTCAATTATACACTGCACTCAATTACACACTGCACTCAATTACACACTGCACTCAATTACACTGCACTTGATTATACTGCACTCAATTACACTGCACTCAATTACGCTGCACTCAATTATGCTGTACTTAATTACACTGCACTCAATTGCACCTTTAAAAATCTTAAATTTCTACGATTTTGATGCGCATTTGTTAATGTAATGAATATTGTTTGTTGATTTTTGATTGATTTTTATACAAATCTACAGTTTTATTCCGAAAATAATGAAATTTTGCACACTTGACTTTCAAAACAAGAGGACGATCATGTTGAATCAAAGGACTTCGGCTAATTTATTGATTTGATTGGCGAAAGGTGTGATTCACTAGTATTTTTATTACATTTATTTTAGGCTTTGTGATGGACAACAATAACGCTCCAATCGCCGATGCCTTGATCACCATCAGACACCAGTACCCGGCCATTTCGGCCCGCTCCAGTCGGGACGGTGCCTTCACGCTGCTGGCGCCGCAGAACCTCATTGGCCGCCAGGTGACGGTGGAGGCCGCCAACAGTCGCTTCCTCAACGAGACACGTCTCGTGCCCGTGATGGAGCGTACGCCGCCCCTCATGTTCCGCATGGAGCGGCACGAGCTGGTCATGGGCATGCCGCGCTCTGTGTTCCTTATTGTGGCCGGTAAGTAAAATGGGATTTTATATTTATTTTAATAATTTGATAGTACAACTAATTTTGATTTTACATGATGGATACATTCTACCGTACAAACAAAAAAAAATAGTAAACAGACAGATGCTCTGTGTAATTTTGAAGCAAAAGAATTCGACACTGATTTGGCTGTCGATAGTTGCTACTCTACTAAGCTACTACTTAACAAACATCTGTTTAGACACCTCAATACCAAATGTAACTCGGAGGTCGGAATTTGCGGCTTGCGAGCCACATGCGGCTCTTTGCATAGGCGTCTGCGGCTCATCAGATATCAATTGCAATTTCACCTCTACTCAATCAGCCTTACTTTTGCATTCCAAACACAAAACTGGTTTTAATTTAATAAGGAATATAGATTCCTATATAAATAATATAGATAGATTCCGCATAGGCGCAAGTCTGTTTATAGAAACATTTAAATAGGCAGAATTGTGATTTTACAGTAAGAATGTAGATAATACAAAGCTTATTAAATTAAAGCAAATTAGAGTTTATATCATTATGATGTTTGATTGTAATTATGTTAACAATATGTATTCCATTTCTCAGGTGGTTTTGGTGTCCTGATGGTGGCCGTGGCGGCTTGCTGTTACTCATGCTGCACCGACAAGAACTCCCGCAAGAACCGTGACGATTATGCCTTCTCCGTTCTGCGTCAGAAGGAGGCCAGGCTGTTTGAGGATGAGGATCGAGAGGACGCCAAACTGTTTAAAGATATTCCTGGTAAGTCTAACCAACATTTCAGTCTATTCAGTCACTTCAGTCTATCTTTACTCCAGTCTGGTCTTTAATTCATTCTATCTTCACTACAGTCTAGTCTTCACGTAGTCTAGTCTTCACAGTCTATCTAGTATTTACTTCAGTCTAGTCTTCACTTCGGTCTAGTCTTCACTTCAGTCTAGACTTCATTTCAGTCTACCTTCACTTCAGTCTAGTCTTCACTTCAGTCTAGTCCTTACTTCAGTCTATCTTCACTTCGGTCTAGTCTACATTTCAGTCTAGACTTCACTTCAGTCTACCTCCACGTAGCCTCGTCTTCACTTCAATCTATCTACACTTCAGTCTAGCCTTCACTTAAATCAATCTTCACTTCAGTCCATTAACTCATGGCGTGCCGAGTGCGCGCGCCAAACAAAACCTTAAATTTTTTTTTTTGAAATGCGATTTTAAACCTTAATTATAAAGAAAACATATGAAGGATAAGGTAAGAATCGCTTGGGGAATTCTTGTTCATAAGGTATAGAATACCTTGAACACATCTATGGAATCGGAATAATTTCTTCTGGAATTCTCTATGACAACTGGCCGCGTTTTTTCGGAGCTTTTGAGAAGTCAAGTTCGGTTGCATCGTTGTCGTGAAAAAGATTGTAAAACATATAAATTCATCAAATAAATGCGAGTAATGTTGTTTTTAGGCATAGTTTATTGTTCAAGGAACGTGTTTCGGTAAATATTACATACGATAGCATAAAATAAACCCAAAAATATTACGTCAAAGTCAAAATATCGCGAAATTTACCCGTTTCCTCCGTGGCACGTCACGAGTTAACACTTCAGTTTAGTATTTACTTCAGCATAGTCTTCACTTCAGTCTATCTTCCTAGAAATATTAATTGTTATGTATTTTTGATTTCCAGAAGGCACAGTAGAGCGACCTTATTATGACGAGGACATCCCTCCGTCGGAAACCGACAGTGAGGACGATGACATCGTTCTCATGAGGTCCAACAGAGAATGGAGAGCGCAATGACACCCTTCAGTATTACACTAACCTAACCTAACCTAACTGTAAAAACTTATGAATCGAGGTGCAACTTTAAGTCTTCCCTTTATAAATATAAATCATTAATGCTTAATAATAAGATAGGACCAATATATTTTTGTAACAAACAATACATTAAAGCTACGATGGCTTGTTTTAATAGGCAATGTAGTTAATGTTTAATGACATTTCTGTTACGTAACCAACCAGCTTTTACTTGGCTAGAGATAGGAAAACTGCTCTTTGTAAAATGGCAAAGTTATCTATGCATAAAAACTGACAACAAACTTTGTAAACATATTTCGGATGGTTGTGCGTATAATATTGTCTCTGCGTTGGTAACATATTATGTAAAATTATTTTAAGTTTGCACAAATGTATCACTTTATGGATGAAAATCTTTGATTATCCATGTTAAAATTATGTATTATCTATGGTCACATCGTTACAGATCTACAAAGTTATCTATGCAGGCTGCAGGCGGCCAAAAGTGGTACTAACAAACTGATGAACTGTTTTTAACCAATCCTGTGCTGAGTCCGCGCCGGCGCACGCCGAATAAAATTTAAAAAAAATTTTTTGAAATGCTATTTTAATCCTTATGCATAAAGAAAATATATGAAGGACGAGGTCAGAATCGCTTGAGGCAATCTTGTTCTTAAGGTATAAAATACCGTGAACACACCTAGGGAAGCGGAATAATTTCTATGGAATTCTCTATGCCCTCCGGCCGAGATTTTTCATGGTATTTGAGCTGTCAAATTGGGTAGCGTCGTTCTCGTGAAAAGATTGTAAAACATATAAATTCATATAATAAACGCAAGTAATGTTGTTTTTAGGCATAGTTTATTGTTCAAGGAATGTGTGTTCAGTAAATATTATATACGATAGCATAAAATAAACCCACAAAATATTACGTCAAAGTCAAAACTTCGCGAAATTTACGAGTTCCTCCGGTGGCATTTGACGTGTTAATCCATAGATGTTTTGCATTCAGTGAAACCCACTTACAAAGTTCCCTCATAAGAAGTTTTCACGTTGATCTTGTTTTTCTGTTCAAGAAGTTGATTTTCGGCTCCTCGAAGACTGAATTTAAAAAAGTGTGTGCGTGTACAGTTTTCGATTCGGCCATTTGATTTAATTAACATCATCCCTACAAATACTAATACGGAAACATACGAACTGCTTACTGCGGTTTAAAGCCAACGAATCCACCGCTTATCCTGTATTTTTAGATTTTATAAAAATTTTTAATTTATTCATTTTAATTTTTTAAAGTCACCTACTAAATTTGGGTACCCATCGCTTGAACGTTTAGGAGTGTTTCACTGCATGTAACAGCAACGTCGCCCCCCAACTGCATAGATAAGTGTGTCGATCTATAATCACTTTCAAAGTCACAAAAGACCCTTATATTTATTGTATTAGGATATTTAAAATAGTAGGAAGATGTGGAAAGAATTTAAAGTGTAATCATTTCATACTATGAGATAAATTTAAAAGACAAAATTCCACACACTGAGTTCAAATGTGGGATAAAGAGGGACCAATACAAAAGTTGTAATAATGAACATATTTGTATTCTGTTTGCAATAGGATTAGTTTTAAAATTATATATAAATATGTAGTTAATATTGTGATATGTTTAGCCCTTCAGGCCTCAGGCAAATTTTCAAATGTCAGAATATTTCCAATTTGCAATAAAATTCTAATAAATGGAATATTTCTGTATGTATCTGAAAACTAAAAACTGTTTTTGAAAGGTGATAAAATGTGCGTTTAATTGTTATAAGAATTTGACATGTAATTTTTTTAAACATTAAATTTTGAATGCAAATATAAAAAAGTTAAAAAAATGGCTCACATTACGTTTTTTTCTAAATAAAATTACTAATAACAGATATAGTATTAATGTTAATGTCACCTCAATTTTTTGTTGTTTTATAAAAAATAATAATTAATAAAAGTTTCATAAATTTTTCTCAAATTGCATTCATGAACTTTGATTGCATAGACATGCACATTTTAATTTTTCTGTGGTTAACTTTTTTTTTTAAATTCCAATATCAGGTGTTTTCTCTTTCTAACACTTTTTAGATCATGTTTTTCACCAGGACAGTAAGGGAGATACAATGATTTCTATGAGACCTATTTGAGTGGTTCCCAAAAGCGAACAAATTAGTCTGAGGGGTTAAAAACATCTGATATTCATATTTACGACATAATCATGACATAATAACACTTTCTCGCAAGTTTGTAACACATTTCGTAATACAACAACTTACCGTTGCAGCTCAACGTAAATAAAAGTAACTATATATTTAATTTATTGTTAATGTAGATAAAAAGGGAGGGGCTGCAATCATTTAAATTTCATTAAATGGCACACCAAAATGGTTCAAAGATAAAAGTATATTTCTTTAAAAAAGCATCATGTTCATATTTTCGCATTATGTGTATACGGTGTTCAGAAATCTGTGAGACAAACATAACCTCACACCTGCATGATGCACTAAAATGGTTCCAAATTTGGCTTTGCTCGGTGTTGCCATAGTTATAAAAAAAATTGTTCTACTTCATTAAATTTCCATTTTATTATTCCAAAGTTTTATTGAATAAAATCTCAGCAATATTTTATTTTTAAGAGATTATTTCAACGCAATTAATAATGACACTTTCCTAAAGCATTTTTTTTTTACATTAGCTCCACACAGGAGACCCTGAGGAAAATAATTTTCCTCAGGGCCTGTCATCTTTGGGAATGCTGTGTGGAGGATTTTTATTAAGGAAAGAAAGGAGAGAAAGATCTGGAAAGGAAAAGGGGGGTGGGTAGAAATCTGGGTTTCTGTGTGCCCAAGAGTGACTGACATATGAATCCATTCCACCCACTGGGAGAGAGGGTCGAGAGTCCTGCTGGAGAGGTAAAAAGGTCTCCCTCAACCAGTCTCTCCAAATCCGTCCTGCCACACAGTGGTTGGGCAGACACATCCGCCGCCAAGACCCAGACAATCCTCACCCCATTGTACCCGGGCACCCCTGCCGAGTCATCAAACTTTGCGAACTACCTGGTGTGACCACCTATAGCAGGGGTGTTGGTTATCCAATAAATGGTTCCCGGGGTGGCAGTATACCCGCCACCTCTCAAATTGAAAATAATAGTTTTTGAATTGTGAAAGAGACAATACTGATTGTTTTAAATTTGTCAAAATGTAGTAAGCACAATAAATTTTAATTTCAAAATGAATTAGGTATGTATCCTTTCATATAAAACAAATCTTCCTGTCACATAATGAATTGTCACAAAATGTTTTTAGGTATTTTTTTCACTCAAAAATAGCGTGGTTCCTTTTTAGGTAATGTTTAATTTCTAATTGCTTCCATTTTATGAACTTTGTTACTTTTGCATATTATTAACTAATCGCTAAAAATGAATCAAAGTTTTTTTATATTAGTTGTAAGGAAACGTTGTGATGTACACATAGGTTATAAAATGTTATAGAGAATTATATTTTTATTATTAAATGAGTGTACTCAATATTTAACTGTGTCGTACCTGTGTGGGGTAGCTGGGTTACCCCAACATTACTTTATTAAAAATAAAAATAAATGAATGTATGTTTATAACGCTGATGTATTGTTCAGGTATATGCAGACATCAATTTTGTCTTTAGTAATTTTGCTAACCATGTTTTCCACATGTCATTCATGATATCTTAATATTTTTATCGATAGTTTGAAGATCCATAAATCGAAAATATGATTTTTTATAATGTATAATGGATAAATGTTGGGGTAACTCTATAACCCCCCAGGGGCATGCAGGTTTTGTTAGCCATCTTGGCTTGTCGAAGGTTAAAACTAAAACTGTTTCATGTTTTTGTTGTATGCTTCTTATTTATGTATTTAACTCCACAATAATTGTTATAAAAAAACATTGTAAAGTAAAAGTGATAAAAACTGGGTGAATGGTACAAAATTATAGAAGAATGTTTGTTGTTTTTATTGTAAAGACATGACACTTAACCTCTGGTTTGCCGATTGCGCGAACGGGACGCGCGATAAAAAAAAAAAAAATTTTGAGATGCGATTTTAAACCTTATGTATAAAGAAAATGTATGAAGGACAAGGTCAGAATCGCTTGGGGCATTCTTGTTCTTGACGTAACAGATATAAGGAACACACCTAGCCTCTCAAATAATCATCTTTGCACATATCTATGACTTTCGAAATGACATTTCTGCCGCGATTTGAGCTGTCAAACTTTGAGCGTCGCATGTCATGAAAAGATCGATAAAACTATCAATTTGTCAAATAAACGCAAGTAATATTGTATGTAAGCATAGTTTATTGTTCAGGGAACGTGTTTCGGTAAATATTATACATGATAGCATAAAATAAATCCGCAAAATATTACGTCAAAGTCAAAACATCGCGAAATTTTCGAGTTTCCTCCCGTGGCATTTAAGAGGTTAATGACCCTCTTTCCATCCTTTGATATATCACATCAAGTACTTGTTACTCTGTTTAATTCAATGTATATTTTTGTTAAATGTAGTTTCAAACACGTGTTGGGTATCGATCATTCCATAAACTTTTGTATTTACTTAAACCATTCCTCGAAAAAGGCACAAATTTTTTATAACCTCAAATTTTATCTGATTTATTGATAATTTTGTTACTATGCATTTTTTTGTTGAATTTATTTGTGTATTTATATTATTTTCACTGAAATCAAATAAAAAACAACATATTTACCTGAATGTTACATTTTTGTATAATTGATCAGAGGAGCGATTCTCTATCTTTTGTGGGATCGTTATTGAAATAACGGACGTGTCTCCTGTCAGATTTGTGTGATTTTTACATATTTACTGTAACATATTTTAGTTTAGCTTGTTTTAAGCATGAATTCCTGCAAGTATGCATGATTATTTATTTTTAATGTACATTGTACATAGAAAAAGCAAATAAATCACACAAATCGGACAGGAAATCACGTCCGTTATCTCGATAATGATCCCACAAAAGATAAGAGAATCGCTCTCTGGTTCCCACTGTTTTGTGGGAACCGCTAACCTCCACCCTCTGGCGAACTAACTAGGAATCAAACCTGCCGCCATCTTGCGGACTTTCAGGAAAGCACTTATCTCTGCCATCTATGTGAGACGCTCGGAAGCTTTTAGATATCTCACATAATAAATATTTGGATGATTTGTACAGCGTCGTTTTTGTAAAAAAATCACCTCAAGGACGTCGTACAAACTTATAATATATTTCTAATCTTACTTTCAAATAAAAACTTCATCAATTACTGATTTGAAACTATACGATTTGTCCAATGAACCCGATGCTGCGTAAAAATGTGAATATACTGTTTTATTCATACTCTGTACAGACAGAAAATATTCAGGACCATACTTAACCTGGGAGGTCACTTGAGTGTTCATTGTTTACTTTAAAAAATTTAGATGCAATTCGCATGCAGAAGACATAAGGAAGAATAGGATCCACTTCCTGAGAAGAACCCGAGTTCAAGAGCCCACTCCAGCTGGACCTACACATCGCTATTATATACAGACACGTGCACGCAGCGACCCACTCAGGTGTGACATGAAACTTGCATACAGCTATGCAAGTGCAAAGCTACCGCTCAGTCGACAGACTTCCATCAGTTTATAGCAGCAAGCAGGCTCGCATGTACGCAGCTCGAGTGGATAGTGGGCCTTAGGAACAACGTTTTGAAATAAATAACAAATAAAATAAATATTTTGGTGAAAATCATTTAATACCGATATCTGAACCGTACAATAATTAACATTAAAATAATGTTAAATTTTCTACCATATTCGCTTCAAATCAACATAATATTCACATAAATAATATGAAAACTTAATTTAATTACAAAAAATGATGTTGCACATAAAATAATAAATTATGTGATGAAATATCAAAATATTAATTATATATTTCACCTTAGAGAATTTCCACAATTTATAATCTACCTGAGTTTGTTCGGCTCGAAATACTAAATAAAATAAAAATGTATAACATACCTAATTGTAATTAGTAAATTACTGCCACACAAATGTAAAAAAAAATAATTCAAAGACTTTTTATTCAATTGAAGAAAACCATTGTTTTTTGCCAACCAAATATCTAACAGACAAAAAAAGAAATTATTAAATTTGTTTATAAGTTACAGTGCAAAACTGTATACGAACTTTGTGACACTAGTAAGTTTTCATGCAAAATATTATTAATAATTAATTACAGTAATGAGACGTTTTGGACTACCTTTACAAATACATAAAATAATAAACTGCGTTTTTTTCATACAAAATGTGTTTTTTTCTGCATACGAATAGCGTTTTTTCTCTTTACAATATGTTTGAATCATATAAAACAGTGTTATTCAACTTTACAATGGGCCTTTAAACGCAATTGAACCAAAAACGCAGTACGTTTTGACACAACGTACATATCGCACATTCCATAGAAAAGTGTTGCAAGTCAAAAAAAGAAAATATTACAGGAGAGCGAAAACAAATTTAGCAACATCTCGCGGAGACGAAGTGATCCAATTTAAATAAGGTTTTGTGGGGCATAGATATCACAATCACTTTATTATTCAGAGATAAAACGTAAAACAGAAAATTTTGACTAGCAACCCTTTTCTATGGGATTTGCGATATATTAGTGAAATTTCACAGATCACATATGCGACACCGTGTAAGAGGATAGCCACTGATGGGTAGCATATGCGACAGTTGCATAGATTGGGGTAACAACAAACAATAATTGAACATAAATCACATTGTAAAATTTTGTTATTTAATGATATGTTTCATCCAAAAGAGACCAAATCAGCAAAAAAAAATTTCACAGTGATTTTTAACGGGTTCACATTTTTGGCTTTAAATGCAGTTTATGTAATTCTGTACAAGAGTTAATTTTTGAACCAGGGACCTATAATAAGAGCCAAGAAGAGCCATAATGCTCTGCCATGGAGATCATCATGCATTTATCTAAGCTGAACATTTTTTACTTAAGCCTCTGTTTCAAAGAACATTGACTCGGCTCAAGCTTCGAGATTAACTTTTAGTAAAATACATTAGACAAGCGTATGAAGGAACAAAAATAAAAATAATTTTTTGCAGGCATGCAAAAAAAATTGTTGAATAACATTGGTTTGAAAGCTTTGAATTCTGGTTCACAAAAAAACAGAAATGATGGGAAGACTATACTATACACGGTAAATTCTGGTAACTTCAGGAGGTAATTTTACATGATAGTACAAGCATAAAAGATAAAAAAATAACTTCCACTTTTGAAATTCCAATATTTTACAGTACTTTTATCATAAAAACGTTTCATGTCAAAGCTCTCATTGTTTGTATGCGCACATTCCATAGATAAAGATCAGAAATAGATGTGTAATGTTGCCATTCTTCACACCGGTGTTTTTATCGGGTAAGTTCCAACTTGCACTACAGATTTTTGTATGGAATCTTGAAAAAAATTACATACATATAAGTATCTCCCCTTTTTCCTTGTACATAATATAATGTAGAATTAACTCCCAAAGTTACTGTACATTATCTGCACGGATATTTTGATGTGGTTAACACATTACTAGAGATGGTTGATATTCCTGTCCCAGTTACTTGGAACTGGTTGCGTTACGGTCAGTTATTTTCTGAACCAGCTCCTTTAGGAAAATTTATCAAAAAGAAATTCTGAACCTTGTTTTTTTGTCCGAATTTCTCTAGAAACCATTTCCCCTCGCGGTTTTTTTGTACTTTTGAGGAACTGAATCCAAAAGTAACCGGATAAAGAACCGGTTCCACCGTCTGGTAACTGGAACCGCAGTGACAACCCACTTCAGATATCAACCATCTCTATCTATATAACACAGGGTGTTGAGGGTATAGGGGACATTCTCAGGCAGCAGTTTAAGATTTTTAGTAGAATACTTTTAATAATTAATGACTACATATTAATCCTGACACGGAACAGGATTACACAAACGCAGACAGGACGAGACAATGAACATAGGACACCGATTAACATTCATTAGGTACATTAATTAATCATCTCTATTTTACAATAAATTTCCTTGAAACATCAATTGTAGGAATATAATCTCTTTAGAATTAACGGGCATTTTTTCATCCCAGGAACTGTTCGCGGTTATTCGAATTTTTATCATATCGTCATTTACTCAAAATAGTTTATTACATATTATTATTAATCTATCAAGTATTGTTTAATATTATAAATCATTTCATTTCCCAAACTCTCGCTAATCCTATTTAGGTAATACTTATACAACTTGCAGTCCACAACTATTAAATATCTTACAAAGAAGACAAATAAAATACTATAACAAAAAGCCACAAGCGTTAATGCAATATCAAACACGCTAAAATATTACTTCTAAATATCGTCAATGGGAAGGCAAACGAATTTGAAATATTTTATCGGGCAATTCAGTACAATACGATACGTACACCTTTTATAATAGCGTAAAGATTGTCACATTTAAAATGATATTTCATTTTACAAATGAAAAATGCTAATGAAATGAAAATAGTCCAGTTTCTTCAAAATAAAATTTAAATTGTTTAAGACTTAATTTATTGCAGTCAAATTTCTCTTTTGTTGTGTTAGTACGTACAAAAAACATTATTTTCAAAGATAACACAGAATATAATCTTGATTGGCTTTTTGGGTATTATTTTTTCTTAGCTGACATTTCAGACGGCCTTACAGTGTCCATCATCAGGGCAGATGGTGAACATTGGCTAAAGAAGGAGGAAGCGGCGCAACGTGGCATAAAACCTCAAAATCAAATCACGATAATATTTTTCGCTGTGAAAATTTTAAATCATATAGAATAGCGTGATCTGAAACAGATTTCATACGAAAGTGTTTCGTATGAAATTTTAAAGATCTAAAAAGATATTTGCTGGGTGCTGATTAAATTAATGGTGAGCTCTCTATTTACATATATCTACAACAGATGAACAATTTATTAAACAATTAGAGTGGAAATACCTTGGCGTGATTTGGACAAGATGGTTGCAGTGAAACCCTTTTAAGAAGTTCTCTGTTGAGAAGTTTGGTTTTTTCGGTCCCTTGGCCCAAAATTGGCACAATTTTTCCCACATATAAGATTTTACTGCTTAAGAAGTTTGTTTTTCCGGTCCCTTGGAAAACTTCTTAAGAGGGTTTCACTGTATTTTATTTATTCTTAGAAATCTCAAATGATTATTTTTTCGATACATTTTTACCATTCCTCACACCTTTTTTTGAAAAGTTTGGCAGTGTTTTACTTTCCAGCAGTCAAACTGATGAATGGAATTAAAATTTCAAAGCAACATCGCTCAGGATGAAAATCAGCAAATTGAAATCAGAGAAGCTGTGATTACATATTTTATAAAACCAGAGCTCACCATTATTGAAAATAAAGGAGATTAATTTGTATTAGAGTAAATTAATACACAGATTTATTGCTCAGTATCACAAAAACATCATGCATATCTGCAATAGTTGAATTTTGTAAAATAAAACAAAAAAAAAATTAAATCTTCATCATTGAAAACAAAATATTTAAAATGAATTAAGTGATTCCGTGATAGTTGATCCCTCGACAGTTAGCCCCCCCCCCGGCATATTTATATACAATTTGAATATATACCTACTTACACAAGATATAAACAAGTGTCGAAGGGGTGTCCAGAAGTATAAAACATATTTTCAATCAAATGCATCAAGGAAAAAACTACCTGTCTATCAGTATTGTCTATCAAATAAGAGTAGAAAATATAAAAAAATGGAACTACAAAATTTGTAGGCTGGCAACACCAATTTACCTGTCAAATATTATTTTAAAGTGCAATGACACTAAAATACAGAACAACGTATACACATTTAAAAAAAAATTTTTTGTTCTTAAAAAAAATATTTAAATTGAGAAAGCACTGTTGTTAAATTATGTACCAACTTAATGACATAAATTTGATTGTAATTGTGTTTTACAAAGTGATTGGCTTTCATTTAATTTAACAGTAGGTAGAAAGGAAGAATCATTAATGGTGAGTTTAGTTACACTACTTTTAGATCCGAATGAGCTAAATATATTCAGATCTTAAATTAGTGACGTGATCTAAAGCCCGGGCAACTTAAGCTAATATTAAATAAATGTGAGCAATTTCTAAAGTGTGCTTTACATTTTATTACAATATTGTTATTCTTCAATATATTAACACAAAATTGCAAAGGTATAATAATAATATACCTACGGGCAATTCTAATTTTGAGATCAGTGGGTATTTATATTGCAATGAAAAAATATTTTTTTCACTTTTATGCCTTTTTAATTTTTAATAAAAATGTAGGTTACACAGCTTTAGATTACCACCATGATTATATTTTTAGTATTGCCATATTGTTTTCTACTCTTATTTGACAAACTGTATAAATACAAAAAATCGACACTGCAAATAAATTCGCTTGATATTCATACCAACTTATTAAAAGATATTTTTGAAGTCGATTTTAGGTTCACGGAAAAGATTTTAATGCACAAAAAAATAAATAATTTCAGGGGGCCAATCAGGGTATCAACTGTTGGGTCACAGAATTAAGGGTACAGTAGATTTTTAGGTCAGCTACTTAATATAAATTTATAGTTAACAGATCATCGCTCATTTTCGAAAATTAATCATTATGTTAATAAAAACAGGATTATAAAATAACATTAACTTCTTGACTGCAGTCTCATTTAGGAATATAAATTGCATGCAGAGGCGGTGCAGTCACCTGCTTAAACCTATAATAGTTGCCATGCCGAATAAATAACTAAATATACAAATAAGATAAGCACTGGATGATTTATTTAAAAAAAAAGGTAAAATTAATAATCCATTACAAGAGGACAATTTTATTTAACTTCCTTGAGTATCAATGGTCCGAAAAAATGATTTTTTTTTGTGCGAATACCGCACAAGAGTCTCAAGTTCGAAGCCTGCGGTAATATAGCATTCCCATTTGGATGTGTGAGGCTGTTGGGAGAGGAAAAGGGAAGGCGACGAGGAAGAGGAAGATTGAGAAGTGACCGGCTATAAGATATGGTCACCAAAGACTGCTAAAGAAATTTCATGTCAAACAAACATTTGCACACAGTTGACATTTGTTACCTGAGTCTGGGCGTTTGGGGATGCTGTGTGGAGGGTTTTTTAAAGGAAAGGAAATGGAGGAGAATTCTGGAAAGGAAAAGGGTTTAATGGGTGGGTAGGAATTAGGGGTTCAGTGTGTCCTGGTCATCCGCCTCCAAGACCTAGACAAACCTCACCCACGACTCTGCTAAATCACCAAACGTAGCGAACCACTTGGGGTGTCCAATGTCAGAGGTGTTGGTTAACCAATAAAGGTTCCCGGGGCGGCGTTACCCATTCCCGCTTCCCAAACTGGAAAGCTATTGGGAGTGGGGAAAGGAAGGCGATGAGAAAAAGGAAGATTGAAAAATGCCTGGCTATTAAGATGTGGTCACCAAACACAGCTAAAGACATTTCATGTCAAACGCCGCCCAACATTTGCACATTTGACATTTGTCTCCCGAGAACTGGTCGTTTTTACGACTCTATGTGAGGCTATTGGGAGCAGGGAAGGGTCCTGACTATTCAGATATGGTTACCAAACATAGCAAGCCAAACGCATGCCTCTATTTCTACACAGTTGACATTCATCAATTCTACGACCCGAGTTCAACAACTCGGCTGTGGAATGATTTGCCAGCCTCCGTATTTCCTCCCTCCTACAACAAGGTTTTCTTTAAGACCCAGGTTCACTCCTTCCTTTCCTAAAAAAGACTCTCCAAACAGGCACATAAAAGTGACATAGGCCCTGAGGGAATTCTTTTCCTCGGAGCCTGCAAAAATAACAAAGATTCGATTCTGAATGGTGGTCTTTTACAAGAGCAATACTAAGGCCAAGTTGTTTCCCATTAATTCAAGTGTAGCATTGTCATCAAATGGACATTGAGCGCCATTTTATTTTTTTGACATTTGAAAGGTCCCCTTTAAACGCCTATTCTAGGTGCGTTCAATTTTCTATCAAATTGTAACAAGCTGACAAGCTTAACAACATGATATTTGTCCTCTTCTGCTGATTGCAATTTGTTCAAATGCTGAAACAGACTTAGAATCAATAGTTAACGGGAACCTTTAAACTGTCGAAAAAACAAAATGACGCTAAATGGCCAACAACTGGGCTATAATAAAATTTTACATGTAAAAAACTGCAATAAATAAGTTTTTTTTAAATGTTAAAGATTAAACTAAATAGTTTAAGAAAATATCAATCTTTTGTTGAAAAATTAACTTATTTTTAAGAGGTTGAATTTTCACTTAACTTTTGGATAATATGTACAGTTAAACCCTCTTAAGAAGTTCTCTTTTAAGAAGTTTGGTTTTTTCAATCCCTTGGCTCAAAATTGGCCCAATATTTCCCACAAATAAGGTTTTCCTGCTTAAGAAGTTTATTTTTTCCTTGGAAAACTTCTTAAGAGGGTTTGACTGTAATATGAATTTTTTCGGTCATTGATACCCCGCTGGAAAAATTTCAGATCTCTTGTTCAAATTCTAATATTATTTTACTTAAATATACATGTGTAATGATGTATACATATATAATATTGTAATTACATTTATAAGACACTACCACTATTGCACTTTTACATGACTTTATTTTTATGCACATATATTGTTAGATATGGATGATAAATTTTTACAATGACGATATTAATATATTGATAGTTTTAATCCCAGTTGTTTCACAGAGATTCACACGTGAAAAAGTCATGAAACGACCATACGGCGCCATTTTGTTTTTTGACAATTGCAAATTGACAAATCAATTGTTCTAGTTAAATGCCGATTCTAAATCCGTTTCAGCTTTTGAACAAATTATAATCATCAGAAGAGGACAACTATCATGTTAAGCTTGTCAGCTTCTTATAATTTGATAGAAAGCTAAAATGCATCTCGAATCTGCGTTTAACGAGGACCTTTCAAATGTTAAAAAAACAAAATGGCACTGAATGGCCGTTTGAAAACAATGTTACATTTGAATTTCTGCAAAACAACCGGACCTTAGTAAATTTACAATAATTTTTGCTAAATTACAATGTCGTTTTAATGTACATAAATATTGATAGACTTGAACATTTTGCAAAATTTTTGGGAGAAATTTGTGTTATTTTTTGTGGAATTTTTTTTAATGTGGATATAATTTTTCTTTCTCATTCTCAGAACACCAGAAAATCGTGTGAAAAATTTAAAAAAAAAAAACTTAATTGCTCAAAAATTGCAAAATTTTCATTAAAAAAAATACAAATTTCTCACAAAAAATTGTGTTATCGCAAATGCAATTTTTCAAGTCTTTGTGTATTGATAATTGAATGTTCTGTTTGAACAAAACTAGAAACTTATAAAAAAAAATTGGCATATAGTAAAAAAAGCATTATATCAATGTGCCTTATATATGTACTCATCTGGAAATCTAATTACATTTTTACAGGAGCAATCAGCAAAGAAGTTTTTTTAAAATGTTAAAATTTTTTACATTATCTTGTTTCAAAATTCGTTCGAATGGAAAAATATGGAACAAACAATAATTCACTGACATCTTGTCTCATTCTTTGACAGTTAATAAAAAAATTTCAAAGTTTTGTAGCTCATGACAGAAATGACATTGCAAGCTGAAAATAGTTGGATTGACATATATTCAGCATAAAAATTTTCTGCTTAAAGGTTAAGATTTAATAATACAGTGAAACCCGCTTAAGAAGTTTGGTTTTTCGGTCCCTTGAAACTGAATGACCCAATTTGTTCCACATATAAGGTTTTCCCTTAAGAGAGTTTCACTGTATTCTGTTAATTATGACAAAATTACAAAGTTCACTCCTGTGAAGTTAAAGATTTTCAGATATGCACTTTATGTAATAAGGTATATCGATATGACAATATATGAATTAAATCATAAATATACATATACAGAAACCGATTATTTACTTAAACCAAGTAAGCCACATTTCGATTTAAAACATGATTTTTGTCTCCATAAACTGCAATTAAATACTTTAGTGTCTATTTTTAAATGAATACATCTAAACTTCAAATTAATCCATTTACGTAAATACTATGAGAAAGACTGTACACTTAGAAAAAAGATTTCTCGATTTTGTAGAAAAACTGGTCAAAAATTATTAAATAAAAAAAAGCAGCATTAGTAGAAAATCATTAAAAAAATGATAAATTTATCCAACCATAGGTTTTAATTTACAATAACAAAATTCACCCAACCAAAATAATGATTGCAATATGTACATAAACATAATACAGTGAAACCCTCTTAAGAAGTTTTCATGTTTAAGAAGTTGGTTTTTTTCGGTCCCTTGGCCTAAAATTGGCCCAATTTATTCCACGTATAAGGTTTTCCCACTTAAGAAGTTTTTTTACCAGTACCTTGAAAACCTCTTAAGAGGGTTTCACTGTAAACAATTAATTACAGTGAAACTTACTTACGAAGTTTTGTTTTTACGGTTCCTTAAAGGCTGCATTTGAAAAATGTCCCGATCTTCTCTAAATATAAGGTTTTCCTCATAGTGTTTCCGGTTTCCAAGGAATAAAAAAAACATACATGGGAAAAACCTCATAAGAGAGTTTCACTGTAAACTTTTGACGTCCTCTCAATGATTAAATAGTTTTACTGTAAGGCCCTTCATACATAGAGATACTTATAAGCTATGTTACTGAGACGCAACCACAAGTAGCCTGCCGATGTGCTACTCTTTAATACTGGTTTCCGTACAAGGCGCTACTACAGATGTACTGAACTTGGCCATTTTTTCATGTTCAGCTGCGGAATTAATATGATATCCAGTGACTCCAGCAATGAAGGCAATTATATTATTCTTCATATTCCTAAACAATAACTCTGACGGCCGGCGTAGTCCAGCGGTAAGGCTCTTGACTCGCATTCCGAAGGTCGCGGGATCAAATCCAGCGGGATTAATTTGTGTTGTTTCACAATTTATTCATTAAAAATAATATATAGTATATTTGCGGCACGTTCCATAGTGGTAGACTCTTAGTATCACCCTGGTGTAAGACCACCGTTCAGAATTGAAACGTTGCTTGAAATGGCTTCAGCCGTGTTTGGTGACCAGATCTGAATAGCCAGGTACTTCCCACCTTCCACTACCCCATCTCCTTCCCCTCCCCTCTACCTTCAGCCTCACAACATACTCCAATTGGGGATGCCATAGACTCACTGGCTCCAGGCGGGAACAGTTGAGACTCTTGTGCGGTATTCATATAAAAAAAATAATAATTGTAGGGCGTTCTTCACCACCAGGGGAGCATGCTTTTGACTTTTTTTTTTCTAACCTCAATTCACACTTTCTCCGCTAAATCTTTCTTACATTTTCTGGTAAGTTATAGATACATTATCATGGATATTTTCCCGCCTCTAGAAGTTATTTAACATTCAAATCATGTTCGGATTTCATTTCTGTCAAACAAGTGGTAGATGAAAATGCAACTCGCCTAGTGTGCAATTGACGTCAAATCCATAATCGATGCGTAATGTCTTGTACGAACTACAGTGAAACCCTCTTAAGAAGTTCCCTCATAAGAAATTTTGTGGCTTAAGAAGTTTGGTTTTTTCAGTCCCTCGACTCAAAATTGGCCCAATTTTTCCTACATATATAGTTTTCCTGCTTAAGAAGTCTGTTTTTTCCGGTCCCTTGGAAAACTTCTTAAAAGGGTTTCACTGCATAGCAAAATAATATGGCGCATATGTTACGCGCACAAAACTCGAGTCGCTTGTAAGTATCTACATGTACGAATGGCTTAAATGAAGTAGATTATATGATGGCTTAATTGAAATAGTAAATAAATAGAGTAAAAAATTCCAAAAAGCTTGTTTCTTTTTGTTTGCAATAATGCCTTAATAATTTTGTCCTTGTTGGATAGAAAATATCTAATTTGAATAAGTGTATTAAAGGGGTTTCGCTGTAACAGTATGCATATCTCGGCTAGGTGAATTTTGCGAGTGGTACATAATTAATATATGTAAGCTTTATGTTACTACCTATAAAACAACAACATATATTTGACGTATCCTATGATATAATTAGTGTAATATCTACTAGTGTTTAACCTCCACATGACTCTCCAGGGACTGTAAACTGTCGAAGGTGGCGAAGCAGAGATTGCAAACCAGCTTCACCTGAAATTTAAAATAAATTCACCTCTTTATTCATCAGTTTTCAATAAATACAGCGAAACTCACTTAAGAAGTTACCACTATTGAAAGTCAGAGTAGAAAAAGGCAAAAAACCCCGGCTGTCGGGTGATAATTTTCAGAACCGTGTGCAAATTATTTTGATGAGTTTTGTTTGAATATCGGTATAAAACAATTTTTGTATTTCTGTCACTTATGTAATACAGTGAAACCCCCTTAAGAAGTTTGTTTTTTCCGGTCCCTTGGAAAACTTCTTACGAGGGTTTCACTGTATACAAAGTTATTAGTTTTAAAGAAAATGGTAAAAAGATATGGTCGCTGGATCTTTCTCTGTTTCAAATTTTCGATTGAGAGTCGCTAATATTGTCTTCAATGATTAAATAATATAATTTGAGGTTTTACTCATCAAAGTTATCCCATAAATAAAGAATTAAAAATACTTCAGTGGATCTAGAATTTATTGTGATTCACTCAAACTTTCTGAATTTTTCAATTCTCTTCCGCCATACTAAAAATTTATGGAATATTATTCGCCGCGCTATCTTTTGATAAATGCGGTTCTTTTGATAAATTCTGTTAACTCAGTCAGTTGCGAGCGGATACTCAAGGCGGAAGCACGCATGTTTTGAATTCAATATTGTATCTGCAGACATATGAGGGATGGGTGAGGAGGCGGGTACCTAAAATACCAGATTCAGAGTCCGCTTTTAAAAACATTACTTTATAATGGTTGTTAAAACACTTACATCTTTTTGAATGGAGTTATGCACAGGAACTGTTGATGCTTTTCTTCTATCACTTTCCTGGCTATCTGAATCATCGTCATCTTCTGATGTGTCACTACTATCACTGTAACAAATTAAACAATCAAACTTTATTTAAATTTACTAGAACATACAAATAAACATATAAATAATGTAAGAATTCAAACATCTGGACAAATGGGGAGCATATATTTTATTTCCCCTTAACAAATTATAATTTTTTTTAAAATAAGAAAAATGTTCTCGCTCCGCACATAATTCCGTTCAATTTAAGTTAGAGAAATTTCCTTTTTGCAACTTAGGTTGAACCTTCCTTCCCGGTGATCAGAATCAAATTCCGATTTTTAAAACTAACATTTATTTCGCATATTACAAAGTGCTGCGATTTTTTTCAATTTAAGAAAAATGGGTATAAGTCCCTGTGTTTGTGCGTGATTGCCACCAAAAGTTGATAGAATGCATTGTCATCGACAATGAGTCCATCTGCCGAGTTTGAGCTCGATCGGATGCCGGGAAGTGGGTTAATTTCCACTTCCAAATATTCCGCATCAAACAAACAAAGAAATTCAAATAGATGTGTTTAAAAATGACAACTATAGCAACTGGTTGTGAGTAAGGTTATGAAAATATTTTGGTTTTGGTGTTTCAAGAATTCAACAATGATTGGTGGCAAGGCGGTTCTTGCGATTTCAGTAGCGACATGCTCGGACTGTGCGCAACAAGTTTTTGTGATGTGAGTACAAACATGAGTATCGGATGCTTACGTACAGTGGCGGCTCGAGCACTTTGATGGTGAGGATTGACATTTTTTATGTGTATCTATTGTAGGTACCATAATCTCACTACCTGGAGAATATACCAAATACAAAATATCTCAAACAAAAATTTTGATGGTCAAATCACGCTAATGGATAACTAAACGCAAAAAAAATAAAATTTCTGTAGTTATATTACCAATTTATAATGAAGTACAATAAAAATATCGCTTTATGTTGCAAGATTATTATCGAACTTTTTGGAACGTGAGTGATTCCCGCCCGAAACCCGCAAACAAATGGTTCGGTGTTCTGTCATGAGGGGATAGGATCCACCATCCCCACGGTATTTGAAATTCACATACGAATGCGCCTGCGCGGTTCTCGGATTACCTCTACGACCGAGAAAGCAACGCAAAGAATATCAAAATGCTTTGGAGGATAACGCGTGCTGTCCCCCAAGTGCGCAGCAGGCTCTGCACACTGAAAAATGGATTGCGTGAGATGGTTCGTGCGCTGGTCGGCTGGTCCGCTGACTGGCTATCATTCCGCTCTCGTCGATCAGCGTGAGCGGTCGCCGGGTCGCGTTAAATGATCCGGAATAATTGTTCGTATTTTATTTCTGCAAATGTTAATTGCTTTTATGTATAGAATTCATTAATTTTGGTGAAGACAAAGCATCCACTGTTATTTCATTATGTATGTAGCTGGTACCTACCCTGATGTATGGCAGTGAGGCATGGAACTGGCAGAGAAAGGATGAAAGTAGACTGAATGCTGTAGAAATGGGATCCCTAAGACGTATGTGTGGTAAAACCATGTATGATCGTGTGAGAAATGTGGAGATCCGCAAAGAATGCAAGGCTGATTTATTTATTTATTTATTTAAAATTTACGGCACAAAGTGCCATTTACAAGCTTGTGTATATTTAATTACAGTCATAGTACATTATACAGGCATTAAAAATAAACAATAATATCAAAAAATCATTATGTAGTGACCTCGTTAACGTATAATTGGCTGAAAGTGTAATGATGTAAGCGTTATGAGTAAGATTAAGAAAGGGACGCTCAGATGGTTTGGGCATGTAGAGCGAATGAATGAGGAAAGGAGTGTAAGGAGAATATATGACCCAAATGTGAATGGTCGACGAAGTCGGGGATGCCCGAGGAAGACATGGCACGACCAAGTGAATCAGATACTTGAGTCGGGCGATGTCAAGAGTCAGAATAATAGAAGAGCATGTATGAGACGATGTATGAATGTGAACGAAGCAAGGAGTGTGTGCCAAGATCGAGTTGTTTGGCGGTCTGTCCTCTCTGCCTACCCCTGCGGGGAAACGGCGTGATGGTTAGTTAGTTAGTTAGGTTTCGTATGTAACTGGTGGGGACTGTCCCCACTGTCCCCCTGTGAAGAACCGCCACTGCTTACGTATCTGTGATGTTTGTGTTATTTACAATCAAAAACTATTTATCGTGGGGGTACTTCTTAATAATAGTAGGTCCTTGATATAAACTGGTTTATTATGAGTTTACATATTTACAATCATTATACTACTGGTCGCACGACCTGTCTGTATTGGCTGCTAATTGAATCTGCTGGGTAACTGGCGATTGAAACGCTCTCGATCGCCACTGCTTCACAGATATCCCTACTGGCATCTATCTGTCGGCAACCGATAGAAACTCTTTCCATGCTGGCAAATGTCGTCATCCGATCGGCATTTAATACACTACAGCATTGGTCGGCAACCTGCGGCCCGCAAGATCCTCGCCGCAACGCACGCGACGAACGATATCATATACAACGGAGTGAAAGGGAGAGAGAAAGGGAGTGAGAATGAGAGCGAAGAAATAGCGAAGGAGGAGCGATTTGCAAATCAACGCGATAGGTTTGCAAAGTAATACCACACTTAAAATGGCTTTTAAAGGAAAAACTTGGTGGATTACTTACGGGGTTTTGCCTCCTGAAAACTACAAGGAGTTAAAATGGTTTTCCGAGCAAATAATAACTATGTTTGGTAGTACATAAATTTGTGAGCAAGTTTTTTCAATTCTAAATTATCGAGAAAACAAATACTGTTCTCGGTTATCAGATTCCCATTAAGACGCAATACTACGCGACTCTTCTTCAAAAATGCAAGCTAATATAAGAAAACTTGCAAGTTTTGACTTGACCACAAAAATGTTATTGATTTTATAAACTACAATAAAATGTTAATATATGTTATGTCGTAAAAATCTACAAAACGCGTTTTATTTTTAGAACTAAAATAAAAAGAGAGAAGCCGTGGGATGCTCTAAGAAGGGGATGCTGTGTGGAGAGTCTTTTTAAGGAAGGGAAGGATAGGAAGTTCTGGGAAGGAAAAAGGTTTGAGGGGTGGGTAGGAATCTGGGTGTCAGTGTGTCCAGGAGTGATGGACGTATGAATTAATCCTTCCAACTGCAGTGCAAGGCGATGAGTCGAGAGAGTCCGGCTGAAAAGGTCAAAAAACCTCCCTCAACCAGTCTCTCTCAGATCAGAGACCATATCCAGCCCGCCACGCAGCAGCAAGGCAGATGCATCTGCCGCCAAGACCTGGACATACCTGCCCGCACTAATCCCGCACACAATATTTGGCCCTTTTACAACAAAAGGTTGCCGACCCATGCACTACAGAATCCTTTGGAAGAAGGACCTAACTGTATGCTGAAATAAAAGAATCAAGGATGGATGGATTGTGCATTACCTGTCACTGGAACTATCGGGTCGTTCCTGTTTCATATGATGCGCCGTGTTTTCAGGTTGTGCCTTAGCTTTGCTGTTGTAGTCCGTATATTGGGACTGGAAGGTGGAGACGGGTTCTGACGATGCGTCATCGTCTTCTATTTCAATTATCTGTAGAGATTCAGTCATTTGGATTACACAAATACACACCACAAATTTGCTTAATCAAATTACATATTGACTAGATACATTAGACAGTGGATATCGACACCTTAGCTCAGTGGTCAAGAGCACTCGCCCGGAAAGAGAGAGGTCCTGGTTTCGAGTTCCAGAGGTGCAAATATCTTTTTCTCTTTCCAGATTTTCGATTGAGTTTCGCTCATAGTGTCTTCATCAGTATATCAATACGTGAAGCAAAAACTTTGTACCCCTTTTTACGAAAATTGTGCTGATGGAGGAGTATGAAATTTCACTCACTTATAGTTTATATAGAGAAGGAGTGCAGAATGCTAATATTTTTTTTAAATTATACATTAAAAAAAAAACATTACAATTATGGTCGAATTTCGACCATTGGGCAACCACTAGTTTAATTAAATATTACAATTTGAGGTTTTACCCATAAAAGTAAAAATAAAGATATCTGGTGTTGTGGCTGGTACAAACCTCATCGCTATGGTCTATGGTCTTGGTGGATTTGGACTTGGCGTTGACGGTGAGGCTGTGCTGGACGATGAGGTGATCGTGGAGGCCCGCCACGCTGCTGAACATCTGCTTGCAGTCCCCAAACAGGCACTTTATGTGGTTGCCCCCAACAGGGTTGGCAGCCTTCCTCTTTATTTCATCTTCTGGAAGAACTGCATTTTAATAATTTAAAAAAAAACCATCTGCTACAAATCGCTGATAAGCTTCATGGCCTCCGTGGTCCCGAGGCAAGACTCTCGACTCACAATCCGAAGGTCGCGGGTTCGAACCCGGCGTGCGCAAATAAATTTTATTTGATTAATTTGTGTTATTTCACAATTTATTCATTTAAAATAATATATAGTATATTTGCGACACGTTCCAGAGTGGAAGATACTATCAGTATCGCCCTGGTGTAAGACCACCATTCAGAATTGAAACGTTGCTTGAAATGGCTTTAGCCGTGTTTAGTGACCAGATCTGAATAGCCAGTTACTTCCTCACCTTCCTCTTCCCTATCTCCTTCCCCTCCCCACTACCTTCAGCCTCACAACATACCCCAATTGGGGATGCCATAGTCTCACTGGCTCCAGACGGGAGCAGTTTGGAACTCTTGTGCGGTATTTCATATAAAAAAAATGTATTATTGTCTCAAAATTGAAAGCAAAAATAACGGCTGATCTTGTTTAACCTCTCAGGTTAATTTGTTCAGTTTTCGGAACAACTCATATAGGTCTCATGGAAATCATTGTGTCTCCCTTACTATCATCATGGTAAGAAATATGATCTAAACGGTGTTAGAAAGAAAAAATACCACTCTTTATGTATAAATCTAAAAACGAACTGCAAAAGAATTTAAATGTAAACCTTTATGAAACCAAAGTTTCCAACCGCAATTTGAAAAAAAAATTACGAAACTTTGAGAATTTTCTTATTAATTGCTTTTACATGAAATGACAAAAAAGTGAGTTCACCATAACGTTTATAAAATATTTGCCTTATAAAATATGTGTACATATATCTCAAAAGTACATAATATCATTTTGCAATCATTCATTTCGTTGTGGCGATAATTACCTCGAGGAATCGCGGTGAATCTATATAACTACAGTTATATACACAGTGGTTGTGTCGTGGCTCCTTTGCAGAGATACAGCTGTAAGAGATCGGTTATCCCTTTTCCATGCATACCTTGTTTTTCCTTTAGACACGTACATAATATAAAGCCAGTGTGTTTGTTACCTTTGTTGGGTCTTCTTCTCCTGATAGCAACAGCGGGTGCGCGTCTCACGAGTTCTGCCGCAACCCCGTCCCCGCTCTCTCGGCATTCGCTGCTGACGTGGTGCGCTAAGTCCTCGGGCCGCGAGAAGGCCTCCCCGCACGCCTGGCAGGCCTGGATGGGCCCCCCGCCGTACAGGGCCCCCGCCCAGCCCGCGTGGTCCATGGCCACGTGGCGCGCCAGCTGCCCCCGCTGCACGAAGGCCTGGCCGCATAGTTCACACGAGAAGGCGCGCTGGTCCCGCTGGTGAGACTTGCGGTGGTTGTTGAGATTGGTCACCTTGGAAATAAATTCATGACTTGAAATGGAAACCGCAGATTGCTGGGATTGTCAAAAGAGCAAATTCAATAACATACTATAAGGAAAACCTTCCTTGATCAAACACCGGACACGCTGTTAAAGAAATTAATTTGCAAGTCCCTAACAAGTATGCTTGTGGGAGATCCTATACACTTTTTCACTCAGTCCAAAGCGAGAATTTCTGCTTGTCAGAACGCGCCAATCAACAGCGTAACTAAACCGTCAACAATTCTGCATTGACCACCGACATTTTCAAAGTCACTTACAGACAATTCAGCAACTATCTTTTGACACATGTCACAAAATAGTAAAATTTAGTAAAGTACAGTTCAGAAATTGAAACGTTGCTTGAAATGGCTTTAGCCGTGTTTGGTGACCAGATCTGAACAGCCAGGTACTTCCCACCTTCCTCTTCCCCATCTCCTCCCCCTCCTTACTACCTTCAGCCTCACAACATACCCCAATTGGGGATGCCATAGTCTCACTGGCTCCAGACGGGAGCAGTTGGGACTCTTGTGCGGTACTCATATAAATAAAAATTGCCGCCATATCTTTTTTAAATTGTGATTTTCTCCGTGATATATTGCTGTATAACTTAACTTTGTTTTATGGAGAATATGAAAAATAAAATAAACAAAAAATATGTGCTACCTCTCCTAAAATATGGAACCCATATTTTGCCAAAGATATAAATAGACCTAATAGAGAGGGTACAGAGACGATTCACAAAAATACCAAGAGCTTAAGACCGGCAATATGAAGATAGACTAAAGGAACTAAAATTAAGAACATTCATAAAAAGGGAGAGAAATGGGTGACTTGTTTAAGACTAACAAAATTTTTATCTGGACATTACAGTTGCCCTGACATCCAAGAAATCTTCACCACCAACCCAAATGTAAACATTAACAAAACACCTTACTTTTAATCTCAGAAAACACTTCCTTGCAAATATGCTGGTGGGAAATTGGCATTTAAACCCCCAGGTTAATTTGTTCGCTTTTCAGAACAACTAGAAATCGTTGTCTCTCTTACCATCACGGTTAGAAATATGATTTAAACATTCTAAACGGTGATGGAAAGAGAAAACACCACGTTTTATATTCAGATGTAAAAATTATTATATATTTTTTTGTCATCTGTAATTTTAGTAAGAAAATTTTTTAAAAATTAAATGTTTATTTCGAATCATAAAATTTGAAAGCGTGTTTCATCACCTTTCAAAACCGGCGTTTAGTTTTAATGCATACCTGCGCAAAAGCCTTGTCGCATCCTGGTTCTGTACACGCAAATGGTTTCTCGCCCGTGTGCAGGCGTATGTGATTATTCAAATTCGTCACCTGGAAAAGAATAAACACGATAAATTAACAGAAACCCATGGATTGTCGTATGGCTTAAGAAAATGTAGTACAGTAATCTCTCACAAATCTGTCACCGCAAAAACCGGGCAAGTGTCCAATTAGTTAAAGCGGCGGATTATAATAGAGCAAACATACAAAATATGCTAAAAATTAAAATAGGTATTACGTAACAACAAACAAACACCGCTATCAATCTTTTGTAAATTACCATTTTTGGCTTAAAGTTAAGGTGTCATGTTTACGCTTGCGAGAAGACTCCATTTTATAAACGTGTTAAAAACGTGGCAGAAAGAAACAATTAGAAACACATGCGGCAGTTCCTAGAACACAAGAGGACTATCCTAAATGTCCTAAAACAACAATTAATAATAAACTCTGAAGGGTTATTCTGTAGCTTTTGTCTTATCTTTTGCGTTAAGTCAGTGTTACAAGACAGAAAGCATCTGTCCAGTGTTATTGACTGTCAAATTTCTGTGATTTTCTATGGCTTTCGATGAATTGTCTATGCCTGTCGTGTGTTGAATGGATTTATTACCTATTTAAAAACACAAATGACTATTTATTAGTTATTAAAATGTCTTGCATATAAGCCTAATAGGCGTTCATAAATGACTATCCATTTGTCATATTATTTTGATATTTGTATGCGATGACATTCGATTGCGAATTTTGCAAACGAGGGTTACGCAGCCAATGCTCGTTGTCATCTTTAGCGTTGGGGGGTAACTACTTTTAAGAGTTGGCATCTTAACGCAAGCAGTATTTAGCTCGTTAGCACGATACGGAATATTGTTTTTAGAAAAATGTGTCATATACGGCCGACGATCATGACGACCCTCCGATGACTGGCAAAATTGTCAACTCTAGCTAGATGATGAAACTAAGTGTGTAAGAGTAAAATAACCCAACCCATGAGTATAAAAAGCTTGTGTAGACAGTCGCTATGTACGATATACCACAGCCTAAAAATATAATTTTTTACACGGCCACACTAGAACTCTGCAGGTACATTCTGCCGGCCGCCGACGAAAGCGCAGAGAAATTTCATTCGGATTTTTTCGCTGTTCCCGGTTTGTTGTGTTGATTAGTTTTTGTCTACATGCTTTGCCCTTCAGGATTAATTGTCACATTTCACTGTACGACATTGTGGGTTGTAAATATATTCAATAGACTTTAAATCTTTAACTCATTACTTATTCCTGTGACATTCTAATAACATGGTGAGTTGTTTAGGTAAGAAACGACTACCATCAGTTATACTTGGCGCTCGAGTCTAAGCACGCGGCGGATTACTGAATTTGACATACGAACACTGGCAAGACACAGAGCTTGATTTGAGCTTTCAACAAGTAAAAATAAACGCAGATTATAATAGTTGCCAGATACCAGTAAAATAGTGTTATTTAAATAAAGTACAACTAAAATTTGTCATTAATATGGATACACTGATTTTTAAACAAATTATAGTACGAAATAAGTGATGGTCAACTTTGGAAATTTTGCTTAGAGTGCAAATTTGCAAAATTTTTCCAAACAGTTTTATTTTGATCATCATATTATAAAACGTCTTCTGTGATACGTACGTTTAAAAATAAAACACTTTCCTTGCAATTATCTTGCTTAGAAAGCGTTAAATCATCTAAGAATTATTATGTAGAATCATCTCCTTTCGAAAAGTATGTGTATCTGAAGATATGAAAAGTATGTGCATGTGTATCTGAACATGTGAAAAGTATGTGCATGTATATCTGAATACGTGGAAAGTATGTGCATGTGTATCTGAACACCTGAAAAGTATGTGAATGAGTACCTGAACATGTGAAAAGTATGTGCATGTGTATCTGAACATGTGAAAAGTATGTGAATGAATATCTGAAGTGTGAAAGGTAAGTTCTGACCTGAACGTCAATAATTTTAATAATTAACTAGCTGGGTTACCCGGCTTCGCTCAGGACAACATTCGAGAGTGTTCTGGAATGTTCCACAATTTATTTTATTTATTTATAGCGGACCCGACAGACGGTGTCCTGTATGAATGCCATTCACATTTTTTGTTGGTACTTGCCTATTGATTTGAGATTTATTGTATTTTTTATTTTCTCCATTTTATACAGGTGCTTGCAGGTTTTTTTTACACGATGCAATGCCGCTCACGGAGTCTCATGAATTTTTCACGGAGTCTCATGAATTCTCTCAATTTTTTTTTCTCATTTTGCCCTGTTTAATTCATATTTGCTTTACTAACATATTTTTGCATTTTGTTTCCTGTTAAGCACTTGCATACTGCTTACTAACAACGTATGCAGGGACACTGGAGGTCTAGATTCGTTCAAAAATAAATAAATGTAGCTTCGTTTAACAAAAAAATTAGTATCTTGCGAGAGCCTTGAAGGAGTAACCATATGTTACTTATACCAGGGCGGGTATGTGGTGGATAACCTCCAATGTACACAACTGTCGGGACAAACTAAAATTAAAATAGAATAATATTGAATATTCGATACTGCGATGGTAGCGCAGTCTGCCAGATCCAATGTAAAACATTCCAAAATCAACAACTCCTTAGAAATAAAAAATTAATTAAAAGAACATTTTCCAGTGGACCAAATTGTGAATCTAAATCATTCTCGAATCCCCTTGAACCCACACAAAAAATTTCATCAAAATCGGTCCAGCCGTTTAAATGTCAAAGTGACATACACACGGACAGAAGAAATATATATATATTAAGATATCTGAATGAAGCATTACACTTTAAAACTTTAATTAAAATTTTTAAAACAACAATTATATTTACCTGTGTGAATGCTTTTCCACACTCCTGACATTTGTAAGGACGTTCATTAGTGTGAATCCTGAGATGGGCCCGCAGGTTGTTTGATTGTGAAAAACCTGTGAACATATTATATAATTATAAAATATTTATTTTAAAGCAGGACTACCAATTTAACAAGGGGCAGTGTACAAAAACAATAATAACAATAATATTTGCGAGATTATTAACTCCTCAGGCCTCGACCATATTTTGTGGGAGGGTCAAAATATTTCCGTTTTGCAATGAAATTCAAATAAATGGAATATTTCTGAATGTATCCAAAAAATAAAAACTGTTTTGGAAAGGTGATGAAATACGCTTTCAAATTTTGTAATTAGAATAAACATACAATGCTTGAAATATTAAATTTTGTTTGAAATTGAAATATTGAAACAAAAAAGCGACACTAAAAAGAGCTTTGAAAGCTTTGAAAAAGCGACACTAAAAAGAGGTTAAAATTGCATTTAAAAAAAAAAAAATTTTTTCATGGCTGGCTTCCGGCAAACGACTGGTTATGCGATCAAAGGGAGCTCCATTGATGCGAAACATATCAATATCCGAATTGATTTTGTTCAACAGCAAGATTGCTCTCCCCACCGGCATGACCATTGGCAAGTTGACTTTGGTGGTAGTAGTAGTAGTAACAGGAACTCACCCTTGCAGCAGTGCGGACAGACGTACTTGCGCTCGGCGCGGTGATTGCGCATGTGGTTCTGGAACTTGAGGTTGCGGTCAAAGGTCTTGTTGCACATTCGACAGTGGAGGGCGCCGTCCTCTCCGGACATCTGCCAAGGAATATTAGGTCTTACAGTGAAAATCTTACTAAGCTACCCCTCTCTCCACACACCATCCCCATAAACCCTGAGGATATATAGTAATAAAAACTGTTGTGAATGGTTTTTGATAGTTAATACATCTTATTCGGTTCCATGACAGTTGATCCGCCGACAGTTGGCCCCCCGGCATACATATATACAATATGCAGTCGGTTTAGGGAAAATACGGTATACTTAATTATACAAAATATAACTAAGTGACCCCGAAGGGATGTACCGCCGAATAACAAACAGAAAAATCTACTTGTCTATATACTATGTATACCACCAGTAAGTACAAAAAAATCGACACTGTATATAAATTCGTTTGATATTCAAACTTATTATTAAAAGGAATATAAACGCCAGAAATATTTCGATTCCCATGTCATACAAAATTTAAAATCGCGCATCGTATTTGCACGAGGCAAATAAGCGAAAAAGTGGTTTTTATTTATTTTGTGCATAATTTTATAAGGGGCCATCCATAAATTACGTCATACCTTAAGAGGGGGGGGGGGGGGAGTAGAGAAGTATGATAAGGGGTATAGGGGGGTTGAAAAAATTTTGAAATTCTAGGGGGGAGGGGGTCTCAAAGTCAAAGTCTGGGGACAGGGGGGGTCAAAAAGTCATGAAATTCGTGTGACGTAATTTATGGATGGCCCCTAAGAATGAAAAAAAATTTAGAACATACAAAACCTCAAAAATAGTCTTAGCCATTAAGGGGCCATCCATAAATTACATCACACGAATTTCATGCTTTTTGACCCCCCCCCCCCCCCTGTCACATTTGTGAGATCCCCTCCCCCTAGAATTTCATGATTTTTTGACCCCCCCATATCCCCCGTCACACTTCTCTCCCCCCCCCCCCCCTCTTAAGGTGTGACGTAATTTATGGATGGCCCCTAAGGTGTATTTTTAAAAATTGTTTCTTATGTTACTTCATAGTTAAGTCATGAAAAAACATTTTTTTTAGTGGTTTACGCTTATATTTTTTGTTTTGTGAATAATAATTTTATTATAATTCCAATACATATAAAAGCTTCAATTTATCCGTAGCATATTTTTTGATATTCATAATGTAAACCGATTTGTCGTAAAGATGGATCTAAATAGGATTTCACGTATAGCTTTATCTTAAGGGTATTTTTGAAGTGGATTTTACTTTTGAAATTGTTATATAATGCATAAAAAAATTATAATTTTATATTAAATATCATATCAGGAGGCCAATTGTCAGCTCAGCGGATCAACTGTCGGGTCACCATCTTATTCACAGAGTGTGTGGGACTGCCAGGAGGCCAAGATCTCCTCTATTATGCTCTCAAAACCACTCAGCTCCCCATACTCCCCATCTGAATAATGGCCTGGACTCGCCAGAGCTTACCAACTTAATAAATATTCATATTCCGACAAGATCAACAAGACAATCCAACTTGTTTCATTTGCTCACAAATAGAACTAACATTAGAAAAAAATCTCCAATTCTCCGTATATGTGTGCAATATACTACAAAATTTTACAATATAGACATCTTTAACAATACCCTTCAGAAATACTGAATAGAAGTAACGCGTACGATCGAAAATTAATACAAGAGTGTGGAACGTACAGGGAGCATCTCCTATCCTTATCCTATTTTCCTCCTCCTCGTCTAAAATTAATTTTAAGTTGTAATAAAACTCCATATCCAAGTAACTCTAACATAGGAGACCTTTTTGGCTTGACTTTATCTAACTTGTATATTATGTTTCTATGTACCTATAAGCTGTTCGTCTCTTACAAATAAATAAATACATTGGAACCCAACATTGAGGGCGACCTTATATACCACCAACTGTCGGATAACTTTATAATCAGACGGCCTCTGTGGTTGAGGGGTAAGGCTCTCAACTAGCAATCCAAAGATCGCGGATTCGAATCCCGGCGTTCACAAGTAAAATTTTATTTGATTGATTTGTTATTTCACAAATTATTCATTTAAAATAATGCATAGTATATTTGCGACACGTTCCAGAGTGGAAGATACTCTTAGTTTCGCCTTGGTGACAAACCACCATTCAAAATTGAAACATTGCTTGAAATGGCTTTAGCCGTGTTTGGTGATAAGATCTGAGTACTTCCCCATCTTCCTCTTCCCCATCTACTTTCTCTCCCCACTTACTTTCAGCCTCACAACTTACCCCAACAATTGGGGATGCCATAGTTTCACTAGCTCCAGGCAGTTGGGAGTAGTTGGGACTCTTGTGTGATATTAAAGAGCAAAATGCTCAAAAGCAGCTAATGTTATTTTCAGAAAAGTTTTGTGAATGTTGGTTCTGAACAGACTGTAATATATTAAAATGTAGCCATTTTAACAATTTATCAAAAACTCATTTCTAAGAATATTGTCCCTTCACTTTCTCACTCAGTCTTTCCACAGACAATTTATTTTTTAGACGCTGTGTTGTATCAAAACAAAATTTCATTCATAGGTATTTCGTCTTAGGTCTTCTGCAAAAATTTCATATGTAGATATCCATCAAGCAATGTTCAAATATACAACCAGTAACGGTGTTATATTTACAAAATGATTTGATTTTGCACAAAAAATTAATCACGGTACCGTTTCCAGTAGGTTTATCTCACTAGAACATTTCAATGGCAGTTAGTAAACAATTTTCATAATAATAACAGACTTCTAATTCTAAGTATATAATTTATTGTATTAGAAAAGAGATATTGAATGGAAAATACCTGTGTAATGAATAACTTGCCATGATTGGCAATAGGCAGGTCATCGGTGGAAGAGTTCAACTCCGGGGTACCGTGATCAGGCGCCGAGTTGGTGTCCTGAACGTACGGTTGACATTTGGCGCAAGCAAATGTTGAACTGTCGCCTGTCGTAAATAGCTGTCAAAAAAATGATCTGTCATTACAAAAAACTAAAAAATACATCGGAGAAACGCGCAAGATACTCGCTGACACCCGAAAAAGCAACGCCACAACTTGATTTTGACAAAATAAACGATCCGTCTTACAACAAAAATACTTGTTACAAAAGAAAAAAAACATACGCCTTTTACTTGACCCGTCTGTTAGAAATTATAACGCTATTCAATGGACAAATGCATCATTTTAGAGAACGTAGAATAATATCACCTTTTCTTTTGAATTTTAGGGCATCTTGGTTAAATTTAAACGTCAGGTCTTACGGATTAATCTTTAAGTTATGACGGGAAGTCTTACTAGTTGGTAATGACAACAAAAGTAATGTTTTTACTTACGTTCCCCGGCTGAAGGCAAAAACTGCAAATATCCATTGCGTTTCTCAATAGTTTTACACACTGAACAACTCGACATAAAATAAGCTGCCGCGGCGTAGATCATAAAAAGGATAGAAAAGCCATTACTCGCGCTAAAAATCAAATAAAAAAACAGTGTACGCTTCATCACCTACACAGAATAAGTTGGTAATATTGACTTATTTTTAAACTTCTATGGCTATCGAATATATCTAGCTGTCATACGGCGGTAAGAACCGAAAAAGTACTTACCCCAGAATATGTCGGATCGGTTGCTTGTTTTATAATATTTTGTTATTATAATAAACAGATAACTATAACTTTTTTTGTATATTGTACCATGATGTGTGAAAGTAATCCATACAGCAAATATATATTTTTATTTATTGTAAGGTTGAGAGGTAAATAATGTTTAAGGGTAAAGAAATTTAAAAGCTTTATTTCCGCAGATAAGTATTTTCAGAGGGGACACTGGTGTAACTAGATAACAATTTGTTGAGATTTATTATACTATTTTCCAAACACTTAAATCAATGCTATATTTTTGTTCAATTCTAAAAATAATAATAAAATTGTTTTCGATAAGTAAACAAAAACGTATTGTATTTATTATTATGCATTTGTTATTATTTTTTTAAATGTTAAATGTATAGAAAGGCATAAGATATCTACATATTTCGGAATAAGTGTTCTCAAGGTTCACAAGAAATAAAAACAATACATTTTTAACAAAATTCAGATTTTTCTTGATTTGGTGCGATGTGGGATATTGCTGCAACAATGTCGAGTATTTTCGTGTGAAATTACTATTTCCATCTGTGAAATATCTATTCCTGCGTGAAATTACTCACATTCAATGAACTTATATTTTCAAAATTGGAACTGATTGTGGGAACAATTCAGGGAACATAAAATAATAAGAAGCAGCCAATAATATTTTTTTCTGGACAACTTCTACTTTCCTGCATTCTTTAGATACTTTGCTTTGAAGTCTTTCTAGTTGAAGCCATAAGGTGTTCGTTTTCTCTATTTATTCCCATGAATTAAAACACGCTCCGTGATTTCGATAAACGACATTATAATACTCGCAATATTCTTCCACAAACCAAACTTTAAAATGTTGCCAGGCCAAAAAAATTTTCTTTACCTTGATTCTTACCTTGAAAGTTGGGTATTAATATGCCCAATATTTATCCATCAATAACTCAACATTGATAGTTTTGTTGGATACAACATTATTCCATCAATAACCCAACATTGATAGTTTTGTTGGATACAACATTATTCCACCAATAACTCAACATTGATAGTTTTGTTAGATACAACATTATTCCATCAATAACTCAATATTGATAGTTTTGTTGGATTCTATTAATAACTTAACATTTATTGTTTTGTTGGATACAACATTATTCCATCAATAACTCAATATTGATAGTTTTGTTGGATACAACATTATTCTATCAATAACTTAACATTTATTGTTTTGTTGGATACAACATTATTCCATCAATAAGTCAATATTGATAGTTTTGTTGGATACAACATTATTCCATTGATAGTTTTGTTGGATACAACATTATTCCATTGATAGTTTTGTTGTATACAACATTATTCCATCAATAACTTAACATTGATTATTTTGTTGGATACAACATTATTCCATCAATAACTCAATATTGATAGTTTTGTTGGATACAACATTATTCCATTAATAACTCAACATTGATAGTTTTGTTGGATACAACATTACTCCATTAATAACATTGATAGTTTTGTTGGATACAACATCATTCCATCAATAACTCAAAATTAATAGTTTTATTCGATACAACATTATTCCATCAAAAACTCATCCTTGATAGTTTTGTTGGATACTACATTATTCCATCAATAACTCAAAATTAATAGTTTTATTCGATACAACATTATTCCATCAAAAACTCAACCTTGATAGTTTTGTTGAATACAACATTATTCCGGGCAAGGGCTCAATTAGGCATGCCTCCCCCAAATGGGGGCCCCAGAAAATGTGTTGAAATATTTGTCAAAAAAGGTCGATGGCCACCGTACGTTGGGGCCCTAAGCGAAGGCCTCTAGGGCCTCTAGTGGAAGTCCGGCCTTGCATGTGCACCAACAAGTCTTTGGTGGTAGTAGGTGTGTGTGAATTGTCGTATAAATCAAATAACAAGTTTATTGAAATAATTTACATCCGATTACATTTGAAACATAATTAATATTCATATAGAATTCGTATATGAAAGTGGGAGCGAACAAGAAGCGATCGATCTACAAAGCTATCATTTCTTCGGCAATCTAGAATAGAATGGTTCCATTAAATTTGTCACGGCAGACGGTGCCTCTGTGATAATGTTGAGGGTTGGGGATTGGCGTGTGGGGAACCAAGATCGCTGCATCGTTCGCTTTCCACAAGTCTCTCAATTGAAAAGTCTCTATAAAATTGAATGCATGTTGGAGCTTTGAGAAATATATTTTTTACGGAAAAACCTCATTAACCACGGGAAGCTGCCATTTTTTTAACGGAAAAATGCAAAAGTTGTTCAATCATAGTATTTTTTTGTTTCATATCTAGTTCTTGTGAAAAAACTTAAATGCAGAATTTTAAGAACCCGTAACACCTGAATGGGATTCTACTATCACACTGATAACTGTATGTGCTATCATATTTATATATACAAATAATCTCAGAATGTTGAAAATCTACCCACTTCCATTATATTTTCCACAGAAAATGTGGCTTGTTCAATTATGGAGGACTAAACTAGTTAATAGAGATCGATCCCGCAACTGGGAACCAATAACTATCAACGCTACCAATCGGTAGGTCGTGACATTTTAAAACTTGTATATATTTCCAGTGGACCGCTCTGTTCTTTCCGAAAATCACGCAATTACCCTTACCCCCTTGCTAACCTCCCACTCACACACCTAAAATGTGTATGTCTGAGAGTATTCTATGTCGTAGATTAATTACAATATTCTCCTGACGAAGGAAGGGTGCTTCCGAAACCGGTAGAGTGTTAATAAAATCAAAGTGGTCTGCAACAAATTTGTGTTTTTTTTTCCTGTAATTTTCACTTAACATTTTTCCATCTGCGGCTGTTCCGTATATTTCGTATACGATTGACGTCGACGGTGGTCCCAAAAAAAATTACATACTCATACGGCCCACCACCAAAACTAATTGCCGACCGCTGGTCTAGTTTGTATCCTGAACATCCGTTGATGGCGTTGACACCAGGCAATTTTAACGATTTTTGGAGGATCCTAACTCCTATAAAAAAATTTAAAAAGAAAAATAACTTTGTATACTTCATTTTATTTTATACACAATAATATAATGGTTATTCCACTAAATATACTAAATAATAAATAATAGACCAAAAATTAAAGAAATTTTTGAATATTTTTCCACGTAAGCCACCGCTATCCGAATTTCGACCGATTTCTTACATATCTCCCTTAAACATTTGAAGTTTTTAAGCTCTTAAAAAAATAAATGTCATTTTTGAGGATAATATCTAGATACGTTCCACGCTAAAACGCAAATTATATAAAATTCACTCGATAGAAAAAAATTGCTAAGTATGCTCCGAATATTATTAATAAAAGTCTATTTCTATTATTTTACAAGCTATATTTGTGAAAAAATTCACAATGTTTCTTTAAATGATACTTAAGATATCTTCGACGAGATTTTTGCTCTATTTTAAACGAGTCATGTTTTATTAAGCATTTTCGCAATTTTCGATTCAATATTATCACTTCAAATATTAGCGCGCTCTGTCCAACATTCGTAATTACAAATCTATCCATCTTCTTCTTTTTGGGCCGGGAAGCGCCGCCTTAACCGGTCATTCCCTTCTAATGATATTGTAATCCCAAATTCCAACAAACTTCCCCCACTCTTACCCTTTCCCCTTTCTTTTACCTCTTCCCGTATTTATTCTGTGATCTGTATTTAATTTGTAACTTCAATATACTTTTTACTTTTTCTCCTGATTATGTGAACATTGTTCATGAAACATGTAGAGTGTCTATAAAATAAAGTGATTAATACAAAGTTATAAAATAAATAATGCCATCACAAAGTGAAAATCTTTCAAAAGAAGTTTTCTTCGAAAAATTCATATAAAAAGTAACTTGTCAAAAAAAAAAGCAAAACTGGTCAATATGTACATTATATTAAAAAAAATATTTGCACCACTGACAAAATGCAGACAGGAAATTGGGGAATACGTTTGTAGGGACAAAATGACCGATTTTCTCAACACCCCCCGTAGGAGGTCCTGAGGAAAATAAATTCCTTCAGGGTCTATGTTATATTTGGGGACGCTGGAGGATCTTTTTAAAGCAAGGAAGGGGAGGAAGTCCTGGGAATGTGTATCCAGGAGTGACGGACGTACGAATCCACCATCAATTCAATTTCAATTTGAAGGCGGGAATGCGTACCGCCGCCCCGGGAACCTTTATTGGATAACCAACACCTCTGCCATAGGTCACCCTAAGAGGTTTGCTACGTTTGGTGGTTAAGCAGGGGTGCCCGGGTTCATGGGGAGAGGTTTATCTTGGTCTTGGAGGCGGATGACCAGGACACGCTGAACCCCAAATTCCTACCCACCCCTTAAACCCCTTTCCTTCCCAGAACTCTCCTCTCCTTCCTTTCCTTAAAAAAAACCCTCCACACAGCATCCCCAAAGAAGACATGGGCCCTTAGGGAAATCGTTTTCCTCTGTGTGGAGTTCATGTAAAAAAAATCCCGCTGCGGTGCAAGACGACGGGTCGAGAAAGACTAATTGGAGAAGTCAAAGGGCCTCTCCAAACTGGCTCTCCCGTTCTGGTCCGCCAGACAGCTGGTGGGCAGGCACATCCGCCGCCAAGACTTGAACACACCTCACAAATGAATCCCTGCTAAATCACAAAAAGTAGTGAACCACTTGGGGTGACATACGGCAGAGGTGTTGGTTATCTAATAAATGAGAATGTAATACTAATGATTAACGACGTAGTGACGGCGACGATGTGAAAAATTGTCCGAAGTCACCTCGTTCTACGGTAGATACTGTGCAACGAAATAGGAGACGGCCATTATTTTCCCGGAAAGCGCAATATTTTGTCAGGCAGTGGAGTGCAGTAGGCGCGCCACGTGTTATCGCACGTTCAACAATTCTGTCGGTGAAAGAATGATTTTCCAATGGCGTGCACAAATCGCTTTCTTTATTGACCTTTAATCTCAAGTGTCGATATGAAATGAAAGCACAAGCGAGCGGTGCCATCGAATAATTTCAGAAGCAGGGGTTTTTTGCGTATAGAGTGATACATTTAGATATTTTTTTTAGTGTGAATACCACTCAAAAGTTCTTACTGCTTTCAACTATTGGGCCATTGGGACTGTGCCTCACCTTATGGGATATTTTGTAAGGCTGAGGGGCAGGGGGGGAGGGGAGGGATGTGGCAGTTTGCAGGGTTAAAAAATGGGGAGAGATGAAAGTTTTTTTGAAGCAAGTATCACGTTTATACCTATTACACTCTGTTTTTTGGGGAGGTATAGCCTCCCTTGTCCCACTGCCGTTAGGAGTGGTCGGCAGTATGATCTGTTGATATGATACCTGATCCATGTCAGCAGACAGTATTTCGATGTTTTGACCACGTTGTTCGGACCACGAATTAACCGTGAAAAAAAAAAAGTTTTTTATCTAAAGGACTAAATTATAATATTCAAGACAATAAAATTCAAAACATCGAAATACTGTCTGCTGACATGGATCAAGCCCTCTTCAAACGCTCTGAATCCATTAAACACAAATCTACTGAAATAATCCAGAAAAGCCTTAAAAATAGTTACATTAATAACCACAAAAATATTGAAAAACTTACCTAAAACAGTATCAAAAAAACCATAAAAGAAAATAATCTAACTATAACAAAAACTGACAAAGGCAACACCATAGTGATTTTAAAGAAAACAGACTATATTAAAAAAGTTGAAGATGTTTTAAAGAGTGATAACTTTACAACCCTTCCAAAAGACCCCACAAAGAAATTTCAAGAAGACGTCAAGGAGACAATCAAGAGCTGTCCTGTAATTTGCGGAAAACCTAAATATAACACTCTAGTATTAACCAATCCTCAGCCACCTAAACTGTATGGTTTGGTGAAAATTCATAAACAAGATATACCTATCAGACCTGTTGTTCCTGCTAATTCTAGCCCCAATTTTAAAATATGTTCTAAATTTGTATTTTTGTTCAAATCCAATAACTTATTCACACCGCATCGCTCGATTAAAAACAGTTTGGAGTTAATCAATAAAATCAAAGATTTAAACATACCTAGCAACAGTAAATTAGTTTCGTTTGACGTTGTTAATCTTTTCCCTAGCATTCCCGCTATAGAATGTAAAAACCTAATTTTAAATATTTTAAATAATTCCAATTTAGATCGAACCATTGTAAAGGAAATGTCCACTCTCTTAGAAATTTGCATTAATCAAAACTATTTTACCTTTAATGATAAATTATAAAAACAGCATAATGGCCTCCCAATGGGAAATCCCGCCTCGCCAGTGTTTGCTGAAATATTTATGAACTCCTTTGAAAACAAATTATTCGATTGTGGACTTTCCCTATTATCTAATGTTTTTGTATGGTATAGGTATGTTGATGACGTATTTGTAATATGGTCAGGTAGTAACAGACAACCAGACAACTTTTTCACTTTTATTAATAACCTTCACCAAAATATAAATTTACACTGGAACATAATGATAACAAGAATTTAAATTTCTTAGACTTAAATATCAATTTAGATAATAATAAGTGTGTATTTAATATATACAGAAAACCTACGCACACTGTGTTATACCGTCTACTTCACTTCACTCTTTATCACATAAACTCGCCTCCTTCAACTCAATGGTATATCGCGCTATTAATGTCCCTTTAAACAATGATAATTATAATAATGAAATTAACATTATAAAACAGATAGCCCTGAACAATGGATATAAACCTGAAATAATTGACCGCTTAGTTAATAAGAAACAAGCAAATTTTTTAACAAAAAAGTACATTTACAGTGGTAATAATATGAGCAAACCTGGTAACTACCTAATATATAAAAAAAAATTCTTTATACAGGCGATTTATCCTTAAAAATATCCCGTTTATTACCAGATCATATTTCTCCAGCTTTCTATACTAATTTGAAAATAAAAAAAATTGATAAATAATAAGGATGTTTCTAATAAATTTGAAAAAAACGGGATATACACTTTAGAATGTAACGATTGTGACGCACAGTATGTAGGTATGACAACTAGAAATTTCAAAACTAGAATCAGGGAACAATTTCAGGGAACAAATTTCAAAACTAGAAACATGAACTTTGAAATAATAATTACTCCGAATTTGCTAATCATTTAATAGAGTCAGGCCATAGCTTCAATAAAGAAAAAACAAAGTTTAAATATTGCAATATAAATTCACACTTTAATCTGTGCGCTTTAGAAACGCTCGAAATAAACAAAAAAAATTAAATCAAAAATGAATTTAGTGAATAAAATAATAGCGCCTTGCAAATCTCCGTTACTAACCATGTTTCCGTATAATATTGACTCCTCCCACCGCTTTCCCCCTCCCCCAAAATCATTCCTCCCACTATTCCCACCTAATTAATAATAATAATAATAATAATTGGATAATTTGTAGAGCGCTGTTTTTGTGAAAAATCACCTCAAGGGCGCTGTACAGCTTATTATTAATTTCTAGGTTCTTACTTGCATTTAATTTTTAAGTTAGTTTTAATCCTGCTCGTGAATGATACGGTTGTATCGAAACCGGTCGCGGAAATATTAAATTTAAGTAACAAATGTACATTTAATAAAACTCTTCAAAAAACAAAATGTTTAGGAATTGTTACATAGTTAACGCCCAAGAAATAAAAAAAAGTAATTCCAATTCATAGAAAAGCTAGTAAAAGCTTCAATTTATCCGTAGCATATTTTTTAATGTTCATAATGTAAACCGATTCGTCGTAAAGATTAATCTAAATAGGATTTCACGTATAGCTTCATCTTAAAGGTGTCAATGGAAAGGTGGGATTGGGAAGGGGGAGGGGGGGGGGGGGGGGGGGGGTAAAAGGGCATAATTTACAAAGAGAACAAGTTTAGTAATGGGTCATTTAAAAATATTTTTTGATTATTTATAATATTTAAATTCATATTTACGCTCTTTCTAATTTTTAAGATTTCTAATTTGTCTAACCCCGATGAAGTAAGTATTGCTTGCGAAACTTGTCAATTTTTGGTTAAAATTAAGTTATCTTTTAATTTTGAACAAAAAAAAACAGTTCATAACTAATCATAGAAATTTATAATAATTATTATAAACCATATCACTACTTATTCAATTATAAATGGACTCGAGTGAGCTTTTAGATTGCATCTCTCGCAACAAACAGGAGGTGTTTGCGTCAGAAAACGCAGTGATGTGGAATTGCTCGCAAGACGTGGTCAAGTCGTTGATCATCGCACGGGATAAGCTTTAAGCTCTAAAATAACGATCTAACTTTCATACAAAGCAACAACAATTGAGAATGAAAGCTTTTTGAAAATAAGCACAGTGCAAATCTACATGATTACTTGAATCAGTTGATAACAGTGTAAAACTTTTAATGTTGTGTTTTAATTTTTAATTATTGTAACTTCTTCAGTTTATTAAGATTTGACGCTTCCACCATTTGCGTTGTGTGTGATACGATAATTTAAAACAGTCTGTTTTGTGTTTGTTGTAATTAATCTTCAATATGGGAGTTCATTTCTGCAAGGAATTGAGAAAGGTAAATCATATTTTTGATGATTAACGTTTTTCATCGTTTCTGTTTTTGTGTTCATCTCATTTTCTCATCCCTTTGTCTTAAGGGGAATAGCGGCGCAGTCCCTTTCATACAAAGCTTAAATTTGAATTTGAGGGCAAAATATTTAACAAAATTGAATAAATATTTTTTTAATCAAAAGCTATAGGAAATTTCTAATACAAATGCGTGCTACTTTGTTTATTTATATTTTTTATTATAAAATACAGGCCTATTTTTTATTATAAAAATATTTTATTATTAAAGAATTCAATTTTAATGATTTTGGAGGCAACTGAGGGAAATATTTGTGAGTTGAAGATAATATTAAAAAAAATCGTTTTGACGTACGTAAACTCAAATTACAAATGACCGATTTACGTTGGTAAGACGGTTTTGTCATGTAAGTTTTTAGATTTTCACGGCCAAAAGTATTTTCGTTATTTGTTTTTGGGGTGTTACGCCGTGTTGCGCAACCTCCTTCTTTAGCCAACGTTTCGTGACAGTGTCTATCATCACACACATCTGCCTTGATGATGGACACTGTAACTCTGTCCGAAACGTTGGCTAAAGAAGGAGGTAGCGCAACACGGCATAACACCCCAAAAACAAATAACGAAAAAACAGTTTTATCATGCATAAATTAAAATTTCTTCCCAAAGAAATGCCGTTTTTTTCATTTTATAAACTGTAGGGCAAGTTTTTTTTTTTTTTAATAATTACAATTACCTCACAAATAATTGACAAAATTGTCTCTAAATCAACAATTGCATCCAATCCTAGGACACACTTCCTTCCAAATAGAGTAAACTATTTCCAGCAGAGCTTCATGTCGTATTCATGTCGTCACAGAGCATACGAAAGTAACGTATTTCGTAACTTGTTTCTTATAATGTTGATCATTGATCATTCTTCTATAATTGACAGGACTTTTCATTATAATATATTTATATTATCAATATTTCTACTTTTGAAACTGACAATTCATGGTGGAATTCCATTATACTATATTATAATAAAAACAAATACATAACTTTTTTACACTTCAATTTTCTTGACCGTAACCGGTTTCAGCTCGCTAGAGCCATCTTCAGACAATTTCTTCATCTTTTTGCATCATTGGACAAAGACAAACTACCTTTGGACAAAGACACTTCAAATACATAGCTTGCAAACCATACAATACACTACCAGCTACAATCAGACATACTGAATCCTTGACAAAATTCAAACAAGACGTAAAGAAATGGATTGTAAGTATTGGACGCCACACTACTGCAAACATCTGTAAAGTAAATCATAAATAGACAGTAAACAATTTGCATACGACCTAATCCATGTAAAATAATTTAAAAATAGAATCATGTCAAATTAATTAATCAATCCCATAAATAGATTTGACAGGATTTACTATTCACTGTACATCATCTCTTCCTACATTTACATAACTCTCTTTAAAGTATTTACCCACACTTCCAATCACCTTTCCATTTTTTATAGTATTCAATTGAATTTGTATGTAACTTAAAATATTCCTGTAATTTTAAATATGTACCTCTAAGCCTGTCTCAACACAGGTAAATCCTAGTGAGACAGGCATCAATTAAACCCTATGTAAAACCCTATGTTTATAGATTAATAAAATAACTAAAAAAAAAAAAAAATTGTATTGTATTTTGTTTATATTGTATTTTGTATTTATTAAAATACATTGCACATATTATAAAAATTCATACCTTTATTTTCGTGCACAAATGTATAATTTGAAGTTATATTTAAACCAAATTGTATGTAGGTACCTCAAGCCTGTTTAAATTTCTTATTTACAGTAAAGTCTGTACACCCTAAACAATACAAAAAATAATTACGATTCTAAGCAGAAATGCAAACCATTTTTTAGTATTTTTATGAAAACTAACCAAAACAGGGATATAAATTATAATATAATTTAAAGTATGATTTAATGTGTAAATTTTTCTCTTTAAATTGAGGGTTTTCAGCAAATTATTTGTTTGTGGCTCTTACCCTCTTTGCGAACCCCTATTTATTTAGGGTATTGGTGATGACACACAATCATATATTTCTGCAGACCGTCCGCATTAGTGTGGGCCGATTTTTTTTTTCTTCCGAATTCCTTTTGGCGCTAGTAATAAAAAGTTGTCTTTGCATTTAACATCAAAATAAATTAGTTTTAAAAAAATCAAAAAATATCCTAAAGTTCCGCAAGTCTTTTGAAGTTTGAGAAAATATCGAAATATTTCCATTTTTTCAGCCTTTGCACAAAATATTCTGAAATAGCTTAAAGATATTCATTTATGAGCTCTTGTTAAATAAAATCTATAGCTTCGATGTATAAAACCACCATTTATTATTTTTGTAGTAGTATGGCATTAAACCACGTCCGCCCGCAGTCCCCAAACCCGCCCTCGCTTGAGCAGCGCGCCATATTGGCCGTTCTTTAGTCGACCAAGGACCCTCCGTTTCGTGATATTGTTGTGTAGGTAACTAAAAGTATTTTGAAAATATGGGATAAAGCTTCTTTGCCAACCATTTCGAAAGAAAGAATTACAAAAATTATTAAGGCATATCAACATAAGTATATAAACTTGTTGAAGTCAGAAAAAGGTGGAAGAAATACAGTTTCCCTCCAAAGAAGATTTGCGGAACTTTAGGATTTTTTTTGATTTTTTTTAAACTAATTTATTTTGATGTTTTATATGCAAAAACAAGTTTTTATCACTAGCGCTTAAGGAAATAAGACCTTTTTTTTTCGCCATACAGTTGCGGCCCACACTAGTCCGCATACAAATTTTATTCCTTACAATTATATATTTTTTTTAAATTACAAAACTATAATCAAATTCGCGTTTATTTAAAAAAAAATGAATTACACAATTTGTCCAAAGAAACGTCACTATCTCAAATGACAATTCTTTTTTCAAACTTTATTCAGTCATGTGAGTATTGTGGGCTATTGAAAAAATGCGAATAAGAAATTCCAAATAAACAAGGCGACTTTATTTGGAAGAAAGATTTTCAAAAAAAAGAAACGTACAAACAACTTTACAGACAGATGACTTGCAAAACGGTTGAGTTAAAACAGGACTCGAGGTCGAAAAGGTGGATAGGTGGTAGAGTAGAATTATTTCTAAGAGATTCTTGCTTGACTAGTGTTGTACTGCGTCGTAGCACTACTGTGGGTAAAAGGGGACTGCTGGCGAATGTTTCAAACTAAATAGAACCATTCTGTACTTTATCACTTGTGGATTGATTTTTTTCATTTAAATGGGAATTCTGCACAACCAGAAAAACTAAAAACAGATAAATTACTATTTTGAAGGCCTTTGTGGTCGAGGGGTAAGGCTCTCGACTAGCAATCTAAAGGTCGCGGTATCAAATCCCGGCGTATACAAATAAACTTTATTTGATTGAATTGGGTTATTATTTCCCAAATTAAACATTTAAAATAATATAAAGTATATTTGCGGCACGTTCCAGAGTGGAAGATACTCTCAGTATCGCCCTGGTTTAAGACCACTATTCACTATACAGCCGGACTCTCTCGACCCATCGCCTTGCACCGCAGTGGGAGGGATGGATTCATACGTCCATTACTCCTGGACACATTGATCCCCAGGTTCCTAAACACCCCTCATACCTCACGCTTCTCATTATTTTCCTTAAAAAGACTCGCCCCACAGCATCCCCAAAGACGACATAGGCCCCGAGGGATTTTTTTCCTAGGGCCCGCTATGTGGAAGTAACGTAAAAAAATAAAATAAAATCTTATATTGTCTTAATGTTTTACAAAATATGCATAATTTAAATGCCCAAGTTGCCTCTAAAATCATGAAACGTTAAAATCTTTAATGTCTTTCTTATATCTTATAGTTTAAAGCAAAAATAAATAAACTAGCTCACATCCGTACTAGATATTTAATACATCTTTTGATTACAAAAATAATTTTTCACTTTGGTTGAGTATTTAGATCTCAAATTCAGAATTAAGATTTGTATGTAACGGGCCAGAATGGACCGTGCATACGTTCCTCTTAATGAATACGCACGTATTTATTGTTTTATAATTTGGTAGGTACCAAACATAGACCCATTCAAGGTAAAGCCCGTTATTTATTTTTCGCTATTATTTATATATTTATGGTACAAATACCGTTAAATACAAAATAACACATTTTTTAAAACATAAAGATGGATTACAGAACAATTGTACTGTATAAAAACACCAATATGATAAAAATTGACTGAAATTTACAATAAAATTGGCAACAAAATGTAACTAATAACTGTTTTTAAAAAAACACCAGAAATGCTTTTTTTAAAGTTCTTTCGGTGCTATTAAAAATATCTGCTACTTCTGCATATTGGTTACCTAATCTGTGTGTGCGTGGGATAAGGGGGTTAAAAAAAATAATTGATATTGACATGATTATTACGGTGAAAGATATTTTTAGTCCATGTGACTCTATTGGGAATATGAAATGAAACAATTACTATAATGCAGGGCTGTCAACAGGGGAATTGATGATTTTAAAAAGAAAAATAATACCAGGACACCAGATACTAATCTTCTGTCAGACGGCTTTATTAATTTTAGATTTTTCATTAGATATTTATGTTTTTATTTTTATTTTCAATAGGAGTATTTTAGTCTAGAAAGTTGAAAAAATTGATTTTTTTCTCCATATTTCGATAGTTTAGATATTCAAAATATCTCCTTAAGATGAAGTTATACGTGAAATCCTATTTATGTACTATTTAGATTAATCTTTACGAAATCGGTTTACATTATGAACATCAAAAAATATGCTACGGATAAATTGAAGCTTTTACTAACTTTTCCATGAATTGGAATTACAATATATGACGCAAATGTGAATGGTAGAAGAAGTCGGGGACGCCCGAGGAAGACATGGCACGATCAAGTGAATCAGATACTTGAGTCGGGCCATGTTAAAAGTCAGAATAATAGAAGAGTATGTATGGGACGATGTATGAATGTGAGTGAAGCAAAGAGTGTGTGCCAGGACCGAGTTGTTTGGCGGTCCGTCCTCTCTGCCTACCCCTGCGGGGAAACGGCGTGATGGTTAGTTAGTTAGGAATTACAATAAAATTATTAATTACATAACCATAGATCCATATCTGTGAATTGGTTAAGCGTATCAGAAAGTGTATAGTATATATATATTCATAAGATTAAGAAATATTTTAAAACCCAACAATCTAAAAAGAGTATACTATGCACTAATCCAGTCATTAATTCAATATGGAATTATTGGATGGGGGGGGGGGGGGGGGGGGTCACACAACAATTTTCTAAGCCCGATCAAAGTGATCCAGAAGCTCATCATTAAAGTAATCCTAAAGAAACCCTCCACATATCCAACAGAAACGCTTTTCGCAGATTTCACGGTGCCTCGATTAGAGAATATCTTCAAGAAAAATGCAATTATCCAAATTTACAAACATAATATCATCAAACAATTTGAAACCCACCAATCAAAAAGATATCAAGACAACATCAAAATACCAAAACTTAATACCAGACTAATGCAAAATAATTATATCTATTTAGGAATAAAGTATTTCAACAACCTTCCGATTGAAATAAAAAAAAATCAAAGACATCAATAAACTGAAACTCAAACTGAAGCTACACTTCATCAGGAATAATTAACTAAATAATTACCTGTTTTTCTTTCTATTTACTATCAATCTGTTCATCTCTATTTTATTTAGATTTTTCGAATTTCTCTAAAGTGCACAATATTTTAGTATGTAACCGTATCCTATGTATGTACACCTTCACATATAGATGATTCAGAAGTTTCAACTGTTCCTATAATATAATTACTACTGCATAATGTTATTCTATTTCTGTTATAATTAGTGTAACTCGCTCATCAAGCACAAGAACTAGCTTCTTCTTTGGTGAGATTGTAATTTTAAATAATTTCTATACCGATTTGTAATTTATATAACACCACTGTACACTTATATATCTATATCAAATAAAAAAATAACAAAAAATATATGCCTAAGCCACTAAAAAAAAGTTTTTGCATGACTTAAGAGTAACGTATGCGTGGCCCATTTCGGCCAGTTTCATACAAATCTTAAATTTGAATTTGAGATCAAAATACCCAACCAAACTGAAAAATTATTTTTGTAATCAAAACATGTATCAAATATCTAGTATGGATGTGAGCTACTTAACTTATGTCCCCTGTGATTAGACGGGTTAAGCTTTGAAAAATTGCAGATTTATAAAATAATGTACAATAATAAACTGACAGGAAAAATATGTAAAAAAATATTTTGGTATGGAAGATATATGGAGTTTAGTAGACGAGTACAAATTTGTCCCGTCAGCGAGCAAAAGGTTAACACACTTATGACGGGTTGCTTCGCAGGAATTCAAATTTAACATTATCATCAAATGACCATTCAGCGCCATTTAGTTTTTTGACAATTGAAAGGTCCCGTTACACCGATTCTAGGTGCGTTTCAGCTTTTGAACAAATTGTGATCAGCAGAAGAGAACAACTATCATGTTGTTAAGCTTGTCAGCTTGTTACAATTTGGTAGAAAGCTGAAACGCACCTGAAATCGGCTTTTTTAAATGTCAAAATAAACGAAAACGGTGCTCAAAATGTAATTAAATATAATTATAATTATAAAACAATAGGAAGAAAGGCAGTAAGTCTTTATCTAGCAATTGATAGCATTGGCAAAGAAGAAAAAAATTACAAACATCGAGTGGTGAAAATGCATGTCGGCGACACGGTATTACCAAAACCAATGGACTACCACCAAATTTCCAAGAAATCTGAAACCAAACCAAACAAATTTTTACAATCTCCAACTGCACTTATAATATCAGATATGAATTCATTCTATTCGCTATTGTGTGTGATGGGAGTTACTCGAGTTGTTGGAGAAGTTGCTGATTTGATAAGCAGATTGCCTTTAGAAATCGCATCTATTATCTTCAGAAAACTTGATGACGATTCCTTGTTGTCAGCATCCAAGGTTGACCCTGTGTGGTCTTCAGTCATCAAGGGTGATAAAGTCCTAAGAACAAGACTTCGCAGATATGTGCGATCCTCTAAGATCTGTGATCCCCTTTATCTTCGGCGTTTCAATACTGAAGAGCCAAGCCAATCAGCAAGCAAATGCCATTTGACCAAGAAAACTTCAAAGTCGAATTTTGTGGCTGGTGCTACCTTTGGTTTCAACGCTGTGAAAACTTTTGGACCCGGAGCCAGTCGGCCACTGAAACGTAAGATGGTTGATGATTGTTCCACCATAATTCAAAAGAAGAAATTAATCAGATTTTAAATTGTTTCTTGCTGCTTGTATAATATGTATGTAATTGGTTTAATAAAAAATACTTTTAAATAACAAAACTCGTTTTTCCTTGATACTACTATAACTATATTATCTTTCTCTATTTCTTTACGACATAAGCACAGAAGAAAACCAAATAGCAAACAAGCTGCATGTAATTGTTAATTATTTTTGAAGAATTGAAAAAATAACGAATATTGAGACAATACAAAGTGATCAGCTCTCCATCGAAGCCAGAATTAAGTTAACCTCTCAGAAGCTGGGCGTATTGTACAGGGCCCGCAGATATTTTAATAATACACAACTGCTAATCCTATATAAATCCCAAGTGCGCCCCACAGTTGTTTTTCGCAGCCACGAAATACCTGAAAAATACTTGGCTTTGTGCAGAAGTGGGCGGAACTTTTGATATATTCTTAACCATCTTTAGAGCACAGGCGTATGGTGGGGATGATGACCTTATTCTACCAGTATTTCATTGGAAGGTGTTCCGAAGAACTAGCGTCATCGATTCCTTCGGCATCCGTACACAGTCGGGAAACACGCCAAATGCGCAACCAATATTTGTACGCAGATGACTTTGTCGAATGCGGAGAGGTCGTTTACAACTGTGGAACGATTTGCTGATCTCTTCAAGACCAAGGTTCATTCCTTCATTTTCACAAAAAAGACCCTCCACACCTCGTCCCCAAAGATGACACAGGCCCTGAGTGAAATTATTTTCCTCGGGGCCTCATGTGAGGAGTTTATGTAAAAATAAAATTATAAAAACGGTTTTCAGAATTTTAGTAGCACTGTACAGCAAAATTATATTGAACCAAATTCCAAAGATGAAAAAAATGTTTTGATTGAATCAATTTAATACATTCAAAAATAATAAAAATTTATCTTATTACGTTATTTGATTTATCAATGTATCTACATAATGTAAGAAGTAAAATAAATTTAATACATACAATCTGATACAACGTAAACAAATGAATCAGTATTGCGTCGCAGTAACTTCGTTGAACTCTTTCAGACCTGAATTGAAACATTCAGTGGTAGTATTTGATGCTTGGTACAGTTTGCAGGAGTTATTTGATTTTTTTTAAAATTTTTCCTTTTTTTAAATAGTTTTGAATTTACATTAACATTAGGACTCCATATCCATACTAATATTATAAATGCGAAACTGCTCGAGTTTGTTTATGACCTTTTCACGCATAACACAATATAAAGACTTTAATAATTCTTTCACCAATATAAAGCTAAATTATATGCGCAGACTACAGGTTGTATATGATGGTAAGCTCTGGCGTTATGAAATTATAAATATTAAAATATTATATTTGTTATACGTTTTCTGTCGCTAACAAAAGCGAGTTTTTGCTAACGTCAGAAAAAATCTTTTCCATGGAAACAATGTTGATATTTTTTGGGCTCTATGCTGGTAGGCACTCAGTCTACTGGTCAGCTACTACTGCAGAAAATTTAAATATTAGAATTCGTTTTTTTTTTTGGAAAAGCTTGGAATAAATGTCAGATTTAAGTTCCTGTATTAAAAATATAATTCGTAACGATTATAAAGACTGAATGATAAATAGAGTAATTTGTTATTATATTAACGAACTTCCAAATATTTAAATAAAAATAAACATCCGAAATGTTTGTAAGCGCATAAATTCCGAACGAATGAACAAAATTGGAGCATTATGAAATTTAGGTGGTAGGCGAGATGTTTGAAAACTGAATATAAGGGAATGAATATATGGAATGCGGGAGGGGATGGGGGTGGGGTGGGGGGGAGATAATTGATAAGTGCTAGCGCTACAGTAATTTCCCGTAATACCATGCGAGCGAAGCCGCGGGGAAAAGCTAGTTTTACATAAATGACAAATCCTACACTGTATACCATAAATATAATATTTTATGATATTATATAAAAATTATTATATATTGAAAAAATACATTCACAACTGACAATTTAAAAATCAAAAGCAAAACATATCGAGAGTCGGAAATACAAAAATAGCTTTACAAAAAATAAAAAAAGCAATTCGCCAAAATCCAATAACAAATCAATCTGTAATAAAGTAGCTGTGATTTTATGTGTTAACGGCCAAAAGTATATTTGTTATTTATTTTTGGGGTGCTATGCCGTGTTGCGCTACGTCCCTCTTTAGCCAAAGTTTCGCTCATCTGCCCTGATGATGGACACTGTAACGCTGTCCGAAACGTTGGCTAAAGAAGGAAGTAGCCCAACACGGCACAACACCCCCAAAAATAAATAACAAAAATGGAATAAAATAAGTTATTTTTACCGTAATACATTTATTTAAAATTTTCGGGAAAACCCTCGGAGGCGGCTAGTAGCCAATTTCAGAGAAATGCATGTGAGTGCACGTATATGTGCGTGAGTGCCAACAAGTTATTATAATGCACTGTCGTAAACAACAAGTATATCTACCGATTTTCAGCTCGATCGGATGTCAGGAAGTGGGTTGATTTCCACTTGCAAGATTTGCATTCATTTGTTCACTAAAAAAAATTCGAAATTCAAATAGACTTTAAAAAAAAAATGTTGTATTGAAACAGTTTCAACTTCGCTACGGTCGTACGTATCGAACGGTACGACATAGTTGCGCAATATCTAGTAGCCAATTTCAGAGAAATGGTTATATGTGCGCGTGTGTGTGCGTGAGTGCTATTGAAAGTTGATATAATGCATTGTCATCGACAACGAGTAAATATGGAGAGTTTCAGGACGATCGGTTATCAGGTTATCAGGTTAATTTCCACTTTGCAGTCATTAATATTAATAATTTATTGAAGAAGAAAGTATTAATACATCTAAACGAAAAATGAAAGGGAACAAGACACACAAAATAAAAAAGATAACGATCGCAACTGAATCGAACCCAGTGATCTTTATCTTACAGGGACAACGCTTCAAAATACAAGTTTAAAAAAAAATCCCTGGGGTTGTGGTACCCATACCCGCCTCCCAAATTGGAATAGGTATACTGCAAATGATTTTTGGCGAATCTAAGTATTGCCGTATAACCCCGCTTCTAAGGGATCGCCTCCATTGGCTTCGATGCCCTGAAAGAATAGAGTTCAAGATCTGCTTAATGACCTTCAAAGCATTGCAAGGAATGGCGCCAGCCTATATATCGGAACTATGTGTCCGACAAAACTTAAGCGATAGACAGCTTACTCTAAGGTCAGCAGATCTAGATATTACTAATCGCTTAATCGAAATTTCTAGGTCAAATCGAGCCGTTTACTATGATCGATCTTTTCGTGTAACTGGCCCGCTCATTTGGAATAAACTTCCCTCAGCCCTTACTAATATCCAGAACTTGGCTGAATTTAAACGGGCTTTAAAAACAAATTTATTTAAAAAATCGTACCTTTCATGAATCATAACTCTTTTCAATATAATCTAATAAGCAATGTTCTTCAGGTTTCCGGTAATTGTTTGGTTTCGGTTGCCTCTTTACTGTATTTTTATGTTTAATGTGCACTCCGATTTTTTTCTTATTTCTAAACGAAACTGCCTCCTGTTCTATGTTATATTTAACTCTTAATGATTCTTGTTTAAGGGCACCGTTATGGTTTAGCATTATCTATTGTCCTTTGCCAAAACAACGCCGTTGTTTGTATAAACTGTATATTCTTTGTTTCATAGTTTTTGATAAATTTTGTAAGGACTCGTAAGGAACACTATAATATGATTACTCTTAAGTTTATTATAGCTAAGCGCACTTGAAGTGAAATTACACAAAACTGCGCTATATAAATACTAAGTTATTATTATTATTATTGTAATGACTTGCGACCCAAGTGCGGCCCGCACTAATTCCCATGTAAAATATTTGGCCCTTTTACAACAAAAGGTTGCCGACCCATGCTCTAGATAATGAGCGTAATGTATCATAATTAGAATATGAACAGGCTTGAAAAGGGATGATCTCACATTGCTTTAGTTGCCCATGGGCTCTTAGGGCCGTGTGGCCCCGTTTACGAGATGTGCCGAAGGTAACCGAAGGTAGGTGTGCAGAGTAATTATATTCCCAGAGCTCCGCAGACAAAACCTAGCTTCCAATTAGAAAGACGGTAGTCTTGCTAACTATATTTATAATTTACGAAACGTAATAACGTTTAATAAAACGAGGTATTAGTTTAATTAACGTTTAATAAAACGAGGTATGCAGTGCACTAGGTATGCACATTCGTTTTTTTTTAAAGGCAAAAAACACATTGATATGACACATATTTTCAAATTTCGATTTTGATGGGAAAAAGCTGAGTTTGTAACTAACCAGATTTGCAAATTGAATTTAGGCTCTCAATTCGCTATGAAACTGCATTTACAACTTTTTTCCGATATTTTGGAGATTGCTGCCTTTGCTTCTACACACCTCAAAAATTAACAGTCACCGCGACCTCAAAAACTTTAAATAAGCATTTTGTAGTAGGTACTGAACAATACTGGTCTCAGTACTGATAAATAACGAATGTCTCTGAAGAGGACATAAGAGACATTACAGTGAGGAAAAAATCTGAAATCTGTGTGTTTTCAAATAAACACGCGGTCTGTAAGGGTTAAATTTGAAAGCTTTTCATCGGCTCAACATAAGGGGGAAAAGCTCTGAATGAAAATAATAAATCTATGGTTCACGCGATAATAATATTATCAGCTGTTGTTGTTTACTCCCCTTTTCCCTCTGATTTGTTTGTGGCTTGTTGTTTATCGTCAAATTATTGACATTCATGACATGTTTGAACTTTTTTGCTTTGTGTTCAATTGCTAAACAGCATTACTACGAATTAATTTATATTCTCCTAATGCGTTTGTTTTTAAAATATTACCAATGTTTAAATACCCGAATTTAAACATAATATGCTTATTGTATATTTTTACTACATTTATTGTAAATAAAATCAATGAGATTTTTGTGGTTGCATTTGGGTTGCAAGTTGTTTTTAAATTAGTTTGCATTTTTGAAGTAGAGCCGCGTAATATTGCGTCTAAATGTGAATCCGATAACCGAGAACAGTGTTGGTTTTTTCGATAATTCAGAATTGAAAAAGTTTGCTCACAAATAGTACTACCAAACATAGTAATTATTTCTTCAAAATTCGCAAATTCACTTTGTGGCGTCATTATTAATTTAATGAAAACAAAAAACTTTGTGTACACCACTATTTAATTAACAATATCAAATTACTATTTTTTTTTTAATGAAAACAAAGTTATTTGTTTTCATAAAAAAAATAGGAATTATTTGCTGAGCAAACCATTTTAACTCCTTGTAATTTTCAGAAAGCAAATCTTTCACGTTGATTTGCAAATCGCTTGGTACATTATCAATATCCATTGCTTAGGGGTTTTCGAAAATCTCTCTTGCATGAGTTTTTTTTAAATCAGCAAACCGGTTTTCAAACTCAATTTGAAGTTGTATCGCTATCCCTTTCCTCTTTGTCGTCCGTCACATGCGTTGTGGCGAGAATCTTGCGGGCCGCACCAAGACGCCTCACGGGCCGCTTGCGGCTCGCGGGCCGTAGGTTGCCGACCCATGATCAAGAGCGAATAAAAATTTGCTGTTTTCATTTTTCAATTTGCGCGCCATTTTCTTAAATACTTGTATTTGAAGCGTTGTCCCTGTAAGATAAACATCACTGGGTTCGATTTATTTTGTTTTGTTTTACCTTTTTATTTTGTGTGTCTTGTTCCCTTTCATTTTTCGTTTAGATTTATTAATATTATCTTCTTCAATAAATCATTAATATTAATGACTGCAAATCTTGCAAGTGGAAATTAACCTGACAACCGATCGATCTGAAACTCTGCACATTTACTCGTTGTCAATGACAATGCGTTATATGAACTTTTAATAGCATTCACGCACATACACACGCACACATAAGCATTTATCTGAAATTGGCTACTAGCTTGCCCAAGATATGGCGCAACTAGGTCGTACCGTTCGACGAGTAGGACCGTGGCGGAAAGCCGAAACTGTTTCGCTACATAATTTTTTTTTTGAATTTCGAATTTGTTTTCGTGAATGAATGAATGCAAATCTTGCAAGTCAATCGACCCACTTCCCGACATCCGATCGAACTGAAAATCGGTAGATATACTTGTTGATCATGACAGAGCATTTTAACGCTTGGTGGCACTCACGAACATATACGTGCACACACATGCATTTCTCTTAAATTGGCTACTAGCCGCCCCTGAGAGTTTTCCCTGAAAATGAAAATAGATCTATTATGATAAAATAACTTATTTATTACAGATTGATTCGCTGTTGGATTTAAGCTTGTAGCTTTTTTTACATTTTGTAAAGTTATTTTCGTATTTTCGATTCTCGACGATTTTTCGCTCCCAATATTTTTAAATTGTGATTTGTGAATGTATTTTTTCAATACACAAGACAATTTTTTTAACAATTTATTAAAATGTTATATTTTTATGGTATACAGTGTAGGATGTTATGTAAAACTAGCTGACTCGGCCACGCGTTGCTGTGGCCAACGAAACACAACGCCATCTACTGATGGTTACCCAACCTTTAAAATCACCACCATCTGTTAATTTGCATACAAATCAAATCCACCCCGCCCACTATCCAGCCCGCTCGTTCACCACATACAGACATTCTCCTTTATATATTATACATTTCAACCAATTTACACAAAACCTTGACAAATTATATACTTAAACCTTCCCCATGAATCACTCTTATCTGTTGATGAAAACCGCATGAAAATCCATTCAGTAGTTTTTGAGTTTATCGCGAACAGACAGACAGACGCGACGGAGGACTTAAATTTATAATATGTAAAGATACACCCTCTGAGTCCTAATATTAAAGTTAATTCTAAACTCTTTAAAAAAAGAATTTTCAAAAAAATTCAAATTACTCCTGCAAACTGTACCAAGCATCAAATAATACTACTGAAAGTTTAAATTCAGGTCTGAAAGGGTAAAATGAATTTAATGCGACGCAATATTGACATACTTGTATACGTTGTATCAGATTGTATGTATTAAATTTATTTTACTTTTTACAGAACGTAGATACATTGATAAATCAAAGAACGCAAAAGTTAATTATTTTTTTTTTATTGTATTAAATTGATTCAAACAATACATTTTTTTCATCTTTGGAATTTGGTTCGAATTTGCACATGATATGATTTTGCTATACAATGTCACTAAAATTCTGAAATCCGTTTATTTTAAATTTTAATTTTTACATTTACTCCACATAAGAGGCCCCGAGGAAAATTCATTCATTCAGGGCCTGTGTCATCTTTGAGAACGATGTGTGTGGAGGGTTTTTTTGTGAAAATGAAGGAACGAACCTTGGTCTTGAAGAGATCAGCAAATCGTTCCATAGTTGTAGAACGACCTCTCCGCATTCGACAAATGTCAACTATTGGTTGCGCATTTGGCGTGTTTCCCAACTATGCACCGATGCCGAAAGGATCAATTACGAACACCTTACACCTTAGAATCAGGTCATCGTCCCCATCCGACGCCTGTGCTCTTAAGATTGTTAAGATTGGAGAATCTATCACAAGTACCACCCATTTCTGCACAAGTCGAGGGTTTTTTCAGGTATTTTGGGACCTGAGGTTCCTGCGAAAATCAAGTGTGGGGCGCACTTGCAATTTGGACAGGGTTAGCAGGAGTATACAATTAAAGTATCTGCGGGCCTTGTATAATACGCCCAGCTTCTGAGAGGTAAACATGGAGCCCCTGTACCTGAGCTGATCACTTGGAGTTAAATCGAGCATATCAATGAAAAGCCTGGTCTGGTACATCCATTGCAACGTGACAGAATGTTTTTTTTCTCAATATTCGTTATTTTTTCAATTCTTCAATATATATTTTAAAAGAAAGTCTAAAATTCAGAAACGAGTCCCAGTACGATCAAGGGAGTTATATGGTGTGGTAGATCTCTACAGCCCCTACAAGATGAAGGTTCCTGTTTTTACCTAAATGGCGTGATTTTGAAGATATAAGGGCTGGAAGTTTTGCCCAATCTTCAATTCTTCAAGAAAAATTAATAATTACGTGTTGTTTGTTTAATATTTAGTTTTCTTCTATGTTAATGTTCTGAAAAATGTAGTCAAGAAATAGAAATACTGTTATAAAAATATCAAGGAAAAACGAGTTTTGTAATTATAATATATTTTTATTAAAGCAGTTAAATATATTTTATACAAGCAGCAACAAACAATTTAAAATCTTATCAATTTCTTCTTTTGAATTATGATGGAACAATCATCAACCGTCTTACGTTTCAGTGGCCGACTGGCCCCGGGTCCAAAAGATTTCACAGCGTTGAAACCAAAGGTATCACCAGCAACAAATGTTGATTTCCAAGTTTTCTTGGTTAAATGGCATTTGCTTGCTGATTGGCTTGGCTCTTCAGTATTGAAACGCCGAAGATTAAGGGGATCACAGGTCCTAGAGGAACGCACATATCTGCGAAGTCTGGTCCTTAGGATTTTATCACCCTTGGTGACTGAAGACCACACGGGATCAACCTTGGATGCTGACAGCAAGGAATTGTCATCAAGTTTTCTGAAGATAATAGATGCGATTTCCAAAGGCAATCTGCTTATCAAATCAGTAACTTCTTCCACAACTCTAGTAACTCCCATCACACACAATAGCGAATAGAATGAATTCATATCTGGTATTATAAGTGCAGTTCAATGGAGATTGTAAAAATTTGTTTGGTTTGGTTTCAAATTTCTGGTTTTTTTTTTTTTTTTTTGATTTACTAGATTCTTATATTCCTTGAAGAGGTGAATCATTTAAATTTACTGAATTTAATGTTAATGTTCTTTATACAAATAGAACGGCGTCATTTGCGCCTCGCAATCTTTACCTCATGTGGGTATTTAAAAATTTTACTTGTTTATTATAGACTTAAGGTCCTGAATTTAATCGGTAGGGAAAAATTGTTACCTAAAAACCCTACTAAAATTGCATCTTTTTTGGTCATCATTTACTCTTGATCGTCAGCAAACTGGAAAGCATAAATACATACGTGTGTGTTTGTGTTATGTTGGGAGTGGGAAGGAGGCGGTCATGTCCTTTTATTTGGAGTTCTTCCGCATTTGCCTTCGGGAATGAGGAAACCATGAAAAACCTCATCCAGGAAGATTCGGCCGGCGGTCAACATGAACCCGGTCGGCCTTCAGTGATATCGGTGTACGATATCCTGCATTGTGTGTGTGTGGGGTGTATGTCTGTTTTTATGTAGATATATACTTTATGGGACTATAGGGGATAAACATACATATACATACGTACTATACAATATTATATAAATATATACATAGATATATAAACATAAGTTACGGGGGAGGGGTCTGGAGTTTGGGAATACCTACTGCTCGCTCACTCGTCGGCGTCTGAATCTGGTTCATGCCAGATGTGGTCAAGGTCCATCAGAATGTGTTTGGGTAGTCTGTGTACGTATTTGAATGTGAAGTCGCTGGGAGAATTGTATTGACCGATTTCCTGTATGAGTTTATTTTTACTGTGTCTTAAAGATTTGTAAAATCGGTCTGTCAGTCTGTGAGTGTATTCAAATAAGGTCGGAATGTCTTCTCTCGCATGTAGTCTTTTCAAATTTGTTCTGATTCTAGTGTTGTATGTGATTTTAATGCAGAGATTCTGTAGTGTCTGTAGTTTTGTAAAGTCAGATTGTGAGATGCTACTCCACACGGGAATAGCATATGTCAGCACCGGTCGAATGAGCGAATAGTAAGTCAGGAGTTTGGTTCTGGGAAGTAGCGGACTTTTTCTATTGAAGATGGGCTTCATCATGCCGAGTGCCATTCTGGCTCTTGCGTGCATCTTGGCTAGGTGAGATTTCCAGTTGAGTCGTGAGTCCATAGTCAGGCCCAGGTAAACGACTTCATCCTTCCATTCTAAGACGTGTCCGCCCATTTCGATGTTGACGTCTGGTGTCCTTCTGACGCGTTTCCTCGTGTACATGATGACTTCGGTTTTGGCCTCGTTCAGTTTGAGGCGCCACATCTTGTAGAACTCTACGAGAGCGTCGAGCGCTCTCTGTAGGTATATGGCCGCCATCTCGGCTTTCAGCGAGGAAACGTACAGCTTGACGTCGTCTGCATAGATAGACAGGTTGCATCTCTCGTCTCGGGGGATGTCATGTGTAAAGATGTTGAAGAGATGAGGTCCCAGTAGACTTCCTTGTGGCACGCCTTTTGGAATCTCACGTAGTGACGACAGCGCGTTCCTGATGAAGACTCGGAAGGATCTGTTCTTGAGGTATTCTTGTATCACTCTCGTTAGGTATATGGGCGTGTTAGTTCTGTGCAGCTTGTGCAGTAGCCCTCTGATCCAAACGGTGTCAAATGCCTTCTCCAAGTCTAGCAGTGCAGCGGCGATGTAGCGATGTTCGTTAAATCTTCTGGTGATGAATTCCGCTACTCGGGTGAGTTGGTGGGTGGTGGAATGCCTCTTTCTGAATCCGAACTGCTCGTCTGGCAAAGTGTTGTTTTCTTCGTGGTGTGGAAGCAGCCTGTTGAGTATAACCTGTTCAAATACTTTGCTCAGCGTGGATAGTAGACTGATCGGCCGGTAGCTTGTCGGCTGCCTCTTGTCCTTGTTTGGCTTCGAGAAGGGCAGCACGGTCGCCGTCTTCCAGATCTGTGGGAAATGTCCGGTGATGAGACAGGCATTGAACAGCTTTGTGATGTAGATGATGGCTTTCTGAGGTAGATGTTTGAGTAGAATGTTGTGTATTTGATCGCTTCCCGGCGCCTTGTTGGTCTTCAATCGCTTAATAATGACGGCAACTTCGCTCGGTGTGCTGAAATGGATGTCTTCGACGTTCGTCTGCTCCGCTTGTTCGAGATGTCGTAGAGATTCATCTACTAGTCGATCCGTTTCCGGATCGGATAGGCCGTCCGTGGCTGCGTAGGCTCTCTCGAATCCGTCGGCGAGCGCGTTCGCCTTCTCTTCTAGTGACAGCGCCAATCCTGAGCCGTCTAGCTTCTCTAGCGGGGGAATCGTGTGGTCTTGATGTTTCAGAGCTCTTGCCATTTTCCATAGGCTGTTATCCTTTGGCGTGAGTGATGTAACTTTCTTCGTCCAAAGTTGGCGTCTGAGGTCCGTTATTTCCTGCTTGATTTCCCGCTGTAGAGTGTTGTAGGCCGTTTTGAAGTAGCCGTCGCGCGTACGATGGTAGATGCGTCGCAAGCGATTTTTCTCCTTGATGAGCGATAAGACATGCTCGGGAAGCTTGATCGTGTGTGTGTGTACTTCTTTGAGAGGTATGTGTGTGTCTTGTGCATGTTGTATGATTTCCGTGAGAGTGCTTGCGGCCTCGTCGATTTCATCTGTAGAGCGCAGAGTTCCCGATGTTAGGTGAATTCGTTCGTTAATCTCTTTCTTGAATCCTTCCCAGTCTGCGTCCTTGTAGTTTCGCTGTTTTCTGGGGCTCCTTGAAGTCGTTCCTCCAATACTGAAGCTCACGGGCAGATGGTCCGATGACAGTTCATCCAGCGTGCGCAGTGGCGAGATCGTCTTGACGTTTTTCTCGAGTACGATGTCCAGAGTGCTGGGGTACTGTGCGTGCACTGCGTGGTATGTCGGTTTGTCCGGTGCCATTATCGTGTAGTTGTGAGTCTGCATATGCGTAAAGAGCGTTTTCCCGTTCGCATTGCCTCTGTAGTTATTCCAATAGTTGTGTTTGGCGTTGAGATCTCCTCCTAGAACAACAATTGGGTGCAGATTAAGTAATTTGTCCAAATCTTCTCTCACCAGAAGGTTGTGGTGTCTGCAATAGGCGGCGATGAAGGTATGCGCTCTATCCTCTATGGTGACTTCGACAATCGTAGCTTCAGTATGCTTCAGCTTCGGAGTGGGGATCCTTGTAGATGTGATGGATTGACGAACGAAAATGGCGGTGCCTCCGCCTCCTCCTTCTAGTCGGTCGTCTCGGTGAACTTCGAAGCCGGGCACTCTCAGCGGTGTGTCGGGTTTGAGATGTGTTTCTGAAATGAGAATGATATCAATGTTAGTGTTATTTGCCAGAGCGAGCAGTTCATCGATCTTAAAGCGGATGCTGAAGGCATTCCACAGGAGGACGTTCACCATCTCGGGATTATACATTGATGGTGGTGGTGATGACATCCATCAGGATGCAAGCCCTCTGGTATATGGAGGTGCAGCTGGCCAGCTGCGATCGCACGCCATCTAATCCCATGAGGAGGGACATCATCAGCGTGGCGTCTGGGTCTCTGGAGCCTGCGGACTGCTGCGTGTAGGTCTGCGAGCGGGGCTGCGGTTGGGGCTGAGGCTCGGGCTGCGCCTCGGGCTGCGCCTCGGGCTGCGCCTCGGGCTGCTGGGTGGCCGCTCTTCCGCCAGCCACGTGGGCCCATGAGCGTCCATCAGTCCTCGTCGTCTGCTGCGCCTGAGGATGTGGCCTGCTGGCCCCTGGTCCGGGGCGATGGGGCTGCTTCTGTCGCTGCTGGAGGGAGGCGACGTACGCTACCCTCTTCGGGCAGCCTCTGAAGTTGGCGGGATGGGGGCCTCCGCAGTTGCAGCACGCGGCGGGCTCGTCCCTGGTGGTTTTGGGGCACTCGGCCGAGGCGTGCTCCACCAAGCACTTTACACACCTCGCGGTGTGTGAGCAGTTGCGGGACCCGTGCCCGAAGTTCTGGCAGCGGTAGCACTGTGTCCCGTGCAGCAGATGGTTGCTGCGGTGCTTCTGCAGGCGGATCCTGCAGTGGCAGATGTACTTTACTGCCGCCCTCAGCTGGCCCATGTTCACTTCCTTGCCAAACTGAGCCAGGTACATCGGGTACTCAGCGGCGGTCGTCATCCTCACGACTTTGACTGGGGGGAAGCCCTGATCCGTCAGGTCTGCGGCGATCTCCTCCGTCTCGATGTTTGGCAGGCCCTTGATGACTGCCTTCTTGAGTTTTTCAGCCTCCGCCGTGTATGTATGAAAGCCGCGCGCCTCCACACGCAGCCCGTTTGTGAGAGCGCGGTGATCCGCCATGCTCCGCACGAAAATGTTCGCTGTTCCGCCCCGGTTGTAGCGAAAGGTGAAGTTGGCGTGGCCCAGGTGTCCCTGTACCGTAGAGGTAATTTGGGCGTGAGTCAGGGTGCCCAGGGTCATGACCACTGGGGGGACGCGATCCTTCTTCTCGGGCTGGCTTCTGGTACCTGCGGAAGAGAAATGGGAGGGATTAGATGTGTTGGCGCGTTTGGGTTGCGGAGCGCCGCCGCCTTCAGAAACCTCCTTGAGGTCGGAGAACCGGTTACCGACAATAACCGGTTCCGGTCCCTGCGGTGACAGGGGCCTCTTCACGGGGTTGGACGGCCTCGTCCAACCTTCCTCCTGGGTCGTCTCCATGTCCTGGGATGGCTGCTGGGGTCTGGGGGGCGGCACGTAGCCCGAAGCTGGGCCTACTGTGGGGCGGTTGCTGGGTCCGGGTGCGGGGGCGGGCTCGGGCATCACGGGGGACGGCATGGGGATGGCCGGCCTTGTCCTCGGGTCTGCGGGGTGGCTCTTCACTGGCTGCTGGGGCTGGATGGCGGGGATCGTGTACAGCACGGTCCCGGTCTTTGTCCTGCTGCGGTACTGGCGGGCGCCAGGGGGAATCACGATAGGAGATTCCTCCGGGTCTGCGGCTTCTAGCCGCGCGGAGTACATCCGCACGGCAGGAATGATATTCTTCCTCTTCTGGATTGGGATGACAGTCCTGTGGTCTCGTCTCGGTGGGGCCAGGTCGTCCTTCTTCTTCTTTGCCTTGAAAAAGGCAGTTGGTGGCGCGGGGGCCTGGGCAGTGAGCCGGTCAGGCCGGCTGGCTGCGAGGTGGCAGGTGTCTGGCCGTGTAAACACAAGCCAGACAAAAGCGAATTGGGGCGAAAGGGCGGTGGTCTCGAAAAGCGACTGTCGCAGGCGGCAGTCACAAGGCGAATCCGCTGATCGATCTGATGATCGATCGATCTGATCCGATCTTCAAATTTCTGGGAAATTTGGTGGTAGTCCATTGGTTTTGGTAATACCGTGTCGCCGACATGCATTTTCCCGACTCGATGTTTGTAATTTTTTCCTTCTTTGCCAATGCTATCAATTGCTAGAAAAAGCTTTACTGCCTTCCTTCCTATTGTATTATAATTATAATTATATTTAATTACATTTTGAACACCATTTTCTTTTCTTTTTGACATTAAAAAAAGCCGATTTCAGGTGCGTTTCAGCTTTCTATCAAATTTTAACAAGCTGACAAGCTTAACAACATGATAGTTGTCTTCTTCTGCTTATCACAATTTGTTCAAAGCTGAAACGCACCTAGAATCGGTGTAACGGGACCTTTCAACTGTCAAAAAAAAATGGCGCTGAATGGTCATTTAATAACAATGTTACATTTGAATTTTCTCTAACTAAAAACTCCATATATCTTCCATGCCAAAAATATTTTTTTTAGATATTATTCCTACAGTTTATTATTGGACATTATTTTATAGATCGGCAATTTTTTAAAGCTTAACCCGTCTAATCACAGGAGACCCAAGTTATTCCAAACATCATATGCCGTTATCTTAACAGGAGACCCAGATTGTCCCAGACCGAACGTGCATTATCCAAAGTTAGATATCTCTCTTTCTGTCTTGCGCACATTTGTGATTTTTTATTTTACAAAGCGAAAGAAGTAATGCTACCAATTGCTGTAGAAATATATGAGCTGTGTTGTTCAGATATTTTACAAACCCGATCAAAAATGACGGATTTATTTAGCGCCAATTTGTGACACACTTTAAATTGTATGCATGTGATAAAAAGTGAAATGACAGTTTTATTAAAAACTTTCTTAAGAAAATAAATCTGAATTGAAAATTTTAAGTTTATTCTATTTCAATATTCGTATTTCTGAGTCGAATATTCGTAGGTACGTATTTTAAGCCAATTTACATTTCCAATATCATAATTTTAACATATAGAAACAAAAATGTTGATTTTTAATAAATACATCGGAAAGACTATTTTATTTAAATTTTAGAATAATTTTTGTTTTTGCAAAAGAGTTAAAAATAACAAATAAAAAGGAATATTTAAAATGCATGGGAAGAACCAAGATTTTTGCGTGCAAACCTTGACAGGCAAAAGTTTACAGATATTATTCGAAGGGTTAATTATGAAAATGGACAACAGGAGAAATTGTTTTACATTGAGTCGTCACAAGGTTAAACGAATTATTTTTCTTCTTCAAACTTTGCAAATTCAATTTATTATTTATTTGAATTATTTTTCGATTAGTAGCCCAGTCAATGAACGCATTGAACTGGAACATGCTAGAGGAAAGCTGAATTTTTGCAGGTGAATAGTACTTCTTATGTGGAGTATTTTCCAAAAAAGTCCCTACCCCTCCCCCGCTTGCTTCCTCCCCTGTCCCCTCCCAAACTTTACAATTTTAGAGTTCTACAAAATCCATTATATCTCTTAAACTATTATATGCATCTGAAAAAAAATTTCTCCGTTAAACTTCTTAAAAAGCTGTCTAAAAATAAGTTGTATATTTGTCTTTGTTATCTATTACGGTTAGGCAAATAATAATGACATTGTCGCAAAAATAATATTTTTTTTCGTAAAATTTTGATTTAAAGGTGAATATTTTTTTTATCTGGGGGGACACGCAAAAATATTTCAGATAATTTATTTGCCAAATTTAATAAGCTTTAAAACGATGTATAATATTGCTTACCTTTATTCTTAATACTGGTCAAAATCCGATTCGATAGCGGGGCGGCACGGCGTGCTTGACGGTCGGGCCCAGCCCGCTGTGCTTGCAGATGACCGATTTGAGCTTAGGTAGGTATTTATAGTTTTAAATTGAAAGTACTTTTTAATAGTACTACTTTTAGAGTACTTTTTAATTGATTCACGATATAAAAACGCTTTAACACTAAACTGTATAGTAATAGTAGTAATGGAGGCTTTCTTACCTTTCTTTAAAAAAATGTCTTCAAATAAAGGTGGATGCGAAGCTAGTTCAAACTCAAAGTAGGATTTGAGCTATGCAGGACTGTCACATACGCATAATATTCTATTGAATATTTTAGGGTTGATTATAAATTCTTTGTTTCTAACTTTGTTAGATTTATTACTGGCTTGAGTATCAATCATATCCGATCTGTGTAGTTTTACTTCTGAAAAAACTTTGCCTTGCCATTTTCTTCATAGCTTTGAACCCTACCTCATAAGCATCGTCATATGTTTTAGTTGAGTCTGATACTAATCTCGAAGAAATGCAAATTAATTCACCAGACTTTCGAGCAAAAGTATTGTGTGTCACCAGTATGAATTACGAAGTCTTGGTTATCCCGTAACTGGCTCTCCCTAAGCTCAACATAATGCTCACTTTTCTTGTAACTTAAACCCAATAAATTATGAAAAGCTTCACTGATTGAAAGGAATAATGGAGCTCCTAATATCCATTTACTGAGAAATCCCACACCCTTGCGTAAGTGCTCCTACTGTTTTTAATGATTTCATCGATTTTATCAAGGATTGTTCATGTCAATGCACGTATCAGTCCAAACTCCTGAGCAAAACATATTGTTAAGTAAAAACATATTGTAAATTTTGCTGTCCGACTTGTCGCTTTGATTGTGTTTTAAGTGTCGGTGAAATGTTTAAGATTTATTGCAACTGTTTCGTCTTCACAAGCTAATTCATGTGACATCTTCTTGTTCACAATATTTCTTTTATTTCACGAGGAAAAAGTGTATCATGAGAGTCATTGCAAATTATTTTGACGATTGCAGCACCTGTAAGAACATAGGCTCTTACAGCTCTTGCATAAGCGTGTCCTTTTATCATGTGTATCACTGTGGGACCTCCGTACACAGTTTTCCATAAATCTTCGAGCCCACTTTCTTCCGTGATCCAATACATCCCAAATATGATATTTACAAATGAAACTTCCTAGTCGTACAATAATTTTTGAAATTTCAGATGATCCACCAGCCCCCGCTACCATTCAATAGGTTTGAGAAAAAGCGGTTGGTCGAAGTTACAATGTCACACAATCGTTCATAAACCTGTTCCAGCTAACTTTTGAATGCACAATGCTAATTTTATGTCACTTGACCACAAATAATTGGTTGGAGATACAAAAGATAATGAATCGGCATGCTCTTTTCTGAAAGATATACACTCACTGAGATGGTTACATCTTTCAAGCCGCTCTTTTTTCTCTTCGCGTAACAAGGTTGAAGGATATTTTCTTGATTAACGAAATTTCCATTTCATCACTGAAGACGAAGTACATCTAGACTTATAAAATTAGAGGCTGGATTGATGCACTTTGCACTTTATTCTTCCCACGGCATGAAATGTGCTTAGGCCATCAAATGTTTTTATATTAACGTTGGCATTTTCGAACACAAATTGTGTGAATGTATCATCTTCGATTGTAGGAGGCCCAGCTCTTATTACAGATCTTTGGTATCTGTCACCTTCACGACACGACGAACAAATGCCCAATGACGACAACACTTCTATTAAATTCTTAGATCCGTACATTCTCTGTAGAAAACACAAACTTGTCTGAATTGATGACAAAAAGAACTTGGCCTTGCAGATGCTATTATGGCATGGTTAATTACTAAACGTCTTCTCGTAACATCAGGTCCATTATCATACAATCTCTTCTTGGTTACAGTTAACGTGAACAGATTCAGAGTTTCAGGAATTAAATCATCACCCCCACGACTGATTTCCGGAACATCAGGATAGCTTTCACAATCATGTGGCATTTTTTTAAATATCTTTTCTGATTATTTCTGCGGCAGCAAGTATACAATTCTTAAACATTCCAGATTTGCATTCTTTTCTTTGTTTCTGTACCAGTCGCCTAGTATCTTATAACTTGAGTGAGACATGCACATGACAGTTTTTCTGCCAAAAATACACGTATACATAAAATCTTGAAAATAGTCAATTACTTGATTTTTAGGAAATGTATATGAGTACGGAAGATCACTGCCACAAATGTCTTTTACTATTTTCCCTAATTTCTCTAATATAAACTGACATTCGTCAGTATTTTCTAAAAAATTACAGAGTTTAAGAAAATTTTTAGCTGAATTATCATATTTAGGTGTTCCTATATACTGAGTTGGTTTACTTTTACAGAACTTCTTGTAGCAAATGCCATGATAGCGAGCTTCTGCTACGACCAAATGAAACACACCTAAAAGTTTAGATTTTATTTTTGCACCCCATTTGTCATCTATTATATTACAACGTTTCCCCTATTTCTGGTCTTAACACCAAATGTATTTGTTAACGATATTTATGAGATAGTTTAAGATCAAACGCTGTTTTTTATTATCACAAATAATACTCACAAATAGTTCTCCGTGAAATTAAATGTATTTTCTAAATGCCTTAGGAATGGCTGAGGTGTACCTACTGGTCAATAGGCTACAATTAACATTTGTGAAAGCTTTAATACTGCTAGGCTTATTATACATTTTTCTACAATCTACGTGCACAGTTGGTTACGCTACCTAAAGTGGTTATTTTAACATAATTATTATCTCTTTCAATACTAGCGTTAATTAGCATTTGTAACCCTTTCTTTACTTTAACAAAATTTCCTGGAAGGTATTTTTTACATAAAATACACAATAAGTTCTCTTCAGACATTTTCAGTGTTTTTTTTATTTATTAATTGTTAATTAATTTTTTCTCAATATTTTAACCTGATGAAGGAGGGAAAACGCACAAAAAACTTGATACACGGCTTGGCGCAACCACGTCAAAATATAACCACAAAACCGACACACACCTTAACCTTAAGACATATCTTTTTTTTAACATATGAGATCAAACTGACCATATTTATTTATTTTTTCGATTGTTTCAACTTGATAAAACAGTCAGTAGCGACGCGACAAGAACTACATGTCGCTTGGCCTCGCCACCCCGTGTTACGGCCAGCCCGCGCACGCCGTTGCGTTTGTCCACTATTTTCGATAGAAATAAAAGATGTAAGTAAACATTTTTATGCATGGTTTCAAAGCTTATTAAATTTTACAACTTATTTGTACAAATTATTTTTTCATATTTTCTCAGACAAAAAAAATATTCAACTTCAAAAAATAATTTTGCAAAAAAAAATTTTTTTAACAACAATCTCATTATTATTGGCCAAACTAATGCAGATATTAAAAAAAGTTTTATTATAAAATTTTTAGGCAGTTTTATAAGAAATTCAACGACGAAATTTTTTTTCTGATAAGTCTTTTAGTTTACGAGATATAATCGCTTTAGTAGAACCCCACATTTTAATGTTTGGGAGGGCACGGGGGGGAAGCAAGCGGGGGAGGGGTAGGGACTTTTTTGGAAAATACTCCCCATAAGATGTACTATCCACCTGCAAAAATTCAGCTCTCCCCTAGCATGTTCCAGTTAGGGCCTGTTTTTTGTTTAGATTGACTGGGCTATAGTTAGAATGAGAAAAACACTTTTTCACTTTGTAAACCAACAATGTCAAGTTTATCAAAAATGTTATTTAGAAGTAAAAAATTAACCGTATTTAATTATAATTTAAATAAAATGAAAGTAAATAAATTGTTACTTATTCTCTGGGGGTATGAAATGTGCCGGAACAATTTTCTCGAGTTTCCAGAAAATTCCGAAAAAAATCGGAATGATTTTCAAGCCACAATTTTCAGTAATTCACAAAAAATATGTATGTTCTTTGTTCAGGAATCAACGTATTATCACGTTTATTAAAGGTATCAATTTTAAACGGGCTGTTTCACACAAAAAGTCATCAAATTTTATTTTTATTTTTTATTAATCATAAATAGATACATGTATTTTAAACAAATTCTATACAATAATTAGTTACATAATATATATTTGATGTACCCCCATAAATAAGCAGGGCTTGTGTGTATGAGGAGGGGGGGGGGGGGGGATGTTATCATAATGGTTTTATTTGAAATGTCAAATAATGAAATAAATGAGTAATGACTCATTTCATATTTTCGTTATAATTTTTAAGGTGTGTTTAAATTCTTTTACATTAGTGTTCATGTTTATAATTTTTTCTGGTAAGGAATTAAAAAAATTAACACCGAGATATTTATGATTTAGCTGTTCTATTGTTTTTTTCTGTTATTTTTAAAGGGTGCTACCGTATTTTGAATATCATCTTTATAAATTTGTAATGTTGCGTGGTAGAAGTATAATGCATTTAATTTTCTGACCTTAAATTGTCTGAATAAAAGTTCTGACGAATATGAATAGGGTTTTTTTTAAATTTTTCAATCGTTTGTGTGAAAGTGATTTTTTAGTTCTGTTATTATGTCATCACGGGCACACAATTTGAATAGGACCTTCACGGGACTTGATTATTAGCTTAGAAATTTGATGAATTGTTCAAATTCTGTGCAACAACCCGTCCTTAGTGACATTACAACAGTTTTCAGACACCTCTCTACCCAAGCCAATTAACAATTATTTGGTGGAAATTCGGAGGGAGGTGGAAAGGAAATTGGAAGGGACTCGCAGGGAGAAACAATTTCTTTATTTAAGTGGCATTGCAACGCATGCCGGGAGCTCGCTAGTATATGTATAAAACATACAAGCTGATACAATTTGTTCGTGTTTAGAACTAGAGACACGTGTAAAATGTTTTCACCAATGTTTTCATTGTCTACAGTGCTTTGCTTTATCTACTAAATCTACCACACACGCAAGTTCTACGAAATTCTACATTGAATTATGACATTACACATTTTTTGCAAGTATCGCACAAGTCTCCCAACAGCCCCAACTGTTCAGAGACAGTCAGGCTCTGCCAAACCCTGATCGTGGCATGTTTTGAGGCTGCATGAGTGGGGAGGACACCTCTATTCACTGGATATTCAAATCCACTTACTGAGCACGCTTAAAGCCATTTCTATTCTGAATGGTGGTCTTTCATCGAACCGAATGGCGATACTTTACCCGTTTAATCAGGAGGCCATATTTGTCCCAGCTCACACAGGGTCCATAGAAATCACTTTGCTTTCCTTACTATCACAGTGAGAAGTATTATCTAAACAGTATTGGAAAGAGAAAACAACACGCTACATATTCAAATAAAAAATAATCTCAAAATAATCAAAATGTACACCTTTATGAAACCAAAGTTTCCGATCTCAATAAAAAAAAAAAAAAACTTTTTGGGAATTATTTTAACATGAAACGACAGAAAATTGAGATGGCAATACAGTTTATAATTCATTTGTATAATAAAATATGTGTGTGTGTGTGTGTTTTTATTTGTTTTTGTTATCAGTAATATTATTTATAAAAAAAACATAGGGTGACACATTTTTAAAACTTTTTTAAGTTTGCGTTTAAAAATTTAATATTTATAAAAATTACATTGTTATTTCAAAAAATGTAATTTGAAAAAGTTTTTCATCATCTTTCAAAAACAGTTTTTAGTTTCGGGTGTGTTCACATAAATTTCGTTTTTTTGGTTTTTATTGCAAAGCGGAAATATTTATACCTTCTGACAAAATACGCTCAATTTTTGAAGGGTAAATATCAATACATAAAAATATCATTATGGTACTTCTTAAATGACGGTAAACTTATATTAAATACGTCGATATTTGAGGTGAATTTGTTTCAATGTGTGAGGAATCGAGGAATAGGTGCATGTATGATGTAATTGGTTCCAGACTTATTGTTGCAGAATAGTGTATTTTGCCTTGTTGCTCGATAGGTACCTTGAAGTCGATGAGATGCAGGAATTCATAACAGTCTAATTCAGAGCGAATAATTTTGAACAAAAAAGTTAGGTCATTTATTTGTCTTCTATCTTCTAAGGAATGCATTTTAAGTGTATTTAGTAAGAATGTATAGTTAATGTGTTGAATAGGTATGTATAACTTGAATATGAGGACCACACTATTAAATTGTATTCCAGCAAGCTGCATACTAATGACAAATATCGATTTTTATAACTTCCAACAAATCAATGTCTTTAATTTGGTTATAAAATCTAGTGTCAATCATGCCTTGTACGTGATTAATAAAATTTACTTGAGTATCAAACATAACTTCAAGATCCCTAATTTCTTTGACTTTTTCCAAGATTGTGTAATCTTTTGTATATTTGAAAGATAGCGGGGTCTTTGTTCGACAAAATGTTAGTGTCTTACATTTATCGATATTGAGAAATAAGTTGTTAGCGATACACCAATTGTGTAATTTGTCGATGTTTGACTGTAGAATTAGGCAGTCACTTATATTGGATATTTCTTTGTATAAATGACATCATTAGTTGTTTGTTTGAAACAACTAATGATGTCATTTATGAATATAGGGAAAATAATTTGGCCGAGATGACTACCTTGCGGTAGACCATTAGTTGCACGTAATAACTTAGATTTAGAAAGTTAAATTTTGACAAATAAGATTCTGTTAGACTTGAGAACCAATCCAACAACTCGCCTCCCAGTCCTAATGCATACAGTTAATATGTCAATGTTGTTAATGCCTGAGCTTGTAAATAAGGTTTTGTAATAATAACTCATAGATGTGTAACAAAACTGTACAACAGTTCTGGGTACTGCTAACTATACAGTACTGGGCTTATCACCGGGCTGTTTCATATAATTTATCAGTCAATCAAAAGCTTTCAATATAAATAGAACCAAGTACAAAGCATACTTCACTTGAAATGTTATTTTGCATCACTTTGAGGAACGCACTGATGGCCTGTTTCATACAAAATTTTATTTTGGTATAATGATAAAATACCCAATCAAACTGAATGATTTTTTGTTATTTAAATTACTCGGTAATTGTTGATTTATTTTTAAATTATAAAACATGGGCCATTACACAAGCATTTTTCATGATTTTAGAAGAAATTTTGGAGATTATTTGTGACTAATTGAAAATGATCAAATTGTACATAAAATTCGGTCTATCTACTTTATAATGAAAAAGATAAAATAAATAATAAAACCATCACGCGTGGCAGGCCGGATCGGGAAAGACTTGTTGAAGGAGGTCTTTTGAATTCTCCAGCCGGACTCTCTCCTTGTACTGCAGTGGGAGGGATGGATTTATATGTCCCTCACTCCTGGACACGTAATAATATCTAATCAAAATATTCGGATGATTTGTATGGCGCCGTTTTTGTAAAAAATCACCTCAAGGGCGTTAACCACCCCTCACACTATTTTTCTCAAAACTTTCTCTACTTTTTATTTTGTTTTATATGAATACCTCACAAGAGTCCCAGCTGCTTCCATATGTAACCAGTAAGACTATGGCGTCCCCAATTGGGGTATGTTGTGAGGCTGAGGGTAGTGGGGAAGGGTAGGAGATGGGGAGGAGGAAGGTGGGGAAGTACCTAGCTATTCAGATCTGGTAATCAAACACGGCTAAAGCCATTTCAAGCAACCTTCCTTTTCCTTCTTTTCCTAATTGCTTGTTCGCATTGGGTAAGTAATTAGTCGAGTAAAGAGTATACTCGCTGCTCGACTGACCAAAATGCTACTACTAACTACTAAATTTATGGTGTTCGGACATGTTTAGTTACTAAAATACTCGCTACTTGACTAAACTACTAGCCTGGTCTGTATGGGCCATTAGGGATTTTTTTCCCTAAAATTCCCGAAAAATTTTTTTTTTTGTTGTGTTTTATTTCATCATATTTACAAAATAGCAGTAACAGTTATTTTAACACATTTTGACATATATAAATATTAGCGCGTACCATGGAATAGTCTGAATTCTTCACAAATAATCAGAACCTACTAATTTTGAAAAGGATAATTAAAATAATTATCTGCAAAAATATCACACTGTAGGTAGGTATCTTAGAGCATTGTCAGAATTCTTAACACAATCAGTTCCAATTTTGAAAATTCCGATGCAATTCTAAGCAAATTCAAGTTGTAGAGTTCATTGGGAGGCAGGTACGGGTACCACCGCCCCGGAAACCATTAATTGGATAACCAACAGCGCTACGATTGGTGACTTAGCAGGGGTACCCGGGTTCACGGGGTAAGATTTGTCCGGGTCTTGGCAGCAGATGCTTCTGTCTACCTGCTGCGCGGCGGGCCGGATCCAGAGAGACTGGTTGAGGGAAGACTTTTGACTTCTCCAGCCGGACTCTCTCAACCCATCGCCTTGCACCGCAATTGGAGGGATGGATTCATACGTCCGTCACTCCTGGACACCAACTTCCGTATTCCTACCCCCCACCTCATACTTTTTTCCTTCCCAGAACTTACTCTCCTTCCTTTCCTTAAAAAGACCCTCCTCACGATGTCCGGACAACTCAGAATGAAACCACCTCAGAAAAGTCATTAAGAGTGATGAAAAAAATATTGAAAATTGGTTAAATAGGTTAATTGGTAGGAGACTGCAAAATATTCGATAGTGGACCGGCATTAGAAGTGCGGAGGAGCTATTCCGGGCAGCAAGATAGAGAGACATTTTTCAGAGTGACCGTCAACGTCGGGGGGACCTGAAAGGGCACACGAAAAAGAAATAGGTAAAGTTAGGTTAGGGTTATGGGCTATAAAAATTATTTTATTCAAAGCTTTTAATCAGTTGACTTTTTTCTCAGTTGGCGTGGAACCCCTCCACACAGCATCCCCAAAGATAATAAGGGAAATTATTTTTCTCAGGAACTCCTGACGAACGTAAAAAAAAATTGAACCAGGGAATTGTACAGAATTGACACACTATTTTTGATGAGTATTCGATTTTATTCAAAATGTCCAAAATTTGTAAATTTTCAAATTTGATGGAACCAGGTCCGTTGTGCGTTTCTCAAGATTACTAAGCATTTGAAGAGCAATGTACCCACGCGTTCTGGGAAACTTTTCAGTTTAAGCTTGTAACTCTGTTAGCTGGTGGGCAATTCAGATTATGCCGTATTATATTCTCGAGAAATTCTCTCAGAGAATTATGACTCTAGGGCTCGAGACAAAAAACCGCCTGGGGACGAAAACTTATATATATATTCTATTCACAGGGGCGGATCTACTCCTAGGTGCTAACTCTATTTTACTTTGTATCAAGGGCGTATATAAGAAAGGTTTGAACTCCTTAACCCTTCCCCACAACCCTCATTGGCCTTAGTAATGCGGTTTTGGAAAAAAAAGATTCATACTGGTAGATTACAATACTGGAAAAATCAATATTATTTGCTCCATTTCTTTTATCTATGTGTAAAAATAGATGTTCTAGAATCTAGGGCCAGTCAAAAAGTAATGTCTCTTATTTTTTTCGCCCTTAAATGTCAAGAAATAAAAAATGCAATTACATGGGTTGCAAACCACACTATTGACGATTAATTTGTTACTTTCCAATATAATATCCGTCCATTTCCACAGCTTTGGTCGATCTTTTATTTATTTATTTATTATTTATTTATTAGTTTTATTTTAGTAAATTGTGCATTTAAGTTTACAATTTCCTAATTAATTATATCGTATCATATTTCAAACTATATTTTTTCTTGTTTTATGTATCTCCTACAATACATTTTGAACTTTCCAATTGGTGCGGCCTTTAAAGTTTCTGGTAGAGTGTTGTATAACTTCATCCCTTTGTATATTAAACTGTTCTGCGTATTCGTTTTGTCCTTTTTTTGTAGTCTGATTTCCTTGACCGTCCTTGTGTTGTGTCTGTGAATGTCCTTGTTGTATATAATTTTGTTTGAGGAGTATTTTGGTAACATGTTGTTCACTATTTTATGGATAAATATCATCGCGTTCAGGGTCAACATCTGTTTGACGGTTAGCCAATTTAGTTCCTTTAACATTTTATTTACTTTTGAGAATCTATTTCGCTGAAGTATTATTCTCATTGCCCTGTTTTGGAGAATTTGAAACTTATTTTGTTCTCGTTCGTTACACAGGAAAAGGATAGTTGAGCAGTAATTAAAATGTGGAGCAATAATTGAATTATAAATAGTGACTGCAGTTTTTCTAGAATTTTTTTGCCGAATTCTTCCCAAAAAAGATACATTTTTTCCAATTTTCTTTTGGGTATATTTTAACAATGGCATATATCACAGTGTTGTAAAAAGCACGATCACATCCAGAACACCATCGCTACAACTTTCCCCGCCGATCACACAGTTTTGAATTTTTTTGTCCTTGGTGAGTTTGTGTGATGTCATTCCATTGACTGCCTTTTGATTCAGATCTGCAAGTGTTGTGAGGCTATTGTCTTTCTTGTTTCTTTATTCTGGCCGGTTAACTTTCTTAGTACCCACCTTGCACAAACTTTTGTTGAAATATCAGTTGTCGAATAATCTTCATCACACTGCGCTTACTGAGGGAGAGAATGAGACATCTGTAGTTATCTGGGGCCACCACAAATGATATCATCAACTCGCTTGCAGTCACTGCAATCAACGGCCTGCGCCGTTGCACTTTTTGTCAGTCAGCTGAGTTTGTCTTTCAGTTTCGTTACATTCAGCGACGAACCCATTATCTAGCAGTGCTGACGACCTCCGTTGCATCATGGTACACATTTTTCAGTTTTTCATGAATGCGAGTGGGCGTTTCACCTTCTACAGTCAAGAATCAATCACAGAACGCTGTCTATTACGAACATCAATGTCGGCCATTTTGCAAGCAACTGCAGTACTGCCACCTGTTGACGCGAAAAGTTACTATTGCAGTGGACTGTAGAAGAAGGTTTGAGGAATAGCACCAAATTCAAAGTTTTCACTTAACTAACTTTATTTAGGCATTACTTTTTGACTGTACATTATAAAAAAGAACCATTTTTTTGCGTGCTGATTTTTAACAATACAATGTAGTCTATCGCTCGAAGCTTCAAATAATTGAAGGATTGTGTTGATGTCAAATTCAATTTTGATTAATTTTTGAGGTACTATGCCATGTTGAGCTATCTCTTATTTAGCCAACGTATCGGACAGCATTACAGTACACCTACATTATCAGGGCAGATGTGAGACATGTAATGCTGCGCGAAAGAAGGAGGTAGCGCAACACGGTATAATATCCCGAAAATAAATCACGATAATTAAAGGGCTACTTGTGATAAATTACGATAAATACCCTTTGAGATCTAATGTTAAATTCAAATAAACATTGTACCACACATTAAAAAAACAGGGGGGATGACAAAACGATAATTTAAAAAAAAAACAGGTCAGTTCGGCCCTATCGTTAAGGCTTCTGAATAGTACAATGGCCTCATTTTTATTCTCCGATTTCCAGGCTTTTCCTTGTTATATAATATTATAACAATGTATAAAACAGCCTCCGCGAAGAGAGCAAAGTATGCAGTGTTTAACACTCGACTTTGTTATCTGTAATTTTTACGATTCGATGTTATTTGATGTTATTTGACTATTTTTGCCGAGATCCCTGTCATCACGAAATTTGCACAAGTTATCTATTTATATATTTAAAAAAAAAAATTTCCTTAATTTATGTGTTTGTTTTATTTTTTCATATTTACAAAATAGCAGTAACAGTTATTTTAACACATTTTGATTTATATAAATATTAGCGCATACTCATGGAATAGTCAGAATTCTTCACAAATAATCAGTACCTACTAATTTTGAAAAGGATAATTAAAATAATTATCTGCAAAAATATCATACGGTATCTTAGAGCATTGTCAGAATTCTTAACACAATCAGTTCCAATTTTGAAAATTCCGCTGCAATTCTAAGCAAATCCAAGTTGTAGAGTTCATTGGGAGGCAGGTACGGGTACCACCGCCCCGGAAACCATTTATTGGATAACCAACAGCGCTACGTTTGGTGACTTAGCAGGGGTACCCGGGTTCACGGGGTAAAAATGTTTTACTAATCTCAGACAAAATGCTTTTATATTCAGAGCATGCAATGTATTTGACAAGAATTTTAATAATATAGACATATTCTCGTGTAATTTAAGTACCTTAAAAAAGTATGTCATAGCCAACATTAAATAATTTTTTGACCGTGTTGCAAGTTACCATGTTATTGCTGAGAATCCTTTCCAGTTGCATACTTGTCATTCGACTTACTATTGTATTCACTCTTGAGTTGTAGGTATTTACAATGTACATATTATTATTATTGCTGTTGTGGAGTGAGAATAGATTTCTGACTCTGAATACTTCATGTTGAAATTTAGTAAGCAGGTTATTATAGTTTATATTGTGTTTTTATATCTTTTTTTGAATAATTTTTATATTTTTGTTAAGTACTTACGGGTACAGGACCCTTACTTTTTTGTTTTACTTTATAATTATAATTTTAATTATTTGAAAATCTGTCATTGGATATTATGTATATTATTATTGTTATTATTATAAGTGTAAAATATCTGTTGATTTTCCATAATAAATAAAAAATTAAAAATTAAAGATTTGTTCGGGTCTTGGCAGCAGATGCTTCTTTGACTATTTTTGCCGAGATCCCTGTCATCGCGAAATTTGCACAAGTTATCTATTTATATATTTATTTATAGCTTGTATGATATTGTAAACACATAATAATTTTGTGGAGCACTAATCAGGAAGTAAAATATCCTATTTTAAATATATAGAACCCATGTAGGAGAATAATATTCGGCCAAGATTGATAATTATTATTGAGATATGTTTATTTATTTTTTTAAATAAACGGTATACATATACCATAAACACGGATTACTTATCACAAAATCATAGTTAAATAAGAAATAATAAAAAAAGTAAAATATAAGGATTTATTCTTGCCATTCAGGATAGAGTCATTAATACTAAAAATTATAGGAAGTATATAATCAAAGATAGAAATCAAATTGATGATTTATGTAGAAAATGTTTGGCTTTTCCGGAAACTATAGAACATATTATATCGGGATGTTCTATATTAGCGCCTTCCGAATATACTTTTAGACACAATCAGGTTTTAAAAATAATTCATCAAAGTTTGGTAATTAAACATAAATTGATTGACTGCCGTAATGTAGTACCATATTATGAATACGAACCAAATTCGTTTTTAGAAAATGAATTTTATAAAATATATTATGATAAAACTATACTAACAGACAGAACGATTCGTCATAATAGACCCGATATAGTTTTACATGACAAAATTTAAAAAATAACTTATATCATTGATGTCGCTATTCCAAATTCCTGTAATATTCAAAAATCTGTTTCTGAAAAAATTAGAAAATATACAGATTTACGAAATGAGATTAAAAGAATTTGGCATTCTCGGACTATAAAAATATTAACATTTGTTATTTCGGCTACTGGCATTATACCTAGCTCTCTAATTAAAAATTTAGGCTTATTAGATTTATCAAAGAATCTTTATATAAAGATGCAAAAATCAGTCATATTAAACACATGTAGGATTACGAAAGATTTTTTTAAATATTTATATTGAGGGATCAGTAGGATTTATCGGTTCAGTTAGGAGTTCTATTGAGCCGAACCCTCTGATATGAAAATATCTGGAGTCGGTGAAGTATTTTCCCATATGGTCTCTGGTAGGTTGACGTGTTGTTCTTGTATAGTTTTGAATTTATTATACTTATACAATGCAATTACATCGCGTGGATTGACTAGATGATCATTTGTGGAAAAGTGTGTGGAAGGGTTAAATTTTTCCTGTGGGGAAGATTTAACCCGGACATAAAGTCTAGAGAACAGTTAATTGTGGCTTTTAATTAAGAAATGACACTAGAGATACAATTACACAGGTATAAAATTCTATAGTACAAATAAAGTTAAATATCGAAAATATTTGATAGTATAGCCTTCTTGTACTTAGCTTCCGTGCAGTTAAATAGATCTGCCACATCAGCATACCTATTAGTAACTTCACGTAATCTACATATCTACGGTTCTTTATGTATTCATGTATTACAGCCTTCTTATAACTATATTCCGTGCAGTTGAACTCATCTACTACTTCCGAGAAAGTATTGCTAAATGAGGTACAAGCGAGTATTTAAATGACTCCGTCCTGATATTTTACTTTTTTTTTTGTACATTAACTCCACACAGCGGCCCGGAGGAAAATAATTTCCCTCAGTGCTTATGTCGTATTTGAGGATCTGTGTGGAGGTTCTTTTTAAGGAGAGGAAGGAGTGAACTTGGATGTTGAAAATAATCGTGTTGTAGGAGAGGGTGACCGGCCAACTCAGAATGAAACCAACTCAGAACCACCTCAGAAAGGTCGTAAAGAGTGATGATTAAAAAATATTAAAAATTGGTTAAATAGGTTAAGTTAGGTTAGGTTAGGTTAGGTTAGGTTAGGTAAGGTTAGGTTAGGTTAAAAAAAATAATTTTAAAATAGCCGTTAACCCTAAAACGGCTATTTTAAAATTATTTTTTTCGTAGCTTTTAATGACTTTTCAAAGAGTTGTTGAGTTGACTTTATTCTGAGTTGGCATGGAACCGTAGGAGAGAGAGAGAGGCCGGCAAATCTTTCCACAACCAACCGCATGCAATCAAATGACTCAGTCCTGATATTGTTATTGCAATTAAACATAAAGATACTCTCAGTGTCGCCCTGGTGTAAAGCCACCATTCAGAATTGAAACGTTGCTTGAAATGACTTTAGGTGTGTTTGGTGATCAGATCTGAATAGCCAGATACGTCCCCACCTTCCTTTCCCCTTCTTCTTCCTCTCCCCACTACCTTCAGCCTCACAACATACCCTGATTGGGGATGCCATAGTATCACAGACGGGAGCAGCTGGGACTCTTGTGAGATATTCACATAAAAATTCACGATTCTTCGATTCTATTTGCTAACAAGTCACCTTCATTTAAGTATTTTTATTCGGCGTAAATATAATGTTCTGTTATTTTAACATGTTACCACTTTCTATTCCTTAAGATTTCACATTATATTTTTTTGGTTGTAACACATACCTATTTACTGGTTCCATACCAACTGGGAATAATGTCAACTCAACACCTCCTTGAAAAGTCATTAAAATCTATGAAAAATTTAATTTTTAATTAGCCGATAACCCTAACCTAACATAACATATTTAACCAATTTTTTATATATTTTTTTAATCACTCTAAATGACTTATCTGAGATGGTTCTGAGTTTGTTTCATTCCGAGTTGGCCGGTCACCCTATCTACTAGCCTTTATCACACGCATATCATATTGTTTTAATTCAAAATTAATAAAATAATTAGTTTTTACCACTTGTATTGTTTAGTTATATATTGTTTTATGTCAGGTCTTATATAAACCTAGTATGTATATTATTTAAATATTGTTCAACTATTTTATTTCCGTTATTAAAATACTGATACCCTCCTGTGTACCAATGTATCATGTAACACTTGAATGTAAAAGCTATTTTATGACGTTTAAATAAATAAATAAATAAATAAAGGTCCTGTAGGAAATTATAAGGGCAGGATGTAAAAAAAGGAAAAGCTAGAAGACTTAGATCGAACCCGCGACGCAAAGGTGTCAACCCGATGCTGTGGAATAATCAGTCGCAAATCATTCGTAAAGCCTTTTACTACTTACAAGAAGAGCTGTATCACTTACTGGAAATGCGCTGTTATCATTGCTTCGATTAATATCCGGACTGTAATAAAAGTGTTTACAGATTGTCGAGTGGCTGTTAGAAAAACAGTATGATCGATGGCTTTACAATAAAGACTATGAGGCGGCCGTCTTTGAACTGACAAGTGCAATTATTTGCTTAACACCTGGTTCTTTGAAATACTTAATTTAAGAGTGGTAGTTACTCGAACTGTATTGGCATATGGATGTGAGGCAAAGATGGCTGAAATGCTGGATACTTTTGAAAGAAAAGTGTTGAGAAGAATATATGGAAGAGGGGAAACAGTGGCGCATCCGACACAACAAAGAACTGTATGATATATATCAGGCCCCTAACATCTCAGCCCACATGAGACTCCTTAGGTTGAGATGGGCTAGGCATGCACAGAGAATGCCGGACAGACGCGTCCAAAAAATAATTATGACTGGACACACAGGTGGAAAGAGAAAAGTGGGAAGACCTGGACTGAGGTGGGAAGACGCGGAAAGAGGGGATACAGCACAGCTTCTTCAGGTAACAAACTGGAAGTCAGCCTCTGAGATAGGAGGGGTTGGAGGCGAATGTTGCGGGAGGCCAAGGCTCTATGTGGACTGTAGCCCCATCGGAGAGAGGGAAAGAGAGAGAGGGCCATTGTGCAATGCAACTATTCATATTATTAGAAACATTATAAATAATTCAGTTTACTAAAAATAATTGTTTGAAAATACATCATGAACACAAACAAAAGTTATTTAAAGAAAAAAAAATCTCTCTCAATGAATGCGTTAGTTAGTATCTATATTATATCATTTATTTTTTATTAGAAGTATTAAATGTAATTTAAAAATTTACACGTGTTTAGTAAAAATCGAAACATGTATACTCGTATATGTATTTTTAACATTATCTCCCCACAAGAATTTAATGTTCCAAATGCAAAATATTATTTCGGCATACACCATCAGGCCACCCCTTTATAAATCTAAAGCGACTGACATACAATTTTGAACTTTGAAGACAAGATATATTTTAAGAACTTTCTGATACTTTTTTCAAATTACCAAAATCTGACATGGCACTTACGCATTAACCCCCAGAATAGTTCTAGTAAAGTGTAATTTTTTAATTTTCCTTGAGGACCCTCGTAATATGTTTTACCAATTATATTAGAAAAAAAAAATTTATTGAGCTTTTTTAAATTTTAATATTTTCGGTTACTTAAATTTGAAATCTGGATTTTGATTGTCAACAAATCTAACAACTCTCGTAACTACGTGTACTTGGAAATTAATAAATTTACAGTGATCCTTGAAATGGGATTATAGCTGTATGGCGCCTTTGATAATTGTCTAATTGGTTTTATCAAAATGATGTCCCTTATTGCGTGTAGCTTAATGATAAGGATGTTGTTATTTGTACTTAGGTACTAATTGTTTTAGAGGTTTTAAATGGCTTAATCCTTTTGAAATTGATGTAATGTTCTCCCAATGGACGTTTTTATTATTACCGTAACGCGGTTAAAGTTTTGCTTTATTTAGATTTTAGTTTAGACGACTAACCTATTTACATACAGTTACGGATCTTTAACATGTTTTTTTTTCTTATTAATAACCTATTATCTATGTAAACTATGTAATTATTTGTAAAGTGTATGTACAAGAATAGAAATAAATAAAGTTAGATTTCGTATAAAACGGTCAAACTAAATTGAGTATAACTCTTAAAGTTATTCGAATTTTGAAAAATCCTTTTAAGGAGATATTTTTCAATATCTAAAGTATCGAAATATGAAGAATTTTTTTTTCTACACTAGAATACCTCTTAAACGTATAATGCTGCAACTCTTTGTTCAACACACCAAATAACTAAATTACAACAGTCGAAAATGAGACAAACGGTGAACGTATGTCTGCACCCCCCCAAAGGAAACATACAATAATTATCATACATCTCCCTCAAACGTACGTAATAAAATCTTATGTAGGTAGCATACCTTTGTCTCATCCGACAGCTTATCTTCTCAGAGCAAAAAGAACATCCTTCTCAGGATGGTGGAGATAGGGATTTGAGGTCATGCATATAAATGAAGCACCTATTTTACTAGTGAAATTTAAAAAATACTTTATTGCACTTTGCAAGGGAAATAGCACCGAAGAAAGCTTAACAAAAAACATAAATACGTTTAGCATCTATCAATAGATTTGGAGAGAGAGAGTTAACAAAAATTACGGTTAGTTATTAATACCGCGTACGTCGCGTCGTCGTGGTTCTCCTCCAATTGTCAACAGCAATCCCCAAAACACCGTCCAGCACGTCATGGGTCAGATTCGGTTAAAGGGAGTCCTCCCAACAAAACAGGCACAGCAGATTCTCCCCCATCAGGCGGCATGGGCAAATCTCACCGGCCAAAGGAACAGCAAAGGAATATTGGCGGGTCCAACCAGAGTCTAGGAGCCGCTCCATTAATAAAGGGAATCCACCCAACAAAACAGGCACAGCAGATTCTCCCCCATCAGGCGGCATGGGCAAATCTCACCGGCCAAAGGAACAGCAAAGGAATATTGGCGGGTCCAACCAGAGTCTAGGAGCCGCTCCATTAATAAAGGGAATCCACCCAACAAAACAGGCACAGCAGATTCTCCCCCATCAGGCGGCATGGGCAAATCTCACCGGCCAAAGGAACAGCAAAGGAATATTGGCGGGTCCAACCAGAGTCTAGGAGCCGCTCCATTAATAAAGGGAATCCACCCAACAAAACAGGCGCAGCAGATTCTCACCCATCAAGCGGCATGAGCATATCTCGCCGGCCAAAGGAATCACCAGCAAAAGAATCCTTGCGGGATTCATTTGCTGTTTGATTCATCACCCGTTGATTCCGGTCTAAATTGACTTTAGCACGCGGATAAAACTATCTCACGGCATCCGGCGAGGGATTAAACAAAATAAATAGGCTACAATGCCATTTGAGTCGTCACACACTCACATAACGTATAAAAATAATCTTTCTAGGCTACATAGCACTAGTATATCACTTAACAATCCCAACCGCCCCGAAAAAACTCCTCTCGCACCAAAAACTACGTAATCTCTCCCGCCATGATTCCCCGAATCACGTTTCCGGTCTCCTTCCTGTTTGGCCAACCAACAAAGTTAAAAAAGAAAAAAAATGCATAGACAATAAACAGTACCTAGTTTGCGCAGTACCTGCTCACGAAATAGATATGTTACACGTATAAAGAAAATATAACGCAAAAAGGAGGAAATAGTATTTTGTCATGTCACACGTCTCACCGTAATTTAATTTATAAGAAAGAGTTGCAGCATTACCGTCACGGTATTGTAACCGTGAAACGACACGGTAATTATGAAAGCATCCATTGCATCGGCTGACCCTTGACCCTGACAAGGGATTAAGATTGACCTTGATGTTAAAGATTTAGACTTGCAGAGTTGGAAACCATGACACGTATTATTGAGATCTTAGAACAACTACTGCAGTTGAAATATGAATGCATGGATATGAAACACATAGTCTACAGCTTTTAGCTTTATAGTCTTAGAAATAGCACTGCTTCGGAATGTTAAATATTTTTACGAGGTCTTCGGTTTTCTACTTTGTGCTTATATTTTGTCAGTAGTAAAGTCCTATAAATATTATATTACGAGAGTATGTAAGAGACGGTTCAATAACAGTTGATAATTTGGCTCTCTATTATCCTGTTTCTTTGACAAATTGGCTCTTCTCAATTGACAAACTGCCGACCGCTGAACTAGACGATCGATAAATGAAAATGGGACAATCCAAAAATCACAACTTCATTCAAATTCCGTGACAGACATTTCAATATTTACAGATAAATATAAAAGTGATAATGATATTGTAGGGGTTTGTTTTGAATTTCACAAGGGGTTAAATAAACTGCACGAACAAGAACACTTATCGAGTGGGAGGATTGGTCGATAAGTTTACTAAACTGTTTACTAGAATATTAACTAAATAATAGCAAAAGTAGCTTAAAAGGAAAATAAACGCTAGAAATATTTCGATTCTCATGCTTTCAAAATTTAAAATCGAGCGTCTTATTTGCACGAGGCTAGTAAGCGAAAAAGTGGTTTTTATTTATTTTGTGCATAATTTTATAAGGGGCCATCCATAAATTACGTCATACCTTAAGGGGGGGGGGAGTAGAGAAGTGTGACAAGGGGTATGGGGGGGTCAAAAAATTATGAAATTCTAGGGGGGAGGGGGTCTCACAAATGTGACAGGGGGGGTCAAAAAGTCATGAAATTCATGTGACAAAGTTCATTCAAAAATAGTCTTAGCCATAGAGGGGTATTTTTCAAAAATTGATTTTTTTTATTACTTCATAGTTACGTCATGCAAAAACATTTTTTGACGTGATAACGTCTTATAAATCGATGAACGCCGGCTGCACTCACGAAAAAGCACGACTCGTAATCATGTTCCGCCTGAGTCGAGCGTGCAAGCGAGAGCGTGGAACAAGCGTTCGGTCTAAGCGTTCGGCTTGTGACGCATCTATCTCTCTTCCACTCCATCGTTATTATATAACGTTACCACGTAAAGTTTTCGTCCGTAAACCGACTTTACAGACAACCATTTTTTTTTAGTGGTTTACGCTTGTATTTTTTGTTACGTAAATAACAATTTTATTGTAATTCCAATACATAGAAAAGCCAGTAAAAGCTTCAATTTATCCGTAGCATATTTTTTGATGTTCATAATGTAAACCGATTCGTCGTAAAGATTAATCTAAATAGTACCTAAATAGGATTTCACGTAAAGCTTCAACTTAACCCAAAAAAGGTTAGTCATCGGAAAAGGCCATAATGTTTTTTTTTAAAGGAAGACTTCTCAAGTTACGATTAACCTGACAATATTTGAAAATCTCCTACTAGCACCACAGTAAGCGGTAAATATTTCTTGTGTCGTGATGGAGGATTTAGCCAGCCGAGGAATTGAACGTGCGAAGCCTGGGTGGGACCCAAATGCAATGCCAACTCAGCTACTGACCGGTCTATATGTATTTTATTATTTGGGATAAACTATAGGTGTTTTATTATATGCGTACCGCCGCCCCGGGAACCATTTATTTGAAAACCAACACGTCTGCCGTAGGTCCCCCAAGTGGTTCGCTACGTTTGGTGACTCAGCAGGGGCGCCCGAGTTCATGTGGTGAGGTTAGTCCGGGTCTTGGCGGCGATTGGGAGAGAATGGTTGAGGGAGTCTCTTCGACTCCTCCAGCTGTACTCTCTCGGAACATCGCCTTGCACCGCAGTGGGAGTAATGGATTCATACGTCCGTCTTGGAAACATTGACCCTCAGATTCCTACCCACCCCTCAAACCCTCTTCCATCCCAGAACTTCCTCTCCTTTCTTTCCTAAAAACACCCTCCACACAGCATCCCCAAAGATGACGTGGGCCCTGTGGGGAATTATTTTCCACAGGGCCTCTTGTGCAGAGCTAATGTAAAAAAAGACCTCTCCAGCCAAAGTCTCTCAACCCATCGCCTTTCACCGCAGTCGGAAGGATGGATTCATACTTCCGTCACTCGTAGACATATTGACCCCCAGATTGCTACCCACCCCAGAACTTTTTCTCCTTCCTTTCCCTAAAAAGACCCTCCTGTGCGGAGCTTTTGTAAAAATAAAAAATTCAAAAATGTTTACCCAACTCGCATGTGTTGTGTGCCATTCTGTGGCAGAACTTTGTGAAATGGTTCAGACTTTTAAATTCGTTCCGTGAGTTGCAACATTGTTAGTGACGAGAACGTATGCAAATAAAAACAAATTCTCCACATCCTAATGATGTTTGAATAACGTCGGCGGCCATCTTGGCTGTCAGTGTCTGGGCCTTATATAAATATGGTGTTGCTTGTTGCTTCACCCGACATAGACAAAATATCGATAGTACATATTCCGGCGGGAAAACATTTGACAAACTATAAACATAGATACAAATCTTCGAAACGCCCCTGACTATCGCCAGCCTATTTCACGTCAGTTTTTTGCTGGCCATCGTTAAAAATCTTCGAACATATTAATCATAGACATAAAAGCTATTTCTTGTAACTCTTTTATGGTCAAATATATAAAATCAAAATTATTGTCATAAAAATGTATTTATTATTTTCCGAAGCAGAATATTTTCATACTATTTTAACAGATGAAAAGAAAATATTTATTATATATTTTTTTTGTTCGTATAAACTTTTTTTTTACATTAACTCCACACAGGAGGCTCTGAGGAAAATAATTTCCCTCAAGGCCTATGTCATCTGGGATGCTGTGTAGAGGGTCTTTTTGAGGATAGGAAGGAATGAACATTGGTCTTGAAGAGACCCATGTTGTAGGAAGGAGGAAACACGTAGGCCGGAAAATCGTTCCACAGCCGAGCTGTTGAACATAAAGAACGAGTCGAAGAAGCAGCCCGTTCTCATGTGACAAATGTCAACCGTGTACATATGTACACATACGCGACACGCGTTTGGCGTAATTCCCGACTTTGCACCGGTGCCGAAGCGATCAATGATGCTGGTTCCTCGCATCGAGCGAGCATCTTCCATTGTAATACCGGTAGAATCTGCACAGAGTCGATGGTACTTTTCAGGTATTTTGGAGCTCCAGACCAGAGGTGATTTGTACAGGATTAGCAGTTGTTTTATTGTTTATTTGCAAAGATTGTAGGCACCTTTATTGTCCTCCATGTTAGGAGTTCACCTGAACCATTTATTGGATATCAAACGCTTCTGCTATAGGTCACCCCGAGTGTTTCCCTGCATTTGATAACTTGGCAGGGGCGCCCGGGTTCACAGGGTGAGGTTTGTCACATCTGGACACACTGAACCCCAGATTCCTACCTACCCCTCATACCATTTTCCTTCTCAGAACTTCCCCCTTTTCACAAAAAGACCCTCTACGCAGCATTCCCAAAGATGACAGACGCTCTTTTACTTTCCTGAGGTGGGAAGCTAATGTTAAAAAGACACATTATAGATTGCTTTTAGTTCGCGAAGAATCTTGCAATCTTACATAAAAATAGTAGTTAAGAAAATTACGACAATGTTGGTAGTTCTAGTCAAAATATGATACAGTTAAATATGACCAAGATCGAATTAGCTCAGTGGAAAGATCAGAACCCCGACAAGGCTAAGGTCCTGGGTTCAAATCCTAGATGCAACCGAATCATTTTATGATTTTCAAATTAACGTTTTGAAACTCGTTAATATTGTCTTCAATTATAATCAAAAATTATACCTAAATATTATCAACCCCAAACCTTTTGGTCTACCTCGCAAAACACGCCTAGACTTGTATTGTATTATAATAGGAATAATAATATATTGTCATGTAAGCAGTGATCAGTAAACACACACAGATCAGTTGGACACTTTCCCAGGAGTTGTTTCACCAGTTAGTAATCGAACGACTGAAGAACGAGCCATACTTGTTGGGCCAACTCACTAGCCCACTGATAAAGTGTTGCCATCTAAATTTCGGTAATTAGAGTGCATTGGGTTTTATGTGATGAACTTTTAAACCAAAAACGATGAAGTTTTGAAATGTACCTTATAAACGTGAGTTGGTAAAGTTGCTGTTGAATTTTGTGTTAACGACATTTTTAGTGTTTTTTTTAGTCATGTATATCGAGACATCTGACTCACATATTGTTGTTATTTTTTCAATCTCGTCTGTTTTTAAACTATGTTATTAAGAGCGGCCGGATTTCGTCGAACGATAATCTTGCGATCGTATCCTTGCAACGGTGTAGGGCGGTTCCGATGAAAATGATTAATTATTCTTCATACCAGCATTTTAACATTATAACTAAATATCTATTTTATTTCATTCCAAATTTACTTTGACAAATACCCACATTCAAAAATGCTCAAACTCGTGACGATAAAACAATTAAAATTGTGTACTTTTTGTATTTATTTTTTTATCATAAGTATTTATAATTTTTCAATAATGTCAAAGTAAAATAAGAATATATATAATTTTTAAATATATTAGTTTGTAAGACCGTAAATAATTTAGACAAACTGAAGTATTTTCGTCACAAAACAAGTCACTTTTTTTAATGATTTTTTTTTAATTAAAATTAAAATTGTGAAAAGCAGCTTTCCAAAATAACTTATTGATTTATTTTACTGCATGATTATATGATTTGAAATGTATGTTGTATAATACAAAATTTTGTTTGAAAATTTAACAAATCTGCAAACGACCTACGGTAAAACGTTATTGTATTAAAAATAAACATATTTTCTCGAAATTTAAAACACAGCTTTACTAGATGAAAGAACAGTCTTTCGAAATCAATTTATATTTTTTTGTGGAAAAGAGTCAATACTTCTAAAATTTGATTTAAAAATGACATATTTCCGATTTTGTCTGGTTAATCCCTCTTTTTATATATTTTAATTTTATTGTTGACCTAGTGGGGTTTTTACATTTTAATACATTACATGCATATTGGTTCATAATAAAATATTGAATTTTAAAATAACGGTATGGAGTGTACACAAAATTTATCATCATTATTACTCTTGGCTCTACAACCCCTGGTGGGTCTTGGCCTCAAGAGTCTTCCTCCACCCATCTCGGTTTTGAGCCAGCTCTCTCCAGTTTAGAAGCTCTGCAATATCTTTGAGGGTGTTGTATTATTATTGTCTGTTATCAGGAAGCCTAGATATGTGAATCTTGGTACTGTTTCAAAATTTTGGCTTCCGCATGAGAGAGTTGGGGTTGGATGCATCCTACAGCCATGTATTTGGTCTTCTGTTGGTTTACTACGAGACCCATGTTTTGGCAGAACTTTCAAGATTTATGAAGGGGTCACGTGGAGCATCGGGAGTTTTTGCAATTATGTGGATGTCATCAGCATAGGCCAATATTTTCAAGTATACATTTTTTATTTTTTTTAAATTTATTTATTTAATATTTGTTTGTTTTTACTATAAGTATACATTTTTTACATGTTAAGCAGAGTTGTAAAATGAATATAATAATAGCATTTACTCATCATAAAGAGACAAGGTCTTGTGTTTGGTGAGGGAATTCAAGCTCAAGTATCATTAAGTAAGTAATTAATAATATTGCATCTAATAACAAAAGATAAGTAAGAAAACTCGAGATATAACAATAAATAAATTTCAAGATTTAAATGAAATATTAACAGTCAGTTGTTTCAGGTGATTTTTCAATTTAATTTGGATTATGTTTATTATGTATTATGTATATTGTGTATATTTTCGATAATTTTTAGTTCTAATGGGAGATTGTTGAAGTAATTTATACCTAGATACAGATAGGTATTTTGGATGTGCTTGGTATTAAATTTTTGGATTTTGATATTGTTTTGAAATCTTGCAATGTAATTTTTTTATTTGTATTTCTTCAAAAGTCTGCACTTGACTGATACTTTGAATATTGAAAAGATTTTTTCAGTAGAGAATGTAGATGGTTTTTTCAAGATAACCTTAATTATCAATCTTTGAATATTTTCATAGGGTTTAAAATAACATCATCAGTTCCTCCCCACCCTATAATACCGTACTGTAATATAGATTGAACAATTGCATAGTACATTCTTTTGAGGTTTTCTAGTCTAAGAACTTAAACATATTTATACTTCTTATTTTGTTTTGTTTTACATTGGTTCTATTGAAAAAGGGTAACTGCTCAGCTATACATTCAGGATTTCTCTAAGAATGTAGCTTGTTTTCAGCAGTACATGCCTCTATTATAATAAAATTGAATCAAATAATCAAAATTCTTATGTAAAACAAAATTTAAATTCAAAGTAAATAATACGATCACAAACACAAGTAGGTATTTAGTAGAAATTTTATCAATATATATATTTTTTTTACATGAGCCCTAAGGAAAATAATTTCCCTCAAGGCCTATGTCATCTTTGGGGATGCTGTGTGGAGGGTTTTTTTAAGGAAAAGGAAGAGAGGAGAGTTCTGGGAAGGAAAAGGGTTTAAGGGGTGGGTAGGAATCTGGAGTTCAGTGTGTCCTGGTCATCCGTCTCCAAAACCTAGATAAACTTCACCCGGGCACCCCTGCTAAATCACCAAACGTAGCAACCCACTTGGGGTGACCTATGGTAGAGGTGTTTGTTATCCAATAAAGGTTCCCGGAGCGGCGGTATCCATTCCCGCCTCCCAAACTGCATTTACTTGATAAATAACACCCTGCCATAGATCGCCCTAAGTGGTTCGTGACTTAAGGAAATTTTATTTTTCTGAAAAAATTTCTTCTGGGAAAAATCGGAAAATAAGTCAGAAAATGGTTAGGGAATTTTTAAAAGAGTTTTAAGAATTTCATGGAAATTTTCTATGGTGGGAAATTTTTATTCTTTTGAAAGAAAATTTCCAGGAATAATTTAATCTCGAAAATGGGATAGGAAACGTTTATAAAAACATTTTTATTTTTGATTTTGTTATGTGAAGTTTGGAAATTTTTGATCCCGGAAAAATTTTAAAATGCGATAGATTTGCTTCCATTTACAACAATCCGAAACTGCACAGACATTAGCATAATAATACCGCTATCAGATTTGGAGAATTAAAATCATCATGAAGCGTTAAGCTTTCAAAAGTTATTTTAAATTTTGTAAATTCATTTCATAATATTAAACAGCCGATAATTTTGTCACGCCAGTTAAATTACGCTTTTGTGTTTGAAAATGAAGGTTATTATCCTCATTAAAATATTAATTGAGTTAATATTTACAATAATTTGTTTTTCACGCTATTGTTCATTATGCAATACATTTTCAAATGTGATATCAAAACATTAATGTTACACCGTAATAATAAATAATTTAATCCGATGGACTTTGTATTATTTTAAACTTATTGCACCGAAAAATCTTTAAAACTTTTGGTTTTATCGTGAACAACATAATTTGACCGATCCATATTTATAATGTTTAAATGAATTTATTTAGAAATAGGGAGTACCCGGCATGCTTTGCAATTTGCGATGCCACTCAAAGAAAAAAATTGTTTCTCCTGTTCCTTCCCCTGTGCGTTCCCCTCCCAAATCCCCTTCGTATTCTCACTGATTTCCCTTCCACCTTCCCCAATTTCTCCCTCGTCCTCCTTTAAGCCTCGATTACATTGAGCGAGTTCACAAGCCACTAGCCGGCGAATTCACTCTCTGCTAGTAACCTCGCCCAGTGTAATCATATTAACTAGTTAAAGCCTTGATGACGTTGAGCGAGTTTACAAGCAACTATCTGGGAAATTTACTATCTCTTAGTAAACTCGCTCAGTGTCATCGTATTACTTGCTAACTAGGGATTGTGGACAATCTACCAAAAATGTTGAAAGGTGGCCAACTTTACTCGCTACTCGCTCAAGATGGCGGCCTACCTACAGCTGATTTCGTAACTGTCAGAATTAGTTGGCACGGGAGCAGTAATTCTCGCTACAGGCTAGCGTGTGGCGCTAGCTGCGGGCTCAAGTTTTTTACAAAATGTTCGAATGGCAAAAGTTTTTTTACGAATTGGTTCGCGCAAGAATCATTATTTTAGCTGCAACTGTCGCTACTGAGCGAGTAGACATTTTGCCCGCCATTTTGTGTGTCATCATGACAATCTCACTCGCCGATTCACCCGCTTTTAAACTTACCGGCTAGTAGCTTGTAAACTCGCTCAACGTAATCGAGGCTTAACCAGCAGATTTGCAACTGAACAAGTTTACTAGCAGATAGTGAATTCGCCGGCAAATGTAATTGACAATTGGCACATGTACCGAGAACTCCCGCGTTCCCTTTCCCCGCATTCCTCTTCCATCTTCCCCGCCCCACCCCCTTTCCACCTGGGACCCACACTCCTCCTTCGTTCCCTCCCTTTTCCCGGATTCCCCTCCTCGTCCCGTCTTCCATACCTTCCACTAAACTATATGAATTACGCACATTTTTCAAAGAAGCTTTTTTTAGTCCGGTTGTTAGCGCTGTTCATTCCGATCACTGGGTAGGTTGGTTCAAAACTCAGCCAAATAAAAAAAAAATATATAATAATTTTGATTTTTTAATTTTTTATTGTATTGAAAATAAATATTATAAAGATGATTATAAGTAGAATATTTTCGGTGTTAATTAATTGTGTGTACTTTATGATACCAATTTTTCACTTTTATTTACCGTATAGCTTTTCAAAACATTATGGCAAATCGTGATACCACGAACGTGGGTGTTATAGGTAATTATTACATTGAGTGACGGCTAACGATAACATGGAAGTAATTTTAATAAAAGTGGATATTAATGTAAGTCACGTAAGGTTCATAAAGTTGATTTGGTGTCGAAACCGGGATGCGGTCGGACACAAGCTAGAATTTTTTGCTTGAATTAGTCTTAGTTTGATTAAAATTCTACCAGGAAATTAATGGTACGTCACGTCGACCGAGTGTACACTTACTTATTCGCAGTATCCGTTTGCATCAGTGGTAGTACGTTGTGAGGCAGGGAATGCTGTGCCTCTCCAAAAAATAACGAAGAAAGGGGGAAAGAGATACAAAACACACGTGTCCATACGTTCAAAATATACTAGAACTTTAATTTAGAGTCCGATTCGAGCCGCGGTCAACAGTGGTTGTGTGTACCTTACCTATTGCTTAGTGCCGTTCGCCCGTTCCCGTGCCTCATACAGATAAGAGATTATTGTTACATTTTATTTAATTCGGTTTATCGTATACTTATTTGTTTGCATTCCTACTTACGGCTAATCCGTTTTTGTTTGTACAGTCAATGAAATAGACTGCGTATTATTTTTTCAGTTTAATTTTTAAAAGTTAAGTTTTTTTTTTATATAATGGAGGAAGACGAAGATAGACCTCCCGACCCAGGATCGATATTAGATTTTTCTGATTCGGAATCTAACACTAGCCAGGCTTCTATTACGCTTCCATCTCGTAAACGACGACCATCGCATAGCCTTTACATCCCATCGAAAGTTAAATCTATACCGCCGATTCAACAAACCTCGACCTCTAACGACCTTAACCCCAATAGTAACACCCAGACAAGTACTTTAGCTAGCGATAATACAAAAAGTACTGACTTACTTTATCCTGCTTCCGCTTCCGGTCCTTTTATCGTAATTGTTCAGAGAACTGAACAAGGAAAACTTATTCATCCTTTAGATTTTGGAAAATTCTTATTTGACTCAAAAAATAATAACCTTGGTATTGTTAATGGTTCAATTAAACCGGAAGGGCGATATAAATTATCTATCGAGTTTAATACTGCCGCTTCCGCAAATGGATTTATAAAAAAAATTGACTCGCTCTCAAAACATAAATATAAATCGTTCATCCCGTCATTTAACCTTACGAGAATGGGTGTTGTTCGAGGAATTCCCACGGATATCCCAGAGGCTGAAATTGTTGATGCTTTGAATAATTCCCAAGGAACCCCGAAAGTAATAAAAGCACGTCGACTGAACTACAAGGATTCTACTGATGGAAACACGATCTGGAAACCTTCCCAATCTGTTGTTGTTACATTTGAGGGACAATCCCTTCCGTCTCGTGTGTTTATTTATTATACCTCGCTTCCCGTCGAAGTTTATAAATTTCCAACTGTTCAATGCTTCAATTGCTGCCGGTTTGGACATACAAAATCCGTATGCCGCTCCCCTCCACGTTGTTACTTTTGCGGAGAAGGTCACCCATTTGATCAATGTCCAAAATCTTCCAATAATCCCATTTGCATTAACTGTTCGGGTGCACATACCGCGGTCAGTCTAGCCTGTCCGGAATTGACAAGACAGAGGAACATAAAACATAAAATGGCTACCGACAACATTTCGTACTTCCAGGCCTCAAAGTTATTCTCTCCTGCGAAAAAATCTTTCGCAGAGATGACATCGTCCTCAGCTCCTTTCCAATCAACCACCTTTTTAAATTCAACGTCATCTTCTCACAGAGAAACCATTCTCAAGCCAGTCAAACCCAACCCAAAATATACTCTTTACCTTGATAAAAAACAATTGAATAATATTTTGACCAGCCCGAATGGGAATGCCAAATCTCGGACCCCCAATGGGTGTGCCATTAATAGTAATACATCCCCTCCTGCTCTCCCCGAAATATTGAATAATAATTCTTTTATACAAACTTTAATTACCCTTTTAATTTCTATCCTTACAAACAACAATACTGTACCGTCCAACGCTGCCGATTACATTAAATCTTTATTATCTTGCCTACCCAATGACTTCGAAACTGAACAAAATTCTTCAGTGGAACAGTAGAAGCCTCTTCGCTAACAAATCTGACCTAATTCAATTATTCGACGAACACAACGTTTCAGTGGCCGCCATTTCTGAAACGTGGTTAAAACCCTCCTTTCACTTAAGAATTCCGGGTTATTATTGTCTCAGACACGACAGACCGGATGGTAAAGGCGGCACGGCTCTGATAATCCATAATTCTATCCCGTTTAAACAAATTAATATACATACTCCCTCCGACGATATCCAGATAATAGCAGCTGTCTTATCTGATATCACAATATTATCAATATATATTCCTCCCTCTACCACTTTTATTGAAAATGAATGGGCACCAATCTTAACCCAGATTTGTTCCCCTTTTATGATCCTTGGAGATTTTAATGCACATTCCCCTTCTTGGGGTAGCAAAATAACAAATCGTTCTGGCCGCAATCTTTTAGATTTTATTGATACCCATAACCTATGTTTTTTAAATGACGGATCTCCAACCAGATTCACCCCCCCTCATCAACGGAAAAGTGCTGTTGATTTATCTCTTTGTTCATATTCGTTAGCATCTAAATGCTCTTGGGACATCCTAAACGATCCCCTCTCTAGTGATCATTTTCCAATTATAATCCGATTCCAACATCAATCTAACACTTATCCTCCACCAGTTAAAAATAATCTCAAATTTAGAATAAATGATGCGAATTGGAGCACTTTCTCTTCTGAACTAGATAACCTTATTAATTTAAAAAAAAATCGTCCCCGGGAGACATCAGATTGCAATGTGAGACGTTTCCCTCTATGGTTATAAATGCAGCAGAAAAATCCATCCCGAAACGCAATGCGAACATTAAAATAAAACACTCTAATCCGTGGTGGGACGAGGAATGCACTCGCTCCGTCAACTCTCGTAAAAAAGCAATTTCCTTTTTTCGTAAGTGTATGACACTAGAAAATTTTTTATCAGTTCAAAAAGCCCAGGCAGAAACCAAACGAATTTTGAAAAATAAAAAACGCGCTGGATGGCGGAAGTTCTGTGAGAACCTGTCTCCGGAAACTCCCCAATCTTCAGTTTGGTCTAGCTTAAAAAAAATCGGATCATCGTATTCTCCGCCGAGTACCAAGCATATATCAGAAGAAATTCTTATAGGATTTGCGGATAAAATAGCCCCCCCATCAGTGGCCGGATGTGAAGAAATGCCTTCTATTAAGCCATATCCATCTCACTCTAACTGGCTAGATGCTCCTTTCTCCATTGATGAGATGAAACTAGTAATAAGAACCCTTTCTGACTCTGCTCCGGGTCCCGATGGAATACTTAATAGTTTCATTAAATCATTTTCTGATATGGCGGTTGAATATTTCTTATCTCTTATTAATAATATGTTTGAAACAGGACTAATTCCGGATGATTGGAAAACTCAAAAAATCATTCCCATTTTAAAACCTGGAAAAAATCCATCTGAAATTTCGTCTTATCGGCCTATTGCTCTTTCATCATGTTTGATGAAAGTAGCGGAGCGTTTGATGAAGAACAGATTAGAGTGGTTTGTTGAAAGTCAAGATATTATCTCACCAAATCAGTATGGTTTTCGGAAAAAGAAATCTACAATGGATAATTTAAGTTTGTTCACAACTGATATCCGAGTTTCCCAATCCCTAAATTCTTATACATTGGCCACATTCCTTGACCTTTCATCAGCTTACGATGATGTTTTACTGAATGTTTTGAAAGAAAAGCTAATTAAAAAACAAATCCCCCCGAAATTAGTCCAATTTATTATTAATTTGCTCTCAGATAGGTCCATTATTATTGAGTCTTCCTCTAAATGCTTAAGGCGCAAACTATGGAGAGGTTTGCCCCAGGGTTCTGTTATTAGTCCTCTGTTGTTTAATATTTATATAAGCGACCTAGACTCAGTAATTCCTTTTTCTATCAAGCGTCTTTACTTTGCGGATGATATCCTTATATATTTGTTACATAAAAATATTATTCTTGCAGCTAAGGAAATGAATTTGGCTTTACAATATATTAAAAGCTGGTTGTCAATAAATGGGATGAATCTGGCGGCATCTAAAACAAGGGTCGTGGCTTTTACGCGCAAAAGAAAAATTCCCCAATTCTCAATTTCTTTTGATAATGTGCCTCTACAAACCGCTACTTAAATCAAATTCCTTGGTCTTCTTTTGAACCATAAACTTTCTTGGCTTCCACACATTCAGATAATTTCTACAAAGTGTGAAAAGGGACTTAATATGATGCGAGCAGTTTCCAGAGTATGGTGGGGATCTCACCCTACCACTCTTAAATTAATGTATAATTCCCTAGTTCGGAGCCACTTGGATTATGGCTCATTCCTTTTTGACCCACTCCCTAAATATCTAGATAAGAAAATGGAAAGAATTCAATCAAAAGCCCTCAGAATGATTATTGGAGCTATGAAGTCTTCTCCAATTAATGCTCTTCAGGTGGAATGTGTGGAGCCTCCATTATATTTCAGAAGGCAATTCCTTGCCAATAAATATATTTTCAAGGCTTTATCGTTATCACATCATCCTATTAAACAAAGTCTTAATAGGTTAAGTGTTAATTTGAATTCTAACAAAAGATTGAGAGAAAAACAATGTTTTCCTCTCTTAATTAAAAGTTTTCATCTCTATAATTCTCTATCATCTTCCCTCCAATATCTTCAAGAAGTTTCCAATCTTCCTATATACAATATTCCATTTAAGGCAATCACTTTTATGCCGAACACAATAACATCAGTCTTTCGGAAGAATATTTTATCTTCCCCAAATAAATTTCAAAATGTGGATGATTGTTTTAAAAGCATAGTGGCTTCGAAATTCCCTGGATTTTCCATCCTTTTCACGGATGGTTCCAAATTTGAAAATAAAAGATGTGGAGCATCTATATATAGTCCAGAATTCAACATCAATCTCACTTATAAATTACCGAAAGAAGCTTCCATATTTACAGCCGAATGCTTTGCAATTGAACAAGCGCTAAATCAAATCCAGGTTCTCAACATTCATCGAGCCTTATTATGTACTGATTCGCTAAGTGCTCTAACTAAAATTAGGTCAAATATTTTACGTTATCCGGAAGACAATATTATATGTAAAATAAAAAATCTTCTCAATTCTCTTAGTGAATCTGGGTTTGAGACGATATTGGCCTGGGTCCCTGCCCATTTGGGTATCGAGGGTAATGAGATGGCCGATTTTCTCGCCAAATCTGGTTCAGATTCCGGAACTATCCCACTAAATTTTAGAATTCCTATATCCGATGTCTTTCCGATTCTTAAATCTAATATGACTCGTGCCTGGGAAGAAAATTGGGCAGTCTCCAAAATAAGAACTGGATCTTTCTATGCGGGAATTCAAAACCATATCCCTGCTAAGCCATGGTTTCACGGTAAAAAACTTTCAAAACGATTCATTTCATGTACCTCGAGAATGAGAATTGGCCACTGTTCAATTGCATCTCACTTGTCTAGAATTAGAGTTTTAGATGATCCGTCCTGCCAGTGCGGTGTGGAAGAGGAAACCCTCGACCACGTTTTCTTTAACTGTAAAAACCATTCATCTTTCAAGAACATATACCGCCGGCTTATTAAAATCACACACCAGTCCCCCCTTAACATTTCATACCTTTTATCTCTTAACAATTCTCGTGTTCATACAGCTTTATGTAAGTTTATTAACCTGAATGAATTCAATATTTAATTTGTTTTAGTGATCTCAATGAGTCCAATATTTAATTTGTTTTATTATTTTCCCATTAGATTAACCGAAATTTCTTATCCATTTTAAATATTACCGGCACAAAGCACTCTCTCCAGGGTGAATTGCCTAAAACCAAAAAAAAAAAAAAAAAACTTTAATTTAAATGTTACCAATTTATAAATTGTATACGTTTTAAAGTTACTTTATTTTAAATAATTCCCGTGAATATTTTTGTAAAGCTGGTTATTTTTATATTATGTAATCCATAACAATTGTGCAACTCGGCCGGCCACACAACACAGCACAATAATATGCTAGGGAGGCAGAGATAGGGCCCGCCTCCTGTAGCTGATTTCATGCGGGCGGGAAAGAGTGGGGAAGTCACATTGAATCGAAGGTAGCGTTGCGCGGTTGCGTGTTGTTCAGTTTGAGGCGCGCCTCAAATAACGAACACTTTCGAAGTAGAACCGATCATTTACGATTAGCTCAAGCGATCTAGTGACCAAGTTTTGTTTGTTTTAACTCACCGGTTTTGAATTTCATGTGTTTGTATTTTTTTTTAATTTTCGTTTCCGGTTCAAGATGGTGGCTGTTTTAATCCTTCAGTAAAAATTATGTTTTCAAATGTGAAATTGTTGTGTTTATTTGAAATTTCTTATTAGCATTTTTTTTTTTAAATAATGAGACATACATGCCTGAAAAAGATTAAAAATCATTTTTCGGATAGTGATCTTTGGAAACATTGTATAATTCCATTCGTTTCTAGAAAAAAAGAATGTTACATGAAATATTACATGGTTTATAATTAAGTATTAGGTATTTGAGATCCCATTTACAAATTTTATGATTTCAGAGAAAATTTACCTTTAGAAAATGGAGATTAATTCAATAAAAATGTAGGCACCACTTATGAAAAGGATAAGCATTCATAGAATATGTATGTACGAATGAAATAGTATATGAACGGACCACTAAATTATGTGTACTGGACCTAATTCAGTAAAATGACGCGCATTTTCTAAGTAACGTATCTGCAATCTATTAAAACATCTAAGCATCTATCAAACATTTAAACAAAAGAAATACACATCGCAAATAAATTATTTCTAATTAATCAAATAATTTTGGTGTCGGCTTTATCGCTTCCTTGATATTGTTCCATCAGTTCCAATTTTGAAAATTAAAAGGGAGGTATTCTATAAGTGTTCTTTTTCATTTTCAGTTGAAAGACCTCGTTCAAACTGATGTGCGCGGTCAGGATGGCGACCCACGTGCAGCGGTGGGCGGCGCGCATGCCTTCGTGCTGCTGGTGGCCAGGTGCTTGGGTCTGGCCCCCGTGAGCTTCGAGCGCACCAAGAGCGGCAAGCCTGCCAGGTGGCTGCTGGCCCTCTCACCAACTATCTGCGTCATCAGCTGCGTGGCTATTTCCATTATGCGTGAGTGAGGATGAATGTGGTTATGATGAATGTCGTGATGATGAATATGGTGATGACGAATGTGGTGATGATGATTGTGGTGGTGATGAGTGTAGTGACGATGAGTGTGGTGATGGTGAATGTGGCTATGATGAATGTTATGATAATGAATGTGGTGATGTGAATGTCGTTATGATGAATGTTTTGATAATGAATGTGGTTATTATGAATGTTCTGATGATGAATATGGTGGTGATTAATGTGTTAATGATGAATGAGGTGATGATGAATGTGGTAATGATGAATATGGTTATGATGAATGTGGAGATGATGAATGTAGTAATGATGAATGTGGTGTTGATGAATGTGATAATGATGTATGTTATTTATTTATTTGAGAAACAAACAGGATATTTACAGAGCATTATTTTGGTTAATGTATAACAAATTAAGATACAAATATAAATATCCCTAGACTAATGTGTCTACAGTAATAACATTAGCGTATTCACAGACACATGAAAAACAATATAAGTATTTTTTTACATAATTTAGAAACTTAAATAGAAAATTTGAAATACATGATAGCTACATAATATTTAAAGTGTTTATTAAAAATAATAAAACAACATTTTAGTTGCACAAATCATGGAGATCACAAATCTTAAAACAAGTAAAATTATTCACAAAAATATCTATTATAGAGTGTGATTTAGTGAGATCGTTGTAGGATCGTGACATTCTAGACATGGGATTAAAGTATCCCGTATTATTGTTAAAAATTTCGGTCCAAAATATGTCAAATTTTCTGGTAGATTTGGGCCTGGCGTATAAATTGATTTCATTGATTAAGTTACTATCTACTAGGTTGTTAACAATTTTATAAAACATTAAGAGGTCATTTATATTACGTCTTTTAACTAGACTCTCTAAATTGAAATGTGTAAGTCTTTGTTCGTACCCGTCTAGAAGATGGTAGACACCTGACCGGTAAGACAAAATCCGTATAAATTTCCTTTGGACTGATTCAAGTCTAGATACCTGTGAAATATAGTGTGGATTCCAGACTGTTGACCCGTACTCAAAAACACCACGGATTAACTTACTAATTAATCTGTTGCTCTTTGCAAGTATTGGCAGTATTAAATTTCTTTTCCATCTTTTTGATTAATCATAAACGATATTTACAGTGCAGCCAATATAATCATCTCTTCATCTACAGGTATAGTAATAGTGTAGTTTTTCATTCGGAGAATTGCCCAAGATATCTCCACCATATAGTGTCAAAAGCATTTTTCTCTTGAAGTCCAGCAAGAACATGAAAACAGATAATTTGATTGATTATTGGACTTACGTGTGTTCTTGGAATCATTGAGCCCAAAATGACAAGTCTTAATCAAGATACGTTTTACCATTCTAATCCTTTGCATTTCTCAGTGTGTTTTAGCCTGTTTGGTCTTGTCAGCGAACTGACCACGCCGCCCAAGCTGTCCATCCGTATGCGCACCATTACCGACAAATTGGTAGAGTGCTGCAACATCCTGGCCGTGGTATCAGTTTCTGCCTTGGGCGTGTTCGGCGCACCCAGGAGAGCAAGGAAATCCATCGTTGTGCAGAAGCTCCTGACGTATGTGAGTGAGAATCCTTCTAATCTGTATATCTTCCGCAGTGTCTCTCAGCCTGTTCGGGCTGGCTAGTGAGCTCCTCACGGATCCTTCGATGTCCACTCGTATGCGCAGCATGACGGCCAGAGTGGTGGGTTCCTGTGACATCCTAGCCATCGTGATGACCTCCGCTACCGGGGTCTTCGGGGCTCCGAAGAGGGCACGGAGAACCCTTCATGTGCTGAGGCTTCTGACTTCTGTGAGTGTTTCTGGAATCATGGTTCTCCACTATTTTGGAATGCATTTTTTCAGTTTATGTGTACACTCACACTGCTTGTGAAAGCTTTCCAATATATTCTTTAATCACCTCGCTTCATCCCAGGATGGGATTTCGCCTCCACAACTGGCTCCAAACCTTAGCCATTCACCTCCAGTTCTCAGTTCCATCCTACTGAATTCATCTTCCATGCAGTTAATCCACTTCTTTCGTGGTCTGCCTCTGAACCATTTTATTCCACTGAGAAACCCACTGGCTTTCTTAGCCTATTGACACCCGGCATTATTACTATAAAATCAGATCCTTGCAGCATCTAGGATCTAAAAAAAACTGATATTATTTCAAGCTCAGTAAGATGGCACTTTGATTATGCAGAATCCCCTTTCTTCTTGCTAACTACTTTAGCTTGTGATACCAACAACCTTCAAAAGGATAATCAGCATTGCAGCATTTAAAACCATGAACAATACAAGATATTTGTTTACACTACCAAAGGCTTGCTTACAGATGACAAACATGTGGTAAAGTGTCATATTTTTTTACCTTGATGTTTTTATTTATAACCAACCAATTACACTGACCTTTCCCGCCAATTCCTTATTTCTTAGACCAACGTGCTTGTAACAAACCAGTACAGTTATGAGCACGCCCGCACTGCCAGACGTGTTAAGCATTTTAGAGACATGCTTGTCGACATTTTGAGATCCAAATGTGAGTTCCAGTTTTTATTTCGGACACATATATTAATTACTTTATTGGTACTCTTGGGAAGAACAAACTCCGACTAAGACTATCAATGAACATTTCACAGGTGGACAACAGTCTAGGCCTGGAATTACTGTACACACAAGAACGTAATTCCTGCATTATGGTGATAATAATTTTACTTCTCTGGACCTGTCTTATGATGGATGACTTTGCTCTCTATGCCAATCAGGCAAAGCTCAATAATACACACCGTAAGTTTTGATTTTTTTCTGTTAGTCTGTTACTATTTCTAAGAATGTTCTGTTAGTATTTCTAAGAATGTTTGATGAAATGGTACATACAACAAAATAACTATCTTCTCTGAATCTTCTTTTCGAGATTTTTCAAAATTTCCACTTAACCCAAAGTTTTGTTTCTTTCCAACAAGACGTTTAGTTTTTTTCGTTATTTGTTTTTGGGGTGTTAGACGTTTAGTGTTTCTGAGAATTTTTGATGCAAAGGCACATACAACAAAATAACCATGTTTTCTGAATTTTTTCGCCGAGATTTTTTGATTTGCCACTTAACCACACGGGCATCGCAAAATAATCTCATGTCATCAAATATTCTAGCTTGAGATCAATTTCAAATAGATTGGCTGTTTTTGATCGTATTTCAAATTAAATTATTGTTTTTGAAAGCAGGCGAAAGACTCTTTTAGATTTTATATTACGAATCGACATACGCAAATAAAAAATAAAAGTCAAAATTAATAGAATACAATTTTAACCACTTTATTGTTTAAAAAATCAACACATTTCGTAAGCAATGCTTACTTCATCAAGGTTTACTTATAAAATAAACCCTGATTTAGCGGTTGTTTTGATATATTTTTTTTACAAGAGCTCCACGTAGGAGGCCCTGAGAAAATAATGTCCCTCAGGGTCTACGTCATCTTCGGAGATGCTGTGTGGAGGTTTTTTTTTTAAGGAAATGAAGCGGAGGAAATTTTTGGGAAGGAAAAGGGTTTAAAGGGTGTGTAGGCATCTGGGGTTCAGTATGTAATGGTCTTCCGCCTTCAAGACCTAGACAAACCTCACCCCATGAACCCAGGCACCTCTGCTTGATCACCAACCGTAGCGAACTACTTGGGGTGACCTGTGACAGAGATGTTGGTTATCCAATAAAGGTTCCTGGGGCGGCGGTACCCATTCCCGCCTCCCAAATTGAATTGATTGATTTGAGTGGTAAAATTTTAAGTAAACCCTGATAAAATTAGCATTGCTTACATACCATATTAGTTTTTTAAACAATAAACGTGGTTAAAACTAAGAATTCTATTAATTTTGAATTAAAATAAATTTGCTGTGTTTGAAGAAAAAATAAAAGTTTTGAACGTAGTCATAGATAAAGTTTTTAAAGTCACTAACCTAAGGTTTTTGTATGGTTACCATTGTATCCAACATTAAAAACATTTTTAATTAGACAAAGGTTTATAAAAGTTTTTCTCACTTTTTCCGTTTCATACAAAAATATTTTATTAAAATTTGCAAACTTTGACAAATATTTTTAATGTTGAATGTCGTTTCATAGAATTATTTCAAAATCATGGGGTGTATTTTCCTCTTTCAACACTGTTTAAATAATATATCTCACAGTAATACAGAATGAGATAGAATGACTTTTACGAATCTATGTCTGTGACTGGGAGAAATATATCTTAAAAAGATTCTTGGGGTTAAAAATAATTTTTAGACTTAAATCATTTATTATTTTTGTGAAGTTCTTCTCTGCTTTTCTAGTCGAGCTTTTGAGAAACTACCTGGCCTTCTACCTACTGTACTACGTTGTGCTGATGCTGGAAGTACAGTTCGCTTATACAGCCCATGCCATTTACCTGAGGATTAAAAAGCTGAACACGGTCCTGGCGGCCACTGGGCGGAACCTTTCCCTTATTGACGGTAAACATTGAAATTCTACAAGATTATAAAATCGTCACCTAATTAATAAACTATTCATCGGATAACCAACACTTCCGTCACTTCTGGTCGCACTGATCGCCAGTTTCTTAATGCACCCCCTGTACCTCTTCCTTCCCAGAATTTCTCTCCTTTCTTTTAATAAAACAACCCTCCACACAGCATCCTCTAAGATTACATAGGTCCTGAACGAAATTATTTTCCTCATGGCCTCATGTGTGGAGCTAATGAAAAAAATAATAACTGAGTATTTACGTAACATTTTGTCGTTTCATGGTTTGCGCAATTTAACCGAGGAAGTCAATCAAAGGTTTTTGGACTATAAATAACTTTTAAGCTTTGCTCGAAATTGAACTTGTCTTATTGTAACAATGTTTCACTGCTTTTCTTACGTCCTTGCCCTTGAAGTAATTTTACTGTGAAAATGGCGCCATAGAAAGAATCCTTTGACTATTATTTTTGTATAATTCCATCAAAAATAGTAAAAATATATCGTGAAACTAAAATCCGATTGAATAAATTAATTATATGCATACGTTATTTAGTTTCAAAGTGTATCTTAAAATTTTAATATGTGGTTGAAAAATTTAACAGTTTTTTGTTTCTCTTATAAAGTTATGTTAACCGAGGGTAAAGAATAATTTGTACGTTTTTTGTTTTAGAAAAATCCACCATCGTCAACAAGTCATCGCCTGTTTTCAAAATAAAGGTCCAACCATCTGACCCCATCAGACTAGGGGCTTTGGTAGATGCCTTGGGGCTGGTGTCAGGTAATACAAATTCATTTTATTAGCGAAATTTATGTTGTCAATTTTTATCAACAAAACTACAGCTTTATTTTCTTCGAACCTTATCTGAGGTGTTCCTCTGACTATTGATCCAATGTTCATCGGTTCATATCTTGGTGGTTCCGAATAAGTTAGTTCGCATTCTGAATGTGACCGGTGAGGATGAATTGCTTGAAAACTCTTCTATTCTATCGATGCAATAAAATCAGAACCTTCACACATCTTTATCGATCGATTGAGATTGGTTAAAGAATCTTCAATCTTTATTGTAGACGAGAAGAAAGCCACATCTCACGAGCCAGCCGAGTGCATAAGGAGGCTGTCAGAGCTTCACGGAACCCTCTGCGCTGCTGCGAGGGAAGTGGACGCCAGCTTTGGTCTGCCAGTGCTGATAATCCTCATCAGCACCTTGCTGCACCTCATAGTGACTCCATACTTCTTAATTTTGGAGATGGGTAAGTCATAAATCGAAGAATAGTGTGCCAAACAGCTCATTTCCACCAATCATTCTCTAATTAAGGACACAAGGATTCAAATTCTTCACCGTAATAATAAAGACAAAAATTTGTTTACTTAAGATGAAGCCATGCGAAATAATGCAAAATCATACAAAATCATGTGTTTTTGTTTTGAAAATTTGATCGCTTATAAGTATTATAGTTGCTTCAATTAAATATTCCGAGTAGAACACATATTGGCCTTAGAAAATACCAATTTTATAAGCCTACAAAAAAATATATAAGGTCTATAAAAAAACGCTTTCAAATGCAAATTCTCCTACTTATAAACCTCTTTTTGGATATGGTTTTATTGTAGATTGTGGCACATTCAGTTTTTTATTATAATAATCCCAAAAAAATGATATTTAAGCCTGAACTTCATAAAATAAAATAAAATATGCATTTTCGTGTTGTTATTTTTTACATCGATCAAGACGGCTGGCTTTTGACAAATTTGGATTTAAAAGTGAACCTTATGCCATCGGCGTAATAACTATGCACTTTTCACACCCATTTTGTATCAGTTCCGCCTCGTCTGTGGTGGGGAATAGACTTCCCTAGACTCTGCGGCGCTTGGTTCCTTGAAACCATTTTTAAATTTCCTTGTTATTACAATAAACAATGCGTAAGAAAGAATTTAATGTTTTTTACGAGCTTTTACGAAATCAACATGTAAAAAACAACTCTCAAATACCTTTTCGAACTTTTTCGACAATATCAGATGCGTGGGATTTGAAAGAGAGATTTGCTTAAAAAATCACGCCAAGGTCTCGAATCTCGTTTTTGCGTGAACCTCTTAAATGCCACGGGAGGAAACTCAAAAATTTCGCGATGTTTTGACTTTGACGTAATATTTTGCGGATTTATTTTGTGCTATCGTATATAGTATTTACCGAAACACGTTCCCTGAACAATAAACTATGCTTACAAATAATATTACTTGCGTTTATTTGACAAATTGATAGTTTTATCGATCTTTTCATGACATGCGACGCTCAAAGTTTGACAGCTCAAATCGCGGCAGAAATGTCATTTCGAAAGTCATTGATATGTGCAAAGATGATTATTTGAGAGGCTAGGTGTGTTCCTTATATATGTTACGTCAAGAACAAGAATGCCCCAAGCGATTCTGACCTTGTCCTTCATACATTTTCTTTATACATAAGGTTTAAAATCGCATCTCAAATTTTTTTTTTTTTTAATGGCGCGTCCCGGGCGCGCAATCGGCAAACCAGACCATTTTATTAATGTGGTATGGGAATAGAAATGTGTCTTTGGATCTTGTATGTGATAAATCAGTTTTGATGAATAATACACATATAAATACACATTTTGTTCTCAAAGCATCGCTCTAGTGAAAGACGACGTTTGGCTTAGTAAATAACTAATATATATTATCTGTTTTTTTCTGAAGGTGGTGCTCATCGTCCTCATTATCTGATATTACAAGCACTCTGGTGTTTGGCTCATGGTTTCCGGCTGCTGTTGCTTGTGGAGCCTTGCCACAGAACTAAAGCTGAGGTAAATATTTTAAAACACATTCAACAAATTAAATTCTAGGCAATCTGTTTGTAATCGCTTGTATATTTTTCCTTATTTCGTAGCTCACGTACTTGTCAATGAAGAAGAGAAACTAGTATCTCTGTAAAAAGAAGACATAGAACGAAAATTGAACAATTCAAATTGATTCTGAGGGAACGGAGACGGAGAGAGAGAAATGAAAGGCATCCGTGTTGGTTGCGAGTCCAGTCGTTTATTGAAGAATGATGAGCTACGTAGCTGAGGTCGGTCGGTGTAACATGAGATGATGAAGTGCCGTAGAATGAAGCGTTGCGGGCGCTCGGTCATGATGGGTGAAGCAGGTCGGAGATGCTGTGGTGGAGCAGGCCACGGGCCTGCAGGTCACCAGAGTGTTGCTCGACGCTCGTTGCGGAGAAGACCTGATCTTCCAGGCCGTTGCTCGACGCGCGTTGCGGAGGTGAAACGGCGGTGACCCGGTGAGTGGAGCCACCGGCAGATAATCCTGGTGATGTCCACGTAGGAAGCTGCCCTGGAGTGATGAACGGCGGTGACTCGGTGAGTGGAGTCACCAGCGTGATGCTTGACACCGTGGCGGTGTAGGATGACCTCGTCTCCCAGGCCGCTGCTCGACGCGCGTTGCGGATGGAAACGGCGGTGACTCGGTGAGTGGAGTCACCGGCAGATAGTCCTTGTGATGTCCACGAAGGAAGCTGCCCTGGGAGGAGAGAGAGCTGATGCGCGGGCACTGAGAGTTACACTGCTTCGCTGTAGAGAGGCGAGACCGTTGAGATTGCACTAAACTGTTTTGATTAGCGCGTCGCGAGACTGACTAGAACTGAACTTGAACTGAACTGAACTGAACAAGTTTGTAGTTTAGCGGGCCGCTTTATATAAGAGCGAGCGGCCGAGTAGCTTTCCACTCGCTGGCAATACGTGCGCTGGAAGGTGCTAGAATGTACTCGTCACTGTAGTCGTGAATGCACGCTTGAGTCTGGACCTTTCGCGAAGTTGGTGCATATTATTATTCGTCGGGCAGCCGGGCTCACGAGTACTTTGTCTGCCGATACGTGCATACGTAGGTGCCTGCGCGTAGTGTGAATTTGCAAGTACTTTGCGGCGGTAGTTCTTTCTCGCGAATTCTAGAGTGGCGAAAAATAGTTGTATGAACGCCACAATTCGATAAATAAATCGAAAATTCAATTCAAAATTCTTCACAGTTATAATTTTGTTTCTAAAATTCAAGTTCTGTTTATATTTGATCATGGGCCGGTTATTTCACAGTACTTGGATAACAACAGAATTTGGATATTGACTTTCAAATTTGTTGAATTATTGTTCAATCAATCTGTTTTTAATCTCAGTCTTCATGAATCATGACATTTTTTAAAATCTCATTCAGTGTCTATGTTTTATAATATTTATGTTTTGTTTTGATGTAAAAATACTAAAGGTACTTAAAAAATACTAACCACAAGGTTTTTTATATTCCTTTATTACTTGCTTTTATTCCGTAGACGTTTGAGAAAATTAATTTTGAGAAGATTTAAAGGACTGTCGGAGCTTATAAAGTAATTAAAATTTATGTGGCGGAATTTTCTATTGAAACAAACATTTTTAATTTATTTAATTCATGATGTCAAAAGCAAGGTTCACTTTAGATGTCAAGCGCCTTAGGATAATTGAATTTCTGTATTTTTATTCATATCGATGAAGGCCACATCACTGCGGGGGTCCAATTTATACTTGAGGGAATTTAAATTTTGATTAAATTTTGCTCTTCAGGGACGAGAAATTAACATTATTTTTTTTCATATCTGGTTCACATACTTCGAGGAGAAAAGTATTACTTGCTCCAATTAATATTGAAAGGCAAAATAGAAGGTCGCCGAGGACCTGGTAGAAGACAAATGTTTTGGCTGCGAAATATTCGAGAGTGGACCGGCATTAGAAGTGCGGAGGAGCTATTCCGGGCAGCACAAGATAGAGAGACATTTTCCAGAGTGATCGCCAACGTTGGGGGGACCTGATAGGGCACACGATGAAGAAGAAGATTTAAAAATGATCCGTAAAGCGCAAAAAAAAAACAAAATCATTAATCATTACTTTATAGATGTACCTAGTATGTTATTAATTATTGATATACAACTATAATAATATCTAATATACTTCATACTCCTCTTCCAAATACAACAACACGTTAACTCAAAAATGAATTCTACTAAAAAATCTCAAAATACGTAGAAAAGTTATGTAAATCTTATTTAAAATGTACTTACCTTATTGCTTTATTTAAAAAAAAAAATGAAAAAACACAAACAAACAAAAAACAAACATTCAAAACACAAAAAAAAACGAAAAACTAACAAAAATAGATTGACATAACAGAACATAACGTTTTTCTTTCTTCCTTTGTTCCTTCTTTCTTCGTTCATTCGCTCTGCATGCATCTGAGCGTAGGTACCTTTCGCGAGAAGAATTTGGGTGGCATTTTGTCCATACAAAGCACAATTTCCCAATACCTCTCTGGATTTTGATACTAGTGCAAATATTGTTTTAATATATAGATGTCGACCACTAACGTGTCGAAATGTTTTGCTTTTTTGGAGAACTTACTTTTTATAGAGTTATATAACCCTCCAAAAAACATAAAAATTGCCTGGTTTGAACGCCATCAACTAAACAAAGTATACAATGCATTTTTTTAAAAAGCAAAATGTACAAAAATAATATTTTCTTTTTAACCCCCGACGCAAGGAGCGATTTTATAAGTTTGACGTGTCTGTGTGTCTGTCTGTGTGTTTGTCTGTGGCATCGTAGCTCCTAAACTCTCGCTGTACAGAATACGGGAATACAGTTAAATACTTAGGAATTGTAATAGACAGCCAACTCAAATGGACAGATCACATTCAAAAGCTTGTTAATAAACTTAGGTATTTAACTTATATTTTTAAACGTTTAAAATACATAGTTGACATTAAAAGAATAAAATTGGTGTATCATGCATTGGTGCAATCATCAGTATCTTATGGAATAATTGGATGGGGGGGTGTATAATACACACATTAAGTCACTAGAAATAACTCAAAAATTAATACTAAAAATAATGTTGCATAAAGATATAAACTACCCCTCCGTGCAATTGTTCCATGAGGCTGAATTGTTAGATATAAGAAAAATTTACTGTAAACAATGTTTAAAATATATATTTACACGAAATGTTATTTTTACAAAAAATGAAAAGCGTTTTAGTAATAGGTTAAATAATGTATTTGAAGTTCCACTGTGTAACACTAGGCTTGCGCAAAGACATGCATATTTTATTACACCAAAAATATATAATGCTTTCTATAAGGCTACAGAAATTGATTGTAAAAATATATCCACCTACAGCAAGTATAAAAATGTATTAAAGTCTTGGATAAATACCGTCGACACAAACATTTACTTGCTGTAACATCTGACCTGCTGTAACTTAACCAAATTTTTATTAATCTTTATGAACATGTCTTTTGAATGTATTTCAGTAAACACTGAATCTATTTTTTATGTATTTAATTTTATTTTTTTTTAAACTTCTACAATATATTGTATGTTTATGAGTAATTATCTGTCTTAAAATCACTCAAGTATACCCACGAACTGGCGATGCCTATGTGGGATTTTTTTGGTTAATCTGCTAATCTATTTATGTTATTATCTACTTTTTTAAAACTGTTTATATAAAAAGTTTGTACTACAAAATTTTACCAACTGTACCAAAAAAAAAAAAAAAAACTAATGGACCGATTATCATGCAATTTTTTTTGTTTGAAAGTTGACATGGTTTCTAGCTACAATTCATGAAAATCTGTTCAGACGTTTCATGGTCATCAGCTCTTTTTTGTGTCCGGGGTTTCTTAAAATTTTGTAAATTTTACTTATTACATAGTTTTTAAACATAATCTTAAAAATTGGTTCAGTTTTGGAAGAGAAAAATGAAAACCTAGATTTTGACGACTTTATTTATCATCCGAACCTTGAACCGAACCCAAACCAGAACCAAAACTTGAAACTGAACCTGAACCTGAACCTGAACCTAAACCTGAACCTGAACCTGAACCTGATACCTGAACCTGAACCACCTGAACTCGAACCTGAACCTAAACCTGAACCTTAAACTGAACCTGAACCTTAAATTGAAACTAAAACTAAAACGATAATTAAAACAAAACAATCCAAAGAAACAAAAAGTAAGGAATAAACACTACCTTACTATTTTGTATCACACCAACCCAGGCTGCCAGGACAGGAGATATCGTCGGCGAGATGCTCGGCCATGGTTCTGCTGGCAGTACCGTGCTTAGGAGGCTGGAGATCTTCTCTCGACAGCTGCTGCACAGGTCCCCCGACTTCACAGCTCTCGGGGTCTGCACCCTGGACCGCCCTCTCATTGCCAGTGTAATTATATTTTAACATTTTTAACTAAAATAGATTTAAAAACTATTCTCTATAAAGGCTCTTGCAAACGATAAATTTTTTATGCCAATTTCTTGAAGGCAACGTATTTCCGCTTCGCACGATTGTCGTCTATTGTCCATACTTGTCGATTTGTTGCCCTGTCTTCGATAAAATCACTTGGCTACCAAAATTACGACAATATTGCCTGGTAAGTATATTTCCTTCTCGTTCTGTTAACTGTTTGCAGGTGTGCATCTATGTTAGCCACCTACCCGCTACCGAAACTGTCAATTTCGAACACGATTAGTATTAATTTCTCTTTCAAGTTTGTATACCTTGCCCTTCAAGACTATTATTTGTATAGTAAGATGGCAGTAGACAATGGTCGTTCGGCAGTAGACAATAGGCAATCAAAGGCAATAATTATCTACCTCATTTACCAGCACCTTGTTTTCTGTCGTCTGGTGCGTACACGAGTAAATCAGAAGGTTTTCCGACGCATGAGCAGGCCACTTACAGCTGTCCGTGTGAGAAACATGGATTTTCCAGATTTACCCCCTGCTATTCCCTATCGCTATTATATCTCCTTTGCAATCCCTCCCTCGGCCCCTCCCTCGTCCCCCACTCCGTTTCCGCCATCACCCTTCCGCGTCTCTCAGTCTCGTGAACTCCCCCCCTCCCGTATTCTTCTTCCTCCCTCCCAAATTCCCCTGCCCATCCCTTTTTCCCTCACTACCGCTAAAATACACACCCTTCTTATGGCTTTCCCGTGAGACACATGGATTTCCCAAATTTAGTCCTTGTTAACTCCTACCCCTCCGCCCCTCCCTCCCTTTTCTGTAAATAATCTGTTAATGTTAACTTCCCCGTTGGGGGGTGAATTAGACCTCGTCCCTGCGTATACCGGCATCATTTTTTTTTGGAATGGAGTCCTTACAACTTATCTGCGCCTTCCTCAGCGACATATGTAGGCCTGCGGTTTGGCCGGGCAAATTTGGTGTCGTTCTGCCCCACCCCGGCAATTTGACGCTTCTATCCTTAGGGTCTTCGGGTACATCCCCCACAATATTGTCAAGGCACAACCGAGAAACCAGCTAAAGGACGCAAACATCGAGATTCGTTCACGGCCGGTCTGACAGCCTTACACATGCTAGCTGGTGCTGCCACATGACGAGAGGTGTATCCCACCCGATATTAGCTTTCTTCATGTCACCATACTTGTTTTTATTATAATTTCTTGCAGATGCTTGTAGCATACACAAGATGTCATGACCTTACGAGCAGCCACCTTTTGTGTTTATCTATTTTCTTTTTTAATCATTTTATGTTTGATTTGCTTTATATTATTGATTTATTTATATTTCGGATTTTTAAAAAGTACATCAAAAATTCCGTTTACATTCTTTGCTTCAAATAATGTCAGAAATTACTGGTTAAATAAGTCAAGTACGTCCCTTAACACTATATAAAAATGAAGCCACAAAGTGATTTTGTTATTATTGAAGAAAAGAATTATTTATTCACTCTGCGTTCGAAACTCTCCAGTAAATCACTAGGGATCTAGTGGTAAATCACGGAGGTTATATTTTACGTTTATCCATATTTTTACCTCATTACCTAGAATATTAATTTACAGGCAACGGCATTTAAAAAAATGGTCAGGAAAATGGTAAGTGGCCCAGGGGGTATTCTAGTCTAGAAGCATGAATTTTAGGTATTTTTTCAGGTACAATAAAAAAAACGATAAATTTTTTTAAAGCCATTATTTTACCAAATACTGATTAAGCATTAAAAAAAACTAAACAAAAATTAAACGAAAAAATTTAAAATTCAAAAAGTTACAGGGTGTTGAAGTGGGGGGTCTCAAAAAATGATGCGCCCTGGTTGACATGATTGCAACCATCCTAGTAATAAAAAAAAGAAGAAAAAAATTGATTTTTATATATTTTTTGACTTTACGGAACTTTTTAAATATAGTAAAAATTAAAATTTTGTTATTATTCTGGTAAGAGCGATAAAATAATGTGCAGAGAAGGCCCACACCAAATTTCAAGTAAATTGGTACAGTAGAACTTGAGATATCGTGTCAACCGTCTCGAAAAAAGTGGTTTTGAGAAACAGGCGTTTTAAGTTTTGCTCTTTTTAGATTTTAGCTAGATTCCGTCTAAACCGGTCAAACTGAAATAGCTCTAACTATCAAAATAATTCGAATTTTGAAAAATCCTTTTAAGGATATTACTCTTGAATATTTAAACAATCGAAATATGAAGAAATTTTTTTTTTCTAGACTAGAATACCCCCTTAAAGTCATAATTTACGATCGCCAGGATATTTCGCGTGTAATCTCCTGATTTTCGTTTAGCAAAAACATTTCTCGGGGTATCCAGATTAAAAGGAAAACGCGTAACTGACCTTTAACCTGGAAAACACCTGTATAAAGTAACAGGTGCCTGTTATAGGCACAGAAAAGATTAATAGCGGTGCTTTGACGCTAACGTGAGAACCCAACGATGATTTTTACGATAAACAACGCTTTTATAAATAATTGTTTCAATAAATAAATATATGACAGCTGTTTTTCAATGCAAACATAGGTGACTTTTGCTAAAGGACAATGATCTCACTTATAAATATAGCTAAATCATTGAGGTAAACACTGGTCCCACGTACTTAACTCAATAAGACATCTACGTTTTCTACGAAAATTATTAGGAACTATAAGCTCTCAATTATAGCTCTCCGTGCATCGCCGATCGGCGCTGTTCAAATCGGCGCGGCGTGGGACATGAGGCGATAGCCTCGCCTTCCAATGAGCGTAAAATATGTAGAGATATACTGGTCCTACGTACGCAACGTACGCATTAAATTAGACATCTGAAAATTTACAATCTGTACATTTTCCATGAAAATATATGCTTTAGGAACACACTCGCCCCATTTTGACTTGCGTGGTGTTGCGAACGTTGTGTAACATCGCGTTCTCCCTCACTTAAACTTTATCTACATATGGTGTAACAGCACGCCCCAGCTTAATCAGCTATTCCTGTAATGTAAATGTCATTTTGCCTTCCGATAATATATATTTTTTCTATTAAAAAATAACAAAAATCAATCACACGTCGCCACTGATTTCACCCCCATACGTCGCGACGGGATCACGCTGTTCAGTGTGTTACCATGCTGCTGGAATGAGACGGAGTACTTATCACGTGACCGGCTGCTATGCTATACCCGACTACTCAGTTGCGATGTGTGATGGAAAAATATTTTTATTGTTTTCAATATAGAAAAAAAACATTATCGGACGACAAAATGACAAAACAATGATTTTTTTAATCCAAATATGTTCAGGAATCGCTGGTTAAAATCTTTCGGGTAGGTGCTGTTGCACCTTGTATAAACGCGATATAACCACAGTTAGTAAACGGAATTCACTAAACAGTGTTGTTTTCATTTTCTAAAAAAACGCAGAGGCGTCAACCTACTAAATTCAACCATCTGAACACACTAACTCAATTACATATAATCACCATTTTAGAGACTGAACCAATGTGTTCAACTGATATTACTGACAGGAAGAAATGATAAAATTTCGTCTAAACAAGATACCTACGATATCATTATAACGCCTTGTACGGGACGATTCTCGTTTTCAGCAAAACCTGGTCAACTGGTGTTTACGTGAAGACGGGTTGCACGTGTTCCTCCAAAAATATTATTGTAACAGTTCAGTACGAAAGCACTCAGCAATAAATCACCTGCTGGAAAACAGTAAGCAAATAAGTCATCCTTTGCAAATGCAGCGACAAAAACAATAACATGTTTACGTAAAACTTGGAACAGGTGCATGAATATTGTGATGTAAAAGCTGACTGAAAATAAATATTAATCATTACCAAAAAGATTTCCGAGTTGTTAATTACAAAATATCTCCCGAACCAAAGTGAAGATTGGGGTCCAGCCGCCTAGTATTACAGTTTGTATAGATCGGATAAGTTGGCCTCATACAGACCTAATATACTTCAGTTATTTTATGTGAGTTTTAGGGAGCCAGACATTTAGAACCAAAGTCTTTATTCTTCGAACACTGTCTAAAGTTTAACTTATGAAAAGCGTAAGTTCCAAACAAAGATTATAATAAATTTGATGCTGTGTTTACACATGGAAAATTTGCCCTTTAACATTTACCTGGATATTAATTAATTACCCAATTATTAGTCAGTACTTGTAATAAGAGTATGTACTTAATTACAGGTAACCGGAGCTGTCACTACCTACCTGGTGATATTAATACAGTTTCAGAAGCAAGACGACATGAAAGAGGGATCCTGAGATGATAGTCAATCTTTTGTACGTGTTTATGGAGCCATTCTATACATATTCATTAACTGAAATATATTTCATAAATTATTATTACGTGCTCTCCCATTTATGATAACCTTCTTACCTTTTGGAAGATTTAATCCATATTTACATAATGTAAGTATATACATATGTTCCTGAATTTCCTCTCTCTTCTTTCCTCGGTCCTCTATATATATATAGCTCCACACAGGAGACCCTGAAGAGAAAACATTCCAAAAGGGCCTTTGTCATCTTTGGGGATGCAGAAGGAAAGTATTTTTAGGGCAAGGAAGGAGTGGAAGTTCTGGGAAGGAAAAAGGTATGAGGGTGAATAGGAATCCTGGAAAAAGAGTAGGATGCTGTGTGGAAGGTCTTTTTAGGGTTAGAAACGAAAAGGAAGTTTTGGGAAGGAAAAAGTTATGAGGGGTGAGTAGGAATCCTGGAAAAGTGAGAAGGATGCTGTGTGGAAGGTCTTTTTAGGGTAAGGAAGGAGAGGAAGTTCTGGGAAGGAAAGAGGTATGCAGGGTGAGTAGGAATCCTGGAAAAGTTAATAGGATGCTGTGTGGAAGGTTTTTTTAGTGTAAGGAAGGAGAGGAAGTTCTGGGAAGGGAAAAGGTATGAGAGATGTGTAGGAATCCCTAGGAAAAGTGAGTAGAATGCTGTGTGGAAGGTTTTTTTAGGATAAAGAAGGAGAGGAAGTTCTGGAAAGGAAAAAGGTATGAGGAGTGAACAGGAATCCCTAGGAAAAGTGAGTAGGTTGCTGTGTGGAAGGTCTTTTTAGGGTAAGGAAGTTCTGAGAAGGAAACAGATATGTGGACTGAGTAGGAATCGGAGTCAATATGTTCTGGAATGACGGATGTATTAATCCATTCCTCCCATTGCGGTGCAAGACGATGTGTTGAGAGAATTAGGCTGGAGTGGTCAAAAGGTCTCCTTTAACCAGTATCTTCCGATCTGGCCGGCCACGCGGGATGGGCAAACGCATCCGCTGTTAAATATAACACGCATGAACCCCGGCACCTCTACTAAGTCAAAAAAATTAGGAAACCACTTGCGGTGACCTGTGGTATGGTTGTTGGTTATCTAATAAATGGTTTCCGGGCGGCGGAACCCCATACCTGCTTTCCAGATATACATATACAAATCTATGGTTTTATTAGAGATTGACGAGATTTTGTACATTCGATTTTCAAAACAAGAGTAGTAAGATGACTGTCTAGATAAGATTTTGAAAAACCACTTCATCCCCTTTTCTCACCCCTCAAAGCATAATAAATTCCGGACAATACTGGGTATTTCAGCTTTTAAATACAATGTGTTTCACGATTGTACCGTGAAACTTTGGGAGATGGTCAATACAATCCCAATAAAGTTTTTTAAACAAAGCAATTGTAATTTTAAAAAAAAGTTAAAACAATTGACAAATGTAATCGTAGCTTTATTTTACTTTAATGCACGTGTTCGGGGAATAAATGGCCATCTTCACAATTCAGATCTTAAATAGAACAGCTGACTAAGTGGGAAGAAATAATAATTATAAAGGTGTGTTTATACGAACACTTAAAGATGAAATTTATCAAAACTTTTTTATGTGGGTACCCATTAAAAAGAAAGAGTTTTTAATGAATATTCACCGCCCAAATCTTCGCAGTATGAGTATGGAAAATTGTGTACATTGCGTCGCTTCAGTTCTTATTTGTCCAACAGACCATTTTAGTTTTTGTTCAATCTCCACTTTAAAATTAAAAATAAAGTATAAAAAATAATAGTTAATCACTTAACTAAAAATTATTTAATTTGATGAGACTTTTACCATTACGGAAATAGCTTTATCTTCAACACCTATCATAATGTTTCATTGAAATAATGAAAGAAAACCTTCTCCTACTGTAACATTTTCTAATGGTCTGTTGGACAAAAACGAACTCAGGCGACGATTTGTTAGTTTTATCATCCTGTGTTGTGTGTGTCTATCTTTGTGGAATGTTGAATACAGTCGAATTTAATATTGTTTGCATAATGCCTGAATAATAATTTTGCATATTTTATTTGGACGCAATTGATTCGTTGACATAAATAAACTATTTACAAATGATTTAAAATGCTGTATTTCTTTAAACTCATTACGTGTGTTTAATATGATTATTATTAGTATTGTAATAAAATTAGCAAGAAAATGTCATCAGCGTCATCATTATATACAGAAACCTTCCCGCGTGTGCGCACAACAAATCACCAAAGTTTCATCGCAATCAGGTGAATGGTATATGAATGCACAAAGAAACATTAATTTTTATTTAAAAAGATTATTAACTTATCAGCAACTTAAACAGCTCTGATTTATTTAATAGAGAGCTGTATACCATTAAAAATTAAACCATTAATGATACCATTAAAAATTTCATTCATTTATTTCATTTCATTCCTACTATGTACTTTGTATTATGTTTTTTCGAACTTAAATCCTGCCACATTTTTCTGTACAAAAAGTGTAAATAACACATTTTAAAATACATATTGTTTGTTATTTTTTATACTAAAAATACTCTTTTATGCCAATAGAAAAATAGATCTTAATGTACATAATATATGAAACATCTCTCAATAATAAAAACTGTGTAACACTTTTCATGACTTTTTTAATACATTTGTAGATCCCTATTATTATAATTTTAATACAATATTACTTTATAATAATATATAGAAGAACCAGTAGATCTATGTCACCATCCGATTGGGCTACGTTGCGAGGCATCTATAGAAACCCATCATCTGTAATTGAGGATTGTTTTCACAGCGACAAATATCTACAAAAACTTTTTGTGAGACAGTTTTAAGTGAATATTTTATGATAATCTTTAAAGGCAAAATCATTTTGGGGGGCGGGAATGGGTACCGTCGCCCCGGGAACCATTTATTGGATAATCAGCATATCTGCCATACGTGCCCCTAGTGCTTTGCTACCTTTGAAGATTTAGCAGGGATTCCCGGGTTCAGGGGGAGAGGTTTGTATTTCAACAGCGTGGTTGGGAGAGAGTGGGTGAGGGAGCTCTTTTGACCCCTGCCGAACTCTCTCGACCCATCGCCTTGCACCGTGGAGGGATGAATGGGTTCATAAGTTCGTCACTCCTGGACAAATCGACCCCTAGATTTATACCCACCCCTCACACTTATTTCCTTCCCGGAACTTTCTCTCCTTTCTTTCCCTAAAAAGAACTTCCACACAGCATCCCAAAAGATGACATGGGTTCTGAAGAATTTTTTTCCTCAGGTCCTCTTGTGTGGAGAAAATGTAAAAAGAAGAAATCAAAATGTGCGAATTTTGACAAAAGATAAATACCTACCCGTACATTTTAGATCTACAATAAAATTATTATATTTTTTAATACAAACAAAAAAACATGTTTGCTTTACCGCCTATTTTCACCTAAAAAGTAATTATAAAAATCCTCATTATTACTCATTATTACTCCTCTACTCTTGATATGATCATACAAAGTTTGTATGGTCATATCATCGTATTACAAACAAGCGTAAAACCAAAAAAAAATTGGTAGGAAATCCATATAATACATAAATTTAGGTTCCTTATTCCGTACTCGGAAAGTAATCGATGGATTGACTCAAAATTTTAAAGAACATTGCATTTTAGCAGAAGAGTGTTTCCATATATAATGGTAAGCTCTGGCATTACGAAATTCGTACAAAATATTACTACAGGTGGCGCGCGAGTGGTTGGAAAATGTGTGTGTTTCCTATATTTTAGCGGCACGGAGGGAAGGCAGGAGGGGGAGGGTAACGAAGGAGGTGAGGTTCGCGGAAAGGGCGACGAGGGAGGGGGAAGGCGGGGAAGGTGGAAGGGGAACGCAGGAGGGGAACGGGGCCGCACGAGAATGAACATGCAGGGAGAAACAATTTATTTCTTTGAATGGCATAGCAACGCATGCCGGGAACCAGCTAGTCAGATATATATATATATATTTTTTATTCTAAAAATTGAAAAAAGAAAGACATACATTCCCGGGTTACGAATAACCCGACAATGTTTGAATATCTCCTACTACCACCACAGAAAGCCGAAAATGTTGCTTGCGTTGTGATGGAAGATTTAGCCACTATTAAGAAAAAAAAAATTATAACTGAGGGCATACCCAAAAAAATTGAAGTAAGATAAGATTAGCTCTTTAACATTATACACCTACATAGTTATTTCAATTTTATACGGATGTACGAGTATCTGTATATGTATCATTTCAAGAAAATCTGAATAATCCACGTTGTAGACATCTACATAAGGAATATGAAAATGTTGGATTTAAATTTTTTCTATTTTTCCTACTATAGTATGCAATGCATACACAAGTTACCTATATATTTTAATCCTCTGTTTTTAAGAACCTTTATGTATATTAACTTTTTTTTTAAATTAATATTATTCTAACAACTATGCTAAACAAATAACAGTTACTATGTTTTAAACTTTCTTACTTTATTTTTTATTATTTCTCTTCTTTTTATTTCCTCGATTTTCCCTCTTTTTTGTACAAATCATGTTCCATATGTTCACACTAATCCTAATTTGACTGTTCTAAAACGGGAATCATCCTATTTGGACAGTCAAAACATTTCATAAATAATGTATTTAAACGTAAAACATCTTACTAAAAAAATAAATAAAATAAATTAAAAAAAATAAATAAATAAATTTCGTAAATCCCGCCCTTTTGTAATCAACTCTAACTTGAACTTGTTGTAATTAAAAATATATGTACTGTAACACTATTCTCTCTGTCACATTGCAAAGCGAGTGTACTTCTTATCAGTAATAAAACCAAATTATATAAAATAAGAGTTTATTTCTGTTTTAATAATTAAAAAATTATGACAAAAAACTGTTTTGGGTAAATATTTCTCTTTCTGAAAACGCTCACAAAACCCGCAAAGGTGAACAGAATAATTTGAAACGTCAGAGAAGGGGAAGGCAGGGAAAATCGAAGGGGAACGCGAGAGGGGAAGGGGGCGCGGGAGGAGAACGGAAGAGGGAAAGGGGACGCACCGGACAATCAATTTCTTTCTTTGGAGTGGCATTGCAATGCATGAGTACGGATACTTGCTAGTACTACAATAAATATTATGTCAGCACCTATAAATTAAAAACATTACAGTGTTTTCTTTAATAAAAAAATAAAACTGATTTCCGATTCTAAAATGGATTTAAGTACTTTGTGGCTTGCCATATTTACAATAAACTAGCTAAAGTACCCGGGGTTGCCTGGGCTTTACTTGAATATTTTCGAAAAAAGATGTTCTTAGGCATTTTGAATGCCAAGTAAAATCAAATCAATAATAAGATCTTCAATTATTTTTTTTAAGTGGAATATTCTAAAACAACTAAATTAACACATATTATATTATATATTTTACAATTTCCCAATAATATTATTGTGTCTGCATTAAAATTTATAAAATGGATTTTTACTAATTATTGAATCATTTTTTGCACCATTTTCATGGTAAAATTACCTGTACATATTTCAACTTAATTAATTTCACTTTTCTCGGAATATACAGCGAGAAATTAATAAAATAATTTTTCCACAAATTTGTAATTTGAATTCTTTGTAATTTCACAAAAATAGTAAAATCTTTTAAAATTATTAACACAAATTACATGATATGTGATTCTCGTTTCTTTTGTTTATTATGACCACAATTTTCACGTTGTTTTCAAACAAAAACACTTGTTTTTATGAACCATGTTTGTGTTTTTCATTTTCACTATCGAACATGCAATCATTCTCAGTGGATGTCTAATACCATTGGTCACCAACTTTGCAGGATGTTTTTTTTCAGAAGATTTTATAGACAATATAAAACAAAAAATTTCAAATTTCAAATAGTCGATCGAAATAACCTATCGAAACCCGAAAATGTTCAATTTTTATATCTTTACTAACTGACCTGGCCACGCTTTGCTGTGGCTAACGAAACACAATGCCATCTACTGGATGGTTACTCACCTAGATAATTAAGTGTTGTGTCGATAAATTAACTCACACATCCATCTGTTAGAAACTTATGGAACTTACAAATCATTTTCCTATAACAAATATTTAATTCGCAATAATAAGTATTAAGGTCAATAATCGAGATAAAAACTATCGTATCTTTTAAGTTGGACCAAATTACATACACTAACGAAAAATTTCATCAAAATCGATTTAGTAGTTTCGGAGTTTATCTCGAACCAAAATCGTGATGTGAGATTTTTATATATACCTAGCTGACCCAGCCACGCGTTGATGTGACGTGAATCGAAACACAACGCCAGCAACTGGATCGCTACCCAATCTAGATAACCAAGTGTTGTGTCGATAAATTAACTCACACCGCCATCTGTTAGAAACTTATGAAATTTACAAATAATTCCAGAGCATTGTCCTACGATGAACATTTAATGAACATTTAATTCGCGATAACAAATTTTGAGGTCAACAATCGAAGGAATAATGATCTTTTTTTTCTTTTAAATTGGACCAAATTACACACATTAAGCCAAATTTCATCAAAATCGGTTGAGTAGTTTCAGAGTTTATCTCGAACAAACATCGTGACGCGAGATTTTTTTATATATAATAAAGAAGAAGATATTCTTTTATTTTTAACATGAGCTCCACACAGGAGGCCCTGAAAAAAAAATTCTTTCAGGGCCTAAGTCATCTTTGAGGATGCTGTGTGGAGGGTTTATTAAGGAAAGGAAGGAGAGGAGAGTTCTGGTAAGGAAAGGGGTTTAAGGGGTGGGTAGGAATCTGGGGTTCAGTGTGTCCTGGTCATCCGCCTCCAAGACCTAGACAAACCTCACCCCATGAACCCGGACACCCCTGCTAAATCACCAAACATAGCGAACTACTGGAGGTGATCTATGGCAGAGGTGTTGGTTATCCAATAAAGGTTCCCGGGGCGGCGGTACCCATTCCCGCCTCCCAAATTAAATTTAGCCCAATATGAAGAAATATTCTGTGGCTTCAAAAAGGACCAATGTCAATTTTTCGGGGTAATTTTTATTGATAAAAACATTTGACTGAATTTTCTCAAAATTGGGTTTTCTTCCGAATTCTAAATGAACCTTTCGATTTCGAGCAAGGATCTTTCGATTTTCGGGGACCAAATTTTACACCAGAAAACTGCTTATCTTTTAAAATTAGAACTGGCTTAATTCTACACATGAAATTTGAAAAACTTACTTTGGCCGTTTAATGTTATACTTACAATAATTTTCATATATAGTGCGAGTTTAATTGAAATTTAAGTAATTAAAGGTGTTGAAAAAAAATATGGTTAAATTGGTGACGTTAGGTTAGGATATCGGCTGTTTTTCATTTCTATTTTCAATATGGATGGTTCTTAGTCGAAGTACAGTTAAAAGTGACCGAATTGGATATCGACACCTTAGCGCAGTGGTCGGCGCGCTCGCCCGGTAAAAGAGAGGTCCTGGGTTCGTGTCCCAGAGGTGCCAATATCTTTTTCTGATTTTCTGTTTCCAGATTTTCGATTGAGTTTTGCTCATAGTGTCTCCACTTAAAAAAATAATATTAAGTTCAATGGTTTGTTATTTCTGAAAAAATAAATAAGTACGTAGGTACTTGAAAAAAGTTTCCAATGTTAAACAGCTATCGACGGATCAACACGAATAATAATTTTGAGTGCGTTTATCACAAACTAATGACTTTGGTGAGACTTGCATGTTTATTTAAAAAATAACAAAATCAAATATAAAAAGCTCTTTCGAGTACAAACAAAAATTTCAAATTAATAAATTTAACATTTCTTCGCATACATTGTAACACCGCGTATCTCATGTTACACTGGTTTTGAGGAGGAACAAAAAAAACAATTAATTTATTAAATAAAAATATCACATCTTTGAAAAAAAAAGGTCAACTAATATTTAGGGATCAGTTTTTTTGCGTTAAAAACATATTGTCAGGTATTTTAAATGACATTCGCGGAACACAAAAAAGGCTGAGAAATTTTGAGATAAATACGTTTGGTTCTTGTGTGAGAAATTTATAATATTCTTCGATTAAGAGCCCGAGAGGGATTTTTAAATTTTTTTCAATATTTTGCGTGTTTTCAAAGTCACCTGTGCACGTAACAGCACATTAAAAAAAATATTTGTCATCATTTTTTATTAGATGCATGTATGATGTATTCCACCTGTTTCATTAAAATATTAACTAAAAAAGTAATTTGTACTTTAAAACTGTTTATAAAATAGCAGTTTTCGATAAATCGTCAATCGACCCCCTGATTTTTTTCCATTTGTAATCGTATACAATATTAAAAAGATATATAAAAAATATTTTTTAATAGAAAATATCTGTACTTATACCACCTGTTTTGCATATTTTTATAATGAAGCTTAATTATGGCGTATTTAAATTTTTTACACTACGTAAATCAGCGTACTTTAAAATCATTTTTTTGTACTAAAAAACAAGTTTTTCTGTAAAATAAAAATATTTCCCAGTAAAACAGTACTTTAACTATAAAATGTATACACTAATATCAACAAATTTATTGATTTATTTGATTATATTCAATTTTCTTGTGCAACCAAAATACATTTAAACTATGGTTTCTTAGATCTTCTGGTCATTACGCGGAAGTCTGTCCGCTCGAACGGTTGTCCGTGACGCTCTGTTCCGTGAAGATGTATTGAAAAACATGAGAGTATTAGTTATTAAGATATAATACATATAGACTAACTAAATCAAATCAAAACGTATAATCTTTACGTGTAATTTGAAGAAAACATGTCAAAAAGGACTTCGAAAACGTGCGTAGAAAGGGGACGGACGATCATGTGCTTAAACTTTTTCACATATAACCCGTTTATCATCTAAAAAAAAATATTTCAAAAGGGAATGGATAACGCAAGTTGCGAGGGCACGATACGGTCCTTACACATTGTACCTTCTGATATGTTGGCTATTTATGCGCGCTTTCTTTAAACAGGGTCCCTTAAAAATTCTCAAACAGAACACGTAAAAAGGGACAAGATATCCAAGACGCGGGCGTTGAAATGATTGTACCTTCTCACATATTGTCTTCAAACGTGTAGCTTCGCACAGGGTACCTTGATTTTAATATTGTCATCAGTCGAAACAACAAAGCAAGTTTTAATTGTATTGTGGTCTCTTTCCCTAGCGCGTCGCTATGGGCTTGTGAGAGCGAGACGTCAGTATATACCTCATATATTATTGAAACCATAAAATATATCGGGTAGATATCATATTTCGTTCTACAAAAGTTTAAGGGCTATGCAAATAAATGATTAATTATTATAATCATTTAAGTATTTAATCTAGCTATTATCGTGGCGATTCAAAGAAAAAAATATTAACTTATTCTATAATCACCAATTCACTTTGCTTAATAAGTTTTTTGTATTTTTTTTTCAGGATAAAAATTTAAATATGGGAAACTCCATGTTACCAAGTTCGATACCTATATGTGTTTGGTGTTTGGACCTCAAATAAGATTCCATTGAAGGTTGAAACTATAAGAAGAGACGATTATTTCTTTAACTTTAAAATGTTAAAACGCCTTCAAAATTTCTACTTTGATTGCTACTTGCCAGAAATAATTGACCAGAGGTATGAGAGAGGCATGGAAATAAGAAATCCTCCTTATATAGAGGAAGCAATTCTTTCCAAAAAAATTACCCTTAATAAAATCGCATGAACGGCGTCTGTGACATTATTGGTTTTCTGATTCTATTTTTCTTATGCTTGTACTACCAAAACGTTTTTATTGTATAGATTTTTATTTTGTTTAGATGTGAATTTCTTGTGTGGTAAGCGCCAAACTTAATGCCTACCTGACGTTGATACAGAAAACGTCGCAATAAGCGGATTTAAGTAACGAAACCCGGCAAGCCTCCCTGCCCACGTCTTTCTCTGTCGCACGTACTCGTATGTTTTTTCTTTTTCTTTTGCTGTCACTGTATCTGCGCAATAATAGATCGTATCAATTTCAGGTCGACATTTAAGTTTGGCGCGTACTGTACCTAAACTATGTACCATTTTGTAACACTGTGCAAAACAAGTGCATTATCTACCTAATACCGGCAATTTACATTCGGTCTATTACCCTGTATTATGTTCCTAATGAGAAAAAACTATTTTTTCATTAGTACTTTTTTTTTTTATTTTTTTTTTTATTAAAATTACAGAGAACATTTTGTACAAGAATTTGAGTAGACCCACAAAGCTGTCATATGGCAGCTTGTCTGCAGGTTCTAACAATTTAAACATTCTTAATATAATATCTAAGAAAATATTTGTAAATACATTTATAGTTTTAAGGAAACATTAGAATAGATCACATAGTATTATTAGATAATTTAACTTACAACTATAAATATATAAGATATTTCAATATACCTATCTAATAAAAGATATGTAGGCAGCTATATTAAGATATTCAAAGATTAACCATAGTTTTATCATTTTAGGACTTAGTCTCTCATTTTTTTCAAATTTTATGTTTTTATTGATTTTATTGAAAATCACTGGTATTAGATATTCAAGAGTACGGCTTCCATATTTATTTAATATTCGAGGAGTTTTTAGGCCCTTTCCTTTTCTAAATCTTGTGGTATGTTTGTGTACAAGTAGGTGTTTGTAAGGGCTTTCCCCCAAATTATCCATAATAGTAGTGAACCAGTATATAATTTACTATATAATTTATTGTAAAATTTTAATGTTTGTTAAATACCGCTAGGACATTAATAGAACTAAATTAATAAATAATTTCCAACCAGGGATACACATTATTCTCCTTTTTTTGTTGAATAATTCTTACCTATCAAATTTTGGAAGAATTTTTAATATTATGTTTTTATTCATATGCCTAAAAAGTGATATAATAAATCATTAGTATATTGCGAACATAGGAAGATACCTTTATTTTGTAGGAAATGTTAAAAATTATACATAACAAAAAACATACTAAAATCATGGTTATGTATTGAAGCTTGTGTTTTTTTTAAAGTAGTAAAACTATTTTATTCTATTCTGCAAAAAACATAAACTTTTAAATAAATAAATGTATTTTTCAAATGTGTTTTATATTTCCATGTTTTGACAGCCCTCAAAATTGGCATAGGCACCAGTCGTAGACAGTGCCAGACGCTCGTAACTGCAGGTGTTCAGGGATAAAAGTTGATAGAAAAATTCCCAATATTTATGGAAAAATACTTTACATGGGAATATTATTAACACAAAAAATATATCAATACCCCTCTTATTTTAACTTCATATTGAGAAGAAGTAGATTTTATAAAACTTTTTGACATTTATATTTTTAACGTTTAAAAACAACATTAAATAATGTAGTGTTATTTATTAACCAGTAAACAACTCCCTATTTAATTCTAAAATCATACTATTTGAATCTTGGATATCCGTTAGTCTTAGATTATTATTAGATATATTACAATTATTTTTTCAACTAAATAGGGAATCTCATGGGAGATTTCCCCACGTTCTAGGGAAAAATCGAAATTCGGCAATCCTCGAATACGGCCAACATGTAATATGCCGTTTTTAGTCTGTGTTCGGGAATGATCGCTGAATCTTCGGGTTTTTACGAGCGGATACTGGGATCTAACTTATTTGAAGTAAAAAGTACATTAGCTTTTGGTGGAATTGATTTAAAAATTCGATGAGGGCGACACAAGCGACACAAAGTTTAACTATTTTGGCAAATTTTGATAAAATCGATTGTCCTCCTAGACTCTTAAATGAAGACAATTGTACCTGACGGGCCGTCGTCAGTACACAGACTGTAAAGGAGGCTGGTTAGAACACGACCTTGCAATTTGCCAAAATAAAGAATATCGCCTTGATAAGGGCGGTTGGTTTTCGACACCTTGTGTAATTCTTTGAATGGCGTTCTTAAAAGAACGGTTGTGTTGCTGTAGGTAGTAGGTATTGTCTGTCCGCTGCTCGCTGCAATTTCCCGCCGTGGGTTGGATGAAGAAGTGAAAGGCACAGTGTCAGCAGAGAATGAAGCGACTAGCAGGCGGCAGGGGCAGCGGCAGGGGCAGGCGGCAGGAGCAGGGGGTGAAGTCACGTCCAGTAGAGAGATCCGAGCGAAAGAGGCCTGTACCGAAAAAGCAAGCGGTTTTTGTTGAAGTTTAAACCCGACCGCGTCGGGGCTTGCTTACGATTTAACGGTACATGTCGGACTCTGATTGGTCGAACTTCATCCCCCGCCGGCCTGTTCAACCCTGCCTGGGGCTCGACTACCTGCTAATCGTTCATGTTTATTTATTTTGTACCAGTTTACAGAACTAAAATACTAAATTTTACATACAAGATGGGTCCGCGGATGTGGACAAGCTTTAATCGTTTATTAATGTCACATCCGCGGACTAACAAATACACAAGATATTGTTTATTAGAAATTTCACTAAAGTTAATAAAAGCATGTCCGATATAACAATATTAGCGAAACTCAATCGAAATTGAGTTTTGCTAATTGCCTCCTAAATTGATTTATTATGTTTTGCATTACATTAGAAGATTGTTAATTGAGTGTGCACCAGCAGAAAACGTTTTAATACTCGTATGAAGGTAATTTATTTAACAGTTTTGTTTCTTATTAATTCCAGATAACAGCAGCTGTTACAACATATCTGGTGATTCTCATACAATTCCACGAGCAGGCGGCTATCTAAACCAACAGCTAACAGCAGTTGTTACAACAAACCTGGTGATTCTCATACAATTCCACAAGCAGGCGGCTATCTAAACCAACAGCTAACAGCAGCTGTTACAACATGCCTGAAGGGCTATTCCCTAAAATTTGTGATAAGAGATCGTTCTCCCGCGAGAAATGCTGTCAGATTTGTGTGATTTTCTACATCTGCTGTTAAATGAATAAATAATCATGCATACTTGCAGAAATTCGTGTTTAAAACGACACAAACTAAAATATGTGACAGCTCACAGCTGAAATTTTGACATCGGCCAATAGAAAAAGCAAATGACAGCCGTAGAAAAATCTGACAGCACATCTCGCGGGAGAACTATCTCTTATCACAAATTTTAGGGAATAGCCTTTCTGGTCATTCTCATGCAATTCCACGAGCAGGCGGCTATCTGAATCAACAGCTAACAGCAGCTGTTCACCTCCATTCATTAATAAGGCAGTTATTTTGCATAACGAACGAAATGTTTCAAAATGTTAATGACAGCTTATCTGACCCTCAGGAGGCCACGCTTCTTTCCGACCTCAAGGCTATGGAAGAATATTTCTTCGATTGGCGACTAAAGCCAAATGGGTCGAAAACAGTCGTGACAGATTTCCATCTCAGTAATTCACAGGCAAACTCCAAACACTGTATTCAGTTTGATGAAAAAAATATTTATCATGACCCCCATCCTTTTAATAATCAGTAAAATGTGTCCAATAGCCCTATATTAGGGATATTTCCAATAAATTCATTAAACCCCCGTTATCCCTAAATCTCTTGTTCATGTGACGTTTTGTCCCTGTAGATATATATGGTAACCCATTACGTACACATCTGTCTCTTTCTCTCTGTTACTATGTAAGATTTTAACTTCATACTTTCTCACTGTTCCTTTATTTTATATTATGTTTTGTCTCTTTCTATATGTATATACAAGCTCTTGTAATGCATTTTATATAAGTTTAATTGTATACTATGATGATACTTGTATAAAGCGAAACCTTTAGGTATTAAATAATAACAAATAAATAAATGTTGGGTAAAACAGGGAATTGTTTTATTTCATCAAAAATTTCATGATTTGGGATTCTCTCTCTCAAACTATGAGTATTATTGTGATTTTTCCCTTCCTTCTCTATTGGTCGACGTTTCAGACAGTCTTGCAGCGTCAATCATCAAGGCCGATGACACGCCCAGTGAAGAACGTCTCTGGGCCTCTTCGAAAATACCGATGTTAGTGTAAAGTATATTTTGTCAAGCACGCAATCCATGTTCTAGAACAGAATGCCAATAAATTATTTTTTACTCCAAATTAGAATACCGTCGAATGGTGAAATATTACGAAAATACATGTGGCATAGATATGGTGAGAATTTTATCTTTGTTCTACCGGTACTTTAATCGAAGACGTTCCGATGAACTATAGCGCCATTGATTCTTTCGGCTTTTCTGGCCTCCGCGTTTCCTCTCTCCTACAACAGGCACATTCCTTTCTGTCCTCTAAAGCAGTGGTCCCCAACCTTTTTATCGCCGCGAACCGGTCAACGTTTGATAATTTAACCACGGTCCGGGGTAACATGCTTACTAAAAGAAGTACTCAGAAGTTTTTAGAGCAGGGGTTCCCAACCCCCGGGCCGCGGACCGGTACTGGTCCGTGGATCAAATTTTACCAGGCCGCCTAAGAACCTGCTTATAAATCAAAATTGCTTTTAAAAAACGAACACACCCAATAAAAAATTAAATACTTATCGACAAAAAAAAAATTATTCAGTTGAGTACCTCTGAAGTAAAAAAAAACACGACTGGGCTTCCATCTTGCGCACTCGCATACAGAACGTAAAGAGCTCGAGTGAGAAAATGCAAATGTTTTATTGAGAATAAGTGACAAACTAACATGCGTTTGATTGTATTGGTGAATTTATTCTCGTTCCCCCGCCCCCTTTCGGCCCTCGACCCCTCCTCAGTGAGCCGCAGTAAAATTATCAAACGTTGACCAGTCCGCGGCGACAAAAAGGCTGGGGACCACTGTTTTAGAGTACTTCTTTTAGTAAACATCTAAAATTTCAGTCGGTTCGGCTTTGATTTGACCCTAAGCCTCGCAGTTTGCCCGTTAGAATATATATATTGTTTAAATATTATTTTTCGTAAGAATTAGAACATTGGTTTTTAGTAGGAATCAAAAATTTCAGTATTTTCCGTTCCAGAGAGCAGGGATTTGGATTTGGATTTTGATTTGGATTTGGCTCGCGAGGCTTTTTGGTGTGGCCAGCGAGTACTTTCAGTGCATCGTGATTAAAGAATCGCAAAAAAAATTAGTACATTCCGATCGCGAGAAATGTTCTCTTTCACGGTATGTTAGATATATTTACGCTAATGGACTGGTGGGCGCATGTTAAATGTTATATTACAAACCAGTCTTGTGTTCAGAATGCGGATGCGAAAAAAATCCATTTGCGGATTCATTTTTTGACGCATTTCGGGAAACCATTCTTGCTTTCCGAGTTCAAACGTTCAAATGGCCTCCGACAGCAAACAGGTTGCATACCTCTGCTCTAAAGCAACCCCAAAGATGGTAAAAATATTTTTATTGTTAAAAATATACACAAAAATTGAATAATTTAATAATTTTAATAATAAATAAGTAATTTAATTGTTAAAAAAATATTTTTAACAATTAAAGGAATACACAAAAATTTTATAATTTAATAATAATGGCTGGTAAAATCGCAGTTCCGGGCTGCATAAAGATTGCCTTGAAGACAGGGAGAACGCCAGGAGAAGAAGATAGGAAGGTAAGTTTAATTTATTTTTTTTAAAGTAAGACAAACATTCCCGGGTTACGAATAACCCAACAATGTTTGAAAATCTCCTACTACCACTATAGAAAGCCGAAACTATTGCTTGTGTTGTGATAGAGGACTTAGCCAGCCGAGGAATGGAACACGGGACGCCCGGGTGGGACTCAAACGCGATGCCCACTCAAACGCGATGCCCACGAACCACTGACCGGTCAAAGTAAATTCAATAAATAAATATTTCAATAAATCGAGACGTCATTAGCTCAGTTTTTTTTACATTCTGCACAGGTGGCCCTGGGCCTGTATCGTCTTTGGGGACGCTGTGTGGAGAATCTTTTTAAGAATCGGAAGGAGAAGGAGATCTGGAAAGGAAAAGGGCACAAAGGGTGGATAACGGAAGTCCGTAAAATACATTCAAAATTAATTAATAAACTAAATAATATAGGCATAACTGGCAAAGCTAAAACATGGATAAAAAGTTGTCTCTATCAAAGAATTCAACAGGTAAAAGTAAACAACGAACTAAGTGAAATAGAAAATACAGATTTTGGAATTCCACAAGGAACTGTTTTAGGACCTTTACTATTCATAACGTAAGTGAACTTTTTGAACTCCCGATCATTGGAAACATTTATATCTTATGCAGATGATACAGTGATAACTATTGAAGGAAATTCTTTGAATGAGGTCGAAGTATCAGCTAATAATACAATAAATATCGTAAAACTATGGTTTGACGAAAACTTATTGTCACTAAATGTCGAAAAAAACCCATTTTTACCTTATAGTCTAACAGGGAATGTCTCAAATATAAATTTAAACATAAAAATTCACGCAAGAAATTGTCTTCTTGGAATCGCACCCTGTAACTGTATAAATATTAGTAGCAAAGAAAAAATAAAATATCTATGAATAATTATAGAATAACATCCAATGGAAAAGTCAAATAAATTCCACAGTAGACGGAATGAGGAAACTCATCTATATAGTTTAGAATATATATCTATAGGCTTAGAAAAACAGTATCTTTAAAAATACTAAAAGATATTTATTATGCACTCGCACATTCTGTACTACAATATGGAATCATGGCTTGGGGGGGTGCATATAAATCATCCCTACTTCCCCTGGAGACAATTCAAAAAATATTAATAAAAATTATCTTTAAAAAGCCATATTACTACCCAACAATAAATGTTTTCCAAGATTTCCCGGTTCCCCCACTTACAAAAATTTACGACAAAATAGCATTACTACAATTAAACAAAAAAAATTTAAAAAAAAATAATGTACCATAATTAAATATTAGCAAAAGAATAATATCTGTTGGAGGACTAACCGTGCCACTAGTTCGAACCACAACAGCACAGCATTATTATATATTCAAGGGTATAAAATTATATAATAAATTACCCTTAGATATACGGTCGGAAGAACACTTTTTTTTTATTTTTTTTTTACATGAAATACCGCACAAGAGTCCAAACTGCTCCCGTCTGGAACCAGTGAGACTATGGCATCCCCAATTGGGGTATGTTGTGAGGCTGAAGGTAGTGGGGGGGGGGGGGGAAGGAGATAGGGAAGAGGTAGGTGGGGAAGTACCTGGCTGTTCAGATCTGGTCACTAAACACGGCTAAAGCCATTTCAAGCAACGTTTCAATTCTGAATGGTGGTCTTACACCAGGGCGATACTATTAGTATCTTCCACTCTGGAACGTGCCGCAAATATATCATATATTATTTTAAATGAATAAATTGTGAAATAACACAAATTAATCAAATAAAATTTATTTGCGCACGCCGGGTTCGAACCCGCGACCTTCGGATTGTGAGTCGAGAGTCTTGCCTCGGGACCACGGAGGCCGTCACTACGCCAAATATAAAAAAATTAAATTAAAATACTTATGTACCAACTCATAACTTTACTTATTATTCAAATTGATGTCTTTGCTTTATATTTTGTATCCTTTGTAAAATTACTAATAGTCTTTGTAATAATTATTTAATTTTAATTTAAACTGATGTAAAAGTATTTAGTTGTCCTCTCCTAAACACAAGCAGCCACTTCTACATTTATTTAATATTATTATTAAAAACGGAATTTTTCCTAAATTATGGAAGCTGTCGAAAGTCACCCCCTTGCACAAAGATGGTGACAAATGTCAGGCAACCAACTACCGTCCTATAGCGATTCTTTCATCACCCGCCAAGTTATTAGAAATAATTATCCATAAATACGTATATGCCAAAGTTGAACCATTTTTGATCGAACAACAACATGGATTTAGACGTGGCCGATCAACCACTACAAATTTAATGGTATTCACAGATTACTTGGCGAGAGCACTTGATAACAATGAGCAGGTTGACACATCATACCATGACTTTGCGAAGGCTTTCGATAAGGTGGATCACTTAGTGCTCCTAAATAGGCTCGAAGAAATTGGTTTTTCAGAAAACTTACTGAAACTTTTTGTTAATTATTTGAACGAAAGGGAACAATTCGTGTCCTATGGTGAGTTTAACTCTAACACGTATCCTACAAACTCTGGTGTACCGCAGGGATCCAATTTAGGACCCTTATTGTTTTTAATTTTTATAAACAACATTAAGGAAAAAATCAAATTCGTCCGTTTTTTACTTTTTGCAGATGACATTAAACTCTTCTTGAGAATAAGATCCTTAGAAGACCGTAGAAAACTCCAGGAAGATATAAACGCAATTATCGACTGGAGTATCGATAATAAACTCGACTTCAACTTTCAAAAATGTTCAGTTATGTGCTTTACGAGGTCACAAAAGACCATATATTTTAATTATAAAATGATAGACACGTCATTGAAACACGTGGTGACTTGCAAGGACTTAGGAATTGTGTATGACGCTCGCATAACATTTCACGCTCACATTGAAAAGATCTGTAAATCAGCGACAAAGATGCTGGGTTTTGTCATACACAATTCTAAGGATTTGACCAATCTTACAGTAATAAGGCTGCTTTACTTTAGCTTAGTGCGTAGCATTCTCGAGAGTGGATCTCAGATATGGGGACCTGAGGACATCGTCTATGTACTAATGGTTGAGAAAATACAAAAAAAAATTTTACGATACCTCTATATGAGAGAGTTTGGTTTTTACCCATGGCTGTTTCCAACAGCATTTATCTCGGGAATGCTGGGTATCTGCAGCCTTAGTTCCAGAAGAGATGTCGCATTACTGCTGATGGCATATAAGCTTCTGAATGGTTTTATATCGGTACCAGATATTCTGGCTGAAATAGGTTTCTATGTCCCGGATAATTTCACGCGAGGTCGCCATCACAGGCTTTTGATTCTTCCCAGGTGCAGAACTAACTTACCAATGGTGATGCCCCTGGGAAGACTTACTAGGTTAATTAACTGCCTTGCAGGAAATGTGGATATTTTCCACATTTCCTGCAATGATTTTAAGCGTGAAATAACACTTATTAAATAAATGTTTTAACTGAAAACGTAATGATTTTGTATCTTGTATAACCGTTTTTGCAATATATTGGTGTAATGCTGTTTTTGCTAATAAATAAATATAAAATAAAATAAATAAAATAAATAAAATAAATAAAATAAATAAAATAAATAAAATAAATAAAATAAATAAAATAAATAAAATAAATAAAATAAATAAAATAAATAAAATAAATAAAATAAATAAAATAAATAAAATAAATAAAATAAATAAAATAAATAAAATAAATAAAATAAATAAAATAAATAAAATAAATAAAATAAATAAAATAAATAAAATAAATAAAATAAATAAAATAAATAAAATATTTATTAGGAGAGTGATTGAAATATTCATGTCATATTATGTTGTAATGTAACCTTAAAAAAATGTTTCGATTAATAAAAAAAATAAAAATATGTATGTAAATCCATCTCTCCCACACAGTAGGCGGGTAAACGCATTTTCTGCCAAGACCTAGATTAACTTCACCCCCATGAGCCTGGATACCCCTGCTAAGTCACCTAACGTAGCGAACCACTTGGAGTGACCTTTAGCCGGGGTGTTGATTATCCTAAAATACCGCCTCCCAAATTGCAAGTTCATACACTCCACTAGAAATTAAGTTTTGACATTAATGTTTAAACATTAATGGGAAGGGCCGAATACATTACAATAGTCACAATTAATACATTTTATTTTCCCCTTTTGACAGCTTAGTTATATATTTGCTAATTGGGAACAACTCACGTGCGTTGTGTAAAGTGTTTAGTGTCTAGTCCAACCTATTGATTTAGTTTTAAAATTGTACAAAGGACATATTCTTTTATACGACGTTTAATACGTTTTAGTAAGAGTTTGTGAGCAATTACAATACCATTATTATTGTTTTGACAGTTTTTAAATTGCGTCTTTGTTTTAAATTTACCGATGTTATCTTTAGTTTATCGATTTATTTACCATCGATTCTATAAAAGGAAATTTAAGTATATATATTTTGGGCTATTAATAATGAGAGATACCAGCTGAAGAGGTCAGAGTCTTCCTCACCCGACCCGACCCGCCGCGCAGCTGATGGGTAGGCGCATCCACCGTCAAGACATGAATACGCCTCATCCTCTGATCATTACTTTACCCCCGCTATTTCACCTAGGGGTTCACTTAACCTCCGGAATTCTTCCAGGACTTCTTAGTCAAATGCGCGGCATTCGTTAGAGGAATGGCAAAGGCTTTGGTATAGATCGAACATAGGATACGCACGTGGGGGGCTATGAACTGAACAACATGTCTACCAATTTCCATTTAGGGAGACCTCGTCCCTCCATCCTACAAGGATGAAGGGTTCGGTTACTGGACGGTAATGTTTTCTCGCCAGCCGCCTGCGCCTCCCCCCAGGACAGAAGCAGGTCCGAGGAATGACCAAACGAGCCCTGTAACTACCCGCCCTGCTTCTAGTGACTCGACGCTTTTATCCTCAGGGTCTTTGGGTTTCTACCCTATTTTTTCATTTACTTTTCTCCTAGGCACTACCGGGAAACTGGCTTAAGGGTGAGGATGACATGGTCTTTCTGAAACCCATGCATTTTCTCCTGGGCACTGCCAGCTGAACGGTGGAATACCTAACTTAATACCTACATTCAACATTTCATATTCTTCTTATTTGTTTTTAATCTCTTATTCACAGATGCTCGTAGTCCTACAGAGAGCAATAATATATTTTTCCTTTCTTATGGACAGTTGATCCGCCGACAATTGACCCCCCGGCGTACATAAAGTCGATTTAGGAAAATACCTAAATACACAAAATATAACTAAGTGGCACTGAAAGGATGTGCAGAGAGGATGTACCGTCGAATAACAAAAGTATGTAACATATTTTCAGTCAAATGCATCAAGGAAAAATCTGCTTCTCTAAATAATGTATATACAAGCGCATAAGTATAAAAAATCGACACTGTGTATAAATTCGATGGAAATTCATGCCAACTTATTATTAAAGATATTTTTAAGCTGATTTTACGTTTGAAATTGGTAAATAAAGCACAAAATTTATAATTTTATAATAAATATCATTTCGGGGGGCAAATAATCGGCAGATCAACAACTGTCGGGTCACCCTCACAACGAAATAAAGATTAAATGTATGCAATAAATCGTTTATCCTACAGACATCTATTTTAGCTGTCGAGCCTTAGGAATGGCAATGGTTCAGAATTTTAAAAATGTTTACGAAGTGTTCTCCTTTTCAATGCAAATAGTGTATTTTCTGCAGCCTAGTATCCCAACAACACAGCCGTTCAAACAGGCTTCAAATATACAAAGAAAATTGTGTACAATAGCGTACATTCCGTCTTTTGCTTACATTTATCTGATTGTCAGTTCCGCTGAACCATTGGACAGTTAGTGGTGATCAGTTTCGATAATATTTGTTAAATTAAAGAATTATAAATTTTTTTGAGTGAAAACTTTTTTATTACTGTTGGGATTTGAAACTTGATGAAATCTATGGTATTTAGACTGCGAGAGAATGAGATAGGTTAATCGGTCTCCTCTTTGTGTGGTGATTCGTAGCCACCCCATTCTTGTCTGCTAAGTTTTATTTTTTATTTATTTATTGGTTCGCCAACACAACACATCACAAAATTATTACAGTAATTTACATTATCAATGTGGTTATAGCGATGATTCCAATTATAGGTGAGCACACTATTCATCGCGATATTATTTGTGCAATGATGATATGTTTTTATTTTTTATTATTTCATAATATTTTATTTGTTACAGATTATTGTGTTTTTTCATACTAGGCTAATGCCCGTGTTGTGGTAGTCATAAAATAAATATTTTATATAAGAACTAAAAAAAACTCTATTCTACAGAAGCAGATAATAAACATACTAGGTAAATAAAAATAAAAAAAATACATAAAAGTAGGTGAAATGTAAAGAAAAAAATAGAAATAAAAAATTAATAAATAAAATTTAGTGTTAAGAACTCCTGTACTCTTTGAAGTACGCTCGTCCCCTTTCAAAATCCAATGTTGTATACGTGCTGTATAAAGCGATTTAGAATTACTTGACTTCATGTACTTTATGTTTTAATTGCAAGTATGTGAAACAAAGAGGATCAAAATCAAAAATAGTAAATTACTATGTACACTGTACACACATATATGTGTGTATGTGCACACACATATATACATATAAATATATACATATAAAAATATACATATATTATAGAATCAATGCATGAGTAATTTACATCTTTTATTTTCCGTTCCTTAATATCTATGAAGGATGTGAAATTTATTTACATAACCCGATTTGTAGCCAAGTGAACAAATGCGTTGGTTTGCCATCCAGGCACATAAATCATTGTACAAGCAACATCTTCTGTTTAGAATGACGTTTTGTGGGAGGAATTGAAAGGTTGTTCGGTTATTTGTAACCCGGAAACGTTTGTTTTTCCTTAAAAAAAAAAAGAGAAAAAAACATTATCTAAAATTTCTGAATTAAACCATTTAAATCTGTTAGGGCTGGAATGATGTAATATCATGGTAATCCCTATAAATATTTGTAAGAAGTCCTAATATTCTATCGGTAAGTAAAGGGCAATAAACAGACAGTACCTATGCATTTTTTTTATTTAGGCAATTTACCCTTTAATCAGTGCTTTGTGCCATTGAAGTTTAAAAATATGGTTACGATTTTGATGATAATCTAAAAGGGATCAAATATTATCATATCAAATATTGTCATATCAAATATTGTCATATCAAATATTGTCATATCAAATATTGTCATATCAAATATTGTCATATCAAATATTGTCATATCAAATATTGTCATATCAAATATTGTCATATCAAATATTGTCATATCAAATATTGTCATATCAAATATTGTCATATCAAATATTGTCATATCAAATATTGTCATATCAAATATTGTCATATCAAATATTGACACATCAAATATTGAAGTCAGTCAAGTCTACGAATTGCATAAAGTATTTGTAGAAGAACCTAACAAAATATCAGGACAACCTAATAAAGTTTATTTAATTTTTATTTTAACTTTATGAGTAAAATCTCAAATTGTAATATTTAATTAAATGAAGACAATATAAGCGAAACTCACTCAAAAATCTGGAAACAGAAAAATCTGAAAAAGATATTGGAACCCGTGGGACTCGAAGCCAGGACTTCTCGTTTTCCACTGCGCCAAGGTGTCACCTGATGGATATGTGCTACTTTATGTATTTGTGTTTTAAATTATAAAATATGATTAAACCTTAACTTTCATGGAATGTAGGGTACCCAATTTTTCTGATAGCCTTTTAACCTTTCTGTTTCACAACTTCTTCCCTTACTCAATCCCTTCATCCTCACAACATATTAGGGTTGTGACTAGTAATGTCTTTTTTTTAAATACCATCCCTTAAAATAATATTTGAAAAATAAATAAATTTCTTCCTTTGTTTGAAATTCATTAAATAATAATGACTTAATCCAAATAATACGACTATGACATGTTATGATGATAACGATTTTTAAGGGGCTCGTTTGTTTGTTTTGAGTTTAGCTTGATGGGTTAGTAAATATATCGTACGATTTTATAATCGCAGTTAGCTTAGGAGGTCTGTTCGAAAAGTTCATATAAATATTATACCAAATATTATGAAGTCGAAAAACTCCAATGCAATATAAGTTTAACGGCCTCCGTGGTCGAGGGGAACGGCTCTCGAGTAGCTTTCTGGAGGACGCGGATTGAAATCGGGATTAATTTGTGTTGTTTTACGATTTTATTCATTAAAAATAATGTAAACCTTTTTTGGCATGCTCCAGAGTGCACCATTTAGAATTTAAACATTGCTTGAAATAGCTTTAGTCGTGTTTGGTGACTTTTTTACATGAACTCAACATAAATAATAAATAATTTCCCTCAGGCCCATGTAATCTTAGGGCATACTGTGTGCAGGTTCTTTGTAAGAAAAATAATGAGAGGAATCCATCCCTCCAACTGCGGAGCACACCGATTGGTCGAGAGAGTCCGGACGTAGAGGTCAAAGGGTCTCCCTCAACCAGTTTTTCTCAATCAGGCCCTTTTTTTTACATGAGCTCCACACAAGAGGCCCTGAGGAAAATAATCACCCTCGGGCCTATCTTATCTTTGGGGATGCTGTTTGGAGGGTTTTTTTAAGGAAAGGAAATGGAGGAGAATTCTAGGAAGGAAAAGGGTTTAAGGGGTGGGTAGGAATCTGGGGTTCAGTGTGTCCTGGTTACCGGCCTCCAAGACCTAGCCAAACCTCACTCCATGAACCCGGGCACCCCTGCTAAATCACCAAACGTAGCGACGTAACTACCAGCCCGCAGCAGGTGGGAAGGCAATACCAAGGCCTAAACAAACCTCCTCCACATGAACCCGGGCATCGCTGCTATTTTGCATTTGCATTTTCCATAATTCCTTCCCCCCTCCACTACCTTCAGCCTCACAACTACCCCAAATGGGAATGCCATATCTCACTGGCTCCGGGCGGTTGTGAGCAATTGGAACTCAGGTGCGGTATTCACTTTAAAAAAAACTAGTTTCAGACTCGGAATTATTTACAAACAAGGTGGTTGTAGAATAACACAATTACAAAAATATCGACGTCTCAAGCCTGAAGAGAGCCTTTCAACGTCCGACAAACCCGTCTAGCCTGCTACTGATTGATTAAGTATTGACGAGCCTCCATCGAAGCCTTATCTTATAGTACCTCTGTACTTGTTATACTCAGTTTATTCATTATTTACTATTTATACTTAAGGTACTCATTACTAAGTACGAGTATTCGTATTCTCTGTGCGCCCAAGTGTCAGGACTACCCTTGACAATTACATTTCAAATAATGACACTTAGGATAAGTTGTTTCACAGACTTGAACAATTCATCAAATTTCAAAGATAAAATTCAAGTTTTGTGGAAGTTCTATTCAAATTTTGTTATTATCCAAATAATGTGAAGTAACCGGCCCATGATTATATGATATCAGAATCTAAATAAAACATTCACACAACTTGAATTTTATAATTGAACAATTCATCGGTTTTCTAAGTTATAACTCGAGTCCTGTGAAATTTTTATTCAATTTATTATCCAAATACTGTTTAGCAACCGACCCATGAAGATGTAATAGCTAATTGTAAATTTCACATAACTTGAACTATAACTTTGAACAATTAGTCAGTTTCAAAGATAAAACTCAAGTTTTGTTAAAGTTCTACTCAAGTTCCGTTATTATCCAAGTAAAAGTTAGTCCGGAAAATAATGACGCGGTAACAGAACTTACATGGAATTTTCGCAGAACTTGAATTTTGATTTTGAACAATTCATCAATTTTCATTGAAAATCATTAAAATTCGTAAACTTCGTTTTCGTTAAAATTCGAGTTCTGTGAAAGTTCTATTCAAGATTTTTTATTATCCAAATACCATTAAGCAATCGGCCCATGATGATAAAATAGCATACTGAAATGGAACTTTCTTGCAATTTGAATTTTGACATTGAACAATTCATAAAATTTCAAAGTCAAAATTCAAGTTCAGTGAAAGTTCTATCAGTTCTGTTATTATCCAAGTACTGTGAAGCAACTGGCCCATGATGATTTTATAACTTAACCTAATTGGAACATTCACAGAACTTGAAGTTTGATTTTGAACAATTCATCAATTTTCAACGTTAAAATTCAAGTACTGTGAAAGTTCTATTCAAGTTTTGTTATTATCCGAGTATTTAGCAACCGGCCCATGATGATATTGTAGCAGAACTTAAATGGAACTTTCATAATACTTGATTTTTGACCTCGAACAATTCATCAAATTTTGAAGTTAAAATTCAAGTTCTGTGAAAGTTGTTTTAAATTCTGTTATTATTGCAGTATGGGCCAGTTGTTTATCAGAACTGAAATACAACTGAGCTAGAATAGAACGTTTACGGATCTTAAAAATTAACTTTGATATTTGATGATTTTTTCAAATTCTGTGAAACAACTGACCCTTACAGTCTGTCGTTACTTGGCCACAATGAAAGTGTTTAGTGTTGAATTGGTGGTTGTTGTGATTCAAGTGTACATGATTTGACGCTACAAGCTACGGATTTGATTGGAAATGTTTCTTTTAAGTGTAAGTACACACAATTATTTAATGTGATATTTTTTGTAGTTCTTGTTACGATGTTTATTTTGTTAAGACTTAGTATTTGTTAGTTTTTAATAAGTTAAGTTTATTAAATAATTTATTTGTGTTGGTAGATTGCAAGTTGCTTTGGTAACCATTTAAAGCTTGAAAAAATAATGTTTATTTTTAAAAAGGTAAACAAATTAAAGTGGTACTTAGGAAATATTTATTTGTTGTGCAACAGGGGGTACCAAACCCTAAAAATAAATAAAAAAATAAAATTTTGGAGAGTGGCGTATTTATAATATTATTTTATCAGTTCCATATTTACCATTCTATATATTAACCTTATGTTTGTTTTTGCAAATTATTGAGAATTGATTAAATTATTTTTAATTCGTCAATCTTTGTAAATTCACTCTATGGCGTTATTAAAATGAAAATGAATCATAATGTAAAACACCACTTTTTTAATCAAAATTTTATACATATTTCAAATGGTTTCTTCGTCAGAATAATATTAAAATTAACAAAAATAACAACATATATCGTTTTCCGTCACTCTCCTCAATTTCCTTACAAGACCAACCACACAGCATCCCTAAAAATGACACCCCAATTATTTACACGAACAAAACAACGGGTTATTATTACAATAATCAATAGGCAGGTACTTAGTGTTAGAATAAACATAGACGCTCCGGTAAACGACTAAAAATGAATTTTGAACCGAAATAATAATTTGATCATTTTTCGATCAGTAGGTATCAGCTGTTAATCAGTTAGAATTATTTACATTTATAGAAAAATGAAACAATCATTAACGCCACAGGTCTTTTTTTTCATTGTACAAATGAATATTAGTGTAATCTTATTCAAATATTGTAACTGAAGGTCAATCAGGGCATTTAATTCGATTTTAGGTGAAAATTATAATATTTATTTATTTATTTAATATCCATGGTATAACTACACCATAAACAAAGATTACAAGTCATAGTTAAAGCAAAAGAAAATATTATTGTATACATATTGTGCAAAGGTCATCTTTTACGTTTTGTGATGTAGATATTTTTTTTACTTAAGCTCCTCGCAGGAGGCCCTGAGAAATAAAACCTCTGCGCCGAAGTCGTCTTTGGTGTTTCTGGATGGAGGGTATTTTTATGGAAAGGAATGATACGAAGTTCTAGGAGGAAAAATGTGTAAGGTGTGGATAGGAATCTGGGAGTCAGTGTGTCCAGGAGCGACGTATGTATCCATCCCTCCCACTGTAAAGCGGTGGTCGAGAGAATCCGGCAGGAGAGGTCAAATGCTCTCCCTCAACCAGTCTCAACCACGTAGCAGGTGGGCAGAAGCATCCGCCCCCAAGACATAGACAAACTTCACTCCCTGTTATTTATATAATTCTGTACAGTGATCCAATACCCTGATTTTCTCAGCAGCTGAATACTGTGCTCCAATATGGGCTAGAAGTGCTCACACTTCCATGGTCGACGTTCTGTTTAATGCCACAATGCGAACCATCATCTGAACATTAAACTCTACTCTCTCCCTTGGCTCCCCGTATTTGCATACATAACCCCGCCAAATATCAGGCGAGAGATTTCAACACTGAGGGAATACAAGAAGGCGCTGCAAAAAGCGCAATACCTTTGCACGATGATGTCATCTCTCACCCGGCATGCCGCTTGAAGTCCCGAAAACCCTTCTGAACAGAAGGAGAAAGACTCTTCCGATCACCTCTCACCCAGAAGATAGCTTGAACGAAGCTTGAGTGCCAATCGGCCAACGTGAAAATGCCCATCTCGTACAAGACCCCACTGAGAGACGGCCTGGGTTCTCATTGTTTAAGAAACTCTGGTCCGCAATCAATAGGATAAGGTGCTCCCGTTGTGCCCATATGATGTATAGATGGGGCCTTAAAGAGTCGGCGATGTGTGAATGCTGTGCGGTGCAGACCATCGAGACCACTCCATTCATTCCCCGGCGGGATTGATGACGTCCACATGGCAACGCCTTAGGCCCTAGATTGGCTCGCAGACCTAGACATCCCCATCCGACCCCCCATCATACGAAAGAAAAAGAATATAATTCTGTTTTTAATTTAATTTGTTTTGTGTGTCACATATCCTGATTATTTTTTTTAAAGAAAGACAAACATTCCCGGGTTACAAATTACCCAACAATGTTTGAAAATCTCCTACTACTAACACCACAGAAAGCCGAAAATGTTGCTTGTGTTGTGATGGAGGACTTGGCCAGCCGAGGAATCGAACGCGGGATGCCCGGGTGGGACCCAAACGCGATGCCCACTCAACCACTGACCGATCGATTAATCATATTATAATATTATGATAATTGTTTGCCATAATTCCTTTCATTACTGAACACAAGAAGCAAATGTATTATTGGTTGCATTTTATGGTATAACATAAAAATAAATTGTTGATTTCCCAAAGATTAATAATTAAAAAAATAAAGTGCTTTCTTTCTGATTTCAGTTTAGGGATCTCGTGCAAAATGTCGTGCATATTAAGGTGGGTGACACGCATGCGGCAGTTGGCGGTGCGCACGCCTTCGTGCTCCTGATGGCAAGGTGCCTGGGCCTGGCTCCCATGAGCTTCAAACGTACCAAGACCGACAAGCCCGCGAGATGGCTGCTGGCCCTTTCACCAACGCTCTGTGTGTTCAGCTGCTTGGTTATTACCGTCATGTGTGAGTGGGATTACTGCAACAATAGTGACAATGAGCGAATGGTGGTGAGAAGTCTGGCTATAGCTCGATTGACCAGCTAGTAAATATAGTGGGAACAAAATTCCCAAAAAAGCAGGAGCTAAAGCTATTCTGAACAAGCTTTTCATAAAGTATCCAACGTTTCATCTTATTAATACAATCTCACGTGAAGATCGGTAATCTTTCTTCTTCAGATTACCTAATCAATCGGACATTACACAGGTCATTTATACATACAAATGAGAAAGAGTAGAGGCCCTAATACAGTTCCTTGTGGGACATCATGTTTAACAAGATCAAAATTGCTCAAGCATTCTCCGATGTTTGTGCATTGTAGGCAATTTAGTATGTAATTATGTTGTAACGTCAGACACTTATTTTTAAGTCCAATATTTGTTAGTTTCTTTAACAGAGTTCTATGGTTAACGGTTACTTAGGTTTTTTTTTAGTCTTTAATATATACTCTACATATATTCAGGCAACATCGTTGCTATCATCAAGGCAATCTTCAAACCACAGGCTGCGGCTAGGGACAACTCGGCGAAACTACACTTTTAATTTTTAATTAAAGTTTTATTTTATTTACAATGTACACAACAGAAAGAGTCGAATAACGCGAAAACGAAATTTTTAAAAATAAAACAATAAGTACGTAAAATAACAACAACAACAACAAAAGCAAGAGACTGAAAGTTTGGGTCAAGTGAAAACAAGAGGTTCAAGAAGTTTTGTGAAATTCTGGAGGACATTGCTAAATATGGACGTTACTAAAATGGGCGTTAAATGGTCCAGGCTATCGCACAAAAGGTTTGGAGAAGATTAAGTTGGTTCTTTGAAAAGGAATATGGAAATTCCCGTGGTTTCTTAGAAGATTGATATTGATTTGGAATTGGATTGATAAGACGGAAGATTCTACAATTCACGTGGTTATTTATACTTTTGGAAATAAATTTGATGACGTTCATTTAATGTTTCTAATTTGAAATGTTCTAGGCGTTTCTTATAGTCGGTAAACATTAGACACATTGTGGACAATCCGATTCTATTATAATACCCAAGCAGTTTCTTTTGAACTTATTCGTTATTTATTTTTTTGTTATTACGTGTACAAGTTACGTAGGTTTTAAAGCAACGAGGAGCACCTTCCTCCTGCACTACCTCGGTCAATCATTCTGCCTTGTTTATTGGTTCGGTTTCTTTGTATTCGCTCCTCATGATTTGAATACGATATTTGACTTTTGATCTCATTGAATATAGTATTTTTGCACAGTTTATGCACTTCCTGCAATAACACGATCGTTAAAAGCATTTCTATAATCCTCCATTTTAATTACTTTTATCGCTAGTAATCAAAATATCTTTATCAGTGTGTTTTAGTCTATTTGGCCTTGTCAGCGAACTAAGCACCCACTCCAAGCACACCATACACGTGACTGATAATATGGTGGATTGCTGCAATATCTTGGTGGTGATGATCAGCTCTGCCTCGGCGGTGTTCGGAGCACCCAGAAGGGCGAGGAAAACCATCAATCTGCAGAATCTGCTGACGTATGTAAGTGAAATCTTGCTAATCTCTCTTTCTTCCGCAGTGTCTCTCAGCTTGTTCGGGCTGGCCAGTGAGCTCAGCACGGACCCCAATCTCTCCATTCGTATGCCCAGCATGATGCCCATGGTGGTGGGTTCCTGCGACTTCTTGGCCGTGGTGGCCACATCCGCTACGGGGGTCTACGGAGCCCCAAATAGAGTTCAGAGAATAATTCACGTGCTGACCCTTCTGACTTCTGTGAGTGTTCCTGGTTTCACCATTACAGCAAGTCAATTTTTGAATATTTTAGCTTCTTTTTATCTATATCTACACTCACCACAAACCACTTGGTAAATACCAATTGTTTGAACTATTCACATTTTAAATGCCTTTTGGCTTATTGTTATTTTCATCCAGTTCTGCGCCACCCCGTTCTTATAAAATTAGCACGCTATTACTGGCTAACGTGTTATAAAGACGTTATCACCGCCAGTTAGGGATTTGCGATCAGTAATAAAAACAGTTCTATGATTTTCTCTTCTTCGTTCTCTTTGTTGGCTATCCAAGTTCCAGTTAATTCTATTCTTAGCACTTCTCGCCTATTCGAAGCATCTTTAAAACATTAGCCCCTCTTCCCCGTGGGCGAAGGATGATGTCTCCTGTTTAATCCAAGTGCAAAGATTGCGACACAAATTCGTCTTCTATATCGAAATTCTTTCTGTACGTCTTCATGACAACCTTCTTGTTAAGAGTTCTTTGAATACTAAGATAAAGAACGACTCATAATTTTAGCAATCATATATTACCAGGTCGACAGCAGCCTAGGTCTGGAGTTACTTTATTCACAAGAACGCAACTCCTGCATCCTGGTAGTCATAGTCCTACTTCTATGGACATGTCTTCTGGTAGACGACTTCGCCCTCTACGCCAACCAGGCAAAGCTCAACAACACACAATGTAAGCTTTCCGATATTTTTTTGCAACCGAAATTGTTGTTTGTTTATACTTTTTGAGATTAATGTAATAATAAATATATTATAAGAACTTATTTATAATATTCTTTAGTCTCTGTGATTTTTTTCTTTTCCAACAATTTATTTATTTTTCTATGTGCATGCTTGTATGCAGTTACTTTTCTCCGGAACTACATTGCATTCTACCTATTGTACTACGTTGTGATTATGCTTGAGGTACAGTTTGCCTACACAGCCCACGCCATTTACCTAAGGATCAAGAAGCTCAATTCAGTACTGGCGGCCGCGGGAAGGAATCTCTTCCTCATTAATGGTAAATAAAATACTATTGTGACTGTAATATTGTAAGACTGTATGTAAAAATTGTCTACGATCAAATTTATACGACGGTGGTTCACAATATACAAAACCAACAACACGGATTTTTACAAAAAAGATCCGTACTGACAAATTTGGTAAGCTTCACAGAATATTTAACGAGTAATATGGATAAAAGAAACCAAGTAGATACAATCTACACTGATTACTCTAAGGCCTTTGATAAAGTGAACCATTTTATTCTTATCAAAAAATTAAATCAATTAGGCATCCATGGTGACTTACTTCGATGGCTCACTTCATACCTTCAGAGCAGACTTCAATGTGTTTCAGTTGAGGGAACAAAGTCCAGCTTCTTCCCCGTACCCTCCGGCGTGCCTCAAGGTTCTCATCTAGGACCATTATTATTTAATGTATATATTTATGATATTCACAAATGTTTTTTACACGCTAATTATCTAGCATATGCAGACGATAAAAAAAATAAACTCAGTTATCAAATCAATCGAAGACTGCATTAAACTTCAAGAGGACCTCAATCGTCTTTTTGTCTACTGTAAATTAAACAAACTTGTTGTAAATACCTTAAAATGCAATGAAATATCATTTACACGCAACATAAATAAATTTTCCTTCGAGTACACAATAAACGGGACACAAATTAAAGAAGTAGAATCTATCAGTGACCTTGGGGTAATAATCGACGTTAAATTAAACTTTATACGACACACTGACGAAATCATCAACAAAGCCAACAAAATGCTGGGATTTATAATTTGTATAACAAAACCTCTCCGCAACATTAAAACTCTTTATTCCCTTTACACGGCGTACGTCCGTCCCCACTTAGAACACTGCACACCGATCTGGACTCCTTTCTACCAAGCTCATGTCGAAAGAATCGAAAGTTTTCAAAAAAAAAATTTTTAAACACATAAATTACAAACAAAACTTACACTTTTCAAATTACACCGAATCTATTAAATTTCACAACTTCAACTCCTTATGTACACGACGCTTAATTTTTGACCAAACCTTGTTATTTAAAATTTTGAATAATGGTCTGGACTCGCCAGAGCTTACCGACTTAATAAACATTCATATTCCGACAAGATCAACAAGAAAATCAGACTTATTTTATTTACCATCATGTAGAACTAACATTAGAAAAAATTCCCTGATTCCCCGTTTATTAATACAACATTTTACAATATAGACATTTTTAACAATACCTTTCAGAAATACCGAATAGAAGTACCGCGTACGATTCAAAATTAATTCAAGATTGTAGAATGTATCGGGAGAATCTCCTATCCTTATCCTATTTTCCTCTTCCTCTCCGCCTCACCAAAAATTAATTTTTAGATCTAATAAAACTCCATCTTCAAATAATTTTAACATAGGAGACCTTTTTGGCTTAACTTAATTTAATTTTATATGTATGTATCTATATTTAATGTAAAAGCTGTTTGTCTCTTACAAATAAATAAATAAATAAATATTGATAAATAGTTCAGTTATGAAACTTTCTTTCAAACAACTAATTCTTATCAATATGAAATCTTTTTATTCTGACAGAAAAATCCACCAACGTTAAAAAGTCGTCACCTGTTTTCAAGATAAAGGTCAAACAGACTGATTCCATTAGACGTGGTTTGGTGGACGCTTTGGGACTAGTCCCTGATAAAGGTATTTTGCATATTTCCGTTGTAACCACTCCCTCTTTCCCATAAATAATGAATAAAACGAAACAAAGGGAATACTCAGTGTTAATGGAAATGCTAATAAAAAAATTTTGGTCTGTGATTAAAATTTTTTGGTCACTATCACATTTACTATCCTTAATAATCAAATTCTACTTTCTGTTCGTCTTCATTGTTCTTTAAACGCGTGTCTAAAAAGTCTCTCAAAACAGGCATCTTATATTAGTGTCATAGTGTTTGATTTTGGTTAATTTATTAATGTGACATCTTCATCATTCTTTTCGACAATTTATCATTTGGAGAAACCTAACCACCCCAAGAAATCTCTATTCTTCTATCTCCTTTCCCAACGGCCTGTGAATATGGTTTTGCCTTCATATCATCTACTATTCAACCATGAAAAGGTCTCCTAATGCTCCATCGCTCTACAGGCCTGTGAAAAACAATATCTTTTTGGCTGACTACTATCCTAACTACATGTTCTACCCAAAGATTTAAAAATTCTGTTTTTACTTTGACGAGAGTAATGGGTGTAATTCTCGAGGGTCCATTCATACAGATGACAACGAAGCCAGATCTCACGAGCCAGAGGAATGCATAAGAAAACTTTCAGAGCTCCATGGAATACTCTGTGCAGCTGCTAGAGAAGTGGACACTAGCTTTGGTCTTCCAGTTTTGATCATCCTCATCAGCACTCTGCTCCACCTAATAGTGACCCCGTACTTCTTGATTTTGGAGATGGGTAAGTGATATAACAAATTACCTTACTTACTATAAACTTCCAGGCTTACTACCTCAAGAGTATAGAAAGAAGTTACAGCTCCGAGGGAGAAGCTTGAGTATTTTAGAAATTCAGCATTAAAGCCCTGTTTCCGTCTTCATAGAAAGTATAGAAAGATTCCAGGAGGTTTAGACATGCGCCCAAATCGCTAGCAGAATGACTACTTCCAGGGATAAGACGTGTAAACTATACGATCAAATATCGTTCCAGACAAATTTTGGAAAATAATTGAAGATGCTGTACTTGGAGAAATGAACCAAACCACAAAGTTACCGGAAGATAGGGTCGCCTGGAGGCGTCTTGCAGAAGCCTTGGTTTCATTCATTTCATTCATTTCATTCACTTAAATTACTCAAAACCTGATTAATTTTGTTTTTGGAAGGCTAGTGGAACATTTTCCTTTTCTTTTTCATGTTCTTTTTGTCTTTCTTTTTAAACTCTATGAAAGTAAGTTAACTCATTTTTTAAACTTTTTTATTGCACTTTTTGTGCTTTCTCGTTGTAGGTACTTTTTAAATGTAATTTTGTATTGTATTTTGAGTATCTGTTTTTATCGATTATATATGCAAGCCACATAGTTATTAATACTGCCGCTTTTTTTACCTATTTTATATTTATACAGCGTAATTATTTTAATAGGTTCACCATACTATTTGCTTTCTGATTTTCTGAAGGTGGTGCCCATCGTCCTCATTATCTGATATTACAAGCACTCTGGTGTTTGGTTCATGGTCTCAGGCTGCTGCTACTCGTGGAGCCATGTCATCGGACTAAAGCTGAGGTAAAACTACCAAACGATCTTATTTTTAATGAATAAAATTAAAGGCTCACATTTTTTTGTGTTTCTGGGCATTAACTATGTAAACATTTCTAGACATTACGTTTTCAAGAGTTTTAATTTTCAATGTACATTTGTTACTTAAAATTTTTAATTTTCTGCTACCGGTTTCGACTCATCCGTGTCATTCACTAGCAAACTTCAATCTCGATATATTTTTTGTCTATATATTCACGGTCTTACAAACTAATATATTTCAGATTTTTTTAATTATTGAAAATTATTGATAAATTATTGAAAAATTATAAATAATATGTTAAAAAAATAATAACACTCGTACATAATTTCAAAAATTTTTTCATCAGGCGTTTGAACTTTCTAATTGCTAACTTGATTGTAGGTTTTATTAAAGCATATTTTGAATTAAATAAAACCTATATTGAGTTATACTCAGTGAGAATAATTAATCCTAAAAGCTGCAAGGGTACGATCGCAAGACCATCTTTTGACGAAATTCGATATTCTCGGCCGAAGGCGTTGGTCCCGATAATACAAGAGATACTGGGTTCGAGTTCCAGTTGCAACCGTTACCTTTTTATGTATTTTGTTCTTTTTGATATATATGTTAAGTTTTTTAAGTATTATCTTCTTCTAAAACGTATTAATGTGTTTACATATATTCAACTTTTTACGTTTTCTGAATTACAAGGCGGCCAGGACTGGAGACATAGTTGGAGAGATGTTGGGCCACGAGGCTCTTGACAGCGCCGTTCTCAGTAGATTGAAGATCTTCTCTCGACAACTCCTGCATAGTTCACCTGACTTCACAGCTCTCGGGGTCTGCACGCTGGACCGGCCCCTGATTGCCAGCGTAATTAGATTTTACTATTTTTGTCAAATGAATGTTTATTTATTTTTATCTTAATGGAGTGGAGACGGATAACATAGTTTCCGTGAGCACTTGGGCCCAATGTGTTATCTCATTTTTCTACCTCATTCAGTTGTCTTATATTTATTTATTTATTTACACGCCCATGGGGCTTTTACATATAGTGCAGTACATGTTTTTGACAAAATATAGGAAATAACATAAAATATAAGAAACAAAATATAGATAACACCAAATATGAGAGTTGACACCAAGCAGGTAACATAGAATCGTAAGTAAATTAATGTAAGATAGTTATTTTAATTTTAAAGAGAAATACGATAAGATTATCATTATTTATGTTTATAATTAGCAATCTTTATTATACATATTTGGTACGTGTTTATCGAATCATAGCTACAATAATATTTCGATAAAGGTGCTATATAGTGCATAATATTGATAGCTTTATTTTAAATGTTTTAATATGCTGAGTTTAAATTTTGACATCGATTGATGACGATAAACGTCTATTGAGGTATATTTGTTTCCGAGTATATGAAATCTTTGCAAAGGAGAGTTGACAAAATAATTATTAGCAGAATCAGTAACAAGGTAAAGCGCATTAGTACGAGTATCGCGCGTGGGTATTCTCAAATTTATTTTACTGGTTAAATCAAGGGCGTCCAGTCTGCCATTCGATAGATTGAAAAGACAAACTAAATCGCTCACTACGCGCCTTGACGTTAAATCGCTTATATTAAGTAATTTCATTAAATATATATAATTAAGATCTTCAGGTATACCGAGTTTATAATTAATAAATCTTAAGAACTTATGCTGTACTCTTTCAGTTTTTTGTTGGTGAGTCTTATATAATGGAGCCCAGGTGGTTGAATTGTATTCTAAATTTGATCTCACCAGCCCAGTGTATAGCAATTTAAACGAATTTAGTGATTTAAATTCTTTAACCGTCCTCAAGATGAACCCCAGACATTTCATGGCCTTGTTAGTTATAGCCTCATAGTCTTCTGTTTCCTCAATGCGTCTTCCTACAAACGTAGCTGAACCTTGTTCCCATCAGGTGGGACATTTGCACCATTGGAAAATTAATGTCCTCTTCACATTTCCTTCATCTATTGATTTTTCCACTCCTAACAGTTATCTGAGCATGCATCTCCTGAGGTGTCAGTGTCCATTCAGTTCCCTCATTGGGTTTCTTTTCATATTGAGTAGTTGCATGGTTCGCCTATTGAGTAGTTTCCTGGTTCTTCTAGAATTAATTTTTAGATTGGCTTATTTTGTGGGTAGGAGAACTCAAATTGTTTTATGAAAACCTTGTTTTTGGATTGCTTTTGCATTAAAATATGAGCTTTCTATAATTTTGCATTAAGGCCACGCTTCTCGGTGCAAAAATAAGAAGATGGAGAGATATGTAATTACGAATGTTGGACAGAGCGCGCTAATATTTTCAATGTTAAAATTGAAGCGAAAATTAGGAAAATGCTTAATAAAACATGACTCGTTTAAAACAGCAAAAATCTCGTGGGTCGTATCTTAAGTATCATTTAAAGAAACATTGTAAATTTTTTCACAAATATAACTTGTAAAATAATAGAAATAGACTTGTTTTAAATAATTTTCGGAGCATACTTTGCGATTTTTTTCTATCGAGGGAATTTCATATAATTTGCGTTTTGGCGTGGAACGTATCTAGATATTATCTTCAAAAATAACATATTTTTTTAAGAGCTTAAAAACTTCAAATGTTGAATGGAGATATGTAAGAAATCGGTAAAAATTCGGATAGTGGCGTCTTAATCCTTATATTCCTACTCCTTAGAGACTGCCGCCTCTCTTTTCCAATTTGCTAGAAGCTTATTGTAATTCATTACACATTTAATAATAGATTTGCTAATTTGCATTCGTGTGATGGTTTCTGTTTAATTTTATCAGATCACAATCAGTAAAAACACTCCGTTCAAATAAGTATTCTGGTTTATTTTCACAAATTACGTTTATATGACTATGCAATTTTTAAATCTACACAGATAAAAACATACGGCTCGGTCCCCTTGCGTAATATTTGCATTTTTGTAAGAACTACTCGGTTCGCTTTCTAATTAGAAAAGAGAGACGGATGAAAAATTCCTCTTATAATTGTAAGCCCAGGGTTTTAAAAGAACTAGTACTAGATTAAAAAAACGCAGCCGTCAGTATATGTAAATCATAAAAATATATCATAAAAACAAATAAACATAATATACATAAACAAACCAAACCACGCACATAATACTTCAGTAAGATTTCTTACAATCAAACTGATTGATCAGTTTCGTAAGATTTGTAAAATAAAATATTGTAAAATTAAAACTGAATAAACATATTTAAAAAAAAAAAAAAAGTACCGACTTAGAAAGGGAGAAATCGGCTTGACCATATAGTGATTAATTACCATAATTGACGACAGGTTTCAGCAAAATGCTGAACCAAAGGTTTTCAGATTTTACTCCAGAGAGGGCAATGATAGTTGTTTATTGCTTTCAAACATCTCATTGTAGTTATTATTTGTGTTATCAAAAAATTATAATACTATGAATCACTGTAATGAATATTTAATTGTATGTATTTTGTAAACGAATTAGTTTCTGTGTAGTTTTTTTAGCTAATTTACTTTACGTAAAAGCCTGATTAAAAAGATAGATCACTATTTTCAGCCTTCTTCAGAACTTATCATATAGTAACAGGTGTTCGTTATTAGGCTGTTTAATATTAGTGGCGGTTTACAACACTAGCCGGAAGACGATTTACCACGATTTCTGTAATATTGCCTTTTTTGTTCTTGTTCTTGTTTTTAAATAAATTGTACACTGATAAAGTAAAAAAAAAAAACAAAGTTACATTGTATATCAAATTATATACCCATAGTGGTTGGGCATAAACACAACACAGCTATACGTACCTACATACATACATCTATTCATCATGACCCTGTACTTGTAGTTTGTATTGTTACAATCCTTCCTACCCCTCCCTTTATACCTGCCATTTTTGACCCTCGTCGCCTAAACACCGCATACATCATACCGCATCCCGCATACCGCGAAAAATATAATCATAAAAGTGCACAAAAAACCAGCCAGGATTGAAGATAGAAGTTTTTTCTCCTTTTCTTGTGCATATTATCTACTTGTATAGTGGTCTTTACACACCCATTTCACACAAAAAACTCGCAACATTCAAGGTCCTTCGACACACTCAAAAACCGCATAAAAAACGCATCACATAGTATTTGTTCATTCAATAATTCATAAATATGTATTTTTGCAGGTCAGTGCAGCAGTAACCACATATTTGGTGATATTGATTCAGTTTCAGAAGCAAGATGATAAATAAATTATGTGCAAATAAATTCTACAATATTTACGAATGACCTGTACATTATAATTTTAATCATCAAGAAATAAAGTAGCGCATATTATCCATACTAGACGTTTGCTATATCTTTTGGTTAAAAATATTATTATTCACCTTGGTTGGGAATTTTGGCCTGAAACCAAATAAGTTTTGTATGATAAGCCGCGCAGCCGCTCCCCGCGCTCCTCCTTCTTTAACCAGAGTTTCGGATAGTGTTACGGTGTCCATCATCAGAGCAGACGTGTGATGCATCTCATGGACATTGGAGGTTATCCATCACTTACCCGCCCTGGTATAAGTAACAAATGGATACTCCTTCAAGGCTCTCGCAAGATACTAAGTTTTTTTTTGTTAAACGAAGCTACATTTATTTATTCTGAACGAATCCAGACCTCCAGTGTCCCTGCATACAGTGTTAGTGAGAAGTATGCAAGTGCTTACAAAATATATCTACCGTTTATCAAGACAATTATTTATCTTACTCATAATCTAGATTCTAAGAACAACTGTATATATAGATCCCCACCGAAACTAATCTTTTAATTTATGTGTAGGATACTGCCGCCATGGGTCGACCCACAGTGCCCTTCTTGACAATATCAAGGAGGTTACAGTGTTTCTACTTAGGTCGACAGAATAGCACTTAATCCCAAACATGGGAACACCTCAGCACAGGTTCGCCTAGTGAGGTGTTCACAAAACACTACGACTAACCTATTTACATACAGTTACGGATCTTTAACATGTTTTTTTCTTATTACTAACCTATTACCTAGTAAACTATGTAATTATTTGTAAAGTGTACGTACAAGAATAGAAATAAATAAATGAAATGAAAATGAAATAAACTTGATACAATGGTGCTAGTAAAACATATATAAGGGCATGGAAAGATGACAGAAAGCAAGATGAAGGACAGCAGCTCGCGGGGGATTGTATCTTGCGTTTGCTGCAAGCACCTACAAGAAAGGGAAGATACAAACATGGTAAGATAAAAAAAAAATGGCTTTGCAGTCTGGAGGGTTCTCTCTCTCGTCGTCTGGCAGTACCAGCAAGAATGTTTGTGGCGGTCGGTCAAACCTTAGCGAGACAGGGTTTCCGCGCCCCTTAGCCAGTTCCTCGATTGTGCCTTGAAGAAAGTAACTGGGAAGTAGGAGGCAAAATGCCCAAAGACCCTAAGGACTAATGTTCGAGTTGCCGGAGGCAGGGCGGAAGGTCACCAGGGTCGCCCGGCCAAACCTTACGCCTACACATGTTACTGGGGACAAAATTACTGATAAAGAAAAAAAATAAAAACACATACATATTTTATGAGACAATGTATTATAAACGTTATAGCTACCTCATTTTTTGTCGTTTCATGTTAAAATAATTTATAAAAAAATCCCAAAGTTTCATAAATTTATTTCAAAATGCGATTCAAAACTTAGGTTTCATAATGGTAAGTTTTTGTATTGGAATATAAAGCTTGTATTTTTATTTCATAATGGTATACATTTGACTTATTTTGTGGTAAGTTTTTGTATTGGAATATAAAGCTTGTATTTTTATTTCATAATGGTATACATTTGACTTATTTTGTGGTAAGTTTTTGTATTGGAATATAAAGCTTGTATTTTTATTTCATAATGGTGTACATTTGAGTTATTTTGTGGTAAGTTTTTTGTTTTGGAATATAAAGCTTGTTTTTTTTTCTCTCTAACATTGTTTATATCATATTTCTCACCATGATAGTAAGGGAGATACAACCATTTCTATGAAGTCTATATAACTTGACCCCTCTTTGTGTCAAATGGACTCTATGGGTTAAACTCATAAAACATTTAGCGAATGCTTTAAGCTTGTTATCTTTCCGTCTCGCTCGCTTGCTGTTTGCTATATCTCTTTATCTATATTCATATTCTATGTTCTGTTCTCGTCCTTTATGCAGAACATGTAGAACAAGAGACAAGAAGCCACCCTGAATACTGATGAGGTCGGCCCTAATCAACTTACTCAGCTGAATAAACTGTCAAATCAGATTTACTCTCCTTAGAAAGATGTATATTATATACCTTGTCAATTAGTCATGTACGTATCGCCTGGGAGTTACGGGAGTACGTAGCGATGTGTAGGTTCAGGTGGAGTGGGTTCTTGAACTCGGGTTCTTCGCGGATCCTACTCCTACTCCTTATTCAAATTGACTACTCCCAGAGAACCCGGTCCAGTACTCGCACCCAAACCCAGTGTCAACGTACGATATCGTGACACGAGAGAGGATGGACTCTAAGTCTCAATTTTTTGTGTTGCAAGACAAATAATGGCGTTATTTAAAATCAAGTCACAGGATGAGGTAAGTTGAAATGCAAAAGTCCTACCTTTGCGGTGGTCAAATGTTCCAATGTTGCTGGTGGCTGGTCTTCCACGATGATAGCACAAAGGTAGTTACATTTTACCGTCACTTTTGTATATTAATTAGTATTTTTATGACCTTTATGTGAGATTTTTGAGAGCGAGTTGTGATCAGTTTCACGACGATTTTCGAACTAATTTAATGTGGGTAATTTTCGATTTTATGCAGTATTGTGTATGTGTGCTAAGTAGGTAGACAACATGTTCCTCTTCTTCTAGTAGGGATATAGGGCCTTTCAAGGAAAGAAAAGGAAAAAGGGAGAAAATAACAATTCAAGAAATTCGTGAAAATGGGTTTCAGTTCATAAACTGCTTCAGAACTAAGCGCCCGGAACTCGGCGGTCCAAGCCACTCGTAAGTCGGGAGCAGGTCCCGGATCTGCCGGCTCCGGTCGAACCCGTGCGTTTTAGCCGAGCCACCTACGAGTCGGAAGCAGGTCCCGGGTTCGATTTTTTTTTTGCGGGTTTTGACTCCGGGGTCCGGCTCCGGCCGAACCCGTGCGTCTCGGTCCGAGCCGCTCATAAGTCGGGAGTGGAAGATACTCTCAGTATCATCCTGGTGTAAGACCACCATTCAGAATTGAAACGTTGCTTGAAAGACTTGTTTGTTGACCAGATCTGAATAACCAGGTATTTCCACACCTTCCTCTCACCATTTTATTCCCCTCCTTACTACCTTCAGCCTCAAAATATACCCCAATTTGGGATGCCGTAGTCTCACTGGCTCCAGACTGGAGCAGTTGGGACTCTTGTGCGGTATTTACATATATTTAAAAAAAGAAACAAGCAAATCAAGCGATACTAAATAAATCACTTGGCTGATCGGAGACTCAGATTGATCGATAGAAAATTTGGGAACAACAGCCGTTTAGACTCTTGCCGTTCCTCAACTCTGGGATTCCACCGGATTCGGCCAATCCGGAGGAACGAAAGAATGAGTTCGAAGATTCGAGTCCTTCTAGCAAAACACAGAAGTTAGTCTCGAGTTCGTAAAATAAATGAAACGACACACCTCTAATATCATTTATCCAGTATTGTCATCAGCAGGTTTCTAAAGATATCCAAAAACCTTTTGCGTTTAATACAATTGATTCAGAAATCAATAAGCGAACGAATGACCATAATGTTACTATTTAATGAAGTAAGGAAAATTATCTGTTCCCCACTTCTTAGTATGTTAACCAAACCTAAACAATATAACACACTTAAAAGTCATGGCAGTAAAGTAAGTAATTATTATAAGTTAGGTACGCCTCAAACATATATCTGGCAATGTTGTAGATAACTTGAAAACAAGCTTATCGGTCCGAGTGATTAAACAAATCAGAAAATATTAACACATAATAGAGTATCTAGTTACCATCTCAATTATTTTCTCAGTAAATGGTTTAACCGGGAATAAATCAATTAAGACACCCTCAAAAATAGAAATTTAGAATCCTATAAATAAGTCATCTGAAAGTGGTCTGGCCGAGCCTCGGCGGTGAATGCTTACGTCCACCGGTTCAGCGGCAGGCCGGATCGGGAGAGACTGGTTGAGGGAGACCTAACCTCGATCTCTCCAGCTAGACTTTCTCGAACCATCGCCTTGCACCGCAATGGGAGTGTTGGATTCATACGTACGTCACTCCAGGACACATTGACCCTCAAATTCCTACCTACCCCTTTTCCTTCCTCTTCCTTCCCAGAACTTCCTCTTTTTCCTTTCTTAAAAAAAGATCCTCCGCATCCCTAAAGATGACAGAGTCCCTAATGGAATTTTTTTCCTTAGTCCTCTTGTAGCTGATGTAAAAAAGCTAGAATTAAATAAAAGTATCATTTTATTTTAAACAATAAACTACTTGGCGACAAGTACTGACTTAGTAATTTAACGGTCGCATGCCCAGACCTGTACTCTAGTTGGCCTTGCCATGCGGATGGTTAGTTAGTTTTAATAATCTATACTAATATTATAAATGCGAAAGAAATTGTGTTTGTTTGTTGCACTTTCACGCCTAAACCACTAAACCGATTTTTTTTTTTTTTTTCACCAATAGAAAGCTAAATTATCAGCAATTAGCATAGGCTGTATATAATGGTAAGTTCTGGCGTTATGAAATTTGTATAAATGAAAATGTGTGTATTTCATATATTTTAGCGGCAGGGAGGAAAGGCATGGGGAGGGTGGGGTTCGCTGAGAGGGAAGATACTTTTACCCAAATACCATGCGAGCGAAGCCGCGGGTAAAAGCTAATACAGTGGAAACCGTTTATAATGACATCGAAGGGAAATAACAAACACGTCACACTAAGCGGACGTCATTCAAAGCATTTTGTAGAAAATAAACAACCTACTGTTTTTGTTAGGTATAAATTAATGTATGTATTTATTTTAATAGAGAGAAACACAGCATATTAACGTCATCAGACGTCACGTAACTCTCCCGAACACTGCCGAAAGTGTTAGGAATCATGTCGGTCACCATAACCGACATAATTTTCCATGAAATTAGGACATAATTTATTAAAAATGGGTCATAATAAGCGACACGTCAGTATAAGCGAAGTCATTATATCCGACTTTAGTATAAAGAATTTTACATGAAAACCAAACTTCGCTGTGTAATTACGTCATATTAAGTGGTTGTTCAAAATAGGCGGAGTCATAATAAACGGAATCAACTGTAATATTATATTTTAAAAAGCATATTAAACCATAAAAAAGGATTTCCGATCTGTCACCGGCGACAGTGAAAATGTTACTTCCGCCAAATCAATCTTCAGTAACACTTTGCGAGTAATACATATTTCATCTGCCCTCGATAAATCCTTACCGCCTCGCAAATTAGGGTCTAAAAACATAAGACACCCTTTTCGAGAATGACCCCAAACGGTCCCTCGTGCCGTAAGCGATCTGTCCCAAAAGGATGGATGTATTATTTATTAATAAATTCTTGGTCGATGCCGAAAAGCAGAAACCGATGCAGACTTTGAATAAATCGATTTACAACAGGTGATAAATATTACATCCTTGAAAAGACGTGATGGTAATAAATAAGAAATAATTAATGATTAACGTGATTATTTTTTGGGTTATTATGCCACGTTGCGCTTCCTCCTTCTTTAGCCAACATTTCGAACAACTTCAACAGTGTTCATCGTCAGATGTGTTCATCGCGATAGCGGAAATGTGAAATGTTGTAAAGAACAATAAATCCAAAAATTTGTTAAATATATAATTTTTTGTTTTTTTTTTTCTCTTTTGATCTGCACCGTCGAAATATTTCTAGGAAAATAAGTGTGTCTTTTACATTGTGCATCGTATGCCGTTGTTAAAGACATAACAAAAAATTTAAAATATTCTGAAAAATCTTTTCAATGTTATTTTATAATGAAAACTAGCTGGTACCCGGCATGCGTTGCTATTCCATTTCATAAAGAAATTGTTTCTCCCTGCCGCTCCTTTCCCATTCGTTCCGTTCCCCTTCCGCCTCCCCTTCCTCTCCCGCGTCCTCTTCCTCTCTTGCGTTCCCACTCCGCCTCCTCCACCTTCCCTTTCCCCACTCGATTGCCCCCTTCCCCCGTCCGGTGAACCCCTCTCCCGGGCTCCCCTCCCCCCTCCCGCGAATCCCCTACCCGAGTTCCCCTTCCCCTCTCCCTCCCCACTACCCCTCCCCTCTCCCCCTCTCCCCCTCTCCCCTCCCCACTACCCCTCCCCACTCCTCCTCACCCCCCCGCATTCCATTCATTTATTCACGGTACATTCAGTTTTCAAACAGCTCGTGTATTGCAATTTTTTATATAAATTTCATAATGCCAGAGCTCACCATTATACATATAAAAACCATCGCTGGCAGGCACACATCAAAACCCCAAAGTTTCATCGCAATCGGATGTTAAACAAACTGTTAGCAACGTATAATTTCATGATGCCAGAACTCATTATTGTATATAGTAAGAATCGCGGGAATGCGCACATCAAATCCTCCGGGGGGGGGCGAAAATGGGAGGCGGGAGAGGAAGGGGAGGCGGAAAGGGTACGGAACGAATGGGAAAGGACACGCAGGGAGAAACAATTTATTTATTAAGTGGCATAGCATGCCGGGAACTCGCTAGTAGGATTTATAAAATTAAACGAGTATTTTAAAAAATATTATTTCTGGGAAGGTACGGCTGCGGCTAATGTTTTGAAATTCCCTTATTTGATTTTATAGTCTGCCATAAAATTTAATAAACGCACTATTGTTTTCGTTCTTTCTTGAAGGAACGGGAAATAAATTTCAATTTGCTCCCCGACTCCGTTGAACACCATTACGTGAATTTAAAATTTAATAGTTTCCCTGACCTTTCGGCGTAAAATATTAAACTGTTGGGAAAGGATTCAACCCCCCTCGTTCAACATCCCCTATAACCTATAAAGGTACAAGATTTTAAAATCGAAAATTAGAACAGATTGTTTGATCGTATCGGCTGTATCTTTACTGAAAATATTATACGATTATCCAAAAAAAAAATCCTGAGTTCAAATAAGCTAGTATTGGAAGAAACTTATATAATAGGTACATTTACAATTTGAGAGGTGGGTATGAGTACCGCCACCCGGAGAACCATTTATTGGATAATCAACACTTTTTCCATAGGTCACTCCAAGTGATTTGCTACGTTTGGTGACATAGCAGAGTTGCCCGGGTTCATGGGGTGCGGTTTGACCGGATCTTGGCGGCAGATGCGTCTGTTTACCAACCGCGTGGCAGGCCATATCGGGAGGGACTATTTGGGGAAGACTTTTTGACCCCTCCAACAGGACTCTCTCGGAACATCGCCTTAAACTGCAGTAAGCGCCTCCGTTCATGGAGCTACTTACAAGCTATTCGAGCCCGATGCGCGTAGCACGCACACCGCTCGTGGGTACCCGCCATACAATTTTGCTGGTGTTCGTACACGGCGCTACGCGACGGATGTCAGGTTGAAGTCGGTAGCGCGCTAACGACGGTGTTGGTAGCGCGCTACGCGTTGCAGCATTCGGGTCTACTACTTTCGTTTGACGTTTGACAGAAATGGCGTCTGAACATGAAAGAAATGTTAGATTTGTTCTGGAAGTGAAAAAAATGCGTGTTTACATAACTTTACATTACCAGAATACGCAAGAAAGGATTTAGTGAAAAAGGCATATATTAATGTTGGAAAAAAAGTCATTTGACATCGTTCGACATCGTGTTAACTCCACGGCTGCACGTGAAAAATGATCAAGTTCAGTATAATTCGGGTAGCGCCGTGTACGGAAACCAGCTTTAAAAAGTAGTACATCTGCAGGGTACTTGTGGTTGTGTCACAATCACGTAGTTTGTAAGTATCTCCATGAACGGAGGGCCTAAGAGTGAAAGATTCAGTTATCACATCTGGACCCACTGACCTCCAGATTCCTAACCACCCCTCATATCATTTTCATTCCCAGTACTTTATTTCATATTATAACACCTTAAATTTCTGTACCTGAGGGAGTACGGCTACTACCCGTGGCTCTACCCTACCGACTTTCTCTTGGGCATGCTCCGTATGAACCGTTTATGGGTCAGAAGGGATGTGCTCATTGTAACGCATTTCTTCAGGCTGATTCGTCGATGGTTCGAAAACTCGGCTATCATGGAGAACATTAGTTTCTATGCTCCCGACGGTTATCTCCGTCACCGACAGCATAGACTGTTTTATCTCCCGGCTTGCAGAACTAACTTGCCAATGGTTATGCCAGTCGGGAGAGCAGTCTGATTTTTAAATAGAATCACTTTGAATATCGATATGTTTAACATCAATGAAGCACAATTTAGACAGCAAGCTTTATTGCTGTTAGTCTGATTGTGCCTCATTGACGTTTAAATTGTTTAAATGTGCTTAAATTTTAATATTTTTTCTATTTTAAAAACGATTTGAAATTTTAATTGTGTTATGTTTTTAAAACGAATAAATTGAATTGAAATGAATTGAATGCAGGCCTTGATGGGAGTTATTTTCCTCGGGGCCTTGTACGTGGAGCTAATGTAAAAAAACGTAAGTGAAACATAAACAATCATTCAATAGCCTCTGTGGTGGAAGGGTTAGGTTTTCAATCAGCAATCCGAAGGTTACTGGTTCACAGGTTTGCAAATAAATTTTTGTTATTTTTTTTTAAATCTCCTATCAAATTTTAATTTCTTCTAAAGTGCTCTAAGTTGTCAAATTATCCTATTATGTTTCAAAGTTAAGTGGTTACAATCCCTTGCTACGAATGCGGAGGTTGCGTGTTCAAATCCTGGCGTGCGCAAGTAAATTGTAATTGATTGTTTTTTACATTAGCCCTAAACGGGAGACTACGAGGAAGATAATTTTCCTCAGGCCTATGTCATCTTAGGGTATGCTGTATGGGAGGTTTTTTTAAGGGAAACGGAGAAGAGGTTCTGAAAAGAAAAAGTTATAAGGGTAGGAATCTGGAGGCAAGTTGTCCAGGAGTGACGAACGTATGAATCCATCCCTCCAACTGCAGTGCAAGATGATGGGTGGAGAGTCCGGCTGGAGAGGTCAAAAGATCTATCTCAACCATTCTCTCTTGATCCGGCCTGTCACGCAGAAGACGGGCGGACGCATCTGCCGCCATGACCTACTCAAATCTCACCCCTTGAACCCGGGTACCTCTGCAAAGTCACCAAACGTAGCTAACGACTTGAGGTGGCTTATAGCAGAGGTGTTAGAAATTTAGTAAATGGTTCCTTGGTCGGCGGTGCCCATAGCCGCCTCCCAAATAGTATAAAGTATACTGCAGTAGGTATGTATAATATATTTGCGGTACGTTCCAGAGTGGAAAACACTCTGTACCACCCTGGTGTAAGACCACCATTCAGAATTGAAACGTTGTCTTGAAATGGCTTTAGTCGTATTTGAGAACCAAATCTGAATACCCCGGTACTTCTCTAACATCCTTTTTCCCTCCCCACTACCGTCAGCCTCACAACATACCCCAATTAGGGGTGACATTGTCTCACTGGATCCAGACGGTTGGGACCAGTTGGACTCTGTGCTATATTTACATTAAAAAATAATAATAAAAACAAAAATAACAGAAAAGTAAAGTAAATGGAAAAAGAAAAATTATAATTAAAAAAAAATTAAAAATTTAGAAATGATAAAAACGTAAGTTCTAACTTTGACGAAGATGTCAAATGTCAAAATATGTAAAAAATCACTGTAAAATCTACCGTAGGTATATTCTTGGGGGTTGGTAGGGGTAACTAGCCATTACGGACAAACTCCCCCTACGTGGTGGTGCTGTGCACGTATTCAGGGGATGTTGTCACCCGGGGATGTCACCCGCATAGCAAGTTTAGGGGAGGGGGGACGCGGCCACTGAACGGTCTATGTCTATACTAATCATTGTATAAAAAAGTGAACAAGAAATGCTGTGTGGGCGTGTTTCGGCCAAAAAATCTGGCCAATCAGATCTTAAATGTCAAATACAGAACTTTTTTTCATCACCATTGTGAAATTTAAATGCGATGGCGATATACAATGACATAAGTGAAAGAGAGATAGAAGTGCGTGCTAATTTGGTTAGAACAATAAAAAATATAAAAAGAGATGGAATTTTGGCATATTTTGTGTGATCCAAACATTTGGCCAATAAGGTTTTAAATTTCAAATATAGAATTGCTTTTCATCATCATTATGCAATTCAAATGGGATGGCGATATACAATGACAGGTGAGTGCAAGAGAGACAGAACACTTGCTAACACTTGCTAAATACAACCATAGACTAAAGAAAAATACATGAGTTGTACTTATACTTACATACATCTATGCAAGCAAGCAAACTTACGTTCATTTTTATATATATAGATTGAGATTAACCAAATTGATACCACAGGAACTAACATATCTAACGTAATAGGGAACTTCAGTCCAATTTTTAATTTTTTTTTTATGAATAAACCTTCTTACTTAATCGTTAAAATAAATGTCAAAGTTTTAATTTTTCAAGATCCCCCAAAATCCACCAAATCTAGTGTGAATCGTGTGACGTCATCACTCTCCAAAAGTTTTATTTATTTTCAACAGGTGTTGTCTTTTGGTATGGAAGAATCAATGAAGGTCAGAAGTTGAGGCGTTTTTTATTCAAGATTTACTGCTTTTAATATAAAAAAAAACATTACGTAAAATTTCAACATCTCATCCCTACTATTATTGTATTGTACCAAAGTGCAATAAAACATCTATGACCGCACCTGATAAACAATTATTAGTGTTCCACGATAAGCATCATTAATATTATATGTAGGTAACTGAAAAGTTAGAGCGCTGAATCAGCTGTTCGACGTCCGCCATTTTCGAGATCGGAGTTCGGAGCTGAAGAACGGTAAGTGTTGAGAATTATGGAGAGCAGTGACGTCAGCACTAACAATTCAATAACACTAACAAAACAATCAATAACACCAACACAACCACCAGTGTGTTTTAATGACACGATTATAAGGGAACTATTTAATATATTTTTTAAACTCTACGATTAATATTATTGAATAAAACTTATATATTCAAAATCAGCGTTTATTGGTCTATATGAACATATTTTTTTAAGCCATAACATTTTTCAATGGAGTTCCTTATTCTGTTCCATCATTCTTCATTTCAAATCAGTATAAGTCAAAGACATTTCTAGTGATTTTCTTTTCAGTGCCCTGCATCCTGTACCCTGTACGGTAGGCTGTATACACTTTGGGGGGTGGCGTTGGGTGCGAGGGGGGGTCTTGTGGACGTAGTCACGTGTCCAAAATAGCTCGCCACTTTTGCGGAGTTTTCCAAGCACTGTGTCTGAGAATTGGCCGGTTGTGGGGTTGAGGCAGGGTTGACGCAAAGGAAATGATAGTAGATTCCGGGTTTGTTGATTCCAGGTGAAAGTAAAAACAAACAAGAACAATAGACAAACAAGACCGGTTTCGAATTTAAATACAAGCGTTTAGGGTTTGGGTATAAGTAACAGTGCAAACAGCATTAAGGTTTTCTGTCTTGTTTCAATACAAGACAAACCGCCCTTGAAATGAAGGGATTCAGCAAAAGTGCCATTAATTTCAGGGTTTCTAGTTTTCACCCTTGAAGGGCATTCTAGGTCATTATCTCATGTTATGGAGAGGGGGAAGGCGTGCTTACATATTTTTGAAGTAAAACTTCTTTAGCGCCATTAGTGACTTGAAATTCGGGTGAAACGGAAGTGCGTCACAACTCAGTTCTACACAAATACTTGGTTCTAATGTAACGCTGTAAATTTGCACCTTGGCGCGTGCCTTCCATAGCGTAGTTGGCAAAGTGACTGACAAGTCTCAGCGGCGATAAAGCGAGACATCGAGTTTCATCTTTTTTTCAATTGGAATCTTTGGATTCGTAAAAGTCGTACACATTTTAACTATTTTGTGGTTAACCTTTAGATTTGAAAATAAAGCGTAGCGTTTTTTCCTTCTTACACCTTTTTGATCATATTTCTAACCATGGTAGTAGGGGAGAACGATTTCTATGAGACCTGTATGAATTGTTTGAAAAGCAAAGAACAAATTAGACTGAGAGGTTAAGACATTCGCGGAGAACGTAACCTATTTAACCAATTTTTTTATCATCACTATTTGTGACCTTTCTGAGGTGGTTCTGAGGTGGTTTCGATCTCAAATATCTCATCACACTAACTAACCGATGTGGTTAGTTAGTGTGATGAGATATTTGCTGGAAGATTAAATATCTAAATAACCCAAATTAAGACCTTATTACTTACTTTGTGCATGTTTTACCATTTTCATTTTCTTAGATTGATGCTTTTGTGCTACAATTTAACCAGCAAAGCGTTATTTCCAAAATTTTGAAGCATTTGTAAGTAAGCAGAAGTACGGAAATTTTACCTGCATTAGTATGTGTTAATGAACATGATTCTAGCGCAGATAATTTAACGCATGCTAAACAATATGCGATCTGCAGAAAATTATAGCTACATTATCTAAATTAAAAACCTTAATATTGACTTGACAGCCCTAATTTCTAGCTTTACTTACTAGATAATTACCACCCCAACCAAACAAAACGCACTCACACACAAAAAGAGAAAAGTCTCTTCAAACTAAACCTTATAAACATGTTAAAAACAATGATTCCCTTTCATATAAAACCTTCAATTTTCCTCCATCTTGACTCAGTGACAACTTCACAAAGTATGCGCGCGCATCGCTCTATCGGCAGCAAAAGCAACCCTCTATTCTGAACAGTTCCTTATATTGTATGACGTTAGCCGGCCGCATTCTACCACCCGATTTCACAATAATTGAAACGTCATTTAATAAAAGGTTTTTATAAAATAATTAACTCTAATACAAGTTTAAAATCCCCCGGTACTTCCCGGTTCGGCATCAATCTAGGAGCTGGAGAAAAAATAAGGTAGGAATTTTCTTTATTTCTTCTGATTTTTGCATAAAATGTGATTGCATTATATTTTAAGATTATGTAAGCCGATACCTGAGACTCTAAAATGAAAACTGCGAAAAAAGTCAATAAATACGATATGATTCTTAATACATTCTGATTGTTATTTGCTGAATCAAATTTATGTAATACAAATGAGTTAAAAAGTAGTGATTTTATATTTTAGGTTAAAAGTTTGCCGATTCGCGATTTTTCAAAGAAAAACTGAACTTTTATCAGCAGCAGAATTTTGAAAAGTACCAAAATCACATTCTAATAAAAAAAATTCAATTTTCGTGGATTTTTTTGCACTTTTCGTCTGAATGTACTTATCTTAATGTTTTAATTGAGGACTTTTTAAGAGATATTTGTTTCCTCGTAGTACAGACAAGTTTTCGAAAGGTTTTTCACAGTTTATCGTATTTAATTAAATGGAATTGAAGGAGTATTTTTTTCTTCATTACGTCGTTTTTCAAAGTAAACTTCGTACATAAGTCACTTTTGAGCACATTTAAACTTTATCAATTAACTTTTAATTACGGTATACACCAATAGTCCGAGTTTTAGCAATATTTTTCAGTTTTGAAGTTTTCAGGTAATAAAGGGCGAGGCTAAATTAATATTTGTCCAATTATTATTATTCATCTCATAGAGTTAGGTAGCTAATTATTATTTTATTATATTAAGTTAATTGGGAACGTCCTTTCGAGGACGCGGATTAATTACGTCATTTAATAAAAGGTTTTTTATAAAATAATGAACTCTAATACAAGTTTAAAATCCCCCGGTATTTATTTTGCAATTTAATGGTGAAATAAACCCTTCACTTTGATGCGATGTTTCAATTAGACTACAAAAGATTGAAAGCTCATTTCATAGCTACCGGTGGTGTACCACCGGTAGCTATGAAATGAGGGCCATTCTCATTTGGGCCCTATTTTGTTTTTACTGTTTTTATACGATATTTTTAATATATTCGATAAAGATATAAATGTAATGGTTTTTGCAAATGATTTAAAAATATTAAAAATTATTGAAATCTCTGAAGATTTGTATTTGTCTCAAAAAGTAAACAGGTTATTTAATTGGTGTTCTTTTAACAAACTTTATCTGAACTAAAATAAATTGGAAAGAAGTTTCAAACCGATAGGGTTAAATTTTTTTATTTTTTTTATATGATTACCGCACAAGAGACCCAACTGCTTCCGTCTGGAGCTAGTGAGACTATGGCATCCCCAATTGGGGTATGTTGTAAGGCTGATGGTGGTGAGGAGGGGAAGGATATGGGAAAGAGGAAGGTGGAAAAGTACCTGGCAATACAGATCTGGTCATCAAACACGTCTAAAGCCATTTCAAGCAACGTTTTAATTCAGAGTGTCGATTAAATTCAAATTTTTAAAGTAAATTTCATTCATATGGAGATTTTTTTACATTAGCTCCACACAGGAGGCCCTGAGATAAAATAAAATCTCTCAGGGCCAATGTCATCTTTGGGGATGCTGTGTGCAGGGTTTATTTAGTGAAAGGAATGACAGGAAGTTCTGGGAAGGAATAAGGTATGAGGGTTGGGTTAGGTTAGGTAAGTGACGTGAATGAATCAGTCCCTCCCATTGCGGCACAAGGCGGTGGGTCGAGAGAGTCAGGCTAGAGAAGTCCAGATTAGGTCTCCCTAAACCAGTTTCTCCCACCCCGGCTCGCCGCGCAGTAGGTGGCAAAACGTATTGGCCGCCAAGACCTAGACAAACTTCACCACATCAACCCGGATACCTTTGCTAAGTCTCCAAACGAATCGAACCACTTGGGGTCACCTATGTCAGGAGTGTTCTTTATCCAATAAATGGTTCCCGGGGTATCCGTCTCCCAAATTTAAAAAAAAAGTTACATTCAGCAAAGCTAGGATTTAAAACGTAAATTTCAATAAGGAGAGATTTTGATGAAAAGATGCATTGGCGAAGCCAAGTATTAAAGGCAGTTTTAACAAGATATTTTGGATAACAAGATAGACCTCACTCTAACGGTGTGGTCTGCCGTAATGAAATTTTTGCGATTGTTTGTGTATTTTGCTCTCCCGTCGTCGTCCCAATTATGGCTTTTGAAAATCTTTTTGCAGTAAAAAATACGGTTTACCATATGGTATATTTTACCTGTTAGTGTTTACTTCTGAATTGGATAAGTGCGTCGGATTCCAACCCAGGCATCCCAGATTCAATTCTCTGCTAAGAAAGTTCTCCATTATTACATAATATACATTTTCCGCTCATGTTGACATGTAATTAACAAGAATATACTACACAAGAATATTTTAAAATAGATGATTTTTTTATGTAACTTAATGAGTAAAACCGATAATTTGAAATGACAATTAATCGATATTTTGAAATGGAAAAATCAGAAAAATATATGGTCGCATCTAGGACTTCAACTCAGGACCTTAGCCTAGCCGGGGCACTGCTCTACCACTGACTTAATGGAACCCTATCCCTTTCGGTCATATTTAACTGTATCATTCTTCGATCAAGAACTACCAACGTAATCTTTACATCTCATATTTTATTGGCTATCTTTATATCTCATATTTTATCGGCTATCTTTGTATTTATACAACAGCCAATAAACTTCACAATCGGGGTATGTGGGGTAACGAGGAGATGAAAGAGAGGAGTAAGAAGAAGATTGGGAAGTACCTGGCTAATAAAATCTGGACACTAAACACAGCCAAAGTCATTTTAAACAATGTTTCAATTCTGAATGGTGGTCTTACACAAGGGAACACTGAGAGTATCTTTCACTTTGGAACGTGCCGCAAAAATAATATGTATAGTTTTTAATTAATTAATTGTGAAATACACAAATTAATCAAATAAAATGTATTTGAGCACGCTGGGATTTGAATCCGCAACCTCGATAATTAGGTCGTCTAACTTTACTGTATATTTACCAAAAGCATATTCTTTAAAAAATCATGGTTATAAATGTATATTTACTTTTCAGACCCTTATATCTAAATAATTCCTAAGCATTTGATAAGGATTACTTGAACTGAAGTGTTTGTATTCCTAAAAGGAAATATTACTCTCGAAAATACTTTTAGGTAAAATATTATATCTAACCGAATGGTTCCATATTTCGCGTTTGATTTTCTAAGTCGATGAACTAAATCGTTGGTTCGTAAGACTTCCTTGCTGGGAAACAGATCGGCAGCAAAGAGGCTTAGGTTCGAACCAGGTGTTTTATATTTTCACAATATTCATAAATTAGTTTACCTGGAAATACTTCCGCTCTAATGTGTCGTGAATATTGAATTTGTATTGTATATCTACTGACTTTTGACCCATTTAATCGATAGGCATTTATAGACAGTTACAATAATATTATTGAAGTTAATAGAAAACATATTTAAAACTCTGTACTGAAAGAATAAGAAAATATACAGATTTAGGAAATGAGATTAAAAGAATTTGGCATTCTCAGACTATAACAATATTACCATTTGTTATTTCGGCTACTGGCATTATACCTAGCTCTCTCATCAAAATTTAGGCATATTAGATTTGTCAAAGAATTTATATATATAAATGCAAAAATCAATCATTTTCAATACATGCAGGATTACGAAAGATTTATTAAATATTTATATTGAGGAATCAGTAGGATTTATCGGTCCAGTTGGGAGTTCTAACGAGCCGAACCCTTTGATATGAAAATATCTGGAGTCGGTGAAGTATTTTCCCATTTGGTCTCTGGTAGGTTATGTTGATCTTGTATTGTTTTGTATTTATTATACTTATACAATGCAATTACATCGCGTGGATTGACTAGATTATTATTTGTGGAAAAGTGTGTGGAAGGGTTAAGTTTTCCTGTGGGGAAGATTTAACCTGGACATAAAGTCTAGAGAACAAAAATGGTCTTTATTCCAGGATATTTACAGAAAACATATTTTTATGAATCTACAGCCACATACGATAAATCATATGCTCTCTCACACATCTACATCTTAAAGTATTGTCATCTGCCTATCCCTTTAGAAGATTCAATTTATTGTTTATGTGTTTAATTCGTAGAATTTTTCCCCCAGGGCCAATGTCATCTTAAGGGATGCTGTGTGAAGGGTCTTTTTAACGAGAGTAAGGAGAGGAAGTTCTGTGGGAAAAAGGTATGAGGGATGGGTAGGAATCTGGGGCTCAGCATGTTCAGGTCCGCCGCCTAGACCTAGACAAACCTCACCCCACTCAACTCGGGCACCCCTACAAGTACCCCCCGTTCACTTGAAGTGACCTACGGCGAAGTGTTGGTTAACCAGGTTCCCGGGGCGGCGGCACCCATTCCCGCCTCTCAAATTAGGATTATAGTAAATTAAATTTAATAATGTTTTTATTAAGTTTAGCAAATATGTTAGTTTTTTTATTTCTGTGACAGCTGTTTCGGTTTACAATAGCAGTCACATCATTATTAAAAAATTAAGAACACATTAACATCTAATGTGGGGAAAACATACTTCAAAGTACCTCATTACAAATTTTTCTCAACAAATCGTCAATTTAGACACCTTAAAAATTGAAATATAGAATAACAAAAATAATTCGTCTCGAAGTGGGCTTACCATAGTTTTGAAAATGGCCTTGTAAGCCGAAAAGCTGTGACAATTATAAAGAACTAACATAATGCAGAACTAAATAATTACATTATTAAATTTTATTTAAATTAAAAAAATATATATTTATATACTAGCTGACCCGGCCACGCATTGCTGTGACGTGAAATCGAAACAAAACGCCGTCTACTGGATGGTTATCCAACCTAGATAACCAAGTTTTGTGTCGATAAATTAACTCACACCGCCATCTGTTAGAAACTTACAAATAATTACAAAGCATTGTCCGATAACAAACATATGAACATTTAATTCGCAATAAAAAATATTGAGGTCGAAAATCGAAAAAAAAACTACCCTTTGTTTTAAATTGGACCAAATTACGCACATTAAGCCAAATTTCATCAAAATCGGTTAAGTAGTTTCGGAGGTTATCTCGAACAAACATCGTGACGCGAGATTTTTATATTTAAAGATATGTTATTGTAAAAGTCGTAAATTGGTAAATTTTAGGATTTACCAACAATGATGATCACAAAACAGTTCGTACTTTTGCCATTAAAAGTTGGTAAATCTAAGAATTTACTGGAAAATCTTAAAGTTTACCGTAGTGAAGGCTTTTACGTATTAGTAAAAAAAAACTTCGTTTAATTCAGAACTTTGTTTAACGGTCTGTCTGTGCATTTAAATTTGTTTAAATAATTCTATTCTAATGTATTTTACTTTGATCATTTTAAACGGTATTAAAAGCCCATTCTAATCTATTTCGTTCGACTTTTCAGCATCTATTTAATCAATCATAACAAAGGGGTAACTTCAGAGCGTGCCGTTTGTGAAAACATGCACCCCAAATATGCAGCCGCGTAAACACGCTTATATTTGCATATTATTTAAACCAGGCTTAAAGCCTGCAAACAGGCAATAATGGTTCCTAAGTTGAATCATCAACACTGAATACATGTAGCTGCAACAAAAATTACGTCTAAAGCTGGTCACGACAATGTTCATAGATGTTGTTTGTTCTTTTTAAAATGCTAAAAGTGTTATCAAATGTGAATGTTACTTCTTAATAACATATCGTGATATTTCAAACATGGGCGTTAGGTGGTGGTTAGGCATCGTATATGTAATTTTTTTTGTTATCTCGATTACAAATTAAACTATTTATATCACAATGTTTGGCGGTGTCCAAAGATATTTAAATATAAGAGACTAGCTGGGTTACCCGGCTTCGCTCAGGACAACATTCGAGAGTGTTCTGGAATGTTCCACAATTTATTTTATTTATTTATAGCGGACCCGACAGACGTTGTCCTGTACACAACTGTCGGGATAAACTAAAATTAAAATAGAATAATATTGAATATTCGATACTGCGATGGTAGCGCAGTCTGCCGGATCCGATGTAAAACATTCCAAAATCAACAACTCCTTAGAAATAAAAAAAAAATAATTAAAAGAACATTTTCCAGTGGACCAAATTGTGAATCTAACCCTTCTCGAATCCCCTCGAACCCACACAAAAAAATTCATCAAAATCGGTCCAGCCGTTTAGGAGGAGTTCAGTAACATACACACGGACAGAAGAAATATATATGTATTAAGATATGCTATAATAGCCGCCCTACCGTTGCGGATTACTACCTAGTGGGAATAGTTAGAATACGGAAAGAATTCGTTCATTTACAGTGTTGCCAACTTGACGGATTTCCCGTCATATCTAGCGGATTGGAGTGCCTCGAAACGGGAAAATTTTGTGTTTAACGGATTTTACAGTATGACGGATTTCCTAGCGGATTCGAATAAAGTAACAAAATACACAATTTTGTAGGGGAAAAAAGCCTAAATTTATGGATTTTTGGAGAAATTTTGAACCCTGAAATTCTCGAGCCACCCCCCCCCCCCCCCCCCACCCCCAGGACGGACCAAAATATGGACGTCTGACGGAATTCTCACCGACGATCCGTCACGATCTAGCGGGAACGGAGATTCAGAGTTGGCAACACTGTTCATTTAGTTGATTTCTAAAGGTGTGCAGTAGTATCGGTTAACAATATCGGCAACGCCAATAAACACCGTCCCACTCAGTAAAACTGCGGATAGCACATCTCTTATATGTTAATATCTTTGGCAGTGTCTACGTGCTTTCAGGGATACTAAAATGTTTTGTACCCGTTTACATTGAGAAAAAACCACTTTTAATGGCCTATATCAAAATGGTCCCTCAAATGCCAGACGAAAACGAAAAAACGTCAACTTTAACGTAATATTTTGCAGGTTAATTTTATGCTATCTAATGTAATTTTTACTGAAACACATTCCTTGAATACTAAACTATACATAAGAACAATATTACTTGCGTTTATTCAATGAATTTATACTTTTTACTACGTTTCAAATAACACGGAAAAAACGAAAAAATTTCGCGATGTTTTGACTTTTACGTAATATTTTGCAGGTTAATTTTATGCTATCTTATGTAATCTTTACTGAAACACATTCCTTGAATACTAAACTATACATAAGAACAATATTACTTGCGTTTATTCGATGAATTTATACGTTTTACGATCATTTCGTCGCCCGCGACGCGAGACTTGACAGCCGCCATTTTGTCAGCCGAGCGGCGCGAAAAAGTTCCAGGCCGTGTCATAAACAATTTCAAAAAAATTATATCGCTGCTCTAGGTGGGTTCACGGTATCTTATACCTTATGAACAAGAATGCCCCAAGCGATTCTGACCTTCTTCTTCACACGTTTTCTTTATACATAAGGGTTAAAATCGCATAACAAAATTATTTTTTAGTGATTATTTTGGCTTGCGCCGATGGTACGCCGGCGGACGAACGGCAATCTAGCGGACCGCTAGATCGCCGTTCTACTGCCGAGATACTTTATATAGCAAAATATATAAAGTAGCTCGCATCCGTACCAGATATTTAATATATCTTTTGATTACAAAAATAATTTTTCATTTTGGTCTGGTATTTTGATCTCAAATCTGTATGAAATGTACAAATTTGTATGAAACTGGCAGAAATGGGCCGAGCAAACGTTCCTCTTAAATAAGTCAAGATTTCCCTGTACTACACGCTTTATTCACATGTTCAAATTCAAAATACTCAATATTATTGACAACATGATCGCAATAATATTGAAATAAGCAAGCAAATATTTTCGTTCTACAAAAAGTTTTAAAAATTGTTATCCTCATTGAGCTTTTCTTTCACAAACAAAGTGTATCACATTAAAAAGAAGATTGTTTTTCCAATTAATAAATAACCGTAGTGAAAACACATCTGTTGTAACTGTGAAGATAAAAACAAAACTTTGAAATTGGCATGACAAGTGACATTTGAAGTCATAGACAATAATTTTCTGAATTATTGTTCAGGCTGTTTCTGCAAAAAGAAGCATTATTTTTAATTCTCTATAGTGGGGAATTTTTGAACACGAATTTTTGTGAACTGCAAAATGTCTAATACTCAAACACGTAGCAACAAATCAAACCTCGATAAAGAGGACAAGCAAAATATGGAAAAAATTTTCGAATACATTGATAAAAAGTTTGATTCATTGAAAAAGGATATAATTAATAAAATAGAATGCCAGACTACAGAATCCATGAAAAGTATTGAATACATAAGTGCTCAATACGACGATATAATTAAAAAATTGGATATGTATAACAGCCAAAATAAATTAATTCAAAATGAACTCGAGAATATAAAAAAAGAACAAATGGAAAAAAATGCTACAATAAAGAAAATGGAACTTAGACTAGATGAAATTGAATATAAATCAAATGTCAACTACCTGGAAATTGCAGGAATCCCACAAAAAAATGGAGAACAGCTGGTGGAAATTATTAAAAAAGTCGCATCTGCAGCAGGAATACAAATCAATCACGCTGATATCAGCAATGCAACCAGAACTACAGACCGAAGGTTTAATGCTCCACCAAAAATCCTCGTAAAATTTACGGACACTAAACAAAAAGACATCCTTCTATCCAAAAAAAGAGAACTAGATCTGGATTTATTAAAGGATTTGACACAAGAAAAAGTATACATCGGTGAAGTTATTAGTCCCTACAGAAAAGAGTTGCTTTGGAAAGCAAAACAATTAGCGAAAGAAAAGAATTATGAATTTGTTTGGATTAAAAATGGGAAAATAATGGTTCGTAAAGGTCATGATCAAAAAATCCTGTACATAAATCACCTGGACGACCTCAATAAATTATTTTAACAAAACTTTTACTTGAACAAACCAAACTGAAGTACTGCGAACATGGATAAGAAAACAATAATTACAAACGAACCAGATAAACTCTCAACTCTAAAAAATAATTTTAATATATTAAATAAAAACATACGAAGTATCAATAAAAACTTCGATGAACTTCAAATATTAATTAAGAATCTAAAAATAAATCTAGATATAATTATCCTCACTGAATGCTGGATAAAGGAAAAATATTCACCCTTACATATAAATAATTACATCTCCTATGCAACCAACTTGAATTACACAAAAAATGATGGTGTGATAGTGTACATTAAAGATGACATTAAAACTGAAGTCAATGAAATAAAATTCCCTAATGCAAACTGTTTGAAAATCAAAGTAGGTGATGAGACCACCATATTAGCTCTGTATCGATCACCAGCTACAACTAATATTAATCAGTTTCTTGAAACACTTTCTAATGAACTCAATCTTCTAAAAAGCACAAAAAATGTCTTCCTTATCGGAGACATAAATATTGACATATTGGAAAACGGTCATCCCAATAGAACTGAATATCTACTAACACTGGCTTCCCATGGACTTAAAAATATGATAAATGAACCTACGCGTGTAACTAATGACAGCAAATCTTGCATCGACCACATTTTCAGTAAGACTATTAAAACAACTTACTCTATCATATTCACCTCTACTATAACCGACCACTATACAACAATATTATCCATTACAAAAAAGAAAATACAGAGATCGCAGCCCTACCCAATTATCTTACGGAAGACAGAAACCGAATGGAACGAAGTTAAACAAAAATTACTTAATACTAACTGGATAAGCCTACTGGAGAACCTTGATGCAAATAATGCCTGGAGTAAATTCATTGAATATACAACTCATACCATCATGTCAAATACCAAAACAATAGAAAAAAAGATTTCACATAAAAACCAACATCTGAACCAATGGATAACTCAAAGCGTTATAAACTGCATTAGGAAAAGAGATGAACTACACAGGAAAGTTAAATTAAATCCTTGTGATATTTTTATACAACGATACTACAAAAGATACAGAAATATTTGCAAAAATGTTGTACGTAATGTCAAAGAAAATTATTATAAAAAGAAAATAGACGAATGTAACAATGACCCGCGCAAATTATGGAAGATCATTAATGAAATTACCAATGGAAAATCATCCCAATACACGAGCATTGATGAATTAACAATTGAAAATGCCCAAATCTCTTTCGCAAAGCATCCAGACAAAATTCTCGAATATGTAAACGAATGTTTTATTAATATAGGGTCACAATTAGCAAAGAAAATCAGACAACAAATAACTAGCATTTTACCAGAAGAAAAGGAAAATACGAACCAGATAGATAAGTTAAAGTTAACTGTTGTAACCAATACTGAAATAAAAAACGCATTTGCAACCCTTGATGCTAATAAAACATCGGGAAATGACATAATTTCAAACAAAACTATAAAACAATTACAAAATGAACTGACCTTCCCTTTGACATACCTGGTCAATCTGTCAATATCTACAAGTGTCTTCCCTTCATGCCTTAAAAAAGCTACAGTTATACCTATACATAAAAGTGGTAGTAAAAAGGATATTTTTAACTACCGACCCATAAGTCTTTTAAGCTCCTTTTCAAAAATCTTGGAAACTGTAATGAAAAAGCAGATTGTTCAATTTCTTGAACAAAACAAATTACTATCACCATCCCAATATGGCTTTAGGGAAAATCTAAGCACCAATGATGCCATAGAAAATCTAATAAGCAAAGCCATAAAAAACATAGATGATGGGAAAAAATGTTTGGCTTTATTCATAGATCTTCAAAAAGCTTTTGACACGATTGACCATAAAATATTAATATCAAAGCTAAAAAAAATAGGAATGGCCGAAACAACAATGAACTTATTGGAGTCATATATAACAGGGCGAGAACAACAAGTACAAATTGGCAAACAAAAGAGCAAACTACTATCTTTAAACTATGGAGTCCCTCAAGGAAGTGTACTGGGTCCGATTCTATTCATTATCTATATCAACGATTTAACTAACCTTACCATTAAAGGAAACATAATCAGTTTTGCTGATGATACTGTTTTATTATTTCATGAAGAAAATTGGACGGATACATTTAATGTGGCTGAACAAGGGCTTAGCGCACTTCAAAATTGGCTTAAAATCAACTCGCTTACCCTTAATATAAGCAAAACTAAATATATAACATTCTCAATGAACTCAAGAAGCCAACCAATAAAATCACTAAAACTAAAATTACACGAATGCCATGGAAATAATATACAATGTTACTGCCCCATCATCGAAAAAACACAAAATATAAAATATCTCGGAGTGATAATTGATGAAAATCTTAGATGGGACCTACACATCAAAGGAATTACCGAAAAACTAACAAGCCTCATATATTTCTTCAAAAATCTAAGAAACGTCGTAAATAAAAAGGATATGAGAAAGGTCTACTACGCTTTGTGTCATTCTCGAATTGAATATGGAATTATAGGATGGGGATCTGCTACACATAAGTACATACATAACCTTAATACGATTCAAAAAGGAATCATAAAGACCATATTGAAAGTACCCATTAGAACGCCTTCAATTGAAATTTTCAATAGCTTTGATGTACCAAATGTGCAACAAATATATGCCAAAAATATATTATTAAAGCTTTTCAAAAATACTGAATCTTCCACTAGACCATGCATGCATAACACTAGGTCGAATAAAAATGATGTAAAAAACATTCCAAGTTACAAAACCACATTCGGACAAAGAAACTACACATACTTTGCAACTAAACTTCATAACATCCTTCCCCAAGACATAAAACTAATAAAAAATTCTAATGTATACAAATCAAGAATAAAAATATGGCTGAAAGAGATCAATGAAAAAACCCTAATGGAAACACTAAAAACGACATAGAAGACAAATGAAATATATTTAAATAATTTTAGTCCGCCTCGGCACAGGACCCCCTAGTGAGGAGGACTAAGAATTGCAATATTTAACGTTAAATTCATCATTTTATTTTGTGTGTACAATTATTCTATATAGTTGCTAATAAAAAAAAAAAAAAAAAAAAAAAAAAAAAATTTTCAACTCGAAACCCTTTCTTTCCACAAGGTTCCTACATGCGTCCCTATACGAGTATTAAGCTTTTTCGATGACTGAATACAGCAGCACAAACTGTTCCTCGCATAACCTCCGCATTAATTTTCCGCATTTTTTCTTGATAAAGCCACGTCTTCCCAGGTAAAGTTTTCTAGAATATTTCTGGCAATCATCCGGCTCTAATCCTGAGTACAATTCTAAACCACTTAATTTTGGATTTTCCTCAAAGATGGTTTCATTGCAAGTAGATCTTCTGTGTCGGCCCCATGGTGTAACTCACACGCCTAATCTAAGAAAGCTAATCTCATTTTAACAGCCTCATCCTTGAGCACATTATCTCGTTAATCATACAAATTTGACGTCCTTATGTAAGGGTGAGGCTACGCACTGACTTAACTGTTAACTTAGTTCTGACACTAATCTAGTTTAACTTTCCTTATCACTGAGCTTACCAAGTACGTAGCTTTATACTTGCTGTGACCAACGATGGTGGTTTTCTCTAAGGTAAGTTTGCGCAGAGAATTCCCATAAAAAAAGATAACACAAACTTATTTTATAATTTTACCACACTTCAAAGCGCCATTCAAATTCCGTGTTTAAAAAAACACCCGCCTGAATTATACTGCTGAAGAGCGAGTCCTAAATGTATCCCATTTGTGCGTTATGAATATCAGCGACTATGGAACTTTCTGCTCTAAGAAATATTTCGTACAAAACATGCTAGTGGCGCCAGACCGGTGGACGGGCAAACCTTAGGTTTTTACTAGGTGAGGGTGTGCGTAGCGATTATGAGATGTTTTAACACCAAATTTAGGAATAGTATTTTGCAAGAATTAACATTTTTTCTGTGATTATCGTGTTTCTTTAATTAAAATAAGTGAATGATTGACATTATCATGACTGTACTAAATATTTATGTATTCTTTAGATCACAGACGTTTTAATGAATCGCTGAATTGTATTTTGTTGATAGGTCACTTATCTCTGGAGCAATATTGGACAGTAATCGTCACGTAGGTAAAATTGGCACATGGTGAGCGCTTTCATTATTAATTACCGTGACGATCGACGATTACGGTACCGTGACGGCATAAAAAAGCATTAAACGTACGTTTTTTATCCTATAATTGTGTGTTTATGATATGTATGATAATGATTGCATGGTTCCTTTGGGGGAGTGTAGACATATGTTCACCGTTTATCTCATTTTCGACTGATGTTTTTAGTGTGTAAGAAAGAGCTGCAGCATTAAATGTTTAAGAACAAAAGCAAAACCACCAACGCATTGACTTTTGACTTTTTTGAGTTTTTGGAATTCACTCACACTTCAATATTATCGTTGTAACAATATTCCACACTTTCAAAATTATTGTAACGGCTAGTGGTATTGTAGAGATCTACGAAAACGTCACGGTGCGAGAGAGAGAGATGCAAGAAAATGATGACTTTTTTTTCGTCATCACACTGACTATACTGAGAGAGTGAAATGCGACATCTGTAGTTATCTGGAGTCACCGCGCATGATGTCATCAACTCGTGTGCAGTCACTGCAATCAACGGCCTGCGCCGTTCTGCTTTTTGTCAGCCAGCTGTGTTTGTCTTTCAGCTTCGTTACAGCGACAAACCCATCATCTAGCAGTGCTGACATCCACTGTCGCATATATATAATTGCGTCAACAAACATTATTTTTTGTTAGATTTATTATCCATTTATTTTCACTTTAACGAGCTAGATATACACGATAATAGCCACACAATGAAACTTTCTATATTGTACAATGTGTGATAAAGCCTAAAACTTCGCACCCTAAACGAAATCCTTCCACCATCTAACAAACCGCAACTCCACTTGTTAACTCACACAACTTAAACATCCATTGTTCAACGATTATGAGAACACCATTATGTTAAACAATCCCCCCACAGTACACCAGTGTTAAACATTAAATTATGCGGGTGTTAGGAATCGAATAATATTAATTAAAGTAATATATAAAATTTAATTGTTATTTTTGAACTCTAAACAAAGCCAGACTTTGGAATTATTCAACTAAGTCTTATTTACACTTTCATTCGTAGCCCGTAGAGCTATTATTTATTACTTTGTACACAGTGTCTTGAACTCGTAATGCAAGCGGAAAATAGTGATATTTTTAAATTCAGTAACTGTAATTTTTTCTTCCATTTTTAAATATATTTTTTTTTACATGAGCTCCACACAGGAGGCCCTGAGGAAAATAATTTCCCTCAGGGCCTATGTCATCTTTGAGGATGCTGTGTGGAGGATTTTTTTTAAGGAAAGAAAGGGGAGGAGAGTTCTGGGAAGGAAAAGGGTTTAAGGGGTGGGTAGGAATCTGGGGTTCAATGTGTCCTGGTCATCCGCCTCCAACACCTAGACAAACCTCACCCTATGAACCCGGGCATCCCTGCTAAATCACCAAACGTAGCGAACCATTTGGGGTGACCTATGGCAGAGGTGTTGGTTATCCAATAAAGGTTCTCGGGGCGGCGGTACCCATTCCCGCCTCCCAAATTGAAACATGTTAGGTATACATGTTAGTAATAATCTCAACCTGTAAGAAATGCAACAATATTGTTCTTTCAATATCTGTATAATTTTGTGTTATTTTGTTAATTTTAGAATTGTTCAACACAGGCTTGTCCTAGTGAGGTTGCAAATTGTTTTGTAAACATTTTTACCTGCAATGTAAAGATACAATAAATAAATAAATAAATAAAATACATATATTAGCGAGTTCCCGGCATGCGTTTGCAAATTGAAACATATTAGGTATATATATAAATATATATATATATATATATATATATATATATTAGCGAGTTCCCGGCATGCGTTGCTGTGCCACTTAATAAAGAAATGATTTATCGCTGCGTGTCCTTTCCCATTCGTCTGTTCTTCTTCCGCCTCCCCTTCCTCTCGCGTTCCCACTCCGCCTTCTCCGCTCTCCCTTTCCCCACTCCCTTTGCCCTCTTCCTCCGTCCCGTGGACCCTCTTCCTGGATCCCCCCCCCAAGTTCCCTTTCCCTTAGACCCTTAGTTTATTTTTTCTTAATATTTTGGAGCCAGGTTAATTAAATGAGAGAGGAGCGAAATTGGATTCCAATAAAAAAGAGACTGCTGTTTAATGTATTAAGTTTTGTGCATAGAGTAATGATAAACCAAATTCCAAAATAAGTACTTTAAGGATGAATTTTTTTTAATAGAGATGTACATAATAACGAAACATAGAGAGTTAGATTGCCACATATGAAAAAATCAAAATCACAGAAGTGCCTAATATATAGAGGACTAAAAATGTATAATGAAATGCCTGAAAGTATGAAGAATGAAAAAAGAATCAATGTATTTAAAAAGAAATGTTATGCTTACTGTAAAAATATTTAAATTTATCTAATGAAAAGTTACACTGTGCTTAATAGTTTATATTCTTGTAGCATAAACTAACACAATAAATAATTTTAAAAAAAGGTCTACGCTTTAACGCATTTTAAAAGACATCCAGCTCACATCAAACCCCTAGCGTCCGATCATTTTTAAATTTGACTTTACAAATTTCTCGAAAGCTCTAATCAAAGAAAGTTGAACCACGAATCGATTAATGTACATTTTTCAGTTTCGCACTTGTGCCACGAGTTTCCGGACACCGCGCATTGATGCTATAGGGATGGGAAGACAGACTTTCTTGTGAATTTATTAATTTTGTTTAATGCGATAGTTTTAGAAGCAGGTGTGTTAAAACGGTAGACAGCACAAGTTGAAATGAAATTAATTTGAAAGTCAAAAGAAAATTGTATAATTTGTTTTCAGGCGTATTTTACATCAGTGAGTAGTTTATATCTGTAACTCAGGTGTCAATATTAAGTTGAATATATGTATGTAAAATATATATTGATAAATACATGTTTAGCTTGTCTAATAAATTTTAAAATTTAGGAGGCAGGTATGGGTATCGCCGCCTCGGGAACCGTTTATTGGATAACCAACACCTCTGCCATATGTCACCCGAAGTGGTTAGCTACATTAGCAGAGGTTCGTGTGGTGAGGTCTTGGCGACGTGTGTGTTTGCTCACCTGCTTCGTGGCAGGCCGGATCAGGAGAGACTGGTTGAGGGAGACCTTTTGATCGCAGTGGGAGAGAAGGATTCATACGTCCGTCATTCCCGGATACATTGAACCCTAGAATACCACCCACCCCTCTTTTCTTCCACAAGGCCTCCTGTGTGGAGCTAAGGAGAGGGGAGAGAGAAGGCTGGAAAGTTGGAAGGGGAACCAGGGAGGGGAAGTGGACGCGGGAGGGGAACGGAGACGCGGGATGGGAACGGGGATGCACGGGAATTGACATGCAGGGAAAAGACAATTTATTTCTTTGAATATGGCATTGCAACGCATGCTGGGAGCCAGCTTGTTACTTTATAAAAAATATAAGCATAAACTATTAAAAAATAGATTTTTTCATTAGAAATACATAAAAGAAATAATGTTTTTTAAATATAATTTTATGGATATAATTAATTATCGGAGATAACTTCCATTGATTAATTTTTTTTTACTACAAAATTATTCACAAAATAAATAATAACAACTTTTGTCCTTGAAATCTCGACTCCGTTTGCCAAGCGATTTTTATGTTTTTTTACCTATATCCGTGGCGATATAAGACATACTTAGAATATATACATTTTTTGCTTGAGGCTTCTTTCCGAAGTTGAAACAAAAGGAAATTTCCTTAATCGGTGCCTATTTTTAAAGTGTGGCGGTTAGGTTAATATTAAACAATATTTTAAAGTAATATTATTTCAGTCTAGCCACCATACTGTCTTATTTTAACCCGCGACGTTCACACGAACGTAATATTGAAAACAAAATTAATTTTATCGAAGCGACGTCACGAGAAGACGCTTTTTCATGAAAAAATCTCATGTGAACGGATCCTCATTTGCATTTCAAATTCAAACTTTTCATAACCGGGAAAAATGTTCCTGGGAGCACAGAAACGCTAAGAGGTGGTTTTTACATCCTAAAACGTGACTGATTTATTTCATACGAACAGAATTTCAAAGATATTTTTTATCAGTTCGCCAACTTTTCATCTGCTTCTCAAAGAATAGAATAAATTACTTGAAGCTAACCATACTGAAGCATAACGTATAATCTCTGTCATAAATATAATAACAGACATAATATATTTGGGAAGCCACCTAGTCTAGTCGATATAAGAGTACCTACTCGACACACTATTCATAAGAACCTATTTCAATGTCACCCTTCTTAAACAAATTATGTAGCAAAGCCGCCAATTCCTCGTCTACATAAGTCATCATCATCATCATCTTCATCCCCTTATCCTATTCGGGTCAACGACCCATTGCATCGACAAGGCTCCTCCTTACGTCCCTGTCTTGTGCTGACTGTTCGGCCTCCGTCCATGGCAGTCCCATCCTCTCCTCACAGTTTCTGGAGTTGCCTCGCCCAGCTGTGTCTGGGGCGGCCCACTGGACGTCTACCCTCTGGAATCTTCCTCGGAAATCGGTCATCAGGCATTCTTAGTACATGCCCAAGCCACCTCAGTTGCGATTTTTCTATGAAGAGTAGCGGTGGTTCAATGTTTAGATCGGCTCGGATCGTCGAGTTTCTTATATGATCTCGTTTTGTACTGCCACTGCCACTCCTCTCAAGTTCCTTTCGGCAGCTTCACTCTAGAGCGTGTTCGTTCGTTTAGCATCCACATCTGGTGGCGTCGGGCGGTATACCGTTTTGAACACTGCCATCTTTGTCTTGATACTGAGCTCGGATTTCCTTATCACTGAGCTGTAGAGAGGACGCAACACACCGCTTGCCCCACGAATTTTTCGATCAATTTCTTCGTCTTGTCCATCGCTGGAAAATTCAACCCCAAGGTATTTGAATCTGTCCACCTGTTTCAACTGAGTCCCATTAGCGGGTATGTTGCACTGAGTTTGGTGCCTTCCTATAACCATCACCTCTGTTTTTGGGTACTCATCTTCATTCCCACCGCCGTTGAATCGATTACATAAGTGAGCCAAAATATACAAGTAATATCGACAATGTTAACGAATTTAATTAAAGTTATTACAAAAAAAATAGTAAGATTCTCGACAATACAGTTGTTTAAAGACGTCGCTGTTTTGAACGTACAACAACTGTACATCAAAATTATATTTATACATTACCAAAAAGACAAATTAAACCATCATACTGCACAACACAACTACGAAACAAGACAAAGACATCAACACATGACTCCGAAGACAAATACTACATATGGACAAAGACATTACCATAACCTCTGCCATAGGTCACCCCAAGTGGTTCGCTACGTTTGGTGATTTAGCAGGGGTGCCCGGGTTCATGCGGTGAGGTTTGTCTAGATCTTGGAGGCGGATGACCAGGACACACTGAACCCCAGATTCCTACCCACCCCTTAAACTCTTTTCCTTCCCAGAACTCTCCTCCCCTTGCTTTCCTTAAAAAAACCGTCCACACAGCATCCCCGAAGATAAAATAGGCCCTGAGGGAAATTATTTTCCTCAGGGCCTATTTTATCTTCGGGGATTCTCATAACTTCTACAATATAAAAAAAGCACTCAACGCCTGTATTTTTTCTCTTTTCCTCTCAATTATTTTTAATTTCTTACTTTCACCTTTTTTCTATTTTTCTCATCCCTTTTATTTTTATTTACTTTCATTCTATTTATCTAAATTTAAATTTAATCTTATTTTACCTTCCTAGAAAAAGATCAAAATTAGATACATTTCCTGCCACCTCGGAACGGGCTCAGCCTAGTACTAGGTGATATGTACCAAAAAAGGTATATGTTAATATTGTAATATTATCTCAGTTAATAAATAAAAAAGGTTATTTAGTTTAACAGAAGAGTTTGTGCCAAAGCAGGAACTGATAGTTAGTTATGAAGAATAATTTGAAAACCTTGCAGAAGTTCAAGGGTAGTTTTAAATCTTCAGCGCGTGTGTTGGACACTGAAAATAAAATCCCTAGAAATATAATCTATACGCATTTCAAAGCAAACTCTTCAATATCTATAGGATTGTGGGATCATGAATGTTTATGGTGTATGTAAATCAAAAGAGCAAGACTGTTTTTACAAATTTATTAAACAATATTTCAGCACCATAATTTAAATTATTCAAGATTATTTATCGAGAAGTGGGGAGCGGGCACGAAGCAATTCGCGAGCTGTTAGATCGGCGGCAATCGGAATCAGAATGAATTCTATTTTAGTTCGGCAATCGGGTAAAAACGTCCGTATCCACTATTGGAGTACAAACAGCAAATAGGAAGTCATCGCGTCGCGAATGTGTTGCGTTGTTTGCCAGCCAAAAGGTCTTTAGACTCCCGGGCTCGAAACAGTGAAATTGGTTCCGCGCGTGTTCATCCCGTGACAAAATATCCCCGACAAAATATCCTACGGACAAAACATCCCTCAACCAAACATCTACTAAAACCTAACCTAACTTAACAGGGGTGCCCAGGTTCATGGGGTCCCATCGCCTTTCACTGCAGTGGATTCATACCTCCATCACTCCTGGACACATTAACCCCCAGATTCCTACCCGCTCGCACCTTTTTCCTTCCCAGAATTTCCTCTCTTTCTTTTCCCTAAAAAGGTTCACCGCACAGCATCTCCAAGGATTTTTCTTTTTTTACATTGACTCCACACAGGAGGCCCTGAGGAAAATAATTTAGGAGGGTTTTTTTGAGGAGAGGAAGGAATGAACATTGGTCTTGAAGAGACCCATGTTGTAAGAGGGAGGAAACACAGAAGCCAGGAAATTGTTCCACAGCCGAGCTGTTGAGTTCCAACGAGTCGAAAAAACGACCCGTTCTCATGTAACAAATGTCAACCGTGTACATATGTTGGGCGCGCGTTTAGCGTGTCTCCCGACTATGCACCGGTGCCGGAGCGAACAATGTCGCTAGTTCCTCAGAGCATCTTCAATTGAAATACCGGTAGAACATGGATAGCATTCCCACCCAACGCCTGTGCTCTAAAGGTTGCTATCCGTTCGTTAAGGTGGAAGAATCTATCAAACGGACCGCCCGTTTCTGCACAGAGTCGAGGGTATTTTTCAAGTATTTTGGAGCTCCAGACCAGAGGTGACTGCCAATTTCAACCATGGGGCGCACTTGCGGTTTGTACATGGTTAGCAGTTGTGTACTATTAAAGTATCTGCGGGTCCTGTACAGTACGCCCGGTTGGAGGAAGGATGATGGCCCTTAGAGATGTTTTTCCCTTATAAATAGTTAATGTAAAACAAACAAAAAGTACAAGAAGAAAAGGAAGATTTTTTTTTGTTTATTAAAACGAAGAAAAGTAAGGGAAAATTAAGCTTTCCTTTGGCACAATGATATGCCCACGATACGTTTCTAACAGTTCATCTATTCTGTGGTTGTAGGCGTGGAGGATTGATGGGTTCGCTGGGAGTAATCTGCCGGCGACCTCCTGACGCGAGGCCATCTGTCTGAGGCTTCCATCTCAGCCCTAAATTAGTGCCATTTTTTAGGCTCCTGCTACGAACTTGTCGCGTCGTGGCCTCGAAGCGTGACTAAACACTGCCGTATAAATGAGGCCTGCAAACAAGATGATCGACGAGTATTTTAAAACATTAGTTTTAAGATGGTGGATGTTTTTATTCAGGAAAACTCGGAACAAATATTTGATAACAATTTTTAAATAAATTTATTCGAATTCTACTTTTGTTTTCTTGATTGAATTAATGTATGAATGACGTGGAATCTTCAAAGTAGAAATTAATCCTCTTCCTGATATCCGATCGAGTTGAAACTCGCAGATAGACTCGTTGTCGATAACAATGCATTCTGTCAATGTTTAGTGGCAATCACGCAGACAAATGCGCATTTTTTCTGAAATTCGAAGAAATAGCACTCAAAATACGAAACGAATTCCCGAGTTCCCCTCCCCCCTTCCAGGTTCCCCTCCCACCTCCCTGGTTCCCCTTCCCCCTCCCACCCAACCGCAAACCCCCTACCCGAGTTCCCCTCTCCAGTCCCGGTATATTCAGTTTTCAAACAGCTCGCGTACCACCTATTGTGAATTTAATTATGTCAGAGCTCACTAGTAGTTTTACGTAAAAAAAAAGAATTATCCAATTCGGTGCAGTCGTTCGAAAGTTGTGCTCGTACATATATTTCGGCGATTCATTTTTAGAGATAGATATTAACTACGACGCCTGAAATAAAATTTCCCGCAAATATATCAACATCGTTTGCACGACAACGATTTGTTTTGCTTTTCTTCTGACGTTATTAATAAATCGATTTTTGTTAGGGACAGAAACGTATAATAAATATCTTATATTAATATTTATATTTTCATATAAATATAGCCAAAGCTTATCATTATATATAGCTCATATTACTCGCACATAATGTGGCTTTCTATTGGTGAAAGAATTTTTTTAAATCGGTTCAGCGGCTTATGCGTGAAAGCATAACAAACAAACACACACAGTTTCGCATTTATAATATTAGTATAGAAGTATAGATTATTTTTTTAAATCCTTCTAACATTTTGACAAATTTCCTATAAATCACTCTAATATTATAAACATTCATTTTCCATAATACTAGATTTTTATGATAGTATCAAAATGATGTTGAAAATTAATTAAATTATGTTTAATGACCGTATCTGAATATCCTCACATATTAACCCATTTATTCTACTTTTATCTTTCTTTCAGCCTTATAAAATCCCATTAAAATAGTGACGCTATAGATTCACGTGTTAAAGGCAGTTCAATTGGCTTTAAATTTGATCAATATCTTAAGTGGAATACACATTGCCTACTTATCACGAATAAACTTGGAAAACATATTTATTTCTTCAAAAACATTAGAAACATACAAGACTTCAAAACTATGAAAAATGTTTATTACTATCTTTGTCAATCAATCATTGAATATGGAATAATTGCATGGGGAGGTGCAACGCTATCAGCTGTAGATTCATTATCGAAGGCACAAAAATTAATTTTGAGAGTTATTCTTAAAGTTCCCATAATAACAAGTACTGTAGATATATATAAAATATCAAACTGACAAACTTCAATCCGTTTTTAACGCAGCGGCACGGCTCATAACCGGAGTCTCTAAATATTCACACATTTCAGAACACCTTCGTAACCTTCATTGGCTCAAGTGCCCTGAAAGAATCCAGTACAAATTGTGCTGGATGGTGTTTAAATCAATCAATGAAATGGCCCCACCTTACATCTTTGAACTATGTGTCCCGGAAAATACTGGTCCGAGGCAGTCAACCCTTAGATCAGCAACATCATCAGCTATAGGTAGACTAATGGAACCTAAACGCAAGCCAAATACAAAGTTTGGAGATCGCGCTTTTGGAGTATCTGGGCCTAAGGCTTGGAATAAACTCCCTCCGGAACTAAGATGCATAACAAGCCCAACAGAATTTAGGTCCAAATTAAAAACCTACCTTTTTGGGCTCTCATATCCTCAATTTAAATAAACCTATCTGAGAGTATCATACTTTTATTTTCTATGATATGTCTTAGTTACACTTTTCTAATTAATTTTCTAATTACTTGAATCTTTGCACATCAATCTGTCTCGTTACGAATCACATTTAGGAAGATCAAACCCTTGTACTACCTACTGTACCGCCCACTATAGAATGTTGCTTTTGATTTCCAAAATACACTCATCGAAGAATGTATTTTATGCTAGTATTGAAATATATTTCAGGATTAAACACATATAACAAGTGTACACAATAATTTCCTCTGCGTGCGAACTATATCTAAATTTCTTAATAGACAATAAACAGTGTTAATTTCAAGCGACCTCCCAGGTAAGTATGGTCCTGTATACGTTTTTAAGAAGCATCGCGTTCATTGGTCGAGACATTGTACATATATGTATATTCTCCCCGAGAATCTAAAATCCGAAACCCAACCCCATATCTTTAAAAAAAAATTATCAAAATGGATCCTTACATTCAGTAACGATGATGAGTAAAAATTTGCTATTTTAATTGAATTGCAATATAATTGATACAACTTGTAACATAAATTAATTTAATGTGTTAATTAAATTACTAACTTAATTTGTTACTAAATATGTTACTTAAACTACTTAAATGAATTGCATAAGTTAATAGCTGTACACTGTACCTACACAATCTGTAAACTTCATCCGCCATAACACAGGGACATCCCTAGCATGGCGGATGAATTAACACAATTTTTTGTTCATTGTATAAACTTCTTTTAATAAATAAATAAATAAATAAAAATAAATATTTTCTTATGAACCGGTGGATGCAATTTTTAGCTATTAGTTGTTTTAATTGTTTGTCTAGTTTGTAGTTTTTCTAGATTTTAGAAATGTATTGTAAGTTTTTTTTTTGTTATTGTTTTTGGGGTTTATGCCGTGTTTCGCTATCTCCTTCTTTAGCCAACGTTTCGGACAGCGTTACAGTGTCCATCATCAGGGCAGATGAGGTGAGATGACTCATCTGTAACGCTGTCCGAAACGTTGGCTAAAGAAGGAGATAGCGAAACACGGCATAACACCCCAAAAACAATAACAAAAATACTTTTTGGCCGTGAAAACCTTAAAACATACCTGTATTGTAAGTTTGTACAGCGCCCTTGAGGTGATTTTTCACAAAAACGGCGCTATATAAATCATCCAATTATTATTATTATTATATACTCCATGTATTAGATATTCGACAAATTTACACAAAAACTATCTTAACTCAATTGTTTACTAATAAAACACATGCATTTTATGAAAATACCCAAAATATTGTAAACATGCGGCACAAAACCAAAGAACTCATACAAATACCTAAAACAAACAACATTTGGTCAAAGAAATTTCAAATACATTGCGTCTAAAATAAACAATAACCTACCTGACAAAACAAGACGATCGAATAGGTAATATTAACAAATACAAAATCCTGATCAAACAATGGATCATCGACAAAGGTCGTGCAATAATTAGTCACCTCACCCAAATATAATTCTCTATCTCATTATTAATCAACCTAAAATTTTTTGTAAAATATTTTTGCTTTATTGAAAAATGTACTTTAATTAATACTCATAAAATATTTGTAAACTAGTCTGTCTCGACACAGGATTTTGTAGTGAGAAAGGCAAGGCCAAAATAAAATATATGTAAACCATTTTATACAGATGCACAATATAAAAAAAAAATATTTAAATTTATTGCAACGTAACACACAAATTTTAACTAAAATATTTTCATGTCATTTACGTAAATCGAACAAATACTAAATAAACAATCTCCCGCTAGGTGCTCTGTTAGTAGACTAGCCTTTTTTACATTGATGGTGGGATTGGTCAAAACGTGAACATGCCCAATTGGCCTAGTTTACCGGTCTCCAGTTCCAAATAAAACACGATTTAATCCGACTCAATGATCATCAAGAGGACAAGGGGTCTCTACGGTATTGTCTTGGCAGTCTTCCTTATGGCGGTCATTTGCCAGATTAGTATCGACAGAAGAAATAAAAGATTCAATATTTACTGGGGTGAAATGGGAACAAATATATCTGGGACTGCGGAAAGCCTGGAAATAACCTACATTCATTTTTTATTTGTGTATGTTGACGCAATTATATAGATATACCTTTCTCCATCCAACCTACTTTCCACACCTATCGTATCTGACAATATATGTCAATAATAACTACGTGTAACATTTGGAACAATAATAAGAGAAATAATCAGTATATTGAAGTAACCAGTGCAGTGATCATCTCGTTTCACCTTCTGTATTCAAGAATTCATCAATTCTTGAATGCAGAAGGTGAAACGCCTATTCGCATTCTTGAAAGACTGAAAAACGTACGGTGATTCAGCTGCACAAAAATTGTGACCGGAGACGAAACATAGTTTTCATGGAACCTGAATCAAAGAGGCAGTCAATGGAACGGCATCACACAACTCATCGAGGACGAAAAAATTCAAAACTGTGCGATTGGCAGGGAAAGTTAAGGCAACAGTGTTCGGGGATGCAGAGGGTTTGATTATGGTCGATTTTTTTGGAGCAGGGATGCACAATAAATTCTGTCCAATACGTCACAACCCTTAAAATTATACCTATCTAATTTTTCACACTATAAAATTTATCTTCAAAAATACAAATGTAATTGATGTCTTTTCTATACACCAACTCGACAGGCATGTCAAACTTCGTGCAATTCGTAAATCTCTTAAGACATGTTCGTTTACTGCGGAAGTTTTTTACAGACCCTCCCATCCGAACTTCCCGATTCTCGCCACGTCTGCTAAGGATGACCTCGATATCTTTATCTGCCGCTTGATCCAATATACGTTTCTTCCCCGAACACAAACTTTTCTCAATATTTGCAGTAAACAGAAATCTCGTATCTACGTAATGAATGCCCCACAAAGAACACCACGTAAACGAAAACGAAATTCACTTTGTAGCGAACTGTCTGGCGGTTGCGTCATTATTACAAGGTCGATTTAATTACGTAAATATTTGTTTAAGGAATGTTTAAGCTTTTCACAGGTCCATTGCCGGATGTGCACCGGCGCACACGCCAAAATTTTCAATTTTTATTTATTTTGGAATGCGATTTTAACCCTTATGTATAAAGAAAGCGTAAGAAGGACAAGTTCAGAATCGTTTGGGGCATTCTTGTTCTTGACGTATCCTAAATAATTTTTAAATTTTTCACTCGGAATAATTTTTATTAATTTTGTCTATGACATTGACCCTTCATTTTACCCAGGATTTGAGCTGTCAAACTGCTAGCGTCGTAGTCGTGAAAGAGATCGATAAACCTATCAATTTGTCAAATAAACGCAAGTTATCTTGTTTTTATGCATAGTTCATTGTTCAAGGAATGTGTTTGGGTAAATGTAAAATACGATAGCACAAAACAAACCCAAAAAATATAACGTCAAAGTCAAAACTTTGCGAAATTTACGTCGTTTCCTTCTTGGCATTTGAGTGGTCCATGGTTTGGTAGGTAGGTCACTGGCTAATGGCTAGCTGTCTGATGCTTTTCGTCTGGGTGACCGGACAACTCGGAATGAAACCAACTCAGAACCACATCAGAAAAGTCATTAAGAGTGATGGAAAAAATATATAAAAAATGGTTTAATAGGTTAGGTTACGTTAGGTTAGGGTTATCGGCTATTTTAAAATTATTTTTTTATAGCTTTTATTGACTTTTAAAAGAGGTGTTTAGTTGACTTTATTCTCAGCATGAAACCCTTCGTCTGATAAGTCATCGACGCGTGTAACGGGTAGGTCCTTTTTAAAATGTGATTATCGCACAAAATTCCCAACTATTCCCATCTGGAGTCAGTGAGACTTTGGCATCCCCAAATGGGGTATATTGTGAGGCTGAAGGTAGTGGAGAGGGACAGGAGATGTCATCATGTTTAGCATCATGAAATTCACATAAATTTTTTTCTAGACTATGCCTTGAACAGTTTTTAGCTCATAAAATCGTGTTCACTTTATGCAATGGAGTTAAATGGTACGTTTGTGTGGCCCTTTTCGGCCCGTTTCATACATATCTTAATTCTGGATTTGAGAACAGAATACCCAACCAAATGAAAAATTATTTTTGAAATCAAAGGGTATATTAAATATCTAGTACAGATTTGAGCCGCAATTCTCTAGTACGCAAATTTTCTATATTAGAGAATATAGATAATAGAGTTAGTTAACTATACAAAGTAGAGAAAATTGTTTGCTTTTATTCTCAAAAAACAATAAATTGCTTTAGTTAATAATTAATCCAGTAATTATTATTCAAAACCCGTATTTACTGAAAGGCCACGTTTAGTGCGGTACATTTGTTGTTTGGGTTTTATTGAATTCATGCCCATTGTGTGCTTTTGTATGGAAGCCACGAAAGGGGAATATAATATGTTATATTAGGCTACATTTCAAACATTCCCCATTACTTACGGCCGTAGTTTTACTATTGACAGCCGAATGTCGATGGATAATCAATATGTTGTAACGCCCCTTCTGTCGTGCGGAAAAGCCTTTTCGTTTTAGCTAAATGCACAGGAAAAACGTTGAAAATTGACTGTTTAATACCCTTTTTTCATCATTGTATATTTATTTGGAAAACTTGAAATAGATCCACTTCATATAGTCTCACATAAACATACATTTTTCATTTTGCTTATTTCTAATACTTATTAAATACACAATTTATCAGTAAATATTTAATTTCATCGGGAACTAAGCTATTGGATTCCTTTAACCCTCGGTGTACCAGAAAGGCTATTTCATAAAATTTGTGATAAGAGATCGTTCTCCCTCGAGAAGTGCTGTCAAATTTGTGTGATTTTCTACGGCTGTTTTTTGCTTTTTCTATCGGCCGATGTCAAAATTTCAGCTGTGAGCTGTCACGTATTTTAGTTTGGGTCGTTTTAAACACGAATTCCTGCAAGTATGTATGATTATTTATTCATTTAACAGCCGTGGAAAATCACACAAATCTGACAGCACTTTTCGCGGGAGAACGATCTCTTATCACAAATTTTAGGGAATAGCCTTTCTGGTGACTAAAAATCTCGTCCCATACAAGCAAGGTCCGGGTTTATGGACTGACGTTTGTCTAGGTCTTGGCGCTGAGCTCCACACAGGAGGCCTTGAGGAAAATAATTTCTCTCAGGGCCTATGCCATCTTTGGGGATGCTGTGTAGGGGTTTTTTTAGGGAAAGGAAGGAGAGAAGAGTTCTGGGAAGGAAAAGGGTATAAGGGGTGAGTAGGAATCTGGAGTTCAGTGTGTCCTGGTCATCCACCTTCAAGACCTAGACAAACCTTACCCCATGAACCCGGGCACCGCTACTAAATCACCAAACGTAGCGAACCACTTGTGGTGATCTATGGCAGAGGTGTTGGTTATCCAATAAAGGTTTCCGGGGCGGCGGTACTCATTCTCGCCTCCCAAATTGAAATTGGTTGCGTTGACCTACACCTCTCCAGCTAGACTCGATCCATCGCCTTGCACCGCAGTGGAAGGGATGGATTCATACGTCCGTCACTCCTGGACACGTTGACCATCAGATTCCTATCACCACTCATACCTTTTTCCTACCCAGAATTTCCACTCCATCCTTTCCCTAAATGATCCTCAAAGATGACATAGACCCTCAGGGATTTTTTTTCTCAGGGCTTCCTATATGCAGAGAATGTAAAAACAAAATTAAAATAATAATGTTTTATTCAAGGATGTGGCGAAGACAATGCAATCCCACGCGTCTCATATAGTTAAAAGATAAATAATCAGTTCTATAGGGAGTGGTCTTGAGTGAGCTCGGGCCCAGCGCTCACTCACGAGTGGCGCTTGGTGCTGGAACGCTGCGTTTACACACATTATACATCAGCGCTGAGTTGCGATCACAGAACATCCGTTCGAAAAGTAGGCCTCAATGGCAAACGCACGCTCCTCACTGTTCCAACGCATGATGGCTACTAAACTTGGCCACTCGTTCTAAAATCCTGTTAAAATGCTACAATAACCGGACTGAGTATACGAAACACTCGCTTGTACCTAGATTACATGGAGTTACTAATAGATATGCTGATAGGCAGATCTATTTAACTGCACGGAAGGTAGGTACAAGAGAGCTATACTATCAAATCTTTTCAATCAATATTAGTTTTATTTGTACCATAGAGTTTTGTATGTTATCGCATCTCCGGTGTCATTTCTCTTTCAAACGCCACAATTATCTGTTATAATCTTTATTTGCTGTTTCTAATATGTTTCCTATGATTTTGTGACATGTGTGCTTACGGTATATTTATATCGTTGATATTAAATAAATAAATAAATAAATAAATAAATAAATAAACTGTGTCGGGACAAAACTTTGTAGTTCGGCCTCTCGAACGAGATCACTAACGCTCCGCAACAGCATCAACCGACTGAATGGCGCACATTCTAAAAAAATAAGTTATGCTGCCCCTTTGAATTTTCTTAAAAATTTCTAAAGCTTATATATGAAATGAAATGCTACACTACATGAAACATCAAATGAAATAATAACATTTTTTACTCCATATTCCTCTACCGCACAGAAATCAAATAAAAATGTGTTTCTTTAATATTCTCGCAGCAGACTGTAAAATATGGTACTAAAAATGGGGAAGATGTTATTAAAACGAAGTTGTGTGTTTCACTGCGAAGAGTTTTAATTAAATTTGAACCGGATAGCGCCAGTCAAACATCCTATTCTCCAACTGATCGTATACTTCGTCTTATATCTAACGATTTTTTCCTCATAACCAAACGGATATTAAAAAAATATATACTTGTAAAAGATCCAACTTTGCCCCTGAAGGGGTAAAATTTCTCCTTTTGAAAAATAAGTTTTGTTCATTAGACTGAAAAAATTTATATCAAAATCAAAATCAAATCATTTATTGTACAAAATTTTCATTTAGTACAAAAGGTATAACTTATAGGTACCTACATCCTATTTCTTCCAGTTAACCTAACATGTTATACAGAAATGAACACAAATGAAATATAAATATAAAAGTGGTGTAATACAAATTGAGTTTGTTTTAATTTATTATATAAACATAAATATAAAAACAGTTGTACCTATGTGAGGTATTCACTTAATGTGTAATGAGACCTGTTCAGAAGGAATGTTTTTAGTGATGACTTAAGTCTGAGTGTATCTGGTATTTGTTTAATATCATGTGGAAGGTTGTTATATACTTTAATGGCCATGTAAAAGGGTCCTTTTTGGAAAATTGTTTTGCTTGCTTTTGGTATTAATAAATTTTCTGTAAACCTTGTAGCGTATTTATGTGTAGAGTTTTTTTGCGGAAACTTTTCTGGAGATGATCGCACTAACATGCATAACTTCATTATGTATATGTCGGTGACTGTAAGAATTTTCAAATTTTTAAATATAGGTCTACATGAATCCCGATTAGCAGAGTTTGTCATTTTTCTTAAACATCTTTTTTGGATGATAAAAACATCTTTGGCGTTTACTGAGTTTCCCCAAAAAATAATTCCGTATTTTATTGTTGAATATACATAACCATAGTATGCGGCCATTACCGATTCGATGTTTGATATATTTCTCAGTGTACCTAGAACAAAAGAAAAGCTACTGATTTAGGCTACTATTTTGGATACATGTTCTTTCCAGTTTATATTTGCATCTAGTTGTATTCCCAGCAGTGAACAAGTTTGGGAAAGTTCGATAATATTATTATTGAAGTTTACATTTATATTTATAGGTGTAGCTTGCACTGGACAAAATTGTAAAACTTGAGTTTTGTTAGTGTTGAGTGACAGATTTTGTGATAACAGCCAATTTGCTATTGATTGGCAAGTCTCGTTAATATGTTTATTAAATTCGTCAACGTCTCCGTTACATTCAAACAACAAAGCAGTGTCATCAGCAAACATTGAACATTCTGTGCCAGCAACAATTGGAAGTTCGTTTATGTATATAAAGAACAGGAGGGGCCCAAGAATGCTTCCTTGAGGCACACCCTTGTTGATTGTTCTCCATTTGGATTCTACCATGTACTGCATCATTTTTTCGTCAATGTTTGAAATTTGAACTTTTTGTTTACGATTTATTAGGTACGATTCAAACCATTTTAATGCTAACAAACAACAAACAAATCGTTTTTTCGTTATTTGTTTTTGGGGTGTTATGCCGTGTTGCGCTACCTCCTTCTTTAGACAACGTTTCAGAGCGTTACAGTGTCCATCATCAGGGCAGATGTGTAATTGTGTAGTACTGTATAGCATTATGTATACAGTATCAAAGTCGTTCAATAGACGTCGTTAGTAAATGTAGTTTTGTGTTGTCTCAACAGATACGTCAGTAAAGTTGTAACTTATATTTTATAATATTAACTAGCTTTTAGCCGCGGCTTCGCTCGCCTGGTATTATGAGGAAATTACTGTAGCGCTTGCAATTATCATTCCCTGTATATTCAGTTTTCAAACAGCCCCCGTGTCACCTAAATTGCATAATGTCAGAACTCACCACTGGTAAAAAAAAGAACTATCCAATTTGATGCAGTCGTTCGGAAGACATGCTTGTACAAACATTTCTGAGATTCATTTTTATTTATATAGATAGATATTAACTACGACGCCTGAAATAGAATTTCCAGCAAATATATCAACATCGTTTCTACGGGCAACGATTTGTTTTCCGACGTTATCAAAAACTCGCTTTTGTTAGCGACAGAAAACGTATAATAAATAATTTCATAATGCCAGAGCTTACCATTATTATCCTATATTACTCGCATATAATGTAGCTTTCTATTGGTGAAAGAATTTTTAAAATCAGTTTATTGGTTTATGCGTGAAAGCATAACAAACAAACACACGCGGTTTCGCATTTATAATATTAGTTTGAAAATATAGATATAGATTACCTAATGTATTCCTAAAAATGCTACGTAGGTAATTTTGGATTAATTTTCATCGCCCACAATATAAACGGGCGTACCGAGTATTTGAAAAAATGCGTTGTTTGCCAGATTTATGTATTACACCTTTTGCTAATGGGGTTTTAATTACGCCTTTTTTAACCCATTAGCTTAAAATTTAATAAAATTTATAAGTATCCGGCGAAATACGGTTATCAGACCTTTTTTAATTTCCAAATATTAGGTACGTCTGACAAATTAATTACCACTTCAAAAATTAATGAGACAATTAACAAAACAGATTTTTTAAATATACCAAACTGTACACTTGGAGATTTTCAGAGACAAAAGTATTTTTGTGATGTATTTTTGGGGTATTATGCCGCATTGCTCTACCTCCTTTTTTAAGCCTCGATTACATTGAGCGAGTTTTTTTTTTGTTTTTTTACATGAGCTCCACACAGGAGGCCCTGAGGAAAATAATTTCCTTCAGGGCCTATGTCATCTTTGGGGATGCCATGTGGAGGGTTTTTTAAGAAAAGGGAGGAGAGGAGAGTTCTGGGAAAGAAAAGGGTTTAAGGGGTGGGTAGGAATCTGGGGTTTAGTGTGTCTTTCTCATCTGCCTCCAAGACCTAGACAAACCTCACCCCATGAACCTCATTAGCTTACGAGCTACTGGCCGGCAAGTTTAAAAGCGGGCAAATCGGCGAGTGAGACTGTCATGATGACACACAAAGCTGTCCACTCGCTCAGTAGCGAACTAGCTAGCGAGTTGAAATCTCGTTTTGCTATATTTTCTGCGTTTTTTAGCGTTTAAAATGAAGTGGAACATAAATCATATCCGTTTTGCTTTCCTTTTCAACTCTTTTTTGATAACATGAGCTAAAATATCGACTCCCGCGCTAATTCTGTCGACATTTTGTAGAAAACTGAGCTCGCTGCTAGCGCCACACGCTGGCGCGTAGCGAGAATAACGGCTCCCGCGTGAAATAATTCTGTCAGCTATTTGACAGTTACGAAATCAGCTGTTTGCGGGCTGCCATCTTGTGGCACACTTCAGCGAAATAGATTTTCAAAAGTAAATAAAATGTTAAAAGAACTAAATTGGCTAACCGTGAAACAGATGTTGACCTTGAACACGATGATATTTATCCATAAAATAGTTAACAACCTGTTACCAAAATACTTCTCAAACAAAATTATAATATATACAACAAGGACATTCACAGACATAACACAAGGACGTGCCAGGAAATCAGGCTACAAAAAAGGACAAAGCGAATACGCAGAACAGTTTACTGTACAAAGGAATGAAGTTATATAACACTCTACCAGAAATTTTAAAGTACGCACCAATTAGAAAGTTCAAGATGTATTGTAGGAGCTACATAAAACAAGAAAAATTAGTTTGCAATATGAAATGATACTTAACGATTGCTAAAGAAAGAGCTAGCAAAAATAAATCACGTTAATTCAAAATTGTTTTGAAAGGGAGAAAATGTACCCCTTACCGGAAAAAGTAAGTCAATTTTATAGTACACGTGCAAAGTACTTAACATTTCTTTGAGGGGTTAAGTTTTCGGCGAAATTCCATCTGTCGATATGAGGCAGTTGTCGAATGAAATAACATTTAAAAAGATAAACGAGGTGTGTGCGTGTGAATGGCGGAATATGGAAGGAGAAGGAGATAGAAGATTTGTGGAATAGGTTTCGTGGAAAAGGAAAAGGTAAAACGAGGAAGAAGGCTAACCGAAAAACATTCACACACTTTTTAATATTTATTTAGACATTGGCACGTAGCGAGGCAGACAGCAACATTTTTTAAAGTATGGTTTTGAATTTACAGAATGTTTTGTAGTTTTTTTTACATTATTTTTAATATCAACACAAAACAAGGTTTTTATTGCCTTGAGACGGTTTAACTATGTTACATGTGTCTTCCCAAATGTTGAAACACATTTTAGAGAGGAAATTTTATAAAGCAGTACTGAAAAATATCTGAAAATACTTAAATCCCTACGTAAGCAAATAAATTTTATTTTATTTTTTTATAAGGAAAACTCTCTTTTTATAATTTTTTAAAGTTATTCCCATCAAAGTAATATATCATTGAAAATTAAGATAACACTAATAATCTAAACAAAAATATGAAAGTGAACAACACACAGAAAAATAGAAAAATAAAATGGTCGCAACTGGGACTCGAACCCAGACCCCTCGTCTAACGGGACGTGCGCGTTAAACAATGTCGCTATTGCAATCTGCTGTCAAACCGTCATATTTGTCAATTTCAAATTTTAGAATCAACAGTATTATCTTCAACCGATTCTTTTTTACATATTATGGGCAAATACCCTTTTTATTGGAAACAATCATTCTAAGAATTGTTTTGTAACGAAATTGCGTATGTTAGAAGTCTACTTGAGTATAATTCTCCTGTCTGGAATCCACATTATAATATACATATACAAGCTGTTGGAAGAATACAAAACAAATTCTTACGTTTCCTAAATTTTAAAATGGGGATTCCAGCAATTATGTTGAACTGCAACACTCTGTTAAACAATATGAATATGCTCTAATTGTCAGACAGAAGAATTTTCACTGACTTGGTATTTCTATATAAAATTCTACATGATTTAGTTGATAGTCCGGTATCGTTTGAATTGATAAGCTTCCGGATACCACAACGTAATACAAGAAGTCCGGATTTATTTGAGTGCAGAAATTCTGGGACTAACTATCATATGTGTTACTCTTTACCCAGAATACTAATGGAAGGAAAAAATTACACCAAGTCAGTGGACATCGTCAGTTTATCTTTAAACAAATATAAAATATTGTTAACTGAGGCAGTTCAGTTATGTACAATAAATATTGTATTTTTTACCATTCATATGTAAAAGCCCTGAAAAGGGGCGTTAATCAATAAATAAATAAATAAATGTAACCTGAAAAGCATCTCGGATAAATATATCCGAATTTATTCGTATGTAGCTATTAACTTTTTATAAAAAATAGAGCACTTTACATTGGTATTCATATTAATTAAATAAGGGAAGTTTTAGAGCACTTTCTTGTAACTAAATCAAATTTCTGAAAACTGACAAAGGCACTTCTAGCATTAAATCTCAGATATAAAAATACAGACTAGCTAAAATTTTATACATGTAGTAATTTTCTCCTTATTTTGTACGTTACATGTTAAAAATTTAATCAAGTCGTATAAAAAATCTACTTTATGTTTTTTTTTCTAAATTGCGTGTATTTTTTGTTTTGAATGTCCAATTTGTAAAATTTCAACTATCTCGGAATAAAACAGTAGATTTAAATAGAAACAAAACCACACCGACACATTGACTTTTCTCTATAGTATGTCTGTATATAGATTGATAGATATTTTTTTTTCTTAAAAAAAAAAGACAAACATTCCCGAGTTATGAATAACCCAACAATGTTTGAAAATCTACTACTACCACAGAAAACCGAAAATGTTGCTTGTGTTGTGATGGAGGACTTGGCCAGCCGAGGAATCGAACATGGGACGCCCGGATGGGACCCAAACCCGATGCCCACTCAACCACTAATATATCAACATCGTTTCCATGGCAACGATTTATTTTCTGACGTTAGCAATAACTCGCTTTTGTTAGCGACAGAAAACTTATAACCAATATAATATATCAATATTTATAATTTCATAACGCCAGAGTTTACCATTATATATAGCTTATAGTCCTCGCAAATAATGTAGCTTTCTATTAGCGAAATTTTAAAATAGTTTTATGGTTTTATGGGTGAAAGCGTAACAAACAAACTCCAGCAATTTCGCATTTTGAATACTAGTATGATTTATTAAATATAGATAAATAGTTTGGATATAGGAAACATTTTATTTTAACAAGTCAGTATTATTAGACAAGCCAAAATCACATTTTTTTTTTTTTTTTTTAATCTATAAACATAGGGTTTTACATAGGGTTTAATTGATGCCTGTCTCACTAGGATTTACCTGTGTTGAGACAGGCTTAGAGGTACATATTTAAAATTACAAGAATATTTTAAGTAACATACAAATTCAATTGAATACTATAAAAATGGAAAGGTGATTGAAAGGGAAGTGTGGGTTCACTTTAACGAGAGTTATGTAAATGTAGGAAGAGATGATGTACAGTAAATGATGATGTATAGTAAATTCTGTCAAATCTATTTATGGGATTGATTAATTAATTTGACATGATTCTATTTTTAAGTTATTTTACATGGATTAGGTCGTATGCAAATTGTTTACTATATTGTTGAACTATATAATAAACGTCAACCTCAATATTGAAGGCAAGTTTTTGTCTGATGCCGTAGTAAGAAAATGGAGAAAAAATCAGAACGGAGCACCTGAAAAGAAATATTTGCATACTTTAAACGAAACTCAACAAAAAAACCTTATCCAGTGAGAACTTTGTTAGAAAAAATCGTTAGCATAGTTTCCTGAACTTTCTTCTCTGTGGTCTCTGTGAAAGCGGTTGTTTTAATTAAACTCGATTTTATCCAGACCTATCTTTAATACCAGCGCAACTTTATGGTTTTCTAATATTATTTTTTCTCAAATTTATTATGCGCAGAGGTGGATTTACGTAACAGGGAACTTGTCTCACCAATACCACTTTAAACCAGGCCAGGACATGAACAATTTGGCCGAACAATTGTACGTTGCTATGCCTCTAAATAAAGAAATTGTTTCTCCCTGCGTGTCCTATTTTATTTCAGAATGTATGTAGGGGTAGTGCAACGCAATACATTCCATATTTCAAAATAACAAAAAGAAATTAGACAAATAATAAGAAAAAGTAAATACAATACATACGTTAAATAAATTTAAAAAAAAAACGAATAAGCATGAAAAATGAGAAAATTGGAACTGAAAAATATTAATACAAAAATGAATGCAAGCAGACGTTTATGGAGGATATTTGACCGTGTCCCGTTCCCAGAGTCTCTATCAGGGGGAACTACATCTAGAGTACACATACTACACATGGCAGTGATGATTGTATTCTTCGATTGGCATAGTCTTCTCCAAGTGAGGGGAGAAGTGCTACGAAAAGTGTGCACTCGTCTTTCCAAGAACTTCCGTAGCGCTGCGGTGTATCGGTGGGCGGAATAGTTGTCGACAGACATAATTGGAGACGATTATTAATGATGTATTTCTTTAATGAGTAGGTAGAACCCTCAAAAAAAGTTATCGCAAAATTATTGCTACAAAAATTAAAATTAATATTTGTCTTTTTATTAAACATGTGTCTTCAAAACCCAGAACTTTATATATATATATATATATCTTTCTAAAAATCTGCCACTGCTATTCGAAAGAAAAACACTGTATAACAATTGTAAATTCCGCACTTTACCTTCTGCATACAGTGCCGACCAGAAGGCGAGTTGTGAGTTGTGAGTCAGCAAAATATAACTTGTGATAGGGCGGAGGCAACAGTGTAGGTAGAGAGGCAACAGGGGGACCCATAGCCAGGAAACGGAAGTTGAAGGGAAGTGCTGTCAAAATGCCAACAGAGCCTTCTGGATAGCTAAATAATATGCCTCTGGTAAGAAGAATTTATTCTGCGGTCGTTTTAATCAAAGTGGTTTTTGTTGACCGTCGCAGATTTATATTGATGTCAGTATATATTGATAGTTATTTATTTTAGGATAAAATTGTACTAATTCTGCCTCATTCTTAACCCTTCAGGCTTCGGGCCTATTTTGTCAGTATGTCAAAATGTTTCCGCTTTACAATAAAATCCAAATAAATGGAATATTTCTAAACGCACCCAAAAATAGTTTTTGAGTGATAAAATACGCTTTCTAATTTTGTAAATCGAAACAAACATTATAATTTTTTAAATATAAAATTTTTAATGTAAACATTAAAAAAATGGCCTACCATACGTTTTTTTTCTAATTAAAAATATGTGAACAAAAAAAATAAAAACCCGTAAATATTTTATAAGGCAAAAGTATTACAAACGTTATCTTCAAATCATTTTTTGTCGTTCATGTAAAAAATGCATTAAAAATTCCAGAAGTTTCACAATTTTTTTAAATTGCCGTCGGAAACTTTGGTTTTATGAAAGTGAAGTTTTAATTATTTTCTGGTTAACTTTTAGATTTGTATTTAAAGCATGGTGTTTTATCTTTGTTACTCCGTTTAAATCATATTTAACCATGATGGTAATGAAGACAACGATTTCTACGAGACATTTAAGTAACTTTTAATTAGCGGCTTTTACTTGGGAATCTTCTATATATACATATATAAATTAAAATATTTTTGTTTCTGTGCTTGTATGTGAGATGTCAATGCACTGCTAAACCATTCATCCGATTGCGATGAAACTTTGGGGGATTTAATGTATACCTTGTACATGCCCGCGATGGTTTCTATATAAAATAGTAAGTTCTGGCATCATGAAATTATGCGTTGCTAACCGTTCATCCGATTGCGATGAAACTTTGGGGATTTGATGTGTACATGCCCGCGATGGTTTCTATATATAATGGTAGGTTCTGGCGTCATGAAATTATGCATTGCTAACCGTTCACCCGATTGCAATGTAACTGTGGGGATGAATGAATGAATGAGTGAGTGAGTGAGTGAGTGAGTGAGTGAATGAATCAGTGGTATTTCCAAGACGCGGGTAAAAACTAGTATTTTATAAAATAATGAACAATTATATTACTTTTTTGCAGCTTTTAAATTTTTTTTTTTTTGAAAACTGAACTGCCCTAGCAACAATCTTTTGCGTTTATTAAGTGAAAAATCCACATTATTACCCTCCATTAGTTTTCTGGGCAATTAAGATAACATATTATGGTAGTTAATCCCAGAATGTCTACGCTGAAACTGAACTGTTGGTGAAAATTTAAAAATAAAAAGTAAATACAAAATGGAAAGCAGAAAATTGATAAAAACTGTACAAGCTTTGGCAAAAGTGCTCACATACGTTACTTTGAAAACTCTCAACATTTCGCAGAGGTCCCTAGACAACGATGGTGGGGACCTAGAACTAATGTGACACAAGTGAGACACCATTAGAGATTTCTGTAATTTCTTAATCCAACTTTTCATATGTATACCTTCAAGTGAAAAACTTCAAACAAATTTGTTTTAGTTATGTTCTAGTCGCAAAAATAAGACGTTTATTATTTATTCATTAGTTTGTTAGGAAACTACTTACGTTGCTGTCAGCTGTAGCTAACTTTTTGGTTAGGTTTGGCTGGAACCGTATCAATATTAAATTTGACAAATACAGTTAAAATAAACGATGTTAGGAACTTTCTTAGAAGGGGGGAATTAGAAAGCGTAAAACTCACCGTGCTGTTAATGTAGCAGGCTGGTTTGATGGTGTCCACATAAGAATTCAAATTCCACATAAAATGTTTCAAACTGTGCGCAGATTGTATGATCACCATAAGTTAAAATTTTAAGTCTTTACGTAAACAGGTAATTTGCACTTCGAAAATATGAACATAATCGAACTTCATAACAATACACTGCTTGCTAATTGAAGGTTGCCACTGCACTGGTTTGCAATTTCACTAAGTGGGTGGAAGGAAGTATGTAGATATGGACGTATGCAGGACAAAGGACAGGAATATTCTCAAACAGACGAAGGAAAATTGTTTATGTTACTTTAATCTATTTAGTTAAAAAATTGTTGCAATTTTATTAATGCAGAACCGTAGTACAGACGCAATGCTTGGATACAGCATTTTTCACAATTGTTAATAGTTCAGATTTTAAAAAAAGCGGAGAGGAGAGAGCCGCGGAAAGTGAAAGAGGAACGCAGGAGTCGGAAGGGATGCTAGGGGAAAGCAAGGACTTGGGAGGGAATGACGAAGGGGTGAGAGACGAGGGAGGGGCAGAGGGAGGGATTGCAAAAGAGACATAGTAGCGGTAGGGTGTAAATTTGGACTGCTGTATGTGATCTGCTCACGCACCGGAAAAACTTCCGATTTATTCGTGTACGCAACAGATTAAAAAACAAAAATATATTGTGTGTAATAAACAGAACTAACACACAAACACATCCTTTATTTGAGTGGCTTTGCAACGCATTCCGGGTACTCACTCGCTAGTAGTTAGTAAAATTAAATATATCGATGGAGCAGGTTTCATTCCCCACACACAAAAAAATTATTAAAAATAAATACAAATTGTGAGGCGGGTATGGGTGCCGCCGCCCCAGGAACCATTTATTGGATAACCAACCCCTCTGTCTTAGGTCACCCCAAGTGGTTCGCTACGTTTGGCGACTTAGCAGGGGTGCTCGGGTTCATAGGGTGAAGTTCGTCTTGGCGGCCATTAAGTTTACCCACGTGGCGTGCCAGATCGGGAGAGATTGGTTGAAGGAGACTAACCTAGACCTCTTTAACTGGACTATCTTGACCCTTGTACAGCAGTGAGAGGAAGGCACCACTCATACTTTTTTCCTTCCCAGAACTTCATCTCCTTCCTTTCCCTAAAAATACCCTAAACACAGCATCCCTAAAGATGACAAAAGCCCCCAAGGATTTTTTCTTCAAGGCCTCCCGTGTGGAGCTAATGTTAAAAAAAAATTAAAAAACTCGAAAGAAATCTCTTTGAATAAGAATTGTACATAAAATTGGTGAGAGAAGCAACCACATTACATGGAGCAAGGAATATGCAATATGAGCTGTATTTATTGGGTACGCGATAATATAAGAACGAACTAAAAAAAAATTCTATAAGTTCGACCGAAGGTACCCTTTTCTTTATTTTCATAAAGATTGTGGTAGTGAAAATATTAAATGCCAACGAATTTGAACAGAAGTCTTCCACACGCGTATTTCAAATTAATTTAATCGTTAGGAAAAAAATATAATTTGCCACGTGGCTGGACATGAGATAATCTTTTATTTATAGGAGTACTAAATTTTTATCGAGATCAATTCATAAATTACACTAACACACTTTGGGCAGTAAGGGTAGTTCTACCCTTTACGCCGGTCCTACTTGAATGCCTGGAAAGGAATTTGCGGCACGTTTCAGGGTGTAAGATACTCTCAGTATTGCCCTGGTATAGGACCGCCATTCAGAATTGAAACTTTCTGAATAGCCAGGTACTTTTTATATTTTATGAATCCTAAAAATATGGTTCAAACCGTTAAAAAGAGGTCCATTCAATGGCTCTATAACATTAAAAGCAGTTTACATGTTACGATTTTAAAATTCGAAGGTATAATTTTTTTTTAATGAGGGCTGGAAATTTACAAATCGGACGATCAGAAATCCCGGACGCTGGGTGCATATTTCAATTATTAAAACGCAAACGCTCGAGTTGTTATCCAAATGGAAACACCCAATCATAATGGTCCACCGTACCAACAGCTACAATCACCGCTCCGCTCCTGCGACTATAAGGTCCACCGCATCTTCAGTCCATTCGAGCTCATCAACTTCGTGGCTACCGAAGCCCACCGCGCTTCGCTGCCACGCTCCGCCTCACAAGGACTACCGCAGATCCACCCATCGAGTCACCGCCGTTCACCTCCACAACTCACCGCGTCAATTCTAGGACTGGACCACTAAGTCTTTTCCACCACTACGGTGCAGAACAGCTCATTTCAGTTGAGATAAAACAGGCTCAATATCAGTTTATGACTCACGGCTTCTGAGATGAAAATGTGGCGGATATTGAACTTAATTATAATTGAATTTGAAAAAAATGTGTGTTGCCTAAACTAGTCCAACACATAACACAACGTTAACACATAACGTATGGAACCTACCAAAGTTTGAGCAAAGTTAAAAACAACACAATGTACAAAATTAAGCTTTCAAAATCAAGCAAACCCTCGATCAAAGGCTTAATCTACCGCAAAACTTGTGAAAATTGACCGTATCCGTGACCACTGTACTAAATATCTTAGTTTTAGATCCGTTCCTTTTCAATCAGCGTTCCTAATGAAGTCAGAAATGGAATGATTGTACAAAAAGCCGTCAAATGAATACATTATTATACAACCAAGAGTCGTAGAACGAGCAATGGCGTACTCATTAAAATTTCGGTGCTGGATGAATAATTCTTTTGAAAATTATTTATTCCGTGTTGACGCGGCGGGGCCGGTTGACTGTAAATTAATTAAAGGGTAGGTTTGGTCTCGTGGTAGTGCCATTAGTTGTATTACGAATTCTAATTGAATTACGTCGTTGACAGGCGAAAACTCGTAGACAAGAAACAGCGTTAAAATAGACCCAGTAAGACGTTTTACGTGTGTCATCGACGGTTGTCCTCTTTCTTCAAACACGTTTGATATTTTTAACCCCCGACGTAAGGAGCGGTGTTATAAGTTTGACGTGTCTGTGTGTCTATCTGTCTGTCCGTCTGTCTGTGGCATCGTAGCTCCTAAACGAATGGACCGATTGTGGTGCAGTTTTTTTTTGTTTGAAAGCTGACGTAATAGAGATGGTTCTTAGCTAAAATTTATGAAAATCTGTTCAGGCGTTTCAAGGTTATCAGCCTTTTTTGTGTCGGGGGTTTCTTAAAATTTTGTAAATTTTATATTATAACCCCCGACGCAAGAAGCGGTGTTATAAGTTTGACGTGTCTGTATGTCTGTGTGTCTGTCTGTCTGTGGCATCGTAGCTCCTAAACGAATAGACCGATTGGGACGCAGTTTTTTTTATTTGAAAGCTGACGTAATAGAAATGGTTCTTAGCTACAATTCATGAAAATCTGTTCAGGCGTTTCAAGGTTATCAGCCTTTTTTTGTGTCGGGGGTTTCTTAAAATTTTGTAAATTTTACTTATTACGTGTTAGATGAATTACTTTCTTATTAAAAAATAGTTTTACAGAAACCATTCATTTTTTCAATTTTTTTGGAATAACTTTTGAAAGTTATTCCAATTAATGTAATATATCATTGAAGATGATAACGCTAATAAATCTAAACGAAACATGAAACAGTAAGACACAGAACAATAAAAGAAGAAGAAGATATTTTGATTTATTGGTTTCATCTTCTTTTTCAATGATATTTTACATTGATGGGTATAACCTTCAAAAGTTATTAAAAGTTATTCCTACAAAAAATGAAAATTCATTTAGACTTCTAGAAAAACTCAAAGGTTATAAATAAAATATTATATGTTTATCCGAGACGGCCTAGGTTACAAAAAAGAATCTTTAAATAACTTTGTAATTTATTAAAAAAAAATGGCTGTAAAAAATGTGGGGAAAATTAGTTAGGGATAATGTTGGTAATTCTTAATTTGAAATATGAGATCGAGAAAAATGACAGAAAAAAATTAAGTATAAATGACCGAGTTGGTTAAGGCGCTGTTTTTTTTATATTAGCTCCACACAGGAGGTCCTAAGGAAAATTATTCCACTCAGGATCTATGTCATCTTTGGGGAGGGTATTTTGAGGAAGGAAGGAGTGAAAGTTCTGAGGGGTGGGTAGGAATTTGGGAGTTAGCGCGTTGTGTCCCGGTAAGACAAGAGATCGTGGGTTCGTGTCCCAGTTGAGACCGTTACCTTTTTTAATTTTTCTGTGTCTTGTTCTACTTCATGTTTTGTTTTGATCTGTTAGTATTATCTTATTTTCAATAATACGTTAATTAAACCATCATAACTAAATCGATGAAACTATCTTATTTTCTCGTCATGTTCTGTTCTGTCTTGTTTCTTTTTCTGTCCTTTTCTTTTCCATTTATTTGTAATCATCAATATTTGTAAAATCTTGTTCATCTTAATTATTTGTTTCTAATGTTGTTTTTTACTATTTTTCTATTTGCTAATTTTTTGATTTGATGCAATTATAAGTTGAAAAAGACTCGTTCTAGATCTTAAAATTTCTTTAGTGCTGTGAGGGAGAAAACAGCTTCGTGATTACTATTACCCTCCTCAGTACATAGTAATGTCGGCGAATTCCACTTTAATGTCACTTTGTAATCTTAGCAAACGCGTAACCATGCCAGAACATTCCCCACAATCTTGCCGCATCTTCCCCACAAATCAGGACTGGTACCTTATCAACTTTTCCAAACGAGATCTCCCTTCCCTCTGCTACCAGGGCGCTTCGTAATGATGCTCCATTTCACAACCGCCCTTAAATATTTGAAAATACCCAAAATTTCCACAATTCCGGGTCCGACACGCCGGAATGTGGAATTCAACAGCCCGAAGGGGTCTATTTTCCACAGTTCCGGCTGCGGGTTGTAGAATTGTAGAAACAACGAAAGATAAACAAAGGATGTGGCCTAAAGCACTTAACAAGAGCGGATGCAAAAATTAAGGTTTTACATTATTTGTTTATCCGAAGCGTCCTTGAAATAAAGTAGACTTTACATAACCAAAATTAATCTCCTTTGATGATAAAAGAAAATTAATCGAATTCAAAATGAAGACGTGGAAGATTACAAGACCATTATTCAGAATTGAAACGTTGGCTTAAATCGCTTTCGCCGTGTTTGATGATTATATCTGAATAGCCAGGTACTTCCTCATCTTTCCCATCTTAAATACTTCAACTCTAAATTTGACTGTAGTGAGCTCCTGCAACTCATTAACTTACGAACACCCACAGTAACAACACGACAAAATACAATATTCTACAGCAGCACTCATAAGCGTAACTACATTGCCCACTCTACGACACAACGACTTCACACCATGGAAAACCAGTACTTGTGTGATGTTGATATAATATTCAATATCAACTTGGCGAGTTTTGTGGATCATCTAAAACATTTGTTTCAACACTATTACTAAACACATCTTGTAAACCTATAAAAAAGCTGTATTTTTCTGTTTTTGTTTCTGTGTTTGTATGACTTTTATCAAATATAATTTTATTTTTATTATTTCCTAATTTTTCAAGTATCTGTCAAATTAAAATTATGCAACAAGTCGTGTAAAAGCCCTCTGGGCCTTACATAAATATATAATAAATAAATCTCTTTCCCCTCCCCCACTTTTCAATTTGGGAAGCGGGACGGATACCACTGCCCTGAAAACCATTTATTAGATGACAAACACTCTTGCCATAGGTCACCCCAGGTGGTAGATGGCATTTGGTGACTTAGCAGGAGTGCCCGGTTTAATGAGGTGAGGTTGATCTACATCTTGGCGGTTAATGCGTTTGCCCGCCTACTGCGTGAGCCGGATCAGGAGGGGCCGGTTGATGAATCTAAATCGCTCCAGTCGGACTCTCTTGACCCATCGCATCGAACCACAGTAGGGGGGACAGATTCGTATGTCCGTCACTCCTGGACACATTGACCACCAGGTTCCTTCCCACCCTTCTTACCTTTTTTCTTCTCAGAACTTCCTCTCCTTTCTCTTTCCCTTAAAAGACCCACCACACAGCATCCCCAAAGATGACACAGGCTTTGAGAGAATTTTTTACCTCGGGGCCTCCTATGTGGAGCTAATATAAAAAATATATACATGTTAAAAATTGTGGATGCCATAGTTTTACTGGTTTCAGACAGTTGAAAGCAGTTTTGAATTCTTGTGCGGTATTCGCATAAAAAAAATGTAAAATTGAAACGGTGTCTTCTTCTTTGTCTTATGCGGAGGTTGGCTATCATCAGGACAATCATCACCTTGCACGGTGCAGCCCGAAACCCAGATTATAATTATTCTTGAATGAGACTTGAAATATAAAACTATATTTCTCTTTTAACATGAATCTACATCAGACATTCACGAAAAAACTTTGTTTTTCTGTCTGATCATTTCGACTTTTTTAGCTTATTTTTCGGCATCCACGGGATTAAAAACTTTTGGAGCCAGGTCTACGCTTCGACGTATTTTAAGAAACTGATATTGGTCTACTATATACATGGCAATATATGGCCTACAAAATATACTATATATGCAGGGCCGGATCTAGAGAAGGGCAAACCTGGGCGCTTACCCCGGGCGGCAGTTTAAGAGGGCTTCAAAATCGTTAATTTATATGTTTAATTGAAAAAATTAAAACTTGATTTACAAAGCGCCTGGCAACCAGCGCACGTTGTTTTATCGATTATTCATTTGATTTTTGGTTTATGAATCCTGTGGGCGATAACACCCCCTTGTGGGCGTTTGAAACTTTCAGGTGGGGCAGTAGAAAACCCAGATAGAATTAGGGGGCGTTGAGATGGCACAGTGAGGGCGTGGGCTGGTAAAAGAAATGTGGCCTAAAAAAACGCTAAACACGTACTAATAAAGCAAAATAAATTTTAATATTGGTTAATTTTTGTTATTATATGTATAGTAGGTTAGTTAGTTAACTTAAAATTAGAGTAGAATGGACATTGTGAACTGGCAAGATTGCAATAAATAGCTTTACGGTTTGGTTTACCGCATTAATTTGGGTAAAGATGTCCACCAAATCACAGCTTAATTATTTTTTTTTTTCATTTATTTTTCCCAAATTTTACATTTGATGTACACAATATCATGAAATAATAAGAATAATGGGAACCCACAAAGGCGCAGCCTGTGCGTGGGTAATATAGTTTAATATATTTTATTATTGTACCTAGAGAGAACAAACAATGAGCATATAAAGCAAAAACATGATTAAAAATTGTTTAAACAGCTGTGCACGAAATGAAACATACAACAGTGCAATAGTGAGTGTATAGTGTAATATTAAGTATAATATAAGTGTATATTAAGTGTAGTAGTGTTATAATAAAGGTATATTGTAATTATAAGGGCATAGTGTAATAATAAGTGTATTGTTTGTGAGAAACATAAAGTGATAGAAAGTAAACAAACAACTAATTAATTGGAATGTTTGGTAATAATAATAATACCGAAATATATTGAAATTCCTTTACCATTTTAGATGTGTGCCACTTTCGTGGGTGAAAAATTTTATTCATAACTTATTATAACCATGTATTTGAGTAACTTTCAAATTTCGCAGATAGTCTCACGAATTTGCTTGGTAAAATGTCAAGATATTCTTCAAAACTCTGGTACCTTGAAACCAGAGGAAATAAAAGCAAATCAAAGAGCAGAGGTTACTTTGAATCTATTTAGAAAAGTGACTCAAATCTTGTTTGTACAAATGGATTACAGATATAATACACGAGAAAAGCTTTTAAAATTTATAAAACTTAAGTGGAAAATATCGGATTCCGCTTAAATTTCGTGTAACAAGGTTGCTATTCCACGAAGAGGTGGAATGGTGTTATCTCGTGGATTAAGCTTAGACCTAATTTCCACTTATTAGAAAATTTAATTCCTTAAAAAACGATCGTAAAATGTTAACCGGGAATTTAAACCTGGTGATTTAGCAGGGGTGCCGGGTTCATGGGGTGAGGTTTGTCTAGGTCTTGGAGGCGGATGACCAGGACACACTGAACCCTAGATTCCCACCCACCCCTTAAACCTTTTTCCTTCTCAGAACTCTCCTCTCCTTCCATACCTGAAAGATACATACTTCCTGTGTGGAACTCATGTAAAAAAAAACACACACACACACACACACACACACACAGACACACAAACACTCACACACACCCCTCTCCTTCAATAATTTACTTTAATTATTGTATTAAATTCTATAACTTTGTAACTATTTTTTACTATTTAATTATGTTCTGTTTGTTTCTGCAAAATAAATAAATTAATAAAATGCAAAAAACAGAAATTCTACGGTTAAAAACTAAATACATTTCCCAAAGAGTTTTCATTTTGAAAATTACTTGGTGGGAAAAGTTTTAAACATTTATTTTCGTGATAAAATCCTTAGTTTTCCCCTAAAATCCTCTCTGGAATTTGTGACAAGTTCTATTGAAAGGTTTCACGCCCGGACCTTCCATTAATTTTGTATTTGTGGTGGACCAATAGGTCTACTGAGACAGATTGTCCAATTAACACATCTGTTACTTCGTCGGCAATAATTATATAAAGTAATAGTCGTTTGACGAGAGAAAGGCCAATTAATATTTAATGATTTTCCAAAACTCCAAGACTAAAAAAGGCACTTAATAATTTCACACCATGCTACTTATTTTTATCCATTCTTCTTCTTGATGTTGTTGCTATGAGGAAATTTGGTGAACGTCAAAATGTGACGCTGGGGTCATGAAGACAGTCTACTGTATCGGCAAGCAAACACGTTCTGAACAGATGTGTCTTAGGGAAACTATTTTTTTGACGTGATAACGTCTTATAAATCGATGAACGCCGGCCGCATTCACGAAAAAGCATGACTCGTTGTCTCGCTGTCACAATGTCACAATGTCACGTTCCGCCTGAGCCGGGCGTACAAGCGAGGGCACGGAACAAGCGTTCGGCTTGAGCGTTCAGCGAGAGCGCGTAACAAACGATTGAGGGGCACGATCGGCTTAAGCGTTCGGCTCGTGACGTTATCGCGTAAAATTATCGTCCGTAAACCGACTTAACAGACAACCAATTTTTTTTAAATTTATTTAACATTTTCGACGTGATAACGTCTTATAAATCGATGACGCCGGCCGCGTTCACGAAAAGGCATGGCTCATTGTCACGCTGTCACGATGTCACGTACCGCCTGAGCCGGGCGTACAAGCGAGGGCGCGGAAGAAGCGTTCGGCCTAAGCGTTCAGCGAGAGCGCGGAACAAGCGATAAGGCCGAACTAGCGTTCGGCCTAAGCGTTCGGCTTAAGCGTTCGGCTCGTGACGTTATTGCGTAAAATTATCATCCGTTAACCGAATTTACAGACAACCAATTTTTTTTTTAGAAAAAGATGTGTACTTAGTGAGAGTACCCCGTTCTAAGGTCACATTGTACGTGTTTACGTGTTTGAATTATAAGTAAGTACCTATTTTAAAATCTTACGAGAGGAAAATTTTAAAGTAATATCTAGAAGAAAACCCGAAAGAAACATTAATCTTTGTTAGGTTTCAAAATTGTATCTATTTTCTTCGTTCACAAGTCCATAATCCATATCTTAATGCTTCTTTTGAAGTCTGTTATTTTTTAATGGTTTTTATTGCAAGAGGGAGTGTATTAAATAATTTAATAGAGAAATATTGCATATTTTTTTGTACAAAAGGCTCTTGACTCGCAATCCGAAGGTCGCGGGATCGAATCCCGGCGTGGCAAATAAATTTTATTCGATTAATTTGTTATTTCCAATTTATTCATTTAAAATAACATATAGTATATTTGAGGCACGTTCCATAGTGGAAGATACTCTCAGTATCGCCCTGAATTGAAACGTTGCTTGAAATTGCTTTAGCCGTGTTTGATGACCAAATCTGAATAGCCAGGTATTTCCTCACCTTCCTCTTCCCTATCTCATTCCCCTCCCCACGATCTTCAGCCTCACAACATACCCCAATTGGGGATGCCATGTTCTCACTGGCTCCAGACGGAAGCAGTTGCGACTCTTGTGCGATATTCATATTAAAAAAAATAATTAAATAAATAAATTTGAACACAAGAAGCAAAAATCGTAAGTAAAACAAAAAAACATTGTACAAGCAGAATTATTAGAACAAAAATTTAATAAATAAATAAATAAAAACAAATGAAAATATACGTAGATAGATACAGACTCCATTTAAATTTAAAATGCTAATTTTATACATAATACACAAGAAAGGCTTTTTAAATTTATTAAACTTAAGTGGAAAATATCGGATTCCGCTTAAAGTTTGTGTAACAAGGTTGCCATTCCACGAAGAGGTGGCATTATCTTTTGGATTAAGCTGAGACTTAAATTAGTTCCACGTATTAGAAAATTAATTCCTTACTATATACTTATCTCTCTTGTGAAATTATCAAGAACTTATAATTTAGAATTTCTAAGAGAAGTCTTGTATTTGGAATGAATATTTATATATTAGAAAATAAAATGCTCTTCGATTTCACACTTTAAAAGAAATATCTGTTTGTTGACAGGTTTCTACTTTCGAAGTATAATGTAATTAATTGTTTTGTGAAGTTTCGATTCTCAGAAACCCGAATATTCGATAATTCGAAATTCAAAAACTTTGTTCCCTCGCCATGACTACAGATAAATGATTTAGAAGCGTTCGAAAATCAATTAAGACTTGTGATCAAGTTTTAATGCGAGTTTTTGAAAAAATTTTAAACTTTTTTGTGCTCAACGAATTTAATTGTAATTGATAATACGAAATAAATTATTGGAGTAATCATTTTAATTCTTGCTGTAAACGTTAAGTACCTACTAGGCGCGGTCTCTCCGTACATACTGTGGATGTGGCGTTTCCCTTCCTTTCTAGGCAAATAATAAATATAATAATAATTGTATTTATTTATTCTGCATTAAAAAAGCTTTGGGCTTATTTTTTTCTAGCCGTAAACAGTAAAATACTGCATTTTAACGACACCGTCCCAACCTCAGTGGCCAAAAACAACAAAACGCAACGCGCGAACCGGGCCGGTATACAAAATACCATTCTCGATGCTCGTGTGAGTCATGTGTCGAATGTCGCGTAAACGCACCAATACCAGCAACAGCGGATTCTCTGCTTCATTCCGCATCCACGATGTTAGAAAAAGTTGTTTTTTGCGCATTCGTATTTAGTTTTGCCTGCCGAGATTTGTCTGTAGCCGAATACGCATTCCATTGGAGCATCCAACGAGCAGAAAACGACTTTAATGCGCGTAGGCATAGTGCACAGAATAGCATATCCAAAACGCGTGGATTTAATTTGGTACGTATTAAATTTGTTCGCGCGACCATTTTGACATTTTAGCTTGAATAGCTGAAGCCGATTCTTACGTTGAATATCTTTCGAATATCTATTTAATTAATGTAATTTTAGAACTGTAAAAATTGATGTGAAACATGAAAGATTTATAGAGCTAATTTGACATACTATTTTTCTTGTTCGTGGGCTAGTCTTTTTGTATTTTTATTTGTATTTATATTTGATATTAGGTAGGTATATATTTCAGCATCCCCTATACAAAAAGTCAACGACCTTCACTGGTACCTACTTATTCCTTTGCAAAAGATAAGGTCACGTACTTTGCGTTAACTTGGAAGCAGAGACGGTTCTTTGGTGTGTGCGTTTGTGTATTCCACTTCTTGTCTACAGCATTCAAGTAACTTCTAACTACAGCATATGTGCCCCAATCATCGATATATGAAAGTCCGGTCATGATTCCCGCCAGGACATTATTTGAGCTGTGTATCTACGAAATTCACAAACGAGACGTGCATATTCTAATACGCACGAAACTTTGTTTTATAACACAACAGGCGATATGGAGATAGCAGCTCAAACGATAGAGATAACACTCATAATGGCAAATCACGTGTTGGAGCAGTGCAGATATATAACTCATCCCGCGCACTAGCGACGCATGCGCGAAGCGCCTTGAGGGTAAGTGAATTTTGCACCACTTTGATCGTGCGTAATCCAAAGCGTCTGGAATGTATTCGTTTAGGAATACGAATGTAAAATGTTAGCCCTCCAACTTCGTACACTGGCAATCGTGCGTGTACGATGTTCGAGTTCAAACTATAATTTAAATTAATATGCAGCACGTTCCCGAGTGGTAGATAGTTTCAGAATCACCCTGGTGAAATAACAAATTTCACCGTTCAAGCAACAACGTTTTTTGAAATGGCTTTAGCCGTGGTTGGCGACCAGATTTGATACTTCCCCATCTTCCCATCTTCTTTATTTATTTATTTATTTTGAGAAACATTACATATTACATTGTTATAATGAGCTTTGGCTGTCCAACTAGGCAATTGGCCCGTTTTAGAACAGTCAAAATGAACAGATATTTTACATGTAAATAGTGTGTTGACTATAATATTGACTTAAACTTAAATATAACATTTGATAAATAATATTAAGGTTTTGATGGTAGATACAAGAAGTTACTTATAAGTGTAAATTATATATTTATCAATAGAAAATAAAATATAGAGAAGAGAAATAACAAGAACATTCCAAAAGAAAAATAAAAAAGTGTTTTTTTAATTTTTTATCAGCACTTATGCTCTTCAACCAATTCAAGAAGTTTTAGTATTGATTTTGATGAATTAATCAACACGAAAATCAAAAAAAAAATGGGTAAGAAAAATAAAAATTAAAATAAAAAATAAAATAAAATAAAATAAAATAAAATAAAATAATGGATTAAAAAAGAAAAAGGAAAGTAGAGAAAAGAAAATGCAAAGAATTTTTTTTTGTAGTTTTTAAACGTAAATTGTATAAAAATAATATTAAGGTAAGAAATACCAATATAATATCAGTATATATGAATGTCAACAAAAAAGAAAATTTAATGGCTGTTGTTTAACATATTTTCGCATTCAGTTGTCCCCAAGACCAGAAGCCAATCATTTACCAGATTACGCAGAATGCTATCACTTTTTGATTTCCAAGCATCGGGTATAAAATTAAGCAATTTAGGGCCTAAGTACGAAAATTGTCTTTGAGCTAAGGATGAATAAGTGGTGGGAGGAACTACTGGGTTCCTCTTTGCATGTCTGGTGTCATGATAATGGTCTATGGAAGTGTAGTGGAGCCGCTGTTTTTGGGTATGTATTATGATTTTCCTAATATATAATTGCCTTACATCAAGAACACGAAACTCTTCGAACAATGAATCACTGGGGTATCTGAACGGTTTTTTGAGTATGACTCTTAGAAGTGATTTCTGAGATTTTGCTAAGGGATCAAGTATTGTTTTAGTACAACCGCCCCAACCTTATCTCCTTACCCTCCCCACTCCTTTCAGTGTCATAACATACCCCAATTGAAAATGCCATAGTCTCACTGACTCCAGACATTTGGGAACAGTTGAGACAGCGATACTCACATCCACTTAATATATAAAAATGATGGTGAGCGCTGGCGTCACACAATTATTTCCTACACCATCTATCCGATTGCAATGAAACTTTGGTGATTTTTTGTGCGAAGGTTTCTAGGAGACATAGTAGCGGTAGGGGATAGCAGGGGATAAATTTAGAATATCCATGCTTCTGATTCCTTCCTTTTGATTTAAATGCGTGTACGCACCAGACGGAAAAAAAACTAACAAAAAATTGTGTGCAGTTCACACGCGGTAGAAGTGAATCCTTAAGAAAACTAATGCAGACAAGAGTGAGGATGCTACGAAGCACCGCACAAAGAGGAGACCAATTATTCTATCTCATTATCTTGCAGGCTAAGTCCTGAAGATGTATGTTCTTGCATGGTCTCTTTTGGTCACTTTTTCGCTTCATCGAGTTTCAAATCGCAACGGTGCTAATGGACGATCCCAAAGTACTTGAATAAACAGAATCGCAATACAAATACTTCATTTCTTTGAGTATCATAACAACACAAACCGGGTAATTGCTAGTAAAAAATAAAAATAATAATTGTAACAATTTTCGCGCAACAATATTTTCATGCAAATAAATGAAGCGTCCACCTAAATATGGTGGTTTTTTAATGCAATAACCACATTGCATGTTCGCTGTTCCCGAACCAATGTTGGTTTTGTAAAATATCAATGCGGTCAAGGCTGGCAGGTGGGGTCCGCAAATTACCCCATATTCAAGGTAAAATTCAGAGCCCACAAATTAAAATACATTTTTACGTTGTAATAAATATTTATCGTTTGTTTTTATTAGTTGTGAGAGGTTGCAAATGTGCGTCCAACGAACAACGCAGCAAATTCGATACGCGATTACCTCCTATTGTGCCAATAGCAGACACGGGCCCTTTTCCACAAGTTTAGCAACGCAGGGGATCGAACGAAAAAAAAAGATTCTTTGTGTTCCCGATTGCCGCCGATCTAACAGCTCGCTACCTACTTTCCGATAAGAAATACTGTTCAAAATGTTAATTATGATGATGGATTATTGTATAATAAACCTGTAAGCAAATAGCAATGCTTATTTGATTTACATACACAATACCGCATCCACCATCATTCATAAAACATTCAAGTAATTTTTTAAACTTAAATCGATTAATTTAGAGAAAATCAGTGAACAACTGATCCGTAGAAGCGTGATCTTAACTGATGTTGCCAATTTATATTTGATAGCCTCTTTGGTCGAGGAGTAAGGCTCTTGACTAGCGGTTCGGAGGAAGTGGGTTCAAATTACAACTTGTGAACAAAAAATGTGAACAAGATGTTTTTCTTACTCAGGTCAATTTGGCGAAAAATCGGATATAGCGGGTATTGAAATTATAGGACTCATTTATTTATTTGATAATTGCGAGCAGCGGCTCACGTGCGTTGTGCGGGCCGTAAATTAAAGACGCGCATCGTCTATTTCCCGTTTGAATTTACTAGAAAGTAAATAACGTGTCAATAAAACTGATTTCACGTTAATAAAACCCAATTAAAAACGAAATTTTAATAATAAAATTTAATAATAAATTTTACCTTTTCACCTCATTTGGTTCTATTATATCTCTCCGCGTTTAATTATTCAAACTCGCACATACAATACAATTTTCAATACAAAAGCCCTGCGGGCATATTTTTCATTAACAATACAAATAAATAATATAATGACCTGATAATGAAAGAACCAAATAAAACAAACAACATAATTATTGTTTTTTTCTCTTTATTGAACGTAATAATTGACATGACATAATATTTTTTATCGTTATTATAAAACTAATTTTATAATTGTCCCTTTTCTGGCAATTTATAAAAACATTACACAGGGGAGAGCAAAATACATTTCAAACCAATTAAATATTATTGTCCCAACCCCCCGCCCCTCTCAAACCCACCCCCGTGAACCAGTTGACAAATTAAATGTATTTTCCGATAGCGTGACGCGAGCGAAATTAAATATTTCGTGTCCTGTTTCAGTTCTATTGACAATGTATTGAATTTGCCTTTGTTACGCGATCAGCCAATCGTGCCCTTAGTGCAACAACGTTTTATTTGCCATCTGCGTGAAACTGTCATGTTGAGAATGTTGAACTGATAAATAAAATTATAAAATTATTTTTAGGTTATTAATTTTGTTAGGTTATCTTTTTGAAGTGAAACTTCTTTACGCACGCTTGACTTGGGGAGTAAGCTGATGAATGCGTGACGAGAGCGTTCCGAAAAGTGTGATCGGGCGAGGCGAACGAAGCATAAAGATTTTTTACTTCAGTCGTGTGATCATTCGTTTTTTGAAGTAAAACTTTTTTACTCACGCTTGATTTGGAGAGTAAGCTGGTGAATGCGTGAAGAGAGCGTTACGAAAAGTGTCGGACGAGGCAAACGGAAGTTGAGAGGGTTTTATAAGTTAGTGAAGATAGAAAGAGAGAGAGTTACGTTTCATATATTACTGTAGAGGCAAGAGAGAGAGGAGCGAGCAAACATTTTCTTTCTCTCTTTCTCTCATAGCCAGTTACGTTTCGTATATCTAAGACACAGTGCAAGCCTATTGTCTGTATCATACTGTAGGAGCAAGAGAGAGCAGTGCGCGTGCAGTTTTACTTCAGTCGTGTGGTCTAAACTACACTCTTTTTTTCTGTTTTTTTCGCTTTCATGTTTTCATTTATATTATTAGTGTTATCTTCTTCTTCAATGATATATTAAATTGATGGGAATAATTTTCGAAAGTTATAAAAAGAATTTAATAAAAATTTAATAATCATTTAGACTTTTACAAAAAGGTCAATATGTGTTCATAATCTCATTCCAACTCTAGTTTGCATTCTCCAATACAGCGTTTACATAGTCTTGGTAACAAATATGTAAACAATATGAATTTATTTGATAATAATTTGAATTTGTCAAACGACACGCGACGTGACGCGACGTGACGCGACGTGACGCGACGTGACGCGACGTGACGCGACGTGACGCGACGTGACGCGACGTGACGCGACGTGACGCGACGTGACGCGACGTGCCAACAATTTCTTCCTACTTCATAAACTATCTTTATCTCTATTTTTACTTAACTTGTATTCTGTGTTATCTACTTTGTGTCAACTCTTGTATTTTATGTTACCTTTATTTTGTTTCTTATATTTTATGTTATTTCCTGCATTTTATTAGCGCCCTTGAGGTGATGTAGCACCCTTAAGGTGATGATTTTCACAAAAACGGCGCTATATTAGTCATCAAAATATTATTATTATTATTATATTGTTTTGTTAAAAACATGTACTGCACTATATGTAAAAGCCCTACGGGCATTTAATTTTTTTTTTTACATGAGCTCCACACAAGGCCCTGAGGAAAATAATCTCCCTCAGGGCCTATGTCATCTTTGGGGATGCTGTGTGGAGGGTTTTTTTAAGGAAAGGAAATGGAGGAGAATTCTGAGAAGGAAAAGGGTTTGAGGGGTGGGTAGGAATCTGGGGTTCAGTGTGTCCTGGTCATCCGCCTCCAAAACCTAGACAAACTTCATCCCATGAACCCGGGCTAACTCCTAAATCACCAAATGTAGCGAACCACTTGAGGTGACCTACGGCAGAGCTGTTGGTTATCCAATAAAGGTTCCCGGGGCGGCGGTACCCATTCCCGCCTCCCAAATTGAAAATAAATTAATTAAATAAATAAATAAATTTAAAAATAAAATCGGATATATTTATCCGAGAAGCTATCTAGGATACAAACAGTTCTTAAAACGATTGTTTCCAATGATAAAGGTAGTAGCCTAACGATAATATGAACAAAAATTCGTCAGATAAAATTGTTAATTCTAAAATTTGAAATATGAGATTAAATAATATGACAGTTTGATAGTAGCCGAATTAGTAGAGGCGTTCGTCCCGATAAGACGAGAGGTTTTGGGTTCTTGTCCCAGTTACGATCGTTATCTTTGTATTTTTCTGTCTTTTTCTCTTTTCTGTCTTTTTCTTTTGTTAAGATTATTTATGTTATCTTCTTCTTCAATGAAATAATAACATTTTAAAATTGTTAATATTCAGTTTAAGAACATACATGGTTTTATCTCATTTCTACAGCTTTCAATTTACTTTCATCCTTCCTCTGCTCATGCCTCACAGTCACACAGGTACTAGAACTCCTTTATGGAGCGCTAGTTTCGCTTCTGTGGATAGTTGAATGTTGCAAAGAGTGTGTGCCAAGACCGAGTTATTTGGCGGTCCGTCCTCTCTGCCTACCCCTGCAGGGAAACAGCGTGATGGTTAGTTAGTTATAAAAAATCACTCAAATGACAAATAATACATAGAGAGGCAAGAGATAGAAACGTCACAAAAAGACAAAATAATTAGCTCAACAATTGTTACTTATTTTTTAGCAAAAGCAGGAATTTTTTTCGGAATCTGTATAAATTATCGAAAATATCAGATGGAACCAAAATGTTCCAAGGGCACCCAATGTTAAAGTCTTGCAATTTCAACATTCCCTCGTTCCATCTGGCGTAATTTGAAGCTAATCCTTGACTTATACTAAGTCCTCTGATCCAGGAATCGGCAAATTACGGCCCGCGGCTGCAAATGTACTTATTTTACGTAATTTTAAATATGCTGTACTCAAATGCTCTACTCAGATTTAAAACACACCTGCACTACAATGATGAAAACCTAAAATCTACTTCACATCCCAAAATTAAGTACGTCTCTTGGCCAGAAAAACCACAATTTTCATGCTACTAAATTATACAATGCCCTTCCAAATGCAATTAAAAACACTATGGAGATATAAAAAATTTGAATATGCAATTGATACACGGTAGAAATGAAACCTTCGGAAAACAAAAGTATACATGAGTGTGGAGGTTACGAAGCACCGCACAAAGAGGAGACCGATAATACTAATTCTCTCGCAACCTAAATCCTATAGCTGTATGTTTTTGCCTTATTTTAGTGTCGCTCGTTTCCGTTTCATCGAGTTTGAAATCACAACGGTGCCAAAGAAGTTTTCACTTCAAAATTTCATAAATACACCAAAGGTTCTCAACAGTGGACTTTTGAGACTTTCAGGTGGACAGTAGAAGACCCAGAGAAAAATAGGGGGCGTTGAGATGGCATTGTGAGGGCTTGGGCAAATAAAAAAAATATGGTCTAAAAACGACAAAAAACACGCTAATAACCTTCTCATAAAGCAAAGTTAACTTTAATATTGGTTGTTGTATGTATTGTCATCATTTTTATCACGTGTGCGAAAATTCACACGAAGAAGAAAAAAATTGCAAAAAAAAAATTTTTTTTAAGTCATCGGTGACCAAAATTTCTATAAACTTTTTATAGACCAAATAATATCACGAGTCAGTGGTTAAACTAATTTAATTAAGTAAGATTTGGGAGGTGGGTATTGGTACCGCCGCCCCGGGAATCATTCATTAGATAACCCACACCTCTGCCATAGGTCACCCCAGGAGGTTCGCTACATTTCGTACTTAGCGGGGGTGCCCGGGTTTAAGGAGGAGATTTATCTAGGTCTCGGCGGCAAAGCGTGGCGGGTCGGATCGGTAGAGACAGGTTGAGAGATACCTAACCTAGACCTTACATCGTCTTGCACCGCAGTGGGAGGGATGAATTCATACGTTTGTCACATCTAAACAAATTGATCCCCAGATTCCTACCCATCCCTCATACCCTATTCCTTCCAAGAACTTCATCTCCTTAATTTTCTTAAAAAGACCCTCTACACAGAACCCCCAAAGACGTTAAAGATGCTTAGACCCTCATACGTGAAGCTAAGTAAAAAAAATAAAAAAAAACAATGAGATAAAAATGTTTACACACGATTTAGAAAAGTCTACATAAATCCCGTGCAACGCCGGGAACTTCAGCTAGTAATAATAATATTATTTATTTCAGCAGAATAGAGCGGTTTTTCCACAGCCCGCTATTCATTCATTCAAAGGGTTTTAGAATTCGATGCTTGTCCCCAAAAATGTTATTTCGTTTGGCGACCCATTCTGACGTATAAATTGACCAGCCCTGGCACTAATCCATACTTAATTCCTATCCTTACCCAACGTGACCTTTTACCTTCCCTTCTCTCAAATACCTGCCAGGACTTATCCAACGCTTAACAATTCTTTTCAAGTATTATAAACTCTTTTCACTTCCCCTTGCTAAGTGTCTCATAAATAAACTGCCTTTTGTGGTGGACACCATTAAAACCGATTTACTTATTAAAATCACCTTAACTGTTTTACATTTACTATTTAGGCGTTACATAAAAATAACAAAGTGTGTGCACCCTTTTATACACGCATTACTTATTGTCTCGGTGTGTGGCACCTCCAGTGTTCTTGTTCATTTGGGCATTGGATATGCATTAGTTAGATGTTGTGACGTTATTTTTTAATATGACATGAAATAAAATTATAACATTTTGGTTTGTGATGTTATGGTTGCTAATTTTTGATGTGATAACGTCTTATAAATCTATGAACGCCGGCCGCATTCACGAAAAAGCATGACTCATTGTCACGCTGTCACGATGTCACGATGTCACGATGTCACTATGTCACGATGTCACTATGTCACGATGTCACGTTCCGCCTGAGCCGGGCGTACAAGCGAGGGCGCGGAACAAGCGTTCGGTCTAAGCGTTCAGCGAGAGCGCGGAACAAGCGATAGGGAGGCACGTTCGGCTTAAGGGTCTACTATTCGTATTTCGGCCGATTTCTTACATATCTCCCTTAAACATTTGAAGTTTTTAAGCTCTTAAAAAAATATATGTTATTTTTGAAGATAATATCTAGATACGTTCCACGCCGAAACGCAAATTATATGAAATTCCCTCGATAGAAAAAAATCGCAAAGTATGCTCCGAAAATTATTTTAAACAAGTCTATTTCTTTTATATTACAAGTTATATTTGTGAAAAAATTCACAATGATTCTTTAATTGATACTAAAGATACGTTCCACGAGATTTTTGCTCTATTTTAAACGAGTCATGTTTTATTAAGCTTTTTCGCAATTTTCGCTGCTATTCTACGACTAACCATATTAGCGCGCTCTGTCCAACACTCGTAATTACATATCTCTCCATCTTCTTCTTTTTCAGCGCTGTGTTCACGAATAGTAGACCCTTAAGCGTTCGGCTCGTGACGTTATCGCGTAAAATTATCGTCCGTAAACCGACTTTTCAGACTACCAATTTATTTATTTTTTTAAGATTAATTTGACCTTCTTCTTGAATGATACGAAATCTGTTATTTTTTACTTCTTCGGGAAGACTATTAAAATATTTAATGCCTTTGTAAATATAATTTTTGTGCATTTGTTGTGTTGAAAATAGAGGAATTTGTATGTTAAATTTATGCCTTAATGATGAGTTAAGTTAAAATTTTTTGATTACATTTTCTTTGAATATTTGTAATAATGAATCTTTTTTATAGAGGTCTTCAATTTTTGGTACTTCGAAAATTTTGAAAATGATGCTGAGGTGAATGTTGGTTTTTTCTCAAAATTATTTTAATAATTAGTTTTTGTACCACTTTTACAGGATTTACAATTTTTTCATATTTATTTATTTATTTATAGATAGATACAAATGAAAGTACAAATTACATATTAGGAGTTTTGCCTGTCCAACTAGGAAAGTTTCCCGTTTCAGGACAGACAAATTGACATGTTTAGTTCATATTATTTCTGAAATGTACAAATTACATAACAAAAACAAAAAAAAAGTTTCATTTTTCTCTGAAACTAAGTTGGTTATAAAGAAAATGTATATAATATATATAAATATGAGTACACATACATTTTTTGTGACAAAGTAGAAAAGGTAATCTGGTAGCATATATTATAATCGGATTTACCGAATTAACCAATATGCACCTCCCCAACCAATGATTCCATACTGAATTAATGATTGGACTAGTGCGTAATGGACTTTTTTAGGTTTAAGAATTTCTACCGATTTCTTACATATCTCCCTTAAACATTTGAAGTTTTTAAGCTCTTAAAAAAATATATGTGTTATTTTTGAAGATAATATCCAGATACGTTCCACGCCGAAACGCAAATTATATGAAATTCCCTCGATAGAAAAAAATCGCAAAGTATGCTCCGAAAATTATTTAAAACAAGTCTATTTCTATTATTTTACAAGTTATGTTTGTGAAAAAATTTACAATGTTTCTTTAAATGATACTTAAGAGGAACGTATGCGTGGCCTGTTTCATACAAAATTTAGTTCCGGATTAACGGCTAAAATATCAAACTAATTGTTTTCAATTTTTTTTTAAATGACAGGTTAGCTATATAAAAAGTACGGATATGAATCCAATTTTCGATTTTTGTTTTAAATTATAAAATATAGGCTTCAAAAGATGACAATTTATCGATGAATTTAGGAGGCTACTTTGGAATTTTTTTCTGACCAAATGGATGCTATTTTTGAAAAATCCTTTCATATCCTGCCTCAGGAATATGATGAAGTATACGATAAAATTTTAGTTTGCACTGAAAACAGTTATATTTGCGTCAAAAACCGGATCTAGTTACGCGCAAATTTATCGTAAAATTACCTAGGTTTTTTGATGTCATCTCATTCTTTCTTTTGCTAGTCACGCGGGAGCGAAACGTGCGCGGGCCGGGGGGAGAGGTAATAGAATCGTGTATCTGTGTGTGTCAGACAACGCAGGTGCATGTTCGTTGTTTGTTTTATCATTTTAGATCTGTTTACCGAAAACTGGAGAATGCATTCAATAATGCCAATATACTTGTGTTTACTAGGTAGTAGGTAGGTAGTAAGAAACACTATTTTGGCAGTTCAGCTTTTATTTTTAAAATATTTTCTACGATACAAGGATACCTAACTAGGTATAGATATGTATGGCAGTAAGGCATGGAAACTGGCAGACGAAGGATGAAGTAGACTGAATGCGAGGCGGGTATGGATACCGCCGCCCCGGGAACCATTTATTGGATAACAAACACCTCTACCAAGTGGTTCACTACGTTTGGTGACTTAGCAGGGGTGCCCGGATTCATGGGGTGAGGTTTGTCCGGGTATTAACGGTGGATGCGTCTGCCCACCAGCTGCATGACAGGCTCGGATCGGGAGAGAACGATTGAGGGAGTCTCTTTGACTTCAGCTGTAGGTACTCTCTCAAAACATCGCCTTGCACCGCAGCGGGAGGGATTGATTCATACGCCCGGGACACTCCTGGACACACTGACCCCCAGATTCCTTCCCACCCCTAATACCCTTCTCTTTCCCAGAACTTCATCTCCTTCCTTTCCTAAAAAGACCCCTTTTTCCTCAGGGCTTCCTGTGTAGAGCTAACTAACTAACTAACTAACTAACCATCACGCCGTTTCCCCGCAGGGGTAGGCAGAGAGGACGGACCGCCAAACAACTCGATCTTGGCACACACTCCTTGCTTCGTTCACATTCATACATCGTCTCATACGTGCTCTTCTGTTATTTTGACTCTTGACATCGCCCGACTCAAGTATCTGTGTAGAGCTAACGTTAAAAAAAACTGTACAAAAAGATCCCTCAGGCGTATGCAAGGAAAACCAACATACCTCCGAGACACCGATTTTGGAACCTTACAGTATAATTGAATGTGAAGTTACACATATTATTTGACTTTCAAATCTGACATATCAATAGACGCATCCGCCGCCAAGACCCGGACAAAGTTCACCCCGTGAATCCAGGCACCCCTGCTAAGTCACCAAACGTAGCGAACAAATGGTTCCCGGGGCGGCGGTACCCTTACCCGCCTCCCAAATTGTTGAATGTGGTGAGACTATGGCATCCTCAATTTTGGTATGTTGTGAGGCTGAAATTGGTGAGGAGGGGAAGGATATGGGGTAAAGGAAGGTGGGGAAGCACCCGGACATTCAGATCTAGTCACTAAACACAGTTAAAGCCATTTCAATTCTGGATGGTGGTCTTACACCAGAGTCCTACTGAGAGTTATTTACATTCTGGAAAGTGCCGCAAATATACCATATATTATTTTTAAATGATTGAATTGTGAAAAAACACAAATCAATCAAATATAATTTACCTACTTGCCCACTCCGGGATTTGTACCTGTCACCTCCTGATCGCTAGTCGAGAGAGAGTCTTACCCTTCGACCACGGAAGTCATCATTAATTTTTTTTTGTTTTCATGAAAGTGCCTAAATATGTCGATTAGATGGTTCCATGCCAACTGAGAATAAATTCAACTCAACACCTCCTTGAAAAGTCAAAAAGCTATGAAAAAAATAATTTTAAATTAGCCGATAACCCTAACCTAATGTAACCTATTTTATATTTATAAATATTTTATCACTCTAAATGACTTATCTGAGATGGTTCTGAGTTGGTCTCATTCCAAGTTGTCCGGTCACCGATTTTATTTTGTATGCGAATGTTAGGCCGGGTTGTTTAATCGTACCTCCAAATTAATATTTGACAAAACTTCACATTTTGAACTCTGTTCTAACATGTAAACATCAAATCGGGGTAAAATTCTATATTGTTTTCTTTTGTTATAATTATAATTGTTTTCAATGATTCAATCAAGATAAAAATATCACAACATCGTTGAATATAAATTTTAGTATATTGTGAAACAATCAAACCTAACCGAAGAATTATTGTAAAATTGTAAATTTTGTTGACACCCAGCGTTTGTACTATAAACAAACTAACACTACTACAGAATATGTCCAGAGACCTCCGCATGTGTGTCCCTCGTCCGCTAATGCTAAGATACTAAACGAAAGGGACCGTTCACCGGCTTCCTGCAAATATTCAAGCGTAATATTACATATATTTTCTGCTTTGTTCACTACATAATTATTTAATTTTTATGTTCGCTCGCGATGTGCGACAATACGTATTACGATTTTCCCCTTCACTACCGCCTCTCGTACGCCCCTTTCCTGTACTTTACTAGAGCAGGACACACGACAATTATACCTATCACTATGCTTTTTTGGATAGTCAATCTTCGCCCGCGTGAACAGACCTCTTAAGATACGTTCCACCAGATTTTTGTTCTATTTTAAACGATTCATGTTTTATTTCATAATTTTCGCTTCAATTTTATCATTGAAAATATTAGTGCGCTCTGTCCAACATTCGTAATTAGATATCTCTCCATCTTTTTGAGCCGGGAAACGTCGCCTTAATGCGCTTAACAAGTATGCTGTTCACATATTTGACATATCCCCTACAATCTAGGTAAACATTCAGTTTCCCATTCTCTGTGTTTGTTCCTAGAATGCGATTTAATACATTTAAATATCATTTGTAATATTCATTATTTTAGTCATTTAAGTTACGCGTAGTTTCTCCTTTTAAAATGTGCAAAATGTGCAAACAAAATATTATCTCACGGTTTCATGAATAAGGTCCAAACCTCGAATAATATGGCTGTTATCATATAAATGCATTCCCTTGCAAATTTGGGACAAATTCTTTTATTATTTGTTAAGTCGGTACTTTGAATAAGTACCCTCAAATAGCACCTACTTATGTTTATGACACTCTTTAGGATAAGTGTCTGCTGGCGGCATTTTATAACACCCTCAAGGATAAATGCGCCGCCGGCGTTAGCCCTAAGTGAAGATAGTAATAAAACTTTGCAATATTTTTTAATCCCTATAATGTCAAGATTTTATTAGTGGCCCTTTCGGCGACTTTTAGGAAATTGTTTTATTATTTTCTGGATGTTAGATTTTAAAATTAGTGTGGGAACTGCAAAAATTTTATTTTCTCACCATTTTTTTTATGTACCATGTTTACTTTAAATAATAGCGATGTTGATATGTAGAGTTAGTATTGTTTTGACGGTGAAACGGGAAGGTACATGTTGTACCTTCGGAGTTATTTAATCAAACTCGAGCATGGGGGGTACATACAGGTGCCTATCTCCAGTAGAGTGTTGTAATCAATCTCGATCTGAGGGGTACATGGGTGCCTGTCTTCAGTATTGAGAGTATTGTTGGGACGGTAAAGCGAGAAGGTACATGTTGTACCTTCGGAGTTATTTAATTAATCTCGAGCTTGGGGGGTACATAGGTGCCTATCTCCAGTAGAGTGTTGGAATCAATCTCGATCTGAGGGGTACATGGGTGCCTGTCTTCAGTAGAGTGTTGAGATATCGAGGGAAATAAAGCCTTCGATATTTGTCAGTGTGATGTGGTCTTGGAGATCACTATTGTCACCAGTATTGTATTTTTATTTAATAAATTGTGTTAAAGAATAACAAGAAGTGTTTTCCTGCAAATTCCATCGAGTTGTGCTTTCGTACCACGATAGTAAGAAACACTCTGTTATAATATTCTCTGCACAATCTTCCTGAAAGTAACTAATTTTCGTAAGAGGGTATCATAATGTTACGAATTTTAAAATACGATCTGCCTTCATAAACTTTGTCTTTCAAAAACTCTTAAATTATCATATCTCTTTATTTTCTAACGCCGAGCTCTCTTTGAAAAACGGTATTAATAATATAATCAAACGTTATACCTTTCTTTTCGCGTGTGAGAATAAATTATTACGGTGAAATCCTCCGGACCTTTCCCGCTCCAAATGACAGCCTTTCCCGGGTAATTTCCTGCGAAGTTCACTCATTCAAAGGCCGTCCAACCCTTTGTAGCGGCAGAACCTTTTCCACGCGAAAAGTTCGCGCCAGATCAAAGTTACACCATAGAAAAACTTTTGGGCGATTGAGAGGCGCGCACCTGTTTGAAAAAATATCTACGCGCTTTTTAATAAGGGATGAATTTTGAAACAATGTAATAATGTACGTGGATGGGGAAACTTTGTGATTTCTAAGGGCTCTTTTTGATTCGAAGTTGAACAAGGTGAATTTCGGTTTGTTTTGCTGAATACTGAATACATTTTGAAAGTTTAGCTTGAATAGGTGGTTGTGATGGAAGAATATGCGTTTTGTTTGTTCATGATTTTACCATAAAACTTTTATTTTTGCTCGTTTGTTTCCATGACAGTTGATCCCCAATAGTTGGCTCCCTGACATACTTATATACAATATGCAGTCGGTTTAGGGAAAATACGGTGTATCTACTTACACAAAATATAATTGATTGTCCCCGAAGGAGTGTGTAGAGAGTGTGTACGGCCAAATAACAAAAGTACAAAACATGTTTTCATTCAAATGCAAACATTTACTGTAACCGTACTTGCAAATATAACCCCGCCAAATATCAGGCGAGAGATTGCAACACTAAGGGAGTACAAGAAGGCGCTGCATAAAAGCGCAATACCTTTGCACGATGATGTCGTCTCTCACCCGGCATGCCGCTTGAAGTCCCGAAAACCCTTCTGGACAGAAGGAGAAAGACTCCTCCATTCACCTCTCACCCCAGAAGATAGGTGGAAGCTTGAGTGGCAATCGGCCAAGGTGAAAAATGCCCATCTCGTACAAGACCCCACTGAGAGACAGCCTGGGTTCTCATTGCCTCGCAAAGTCTGGTCCGCCATCAATAGGATAAGGTGCTCCTATAGCCGTTGTGCCAATATGATGTATAAATGAGGCCTTAAAGAGTCGGAGATGTGTGAATGCGGTGAGGTGCAGACCACCGAACATGTGGTCAACGAATGCCCCCTCCATTCATTGCGGGATTGATGAGGTCCACAGGGCAACGCCTGAGGCCCTAGACTGGCTCGCAGACCTAGATATCCCCCTCTGACCCCCCCACCATACGAAAGAAGAAGAATTCAAATGCATCAATGATAAAACTGGTTTTCCAGCTGTCCACTGTGGACTTCTCACTGCAATTCTTCGTCCACGAAGAATCTTGGTTGTGAAATTGTAACAACCAGATTCGACTGCCACATCTCAGATTTTCTTCTTGCAGGAAGAAATCTTCCGCTGCTCCTGGAAATCTTCAGTCTTTGCCTGTGATTCTTCTTTGCCGCTACCCTAAAAAACTCTGACGCTTCCTCCAGGAAGAATCAATGTGGGTGGCTTCTTTTTCGACTGCACAATTTTCAATATATGCTGCCCAAATGTAGCAAGAATTCTTTTTATTGGTGCGCCAGCTGTAGTAAGAAACCTTTTTCGGCTGCGCCAAGGTGGTACAAGGTTCCCGTCGTCGAGGGCTTCCACAGATTTTATATGGGTGGTGATGAATAATAGAGTTCGGTATTTCTTACTAAGTTTTAATGTACAAGCAAGTGCCTAGTATACAATGTTGTATCAAGAGGAGATTTCACGTGAAGAGACACAATGGACAAAGTACATCCATTATATAGTAGTCATGCATGCTGTCTTTTTCATGCATACGATCTCTCACATATCATCGTACCTACAACTATCACCACAATTACATTAACACAAAATATGAAAGGTATAATACACCTATATGCAATTCGATTTTTGAGATCAGTTGATATCTATCTATATTGCAATGAAAAAATATTTTTTTCACTTTTATGCATTTTTATTTTTTACAAAATGTAGGTTACACAGCTTTACATTTCCACCATGCGTTATATTTTTAGTTTTTCCATTTGAACAACAGGAGCGCCCTCCTATGTTTTCTACTCTTATTTGACAAACTGTATGTCTTCGTTATATAATATTTTTTATAACGTTAGAGAGATAAAAATCATTTCCCTGAGTAGATAGCTGTCTTGGAGAAACTATAATAGATAATATTTTTTTATAAATATAAAAAACAAATTATGCGGTAAGACGGTACAATTTGCAAAAATATCATTTTGCAAAAAACAAGTAAGTTATTACGAAAATAGTGTCAGCCGGCGTACGACGGGCGATTAGCATTTTGCCCTTGGCTGACATTTAACCTTTTGCATCCGTGGGTTAAGGGAATGCTTTGTATCTAGCTTGGTTGATTTACATTCCTTAAATATTCAGTAATATCAAAAATAACTCAACTTAGATGAAACCAGCTACATAAAATACCTGGCAGGTGAAATTCTTGTACAATTTCGCAAAACCAGATCTAACATTTCTATTTGTCTTCGATTCGAAGTCCATTTATAATACCCTACTTCAGTCATATCTTTCATTTCCCTCCCATCCCAAAGACGACATATGAAATAAATATTATTTGATCTTTACGCTTTTTTCATGGAGAATAATAATATAATGTGAAGAAATTGAAAATACGCGGTAAAATTTTATTTAATATGATTTTATGATGAAAAAACCTTCGTTAATTATTTACATTAATTTAGAGCAGAGATTACCAAAGTGGTCCAGGTGGACCCGTAGGGGTCCACGAGAGATCCGACGGGGGTCCACTTAGGCGCGATATAGTAATGGGGGTTCACAAGTTGTAAGTGGGGGTCTACATGGTTTCGATTGAGACCCATCCCGTGCCCCATATCCTTATCCCATCCCATTCCCCGTCTCATATCCCATTATGCCCCCTCCATAACAGAGCAACTGGCGTACAGGGCACATTGTTGTACCGGTTATGCATGATATCTTAAAATGCACAGCTAGGCAAAGGGGGGGGGGGTCGTAATTTGATATGGGATATGGGACCTCACCACTAAAAGCGTTATAAGGAAACATATGGTTTCCTCCTTCACCGCACAAAACTCTATTTTTTTATTGAACGAAGCTACATTTATTTGAACGACTCTAGACCCTCCACTGTCCATGCATACGGGGTAAGTAAGCAGTAAGCAACTACTTAACCCGGCGAGAGTGTGGTGAAAAAATGTAACTAGAAGTATTTGGCAGGGTATGACATACCCGTTTACAAATTTGACTAAAAAACTCGATTCTTTAGAAAAAGCATTATAATTATTATGTTTTATTATAACAAGACTACAACATTTAAACAATTTTTATATTTTACTTGAATGGAAACAAGTCACTATGAATTTTCAACAAAAAATTTCACTTTCAAAAAAAAACTACAAAGGATCCAAAGAAAACAAGTTTTATGAAAAAAAAAAACTTAAAGATATGTTAGAAGATGAAACAAGTAACTATATAAACTAAAAAAAAACTAAAAATATTAGGAACATCTTTGGAACTGGAGTTCAAATCAATGCAGTTTTTATTAAGAAAATACTTCCGATGAGCTCACCCAACCGGATTCATTTTCTAAAACTTCTTCCAGTATTGAGCGACGTCGTCGGGTTTCTTCACTGTCAACGTCAATTTTCTATTAAAATCTACAATTTAAATAAAATGAAATTAACATAATACAAAAGAGAAATAGAAGTTTATTATTTATTATTTTAACTTTATGAGTAAAACCTCAATCTGTAATATTTAATTAAATGAAGACATTATGAGCGAAACTCAATCGAAAATCTGGAAACAGAAAAATCATAAAAAGATATTGGCACCTCTGGGACTCGAACCCAGGACCTCCCTACTTTCCGGGTTGGGCGCTCTTATCCACTGAGCTAAGGTGTCGATATCCAATTCGGTCACTTTTAACTGTACCATAGTTTGACTAAGAACCACCCATATTATCTTCATTTTTCTTAACGCATATTTTTATTGGCTGCCATCTTTATGAATGATTGCAAGATTCAACTCGAACTAAATGCAATCTAGATGGTGTCTGGATAAATTATTATCCATTTTATTTAATGTGCGACATCTATTGACTCTTCTGCAAGTCTGGGATGAATATTATTATTTATTATTTTAACTTTATGAGTAAAACAATCTAAATCAGTAAAACAACTTGCAATCATTCATAAAGATGGCAGCCAATAAAAATATGCGTTAAGAAAAATGAAGATAATATGGGTGGTTCTTAGTCGAAGTATGGTACAGTTAAAAGTGACCGAATTGGATATCGACACCTTAGCTTAGTGGATAAGAGCGCCCAACCCGGAAAGTAGGGAGGTCCTGGGTTCGAGTCCCAGAGGTGCCAATATCTTTTTCTGATTTTTCTGTTTCCAGATTTTCGATTGAGTTTCGCTCATAATGTCTTCATTTAATTAAATATTAGAAATAGAAGTATCAGCCCGTGGAATAATTCTTCTGAAATCGGTAACATAAAAAATAGAGATAAAAGTGTTAATAAGGTTGAAAAAATAAGAGTGGTTCAGTGGTAGAATGCTCGCCTGCCTCCGTCGTGGCAAATATAATCTCGAAAACTGGTCCATTTTGCCCCCATTTGAAAAAGTCGTAGATCCGGTACTGCTCCGTTGTGACAGACCACACCTCGACATTCAATATTCAGTACAACGCGTGTCGAGTTTTGGTAATATGTTAGAAATGTACCAGCAGGGGGTCCACCGTGACCAGTAAAATTTTGAAAGTAGTCTACGAGAAAAAAAAGTTTGGGAACCTCTGATTTAGAGTTAAGTTAGCCTTCCAGAAGCTGGGCGTACTGAACAGGACCCGAAGATACTTTAATAGAAACTGCTAACCTTGTGCACTAAACGAAAGTGCGCCCCACTGTTGAATTTGGCAGCCACCTCTGATATGGAGTCCCAGAATACCTGAAAAAACCTCGATTCTGTGCAGAAACGGGCGGTTCGTTTGACAGATTCTACTATTATAACAAAAGGAATGCAATCTTTAGAGCACAGGCGTCGCGTCGTGAAAATGCTGTATTTGTTCTACCGGTATTTCGATTGAAGATGCTGCGAGGAACTAGCATTTTTGCTTTCTTCGGCGCCATTTCACAGTCTGGAAACACGCCAAAAGGGCCTCAAATCCAAATTTAAGTTTTGAATGAAAAGGACCGCGAAGCCGTTTCCCTTAAGAGGAAGTCCGGTCGCCGAGAAATTTGAACAATAGGTATTTTACCAAACTATTGCTGTTATTGTCGCTTTTACTCCCCCGAATACCTACTTAGAGAAAGGGTCAGCTGCACTTCAGGCTGACAATGCAAAAATAAAGTCATCACAATTTGGGAGGCGGGTTTGGGTACCGCCGCCCCGTGAACCATTTTATTTATTTATTTATTTATTTATTTATTTATATATATATTTCAGTACAAAACCTTACATAATGATGTTTTGTCTGTCCAACTGGGAAGGTTTCCCGTTTTAGGACAGCCAAATTGCACAATTAGTTCATAATACTCTAAATAAAGGAATGGTTTTTTTATGTCCCTGAATGATTTATTGGATAACACCCCTGCCATAGGTCATCCCAAGTGTTTCGCTAAGTTTGGTGACTTGGCTGTGTTCATGGGGCGAGGTTTTTTCAGGTCTTGGCGGCGGATGCGTCTACTATAAAGTTTTTAAATAGTTGTACGTAAAATATATTAATGATAAGGTATTGCTTTTATTAGTTTTAAATATAAAAAAATTACATCCCCAGGGGTCTGTTGAAATAAACAAGTTATTTTAGTTACGAATTCGCCGGAAATGATTAAAATGTGAGTTTTGAGTAAACAGAAATTATTAGGATTGTGTACCGCTTATCCGAGATATAATCTTTATCCTTTCGGTTCACAAGCCAAAAACCTTTCGGACCTAAACCAATATAGTAATATTTGAGTATATTTAACAAGGAGCAGCTTCCTGAAGCTTTTAGCAACTAGTACTCCTCGGATAAGTGCAGCCAGAAGAGCTTCGTCGATTTTCTAAAGAAAGTTAAAGCCTTTGTTCCACTTTTCTTTTTATACATATTTTATACATTATAATGGACGGTGTTGAAAGTCTTCATTATTGTGTTGGTAGTTCAAAGTGAAATTTAAATTTCTTCCAAAGTACAAAGTCATTATATTATGCTATTAAGTTTCGAAGGTACTTTTAATGGAATTGAATGTATTTTTTAAACCTTTTTACCGTGTGTGAAATGGTGAAAATCGCGAACGTTGAGATCTTCCTGAAAATTATTATCATTGACTCCACGTAACAAGTGGAGTAGTTACGATCCTTTGCTATGAATGCGGAGGTCAAGGGTCCGAACCCCGGCGCACAGTTAGTAATTTTTGAGTGTCTAGCGTAACTTTATTATTTAAGTATATTTTTGGGACAATACAAATTATCAATACATGAAAAAAATTTTAAAAATATATATTGCACGATTCAACCTGGTACAGTCGTTTTTAATGCTTACAGCAATGTATATATATACAAATTTAGGTTCCGTGTGTTTGCGTTCGCAAATCTCGGAAAGTAATCGATAGATTAACTCCATTTTTTACAAAACATTGCATTTTAGCAGAAGAGTGTTTATATATATATACTATGGTAAGCTCTGGCATTATTAAATTTGTATATATCTCTCTGTATATCAAAAATCGCCTTGGTGCTGAAAAAATTGTAAGTTAATAAAGTAAACCCTGAATACATCACAAAACTAAAGTTAATTTGACACATTAACATCCATTAAACACAGAAAACAAAAAAATTTGCCGGGTACATTCGGATACATTTTTAAAAGCCTCGATGAATTCTAAGCTTGAAGAAAAAATACGTTTTGAAAAATCGTTACTTCAATATTTTTTATAACACTAAAACAAAAGTTAAATAAGATGATAATCACCTGATTTTTTAGATTCCTGAAGATCACAAAGATTCAGAAAAACACAGTAGCTATATTTGAATTATCACGATGACGTGCGTACGTCGACCCGCGGAGAAATCCAAACTCGACAAGACATAAAATTATTCGTTCGCCTTTCGAGGTAGTGAGTATTTGCGATCGTGCCAAACGTCGCAAGAAACTAAAATGTTGTTTTTTTTTATTCTAAAAAGATTAGATATTTAGGTACCCAATTGAAATAAAATGAAATCCAGAAAGAAACATTGGGTTTTATAATAAAGTTACGTTAGATACCTCAAATTATTAACTGTGCGGCGTGCGCAAGTAAATTTTAATTCATGTTATTTCATAATTTGTTAATTTGAAATATTATATTGTAGGTATATTTGCAACAAGTTCCTAAGTGGTAGATAATTCTGAAAGTATCGTTTTGGATAAAGAGCGCCATTTAGAATCGAAACGTTGCTTGAAAAGCAAGTTTGGTGTCTACATCTGAATAACTAGATACTTCAATTTTTTATAAGAAAAACTCTCTTTTTATAACTTTTGAAGGTTATTCCCATTAACGTAATATATCATTGAAAAAGAAGATAACACTTATAATCTAAATGAAAATATGAAAGAGAACAAGACACAGAAAAATAGAAAAAGACAATGGTCGCAACTGGGACTCTGAATAAATTCGGATACATTTATCCGAGACGCTATTCAGGTTACAAACCAATTCTTAGAATGATTGTTCCAATAAAAAGAGTAGTTGCCCATAATTTGGAAAAAAGAACTAGTTGAAGAGAATATTGTTGATTCTAAATATTTGAAATATGAGATTGACAAATATGACGGTTTGACAGAAGGTTGCAATAGCGAAATTGGTTAACGCGCACTTCCGGTTAGACGAGAGGTCTGGGTTTGAGTCCCAGTTGCAACCATTGTCTTTTTCTATTTTTCCGTGTTTTGTTCTCTTTCATATTTTCATTAAGATTATAAGTGTTATCTTCTTCTTCAATGATGAACTAGATACTTCCCCACCTCCCTTTTTCTCATTTTGTTCCCTTTCCGACTGCATTCAACCTCACAGCATGCCCCAATTGGGGATGTTTTAGTCTCACTGGCTCATAGATTCTCAATCGTTTTTTGCCCGCCGCCCACTTTGAGATTTTTTTCTCTTTTAGCGCCCCCCAATTACCCCATACTATCCCATTACGCCTCCTCCGTTACAGAGGATAAAGGATGGGAGCGGGATTGGACGAGTTTCTCTGGGTCTCCTAACGCCCCCCTGAAGGTCTGAAACGCCCCCAGGGGGGGCGTTATCACCCACGTTGTGAACCTATGCTCCAGACGATTGGGAGCAAGTGGTACATTTGTGCGGTGCTCACATAAATTCATTGTCTCTCTGAAATCGTATTTCGCCACCCTAAATGAATTTCAAGGTGATTTTGATACACAGTTCTGTGTAATATATGAAATTTAGCTGAAATTCCTTACACAAAAAGATCACGAAATAAGCTCTCCCCAGAACTTCCTCCTTTCCTTTCCTTGAAAAGGCCATCGGCACAGAATCTGTCCTGATGATGGATACTGTAATTCTGTATGAAATGCTATCCGGAACTTTGGCTTAAGAACGAGGTAAGGCAACACGCCATAACACCTTAAAAACCAATAACGTAAATACTTTTGGCCTTGGAAATCTAAAATGATATCCAAATATAAAAAAAAAATAAAATAGCTTTTCTTGTGTTCTTCTTTATGTCAATAATGCTTCTAAAAGCTTCTTCAGAACAGACCTTGTCTAATTTATTTATTTATTTTTTAATAAACGCCCTTTTTCCGGGCTTTTACATATAAAACATAGTTAGAAAAATACATATTTATTGTACATAGCTGATAACATTGCCTCAATAACAATATTTTAAATTTGTTTAAAGATAAATTAATGAGGTGGGTAAAAGAAAACTTTGTACGTAAATGAAAATAAAATAAACGCCCGGGTTGCACTGAAACTGAAAAAATCTTTGAAAGAATTTGTTGAAATTTTTTATATTCGTTTCTCCATCATCTTCTCTCATTCCATCACTTCCCTTCCCTCTATAACTCCATATCCGTAAAGTTTTTATCAATTCTCCAAATATTCGAAGTTCCCCTTCAATCGAGTTTCCTTTACCATCAAACCTTCGAACTGCAACTCGATATAAAAATTTATATTCAATTTTCTTTTATGTTAATACTCCGCACACATAGATGGCGCTGGGGAGAAGGCCACAAGCATTTTTCGTGATGCCTTTCAGTTATACTTTATGTCGTTCATTCTCATCCCATCATAATAAACAGAAAATGTTGCTGTGCACTGATCGAAGACCTAGCTAGCAGATGATTGAACACGCGACGCCTGAGTGGGAAACCGACCATTTGTCTGCTCGGCTGCTAACCAATACAAATTTATTTGCCATTAATCTCGCAGGCCTCTCGCTTATTTTTGGATAGTCAAAATATTTCCGCTTTGCAATAAAATCAAAATAAATGGAATATTTCTGAACGCATTCGAAAACCAAAAACTTTTTTGAAAGGTGATGAAATATGGGAGCAGACCTGTTTTTCGATTCAATTTTTCGAAATCAATAGTTAAAATTTCAGTTTTTCGAAAGACTAATTTTTCAAACAGCAATTGGCCGAAAGGCATATTTTCGAATTTGTTAATCAACTTTTAAAATGTATATTTCACTTGTTTATGACTAACGAGATACTGTCAGACGTACCATTTATAGATTTGAATAGGTTAAGTTAGGTTAGGTTAGGTTGTACGTACTGTATACATACTTATATGTATACATTTTCGATCAATTGATGTTCGAAAAATATGTTTTCGAAAAATTGAAGTTTGAAAAATTTCATTTCGAACAATTGCAATCCAGTCAATTTACCAAGACCCATGAAATATCTTTCAAATTTTGTAATTCGAACTAAAAAAAAAACTTTTCTAACTAACAAAATAAACAACGATAAATAAATAAATAAAAAACGATAACTAAATAAACAAAAACACACTCATATTTTACTAGGCATATATTGTAAACGTTATCATCAACTCACTTTTCTGTCGTTTCATGTAAAAATAATTTTTTTAAATTCCCAAAGTTTCATTTTTTTTCAAATTGCGTTCGGAAACTTTGATTACGTGAAGGTGTGCATTTTAATTATTTTTCGGTTAACTTTTAGATTTGAATATAAAGCCTGGTGTTTTCTTTTTCTAACACCGTTCAAATCATATTTCTAACCATGATAGTAAGGGAGACAACGATTTCTTTGAGACCTATATTAGGCGTTCCGAAAAGCGAACAAATTATCCTGAGGGGTTAAAAACACTAGGGAAACGTTATGTCTGGCATGGCATGGTTCGACAAAAAAATTAAATATAAAACTAAAAATAAGAAATCCCCGCAAAAAGGCTACTTAGAGCAATTTAGATTGCTTACTATGCTCGGCATAACATAAAAGGGTTAAAACCTTAAAAAAGAAACTTTACTTGTCTGAGATTGAAAATGGGTTTAAAAATGATTCAAAAACTTTTGGCAATATATCTAGTCACAAAAATCAAGTGGGGCACTACTATCGGACTCATGGACGCGGAGGAAATCATCATATGTCCTCAACTAGTGTCAAAGAAATTCAGGACAATTTTAAATCGGTTTATAATCAAATATGTCAACTGAGATGCCGAGAGTCTCCGGCAAGAGATCATTTGTCGGTATTTGTAGATCCAATTTTCCTGGATTCAATAAAGCCGAGGAAGTAAAAATATGTTTACAAAACCGAAAGCCCAACAATGCCACAGGACAGGATGGAATTTCACCTTCCGTTATCGTCAGGTTTAACCTTTAAGGTTTATTATATAAATGCTCCCCTAAGGTGTAACCTATGTGCTTTACAATCAGCTTCAGTAATGCTATTTCTACCTTTCCCTAATCTTGAAAACCCACCAAGGTGAGCCCACTATACAAGTCGGGCAATTCCCAAAAAAATTTAAACATTACTATGTGAAAAATTGGCAGACGAAATAACAAAAACAGCTGGTCCCTGCTGGCCACAAATAGCTCAAGAGAGAGGTAAATGAAATTCTTTAGAGGAGGCCTTCACCTTCGCCTGAGAGAGGGGTTCTTGCAAACGAATAATTTTATATCCCATATTACATTTTTCAACAAGATTGTATAAAGCACTAATTACACTTTTTTTATAATTCTGTAAGATACCTATTAGCTAGAATTTTTTTTGTTTTCTAGACTTTATGTCCGGGTCAAGTCTTCCCCACAGGAAAAACTTAACCCTTCCAGACACTTTTCCACAAATGATCATCTAGTCGATCCACGCGATGTAATTGCATTGTATAAGTAAAATAAATACAAAACTATACAAGAACAACACGTCAACCTACCAGAGACCATATGGGAAAATACTTCACCGACTCTAGATATTTTCATATCAGAGGGTTCGGCTCGATAGAACTCCTAACCTGACCGATAAATCCTACTGATCCCTCAATATAAATATTTAAAAAATCTTTCGTAATCCTACATGTGTTTAATATGACTGATTTTGCATCTTTATATAAAGATTCTTTGATAAATCTAATAAGCCTAAATTTTTAATAGAGAGCTAGGTATAATGTCAGTAGCCGAAATAACAAATGGTAATATTTTTATAGTCCGAGACTGCCAAATTCTTTTAATCTCATTTCCTAAATCTGTATATTTTCTAATTTTTTCAGAAACAGATTTTTGAATATTACAGGAATTTGGAATAGCGACATCAATGATATAAATTATTTTTTTTTAATTTTGTCATGTAAAACTATATCGGGTCTATTATGACGAATCGTTCTGTCTGTTGGTATAGTTTTATCATAATATATTTCATAAAATTCATTTTCTAAAAACGAATTTGGTTTGTATTCATAATATGGTACTACATTACGGCAGTCAATCAATTTGTGTTTAATTACCAAACTTTGATGAATGATTTTTAAAACCTGATTGTGTCTAAAAGTATATTCGGAAGGCGCTAATATAGAACATCCCGAAATAATATGTTCGATTTCTATCTTTGATTACATACTTCCTATAATTTTTAGTATTAATGACTCTATCCTGAATGGCAAGCATAAATCCTTTTATTTCTGCGCTCAATTCTTCAATACTCAACCATTTGTTTGACGAAAGTTTGTCAACATACGTTTGGTTGAGATAATTGAAGTGTTTGGCGTGAATAATTTTATTTGACCAGGAATCTAATAATTCCTGGTTGGTATTTAAAAGAATGTTGGCATTCTCGTCGTATAAATTTAAAGGTGTAAAAGGCTTATTATTATTATTATTAATATTATGTGAAAAATTGACAAATAAAAGTAGACCGTTTCAACGGGAAAATCATCATGGTTTTTAATTAAAAAATCAACTGGTTCAATCTCCTCAAACTCTCACATAAAGTAGCAAGAGGATTGGATGGGCAATATCAAACAAAGGAATTCGAGTATTCGATCGTGTGGGTAACGACGTAAAAAGATTCACAGAATTTACTTTGACCAATCTTTTAAAGTTTTTTGTAACTTGTTTAAGAACAGTATATCTATGTGTCGGGGGTCATGAGTCCAGGGCATTTAGTACATTTTCAGGAATTCCTCAGGGGTCAAACTTAGGACCTCTACTATTCTTCTTGATGATATTGATGATATTCAAGAATGCATCCAAATTACCATTTGATTTCTTTTTGTTGACAATCTCAAACTGCTCAAGATGATATGCGACATTCAAGATTGTATTAAATTACAAGTTGATTTAGATGCAATATCTTCATGGTCCGATGAGAATAAACGTTATTTTCTATGTATTCCACATGGCAGAACGGATGTTCTAGCCCAGCACAGCATGTTAAGAGGACGTTAAATGATCTCTCTAGGTCTCTTGACACTTTCAACATTGATCTTGAAGATTTCAAGAGTCATTTTAGGCCAGAACTCTAAAATAAATGGTCATTGAATTTTTCGTTTATTTACTTTAGGAAACATAAATCTGTCTCTGTCAGAAAAAAGAGGTTCAGAATCTCGAACTAATTAGTTATTTAAATCGCTATTGGAATCGTACATAACTAATTGTATTATAAGAAATCATATCCACACCGAAACTGAATTTAAGCGTTTCGCTTTTGAACTGCGCAATTTATTTTCATTTTTCTTTTATTGGAGCATGCACTGCTTTATAGCCTTTACGGACTGCACGTCTCCGCTTAATAGCTAGGTAGCTACTTCAAACCCTTCCTCCACTGCTTCTCCCCCTCCCCACTCTCAAATCTCCTCCAGTCCCACAACATTCCGAAATCGTGACTACCATAAATGAATCTCACTGATTTTGTAAGCTAATAAACTTGATTCGGATTTTTTTCTCAGTAGACGCGGTTGTTATAGTCCTGCCGCTGAGAGACCCGTTTTAACCTTACGTTCTATTACATGACATGTATATTATGTATACGACACGTGTTTCATCTTTCAATTTTCGATTTTCAATTAACAGCCTGGAATCAATGAGACTTTGACATCCTTAATTGATGTACGTTGTGAGACAGAAGGTAGATGAGGGGAGGATATTGGGAAGAGGAAGGTGGGGAAGTGTCTGGCTATTCAGATCTGGTCACAGAACACAGCTAAAAACCATTTCAAACAAAATTTCAATTCTGAATGTTGTTCTTACACCAGGGCGAAACTGATTGGAGGAAACTCCTCCAATCGGGAACTGTAAATGTACCTAACAACACAATCCAACCAAATAAAATTTACTTGCGCCCTCCGGTATTTGAACATGCGACCTTCAGATTGCTAGCCGAGAGCCTTACTTCTTTAATTATTTTACAGTAGGTATTATTTATTTAATTATTAACGCCCGTTTTAGGTGCTTTCACATAGTAATAGTAAAATTTTACAGTATTTTATATAACTCAACTGCCTCAGAAACAATCTTTTGCATTTATTCAGTGATAAATTGAGGATGACCACTAACTTGGAATCATTATTTCTCTCCGTTAGTATTCTGAATAAGAGGAATACATATGGTAGTTAGTTTCAGAATTTCTGCACAGAAATAAATCTTGACTTTTAGTATTACGTAGAGGAATAGAAAGCTTATTAATGCAAGGAATTCTAGAATATGAAAGGCATCATTTAGAATTTTAAATAAAAATACCGAGTCAGTGAAAATCCTTCTGTCTGGCAATTTAAGCATATTCTTATCATTTAAAATAGTGTTGTAGTTCAACATAGTTGCAGAATACCCAATTTAAAACTTGGAAAACGTAAGAATTTATTTTGTATTCTTTCAATAGCTTTTACATGAATATTATAATGTGGGTTCCAGACTGGAGAATTGTACTCAAGTTGACTTCTAACAAAAGCAAAATAAAACAGTTTAATGCACTTAATATTGTTGAAGTTTCTAGTTAAGTTATAAAATTCAAGTTAAATTATTATTTTAGTACTTAACGGGAGGTCTAGCACAATGAAATCGATAACTTTACAATGTTGGATCGATACGCGTAACTACCGATATTTTATACCATTTTTACGAGTACGGCCACACTATTGATAGCCAGACCGATATTGATAAGGAATAAATAAGAAATCAATGTACAGAAATACATATAAATGAAATACAGATTCTTAAATATTAAATATACTAATAAATAGATAATTTGGAATTGAAAGATAATTTTAATATACATCGCGTGTTCTTGTTGAAACTAAACGGGAGTTATTTAGTTAATGAGGTCTTCTATCATATTTCAACCATTTTTGTTTCGCCAATTGATCGTATCTTAGATGAATTATTTAGATATATTTTTTCTTTCAATTCTGAGAGCTTGGTTTGTTCACCTCCATTCATTAATAAGCCAGTTATTTTACATAAGAACGAAATTATTCAAAATGTTTTATGTATTGACAACTTATCCGACAATCAGGAGGCCGCGCTAAAACTTATCAATGGACGGTCGGAATATATCAATTATTAACTGTGCTCGCAAATAAAGATAACTTTTTTTTAATATTAATACCGCACAAGAGTCCCAACTGCTTCCGTCTAGAGCCAGTGAGAGTATGGCATACCCAATTGAGGTATGTTGTGAGGCTAAAGATAATGGGGAGGAGAAGGAAATGTGGATGAGGAAGGTGGGAAAGTACCTGGCTATTCAGATCTGGTCACCGAACACTAAATAACTCACGGCTGAAGCCATTTATTTATTTATTTATTGTTTCTTCACAATTTAAATTCATTATTAGCATGTAATTATTAACCCCACTAGGGTTCGCCTGTATCGGGGTTAATAATTTCACAATTTATTCAAAATAACACACATGTATAAATATAAATATCTGCAAAATACTCAAATTTTAAAAACAAAAATAAAAAGAATAATAAAAATAACGATAACGCCCTCCTATCTATTAATGAAGCAAAAGAACTTATTGACGGCATCCACAGTGCCATTACGGATCCAGCTTTAAAAATTACTAAAGACCAGATGGCGAAGCTTTTGACAAAATTATCTACTCTTTCAAGCAAAATGATTGACGTTGGAACAAAGGTTGGAATAATTGAGGGGAAATTAATGACATATGAAAAAATCATCACCAAACCCCCGCAGGAAACAAGTACAGGCGACAAAAGAACATACGCAAGCGTAATTGATAAGGGAAAATCAATATTACCCAAAGAAAATCTACATACAATAAAAATAATTTCAACCAATAATGAAAACGCGGACCAAATAAAAGTAAACATTCAAAAACAGATAAGAGTCGGAAAACTGGGGATAGAAGTATCTGAAATAAAAAAATCAAATAAAAACCACGTAATCATCTCTTGCCCAAAGAAAGAAGATTCTGATAAAATAATTAAAGAAATCAACAAGAAGGAAAATAACAGCATAACCGCAACAGAAATTAAGAAGCGCAAGCCTAATGTTATCCTTAAAGGAATACACAAGGATTACAACGTAGAAGATTTTAATGAAGATTTTATAGAACAAAACGAAGATATTTACCAACTTATCAAAGACGATAGTAAACACATGCCCAAAATAATGGCAAATATAAAAAACAAAAGAAGCGAGAACTTATCCAACTACGTCCTAGAAACAACCGGTCAAATGAGAAAATTATTAATCGAAAAAGGAAGAATAAACCTGGGATTTATGCGGGTTCATGTAGGCGACTCAAACCCGTTGTCCCAATGCTACCATTGCTTGTGGTTCGAACATACTGCCAACAAGTGCCGAAAAAAAATGGAAAAACCCAGATGTCTCCACTGCGCACAAGATCATACACTATCGAACTGCCCGAATAAAACTCAACCACCGACGTGCTACAATTGTCTAACCTTTAATAAATCAAGAAATGGAAAAACAAATTCGGACCATCGAGCGAATGATAGCAAGTGCCACTACGTCAATAAAATGACAGAATCTGCTTACCAGAAAATTGACTTTAATTAAAATGTTATATTCTTTAAAAAAAACAAGTAAGAAATTAATATTTCAACTATATTTTGTTTACAGAGTATCAAAGTCGGCACCCTGTTTATTAGCGCCTGTTCAAATTCATAGTATGTACCTAAGAACTAGCAACTCCCAGTCGAGTGGCATTATTATTACTAAGTATATGATTATTATTGTTCCGCCCGACTATGAAGTTATTCATATAAACGAATTCTCAATTCCCTACAAAACGTACCTCCAAACATATTTATATACATACTCAATCATTTTACATAAGATACACGATTTCAAAGTAGGATGAATAATATTATTACGGACGAACTAGATAACACTTATAATATAAGAGAAAAGGTATGTAATAATGTTGATCAATGCAACCTTCTCTTCAAAAATATGACTAACTCATTAACCATTATGCACTTAAATATCAGAAGTATTTACAAAAACATAAATGAATTATTATGCACTCTTAGTCTATTGAAAACTGAACTCGACTGTATAGTTTTGACCGAGGCCCACCTTAATACAATAAATATTGATAGTATACAACAATTACCGAACTTTACATGTATTACCACGAAAATGCACATTAACAAGAATAGTGGCATAGTTATATACGTTAACCAAAAACACCAAGATATATCTTATAAAGAAATAAGCATGACACTCACTAACTGCCTAGCATTACAAATAAAAGTAAATAAACAGATTTATCAGGTTATTGCTATATACCGAACCCACGGTTCGAAAACTCAACAATTTATAGAGCAAATTAAAGATTTAATTAATAAAAACAAATGTCAAAATACTATAGTAACGGGTGACTTCAATATAAATATAGGTTTAAATTCAAACAGTGTCGAAAAAAATGATCTACATAATACGATGGCTGAACTGAACTTCATTTCATGCATAAACGACTATACTAGAGTTGTGCCCCGACAAAACCCATCATGTATTGATCATATTTGGACAAAAGCTGACATAACTACACAATTAACACCTGTCATTTGGAAAACAAATATAACTGATCACTTTGCGTGTTTTTTAATTCTTGATTTTAAAAAAAAAATATCCTTTTCCTCAACTGCATTACAGCAGTATAATATAAAAACCATTAACACACAACTTCTAGAACAAAAATTAAAATCGGAAAAGTGGGAAGAAATATTAAATACCGAAGATGCCGAAAAATCTTCAATTAATTTCGAAAAAACACTTCGCGATCACATAATAAATGCAACTAAAGAAAATAACGTCAAACTAAAATCAAAACATAGAAAAATTAAACCTTGGATCACCCATGGAATAGTTACCTCAATTAGGAATAAAGAAAAACTATTTTATCAAACCCGTAAACAACCCAATGACTTTATTTTATTACAATTATATAAAAAATACAGAAATAATCTTACAAACTTGATTAAAAAAACAAAAGAAAATTACTTCAAAGAAAAAATTGAAGATTGTGGTGAAGATAACAAAAAAGTCTGGGCTACAATTAATAACATCATTGGCAAGGGTAATAAAAATAAACAAATAAATAAAATAACATATGACAATGAAACAATAGAGACAGTAAAAGAACCAACTAAAATTGCTAATATTTTCAACAACTACTTTGCAAAAGTCGGTGAGAACCTAGCCAAAAAAATTGACGCTGTCCAATCTAAAAAAACTTTCAGTACATCCACACAAACTTGCCAAAATATTTTCAAAAAGTTTGAAAAATGCACACAGATAGAAATAGAAAAAATAATAATGAACTTACGAGTGTCAGCGAGCCCTGGTTTCGACCATATCACAGTAAATTTACTTAAACAAATGAGACAACTAATATCAAAACCAATAGCACATATCATAAATAACAGCATGCAACAAGGAATTTACCCGAAAATATATAAAAATACAATAATAACTCCGATTTTCAAATCAGGAATTGCAACCGACATCTCAAACTACCGTCCCATATCTATTGTATCAAACGTAGCAAAAATATTTGAAAAAGTCGTAAAGTCACAATTAACTAAGCACATCACTTCAAATAAAATTATTAATGATAACCAATTCGGCTTCAGAGAAAATTTAGGCACGCAAGATGCAATCGCAAAAATAACCTCAAGAATATATAATGCTCTTGACTCGGGAAATAAATGTTTAAGTATATTCATTGATCTAAGAAAAGCTTTTGACAGTATATGCCACAAAAAACTAATCAAGAAATTAGGAAATATTGGAATTCAAGGAACAGTTATAGAATGGTTCAAAAGTTATCTACATGAAAGACACCAACACGTGAAAATTAACAATACATTGAGTGAACCCACCTATTCAGAATTTGGAATTCCTCAAGGGACAGTGTTAGGTCCAATATTGTTTATCATTTACGTGAATGAAATGCTTACAATACCGAAAATTGGAAAAATCATATCTTTCGCTGACGACACAGTCTTAATCATAGAAAAAAAAACTTGGGATGAAGCCTACCGAACCGCAAATGTAGAAATAAACAACTTAAAACAATGGCTGGATGACAACTATCTTTCCTTAAACTCTGACAAAACTTACTTCATGACATTTACACTATCAGACAAATTCCTTCCAATTATAAATTCCAATATAACTATTCATAGCTCTTGTAAAAATTATACTGACAACTGCAACTCATCTAAATGCACAAAAATTTCAAAAAAGAACTACATTAAATACTTAGGCATAATAATAGACCAACATATTAAATGGACAGAACATATTGCACAAACTATAAACAGAATACGTAAACTTTTTTACGTATTCCTCAAACTAAGAAATATACTTCATAAATCTATACTACTGAAGGTTTACTATGCATTAGCCCAATCAGTTCTGCAATACGGAATAATAGGTTGGGGAGGAGCGTATAAAACCAACTTAGCCCCACTTGAAATAGTACATAGAAGACTTATCAAAATTATACTAAAAAAACCTTTAGACTATTCAACTCAAAAAATATTCGAAGAATTCAAAGTTTTACAAATAAACAGAATCTATCAAAAAAATGCATTACTCCAAATCCATAAAGACAAACTAACAATAAATTCATTTAGCACCAGGCCGAGAACAACAGGACAAATAATAATCCCTAAACTTAATACTACAACGGCCCAACACCACTACACATACTCAGCCATAAAATGCTTTAACGAACTCCCTAAAGATATTCAATCCGAAAAAAATTATAAAATTTTTAAGAAAAAAATTAAAATACATTTCACCAGTAGGTAATTTCATGTTTGTGTTATATTACGCCCACTTATATTTTCAATGTGTACACAGGTTTTATATTTTATAATTTAATTTAAAAAAAAAAAATTTCTTCCTGAAATAGTGCACAGGTATATAATTTTACATACATGTTGTTTTTATTTTATTTTTTCATAAATACGCTCATGGTAGCATCAATTAAACATACATCAAAATATCAATTGTGTTAGTACTCCCTCCCTAAACACGAGAAATTCTCAATTAGAGAGGTATTATTACCACCATTAAAAAATATTTGCATTACATGTACATAATTAAAAAAATAATTGTACTTATACCTAACTTTGTAAAATTGTAAAAATGGAATAAATAAATAAATAAAAATAAAAAAAAAAAAAAAAAAGTAGAAACAACAATAACAAACATTTCAAGCAACGTTTCAAATCTGAATAGTGGTCTTACACCAGGGCGATACTGAGAGTATCTTCCACTCTGGAACGTGCCGCAAATATACTATTTACCTATTATTTTAAATGAATTAATTGTGAAATAACAGAAATTAAACAAATAAAATTTATTTGCCATGCCGTGATTCGATCCCGCGACTTTTAGATTGCAAGTCAAGAGCCTTATCGCTAGACCACGCCATAGATGAACATAGATGACGGATTTAGTCAATATCGTAATGATATTGATTGATTTTGGTTTTATCGATTGTTCATGCTATGTCTCCTCTTTTACAAATGAGAAAAAGGATAGGTTACAACGAAGCCATTAGTGATATGTCTATATCTTAGATAAAGTTTTATGTTTATGCTGTTGAGAGCTCCGTTTTAACCAATCTTCTAGTTACAAACATCGTTTACGAGGAAGAGGGTAAAGTTACGGTTACGACGTAGTCATCATCCATACGACCATACAATCATAGTGCATTCCCCAGCTATGTCGCATCAACGCTTGAGGTTTGCCACAGTGCAAGGGGTGTCTGCCGGGAGGGTGGCGGTCTAGGTGCCGGGGGGCGGAGGCAGGGTGGCGTTATCGACCCGTCTGCCTCCCCTGCCCGCCCCCTGCTACGCCCCACGCTACGACAGTCTACGAATTCCAGCGATAGAAACTTCAAACGCGCGCTGTTCTTGCCTTCATTACCTGAACAGTGTGGGAAATTAAACCAGTATTCTGTTTGATCGTACACTGATGATGGCTTGCCATTGTATCTTCTATTTGTCAACGAACACTTTATTAGGTAATTCGAGTGTTAATCAAACGAAAATGTTTCGCATTGTATATGATATCTGCTACAAACATTAAAGGAAACGCGGGCACCGAGAAATTTGAATAAAGGATATCCAAACTAATACTCATACTAATATACTAATACTAATATACTAATACTAATATACTAATACTATACTAATACTAATATACTAATAATATTATAAATGCGAAACTGCTCGAGTTTGTTTATGACCTTTTCAGGCATTAACCAATAAAAAGACTTTAAAAATTCATTCACCAATAGAAAGCTAAATTATATGCGCTGACTATATGTTGTATATGATGGTAAGCTCTGGCGTTATGAAATTATAAATATTAATATATTTTATTTGTTAAACGTTTTCTGTCGCTAACAAAAGCGAGTTTTTGCTAACGTCAGAAAAAAATCGTTTCCTTGGAAACCATGTTGATATATTTGTGGGCTCTAAGCTGGTAGGTACTCAGACCCCTGGTCAGCTACTGCTCCAGGAAATTCAAATATTAGAATATTTTTTGTTTTTTTTTGGACAAGTTTCTGTTTTGGAACAAATGTCAGATAGAGTTCCTACATTAAAAATATAATTCGTAACGATTAGGTATAAAGACTGAATAATAAATAGTGTAATTTTTTATTATATTAACAAACTTCCAAATATTTAATTAAAAATAAACATCCGAAATGTTTGTAAGCGCATAAATTCCGAACGAATGAACGAAATTGGATAACTATTTTTTTCTTTGAGCTATAGCTTAATGAAATTTAAGTGGCAGGCGAGATGTTTGAAAACTGAATGTGAGGGAATGAATGTATGGAATGCGGGAGGGGGTGGGGGTGGGGAGGAGGGGGGATAATTGATAAGTTCAACCGCTGCAGTAATTTCCCGTAACACCATGCGAGCGAAGCCGCGGGGAAAAGCTAGTGAGTAATATATCTATTTATATAAAAATCAAAATATGCTTGGTTGAGGACGAATTTTTTTTTTACATTAGCCCCATATTGGCCTATGTCATCTTTGGGGATGCTGTGTAGAGGATCTTTTTAGGTCCAAGGAAGGAGAGGAAGTTCTGGGAAGAAAAGTGGTATGAGGGTGGGTATGAATCTGGGGGTCAGTATGTCCAGAAGTGATGCATATATGAGATGTCTATGTATTGCTATATTAAGCACTAGCTTTTCCCCGCGGCTTCGCTCGCATGATATTACGGGAAATTACTGTAGCGCTTGCACTTATCAATTAAACTCCCCCCCCCACCCCCACCTGCATTCCATACATCCATTCCCTTACATTCAGTTTTCAAACATCTCGCCTGCCACCTAAATTTCATAATGCTATAGCTCAAAGAAAAAAAGAATTATCCAATTTTGTTCATTCGTTCGGAATTTATGTGCTTACAAACATTTCAGATGTTTATTTTTATTTAAATATTTAGAAGTTTGTAAATATAATTCAAAATTACACTATTTATTATTCAGTCTTTATAATCGTTACGAATTATATTTTTAGTATAGGAACTCTCATCTGACATTTATTCCAAAACATAAGCTTGTCCAAAAAAAAAAAACATATTCTAATATTTGATTTTTCTGGAGCAGCAGCCGACCAGTGGGTAGTGGGATGAGTACCTACCAGCATAGAGCCCACAAATATATCAATATCGTTTCCATGGAAACGATTTTTTTTCTGACGTTAGCAAAAACTCGCTTTTGTTAGCGACAGAAAACGTATAACAAATATAATATACTATATTTAAAATTTCATAACGCCAGAGCTTACCATCATATACAGCCTATAGTCTTTGCTTATAATTTAGCTTTCTATTGGTGAAAGAATTTTTAAGTCTTTTTATTGGTTAATGCGTGAAAGCGTAGCAAACAAACTCGAGCAGTTTCGCATTTATAATATTAGTATGGATAGGAAATGTTTGAAACTTTCAAAATACCTTCTTTAAACCCCCGCGAAGGTTTTTGGATTATTACAACCACATGACAATACATCTGATTACTAATGATCAATAATCATTACAAAAACTCTTCCGAAACTGTCAAAAATGTCAACATTTGAAAATGACATTTTGCAAAATAATGACAACTAAATTAAATTTTAATTGAAACTATGTTCAAGTCTTGGTGGTAATCTAGCCCCTCTGCCACCTTAACCCTATCTCCTTCTCCCTCCCTCTTTAACAACTCTCCCTCTAACGCGTTGCAGCGAAGCTTATATGTATAGGATTAGATGCATTGTATGTCTAGGTCATAATAAAATGAGCATAGATATGCAAAATACGAGGGTTGTTCGGAAAGTAACAACACCGTTTGGCAATAAATAAAAATAAAATAAAACTCCGCTAAGATACACATTGATATTTTATTACATGCTTCGTAAAAATGCACTTTCCAGTACTTTCAACACAGTCGCCATTTTAATTCGAGCGCTTGTCATAGCGCTTCCCCGTATGTCCTTTCCCAATTATTATTAACGACGTCCTCCGTGGTCTAGCAATCCGGAAGTCACTGGCTTAAATCCCGGCTTGCGGAAGTATATTTAAAATTCCTTCTTCGAAATAAAAAAATGTATGGTTTATAAACCAATTCGGTTGGTAGATACTTTGGTAAAAGTATGGTACATCGTACCACTTTGCACTTTAATCTCATTATTTTATGATTGAGATTGGTTAGGAAAGCTGAATCAGCTTCAAATAAACATTTCTTTTACCTAATATTAATTAAAATCAAACTTTACAATCAACTAGAACGTATTTTTATTTTAAAGTGATAAATACTTTTTCTTCGGTACGATTTGACGAACTGTTATGGTAAATCGTACCAACGGTACATAAATCGTGCCTAGGCCATCATTCAAACTAAAAACCAAGGAAATTTGTACATTCCTAAGGCATGCATGAATTACATATATACTGGTGCATGTTTCGTGCTCTCATCCTCGGCAACGCACGCACAGGATCCAATCACCCATGGGTCCAGTTATATCGAAATAATTGCCCATAGTTGGTCCATGATTTTATCTTTCGACAAAAGTATTTGAACATTCAAAATGACAATATAATCAAATCACTGCTGTTGTAAACCGTCTTCTTTTACGTTGAATACATGGGTTCCCCTGACGGGCTATTTAAAAGATTTTTATATTCGGGACCTTCTTTTTGTCTTTTCCTCAACAACAAGCTTTAGTTTTGGCACCTTAACAGCTGAACGTCTGGCAATAGTAGCTTCTAATTCACCTTTGCCTTACAGCTATTTCAGCGATTTCTGTGCATTTCGATTATACTGTTATCCTTTGTCAACTAATTTAACTTAACTAACTAACGACGTACGGTTAAACGTCCCGATACGACGTATCAAACCATTGATGATACGACTTAGTCAATTCATTTATAACGAAAAAATGACCACAAAACAAAATCTATAAGTATTTAAAAATTTTCTTCTCATCTTAATGTATAAAAATGAATGTTTCCTTGTGCGGTCCCTAAATCATTCATCCGATTGCAATGAAACTTTAATGAGTTGTTGTGCCACGCTCGCAATGGTTTCTATACATAGTTTTGAACTGTGGCGTTATGAAATTATTTCCTATACTATTCATCCAATTGCGATGAATCCTTGGTGAGTTGTTGCGCGCAAGAAACCTCCGAAGTTTTCTATGTATACTGGTGAGCTCTGGCATTAAGTAATTCGTATAAAAATTGCAATAGGTGGTACGCAAACTGTTAGAAAACTGAATGGACTGAACGTATGGAACGCGGGAGAGGGGAAGAGGAACGTGGGAGAGGGATTCGCAGGACGGGGAAGTGGGAGAAGGGAGAGGGAAGGCGGAGAAGATGGAAAGGGAACGCGTGAGGAGAAAGGTAGTCGGGAGGGAAAGGGAAGACGGAAGGGACCGGGAAGAATGGGAAAGGACACCCAGAGATAAACAAATTCCTTATTATGTGACATTGCAAAGCATGCCGGGAACGCGCTAGTTTAAATTTGAGCCAAAAAAATTAGATGAAGACTGTAAAAAAATAAATTTTGAGACCACAAGCGAGCAATCCACAGCAAGCCACAATCTTATATTTAATCCAATAATGCGTTGCAGAAATTAAGTTTGCGACAGATCGCAGAATGCCGTTAGGCTAAAAAAGTATATAATACCGAAAATATTGAGGTGGTACGATTTATCGAACGATACGATATACCATACTTGCTCCTAACTACCTATTTACAAATATTCTGGATTTGATTTATTAAATAAAAGAAAATTAGAAACATATTTTGCGGATGCAAGGTCTATTCTTCACTGAACAACTATGTGGTTTTAAAAGGGACGTAATATATTATTTGTGTTTTTTTTAAATGATTTATAGCCAAATGATAAACTTTTCGTACAACCCTTGTATGCATAGAATGGAGCACATAGCACATGGCACATAGTGTCAGTACAAGCTGACACTATTTGCTGTAAGAGGTGCTGTATCTAGGACAAGAGGGTGCATATAATATGCACTTCGGTTGAATGAGTACTTGCAGTTTAACATGGGCTTGGTAGAAAGCATAGATAATACACAGTTTTAGTCAGGGCCGTAGCAAGAATTTTACTATTTAAGTTTGTAAACTGGGCGCATACCAAAATTTTGTTAAAAACCTTATTATATGTGTGCAGATGCCAAAACTACGCAGCAACGCCAAAATATCAAATGGTGAGGTCTGGCTTTGTGAAACTTGTGACTTTCAGAATATATTTGTCAACGCAACTATTTTCATTGATGCATGAGCAAGTAGAAATTTGAAACGGCACACCTAAACAGTTTGTTATTCAATGAAGAAGAATATAATGCTAATAAATCTAAACGAAACATGAAAGAGAATAAGACGCGGAAAATAAGATAAAAAGTCATATAAATTTAGTTGACAATAACATTGTTAATTCTTAATTTGAAATATGATGCATGAAATATTTAATAAATATTAAATATATAAAAATGATATATTTGAAATATGATATCGACATAGATTAAATAGGTCCCGATGGTCCCAAGTGGTTTGCTCCGTTTGTTGACTTAGTAGGGGTGTCCGGGTTCATGAGGTTGAGCGAGCGGCCGATGCAGGATGGGCAGGAATAAAGAAATGGTTTAAGTGTTAATTTTTCCTTTCTTTATACCTTCCTTCTTCTTGCCTCTTTTCGACTCTTCTTGGATCTTCTCGTCTCTTCTTGACTCTTCTTGTCTCTCCTTGGGTCATCTTGTTTCTTCTCGTTTCTTCTTGGCTCATCTTGGCTCTTCTTGTCTCTTCTTGTCTCTTCTTGTCTCTTCTTGTCTCTTCTTGTCTTTTCTTGTCTTTTCTTGTCTCTTCTTGTCTCTCCTTGTCTTTTCTTGTCTCTTCTTGTCTCTTCTTGTCTCTTCTTGTCTCTTCTTGTCTCTTCTTGTCTCTTCTTGTCTCTTCTTGTCTCTTTGTGGCTTTTCTTGTCTCGCTCGATCCTGCTTACCTGCTGCGCGGTGGGCAGGATCGAGAGAGACTGTTGAGGGTTTATCCGCCCCAGCCAGAATCTCTTGCACTCGCAGTTGGGGGGTTGGATTCATATGTCCGTCACTCCTGGATAAACTGACCCCAGATTCCTGCCCACCCCTCATACCTTCCCAGAACTTCTTATTCTTCCTTTCCTCCACACATCCTAATATGACAGGCCCTGGGGGAGATTATTTTCCTGATTGAGTGGTTTGAGGAGTTGTCTTGTTTTAGGGTTCGATTCTTAGTTCCGACCTTCACCTTTTCATTTTCTGTGTTTAGATTTCTTTTTATTATCTTCTCTTTAATGATTAATATTTCATTGATGGGTACAACCTTCAAAAGTTATTGAAAAGTTATTCCAATAAAGTAAGTTACTTCTCATTTTATTACTCTTTTCTTTTTTCTCATTCATTGAATACATTCGAAACAAAAAAATTATAAGTTAACGTTTTTAATATGGCTACTTGAGCAATTGATAATAATAATATAATAATAATAATAACCTTTGTTCAGACAGTAAATTACATAGCATTATTTATAATAAACTTTTCACATATATATTCACTTATCATGCATCGACTCCCTGTCTGTATGTCACTAGTTGACAAAGGCCTCCTCCAACTGTCGCCATTTCTCTCTATTATTAGCTATTCTTGTCCATGTACCACCTGCTATGGCTTTGATGTCGTCAACCCAACGTCTAAACGGTCTACCTCTTCTTGTTTCTGGTCTGGTTTTCTCTTCTTGTCACTTGTGAACCAATTCATGACTAATTTTGACCATTTTTCACTTCCTCTTATTGTGTGGCCTGACCACTTCCACTTTAGCTTTTTTATTGTTTTTATGGTATCTTTGGTTCTTGTTCGTTTCTTAATGGTTGCAATTTTTATTCTATCGGACAGTCTTTTCCCTATCATACTTCTGGCACCGAGCGTTTGTCGGGAAGTTATCATCGTATGGAAATTGTCCAAACATGCATAATTGGATTCCGGACTTACCAGTGGGAGGAACAATTCTAACCGTATTTAATGAGTCTTCTTTCTTTCCGCGCCGAATCATTGCGGGGTTGCCACAAGGATCTGTTATGTCACCGACGCTGTTTTTGTTGCACTTCAACGATCTCCTCGTTAAATGTGCACTTTGCATTGCTATGCTGAAGATAGCTCAGTTCACAGGGGTTATCTTTATGACAAGCCCCCTTCCCCTTATAACGTCCGAACAGCTCGAGAAGTTTTAAGAGAAAAAGTTGACCACCATCTTGAGAAAGTTCTTGCTTGGGGTAAGGCCAACCTGGTCAGTTTCAACGTCTCAAAACCCAAGCTTGTCTGATTTTGGCAAAGATGGAGATCAATGACTGTCTGGTGCAATTCGATGGGCAGAGCTGGATCTGCCATACGTTCAAAAATGTGCAAAAAACTGGGCGCGAACTTGGAAGGAGCGCCGTGAGAAAATAAAGATCGTAATAAATGTGAAATATTATTATGTGCTAGCAACATCTACCTTTCTCAAACCACTATGCGAGCGCATTGCGTGTGTTTGACGGTTTTAAGTTTCATGTTTGCACAGAATTTTTTTACAAATCCGTAAGTTAAATTCGAACGTAATGTCTATTTTGCGTCGCGTCTCTTAACGCCCGGCAGTAAGCGCTCAAAAAAAAAAGAATATTTTCCAATCCAATAAATGCTTCCTGGGACGGCGGTACCTATACCCGCCTCCCGAATTGAGATTTTTTCATACAGTTTCAGACAGAGTATTTTATTTTGGTATCGATTTCCGTACAGTTTGAGAAGGGACTATATTGTGAGGAAATTTTGAACAGTCTTTATAAAAAACTTTATAGTTCTGCCTCGTACGAGATCACTAGCGCTCCGCTACGAAATCAACCGACTGAATGGCACGCATTTTAAAAAAGGAAGTTATGCTGTCACGCCCTGTATAAACCGATTCGAGGCAAAAATTAATCGAAAATTTTGATTTAGCATTAATCTTCGTCTTCAGTAAAAAAAAAATCAAGCACTTACTCTCAAGTAACAGAATACTAAAATAATGTAGAGTTACTAGGATAAAATATCACCAAGGATAAAGCAAGTGGTATGCATGCAAAAGATAGAGTAATGAAGTGTAGCCATTACTTTGATATAGTCGTAAGAATAAAAAACGAAGAAGTATGCGTTAGAAATGAGATTACATTCTCCCCCTCGTTTCAGACTAAAAATAAAATACAAAATGTTGTGTTAATAGATATTAGTTTTGAATGCTCATAACGAAATATCAAAAAGGGAATAACTCGTAATTTTTTTAAGTGTCTTCCTGTTGTTTTTTTTTACATTAAGGGTCTACTATTCGTATTTCGACCGATTTCTTACATATCTCCCTTAAACATTTGAAGTTTTTAAGCTCTTAAAAAAATATATGTTATTTTTGAAGATAATATTTAGATACGTTCCACGCCGAAATGCAAATTATATGAAATTCCCTCGATAGAAAAAAATCGCAAAGTATGCTCCGAAAATTATTTTAAACAAGTCTATTTCTTTTATTTTACAAGTTATATTTGTGAAAAAATTCACAATGATTCTTTAAATGATACTAAAGATACGTTCTACGAGATTTTTGCTCTATTTTAAACGAGTCATGTTTTATTAAGCTTTTTCGCAATTTTCGCTGCTATTCTACGACTAACCATATTAGCGCGCTATGTCCAACACTCGTAATTACATATCTCTCCATCTTCTTCTTTTTCAGCGCTGTGTTCACGAATAGTAGACCCTTAACTCCACACAGAAGGCCCTGAGGAAAATAATTTCTCTCAGGGCCTATGTCGTCTGAGATGCTGTGTGGAAGGCCTTTTTGAGGATAGGAAGGAATGAACATTGGTCTTGAAGAGACCCATGTTGTAGGAAAGAGGAAACAAAAATCGTTCCACAGCCGAGATGTTGAATACAAGAACGAGTCGAAGAAGCGACCCATTCTCATGTGACAAATGTCAACCGTGTACATATGTTGGGCACGCGTTTGGCGTGTTTCCCGACCATGCACCGGTGCCGAAGGGATCAATGACGCTAGTTCCTCGGAGCATCTTCCATTGAAACCGGTAGAACAAGGATAGCATTCCCACCCGACGCCTGTGCTCTAAATATTGCAATCCGTTTGTTAAGTTAGGAGAATCTATCAAACGGACCGCCCGTTTCTGCACAGAGTCGAGGGTTTTTTCGGGTATTTTGGGGCTCCAGACCAGGGTTGCTGCCAAATTCAACCGTGGGGCGCACTTGTAATTTGTACGGGGTTAGCAGTTGTGTACTGTTAAAGTATCTGCGGGCACTGTACAGTACGTCCAGTTTTATTCATTTTACATCATATTAGGAGATATATATTATTTAATTTAATTTTATTTCTTTATTAAGGCATACGAAACAGTACATAATTTTACAAGTTATAAGGAATATTAATAACATTATTACATGGTTATACATATTACGTAAGTCCGTAGAATCATTAGGTAATTTCTCTTGGGATTTGAACGGTTCTTAAAACTTAGCTAATGAATGAATGAGTAAATAATAAAAAGGAAGATTGTGTAAGTATACTGTACATTAAGAAACGGGAACAAAATATACACATTGTGATTGTTTATTATATTTGGATCAAATCCATTCGTCAGTCCAGGTATTCCGAATTTCTACCGTTTTATAACATATTTATCTTAAAAACTGTTAAGTTTCTAAAAAAATATATGTTATTTTTGAAGATGATATCTATACATTATATGAAATTCCCTCGTTAGAAAAAAATCGCAGAGTGGTGCTCCAAAAATTATTATCAACACGTTTTTTTCTGTTATTTTACAAGTTAGAAAAATTCGCAGTGTTTCGTGAGATTTTTGCTTTATGGTGGTGTTTTATCAAACTAGTGGTGTTTTATCAAACATTTTCACATTTTCGCTTAAATATTATCGTTTTCAACATTATCGCACTCTCTCTAACATTCGTATTTGCATATCTTTCTTTTTTGATCAGAAACTTTAAATTATCATAATTTTAAAGTTAAAATTAAGTAAATTTAAAGTTTCTGTTCAAAAAAACCTTTTTCTTTTCTGTTATCTTATTTCTCAACGTTAACAAATTCTTAAGCAAAAGAGGTGGCCATTTCGCGGGAAATTAAATATAAAATAATTTAATTAAATACTTCTTCGTGCAAAACTCCGGTGCTCGTCTCCTGAGTGTTGCAATTTAAAAATTCTGCGACAATAGGGAAAACGCCGCTACGCTCGGGAAATTAGCGACCTTAAATGGGGAAAAATATTTCCCTAAGTGCTTTTTGAATCGAGGGGTTTGCCGGGACTCTGGGCGAATTGAATTCACATTTTGATAAACTTAATATGAAGTAGGGCGTATTTAGGCGACTGTTCAGAAATTAACGAAGTGGAAATAAATATAACTTGACCTGAATTCGTAGGTGGAAATTATTCGATCGAATATCGATATTTTTTAATGAGTGTGGGGAGTGAATTTTACCGTTATGGAATATTTTTAATTCTGTTTATCATTCGGAATGTTCTGAGCATCATAGAGAAGTGTTTTTTTTTAAATTCTAAAATTCTTGAGTGACGAGAAATTTCACAGTATTTAAAAACATCTCGTTACTACCTTCAATTTAAGCGAAAATGTTGCTTGCGCATTATACAGTTGAAATTGACAGTTGACAGTTGACGGTTGTCGGTTGTTGGTTGTGGTTGTCAGTTGATATTGATAATCAACAGTTGACAGTTGACAGTTGACAGTTGACAGTTGACAGTTGACAGTTGTTAGCTGACAGTTGACAAATAACAGTTGACAGTTGACAGTTGACAGTTGACAGTTGACAGTTGACAGTTGACAGTTGAAAGTTGAAAGTTGACAGTTGACAGTAGAGAGTAGACAGTTGACAGTTGACAGATTGTAGGGGAATTTCAGCTAACATGTTAAAAAACAATATTTTTATGGACTTATTATTTCGATGAATATGAAGATGTAGGCTCAAATATAAAAATTTGCGCATGTTCGTGATGCCAGAGCTCACTGATCACTGCTTTAGATAAATATTTTAAAGTTGACGTTGTGTTTTGTTTATTTATCCCAAAATGTTTGTGTATTTGTGGTTTAATTTGTTTTTTACATTAGTTAAATAGTTTCCCCCAAGGCCTATGACATATTTGGAGATGCTGTAGAGTGGGTCTTTTTAGAAAGCAGGGGTAGTTCTGGGTAAGAATCAGAAGTGACGTATGAATATCCATTCCTCCCAATGTGGTGCAAATCGATGAGTCGAGAGAATCCGGTCTCATCAAAGGGTCTCCCTCTACCTGTCTCTCCTGATCCGGCCCGCGCGTAGCTGATAGGCAGACGCATCGCCAAGACCTGGACAATACTCACACCCATGTACCCGGCCACCCCAGCTAACATGTGGCAAAGGTGAACGTCTGTCTATGCATGAAATCCAGAGCATTCTCAGTTTGGCTATCGACGTATCCTAAGTATCCCAAGATAAGTTGTCATTTGACGGTTGACAGTTGATAGTTGACAGTTGTCAGTTGACAGTTGTCTGTTGACAGCTTAAATTGGATGTCTAACTCCTCCATAATGGATAGATTGGTGCGCCTGGCTTTCCGTAGTACCCTTACCAAAAGATTTTTCAATATTTATCCTACCTAATGTTTGTAATTATTACAACTACCCACTGATAAATGTAAAATTGATCTGTAGAGATCAGTGCTTGGCAACACGTACCAAACCTCGAACCAGTGGTTATATCTGATAACTGGTAACGCTCGTGGTTGGATATCGGCTGCGGTCTGTGTATGGGTTTGGATTTGGGCCTGGTATAGGTTTGGTTATGGAGTATGGGTCTAGGTACAGGCGGACGTGCATTGTACCATGAATTTAATATCGGTAATTGGATATTTCCAGAATAGAGAGAGCGACCGTTCTTGATTGATATAAAGCCAACCTCCACATTTCGTTCCATATAACATGGACGTCATTATAATGATAGAATTCGGCGTGTCTACGTAAAGAGTTGGTTATGAAGTATTATATAAAATAAGTCACGTTTAAAAGAATTATTTTTACGCAGCTGTACCAAGTAGGTACTATGTATTAATGACCAGAAAAAATTGAAAGCTATACACCATACAATCTTGCTTTCACATATATGTTTTTTGTAATATTCCAACTCTTTTAATATTATCGCACAAGAGTTTCAAATACTTTCAAACCCAATGGATCTATGGCATTCCCGATTGGGGTATGTCGAGGTTAAAAGAAATGGGGAGAGGAATGAAATTTATTTATTTCTACTGGGTTCTAACATTCGTGAGAATAATCCGGTTATAAAATCTCAGTTAATATACAGATAACACTAATATATAAAATAGATAAAACTAACTGAAAGGACAAAAAAAATACAAGTAGATGCAAAATACACAGGAGACACGAGAGACAGAAGAGACACAAGAGACACAAGAGACACGAGATATACAAGAGCCACAAGATACACGAGAGACACAAAAGACACAAGAGACGCAAGAGACGAAAGAGACACAAGAGATGCAGGAGACGCAAGAGGCACAGGAGATACAAAAGATACAAGAGAAACAAGAGACACAAGTGTTACCAGAGATATAAAAGACACAAGAGATACCACGGACGCAACTGGCCTAAAGAGAGACATAAGTGATGCATAATATAATTACCTCAACAATTATTTTATATTTTTTAGTAAGAGCAGACCATTTTTATTGTAATTTGTAAAAATTATCGAAGAAAATGTCTACTTCAGCACACTACCTAGAGATAGGGAGGAGTAAGGTTGGGAAGTAACTGGCTACTCAAATCTTGTCAGGAAACAAGGCTAAAGGAAATTTAAGCACGTTTCGCTTCTGAATGGTAGTCTTAATATATATATAAATATATTGGAATCCTCATTATAATATGCACGTACAAGCTGTTGAAAGAATACAAAACAAATTCTTACGTTTTCTAAATTTTAAAATGGGTATTCCAGCAAATATGTTAAACTACAACACAATTTTAAACGATATGAATATGCTTAAATTGTCAGACAGAAGAATTTTCACTGACTTGGTATTTTTATATAAAATTCTAAATGATTAGTTGATAGTCCGGTATTACTTGAATTGATAAGCTTCCGAATTCCACTTCGTAATACTAGAAGTCAGGATTTATTTCAGTGCAAAAATTCTGGGACTAACTACCATATGTATTCCTCTTTGCCCAGAATACTAATGGAGGGAAACAATTATACCAAGTCAGTGGACATCTTCAATTTATCTTTGAATAAATATAAAATATTGTTATTGAGGCAGTTCAGTTATGTACGTAACGTATTTTTATATGTGCGTAAAAAACTGAAAAAACTAACTGATTTTCGAAGAATCGTTCTTATCGTGTTCATTCAACGAAGTAGGTATTATTTTTTATTGATTTCTGCTACGGAAATAATAAAATCTAAGTTCTGGTCACGCAAACAAATAATAAATAATCGGGGCCTTCGAATGGCCCTCAAACAACTAAGAATGGGACTAATTTGGTCGGTGAGAGGACAAAATCACAGAGAACATTAATAAATACGAAACCTCTGAGAAGAAGGAACGGAGGACATAAACTAATAAAAACTCATCTGGGTCACGTGTCCGGGTCGATGGACACGTGACACCCTGTCTACTGGCGGACAATATTATTGCACAGTAATAAAAAATAAAACCTGCAAAATGTCATACCCAACGTCGCCAAAATGGTTAAATCATGGATAAATGAAATGACTTGGGTAGGGGGAGTCTGAAAAATTGTTAAATAATGACACTCAAAATTATGCACATATATTATACAAATATAAAGCCGAGAAACATTTTCGAATCACGAAACTACTCAATAGGAGGCTTGTCGCTGATCAGATGCTCCTGTACAAAATTATTAACTCAAAAGTTGACTGCCCGGAGTTGCTAAACAAAATAAATTTCCACACGTCCATTCGATATAGTAGACAAAATACCCTTTTCTATATTGATAGATGCAACACCAATTCCAATCAAAATGAATTTATGCAAATGACATGAAACTATAACAATAAATTTGCAAATATAGACACACGTGCTGACGTATTAACTGCTAGTTACTGTCGCTACAGAACTTCACTGTATAACATTCTATGTGCGAATAACACATGAATTAATTGTATCTAATATTTTTATGTTACTTGCGTGGCAACTTTACCTTATTTCTCTCCTTCCCTTACCCTTCCCAATCCAAATCCCTATTTTGCAGTCTATTTCAGTTATAATCACACTTATTTTATTGTTGTGTATTGGTTTACCATTTGTTGAATTCAGATTTGTACTATTATTTTTTTTTTACTTGCTGCTTCTGTTTTTCTTTAATTTTTCTTAAATATTCTAGTTTACATTCAGTTAGTCTTGTTTCTAAATACCTATCTGTGAACATTAATAATTGGTCTGTTTTTTTATCATCCTCTTATGTTTATTGTATTACTAAGACTGTTAATGTTCCTTAAATAAATAAACAGGGTGCGGCAGCATAACTTCCCTTTTTTTAAATGCGTGCCATTCAGCCGGTTGATGTCATAGCGGATCATTTGAAAAGCTCAGTTTGAGCTCAGCAGAGTGTTTGCAAAGCTCAGTTTTGGTATTGCTACATTTAAACATGATTTTGGATCGAGTAGCTCTTGTAGGTGTATTATTGGTCTGTCTATACTACCATTTACAGTTTTGAACAAAAATATTAATACGGATATAATTCTTCGATTTGAGAGATATAATAAATGTATTTCCTTAATCAACTAATAATTATGGTTTGACACTTTTAATGGAATATCAAGTTTGAAATTATTGCAGCTTAGGCGTTAATATTGATTTTATTCGATTGAATCTGATGAACTGTAAAAAAGGGAATTTAAAGGAATTACATTCATGGTACTATAGACATAATCAAAACTTTCAAGTTTGAAATATTCCTAAGGCTTCTGAAATTTCGAAGAATAAAACCGTGCATTTTCATTACCATTGTAAATACTTTTATTATTAATACCATTATTAATTACGTTTATATGATTTAGTGGCGCAGGTCATACATTTTATTGACAGAGTCAAGGGCTGAGTTATTACATGGCTGACTTATTTTGTTAAATCTTATTGAGTGACACTTATTTATGTCGAAACAAAGTTTGTGAAGAGTTCACCTATTATTTTAAATAAAGCAGAGTTTTATAAAGAATAGTTCCCGTGAGCACTTAGGCCATGGGCCCATTGAGACACATATTAAGTAGCCTATTTACACTTGAGAAATACAATCTTCAATCTTTTTAATTATTTTTTCTACAAAATCGTCTGAAAAAATTAACACATCTGTATCAAATACGTTACCAATATTGTTTTTAAAGGATAAAAATAAAATTGGGCCCAAATGATACCCTTGTTGCATACCACTGTTAGATATGCATTGGTTGGAAAGGAACGAATTTATTTTTACTAGCAGAAGTCATTGTTACGCGGGTGACGGATGAAGCAATCTTCAGAACTGTGTAACTCTAAGGATGGGTTGTTTCAAAAAATTTGATGGATTCATCAAATATTTGAAGTTGATTTTCACGTTCTGTGTAGGTTCTATTGAAGTTCTGTTATTATATCGTTATGGGACAGCTGCTTCACAAAACTGAAATAATCACAGAACTTGAATAGAACTTACACAGAACGTGAAAGTTAACATCAAATATTTGATGAATCCATCAAATTTTTTGAAACAACCCGTCCTAAGTGACTAGCTCAAGTATGGTGGCTCTATCGAAGCCAGAGTTAAGTTAGCCTCTCAGAAACTGGGCGTACTGTAGAGGGCCCGCAGATACTTTAATAGTACACAACTGCTAACCCTGTACAAATCGCAAGAGCGCACCACGGTTGAATTTGGCAGCCATTTCTGGTCTGGAGCCCCAAAATACCAAAAAAAAAACTCGACTCTGTCAGAGTGGAAGATACTATCAGTATCGCCCTGGTGTAAGACCACCATTCAGAATTGAAACGTTGCTTGAAATGGCTTTAGCCGTGTTTAGTGACCAGATTTGAATAGCCAGGTACTTCCCCACCTTCCTCTTCCCTATCTCCTTCCCCTCCCCACTACCTTCAGCCTCACAACATACCCCGATGGGGGATGCCATAGTCTCACTGGCTCCAGACGGGAGCAGTTGGGACTCTTGTGCGGTATTAACTGTAAAAAAAAAAAAAAAAAAAGAAACGGGCGGTTCGTTTGATAGATTCTCCTAACTTAACAAACGGATTGCAATCTTTAGAGCACAGGCGTCGGGTGGGAATGCTGTCCTTGTTCTAGCGGTAATACAGTGGAAGATGCTCCGAGGAACTAGCGTCAATGATCCCCTCGGTGCCGGTGCATAGTCAGGAAACACGCCAAACACGCGCCTAACATTTGTACACGGTTAACATTAGTCACATGAGAACGGGTCGTTTCTACGACTCGTTCTTGAGTTCAACAGCTCGGCTGTGGAACGATTTGCCGGCCTCTATGTTTCTGTTTTGCCGGTATCTTCAAGACCCATGTTCACTCCTTCTTTTCCTAAAAAACACCCTCTACACAGCATCTTCAAAGATGACATAGGCCCTTAGGGAAATTATTTTCCTCAGGGCCTCCTACGTGGAGTAAATGTTAAATAAAAGAAGTATTTAGAACATGTTGGTTTTATAAGCAATTGGTTCATTTGTTTTAGTTAACTTAACAAAAATATCATATTCCAGAAACGTGCGGCTGCAAAAATGGATTAGAGCATTAAATTGGAATTAAGCTCCAGCTTCCAGTATCAACGGGTCCGGGATAGTTGGTATTTCCAGTTTCCAGTTCATATTGCCTCCAGTTCATTACACAATCCAATTTCATTTCGATTTTCAATTAACCGACAATCGTGTCGGGCTGGATGGCGGCTTCATAGGGTTACACGAACACCGAGGATTCAGAACAAAGATCAATTTTATTTATTTATTTCACACACTTTACAAATATAAGACAAAAAGTCCCGATAAACTTCTTTTTAGCAGTTTGTCTAACGTGTTCTTTACATTTAAAAATCTTATTACATATCTTATACAATCTTATACAATCTTATTATAGTGAGTTGAAAGTTACATTTTTACAATTTTATAAAATAAAAGTTAAAACTTTTACATAAATAACAATTTTTAAGTCCTTGGAATAATATTGTAAGCTAATACAAATTAATTCTTTCAGTAAGCCAAGTCTTCAGTAAATTCACCAATTGTTTGTTTTGGGTACAGTTTTTAATTTCAGCAAGTATCATATTTAAACAACTGGGAATCATGTAATTTAATGTTTTTTGTCCAAATTTATTTGTATGCTTAGGTACAATTAGTCCTTAATTAAAGTTAAAGCGAGTATTATGGTAATAAAGTGAGCCACCAAAAATCGCTTTTCAGGACGCATTGATGAAGCAAATATTTTATTATTTGAATGTTGAACTCTCAATAATTTATGTAGACCACGAACCGCCACTGGTCTCGAGAAAACCTCAGTATCCTTCTTTCTCCACCACCTTACAAAGAAGTAGGAGAATAAATTGACCCAACCTCACTCTTTTAAATAAATTTAAGCAGATACAGTGATTTATTACCTCTGCCCTGATGAGGGACGTTGTAATGCTGTCTGAAACGTTGGCTAAAGAATATACCCCAAAAATAAATCACTGTGATTGCATTTGAAAATCTCAAATCTTATAAAACTAAAATCTTCATCATCACTCTTGGCTCTACAACCCCTGGTGGGTCTTGGCCTCCTCAAGAGTCTTCCTCTACTCGTCTCGGTTTTGTGCCAGCTCTCTCCAGTTTAGAAGCTCCAGGGTAAATAGGTCTTTGAGGACGTTGTCACTCCATCTTAATCTTGGCCTTCCCAGGCTCCTTCGCCCTATCGGTCTTGAGTTCAGCAGGGACTTTAGTCATTGATGCTCGGTCATTCTCTCCACATGACCCAGCCACTGAAGTCTTCCCAGTTTTATAAATTTTGTGACGTTTAGCTTCTTAAACAGAGTAAATAGCTAAAACATAAATCTTATAAAACTACATTCAGCCAAGTATTAGGCAGAGATAAACGGAAAGTTCTACAAGTGAACAAATCATATAAGACTCCCACCGGACCTAAAACTTGATTTTCAAAATAATGTCCCTCGGGCGTCAATAAAACTCTACCTCTATCAAAGCTGTAATCATTGCTTCTCGAGTAGCCAGTTTCTAAATTGGTGGTGCGAGAAAACTTTCCTCAGTAAATTTTTCCTTTCTACGAGATACCAGACACGTAGGTACTTCAGGAGAGGAGGGAAACTCAATGAGGTTTTTTTCTCAGGCAGTTTAAAAGCTCGGGTCTTGGATTTAAAACACGTTCGCCAAAAGCTCTTGTCATCTTATCGATTTCATGAAATACGGTCTCGTTTAGATGAGGGTTTTATATAAGCTGTTTAGAGGTGTTTTTTCACAGAGATATCCTTAAATGAAAATCTAGTCGAAGGATAAATTATTTAGTCCAGGGCGGAAATGTTTTGAAACTGCGCTGTGGCAAAGTAATAAATCTTGGAATATGCGTAATATTTATATTTTTTTATGTGAGCGCTGTACGTACAGTGCAATTAGTAAATAAGTAATTAATGAATGGCTAACTAGAAATTTTAGCAAGTGTATTGAACTGTTATATTTTGCCTATGTTAGAAGTCAGCTGGAGTACAATTCTCTCGTCTGGAATCCACATTATAATACTTATGTACAAGCTGTTGAAAGAATACAAAACAAATTCATACGTTTTCTACATTTTAAAATGGGTATTCCAGCAATAATGTTGAACTTTAACACTCTGTTAAATGATATGAATATGCTCAAACTGTCAGACAGAAGAATTTTCACTGACTTAATAATTTTATATAAAATTCTAAATGATTTAGTTGATGGTCCGATTTGCTTGAATTGACAAGCTTCCGGATACCACAACGTAATACCAGAAGTCAGGATTTATTTCAGTGCATAAATTCTGGGACTAACTACCATAAGTATTCCTCTTTGCCCAGAATACTAATGGAAGGAAATAATTATACCAAGTGGGTGGACATCTTCAATTTACCTTTAAACAAATATTATTACTGAGGCAATTCAATTATGTACAATAAAATACTGTATATTTTTATTATTCACATGTAAAAGCCCCCAAAAATGGCATTAATAAATAAATGAACATGTAATGAACGTTTCGGCGTTTTAAAGTGATTTTTTTTCCAATAATTGTAGCCGTTTTGCTGAATAAAAACTTGAAAATGATATTTTTTTGTTAGTTTTGTGGAAAGTAGTTTTTGAGCGTCGGGATTACCAATGTTGAAAGAATTGGTTCCAGAGGCTGAGGAGCTGGTGGAGGATGTTTGACCTGTGCTCCGTCTTCTCATCAGACGAGTGTATATTAATATTTAACTATGAGGAATAGTCAGGCTCGTGGGGGTCGCGGTACTTTCAGGCCGCGCCCTGTGTTCAATGATTATACTGGATGATGATTGATAACACTGTACTCTTATTTGAGTGATTTAACATTTATTTAAGATTTTAATAATTTACACAATTAGTGTTCACGTATGAAACGGGTAGAGAGGTACAAAACGTGAACGGGCGGATGGATCGAGTGCTCGGAACGGAATGATTTGCACGGTCATTCTCGGAGCGGTGCCGAGATATTTTTTGGAGAGGTGGCAATAATACCACACGTAAAAATAAATGTAAGTGATGCCCATAGTTTATTCATTTGTGTACCTAGTTACGATGAAGTCGTTTCTTTATCAAGGTGGTGATCCAATAATTGGTCCTGCGACAGTTGGCTCCCTGAAATGATGATATAAAAAAATATTATTTTTGTACATTATTTACAAATTTCTAATTGAAATCGACTTCAAAAATATGTTTCATAATTAGTTGGTATGGATATTCACAGTGTTCATTTATTGTACTTTTACGCTGGTGTATATAGTCCTCTCTGTATACCCTCTTAGTTAAATGTTGTATAAGTATTATGTACGATATTTTCCCTAAACCGGCTACATATTATAGCACAACCTTCGGGGGATCAATTGTCGGGTCACCCTTAGTAACCTTTAAACTTTTTATAAGACTAGCTTCCCAAATATTAAGAGATTGAAATGAGAAATCAAGTACAGTTTGTCAAATAAGAGTAGAAAACATAGGAGGGTGCCACTGTTGTTCAAATGGCAATACTAAAAATAAAATCATGGTGGTAATCTAAAGCTCTGTAACCTACATTTTTATTAAAAATTTAAAAGTGAAATAAATAAAAAAAAGTGACATAAAAGTGAAAAAAAAAAATCTTTTTTTTTACATCAGCTGCACTCAGGAGGCTCTGAGGAAAATAATTTCCCTCAGGGCCTATCCTTGGGGATGCTGTGTGGAGGGTTTTTAAGGAAAAGGCGGAAAGGAGATTTCTGGGAAGGAAAAGGGTTTAAGGTGTGGGTAGGAATCTGGGGTTCAGTGTGTTCTGGTCATCCGCCTCCAAGACCTAGACAAACGTCACCCCATGAACCCGGGCACCCCTGCTAAATCACCAAACGTAGCGGACCACTTGGGGTGACCTATGCAGAGGTGTTGGTTACCTAATAAATGTTCCCGGGGCGGCGGTACCCATTCCTGCCTCCCAAATTACAAATCATTTTCATTGCACTGATCTCAAAATTAGAGTTGCGTAAAGTTATATTATTATTATGTGTGTGTGTGTTGCGTAAAGTTATATTATTAATATGCTGAAGAATAACGATATTGTTATAAAATATAAAGAACAATTTAGAAATTGCTCACATTTATTTAATATTAGCTTAAGTACCTAGCGTTGCCCGGGCTTTAGATCATGTCTCTAATTTTAGACCTAATATATTTAACTCATTCAGATCTAAAAGTAGTGTAACTAAACTCACCATTAATGATTCTTTCTACATTCTGTTAAATTCAAATTTATCTTAAATTAAATGAAAGCCAATCACTTTGTAAAACACAATTTAATCAAATTTATGTCATTGGAGGTACCTTAACAACAGTGCTACTTCGATTTTTTTTTTTTTTTTAAGAATAAAATTTATTTTTTTTAACTTATATACAGTGTTCTGTATTTTCAGTGTCATTGCACTTTAAAAGAATATTTGACAGTTAAATTGGTGTTGCCAGCCTACAAATTTTGTAATTCAATTTTTTATATTTTCTACTCTTATTTGACAGACAATACTGTAAATGGATTAGTAATTAGATTTTATGATAACAGATACAGCACAACGTGAAACAGCGGCTTTTGATGTTTTGTCATAAAAATAGTACTACTTGATTCGATTGAAACTAGCTTCAGAATGTGTAATCATAAGTATGAACAGTTAGGCGCTTCCAATCCTCCCTTTCCTCTTCTCTTCTCCTACCGAGGATGCCATATTGCCCCACGCCATATGTTAAAAACACCGTGTCGGTCCACAGACAAAACAGCCTGCAGTACATTGATAATAGACAATAAATATTTTCGTAATAAACCTCGGCCGCGGGCTCCGCAAGCGCGGCCAGTAGATTTAGCGTCGCTTAAATAATTGGTCAGCCGTCGGTTCCAGAGACAATGCGCGGCAGCCTCACAAAGGGTGAATTATTAAAGGGGTCGCTGCCCCCGCCCGGCTGCAGGATAAATCAGGCTGTGCATAGTAAAGGAAGCTGCTACCCCTCCCCTCTCCCGCCCAGCCTGCAAACCTCCCCGCCGGTTGCATCACGACTGCTGAGGGCGGCAGTTTGACGACGTAGTAAAAATAATATGTGATTTTTACCGATTCAACTCTTAGAAAACTCGTACGAAGTTATGGTTTATTCGAGAATACTCCTGTTTTATTGTTTAACTAGTAGTTATGTAATATGCAATTTTCCTCTCTTCGTCATTTATAAATTTTATACGAATTACCACTTCTGATACACTTGTAATGGACTGTAAACACTTAAGGTGATAGTATAAAAATTGGGTGATTGTATGTGTAGGAAAAACAAGGTATGCACGGAAAAAGGATGACCAATCATTTTTTTTACATGAGCTCCACACAGGAGCCCCTGAGGACAATAATTTCCCTCAGGGCCTGTGTCATCTTTGGGGATGCTGTGTGGAGGTTTTTTAAGGAGAGGAGGTTCTGGGAAGGAAAAGTGTTCAAGGGGTGGGTAAAAATCTGGGGTTCAGTATGTCCTGGTCATCCGCCTTCAAGACCTAGACAAACCTCACCCCATAAACCCGGGCACCCCTGCTAAATCAGCAAACGTAGCGAACCACTTGGGGTGACCTATGGCAGAGGTGTTGGTTATCGGTTGGTTGGTGGCGGTACCCATTCCCGCCTCCCAAATTACCACTGTATCTCTACGAAGGAGCACACGATACAACCACAATACAGTAATACAGTTCCACCGCGATACCTCGAGGTAATTATCGCTACAACAAAACGAATCAGTACAAAACGGTATTATATATTTCCATGAGATGGTCAAATTTCTTCATTTTAATTAAAACGAGATTGTGTAGACAAAAAACACTAACAACTTGCTTCCGAGGTAGTTCCGAATCTTTTTCTCTTTTCAAAAAAATGAACTCGAATTTTCCCTATTTTTCTTGCCATTGTTCCAAATTTCACTTTCCCAGCAAAGTGATAGTTAGGGTAAGGTGAGAACATGATAAATCCCGTTAGTAATTAAGAATATTCTCATTTCAAATTTAAACGTTTCCTAAAATATTTCTAATTATTTTGTTACCTTTAATTTTTTATTCTTGCTAGAACACTTTTATAACTTTCTCCCCCTTTTTATTAATGACCGGACAGGTTTGAGGTTTTAACTCAGGATAGGAGCATCTTCAGACTGGTTCGATTTGTTCACTAATAGCAAATTCACTGTGTGGCGTCATTATTATTTGACAAAGAAACCATTCATTTCGAATCATGGATTATTTTTATTAATGTGTATTTTATTAAGGTGTATACAAAGTGAACCATTCATTTCGAATCATCGATAATTTTTATTAATGTGTTTTTTATTAAGGTGTATACGACGTGAATTATATTCATTAAATTGGTGAAAAGAGTATTCATTGCAAAACATCGATTATTTTGATTAAATAATGAAATATACAAAGTGAATTATATTCATTTAATTCATGAAGAAACCATTCATATCGAAACATCGATTATTTTTATTAAATAGTGGTGTATACAATATAAATTATATTCATTAAATTGATGAAAAAGTTGTTCATTTTGAAACATCGATTATTTTTATTAAATAGTGGAGTATACAAAGTGAATTCTATTCATTAAATTGATGAAGAAATCATTAATTTCGAAACATCGATTATTTTGATTAAATAGTGGTGTATTAAAATTACACAAAATTAATTTTATTCGTTTAATCGAGAAGAAACAAATCATTTTAAAACATCGATTATCTTGATTAAATAGTGGTGTATAAAAAGTTAATTATATTTTCGAAGAAAGCAAACACTTTTTGGCTTGACATTTTACAGAAAGAAACAAGTTCTTTGTTTAAAACCAATTATTTAAATTTATATTCGTCGACCGGTTTCGGTCGAACTCGCCCTTCTTCAGGACAATAAACATATATTTCATCATTTTAAGGTAGTTTTTGGATAAAAAAGATGAATTATTTCAATCGAAAAAATAATATCCTTCTACGAAAAATATTTCTGCGAAAAAATTCGGAAATTCGAAAAATTGGAATTTCGAAAAAGTTAATAATTTTTTTTTTCTACCATCACTTCCAAGAATCACCTTCCGAAGCTTTTGCAGTTTACTCCCGGTCTTTTGTTCATCTCTTTACAATTTAATAGTTTAATATTGAGATGGCCAGAATCTCGTTTATTCCGCTAAACCAAACTCCAATCATTACGGTAAAACACTAGAAATACCACACATTTAAAATTAAATACGAACAAGAATTTGCCTTCCATGAATAGAACCGTTTGGCAATCCCTTCATCCACTCTTCTATATTGTATTTGTTCTTCTCAACTCTGCCGTTTAAGTTCCTGTACTCAATACAGACTGTCGGATAAGTCTCTGCCTACAGTGCCTACCGTTGTATAGTTTACCAAGAACAATTTGAATTGTTTCCGCCGGTTCAACTGTGTCTGCCATTTCAACCGTTTCTGCTATTTCAACTGTTTCTGCCATTTCAACCGTTTAAACCTTTCTCCGTTTGTGCTTCGGTGAAACACTTTCTGCCAGTGACAACACACGGTGAGAGATAATAACTTGTTTCTCAGTTAATTCTTGGAGAAAATTTAAATAAAATACTAGGTATCACACCTACACGTAAGACTTTACAATCTTCTGTATCTTTTGTATTTTCTTTTGCGTTAAGTCAGCGTTACGAGACAAAAAGGCAAAAGCCATAGGATATCAGAAGTCGTCCGTCGTGCGTTATCCGCTGTCAAATTTCTGTGATTTTCTTTTTCTTTCAATTGCTTGTCTGTATGAATGGATTAATGACCTACTTATTACCTATTATGACTACTTACATATAAGCCTAATAGGCGTTGATAAAAGACTATGTTTGTCGTATTATTTTGATGATTGTATGCAATAAAATTCTCTTGACATCTCTTAACGAAGTGTCCATATAAATAAAATCGAAAAGGTTTACATCCCAAAGAAAAAAGGTAACATCCCAATTCTTGATCCCAATTTTGTTTTTTTTTTACATGAGCTCCACACAGGAGGCTCTGAGGAAAATAATTTCCCTCAGGGCCTATGTCATCTTTGAGGATACTGTGTGGAGGGTTTTTTTAAAGGAAAAGGAGAGGAGAGTTTTGGGAAGAAAAAGGGTTTAAGGGTTGGGTAGGAATCTGGGGTTCAGTGTGTCCTGGTCATCCGCCTCCAAGACCTAAACAAACCTCACCCCATGAACCCGGGCACCCCTGCTAAATCACCAAACGTAGCGAACCACTTGGGGTGACCTATGACAAAAGTGTAGGTTATCCAATAAAGGTTCCCGGGGCGGCGGTACCCATTCCCGCCTCCCAAATTGAATGTGATCATTTAAAAAGGTAGCAGCCAAAAATATGGGAAAAATTAGTCGAAGATATTATTGTTAATTCTGAATTTTTAACATGAGATATTACTTAAAAATAAGAGGTCCCAATAGCCGAGTTGGTTAAGGCATCCCGGTAAGGCAAGAGATTCAGAGTTCGAATCCCAGTTGCCTTTTTTATGTTTTTTTTGTTTAAATTTATTAGTATTACCTTCTTCCTTTTTAAAGATATATTACAATTATCGGTATATCCTTCAAAAGTTATTTTAACAGGTGTCAAATAAGGAACACTCTTTTGGTGTGTCAATCACATATTTTATTCAATCCCTTCGTTTTATACAAACATTAGAATACACAAACTATTGTTCCATGAGTTTGCAAATTTAAAGAGGGTAATTTAGTCTTTCTGTTTTGTCATCTCCGGAGGTGGAGATGATAAAACAGAAATCTACAGAAATGGCTCTATTGTATGAAGGAAAATGGTTAATATGGTAAAACAGGAATCTACTAATATTGAAAATTAAATGAAACCACAGAGCCATCTATTGACATCTTAAATCAAACAACAAAAGTTTTTCCAATAAAATTTAAATAAATTTGTAAATATTGCTATAAAAATAGGTAAGGCGTTATAAAGAAGGAAATTGCAATTGCAATTGGAATTGCAAATCCGATTAAATAAATAGCGGGGAGATTATTATACGAACAATGCATGATACTACATTCATAGCCCAACTGTAGAAGACACAATATTTCATAAATTATACCTACGAAACATAAAGCTGCAATCCCATTAAGAATAGGACAAACTGCCCGTTTATATTATTTTTGAAAATGCAATAACATTAACTCTTTTGTATGGAAGTGTTTTAACTTAAGATTTGGACTATTTTTTGTTTTATTTGGTTTTACGACCGGCTGGGCTTCTATTTAGATTATAAGTAATATTCCAATTTTGAAGGCGAGTAAGGGTAGCGCCGCCCCAGAAACCATTTATCGGATAACCAACACACAAAAAAACACCTTGCAAGTGGTTCGCTACGTTTGGTGACTTACCATAGGTGCCTGAGTTCATGGCGGCGGATGCTTTTACCACCTACCTTTCCAAGTATGACGTTAGGCCTTGAGGAAATTTTTTTCCAAAAGCAAACGGAGCAAATTTAATATTTAAAAATAGTAAGTGCATTAAATAAGCAAAAATTAAAAACAAACTTTTTTGGACGCGAGTCAACTATATCTTCCAATATAATATTTTTAGAGTCATTTTTATCAAGTATTTTTGAGTTCCCGGCATGCGTTGCAATGTCACTTAAATAAAGAAATTGTTTCTCCCTTCGTGTCCCTTCTCATTTGTCCCCGTTCCTCTTCCACCTCCCCTACCCTTCTCAAGTCCTCTTTCCCTTCCAATCCCCCTCCATCTTCACGCCTTCCCTCTCCCCTCTTCCGTTTTCATCCGTCCCACGAACCTCCTCTCTCTTATACAAAATTCGTAACGCCAGAGCTCACCAGTACATATAGTAACTTTCGCGGGCGTGCCCACAACAACCCATTAAAGTTTCATCGCAATCAGACGAATAGTATAAGAAATAATTTCATAACGCCAGAACTCACTTTTATATACAGAAACCATCGCGGGCTCGCGCACATCAAATCCCCAAAGTTTCACCGCAATCGGATGAATGGTTTAGGAAAGCATAAGGTACAAACAAAGAAACATTCATTTTTATATATTATATCTCAAACAATAAAAATATAAACGTAAAACAACTATGAAGCTAAAATTCGCCGGATTTTTTCCATTATTTCTTACACGTTCAATAAAAGTTGTCTTGTAACACAAACTGTAATTTCTTGAAATCGCTTATTTTTTATTTATTTAAGTTTTATCTAGTCACGTAGGAAACAAACGGTTAAATTAATGAATTATTTTTTCGAAAATTAACCCATTTTGAAAATGGGCACAGTCCTGCTGAATAATGTAAATTTTTAACTAGTCCTACCCAGTTTTTCACAAAATTTTCAACGAAAATTCTTGTTGTTAAAAAGACAACGTTTTAGTTTCTCTGTTAGTGGAGTTTTAATTTCAAAATGAAAATGCAGAGGTCGCCTGCTTCGTTTTCCTGTTAGGTGAGGAAATGCATGAATGAATTTTCAACCCTTTGTTTGAGTTATCAAATTATGTCAGGAATGAAAAATAAAGGGGTATATTTAGTTATTATTCATTCATTTATTTTGAAAAAAAATTTACAAAGTATGTAGAAATTGACTTCCTTACTAGAAATTACCGTTTCAGGACAGTTAATTAATAATGTACACATACAATTGAGATATTCTTAAATATGTTGAACAATCAAATTGTTTGTAACGTATTTATGATTTTTTTTTTGAATTTTGAGTGTGCAGTATGAATATTTAACTTTTGTGAAGTCATTCTTCGCTCTTATTTCTCTCTAATTCTTGAAATCAATCCCTAAGCAATTTACGAAGAGTGTCTGGCCTTGTTGTTTTTCAAGTAACAGATAATGTTTAATTTTGGAACAAGAATGTAAAATGTCTTTGACCAAGAGATGTTTTGGTATGTTTTTAGGTTTTCACGGCCAAAAAGTATTTTTGTTATCATTTTTGGGGTGTTATGCCGTGTTTCGCTACCTCCTTCTTTAGCCAACGTTTCGGACAGCGTTACAGTGTCCATCATCAGGGCAGATGAGCGTTACAGCGTCCATCATCAGGGCAGAAGGCTCATCTGCCCTGATGATGGACACTGTAACGCTGTCCGAAACGTTGGCTAAAGAAGGAGGTAGCGAAACACGGCATAACACCCCAAAAATAATAACAAAAAAAAGAGATGTTTTGTTTATAATTGGTACAATTGAATTACTCCGTGAATGCCTTCAATCATGTGAGTGGATAGAGGGGACGTAATTCATAAATATTTATTATATTTCTGATGTCTAGAACTTGAAATTCTTCAAATATTGCGTCACTAAGGAATCTGAATCCCTAAATGGTTTTTAGGGATGACTCGTAGTAATAATTTTTGTGCTTTTGCTGAAGGATCTAAAGTAGTTTTTCCACAGCCAGCCCAACTTATGGATGCATATTCCATTAATCTCACGCACATAGCGTTGTAAATAAGTTTTATTTCTTTAATACACAGAATTATTCTAAATGATCTAAACACATGTGTAAACTTTCTAACCTTGTTGTTGACTAGTTCTATACATACATCCCATCTCAGAAATTTATCGTTTATACCTAGATATTTTATATTATGCACGAATTCTAAAATATATCAATGTAATATGTGTTATGTAATTTCTTCTAATTCTTGTAAGTTATTGAGTTGAGAGTCAGTAGGTTATTATCTAGCCAAAGTTTTAGCATATTTATAACGTATTCTGCGTTGCGTAGCAGTATCATTGGCTAAGGTAATATGTGATTGAAAAAATTTCTGATATACAGTTCACTGATATAAATACTTAACAAAATAGGCCCAAACGTGCTTCCTTGGAGTACATCAAATTTGGCCGTAGTGGATTCGCTTAGCTTAATTTTAGCTTTTTGTAAATTTGAAATTAATACGTTTATTTTATTTTAATTGTTATCTCAATAATTATACATTCATTTCAATCGTTGTCCCCAGATGCCTATGATCTCCAATTTTTATGTGAAATAGCATCAAACTCTGTGGCCAAAGAAGAGGGTGACGAATTTATTTCCTCGGTCGATATTTCAGGAAATAATTTTCGTCAATTACAACAACATGTTCTGTTGGCCTGGCCGGAAACCGAAATGACTGTTATTTTTAAGGGGAATACCGCACAAGACTCCCTACTGTTTCCAACCGCCTGAAGCCAGTGAGACTATGGAAATTCCAATTGGGGTTTGTTGTGAGGCTGAAAATAGAAAAGAGTGGAAAGAGGCGTAAAGAGGAAGGTGGAGAAGTACCTGGCTATCCAGATCTGGTGACCAAACATGGCTAAATTCATTTTTATTTTCAAGCGACATTTCAATTTTTGAAGACTGGTATTACACCAGGGTGATTCTTAAAGTATTTTACACTCTAAAACGTGTTACAAATATACCTTATATTATATTAAATGATTAACTTGTGAAATAACACATTTCAAACAAATAAAATTTACTTGCGCGCGCTGGAATTTGAACACGCGATCTTCGGATTTCTAGTTGAGAGTCTTAAACCTCGTCGGGCCGTAAAATCCCCACGACCTCTGGATTCGTAGTCGAGGATCATAATGCAACCGAGACCGTTGAAATGTCCATACACTTATGGATTTTTATTAGATAGTCATTCTGCTGGCAAGGCGCCACATGGTGTCTAAATAAAGCACTTAATAAATTTCTTTAAACAACAACACATCATCATCCCCCATGTCTTTCTACCGTCCATTTACGAGTTAAATTTCCTAACACTTATTTAACTAATCTTCTGGTCCAAACAATCATATTCTTTTTGGTCTCCTCATTCATTCTTAATACGATTTTTAATACGTCATTTTACCTTAAATATATAAAATAGAGATCTCTTTTCCATTAATGTAAAGAACAATTCAAAATAATTTTACAGTTTTCACAGTTTCTTACATTTATTTATCCCCAACGGTGATGTTTTTTATTATTTTAATATTATAGAGCGGAGACGGTTTACGTATATTGTGTTGTATATCTCCTATTTTACCTCCCTTTATGAAATACAATAACCTGGTCCCTTTTAAGTAGTTCACCAGGGTTATCTTGGATATGAGGCTGTGTCTTCTGATTCCACAATGTGTCTTCCCGGGTATCATCTCTCCTCTCTACTCCTCCTCGAAGGTCTTACAAGGGAAAAGGTCCTCATATCTCCTCTACACTCCTCCTCGGTTTCCTGAAGGCCCCACAAGAGAAGCGAACCTCATCTCCCCTATCCCCTCCTCCTTGGTTCCCTGAAGGCCCCACAAGGGAGGAGGGTCTCTTCTCTCCTCTTTTCTCCTCCTTGTTCTCTAAAGGCCCCATTCCGGAAGAGTCCTCTCCTCCTTGGTTCAATGAAGGCGGCCAAGAGAAGAATTATTGGAGGTGGCCTCAGCTCTCCTCTAAATGGTTCCTTCTCTTAGTTTCTCCCTGTAGGCCCCATGAAGAAAGAGTTCACGGAGGTGACCTCAGCCCTACTAGATTCCCCACAGGCACAATTTTACGTCCCACGAGTACCTGCGGAAATAGAAAGTCCACTCCGGCAAGTCCCCGAGGGCTGGGGTAAGGTCTAAATTATCCGAGATCGAGCTACTTTGTATATCGGAGTGACATGACACGCTCATGACACTGTTTCTCAGTGTTATTCAGCTTAAGCACAGTAGCTCACACCTTGGCTTGGGATGGCTATTCCAGGTCGTGTTTCCACTCCCTGAGAGAGGGGTTTGCCATACTCCCTACGCTCGTAACGGTGATGTTACTTTACTAATGTTTATTTATTTTCATAGTCTGCATATAACAGTTGTCCATCAATATATCAAGGAGATCTGTATAATAATTATGAAATGTTTGAGACATTAAGATTTACATAAAGAAAACATAATTTAGTCATAGAACAGATCAACAAAGTATTGTTAAATGAACAACGAACTCAGATGAAATTAATATTTGATGTTTGGATACTCTGTTTGACCTGAAAATGTAAACGGAACAAATCTCATTACATTAGCAACGCCATTACCAAGTCTATGCTGTCAGAGAAACAAAGAAAAACCCCATGTTCAAGAGAGTGTGATTAAAGTACGGTTGCGCTTGTGTACATAGAATTTTAATTGTAAAGTTAAATAACTTCCATTGCAGCTTTACACGGATAATTTTGTAGTCAGAATTTTTTCACTCTTGAAACTAGCGGCAATTCGTCATTGTTCTGCTTTTTGTAGAATCAATAAGTCCATGCATGCAAAAACCCTTAGAAAAATATTTTGTATTTTTTATTAGTTCGATAAAAAAATAAAAAATCATGTTTTTATAGCTTTAGTAAGTCCATGAAGGCGAAAACCCTAAGATTTTTTTTGTTATTTTTTAGCTTCAATTAGCTCATGAATGCAAAAACCCTTAAAACAATTATTGATTCTTGTTATAGCTTAAATAGGTCCAAGAATGTAAAAACCCTTAAAACAACTATTGATTCTCTTTATAGCTTCAATAGGTCCACGAATGCAAAACCCTTAAAACAACTATTGATTCTTTTTATAGCTTCAAGAAGTCCTTGAATGCAAAACCCTTAAAACAATTATTGATTCTTTTTATAGCTTCAATAAGTCCATGAATGCAAAACCCTTAAAACAATTATTAATTCTTTTTATAGCTTCAATAAGTCCATGAATACAAAACCCTCAAAACAATTATTGATTCTTTTCATAGCTTCAATAAGTCCATGAATGCAAAAACCTTCAAAACAATTATTTTTTTTAATGTTTAATAAGACAATTAATGCAAAACAAATAAAACAATTATTCGTGTTTTTATTGGTTCAATAATTCCATGATGCAAAAACCCAAAGAACAATTTTTTCATGCTTTTCATAAGTATAGTTTTATAACATTTTTATAAATTTATTTTAGTTTTATATATTTTCCGTTAGTATAGTTTTATAACATAAGAACAAAGTTATTAATAGATAAAGATAGACATTCAAAGAATGTGTGTATATGATATGATATAGATGTAGGACTAGACGGCGTTTTCAATTGCGCCGAATACTTTATTCTATATCACGTGATGACATGATGACTGAGACGACAAGATACGCTTACTCGCTTACACTAAGATGAATAGGGAAAGCTGTATGAGACGACCTACTGTCGTAGGTTGTCCTTATACTTTTTATTTTGATATCTCAATGAAAATCGAAAAAAAAAATTATTTTTTATAATAATAAATAATTTGCTTATGTTTACAAATGAAATGTTATTCCTTGGCATTTACTAGTATTTGCCTTGTAATAGAAACATTTTTTTAGTATAACACGATCTTACGCGATGCGAAGCAGTTGAGTACTAAAACTACGAAATCGAAGCAAATACAATTGCCTTGTGTTTGGCTTACAACCTTTGAGATTTCTACCACGCTATATGTTACAATATATTGATTAAAATAGTTGAATTAAGGATTTTATTATGTGTACCCTTTTTCAAAAATGTAATCCTTCATATATTTTTCAGCTTTTTAGTTCTTGAATTCGGTTGTCCATTGTTGAACAACCCATTAAACAGGCAATTAACTTATTTAACCAGTCTCACTGCAGCAATTCATATTATTTCTGGCATTTTTGAAAAACTTATAGTATTTAGCAGAGTGCGAATCATGGCTGGTTACCACCTAACAACCCGGTGGCGTCACATTTGTCAAATTAATTAAAGCAATAAAAGTAATTGGCGAGATTTAATATCTCTGTTCTGGGCGTCTGATTGTCTGCGAAGGGTGGTAATAGGGAAGGGGAGGGAAAGGCCAGGAAAAGGGGAAATAAGGGAGGTTGTTGGGGGGTAATTTAGACGTGCAGCCTACCTTGCTGTAATTTTTATGCAAGCTGACTCTGGTGCTGGTAGGAAAATTCATGCAATTTCATTTTATAGGGCAAGGAAAATATTTTTTCCCCTTGCGGGCAGAGGTGACTGTGCATTTTACGTGAATATATAATTCTAGTAGTTAAAACCCGGCTTAGCCACAGTTTTAACACATTTTTTTCAAAATCTTTTATCTCTTTTTAACTTTAGCATTGATATTTGTTCGCATTAGAAACGACGCGCGACGTGACGTTTCTAAATCTGAAACCAGTTGTCAGTTGTTGTAATCGCAATTCGAAATTCTTGAGTGCTACCATGGCAACCTGTTAACAAGGCAACTGGAAAGCAAATGCCACACAAGCAAAAGTGCTGGTACGTTGGCAACTGGTTTCATTTCAGTTTCTCCGCGAGCGAAGGCCTTTAGACTGTCAGTTAAAAATCAGAGTGCAATTAACACGCGGTGCGCAATTCAGCACCGCACAAAGAGGAGACCAATTATACTATCTCATTCTCCTGAATAAATCCTGAATATTTATATGTTTGTTTCTTTTTAGAGTCGCTATTTTTCGTTTCAACGAGTTTCAAATCACAAACGTGCTAAAGAAGTTTTCACTTCATAAACTGTGATTTTGTTTTACTATTACTTTTTTTTAATATAAATACCGCACAAGAGTCCCAACTGCTCCCGTCTGGAGCCAGTGAGATTATGGCATCCCCAATTAGGGTATGTTGTGAGGCTGAAGGCAGTGGGGAAGGGAAGGAGATAGGGAAGAGGAAGGTAGGGAAGCACCTGTCTATTTAGATCTGGTCACCGAACACGGCTAAAGCCATTTCAAGCAACGTTTCAATTCTGAATGGTGGTCTTACACCAGAGCGATACTGATAGTACCTTCCACTCTGGAACGTGCCGCAAATATACTATATATTATTTTTAATTAATATTTAAATTAATCAAATAAAAGTTATTTTTATATTTATTGTCGCAATCTCGCGACCTTCGGATTGCGAGTCAAGAGCCTTCCCGCTGGACTACGCCGGCCGTCAAATTATTATTATTATTATTTGAATTGTTTTTGTTTTTTCCGGACCAGAATAAAATAATTATAATACTCTTTCTTTAATATATGCGACTTGAAAAAGCTGGATTAAATTCAAGATTCGCACCATTTTATAAAAAAGAAGTCCGAGAAATATCAAGTCATTGAGCTGCCGAATCAACTGTGAATTGGTTGTTAATTGTGCACCTGATGCGCAGTGGATCAATGCTGTTAGTACCTCTACTGCAATTGCTTTTGTTTGTGCATTAGTAATTGCAATCGGTTTGTTAACAACGGAGTGCTAATTCGACTAACCACACTCGTCTGCACAGTCAGGCTTGTTAATCAAGTATTTCGGGGCTCCAGCATAAAGGTGGTTCCCAAATCCAATTTTTAGTTGTTTATTGTACTTGAGTGATGATTATTGAAGATCTGTTAGTCCTACGCAAAACATCCAGCTTTGAAAACTAGACCTGCAATGGAACTCAGATAACATAATTTAAAAAATGAAGCCATAATTATCTCAACAAAGAAGGCAAATCAATAAAATGATTAATTATTTAAAAAAACTTTTTTCTAACGAAAATATGTTTAAAGTTTGCTGAAGTTTATCACAATATGAGTAACCGCGTCTTCCAATCCCAATAGACACTTGACGACTCACTATTACGGTACCGTGACGGCAAAAAAGGTTAAAATATGTTGCTTATCGTGTTGATGCTGCAGCTCTTTCTTACACATTAAATATTGGTGAGGTAAAAGATGAGATACTCAAAATACGTGTGTGTCTTTTTCTTCCAAAGTACTACTTTTTTTCCTTTGGAGGGAGCAGATGTATCTTATTACGGCTCGGCCACGGTGACCGGAATTACGTTTCATTTTCTTTATACGTGTGAGGGAGATGTATGATAATGATTGTATGTTTCCTTTGGGGGAGCAGACATACGTTCACCGTTTGTTTCATTTTCGACTGTTGTTATTTAGTGCGCAGGAAAGAATTGCATTTTTTTACATTAGCTCCTTCACACAGGCCCTGAGGAAAATAATTCCCCCAGGGCATATGTCATCTTTGAGGATTCTATAGGGAGGGTTTTTCTAGGTAAAAGAAGGAGAGGAAATAATGGGAAGGAAAAAGGTGTGAGGGGTGGGTAGGAATCTGGGGGTCAGTGTGTCCAGGAGTGATGGACGTATGAATCAATCCCTCCCACTGCTGGTAAGGCGGTGTTCCGAGAGTCCTGCTGGAGAGGTCTACAGGTCTTCCTCAAATAGTCTCTCCCGATCTGGCCTGCCATGCAGTTGGTGGGCTGACGCATACGCCACCAAGATCCAGATTAACCTCGCCCCATGAACCCAATGTTTAAGAGAACAAAAGCAAAACCATCAGAGCATTGATATTTGACTTTTTTGAATTTTCGGAAATCACTCACACTTCAATATTATCGTTGTAACTATATTTCATACTTTCTAAATTACCCTCACGGCAAGAAGAAGTATTGTAGGATCTATGGAGACGTCACGGTGCGGTGTATGAGAGAGATGCAATAAAATTATGCCTTTTTTTCCTTTGGAGGAAACAGGCCTACATACATTGTGTATCTCATCTTTTGAAAGAATTGCAGCATTATTGTGTTGAGGAATGTATGTTTATTGCCTTGTTAATGCCGTCACGGTACCGTTACACTTTTAATTATAAAAACGTCCAGTCTTCATTGCAATTTCACGACAGAATCGATATTGTAAGGATTCAATATGATGAATATGAAGAGAATGTAATAACACAGGAAAATTTATTTACTACCAAACGGTTAATACTGGCTTGGGCACAATATTGAGTCACTACCTTTGTCGCCAGTTTACCCAGACACTCTCTGTGTAACTCTGGGTAGGTAGTGTGAGTGATGTGGGTGCCTGTAGGGTGGGTGGCTGTGTAGAGGGTAGTTAGTGTAGTTGGCGTGTTTGGGTGCGCCCTGTGGGACTGGGAGGGGGAGGAAAAGTCCCACTAAACGACACCAACTCAACATTGAGTCACCCTGTTTTTTTAGTGTCGAATTGTCGTGTCTGTGTGACTCATGGGGTGTAGAGTTGAATGTTTCCGCCACTGTAATGAAATTATTCAAATGGTTTGGTAAGGTTTTTTATAGGACTTCTAATTCGTCACAATGATTCACTGGAAATTTAAATTGGGCATATTCTCATTAAACATGTCTTTTGAAAAGTTTTTTGTTGTTTTAGGTATCCTGTCAGATCATTGAATTTCCGTTTTCCTATTAAGGAATATTTTTTTATTATTTTTTTATTTAATATAGATATATAAGTTTACAGTGGGTTAATATAAATTACATATTGGTTCAGAAATTCTTTAAAATTGCAGTCTCACCAAAGAAGAAGCTAGTTCTTGTGCTTGATGAGCGAGTTACACTAATTATGACAGACATAGAATGACATTATGCAATAGGTAAGTATATAAGGGAACAATTGAAACTTCTGGATCATCTATATGTGAAGATGTACATACAATGGGATATAGTTACATACTAAAATATTGTGCACTTTAGAGAAATTAGAAAAATCTAAATTAAATAGAAATAAATATAGATTGCCAATAAATAGAAAGAAAGAGAAAAACAGGTAATTATTTAATTAATTATTCCTGATGAAGTGTTGCTTCAGTTTGAGTTTCAGTTTATTGATGTCTTTGATTTTTTTTTATACACACGTATTTTTTATATAAACGTATTATTTTTTAAATGGTTTATTCAAATTCTCACAAATTCCAACGGCTTGGAAGGCTTATGCAAGTGCAAAGAATGGACGGTTACCTGTTGGGGTAAAAATTATTTCGTTGAATTTAATGTTTCAAAGACCCAATCATGTCTGATTCCGTCTAAAAGGGATCGAAATAAAAATCTCGTCTCCTTCAACGGAAGCAATCTTCCGAACAGGCCCTCCATTGATATGCTTGGTGTAACTCTAAGTGACCAGCTCAGGTACGGGGGCTCCATCGAAGCCAGATTTAAGTTAGCAAAAACTGGGCGTGCTGTACAGGGCCCGCAGATACTTTAATAGTACATAACTGCTAAAACTGTACAAATCACAAGTGCACCATACGGTTGAATTTGGAAGCTACCTCTGGTCTGGAGCTCCAAAATACCTGAAAAACCCTCGACTCTGTGCAGAAACGGGCGGTCCGTTTGATAGATTCTCCTAACTTAACAGCAGACGAATTGCAATCTTTAGAGAACAGGCGTCGGGTGGGAATGCTATCACTGTTCTACCGGTATTTGAATGGAGGAACTGGCGTCATTGATTCCTTCGGCACCGGTGCATAGTCGGAAAATACGCCAAACGCGTGCCCAACATATGTACACGGTTGACATTTGTCACATTAGAACGGGTCGCTTCTTCAACTCGTTCTTGTGTTCAACAGCTCGGCTATGGAACTATTTGCCGGCCTCTGTGTTTCCTTCCTCCTACAACATAGGTCTCTTCAAGACCCATGTTTTTTTTTTTTACATGAGCTCGACACAGGAGGCCCTGAGGCCATGTTTATTCCTTCCTCTCCTCAAAAAGACCCTCTTCACAGCATCCCAGATGACATAGGCCCTGAAATTATTTTCGTCAGGGCCTCCTGTGTGTAGTTAATGTAAAAAAAATCATTTGCTTGATCGTGCCGTGTCTTCCTCGGACGCCTTAATTTCTGCCATTCACTTTTGCGTCAAATGTTCCCCTTGCACTCTTTTTTCATTCGCTCTACATGTCCAAACCATCTAAGGACGAGTTGTTTAACAGAATTTGAACAATTCATCAAATTTTGGAGTTAATTTCCAAGATGTGTTATTATTTCAGTACCTACATATATATTATTTATTAGTTTTGTGAAGCAACTGTAATAACAGATCTTGAATAGATCTTTCAAAGAACTTGAAAATTTTCTTTGAAATCAGATTATTTGTTCATAGTATATTTGCGGCACCTTCCAGAGTTGAAGATACTCTCAGTATCGCCCTGTGTAAGACCACCATTCAGAATTGAAACGTTGCTTTAAATGGCTTTAGCCGTATTTGGTGAGCAGATCTGAATAGCCTGTTACTTCCCAACCTTCATCCTCTCTATTTCCTTCCCCTCCCCACTTCCTTTAGCATCACTATATACCCCAATTATGGATGCCATAGTCCCACTGGCTTCAGACAGGAGCAGTTGGGACCCTTGTTAAACAAGCCAAATGCGCGCCCAACATATGTATGTATACAGTTGACATTTGTCACATGAGAACTGGTCGCTTCTACGACTCATTCTTAAGTTCACAGCTTAAGTTCAACAGCTCGGCTCTGGAATGATTTTCCGGCCTCTGTGTTTCCTCACTCCTACATCATGTGTCTCTTCAAGACCCATGTTCACTCCTTCTTCTCCTCAAAAAGACTCTTCACATAATATCTTCAAAATGGAATTCCCCTCAGGGAAATTATTTACCTATAACATACCTAACCCGCCCCTGCAAAATCAATAGCATATCAAGCACTGTCATTCGGTTACAATAGACAGTTCTAATATTGAACTATTCCCATCCCAGCATCCAGACACTAGCACTGTTTGAAATCTCATTACTCTAGTAGTACCTAGTTATCCCCGCTCTACTTCCCGTCAGATATTGGCAATTAGATCCAGAGTTCCACTTGGTCTTAGCCGCACAGCCTCCCAGTAGGTTGTATCGGGTATCGAGGGTTGCAGGCTCATCCATCAGGGCTAATCTCACGCCGAACACGTGAGAACAGTGATGTATGGGGGATGCTTCAAGGCTTCTGCGGTGTTAACTTGTGATTGCGTTATTGGGAGGTATATACATTGTGAAATGATCGGTGAATTAATTTCTAACTTCTGTTCCTAATTAATTTTAATATACCCTTGTGACGTACAAACAGTACTATTACATATTCTACAAGCCTATTAATTACAAATCAAATGCAGCGTCTAATTTGCCAATTAATTGTGCTCTTCATATCTTAAAATTTCTTTGTGCTTTCTGCTTGACTTCTTGAGCCAGCGAGATTATGGCATCCCCAATTGGGGTATGTTGTGACGCTGGAGGTAGAGGGAAGGGAAAGGGGATAGGGAAAAGGAAGGTGGGGAAGTACCTGGTTACTTAGATCTGGTCACCAAACACGGCTAAAGCCATTTCAAGCAACGTTTTGTTTCTGAATGGTGGTCTTACATCAGGGCGATACTAAAAGTGTGTTGAACTCTGGAATGTGCCGCAAATATGCAATGTTTTATTTTAAATTAATTAATTGTAAAATAACACAAATTACTCAAATAAAATTTATTAATTGTTTTTGTGTTTAATTTGTAGAAATCCATTTAAAAAAAATTATATTTAATTAAAATTAAATTTGCTGGTTTTATTATTAGGTGGTTTAACCGGTAATAAATCAATATAGACACCTTCGAAAATTGACATTTAAAATCTTATAAATAAGTCGCCTAACAGTGGATTTAACGACAGTTTGAAAATGGTCTTGTAAACCGAAACAGCTGTAACAAAAATACATACTAAAATACTTGCAGAACTTGAAAATAAAACTATCAAATTTATATTTAATTAAATATAAAACGAATAAAATTTATTTGCCCAAGCCGGTATTCGATCCTGCGACCTTCGGATTGCGAGTCAATGGACCACCCCTGGACCACGCCGGTCATGGACGGACAGACCGGAGATGACTAGACACGCTGCGAATATTTTCAAAAACAACTTTTTGATTCACATTTATTATTATAAAATACAACTCTTTGCATTCGGGGCGATGGAAAAATTGCATTCAAAATTTCAGTCATAAAATACAGACATAAATTGTTCCAAATGGCTGTCAGCTGTCCAGTCATCCCGAAAGTTTACCAAACACTTAATTCTGTTTCTTTTTATATTTATTGTCAATATTTTTTTAACGATTCCAAAGATATTGGCAATTCATTATTATGATTGGTAAATACTTTTCATGGTACTTACTTTCCACAATTAAATTAATGTCCATTGATAAGCTGTAAGCCACTATAATAAAATTATTGTCGTGTTCCGTATTAACGACAAGTCGTAATCATTAAATCCATTGGCTGTTTCCCATTTTATATTTTATTGATAATTTTTACTAATAGATTCTCTTGTATAGATTAGAAGGCTAGAGTTTACAGTCTTCATTATGTTTTTTCATATTTCTATTTTTGAAACTGACTGAATTTATGGTGGAATTCCATTATAATCATTACATAAAATGAAGTCGCTCCCGCTGTCTGTACGCTTAGATCTTTTAAACTACGCAACGGATTTTCATGCGGTTTTCACCAATAGAGTGATTCAAGAGGAAGGTTTATAAGTTTTTTTTGTTTTTTTTTTATAAATACCGCACAAGAGTCCCAACTGCTCCCGTCTGGAGCCAGTGAGACTATGGCATCCCCAATTGGGATGTGTTGTGAGGCTGAAGGTAGTGGGAAAAAGATGGGGAAAAGGAAGGTGGGAAGTACCTGGCTATTCATATCTAGTCACCAAACACGGCTAAAGCCATTTCAACCAGCGTTTCAATTCTGAATGGTGGTCTTACACCAGGGCGATACTAAGAGTATCTTCCACTCTGGAACGTGCTGCAAATATACTATATATTATTTTATATGAATAAATTGTGAAATAACACAAATTAATCAAAAACAATTTATTTGCCACGCCGGGATTCGATCCCGCCACCTTCGGAATGCGAGTCAAGAGCCTTATCGCTGGACTACGCCAGCCGTCAGAATACGTATAATACATGCATATTATAGTAGAGAAAAGCCGATAAATTCAAAGATTCATTTCGGGCAGCGGGCTGGCAAGCGGGCGGTGTGGATTTAATATATATGCAAATTAACAGATGGCGTTGGTTATAAAGGTTGGGTAATGGCGTTGTGTTTCGTTAGCCACAGCAACGTGTGGCCGGGTCTGCTAGTAATATAATAAAGCTAACAAATAAAGATTATATACGTGACCTCGGTGTTATTTTGGACTCTAAACTTACATTTGAAAAGCACTTTGATAACATTGTCACTAAAGCAACAAAAAGTTTGGGTTTCGTACTGAGAACATGCAAATTTTTCAAAAACACTAAGACTTATCTGATTCTCTACAATTCACATGTTCGTCCTCACCTGGAATACTGTTCACAGGTTTGGAACCCGCGCTATATTGTTTATGTTAACAGGTTAGAAAGAGTTCAGGAGCGATTTCTCAAATTCCTCAATTTTAAATCATTCAACATATACAACTCTTACGACGAAATCGAGAAACATTTTCACAAGAAACATTTTGTGTATTAGTTTACCATTTGTTGAATTCAAATTTGTACTCTTATTATTTTTTTAAATATTCTAGTTTATATTCAGTTAGTCTTGTTTCTAAATACCTATCTGTGAACATTAATAATTGGTCTGTTTTATAATCATCCTCTTATGTTTATTGTATTACTAAGACTGTTAATGTTCCTTAAATAAATAAATAAATAAATAAATAATAAAACAAATATTAAACTTATTGCCACTTTATTTATTTGACCATAACCGTTTTCAGCTTGTTTAAACCATCTTCAGACTGGTACAAATTATTTTATGCATAATATACAAGGGAGGGGAGAAAGGGATGGTCAACAAAGGATTTTATTCAATTATATGGATTTTCTTACATTTGTTACTAAGTCGTCTATGACTGTCAAATTTCTAATTATTTTGGTTATTCACAGTAGACTTAATTACGTCAGGTTTGTAGCTTAATTTGATTTTGTTTGGGGAATACTTTACAAGTAATATAAATTATTGACAACCTAATTTTATGGTTGTCGTGTCTATTCTTAATTAAAATCGTTATTTTATTTATGACGATATTGAAGTATTGATTTATGTATTGATTTTTAATGTACGCAGTGTTTTATATTGGAGTAGAAATAATCTGATAATGATCAATAAACAAACAATTTATGAATAAATGATGAAAATTACAATGGATATAGCAGCTGAGATTTGGCAAATGATTTTAATTTCTTAGTCGTATTTATTCATTCGGGTTTAAACATTTCTGACAGTGGCATGTAACCGGTCAGAAATATTTGGTTAGAATTTTTATATTTATTTTATTTTATATTTATTAACGCCCTAGTGGGCTTTTACAAGAAAAGAAGCAAATATATAATTAACAATATTAATTACGTGTATTACACTTAATAAAACAGAATAAATATGAATGCAATCGACTCGTTATGTAAAGAATATTACAACATAAAAAAGAAAAGAAATGAAATAGTACAAATAGTACAAGTTGTACTTCAAAAAACTAAAACAATTCAGCTTTAAATATTTGTACATATTATTAATAATAAGACCTGGCATAGAACAAAGTGTAAATAGAACCGCAAAATATTATAAAGTAAGTATACATTTTACTGGTGAGGTTTAGATGAGAAAATATTTTATGAGAAAAACAAAAAAATAATAAAAGTTAATTATTAGCAGATAGAATCGAGATTAATTGATTTTTGAAACATTCAAAACTGTCAACACTAAATATATCTAAAGATTCGCAGTATTTATTCGCAAGGTTATGGATTCTTGGAATTGGTGAGTGTTTGGTTCTGAAACAGTTTTTGAAAACAAAACTTAATCCATATTCCTCTATTCCTTCCATCATGTAATCCATTCTCTTCTTCCTTTCCTCAAAGTCTCCACCAGGAAAAGAAGATGTGCTTACCTACATGATGAACAATATTGACACCCAAGTGCACATTACCCACTTGTTATCAGTTGCATTTCGGAAGTGATATGGATCACAACTCGTTCTCGTAAAATATCGCAAGTAGTCGCAAATAATCGCAGTTTCATTTCTTTTTATAAAATATAATAGTGTCGTGCATAAAATCTATGTTGTGCAATATATATGTGATAACAGAAACGACACTGAGCAGCAGCCTTTAGAAGCCGTTAAAGGTAGGAGATTCCCTTCAAACCGATTCTCCTTTGATCTGCCTTCAAAACACGATATATGGTCTATTTCGTTTACAAAAGGGATTTACAGTCCGCAATCTCGTGTCGTAGTATTCGGCTGCGACATTTTTTTTGGTCCTTCGAGCCGGATAAATGTTGGTTGTTAGACATTGTGTTTTGAAGTACAGATCATTCCATTCGTTGACCCATTTCCGGTTTGTTATAGAACTGTTTCAGAATTATACATTCAATCGTGAATATTGATTAAATTTAAATTAGTATTGTTTGAGGCGGCTTAACATTTTGAATTCGTAGATAGTGGGGTACCTTGTACGTATCACCGCTACGTGGTAGGTAGTTGGTGTACCTACACGCATTGTCGCGTCGGTAAAGCAAATCGTGGATTGTTGTCGCATTTGACAGCTGTTATCACAGCAAACATTTTGTTTACAAGTTGCGTTGACATTTAGTTAGTGTTATTATTCTGTTTGGTTTAAAATATTCATAATGGCGGCAATTAATATTAAATACAAATTGGCGCTATTAGATATGGAAAGTGTTCGTTCGTCGGCTATCAAAGCCGTCACATCTTCAAATTCTATTGACAAAAATATTTTCAAAGCTCGTTTTGCCGATATATCTAACATTAGAGAAAATTTCGTCGCTTCACATATTTCAATTGAATCAAATAAGAAGGATGACGCGGAAATTAAAGTATTACAGGAAAAGTATACTGAAATCCAAAACATGTATTACGAGATTCAATCATATTATTCTCAATTATTTCCGGAAGTTTCGAAAAATGAATCGGATCATTTAATGGCCAAGAATAATGTTTCGTTGCCAAAATTAAAATTGATTATTTTTTCTGGAATATCAACAGATTGGACAAATTACATAAATACCTTTAATTCGTTGATCGATTCTAATAATGCTTTAAATTCTGTTCAAAAAATGCATTATTTAATAAGTAGTCTATCAGGTGAGGCATTGACACACGTTAAACATTTACCGATTTCTGAAGAAAATTATTTTGTAGCATATAAAATTTTAAAGGAAAGATATGAAAACATACGCTTGATCGCTGATCGACATGTTGAATTAATTCTATCGATTCAACCTGTAAAAGCTCAGGATAATCTTCGGCAATTTATTTCCATTTTGAAAGAAAATATTGCTGCGTTAGAAGCTTTAAATTTCCCAGTTCGACAATGGAGCTTTCTTTTGTTACATATTGTATTGCGTAAATTAACAAAAGAATTACGTATTGATTTTGAAATTCAACACATTTCGGAGAATATTCCAACGTTTGACCACTTGTTGAAGTACTTAGATAGACAGTGCTTAGCAAAAGAAATGGCACTTGGAGTTTTTCCTGAAAACCAGTTACAGGCTCATAAAGGTCAATCTAAATCGTATAATGCGAAACATCGATCAAGCAATAATATTAATGCGTTTGTATCAAACATTGAAATCAAGTGTATTCTGTGTAAATCGCCACACTCACTGCACAAGTGTGAAAAATTCTTACGCCTTACTCCAAAGGATAGGTACTTGTGTGCAAAGGAAAATAATTTATGTCTCAATTGTTTAGTGCAAGGAAAACACAACGCAAAAAATTGTCAGTCGCGTTTCACCTGTAGAGAATGTAAATCAAGACATCACACATTATTACATTTTCCAAAAAAAATCGTGGAAAATTCAGACCAGCAAGAAAATTCGTCGGAGCCTTTGGCGTTGACAACATTCTACAATAAAACCAACAAAACGGTTCTTTTGTCTACAGCTTATGTGGAAGTTTTAGATAAAAATGGAGTGTTCCAGAAAATGCGTGTTATGCTGGATAGCGCCAGTCAAGGAAACTTCATATCGGAAAATTGTGTCAAAAAATTGGGTTTTACTCGTTTTAAGAAAAAACCACTCACCGTGATAGGTATTGGAAATACTCCTACAATTAATTCTAACGGATTAATAAAAACACAATTTCGTCCTGTCGATTCGAAGGAATCTGGTATTTTGACAGATTTCGTTGTTTTAAATAACATTTGTTCGAATATGCCATCAAATCGTATCGTCGATCATCATTGGGAACACATCGTAGGTCTCAAATTGGGAGATCCAACATTTTACATACCATCAGCCATTGACATACTGCTTGGAAGTGATATTTTTGCGTCATTATTATGCTCAGGAAAAGTGATGGGCAAAGAAAATGAGCCCATAGCCATAGAAACTAAATTGGGTTGGATTTTGATGGGAAATGTTGGACCATCAAATCATTGTATAAATTCATTCTTCACGTCAATGGAGGAAAATATTGATGAAAAGCTTAAATGTTTTTGGGAAATTGAAAATGTTCCACTTTTGAAGAAAATTCAATCGCCTGATGAAATTCGTTGTGAAAAATTATACACTGAAAGTACCTACACTAACCAAGACGGGAGATACATCGTATCGTTGCCATTTAAGGAAAGCCCGGAAAAATTGGGAAAGTCATATGACATAGCTTTGTCACGCTTCAAGCATTTAGAAAGGAGACTGAATAGAGATTCTGATCTCAAATCCCAATATATTTCGTTCATGAGAGAATACTCAATATTAGGGCACATGATGGAAGTGCCACCTCAATCGCCAATTATTGGTAATTATTTCATACCCCATCATGGAATAATCAAAGAAACCAGTTCTACAACTCGTTTAAGGGTCGTTTTTGATGCCAGTACCAAATCGTCTTCGGGTACGTCATTGAACGACATACTTTTGGTCGGTCCCAAATTACAAAGAGACATTGTCGAATTAATGTGTAATTTTAGAATACACAAAATTGTTTTTACAGCTGACATCCGTCAAATGTATAGGCAAATACTTGTGGATGAGAAATCTCGCCGTTATCAACATATTTTGTGGAGGGAATCATCGGATCATCCCGTAAAAGAATTTGAATTACAAATAGTAACATATGGCACGTCATGCGCACCATACTTATCGATTCGCACACTTCATAAATTAGCCAATGATGGAAAATTGAATTTTCCAACGGCTGCTAGGACATTGATTGAAGATACTTATGTAGATGATATTATCAGTGGTGCGCAAACTTTGGAAAGCGCTCGACATTGTATAGTGGAATTAATTGCATTACTTCAAAAAGGTTGTTTTGAATTGAGAAAATGGTCTAGTAACCATCCTGAAATACTGGAAGACATTCCTGTCAGCTATCGGGAAGTACCCTTAAGTTTTGAGTCGGATACTGACAAGAAAAACCTTAATATTTTAGGTATTCAATGGATACCGTCGCTTGATCAATTTACTTATAAAATTCATAATGTTTTTAGTGACCACTGTACCAAACGTATAATTTTATCGACAATTGCGCGTCTATATGATCCATTAGGTTTTATTAATCCTGTCGTTTTTATTGCTAAATGCTATATGCAAAACTTATGGAAAATTCAAATTGGATGGGACGAAGAAATCCCTTCGGACATGAATTTGAAATGGAAGAAATATATAAAAGAGCTTCCATCACTTGCCAATTTAAAAATTGATCGATATCTCGCAACTTCTCCAACCAGTCGGTGCATCCTTGTTGGGTTTGCGGACGCCTCTGAAAGAGGATATTGTGGAATTGTTTATTTGGTTGTGATTAATAACACAGAAATATCCAGCCATATTTTATTAGCAAAATCCCGTGTTGCCCCCGTAAAGATAACATCGATCCCGCGACTGGAATTGTTGGGAGCAGTTTTATTGGCAAATTTGTTGACTTATTGTCAAGAAGTATATAAAGATAGACTTCAAATTGAAAAGACTGTCGCGTTCACCGATTCAACTATTGTATTGGCATGGTTGAAGACACCTTCTTTTCTATTGCAAACTTTTATCGCAAATCGTGTTGAAACAATAATACAAAATATACCTTATGAACATTGGTATCACATTTCATCGCAAGAAAATCCTGCTGACTTGGGTTCGCGAGGAGTTTTTCCCAGTGAAATCGCTGGCGCTTCGTTATGGTGGAAGGGACCTAACTTTATATCAACACCTTTGGAGGAATGGTTATTTGTTAGGCCTCCAAATATCTCCGTGGACCAGTTACCAGAGTATAAGTCGAAAAATTTAATTTCTCTATCGACGAATGTGTCAACGTCTGACGAAGAGTTTTTATTGAAATTTTCATCATTATCGAAATTACTGCGTGTTATATGTTGGTGCCGTCGATTTATCAATAGATTACGTTCGGAATCGATTATCAATTTCAATGGTTTATCCCCACTTTCGTTAAAAGAAAATAATTTAGCCTTGCAATGTTGCATTAAGCTTGTTCAAGCAATTTATTTTCAACAAGATATGAACAATATCTCTTCCCATCGTATATGTTCAACGCAGCTTCAGAAACTCGCTCCATTTATTGACGCAAATGGTGTTTTGAGAGTCGGTGGTCGAATTCGCCTTGCACAGATTTCAGAAAATGCTCGACATCCTATTATTTTGCCGAAGCAATGTCATTTGACAACTTTAATAATTGATTATTACCATAGCATGTACCTTCATCCAGGTCCTCGTGCACTCCAATCCATAATATCATTAAAATATTGGATAATTTCGGCTAGGAACGTAATTCGACATCGATTGAGTAAATGCATTTCTTGTTTTAAAAATAACCCGCGTGGTAGTTTCCCGTTGATGGGTAACTTACCCGCTTCCCGTTTTCGAGAAGGTCGTCCATTTTTAAATGTCGGAACAGATTACGGAGGTCCTTTTTTGGTGCGTGAAAGTAGACGTCACGGCGCAAAAACTTATAAGGCCTATTTATGTCTTTACGTTTGTTTATCGACCAAAGCCGTTCATCTTGAATTAGTTTCAGATCTATCTACTGAAGCGTTTGTGGCAGCATTAGATAGATTCATTTCTAGACGCGGTATATGCCAAAATATCTATAGCGATTGCGCCACCAATTTTACTGGAACTAACAGATATCATACTGGCCTTTCTAAATTCATACGTGAATCTGAAAACACTGACAAACTTGTTGACGCAACTGTCGCTCGTTCAATTACTTGGCATTTTTCTCCGCCCTCCGCACCCCATTTCAATGGAGTGTCGGAGGCTGGTATTAAGTCAACTAAATACCATTTGAAGAGGGTTGTGGGAGATCAAATCCTCACCTTCGAAGAATTAACTACTGTTCTGACTCGTATCGAAGCCATTTTAAATTCGCGACCAATTGGAGCGCTGTCGTCGGATCCATCCGAATTGAACCCGTTAACTCCTGCACATTTTTTAATTGGGGCTCCTCTTGTTTCTGTTGTTGAAGAAAATTTTGTGGATGTACCAATGAATCGTTTATCGCGTTGGCAATTATTGAAACAGATGTCCCAACATTTTTGGAATCGCTGGCGGAAAGAATATCTACATACTCTTCAACAACGAAACAAGTGGGCAACGTCAACTCCTAATTTGAAAATTGACGATCTAGTCATGATAGATGATTCGCAAGCAACCCCAATGCGATGGCCTGTGGGGAGGGTGGTTGAATTATTCCCCGGCGCCGATGGAGTGGTTCGTGTCGCTACTGTAAGAACCCCTCAGGGCATTTTTAAGCGGCCCGTGGTCAAATTGTATAGGCTACCCATCGATTAAATAGTTTTAATTTTTTTTGTCTTGTTCAATTCCTAGGTTAATTAGTTATTTGCTTTCGTTTTTCGTTGCTTTCTTTCGTATATAGTTGTTGAGAAAATATCATATTTCCTCAAGGTCGGCGGAATGTTTGGTTCTGAAACAGTTTTTGAAAACAAAACTTAATCCATATTCCTCTATTCCTTCCATCATGTAATCCATTCTCTTCTTCCTTTCCTCAAAGTCTCCACCAGGAAAAGAAGATGTGCTTACCTACATGATGAACAATATTGACACCCAAGTGCACATTACCCACTTGTTATCAGTTGCATTTCGGAAGTGATATGGATCACAACTCGTTCTCGTAAAATATCGCAAGTAGTCGCAAATAATCGCAGTTTCGTTTCTTTTTATAAAATATAATAGTGTCGTGCATAAAATCTATGTTGTGCAATATATATGTGATAACAGAAACGACACTGAGCAGCAGCCTTCAGAAGCCGTTAAAGGTAGGAGATTCCCTTCAAACCGATTCTCCTTTGATCTGCCTTCAAAACACGATATATGGTCTATTTCGTTTACAAAAGGGATTTACAGTCCGCAATCTCGTGTCGTAGTATTCGGCTGCGACAGTGAGTATATAGAGTAATTAGTGTTGAGTTTATTGTTGCATTTAAAAATATCTTAACTACGAGTTTGTCTAGCGGGTATGCTAATGCAAATACTTTATGGTATCAATTTTTATTTTTATTTTGTGTCGGACTTTCTATAATTGTTATTATAAACTAGCTGGTACCCGGCATGCGTTTCAATGCCATTCAAAGATAATAAATTTATTCTCCCTGCATGTCCTTTCCCATGCATCCCCGTTCACCTCCCGAGTCCCCTTCCCCTCCTGCGTTCCCCTTCCACCTTCCCTGCCTTCCCCTTTCCTCGTCACCATTCCGCGAACCCCACCTCCCCTGTTCCCCTCCTCTTCCTGCCTTTCCTCCCTGCCGCTAAAATATATGAAATATACACTTTTTCATGTATACAAATTTCATAACGCCAGAGCGTACCATTATATATAGCCTATAACCTTCGCACGCGTGCGCACAATAAATCACCAAAGTTTCATCGAAATCGGATGAACGGCAGCGCATAAAATACGAACGAACAAATAAACGAATGTTGATTTTTATATATAATGTTTCAGCTAGGATTATGATAATCTACAGCAAATAATTTCTATGCACTTATTATGACAATTATTTACTCACATGAATAAACTGGGAATAAAGGAAGGTGTGCTCCCTCTCCGCATTTCACTAAGAGTTGTTTTTTTTTATAGTTTTCACTTCGGATTGTTTTCATCAAAATGCGACGCGTTTTATTTAATGCGATTGGTATAATTCACGAGGAGCTTGTCCCGTTATTTGCGAAATAATAACAAAAATCATGCGATAAATGCACTGCGGCGTGTACACTCGAACTCTTTAATGCGGAATCACTCGCAGGCGGCAACGGGAGAGCGGGGTGAACAATAATCGCCATGGAACAACAATATTCTCGTTCCAAAATAACACAGAAATATTAGCCGAGCGCAGCCAAATCATAATTGGCGCTAACATACCCCCGCCCTTGACAGAATGGTCAAAACAAACCAACAATGCGAATAGCAACGGAAGGAACAAAGAAAGTAAAAATAGTAAATAATAATAATAAAAATAAAAATAGATGCGTTAAGAACATTTACGTCATCGGGGTTCATTGCTCATTACGTTAATGCGTATCACTATTGCAAGTATTATGAACAGAAAATAATAAATTAAAATCGATAAGAACGATAGCAGTAATAGGTAGTTGTATTTTTAATTAAACTTAACTAAATAATCATTAAGTACTATAAGAATAAACTTAAGTTGCAGGAAAAATGATATTAAAAATGCGTGTGTAAACTCAGTTTACGAAAAACCTTGTTTTAGTTGCGAGCTGCATTACTTTGACTGAGAAGCTATTATGAGTTACATTTTTTTTTCTTGAGAGTAGGTGCGTTTCCTACTAGTACGTACCCTAAACTGGTCTCGATTGCACTCGGTAATGACTGAGTGCCCTTTACCTTGCCAGGTAGTAGGATTTGGCCAAAAATATTGGCACCAAGGATTGCATCGACGACCGCTGGGATGTGAAATTTGTCATCGGCGAGTGGCAATTCCTTTATGTAAGACAATGCATTCATATCTATAGAAGATGCCGGAAATTGGGTTGCGATGCGATCCACGACCAAAGGTCGAATGGAGAAAGATGTTTTATTATTATAACGAGACTCAAACTTTAAATTAGTCATTCCTTTAATGCGTTGAGAAATATCCCCAATACCTTTAATGGTTGTACGATTGCGATCTGTGAATAAAGGCAAGCCAAGGCGTTTGCAACACTCGGTTGTCATAAAATCATTTTGTGATGCACTATCGACTAAAACGCGTATTTTCTGATAATTATTCCTGGAATCAAGAACACTAATAGATGCAGTACCTAATAATACGTTTTGATTTGGAGAAAAAGCGTTTGCATCGACATTATTGAAAATACTTAATGTTACATTATCTGACTGATTTTCAGGTTTGCGTTCGGGATTTAAATCACGCTCAACATTATGAGAAAAATTGGGTGAAGTGTCATCAAAATGCAATAAAGAGTTATGGTTTTGATTACAATGTCTGCACCGATTTTCCGATTTACATGTGTTGGTAGAGTGTATTGTACTTAGACAATTTCGACAGAGTTTTTGTTTTTTCGATATTTCAAACCTACCTTTAGGAGATGCTTTTAAAAATGTTGGGCATTTATAAATCAATGTGTGGTCCGAAAGGTGACATACAGCGCAGTTAGACTGTTTTATTTTGTTACTCGTTAAACTGAGAAATGCGTGGCTATATTGTTTTTGGTGTAATTTTTTCTTCGGGTGTTCTTGCGATTTCCAATCTGGTAATGTAGAAGTTCTATGTAGTATCTTGGTTTGTTCCCGCAAGAATGTTATGAATTCGTGGTATGTAGGTGTCTCCGATTTTCTGACCGACGATTCGAATGCTACAGCTGTTTCTTTGTCTAGTTTTTGGGTCCCTATATGAAGGAAGAAACATTGTAATAAATTTGGAATTTGTAATTGTTGCAATGCTGAAATCGAGGAATGGAATTGATCTATGAAATCTTCTAAATTAAATGCAGTCGGTACTGTTATTGGTTTTATGTTCAAAATTTTATCAAAATAATAAATCGCGTTCGCCCGGGTATCTTCGTATTTTTCTATTAAGGCATCCCATATAACTTGGTAATTTTCTGCTGTCGTTGGAATTCCAGCACAAATATTTAACGCCCTTCCCGACAAAGTACTTATTAAATACTGAATTTTTTCCGCATCAGAAAGTTCTTTGTTTGCGTGAATAACCTTCTGAAAGGTATCATAAAAAATTCTCCATCCCATTATATCTCCATCAAATGAAGGCAAAGTTAATTTCGGTAACTTCATATTGCGATTCGGTTTATCTAGTTTTGAATGCGTGTCAGCTAACTCAATTGTATTGTCACCTGTTTGTTTTGCAGTCAACTGGATTATAGAATATAAATCGTCAAAGGATTGCTCCATTTGAAAGTTAGGAACAAATTCTGAATTTCTTTGAAGTTTCAAATCATTAATTTTATTTACTAATTCAATAAACTCCTTTCTGGTTTCCAATAGTAACGCTGCATTAGCACAAAATATGTTTTTTGAATTAGATGATTTCAAACCTTTTATACTATCATATATTCTCTGAATCCTTGCAAAATGTGAATTCTGCCTCGCTTCTAATAATTTAATCTCGCGTTCAATTTCGGTGACGGTCGATTCATCCGGCATGTTGACAGTGTGTTTGTTAATTATGATGAAACGAAGAATATTTTTAATTTTCGTAGATGACCCACGTACGAGCTACCTACAATTTCTCTCAAACTACGCACGATAACTTGAGCAATGAAACGCGTGCGTAAATGGTAATGTAAAAATGCGCGCTGGTTCCTTAAATTAAACATCCAGGCTAGATTGGACCAAACTGTTTCAGCTAGGATTATGATAATCTACAGCAAATAATTTCTATGCACTTATTATGACAATTATTTACTCACATGAATAAACTGGGAATAAAGGAAGGTGTGCTCCCTCTCCGCATTTCACTAAGAGTTGTTTTTTTTTATAGTTTTCACTTCGGATTGTTTTCATCAAAATGCGACGCGTTTTATTTAATGCGATTGGTATAATTCACGAGGAGCTTGTCCCGTTATTTGCGAAATAATAACAAAAATCATGCGATAAATGCACTGCGGCGTGTACACTCGAACTCTTTAATGCGGAATCACTCGCAGGCGGCAACGGGAGAGCGGGGTGAACAATAATCGCCATGGAACAACAATATTCTCGTTCCAAAATAACACAGAAATATTAGCCGAGCGCAGCCAAATCATAATTGGCGCTAACATATAAGATTGTGAAATGATACAAATTAGTTTAATAAAATTTATTTACGCGCGAGGGTTTTGCACCCGTGACCTTCAGATTGCCAGTCGAGAGCCTCAGCTCTCGACCACGGAGGCCAAAGAGCTAATAGGCAAATTTATGTGTTTTATCAAAGCCATGGTTTTTGCGTATCCCCCAAGGAAAATAGTTTGAAAGGTTTAAGTATTAAAAAGGGAAAATAGAACATTTAATGCGACTTAAGTTTAATTCTCTTAAGCCAGTTCCTAGGCACATAAGAACTTTAGTCAGAATGTAAGCGAAACAGTTTTAAAGTTTATTCCCAAGGGTCACATTTTGTATTTTCGAAAAGTTAAGTATTTTTACCGAATTTTCCCTCTCCATTACGAAGACTTGTCTGTAGGTTAATTGACATAAAGAAGGTCAAGTAAATTCACAAATATTTATGAAATTCTTAAGATTTATACACAAAACTTTGCGATTTTATAACTACCATAACATTTAACCCTTCAGAATTTTGGCGTATTTTTCCGATGGTCAAAATATTTCCGCTTTACAATAAAATGCAAATAAATGGAATATTTCTGAACATATACCAGAATTAAAAACTGGTTTTGAAAGGTGGTAAAATAGGCTTTCAAATTTACAAATTCAAAATAAATATTTAATGTTTGAAATATAAAAATTTTGCATGCAAACAAAAAAAATTTAAAATATGGCTCACCTTACGCTTTTTCTTACTAAAATAACTAATAACGAAAAAAATAAAAACACACACATATTTTATTAGACAAATGTATTTTAAACGTTACTGTCACCTCACATTTTTTGTCTTTTCATATAAAAATAATTAATAAAAAATTCTCAAAGTTTCAATTTTTTTTTCAATTGTGATTCAAAACTTTGGTTTTATAAAGGTGTACATTTTACTTTTTTCGTCGTTATTTTTAGATTAGACTACAAAGCATGGTGTTTTGCCTTTTTAACACTATTTAGAACATAATTCTCACTCTGATGGTAATGGAGTTGCAGCGATTTATACGAGACGCATGTGAGCTGGGACAAATATGGTATCCTGCCATTCAAAGGGTTTTAACAAGAAAGTGTTTTTAAAATCGAGCTAATTTCTCAAAATTATTAAATTTAGAAGGCGGTAAGAGGTTCGCTACTTTTGGTGATTTAGCAGTGTTGCCCAGGTTCATGGGATGAGGTTTTGTCTAGGTCTTTGAAGCGAATGCGTTTACCTACTGCGAGGCGGGCCGGATCGGGAGCTACTAGTTTAGGGATAAACTAGACCACTCCAGCCGGACTCTAACATAGCCTTGCACCACAGTGGGAGCGATAGATTTGTACGTCTGGCACATTGATCCCAATATTCCTGCCCGCCCCTCATACCTTTTTCCTTCCCAGAACATTTTCTCCTCCCTTTCCCTAATAAAACCTCCGCATAGCATCCCCAAAGAAGACATAGGTTTTACATAGCCCCTGAGAATTTTTTTCAGGGTCTCCTGTGTGAAGCAATTGTAAAAAAACATGTAAATAAAAGTTTAATAATTTATTTATTTATTTCATATAAACGGTCTACATTTACCATAAACACGGATTACCTACCACAAAAATCATAGTTAAATTAGAAATAACAAAAAAGAGTAGAACAGTTAATTGTGGGTTTTGATTAAGAAATGAGAAGAGACACAATTACATATAAAATTCTATAGTGCAAATAAAGTTAATACTGATTGAAAATATTTGATAGTACAGCCTCCTTGTACCTAGCTTCCGTGCAGTTAAATAGATCTGCCACATCAGCATATCTATCAGTAACTTCATGTAATCTAGGTACAAGCGAGTGTTTCGTATACTCGGTCCGGTTATTGTAGCGTTTAAACAGGATTTTAGAACGAGTTGCTCTCATGAGCAAATTCAATGAGCTTAGTTAAATCAGGGCTGTCTCTTCTACCATTTACAATTTTGAACATAAATATTAAGTCGGATATAATTCTTCGATCTGAGAGTTTTAATAAATTTAGTGTTTTCATCAAGTAACCATAGTGTATGTTTTCAATGGGAATGCCGAGTTTAAAATTAACGTGTCCTAGAAATTTATGTTGAATTTTCTCGATTGAATCTGAATGTTTTTTTTTAAATAGGGGGACCATTTCGAGGAGTTCATTTGATAATCAATTAAAATTTGTAGGTTTACTTATTGAGTTCTTCAAATAATAATTTTTTTAAATCATTCGATACTTGTAGAAACGTCAATAGATGTCACACATTAAAATAAAAATGGTTATATTTGTCCAAGACACTAATCTAGAAAGCATATGTTAAATCAGGGCTGTCTCTTCTACCATTTACAATTTTGAACATAAATATTAAGTCGGATATAATTCTTCGATCTGAGAGTCTTAATAAATTTAGTGTTTTCATCAAGTAACCATAGTGTATGTTTTCAATGGGAATGCCAAGTTTAAAATTAACGTGTCCTAGAAATTTATGTTGAATTTTCTCGATTGAATCTGAATGTTTTTTTTAAAATAGGGGGACCATTTCGAGGAGTTCATTTGAAAATCAATTAAAATTTGTAGGTTTACTTATTGAGTTATTCAAATAATAATTTTTTTAAATCATTCGATACTTGTAGAAACGTCAATAGATGTCACACATTAAAATAAAAATGGTTATATTTATCCAAGACACTAATCTAGAAAGCATATAGTTCGGAAGAATCTTGCAATCATACTTAAATATAGCAGCCGATAAAAATATACATTAACAAAATGAAGATAAGTTAGTAGTTCTTAGTCGAAGTTCGATACAGTTAAATATGATCGAAGGAGATAGTGTCGAATTAGCTCAGTGGTTAGAGCAGAGCCCCGGCCAAGCTAAGGTTCTTAATTCATGTCCTTGACTTATATTATCTTCAATGACTAAATATTTCAATTTGAGGCTTTTTTCGTTGTCATTCCGAAAATGTATATATTTTTTTATTTTTTATTTCGGTCTTTATACACGCAAAATCAATTCGAAGCATAGGGGATTTATATTGCAAATTCCCTTTGTCTTGTGAAATTAAACTTTTCCAATTACGTATATTGTCAATGGATAAACATCAAACATTTTTAACTCGAAGTTTAATTTTGTGATTTATAATATTACGCAAGAACCTGCTCGTGTTTCACTGGCTCCTACCTATAGGCAAATTTACTTACATAATAAATAGAAAATCTGTTTTTCCTTTAATCTTTTTATAATGAAATTCAAATAGCAATATTATTTTTCCAATTATTTAAAGAAAGTTAAAATATATATTTTTTTATATTATATTTTAGACCTAGTCGCTTGACTTTTTTTTTCTCAAATTAACAGTTCAATTTTGAAAAAGACACATAAATTTAAATCAAAATCGAGATCTATCTAAAGTTCATTGAGCCGATCTGACATACACGACCGGCGTAGTCCAACTATAAGGCTCTTTACTCGCAATCCAAAGGTCAGGGGATCGAATCAAATAAATTTTATTTGATTAATTTGTGTTATTTCACAATTTATTAATTTAAAATAATATATAGTATATTTGCGGCACGTTCCAGAGTGCAAGATACTCTCAGTATCGCCCTGGTGTAAGACCACCGTTCAGAATTGAAACGTTGCTTGAAATGGCTTTAGCCGTGTTCGGTGACCAGATCTGAATAGCCAGGTACTTCTCACCTTCCTTTTCACCATCTCCCTCCTCTCCTCACTACCTTCAGCCTCATAAAATACCCCAATTGGGGATAACATATTCTCACTGACTCCAGATGGGAGCAGTTGGGACTCTTGTACGGTATTCATATAAAAAAAATATTAAAAAAAGACAAGCGGAATTTGTAATTTTAATAAAATAATAGTGTAATTACACTTACACCTTTTATAAAGAAAAATTCTACTTTTCACATTCGAGACGTTGCTTGAAATGGTTAAAAACTATACCGTATCTAAATGGTACAATAGAATTTTATTGTAAGTAAATAAATTAATGATAAGCCCTCAGAGTTTGCAGTAAGCTGGGATGAGTATTGTGGGTGGAGTGAAGGTATCTAATGAGCAATTATTTTAGTTCCAGCGCCACTATGATCTGGCTGGTCCCCCTGCTGGGGCTGCTGGGAGCAAGCGTGTCGGGCTCCGCCTCGGGGATTGAGTCCCCCGCACCCATCCTAGAGTTGGACGCGGGCACACCGCCCCCCACGGCGGCCCACACCGCCCCCACGGAGGTCTACAGCGCGGCGCCCCCTGCCAAGTGGATCGGTAAGTTTATTGTCTAATAATATTTGTATTTTCGATACTGACAATAATTGGTGGTGAAATTCATTACGATTCAATAAAATAGTTACCTACCGTGGTCATCTTTGAATTGATAAAATTTATTTTTCCTTATTGTGTTGTTTATATAATTTTTGTTAAATGTACATACGTAGTACTTTCATTACTAGATTAAAAATAACAGACAGTTCTTAAGGCGGCGCTTCCCCGCTCAAAAATAAGCAGATAGAGAGATATGTAATTATGAATGTTGGACAGAGCGCGCTAATATTTTAAATGATAAAATTGAAGCGAAAATTGTGAAAATACTTAATAAAATATGACTCGTTTAAAATAGATCAAAAATCTCGTGGAAGGCATCTTAAGTATCATTTAAAGAAACATTGTGAATTTTTTCACAAATATAACTTGTAAAGAAATAGAAATAGACTTTTTTTAATAATTTTCGGAGCATACTTTGCGATTTTTTTCTATCGAGGGGATTTCATATAATTTGCGTTTGGGCGTGGAAAGTATCTATATATGAACTTCGAAAATAACATATATTTTTTTAAGGGCTTAAAAACTTTAAATGTTTTACGGGAGATATGTAAGAAATCGGTAGAAATTCGAGTAGTGGCGGCTTAAAGCTGATTACAAAAAGGGTATTTTTTTTTTAATCAACTGCCCAATTCAAGAGAAAAAAACATTTCTCGTGGTTGAATTGTGATGTATTGTGAATTGTTATTGTTGTATTGCAGTGGTTGGGTAGGGGTTTGTGACTCTGCGGACATCAACTCCAATTTCACTTCCACTCAACCAGTCTTATGAGATGTAGCCGCAGAACGAACTTTCGATCGATCGATTCAACCGATCAGCGCCAATCACTGATTGAAGTCACTGGGAACATCAAACATGGAAATGCGACAATTTTACTAATTCATTCGGAACACGAGGCTGGTTTAAACTCAAGATAGATTCTCGCGCACGGACAAGCAAAAAATTTTCTTCCAAATCTTCCATCATTTTGTCAGGACTAGAATTTAATATTTTTCTCGAAACCTGAGAATGGTTTCTCGCGAAATACGTCAGCAGACAAATCGGCATCTAGAATTTAATTTTTACATTCGACACACAAAGCTGGTTTTTACTTATTAGCGTATTTGTGTAGCGTTTGTTTACAGCACTTAAACACCCAACTATAATTTTTACAGCACTCTGAACATGAGAACGATTTTTCTCTCTGAAATGCGTTAGCAGATGAACCCGCAACTGGAAATTTTTCGTAGCATTTGGAACACAAAACTGAATTTATCTAATATTTTTTTAACTTAAGATGAAGCTATAAGTGAAATCCTATTTAGATTTATCTTTTGCGATGAATCGGTTTACAATATGAACATCAAAAAATATGCTACGGATAAATTGAAGCTTTTACTAGCTTTTCCATGTATTGGAATTATAATAAAATTATTATTTACATTACAAAAAATATAAGCGTAAACCACTAAAAAAAAAATTTTTCACGACTTAACTATGAAGTAATAATATAAGAAACAATTTTTTTTAAATACCTTTATTGCTAAGACTATTTTTGATGTTTTGTTTGTTCTAACTTTTTTCATTCTTATAAAATTATTCGCAAAATAAATAAAAAGAACTTTTTCGCTAACTTGCCTCGTGCAAATACGACGCGCGATTTTAAATTTTGTGTGGCATGAGAATCGAAATATTTCTAGCGTTTATATTCCTCTTAAGAGAGAATCTGCAAGCGAGTCCCCAATTTAAATTAAATTAATAAACTACACTCAAAACACGAAAATGAAAAATAAAAAAATAATCTACAGATTTGTATAAAATTAAACACACACCACCCGCCTTGTGTCCGCCCGCTTCAGACACTCTTGTTTATATAAATTTATTTAGATAGATAGATAGATCAAAAATATATTGAATTCTAACTTTAACGACTCTAATGTAATCATTGCCAATTGCGAATATATTGCCGGTCTTAATTACAGCATTTAATTGAAACAATTCAGAATAATATTGACTCTACGATATTATACTTTGGCTTAATTATCCGCCATTGACTGTTCAGTGCGATCAAATTAACAAAGTACTTCTAGATTTATTTTGTTATTTCAATGGGAAAATGTTACCAGGGAGTAATAATGAAGTTCGGGGGTGTGCTTTCGAGCTATGTTTTCTGCTTTTGGCAACACTGAGTTTTCTGCTGAGAGATATTTCGAATTCCTAATTCAAACTATTTTACTTTGAGGAGGAAACCCACACTGCTCGTCTCTTCGGTTTGATTGTAGACGATGATGTAAATGTGAAAGAAAGTAACAATTTTCAATTTGTTAATAGCTGATTGGTTGGGTTCTTGGTGATGGTTTTTTATGTGAATGTCGCACAGGAGTCCTAAATGCTCCCGTCTGGAGTCAATGAGACTATGGCATCCCCAATTGGGGTATGTTGTGAGGCTGAAGGTAGTGGGGGGGAAGAAAGATGGGGAAGAGGAAGGTGGGAAGTACCTGGCTTTTCAGATTTGGTCACTAAACACGGCAAAAGCTATTTCAAACAACGTTTCAATTCTGAATGGTGGTCTTACACCAGGGCAATACTGACAGTATCTTCCACTCTGGAACGTGCCGCAAATATACTATTTATTATTTTTAATGATTAAATTTTAAAATAAAGCAAATTAATCAAATAAAATTTATTTGCAACTGCTCCCAATCTTCTGGAACCAGTGAGACTGTGTCATCCCCAGTTATGGGTATATTGTGAGGCTTAAGGCCGCACTCTTGAAACGCACGGCGCTGAAAAAGAAGAAGATGGAGAGATATGTAATTAATAATGATGGACAGAGCGCGCTAATATTTAAAGTCGTATTATAGCAGCGAAAATTGCGAAAAAGCTTAATAAAACATGGCTCGTTTAAAATAGAGCAAAAATCTCGTGGAACATATCAGTATCATTTAAAGAAACATTGTGAATTTTTTCACAAATATAACTTGTAAAATAAAAGAAAGACTTGTTTAAAATAATTTTCGGAGCATACTTTGCGATTTTTTTCTATCGAGGGAATTTCATATAATTTGCGTTTCGGAGTGGAACGTATCTAGATATTATCTTCAAAAATAACATATATTTTTTTAAGAGCTTAAAAACTTCAAATGTTTAAGGGAGATATGTAAGAAATCGGTCGAAATACGAATAGTAGACCCTTAAGGTGTTGGCGAAGGGGGAGAGATAGGAAAGAGGATAGTGGGGAAGTACCTGGCTATTCAGATCTAATCACCGAAGACGACTAGAGCCATTTGAAACAACGTTTTGATTCTGCATATGTTTGCAAAGAAATCCACAATGAATTTTATGGAATTTAGAAGGTTAAAAAACGCTCCTAGCAAATTAAAATGTATTTTCTTGCCCTGGCAAGAAAATAATGTATCTTATTTTTTTCTACTTGTCATTTCGTTGCTTGAAAATATGTTTATTTTATTATTATTTGATTAATCTTCATGTTGCTAAAAACCTAACTGCTAACCTCGGTTCTGAACTGGAGGGGTGAACCTAAATACTACTGACATCTGTTTGAAAACTTTACAAACTCTATGATCTATCAAAAGTGTAGCCATCTATATCTCATAGCTCGAACTATCACTGTGTTAATTTAAGAGGGCTATTGTTCGTACTCTAACGTTTTTTTGTGCAAATGAATCATCTTGTTGCTAAAAACCTAACTGCAAACTCACCTGGTTTTTACTGGAGGGGAGCGAACTAATATATTACTGACATCTGTTGGGGAACTTGTGATGGTTCAGTGTTGTTTGAACAAGTAGACGAGGAAATTTTTTTTAAATATTTAAATTCGATCATATTACTGACCTCTGTTGGGTGTGTTTGAAAACGAAATTGAAGGAGTCTGTAATAAAATACGGGTTAATTATCGCGTGGGAGGTGCTAGACTATCGGAGATGTAAAACGTTGGACAAATTGGAAATGATAAATTAACAATTATTTTGAACACAACGAATAGCGAGAGAGAGGCGGAGCTAAAGGCGTTTATCTGGTTCTGGTTCTCACGAAGTCCATGGTATGGAATGCAGACCCCTATGAATTTGATCATAACTCACTTCATGATGACCAAAAATAAGAAATTGATAACTGTTGAAATTCGGGACCGAGACTCTATTGAGATTTTGAAAAAGATCGTTCAGGAAGTAGATTTTGGGTTAATTATGAACTTTTGCGTTTCAGTTATTAGGAGCGACATGGGGAAGGTTTACAATCTCTTGTACATAAGTGACGTTCTAAGAGATTGACAGGTAACACGATTTTGGCTCTTAGAAGAGGTCATTAAGCCGAAATCACCACTCTAGGTTACGTACAAAATAGTGGAAAAAGTAATTAGCCAAATGCATAAAATTTGACGGCCTGTCTAATTCTAAATTTATTTACAAATTCGAGTGTGATTTTTGGAGAGATTAACAAATCATTCTGACAGTTATCACTTTTCTCGAAAGAACGAGACGATGAGATGTGGGAGGTTACTTAGTAGAGATGCAAATAACAGGGACAGATTAGGCCATGGTGGTGATAAATGGCCATCAATGAAAATCGAAATCAATAAAAATGTGAGTTTAATACTGGGAAAAGCCTTACGGGCGTTGCTATTTGTTTAAAGAGAGAGTTTGTCAGAGTATAAGGCCTAAACACTCACAAATACGGAAAAACAAGGGAGAATACATATTGTTCGTAGAATAATGCGTAGAATAAAATTCCTTCGCGTTAGGTTATAAAATAATGATAATAATAATAAATTATTCCAGAATGTATGCAGGGGTAGTGCGGTGTAATACATTTATTTTGAGTGGGAGAAAATGTCCTATGACAAGTTTGAGTCGAGCGCGTGGTCCACCCCTGTTTTATTTTGCTAGACCGAGATAGCTGGAACCCCGATTTCAAGGGTTGGAACTGTGACAAACGCATAAGGGAGGAACGGACGGGAAGCGAGAGTAGTGGGTGGCGAGCGGATAAATACGACTCAAAATTGCATGAACTTATTTTGATTGATGGGAGATTTTCGTTTTAAATAAGCAGTTTTTTTGATAACAGATCAGTCAGTGGAATTCGGCGGAAGAATACGGAAGTCTGGAAGTTTTGGTTCTAACCAGCTCGTAGCAACGGTTAATTAACCTCAGTGAAAACAGATAGTGGTAATTTTATTAAAAGGGAGTCCGAAGTTCGAAGATCGGCGCGACCCGTTGAGTTCAAAATTCGTAAATTATAGAAATAATACAAGTTCGTGAATTATTGCAACGCTACGTAATAAGAAAAAGCACATAGTTGAAGTTACCGTAATTAAAAATAAAGTTAGTTTATCGGATTAAATTCAGTGTTATAGTCGCTTAGTAAAATTATATTTTTATAAAAAATTCGTGATTTACTTCAAGTAAAATTAAACTGTAGGGTGTAGGGGTGGGTTAATAATATTATACTTTACCCGAATTGCGGAAATATGAAGAGGAAAAATCGTATAAACTTTACGTAGATTAATTTGGGCTTTAATAATAAATATACCGCTTGACGGGAGCTATAACTTAAGAATGATAACTACAGATGATCGAACAGAGTATAGATTTCAGGACATTACATAACAGGTGGGGGGGGGGGGGGGGGGGAATGGTCGTAGGGAGGTGGAGGAGTTTTCTTTGTTTTCTTCCCGCAGGTTATAACAAGTGCAGATCCAAAAATCACAACGAGCGTGTATTCCCGCTAGGATAAAGGGTACAGTTATCAATCACTCTCGGTAAGTCGAATTACAACTCCATAATTTAAATTACAGGACATGCTGACCGCAAGAACGAAGCAGCCAATTGAACTATTGTTTACTATAAGTGTGCGTGTCGGTCAGGGGTTTTTTTTTTTCTCTTCGCCGTCATCACTCGGGTCCAGCCACCCGAACCGTCGCCTAACAGCTGGATGCTAGGAACGGAACAGCAGCAAAAAAATGGTTCTTACAAGTACCTAGGAACGCAGAGGCAATAAGACTACGATAGTACACCCAATCGAATTGATGAAATTTTGGCAGTACAACTTACCCAATTGCAGGCGTTGGCTGACAGTTTGGCGCAGACTTCGACAGGAGGAGGGCGTGAGAACCAGATTCACGATTCTATGCATGTATAACATTATATCAACCTGTTTATCTGCGAAATTTCTACCTGTTGTATTGCGTGAATTAAATTTTCACGTTTGTGGAATGTATACGATGGTACTGAGACTATACATAAGTGAGATATGTATGTCGGAAAGGTAAGGGTTTTCCCTCATTACCATGTTACGAGGAGGGGAGGTACCAGCCACAGACTGGGCGGGTCACGCGCTATGTCGGAGGTCATTCCCTTTCGCGGGATCGTGTCGAGCGAACGGGCGCGAAAGGTTATGTACCAGGGATGCCGAATTGTATGTCATGGACACGATTCGCTGACGGAGGCGTTTGACCTTAGACATCACGGGAAGCCTGCAGGGTTGAGTGGAGGAGACCGCTAACAAGGCATCTTGCGGGAAAATTCTGTAACGTTGTTGCATTCTCTCATCTGTGTCAACCCAAAAGTAAACGTAAGGCCCACAAAGTGCGCCTTATGTCAACTATTGGAGGTGGAAAGACGAAGACGGTCGGCTTTAATGGTCTGCCTCACAGCTTCGCGCCACTTGCCCGCGGATAGAGTCATGACAAGGGACGAAATGGAAATACCCCTTTTAGAGCCAGTAACGTAGAATCTGGAGGCGTAATGAGTATTGGAGTTGACTGGGAAAGGTTTGAAAGCCTGCTGTTCTTCCTCTGGCATGAGTGAGTCCGGGTATGTCAGGGTGATCGTCCAAGAGATCCGCCAGATACCGGGGTATAGCTCAGACATGCATTGGCGGGATAGTTGTGTCCGGAGAACTGCCCACTCGGTCAACTTGGTTAGTGGAGGAGCCAATACTAGTTTGCAAAGAAATTCTCCTTCCTTTCCTTTTATCACTTCCTTAAGATTCCCTAGTTCTGCCGTAAATTGGTGCTACTAACAATAACAATATTTCTAACGGTTATGCATAGGATAGGTATTTCAGATTGGGAGACGCGGGAGCAGCCTATTCGGCCATAGAGAGGCACTTCTAGGTACGTACATTTAAATTAAAGTAAATAATGAACTTGTATTGCCATTTGATTGTCCACAGGATCGACCATTACGTGAGCTAGGTTCCTTCTTCGTGATTTACTAACTGACCTTTAGACGTACAGTTAAATTTTACTAGCGCAAAATTGGACAAGAGGATGGCTTAACCAGCCTTAATAGAGTAGGTGCCAAAGGGATCACTATAGCGGGGAACGGGGACTCTACAGGGAGTATACAGTTAGGGCCATAGGCATCGGTAGTGTAGGGCAGTTAGACAGGGCGTATCCTTCATGCGTTTGAGAAAACAACAGAAAAAATTCTTCCACGCCTTTTAAAGAGTCGAAAGTTACCACGAAAAAGAGTAAATACATTAAATTCCTACTCCAAATAATCTGGAGGCTTCGAAGCAAAAATCAATCACAACGTGAAGTAAAGGGTTTATTGTAAGATTTCCCAAGACAACCTTGTTTTACTGTGTTTCGCATCACAGGGGTTGGGAAAATGAGATCAGGAAAACGGCGTAGCTGAACCTTCCGATCGGAGATCTCAACGACGAAGAGAGAAAAGGAAAGGGTGAAAAAACCTTGCAGCGGGGGGGGACCATCACAACTGTTGCCGCGAGCCAGGAGTAAAAGGTAGTACAAGTTGGAGGAATTTCGACGTGTTTTGAACGTATTGATGGATACTTTTACGTGGGAATAAAACTTGCAAAAATAGGAAAATAATAATATTATTACGTTTGTATAGAGCAGTTTTGTGTTACTTCACTTCAAACGCGGTTAACTTAATAAACAAAATAAAAAATAATAATAATAATAATCCATTACAAGACATTGATAAAATAATATGAAACGAAGAATAAACAGAAATTACAAAACGATAGCGGTACTTTTCTAGCACAGGATAAAACAAGAAATTTATAACCGAAATATGATATACTAACGGAAGACAGCTTGTATTTAGAAATGAAGGAAAAAATGTAAACAAACCATTAGTATAATTTATTACACCAGGAGTTTAAAATACGTAGGGTAAGAAAAAAATTGTAAACAAAATATTATTAAGGAATTTTGACCTCGGCAGACTAAGATGTAGGCCATTGCCGGCGAGGGTAGAAAAAATGCAAAAAAAAAAAAGGTAAACGAACCGTAAAAACGGAGATTTATGACCGGTTCTCGAGTACAACTGCTAAGTCGGATATATTCGTCGAGGAAAAAAATTTATGACGATAAGGTATAGCTTTTAGATTTTTGGTTGATAGAGGATGATAGTTACGTTGAAGCAGATCGAGCCGTTACGAAATGAACAAAAAAAAATAATACGCGTATAAAGAAAAAAAAAAAACAGTGATTTCAAAATAATGTTACAGGGTTTTTAAACGAAATTATAGTCTTAACTGAAGCGTTAAAGAGACAGAATCTGTGGAATGAAAACATATAGAATAAACTTTAGTTACGTAAACAGTGGCGTTATTAGTGACGTGAACCAGATTAAGTGTGGACAATAAAACAAAAAAAAAAGAAGAGGGAAATTTTCGTAGAAACCAAATTAGAGTCAGTGTTTTGAAAAGGAAAAGGAATATGTCGGGGAATAAACGCCGCTCTGGAACGCGACAAAGGAGGAACGAGGAGTTGGAGATGTCAGCCGCACTGGAAAGTACTTCAGGTGGGGCCGCCCAGATGGATATGGGGCAGGTTACCCTGATAATCCAACAGGCGTTGGGGCCATTGGTCAGCAAGATTCAAGAGTTGGAGAAACAACGGGAAATACCTACGACGAACCCCGTTCCGGTGGCGGAAGAAACGGTAACCAGGAACGTGATTCAACTAGTAGAAATGCTACCAACTCAGGAAAAACCTACGTTCAGCGGAGGGTCACAGAATCCGATCACCTTCTTAGAGGACTTAAAGGACTATGCACGTCGTACGAAGAGATCAGACATCATGATTCAAGTAAAAGAGAGCTTCCGAGGAAGCGCACGCAGCTGGATGAAATTATATTGGAAGCGATGGGCGACGATGGAGGATTTTGAAAGAGACTTCTTGGCCAATTATTGGGGAGACATGCAGCAGAAAAATTTACGCCGAAAATTACAAGACGATGTGTGGCAACCGAAGGGAAATACTACGATGCTGGGGCATTTTGCGAAGTACTGGGAGTTCGCTAGGGCATTAAAAATCACCGATTCACCCATGGGCGTCATTAACGAAATAATGAGGCACTTCCCGAAGGAGACTCAGGCGCTGTGGTTCTCGCGTGAGGGAGGAGATAAGGATGAACTAGACGCGGGCGAATTTTTGAGGAAACTTGACAACATGGTGTGCGCGCCGCAGGAGAAGAACGTCGAGAAGAGGGGTAGGGATGAGAGAGAGCGACGAAGAGAGAGAAAGGAACGAGAGAACGGAGGTAATTGCACATGTAAATTCATTGCAACAACTAAGTGATGTTTGGAATGAGGTTCAGGTGAGGGAACGCGGCGAGGAAGGGGAGACCGTTGGTTTCAACACCATATTTGAGGATGAGGAGTATGATGAGGTGGGAAAAGGTAGTACACTATCCCAGTTACCTGAGGCAAGAGCCTATATAGATGAAGTACCGGTTAATTGTTTAATAGACACAGGCAGTCAGATAACTTGTATCGCGCGGGAGTTTTGGGAGTGCCACCTGAGTGATCAGGCAAGGTACCCCATTATGCCTATAACTACGATGCAGTTAAAGGGCGCTATGGGTCAGAAGAGCTTAAAATTGTCTAGGTTAGTTTTAATACCGCTACGTTTCGGGGGCCTCAAAATAAATACATCTTGCCTCATAGTACCTAAGTTAATTAGGTCAATAATCCTCGGGGTGGATTGGTTGGACAATTTTTCAGCCGAGGTAAGATGTGGGGAAAAGCGGGAACTGATAGTTAATACGGAACAGGGACGGAAGAAGGTCGATTTAATCAACTCAGGAATAGCAAAGAGTGAACCACAGGACCAATTGTGTAGAGAGACCATGGGACGTGAGGACAACCTCGTACACGTCATTGAGAGTGACCGCGTGTCGGATTTAGTAAGGGAAGCTAAAGGAAGGATAGCGATGTTGGTGGGCGGATTAAACTTAGATAACGACCAGAAAGAGAGACTAAAGGGGGTATTAGATAAACATAGTCGTGTGTTCATAGATAGGCCGGGATTGACAAATATGTATATCCATGAGATAAAAAATGATAGACGAAACACCGTTTGTAAAGAGATCGTATCCGGTTCCCTTCGCTTATAGGAATAAGGTGGATGAAAAGATAGAGGAGTTAGAGTCCTTAGGCATAATCAGTAGGCGGGCGACTCCTTTCGCGAGTCCTTTAACTTATACCATGAAAAAGGATGGGACTGTCCGTATATTACTCGATGCGCGCGAATTAAACACAAGGATGTCCGGGGAAACGGAAAAGCCACCGCTTACGTCGGAAATACTACAGCAGTTCTACGGAATAAAGCACGTTACTACCATAGATTTAAATTCGGCATATTTTCAGATACCTTTAAGTGAAGAAAGTCGAAAATATACCGGATTCGTTTATAACGGCAAGTCTTTTGTCTACAATGTATTACCGCAAGGGCTAAAAACATCAGTTGGGAGCTTCTCGCGCGCCATGGATAAGATTCTGGGAAGCGAAATGAGAGCATATTGTACTAATTATTTAGATGACCTAGTAGTGTTTTCGTGTAGAGATTTTGACGAGCATCTGGGTCATCTAGATGCGGTTTTAGGGAAGTTGCAAGCGGCCAATATGACTTGCAAATTAGAAAAATGCCAATTTCTATTCACGGAGGTAAGGATGTTAGGTCACATAATTACGCCTTATGGTATACTTATGGATCCCGAAAAAATCTCGGCGATTAAGAACTTCCCGGCGCCGAAAAAGGTGAAACAAGTAAGGGGGTTCCTAGGATTGTGTAATTATTACAGAAGGTTTGCTAATAAATATGGAGCTTCTACGCAGGTATTGTGCGATTTACTTCAGAAAAACAGACCTTGGAGGTGGACTGCTGTGGAGCAGGAAGCGTTTGAAAACGTAAAGGCATTATTTTTGGAATCTGTAATGTTAACGCATCACGACCCGAACAAAACTTATTACCTGCAGACTGACAGTTCGGGATTCGCTATCGGGTCAGAATTATACCAATTAGATGACGAGGGGAACCATCACGTAATCGGTTTTGTTAGCAAATCACTTACCGGCGCCGAGTTAAAGTGGACCGTCTCTGAACAGGAGCTATATGCGGTAATTTATTCGTTACGCAAATTCGAAACGTATCTGCGGGGCGCGCGCTTGGTAATACGGACGGATCACCAGGCATTATCGTTTTTAAAGACTTGGAAACTGTATAGTGCGAGGGTGACAAGGTGGATCATATACCTAAATCAATTCAATTTTAAGGTCGAATTTGTGAAGGGCAAGGAGAACATCGGACCCGATATCTTGTCACGTTATTCTCAGGATGCGGTAAATGTACAGGACGACAAGGTAGCGTGCCCGGAAGTCGCGGCGTTTGCGGTGAACGGTAGGCGGCTGATTAGGTCGCACCTCGAAAATTTAGAGCAACTGCAGAGACAGGACGAATTTCTAGGGGAGGTGTTGGGACGTTTGAAGGGAAGGACTTGCGGAACCACACCAAAGGGGATGGGTAGGTATCTGAAAAATTACGAATTAAGGGGTCAAACGTTATACTACAAAACGGGTAACAACGGAACCGTATTGGCTATACCTAGCGGTTTGTCTAGAGGCCTAGTCGAACTTATACACCAAGAGATAGGCCACGCAGGCGGTTTAAAGACAGCACTAGCCCTTAGAAGTAGGTATTTCTGGCCACGGATGACTAGGCAGGTTAAAGGGATTGTAAGGACTTGTCACATCTGTCAGTTGGCAAAGCGCGAAATTCGTCCGGCGGTGGGGCCAGGGAGGTCAATTATAACGCAAAACGTGGGGGAATTAGTCATGGCTGATTTATACGGTCCCTTACCTAGAAGCATTGGAGGAGTAAGATTTATCTTTGTAATTCAGGACTCTTTCAGTAGATACATACAATTGTATAAATTAAAGGTGGCCAACACTTGTACGGTGCTAAACTGTGTAGAGCGTTTTGTTAAGAAAGTAAATGTTGAGGCCATGTTAACTGACAACGGATCCCAATTTTCCTCGAAGAGATGGAACCAAGGTTTAGGGAGGTTAGGGATTAAGGTCATGCATACGTCTGTGCGGAACCCTGGACCGAACATCACAGAGAGGGTAAACAAGGAGCTGGGACGTATATTCAGAATATACTGTAATGAAAAGCACACCAAGTGGCCAATGTTTTTAGATGACATTCAGAGAACCTATAATAATACTGTGCATTGTACAACCGGGTTTTCACCGAATGAGGTCGCGTTTGGAAAGCAGCCACAATATAGTCTGGATAGATTTATGCGTCAAAGTGACATACCTAAATTAACAGCTGAGGAAATTCGAGCCGCGGTGCGGAAGAACCTGGTAGGTAACGCCGAAAAAAGACAGCAATTTTACAATATAAACAAAAGATTGGTCACTTATGAAGTAGGAACCTTTGTTAAGCTCAAGAAGTACACCCAGTCTAGTCTACTAAGGAAGGAAATCCGCAAATTCTCACTCCTTTTCGACGGCCCCTACGTTATTGCGGCGATTCCCTACCACAACACCTACACGTTACTTGATCCAAAAACAAAAGAAATACGAGGCGATTACAGTGCTATACACCTAGCTAGGTATTATTTCGATGAGACGGAAAAGCGCCAAAAGGAAATTCAAGTGATAGAAATTGACTAGGAAGAAGTGCGAGGTTGGGATAGGATAGTGTGGTTTAGAATTAGGGGATTAAGGGATAGGTTATCTTGCGGAAGGCTGGAATTTTGTGTAATCATATAAAGGGAAAACAGACATATCTAGGATAAGGGGTAGGTTAACGTAGTGAAGTAATTTTCTTAAGAAAAGGAAATACATTCATAATTTATCGTACTGCCATTACCGGTAGCCTGGCAAGAGGGTCACATTAGGAATATTAGGAGAAATGTGCAACATGGTTATGTAAGAGAGAGAGGAGAAATGGCGAGTTCAAAGTATGAAATGGAATGGTTTGTTTAGGAAAGGGGCGGGACGAAAGTGGTTATGACGTTTAGGAATGTTAAAGTAGAGTCTAAGAGGAAAAAAAGGGGGGGGGGAATACAAATAGTTAGATGTTTTCAGCTAAATGTGAAGATTTAAGAATGTAACTTTAGATTTAGGGAGGGGGGGGGGAAAAGGTTTAGTTAGGGATATGACGTTAAATTTTAGAAAACAAGGGAAGATTGCAGCGTCAATTTAGATGACTTTGGGGATCTCCCTTGTGTCGGGAAAAGAGGTAGCAGCGTTTGAATGGAGAAGCATGCAAGAGGATAAAGTGGGAAATTACTAGAAGAAGGGGTCGAATTCGGACAGGACCAGAGAGATGGTTAGAGTATTCATGTTTAGGGTTATGGGAAAAGAAAAAAGGGGGGGTGTTGATAAGCATGTATACCAAATGGGCTTCGGATAAGGAGAGGAAATTTTCTAACGATAGTTTCAATATATTAAACCGTGTTCAAAATGTGCACGTATTCATTTAAGTTGAGAGAAGACAAACAATCTTCATACACTCACCTTTTCCGGGGGTCATATGGTCGTTTAGGGCCGCGAGATTTAAACAATCTTTGATTTGACCATATGTGAAGGAGGTTCCGGTTCAAAAAGGTTGGGAACCACTCGTTCACGCGAGCCGAGGGGGCGTGTCCAATAAGAAAAAAATATAGAGGTGTGCATGTGTGCATATGTGTGTAGTACATGCATGTGTATGTATACATTGTTGTCACTAAATCGCTCCTGCAAGCTAACTGCGTGGAGCCCTAGAATCACGCGAAAAAAAAAAAAAAGGATTCTGGAAAAAGACACAGTTGGTACATCAAAGATTGTTTCGAAAAAAAAGGGGGTTGAAAAGAAGCTGCTAGAACCACAAGGATAATGATAATGGTGGTTATTCTTTTCGGAGGGTTAAAATAAAGTTACACTCAATTATATAAATGCGTACTGTGGTGAAGAAAATTCTCTACCTATTTCATCGAATAAAATAAAATATAGTGGACGAACAGGAAATTCATTTATTTTATTAAAACACAAATACCTTTGTATACATCGCAGTCATTTAATACACACTTAACACGTTTTGTGAACGATGTTCACCTCATCGGGACTTAAGTATATTTAATAAAAATAAGAAAATAAAAATAATAGAGTATATATAAGAGTATATATATAATAAAATAATAGTTAATAATAGGTTAATAAAGATAAATAATGCCATCGCAAAGAAAAAACCTTAATGAAGGAGTTTTCTTCGAAAAATTAAAATACATTTGCGTACCTCGGGGTCGTTAACTTAAAGTGCAAGTGCAGTGTTATTGACAAGTGTCCTTAATTTAAAATAAGTGAAAACGTATTTACAAGTTTAAATGATAAGCAACTACAGTTCAGTTTTAAAGGAGACGTCACCCGGTCGCCTCTTAAGATAGTCGTCCTCTATTTTATAACAGAAATCAGCCAAACACCCAAGGACGGAGTGCGGTCGCGTGGACCAACAAATGCAGTTGGTGATAACGGTGTTAACGGGCGGCTGTCAGTTTTTTTTGGGACAAGTGGAGATATATAGTAGTTCGTGAGCACAAAGAAACAGAAATTAGGACACTTGATAAGGAACCAGGACGGGGCCGAATTGGGGAAAACATATAGTAAACGAGTTCGGAAAAAAAAAAAAAAAAAAAAAAAAAAAAAAAAGGAGGGGGAAGGAAAATGAGTACAGTGGATCATCGAGGGGGGGGGGGGGGGAGACAGTAGAAGATTTGCGTGGATTTTGAATTGTTGTTTGAGAGAGGAGGGGAGAAGAGGTCATAGGGAGGAGAAGTATAGAGGGAACAAACATTTTGAAAAGAAGGTGAAGAAGGAAAACCTTAAAACCTATGTTTACAAATTTTTCCATCGACTAAACACGGCGTGTTTTGACGCTGGAAAAAATTTATATAGGGAGGCTGTGATGGTTCAGTGTTGTTTGAACAAGTAGACGAGGAAATTTTTTTTAAATATTTAAATTCGATCATATTACTGACCTCTGTTGGGTGTGTTTGAAAACGAAATTGAAGGAGTCTGTAATAAAATACGGGTTAATTATCGCGTGGGAGGTGCTAGACTATCGGAGATGTAAAACGTTGGACAAATTGGAAATGATAAATTAACAATTATTTTGAACACAACGAATAGCGAGAGAGAGGCGGAGCTAAAGGCGTTTATCTGGTTCTGGTTCTCACGAAGTCCATGGTATGGAATGCAGACCCCTATGAATTTGATCATAACTCACTTCATGATGACCAAAAATAAGAAATTGATAACTGTTGAAATTCGGGACCGAGACTCTATTGAGATTTTGAAAAAGATCGTTCAGGAAGTAGATTTTGGGTTAATTATGAACTTTTGCGTTTCAGTTATTAGGAGCGACATGGGGAAGGTTTACAATCTCTTGTACATAAGTGACGTTCTAAGAGATTGACAGGTAACACGATTTTGGCTCTTAGAAGAGGTCATTAAGCCGAAATCACCACTCTAGGTTACGTACAAAATAGTGGAAAAAGTAATTAGCCAAATGCATAAAATTTAACGGCCTGTCTAATTCTAAATTTATTTACAAATTCGAGTGTGATTTTTGGAGAGATTAACAAATCATTCTGACAGTTATCACTTTTCTCGAAAGAACGAGACGATGAGATGTGGGAGGTTACTTAGTAGAGATGCAAATAACAGGGACAGATTAGGCCATGGTGGTGATAAATGGCCATCAATGAAAATCGAAATCAATAAAAATGTGAGTTTAATACTGGGAAAAGCCTTACGGGCGTTGCTATTTGTTTAAAGAGAGAGTTTGTCAGAGTATAAGGCCTAAACACTCACAAATACGGAAAAACAAGGGAGAATACATATTGTTCGTAGAATAATGCGTAGAATAAAATTCCTTCGCGTTAGGTTATAAAATAATGATAATAATAATAAATTATTCCAGAATGTATGCAGGGGTAGTGCGGTGTAATACATTTATTTTGAGTGGGAGAAAATGTCCTATGACAAGTTTGAGTCGAGCGCGTGGTCCACCCCTGTTTTATTTTGCTAGACCGAGATAGCTGGAACCCCGATTTCAAGGGTTGGAACTGTGACAAACGCATAAGGGAGGAACGGACGGGAAGCGAGAGTAGTGGGTGGCGAGCGGATAAATACGACTCAAAATTGCATGAACTTATTTTGATTGATGGGAGATTTTCGTTTTAAATAAGCAGTTTTTTTGATAACAGATCAGTCAGTGGAATTCGGCGGAAGAATACGGAAGTCTGGAAGTTTTGGTTCTAACCAGCTCGTAGCAACGGTTAATTAACCTCAGTGAAAACAGATAGTGGTAATTTTATTAAAAGGGAGTCCGAAGTTCGAAGATCGGCGCGACCCGTTGAGTTCAAAATTCGTAAATTATAGAAATAATACAAGTTCGTGAATTATTGCAACGCTACGTAATAAGAAAAAGCACATAGTTGAAGTTACCGTAATTAAAAATAAAGTTAGTTTATCGGATTAAATTCAGTGTTATAGTCGCTTAGTAAAATTATATTTTTATAAAAAATTCGTGATTTACTTCAAGTAAAATTAAACTGTAGGGTGTAGGGGTGGGTTAATAATATTATACTTTACCCGAATTGCGGAAATATGAAGAGGAAAAATCGTATAAACTTTACGTAGATTAATTTGGGCTTTAATAATAAATATACCGCTTGACGGGAGCTATAACTTAAGAATGATAACTACAGATGATCGAACAGAGTATAGATTTCAGGACATTACATAACAGGTGGGGGGGGGGGGGGGGGGAATGGTCGTAGGGAGGTGGAGGAGTTTTCTTTGTTTTCTTCCCGCAGGTTATAACAAGTGCAGATCCAAAAATCACAACGAGCGTGTATTCCCGCTAGGATAAAGGGTACAGTTATCAATCACTCTCGGTAAGTCGAATTACAACTCCATAATTTAAATTACAGGACATGCTGACCGCAAGAACGAAGCAGCCAATTGAACTATTGTTTACTATAAGTGTGCGTGTCGGTCAGGGGTTTTTTTTTTTCTCTTCGCCGTCATCACTCGGGTCCAGCCACCCGAACCGTCGCCTAACAGCTGGATGCTAGGAACGGAACAGCAGCAAAAAAATGGTTCTTACAAGTACCTAGGAACGCAGAGGCAATAAGACTACGATAGTACACCCAATCGAATTGATGAAATTTTGGCAGTACAACTTACCCAATTGCAGGCGTTGGCTGACAGTTTGGCGCAGACTTCGACAGGAGGAGGGCGTGAGAACCAGATTCACGATTCTATGCATGTATAACATTATATCAACCTGTTTATCTGCGAAATTTCTACCTGTTGTATTGCGTGAATTAAATTTTCACGTTTGTGGAATGTATACGATGGTACTGAGACTATACATAAGTGAGATATGTATGTCGGAAAGGTAAGGGTTTTCCCTCATTACCATGTTACGAGGAGGGGAGGTACCAGCCACAGACTGGGCGGGTCACGCGCTATGTCGGAGGTCATTCCCTTTCGCGGGATCGTGTCGAGCGAACGGGCGCGAAAGGTTATGTACCAGGGATGCCGAATTGTATGTCATGGACACGATTCGCTGACGGAGGCGTTTGACCTTAGACATCACGGGAAGCCTGCAGGGTTGAGTGGAGGAGACCGCTAACAAGGCATCTTGCGGGAAAATTCTGTAACGTTGTTGCATTCTCTCATCTGTGTCAACCCAAAAGTAAACGTAAGGCCCACAAAGTGCGCCTTATGTCAACTATTGGAGGTGGAAAGACGAAGACGGTCGGCTTTAATGGTCTGCCTCACAGCTTCGCGCCACTTGCCCGCGGATAGAGTCATGACAAGGGACGAAATGGAAATACCCCTTTTAGAGCCAGTAACGTAGAATCTGGAGGCGTAATGAGTATTGGAGTTGACTGGGAAAGGTTTGAAAGCCTGCTGTTCTTCCTCTGGCATGAGTGAGTCCGGGTATGTCAGGGTGATCGTCCAAGAGATCCGCCAGATACCGGGGTATAGCTCAGACATGCATTGGCGGGATAGTTGTGTCCGGAGAACTGCCCACTCGGTCAACTTGGTTAGTGGAGGAGCCAATACTAGTTTGCAAAGAAATTCTCCTTCCTTTCCTTTTATCACTTCCTTAAGATTCCCTAGTTCTGCCGTAAATTGGTGCTACTAACAATAACAATATTTCTAACGGTTATGCATAGGATAGGTATTTCAGATTGGGAGACGCGGGAGCAGCCTATTCGGCCATAGAGAGGCACTTCTAGGTACGTACATTTAAATTAAAGTAAATAATGAACTTGTATTGCCATTTGATTGTCCACAGGATCGACCATTACGTGAGCTAGGTTCCTTCTTCGTGATTTACTAACTGACCTTTAGACGTACAGTTAAATTTTACTAGCGCAAAATTGGACAAGAGGATGGCTTAACCAGCCTTAATAGAGTAGGTGCCAAAGGGATCACTATAGCGGGGAACGGGGACTCTACAGGGAGTATACAGTTAGGGCCATAGGCATCGGTAGTGTAGGGCAGTTAGACAGGGCGTATCCTTCATGCGTTTGAGAAAACAACAGAAAAAATTCTTCCACGCCTTTTAAAGAGTCGAAAGTTACCACGAAAAAGAGTAAATACATTAAATTCCTACTCCAAATAATCTGGAGGCTTCGAAGCAAAAATCAATCACAACGTGAAGTAAAGGGTTTATTGTAAGATTTCCCAAGACAACCTTGTTTTACTGTGTTTCGCATCACAGGGGTTGGGAAAATGAGATCAGGAAAACGGCGTAGCTGAACCTTCCGATCGGAGATCTCAACGACGAAGAGAGAAAAGGAAAGGGTGAAAAAACCTTGCAGCGGGGGGGGACCATCACAAACTTTACATACTATGTGATCTATCAACATTGTAGCCATCTGCATCACGTAGCTTGAACTATCACAGTATCTCTATATAAATACGAGAAGGTTATTGTTTGTTCTCTTATGTTTTCTTATGAATCTTAATTTATTTAATTTTTTTTTAAAGAAAGACAAACATTTCCGGGTTACGAATAACCCAACAATGTTTTAAAATATCCTACTACCACCACAGAAAGCTGAAAATGTTGCTGTGTTGTGATGGAGGACTTAGCCAGCCGAGGAATCGAACACGCTACGCCCGGGTGGGACCCAAACGCGATGCCCACTCAACCACTGACCGGTTTATGTTACTAAAAACCTAACTGCTACCTCACCTTGTTCTGAACTGGGGGGGGGGGCGAACCACTTTATATTACTGATGTCTGTTGGGAAAACTCTATCAACACTAAGGCCATATGTGTCTTGTAGCTTGAACTATCACAGTATCTATATAAATGTTAAAAATACTACAGAATGACCATTGTAAAATAAAACAATATTTAAATATATTAAGTGGCATATCCTCTATAAATGAATAATCCCTTAATTACGGGTTCCATTCTCCGCTAAACGTTCTTCTATTTGGATGTTTTGTAATTAAAGATGTATTATTCCTCGAGGAAGAGAGACAGGCAAGGGGAAGGGCTCAACCGATTGTTAATTAATATATTTCTTCAAGCAATCAGGGATGCGTCGTTAGGCCTTGTCTAATTAATAAATTACTGCTTTCCTAGAAAGGTCTGAGTTTCTAACCAATCTAAGTTTAGACATTTTGTAATGTGTCAAAACAAGGGTGCTTGGTAATAAATAAATGTTGTTTTGAGACATGGGGACTTGCAGATATATGCTACACACATCGATCATCCATTTGATCAGTCAGATATCTCCAAATACTAAGTTTTGACATAATGATAAAAGCAATATTCGAATGCTCACCATACCCCAAATTGAAATATTTAATATTTAATGACAATATAAGCGAAACTCCGATCCATTTTATTTAATATGCGACACCTTTTGACTTTTCTGCAAGTCTAGGATGAATATTTAATTTTTATTTTAACTTTATGAGTAAAACCTCAAATTGTAATATTTAATTAAATGAAGACCCTATGAGCGAAACTCAACCGAAAAATCTGAAAACAGAAAAATCAGAAAAAAATATTGACACCTCTGGCTTCATTTAATTAAATATTACAATTTGAGGTTTTACTCATAAAATTAAAATTAAAATTAAATATTCATCCTAGACTTGCAGAAAAGTCAATAGGTGTCGCATTTTAAATAAAATGGATAAAGACTTATCCAGACACTATCTAGATTGCATTTAGTTCGGGTTTGAATCTTGCAATCATGCATAAAGGTAGCTGCCAATAGAATATGCGTTAAGAAAAATGAAAATAGTATGGGTGGTTCTTACTCGAAGTATGATACAGTTAAAAATGACCGAATTGGATATCGACACCGTGGCGCAGTGGTTAGCGCGTTCGCCCGGAAAGCGAGAGGTCCTGGGTTCGAGTCCCAGAGGTGTCAATATCTTTTTCTGATTTTTCTGTTTTCAGGTTTTTCGATCGAGTTTCGCTTATATTGTCTTCATTTAATTAAATATTATAATTTGAGGTTTTACTCATAAAGTTAAAATAAAAATTAAATGAAATATTTAATTAAATTAAGATAATTTTGAAAGATATTTAAAGAAGGGTTAATGCCGGTAATTCCATTAATGGAGGACTGATTGCCGTTGGCGCTAATAAAAAACTGTCAAAAGAAGCGAAGCTAGCAGTCCACAATGGAGTCCTGGTACCTACCCTGATTTATGGCAGTGATGGAATTGGCAGAGGAAGGATGAAAGTAAACTGAATGCTGTTGAAATGAGATCCCTGAGGCTTATGTGTGGTAAGCATAATGAGTACAATTAAGAAAGGGACCCTCAGATGGTTTGGGCATGTAGAGCAAATTAATGAAGAAAGTAGTGTAAGAAGAATATATGACGCAAATATTAATGATAGAAGAAGTCGGGGACTCCCGAGGAAGACATGCCACGGTCAAATGAATCAGATACTTGAGTCGGGCCATGTCAAAAGTCAGAATTATAGAAGAGTATGTATGAGACGATGTATGAATGTGAGTGAAGCAAAGAGTGTGTGCCAAGACCGAGTTGTTTGCCGATCCGTCCCATCTGCCTACGGAGTGATGATTAATTAGTTAGTTTAGTTAACAAATATAAGAACTTCGAAGATCTTATTGTCTGTCAAATAAGAGTAGAAAATATAAAAAGTGAAACTACAAAATTTGTAGGCTGGCAACACCAATTTATCTGTGAAATATTATTTTAAAGTCCAATGACACTGAAAATACAGAACACTGTATAAACATTTAAAAAAACATTTTTTTGTTTTTTAAAATAAAATCAAATTGAAGAAGCACTGTTGTTAAGGTACCTACTTAATGACATAAATTTGATTAAATTGTGTTTTACAAATGATTGGCTTTCATTTAAATAAATTTGAATTTAACATTAGGTAGAGAGGAAGAATCATTAATGGTGAGTTTATTTACACTACTTTTAGATCTGAATGAGTTAAATATATTCACATCTAAAATTAGAAACACCCAGGCGACGCTTGGTACTTAAGCTAACTATAAACATTGAATAAATGTGAGCAATTTCTAAAGCGCACTTTATATTTTATTACAATATCGTTATTCTTCATTATGTTAACACAAAATTGCAAAGGTAAAATAATAATATATCTATATGCAATTCTAATTTTGGGATCAGTGGGATCTATATTGCGATAAAAAATATTTTTTTTCACTTTTGTGCCTTTTTAATTTTTAATAAAAATGTAGGTTACACAGCTTAAGATTACCACAACGATTATATTTTTAGTATTACCATTTGAACAACAGTGGCGCCCTCCTATGTTTTCTACTCTTATTTGATAAACTGAACTACTCGGTCATCCAGACTTGTTAAAATGTGATCAATGGCGATCAAAAAAATTGTTCTAGTCAATTTTTTTTTTATAAATGCACAGGATTCGCGCGTTGGCTAAAATTTTTCGGGTAGGTTACGTGCTGATACACCCAGTATAAATGGAAAAATGAATTCAATATCATTAGCATTCTAACTCTCTATTTTAATGGAATATTCATGAATCTTACGCCTTGGTATTTTTTCAGAAAAAATATGAAATTCAAGTCTACAGCTTTAATAATGCTAAATGCTTTAAAAATTTATTTTATTTCAGTGTCGAACTTTAAATTTTATAAAAAATCGCTTAAATCGAAAGAAAACTTACATTAGATGTATTTTTTATCTTCGCCTTTGGATGCTGTCAGATTTCAATGATTTATTGGTTCAAAAGTTTCCATGTTTTGTTTAGTGAAATAATTGGGAGTTTGAAGAAAACATGGTTGGAAAATTTGAAATTCAGCCTTCGTATATTCGAGAAAAATTGTTACTTTTATGAAATACTAGCTTTTCCCCGCGGCTTCGCTCGCATGGTATTACGGGAAATTACTGTAGCGGTTGAACTTATCAATTATCCCCCTTCCTCCCCACCCCACCCCCTCCCGCATTCCATACATTCATTCCCTTACATTCAGTTTTCAAACATCTAGCCTGCCACCTAAATTTCACAAAGAAAAAAAGAATTATCCAATTTTGTTCATTCGTTCGGAATTTATGCGCTTACAAACATTTCGGATGTTTATTTTTAATTAAATATTTGGAAGTATGTATAATACAAAATTACACTATTTATTATTCAGTCTTTGTAATCGTTACGAATTATATTTTTAATGTAGGAACTCTTATCTGACATTTATTTCAGCTTGTCCAATAAAAACAAAACATATTCTAATATTTGAATTTTCTGGGGCAGTAGCTGACCAGGGGGCTGAGTACCTACCAGCTTAGAGCCCACAAGTATATCAACATCGTTTCCATGGGAATGATTTTTTTCTGACATTTGCAATTAACTCGCTTTTATTAGCGACAGAAAACGTATAACAAATATAATATATTAATATTTATAATTTTATAACGCCAGAGCTTACCATCATATACAACATATAGTCTGCGCATATAATTTAGCTTTATATTGGTGAAAGAATTATTAAAGTCCTTATATTGTGTTATGCGTGAAAAGGTCAACAAACTCGAGCAGTTTCGCATTTATAATATTAGTATGGATTCGTGTATTTCAACAAATGTCGATAGTATAGATAGTTATATGTAGTTTTTACGTGTTTCAACAGATGTCAGTTATGTAGTGTCGACTATCGCCGTTCGGGTCTAAAGCACGAACGGTTACTGAAACACGCTGATGATACATGACAGCTGGTCTCATGCTACCTCTTTCTTGGGGTCTCCAACTTCTTCTACCATTCACTTTTGCGTCAAATATTCTCATCTAACTCCTTTCTTCGTTTATATGCATAGGGTTAAAAACTGTGAGAATTTCATGACGCCAGATCTCACCACTCGAGAGTAACCTGTCAGTTGTCCCCCCAAAATTAAATTGTTATAAAATTGTAATTTTTCTTCATTATTTATCAGTTTCAAATCTGAAATCGACCTCAAAAACGTTTTAGTAAATTGGTATAGATATCTATTTTATTTTATTTATTTCTATTCTTGTACATACATTTTACAAATTATTACATAGTTTACATAGATAATAGGTTTAGTAATAAGAAAAAAAAATGTTAATGATCCGCAACTGTATGTAAATTGGTTAGTCGTGGTATTTTGTGAACACCTCACTAGGCGAACCTGTGCTGAGGTGTTCCCACGTTTGGGATTAAGTGCTATTCTGTCGACCTATCAAACAAATTTATTTATTATTTATAGTGTCGACTTTTTTTTACTTATACGTACAAAATATTTTTGATGTGTTTGAATGAAAACATGTTTTTATTTTATTTAAATACCTCACAAGAGTTCCAGCTGCTCCCGTCTGGAGTCAGTATCAGTCAGTCAGTATGGTATCCCCAATCGGAGTGTGTTGTGAGGTGGTGGGGAGGGGAAATAGATGGGGTAAAAGAAGGTGGAGAATGGCCTGGAGAATACCTGGCTATTCAAATCTAGTCACCAAACACGACTGAAGCCATTTAAAGCAACGTTTCAATTCTGAATGGTAGTCTTACACCAGAGCGATACTGAGAGTATTTCCACCCTGGATTGTGCCGCAAATATACTATATATTATTTTTATGTACTAATTTTAAATACTAATTTATTGGACAACCCTCGCCACAGGTCACTCCAAGTGGTTTGCTACGTTTGGTGATTTAGCAGAAGTGCCCGGGTAATTGGTCTTATCTTGGCGGCGGATGCGTCCGCCTACCTACTGCGTGGCAAACCAGATCGGAAGAGACTGGTTGAGGGGGACCTTTTGACCTCTCCAGCAGGACTCTCTCGAAACATCGCCTTGCAGATTCATACATCGGTCACTCCTAGAGACACTGACCTCCAAATTCCTACCCACTCCTCATATACTGTTTGGTTCTGAAACAGTTTTTGAAAACAAAACTTAATCCATATTCCTCTATTCCTTCCATCATGTAATCCATTCTCTTCTTCCTTTCCTCAAAGTCTCCACCAGGAAAAGAAGATGTGCTTACCTACATGATGAACAATATTGACACCCAAGTGCACATTACCCACTTGTTATCAGTTGCATTTCGGAAGTGATATGGATCACAACTCGTTCTCGTAAAATATCGCAAGTAGTCGCAAATAATCGCAGTTTCGTTTCTTTTTATAAAATATAATAGTGTCGTGCATAAAATCTATGTTGTGCAATATATATGTGATAACAGAAACGACACTGAGCAGCAGCCTTCAGAAGCCGTAAAGGTAGGAGATTTCCTGTCAAACCGATTCTCCTTCGATCTGCCTTCAAAACACGATATATGGTCTATTTCGTTTACAAAAGGGATTTACAGTCCGCAATCTCGTGTCGTAGTATTCGGCTGCGACATATACCTTTTTCCTTCCAAGAACTTCCTCTTCTTCCTATCCTGAAAATACTCTCCATGCAGCATCCCAAACATGACTTTTTTACGTTAGCTCCACATAGGAGGCCCTGAGATAAATAATTTCCCTCGTGGTCTACGTCATCTTTGGGGATGCTGTGCGGAGAATCTTTTCAATAAAATTACCGAGAGGAAGTTCTGGGAAGGAAAAGGTAAGAGGGGTGGGTAGGAATCTTGAATTCAGTGTAAGTCATTCGCCGCAAACCTCACCCCGTAAACTTGGGCACCCCTGCTAAGTCACCAAATTAGCGAACCACTTGGGGTGACCTATGGCAGAGGTGTTGGTTATCCAATAAACAGTTCCCGGGGCGGCGGTACCCGTACTCGACTCTCAAATTGAGCGCCTTGAAAAAAATTATCTTCCTCTGGGCCTCCTGTGTGGAAGTATTGTAAAAAATAAAAATAAATTCTCTTAAAAAAATAAACATATGAAAAAATCCGGCTGGGCGTGAACATCTAATAAATAAACGAGAGCAAAGAGATTTTCTTCCGTACTGGCAAACATCTACCAAAAGGACAAGGCATATTGGTATTGTTTTCGTGGAATCGTATTAGGATGATCATATTTTCTTATAACAGGCTTTGCTTTTCTCTATTACGTAGGAATTGTCACCGTCTTTGGATCAATAAAACGTCTTGTACGCCCTTGTAAACAAAAATGTCCCTTTCCGTCGCCATGCTGTAACAATAATTATTGTAATCGATAGACTAGATGTGTGTAACCGACATGTTTGTTTACTGTAGCCAAAAATAGGCTGGAAAATAACCGGACCACAGTTTTCTAAGTAAAATTTATTGTTTTTATTTTAAGTATTCTTAAAAAAATATTTACTTTGTGCTTTACCATTTTTACTATATCGATCATCCAGTTGATTAGTCAGACATCTCCGAAAAATCGAAATTTAAGTTAAGTATGCAGTTATATGTAAAAGTGTACCCTCTATCTGGTACAATACTCGGATTACTCGTAAAAATAATTCACTCAAGAAAATAAAAGTGAAATTCAAAAAGGTGTATTTAAAAATGTATTTCCAAAAAAAAAACATTTACTTCAGCGTCCGCTACCGGAATTTTAACCCATTTCTTACATATCTCCCTTAAACTCTCTCCCTTTGGTGATTTAGCAGGGGTGCCCAGGTTCATGGGGTGAGGTTTGTCTAGGTCTTGGAGGCGGATGACCAGGACACATTGTACCCCAGATTCCTACCCACCCCTTAAAACCTTTTCCTTCCCAGAACTCTCCTTCCTTTCCTTAAAAAACCCTCCACACAGCATCCCTAAAGATGACATAGGCCCTGAGAGAAAATTATTTTCCTCAGGGTCTCCTGGGTGGAGCTCATGTAAAAAAAAAAAGCATTTGAAGTTGTTAAGCTCTTAAAAAATATATGATATTTTTTAAGATAATATTTAGACATTCCCCACGCCGAAACGCAAATTATATGAAATTCAATTATTGAAAAGAAGTTATGTGTATGAAAAAATTCACAGTGTTTCTTTAAATGCTATTTTAGATGTTCTCCACGAGGTTGTTTTTCTATTTTAAACGAGTCGTGTTTTATTAAACATTTTCACAATTTTCGCTACAATTTTATCGTTTTAAATATTAGCGCGCTCTCTCCAACATTATTAATTACATATCTCTCCATCTTCTTCTTTTGAGCGGGTATATGTCGCCTTAAGGGCCAGATTTTTTATTTTATTTTTTATACAGGTTGTCAAGGGACGTACTTGACTTACTTTAACCAGTGATTCCTGACATTATTTGGAGTAAAAAATGTTAATAAAATTTTGGTCTCCGGTGACATTTTTGATGTTTTTTTTTTTTTTCTACAAAACATAAAAAAATGGTAGGTTTTGGACATTTTGTGGCGGGGTAAGGGATGAGTCGGCTACTCGGCGGAGTGACCAGTGACAAAATGCGGAAGAAATTTTTTTTTTTGTTTGATTTTGAAGAAAAAATTTTTGAAAAAAAAAAATAGTCACCAAAAAAAGTCACCGGAGACCAAAATTTCATTTACATTTTTTACTCCAAATAATGTCAGGAATCACTGGTTAAAGTAAGTCAAGTACGTCCCTTAACATCCTGTATATGAATACCACAACAAAATAAGAATAGTCCCAACTGCTCCCGTCTGGAGACAGTGAGACTATGGCATTCCCAATTGGGGTATATTGTGAGACGGAAGGTAGTGGGGAGGGAAAGGAGGTGGGGAAGGTGGGAAGTACCTGGCTATTCAGATCTGGTCACAAAACACGGCCAAAGCCATTTCAAGCAACGTTTCAATTCTGAATGGTGGAAGATAGCTTTCAACGGCCATTTAGAACCGTTCCTACTTATTTATGAATTCGAGCTTTCAGAGTAACAGGCCTTAAACCCTGTCTTAAGTCCTTACTGTACTAAAAAGCATTAAAAGCTTAGCTGAAAATATAGGACCCATTAAATTTGAGATTACGATCGTCCAGTTGATTAGTCAGACATCTCCAAATACTAAGTTTTGGGATATTGAGAATAGCAATATTCAAATCACCATAAATTAGATATAAGTTTCATGTGTGTTTTATTATATGTTTATAATCAAGGGGTGGTTTGACATAACAAAAGGTGTTAAACAAGGCTGCGCAATGTCACCATGGTTATTCAATCTATACATGGATAATTGTATGCAAGAATTGAAAGAGGTGGGATTGGGCGCGAAATTTTTTATTAGCAACTATATAAAATAATTGTACATACAAAATATAATGTGAATTTAATGTTAAATATTGTAATTCTTAGTCCTCCTCACTAGGGGGTCCTGTGCCGAGGAAGACTAAAAGTTGCGAATGATGAATACTTGGAGCAGGTGGATGAGTTTGTGTATGTGAGTAGTATGTTTACGAGAGATGGGAAGGCTGATATAGATATTGAAAGAAGGGTAAATGCAGGTAAATCCATTAATGGAGGACTGAATGGTGTTGGCGCTAATAAAAAAAAAACTGTCAAAAGAAGTGAAGCTAGTAGTCCACAATGGAGTCCTGGTGCCCACCCTGATGTATGACAGTGAGGCAAGGAACTGGGAGAAGAAGTATGAAAGTAAACTGGATGCTGTTGAAAGATCCCTGAGGCATAGGTGTGGTAAAACGATGTACCATCGTGTGAGAAATGTGGATATCCGCAAAGAATTTAAGGCTGATGTAATCATAATGAGTAAGATTAAGAAAGGGACCCTCAGATGGTTTGGGCATGTAGAGCAAATTAATTAACGAAGAAAGTAGTGTAAGAAGCATATATGACGCAAATATGATAGAAGAGGAACGCCCGAGGAAGACATGGCACGATCAAATGAATCAGATACTTGAGTCGGGCCATGTCAAAAGTTAGAATAATAGAAGAGTATGTATGAGACGATGTATGAACATGAGTGAGGCAAAGAGTGTGTGCCAAGACCGAGTTGTTTGGCGGTCCGTCCTCTCTGCCTACCCCTGCGGGGATACGGCGTGATGGTTAGTTAGTTATAATAAAATTGGTAGGCAAAGAAGTACCTATTTTCAAATCTTTTGATTTCATAGGAAACTTTGACTTTGATTTGTTAAATAAGAGAAAATTAGGAACACACAACTCGCAGTCGAGGGGGGGTTTTAAGTTCACGGAATGGGTAGGTTGGTGAGTAGTGGGGGTGTTGCTGAATTAGTACTAATTAAACAACTCATTTTTAATATAAACACCGGGTTTCATTGTTATTAGGTCATTAGTCTTTGAGCTATCGTCGACCAAACAAGTCAATCGGGAAGACATTGTGAAAAACGGAAAAAATCGAGTTCCGCGCGTTATAAAGTTCCTTACCAAGCAAGGAAAATCAGTTTAGACCATACTGAAAGAGATGTCATCCGTTTACGGAGACTCTTCTCCAATTAAAACTATGGTTTACAAGTGGAATACCCTCTTTAAACAAGGCAGGAGTCACTTAAAGACGACCCACGGCCAGGAAGGCCGATTGAGGTGACCACTCCGGAAATTATTCAAAAAGTCGAAAAATAAATATGAGAAGATGCCCAACTGAAGAAGAAACAGTTCGCAGAAATAATTAGAGTATCAAATACAACCATCTTCAAAATTCTTCACGACCATCTTGGCATGACTAAAGTCAGCGCAAGATGGGTGCCGGGAGTGCTCACGCCGCGAAAAACAACAGCGCGTGGAGTGTTCTCGTGCATTTTCGGACTTCTGTAGAGAAGACAAAGATGGAGTGTTTGCTCAAATTGTAACTGGTGATACAATTTGGGTTTATCATTATGAACCTGAGTCTAAATTGGAATCAATGCAGTAGTACAAAAAGGTACACCACCACCAAGAAGTTTAAGGTGTCACAATCGGCTGGGAAAATCATGGCGACAGTCTTTTGAAACTCAGAAGAAATCCTGTTAATCGATTACAAAGATAAAGGTGTTTCCATAACCGGAGATTACTTCGCTTTAATTCTGAACCAATTGAAGGAAGCCATCAAGGAGAAAAGAAGGGGAAAATTGACCAAAGAAGTCTTGCTTCTGCACGACAACGCGCCTATTCACAAGAGCCCTGTTGCGAAGGCTGCCCTGCAGAAGGTGGGCTTCAAAATTTTGCCACACCCACTCTACGGTACTAACCTGGCTCCCAGTAATTATTATCTATTTCCAAACATGAAAAAAAAAACTCGTGGGAAAAAGTTTTCAAGTAATTAAAAAGTGAAGGATGCTGTTTTGGCGTATTTTTTAGACAATGACAAATCTTTTTTTTTTTTAGGGTAAATATAAGTTAATTGAAAGATTCGAAAAATGTATTAGGGTAGAAAATGAATATATTGAAAAGGAAAAATAATTTTGGATTTTTATTTCTACTCCTTCCCCCCCATTCCGCGAACTTAAAAACCCACCCTCGTAGGTACCGTTGTTCTTACAATGTTCTGACTGTATTTTGCTAATTTAGTAATTGTATTTTCCATAGGAAAACCACCCTAATATACACATGAGTGAATTTAATCGCACCCTGGAATTCCCAAAGGATTCCAGAACACCGCGTATAAATCAAGGAAGTTTCACAGTGAAATAATTGCATGACCATATTACGAATCCATTCCCACAGATATAATATGCAAATGAAGCCGATATCGCAACGAAAAATCCAACCTTTCATTAGTTTTTCAGGCAAATCCCTAATGCTCAATAAATTAATAAATGAGCCAAGGCAGCATAAAGTAAGTAATGTATATTTTAATCGAATTGATATTTTAATATTCCTCTCGCATAAATCTGTTGAACCATCCGGTACCAGGTACCAGGGCCAGTGAGGGGGCGGCCAGTGGCGTGTCGGTAAAGTGGCTGGAAGGGCTCGCTAAAAGAAATTCATGAGGTCGCAGATATTTAAATTTTATTTGTGGACTGCTTTTACTTCGGTGTTTGTTTAAGTAGGTCACTAGAGACCTGTTTGTTCTAAGTTCAGTTAATTTTATTGTCAAGAACGACGAACTCCTTAATTAAAGTATAAAAATATATACCTACTTCGTCGGCATTCGTGGTCCGGCAATCCGAAGATCGCGGGTTCAAATTCCAAGCAAGTTTGGTAAACTTTCGAAATCATTGGATGCGCTTAAGGCAGTACACAATCCTAATAATTTTTGTTTGCTCAAAATTCACATTTTAATCATTTCCGGCGAATTCGTAACTACAATAACTTTTTTATTACAACAGACCCCTGGGAATTAAGTTCTTTATATTTAAAATTAATAAAAACAATACCTTAACATTAATATATTTTACGTACAACTATTTTAAACCAGTTTTTCAACTATAAACCTAGCGGTAAGCACCAGATTTTATTTTTCTAGACGATGAATTAATAACTTCAGGAGGAAGACGTCAAGAAAATATTAGTAACACGTTCTTCAGAATTGATTAAAATGAACGCGGCGGAAAGGTTGAATCTCCAGGCCCGCTATGGCGAATTCAACCGTACGTTCGTCTAATACGTGCTGCCGGTGTATATAACGTGCTGCCGTGCTGCGGGTGTACATTTGTTTACACGCTTTTTTCACTCGTTAAGATTCCCACATTATCTGTCTTCTTCTTTTCTTTGATAGGGCAAATTCGACAGTAGGTCCGTTCAATACACGGGTCGCGAGTTGCAATTTGTATACACGGCTTCTTTACTTACGTCGTTAAAATTCTGAATATATTTTAGGGTATATTGTCGTCTTGATACATATATTTTTGAGAAAAAAACTTTTGATTCATCTTAATTAATGCAAAAGTCAACTGTTTGTATTTGGGGTGATGGAAATAGTTGGCTTTTATAGTAATTAACATATATCTAAAGATTTTTTTCTAAAAAATATTCGTGTTAAGCGTGTCCAGTAATTTCGAAAGTTTACCGTTAATTTTATTTTATTAATTTGTGTTTTATCATTAATTCATTTTAAAATATATTTGTAGCACGTTCCAGATTAAATGATACTCCCAGCATCGCTCTGGTGTAAGACCACCATTCAGAATTGAAACGTTCCATGAAATGGCTTTAGCCGTGTTTGGTGACCGGATCCGAATAGTCAGGTGCTTTCCCACCTTCCTCTTCTCATCTCTTTCCCCTCCCCTCTACCTTCAGCCTCATAACACACCCCAATCGGGGATGCCGATCAATGGCTCCAGGGGGTTGGGAGCAGTTGGGACTCTTGTGCAATAAAAAAATGAACGATAAAATATCCATGATTCGTGAAATTATCTGTTTCCAATAAAAACAACTTACCGAAATACATTTCGAAGTGTAATATTTTGATGGTAGTTTACCTATAACAAAAGAAAATAATCATTTGTACATATAACATACCCCAATTCAGGATGCATAGTCTCATTGGCTCTAGGCGGGAGCAGTTGGGACTCTTCTGCATGAATTCATGAACTCCTAACATGACACTTTGTGGAAAACAGTTATGTAGCTGCTTTATTGTCATACCTTTTCTTTCTTTCTTCTCTTTATCTGCAGGGTATTATATATGACACTACTATATTTTATATTTCATTTTGATTATCATTATTTCTGTTATCACTACAAACATTTCCGTCTAGTAACGACTTAACATTGATTACTCATGCTGTGAACATTTCTAATTGGAGTGTGAATATCTATGTAATATACCAACGGCAATTATATTATTTTTAACACCCTGTAAATGTTTAAAAAAAAAATCAAAGAATGCCGACTCATTTCGGGGACACATTTAATTTTCCATTTCATCTTACAGAAATATCAAAACAAAGCTCGTGACTTTTGAATAATATCTCTAAAATACTCCCCGTCCACCATTAAGCACCTCAATAAATAAAAGTTACCAACTTTAAAACTCCAAAACATTAATGCCGAAAATCCCCCTCGGGAAATCCAACCCCTTCCGAGAAGACCCGCTACGCCAATGCTCCCAACAGGGGTTTAAATGACGCAGGCAAAAATTTTGGGGTATTTATTGTTTGCTCAGTTCGTTTACGGTCTAAAAATAGCCCCGCGTTCTCCCTCGCCCCCCTCTCCCCGCTTTTCGGGGGCATTCTGGGCATACCGGCACCGGGGCAAGTTTGTCCATGCGGAATGCTTTGCTTATTTGAGTTCCTGCCTAAGATGCTTACGGTTGATTATTGTTCATTAGCGTATTATTTCGAAATCAAATAAATGCTTTGTGGAGAGTTCGGTCTGACTTAAATTTAACGAATTAAATATCAGAGGGATTTGTTAGAATTAATTATAGACTCAGTTATTGTGTATTTGTTTATTAATCTTATTTCTTATTTATGAAAATACACGGTGTCCGGAAACGCGTGGTAAAAGCGAGATACTCGTGAACCTACATCACGTAGAGAACCTTTTTTGTTCCATCTGAACATTTTGATATGTTTTTTTTACTTTTTCCTTTTTTTGACGCATTTTAAAACACATTAACCAGCTGATATAAATCACCAAGTTATCGATCTGTTTTGTAGCAAGTTTAATATTATTGAAATTTACTCAAATTTTATCAAGTTATTGATATTTTGATCTGAAAATTCCAATACGGGACTCGATTGACTCGAATCAAAACTCCTAACCAACCAAAAAAGCTGCACTACGAAATCCATTCCAAATGTGTTTCACAAGTTTCCCGCTTATACTCCGAGTTTCCGAACACCGTGTATATTTGCATTAACATAATATTGAGGGAACGGACTCCGGTGTCGACGGAGACGGAGGGAGAAATGAAAGGCATCCGAGTTGGTTGCGAGTCCTCACTGGTGACCCCGACGGGATCTGGACACGCAGCCCGCAGCATCCTGATGAGAGTGTTACCACGACACACCGGTAACACCGCAACAAAAGAGGGAATCGATGGAGACGCATCGCATCAACTTGGCACACGACAGACAGCATCAACTCGGCTTTCCTGCGACTCCTGGCATCTCTTTCAACCCCTAACGCTCCTCGCTGGGAAGGGAGTCTGTGGCGTTCATACGACTATTTCCGCCATTTCTCCCTCCGTCTCCGTCGACACGCGGAGTCCGTTCCCTCAATATCAATAATTAATGAAGTAACAATTTTTAATTTTTTGAAGAAAACTTCTTCTATAAGGTTTTCACTTTATGACGCCATTATTTATTTTATTAAAGGACAAATAACTATGGAACACATTTGAATATTTTCCCACTTAACCGGTCTTTCCCTTCTAATGATATTGCAATCCCAAATTCCAATAAACTTCCCCCACTCTTACCCCTCCTCCTCCCTTCTACCTCAATCCCCCGAATTTAATCTATGATCTATATTTAATTTGAAACTTCAGTATACTTTAACTCCTGATGAGGTGAACATTGTTCATGAAACATGTAGAGTGTGTATTAAATAAAGTGATCTGTACAAAGTTATTTGTCTTTTAATAAAATAATAATTTTTATTATTATTATCAACCAAAGAGTCTGAAGTACAGTAAAATCACTCGAACGGTGAGTTTTGGCGTAGTGAAATTTACACAGCTTGTTTTATTTTTAAGTTTCTAGGTCAACGCACCTCTTTACAGCTCGTAAAATCATTTTCAGCGTGAGCTACGACGACGCTTTGAAACAATTTTAATTGCCACAGGATAAAACGAGATGCCGAATTGAATACTGATATATATACCCTGAAACAAAAACTTTCCGTACTAACATAATTTGTGAGGCGAGAACCTTTTTATTGGATAACCAAGACCTTTTCCGTAGGTCACCCGAAGTGGTTCGCTACATTTGGTGACTTAACAGGGTTGCCTGGGTTCATGGGGATGAGGTTTGACTGGGTCTTGGGAGCGAATGCGTCAGTCCATCAACTGCTTTGCAGGCCGGATTGGGAGAGACTGGTCGAGGAAGACGTTTTAACTTCTCCTGCAAGACATCGCATTCACCGCAGTGAAAAAGAAAGATTCATACGTCTTTCACTCCTGGACAAACTGACACCGAAATTCCTACCCACCCCTCGTATATTTTTCTTCCCAGGACTTCATTTTCTAAAAAGACCCTCCACACAGCATCCCAGACCCTGAGGCCTGAGGGGAATTAATTTCCTTCAGGCCTCCGGTGTGGAGCTAATGTAAAAAAAATAGTAACAAGTTCTTACTTAAATTACTTTTTAGTTCTTCATTTTTAGATCTTAGAAGCTCCGTTTTATTTCTTTTGATATATATAATATTATCCAAAAAGTTATTATACTTTCTGATCCATTGTTCTAGAAAGCAATCAAATGCCCGTTTGCGCTCTAAGAAATAAAAGCACATCATTTATTTCCCGTTGAGAGAACTCACAGTCACAGCGTATTCCACTTTTTCAGCCTCGGTCTCTTCTGTTGCCCGGGGCGAGCGCTTCGAATCTAAAAGCTCGCGGATTGGGTAAAAAACAACATATTTTCTCTCTTGTCACAACTACGCAGCACTTTTTTAAATGATTAAAAGTTTATTTACTTCAACCACGCAAAGGCAAAAGGTAGAGGGACTTTTTTCAAATAACGGTGAGCGCTTTTATTGTTATTATTATTTTATTACTTATTATCTAATTGCCTATTAATTTATTATTATTTATTATCGCGACGATTTGCGGCTACGGTACCGTGACGGCATAAAAAGGGCAATAAACATTCGTCCCTTAAGGTGCAGTGATATGTAAATACGAATGTTAGAGAGAGCGCGCTAATGTTAATAAAATCGATAATATTCCGAAAATTGTGAATATGTTTAATAAAACAAGACTCGTTTAAAATAAAGCAAAAATCTCGCGGGGGTTGTGTAAAACAGCATTTAAAGAAACACTTTGAGTTTTTTCATACATATAACTTGTAAAATAACTGAAGCAAACGTGTTTATAATAATTTTCGGAGCATACTTTACGATTTTTTTCTATCGAGGGAATTTCATATAATTTGCGTTTCGGCGCAATGTATAGATATTATCTTCAAGAATGACATATGTTTGAAGAGCTTTAAGACTTAAAGTGTTTAAGGTAATATACGTAATAAATCGGTAGAAATGGGGTATGCTGCGGCTTAACATTAAAATGATACAGCTCTTTCAAAATATGAGATACACAATGTACGTAGGTTTGTGTCCTCCAAAGAAAAAAGTCATCATTTTCTTGCATCTATCACACACATCATCGTGACGTCCGTAGACCCGTACAATACTACTTGCCGTGAAAATAATTTTGAATGTATGGAATATAATTACAAGGATAATACTAAAGTGTAAATGAATTCCAAAAATTCAAAAATGAAAAATTTCAAAGCGCCGATGATTTTGCTTTTGTTCTTAAACATACAATGCTGCAGACCTTTCTTACACACTAAATAATATTTTATATAACTGAGTGAAACACATAGACATATGAATACTACTAGACTAAGTGATAAAAGCGTATCATTTCCCCCTCCCCATACCTGTTCCATTTGGAGCCGGCTGGGCTCGCAAATGGTCTCGAGCGAATCTAAAAAATGTAACGTCGTCATTCTTGTGTGAACCAGCGTCGAGCTCTCATCGGAACATTTTACGAAATAACACGGAAAAATGGTGGCTTTTTCTAAGAAAACATGTAAAAATGGAAGTGAAAAAGAGAATAAACCCAATTGTCGTATTACATTCCATCGGTAAGCATTATTTTACTTTATTGTAAGCTTATTCAGATCATGTAATATAATCAGTTTTAGTAACACATCTATCACCATAACGAATGTAGGCATTTCTCAAGTGTGCTCTTCGCTGTTTACTGGGGTAAGTAAATTATGAAACATTTGTAAAAGTGTCTTAACTAAATACGGCAACCAAATATTCGACTCTGAAAACAGGTGAACTTTACTTTGCCAAATATGGACTTCGCAAATTTGTTCATAACGTGGCGAGCAATTTGCGCTCCCGTGTAAAAAGGTCTATTCATTCAAAAGCAGATTTTACTTTTAATAACTAAATGGTGATATTATAATGCGAGATGCCTATATACTTTCAGATTGGTTTATTGACGAATCACATATCATCAAAGTCATCTTTCCCCCCACCCCCCATCGCGTCCCGCTGTAGTTGGTTTGTACCCCTCACCTGACTGTTCTCGTCTAGTAATATTCATATGTCTACGGTAAAACATCATATCTAACACCGAATCCTATACCGACCTGTTTTCTATCTTTATTTATTAATAGTTTGAACAATAAATTGAAGCTAGGTTGAATATTTTTTCCAGCTTTAGGGTACGCACAGAATCAAAACGGGTTTCGGCTTTCTGATTAGTCGGCCCATGGGCGGCCGACTGGCGCAAGCGTGCCGACAAGAATGTTTGTATGTCAACGTATCAGACCGAACATAGTGAAGGCAGGTTCAGATTTGTGTCCGCGCGAGGCGGCGCCGATAAGCTTTACCGGAATGAATTCTTTATTCCTGCTTGCCGGTGACGCCGGTCAGTGAAACTTATTCATTCTGGTATATTTAAAAAAAATCTTTCTTCGTCCGCCTTAAGTTCGCTAAACAAGTGATGATATACACCATGACATTTTCTACTGCGATTAATTGGATGAATAACAATTGTTTTATTCCTTAATTTCAAGAAAGGATTCTCCAAGAGTAAGAATCGTCGTGTGACAAACTCGACATTTTGTAAAAACTGACCGCTGCTGACAGGCTACCGCGCAGATAGCACAGGTTTTATCCGCGTTCTGTTTGTTCAAACCTCAGCGTTAACTGCCGCCGCGCCGGTTGAACCGGGCACTGAGCGCCGTTAATCTGAAAACCGAAACCAGCTTTGTTTTTGTTCGTACCCTTATTTAGTAGACCGATATATCTGAAATTTATCTCTGTAAAAAGAAGACTTTTTTTTCAGAAGATAAGTTTCAAATTTGTAGCTAAATACGTATTTGATCAAAGTTATTAATGAATACAAAAACTTTTACGGATAGATCAAATAAATTGTTTGTCCAACTATCAGTTTTATTGGAAATTTGAACGTGCGTGCATTGTACCGGTCGAAATATCACTAAATTTTGGACCATAAAGATATTGTTCTTATTGTGGCTTACGTTCGCAGGCCATTACTATAAAAGATACAAACTTTCTTACGTTCGTGCAAAAGAATTTATTTGACTCAGACTCAGACGAATATATTTTATGATTAAAATAAGTACTTAAAAATATCAATAGTTTCACTTTCAAGTGGTTAAGGTCCCATAGTAAGCATTCAAAAAGAGGAAGAAGATGATTTAAAAGGGAGATATGTAATTACGGATGTTAGAGGGAGCGCCCTAATATTTAAATCGTATATAATAATTAAGAGAAAATTGTGAAAATAATAAATAAAACACGACTCGTTGAAAATAGAGCCAAAATTTGCATTTGAAGATACACTGTGATTTTTTTATACCTATAACTTATTAATTTGTGGATATTATTTTTGAAAATAACATTTAGTTTTTTAGGAACTTAAAAAAAGCCAAGTCAAATCTTAAACCATTAACATAATTATTTCTTCGTTTGTCCCTTATGCGTTCGCAACCGATTGCGGTTAAACTTTGGTGATTTGTTGTACGCATGCCCGGTTTCTATATAATGTAATGGTGAGCTCTGGCGGTATGATATTATTTCATATACCATTCATCCGATCGCGATGGAACTTTGGTGAGTCGTTGTGGGCACGGTTGCAAATGTTTCTATATATACTGGTCAGCTCTGGCGTTATAAAATTTGTATTCAAATTTTACAATAGATGGCACTTGATTTTTTTTTTAATTGCGTATTTCGTATAGTTTAACACAGAGATGGGAATCAGGGAGGGGGGAGGGAAACGAACAAGGGTGGTTCGGGGAATGGGAGGACGCGAGAGTTTGGAAGACGGGGAAGGTAGAAGGGAAACGCGGGAGGAAAAGTGGACGTGGGGGGGGAAAGGGCGGGGGGGGGGGCGGGATTTGGAGCGCATGGGAGAAACAATTTCTTTATTTATGTGGTATTGTAGAAATGTTGAATGGATGTAGAAATTCGGAATGCGGGGGCCTAGTGGGAAATTTGTAATATTTTAGGCGCTAGTAAGCTAAGAAGGTACTTAAAGCATATAAATAAGTAATAGAAGTAAAAAAAAACTCGGATTATCAACGGTGGATACGCATATTCTTTAGCAAAAATATATTTAACTGCTTTGATAACAATTTATTTTATTTTGAACTACGCGCCAGTGTGTGGAGTACTGTTTGACATTTAATAATAGATAAAATTTGATGACTCTTGAGATCTTTTAGAAGAAGACACATAGGAAAACTAATTTAAGTTGAAAACACAATGGTATAACATTTTTTACTTTAATCGAACGTTGTTCACAAATTAGTGGAACTTTTGTAAAGACAATGATTCTACATCATACTCTATGTCAATTTTGTGTTCAAACTTGTTGATTGAGTAACGTTTTGCAAGGGAGTTAAGTAACTAAATGGAAAGGCGATGTTTTTGTGTTTTACGGACTAGAGGGAAATGCGATGAATAAAATGGTTATAATTTACAGAAAAGGGGAAAATTTGAGGAATAAAGTTGTTATGTTTTCCAGACAAGGAGATGTGAGTGGTTGCGTGTTGCAGTCAAGGAAGAAATTAAGTGATCGTGTTTTGCAAATAAAGTTGTTGTGTTTGACAATCAGGGTGGAAATTCGAGAAATAAAGCGGTTGTGCTTCACAGTCAAGAATGAAATTTGAGGAATAAAGTGGTTGTGTTTGGCAATCAGGGTGGAAATTCGAGAAATAAAGCGGTTGTGCTTCACAGTCAAGATGGAAATTTGAGGAAATTTTTGGTTGTGTTTGACAGTCAAGATGGAAATTTGTGGAATAAAGTGGTTGTGTTTTGCAGTCAAGATGGAAATTCGAGAAATAAAGTGGTTGTGCTTCACAGTCAAGATGGAAATTTGAGGAATAAAGTGGTTGTGTTTGGCAGTCAAGATGGAAATTTGTGGAATAAAGTAGTTGTGTATTGCAGTCAAGGTGGAAATTTGAGGAATAAAGTGGTTGTGTTTTGCAGTCAAGGTGGAAATTTGAAGAATAAAGTGTTTGTAGTTTGTAGTTGTAGGTTTTTTTTTTTTAAATTTATTTATTTATTTTATAGATCAACAAACAAGTCCCGCTAAGCCAATTGCAATTGGCTTGACAGCAGGTGCTTATAATTACTTACAAATATATTTAAAGTTATAATTTACATCTTTTATCTACAGTTTAAACATTTTTTCATAAATTTTATCATAAGTATCAAAATAAATATTCTTTTTCCAATAACCAATTTTTCACCTTATATTTAACCTTATTCATAGAATTATGTTGCTTTATATTGTCAGGTAATAAATTAAATATCTTCGGTATGTTGTATTCAAGCGTTCTCTGTCCGTACTTATTTTTAAATTTCGGAACTATTAACCCGTCGTTACGCGTGAATCTAGTGCTATATTTATGATCTAGTTTCTCTTTGTGCTGCGGGGTAAATATATGCTGAATTATAATTTTATACCATAGTATTGCCTTCACAGGTAAAATTTTTGCACTCTGAAACAGCAACGGAGTATTGTGTCTTTGTTTGAAAATATTAGGGACAACTAATAATTTTACAATTGCGTTTTGTACAACTTGGACTTGTTTCAGGTTGGTTGCAGTAGTATTTCCCCATATTGTTAACCCATATCTTATTATTGATTCTGCTAGTGACATAAAAATTATTTTAAGTGTATCAATTGATAGGAAAAAATTTAATGTGTACATTCTGCTAGCAATTGATCTGAGTCTTTTACAGGTTTTTTTTAATATGTTTGTCCCATTTAAAAAAACAATCTACTGTAACACCAAGATACACATATTCCGTAACTAATTCTAAGCTTTCACAATTACAGTTAATTTGAATATGTTTGTGGATGCAATTAAAGTTATGAGAAATAATATTAGGATTAAATTGAAATTTGGCATTAGGTGATCTTATATGCTTTACTTTAGTTTTTTTAGCATTTATTAATAGCCCTGCATCATGTGACCATTTACAGAGTTGATTAAAGTCAATTTGTAAGAGTTCAATTGCAATTTTTAGATCTTTGTGTGATATGACCAATGCCGTATCATCTGCGAATACAAAATGTTTAACAAAAGAGAAAAGTTTTTTCATTATAGTTACATAGATTATATATAGAGTAGGTCCCAATATGGAACCTTGTGGAACTCCTGCAGATATATTTTTTGTTTTACTAAATGTATTATTTATTTTGGTACATATTTTTCTATCTGTAAGATAATCCTTAAATAAATTTAACAAATTTCCTCTTATTACAATTTTTTCTAGAGTTTTTAGCATTTTTAAAGAGTTTATTGTGTCAAAAGCTTTAGAGTTGTCGATAAATAAAACAATAACATGTATTTTGTGTTTTGTAGTCAAGGTGAAAATTTAGGAATAAAGTTGTTGTGTTTGGCAATCAGGGTGGAAACTCGAGAAATAAAGCGGTTGTGCTTCACACAGTCAAGATGGAAATTTGAGGAATAAACTGGTTGTGTATGGCAGTCAAGGTGGAAATTTGAGGAATAAAGTGGTTGTGTATTGCAGTCAAGGTGGAAATTTGAGGAATAAAGTGGTTGTGTTTTGCAATCGAGGTGGAAATTTGAGGATTAAAGTGGTTGTGTTTTGCAATCGAGGTGGAAATTTGAGGATTAAAGTGGCTGTGTTCTGCAGTCAGGAAGGAAATTCGAGAATAAATTTACTCTTACAAAAAAGTGATCTGTTTTACATACAATTTAATGACTTTATTTTAATGCTAGCTGAAGTCTCTGACGTTACCTGAACGTTGCGTAGAGTTTTTCGAAATCAAATATAGATAGCGATCATTCTCTTATTTTGAAGCGTGTAAAATTTCATCAATCTCGGAATTATACCTTAGATTTGTATAAAAGTCAAACCTGGGTGTCCGTCCGGTGTACACAAGTCCGTCACAGACTGAATTCCTTATATTTATTTATTTAGCACAGAATATACATTTGTATAATGTTTTATAATTAGATTTTCTTTCCACCGCACAATAAGACCTCTGCCATAGGTCACCCCAAGTGGTTCGCTACGTTTGGTGATTTAGCAGGGGTGCCCGGGTTCATGGGGTAAAGTTTGTCTAGGTCTTGGAGGTGGATGACCAGGACACACTGAACCCCAGATTCCTACCCACCCCTTAAACCTTTTTCCTTCCCAGAACCCTCCTTCCCTTCTTTTCCTTAAAAAAACCCTCCACACAGCATCCCCAAAGATGACATAGGCCCTGAGAAAAATTATTTTCCTCAGGGCCTCCTGTGTGGAGCTCATGTAAAAAAAAAAAAAAAAAAGAAAAAAAAAATCTTTAGGAAAAAGGCGAATCGTAACAATCGTTTGGATGATTTCTGATTATTATGATGATTTCTTTAGCGCCATTTTTACGAAAAAATCACCTCGAGAGCGCTTCGTAACAACAAGTTATTAACAAGTAATAAATTCATATACTAATTTGTGATTCAAACACAATAATAATTCAAACATAAAGATTTTTTATCTCTTTATACGCTGCGAACTTCGGCACTCCATTTCTTTGGCATAAAATTTTACGGACGAGATTTAATGGATAATATTTTCATTTTATTATGGTCTTGTGCTTGGAAAGTATATTAAGAACATTTTCTACCACCGATATCATATAAAATAAAATTTATACATGTTTTTTCGCTTTCCCTGCCCATACAATGAATATGAAAATCTTTCTTATTTCCGACCAGCACATGAAACCCCGAAACCATAACGTTATTCCGACCTAGACGATACCTACGTATGTGGAGGTTTTAAATAATGTACGTAGTACAAACAGAATCTCAGATACTCCAGATAGAAACGAAGGAATTTTAGTTTAGTTTATGTGATGGGCAGATTTTTTTTATATTATCTCCACACAGGAGGCCCTTAGAAAAGAATCCCTGAGGACTAATGTAACCTTTGGGAATGCCATGTGGAGAGTATTTTTATGATAAGGAAGGATAGGAAAATCTGGGAAGGAAAAATGTGTGAAGGGTGGTTAGGTTTCCATGACAGTTGATCCGCTGACAATTGGCCCACGGCGTACTTACATACAATGTGCAGTCAGATTTTTTTTTTAAATAAATACCGCACAAGAGTCCCTTCTCCCGTCTGGAGCCAGTGGAGTGTGTTGTGAGGCTGAAGGTAGTGGGGAGAGGAAGGAGATGGGGAAGAGGAAGGTAGGTAGTAACCTGGCTATTCAGATCTGGTCACCAAATACGGCCAAAGCCATTTCAAGCAACGTTTCAATTCTGAATGGCGGTCTTACACCAGGGCGATACTGAGAGTATCTTCCACCTGGAACGTGCCGCAAATATACTAAATATTATTTTTAATTAATAAATTGTGAAATAACACAAATTAATCAAATAAAATTTATGTGCCACGCCGGGATTCGATCGCGGTTCGAAGAGCCTTACCGCTAGACTACGCCGGCCGTCAGCTTAGGGAAAATACGGTACACATAATTACACAAAATACAACTAAGTGACTCCGAAGGGATGTGCAGAGAGGATGTACCGCCGGATACAAAACATATTTTCATTCAAATGTATCAAAAATCTGCTTTTCTATATATTGAGTATACCAATGCATAAGTGCGGAAAAATCGACATCGACACTTAAATTTATTTGATATTCATACCAAATTATTATTTAGTGTATTTTTTAACGTTTGAAATTAGTAAATAACGCAGAAAAATTTATGATTTTATAGTAAATATCTCTTCTTGTCGTCTCTTAAAGAAGAGAAAACGAGGAAGACCATTTAGACAGTGGGTTGACGACATCAAAGCCGTAGCAGGTGGTACATGGACAAGGGTAGCTAATGATAGAGAGAAATGGCGACAGTTGGAGGAGGCCTTTGTCAACTAGTGACAAACAGACAGGGAGTCGATGCATGATAAGTATAAATGTGAAAAAATTATAAATAATGTAATGTTATTTACTGTCTGAATTTTTTTTTTATTTGTTCTCTAGACTTTATGTCCGGGTTAAATCTTCCCCACAGGAAAAATTTAACCCTTCCACACACTTTTCCACAAATGATCATCCAGTCAATCCACGCGATGTAATTGCATTGTATAAGTATAATGAATTCAAAACTATACAAGAACAACACGTCAACTTACCAGAGACCATATGGGAAAATACTTCTCATATCAGAGGGTTCGGCTCAATAGAACTCGTAACTGGACCGATAAATCCTACTGATCTATTATTATTATTATTATTATAGTAAATATCATTTTGGGGGCCAACTGTTGGTGGATCAACTGTCGGGTCCCCTTGGTTAGGAATCTGGGGTTAATATATGCAGGAGTAACGAACATTGTGGAAGGTCGAGAAAGTCCAGCTGGAAAGGTCAAAAGATCTCCCTCAACCAGTCTCTTCCGATGCGGCTCGCTCGCTACGCTAGGTGAGCAAATGCATTCGCTGCTAAGACCTAGTTCAACCTATGAACCCGGGCAACCCTGCTATGTCACCACTTAGCGAGCCACTATGGTAATGGTGTTTGTTATCCAATAAATGATCCCGGGGTGGCGGTACCCATACCCATCTTTCAAATTTCGTAAATTAGTATCGATAAATCAATATATATTATAAAAGAAAGTCCAAAAGAACGTGCGGCTCGCAAAAACTCAGAAACGAGTCCCGGTACGATCAAGGAAGTTATATGGTGTGGTAGATCTCTATCCCCCCTCCAGAATGGCGGTTCCCGTTTTTACCTAAAGGGCATGCTTTTGAAGATATAAGGGATGGAAATTTCGCCTACTTGAAATTTCTAGAACAGTCTTCCAGAAAGTTCTAGAAGGTTCCATAGTGCTCTAGAAAGTACTGGAAGGAGTGGCGGAGTATGTCGTGGAATGTTCGGGAATAGGGAATCGGGAATAAGGAATCGGGAATATCATTGTGGAACATTCCAGAAAACACTCTAATTTTGTCCTGAGCGAAGCCGGGTAACCCAGCTAGTTGTTTATAAATTAGTCTCGATAAATTTAGTTTACTTTGTAAATCTACATAATTGATTTCGAATTTCTTCGTTAATTTACATATTTCACATTATTTAACCATGCATCAACAACCAAAATTAGTATGTTTATTAGGATTTGATCCGGAGTTAAGAAGCTTATCATTCTCTCACATGGTTCAACAAAGGCTTTGGATTAATGTATGATTTTCGTACAAAGGGAATTTGTGCCCGCTAAGATACTGTGAGGATCTAAACTACCTAACTAACCAACCAACCAGCATGCCGTTTCGCTGCAAGGGTTGGCAGAGAGTACGGACCGCAAAACTCTCAGTCTTGACAAACATTTTTTGCGTTCACATTCGTACATCGTCTTATATATACTCTTGTTGTTATTTTGACTCTTATGGTCCGACTCAAGTATCTGATTCACTTGATCGTAATGAATAATGTCTTTCTGAGGCGTCCCCAACCTCTTCTAGCATTCACATTTGCCACGTTTATTCTTCATTCGTCTGTTCTACATGCCCAAACTATTTGAGCGTCTCTTTCTGCCAGTTCCATGCCTTACTGCCATAGATCATGAAAGATACCAGCACTCCATTGTGGTCTGCTAGCTTCGCTTCTTTGGACAGTGTTTTGTTAGTGCCAACCACGTTCAGTCCTCCATCAATGAAGATACCTGCATTTACCCTTCTTTCAATATCTCTGTCAGCCTTTGCATGTTTTGTAAACATACTTCCCAGATACACAAACTCATCCACCTGCTCCACATATTCATCATTCACAACTTTGTTGCACACTGTTTTAGCACTCCCTCTTTCAAACACCATGACTTTAGATTTACTTACATTCATCATTAACTCATTCTTCGTACATACTTCGTTCATCCTACACGTGAGAGATTGTACAGGTGCGGCAGCATAACTTCCTTTTTTAAAATGTGGGCCATTCAGTCGGCTGATGTTGTAGTCGTGCTAGTGATTTCGTTCGAGAAGCTAAACTATAAAGTTTTTTTTAAATTTAAGTCGCCATCATGCGTTGGAACAGTGAGGAGCGTGCGTTTGCCGTTGAGGCCTACTTTTCGAACGGTGTCATCGCAACCCAGCACGCCTACGACATGCGCCTAGGACGTCACCTACCTGATTTGACCTTCAAAAACTAAGTTAAACAAAACTTTAGGTATGTGCCTACATTGTAAAAACCAATTAAAAAAATTCTGATTCTTATAATGGGTTTTATTAAGTTTTGAAAATGGGAAGTTATGCTGACCCACTCTAAAAGCGGGCTGGGTTGCGATCACAGAACATCCATTCTAAAAGCGGGCCTTAACGGCAAACGCACACTCCTCCCTGTTTCAACGCATGTGTCAAACTGTGTCGGAACAAAACTTTATAGTTCCGTCTTTCGAACGAGATCACTAGCGCTCCGCTACGACATCAACCAACTGAATGGCGCGCATTTTAAAAAAGGAATGCTATAAGCTGCCGTACCCGTAGATCTTCATACTGTGAGAATCTTAACAGCTGTAATAACTTACGTACTTATTTATATATTCTTGAGTGCAAACCTGTGAAAGCTCTTACGGTGGTTAAAAGCCATAAAGGCATCTTTAACATACAAAAAATTGCAACCTCCCTTTCTTACTTTCCTGTATTACTCCCCGTCCCTCCCTCCTTGCATCCTTTTCCCCTTTTCTTTATTACACACCGCTTCGGGCGCATAAACGAGAGGGCGCTGTTTGTTATCCTTTTATTACGGCAAGGGTCGTCTCTTCAGATTCACCCTCGGGGCCTGAAGACGGAGGCAGCGGAACCTCTGATTATTCTTGTGGCCTCCACCCCAAAGGCTCGGCCACACGGAGCGATTTTGTCGCTGCTGCATGAGTAGTAGCGACAAAATCGCTTCGTGTGGCGTGTTGTATCTTTCAATATCTTGAATAGCTCTTTAAATGATGCTACGAGAACACACAATACACTACAATAGTCAGCCAGCAGGCCAATGTCTCTATTATATGACGATAGAAATCTTGTCAGAACTTGCCCTTGAGGGGTAATGGTACATACAACTATGAAGATCTCTGTTACATCAGCAGCTCTGAATTAAAAGGCGGCCAATTAGCAGCTTTTTAACATACCGGCGATTCAATTAGACCATGGATTCTGAAACTCGATTCAGGTGGTTATTTATCTTAGTCACACAACTTGGGAGTCAGGTATGGATACCGTCGCCCCGAGAACCAAGAACTGGATAACTAACACCCCTGCCATAATAAATCACCCCAAGTGGTTCGATATGTTTGGTGACTTAGCAGGGATGCCCGGGTTCATGGAGTTAGCTTTGTCTGAGTCTTGGTGACGAATTCGTTTACCCACCTACTGCGTGGCGAGCCGGATCGGTAGACTTTTCCGGCTGGACTTTCTCGACACATCGTCTTCCACCGCAGTGGGAGAGATGGATTCATACTTCGCCACTCCTGGACACATTGACCCCCAGAAAGACCGCACACAACATCCCCAAAGATGATATCAGGAAAAAAAATTCTAGTTATTGTCAAAAAAAAAGTCGCCACTACAGAACACTGCAATCGCCTCATCTAAAATCTCAAAACACTAGTCGCTTTCTCAACTCGCAAATTTTTTTTAGAATATGTTTTTGACTACTAAAAGACTATGAAGTCCTGCTTTAACTCGACCATTTGGCATTTTATATACATTTGTTCGTTACGTTCCTGTTCAAGATGACAGCTGTGGTTGTTAATACTGATTTGCATGATTGTTGTGACTAATCAATATTATGGTACATACCTGTCGAAAAAAATTGATATGGTTTATAATTTATCATCATCATCTTCTTCATCCCCTTATACTATTCGGGTCAGGGACCTATTGCATTGACAAGGCTTCTCTATACGTCCCTGTCTTGTGCTGACTGTTCGGCCTCCATCCATGGCAGTCCCACCCTCTCCTCACACAGTTTCTGGAGTTGCCTCGCCCAGCTGTGTCTGTGTTGGCCCACTGGACGGCTACCCTCTGCAATCGCACTTAGTATCTTCCTCGGAATTCAGTCATCAGGCATTCTTAGTACATGCCCTAGTTTATAATTATGTAAGAAATTAACGACAAGGAAGTGGTGACGTTTGTCATTAAGTAAAAAGGTGTTTAAGTACCGATTATTAAATAAGAGAAAATCATAAATGTTTTTGTGCTATATCCACTGTTAAACGAACTAACTACAAGTTATCTCAAGGGCATTTCACTTGCTACTGCCTACTTGCAATTCCAGTATCAAGTAGCTCCGTGCGACTGCCTACTAGCGGCTGTAACAAACGACGATTACTAGCAGCGAAAAAATTGCCCTGTGTGACCGTGCCTTAAAGACAGACCGGAGACTTACATCTGTAAAATAATAATAATCGAATTGTAAAACGATCCGAGGTTTTGTTTTTAGGATTTTTGTTCCCTCAGCAACCCCTAAAACACCACTATTTTCTTGAAGGTTTCCACTTTATATTAACAATGTAAGCGCTTTTGCTCTTGTGGGGACTTTCGTGATACGATTTGTGGCATCAAATACGAGGAAAAGAGTAAATACCTATTATGTACATATTTTATAAACTATTTATGTACCCGCAAAATAAAACCTATCATTTAAGATGAAGCTATACGTGAAATCCTATTTAGATACTATTTAGAATCATCTTTACAACGAATTGGTTTACATTATGAACATCAAAAATATACTACGGATAAATTGAAGCTTTTACTAGCTTTTCTATGTATTGGAATTACAGTAAAATTATTATTTACATAACAAAAAATATAAGCGTAAACCACTAAAAAAATGTTTTTTCTTGACTTAACTATGAAATAATATAAGAAACAATTTTTTTTTTAAATACCCCTTTATGGCTAAGACTATATTTGAGGTTTTGTATTCTTTTTCTTTTTTTATAAAAGAAAGACAAACATTCCCGGGTTACGAGTAACCCAACAATGTTTGAAAATCTCCTACTACCACCACAGAAAGCCGAAAATGTTGCTTGTGTTGTGATGGAGGACTTAGCCAGCCGAGGAATTGAACACGGGACGCCCGGGTGGTACCCAAACGCGGTGCCCACTCAACCACTGACCAGACACTGAATGTTCTAACTTTTTTTCGTTCTTATAAAATTATGCGCAAAAAATTATAAAGACAAATGAATTATAAACCTTATTTTTACCTGACTTTTTTGTCGTTTCATGTAAAAATAGTAGACAAAAAAATTCACAAAGTCTCATAAATTTATTTCAAATTGCGATTTGAAACTTTGGTTCATTTCTACATTTTACTTTTTTGTGGTTAATTTTTATATTTCAATATAAAGCGTGTTATTTTCTCTTTCTAACATTGTTTATATCATATTTCTCACTATGAGAGTAAGAGAGACACAACGATTTCTATGAGACTTAAGTGATCTGGGACAAAAATGGTCTTCCGTGATTAAACGTGTTAAAATAGTATGCAAATAGAAAAGCATAACTAGTCATTCTGTGAACAGTAGACTTCGCGTAATGTTGATATCTCCAATTTGACAGCTTGCAACAGTATATGTATTTACGGAATAAGAAAGATTAATAAAAACACGGCTACCATTTTGACAAGATTGACCGGACACGCGGAACAAAAAAATACGGACAGATGAAATGCAAAATGGTCGAGTCAAAACAGATTTCTGTACGCTCAATCAATATTGTAATAGCATAATTTGATTAATATCCTTTTGAAAATTGTTAGTTTGAAACTTATTACTGATATTGCCGTTGGTATTTTTAAGACGTATTTTGAAAATGCATAAATTATTTTTTAAACTGATAAAAATATCTTTTAGGTATATTATGAGTTCTTCAGAAAGGTTAACATTTTTATACGGATAGGTTAGGTCGACTTCTATTCTCGATTAATCATAGATTTTTCCTTAATTTAGGAGACTACTTTTCGAGTTTGTACACTCGAAAATTTTCGGCGGAAAATGATGAAAAATCAAATACGAAAACACACAAACCCTTCCATCGATTTCCTCTTTGTTTATTTGCTACTTATTAGCGACTTCAAAACCTATTAAATTATGAACAACGGAATTAATTCACCCTTGAAGCAATAGTTGAAAATTTACCTCATCAATAAAAGTTTTCTAGTAGGAACCTCCATTTTTCAGTTTTCTTATGTTTTTTTATTTATTTATTAGTTTTATTTTAGTAAATTGTACATTTAAGTTTACAATTTCCTAATTAATTATATCATATCATATTTGAAAATATATTTTTCTTGTTTTATATATCTCCTACAATACATTTTGAACTTTCCAATTGGTGCGGCCTTTAAAGTTTCTGGTAGAGTGTTGTATAACTTCATCCCTTTGTATATTAAACTGTTCTGCGTATTCGTTTTGTCCTTTTTTTGTAGTCTGATTTCCTTGCAAGTCCTTGTGTTGTGTCTGTGAATGTCCTTGTTGTATATAATTTTGTTTGAGAAGTATTTTGGTAACATGTTGTTCACTATTTTATGGATAAATATCGTCGTGTGCAGGGTCAACATCTGTTTCACGGTTAGCCAATTTAGTTCCTTTAACATTTTATTTACTTTTGAGAATCTATTTCGCCTAAGTATTATTCTCATTGCCCTGTTTTGGAGAATTTGAAACTTATTTTGTTCTCGTTCGTTACACGGGAAAAGGATAGTTGAGCAGTAGTTAAAGTGTGGAGCAATATTTGAGTTATAAATACTGACTGCAGTTTTTCTAGAAAGTTTTTGCCGAATTCTTCCCAAAAAAGATACGTGTTATGACAAAAAAAAATATGTGTGCTAATGTGTTCCATTTTTAGCATTTAATAAACAAAGGAAAAGATTTGCTTTAATATTTAATAATTCAAGGACAAAATTCGAGGACTAAATTGTTATTAGGTTCATCTAATCAGAAATTACGATAATTTAGATGACCTCCGTGGACAAGGAGTAAAGCTCTCGACTACCAATGCAAAGGTCGCGAGTTCAATTCCAGATGTGCGCAAATAAAATTTATTTGATAAGTTTGTGTTATTTCACAATTAATTAATTTTAATTTATATCATATATGTTTCCGGCACGTTCCAAAGTAGAAGATACTTTCAGTATCGCCCTGATGTAAGGACCACCATTCAGAATTGAAACGTTGTTTGAACTAGCTTTAGCTGTGTTTGGTGACCAGATCTTAGTAGCCAGTTACTTTTCCATCTTCCTCTACCCCATCTCCTTTCCTTCCCACTACCTTCGGCCTCACAACTTATCCCGATTGGGGAGGCCATAGTCTCACTGGCTCCAGACGGGAGCAGTTCAATTCGATTTGAGGCGGGTATGGGCACCGCTGCCCCAGGAACCATTAATCTGTGATTGTAACTCTTGTCCTCTGCCATAGGTCACCCAAAGTGGTTCGTTACATTTAGTGATAGAGCAGGGGGTTCCTGGATTCATGGGGGAGTGAGGTTTGTCTAGGTCTTAACGGCAAATGCTTTCGTCCACCTACCGCATGGCGGGCCGGATCGGAAGAGACTGATTGAGTTAGAACTTTCGACCTCTCCAGCCGTACTCTTTCGATCCATTGCCTTGCATATATTCTTACGTTCGTCACTCCTAAACGCATTGACCTCCAGATCCTATCAACCCCTCATACCTTTTTCCTTCCCAGAACTTCGTTTCCTTCCTTTCCCTGAAAAAACCATTACACAGCAGCCCCAAAGATGACATAGGCCCCGAGGGAAATTCTTTTCCTCAGGATCTCCTGTGTGGAGCTAATGAAAAAAAAAGTGGTTTGACTAATTTGATTTTGAAAAGGATTACTGACATAGTTTTAATGGCTCCAGATGGGAGCAGTTGGTATTCTTGTGCGGTATTCATTACATCTACCACTCTGAAAATATAGATGTAGGTAGGTACTGTTTTCGTAAATTTTATCTGATTGAGGTAACTTGTTCTTGGGTCTCTAGCGATCAATGAATTCTTCATAAAACTTTGTTGACGAAACTAAAACATTGCTCCTCGATCTTAATGGACTTTGGGGCTTGTTGACTGTAGCCAAATGTGTTATTTGCCGCAGAGAATTTAATAAATCAACTTGGGGTTATTCCCTAATGACAACCATGACCGATAAGGAACCCTAAACTTAAATTTTACTAAACCTATAAAACTTAATATCCTGTGTTGGACAATCCAAAATATTGTTTTTGCAACTTTTTGTGTAAATGAAATTTATTTATTTTAGTAAATTGTACATTTAAGTTTACAATTTGCTGATTCATTATATCATATCATATTGCAAACTATACTGTTTCTTGTTTTATGTAGCTCCTACAATACATTTTGAACTTTCCAATTGGTGCGGACTTAAAAGTTTCTGATAGAATGTTATATAACTTCATCCCTTTGTACAGTAAACTGTTCTGCGTAATCGTTTTATCCTTTTTTTGTAGTCTGATTTCCTTGCACGTCCTTGTGTTATGTCTGTGAATGTCCTTGTTGTATATTATTTTGTTTGAGAAGTATTTTGGTAACAGGTTGTTCACTATTTTATGGATAAATATCATCGTTTTCAAGGTCAACATCTGTTTCACGGTTAGCCAATTTAGTTCCTTAAAATTTTTATTTACTTTTTAAAATATATTTTGCCGAAGTATTATTCTCATTGCCCTGTTTTGGAGAATTTGAAACTTATTTTGTTCTCGTTCGTTACACAGGAAAAGGATAGTTGAGCAGTAATTAAAGTGTGGAGCAATAATTGAATTATAAATAGTGATGGCAGTTTTTCTGGATAGTTTTTGCAGAATTCTTCCCAAAAAAGATATCATTTTTTCAATTTTATTTTGGTTATATTCAGTATGTTTGTTAAAGGTTAGTTTGAGATCTAATATAATTCAAGTATTTCATTTCAGTAACATTTTTAATATGAAAATGTTACTGAAATTAAATAACAATAATAATAATAAATAAATGAAACTCTGCCTACCCCTGCGGGGAAACGGCGTGATGGTTAGTTAGTTAGTTATTTAGTTAACATTTTCAATATTTTCAGCATCAATTTTAATTTTGCTTTCACTGGATGTCTTCTTATATCCAATCACCATACATTTTTGAAATGAATTAATTTTTTTTTACTTTTAATGGGGAGGGCTCCGCGGCGTTTTTCATGCAAGACTTAAATTTTGATTTCAGGCCATATTATCCATCCATATTGAATATTATTTTTTTTATTCAAAAGGTAAAGTATATTCCCAGTACGGATAAGCAGCCTAACCTTACCTAGACCTCTCCAGGCGGACCCATTACTTGCACCGCAGTGGGAGGGATGGATTCATACGTCCGTTACTCCTAGACACACTGTCCTTTGCGCTGACCTCCAGATTCCTACCCACCCCTCACACCTTTTTCCTTCGTAGAACTTCGTCTCCCCCCCTTCCTTAAAGAGATCTAAGTCATCTCCTAAGAAGACAGGTTCTGAGGGAAATTATTTTCCTCTTTGGAACTTTTGGAGGTTATCCACCACTTACCCGCCCTGGTATAAGTAACAGATGGTTACTCCTTCAAGGCTCTCGCAAGGACTCTGATTTTTTGAATGTACGAATCTAAATTTAATTTTGAAACGAATCTAGACCTCCAGTGTCTCTGCATACGTTGTTAGTAAGCAGTACGCAAGTGCTTAGCGGGAAATACAAGATGCAATAAGTGTCGAAATTGAATGATTCAAGAATTCATACAAGCCACTTAGTTATAGCAAAAAATATTTTAATTCTTTGTTTAAAATTTGTATTTCTTTTGTTTAAAATTTTGTAGGCTTAATCTTGACAAGTTAGGTCAGATTTTGTGATCTTTTAACTGTCAGTTTTTTTTTTTTTAATTTTCAAGAAAAGCGTTATTTAGTAATTTACAAAAGGTTTTCATTAGAAAGATAATTTTGTGATCGTATCTCTAATTTGTCAATTTAAAAGGCGGGTATGGGTACCGCTGCCCCGGGAACCATTCATTGGATAAGCAACACCTCTGCTATAGATCACCCCAAGTGGTTCGCTACGTTTGGTAACTTAGCAGGGGTGCTCGGGTTCATACAAGGTTTGTCAAGGTCTATGTGGCCGATGTGTCTCCCCGCTTGCTGCGTGGCGGGCCTGATCGAGAGAGACTGATTAAGGAGGTCTTTTGACCTCTTCAGCCAGAATTCCTCGACCCATCGCCTTGCACCGCAGTTGAATGGATGGATTCATACATCCATCACTCCTATACACCCTGACCCCCAGATTACTACCCATTCTTCAAACCTATTTCCTACTTAGAACTTCTTCTTCTTCATTTCCTTAAAAACGCTCTCCACACCATATCCCCGAAGATGACATAGGCCCTGAGGGAAATTATTTTCCTCAGGGCCTCCTGTGTGGAGCTAATTTAAAAAAAAAAATTATAATTTGGTTTACTTAAATACTTTCAACTTCACAGATCCTAAAATTTTAATATCCCGTTATGTTTCACGTGTTTGCGCTAAAACGATAAACCGTAACAAAGGTTCTGCTTTTATAATGTGGACACATACCTAAGATTCTAAAAATAGCTCTCCCATGAATTACATAAATCGGAACAAAAAAGGGACTCTGTTCTACATGACATTGCAAAGCGGAATCTGAGGTCACAGGGGTGAGGTCGGTGTCGTCTTGTTACCAAATCGATTCATTCGATTAATATTTCAATAGGTTCATTGTTCATTCAATCAAGGTCATCGGAAGCAGGCTTCAAACCAGGAAATAATTATTATTCAGTTCGGGACTTGAAATAAAATCGGTATTTCTGAAGACTTCGCTCTGAGTTAAAAGTAGATTGAATTCTGTAGAAATGATTTCTTTAAGGTGTATTTTCTTACACTCTGCTTTTCATTCTCGATGAGGTGGTTTAACCCCTCGGGCCTCTGCTATATTTTTTCACAGTGTTAAAATGTTTCTTCTTTACAATAAAATCAAAATAAATGAAATATTTCGTAACGAATCCGAAAACTAACAACTGTTTTTAAAAGGTGATAAAATACTTTTTTGTTATTTATTTTTGGGGCGTCATGCCGTGTTGCGCTAGCTCCTTCTTTAGTCAACGTTTTGGAAAGCGTTACAGTTTCCATCATCAGGGCAGATGAGGATCCTGACAAATCTGACAGGACGTCTCGCGGGAGAACGATCTCGTTCTCTCCCGAGATGTCCTTCCAGATTTGTGTGATTTTCTACGGCTGTTATTTGCTTTTTCTATTGGCCGATGTCAAAATTTCAGCTGCGAGCTGTCACGTATTTTAGTTTGGGTCGTTTTAAAGGTGAATTTCTGCAAGTATGCATGATTATTTATTCATTTAACAGGTGTAGAAAATCACACAAATCTGACAGCACTTCTCGCGGTAGAACGATCTCTTATCACAAATTTTAGGGAATAGCCTTTCTGGTCAAATATCGATATAAAAGCAAAGCAATTGTTTCTTTTGCGATTTTTTTCTATTTACCCGATAAAATATCTTATTATTCATATATTTTGCATGATTATATCGTTAGAAGTTTTCCAAGAATAGCTAACTTTAACTAAAAAAAAAAATCTTCCATTCGGCCAAAAAAATGTATTTATACAATGTTAACTGATTTTATTATTTCTACACAAACCTGAATACACACCTTACTAGGAAAAAATAATTCAAAGGAGTTTTTAAAGAAATAATGACTTTGATACTCTTATGAAAATGTAAAATATTAATATTTTCGCCCCTGACAGCTGCTGCTAAAAGTGACGCACTAAAGTATAAGAAAATCAATTTGAAAGTATTCCGAGAAGCTATATTAATCAAAAGAAGTGAAACGTCAAGAAAGATATTGGCGCAAGCGATTATAATCTTGTCCTTCATATAGTTTTTTTATACATAAGGGTTAAAATCGCATTTAAAAAAACAGGCAAAGATTTTTTTTGGCCCGCCGTAATATAATTTTAAGTATCTGGGCATATTAAGTTTAAAAGCTTTCAACAAAGAGTATGTTTGAACCGTTATATGAATGTGAATGAAGTAAAAAGTGTCTTAAGGTGATCCAATAGTTCATGGAAAAATCGAAATCGGAATTCACTCCACTTTGTGGGAGGAGTTTAAAAATACTTGAGAAAAAACTTTTCTGAAAGGTTGGAAAAGATATTTAAGAAAAAAAAATTTCATGTTGATTTTGTAAAGGCCTGTAAAAACCATTAACTCCTTTTTTACCCATTGTTTATTGTAATGGCAAGGAAATTTAAAATTGATTTCACGGAACCAACGTCGGACGCCGAACCATACGTCTATTCCCCGCTCTGGCCGGGGCCGAACTGATAGAAAATGGGTGTGGCAAGCCAGTAGTCCTTGGGTGGACGACATAAGTTTCACTTTGAAAATCCAAATTCGTCGACTGCCGGCCGTATTGTGAAATAACAACGCGAAAATGCATATTTTGTTTTATTTTGTGAATATTGGGCGTAAATATCAATTTTTTGCGATTATCATAAAAGAAACTGAATTTGCTACATTAAACAATAAAACCATATCCGAAAAGGGATTTATAAGTAGGAGAGTTTGCACTTGAAAATGTTTTTTATAGACCTAATACTTTATATTTTTCATGACTTATTAAAAGACTTATAAAAAAATTTACCCAAATTTTTAAGGGCCTAGAAATATTCTAGTTCTAGAAATGTATTAACACGCAGTATTTAATTGAAGCATCTATAATACTACACCTATAAGCGATCAAACTTTCAAAACAAAAATACATGATTTTGTATGATTTTGCATTATTTCGCATGGCTTCATCTTAATACATTGTTATGCGGCGTTCTCTCCTCAGAAAATGGCTCGGTGGTTATTTACTTATTAAAGGAAAACATTTCCTGCTTGTTTGTCTTACATAAATTACGTGGATTTGGGGATGAAAATTGGTCCTTAATTAAAATGAAAACGGTTTATCCGTGTTAGTTTTCTCTTTACTCAAGAGTGATTTATTCGCTCGTGCCAAGATATATTTAATTAATGACTTCTCAGATGTCGGGATATATTATAAAGCCAAACGTTCATTTGCGAACACTACAGTTTAATTAATATTGTGACATAACTTCTAACATTTGATTAAAAAAAAATAATAGTTTTGAATAGTTCACAGGCCCACAAAAAAATGTTTGTGAAAACTTTTTAAACAAATTTACCAAAATCTTATGTATTTTTGGATGTTGAAACCGTATTTCATAGCAGTTTTTTTGTCACCAACCATTCTTTCACAATATGATATCGATATTATTTCAAAAAACAGGGAAAATTAGTTATATTTTTGCAATCATGTTTTATTACTTAAATTTGAATATTTGATGCTTATTTTTCTATAATTCCTCACCCTTTTCTCTGTAAAGTTTCTTGCGTAGCTTTTTTGCCGATGTGTTGCGTTTAGTTGTTCTCTGTGAAGTGGCCAAAAGTAATCACCCATCGTTTTGTGGTATCGTTTCTCCATCTCTTTCATGTCCTGTTAAAACCGTTTCCCTTGCTCTTCACTCACATCACCTAAGTTTTCAGGAAAAAAAGTCAAGATGGTTGTGCAAGAAGTGGGCTTTAAGGCTCATCAGGCAAACAAGAGTTTTAAACTTTTTTTATAATGTTAGCTACGATAAGTTTATAGTTCTGAGCTTTCACATTACCCAAAAACTTAATCACAACTTATTTAAATGATATCCAAGCCTCCTTTTTCTTCTCATTCACCGATGCTTTGAATTTTGAATCGAACATCAATTTACGGATATTAGGCCCGACGAAAATCCCTTCTTTTAGCTTATCTGATAAATGAGGAAATTTTCCATACAAACATTTAAAACAATCACCATCTTTAGGCAAAGCTTTAACAAATTGTTTCATTAAGTCCAACTTTGTGTGCAATGGTGGTAGAGGATTCTTCTTGGGGTCAACTTAAGTTTCATATAAAATGTTTTTTATGCCATACTTATATATTTTTTAATCACAAAATTACCACATATATAGCAAAAAGCGTTACCAGAATTTTTGCAATCACGTTTAACTATTTTAATCTTTGAATAATAAGCATATAGGCTAAATACTGCAATTCGAGGTTATATTTTCTGAAAGTAAACCAACAGCTGTCAAATTTATTAAAACTACCAAACAAAAAACATTTGGTAAATGTTTACCTAATAGGGACAATGGACATGCTCAATATGCACTTTTTATTATAAAAACACTTAACATAGTTAGATAATAATGGGAAGTAAGGATTTCAGATTTCGGAATTGAAAAATAATGAATATTAATAGTTATTTCGTTAAAATTAAAATCGATTTTTCGCTTGGCGGCCAAGAAAAGTTGTGAAATTGTCTGTTTTTTAAAGAAAGATCTACTAAAATTCATTATTTTCCAATTCCGGAAACTGAAATACTTAGGACGGGTTGTTTCAAAAAATTTGATGAGTTCATCAAATATTTGAAGTTAATTTTCAGGTTCTGTGTAAGTTCTTTTCGAGTTTTGTTTTTTTATCATCATAGGCCAGCTGCTCCACAAAACTGAAATCATCACAGAACTTGAATAGAACTTACACAGAACGTGAAAATTAACGTCAAATATTTGACGAATTCGTCAACTTTTTTGAAACAACCCATTCTTACTTCTCATTATTATCTAATTGATATTAAGTGTTTTTGAAATAAAAAAAGTGCATATTAAGCGTGTCCCTATTAGGTTAATATTTACCAAACATTTTATTTCATTTCCAAACCCGATTATATTAGAATATGTTGCCAACTTAAAAATTGTTAAAGAAATTAAAAAATTTCATATATATTTTGCTACTTAAAAATTATTTTTACTTAATAGTGAAATGTGGTGGGTGATGTGACTTTTTTATTCTTTTTCGTAATCAGGACACCAAATTACGCAGGAATTAGTAAAAATTATCAAAAAAGTTTTTTCATTGTTGGCCTGTTTTATTATAGGCACTGTTAACATCTTTAAAGCAGCTTACTTGCAGAATCTGCAATCTTGATACAGCATCCCCAAAATGGGTTCTGAGTGAAATTATATCGCTAAATGCTTCTACTTTGGAGTTATAATCAATTTAAAATTATATAAAATTGATAAACAATCAAGTATGTGTCCTCGGGTTCATGGGGTGAGGTTTGTCTTGGTCTTGGAGGCGGATGACCAGGGCACACTGAAGCCCAGATTTCTACCCACTCCTTAAACCCTTTTCATTTCTCGTCTCCTTCTTTTCCTTAAAAAAAAAACCTCCACACAGCACCCTCAAAGATGACATAGGCCCTGAGAGAAATTATTTTCCCCGGGGCCTCCTGTGTGGAGCTCATGTAAAAAAAATTTTTCAACGTTAATGTTAAGGGGTGAGTCCAGGTCCTGGCAGCGGATGCGTCGTCCACCAACTGCTAGATTAGATACACTTACCTCTTGATTCTTACCCACCCCTCATATAAGTTTCCTTGTCAGAACTTCCTGTTCTTCCTTTCCTTAAAAAGATCCTCCACGCATTATATCCAAAGATGAAGTAGGCCCTGAAGAGCTATTCTCTATCTTTTGTGACATCGAGATAGATCTCGGGCGAGATCTCCTGTCAGATTTGTGTGATTTTCTACGGCTGTTAAATTAATAAATAATCATGCATACTTGTAGGAATTCGTATTTAAAACGACCTTAACTAAAATACGTAACAGCTCACAGCTGAAATTCTGACATCGGTCAATAGAAAAAGCAAATAACAGCCGTAGAAAATCACACAAATCTGACAGGTGATCTCACCTGAGATCTATCTCGATCTCACAAAAGATAGGGAATAGCTCTTCTGGGAGAAATTATTTTTCTCACGGCCTCCTGTGTGGTGTTAATGTAAAAAAAATGGTTTAGTAAATAGCTGTTTATCAGTTAAAACTCTACTACTCGCTACTAATCGGCTAGTAGTTTTTGCGTTTGAAAATTAAGGGAGAAATTTATTCTCTTAGTTTTGTATCGCATTTCTTGTGTTCGTCTTTATTCTCCCCGTCGCGTTTTAAAATTCTCCAGTCTCGGTAAATCATAAGACAGCCTTATCGAAGGGTTCCGCTTCCGGCCGTTTGTCACTTCGCCGGATATCCGCTGCTCTTGAATATTCAATCCACCATTACCGGAAGCGACCTCCTTGTTTATTGCCCTCTCTTGGAACCCACCTGCCTCCTGTCTACAGCGGATTTTATAACTTGAATTTTTGTTATGAAACCGGTTTGCATGTTCATATAACGATGCCTTTAGGTCAAGATGTTGATTATAGATGAACATTTTTATTCGAGATAAACGATGTTAAAAATTACAATCTCTTGGAAATATTGATTTTAACGCAGTTTATATTTAAACACGAGTATATATTTCTAGAATGGTGTCTATTAGAGTTTTCGGTTATACGTCAATTTGGGAGTCCCGCACCCCAGGAACTCAGTGGTCCGCTACGTTTGATGACTTAGCAGGAGTACCCGGGTTCACGGGGTGAGGATTGTCCAGGTCTTGGCGGTGGATGCATCTATCCATCAACTGCATGGCAGGTCAGATCGGGAGAGACTGGTCGAGGGAGTCCTTTTGTCTATCGAGCACGACTCTCTCAGATCATCGCCTTGCACAGTGGGAGGGTTGGATCATTTTTTTTTTGCACTAAAGGGGGGGTAAGGTTGTAAAACTTTTTTTTGCATTTTTTTTTTTAAATTTTTTCTGAATGTAAAACATGTCGAGAGTAATGTTTCAAAATTTAAAGTAAATCGGAGCAAAACTAACGAAGATACAGCGTTTCAAGCGACCGGCCCTCTTGCTCGATTCGAGTATATTTCGAGTATAAAAAAACTTTAAATCGATTTTCTCGCAAACAACATTTTAGAAATTCGTGAACTTTACAACTCAAAATCTACTTGACCGATCGTTTTGAAATTTTGTACACTATTTTTACACATAAATCAACAGGTAATCAGGGAGAGTTATTTTATGCCGTTTTTTTTCCATTTTATAATAACAAATTCACCGATATTTTTTAGCAAAAATCGCGTTTTTCACTTCAAAAATGCTGCCAAAAAAATCAAAAAAAAACTCTCTATGACTACTTAGAAAAATATATCACCTTTTAAACGCATTTCGATTTTTTTATTCAAATCATTCAATATCGAGTTACGGAGTTCACCGCACAACTTTTTTCGAGACGCCTCCGGAGATTCGCTCTCACGGACTTACTTATTGATATTTTTAATTAAAAAAAATTCAAAGATACTTCAGATGTTATACTGTAACGTGTATTTAAAATAAATAAACCAACATTATTCATATCTCCAAAAATTCATGAAAATATGCCTTTTTCGCCTTTAAAACCTTACCTCCTCCCCTTAACTCCATACAGGAGGCCCTGAGGAAAATAATTTCCCTCAGGGCCTATTTCATCTGAGATGCTGTATTTTGAGGAGAAGAAGGAGTGAAAATTGGTCTTGAAAAGATCCATGTTGTAAGAAGAAGGAAACACAGAGGCCGGTAAATCGTTCCAAAGCCTAGCTGTTGAACTCAAGAACAAGTCGAAGAAGCGACCTGTTCTCATGTAACAAATGTCAACCGTGTACATATCTTGGGCGTGTTTCCCGACCACCGGCGCCGAGGAGATCAATGAGTTAATGAGCTAGTTCCTTGGAGCATCTTCCATTGAAACACCGGTGGAACAAGGATAGCATTCCCACCCAATGCCTGTGCTCTTAAGATCTGTTTCATGAATCAATGAGTTTATTTTTTCTTTATGACCTTTATATTATTATTTTATTTTTTAATTAGTGTTCTTAGCACTTTTTTACTACTAATACTCTATTTAGTTGCTTCATTGCTTTTACAACCTAGCACTTGACTATGAATCTGATAATTATGTAAACGTAAAACATTTAGTAATAATTTCTATAAATAATAGCACGCACCTACCTAATGTGAAGTAAACCAGGCAATTTGACTGGCCTAAAACGGTAAACGTCATATTTGGACAATCAAAGCTTCCTTATAATGTATAAGTATTCTAAAATAAATTATACTACCAAAATCACGCTACCAAAGTTATGTACATAACATTGCAAACATGATTGATGCATGACTCAATATACATTACATTGAGTCATGCATCTCATAAAGTCAGTTAAAAACATATTTTCAAGAACAATCCTCAGAATCATATTCTTTGCACGTTGTCAATCCACTATCACATATGGCATACTGGCTTGGGGAAGTGCAACGAATACAACAATTGACCCAATAGAAAAAAATCAAAAGACAACAATCAATCTCATCCTCCAAGTTCCTCTCTACACAAGCCCGAAAATAGTTTACGAAACAATACGTCATGACAATAAGACAACTCTATGCCAAATCTGTACTACTTTACTTCTTCCAACATAAACTCCACATTCCAATGCAATTCCCGTTAACAAACTGATTGACTGGGACTTAATTGAAAACATGTAAAAAAAGTAAAAAAATAATAAAGGAATTTATTTATAAAAAATAAATTAAAAAAACCTCAAAACTCAATTAAAACCAGGGCCTCTACAAAAAAAAATTAAATATACCGAAATCTCATACCTCACATGGGCAAAGAAACTGTAAGTACTACGCAACCAAACTATGTAAATGCATTCCCACCACACTGTAGAAACTACTAACTACAATTACATCTACAATTTTTCACAAAAAACACATTAAAGACTGGATCAAACAACAAGGAATTCGATTTACTCAAAACATTATAACACCTTACCAAACATAACCCAACCCAAACATTAAAAAAATATAATTTAAAAAACTTTGTTTCGGGATAGAAAATATTACCACAATATCATTTATACCATTGGCGTGTGGTCCATAGAAAAATATACCTGCCTGTTTATCAAGACAATTATTTATCATACTCATAATCTAGATTGTAGATGCTAAGAATAACTGTATATAGATCCTAACTGCAACTAATCTTTAATTTATGTATATGATACTGCCGCCATGGGTACGACCCACAGTGCCCTTCTTGACAATATCAAGGAGGACACGGTGTGACAGAGAAGCACTTAATCCCAAACATGGGAACACCTCAGCAAAGGTTCGCCTATGGAGGTGTTCACAAAATACTACTACTAACCTATTAACATACAGTTACGGATCATTAACATTTTTTTTCTTATTACTTAACTTATTATCTATGTAAACCAATGTAATAATTTGCAGAGTATATAGTTGGTTTGATTGCTACCTTGAACACCAGCCTAAATTTATATTTTGACGTACATTTGAAATTAACAATAGTAATTTGTATTTATTCTGCATTTCAGTTTCAAACGACAAGTGTTTTAGGATGTGGTTTTATTTGTTAAATTATGTTCGTAATCCGGAAATCTCAGTAAATATTTAAAATAAAAAAGAAATCAGCGCTTTCAAATGACATTCTAGAAACAGTTTCCTTGTCGACTGTGACCAAATCTAACAGTACTTCTCTCCAGTTCTCCCATCCACCATCTTCTACTAATACCTGCGAAGTCTTTCCTCTAATGCTCGAACATTCTTAGCAAGTCAATTGGAAGGGAATAGATTTGAATACGAAAAACGTTTTAATTTTGAAAATGCCTGACATCCCCTGCTTTATTTGAATATTTTACTTTCCTGTTAGCCGGATTGAATACCTAAGAGAACAGTTTTTTTGTTTTGTTTTGGAAAATCATTACAGATTCACGAAAGTTTTTATTGTTCTCCGCCATTTTTTTTAAAGCTTCAGAAATTTTGTGGCCTTTTGAATTCTTAGTTTATTAACAAGCCTTGATTCTTTATCTTAAACGTTTCGACTTCAGACCATAACCACTGGAGCGACAGCGCAATTTAAAACTTTATTCTCCGATTGCTCTAGATTTTTTGGTGATCATTTTGAATATTTTCCGCCCACATTAAAAAAAATCATACCCCCGAATTTTAATCTGGAGACATACAAACTGATTATAGTTCTATATAGCCAATGTATTCACCTATCTTTTGTCGATTATCACATATTTGTTAGATGTATTAAAAAAATATATAAAATCGTAAACTTCTACTTAATAACTTACAAATAAGGGAAAATTTGCCAAAATTGACCGCAAAGCAATCCGAGGTATTTTAAACAGTGCCATATTGTGACAAGCGCTATATATAAAATATAATATAAATATAAATATAAACTATACATAAAGCGCTCCACTGGTAAAAGTTTTTCTTTTACATTAGCTCCATACCCTGAAGGCCCTGGAAAAAATAATTACCCTCAGGGCCTCTGTCATCTTTAAGGATGCTATGTGTACGGTCTTTTTGGAAAGGAAGAGAAGAAGTTCTGGGAAGGAAAGGGGTATTAGGGTGGATAGGAATCTGGGGGTCAGTGTGTAAAGGAGTACGTACGTATGAATCCATCCCTCCCACTACAATGCAATGTTCCAAGAGAGTACGGCTGGAGAAGTCAAAGGGACTCCCTCAACCATTCTCTCCCAATCCGGCCTTCCATGCAGCCGGTGGACAGACGCATTTACCGTCAAGACCCGAACAAACTTCACCATAAGAACCCGAGCACTGCTGCTAAGTCATCAAACGAGCGAACCACTGAGTTTCTGGGGTGCGGCCACCATTCTAAAGATATGTACTCGTGTTTAAATATAAAACATCAATGCGTTAAAATCAATATTAAATTCAATAACACCTTTGCCATAAGTCACCCCAGTGGTTCGCTACATTTGGTGACTTAGCAGGGGTGCCCGGGTTCATGGGGTGAGATTTTTCTGGATTTGGCGGCGGATGACCTGGACACTCTGAACCCTAGATTCTTACTCACCCCTCTTACCTTTTTCCTTCCCAGAACTTCCTCTCCTTCCATTTCTTAACAAGCCCCTCTATACAGCATCCCAAAAGATGACATAGGCTCTTAGGAAATTATTTTTCTCACGGTCTCTTGTGTGGAGCTAATGAAAAAAAAATGTGGAGGAATAAGGGAACATATGATAGACCCTTCCAACATATGTTCCCTTTTTCCTAATTGCATATAGTTACTTCAACAGTGTATGTGTTTTTTTTTAAAGTTACGTGCTTTTTCCTATGTACCAATCTTGCTGTTACTTAGGAAAAAGCAAAATAATTTTGAACATTTGCAGCGCCATTTTTTTATTTGTCAGACTGTATTCTTCGTGTGAATATGTGGTTTTCATGCCACACCAAATAACGTATCAAACTAACGATTCTCTTCTTTAAATTTAGACTCAAACCTTATCTTTCTAAATATATCAAAAGTTTGATCTATCCCCAGTCTCGGATCGGATATAACTCTAAAAGTTGCCCCCTTCCCTTCCCCATTAACCTTCCCGTTCCTACTGCCTCCCTGCATGACCTCATCTGGAAAACAAAGGCCGATATAAATGGAAGTTTGATAGAAGGGTGCAGGGGTGAGGTTTGATCGTGTGTGGACTGGAGAAGGTCTGTCTCTGTTTGGGATAAGGTCCTGACATTTCCAAGGCATTTTGCCAGTCTGCCGAGCTGCGCGACCGACACGGCTCGTGCAGTGCTGTAGCGAGGTTATTCTGGGGCTTTGGAAAGGTTAGGGCGTCGACCACCCAACTAAATGCCTATTCAACTTTACAAGTTCAATATTAAATGAAAAAATGTTAATTATTTATTTTTTGTAAAACAATAAATCATTTATCTACGTACACGAAAAAATCTTCTTATATAATTCTTAAGTTTTTGGAAGCCACGCAAAAAGTTTTGCGATTATTTGAAGAGCTAATTAAATAAATTAAGAGCTAATTATTAGGTAATTAAGTACATTAAGGAGCTAATTAAATACAGGGTGTTAGGGGACGTACTTGACTTGCTTTAACCAGTGATTCCTGACATTATTTGGAGTAAAAAATGTAAATAAAATTTTGGTCTTCGGTGACATTTTCAATGTTTTTTTTGTATTAAAACATTTTTTTTATTTTTTTTTATATATGAAATACCGCACAAGAGTCCCAACTGCTTCCGTCTGGAGCCAGTGAGACTATGGCATCCCCAATTGGGGTATGTTGTGAGGCTGAAGGTAGTAGGGAGGGGAAGGAGACAGGAAAGAGGAAACCTGGCTATTCAGATCTGGTCACTAAACACGGCTAAAGCCATTTTAAGCAACGTTTCAATTCTGAATGGTGGTCTTACACCAGGGCGATACTGATAGTATCTTCCACTCTGGAACGTGCCGCAAATATACTTTATATTATTTTAAATGAATAAATTGTGAAATAACACAAATTAGTCAAATAAAATTTATTTGCGCACGCCGGGTTCGAACCCGCGACCTTCGGATTGTGAGTCGAGAGTCTTACCTCGGGACCACGGAGGCCGTCAAATATATAGTGTGTATTGAACAGATAGGGGCGCGGTGAGAATTTGGTTGATTACTCGGCTGAGTGTTGAAGAAATTTTTTTGTTTGATTTTGAAGAAAAAAAGAATACATATAAAAAGTTTACATTTACATTTTTTACTTCAAATAATGTCAGAAATCAATTGTTAAAAAGTAAGTCAAGTACGTCCCTGTATTGACTCTGCATTGTATATCCACTGTTTTAAAAATTTCATTCAATAACACCATTCCTCTTGTCATTCTATGCTGTGCTATAACGTCTGTTCTGCTGTGTGGTATCTTGAACAAGTCATGGCGATGACTACGGCTGAAATTTTCAGATTAAGCCTTACAGGATTCAAGGGGAATTTGCTATCATTAGAATTATCTTACGTAATATTGCGACAGTTGCTTCGGCTTTTAAGTACATCTTATAGCACTTATTTAATAGCATAATTTAATTTGATATTTTCTATAAAATAAAATATGGTTTTCAATGAAGAAGTGGATAATAATAGTAGAATTTAAGAATTGTGAAAAAATTTTATAGGTAAGAACTAACTAATTTGGTTGACTAGCAATCCAAAAGTCACGGGTTCAAATCCCGGCGTGCACAAGTAATTTTTATTTGATTGAATTGTGTTTTTTCACATTGTAATCATTTAAAATAATATAAGACATGTCTGCAGCACGTTCTGGAGTGGAAAATACTCTCAGAAGACCACCGTTCAGAATTACACAACACATAAAATATATAAAAAATTAAGGGCGTATTTTTCACATTTCACCATCTTTTAGTAAATTGTTGAGTAATTACACATCAAGACAGCCTCCGTGATCGAGGCGTAAGGCTTGACTACGGATCAGGAGGTCGCAGGTTCAATTTTATTTGATTGATTTGTGTTTTCACAATATAATCATTTAAAATAATTGTCACGATAATATTTATTTGGATTAAATAAATATTGTCTTGACCTATTTAATATTAAACTCACCTGGCCGCTGTCGTTTAATTATGATCGCCGTAAAGATTAAAACCGCTAGCGTCTAGCGCCATCTATTTCCGGCGGCACTTTTTGAATTTGCTTCGCCTGGGAGCCGGAGTCAATTCGACCAGTCACTTAAGATAGAGTTTTGTGGATTTTTTAATATGGGATAAACCCTTTTTGATAAAGTTATTTCAAACCGCGAGCCGGATCCTGATGTTTGATCGAATACAAAACACGACCCATTGTAGTGAATCGGGCTTTATCGGTCGCCGGTTTTTGTGACCTTCACGTGGAAAAACCATGACTTTGTCGGAGTATATCTTTTTAATCCTGTCTCGGATGGCGACGTTATTTGCGGGAAAGCACCTTGATGGCCTTGCTTGGCCGCGGCTACCCGTATTTCTGTTTTGACGAATTCCCGGCGGACATAATGGATGAAGGCACCTTCTGGAACTTGACAAATCTCAGGGTACCTTGGTGCGCTCAGCCGAGGACCTGATCGAGGGCGTGGAACCTGCTGCCTGACAAAGGGAAGGGGCCTGGTTTGCAGAAGTGTCTCCTAGAGTCTTCTTACTTTTCTTCGTAATTTCTCGAGTTTACGGCTTGCAGCCCATCGGCGCGCAAAGTGATATCTATTAAAGTGCTTCCGGGATATAGTAGTAAATTAGAATTGGTCCAACAGGTATGTTCTGTCACGATAATATTTGGAGTCCCTTGGAGGGCACCTATGAAATATATACCTTCAAAATATAGGAGATTTTGTAATTTGCTAAATGATTTTTTTATTTTATCACAAAATACCCGAAGAAAAAACCTGTATTTCTCTTCCCATAAGCTTGAGAGAGATCATGTTGCTCTGCCGAGAAATGCACGTTACATTTGGCGCTCCAACCTTTTAAAGGTGCTCCTATGAAATACAGTTTTTTTTTCTGGTATTTTCAGATTATTTTTGATAATATCAATATTATAGAGTTGTGACGCATCGTGTTAATAATTGACTGAATTTGACTAATTTCCGGTTGCAGCCATTATTGACGGCCGAATTAATTATTTCTTATTTGACTTTGGCAGTGTACGTATATTTTAAATAGGTATTTCCGGTTTTGGTGGCAATTAATTTATTTTTGACTTCGTCAGTGTACCTAATTTTCACTCCGTGATATTAGCAGTTGTTTTGACTCAAGTAGTACTTACGGACTGTCAAATGTCAAATCTTTTTGTTTGTTATCTATCAACTAATGATCCGTTCGGCTATATTTATCGAGTAAATGCTAATTGAAGCAAATAGAATACTTTAGTAAGTTCGTATCTTGCGTACAGTTAACCGTAATCCCATTGCAGTCTGTATTAAATTATTGTTTTAATAATTATTATTCCGACTTATTGTCAAAATATAAATCTATCCTGCAGTATACAGGGACATGGGTCCGATTATTATTATTGGAAACCTGTTTCATATTTGTCACAATACAGACGGTTTGTTTACATATTACAATTCTGTCATTGTCTTCGTCAAGCAACTTAAAATTTAAATAGTTTGAAATTAAATAATTGAATTTGGTTTTCAATAAATTACAGGGTGTTTGGTAATTGCAATAGTAATATTAATTTACTTTAAATTAATATATTTTCTTTATTAATTTTTTTTTTTCTTTTTAAAAAAAATACAAGATGGCGATTCCTAACATTAATGGATCAACTAAAGATGAGTTGACATTACTGTTGGAAAACGTACATATCGTCCCGGAGTCAACTGTAGCCGCTATGAGAGAACAAGCGCGAGAGTATAATAAAAAATTTAGAGAATGTTCTGACCCGACAGCTGAATCTGAAGTGGAGGGTACAAACAAACCCACTACAAGTACGACGAATATTGTGAATAATTATTATTCAAATGTTAGCCAAAGCCATTCCATTCATAATTGGGGGGTTAAATTTAATGGGTCATCGGATATTAAAGATTTTTTACTTCGTGTTGAAGAATTAACGAGAAGCCGTCATATGGAGTTTCCTGCAGTCGTTACGTCTTTTTCTGACCTTTTAGAGGGAAGGGCTCTATCGTGGTTCCGTACTATTTATAAAGAATCGTTAACGTGGCCGGAATTAAAGAATTTACTTTTGTTGCGTTTCGACAAAAATATCAGTCAAACAGAGGCTCTCAAAGCCCTCCTCATGATGAAGCAGAGGTACAATCAGAGAATGGTAGACTACGTTGAGGACGTGCAATTAGCCAACATGAAACTCAACGTACCTCTTCCGGAAGAGCAGATAGTAGATTTGGTGTGTAATAGCTTACTTCCTAAGTATGCTATTGTAATAGCTTATTTTGACGACAAGAACATAGAATCTTTAATTAAAGTTTGTAATCGTTTTGAGAGAAATTTACCTTTGTCGGACTCATCGGATACCAAGGAGGTTTATTTAAAAAAAATGCCTACCTTTAAAACTTCTCATCCAGCCACGTCTTCTTCAAAACATTGTTCTACTTCTTCTTCGTCTGCTTCTTCTACACAATCAACTACTTTTAATAAAAGTAAACTTCGGTGCACATTTTGCAATATGCAAGGGCACATTAAGCCTTATTGTAGGAAGTGGAAGTCGGAATCTAACCGGGATTCTGACAAACGTCAAACTGGCACCACTCGTCCAAATTCAAAAAACTAGAGTGTGGTCCTCTGCATTCTGCATGCAAGGATGCCGGGAGACCGCTCTCAGTTTCTGGCCCGGGTAACCACTTCATTAGGCATGACTTGGACGCAAGCGTGCCGGTGACTGGTTCCGGACAAGATGTTAGACCTCATGCTAATATTCAAATTAAAAATTTAGTTTTTTCAGGTCTTTTGGACAGTGGAGCCTCTGTCAGTTGTTTTGGGGGCTCACTCTTCATTTTTTTTATTAGTTTAGGATTTAAGTTAGAAAGATTAGACTCCTACGTTACCACCGCGGATGGCAAACGTCAGGATGTTATAGGTACTATGCAAATACTTGTTTCATATAATAATATTAAGAAGTATATTAAGTTTTTCATAATTCCATCTCTTTCTTCTGTCATTGTTTTAGGTGTTGACTTTTGGAAGCAATTCGACGTAGCTCCTCAATTGTTTCCAAAAGTAAACGATAGTCATGTCTTTAAAAATATTGTGGGTAAGATTTGTAAAATCACGTCAGCTTCCCTACTGTCTCCCCAAGATAATCGTAAATTAAACACTGTTATAGACAAATTTAAATCTATTTCGTTCGAAAAATGTGGTCTAGGTCGCACGCACCTAGTACAGCACAAAATTAATACAACAGGGGATCCTATTAAGCAGCGTTATTATCCTTTGTCAAAAACTCGTCAGGATCAATTAGAAGCCCAACTTAAAGAAATGTTAGACTTAGGTGTAGTCCGCCGCTCTCGTTCGGCTTGGTCAAACCCAGTTTTGTTAGTACCAAAAAAGGACGGTTCTCCCAGGTTTTGCTTGGACTCAAGGAAACTCAACAGTGTCACCAGGACAGATTCGTACCCATTGCCCTATATTTCACGTATATTAGATAATCTTCGGGGTGCACGATTCATATCCTCTATAGACCTCTCGAAATCCTTTTGGCAAATTCCTTTACACAAAGACTCTTGCGCTAAAACGGCTTTCGTTGTACCAGGGCGTGGCCTTTATGAGTTTGTTAGGATGCCATTTGGATTGAAGAACGCTCCGAGTGAATTACAGCGTCTTGCAGATGTTCTTTTTGGCCCCGAATTTAACGAAAACGTTTTTTGTTACTTGGACGACCTGATTATAATATCGGAGGATTTTGAGTCACACTTAGAATTATTGACTAAGGTCTTTAATCGATTAAAAGAGGCCGGTCTGACAGTTAATCTTAAAAAATGTGAGTTTTGCAAAGACGAACTAAAGTATCTTGGTTATATAGTTGATGCAAAGGGTCTCCGCACGGATCCGGTAAAACTAGAATCAATTAGAACCTATCCTACTCTTATAAATTCTAAACAATTGAAAGCTTTTATTGGTCTTTGTGGGTATTATAGACGGTTCATTAAAAATTTTTCGACTATAGCGGCACCTCTGACAAAACTAACTGGCTCACGGAATGGGGTGAGTAACTTTACCTGGTCTCCGGAGGCGAAAGACTCCTTTAAAAAATTAAAAAAGGCCCTAACTTCGGCTCCAGTAATAAACTGTCCTGATTTTTCGTTACCATTTACTATCCACTGTGACGCAAGTAACGTTGGGATAGGAGGGGTTTTGACACAAAATTTCGATGGAGAGGAACACCCTGTTTCATATTTTTCTAGGTGTCTAAATAAACACGAGCGTAACTATGGCGTAACGGAGCGCGAACTCCTTGCGGTTTTAGATTCGGTCAATCACTTTAGGCCCTACATAGAAGGAGTTCACTTCACAGTGATAACAGATCATTCCAGCCTACAATGGCTAGTATCGTTATCGAATCCCTCAGGTAGACTTGCACGTTGGTCCACCCGTCTCTCCCAATATTCGTTTGATGTAGTTCACAGAAAAGGTAAGTTAAATACTGTACCTGATGCCCTTTCGCGTAAAAACGATTTAGCCGTTTCCGCCCTGGATACTGTTCCCCCTAGCTCTGATGTGTGGTACAATAAATTATTTTCAGATTGTAAAACCAATCCTCAGCGTTTTAATAATTTTCTTATTAAAGATAACTATTTATTACGTCATTCTAAGTCTCGTTTCGCTCTGCAGGAGGATACGGCTTGGAAGTTGGTTGTTCCTTTTGAGGACCGGAACGCTATCTTGTCTAAGGAACACGAGTCGAATGTTTCTTGTCATCCAGGGGTTTTTAGAACATACAAAAAAATTCAACTCCATTATTTTTGGCCTGGTATGTATAGCGATGTAAAGAAATTTGTTAGTAAATGTAAGACGTGCAAAGCACATAAAGTAAATACATCGGCGCCGGCTGGAATTTCTACCAATCCAAAATTAGTCAACAGACCGATGCAAATGTTGTCTATTGACCTTGTAGGACCTCTTCCACGCAGTTACGCTGGATTTATGTACATTCTATCGGTTGTTGATGTTTTTTCCAAATATACTTGGATTTTTCCCCTTAGAAATGCAACCACCAAAAGCATCGTTAAAAACGTTGAACAATTTATTTTTCTTGTACACGGCGTTCCACAAACCTTTGTGTGTGACAATGGTAAACAATTTGTTTCTAAAGAATTCAAACAATTATTAATTAATTATAATGTTCCTATGCCTTATTACAACGCTTATTACACCCCGCAAAATAATGTCGTTGAACGTTATAACCAAACTATTGGAACTGCATTATCTATTTTGACCGAATCTGACCAACGTAATTGGTCTAGATTTCTGCCACAGATTCAATCAGCTCTAAATAATACGGTTAATTTTGCTACAGGTTTCACGCCTTTCTTCCTTATGCATGGAAGAGAACAAATCATTGACGGTAAATTTCACAACATTAATGTTTCTTCTAGTGTCGCGGACTCTACCTTAGAAAAATCTAGAGGCGAATTTGCTAAGAAATTGGAAGAATTAGCTTTTATTTACGATCAAGTTTCGAATGCGCTGTTGCAAGCTTTTAAAAAGAATGCTCATCACTATAACTTGCGCCGTAAGTCGGTGATATATGAAGTTGGTGATGTCGTCTGGAGGAAAAATTTCGTCCAATCTAGTGGTCCAGATTATTTTTCTCATAAACTGGCGCCTAGATTTGTTCGCAATATTATTAAAGGTAAAATCTCAGATTTAGTCTACACCTTGGCGGATATGCAAGGGAAAGTTGTGGGAAATTTTCATGTCAAAGATATTGTTCGCTTGGACTAATTGATATTATAATTTTTTTTAAATTTTATTTTAAAACAGGAAACCAATGTGGTGATGTGCAGGATTACCGACCCTTCACGTCATTTCATTTGTTTCTTTGTGTGATTATTCTGCTCATGTGTCTTGAAGTTTGGTACCTTTGAGGCATGTGCTCAGAATGAGCACTACGTTCTAGTTTTTTGACGATAAATACATTATTTACCCTCGTTTAGCTAGAATCTGATCCTCTGATCAGTGGCGCCCAAAATTTTATGTTTAATTTGTATTGTGTCTATTGACCTTAACTTTTAGAAAACTTTATAGTTAGCTACATTTCTTTTAAAATTAAGAGAGTATTCTATACTGCAGACTTTCGTCTTTGTTTTTTACAACTATTATATTATATTATAACACACGATTCGACACATCTCGATAGTATTATGAATATTGTTATTGTCATTTGCCTTAGAGTTAAGCCAGTGACCTTCCTCAAGTACTTTGGAATTGTATCACTTTTGTTTTTTTTCTTTTGTTTTAAAGCTCCCAAGCTCCCTTACCTTTCCAAAGAATTTGAAGAAGACTATTCTCAAATTTTGGCGTATGGGAAAGTTTGAGAAACTTTCCAATGCACGAAATTTGTTCTTGTTAATATTGTTGTTTGTACTTGCTAATTTTAAGTTTAGTTTTAAGATAATATAAGACTATTTTTTTTATGTATAAATTCAAAAGAAAGTAATGCTTCGGCATACTTCTTATTAAGAATTTTCAAAATGAAAATTTGAACTCTACCCAATCATGAGAGAGCTTATAATATGTATACATTTTAGTTTTAAGTATATTCCTTGAAATTGTGACTTACTGCTAATACCAGTGTTTTACTTTGCAAGTGTATTCCTAGGGTCAATCAAATGATTTTGATTGTACTTCCCCTTAATAGTGTCGTCTATCTTTAAGATAAGATCGATCACCAAAGAACATGATAAGTATTGCTTGTTTATGTACAACAATATTTCCCCGAGCAGTGTAAATTGTAAATAATTTTTTTATTATTCTTTTTGCATTGGTTCAAGTTTACATTTGTTGGTTCACTATGTTATAGCTAGGTATTTTGATAATTTTGTAATTCCTAAGCTTTAAGCCTAACATTCTAGACTCTGTTTTGCTTTTCTTTGTGTTCCTAACGATATCCTTTATCACCACCTTTGTAGACAGGTTTATTTTTCTATTTTTGAATATCCTGATCTAAATTTTTTTTGGAAAATAGGTTTTTTGTATATGTAAACCCTACTTTAACCACTTTGATAGATAGGTTTTTTCTTTCGTAATTGTAAATCCTAATCTGAAAAATAACTTTGATAGATAGGTAATTGATGTGTAATCCCTATTCTAACCACTTATACTTTTAGTAGACAGTTTTTATAACTCGTTCTAACTAAGTCAATAATACATAGGTATTATATATACATTTTTCGATGCGACCTGTTGGACCTAGGTATATAGATTAGTTACCTTTTCGCTATTAATAAATAGCCTAAATTCAGTGAAGTGAGGGATGGTTGACCACCCTAAAGTGAAGCCTTTTTAATGGCAAAATTTCCTGCTGAAGGAAAAGTGATGCCTCGTGCATACCTATTTGTTTTTATGCTGTTCTCTATTTATGCTAATTTTCTTCTCTTTTAAGGTATTTCTCTTGTTAAAGATGACACGAGAATGGAAGGGTTCGGGCGACAGCCAGTTCCAGCAGCACCCAGTGTCATCAATGCTGTAGGTGCTTGTGGACCACCTATTCTCGTGCTATTTTTTGTTGTTGTTGTTATTGCATTGTTCATGTATGTAAACTTAAGTGACTTAGTTTTAAGTTTATGTTTCTTGGTAACTAAATATTAATTTAATTTTTTTTAAAATACCTGTTGGATCTATCTTTAGTTAGTTAGTTTGTTCAGTTTTACGGGCGTGGTTTTCATGTTTGAGGGCAAACATTTTCGCGGGAAGGGGGGAATTGTCACGATAATATTTATTTGGATTAAATAAATATTGTCTTGACCTATTTAATATTAAACTCACCTGGCCGCTGTCGTTTAATTATGATCGCCGTAAAGATTAAAACCGCTAGCGTCTAGCGCCATCTATTTCCGGCGGCACTTTTTGAATTTGCTTCGCCTGGGAGCCGGAGTCAATTCGACCAGTCACTTAAGATAGAGTTTTGTGGATTTTTTAATATGGGATAAACCCTTTTTGATAAAGTTATTTCAAACCGCGAGCCGGATCCTGATGTTTGATCGAATACAAAACACGACCCATTGTAGTGAATCGGGCTTTATCGGTCGCCGGTTTTTGTGACCTTCACGTGGAAAAACCATGACTTTGTCGGAGTATATCTTTTTAATCCTGTCTCGGATGGCGACGTTATTTGCGGGAAAGCACCTTGATGGCCTTGCTTGGCCGCGGCTACCCGTATTTCTGTTTTGACGAATTCCCGGCGGACATAATGGATGAAGGCACCTTCTGGAACTTGACAAATCTCAGGGTACCTTGGTGCGCTCAGCCGAGGACCTGATCGAGGGCGTGGAACCTGCTGCCTGACAAAGGGAAGGGGCCTGGTTTGCAGAAGTGTCTCCTAGAGTCTTCTTACTTTTCTTCGTAATTTCTCGAGTTTACGGCTTGCAGCCCATCGGCGCGCAAAGTGATATCTATTAAAGTGCTTCCGGGATATAGTAGTAAATTAGAATTGGTCCAACAGGTATGTTCTGTCACGATAATATTTGGAGTCCCTTGGAGGGCACCTATGAAATATATACCTTCAAAATATAGGAGATTTTGTAATTTGCTAAATGATTTTTTTATTTTATCACAAAATACCCGAAGAAAAAACCTGTATTTCTCTTCCCATAAGCTTGAGAGAGATCATGTTGCTCTGCCGAGAAATGCACGTTACATAATATAAGGTATATTTGCGGCGTGTTCCAGGGTGGATGATAAAAAACCACCATTCAGAATTGAAACGTTGCTTGAAATGGCTTTTGGTCACCGGATCTGAATAACCAGGTACTTTCCCACTTTCCCCTTCCCCATAACATACACCAACTAGGGATGCCATAATCTCACTGGCTCCAGGCCATTGGGAGCAATCGGGACTTTTGCGGGATTCACATAAAAAAATTAAATTGGTAGGTACCTGTGTTTTTAACAGATTTTTTCTTTTAAAATTATTCACTATCGATTGTTGCCCCTTTAAAATAAGCGCCCGCGGCAGCTGTCTAGGCCCCACCCGTCCAAACTATCGCTGCGCCACTGGCTTTATTTAGCCTTCACCTTACGTAACGTAAGACAAGGGAGGTTTTCAAGACGTAGACGTTAGTGACTAGGCGGGATTATTTCACATCAATCACGTGGACATAATATCTTTATTTTACTACGTTGGACTTGGTAGCTTCTTGTAACTGTAGCCTGTAACTTTACAAGCGCTGAAGAGATAAAACGACAGAAGTGTATCTTGGGCGTACCCGTACGTCCGAGTTGAGCTCAATAATTTATCCTTACTGCTGCCGAAATTGAACAAAGGTTTTGTAAATGCTTTCTTTATTTTTTATTGACTAAGAAACGAAATCTTATTTCAGATCGAGCACTTTGCTTTTCTTTTGACTGATTTGTAATTTGTTTGTGTGTTTTTGTTTCGATCAATCCTGTCAAGATGGTAGCCGTATTTGATAGTACCTTTTTATTCCGCCAAAGAAGATTAAAAGCAAAAAAAAACTTGAAACAAAATTCTTGATCTAACAGGCTATGTAATAATTATTAATACATAATGTAAAATAATTTTACACAGCATAATAGTTATTACTAATGTAATTATTACACATGTTATTATTGCAGTGATGAAAAAATTAAGAAAAAATATACCATAATGTAGGTATTTTTATTTTATGTTGGCGAATAAACTTTCTAAAACGATTTGAAATTTGCCATTTTTTATTTGCCGCCAAAACGGCGTGTTCGTTTATAATCGTGAATTCTGCGGCGTTGACGTCACGCCGGGCAACATTGGTGACATATGTCTTACCAGCCAGTGGCGGTTTTATGTAATGATGACGTTGCAGCCAGTTGGAACCGTTTAATTCTTTGTGCACACCGTCTTATTGTTATATTATAATTTTTGTTTTACTTTTGATTTCTGTTCGTTTCTCAACACGAGTAGAAAATATATGGTATGACGTAAAAAAATTCAACTGCTGATTTCCCGAAGATTAAAAAATAATAAAAAAAATTATGCGATCATCGCACAGGAGTCCCAATTAAGAAATGTTGTATTATTGCAAATGGGAAAGATAGGATATGGGGAAGTGGGTGATTGGGAACTTGTAATGGTGATATATTTTTTAATCGATCTCACCAATCTTATAGGTAACAAAAAGTGGATTGATTGATGGCGGAAGAACCTGCGTGTTAGGGTTTATTCGATCAAGTTTAGATAAATGAGGGAAGAGAAGGGACGCAGTTGCTGATTGGATAGCTCAGGTATATAGATGATAAAGATAGGTAGAGATAAATGGAGGCACTCACATCGGGAGTCATAAATTTGGATTTGGGCCAGACGCGCTTTCATGTAACGATACCCCAACACAGCATTGACTTCTCTTTTTTTTAATTATTTAAATCATTGTGTATTTCATTAAAGAATAAGATTAGACTAATAATCTAAATGAAAATATGAGAGAGAACAAGACACAGAAAAATAAAAAGATAACGGTCGCAACGTTGGGAAATTGGGTATTTGTTTGGATTTGAGCGTATTGAACAATATTTAAGGTAACGATCTACTTTGGCTTGTAGGCTAGCAATCCATCGTTGACTTTTGATTCTAAAGCTATACTATTCCCAGGAAGAGATCGTATACACGTCATCGACGATCGCCCTAAAAAACATTCATCAAAATTCCATGAAAACGACAAAAACGTAAGATACTAGATTGTCGGATGTCTTTAATTGTCTGCTTTGCTTGCCATATCATTGCAAATAACCATAGTTTAAAAAAAATACAGAAATAAATATAAACTTCATATTAATAATAAAGTAAAACGCTTGGATTAGTCCATTATCGATAAACAAAAAATACCTTATAGTCCCGCCTTAGACATGTTCCCTTTCACTGTCCTTTGTATCTCCTCCCCCATTCTTTTGTATTTGTGTAGGCTTGAAGATGGCCTTAACACGCTTAAACTGGTTATGGTCACAAATAAATTAACGTGGAAATAAGTTTTATTTTTGTTTTAATGTATTATTATATTAAAACCACGAATCGTCAGTTTCAAAAGTGGAAATGCAGACATATATTGTTTAAAAAGCAATATGTTTGAAACTAATTCCAGTGTCCTCTGTGTAGAGTAAAAACTCAAAGGCATTAGGTTCGGAACTTGACTAAAACCTACTGTCATATATGTTAATTACTTACAAAGATCTATCTGTCTCTCAGTCGGTAATGAAGAGTGTTATTGTGAGCTATTTGTAAAAACTGTGACTGTTGGTTTGTTCTGATATTAGTTGTTACCTGGGATAAGATGGCAACAATGTACAAGGTAGATTACTATGATCGTAAAGACTCGCATGTCAGATGTAAGGAGTAGGTTCAATAGATCTTCAAAAAAAAGGATCCGTTGTGTTGCGGTCGAGAGGACCGCCCAAAGCTCTCGGCTGTTGCACAAAGAATGACTGGCTTTCTTTTCAAATCTCCTGATTCGAATCTGTGCAGGATTAACAACTGTTGCATTCCAAAATATAGCAGGGCTCGCAATATAACCAATGCCCAAATGTCAATTAGCAAGCACTAGAGGTGCCACACGCCGAGATTATAAATAAAGTGTGTATAAGGGGATGCACACACCTTGTTACACAAATACTTTTATGTAACACGTTTTTTAAACCTGTTGTTTATAAATACAATAGGATTCCTCAAATCCATCTAATTCGCAAACGGGACAAGCCTTAACTTCAGAAAAGCAAGGGTTTTTCTGTGTTTCCTTACGACAACATTTATATTCCCCTTTTTAAATAGATTGAAATATACAATTTATTATAGGCGTGATAAAATTCATATGAATTATGTGAGTACAGATCGCGTAGTGACCCTAAATTGGTCCAAAATTATGACACATGGCCGGCGGCCTATGGCCGTCCCTTATCGCTTGGGAAGGGATAAAAATGAATGAATGTCCAATGAAATATTAGGATGACGGTTTCCAATTTCCCAGCCTCTGAATGGATTGTCATTTATCACTTCATTAAACAAGCTAGCCAAGTGAATAAATCGAAAGGCAATTTATCTGGCAATTTGACTTATTCAATTGTTTATTTTTTTTGTTTATTATTATTTATTCAGCTCCCTCTATTGTGATGTCTTGCATGATTCATCATAGTTTGATGACCTCTGTAGTCGAGTGCGTGCTCAAATAAATTTTATTTGATTGTTTTTTTTACCTTAGCTCTGAGGCCCTGAGATGCTGTATGGCGGGTCGTTTTAGGAAAAAAAGGAGATGAAGTTCTGGGAAGGAAAAGTGTATTAGGGGTGGGTATGAATCTGGGTGTCAGTGTGTCCAGGATTAACGGACGTATGAATTTATCTCTCCCGCTGCAGTTCAAGGCTATGTTCCGAGAGAGTACGGCTGGAAAAGTCAAAGGGACTCCCTCAACCATTCTCTCCCAATTCGGCCTGCCGAGCACCGGCAGACGCATCCGCCGCCAAGACCCGGACAAACCTCACGCCATGAACCGTGCTATTTCACAATTCATTCATTTAAAATAGTATATATTTTATTTAATTAAATGAAGACACTATGAGCGAAACTCAATCGAAAACCTGGAAACAGGAAAATCAGAAAAAGATATTGGCACCTCTGGGTCTCGAACCCAGGACCTCTCTCTTTCCGGGTGAGCGCACTGTCCACTGCGCCAAGGTGTAGATATCAAATTCGGTCACTTTTAACTGTATCATATTTCGACTAAGAACCACCCTTTAAGTATGATACAGTTAAAAGTGACTGAATTTGATATCGACACCTTGGCGCAGTGGACAGCGCGCTCACCCGGAAAGAGAGAGGTCCTGGGTTCGAGTCCCAGAGGTGCCAATATCTTTTTATGATTTTTCTGTTTCCAGATTTTTTATTGAGTTTCGCTCATAGTGTCTTCATTTAATTAAATATTACAATTCGATGTTTTACTCATAAAAGTTAAAATAAAAAATAATAATAAATTTTATGAGCGGCACTTTCCAGAATTCAGAATTGTGATGATTATTGACCAAATCTGACAGCCAAGTAATCCCCATCTTCTTCTCCCTCCTTCCCCTTTCACCGTCATAACATACTCAGGGCCGGCCCCGAATCAAACGGCGCCTGGCGCCAGTAAAAATCTAATGGGTACATGGTTATTATAAGCGCCTTAGCTCCTTGGAGTCCTGGCAATTGGCGCCTAGAGCGGACTGCTCCAATTGCACCAGCACAAGACTGGCCTTGAGTGTAAGTGAATAAATGAAGAGCCGTAGTGCCACGCGCAGCGTACGAGGACCATCAGTCCAGCTCGTCGGCGTTACGTCGTCGGTCAACTGATGAGATATTAGATGATCTATTTCTGAGTCCTTGTTATGATTATTGATTGATTATAATATGTGTTTTTTTATTGTTTCAGATGGCCATGAAGAAGCTAACCGTATGAAAGCCACGGCTGCAGCTCTCCACTGGTTGGAGGAGCAAAGGAAGCCAGACTGGGGATGGGGCAATGACACACACAGAGCCATTATCGCCTTGCAGGTATGCCATTTATGGTGCAAGAAAAAATTGTCATTCTTTAAATTAACTCCATACGTATATCGTCATTGAAATATGTGATCTTTGGGGAATGTCATCTTTGACGTATGTCATCTTTGGGGTATATTATATTTGAGTTATGTCATTTTTGAGGTATGTCATATTTAATATCAAATTTGAGGTACGTAATCTTTGGGGTATATCATATTTTTGGTATGTCATCTTTGAGATATATCATCTTTGATGTATATCGTGTTTGAAAAATGTCATATTTGATATCATCTTTGAGGTATGTCATCTTTGGGGTATATTATCTTTGAGGTATATCATATTTGAGGTATATCATATTTGAGGAATGTCATCTTTTGGGTATGTCACCTTTGAGGTATATCATCTTTGTAATATTTCATTTTTGTGGTATGTCATCTTTTGGGCACGTCATATTTGAGGTATGATATATATTTAAGATATTTAAGGTATGGCATTTTTAGGGTAAGTTATATCGCAAAAAAAAATCACCAGTACAATCATTTCAAATTGAGCACAAGAAGTTAAAAACGAAACTTATGTCACGAATATCTCCACTGTGTATAAATGTTCTGCCGGCGGGCGTTCGGCGTGGCACCAGCGTACTTTAATTCTTGGAAGCACCTTCCATTGGAAAAGTTTTAACACAGTCAAGAATTTTATCTGGCACCCCAGGCCAGAGATAGCTGTGAAGTTCTACAGGAGGCACATTTGTGATGTGCACAGGCTCAGTTCCTATCTAGTTTACTATTAGAGTGCTTACCTATTATGCGATCTTTATAGCTGTAGGTACAATAAGCCTAACTTCCGGGAGTAACTTTTAATGGTTTATAAAGTATTTTCCGCGTATTGACAATTTTAAAGGAGTACAACAATTTTGGTATTTTTTTATGTTTAATCAAAAAATTAAATCACCTACACCATTTTCAGAAATTTGTTAAAATGTACGAAGTAATAATTTCACAAATTCTCATAATTTGTACCTTCAAAAGCTAGGCTTGTGTATGGGGGTTGTGTTATTACGTTTATTATTTATTTGTTTATAACGTGTAAAAGTTTTCAGTTTACGTTTTCAATGTGCGTGTTTTAATGTGAAATTTAAAAATTTTAATATTGTTATTTATATTTCTAATACATTCTGATAATGTGTTAAATAACTTAATTCCAAGATTTTTATAATTGAATTGTCCTATTTTTTACATTTTGGATTTGGAATAATATATGTTAGTCTGAGTTTTCTTTTATTTATAATCGTTGCATTTTTATTTAGAATATTATCTTTGTAGATTTGTAATTTTGCATGTAGAAGTATATAATATAATATCCTATATATATATATATATAATATATAATATAAGATCCTACGTAAAATTGTTATTTTCTCCCACCTATGAATTATATGTTCCTCCTGTCCTAAAATGAGTTCTGCAACTCATCGGAATTGCCCCGGCAAGAAATAAAAACAAAAAAATGATGTATTTAGCTTTCTGACTTTAAATTCTTTAAACAGAACTTCTGATGAATATGTATATGGTTCGTAGAATTGTTTTTAATATTTGTGCTATATAATAAAGCAGCTGTGTGTGTTTTTTTTTTATATGTTCCACCCCATTCTGTAATGCCATATTGCATTATTGATTGGCAGAGGGCAAAGTATGTCATTCTGAGTAAACCTTTATTTAGAATATGTCTTAGACATGTGTATTAAAGGTTTATGTTAGTTTCTTCACTCTATCTTTTGGTTATTTATTTATTTATTTATAAATAAACGCCCTTTTTCGGGGTTTTTACATATATAGCATAGAAAAAACATTTTATTGTACATAACTGAACTGCCTCAATAACAATATTTTAAATTTATTCAAAGATAAATTGAAGATGTCCACTGACTTGGTATAATTGTTTCCCTCCATTAGTATTGTGGGCAAAGAGGAATACATATGGTAGTTAGTCCCAGAATTTCTGCACTGAAATAAATCCTGACTTCTAGTATTACGAAGTGGAATTCGGAAGCTTATCAATTCAAGTAATACCGGACTATCAACTAAATCATTTAGAATTTTATATAAAAATACCAAGTCAGTGAAAATTCTTCTGTGTGACAATTTAAGCATATTCATATCGTTTAAAAGTGTGTTGTAGTTTAACATATATTATATATTATCATTGCCTATTACAAGTTGCAAAGCTGTTTCTGTGTGGTCAGGTAATCAACAACAGACGTACACTCGTTTCAAAAAGTTTGAGAGAATTCCAACAAAGCAACCAGCTTAGCCCAGAAGCCAGATGTTATAATCATATTAAATTACAGCAAGTTATTCGACATGTTGAATACATCTCAAAGCTTGTATTTATTGTTCTGCTTGTTGACCCAGTTTCAGAGTTGGATTGTCGAAAGTTAAAATTCTTTTCAGTTTTGAACTGTTTACTTATTAAGAGTTTCAGTTGTTCAGTTTTATTTCACCTTCAATTTTTACGAACTCGTGTCAGGTGTAGTTTCAATTTTCCTTTAGTACTACTTTTACCTAAAATTGCCAATAAGGAAGTTGAGTCCATTTTATTTTTTTTTAATCAATATTTATAAATTAAATCTCAAAGTTTCAATTTTATTAAACCCGCCAAAACGAGCGGAATCCGAGCGGGTTTGTGTGTGACGTCATTTGGGCTCTGAAAAACACGTTGCTTGGGCATTTTGTATGGAGATTTTTTTAATTCTTCAACAAGGAATTCCAGTAATTTTTTAATCGATGTTAAACGTCTATCAGAATTAATGGTATTTGAAAATATATATATTGATCAAGATTTCATAATTATTAATTTTTAAAGTTAATTTTTTTTTCTCCCGCCTAAACTTTTCCCAGCACGGTATTGCTGATTGACAAGTAACAGTTGTTGTCAGGCATTTGATGGGCATTCCGAATCAGCTGTTCAACGTTCGCCATTTTTGAATTCAGAATTGCGGAGGATTGCGCGTCCCTAGCATTACGATTGTTTTTGTACAGTTTGAAGTTTCTGATATGGTATGTAGTTTTTAAACAGATTTATTATTATTTTGTATTGATTTGTATAATATGGTCACTTACTTAAACTAAAAAGACTCAAGACATACCTCTCTCATCATAAACACACCATCTCTCATGTAATAGAAAGAGATGCACCATTCCAATGACCGTACAAACCGAAGTACAGATGACGTCAGAATTCTTTGGAGCAACCATGGAGCGTTTATAGTTTAAAGCTTTATAATCATTTTTTAAGAACATTTAATTAATTCAAAGAATAATAATATAGGAATATATTCAGAATCGATATTTTTTGATCTACATGAACATATTTTTTTATAAGTCAAAATATTTTTCACTCAACTTTATTTTATTGCGTTGAATTGCATTACGAAATTGGAAAAGGTAGGAATTATCATATTAGATTTAGGGGGTATTTCACCATCTTGCTCACAAGCACTACCAATAGGATAAAGCATTTTTTCGATTTCACCATCCTTCAAGGATGCTTATGTGGGTAGATAAAGTTTATTTTTATTAATTGGTACTTTGACCAGCCAGTAACGTTTACCGGGTACAAATTAGCAAAGTTTTCTACCATATTAGCAAAGTTTTCTACCACGGGTTCAATAAATATGACAGACAGCTGCTGTCAAATCGTATTTGCATTACCCGAATTTTTCACGATTTCTACTTACGAAAATGCCGTTCTTGTAATCCATGACCAGCCCAAAGACAAAAACTCTCAACCACTTGGTGTGTTATTTTAATATATATATATTGAAGAATAATACAGAATTGTAGTACTTACATCATATTTCAACAACAATAACAAGTATATTAGGTTTTATGTCATTCTATAACCATATAAATTGCATTCCAACAATTTCCAACAAATAATAATTTCATTGTTGTCAGCCGGAGATTTTGTTGGTGTCTGCTTGCAGATTTATAAAAAGATAGTCGGAGGCTATTGGATATAGCCGTCCAATGTGTATTCGCTTCCTTCTGGACCCGGCTCTTTTAAAAGGTTTTTATAATTTGACCCAGTTCCCGAGGGTCAAGGGATTATGGACTGCAATCATGTTGCAATGTGACCAAGTAAGTACCTCTGAATATCATACTACTGTAACGGATATTTTTACAATCAATATTTGTACTATCAATGAATTCACAGGAACAGGGAAGGTATATAAAATGTACCTATATCCTCACTACACACCTGTAGTATTCATTTCCTTATTCCAACAGTATTCGATTTCCCCAACTGAAAAAACCAAGTACTGAAATGACTTTCTTCTTTCAGACGGAGAAAATGCCGAAGTAACCTTAACCAGTAACTGCTACAGAAAAGGTGTCTTCTCCAGGTGGACGTGCTGATTGAAGTGATTCTGTATGAGACCCTAGAAATTTTGTACAACTGTGTTTTAAAGAGTAGATTCCCTGTACTTTTATTGTGAAAAACACTTATTTAGCTTTATGGAAACTGTAATAAAACTTCAGAATATTTTGGTATATCTGTACAATATATTTATTTAATAACATGTGAGAGAAAAACATTTCTCTTTGTAAGAACATACCTAATACGGTAGATTATACTTAGTTTTTATAAATATATGGCAACATTATCAGGAGTCAGTGGGACGACGGCAGCCATAATATTTTATAATATTGTATGGATGAATATGAATGGTACAGACAAATGATTGTATATTATTTATAATCATTCTCACGCAAGGTCATTTAGTAGATGTTGCCCCATGTGTAGGCACGGTGGGGCAAGGTGGGGCATTTGCCAACTCTGGCTGGGCATGACCTCTTAGATTCTAGACCAAGTTGCGTTTTCAAATTTACAGCACTTCAAATGACGGTTTTTCCGTCTTCCGTTCATGTTGATAGAGCCCAAAGCATGAATATGTTGTCGAAGCCTACTGTTTTTGGTATCTACTCTAGATTTTTATTTTTTGTCCCACCCTAAATCAATACCTAGCTACACCCATTTGTTCAACTACAAACATTACAAAAATTTCAATGAACTAGAACTAGCTAGAGAATAACTAGCTTCGTGTTGGGAACACCTTACTAAATGAATATTCTAGATTGTAAAGTAAACAATACATTCTGTTTTATATAATCATTATGTTAGCAGCTCTGGAGACTCTGGATGGCTGATGGCTATTCTTTTAGTCTTCCTCATCCACAACGCACAGCGGTGTACTCCTCAATTGCATTCGGTTTATCTGAAAGTAATAATAAGGGATAAAACATTCATGAAACACTAACCACCTGCCACACCTGTGGATCAATGAGCATGCTCACAAATCAACAGCCAGTTGATTTGTGAATGGAGGGAAATAATTATGCCGAGTCTTCAATTTATGATGGTCCGATGCTTTGTGACCCCCTTGCACAACGTGTGAAACGCTTGTAAACTGTGCGACCCAAAATTTAAGTTTCTTGTTTTTGTAAAAGCGCAATGAAACCATGCATTATTTTAATTCAATGGCAAGCCAGAATTTAACACTAAACAAATACAAAATATTGTTACTGAAGTCGCTCAGTTGTACATAATATTGTATATTTTTTACTATTTCTGTGTAAAAGTCCCTAAAAAGCGTTTTAATAAATACAATAGGAAATGTACAGGTTGATTTTTAAATATGCAATGTAAATGTTTTACCTAGAGCAGAGGCATCGATATTCCAGCCGCTGGTGGTGCCTCTGGTGAGGGAGATCGTACATTTTATCATCGTCTCTATGTTGTCCAAGGGAACAGCGTTGCTGGGTCCCTATCTGATGAGGGTGCACTTTTGTCTCTCCAGTCCCTCATATTTCACTTTAATGTATTGGTTCACCTGAAGGCTCTGCAGACAAATACACAATAGATGTTAAAGATACTGTACCTAAACGATTTAACAGCAGAAAATCACAAAAAATAGCAATGAGGAAAGAAGAAAGAGTAAAACATTTTGTGACGCATTAATTAAGACAAATCTACAAATTCAACTAAATTCTTTAGTAATATCACTCAATAATCAATAAAACATAACAAAAACCCGTTGAACTTACCTTATAGTTTGCATAAATAAACCAATCCCGTTCGTAAACAACAATAAACGAACACTGTGTTGACACCATGTTGACACTTTTGACGTTTGTGATTTCATAGAAACAATGGCGTCTAAGCACGTCTAAGACAGGCGTGGCAGTAGACCAAAATAGCTACTTGGCACCATATTTTCTGTGGCGAAATGCGCACGGGTTTTTGAGCATGATTCTCCTACCAATAAAGTTATGTGACCGGTAGTTAAGAGCAACATTTAAAGAGATTGGTGAAATAGCCCCTTAGCGTAATATTTGCCATGAAGAGTTTTAAACGAACAAAAAGATATTATTTGAGATTTTCACGCCCAAAAGTTTATCGTGATTTATTTTTGGGATATTATAACTCTTACGCTATCTCCTTTTTTGGCCAATATTACTGACAGTTTTAAAGTGTCCATCATCAGGGCAGATGTATATCGCATGGATTTGCATGGCACATCTTTCCTGATGATAGAAACCTTGGCTAAAGAAGGATGTAGCACAACACTGCGTAATACCTTAAAAATAATTCACGAAAAACAAAAGAAGTTTTTCTTTTAAATTTGACTGGTCAGTGGTTGAGTGGGCATCGCGTTTGGGTCCCACCCGGGCGTCCCGTGTTCGATTCCTCGACTGGCTAAGTCCTCCATCACAACACAAGCAACATTTTCGGCTTTCTGTGGTGGTAGTAGGAGATTTTCAAACATTGTTGGGTTATTCGTAACCCGGGAATGTTTGTCTTTCTTTTAAAAAAAAATAAAAAATTGTCAATACTTGGTGGAACTCCATTATTTATAAAGTAACGAAAAAAAATTTAATAAAAATTAGGTTTAAAACTAAATTCCACTTTTATTTCTCTCCGACCGGACCGGTTTTATATAATACATATTTACTTAAAACTGTGGCATTTATTTGTTACTAGTGGTCGCCCAATGGTCGAAATTCGACCATAATTGTAATGTTTTTTTTTATTGATTTAATGTATTTTTATGCATAATTTCAAAAAAATATTAGTATTCTGCGCTCCTTCTCTATATAAACTATAAGTGTGCGAATTTTCATACTCCTCCGTCCGCGCAATTTTCGTAAAAAAGGGGTACAAAGTTTTTGCTTCATGTATTAATATACTGATGATGATGATGATTTACTAGAGGTGACTACTATAATATACTCCTATAAACAATGACTTGTTAAAATATAGGTTTGTTTTTTACGCCTTGGTAAAATGTTTTAGGGGACCTTGGCCCTTGTCGAAAAGCATGTAAATAACTTTACTAAGTAAAAAATTATGTTGTTAGTAAATAAATAATCCAGTAGATATAATTTAATTTACTGTTATTCTAGCTGTGTAATTTACGCCTGACACCGGCGTGTAATTCACGCCTGACATCTGCGTGTAATTCACGCCTGACACAAAAAAATCATACTGTAAATAAATAAATAATCCGGTAGAAGTAATTTAAATAACTGTAATTCTGGCAGTGTAATTCACGCCTGACACCGGCGTGTAATTCACGCCTAACCCAACAAAATAAACTGTAAATAAATAAATAATTCACTAGATGTAATTTAATTAACTGTAATTCTGGCAGTGTAATTCACGCCTGACACCGCCGTGTAATTCACGCCTGACACAAAAAAAAATATAATGTAAATAAATAAGTAACCCAATGGATGTAATTTAATTAACTGTAATTCTGGCCTGACACAAAAAATTATATTATAAATAAATAAATAATCCAGTAGATGTAATTTAATAAATTGTAATTCTGGCAATGTAATTCACGTCCTGACACCGGTGGAAGCGCTTTCATCTTTTTAATTATTCCAGTATCAAGTTTCCCAGATAAGTTTTCAGTTTTAGCTTTCACATTCATAGATAATTCCAATAGTTTAATCAAATTTTGTTTTGGTTTTATCAGATGGCGAATGAATCAAAGAACAACGAGGTGGAATCTTCTCAGTCCAGCTTAGAGATGCAGCTCTCAGCCAAGCAGCTGGAAGTAGAAGTTCTGCTGCTGCTGTGGAAGTAAGTTGTAATTACCATTCGTTGGAAGGTACTGAATGAGGATAAACTGGACCTGCGATTGAACAAGGCGTTAGATAAGAAGGCGCCTTGTCTAAACAATAGCACCAACCCTGTTTTGCTCACAAATACTGTAGTGCATTGGGTATCCATGTAGATTCAGTTTCTTTTAATAGATGTCGATAGGTTAGAACTTCTGCCATAAAATCCCAACAGATAGCTACATCAGGTTTAAATACGTAATAAATTTCAAAACATTATTTTGAAAAATTTATCTTCACTACACTCACAGCAATAATAACACAGGCCAACAAAAAAAATGTTTGTGAAAACTTTTTAAACAAATTTACCAAAATTTTATGTAATTTTGGATGCTGAACCCGTATTTCATAGCAGTTTTTTTATATCACCCACCATTCTTTCACAATATGATATCATCACCCACCATTCTTTCACAATATGATATCTATTTAATATTTCAAAAAATAGGAAAATTTTGACCTATAAAATTAAAAAATTCATAGTTTTTAAAATTGGTTATATTTGCCTTACAATCATATTTAATTACTTAAATTTGAATATAAGATGCTTATTTTTTATTTGCAAAGTTTCTTGCATAGCTTTTTCGCCGATGTGTTACGTTTTGTTGTTCTCTGTGAAGTGACCAACAGTAATCACCCATTATTTTGATTTTCCACCGTCCCTGGTATCGTTTCTCCATCTCTTTTAGGTCCTGATGAAACCGTCCCTCTTACTCTTCACTCACATCACCTAAGTTTTCAGGAAAAAAGTCAAGATGGCTGTGCAAGAAGTGGACTTTAAGGCTCATCAAGCATATTTAATAGTGAAATGTGAAAAATTGGTGGGTGATACGACTTTTTTATATTTTTTTTTGTAATCAGGACACCAACTTACGCAGGAAATCGTAAAAATTATCAAAAAAGTTTTTTCACTGTTGGCCTGTGTAATCAGTGGACTTTAAATTCACGTGATAACTTGCAATACCTATGACATTTAAAAGTATTCAATGTTAGTTAAGATATATTTTTTAATATTGTTCTTAAATTATGCGAAAATAATATGGTTCCATGACAACTCAGTGGAATTTAAACATCTCTTTGAAGTCAATTAAAACAATGTTTTTTTTTTTTTTTAAATAGCCCAATACCTAACCTAACGCAACCTTTTTTTATACATTAGCTCCACACAGGAGGCCCCGAGGAAAATAATTCCCCTCAGGGCCTATGTCAACTTTGGGGATGCTGTGTGGAGTTGTGTTTTAGGAAAGGAAGGAGAGGAAATTCTGGGAAGGAAAAGGGTATGAGGGGTCGGTTGGAATCTGGGGGTCAGTGTGTCCAAAAGGGACGGACGTATGAATCCATCCCTCCCACTACGGTGCAGGGCGATGTTCCAAGAGAGTATGGCTGGAAAAGTCAAAGGGCCTCCCTCAACCATTCTCTTCCGATACGGCCTGCCACGCAGCTGGTGGGCAGACGCAGCTAAGACCCGGACATACTTCACTAACCCCTGCTAAGTCACCAAACATAGCGAACCACCTATTTAACCTAGTTTTTTTTCTTCTTTTTTTTCATCACTTTTAATGACTTTTCAAAGGACTGTTCACGTTGTTGAGTTATCCGATTACTGAAAATATGTCCTACATGCTCTGAATATAGAAGGGTTTTGTCTGAGATTAGTAGAACATTTATGAAGATAAAAAAGTGATTTTTCTCGAGTTCTAATAACGCTTGGGACTTTAAAATTAGTCTCAAACAAAAGGGCAAACAATCAACAAAACCGTTTATAATTTTATGGAGATGTATTATGCAAAGTCTCTTCTAGTTTATTTTGTCTGATTTATTCTGTTTGATGCTTTTATCTAAACATGTTGTGTTTCAAATAAAAATATTATAATTAATTAAAAGTTGGTCCAAGTTGAGAATAATGTTCTTGCAATTGCAGGCACCGCGAGACGCCCGTCTCGTCGCGCCAACTGGCTTCCTACACTCTGGCTCTCGTGGCGCTGTGCCGCGACCCGCGCCGGTTCCACGCGCACGACCTGGTGGGCGCGCTGCTGCACCGCGAGCCAGCACACGCGCACGACCTCGCGCTGGCGTCCTTGGCAGCGTGCGCGGCGGGCGCGCGCGCCAGGCGCCGTCATGTCAGGCGATTGTTGGATGCGGCCAGCGCGCCGGCTGATCATAATATTGGTATGAAAATTTCTTTGTGTTGATAGTACTGACTAACCTAACCTAATCTAGCACAGCCTAACTTAACCTAACCTAAGAGTTATAAATCTCTCTTATATCTAAAAGAAACCGGAATCTCTTCTGGTGGGAATCTCTTCTAGTAAAAATGTACCCCTACTAAGTAAGAGTTAAATGATACTTCTGCTTCAACATGACCAAAGACGTTTTTGTGAGTGGCTGAGTTTTAAGGCCTTCGCTCACGGAGATACTGAAATGAAACCAGTTGTCAACGCAATTCGAATTTCGTGAGCGCTATCATGGCAACCTGTTAATAAGGCAACTGAAAAGCAACTGCCGCACAAGGTGCTGGTGCGTTGACAACTGGTTTCATTTCAGTTTCTCCGTGAGCAAAGGCCTTTACGGTTATTTTTTGTACAACTCTTGTAGTTTTACCCGGTTTTGTAATTTCTGATTTTCAGTTAGAAAATCATCTTTGTAGAGCTCATCTTCATGTTTGTTTGAGATTTCCCAATCTTTATTTGTTGACTGAGAGATTTCCTCTTCCTCATGTTTGTAAACCGACTTTACCATTTTTATTGACTGAGTGATTTCCTCATCTTCATGTTTGTATGCCTCATATTTGTGTTTCTTGACTGTGTGATTGCCTAATCTTCATGTTTATTGACTGAATGATTTTCTTACATTCATGTTTATAGACCTCATCTTTGTGTTCGTTGACTGAGTAGTTTATTCCCTCTTCATGTAGACCTCATCTTCGCGTTTGTTGACTGTGTGAATTCCTCATCTTCATGTTTGTTGTCTATGTGATTTTATCTTCATGTTTGTGTAACTAACCTACGTGTTTTTTTACTGAGTGATTTCTTCTTCTTTGTGTTTTTTGGCTGTGTGATTTCCTGATCTTCATGTTGTAGATCGAATCTTTGTGTTTATTTACTAAGTGATTTCCTCCATCTTCATGTTTGTAGATCTTCATGTGTGTATTACTGTAATTTTCTTATGTTTATATTTGTAAACCAGATCTACATGTTTGTTGATGTAGGTTGTTATGTTGATGTTAGCTATGGTCGATTATTACTATATTTTCTTGTTATTTACAGATACCGTGGCCATGGTGATCCTCGCCCTCCGCTGCATTGTGCGAGACCACCGCCACCGCAGCCTGCAGCCCTTCCTGCGCCGCCCCATTGCAGGGCTCGCCAGGCAGCAGCTCTCCGATGGCAGCTTCGGAAGTATCAGAGCTACCGCATTGGCCCTACAGGTAGGTACAGGGGCCAAGGAGCAATCCAACATCACCCGAATCTTATACATATCCTTTTTTTCGCCTTCTTCTTGCTCTTGTTATTTTTCACCTTTCCCTTCTTCTTCTGGTTCCCCCTCCTTGAATGGTCACCATTTTTATCATTTTGCAGCCCAGAACATCTCAGCAATGCTGTAGTCAGGGATGGGTTTTAGGAATCTTTTGGGATCAGTATGTCCAAGAGGCATTTGATTCCATACCTCCCACTGCAGTGCTAGAAGCTTGGTCAAGAGAGTGTGGCTGGAGAGGTGAATGGGTCTCCCTCAATCGATCTCTCCCAATCCGACCCGCCACGCAGAGGTTGGGCAGGTGCATCCACCACCAAGACCCGAAAAAACCTCATCCCATGAACCCCGCACCCCTTCCCCTCTGATCATTGATTTTTAAAAATTGCGAAACGTTCACCAATAATGTTGAATGTAATTGAATGTGAATAGTAATATTTATTTATTTAAGTTTTTATCCCAGCAGGACTGGGAGGATAGTGCAATCCCAGTCTGCCGTATTACATGTACAGCTATAACACAGAGTAAAACAAAAATTATAAAAAAGAAGAAATCAAATAAGATTACATATTTGGCTCAATGAAAACATAAAATAAATAAATAACTTAAAAAAATAATAATTAAATTCATGTGTGTGAAATACGTAATATGAAAACAAGATTTTATTTTTTATTGTTCATATTCTAGATGCAAACAACGAGTAGGTTATTGTAAATTTAATGTGTTTTGATTTTTTTTAATGTTTTTGTTGCTCGTAGGTATATGAATTGTACCTACTGTATATGAGTTCTCTAAAGTCATCCAAGTAAAATTGCATTAGATATATTCTTATTTATTCTATTGAGTCTATGCTTTATTTATATATTTTGTAATTTTTTTTATGGTTATACTGTTGTTATAAATGAAATTTGTATTGTACATGATAGGGCGTCAATAAATAAATAAATATTTTATATATTTTCCATAATTCCTTACGTTACGTAAATTTTAAACTTAACATCCCTTTAGAGAACAAAAATTACCCGTCTTTAATGAATATGTTAAATATTCCAACTTTAGAAAACAGACGAAAAATTAACGACCTAACCTTTTTATTAAAATTATTAAATTCTAAATTCAACTGTTGTGAACTCCTGCAATTGATAAATCTACACGTACCTACACGATCGACTAGACAAATTTTAACATTTCATATACACACATCTCATTCCAACTATAGTTTGCATTCTCCAATACAGCGTTTACATAGCCTTGGTAACCATAATTTAAACAATTTGGATGTATTTGATAATAAATTAAATTTATCAAACTTTAAACGACGTATGTGCCAACTATTTATTCCTACTTCTTAAACCATCTTTATCTCTATTTTTACTTACCATATATTCTATGTTACCTGCTTTGTGTCAACTCTTATATTTGATGTTATCTATATTTTATTCCTTATATTTTATGTTATCTTTAGTTTGTTTCTTATATTTTATGTTATTTCCTATATTTTATCAAAAACATGTACTGAACTATATGTAAAAGCCCTATGGGCGTTTAAATAAATAAATAAATAAATAAAATTATCCACCCACCAAAATAAGTTAATTTATTATATTTAATAATCTAACTAATACTGTATTTTGTATTTGTGCAGGCCCTGGAGGACACGGACGGCGGTCTGGGAGCACAGGTGTGGTCCCACTCGGGGGCTCTGCGCTGGCTGGCCGGGCAGCAGGGTCCGCGCGGGGGCTACGGGGACCTGCCCACCACGGTAGAGGCAGCACTAGCACTTTCCGGGGCCACGGTGGCGGCCCCCAGGCGCTGTGCACACTCGGACCACCCTCTGCTGGATGCTCATGGTTAAAACATTACGCAATAATATTTTATGCAAGTTAATATAGTGATACAAAAAACTTTTACGTAGACCATCGATGCACGGATGAGCTAAACTTTTCATGAGGTTAGGTTAATGGTCTTGGCTCCTAGAACCAAGTTAAATTGAAAGTGTGGGAAGAAAATTTTGAGAAGAAAACAGTTTTCCCAACTCTTAACTAAAAATGACTCAAGAACTAGATTGCAGAATGGGTGAGTAAATTAATTAACTGTGATTTGTTGAATTAATGATAACTTGTATAGAATTTATATTTCCGTAACAATATGTTAGTAATTCTATTGTTTATAATTGTTCTATCATTTTTCTAATTGAGCCCATCTGCTCATGCGGCAACTGAAAAAAAAACCAATTGGCAACTCGATCTCTATCCATAGGAAAGCAACTTGCGATTTTCATTGGCGGTCGTCCGCACACAGGCAATTTCTCAAAGACCAATTATTGTCAAGGGTGAATAAACTAGTCACTCGCAATTTGCAGTGCCAGTCGCCGCAGCCGGTCAGTTTCATTTGCCAGGTTGACGGGTTGCCATGGTTGCACCTCATGACCCGTCAAGTTTTCGAGTAATTTGCGATATGTCAGAGCAGAAAAATATCGATTTACTTCAGGAGGTTGATAAATTATTAATAAATTATATTTTTATTAAACAAGCTGTTACAATTACTGAAATTGTAAAGTTGAGTTGCGCCGGTAATTGAGTTGCCAACCAGTTTTAGTTTGGTTTCGGTTGAAGAACCTAAGAATCAAGATACCTGGGGTTGTGCAAATAATAAAACCAACAATAGATTCACCGACATGAAGACATTTGACTCGCCTACCAACTAATCTATACATTGCCTTATTTTATGACAGATCCCTCTGAATATCCTCGTACCCCAGTGGGTGCTCCTCGCTTCAACGAATCTGACGTCAGGAACGTGTCCTTCACCTACACCCTGTGGGTGGGAACCAATGTCACTGACAACTATACTCTCTACATGGTGGCCCCAAGGTACGCTATACCAACTTCTTCTAATTGTTAAATAGTGTTTATTTCCATTTCATTTTTTCTATCATTATGAACGTTGTGACAAAAATGTCATCAAATTTCTTTTCAAAAATATAAATAATCGTGCAGAATCTTTTCCTCTTGGACGCAATCAAAATCAATATCAATTACAAAAAAAAAAACAACATTTTTTTTACAGAATACATTTCTGGCATTTTCATACAATTATCAAATGACTATATTTATTTTCATAAAGATAATAGCCATTAGATTTTGTCAGCTCTCAAAATGGGACAATGTAATGTAATAAATAAATAAAAAAATAAAAATTTTAATCACATTTTTTTTTATGTTAACCCGTTTGTTGTGAACATTATAAAAAAAATCAAATAAAAATATTATCTCTTATCAAAACTTGCCCAAACTATTCCTTGAGCATGACCATGCCTTCGCTTTCCGAAAACTAAGGAACAAGAATCATAAACGCACAAAACCATTGCATAACTGATGTACACACCTCAGAATCAACAATTGAACAATTTGGTTTTTGGCTTTTACAGCAGTATTGCTTTCTTGCGATGATATACAACGCAAATGTGAATGGTAGAATAAGTGGGGGATGCACGAGGAAGACATGGCACGATCAATTGAATCAGATACTTGAGTTGGGCCATGTCAAGGGTCAGAATAATAGAAGATTATAGACCATTATAGATAGAAGACCTATTGTCACGGAGTAAACGGCCGTGCCGCTCTCCCCACCTCTCGTCCCTGGATGGTGGAAGTATCTATACTTCACAAGATGATGTATGAATGTGAATGAGGCAAGGAGTGTGTGTCAAGACCGAGTTATTTGGCAGTCCGTCCTCTCTGCCTACCCCTTCAGTGAAACCGCGTGATGGTTAGTTAATTACTTTGTTAGATACTCCAGTAGAAACGAGGCAGACTGGTGACTGACTGCGTTGAAGAATCGTGAGATTGCTGAAAGATGGTTGGGGACTGGAGCTGGTGGGGAACCTATATGGATGATGCCAAATCCAACTCCAGAGTGTAGTTTGATGATCTCTAATGGTTGTTTGTTTATGTGTTTCCAGGAACATATCATTCTACCACGTGATGCAGATGGCGGCTGAGCAGGACCCGCGCTTCGAGTTCTCTGCCAGCGAGTGGCCCAACGGCCATTACGTGCACACGCTGGCCGGCTGCCGCGAGGAGCCCATGGGTTACCACTACTGGCTGCTGTACCGCCTGCCCGAGCAGCCCGACCCCAATAACCCCCCGGGCAATCAGCTCGTGGCACCAGTTGGTAAGTTACCTGCTTTAGTGCCAAGATTGGTCTGGTCATGTCATTCTACCACATGATGCAGACAACGGCCGAACATGACCTTTGAGAAAATATTGTATATGGTGGTAAATGCATATTTGCAGGGGTATTGGGGGAGTTGCCGCCGCCTGAGTGCATAAACCAAATAGACCTACCTTATCAGTTAAATTTTATAGTATAGGTAGGTAGTTTCAATTGTTTTTGCTATTTTTGATCTGTTAATCCATGACAAATCAGAACTTTGACATATCACTCTTGCGAAAAATGTTTGCCATTTATGACTTTATAAGTCATTAAAAGTGAAGAAAAAATTGCCTGAAAACATAACCTAACTTAAACTAGTTAACCTTTTTCATCTTCACTTTCCATGACTTCATATCAGTTTTCAAAGGTGCTATTTGTTACTATAATATTTACACTGTGTTTATTACTAAGAGAGTTAAAAGTGTATTAATTACATATGAATAAATTGATTGTTTTATTACAAACTCTCCAATTGCCATTTTGAGCATTTTTAAATTGTGACGTCACGGATAACAAAAAAAAGATATTTTTAACTACCAATAAAACTTATGTTATGCACCTAAAAACCTAATTTATTTATTTATTTATTTATTTATTAACGCCATTTTTGGGGGCTTTTACACATGAATAATAATAAATATACAGTATTTATTGTACATAATTGAATTGCCTCAGTAATAATATTTTATATTTGTTTAAAGATAAATTGAAGATGTCCACTGACTTGGTATAATTATTTCCCTCCATTAGTATTCTGGACAAAGAGGAATGCATATGGTATTTAGTCACAGAATTTCTGCACTGAAATAAATCCTGACTTCTGGTATTACGTTGTGGTATCCGGAAGCTTATCAGTTCAAGCAATACCGGGCTATTAACTAAATCATTTAGAATTTTATATGAAAATACCAAGTCAGTTAAAATTCTTAAAATCTTCATTGAGAGATCATTCTCAAATCCCCTTTCTCATGGCCTTTCCCGCTCTTTTTAATACCTTGTGTCTTGTGTCTTGTGTCTGTCAAGTGGTCACCAGATGCCAAACAAAAGTAAAAGAAAAACTACCAACTCTTCTTTTTTTGTATTCTTTGTATAAAAATCAATGACAATGTTTCTAATCCAAAAATTAATGCAATGAACTTTTTCTCACATTTTTATTGTTTTATTTCCAGGTGTGGACGATCTGCTGGTGGAAGAAGGAGAGCACTATCTCTTTTGGTACAAGAAATTGTAAATACCAACAAGTGGAGAGTCGATTTTTTTACAAGAATTATTCATGGGACATTATTTCCTCAATCGTTACAAATTCACCTTACTCAATACTAAATACAATTTGATTAGTGTTCCATCATCTGTCTACGCAATCTGCTTTAGGGAATCCTCTTTTCATTAGATGTTGGGGCTACCAAATAAACAATTTGTAAGGTTTTAAGGTGAATGTAACAAATGGTGGATATCTGCTTAAAGGAAAATACCTCAAAAGAACTTTTTGTACAATATTTGATAACTTCATGAGTAATATCTTTACGTTGTAAAAAATATGTATATAAAATCATGAAAATAATACCATAACATTGTGAAAGTAATATGATGACATCATGATAATGTTATTTTCAAATTGTGATTGCAACATTGCGACATTCGTCATGGCTATGCTAACATAACAATGGACTATTTCGTTATGAAAATTCTATCACAACATTGTGACTATTTCGTCATGATAATGCTGTCATAATATTGCAACTATTTCGTCATAAAAATGCTACCGTAACATTGAAACATCATCATGATGATGCTATTACAACATTGTGACTATTTCGTCACGATAATCCTAACATAATGCTACTATAACTTTGAGACATCGTCATGATAATGCTATCATAACATTGTGACCATATGTTAATGTTACTTTAGCATTGAAACTTTGTCATGATAATGCTTTAATAATGTGACATATTTCGTCATGATACTGCTATCATAAAATTGAAACTTCTTTATGATAATGCTATCATAACAATATGATTATTTCGTCATTATAATCTTACAATAGCCTGAGACTTCGTCATGATAATGCTATCGTAACATTGTGAACACTTCGTCATAATAATCCTACCATAACACTAACACTTTGTCATGATAATGCTATTGTAACATTTTGACCGTTTTGCACTGAGATTTTGTCATAATAATGCTGTCATAACATTGTGTCCATACTGTTATAATAATGCTGTAGAAACATTGTGTCCATTTCGTCACAATAATGCTACCATAACATTGAAATTTTGTCGTGATAATGCTATCATAACAATGTGACAAATTCGTCATGATAATGCTATAAATAACATTGTGACAATTTCGACACGCTTTCATTACATTGTGATGATACTCTCATAACATTGTTGTACCTATAACATCAAAAAAATTGTACCACAATATCGTGATTTAATTGCTAATCAAATCTGACAATAATGTTACTACATTGTGTCATTACATTGTGATAATATTATAATCATAACATCACGATTATAATGTCACACAAGTGATGTAAAAATGACAAGATGTCTTTCCAAGTATTTTCCTTTAGGTAAAGATATAGAAAAGTATTTGTATGTTTTTAAGTGTAAAACATTTCATATCCGTGCTGCAATAATAATATTGATACGTTTTGCAATATTTAGACGAGTATATTATACTATATGTAGGTGTTTACCTAGTGTGTAAAATCATCCTCATTAAATTCTTATTAGAATATCTCACACAACAACTTACAAAACTGTCTATATAACGTCTATAAGTTAAGTCCTATTTATTACAATATCTCCTGTCAACGGGTATATACAGTACGTTTTGTGTAACGTGTTTAAATATCAAATAATAAACATGTTTATTGTTCGTCTCACTCTAATAACATTTATTGGGGTATTTCACCACCTCTGAGTAGACTATCGATTAGTTTTACTAATTTTCTTATCTGTTTCGCCAGTGTTTTCATCACCTATGATTGAAGTTCTTAATTTTTCTATCCCCAACTACTCCCAACGGCCTGGAGCCGGTGAGACTATGGAATCCCCAATTGGGGTGGGTATGTTGTGAGGCTGAAGGTAGGTGGGTAGGGGAAAGAGATGGGGAAGAGGGAAGGGGAAGTGCCTGGCTATTCAGATCTAGTCACCAAACACGGCTAAAGCCATTTCAAGCCACATTTCAATCTTCCACTCTGAAATGTGCCGCAAATATACCTCATATAATTTTAAATGATTATATTGTGAAAATAAAAATCAATCGCCGCAATTTGAGCTCGCGACCTCCAGATCGCTAGTGTAGAGCCTTGCACCTCGACCACTGAGGCCGTCTTGATGAGTAATTACTCAACAGTTTTCTCAAAGGTGGTGAAATGTGAAATACCCCTAATCTATCATATTTTATGTGCAAACATTAAAAAAATATCCCTCTTTACAAAATAATCATAGTTGATAAAATACAAACACCGATTTTAATAATCTACTAAATACTTTTAAATCGATTGTTACAAAAGTTAATTAGCAATGATAAACACGGTTTGTAGATGTTCCATAGATAACAATACACAAAATAATATATTAAACTAAATACATTTTTCAACTAAGTACCATACTTTTACTCTAGACAGATTCCCGTAGCACTGTGATACTATAAATGTATCAATATTTGAAAAGTTTTTAGTTACTAGCATTCAAATCCGATCGATCTCCATGAAAATATTAACCTTTATCAATAATCAATTAATTGATCATAATTTTATGTAATGTTTATTTGTGTCATAAAAACAATGCTCGAATTCAAAAAATGTTGCTAAACGGAAAGCCGTGGAAAACTGGATCGTCAAACCATAGTGAACTAACTCACTTTTTGCAGTTTTCAAGTTAGAGCTTGAAATGTGGGCTCCAAATCATAATCTAGCTCTGCCAGAGAGAACCAATCAGACCAATGTCTTGACCAATCATAGACAGTTTTTCTCTGATTGGTTCTTTCTGACAGAGCTAGATTATGATTTTGAGCCCTCATTTCAAGCTCTGACTCAGAGGTTGTCAAAAGTAAGTTAGTTCACTATGGTTTAAGACGAAAAGTACTCTGTATTATAACGTACTATTTCAAAAGTAACATTGTCATCAAATTCAGCGCCATTTTTCTTTTTTGACATTTGAAAGGTCCCCGTTAAACTGTCAAAATAACCAACACAACCTAGGTTATGGTGCAATGATACAATCAATATGTATACCTGGCATGGGCGTAGCGAGGTTTTGATCTAGGGTGCGGCAAAAATAAAAATCTACAGTAGATACCGAAAAAAGTAGGCTTCTACAACATATTCATGCTTTAGGCTCTATGAATACAAAGAATGTGAACGGAAGAAGGAAAACCATCCTATGAAGTGAGGTAAATTTAAAACGCGACTCGGTCCACAATCCCAAAGGTCATGCATCGGCCATCCAGGGTGGGGCAAACGACCCACCTTGCCCCACCATGCCTACGCCCATGATACCTGGGTAGATAGACTTATTTTCAAAGGCAGGAATGTTTAGTGTGTAGGTAATTATTGATTTCTTGGTTAGGTTGTTTTTAGATTGCAGTTTAAAAAATTACGAACAACTGAATTGTAATGGATTTGTATTTTAAAAGCAGCAGGGATTTTATTCTAACTGGAATAGTAAAACTGTGAATTTCACATTCTGGAAAAGCATTTTATTTGAATTTGAGCACTGAATTGATCATTTTAGTCATAATGTTAATATGCTAGTCGTCTAAGATAAATAATAAGCTAGGTAGAATGTCCATTTTCAGCATAAGTCTTCATAATAGTTGAAGATACCTACATAATATGTGTTATTATATTATTGTAATTCATAATTCAAATTATTGTGTCGTGCGTATCGCTGGTCGAGGTCTAATACCGAGTGTTTGTTGACACGTTCACCAATCAAAAGTTTCGCACTGGAGCCGTGGTGGATTTATCGAACCTACAGTGTTTGGAGATATTGTTAGCTGCTTCTCCACAGGGGTAGGCAGAGAGGACGGACCGCCAAACAACTTGGTCTTGGCATGCACCCCTTGCTCATTCACATTCATACATCGTCTCTCACATAATCTTCTATTATTCTGATTCTTGACATGGCCCGACCCAAGTATCTAATTCACTTATCCATGTCTTCCTCGGGCATCCAGACTTCTTCTACCATTCACTTTTGTGTCATATATTCTCCTTACACTCCTTTCTTCATTCATTCATTCTTCATGCCCAAATCATCTGAGTGTCCCTTTCTTAATTTTATTCATTACGCTTACATCACCCTTGCATTGCCGATGTCCAAATTTCTCACATAGTTTTTACTTGAAAGGTTTTACTTGATCTTACATGGTTTTACCACACATGTCATTTCAACAGCATTCAGTTTACTTTCATCCTTCCTCTGCCAGTTCCATGCCTCACTGCCGTCCATCAGGGTAGTTACCAGTGAAGAAGATTTCCACTTAAAGAAGAACACTAGAAATGCCTTTCATATAGTAAATGGAAACCAACATCGCCACTGACTTAGTTCCTTTTTATTCCAGCCCATTTAGCATGCGTTTTGTCTCTCTTTCACTTGCCTGGCATTGTATACGCCATCCCAATTGAATTTCATAATGATGATGAAACAAATATAGTTCTGAGTATGAAATTTAAGCAGAGAATCATCAGACTTTTTGATCACGATATATGCCCAGCCCACACGTCGTTTCTCATGTTCTTCTTTAATCTATGGTCATGTTTGTAGTCACTTCAGTTATACAGGGTCAAATTTCAGCAGGGCAATGGTAAATGTACAACTCTCTTCGGAGTTAAGTACCCTTTTAATATACATAATAATAAACCATGTTAGTGTGTGAGATGACCGTGGCTGCATTCTGCAGGGTGAATATTGTCTTGGTGACAGCTTACCTCCAATAATAGAGGACCCCAGTTGAAGAAGTTTGTTTCCTTTGTACCTAAAGCAATTTCCATTGTTAAAATAGACCACAAAAGCTAGTTGGACGAAGACTTTGAAATGCAATCTTGAATAAACACGCACGAGGTATGTTGAACCATTTCCATGTGTGGATGCAATTGGTTTACTGTGTGAGAGCAGATTTATTCATTGTCTAGGTGCATCAGTGGATGTTACAAGCTGATGGGATAGCAACTCAGATAGACGGTGACATATTTTATTCAGTATGCACACTGCAGTATATTGCTGTTTCAAAAATTTGTCACATTCGGCGAACATGAAATCGTCAATGACCCCATTTTGAACTGTCCCTATTAAAAGCTGATTCCTGGTGCATTTCAACCTTTGGTCAAATTATGATCAGTTTTCACACATGACAATCATATTGTTAAGCTTGTCAGCTGGTCACAATTTTTTCAAGTGCTGAAATACACTGAGAATGTGTTTAAAAAAGACTTGTTCAAATGTTCGTAGAAACAGTTCTAGTAGAACGAGACCAGCAATACACTATATATTATTGTATCATATTATTAACTGTCAGTAAATGGATTCGCTGGAAATAATTATCAGAACTGTTCTAAGTACAGTCCTATAAGTTCACACACGGGTATCGTAGATTAAGATGGTTGACGAAGTCACATTCAGTTTTTCTTCAACACTCGTTGCCATCATTGCAGGTACAATGGCTGTACCTTTTATTGTATCAATGTGTTTATTAATATTGGTTTGTGTAATAATTCACAAGAAAATAATACTTTAGCTTGCACATATTATAGTTTTCCAATGAACCTAAAATAAAAATACATCGCTCATTTTTTCGTACCTATTTGAATTGATTTAGCCACTTAAATTATTTAGATGTATTTTGTATTAAATAATATATTCAATGTAGTAATTATAGGTAGGTAGGTATATATTTTTTATTAAACATTAAAATTTGTTTGTCTATTTATTCATAAGTAATAAACACGTATTGCAGCATTGCAAATTACCAATTTATTTTATTATTCATAATAGAAAGCTTGGATTTGGTTTTGAAAAGAGCAATAATTACTGTATGCAGTGTTTGTGGTTGATCTCAAAGCAATTTTAACTGTTGAATTGTTATAACTTATGATTATGTGAAACTAATGATATTGTGATTGAGTTGTTTTACATAATAATCTGTTTTTGCTCTTAAATAAACGATATTGCTGTCGCCAAACAGAAAACTGTATTTTATTCCATTTTTATGTTACAATCCTTAATAACTCAGGTACGCCTCATACGTCATACGTATGTATTGTAATGTTACATTGTCGTGTAAACAAGCTTATAGGCCAGATCCGGGGCTGAATGGCGCCTCGAGCAAAATTAATATTGGCACCTTTTGGGACATGCTTGACTTACTTTAACCAGTGATTACTGACATTATTTGGAGTAAATGTAAATGAAATTTTGGTCTTTAGTTTTAGTGACTTTTTTTATGTGTTTTTATTTTTCAATTTTTTTTTCTTCAAAATCAAACAAAAACATTTATCTTCCACCAACCCATCACAACGCCCTTAAATGTCCAATACCTTCTGATTTTTTTATTATTTCTATTTTTGAAACTGACAATTCATGGTGGAATTCCATATAATATATTATAATAAAAACAAATAAACTTTTTCCACTTTCATTTTATTGACCGTGACCGGTTTCGGCTCGTCAGAGCCATCTTCAGACTGGTACAAATTATTCTTAATCTATGGTTTATATACATAACATATGGGGGAGGGGAAGAGAGATGGTCTACAAGGATTTTAATCAATTATGTTAATTACGTTTGTTACTAAGTCGTTTTAGACCACCCCTCTTCCCCTCCCCAATATGTGATGTATATAAACCATAGACTAAGAATAATTTGTACCAGTCTGAAGATGGCTCTGACGAGCTGAAACCGGATACGGTCAATAAAATTAAAGTGGAAAAAAGTTTTATAAGTATTTGTTTTTATTATAATATATTATGATTTTTTATGTTTTTAGTTGAAAAAAAAACATCAAAAATGTCACCCGAGACTAGAATTTCAATTACATTTTTCACTCCACAAACAATGTCAGGAATCACTGGTATAAAGTAAATCAAATGCTTCCCTTAACACCCTGTACTTTTTTTAAAGTAAGTTCCACACAGGAGTTCCCCTCAGAGCCTGTGTCATATTTGGGGATGCTGTGGGTCTTTTAGGAAAGGGAGGAGAGGAAGTTCTGGGAAAGAAAAGTTGTAATGGTTGGGTATGAATCTGGGGGTCAGTGTGTTTAGGAGTGACGTACAAATGAATCCGTCCCTCCCACTCGGAGAGAGTCCTGCTGGAGAGGTTGAAAGGTCTCCCTCAACTTCCCGATCCGGCCCGCCACGCAGTTGGTGGGCAGGTACATCCGCTGCCAAGATCCGGACAAAACTCACCCCGTGAACCCGGGCACCCCTGCTAAGTCACCAAACATAGGGAACCACTTGGGGTGACCTATGTTTGGTGACTTAGCAGGGGTTAGCAGGTCATCCAATAAATGTTTCCCGGGGTGGCGGTACCCATATCCCCTCCCAAATTGATTGTATAAAGGAGAGTGGCTGTGGCGGGTGGCGTTTGTTTGATTTTTATACAAATCTACATACTTTGTTCCGAGGTTGGTGAAATTTTGCACGCTTGACCTTCAAAACAAGAGGAAGGACACTGTCTCCATCTGATTTCGCAAACTCTGTGTAAAGACTGGGGACTTCAACTAGTATAAAATTGAGTAGGCACCTACTTGAAAGGGTTGATTCACAGAACTTGAACAATTCATCAGATTTCAAAGTTAATTTTCAATTTCTGTAAAGGTTCTATTCAAATTATAACATTGGTCAGTTGTTTCACATAACTGAAATGATAACAGAACTTGAATAAAACTTTCATTTGTTCAAATTCTGTGAAACAACTGACACTTTCTGTGTGTTGACTTTAGTAAAGAAGTTTTGGGTTTAATTCAATAAAAAAATGTTTGCATGGCTTTTTTTCATTAAGATTGGTCGTACACTGGTCATGGGTAACGGGCAGTATTTTAGCTATGCAGAAGTTCGCTTTGCAGAATTTCAGCTATATAGAATTTCGACTGTATAGCTTTCAGCTAGGTATGCAGAATTTCAGCTATACAGGGTTTCGACTGTACAGATTTCAGCTAGGTGTGCAGAATTTCAGCTATACAGAATTTCAGCTATACAAAATTTTAGTTACACAGAATTTCAGCTAGCTTCAATTTCAGCAGAATTTCAGCAATACAGAATTTCGGTTGTAAGCACAGATTTCAGCTAGGTACGCAGAATTTCAGCTGCACAGAATTTCGACAGTACAAATTTCAGCAATGTGTGCAGAATTTCAACTACACAGAATTTTAGCTGTACGGATTTCAGCTAGGTAGTATGCAGAGTTTCAGCTACACCGAATTTTAGCTATACAGAATTTCAAATATGCAGAATCAGCCATTCAGTTCATCTATCCCTTTCAGAAACGTAAATAATTTCCACGGAGGAAAGAAAGGGAAAAAGAAAAAATTTAAAAGAAAGGTGAAAAAATTTTGTACCTTGATACTCTATTGGCGGAAAGTCGTACCAAATCGTGCTGAAATTGGCTGAAATGTTACGACGTCTTGCAACTTGCAACAAACTTCACTCGCATTCGCCAAAACAGTTTGCGAGCTGAAGTGTGAATTCGCACAGGTTCCCGTTAAATTATTAATAACCTTGTCCGCGATAGTTGTAATCCAAGTGAATAGTGTTTAAGTTTAAAATACAGTTTCAAAGAAATGAATCTCATTTCTCGATAGTCGCCTCGCGAGTCAGCTCGGGGGCAATTTCCCAGTGTTTTGTTAATAACCTTTCGACATTGACGAATGGTGATCTCTCTGTTATATTGAATCTGGTGAAACGGTCTCCAGTGGCAACATGGCTAAAGAAGACGACGATGATAACTTGCCCGACAAGGATGCGGCCAAGGAGTTCTACGCGAAATATGAACCGAAGGAGATTATCGGAAGGTAAGGAAGGTTATAATACCTGTCACGCTTGGCAACTATTTCAAAATCAAACTAGATCCTCGTGTTGCGCGAAATATTTCATTTAAATATAATTTACTGAAACATGTCGCATCATTTTTGCGTTCCTTGAGGTTGTCACTATTTAATTTTTCGTTTTTATAGCGCAATTATCTTAGAGTAGGCCATAGGCATAATAACAAACTTCAAGGACATAACGATTATGAAACCTAGACTTCTGATAATAATAATAATCGATTTATTTATGCTAAAAAAATGTTTACGATTTGCAGAGGAACCCTTCGCATTTTATGATATTAGGTTTACGACTTCATGCAAAGTCATAAATAAAATAATAATAATAATAAAAACCCTAGTGCAAATTTCTTAGAATTTGGATAGATACCTGACTTTTTGCAGGTACACAAGTGCCTGGGGGTGCTAGCATTCCTATTAGACCCAGGTAGGGTTCATTCTGAAGAAATTTGTGGTAACATCACCTCAAAATAAGTGCTATTTATTCAAATATTTACAAAAACAGCTGTTTAAATCAAGACATTTACTTGTTTGTTTGTATCTAAACTTACCCAAAAAGATGGATAACTTACAACAGGATGAGAGCTGTATTTTCAGTAATATTATTGGGTAACTCGGTTTAAAAATCAAAAACACTAAATTGAATTGCCTTTGTATTTATTTTCTTCTTGATAATTCAGTATCTATTTTCCTGTAAGTTTGTTTATTTATTAACTTATTCTGGTAATTGTTCCTATAACTGCTGCTCTTTTAGGCACAGATTATGAAAAATTACACTTTGTTTCAACAATTACTACAAGAAACAACTATTTATATGCACAAAGTAATTCATGCATGTTTAGATTGAAACAAAACTCAAGCAAATGTCAATCCATACACAAAAATAATTAAATGGCGGCAAAGGAATTGTTTTATACTTTAAATTGTGAACTTTGATTGAATAAAAAAGGAATTTTAATGCATCTTTCCTAATGTAATTGGTTGTTTCTTGTAGTACCTAATTAAGTTGAACAAAATCTGTGCCTAATAAAAGTGCAGCGGTTGGTGGAATATTTATCAAATCTCTTTTATGGGTATTCTTTTCAATGCATTATTTCAGAAATACAAAATAAATCCTCTTACGTAAATATAAACGGAGCTTTTCAGGTACTACCCAATGGTCCATTATTTTTTACGTGATACTATTTTCTTATACATGACAACACTATATTTATTCTGAATTCAAATTTTATTTTCTTCATAAAAGTAATTTTAAGCTTTTTGCTTGTCTTTTCTGATTATTGCACAATTTCTTATATTATGTGTTTAATATTATGAGCAAATATTTTTTTTGTATTATTTAGGCCTTACTTGGTAATCTTGTGATATTTATATTATGTCAACACTTTTAGTGTCGTTATCTTATTGTCTTTCTTTTATCAAAAACTAATTTGTACTTTATTGTTTATTATCAATACAAAAGAATGGTGAATCGATCGGAAGTATCTAAAAAGGCAGTATGTTTAACAATTTACAATATAAACAGACAAAATATAGAATCTCGTCAGTGTGTGATTGACTGTTAGTTTGGAAGGTGACTTCACACCCGAATAATATTTTTTTCTTCTATTGTTGTGTATATTGTACCCAGTTTTAAAATTATTAAAAATAATAGTGTTATACTTATTGCTATTTGAAGGTAATCAGATTTATAGGCAACAAAAGGTCATAATAAAAGTTTTAAATTGAGTGGTTCCAGTTAGCATTACAAAACAAACTAAAAAAAAAAGAAAGTTTTTACCCTAATATGGAATAATATCTACCACCTGTCATCCGAGATAATGCATTGTGTTAATTACATTCTCTTGGACTATTTTTCTGCTGTCCCAATATTACGGTGAAATCAAACGTAAAATCACATACCTGAAGGATTTTAACCAGTGATTCCTGAGCATATTTGGAGTAAAAAATGTTGATGTCATTTTGCTGTCCAACGACATTTCTTTCAATAAAATTATTTTAAAATATATTTCCATCACAAGTCGCAACGGAGTAGTCAAGAGAGTAGCGCATTTATAGCCTAGCGGGTCATTTGATAAGCGTTGCGTCTCGTTCTAGCAGCACGGTAACATACAAAACAGCGCGCATATTGCTCAAACCCGTCGCGACGTACAGGGATGTGTGATTGAAAATTTTTTTTTTTTTTTAATGGAAAAAATTTATCATCGGGCAGCAAAATTACATCTTTTTTTTTTATTAGCTCCACGCAGGAGGCCCTGAGAAAAATAATTCCCCTCCGGGCCTATGTCATCTTTAAGGATGCTGTGTGGAGTGCTTCCTTTTTAGGAAAGGAAAGAGTGGAAGTTCTGGGAAGGAAAAGGGTATAAAGGGGTCGGTAGGAATCTGGGGGTCAGTGTGTCTAGGAGTGACGTACGTCTGAATCCATCCCTCCCACTGCGGCGCTTGGCGATGTTCCGAGAGAGTACGGATGGAGAAGTCAAAGAGACCTTCTCGACCATTCTCTCCCGATCTGGCCTGCCATGTAGCTGGTGGGCAGACACATCCGCCGCCAAGACCCGGACAAACCTCACCCCGTGAACCCGGGCACCCCTGCTAAGTCACCAAACGTAGCGAACCCTTTGGAGTGAACTATGGCAAAGGTGTTGGTTCTTTTACTCCAAATATGCTCAGGAATCGCTGGTAACCCTTTATATTTATTATTAGATACAATTAATTAGTTATGATTATTTATATTGTGTCTTTTTTGCAAGGTTGTCCAGTGTCTCTTTGTTACAACAATGCATTGTGTTAATTAAGTACATTATTTTGACTATCATTCCGCCATCCCCACTATACAAAAGACTAAGACATTTCAGTAAATTGGTTATGTTTATTTATGTTGTGCATACTTGTTGTTCCCAGGGGAATAAGTTCGACAGTGCGTCGCGTGATCGAGAAGGAGACGGGACGCGAGTACGCAGCCAAGATCATCGACCTCAGCTCGGAGACGCACGACACTGTGGAATGCCACACGATGCGGGACGCCACCAAGCAGGAGGTGGCCATCCTGCGCCTGGTCATGGCGCACCCCTACATCAGTGAGTCACCTTGCTAATAACAGTCAAAGTAATACACAATTCAATGGCAGTCTAACCCCTCAGCTCATTTGTTCGCTTTTCAGAACAGTCTCATAGAAATCGTTGTCTCCCTTACTATCATGGTTAGAAACGTTATCTGAATGATATGGTGTAAACACCATGCTTTATATTCAAATCTAAAAGTTAACCACAAAATAATTAAAATGTACACCTTTATGAAACCAAAGTTTCTGATCGCAATTTGAAAAACTTATAAAACTTGGGAATTTTCATTAATTATTTTTTACATAAAATGACAATAATTTTAGTTAGAAAAAGTTGTAAGGTGAGCCATTTTTAAAGTTAACCCTGAGGGGTTAATGCCAGCAAATCTGTAGGGGATTTGCTAGGAATTCACCGCCTTGTCTCAATTTTATGGAATTTTGAACCTTAAATGCTCCTAGCGTGCTAAAATTGGTTTTATTCGCCTGGAAGGCAATAATGTATCTTGCTTGTTGTTTCGTCACTTGCGAACATTGATTTATATCTTTGAAAGAACGCATTGCAATTTCCTGACAAATCTCATAATTTTTCATTTTCGAAAGTCTTTCAAAAGTACTGCATTTATTTACAGGAAAACCTCGTATGACTCATTTTTCTTAACCACTCGGACCCATAAGTTTGTTGACCCGTTCCCATGTGGCAAGCAAGTGTCAACTGTGTACAAATATTGAGCGAGCGGTGGGGAAGGGATCAATGATGATAGTTCCGATCTGCTTCTGGGTTGCTTCCACTTGATCATAATTTTTGGCGCCCTGTCATCTGGCATTTTTTCAACATGACCAACCCATCTCAGTCTTTTGTAACTACATCTTATAGATTGAAAATTAATAAATATATATACAGAAACAACAAGCAATGAAATTTACAAACAGAATTCTTAACTGAGTCACCACAGTTACAAAAAGTATGCGAATCTAAGATCAGAACTATTTCTGGTTTCATCCGGTGTTCTCTTCTGCTTTCTAGTTTTGTCAAAAGCCCGATGGTCCACTTATTCATTGTCTCTCTTTCGCATTTACAACGGGAACAAATTTATGTAATTTACTGGTTATTACATAAGCTATCGGCAGTGCAGTACACAGAGTTTTTAATCAGGGTTAGGCGACAGAAAAAATGACAAATTAATGTATATAAAAAATAATTGCTACATTTGTTGTAAGTTTGAAGAAATTGGAGAAATAAGAATGAGAGTAAGAGTGATTCTCTAAGTTTGCTGACTTAGCAGGAGTGCCCGGTGCCCGTTCATGGGGTGAGATTTGTCTAGGTCTTGACGGGCCGGTTCGGAAGAGACTGATTAAGGGATTCCTTTTGACCGCACTCACTCACTCCTGGACACACTGACCCCCACATTCCTACCCACCTCTCATACCTTTTTCTTTCCCAGAATTTTCTCTCCTTCCTTTCCCTTAAAATACCCTCCACTCGGCATCTCCAAAGATGAAATAGGCCCTGACAATGACTATGTTGCTGGCTTTAGCCGATGTTAGTAGAGTTCTCTGAGCCGTATCAAAAATATCCAAATATCGCTTCATTTATACACATTATATTACAAGCCGATTACTGTATGCATACATTTTTTTTAAATTTTCAACTGCTCAATTGCTTGAAAGCCCAACATAATATGATAATTATTATTTCGTTACTAAAGTTGTGCTAATTAATAGAGACACCAGTAGATGGCACTGATCACTACTCTGTGATTTGTACCGAGGCATGGCCTTTTTCGACACTAACACAAACGAGTCTTCCCTTTTATGCACATTGTGCACACATATACATTTTTGTATAGAATAGTCAACATTTGAATAGGGCATGTGTGTTGTTTTGCATACTTAGTTCCTGCTTTTGAAAAATTATAAGTAGGGCTCTCAGTGCGATTCGTAACTAGAACTTTGCAAATACTTTTGTGTAGATTGGTTTCATGTAATAATTTTATAAATTGCAATGTTTTTTATGTGAGTCCCAAGTAGGGTAGACAATGCTTATTTGCCAATGGATTGCATGCCCCTGGCTATCAGTAAAACTAAATCTTTTCTGGCTCCTATCCAATTCAGATCTCCACTTAATATCTTCCACCTTTAACAAATTCCCTGAAAGTAGGGGAATTTTTTTCATTGCACGTGGAAATTGTTTATTTTTGGGTAATTTTTTGTACAGGAGGAAATTGGCATCCAACTGAAGAATGACTTGCCAAATGAGACTTTTGCCTCTGGTTCGGTGCTAAAGTTAGATAAACAAGTGTTGTTTTGGTTATAATTTAAAATTTTACAACTATAAACTAATCTCAAATTGATTCAGCTGTTCGAATGACTCAATCTTCCTCACAAAGCCTATAATGTACTACATTAATCTCATGAATTGAACTTTATATTAATTAAATACTTTAATCCTGCAGATAACTTTTTTTTTTGCTCTATAATTTCAACATCTTACTCCAAACACAAATTTGTTCATCGCCATAATATGCGTGATATGTTTTCAGTTAATTCTTTATTATTGAATAACAGTTATTGTTCATTATTTATCTTAACGCATAAGATATCAATATGTTTTCTACGCATTTGTCTGAATCACTAATATACATTTATGTGTATAGATTTTCAATATAATTATTGCAACAAATTTTTATTATCATTTTTCACAAAAACAAATCGGTGCAATCTGCTATTCTGTTTGCATAACAACTACAAGGTTTTATCCAAATGTCGCAATATCACACCATTTTCTGGTTCACTATCATAGTATAATAGTAATCCATAAAATTACTCCTTATTAATAAAATTACGCGGCAATGTACTGCAAAAATAATTAAAATGTGCACCTTTATAAAACCAAAGTTTAGGACCGCAATTTGAAAAAAAATTTATGAAACTTTCTGAATTTTCTATTAATTATTTACACATGATTTCAATTTGGGAGGCGGGAACGGGTACCGTTGCCCCAGGAACCTTTATTGGATAACCAACACCTCTGCCATAGGTCACCCCAAGTGGTTCGCTATGTTTGGTGATTTAGCGTGGGTGCCCGGGTTCGTGGGGTGAGGTTTGTCTAGGTCTTGGAGGTGGATGAGCAGGACACACTGATCCCCAGATTCCTACCCACCCCTTAACCTCTTAAATGCCACGGGAGGAAACTCGAAAATTTCGCGATGTTTTGACTTTGGCGTAATATTTTGCGGATTTATTTTATGCTATCGTATATAATATTTACCGAAACACGTTCCCTGAACAATAAACTATGCTTACAAATAATATTACTTGCGTTTATTTGACAAATTGATAGTTTTATCGATCTTTTCATGACATGCGACGCTCAAAGTTTGACAGCTCAAATCGCGGCAGAAATGTCATTTCGAAAGTCATAGATATGTGCAAAGATGATTATTGGAGAGGCTAGGTGTGTTCCTTATATCTTTTACGTCAAGAACAAGAATGCCCCAAGCGATTCTGACCTTGTCCTTCATACATTTTCTTTATACATAAGGTTTAAAATCGCATCGCATCAAAAAAAAAAATTTTTTTATGGCGCTCCTGGGTGCGCAATCGGCAAACCAGAGGTTAAACCCTTTTCCTTCCCAGAACTCTCCTCCGCTTCCATTCCTTAAAAAAACCCTCCCGTGTGGTGCTCAAAAAAAAAACATTAAACTACAAAACAGTAAAGTGACGATAATATTTGTAAAACATTTATCTAATAAAAATGTTTGTGTTTTTATTTTTTTTCATTATCAGTAATTTTAGTTAGAAAAAACTAAGGTCGGCCATTTGTAAAACCTTTTAATTTAATTTTTCATTCAAAAATTGGGTTATGAGAAATCGACTGTGATTCCGCTACCTCTCACTATCACCCCTAACATCAGATCATCTGCAAACAGTGTTACATACCTATGCGTGTATGTATAGCACACCCTCCATTCTGAAAATATTGATAATTTATCACACGTCAAACATCTCTCAAACAAAACTAATATTTAACTTCAAATTTTAAGTCACACCTCCATTGACCCCTCAGCGCCCACAGAAATAGATTGTTAGTTTATTAATATTGACAAACGATGCCATTCCATTTACCTCTGCAATGTTAATGTGTCTTTCCTTTTGCATTTTTTTGAGAAATGCATGTTAAAGGCTTTACACACCTCCCTGCAATCGAAGGCAACATCGGGGCAGTAGTAGGGAGCACCCTAGTTCGCCTCCAAGATCACCGCGTCAGCAGACAAATCGGCCGTATCTCTGAGATTGAGGCGGGGAAACCCACAATATCTTGTGGGTTTCCCCGGGATTGCTCGTGAATTTTTTTTACATTTTCCGCCCACATTAAAAAAATCATACCTCCGAATTTTAATATGGAGACGTACAAACTGATAGTAGTTCTGTATAGCCAATGAATTCACCTATCTTTTGTTGATTATCACATATTCGTAGGATTTATAAAAAAAACATATTATAAAATCGTAAACTTTTGTCCAAAAAAAATGTGGCCCAATTTTGGACCGCTGTCAATCGCAGAAAAATAAAAGCGTTCCATATTTTGACTTTAATCGCTCCAGTGGTTATGGTTACCTGTGTGTAGCTCTTGTAAAAAAAAAAATTGGTTTTCTGTAAAGTCGGGTTACGGACGATAATTTTACGTGATAATGTCATAAGAAAACTTTTATATAGAATTTTACAGTCACAAGCCGAATGCTTAACAGTCATAAACCGAACAATCGTGCCTCTATACCGCTTGTTCCGCGCTCTCGCTTGCACACTCGGCTCAGGCGGAACGTGACAAAGAGTCATGCTTTTTCGTGAGTGCAGCCGGCGTTCATCGATTTATAAGACGTTATCACGTCAAAAAATGTTTGTCTTCCAATTGCTTCCATTTGCTTCCCCTCCTGACTTCGTTCAGCCTCACAAAATTCCACAAGTTGGGGAAAATTTTTGAACAAATAGAATAAATAATTGTTGTATAAATAATTATTGTATTAGGAAAAAAACAGCTTTGTCTTAGCAAACTCAGTTGTCAGCGTGTTGTACCAAATGTTATCTTTTGTTTGTCTACATAAATAAATGTTGCTTATATTGGTCGTTTGATTAATTTCATGCGTCAATAAATAATGCTTTCCTTGCAATACATTAAAATTCCACACTTCAGTTTTCTCCGCTTGTGGTCACTAATCTCACTATGCCTCTTATCACTGTTGTTTGTTTGTATGGCGTAGTAATATAGGATTGCTTAAAGCAGCTGCTATTTTAATTGAAAACATATAAAGAAAGTGATTGCACCGTCATCAAATTAATAATAATATTAATTGACTTTTTAAGAGACATGTGCCCCGATGTAATTTTTTTTGTGCCGGATGATTCACACAAAAGGGGCAGATACTAGCATAAACATTTAAGTTGATGTTTTTAATTTCTTTGTTTGTCCCTGCAATTGTAAACCATTCAACCGATTGCGATGAAACTTTCGTGATTTGTTGTGCGCACGTCCTAAAGAGTTTCTGTAAATAATGGTGAGGTCTAGCATTATGAAATTATTTCCTATACCATTCATCCGATTGCTGTGAAATTTTGGTGAGTTGTTGTGCGCATGCCTGCAAAGGACTATATATATTCTGGTGAGCTCTGGCATAAAAAATTTGAAATCGGCAGCATGCGAGTTGTTTTAAAATTCATATATTGTGTATTTCATATAGTTTAGCGGCAAGGAGGGAGGGGGAAAGGCAGAGAAAATAGAAGAGGAATGCGGGAGGGAAATGTGGGTACGATGGGGTGTTCGCGGGAGGGTGGAAGACGGGGAACGCGGGAGAAATAGGGGACGCGGGAGGAGAACAGGGACCCATGCGTAATTTCTTTCTTTATGTAGCATTGCAACACAGCCGGGTACTCGCTAGTGTATTTACATAATGTGAAGAATATAATATTATACAGCGCCTGGCGGGTGGGGTGGCCTGGTTATGTTTTTTTATACAAATTCACAGTTTTATGTGAATTTGTAAATTTGTAAAAATGAAATTTATAAAATATTTAATTTAGTTACAAAATATTGATGACATTTTGCACGCTTGACCTTCAAAACATGAGGAAAGCCACTGTTTACATAAGATTTCGAAAAACTATCCCCATCTCCTTTTCTCATCCCTTAATGTAGAATTTGAATAATTCTTGATGAAATTTTGTACACTTGACTTTTAAAATCACGGAAAAATTACTGACAACATCAGATTTCGAAAAACTCTATCTCTTGACAACAATTATTGCCAGTGGCAGATACTTTCAATATCGCCCTGATGAACACCACCATTCACACCCGTATTCAGAGTCGCTCCTTAACTTTTGTCTAAGTAAAGGCTCGACCTTACCTTAGTAAAGGAAGGAACCGTCCCGTCCTTACCTTTAACGCCTCTATGCAGAGTCGACACTTTGAGCTTCCTTTCCTAAGGTAGAGACCTTATGTCTACGCTGAAAAAAGTTGTGACGTCATCCGAAAATTGTCAATGTCCCGCTTCTATTGGAACAACGTACCCCATTTTGTGACAAGCTGTGTGTTTAAAATTCAAAAAGTTAAAAACAACACCGGCCTGTCAAAAGTCTGCCTATTGGTTTATTTATGCTCCGTTGATTCATTCGTTTCGCATCGCATTTCGACAATAAATTCGAGATTGTTAATTGCCTAATGAAAAACAATGTGTTTAAACTACTTATATGCAAATATCTCGCCATATTACTTATTAAAGCGTAAAATGGAAGTAAGAGAGGAATTACTAGATGCATCGCTGTTATCTTTTCTAGCCGACATCGTTCTTTAAATTGGCTGTCGCAAGCTTCGTAGAAAATGAGTTTTAAACGTATAAAATCGTGTTATGAGTGACGAAGTTCAAAAAAAATTGTTAACCATTTCCACGAAATTGTTAAACATTTCCATCTCTACTGTTTTACGTCTTCAACAGCATCAATTGGAAACAAATCACCTACTTTGAAAGGCAAAGGTACCCCACTCACCAACCTTGAGTTTTGACAGTTCTAATTCAAAGGATGCAATAGTGCGCATGCGCAGTTCCGTAGAGACTTTCGTAGAGCTGTTTCTGAATACAAATATTTTAGAAATCTTAAGGAAGGTAGCTTCCTTATAAAGTGACGTCACACCGACCTTAGTAGTGTCTCTGAATACAAAACTACGTTCTTTAAAGGAAAGAAAGACTCCTTCAACTAAAGTATCGACTCTGAATACGGGTGTCAGAATCTAAATGTTTCTTGAAATGGTTTGGGTTTTAAACCTTTCTATTCTCATATCCTTCCCTAAAAAAATTCTCCCAATCAAAGAAATAAATTTATGTCGAGTGTCCTCACTGTATAATATGTTGATCGATCAAAGTATATGTACTCTTCATAACATAATATAATTAAACTTGATCAAATATACCTATCTATACTCTGTCTTGAAGGAGGGTGCAAGACTATCTGAAACCTTAACTCAAGAATGAAGAAAGCATATCATGACATAACACCCCAAAGCCAAACATCACGACATGCACATTTATCTATGAATTTGTTTGTTAATTTCCAAAACAATACTAAGTTAGTATTTTGTCTTGATTACAGTTGAGCTTCAGGATGTGTTTGAGTCGGATACCTTCATCTTCCTGGTGTTTGAGCTCTGCAAGAATGGAGAACTCTTCGATTACCTGACCTCTGTGGTCACCCTCTCCGAGAAGAAAACCAGATACATCATGAGGTTGGTTCAACTTTTATCAATGCTAAAACTCTCTAGCTGTATTTGCAGCCTGATGCAATTTTTTGTGCAAAAACAGGCAATTGGTTTAATTTGTTATTACGTGGGGTAATTACTACAACTCTGAAATTAGTGTTTTTGGATTGCACACTAAAGCATAACTCAATTTCCTCGTCAATAAATGCTACAAACAGGAAAGTCCTAACGCATTGGAATCATCAAGTTTTTTTAATATTTTTTTTTGTGGGCATTTCCAAAAAAAAACGGTTTTGTTTAATTCTGTAATTAACTACTGGAGCGCTTTTTGCCACAATATGGCACTTTTTAAAATACCTCGGATTGCTTTTCTGCCAATTTTGGCAAATTTTCCTGTATTTGTAAGTAATGTAGGAGTTTACGATTTTATAACATTTTTTTTATAAATCCTACGAATATGTAATAATCAACAAAAGATAGGTGAATTCATTGGGCTATATAGAACTATAATCAGTTTGTATGTCTCCATATTAAAATTCGGAGGCGTGATTTTTTTTAATTTGGGCGGAAAATATTCAAAATGATCACCAAAAATGTCGAGCAATTGGAGAAAAAGTTTTAAATTGTGCTGTCGCTCCAGTGGTTAGGTAACTCTAGTAACCGCAAGTGTTTTTCCATGTTTCAATTAGGCTACTAGACTTAGCTAGTTGTAGCACTAAAATTTGGGGAATTGCTTTCGTTGCATTTTTGTATGTAACAACTAGGTAAGTCTATTTGTAAATAAATACATTAAAAAATGAATAGCCAATTTCTTATTTCTAAAATATAAATATTATGATTCTCAGCACATCAATCTACCATTTAACAAGTATATAATATATTTTCATTCAAGTACATCAAGGATAAAAACTACTTGTCTATATACTGTATATACCAGTGTATAAGTACAAAAAATTGACACTGTAAATAAATTCGTTTGACATCCAATACCAACTTATTATTAAAGATATTTTTGAAGTCGATTATTGTAGGTTTGAAATTGGTAAATAATGCACAAATAATTATTATTTCGGGGGGCCAACTGTCGGGGGATCAACTGTTAGGCCACCCCACATTGTGATATTATCTGCCTCACTTTAATCAATTCAGCCATTTTGTCTTGGAACATTTTCTCAGTGTTGTTATTGAGAAGAGTATTGCTTCGGTCAGAGGAATTTGGGTCAGTACAGTATATTATAACTCAGTGTAATGGCGTTGTGTTGTTTTCTGGGGCTTAACCCAGTGAATTAAAAAATATATACACATTTACGAACACGTCACCATTACGGCAGGAGATGGCCTCCAGTTTGAAGATTTAATGATGTTATTGTGATAACTAGAAAGTAGATTGGGCCACTCCAAAAACAAGGACAGAGTCGTAAACCCCAGAAATATATTATAGTATGTGTACCTCTTTTGCTTTAAAACAAATACCTTACAAAGGTCCCAATTGGGGTATGTTGTGTGGCAGATGGGAGTGGAATCAGATGAGGAAGAGGAGGTTGAGAAGTATGTGGCTATTCAGATCTGGTCACTAAACCTTTTCAAGCAAAGTCTTGATTTTTGATGTTTTTTTGTCTATCGAAAGACTAGCCAATTGACAACACACTAACCTAACCTAACCTCTTTTATGACAGTGGTTTTTTTTTATTTATTTTGTGTTAATACTGCACAAGAGTCCCAGCTACTCCCATCTGGAGCCAGTGAGACGACGGTAACCCCATTGGGGTACATTGTGAGGCTGAATGTAGTGGGAAGGGGAAGGAGATGCGAAGAGGAAGGTGGAGAAGTACCTGGCTATTAATTATTTTAAGCTCACAACATCATTTCCGTCATGAGCTTTAGAGCCTTGAAACACGAGCTAACTTAATCGGTCAGTGGCTGAGCATTGCGTTTGAGTCCCACCTGGGCGTACCTGGCTATTAATTATTTTAAGCTCACAACATCATTTCCGTCATGAGCTTTAGAGCCTTGAAACACGAGCTAACTTGATCGGTCAGTGGCTGAGCATTGCGTTTGAGTCCCACCTGGGCATGTTCGATTCTTCGGCTGGCTAAGTCCTCCATCACGACTCAAGCAACATTTTCGGCTTACCGTGGTGGTAGTAGGAGATTTTCAAACATTCTTGGGCTATTGGATGTGAGATGCCGTGGTGATTGTGCACTATTTTTCGATAAGAAAATAAAGTGTTGAAACTCTGCCAGAAGTCGTAATTTTGTGTAGAGACCAATATTCTTTTCCGCTACAATGGTAATATAAATCTTTTTTTTTTCCTGTGCCAGTCTATAATAAAAGTCAGTAGTTGCCGCTACTTCTAATCACCGGTAAATAAACCTAACTACCCAAATACTGTTTTATTTATTTTAAACACACAGACCTATTTATTTTATTTATTGCCTATTGAAATGTCTAGCAGTGTGCAAATGCTCTAAAACAATTCTATTGGTTAATTTCTTTGTACAATGCACAATGACGACGTGCTGTAGACATGAAGAGGGAAATGTGAGGAATAAAGTGGTTGTATTATGTGAACAAGAGGAAAATGTGAGGAATAAAGTGGATGTGTTTTGCAAACAAGAGAAAAATGTGAGCAATAAAGTGGATGTGTTTGCGGACAAGAGAAAAATGTGAGGAATAAAGTGGTTGTGTTTTGTGGACGAGAGGAAAATGTGAGGAATAAAGTGGATGTGTTTTGCAAACAAGAGAAAAATGTGAGCAATAAAGTGGATGTGTTTTGCAGACAAGAGAAACATGTGATGAATAAAGTGGTTGTGTTTTGCAGACAAGAAGAAAATGTGAGGAAAAAAGTGGATGTGTTTTGCAAACAAGAATAAAATGTGAGAAATTAAGTTTCGCCGACGTGAGGGAAATGTGAGGAATAAAGTGTTTTTGTTTTGCAGACAAGTGTTTGAGGGTATGCAATACGTGCACAGCAAGAACATTGTGCACCGGGACCTGAAGCCAGAGAACATCTTGCTGGATGACCAGCTCAATGTGAAGATCACCGACTTTGGGTTTGCCAAGTGTCTCCGGCCAGGGGAGAAACTATTTGGTAAGTCTTTCAATCTTTCATATTATTGGGTATGTCTTTAGGTTTTCACGGCCAAAAAATATTTTTGTTATGATTTTTGGGGTGTTATGCCGTGTTTCGCTACCTCCTTCTTTAGCCTAAATTACCGCCTTCTTTAGCCTTTTGGCTAAAGAAGGAGGTAGCGAAACACGGCATAACACCCCAAAAATCATAACAAAAAAAAAAAATTTCATGTTATTCTTTTTCAAGCACAGAACACCCCACTCTTATAACTAATTCATTTCTGTACTCAAACTGTTGTTTGAGTCCAACCCATGTTTGCATGGAATCAACATTCAAATGTTCTTCAAGTGATTTGATTACTTAATCTTTTTGTACCAGAAAGAAAAAAATCACACATGATCCGAAGGAGGGTCACTCGGGGACCCCAATTTGTTTTGCTTATTAAAGGGTGTTAAAAACATAATTTTTTGTAACTTGTTTTGGTAATAATTAGAGGGAAGTATAATCATCGTATTTCAGTAGTCATTTTCAAAATCGTTTGATAAATGAAGTCGGAATTAATATTCTAATGAATTTAGAACATAAAGTATATTTTCCATAGAAAACAGAGAAGGCGGGCCGATAGCCAACATAACTCCTTGTTTCCGAATCTCGACTGGCGATTGGCGCTTACAGGAAACGACCCAGACCGAATGATTTTTGACCGGCAAGCGAACATTATAGCATTGTAAAAAGAGCGAACAAGATGCGCAGTGTAAACGAACGAGATCTAGTCCTTTCCACTAACAACTTAGAAATTACTTGCTTTCGCTTAAAATTGTCCCGAAACGTTCAGCAGGTAGGGACGGGGTAACGCCCGAACAGAGGGAAGGGGGGCGGGTGTTACAGATTCTTTGCCGGAATTGATAGAAATTATTTAATTTTAAGAAAAGTAGTAATGCGATATTAATTTTTTTTTAATGCAGATCGATAACCAAATAGTTCTTCTAAGATTACCCAAGTTATTGAGTATGTGGTTTAAAAAACAACTTAGATACAGCGTAAAACTCTCGTTAGTGTAAGTGTGTTCCCCCGGTCCGGTATGGAAGTGTTAAATAAAGTAGTCTTTCCATTCCAGTAACCATATTTCATATCATTAAATTCCTTCCCGACTACTAAAAATCAATGTTAAAACTTTGTTGTTATATTCCCATATGTACATATTCAACATGAACCTAAGAGGCCCTGGATGGAGCTATTCGAGAGTAATTTGAAGTCACAGGGTGAAGGGGAATATGTATGAAAAATGTCATGAGTTTGTGTATTTGGGAAGTATGTTGACGAGAGATGGGAAGGCTGACAGAGATATTGAAAGAATGGTAAGTGCGGGTTACTCCATCAATAGGGGACTGACTGCCGTTGTGGCTAACAAAAAACTGTCCAAAGAAGCGATGCGATAGTAGTCCACGATGGAGTGTTGCTGCCTACCCTAATGTATGGCAGTGGCATGGAACTGGCAGAGAAAGGATGAAAGTAGACTGAATGCTGTAGAAATGAGATCCCCGAGGCGTAAGTGTGGTAAAACCATGTACGATTGTGTGAGAAATGTGGGGATCCGCAGAGATTACAAGACTGATGTTAGCGTAAAGAATAAGATTAAGAAAGGGATACTCAAATGGTTTGGGCATGTAGAGCGAACGAACGAAGAAAGGAGTGTAGGAGAATATATATATGACCCAAATGTGAATTGTATATGGTATAAGAAGTCGGGGACACCCGAGGAAGACATGGCATGAACAAGTGAATCGATACTTGAGTGGGGTCATGTCAAGAGTCAGAATAATAGAAGAATATGTATGAGATGAAGTACGACTGTTAATGAAGCAAGGAGCGTGTGCCAAGACGTGTTGTTTGGCGGTCCATTGTCTCTGCCTATCCCTGCAGTGAATCGGCATTATGATTAGTTAGTAATTTACTACTAATGTATGACTTTTCTTGTTTTTCTTTATACCGTTTTCTAGTCTTGTTAAGCGCTCTTTAGATGATATTTCACATAAAATAGTGCTATATAAATTATGGGTATTTATAACATTTATACACCATTCAGTCCACTTTCCTTTGCCATGCCTTTGATCTTTAAAACTTATTAAGTACCTATCTCACGATTTATGCTAGATGCTTTCAAGTTGAAATTGTTGTTAGATTCTAGTTGACAAAACCACTGTTATCAAATTACAGCTAACAATGGCCCCCTCTGAATATTGTCTTACAACCTTAGTACATGCACTGATGAACATCATGTTATTTCAACAGTCCACCGTGAAAGTTGTTCACGTATCTAGTGTCCTGCATAGAATATGTGGGAATGTTTAACAGTGCTATAAAACAGCTGTCGGTCTAATTCTAACCTTGTAGGCGTACTTCCTGTACCTGTGTTGAGCCTCTTTACTAAGAAAGGATAATATAACCTCACAAAATCACTCGCAATTTTTTGGAGGGAAAAAGTTGCGCAATAAAAAAAGTGTTTCAATCTGAAGTGAAAAAATCAGCAATAATTTTATCCTAAAACCTTTAATAAAATCTACATTTTTTGTATATAATTAAGTAATATCTATATGATATTCAGTTAGATTCCTGTCAAAGTAAGGTTGTGTTTATGTAGTTTATTTCAGAATGGAAGTGACGTCTCTATACTAATCGATGTTAATTGTTACAACAAAACCAAAGAAACTAAATTTATTTCGAAGATTGAAAATTTCTGCTTTCATTGAAATTCAATGATATTTATTATTTAAAGTTGCTAAATACCAAATTAAAATCGATGCTATATTAACCACTTCGACCCGTAAGTGTTTTTTCACAACAATAGCAATCAAAGCGAGTTTTCAGGCTAACGCTTGTGATCCCACAAAAATCGTTATAACTCTGTTATTGTTCTAGTGACAACCCTAAAACAAAAACTAGAAGATCCTTATTGAATCAAGCTTCACATCTCTATTCAAAGTTGTCCCTGGAAGTACATAAAAAAGACTTATTTTGTAGAAACAGTTTTCACCCGCCAAATCGCCTATTGACATTGACATTGTTAATTTTTTATTAAATATTATTGTATGAAATGGTATAAAAGTGAGGTGACAAAATTTTTTACTATACATTTATACAATAGAATTTTTTTTTTTTTTAAATAATCCGTGATTTTAGTACCGTTTTCACATAAAAACATCACGTGACTTGGCTACGTTCAGAAATGTTTCATTTATAGAGCGGAAATAACACAAAGTTTTTATAAATCTGACAGTTCGTTTAAGACAAAAAACTTGCACAATCGCAAAATACCTGAGTAGTTAATTCCGAAGAAAGTAATAATGAAAACCTTTTGTGCGCGTCGTTCATCCATCAGTTAAGGAATTACGATATCATAGGAATTTTAATGTAAATTCTAAGGCATAGATTGAATATTTGAATAATATTGTATGGAGTATGTATAGGGATGTACTTGAATTACTACCTATGAATCCTGACATTATTTAGAGTAAAAAATGTAAATGAAATTTTGGTCTGTTGTGACATTTTTGATGTTTTGTTGTTTTTCTCTTTCTTAAAACATAAAAATTTAGTAGGTATTGGGACAGTTAGTGTCGGAGTAAGGGGCTGGGCAGTTGCTCGGCTGAGTGACCAGTGACATGTGGAAAAAAAAAATCTTTAGATTTGAAGAAAAAAATTTGACAAAAAAACATTTAAAAAAATCATTAACATTTTTTACTCCAAATAATGTCAGGAATCACTGGTTAAGTACACGTCTCTCAAGGCCCTGTATATTTTAATTTCTGTGCTGTGCATAACTGGCAAAGTTCATTTTTGTCAGTTTACTTTTTGAAATAAGTCATACGCTAAGTGTTTGTAAAAGTGAGAAGTGTCAAATTAAATTAGTACGATGTTATCGATGTTGTCATTAACTTTTGTTCGTTGCTGTTGTGACACAGAACTGTGCGGGACTCCTGGATACCTGGCTCCGGAGACGCTGAGAGCCAATATGTTTGAAGATGCGCCTGGCTACGGAATGGAAGTGGACTTGTAAGTCGATCTTTTATTAATATCTTGTATCTACGGTAATTTCAAAAACCCTACATTTTGGAAGGTACCTAATTATGGTAATCTTTTCAAAATCTTCTTCAGAAACCAAACCTGACAAAGATAGAATGTATTTTTAATGGTACGAATTATAAATCATTGAAAATATCATTATTTCAAATTGTTTAAAGATTGAAACATCGATTTCCTACTGTTTTTTTTTTTTTTTTTTACATGAGCTCCACACGGGAGGCCCTGAGGAAAATAATTTCCCACAGGGCCTATGTCATCTTTGGGAATGCTGTGTGGAGGATTTTTTTAAGGAAAGGAAGGGGAAGAGAGTTCTGGGAAGGAAAAGGGTTTAGGGGGTGGGTAGAAATCTGGGGTTCAGTGTGTCCTGGTCATCCACCTCCAAGACCTAGACAAACCTCACCCCATGGACCCGGGCACCCCTGCTAAATCACCAAACGTAGCGAACCACTTGGGGTGACCTATGGCACAGGTGTTGGTTATCCAATAAAGGTTAAAACAGGCACACCTTTGCGATTATTTTGTTGTATATTTATTTAATATTTTCTTTTTAAAATCATTGATTGCCTTATTTGTAGCCCTGCATTACTGCAATTGATTTCATTTCATGTTTCTAACCCCTCAGGCCTTGAGCCTATCTTGTTGAAAGAAAATATTTCCGCTTTGCAATAAAAACTAAATAAATGGAATATTTTTGAACTTATCCGAAATCTAAAAACTGTTTGTGAAAGGTGATGACGTACACTTGAAATTTTTATTATTAGAAAAAAATCATGTAATTTTGTAAACATAAAATTTTTGCAAACATAAAAAAAAGTTTTAAAAATGGCTCACCTTACGTTTTTCTAACTAAAATTACTAATAATGAAAAAAAAAAAAACACATTTTATTAGGCAAGCGTTGTATAAAAATTATTGTCAACTCACTTTTTTGTTGTTTCATGTAAAAATAATAAATAAAAAAATTCACCAAGTTTCATAATTTTTCTTCAAATTACACTCGGAAACTTAGGTTATAAACGAGTACATTTTAATTCCTTCATGGTTAACTTTTAGATTTGAATATAAAGCGTGGTGTTTTCTCTTTCTATCGCCATTTAGATCATATTTTTCACTAAGATTTCTATGAGACCTATATGAGTTGTTCCCAAAAGTGAACAAATTGGCCTGAGGGGTTAAATTGAATGTCCTTGAAAGATTATAATTCCAGTTTCATTTGACTATTCTGTATTATTATTTCTTATTGATCTTAACTGATTTGTTAAAATAATTTTAATCTAATTTTCAGATGGGCCTGTGGAGTCATCATGTTTACCTTGTAAGTAAAAATATGTACATAATATGTTACTATCACTTATTGAAAGTGTTTCATATCGGAAACATTATTATTCTTGCTGATTCTTCCTCTAGATCGGTTCTGTTCATTGTGACTGCCAACATCAATTGATTTTTTTAAATTCCTCTTGTTCAATTACCTTTAGAACTCTTGTTGATTGATTAATTTGTTAACTGATTGATTGGCTGGTGATTGATTTGATAATTGGTTAACGATTGATTCAATAGTTGATTAGTGATTGATTTCTTAATCTGTTAGTGATTGATTCTATAAATGATTATTGATTGATTAGTTAATTGGTTGGTGATTGATTAGTGATTGGTTGGTGATTGATTCTTCGATTGGTCGTTGATTGATTCGCTTCTTCCAGACTAGTTGGATGTCCCCCATTCTGGCACCGGAAGCAGATGGTGATGCTGCGGAATATAATGGAGGGAAAATACTCTTTCACCAGCCCGGAATGGGCAGACGTTTCAGGTTTGTGCATTTCAACTAACTTAACTAATCTTCTCCAACCGGCGAATTATAGAATTGGATTTAGTGCTTTCAACTAGTAAAAATAACTGGTAAATACAGTAGTTGTCGATAATCGAGCAGCGGATTACTGAGAGAGTACTGTATTATTTATGGGGGAAGAATATATTTTTTTACGTTAGCTCCACACAGCCTTAGCCTGTTGAATGTTGGATGGTATTTCAAAATGATATTGGCGCAAGCGATTCTGACTTTGTCTTTCGTACAGTTTATTTGTACATAAGGGTCAAAGTCGTTTAACCCCTGACGAGCCAGGAAAAAACGAAAAAACGTCAACTTTAACGTATTATTTTGCAGGTTAATTTTATGCCATCTAATGTAATTTTTACTGAAACACATTCCTTGAATACTAAACTATACATAAGAACAATATTACTTGCGTTTATTCAATGAATTTATACTTTTTACTACGTTTCAAATAACACGGAAAAAACGAAAAAATTTCGCGATGTTTTGACTTTTACGTAATATTTTGCAGGTTAATTTTTATGCTATCTTATGTAATCTTTACTGAAACACATTCCTTGAATACTAAACTATACATAAGAACAATATTACTTGCGTTTATTCGATGAATTTATACGTTTTACGATCATTTCGTCGCCCGCGACGCGAGACTTCACAGCCGCCATTTTGTCCAGCCGGGCGACGCGCAGCCTCGCAGGCCGTGTCATAAACAATCTCAAAGAAATTATATCGCTGCTCTAGGTGGGTTCATGGTATCTTATACCTTATGAACAAGAATGCCCCAAGCGATTCTGACCTTCTTCTTCACACGTTTTCTTTATACATAAGGGTTAAAATCGCATAACAAAATTATTTTTTAGTGATTATTTTGGTTTGCGTCGATTGATCACCGGTGATCGAACGGCTAGTAACGAGTTAAACCATTGGCCTGCCGGCAGGCTCCCGACAGATGAGAGGTTAAGGCTCTGAGGAAAAAAAATTCCTCAGAGCCTGTCATCTTTGGGGACGCTGTGTTGAGAGACTTTTTTATGGAAAGGAAGGAGAGGAAGTTCTGGGAAGGAGGTGGGCAGGGATCTGGGGGTCAGTGTGTCGAGAAGTAACGGATGTATGAATCCATCAAACCCACTGCGGTGCATCCTGATGGGTCGAGAGAGTCCAGCTGGAAAGGTCCAGGTTTGATCTCCCTCAACCAGTCTCTCACGATCCGGCCCGCCATGCAGTAGGTGGGCAAATGCATTCGTTGCCAAGACCTTGACAATCCTCACCTCTCGGATCACCAATCACCAAACACGGTGAACCACTTGGGGTGGCCTATGGCAGGGGTGTTGGTTATCCGATAAATGGTTCCTGGGGCGGTGGTACCCACACCAACCTCCCAAAATGATGTGTTACAGGTTGATATTATTGTTATTGCTGTTTCACTGGGATTGTCTCTGCTATGAAATTCATTTTACATAAATTATTTGTGGTCAGCATTTCAACAAATTAATGGAGTAATTTTTGTGGATCCATAATTCAGCTATCGTAAGTTAATTACAAATTGATTTTGTGATTTTTGTACTTTTGTCTTATGATTTTCTAGATTATTCTAGGCCATTCAAGGATGCTTTCTTCTATCTACACAGTATTATCTCTGTGGTTCATGATAGCGATATAAATGTAAAAGTCTTCCTTATTACCCATTGAGTATTTATAATTCAGATAAGACGCATAACATTGAATTTCAATCACTTCTTCTGCAGATATCATTAATAAATTACACTATCATCATGATAATTGATACCGAAATGCATTTTTATTGAGTGGTAATTATCTATAATTCATAATGCATGTTTACAGAAATCCCAACTTTAGCAATAACACGGGTTACTAGCCTTCATTATTATGTTGATCTATGAAATTATTGAATTGATTTATTGTGTTTGTAACCACTTTTCCAATATTTTTCAATGTCTGTTTTACTGATATTTCAATGGACAGTGCTCTGAGGAACCAGCATTACTTACCCGTTCGACACTGAATAGCATGCACAGCTCTGTACATGCTTGAAATTGTTTTTTACAGTCTAGCACCTCCGTACAGCATCCTCAGAGATTAGTAGTAAAAACAATTATTGCATGTGATTGCAGAAGCACCAAAAGATCTCATCCGCCGTCTTCTTGTTGTGGAGCCAGCCAACAGGATTTCTATCAACGACGCTCTCCAGCACTCCTTCTTCAACACCGTGGTAAGTCCCCTTCCTTGCCTCCCTTCATCACACATCACTCACCAACACTACGACCAATTCATTACTTCCCTTTTGTGTCAAAAATTTTATCAGTGGGTCAATTGTCTTAAATACAGTGAATTCCTCTTATAAAGTTCTTACATAAAAAAGGTTGTTCCTTTTTACTTCTCCTTGAATATAACCCTGTTATAAGGTTCCCAAATAAGACATTTGATTCTTTTCCCTTTACTCAAATCTTTTAAAAAGGGTTTCACGGTAATCTCACAGGATAATTTACCCAAAATTGCATATATACACCTACTTGTTAAAAAAAAAATCTTTTTCAGAATTTAAAATATTTGTTTTTGTCGCCTATTGCTAAAGGCATCAAAGGTTTTTCCAACATTCACTTTGAAAGTTCTTATATTGAATTTATTTTTATCTTTTCTACTTTTATCTGTAATTAACTAGTCAATTTTTATTTTTAAAAAATTTGTTATTATGTAAACTTATTATTTTCTTGATAATATGTATACTAAATGGGATCTATTACAATCTTTTATTAAAACCATTTTTCTGTATTTGTACCAAAGATATTGACATACAAGAGATGTGCTATCTGCAGTTTTTACTGGGTTACGATATTGTCTACCAATACTATTGCACACCTTAAAAAAATCAACTAAATGAACAAATTCTTTTCGTTTTCAAACTACGCCCACTAGACAGTAGTCCGCTGACAGTCGGGCGGCCATCATAGCATATCTTTTTAATTTCAATATCTTTGATGAATACTCTACTTTATTATTTCAATTTTCCTTTTATTTCTTGCTTTGGAATTGCACCTTTTTTTTAGAAAATTGAATTATTATTTTGCTGGTAGTGTTTCAAAATGTTTGATTTTTCTGTTTTTAAAGGTGTTGATTTGAATAAATGTACAATAATAAAATGTTATTAAAAAGGGGTGGGATTTTTTCAGGTTTATTTTAACATTTTATAGTTGGTAGATTCAAAACATTTTACAGAAAAATGTACTTTAAATCATTTTATTAAAAGACAAATGACTTAGTATACATCACTTTATTTTATATACACTCTACATGTTTAATGAATATGTTTCATGAACAATGTTTACTTCATGAGGAGAAAGTGTTGGATACAAAGTTATTTGTCTTTTAGCCCTAGAAAGAAAACCTTATTTTTTAGTATTGAAAAGATAAACATGCGCCTGAGAGGCGCACAGTTTAAAAAACCGATTTATTAACAAAATGAAACAACTTTACTTTATTTTTATAACTTAATCAAGTGTTACATTTTTTACAAAAAGTAACAGAACTTGCGGTATATATAGTAGTAACCATATAAAAGGATATTTTGATTATTTTTAGTATTTTGTCTTACTAACTAATTAATTACGAAATAATTAGTCTCACATTATAAAAATTCTGAAAAAATTAAATGTTACATACAGTTGACTGGTCGGTGGTTGAGTGGGCATCGCGTTTGGGTCCCACCCGGGCGTCCCGTGTTCGATTCCTCGGCCGGCTAAGTCCTCCATCACAACACAGCAACATTTTCAGCTTTCTGTGGTGGTAGTAGGAGATTTTCAAACATTGTTGGGTTATTCGTAACCCGGGAATGTTTGTCTTTCTTTTTTAAAAAAAAAAGTTGTTACACACTCACAAAAGTTACACAGGAGATAAACGTGCGCCTCTCGAGCGCAACACATTGTCATAGCAACAAAACTGTGGCACTTACCGAACAGCAGCGGTCGTCTCTCGACAGTGTTGACCGACGACTGGGTTGGCTCGGAAATACAAGCTTGTACACGCATCGGTTAAAAAAAGACTGCGATATATCGATTTTGCGGGCGCCTCTGAGGCGCACGTTATCTTTCTAGGGTTAATAAAATTAATAATGCCATCACAAAGTGAAAACCTTTCAGAAGAAGTTTTCTTTTTCAGGGCTCTGTTTCACAAATTTGTATTAATAACAGGGAAAATGTAAATACCTCACTACTTACTGTCTTCACATGTTCATCTCCGTTGCACTCACCAGCGAATCACCCACAATTGTAACTACAATATTGTTGTTTTTTTGTTTCTTTTCTGTTCTTTGCGAACTGCGCCCAGCTGTGGGACCAAGAGATGGCCCCTCTTAAGCAAAGCTTTTCAGCCCAAGGCAGGCGGATATCGAGGATTGACCAATTGACTTTGGTAAAGCCGTCACTAAAGTGATTTCTTTCAGATTTATGTGTTCATGTTCCGAGATCGTAATGATTCGTCGTTTCCATTGTTAAATTGTACAAATTTTAATGATATACAAAGAATAAAAAATAATAATCGGTTCTGCCATTTTGAATATTAAATTTCCTATCTTGTAAGTTAGTTTTTACACATTTTTTGTTTTGCAGTTTGCAAATATTCAATTTTGTATCAAGCTCAATCAATCTAAAAAAGATTCGAATGGCGGTGGTGCATTTTTGCAACCAAATTTTTTCCTCAAGTTAATTTTTCTTTTGCCTCGTTGTTGTGAAAATGCACTTTTTTTAATATTTGGCATTTGTGGAGTCCCCATTAATGTAGGTGGCCGCTATTTTCGCCGGCTTAATCAGAATTAATTTGGGAGACGGTTATGGGTACGGCCGTGCCCCGGGAACCATTTATGGATAACCAATATCTCTGCCATAGGACACCACAAATGGTTTGCTACATTTGGTGAATTAGCAGGGGCGCCTGGGTTCATCAGGTGAGATCTCGGCGGTGGATGTGTCCTCCAGCTGCGTGGCAGGCCAGATCGGGAGAGGATGGTTTAAGAAAACCCTTTGCAACTGACCTCTCTCGACCCATCGTCCTGCACCGCAGCGGGATGGGTAGATTCATATATCCGTCACTCCTGGACACACTGACTCCTAAATTCCTACCCAACCCTCGTACTTTTTCCTTTCTTTTCCTTAAAAATATCCTCCACCCAGCATCCCCAAAGATGCCACAGGCCATGACGGGAATTATTTTCCTCAGGGCGCTTCCCTCGTTGGATTAATGTCAAAAACGCAAAAAAATCACCATCTACTCAAATGTTAAAAAATTCAAAATGGCGCCGAGTTATGTGACAGGATTTCAAATATCTGGCCTTTATTCTCACAGAAACACCATATTCGTGCAATTTTCGAAGTTCTAATTATAGAAATTTGTCAAAAATGCGTAGTTTGAAGATCTGATGTACAATTTTGCAATGGAAACAACGTTATGCTCCTGTGCTGTCATCGTGTGCGATGTTAATGTTAATGTCCCCTACTAACTTCATGGGCTTGCTTCCGGAGAGGGTGTGATAACTAAATGTTACCATACGTGATGTAACGTGAACAGTGTTTACCTTATAATATATTATTATATTTTTTTCCTTTTTTTACCATACTTAACAATGGATTTCAAACATCTAATAACCAGCCGGTAAGATATCTTTTCCCCGCTTTGTTTTTGAATAGGAAATACTATCAAATCAGTATACATTGTAATATAGATCCATTTATTTAATTCCATTACAAATGCACTTTCATAGCATGAAAAACGAATCACTTTAAATGATTTCTGATTTTGATATGTACGTCTTTAAAATATAGTTAAATGAAATACTGTAACTCTGCATATATTCCTGCCAATGAGAGATCTGTTTTAACATTTCGGTAAACTTTCTAAATCACTGGACACGCTTAATACAAATATTTTTTTAGAAAAAACCTTTTGATTCACCTTAATTACTATAAAAGACAATTATTTGCGTTGGATGTGATGGAAAATACTGCATTAAAAATTTAATTTATGTAAAATGAAAATTTGCTTTCATCGTGTGAGATTGATGGCCATTTGCAATACTTTCTTTCACTTTGTTATAATAATAATAGTAATTATTGCAATTTTTGTGAAAAATCACCTCACATATGTTGGTATTCCTGATACCATAAGATAACGAAGGGCTAGAAGAAACGTTGTTAGCATTTAATCTATGCCTAATGGTAGGCTCTAGTGTGGGTGAATTCTAGAAATAAAATTAATTTTTAATAAGGGTTTTTTGGCAAATTTTTTTTTACATTAAAAAAATTTTTTTGTTAAAAAATGTGCACACTTTAAAACCTATATTTTTATCCAGAATTCCGCCAATAGATTTTGTGGTAATAATGACTCTTCCAGCCCTTTGTTATGTTAAAGTATCAGAAATATCACTACATATGTAACATAACAAAATCACAGAAATTATTGTAAATGGCTGTCATCATCTCATAACACAAAAGCAAATTTTCATTTGACATTATTAAAATTTTGAATGCAGTATTTTCCATCGCCCTAAATGCAAATAGTTGTCTTTTATAGTAATTGGTGAATCACAAGATTTTTTTCTAAAATATTTTCATAAGCGTGCCCAGCGATTTTTAAGGTTTACCAACATTTCTTTCTAATACATGCATCGACAAAAAGATGTTAGAGTGAAATAATGGTCCCGCTGCTGAAAAATCTGTTATAACCTGTCATTTATGTTTACGAGAAAGATTAGTGATTACAACAGAGCTATCAACAATAATATGGCTTTACAATACTTTACACAAGCCAACGGTTTCAAAATAACCTCAAAAGCTTTTGTAAATGAAGTGATGCATACAAAGTTAGGGTGTTTAATTTAATAGTGTACCTTCACAAACTTACTACATATGTAATTTTTCTAAAATAATATAAAAAAATATTTATGTTCTCGTTCATTTTCAAAAATAATATATATATATATATATTATATACATATATATTTACATTCTCATTTATTTTCCAAAATAATATAAATATATAAACGTTCATTTTTCAATGTCAGCCTTGTAACTTTCACAGTGTCGTCATCCATTTTCAAAATTGATTCTATTTTATTGTTTTTTGTTTTCATTGCAAGCCTTCTTCATCCGAAGAGATATGTTTACCCCCTGAGCCTAAAGTACAGGTTGTTACTTTACTTTCTGTTTCGGTGGAAGAGTAGTGTAATTGGGAAAATAACTACGTGTTAGTGCTTTGTAACACCAATTTGTAGTTGGTTATTTAGATAAATTGAGAAACTGAACCTATCATTAAAATTTTTCCCTCAACAATAAATTGCTGTTTCCTATTTATGTCGGTATTGTTGTTAAAATTACTCGATAAGTGTACATAAACAAGGGACATGGTTAAAAGTCTCAATTTGGGAGGCAGGTATGGGTACCACCGCCCCGGGGACCATTTATTGGATAACCAACACCCCTGCCGTAGGTCACTCCAAGTGGTTCGCTACATTTGGTAACGTAACCGTTTCACGGGGTGTGGTCTTAGCGGCGAAAGCGTTTGACTACCTTCTGCGTGGCGTTCTGATTGGTTGAGGCACCAATTGATAGATTCAAAATGAATTGTAGGCAAGCACAATTTTATGTAAAAAAAATACGCATTAAGCAAGAAAAATATAGTATTCAAGTTATACAAAAAAAATTATCAGAAATAGAACATAAAGCGTTTTAATAGTTGTACAACATTTTGTTCAAATTAAAATTGATTTTATTTTTTTGGAGCCATTGTTTTTGGTGTGAAGGTTGGTTTTTTTTTTCTCTTATTTAACTCAAATTATGAATCTGAAAACCTAAAATAGGTTCTTAAGGTTTAAGTAATTTCAAAACGAAATTTAAAATCCAGCATAAATTAAAAATAAAATTTAAAATCCAGCATTTGATCTGATATTTTTGTATAAAATCGTTAACTATCAGTTGGATAGCCCTGATATATTAAAGTTGATTCACTTTCATATACCTACAATAAGATCAAGGTTCCCTAGTTTGTTTTATTGTGACAACTACATGTCGGTATCAGGCTCCAATTCAGTTGTAAATAGATTACACACCATTGGAAATTTTTATGCCAATGTGGCAGATAGTTTTAATATTTCCATACTGAAATATAAGGTTGTACTGATCGAACATTTCAGCCAATTATACGTTAACGAGGTCACTCCATTGTGAGTTTTTGATATTATTGTTTATTTTTAATGCCTGCATAATGTACTACGACTGTAATTAAATATACACAAGCTTGTAAATGGCACTTTGTGCCGTAAATTTTAAATAAATAAATAAATAAAACATGTCAAATTATTCGTATTTTGAACGAAATAACTTTTAAAATGTTAACTGAAATAGTAGTTACTCATTTTATCTAACTAGTAACAAAAGGTTTTAAAATTAAATTATGCCTTTTAATTGTGTCACGTGTATCTGTACATTTATCAATTACTCTTTTCTGTCGCCAGTTGGTATTGAATTTCCCTAAATTATGCTATTATTGTAAAACCACTCGAATTGAGCATTAACAAGAAATATGGCTGAAGCACATGTAACATGTATTTGCGTAGTTCATGTACGCACTTAGGCAATACCCTTTCCGTAGTAATTGCTTGCAATGAAAACGTATGATTATCGTTGAAATTTTTCTTATACACATGCAAAAAATGTTTACTCCAAAAAGTCTATTGTTTTTTTACTAGTTCAGTGTTTGTTAAACGGTGTTTTAGTTATTTGTCTTACTTACACTAGGTGACAAGGCGTACTGTTTATGTTGATTAAAATAATTATTCCACATGTTCCTTATCCTCAAATGAAATTTCCATGACATCAATCTAACCTCACATTTTCTCGCCAATGATTCACCTCTCAAAACCAACACCTTAATTTATCTTTAAAATTTGCAAATTAATATTATGCTGTAAATTATAACCAGAGAGCCCCAATTTTATTTCCTCAAGAGTTGATTATTATAGGTTTTAACACATGTGCATTGTTTACGTACTGCACATTCCATAAAAGAAAATTCAAGTGAAATATTAATAAACTACATCACAACATCATCAATTATACTTACTTCATTTCTGGGTATGTCGATGAACTCGGATTTGTTTGAATTTAAGTGTTCTCAAAATTTGACCTTTTTTTTTACAATTTTGTATCTTGTAATTTATTCTGATCTTCCATTAGAAGCATTTGCTTGTGGATGGAAAATATACATTTAAAAATAAAAGAATAACCACTCAAGCAACAATATAATTTAAAACTTTTTCCTCGGATTGCTCTTGATTTTTTGGTGATCATTTTGAATATTTTCCGCCCACATAAAAAAAATCATGTGTCCGAATTTGAATACGGAGACACGTAAACCGAATAAAGTGCTATATAGCCAATGAATTCACCTATATTTAAATAATCAGCCCATATTTTTAGGATTTATAAAAAAATTATTAAAAAATCATAAACATTATAAACAGAAATATTCTGTGAGTTTTCTAGCTATAAACTCGCGTAGTAAGTTGAATTTTGCATCCACATTAAATATTTTCTATGAAATTTCTTTTAAATGGTCTAATTCATGATCACATATACAAATATGTGTAAGAAAACTGAATTTTGAAATATTGTCAAGTTTTTCAATTTTTCGTTAATAAAAACTTTTGACACAAATTTTGGTCGAGAAATGTCAATATGGCATTACAATAAAATGGAATTTTTAACATACTCACCAAAACTAACTGCAACCATAAGACAGATACGTTCATGATCTTTAACCTTTTCGTCCCGGAACGAAAAAAATCACCCATGACCCGAAGGGGGGTCACTCGGGGACCCCAATTTGTTTTGCTTATTAAAGGGTGTTAATGACATATATTTTTTTAATTTGTTATGATAATAATTAGAGGGAAGTATATTCATCGTATTTCAGTAGTCATTTTAAAAATCGTTTGATAAATAAAGTCATAATTAATATTCTAATGAATTTAGACCATAGCGTGTATTTTTCCATAGAAAACAGAGAAGGCGGGCCGATAGCCAACATAAACCTTGTTTCCGAATCTCGACTGGTGATTGGCGTTCACCGGAAACAACTCAGACCGAATGATCTTTGACCGGCAAGCGAACATTATAGCATTGTAAAAAGAGCAAACGAGATGCGCAGTGTAAACGAACGCGATCTAGTCCTTTCCACTAACAACTTAGAAATCACTTGCTATCGCTTAGAATTATCCCGATACATTCAGCAGATAGGGACGGGGTACGCCCGAACAGAGGGGAAGGGGGGCGGGTGGCACAGATTATTCGCCGGAATTTGTAATAAACTATTTAATTTTAAGAAAAGTAGTAATGCGATATTAATTTTTTTAATGCAAATCGATAACCAAATAGTTTTTCTAAGATTACCCAAATTATTGAGCATGTGGTTTAAAAAACAACTTAGATACAGCGTAAAACTCTCGTTAGTGTAAGTGCGTTCCCCCCGGTCCGGTAAGGAAGTGTTAATCCACATAATACCAATCAACTCGATTATTGCTTTATTTATTGAAAATAATCCATTTTCAAACACATCCGATTTGGCAAATCTGCTAAGCAGTAACTTTACGAAAGCCACGGGAAAAATTTTGCATTCCATATTTTCATTGTGCTTTTAAGTCCCACGGTATTTACACGTTGAATACATTGAAAACTCAATCATTATTACAATCATGGTAAACAAATATGTTAGAAAAATTCACTGAAACATGGTGAAAAATGACATTTCATACAAGAGCATTCTGACAGCGACCGCTTTATTTTTGTACTGAGAAATTTTTGTTTTTTGAGTTTTTGTAAAGATGAATATTCCGTAAAAACCAAAGGACAGTGACACCTATTGATTATTATCAGAAGTAGGCTCCTCCAAGTTTTTTAAAACGTCAAGTTTATACTGCGGGAATATTAAAAAATATTTCAAAAAAATTTTTAAAGAATTGTGGGATTATTGGCAGCAAAGCAATCCGAGGTATTTTAAATAGTGCCATATTGTGCCAAAAAGCGCTCCAGTGGTTAACAATATAAGGTACAATTTTATTAATTAGTTTACATTTCTGTTATTATAAGGATGTAAAAAAAATAGATATCTTTACGTGAAGAAGAAGACAAGTCGTAAAGTTCTAGTAAAATTCTTTATTTGTAATTGGCATTTCTTTCATTTAAATTTCTTAGAGTTAATCTGACAAATAAAGTCACATTTCATTATTTTTCAAAGGTCTGTGCTTTTTCTTACTAATTAACTAGATTTACTAACATAATATCCCATGATATTTCACACGTCAACACTGGTTTATAATAAAAAGAACACCATATATAATTTTTTATGTGTTCAAATTGGATAAATTTGTTGTTGTGTTTTATTAACCAATATATTTTTTAACTAGGGCAAGTATTTGCACACTGCACGACAATCAAGGATTTATTTATGTATCATTTATTTATCCACAACAATTATGTCACCATTTGTCTATATATATGCTATACGTATATATTTATTTATGTTGCAATATTGTTATGTTCACTGTTTTCAAAATACTTACTAACCAAACTATTTCAGCCAACTGCTTTGTTTCGTTTTAATTTTATTTATATTTTAACCAAAGAATTATATAATTGTGTTTTTATTTTGCCCTGTATGTTGTGTTGATTATTCTTGTGTGTCTTGTTTTACTTTTCATCTTCGATTTACTAACAAAATCTGTGCTTTTATTATTTATGTAAAATAGAAAAACTCTCAATAAAAAAAATTATTTTGGTTACCCTTAGTCTCGTGCTTAGTCACTCTTCCATAAAATTATGAATTTATTACTCAAAATAACATGAAAAATTTTTTTCCTCTCTTGAATCTCTCCACTTTTCAAAAATGGCTTCTTAATTATTTTTCCTTATTTATCTCATAACAGCTCTCGTAATACAGCAATATCGTGCGATAAGGGATTCTAAAAAGTATTATGATGTAGTATTGCCAAGTCAGTTGGTATTTGTGTTCCATGGGCACGATTGTCAATTCCTTATAAAAAACTAATGAATGTATAAAAAAAATTCCAGCAATTGAAAGCTGCATCGTTCAATGCGCGTAAGAAGTTTAAATTTGCTATCATGGTGGTGCGCGCGGCGGTTCGGGTGCGCAGGTTGAGATTCACTCCCGAGCCTCTGGACCTCAGCATTGCAAGGATGGACCCTTACAAACTCAAGATGCTCAGAAAGGTATGAATTAGTGTTGTATTTGCCCAGCCTCTAACTTGATCCTTCTACCTTTGCCTGCTGCAGACCACTGGATCTCTCGACAAATGTCTTAGCCACCAGATCTGGCACCCACAATGTTTTGCCTACTTTTCAATTCAAATATATTTTAACCCTCCCGCGGGATAATTACTTTTTCACCTCAGCAAACGTATAGAGATTATCTTAAGAAATAACATATTTTTTTTTCAAAACATATATTCTAGGGATTTATGTCATATTTCGGTAAAAATTAGGAATGCATATCTTGATATGTGGCCAAGGAGAACAGCAGGGTTTCGATGATAAGTCCTAATTAAATGAATATACTAATTTTGTAAAATGTATTCCAGATCATCGACGGCTGCGCCTTCCGCGTCTACGGCCACTGGGTGAAGAAGGGCGAGGGCCAGAACCGCGCCGCCCTCTTCGAGAACACGCCCAAGACCGAGCTGAAGAACTTGTACGTGACGAACCTGAGCCGATAGCGCTGGGCGCGCCTGTCCAGCTCTTTGCGCGAGGCTGTGTGCGTGGCGCTCTGCAAGCTGTCACTCGTGCTGTGCGCCGGCACCTTCTCGCGCGAGCAGCGAAGGCGCCTGCCCAGCCTGACCGTGGAGTCGCGCGTTCTGGTCAGGGCCGTGGGGCTCTACCATATCGCAGGCGGGCCGGAGGCGGAATGTGTGCGATGAAGGAGCCACGCTGTCATCATCTCACTCCATTACCATCTATTTATCTTGCTTGGAATTTTCTGTGTATTTGTTATTTCCTTGTATTCCAAAGTATGCCTAAGTAAGACCTGGCCGGTGTCATTATCTATATTATTTATCTTACCCAGAATATTTATTATTTATCTTACCCAGAATAACAATAATCTTACTCGGAATATTCTATATATGTAATATCTATCTATTTACATACCTTAATTGGAATATTCTGTGTTTGTTATTTCCTTGTTCCTATTATGAACGGAGTATACATTAGATAAGAACTGGCTAATTCCATGATCCCACTCAATATCCATCTATTTAACTTATTTGGAATATTCTGTGTATTTGTTATTTCAATCTTGTTCTGATTTTAAATAAAGATGCTAGCTGGCTGGTTTTAATAATATCTCTAGATTTATCTATGTATCTTATTTGGAATATTCTGTGTATTCTTCCGATCCTTGTTCCGATTTTGAAAGAGACAATCTAACTCATTATCTATGTATCTCACACTTGGAATATTCTGTGTATTTGTTATTTCAATCTTATTCCGATTTTAACACAATGTGATCGGGCAGTTTTCGGCCGCGTACTAGTGCTGCGAACGGGTGATTTTTCGCGTAATTTCGCGCTAACGTAGACCTCTAGAAAAATTGCGATAACTTCAAAAATATTTGTTTGATTTCAATAATTCTTTTTGCAAATTATTTATTTTATTTTATAATATTTAGAAATGTATTCTTCATCGTTAAACTAGTGCAGAATTTCACATAAAGCAGGAAAGTTTTGAAAAAAAAAAAAAAAATTTTTTTTAATTAACATCCTTTATTTTACAAATTATACACAAAAAATATTTCTAAATGTAAAATAAAAATTAGTATTGTTTTAGGGTGTGATATCTTTCAAAACATTTGCCCCTGTGTAGGGGAACTTCACAAAATTTGCATATGAAGCATGTTTCACTACGCACCTTGCGCGCTGAACAGACACGACATTTCCTTTGAACAAATTTCTTCTTTCCCTTGCTTTCAATTTTGGCTATCACATGTTTGCGCATGTCCATGGAAAGCCTTCCAGGAGGGTCACGAGAAGGAGCCCTTTTCCACGAAGATGTCGATGGCCCCGGATCTTCAGAAATAACTTCTTCATGAATCAAATCGGAAGTCCATTCGAAGGCAATGTCATATAAAAATCTTTTATATTTAATCTTTTTAGTTGTAATGGAGTTGTATACAACAAAAGAATTGAATAAGGCACAATTTATCATATACATTGCCACACGTTTTGTCCATTTCGTGGTTTTTCTCAAAATATTGTAATACGATAAATATTGATCGGCACGATCGACGCCTTTCATATACTTATTGTAATCAATAAGGGCATTTGGCTTGATAATCTTTTGTCGCGTCATTCGGTCGACGTTATGGCTCTCCTTCATTTCTGCAGAATGGATAGAAGATATGAGAGATACCTCTTTCTTGGATTTCCAAACTTGTAACAATATATCATTTTTCCGACGGAATATTGTATCTCCTCTCTGTAAATCCGTTTTTTTTAGGCATTCAGGTAAGCCTCTATTTTTTCTAATGGTTCCACAAACCCTTATTTTCTTCTGTAAAAGCGCAACAGTATTGTCGACACTATTATAATAGTTATCCATATACAAATGGTACCGTTATCTTCGACTATTTTTGTGATTTATAACACTACCTCGGTACCCACCGTACACCCCATCTATTGTTCTCAAAAGGTTTTTACCTGCATAGCTACAACCCTACAGACGCTATATAGCGAAAACTCAAGTATATTGGAACCCGTATTTTAACGTGACCCGCGCTCCACTAACAATCTATCAAAAACGTATAAATACGTGATCCGCTCTCTAGCATTAATTTGCTAAAAACGTATCAATACGTGATCCGATTACAATGTGTTAAATGAAGATGCTAGCTGGCTGGTTTTAATAATATCTATAGATTTATCTATGTATCTTATTTGGAATATTCTGTGTATTCTTCCGATCCTTGTTCCGATTTTGAAAGAGACAATCCAACTCATTATCTATGTATATCACACTTGGAATATTCTGTGTATTTGTTAACTCCTTGTTCCGATTTCGAATGAATTCAAGAGTTGAATTGTTATCTCATAGATTTATCCAGTTCTATGTGTATTACTTGGAATATTCTGTGAACTTGTTATTTCCATGATTGGCTATTTACCGTATTAACCATAGATTCATATAATATATCTTACTTGAAATATTATGTAAACATATTTTTGTTTCAATTTTCAATGGTTTATCTTTCACGGAATGTTCCTTGTATTTGTTATCTCCTTATCTCGATTCTGAATGGAGATGGATGTTCCGATTAAGAATTGGCTGGCATCATTATCCCACATATTTATAATTCCCCTTCTGTCCCGATTTTGAATGTGTCTACAACTATTTTCACTTATGGCAATGAAAAGTGTTCTTAAATTCAGCATGAATGTTTTTTCAAACAATCTGGACTTGACTGCATTCTATTTGGAAAACGATTGCCTGCTGAGAGATGCCGATTGAATTAATTATCGAGTTGGTAGAGTTCCTGTATGATTGAAACGATCCACTAAAAGGTAGTGGTGTTTTTTTTTTGTATTTTCGATCAGTTTTTCTTTTATCGGGTAGTGAGCAATAATTGTTATATTATGTACAATAATGGATTATTCCATTATATATAAATGTCTTGTGGTTTCGCCCGGATGTTTGGTGTGGTATTAATTTCGTAAGGTACCATAATTCCTTATGAATCTCTTTTGTTACCCTACAAGTTGAATGTCTTTTATCTGTATTAATTATTCCTTCATTGCATGTTCAATACTTTATTCAATAGTAAACACGCATTGGAATTCTTTTACTTAAATATTAAAGCCCTACATTTGCAATGTTGAAGAATCGTGCTCACGCACGGAATGAAGCACTGCAGTTGCAGTGTTGACCTTAAACATTTGTTTTGCCTTTATCTAACCTCTATTAGGTTAGATAAAGACGAAAACAAGAATGTCACTTTATCAAGTATGCTATTGTCTACATGTTGACTTTAGCTAAAATGCCTTTTAATTTATTGAAGTTTTTTGCCGTCCCCATCGGCTCCATCGAAGCCAGAGTAAAGTTAGCCTCTCAAAAACTACGTAAATCTGCGGGCCCTGTACAGTACGGCGTACTGTACAGGGCCCGCAGATACTTTAATAGTACACAAATGCTAATCCTGTACAAATCACAAGTGCGTCCCACGGTTGAATTTGGCAGCCACCTTAGAGCTCCAAAATACCTGAAAAATACCCTCGACTCTGTGCAGAAACGGGCGGTCCGTTTGATAGATTCTCCCATCTTAACAGACGGATTGCAATCTTTAGAGCACAGGCGTCGGGTGGGAATGCTATCCTTGTTCTACCGGTATTTCAATGGAAGATGCTCCGAGGAACTGGCATCATTGAACCCTTTGGCACCGGTACATAGTCGGGAAACACGCCAAACGCGTGCCCAACTTATGTACACGGTTGACATTTGTCACATGAGAACAGGTCGCTTCTTCGACTCTGTCTTGTGTTCAACTGTTCATTTGCCGGCCTCTATGTTTCCTCCTTCCTACAACATGGGTCTCTTCAGGACCAAAGTTCATCCTTCCTTGGAACAGTGAATTTTATTGTCTGCTTGGGGTGAATTTTTATTTTAAATTTGGAGGTGTGACCTCACGCGGTTATGATATTTTTTATTTTTTATTAAAATCTCACTGATGAATTTAGCGTTTACAAAACAATTAAAATTTAAAGCAATAATGATTGCAACACTAGTGAAATTATTTATTAAATAAACATTTAAAATAGTTGTTAGCAGTTTGCATAATGAGTTAGTCTGAAAGTATTTATTTATATGTTGCACTAATAAGTGAAAAAAAATTTTAAAGCGTAAGGCAACTTTTAAGATATTAAAAATTTTACCCAAAGGGATATTTTGATTAGGATTGATTGCGTGTGGCACGAATGTGATTTATTTAAAAATTAATTGATACAAATTGAGATTATATATTTTAAAATCTTAAGTACATATACAATTGTCTCTAAATTGATTATTATTTTAAAATTTAAAAAAAAGTGACAAAACATATTTTTGTGACGGATGTTTAACGTATTTTTCATCTAATTAAAAACCTATTTGTATTGCAATATAATATTTGTAAATTTTACATAAACATTGTTTTAAAATTAAATTTAAATAATATGATGCCTTATAATGTTGTCATTACTTGTAATAATAAATTATTCAAGGTGTTTCATAACATTATATTCTATTATATATTACTTATCTCAAAATTAAAAGGGTTAAAAAAATTAAAAATTTTAGCCTATGTGTAATAGAATGTGTTTTATGAAGTAATGTTCTTTAGATTATAATAAAAATTAAAAATCACTAGTCAGTAAAATGTGTTTCTCAGGAATAATAATTTTACAATATTTTCCATTTGACGACAGCTATAAAGCCATTTTTGAAACACTGGAATTAATTCATGCCATATGGGAGTCATTTTTGCAACCTCTTAACTGGGTTTCAAGTGTGCTAACCACAGAAATAAATAGATTATCGGATTGTTTTTCACATTAATAGTGTAGCGGGCTTACCAATAAATATAGCTTTTTAAATGCGTACATGCTAATGTTTCCAGTTGTCTAGATTAATTGCTTTTATCACTGAAAAATGCAATCTTAAACGTGCATACACGTATCGCAATCAGAGTCAAGTCGAACACACTGATGCATTGCTTGTATGTATACACATGTTTCTGTTCTTGTTCAGAAAAAATGTGAAAAATTCATTTTTTAAACAATTATAGTAATGCACTCTAAGGCCCTTCTTTCACAGGGATTTGCAAGTATTCGATACTTGATGATTCAAGTATCTTGGCGACCACCGCCATACATCGTTCGTGCACGGGCGCACATTGCCGAGATTTCGTAAACTCGTCGGCGAAGCCAGTCTCCCACAACCAGCCGTACGAAGTCGTTGCCACTCGCTTCGTCAAAGCTTTAAACATGGCATTACTTGTGTCATTAGATTTATAACAATACTTGTGCTTTCAATCAATGCTAGGAAGAAAACAGTCAATAAAGATTGGCAAGATAATAAAATAGATAGCTACAGCAACTGTTTGGTTGTGTGTGAAGTTATGAAAGCATTCTAGTTTTAATGTTTCGAGAATTCAACATTGATTGGCAGCGATACGGGTCTGCTGATTTTAGAAGCGACGTGTACGGACTGAGTGCGACAAGTTGTTTGCGACACAAGTACACAACATAACAAGTTTGCGACGCGAGTACACAACATGAGAAATTGTTTGCGATGTGATTACACAACATGAGAAATTGTTTGCGATGTGATTACACAACATGACAAGTTGTTTGCGATGTGAGTACACAACATGACGAGTTGTTTGCGATGCGAGTTCACAACATTAAAAGTTGTTTGGGACGCAATTACACAACACGATAATCCGATACTCGCATATCCCTGTGGAAGAAGAGCTTAATTAAACAACCTATAAAATAAATATTTTTAATAATGTTTAAGGTCACAATATAAAATATTAGGCTTTTTTTATCACTTTTGATAGTATTTGCTTAAAATTTTGATCATTTTTTGAAAAACAGTAAATGAATACTGTCTATTTTAGAGAAATTTAAAAAAAGATTTTAGACTTGCAATAATGATATTTTTTATTTATCTTTTAAATCTTTATTTGAAATTAGCAATAATATTAATATTTTTTATTTAATCTATAATAAACTTTCTCATTGAAATATTGTATAATATTTTGTAGTAATCAATCAAATACATAATTGGAATCCGATGTACAGGGTGTCCGGGGTAAAGTGCACTAACTTCGGGAGGTGATTGATTCTGCAGGGTGTAGGGTACTTGCAGCTTGACATTGTTAAACTTGCAGCCTGTGGCATCGTAAACCTATTTGTATTTTCTAAAAATGGTAATTTTTTCAAACAACAAATCCTGTCGATTTTTATCATTCTGAAATATTAAAGAACACAAAAAATACTGCTTGCAGTTTTGGGCAACTGTTAATTTTAGTCATTCGGAAAGTTAAACAAAATTTAGTCAAAAAAAACTTTTGGTATTTTATACATTTACTGTCATTTAGGATCACCTCCTGAAATTACTGCACTTTAGCCCTGGACACCCTGTATATTTTTTGAGTCTTACAAATGAAAAATAATGGCCTAATATAAACGTACATAGTTAACAACGCACAGGGTTCTAACTGCTGTTAGACGACCTCCATGGCAAAATGGCTAACTCCTCGATTCTATACCAGAGGTATACATTTCTTTGGATTACTCTCAGTATCATCCGGGGGAGAGTCCAAATGGCTAGCAATTTTTTTGTGACCAGTTTTAACCCCTCCTCTACTTACTCCAGCCTCACAACATTCCCCAGATTTGGGGTGCCGTATTCCCGCTTGTGCGGTGATTGAAAAAGTCAAAATCAGCTATTTACATTTAATCCCAAAAGTAGAACTTCTGAACCTATGATTGTATGTATTATGTATTCCCTAAGTTAATAATAGTTAATCAGTAATATTTAACTTAAATATTGATTGTCTGATTGTCTACCCGCCATTCTGTGTGTTATTTGATTTTAAATATTTTGTTGTATTATAAGTTGTTTACGTGACCAAATATTAATCTTTTAGATAGACGCGAGTTGTTGTATTATTTATTTATTCCTGTGTATTACCGATGAAAAAATCACGGAATAATAAAAATATTCAAGTGTTAAAACACCGTGTTTTATTTCAACCCAAATAATTTTGACATTAGTTTCAGTGAATGTTGGCAAAGTGAGTGGCAGACCTCGGACTTGAAAAACAAACACCTTGTTGTGGATCCTACTGCCACAGTTCTTTCTACCTCGGAAGACGTGGACTTCAGTGAATGGCATCTGGTGCCGTCACAATTGGTGTAAGATTTATAAATCACTCACAAAGCTCGTGTGCTGCTTTAGAGACATGGGTCGTTCTTTTTAACCTACATAAAGTTGTCTCCACCAGTTGGTGGAGAAAAATTCAACAGAATTATTAATATTCCTTTAAAATCTACTGTGCTAAAGACGTAACGACTGTGTGCATTCAAAAAAAATGTTTATATTTTTGTAGTAAAAATTACGGTCAGAGTTGTAACTCCTCGTGATATAAGTGTATTTCATACAAATCACAGCTGTCTTCTGCCACCTCGACTTACTTGTATTCTATAATGTTGCAAAAAAATATAATATGACGACAAAAAACATAAAACTATTTTTAAACTTCAAAAGGTATAAACTATCAGTATAGTATAAAGTAACAGCGATTATTATTTTTAATGATGTTTAATAAAATATTTTTAATAATCTCAAAAGCTTGTCTCCTGCAATTTTTATGTTGTAAGACAATTCTGTCATGTGGGTTGTCATTCGAAATAGGTATACACGCAGCTCGTGCTTGTCATCCCCAACAGGCATTTAAGGCCTCCTTCCTCCCTCCAGAGAGATTCATTTATAGTAAAAACAAAATGTGACAGAGTGGTAAAAGTTATGTAGGTTAAAAAGAAGAACAACCCACATACACAATTTACCTTAGGGATGCACACAGTTTACAATTTGGGAGGCAGATATGGGTATCGCTGTCCCGGGAACCATTTATTGGATAACCTCTGCCATAGGTCAGTGGTTCGCGTGCAAGGGTTCATAGGGATGAGGTTTGTCAGGGTCTTGGTGGCGGATGTGTCTGCCGATCTACTGCGTAACAGGCCAGAGCAGGAGAGACTGGTTGAGGAATCGTCTCGGAACATGGCCTTGCACCCGCAGTGGGATGGATGGATTCATACATTCGTCAATCCTGGACAAGCTGAACCACAATTTTCTACCCTCATTACCCCACCTTCGTCCTTCCAAGAACTTCCTTATTTAAAAGGTACTAAATCACTCTATATAGTGCTAGATCTGTCACCAAATGATACATCCTCATAAAACTCCTTTCCTATTAATTAATCAATTAACTAATAGTAAAGGAGCCAAATATTAATTGCCAAATTAATTAACGGTCATTTAATTTAAATTATTTAATAGGTACTAAATCACTCTGCATAGTGCTATATCTATCACCAAATGATACATCCTCATAAAACTCCTTTCCTATTATGATCAGAAAGGCTATTCCCTAAAATTTGTGATAAGAGATCATTCTCCCGTGAGAAGTGCTGTCAGATTTGTGTGATTTTCTATGGCTGTTATTTGCTTTTTCTATCGGCCGATGTCAAAATTTCAGCTGTGAGCTGTCACGTATTTTAGTTTGGGTCGTTTTAAACATGAATTCCTGCAAGTATACATGGTTATTTATTCATTTAACAACTGTAGAAAATCACACAAATCTGACAGCACTTCTCGCAGGAGAACGATCTCTTATCACAAATTTTAGGGAAATAGCCTTTCTGAGTTGGTTTCATTCCGTGCCTTCCGGTCACCATATTATTTTGTTTAGGCCCCAAAAGTTTAAAAAATACACTTTTTTAATAATAGCCATACATATTGTTCGTCCAAGGTCATATAACTGATGTACAGATAAAACATTACCTGTAGCTTGACATACATAACTTTGCAGCCTACCGAACATGACAGTTGATTCCCCGGCATACTTATATACAATATGCACTTGGTTTAGAGAAAATACGGTGTACCTGCCTAAGTGTTACTGAAAGGGTATGCAGAGAGGATTTACTGCCGAATAGCGAAAGTATAAAACATATTTTCATTCAAGTGCTTCATGGAAAAACTACTTGTCTATATGCTGTATATATCAGTAAATGATTACCAAAATCGGCATTGCAAATAAATTTGTTATTAAAATCCATACCAACTTATTAAAGGTTTATTTGTGACATTTGTAAAAATTTAATAATAAAATTAAATTTTATGTTAATTATAATTCAGGGGGGCCAACTATGGGGGGATCAAATCAATCAGGTTACCGTTATCCATGGTGTCCAGAAACTCGCAGTACAAGCGGAAAACTCCAACGGCTCGGAAGGCTTTGAAGCAAAGAATGGACGTTTACCTGGAGAGTGTTTTCTCTTGGGGTAAGAATAACCTCGTTGAATTCAATGTTTCAAAGACCCAATCATGTCTGATTACGTCTAAAAGGGATCGAAATGAAAATCTAGCCTCCTTCAATGGAAGCAATCTTCCAAACAGACCCTCCATTAATATGCTTGTTGTAACTATAAGTGACCAGCTCAGAAAGGCTATTCCCTAAAATTTGTGATAAGAGATCGTTCTCCCGCGAGAAGTGCTGTCAGATTTTGTGTGATTTTCTTTAACAAACAGATTGCAATCTTTAGAGCACAGGCATCGGGTGGGAATGCTATCCCTGTTCTACCGGTATTTCAATGGAAGATGCTCTAAGGAACTAGCGTCATTGATCCCTTCGGCACCGGTGCATAGTCGGGAGACAAGCCAAACATGCGCCCTACGGTTGACATTTGTCACATGAGAACCGGTCGTTTTATTGACTCATTCTTAAGTTCAACAGCTCAGCTATGGAACGATTTGTCGGCCTCCGTGTTTCCTCCCTCCTACAACATGGGTCTCTTCAAGATCAATGTTCATTCCTTCCTAAAAAAGACCCCCCACACAGCATCCCAGATGACATAGGCCCTGAGGGAAATTATTTTCCTCCTGTGTGGAGTTAATGTAAAAAAAAATTTAAAAAAGAAAAGGTGAATTTACATAACAATGTTGGAGTCTATTTTGTGGTAGGTACAACTTTTTATGATTGCTTTTGTTTTCGAGTAAATCCGAGTCCGAAGTTGAATTTGTTTTGGTTAAATTTCAAAATGTGTCGAAACGTAGACTCACTTCTAAAAGTTTTTAAATCCTTTAGTTGACAAAAAAAATTTTTTTAAAAAAATTCTCAGATAGGAAAAAAAATATTTATTGAGTCCTCAGTGTGATGTAAGGTAGATTCACCAGTTTTCCGCTTTTACCACGAGTTTCCGGACACCGTGTTTGGCTATAATCTAATCTACACTACCACTGACAATATATTTATGTCATCGGTAACAGCGATTTCCTTAACAATGGAAAATCTTGTTAGATTTTAAAAAACATAAAAATGTAATTTGTATCGAATTCAAAAGACTTTTAAATTACTTAGGTACAAAGAGTTTTTAAAATCCCTGATTTATTTCGTACGATCAAATATTTAATTTGTTTCAGAATTTTCTCATTGAAGAAAACATTCATTCAGCTTGTTCAAAGTTGCGCAACATTCGCTGAATCTAAATCAGTCCAAAGAATTTCGCAATCTAAACAAATGCTAACTCAGTTGTGGCGAACTTTATAAATAAATATAATAACGCAGGTAAATTAAACACCAAACCATTCTATCAAATAATATATAAATAGATCTATCGTAAATAGATACGCACCTCTATTGGCGCAAAATAGTAAGCGAGCGAAAACACCGAATACAAAATTCCTAGAAATGTGATTAAACCACGGCCGGTAATGCAAACTTAAAAAAATGGTCCAAATTCTCCTAAATACTGCCGCTGAGCTCCATTGTGACCATTTAAATATATTTTTGCACTAGCTCCACAGGAGGCCCTGAGAAAAATAATTCCCCTCAGTGGCCATCCATAAATTACGTCACACGTATTTCATGATTTTTTAACCCCCCGTCCCTGTCACACGCTGTCACATTTGTGGGGCCCCCTCCCCCAGACGTGACAAATTACAAATTTATGTGTAAAATTAATAATAGCTTGTAGTATTTTAAAGTTTTTCGTCGCGGTCATATTTACCACAACGGGGGGGGGGGGGGAGATGGGATATGCAATCTCTACGGGGAGGGGCTATTTAGGATACGGAGATATTTTTGTGAATTCACTCGAGGGGCCAAATGGAATACTGCGAGGTGTCAGCCTGGTTTTACAAACTCGCGAGAATACATGTGGCAGAACACGGGGTTTTACAATGTCACACTTCTCTGCACCCCCCCCCCCCCCCCTTAAGGTGTGACGTAATTTATGGATGGCCCCTCAGAGCCAATGTCATCTTTGGGGATGCTGTGTGGATCAGTGTGATCAGTGTGTGCGGGCGTACGAATCCATGCCTCTCTTTGCGGTGCAAGGCGATGCTCAGAGAGAGTCCTGCTGGAGAGGTCAAAAGGTCTCCCTCAACCAGCCTCTCCCAATGCGGCCCGGCAGGCAGCCCGTGCCCGATGGGCAGATGCATCCACCACCAAGAGCCGAACAAACCTCATCCCATATGTGTAATTTTGTTATGTTTATTTGGACCTTCTTATTCTCTTTTTTTTCAATATTATACCTGTGGTAACTTTGCCTAAAAGAAAAAAGTTTGAAATAAGAATTTTCGTTGCGATAGTGAAGTTTCTTTGAGGAAATTGAATAATTCCTTTGAAATATATTTTGTTTAAAATTACATAAAATGTTTTGTTTTAAATTAAATCAGTAGGTATTTAAATACCTACTTTCAAATGTTATGATTTCAGAAGAAATGTTGATTTTGATTTATGAAATAAGAAGAAAATAGAATCATACCTTTCGGACGTTAGGTCTTTTGTTCACAGAACTACTAGTAGAGAATCAATGTAAGTGTTCCGTCATCATCATGAAATCCAAGTGGGAAGGCGACGTACGATTTCAGGCAAGTATAAGAGAGATAGAGGCTAGGACCAAAAGGTATCAAGTCAGTGGCACTTTGGTTTCCATTTAAGTTTATACGGAAGACATTTCTATTGTATATATTTCTTTGTACCCAGTAAGATGTTACAACGGAGCTGTCAGCGGTATACTTGTAGTTACTCTTCGCGCTGTCAAGAAAAAGCATTTTATGATGTTATTATTTTTCAGTAGATTGGTAGATACTCTCAGTATTGCCCCGGTGAAAGATTGAAACGTTATTGCTTGAAATGGTAATAGACATATTTGTCATACCAGTCTGAAAATGTCCGTAGTAGGATGAAACCGGTCCTGGTGAAGATAAATTAGTGGAAAAAAGTGCAAAAGTGTTTTAATTTCAATTATAAGACATATTTGGTGACCAGATCTGAATAGCCAGATATTTCCCAATCTTTCTCCTCCCAATCATTCCTTCGCACTTCCTTCAGCCTCACAATATACGGGATACTATAGTTTCATTTGCTCTGAATAGTTGAAAAAACCCTCTTCACATAAAAAAGTGTGATTTGTGTGCCCTGAGAAAAATAATTTCCTTCAGGTCCTACGCCATCTTGGGGTCCTATGCCATGTTTGGATGGTCTTTTTGTGGATAGGAAGGAGTGAACGTTCGTATTGAAGAGAACCGTGTTGTAGGAGGAGGAAAACACAGAGGCCAGCAAATCGTTCCACAGCCGAGCTGTTGAACTCAAGAACGATTCGTCGAAGATTCAGTCTTACGTGTAAAATTTCAATCATGAAGGTAGCGTGTACAAATGTTAGCACGCGTTTGGCGTGTTTTCCAACTATGCCCGAAGGGATTCATGACGGTGGTTCCCCGGAGTATTTCCATTGAAATACCTGTAAAACAAGGACAACATTCCCACCTTACTTCCTGTGCTCAATAGATTGCAATCCGTTGGTTAAGATAAGGGAATCTATCAAACGGACCACCCGTTTCTGCACAGGATTAAGGGATTCCATTACAGTTGATCCTCCGACAGTTTGGCCCCCAGCATACATATATACAACATGCAGTCGGTTTAGGGAAAATACAGTATATCCGCTTAGATAAAACATTACTAAGTATGCAGAGAGGATGACCGCGGAAAAAACAAAAGTATAAAATGTATTTTCATTCAAATGCACTTGTATATATACCAATTAAACCAGAGTATAAGTAAAAAAATCGACACTAAGTAAATTCATTTGATATCCATATTAACTTTATTTGTTATTAATCGTATTTTTGAAGTCGACTTTAGGTTCGAAATTACAAAATTAAGCACAAAAATTTATATTTTTACTAGCTGACCCGGCAAACGTTGTTTTGCCATATACATTATTTCTAGGAAATATTTTTTTAGTTCTGGGGTTGAAAATGATTGAATTACTAATATCGCTATTAAAAAAGGGGTTGATGGTAGAAGGGTGAAACTTTAGGGCTGTATGTATGTTTTAATGCCTCATCGTAAAAAAAATAAAAAAAAATTGTCCAAAAAATAAAAAAATTAAATTCGGAGTGGACCACCCTTAACTTTTAGGGGTATGAAAAATAGATGTTGACCCACCCGATAAGCACACAAAATTTCATCAAAATCGGTTCAGCCGTTTCGCAGGAGTATAATAACAAACACCGTGACACGAGAAATTCATATATTAGATTTTTAACTTCAAGTAAAACTTCAAATTGTAATATTTTAATTGATGAAGACAATATTAGCGAAACTCAATCGAATATCTGAAACAGAAAAATCATAAAAATTTCAGATGTGACCGTATTTTTTCTGATTTTTCTATTTCAGATTTTCGATTGACTTTCGCTGATATTGTCTTCATTAATTATAATTTTATAATAATTATGAATTCCGGTGCCAGCTGCCGGGAAATCAACTCGGGTCGCTACTTTTGTCGGGTCACCGAGTCGAGGGTTTACACCAATTTAAAAGATTTCAACGAGATTTCCAATTAAGATTAAAAAAAAACCTTCCGGCTCCTCGTTCCAGACAGGTAAACGAAATTTATAATCTGTTCACGAAAGATAATTTCGATATTTGAAAATGTTAGATCGATTTCACTGAGAAGTAGGGAAAAATTAAGCTTACTCTGGCCACGCCGACACGCCCACTGCCCACTTCCGACAGTTTATCCGTTTTGTAAATCTGCGCAACCAAATGTCAAATGGAAAGGGTCGGAAAAGTCAAGCATGCTATTATTATTGTAAAGTATGTTATCGTCTCTGTATCTCTGTAATTATACTAATGAAACTGCAGTCCTCATTAGTTGTCCACAGATAAATAGTATAGAATATAGTTTACTAATTTGGGAGAAATCAACAATAATATTTTCTTCACTTTCGCAAACAAAGAGCTCTGATTAGTATTAGTACAACTACACGTTTTGATGGCGTCATGCAGAAACAAGCCAGGCCACGTCGAATGAAAAAGGGTTTCTTTGCTAATTTTTGTTATTTATTTTGTGTTTCAGTTTTACACGCAGAAGGTTAATGAAAATGTGCTTTGATACTATTTTCGTCAGAGAGAAGCACCTTTTTTTTTCGTTTTTTACATTATTGATGAAAATTCATTAAAATGTGCAATTTAGAGTGGATGAATGAATAAAAATAAATATTTCTTCAAACTTCGCAAATTCACTTTGTGGCGTCATTATTAATTTAATGAAAACAAATAACTTTGTGTACACCACTATATAATTAACATTATCGACTTGTTTCTTCGTGAAGAAAACATAGTTTTTGAAGCATGTCGATAATGTTAATTATATCGGCATGTTTCTTCGTGAAGAAAACATAGTTTTTGAAACATGCCGATAATGCTAATTATATAGTGGTGTACACAAAGTTATTTGTTTTCATTAAATTAAAAAAATAAATATATTCATACTAAAACCACTGACAGCTCTGATGCAATATCTCCCTCCTTTTCGAAGCAAGTAACAGAAAGGGATGCAATATCCTGGAGAAACAGCTATTTACGCCTTTTTATTGTTTTTAGCAAGAATTGGACAAGTATTTAAGTTTGAGAAAAAATAAAATGTAATAGAAAAGATCTTGTATAAATTAATTCAAATGGTTGGTTTCAAACATGCTGTATTTAAAGTCAAGCATCTGTGAGCAATGTGTTCGGGTCAACTCTGGTTTACAACGGATCTCTCCGCGGCAGAACAACATTTGATAGTGTGGGTTGACAGATTTCCGCATATCCCTCGCAATCCGCACTCGGTACACCACTATCAACGCCCTGTATACCGGCTGACGTCACCGGGCGGCCGCGATTGGCCCGCCAGTCCACGTGACTGCAGCTCGCGCTCCCATTGGCCGGTATATCAGTAGAGACACGTGAGCTGAGCGCTTGCAAGCATGGCCAGTCATACTTTTGGCCAAGGAAAGCGCCCGCTCGTTTACTGACTTTAATACCGCCGAGAATTACCGAATCGCCCGGTAAACTGTTGTGCAAATAGTGACGTAACCCTACATGTCAGATTCAGGCTCGGGGACAGCAATTTAGAGCCCTTTTCACGATCATTTGTGGAGTGGTAGATTCACTAGATCCCCCCCCTTCCGATAGTGTTTTGCTAAGCATGTCACTTGATCATTTTGTGCGCAGTGGTTGTTCGCTGGCTGGCTTGTTGCGCGCTGACAAATCGATCGGGCCGCGTCTCTTTCCCCTCTGTTTTAGCATGTTTTAACCCCGTTAAGATGTTCTGAAGCCGGCGAGTGCTCCTTTGCGGATCGCCGCCCATGACAGAGTGATGTGTTGTTGATTTTACCACAGTGACGTAAAGCGTTAATCTAGTGAAAGTTTATTAATAGCTCGGGTGTCTCATGTGATCAGGAATCACCGACGGGTTGTCCTCTATCCGTGGCAGCGGTCGGCGGCTTTGCAACGACCCGTAAGTAGACATCTCGACGTAAATAATAATAGTTTATAATTCCGAGTTGGCCATGTGTGGGTTCCCTGCGTGGCGTGCTGTACCGCGGACTGCCGGACCAATCAGGAGGCCGGGATCTGTGACGTCTCTGAATCCGCGGCCCGCCATTGGCCGAGCGTTCCGTTGTCCCTCTCGCTCGTTCAATGTTTACGTGTTTGGCTCGTGACAGAAAATGTAGTTTATTGTTCTCTGCTTATTTCACATTTCACGCCCTTAAATTGAATGCGTGCATTGTTTTACATTCGTTTTTAGCCCACTCGAAGAGATTTTCACGTTTCGAAGATGTTTTAATATTTAAAACACAAACCACCGTTGTACCGTAGCAAAACTGTTTGACAGGTGTATTACAAGTAGCAGCTGTGTCAAAGTACGCTCGCTCACTTCACTATAATTATTATTAAATATTGCATCTGATGCTGTTTCATACGATGCAATTATCGTATTGAATGATAAAATCACTTATCTGTATGGATTTATCAATGTACATCCTTATTAACATAAGTTACTTTGACATAAATCAACCCATATTTAAATAATTATTTTCAAACGTCACTCAAATCCCGCCCAATTTTTTAAAATGCTCTAAGTAGGTAAGTACTACGGACGCATTTTCAATTTTCCTTCAATATTGATGGCTCTGTAGGTACTATGAATTATATTTATGTGTCCAAATTCGAGATAATATCAAAATTATTATTAGTAATAAATAATTCCACGTAGCTAGTACCTAGATAATTTAGCGGGAAGACATAAATAGCCGACTTGCACAAGTAGTTGTTGTTCACGATAGTTGGGTACTTGTAGTGTATGACGAAAAAAAACTAGTTTTACGTCGACTTTCCCCGCCAAGGCTGTTGAGTGCAGTACGAGGAGTCATTCGCCGACTGTTGAACGCCCTTGGAGCATTCGTCATCGGAGCGCTGAACTAAAGAAATGCTTACGTAGAATAAATATAATCAGTTGACGAACTAGGTATTTTCGCACAATATTATATTTAATTTGTACTCTAATACGTTAAAAATCTTTAAATCAAATTGTCGTATTCGGAGCGTTGAACTAAAAGGGCCTACCTCCTGACGGCCTGACAAAGGGAATAATAATAATTCGGCCGGCGGTTTTTCCTACAAACGATCCAATCTGCAGAGACCCTGCATGCAGTCCTGCAAATCAGATGATGAGTAGACCTTTTAACCCGTTTATCACAGGAGACCAAATTTGTCCCAGCTCACATACCTACTACCTACCTAGGTCTCATATAAAGCGTTGTATCTCCCTTACTGTCGTGGTGAGAAACGTGATATAAACGGTGTTAGAAAGAGAAAACTCCACGCTTTATGTTCAAGTCTAAAATTTAACCATAGAAAATTTAAATGTGCCAAAAGAAATGAAACCAAAGACTCCGATGGCAATTTGAGAAAATATATAAAATTTCTGGAATTTGTTATTAATAATTTTTGATTTAATGAAAACAAATAACTTTGTGTACACCACTATTTTCAAGTCTAAAATTTAACCATAGAGAATTTAAATGTGCAGCTCTATGAAACCAAAGATTCCGATGGGAATTTGAGAAAATATAAAAAATTTCTAGAATTTTTTATTAATAATTTTTGATTTAATGTAAACAAATAACTTTGTGTACACCACTATTTGTTATTTGTTTTCATTAAATTAATAATGACACCACAAAGTGAATTTGCGAATTTTGAAGAAATAATAATTTTTGTTTTATAAAACGACAAAAATGGGAGGTGATGTGATAACGTTCATAATACACTTGCCTAATAAAATATGTATTTTTATTTTTTTCGTTATCAGATCTTAAGATAGAAAAAACGTAAGGTGAGACATTTTAAAAACTTTTTATGTTATAAAAAAAATTAATATTTCTAAAATTATATTTTTATTTCTAATAATAACATTTATATAGGTATTTTATCACCTTCCAAAAACAGTTTTTAGTTTTCGGGTGTGTTCAGAAATATTCCATTTGTTCGGATTTTATTGCAAAGCGGAAATATTTTGACCTTCTGACAAAATACGCCCAACTCCTGAGAGGTTTTAAAGGAAAAATATAATTACGTTGAATATAATTTGTTGCGAACTATTTTCCTGTGATACTTGTGTTATGTTCATTATTTTATACCCTAATATTATTTTTAAATTCAATTTTCATCATCGAAAATAATGAAAAGTTCTCACGTTGGAGTTTTTTTAAAATTATTTTTTAATATGAATTCCGCACAAGAGTCCCAACTGGGACCAGTGAGACTATGGCATCCCCAATTAGGGTATGTAGTGAGGCTGAAGGTAGTGACGAGGGGAAGAGGAAGGTGGGAAGTACCTGACTATTCAGATCTGGTCGCCAAACATGGCTAAAGCCATTTCAAGCAAAGTTTCAATTCTGAATGGTGGTCTTATACCAGGGCGATACTGAGAGTATCTTCCGCTCTGAAACGTGCCGCAAATAGACTATATATTATTTTAAAATGAATAAATTGTGAAATCACACAAATTAATCAAATAAAATTTATTTGCCACGCCGAGATTCGATCCCGCGACCTTCGGAATGCGAGTCAAGAGCCTTACCGCTGGACTACGCCCGCCGTCATTCAAGAGAGAAAGAAAATATTCGACTAAAAAAATGAATAAAACAAAACACAGAATTGTTTTCTCTATAAAAGCATCTAAATTTATAGTTTAGTTTCCAATGAAATTAAAATGTATCTGTGGAAGGCAGGAGTGAACATTGATCTTAGATAAACACGTTTTGGGAGGTGGATATGGGTACCGCCGCACCGGGAACGATTTATTGGATACCCAACACCCCTGCCATAGGTCACTCCAAGTGGTTCGCTATGTTTGGTGGTCTAGCAGGGGTGCCCGGGTTCGCCTACTGCATGGCGAGACGGATCGAGAGAGATTGGTTGGGGGAGACTTAACCAGCTGGTCTCTCTCGACCCATCGCCTTGCATCGCAGTTGGAGGGATGGATTAATACGTCCGTCACTCCAAGACACATTGTCCCCCAGATTCCGAACCACCCCTCATACCCTTTTACTTCCCATAACTTCCTCTCCTTCCTTTTCCTAAAAAAAACCCTCCCATAGCTTCCTCAAAAATGACGTAGGCTCTGTGGGAAATTATTTTCCTCAGAGCCAGCAAGACTGCTATCCCGACTGGCATAACCATTGGCAAGTTAGTTCTGCAAGCCGGGAGATAAAACAGTCTATGCTGTCGGTGACGGAGATAACCATCGGGAACATAGAAACTAATGCTCTCCATGATAGCCGAGTTTTCGAATCGTCCACGAATCAGTCTGAGGAAATGTGTTATAATGAGCACATCCCTTCTGACCCGTAGACGGTTCATACCGAGCATGCCCAAGAGAAAGTCGGTAGGGTAAAGCCACGGTTAGTAGCCGTGCTCCCTCAAGTAAAGAAATCTCAGAAATTTCTTCTGAACCTTCTCCAACATGAGGGAATACTCCACTTGGTGTGGGCTCCAAACCACCGAACCACTCTCAAGCCTGCTTCTAACCAAAGCATTGTATAGTACTGTGAGAACCCGGGTGTCTCTGAAATTTCTCGCAGTACATAGGACAAAACCCAGCACCCTCAGTGACTACACGTCATTACGATATGATCATGAAAAGTTAACCTACTATCAAACTCAATACCAACATCTTTCATAGTGGAGACACGTTTTAAATTTCGAGCTCTCATAGTATACCGGTAAAAATAAGTATGACATGCTCTAGTGAAAGAAAGAATGAAACATTTAGGATGGGTTGTTTCAAAAAATTTGACGAATTCGTCAAATATTTGACGTTAATTTTCACGTTCTGTGTAAGTTCTATTCAAGTTTTGTGATGATTTCAGTTTTATGAAGCAGCTGGCCTATGATAATAAAATAACGGAACTCGAATAGAACTTACACAGAACGTGAAAATTAACTTCAAATATTTGATGAACTCATCAATTTTTTTGAAACAACCCGTCCTTAGAGAAATTGAATTCAATCTGATTCCTTTTACTCCAGTCAACAATTCTATCAATGTCTGATTGGAGTCGAATGCAGTCCTCTAAAGTTTGTATTTCCAAGAAAAGTTTTAGGTCATCAGCGAAAAGAAGTAACCTGGAATGCAGAATAATCTCCGTTATGTCATTAATAAAAATCGAAAAGAGGAGCGGTCCTAAATTAGAGCCCTGAGGAACTCCTGAGAAAATTAAACGAACCCCCAGGTTTTGCACAGAGTCAATGGTATTTTTGGGCTCACCAGACTCAGACCAGAGGTGGCTGCCAATTTCCAATGTTGAGCACACTTACCAGTTGTATAGGGTTAACAGTTGAGGCCCCTAGAAACAAAGACGGAAGTGTCCACCACTCGTCAAAAATGAGTTGAATATGCAGTTTCATAGAGAAAGGTTCATTCTTTCTCGATAATATATCTGTTTGTAACTCAAATGTTATTAAACCATTGTATTTTGGCTTTAAAGTTTTGTTGTTCTAACAAACACGGAAGTGTCCACCTCCTTCCCAAACAAAAGTGGCAGTTTTTCAAATAGCCAATCAGGACGCTCTACTCGTAATGGCCGCCATACTGTAATTCATACAAACTCGTGCGGGAGCGTCGATGAATCGAGCACTGACAAGTTGTTTTTTGGGTTGTTATAACCATTTATTGTTAGTGGACGTTATATATTCCAAGAATGGAAACATTCCCCGACATTTTGCCACCAGAATCAGTGAGGAAACGTGTCAAACAACCACACAAATGGAAGGCAAACATTGCCAAGAAAAAAAGGTAAGCCGCCATTATGTTGTAGGCAAATGTTAAAATGTGACATTTGTAGATTTATCTGAATTTGTCCACAATTTGTTTTGTAAGGATCTGGATCGAGTCGGCTAGGCCGTGTATTTTGACAACCCGACTTAAATAAATTATTTAATAATACAGTAGAATCCGTTTATTACGACTCCGCCTATATTGACCAACCGCTTAGTATGACGTAATTACACAGCGAAGTTTGGTTTTTCATATAAAATTCTTTATAACAAAGTCGGCTATAATGACTTCGCTTATAGTGACATGAGGTTTATTATGACCCATTTTTAATAAATTATGTCCTAATTTCATGGAAAATTATGTCGGTTTAGTGATCGACATGATTCCTAACACCTTCGGCAGTGTTCGGGAGGGTCACGTGACGCCCGACAACATTAATATGCTGTGTTTCTCTGACGTCACGAGTCTTAATATGCCGTGTTTCTCTCCATTAAAATAAATACATACATTAATACCTAACAAAAACAGGAGGTTGTTTATTTTCTACAAAATACTTTGTGTTTGTCATTTCCCTTCGATGTCCATTATAAACGGATTCCACTATAATTAATATAATATTTCAAATTAATAACAACTGATTATTTAAAAAAAAAAATTTGGTAGAGATTCATTTAAATTGTGTGTTTTTAATAATAAATGTTGTCAGATAAAAAAAAGATTTATTTTTATTACAATAAGTATGTATTAGATACAGCTCATTACTATTTTATCTAACTATATTACAGCGATACTTTTTGTTGAAATAAATTGTTTTTTTTTTAATTACAATATGATAGTATTATTTCCTTATTATAAATATATATATTTTTTTTTTACTGTAAAATATTACCGGGTTTATCGTTAGTGTGAGATAAACACGTTTTTAATGTTGATTTTTTTTCATTTACCATCAGTAATCACTAAACATGACCCCCCTTACTTATAATCGTAGCGTCACTAATGGCCACTTTACACACAGAGGTCGGAGCGGGAAGTGCCCGCGCCACGACAGGCCGCCGCGCAGAAAAGTCTCACAGTGAACTGCGCTGTAAACCGTTTTCTTACTTTCGGTCTTTACTTTTCTGCGCGGCGGCCTGTCGTGGCGCGGGCACTTCCCGCGTTATTTTTTTTATTCGCTTTTCGTTATTTGTTGTGAAAATTTTAAAACTTATCCATATGTGACCCATCAAGTTTCCATAATATCTGCTAGAGAAACTCGACTTTGATAAATCCTAGTTTGATTGAAGCTAATCAAATTTCAGCTAATCAATTAATATTAAGAGTTGTCGCGAAACTGCATAATATCCACTTTGGCGGTGACTGGAGAAATATTCCTGAATTGAATAATTCCAAATACTTTGTTTGTACCTTAAGAAGAAGATGATGATTCTATCCACGTAGAATGTAATGAAGGATCAGCAGGAATCGCGTCAGATACCTTAATGATTTAATTAATTTCTGTATTATTTTATAATTTAGTTAACTTTTTTATTATTTTCTATTTCATAGTAGATGTATTTTCACCATTTCAAAAAAAATCTAATATCCATTTCTCGGAATGTATGAATATTTCTAAATTTGAAAAATTCATTAAGTGAACATTAAGCTGTTACATTTAATTTTAATTGAACTTTAAGCTTGTATATTTTTTTTAATAAAAAAAATCCTTTTATAAATATTGTTTTCTTACATTGACTGCAACATTTTCGAAATTGACATTTAAATCAAAACCGGCAGTGTCCAACTGTTTGTAAAACAAAACAGCAAGTGTCCAGATGATTGAAACAAAAACGGAAGTGTCCATCAAAAAATGCATTTTTTAGAAAAACTGGGGCATTCAGATACAGAGGTGATTTAAAATATTATTCTTAAAACGGTTTACTTACATAATATTAAAGATTCCTTCCGTATTGATGAATAACGGACTGATTAAACGTTTTTTTTAGATTGCCAACAATTCAAAAAAGTGGACACTTCCGTCTTTGTTTCTAGTGGCCTCAGTTGTATACTAACTATTGAAGTATCTGCGGGCCCTGTTCACACGATACAATACGCCCAGCTCCTGAGAGATCCATCGTCCGTTATCGCCGCTTGGTTCGCAATAATAGTGACCATTCACAAATCGATCTCTTATCGACACAATAAAAGTGTACACTTGAGAAATAACGTACATTCTTCAATTTCTACGGCTATTTGATTGGAGTCACTCGACATCTTTCTGTATTCTGTCTCTTTCGTTTCCATTCAGGACGAGTAGGATACTAACGTAAAGAACGTACATTCTCCAATTTCTACGGCTATTTGATTGGAGTCACTCGACATCTTTCTGTATTCTGTCTCTTTCGTTTCCATTCAGGACGAGTAGGATACTAACGTAAAGAACGTACATTCTCCAATTTCTACGGCTATTTGATTGGAGTCACTCGACATCTTTCTGTATTCTGTCTCTTTCGTTTCCATTCAAGACGAGTAGGATACTAACGTAAAGAACGTACATTCTCCAATTTCTACGGCTATTTGATTGGAGTCACTCGACATCTTTCTGTATTCTGTCTCTTTCGTTTCCATTCTGGACGAGTGGGATAGTAACGTAAAGAAAGTACATTCTCCAATTTCTACGGCCATTTGATTGGAGTCACTCGACATCTGTACCGGACGGGACCACGATTATGACTTATTATATTTATGTTTTGTTTTAAACTTAGCTTCATTTAGAGATTCAACGAAGAAGAGGATGAGTTCCTTGAAGGCCGTCCTCTTCTTCTAACCTAAAGGGGGCTTGTTGGATGTTAAAACGAAGACGAAGACGGTACGTCTTCGTACATTGAGGTTTAATTTAGGGCGACTTAGCAGTCACCCATGCGTGGTATAATAATGTATAACTGATGTTTTATTAAGAAAGTTAATAAATTTGTGTTTTATGGGCTATCGGAGAGGTCGAATGCGAGGACAGGGTTTTGCTGTGCCCGGTCTCGTTTTCGATTTCTCCGTACGCCACTGTGGGCGAAACTTGGCCTTGCCACAGGACCAAAGTGCCTGGCGGGGAGCGGGGGGCTCCCGCTCCCCTGTCCTTCCCCCCGTCCTACCTTCGGGCGGACCAATTAGAGCCCTCCTTCTGGGGGTTAGGTATTTTGGTCCTGTTTGATGCCTGGTGTAGCTCGCACTGTTTAATTGAATTACGGGAGTTTGGCATTATGAATTACGAAATAAATAATATGAATTGATAGGCCAGACTCCCCTTACCATGTTTATGTAGGTAAACCTAGAGTAAGTTTAGTTTTAAGTTCAATAATTAAGATTCCCCCAATAATGTCAATCCGGGGGGCCGATGATCTTTTTTGTATCTGACATAAAAAATCGAAATAAATTATAAGGAGAGGGGTCGGGAGGTTCAGACGGAAGCACGAAGAGAGGCGAATGATTGCTACTATGGTGACCTCAGCTATGATGACCACAGCAGAGGTCACGACCCGCTAAAACTCAGACTGCTCGGAAAAGGAGACAGTTTGCCGTTTCCACCCCCGCCGGCGGCAAGGTGGGGGTGCGAGCTATATATACGGGGCCGCTACCCCTATATCGTCACTTCTCTCGACCGGCGCGGACAGCAATCTTCGCCTCTCTGCCTGACCCGACTTCTCTCCGGACTCTTTGGAAATATTGGACTTATTTCTTCCCCTCTGGACACCTCCACCCCCGGGACCCAGCGGCTACCAGGACTACCCAGCGCCTATCTACAGTCTTTGTGGGAGTAACCAGGACGTACCCTACAACATCCTTATATTCTGTCTCTTCCGTTTCCATTCAGGACGAGTGGGATAGTAGTAACCTAAAGAACGAACATTATCCAATTTCTACGGCTATTTGATTGGAGTCACCAGACATCCTTCTACATCCTGTCTATTTCATTTCCATGCTTGACGAGTGAGAAGGAGTATAGTAACGTAAGGTGTGTGTCGTTTGCAGGTGGGTGGCGCGCTGGGGTGCTTGCCGGAGGGGTGTGCCGGGAGCCATGAGCCTCGCCACGCTGTTGGAGGCCGCGCAGTTCATAGAGCAGCAAGAACGGGTGCGGGGAGACTCGGAATCTATAGGTAAGTACCTCAGACACTCGTCATTAACAAACTACCCTTTGACCTTCAATGTCTATACTATTACATCATCACTGATCTTCAAGGCAGGTATCACCTATCGTCTATCGTATGTCTGCCACCAGTTATTGATGGTAATTCTCTTTGCTATGTTACAACTGATCCCACAACGTGTTACTGTCGATTCTTCAACATATTATTTATTGGCCGAGTCCTGCTTTATCCCGACCGCTTGGCATTTCATCTGTTTGTGTAAATTTGTTTGTGTGTTCGTGAAGATGGTAGCCGTGTTGGATGCTACCTTTTTATACCGCCAGAGTTCGCACGAGCTGAGTGGATCGTACTACAAGCTGTCAAATTGATATTATGGTACTTAACTGCTTGTCTGAAGAACGTTTGAAAAAAATAATTTACATAGAGGAAAAATAAAAGTAATGTTCGGATGATTTCTATAGCGCCTTTTTTGTGAAAAAATCACCTCAAGGGCGATTTACAACTTAATTTATACATTTATCCTATGCCCTATCACTTATACTATAGGTTCTTAACGTGGGCAATAACGCCCCCTTGTGGGCATTTGAGACTTTCAGAGGGCATCAGAAGACTCAGAGAAAACTAGGGGGCGTTGAGATGGCGTAGTGAGGGTGTGGGCAGGTAAAAAAATATGGTCTAAAAAATACGGTCTAAAAATTACAAAAATAACACGCTTATCACGTACGTGTATTATTATTTATATTAAGAATTGACACTTTATCATGAATACAAGAAGGAGGTAGCAACCCGGTACCCCCCTCCCCCCTCCCCCCTTCCCGTTGTGGTAAATATAATCGTGACAATAGCTGTTTCAGATTCGCGACATATGTTAAGTAAAAACAATTGGGGGGCGCTAAAAAAAAATATTCTCAAAGTGGGCGGTGGGCGAAATAAGGTTGAGAACCTATGACTTATTTCAATTTATTAATAGTGACTTGTAATATAACTATATAAGATAGATCATGGAATTATTTAAAACGTAAAAAGAATGAGATTGCCTCTACTCAAACCTATCGTATATTTTCTTAAAAACAATTTAAAAAAAAAAAAAAAACAGAACAAAACTTCGATATATTTCCTATTCGATCATTCGGATAGGAAATATATCGATGAAAGATTTAGTTTTTAAGATTAAGTTTTCATTTTTAAGATTTAGTTTTTATTTTATGTTCACAAACCAATGAGTTTATTTATTTTGTTTTCTTTATAGTTTTAATATATTATCATTTTATTATTTTAAACTTTTTAACTTTTCTCAGTAACTTTTACAACTATTACTATATTTAACGGGCTTTATAACCTTGTACTTGAAATGATGTTTACAATTGTATCTAACAATTACAAATGTAAACTTGACTACCATAATACGGGCATTTGCCTAGCTTGGTAGTCGAAATACCATACAAAACAATCCTGTAATAAACAAAATGAATAAAGAAAATTAAAAAAAAAAAAAAACATAATTTAATATTATGTTCTACAAAAAACAACAACTACCTAATGTGAACTAAACCGGGAAATTTGACTGTCCTAAAACGGGAAATCTCCTAGTTGGACAGTCAAAATATTTTTTTTATAATGTATATGTATTTTTGTTTCAATAAATAAATAAATAAAATAAAATAAATAAATAAATAAATAAATAAACTAAGATTGATAATGATAACGAATGCTTAATAATTTCGTCGGTAGGTATCTAAGTACCGGTAGTACAAACAAAATTTCCTCTGAAATCATAAGATTTTTAATTAGGTACTTAATCGAGGGCGGTCCATGGCTTATGACAATTGAAAGTTATGACATTATTGAGGTTGTTTTAGCTGAAAATGATTTTTTTTATTTAAATTTTTTGTGTGAAGAATTTTCAGTTGGAGATGCTGTGCTCTCCGAAACTGAAAGAATTCTGAAAATCTTCAAACAAAAAATTTTAATTTAAAAAAAATCATTTTCAGCTACAACAACATCAATAATGTCATATTTTTCAATCTTAGCACTCTAGCTCACTAGAAACCACGGACCGCCCCTGATAAAGTACCTACCTACAAATCTTATGATTTCAGAGGAAATTTTGTTTGTACTACCGGTACTTAGATACCTACCGACGAAATTATTAGAGGAAATTTTGATTTTGATTTATTAAATAATCTAAAATTAGAAACATACTTTTTTGGTCGCGAGGTCTACTAACTGTTTACAGAACCTTATTTTCTAGCTATCAATCCTTCAACCCAGTTGTTGGGTATATAGCTAGTAAACTTTCAGCGGATATATCATTACGGCTGTTCTCGCGGTTCGGCTCGCAAACGTAAACGCGCCGTTAGAATCATGGATATGTCCACGCTTTGCTTTTTATTTGGGGCTTTTATCATTAGTTTAAGTTATATCATTGATTAAAAACCTCTCTGATGCCTTTGAAAATTAGGTCTTACGAGGATCGTATGCACGGCCCATTTAAGCCCGTTTCATACAAATCTTAATTCTGGATTTGAGATCAAAATACCCGACCAAACTGAAAAATTATTTTTACAATCAAAAGTTATTTCAAATATCTAGTACGGATGGGAGCTACTTTATTTATTTTTGCTTTAAATTATAAGACATAGGCCATTAAAGATTTTAACGGTTCATGATTTTAGACGCAATTTGGGCAATTATTTGTGGGTAAATGAAAAACAATAAAAAAATAATTTTACTATATTTAGAATAAAAGTATGATGAAATGTAACAAAAATAATAAAAAATACCGTTTTGATGGGTGGTGTAAATTTAAAATACAAATTACCTATTTACGGTGAAATAAAAATTTGTCATTTATTTATTTAAATTACCACCCAAAAATTCATTTTTAATGGTGTTTTATTTTTTTATTTTATTTTTCATTGTACTTTTAAAATAAATATAATAAAATTATTTTTTTATTGTTTTTCTCACAATTGCCCAAGTTGCTTCTAAAATCATGAAATACTAAAATATTTAAAGGCCTATATCTTATAATTTAAAACAAAAATAAATAAAGTAGCTCACATCCGTACTAGATATTTAATACACCTTTTCATTACATAAATAATTTTTCATTTTGATTGGGTATTTTGATCTCAAATCCAGAATTAACATTTTTGTATGAAACGGGCCAAAATGGACCGCGCATACGTTCCTTTTAAGGACAAACGGAAAATATCAGCATCTGAAAAGATATTATTGTATTTTGTGCACGTCCTTCTTGGGAAGTTAATTTCGAGTTTGGGATGTGGAATAGTTGGAATACTATTTAGCATCTTTTACCTGTTTCTTAATCACAGCAGATCTGCGACTTTCCACAATAACTCAGTCATTTAGAGCAGTCGTCCGGTTTCCGAAAGGTCGCGAGTTCAAACCCTTGTTACGGCAATAATCTATTCTTTACGCGTGTGTAAATACACCATTATTGTCTTTTAAGCATTATGATATGAGTCAAATAACAAACTGACATGTTTTGTTGAGCGTAACCTTTTGTGTTTTCTTTTATTTTCCACATCCGGCCGAACGCTTTCAAATAACAACACGTGTATTCTAAATTCAAAAACAACAACGCGTTGTAACCAATTACTTACACATTACACTCATATCATGGCAACGTCCTTGCCGTGGGTTGTGCCTCAACAGGCTTTTCATTCCTCCTAGGCCAGTAGTGAGGGAGGCAGGGAAATGCATCGCCAAGCAGTCAAAATATATCAAGTAGCACACGCGAGAAAAGGGGGCTGATTATTTACAAGCTTAAAGATTTGTATCACAAGGATTAAAAGTTACATTTTCTTTCAGTGGTAACCACTTTTCTGAACGACTCGTCTGCACCGCGCAAGTAAAAATGCTAGTAAAACAACACGAGTAAAAAGGTGCGTTTTAATAAATACGCACTGTTTTTTTTTGTTTGTATACATTTTTGCCTTTTTACTTGGTGGTGCGTGATTTTCTCACGTTTTCTTGCGCGGCGCGCGCGGAAGATTCGTCGATTTGCCGTCGCTGTGTCTTTCAGATTGTCAGTTCGCGTCGAGCCGCCTCGCCGGTCGGATGCCTGTTGCTATAGTGTTCCGTGCGCTCTGTGTCGCCAGTTTCCCCACTACCGGCGTGCGTCATACGAGATTTACTGCACCGATGTAATAATGATTTTTCCAGCGTTGTTGTGAAGTTTAATTATCAAATTTAAATGGCGATGTGTTTAGAAATAATCAATCAGTATTCGTCGTAAATTAAACATGTGATCACTACAATAATAAAGACATAAAATAAAGTTTAGTGTTGAAATTTTTCAGGATCGAAGAAAAATTTTCCTTCTTTCCGCTAGCCAGTGTCTTACTTTTACCGTCTAGTGGACATTTTATTGTTTTAGTAATATTCCGTTACCACACGTATGTATTCTTGTGTTTTATTGTGATGTTGTAGGAATCGCGACGTAAAGTTCGTAGTATTAGTTTTTACCAATAAGACATGTTTACATCATATTATGTTTGTTAGTCACCTGTTTTCAGACGATCAATGAAACATATTTCTACGTCGCAAATCCGATGCACTTTATTTCATACTTAATCGACTCGAGTAATATAGTTTTGATTGTTTCTTCCTGTCCCAGTCTCTCCGTATAAATATGACACGATACGTCATAATCAGCCGTTAAAAACAATGGCGATTCTTGCGATTTTTCAAAGGCCTTTAGTTTACTCTACGTTTGGTTATTGTCAATCAATTAGTTTTTTTTTTTTTTGTGAGTACCGTAAAAGAGTCACAACTGCTCCCAACGTTCTGGAGCCAGTGAGACTACGGTATCCTCAATGGGTACGTTGTACGGGTACGTTGTGAGGCTGAAGGTAGTGGGAGGGGAAGAGGAAGACGGGTAGTACCTGGCTGGTCAGATCTGGTCACCAAACACGGCTAGAATCATTTCAAGCAATGATTCAATTCTGAATTGTGGTCTTACACCAGGGCGATAATGCAGAGTGTCTTCCACTCTGGAACGTGCCACGTATATACTGTGTTTTATTTTTAAATTAATCAATTGTGAAATAGCACAATTAAATCGAACAGAATTTACTTGCGCATGCCGGAATTTGAACCTGCGACCTTCGGAGTCGGAATCGAGAGTCTCAGCCCTTGACCCTGAGGAAATAAAATCACTCTGGGCCTATGTCATGTTTGGGGGTATTTTTATGGAAAAGAAGGAAAGGAAGTTATGGAAGGAAAAAATATACGAGGGGTGGATAAAAATCGGGGGTCAATATGTCTAGGAGTGACGGAAGTGTGAATTCGTTCCTCCCGCTGCGATGTAAGGCGATGGGTCGCGAGAGTTCGGCTGGAGAGGTCTAGATTTGGTCTCCTTCAACCAATCTCTCCCGATCCGGCCTACTGCGCAGTGGGTGGGCAAACTCATTAGCTGCCAAGACCTAGACAAACTTCACCCCATGAATCCGGGCACCCCTGCTAAGTCACCAAGTTCCACATCCATTAACCGACTTTTATTAGGGTAGGTCAATAATTAACTGTGTCACGTGTATTATACATGACTATTGCATAATATCCATAGAGCTATTGCGTACTAATGTCTCATCGAAACATGTACCACTATTAGAACGCGATAATCGGTGCGCGTTGCCTGGATTTTGTAGTTTCCGATCGTTCGCCGTCAGAACGATTAGAGATAACGTTAGTTTAGGGTAGGTACATTTTTTTTTCAAAACTTTATTGACTTTGTAAACGGGTGTTAAAATACCACTTTATTGAGTTGTGAAGTTTATCAAACTATATTTGGATTTACATGGTAACTTTATTTTAGTTCTATTTTCGAAAGGTTTATCAAACTATGTTGAATTTACGCGATAACTTTATTTTAGTTCTATTTTCGAACAGGTTCCTACTACTTATACAAGTTTATCAAGCTATATTTGAATTTACGCGGTAACTTTATTTAGTTCTATTTTCGAATAGGTACCCACTACTTATACAAGCTTATCAAACTGTATTTGAATCTACGCGGTAACTTTATTATAGTTCTATTTTCGAATAGGCACTACTTATTCAAGTTTATCAAACTGTATTTGGATTTACGCGGTAACTTTATTTTAGTTCTATTTTCGAATAGGCACTACTTATTCATACATCGATTCAAGACAAACTTCACTTCAATTCGAGATCGAATCTCTCCAGTTAGATTCCGCCCCATATAAGGTCCGCCTTACGGTGTAAAGGCCAATGACTACAGGATACCTGTGATGTACCTACATCAGCAGACTGGCCCCGCCATCACTACTCGGTCTGAACGGCCAGGTACCCGCGGGGACGGTGTAATACCGGTTTGGTCATTGGTGCAAACTTATAAAATTGCAATATACTATATTGCGGTAGCCCCAGGTTTCCGTTTATATCGCAGCTTTTGAAGGTCTGAGATTTTTTTAGATTGAGTTTTTGCTGTGTGGCTTTTTATCGTAATAAATTTTTGGGTTACATTTTAGTAGAGTATTATGGTTTCACGACTTTTCATCAAAATAAAAAGACAAAATATCGTACGGACAAAACATCTACTAAAACCTAACCTAAAAAAAATGGGACCAAAATAATAAAGACATCCTGTTAAGCCGCCGCTATCCGAATTCGACCGATTTCTTACATATCTCCCTTAAACATCTGAAGTTTTTAAGCTCTTAAAAAATATATATGTTATTTTTGAAGATAATATCTAGACACGTTCCTCGCCGAAACGCAAATTATATGAAATTCCCTCGATAAAAAAAAATCGCAAAGTATGCTCCGAAAATTATTTAAAACAAGTCTATTTCTATTATTTTACAAGTTATATTTGTGAAAAAATTCGCAATGTTTCGTTAAATGATACTTAAGATATGTTCCACGAGATTTTTGCTCTATTTTAAACGAGTCGTGTTTTCTTAAGCTTTTTCGCAATTTTCGCTGCAATTTTATCACTTAAAATATTATTCGTAACAACATTCGTAATTACATATCTCCCCATCTTCTTCTTTTTCAGCCGAGAAGCGCCGCCTTAAGACAATAAATTATTGTTATCTATATTATTTTTGTCCCATTTTACTATTTTTGAACAATATTTGTAGTATTTTGAATATTTGGGATACGGAGATATTGTTGTGAATTCACTGCGTGCGGGGAGGGGCCAAATGGGATACTGCGAGGTGTCAGCCTAGTTTTCCAAACTCGCGACAATATGTGTGGAAGAACACGGGGTTTCATTGTTATTTTCTTTCGTTTTGAAAATTCGTACAATCAGACGGACATTCCTGTCATCTGGGGTAAGCCTAACTGCGTGTGACGTCACAAAGCTGATGACCCCCCCCTAGGTTAGGTTAGGTTAAGTTTTAGTAGATATTTTGTTCGGGGTGAAAACGCACATTACCATACATTATACTGCCCTGAAGAAGCTACGGTTGTAGCAAAACCCGGTTGGCATTAAGTATATATTTATACTTAATCTATATCTACTTATATTCAGTGGCGTGTTATTTATTTTCGTGTTCACGAAAATCGGTGGTGCGCTAAAAATTTTTTTACATATAGGTACCTAGTCTAATTAAAATAAATTTAATTATGAAAAATATCCTACCTATTTGTAGATTAGGTCGATTCTCCGTTGTCTCTGAGTGGCAAAGACGTCGGTGACCCTGGAGTTGAAGTCTGGTATAGATTGAATAAGGCGTTTTTCAATGCTTAGCACTGACAATGCATTGAGTCTATCTTGACTAATTGTATTTCTTAGGAAAGATTTAATTCTTTTTAAAGTTGAAAAACACCGTTCACTCTCCACTGACGTCATGGGGATTGTACATACGATTTTTAACAATTTAACACACTCTGAAAAATCATCCGACAATCCATTATTATAAAAGAGTTGTAAAATAGATATTGACCCATCGGCATTTGTAAAGTCGTCGCGGTTGTAAATTGTCACTAGTTCATTCCTTAATTTAAACTTATCCAGAAAATTGTACGTATTTATAGTGGCACGAAAATCGAGTTCAGGAAAATTGTTTCTATATTCGGGAAACTTATCACAATAGAGTAACTTAGCTGCTGATAGGTGATCTGTGAACTGAAATCTTGATTGCACTTGAGATAATATAATATCACACACTTCTTTACAAATAACCGATTTAGTGGTCTTAATTCGTTTAGTGGGTGGCTCGGAAACATTGTCTGTAGAATTTCGAACCACTTGAATTTGTTTTTCAAAAGCGCGCACGTTGTTATTTGTTATTACGGGATCAATAAATCTCTTTTGTAATTGGTGGAATAAAATGTCACAGTGGGGCATAATTTTGTTAAAAAATTCCAACCAGTAAATGAAAGTTTCATCCTTAAGGTAATTTAAAATCATGCCAGCTTGATTTATAGTATTTGGATCATTTTCAATTTCCAATATCTTTTCCATGCTTTCAATTAGAGAAGCGGAATACGCATGCACGGTTTGTACGGTTCTTATGTTGAAATTCCACCTTGTTGGTGGAGCGACGGGGATTTTCCTTTTAACAATATCGGTTAGTATATCCGTACGTTTAGCAGACCGGGAAAAAAATTTTGGAATTGATTGTAAATTAGCGAAAAATCTTTGAATTTCTTTGTTTTCTGTTACACTTCTCTGCACTATTAGATTGAACTGATGAGCATAACAGTGTACAAAATATGCATATGGGTACAAGGTTTGGATTTTGGCCCGTACCCCTCCGATTTTTCCACTCATTACGCTAGCTCCATCATAGCACTGTGCGATTAGCTTAGATTTGGGAATTTAAAGCAACTCTAGTTCTTGCAAAATTGTGTCGGAAATTCCAACGGCACAGTGTGATTTTGGCTTTAGATATTTCCAAAACCTTTCAAAAATTTCGCCATTCCGTTCGTAGCGAATTATGAGGACCATTTGCATTATTGTGGAAACATCTGTCGTTTCATCCGCCTGTATCGCTAAAAAGTCACTTTCCGAAACTTGCTGCTTAATTTCAGCGTAATAGACGGTCAATATAGCATCTAGTATGTCATTTTGAATGGTTTTTGAGGTGCCTTTGAAAACAGTAGCAGATTCAAGATGCTGTTTCATAGCCATGTCTAGTTCCACGACGAAATTGATCAGCCCACGAAATATTCCTGGATTTGCAGCTTCCTTTGTCTCATCGTGCCCACGCAAGGCCAATTCAAATGCCCCACAGAATTTAATGCAGTCAATTAATTTAGATAAAATATAACGATTTTTTTCTACAAGTTCATTATGTTGTTTTATGTGACTTCTATAGCCAGAATCTAATTGGTTTCTAATATCAACTGTTCCTAAGACCGCTAAGCTTATAACATTCCTTAGGTGAATTTGGGAAATACTGTGTTTTTTTACCTTTTCCGACAAGTGTGTCAAGTCAGTCACTCCTTGCTCAGTCCAAACTGAATCCCCACCAAAAACCAAGCACGGAAAACAATGAAAACTGTTTAATTTATCACACCCGCACAACCAATTTGCTTTATTATATAACTCCTTCTTAAAACTTCGGTTAAACGTTTTTGTTTTGGCCTTGCACTCTTGTTTAATGTTCAAAATGGGCCGTGGTGGGCCACTATTTTTAATTTCTAACCGTTTTTCAAAGTTCAGCGCATTGTTTTTTATAAAATCAACATTAATTATGGAACTCATATTTTACTCTTCCCGACTCATCCAAAAAACGAATAACAATGGCGTCTTGACCTGCGACCTGCGACCTGTCACAACACGTCTCATTGTTTATGTTGGTATGCTGAAGAGATGGTCGATGCTGAGCGGGACATAAAAGAGTAGATGTCAATTTAAAGACACAATACCAATAATAAAATGACACGAACGCGTCCCCGATTAAGATGCCACTGAACAAACTGGTCCTTTTGACGCGGTGGAAATTTTTGGAACACCGTCCGCGATGTATTTAAATTTGCAAAGGATTATACCTACCTACGACTTGGGCTCGTGGAGAATTATGTAAGGATTCTCTTGGATTCTGTGATCGTTTTGCCGAATGCACTACTGCCCTGAATATAGGAACAAAACGTTCTGCTTCTGTTACGCGAGCGGGTATGGCACCTATATTATATCCATTATAACCGAAGCGTGTATTGTGATGAGGCGTGTCGGAAATATAATATTGTTTTTATTAATTAATTAATTATTGTTATTTACTGATTGGGAATTTTTAGATTGGCAGAAATTTAGGGAGTGCGTTGCACCGCCGCACTTTAAGACTGGCCGCCACTGCTTATATTACTATGGAACTAAATATACCTAAGTGCAAAGTTATTAATTTCACCAAGAACACCAACAAAACTTTATATTCATACAGCATATGTGGTCACGATCTGGATACAGTTGAGTCGATAAAAGACTTAGGAATTATATTTGACAACAAACTAACGTTCAACCAACATTGAATACATTGTGAGTAAGTCAAATAAATTACTTGGTTTCATGGTAAGATCAACCAAACTGTTTAAGAATTTTAATAGCCTAATAATTCTCTTTAATTCATTAATCCGTAGTGTTCTTGAGTACGGGTCAACAGTCTGGAATCCACACTATATTTCACAGGTATCTAGACTTGAATCAGTCCAAAGGAAATTTACACGGATTTTGTCTTACCGGTCAGGTGTCTACCATCTTCTAGACGGGTACGAACAAAGACTTACACATTTCAATTTAGAGAGTCTAGTTAAAAGACGTAATATAAATGACCTCTTAATGTTTTATAAAATTGTTAACAACCTAGTAACTTAATAAAACAGTAAACAAGATAGTAACTTAATCAATGAAATCAATTTATACGCCAGGCCCAAATCTACCAGAAAATTTGACATATTTTGGACCCAAATTTTTAACAATAATACGGGATACTTTAATCCCATATCTAGAATGTCACGATCTTACAACGATCTCACTAAATCACACTCTATAATAGATATTTTTGTGAATAATTTTACTTGTTTTAAGAAATATCTCCATGATTTGTGCAACTAAAATGTTGTTTTATTATTTTTAATAAACACTTTAAATATTATGTAGCTATCATGTATTTCAAATTTTCTATTTAAGTTTCTAAATTATGTAAAAAAATACTTACATTGTTTTTCATGTGTCTGTGAATACGCTAATGTTATTACTGTAGACACATTAGTCTAGGGCTATTTATATTTGTATCTTAATTTATTGTATCTTAACCAAAATAATGCTCTGTAAATATCCTGTTTGTGTCTCAAATAAATAAATAAAATTACAAATGCGAAAGTGAGTGTGTTTGTTTTGCGCTTTCGCGCCTAAATCACAAAACCGATTTTAAAAATTCGTTCACCAATAGAAAGCTACATTATCAGCGAGTAACATAGGCTATGTATAATGGTATGCTCTGGCGTTATGAAATTTGTATAAATGAAAATGTGTGTATTTCATATATTTTAGCGGCAGAGAGGAAAGGTAGGGGGAAGGTGGGGTAAGTAAGAGGGTGGAGACAAGGGAGGGAAGGCGGGACACGGGAAAGGACATGCAGGGAGAATCAATTTATTTCTTTGAATTGCATTGCAACGGCACCAGCTAGTAAAAAATAAAAGTGGGGTTTACCAAGTCATTTTAAATTATGTCACGTCACAAATTAACTGCTCCATACGAACAAATAAATTATATCTAATAACAAATAGCGAGGGTTTTTCATTTATGATTCATTCATAAACTATGAAAATCATAATAATAATAATGGAGCGTGTTTACAGCACGTAGCCACTGTGTGCATTGTATATTTATAGTTGTACATAGTTTGTTTATATTGTTGTCTGTGTGTACAAATGTGCTAAGTGTCACCTAGTTAGATAAGCAAGCCATTTTCAATTCATTGTTCGACATCCCTATTGTCTTGTCAAATAAGTGTAGAAAATATAAAAAATGGAACTACACAATTTGTAGGCTGGCAACACCAATTTACCTGTCAATTATTCTTTTAAAGTGCAATGATACTGAAAATATAGCACACTGTATACACGTTTAAAAAAATAATAAGTTTGTCCTAAAAAATTAAATTGTATTTACAAAGTGATTTGCTTTCATTTAATTTAACATAAATTTGAATTTAACAGTAAGTAGAAAGGGAGAATCATTAATGGTGACTTTTAGATCTGAATGAATCAAATATATTCAAATGTAAAATTAGAGACAAAATCTAAAGCCCGGAAAACGCTAGGTACTTAAGGCGGCACTTCCCGGCTCAAAAAGAAGATGGATATGTAATTACGAATGTTGAACAGAGCGCGCTAATATTTTAAGTGATAAAATTAAGCTAAAATTGCGAAAATGCTTAATAAAACATGACTCGTTTAAAATTGAGCAAAAATCTCGTGGAAAGTATCTTAAGTAAAGAAACATTGTGAATTTTTTCACAAATATAACTTGTACTTGTACTATATGCTTGGACTTGTTAACATAATAGAAATAGACTTGTTTTAAATAATTTTCGGAGCATACTTGGCGATTTTTTTCTATCGAGGGAATTTCATATAATTTGCGTTTCGGCGTGGAACGTCCCTAGAGGGGAATCTTAAAAAATAACATATATTTTTTTAAGAGCTTAAATGTTTAAGGGAGATGTGTAAGAAATCGGTCGAAATTCGGATAACGGTGGCTTAAGCTAGTATTAAATAAATGTGAGCAATTTCTAAAGTATGCTTCATATTTTATTAAAATTATTAAAATAGCGTTTTCATTATTTTAACAAAATTGCAAGGTATAATAATAATAATATACCTATATGCGATTCTAATTTTGAGGTCAGTGGGTAATCTATATTGCAATGAAAAAATATTTTTTTCACTTTTATGCCTTTTTAATTTAAAAATATGTTGGTTACACCGCTTTAGATTACCACCATGATAATATTTTTAGCATTCCCATCTGAACAACAGTGGCGCCCTCTTATGTTTTCTACTCTAATCATATATAACAGGGCGAGAACAACAAGTACAAATTGGCAAACAAAAGAGCAAACTACTTTCTTTAAACTATGGAGTCCCTCAAGGAAGTGTACTGGGTCCGATTCTATTCATTATCTATATCAACGATTTAACTAACCTTACCATTAAAGGAAACATAATCAGTTTTGCTGATGATACTGTTTTATTATTTCATGAAGAAAATTGGACGGATACATTTAATGTGGCTGAACAAGGGCTTAGTGCACTTCAAAATTGGCTTAAAATCAACTCGCTTACCCTTAATATAAGCAAAACTAAATATATAACATTCTCAATGAACTCAAGAAGCCAACCAATAAAATCACTAAAACTAAAATTACACGAATGCCATGGAAATAATATACAATGTTACTGCCCCATCATCGAAAAAACACTAAATATAAAATATCTCGGAGTGATAATTGATGAAAATCTTAGATGGGACCTACACATCAAAGGAATTACCGAAAAACTAACAAGCCTCATATATTTCTTCAAAAATCTAAGAAACGTCGTAAATAAAAAGGATATGAGAAAGGTCTACTACGCTTTGTGTCATTCTCGAATTGAATATGGAATTATAGGATGGGGATCTGCTACACATAAGTACATACATAACCTTAATACGATTCAAAAAGGAATCATAAAGACCATATTGAAAGTACCCATTAGAACGCCTTCAATTGAAATTTTCAATAGCTTTGATGTACCAAATGTGCAACAAATATATGCCAAAAACATATTATTAAAGCTTTTCAAAAATACTGAATCTTCCACTAGACCATGCATGCATAACACTAGGTCGAATAAAAATGATGTAAAAAACATTCCAAGTTACAAAACCACATTCGGACAAAGAAACTACACATACTTTGCAACTAAACTTCATAACATCCTTCCCCAAGACATAAAACTAATAAAAAATTCTAATGTATATAAATCAAGAATAAAAATATGGCTGAAAGAGATCAATGAAAAAACCCTAATGGAAACACTAAAAACGACATAGAAGACTAATGAAATATATTTAAATAATTTTAGTCCGCCTCGGCACAGGACCCCCTAGTGAGGAGGTCTAAGAATTGCAATATTTAACGTTAAATTCATCATTTTATTTTGTATGTACAATTATTCTATATAGTTGCTAATAAAAAAAAAATTTTAAAAAAAATTTAAAAAAAAAACTCTTATTTGACAAACTGTACATCGTTGTTAGACTACGAAATAGTGAATTTATAGTTCTCAATCAACACTAACTAACTAACCATCATGCCGTTTCTCCGCAGGGGTAGACAGAGGACGGACCTCCAAACTCTTGGCACACACTCTTTGCCTCATTCACATTCATACATCGTCTCTACGTCAATCGTACATTTGATTAGTCAAACATCTCCAAATACTATGTTTTGAGGAAAGCCATGTTCGAATGCTCAACGTAAATCGTTACTGTGTTTTACATATTAAATACGGTATAAAATAACTCCGGGAAGAATAACGGTCCGGTACATTAGTATGACATTTCGAAATTTCCTACTAGTAACCTATTAAACAGCATTTTTGTTTATTTCACTACAAGTTTTTCTGAATCTGATAGTCATAATACCCTAGCTTATGTACGGTTGAAATTTAAGAACCCGACTTCGAGTAAGCCTCTGACGCCGCGCCTACACTATGCAAAACCATGAAATTTGTTACAAAGCTACTTACGAGTTGCTCGCCGCCGTTTTGTATCAGATAGAGTACACCTTTCCATCAGTGGCGGTCCATAAGTTTTCAGTGAGCTATAGTGCTAAGATTGAAAAAAAAAATTACAACATCAATAACGCCGTATTTTTCAATATTAGCTCTCTAGCTCACTGAAAACTCACGGACCGCCTCTGCTTTACATATAACTGCATACTCATCTCAAATTTCGATTTTTCGGAGATGTCTGCCTAATCAACATGTCTTCCTCGGGCGTTCCCGACCTCCACCATTCACATTTGCATCACTTACACTCCTTTCTTCGTTCATTCGCCCAAATCATCTGAGGGTCTCTTTCTCAATCTTACCCATTAATTAGGCTTACATCAGCCTTTCATTATTTGCGGATCTCCACATCTCTCTCACGATCATTTACCTACGCTTTTTTACATACGCCTCAGGGATCTCATTTCTGCAGCATTCAGTCCACTTTCATCCTTTCTCTACCAGTTCCATACCTAACTGCCATACATCAGGATAGGTACTGGCACTCCATTGTGGACTGCAAGCTTCTCAACACTCTACTAACAATCACGAATACCGCCCTCCTTTTTACAAAATGTCGAGAAACTTGTCAACTCAAATCGAATCATAATTTTTTTGGTGTCAGTGTACCGAGATATTATTTGTCAGTCGTTGCGCAAATGATTGCGTTTTTTTCTCTTATAAGACTCAATTCTTGGACTTTATCGACACCTATGTTCTTTCAGACTTTGACTCTACATTGTCTTCTTTAAGTAAATTTTTTTCTTATTTTTTCTCATTTCTGTACTCATGTGTATTCGTCCTCCTTTCGCAGTCGTGTTGTTTTTTTTACGTTCCTGTTAAAAATATTGTTATTGGACAATTTACCTATAAAATAAACAATAGAAAGATTGCTGTCCTTACGGTATTTCGAAAAACTACTCTCATCACTCATCACCCTTTTCCACCTCTTAAAACAGAATTTTTATTTTTCTAATAAGAGGAAAATAATTGTCTCTGTATGATTTTTAAAGCCCGGGCAACACCGCGAATTTCAACTAGTGTATATATATATATATATATATAACAAAAAGAACGTAGTAGCGGTAGGGGGGGGGGGGGTGACGTGGATTTGAATTTTTTACAAATCTACAGTTTTACTCTGGGGTTTATGAAATTTCGCTATTTCGACGGCCGGCGTGGTCTAGGAGTAAAGCTCTTTACTCGCAATCCGAAGGTCGTGTGATCGAATCCCGGCGTGGGCAAATAAATTTTATTTGATTAATTTGTGTTATTTCACAATAATTGATAGTATGTTTGCGGCACGCTCCAAAGTGGAAGATACTCTCAGTATGGTGTAAGACCACCGTTCAGAATTGAAACATTACTTGCAATGGCTTTAGCCATTTTTGGTGACCGGATCTGAATAGCCAGGTACTTCCCCACTTTCCCCTTCCCCATCTCCTTCCCCTCCCCATCACCTTCAACTCTCACTGGCTTCAGACGAGAGCAGCTGAGCCTCTTGTGAGGTATTCACATAAAATTTTAAAAAAAAAACTTCAAACCAAGAGAAAAGTCAATGTCTACGTCTGATTTAGAAAAAAAACACTGTGGAAAGTTCGGGCAACGCCGGAGACTTCAGCTAGTAAAACTAGCAAAACACATCAATTACAATTTTTCTATCGAGAGTAGCAGTTTACTCAGAGCAAGAAAGACGCAAGATACGTATGTGTCTATTTTGGCCATAATTCATATCCAAGATTCGACTAGTTCAACGCACCTGATTCGCGCATATCAATAATAATTTTCAAAGGTGAATTCCTCCAATACTTCACACGCTCATTTTGCACACTCTCGATGATAATAATAATAGTAATGCACGATAAGTGTGATAGTCCCCCATTATCTTTTATTTGCTTTTGATTCACACGTGTAGCGCGACGAAACTTCCAAATAATTCCGGCTGTGTAATCACATTGAATTCACTGGACCCAAGTGATAATGACATTATATCACGACCTCTGTTCAAACCCGACAATGTGTACAGGAGAACATGCTAAATGAATTATTATTTTCCAAGTCTATTTTTAAACGTACCATTTACTTATTATTAATGATAAGTGATAAGTTTTTTTTAGTATTTGTATTACTAGCGAGTAGCCGGCATGAATTGTATTGCCACTAAAGAAATTGATTCTTGTTGCGTATCCTTTCCCGTGCGTCATCGTTCCCGCCTTAGTTCCCTTCCTGCGTCTCCCTTTTCCCCCCGCATTCCCCTTCCACCTTCCCGTCTTACACCCTCCCGCGAATCCCCCCTCTCTAGTTTCCCTCCCGCTTTCCTCTTCCACCTTACCTGCCTTCACCTTCCCTCGACCACCCTTCCGGGAACTTTCCCTCCTTTGTTCTCTCGGATTCCCATACTTCCTCGTTCCCTCTGCCGCTAAACTATATGAAATACATAGATTTTTAGGTCACCGGACAACTCAGAACCTCCTTTGAAGTCATTAAAAGTGATGTAAAAAATATATTAAAAATAGGTTAGGTTATGGGCTATTTTAAATTTTTTTGAAGTAAAACTTCTTTACGCACGCTTGATTTGGGGAGTAAGCTGGTGAATGCGTGACGAGAGCGTTACGAAAAGTGTCGGGCGAGGCGAACGGAAGTTGAGAGAGAGATAAAGTTAGTGAAAATAGACTGAGAGAGAGTTGATTTTCGTATATTACTGTAGGGGCAAGAGAGAGACGTGCGAGCACACATTTTCTTTCTCTCTTTCTCTCATAGCCAGTTCGTTTCGTATATCTAAGACACAGTGCAGGTCTATTGTCTGTATCACACGTAGGAGCAAGATAGAGCAGTGCGCGCGCACATTTTCTTTCTCTCTTCCTCTCATAGAAGTTTTACTTCAGTGGTGTGGTCTCAAGCACACTCGTATTTTTTTTCATAGCTTTTAATGACTTTCCAAAGAGGTGTTGAGTTGAGTTGATTCTGAGTTGGCATGGAACCACATTTGTAAACAGCTCACGCGCCAACTATTGTAATTTTTATGCAAATTTCACATGCAGAAACCTTCGCGGGTGTGCGCACAACAACTCACCAAAGTTTCTTCGCAATCGGATGAATGGTATAGGAAATAATTTCATAACGCCAGAGCTCATTATTACATGTAGAAACCTTCGCGGGCATGCGTACAATAAATCTCAAAAGTTAAGGAACGCATAAAACAATCAAAGAAACATTATTTATTTTTTTATATTAAGACGTGTGTCACTTAATATACTTACTCGATATGTTTGTATATTGAAGCCGAGATGACTTGCACGAGTTAATTATATGTTTTTTATCTTTGTTTAATGAACCAACTGAACTGAATTAACATCTCAAATTTTGCGGTTTTGTTTTATTTTTCGAGATAGTGAAATTCTTATGTAATTAAAAGACAATTTAAAAGATAATTTTCATGATTTGAGCCGCATTCGCAAGAAGAGTCTTTTGACGCGTGGCGATTCTCGTATTTCGCTAATAGGCTGCTAGAGGCGCTATTTTGCTGTCCTAGCGAGAGATGATAGTGCGTGACGTCGTCGTTCTAGTAGCTTCTGTCTTTTTCGTTTTCGTACGAGACGTGTGAGAAGGAGGAGGACGATCGTCGATGACAAATGTACGAATTCTCTCTGGAATTATTTGTTAAAAAATCGCATAAATCTGTACGTGAATTTGCCCGTAAGAAGAGCGACATATTCTCTGAAAGTCCGCTTTTATAATAATTCTTACGGTTACGATGCAAAAAATACGATGAACGTACTTCCTTGTCACAACAATGCTGCAGCTCTTACACACCTTATAATAATGAGACAAACAATGTACGTGTGTCTGCTTCCTCCAAAGGAAAAAAAAGTAAAAATTTTCTTTCATCTCCTTCACTCGTATTGTCATTTGCCGGGTGTGCGCCGGCGCACACACCAAAATTTTCAATTTTTTTATTATTTAAAAATTCGATTTTAACCCTTATGTATAAAGAAAACGTGTGAAGGACGAGGTCAGAATCGCTTGGGGCATTCTTGTTCTTGACGTATGAGGTATCCTAAATACACCTATCCACTCGGAAGCGAACGAAGCATAAAGAAGTTTAGCTTCAGTCGTGTGGTCTAAAGCTCTCGTTTTTTTTAATTAAATTTGTCTATGACATCGACCCTTCATTTTTCCCGGGATTTGAGCTGTCAAACTACGAGCGTCGCAGGTCGTGAAAAAGATCGATAAACCTATAAATTTATCAAATAAACGCAAGTAATGTTGTTTTTATGCATAGTTTATTGTTCAAGCAATATTTTTCGGTAAGTATAATATGCGATAGCACAAAATAAACCCACAAAATATTGCGTCAAAGTCAAAACTTTGCGATATTTACGTCGTTTTCTCCTTGGCATTTGGGAGGTTTAAAGAAACAAGACAGCACCTTCACTCGTATTAAAGAATTATAATTAGCCAATACGATCGTTGGAAATTTCGATATGTTTTCAAAATAACATTATTGCATTTATTGCCCTTAAAATATTAAAATCGATCCATAAATAAAAAAAATAGTAAAAAAGTTAGTGGCGGAGGCATCTCCCATTCCAAAAAATCTCAAAGCCGAACATTTATCTCCATTCTGCGCAAGGGTTTTTCTAATTTTAGCAAATGTTCAGTCATCGCTATCATGTAACAGGCAACTAACCTTCATATAACCAAATAGTTTTAATTGCATGATACGGAAATAAGCATTTCTCATTTCAAATTATTTAAAACTCAATTTACTCAGCCTATTTATGTAAAAATAATCATTCACAGTTTAGCTAGTTTTAAATTGCGTAGAGATATGACTGAAAAACTCAATTTATCTTCACCAACAAGTTTGTGTAACACGATCACCCAAAAAATCAGATAATTAAAATTCTGTTGACCGTCAAGTCTTAAATCATACCATTTAATAACTAGTTTGCATCGCGTATTCAAAACAGCGCAATGTTTTGATTGCATCATCTTAGTTAGAAAAAAGGCCTTTCCTTTTCATCGACCGTGCAATGAAGTATCGGTAAATGGACACGGAAATCATTAATTATTAGTATAACATTTTTTGGGCAAGTCCCAACTGACTGGTGCTAGAGATACTGGTTGTGAAGCCAGGGGTAGTGGGATGGGGAAGAGAAAGGTGGGGAAGTACCTGGCTATTCAGTTCTGGACAACCAAATCCGATTTAAGGGCTGGAAGTTTTGCCCTCTAGAAATTTCTAGAGCAGTCCAGAAGATTCGAGAGTAACCGAGAGCATTCCACAACATTCCATACAATCCATTCTGGAATATTCGGGAATAGGGAATCGAGAACATCATTGTGGAACATTCTAGAATGTTCGGGAATAGGAAATCGAGAACATCATTGTGAAACATTCTAGAACACTCTCGAATATTGTGGAATGTTCGGGAATATTGTGGACCATTCGAAGCCTTTTTTGTATGGGTGAGGCTACCCATTGGTAGGGGTTTATAAAGCAAGATCCGTCATGGGTTCGAACGTCGGTTCAATCTCATATCAACTCCCTGAGCGAAGCCGGGTTCGCCAGCTGGTAAAAAAATAAAATTAATTCTAATCCTCCTCAACCCTCTCCACATTTACTTATCCTTTCCCTTCATTTACCCTTACCCTTCATTTACTTTTACCCTTCATTTACCTTTACCCTTCATTTACCCTTACCTTTCATTTACCCTTACCCTTCTTTTACCCTTACCCTTCTTTTACCCTTACCCTTCTTTTACCCTTACCCTTCAATTGCTCTTAACGCACGGTTTCCCTAGACTCTTTTTGTATGCACTTCTGGCGTACGATAAGTTAAAAAACAGCCCGGAACGTTTTTTCTAACCAATACCCCAAAAAAACTGCCACGGTCAAAAAATGCGACCGTCATTGGCTAGAAATATGCGCCATGCTGCTTTTTTTACTTCAATCTGAATGCGGCCTAAAAAATACTCCTTCCATCTTCCAAGGTTACATTGAACCCGATTGAATTTAATGACTGATGCTATAATATTTTAATGTCTTCGATTGAATAATATTCGCTTATTTGAATGGCGCCATTTTTGCGAAATATTACATAAAGAGATCAAAGCTATCTGTGAAAAACTCTTTTAAATTTATTTGAAAACAGTGTTCAGAAAAATGGCCAAATTTAAATGAAAAATGTCAACTCACCAGGGGTAATGCTACTAACACAACGAAGCCAACAGTTCGAAGTTGGAAGGTTGGCCGATCGTGTGGTGGTTATCGACCACACTGCGGCCAACCTTCCAACTCCGAACTCGGAAATGGCGGACGTTGAACAGCTGTGGCTACGCTGTATCTTATCAGTTGCCTACAATTATTATGTAGAAGTATGTACCGTTCCAATTAGAACAAAAAATAAAATCACGTTAACTTTTCAATTTCTTAATTTATCCACTGGCTTATTTATGGCGGCTACACTTCATAACCAAGCATCGTGTAAATGACACTTTGTTTTTGTGCTGGCGATGCTTCGGATTCCATAATATTGATTCCGATTCATAAAGCTAAAAAATAATAATATCAAATGTTTGTTATACCACTCTCTCTTGTCATTTAATGGTACGCGGTACGTGAGTCCTGGTCGTCTGTCGTTCGCAGACTGATGTGTGTAGTGTTGCCAAACCGAATTTTGAAAATGACCTAGGCCTGACTAGAAAATTACGTAGATTTAGCCAATTTGCAACAAAAAGTTCGTAGATGTACCGAAATGAAGAAGTCGGGTTAGGTGAAACTGAATAAATACTGTCACATGAAATAGAAATATTTTTACCACAACAGAGGGGGCCAAATGGGATGTGGAATGGGGCGGAAATGGGATGGGTGCCTGGTGTTTTTAAGCTACTTTCCTTATGTGGCGCGAACTTTAGTATGAAACCAAGTGTTGTACAATTTGGTAGAAAATACGTAGATTCTGGGACGTTCGTAGATGTGCAGGAAAGGCCCAAAATACGTAGATGTACGTAAAAAGTCGTAGAGTTGGCAACGCTGGATGTGTGGACAGCTGGTTCGTGCGAATTGGCCCAACTCGCACGAACTAGTCATCGCCGATCGTCTCGGAGGCGATCCCGGGCCAACTCGAACTCCAATCTTCCAATCCGAACTTCCAACGCACGAACTACCCCTCCACACAATCGTCCGAACGTTTGAGGTTGGAAGTTGTTCTCAGTGTGGCCGTATCATAAAATGCCAGTCGCCCGCCATAAGCCACTATTTTCGTTATAACACTAGTTTTTTTGTAAAATAATGTTTTTGTAAATTGTACCGTCCTACCGGGCTTATAAAACACAGATCAAAAAAATATTCGATTTTTTCAAAGACGAATGTGTTCTACTGGCAGTAATTAATTAAAGCATCTGAAGTATTATTTTATTTTATCTAATTTTTAAACTAAAAACCCATGATTGCCCTTTAGTCGTGCATCACCTTATTTATTTATTTATTAATGCCCTTTTTAGTGGTTTTTACATATGTATAGTAAAAAAATATGCAGTATTTATTGTACATAACTGAACTGCTTAAAAAACAACATTTTGAATTTGTTTAGTGGCAAATTGAAGATGTCCACTAAGGTGGGTCATTTAACAAAAAATGTTATTTTTAAAATCTAAGAGCGATAAAAGGGTGCCAAATGGGTTCAAAACGACGTGTTTAAAAATTTTTTAATTTCTGATATGATATCTTCTTCCTCCGGATTCACTTAAAATTTTGAAAATTTCAATATTAAAAAAAAAAAAATTTTTTTTTTACCAAACCATATTTTTTGTAATCTTCCAAAGCAAATGTAATTTTGTAATCTTCCAAAGCAAATTTTGACGAAATCATTTACAAAAAATCCCAAAATTGAGTCTCGCAAAATAATCCCGAAATTTTAGAGTAAGAAGGATTTTGCTGGTATTTGAATATACTGCCTTGAGATAATTTGATTTATTTCTTCAAAATTCGCAAATTCATTTTGTGGCGTCATTATTTAATTTAATGAAAACAAATAACTTTGTGTACACCACTATTTAATTAACAATATCAACATCTAAGATGTTTAAATAATAATAATTATTCAGAATTTGCCAACCACATTTTGGAAACAGGTCATTCTTTTGATATTAATAAAGGTTTAAAAAATTTACACACAACACAACGGATATACAATTAGATAATTTAGAAATTTTAGAAATTAGGAAAAGTGTTAATAGTAAATTAAATATTATAAATAACCAAACGTTTTTTAAAAATAGCCATCTTTTAAATTTATTTTCGTATTAATACTTATATTTATAATAATTTATTTTGTTATTTAGACTTCCTGTTTTGTTTTAAAAGATTTTTTATTATGATAATGTAATTTTTTACCCATCCTAAAATAATTTTTATATTTTATTTTATATAATTGTTTTTTATGATATTTTAAGTAATTAATCACCTCTTCTTTCTATTTTGTCTATGTTCTAATTAGTCTATACTTGTTTGTCTTTTGTTATTTTTTATTAACTTATTATCCTGACGGAGAAAACATAGTTTTCGAAACATGTTGATATTGTTAATTAAATAGTGGTGTACACAAAGTTATTTGTTTTCATTAAATTTGAATTATATTCAAATATATTTTTAATGAATAAATCAAAATATTTCCTCTATTTCGTGTTTTATTAAAAATAGTTCGCATTTAAGATTTAACAAGGGCGGGTTTTTCTCCATTATGTGAAATTTCAAAGTGAATCCAAAGGAAGAAGATGACTTCCAAATATTATTAAAAAAATTACGTGATTTTATATCTCCATTTAACACCCTTTTATCACTATTAGACAAATCAAAACAAGATTTTTTTCCCCATACAGTCGTGACCCACTCTAATGTCCACTGAATGGTTTTAATTATTATTTTTATTTCCCTCCATTAGTATTCGGGGCAATACATACGCGTGAATGGATGAATAGTTAGCTAGTTAATAGATAGCTAGGATCATTTTTTAAATTCAAAATACCACAAAATCTTTATTTTGTCAAACAATGTTTAAAAAATACAATTCCTTTATTGAATTTAGTACTACGTACTTACTCTGAAACATAAAATTGCCTCAATTATTTTAAACACTTGTATTTTTTATCGAATTTTCACCTGTGTAAAGTTGTTTTATTTATTTATGTACATTGCATTATTTTTAATATTATTTATTGACCGAGGCAGCGTGCTGAAGCGGCTTCTTACATAATGGAAGTAATAATTCGCTGCAGGAATTCGCACGCTACGTGCCCCATTGGACGTAAGCCACATGCTGCTGATGTTCTCTCCATCTATTCTGTATGCAAATTAATAGTATGCGACATACAATGATTCCTTGAAAAATTTCGGACACCACTCGTGTTTAGTTGTTTTGCAACCAACACTGGACACTAGCGTGTTATATCATTATAGCATTATTTTTTTTATATGAATACCGCACAAGAGTCCCAATTGCTCTCGTCTGGAGCCAGTGAGACTATGGCATACCCAATTGGGGTATGTTATGAGGCTGAAAGTAGTGGGGAGGGGAAGGAGATGGGGAAGAGAAAGGTGGGAAGTACCTGGCTATTCAGATCTAGTCGCTAAACACGGCTAAAGCCATTTCTTGCAAAGTTTCAATTCTGAATGGTGGTCTTACACCAGAGCGATGCTGGGAGTATCTTACACTGTGGAACGTGCCGCAAATATACTATATATTATTTTAAATGAATAAGTTGTGAAATGACACAAATTAATCAAATAAAATTTATTTGCCACCCCGGGATTCGATCCCGCGACCTTCGGAATGCGAGTCAAGAGGACTACGCTGGACTACCGCTGGACTACGCCGGCCGTCAGGCTAGCGCAGACCCGTTAATTCTTGACAAATCAGTTCCAATTTTGAAAAAACGTTAAAAATTATTTAAGTGAAAACTTATTTAGCACCGTTATGATTTGAAACTCAATGAAACTAAAAAGCGACACCAAAAAGAGATCTATTGGATTTAGCCTGCGAGAGAATTCTATCATATCGGTTTCTTCGTTGCGTGGTGCTTCTTAGCCTCCCCAATTTGTCTGCTTTAGTTTTCTGGAGGTTTCACTTCAACCGCGTGTGAATTGCACACTTGAATTTTATTTTTTGTTAAAAATATTTTATAATAGGTAGGTACTGTATCATAACTGTGCTAGGGGTAGGAAAAGAGTTTGGAAGTGTTTTTTTAATATGATGTGGACAGTGCCTTTCCTCGTGTATTGAAGAACAAGTGTGCGAAATTTCATCAATCTCGGTATAAAACTGTAGATTTGTATACAAAACAAACATACACCGGGATACTCTTCGTTATATAATTTAGAAGATAAATATTATAGATTTAAAAAATCTGTTTCACAGCTGTCACAGCATTACACGTGTCTGTCTCCAATCCACCGCACAATCTCTCAGGGGTTAGAGGTAGGGACTGACAGACAGTATGTACACATGTACAGTACAAACACACACTTACCCATCTATCAAAACAAACAGAGATAAGATAAGATGCAAATTATTGTTTAATTTGGGTTGCAAACTGTCACCCAGAAGCCAAACAGCAAATTAATTAAGTAAACAATTATTTAAAAAGGCGATACAGATTATTTAAGCTTAAATTTAACCCCACAGGCTAATTTGTTCGCTTTTCAGAACAATTCATATAGGTCTCACAGAAACCGTTGTGTCTCCCTTAATTTCATAGTGAGAAATATGATCTAAACCATAGGTTCTCAACGTGGGCGTAACGCCCTCTTGAGACTTTCAGTGGGGCAGTAGAAGACCCAGAGAAAATTAGAGGGCGTTGAGATGGCACAGTGAGGGCTTGGGCAGGTAAAAAAATATGGCTTAAAAAAGACACTCTAATCACGTACCTACTACTGAAGCAAAGTAAACATTAATATTGGTTAATTTTTTGTATTGTATGCATTGTAATCATTTTTATCACGTGTGCAAAAATTCGCATATTTCGGTAGTTCGGGAAAATTGAACTGAATGATATTGCATTCAGAACTACATTAAATTGGATGATATGAAATTTTTTATTTTTTATTTTGTAATATTATCGTCTTTTACGTGTATTATTATTATTAAGAATTGACACTACATCATGAATACAAGGAAGGAGGTGCAAATGAGGAAAAAATGCAAAAAAAAAATGTTTTAAAACCTAACCCCCCCCCCCCCCCCCCATTAATCACCTAATTTGTGACATGCCTGCATACTATATCATTTAACCGATTTTACGTGCATCTATCGCGATTAGAGATGTTGCGACGTTTGATTATAATGCACAAAAACTCAACGCGGCCATTTGACGCACCTGTAGCGATAAGAAACGCTTAAAATAGCTGTGTACTTTCATTATTATTATTTATTTTCGTGGGTAATCTGTTGGGGCCACCTATCGGCGCAGGTATGTATTATCGGCGGCCACACGCCGCGAAACGTCGGCAAATACAATGCGTAGTTATTTTTAGTTGCAGAAAAGGCGGCGATTAGCGTCGATAAGGCGGTTTATTCGCACGGCCGCCATCTTGAATCGCACTCACCAGCTGATTATGTAGCTTGACTCCCCGCTGCAATTTGCACGAGGTCGTTGATACCGCCCTAATCCAAATTGAAACATTATATTATGAACATTTTAACCTAATAATAACAATACTTTTGTGTTATCTTTAGTCTTTACCAGTTATTGATTGTTTGGCAGTGTATGGTAATATGGTAGGATTATGTTAAATTATGTTGTATTTAACTTTGCAAGAAAGCCTTATTCTCAAGGAGATCAAATTTGTAAATATTTACATACGACGGACATTATTTACGCACACATTATTTTAAAAACACTTCGTAATAGTTCAATTACAATGGAGCATATATTTCAGTCACCAGAAACAGTTCAATTAAAATGAGGAGCATATATTTTAGTCATCAGAAACAGTTCAACTACAATGAGGAGCATATATTTGAGTCAACAGAAACAGTTGAATAACAAAGTGGAGCATATATTTCAGTCGCCAGAAGCAGTTCAATTACAATGAGGAGCATTTATTTCAGTCTCCAGAAACAGTTCAATTGCGAAGAAAAGCGTATATTTTAGTCTCCAGAAACAGTTCAATTACAATTAGAAGCTTATATTTCAGTGTCCAGAAATAGTTCAATTACAATGAGTAGCATATATTTCAGCCTCCAGAAACAGTTCAATTACAAAGAGGAAAATATATTTCAGTCTCCAGTTCAATTACAATGGAGCATATATTTCAGTCTCCAGAAACAGTTGAATTACAAAGTGGAGCATATATTTCAGTCTACAGAAACAGTTCAATTACAAAGTGGAGCATATATTTCAGTCTCCAGAAACAGTTCAATTACAAAGAGGAGCATATATTTCAGAAACAGCATATACGTATTTCAGAAACAATTTCCTGAAACAGTTCAATCACAATGAGTAGCATATATTTTAGTCAACAGAAACAGTTAAATTACAATGAGGAGCATATATTTCAGTATCCAGAAACAGTTCAATTACAAAGAGGAGCATATATTTCAGTCTCCAGAAACAGTTCAATTTTAGCATATATTTCAGAAACAGTTTATATTTCAGAAACAGCATATACGTATTTCAGAAACAATTTCCTGAAACAGTTCAATCACAATGAGTAGCATATATTTTAGTCAACAGAAACAGTTAAATTACAATGAGGAGCATATATTTCAGTATCCAGAAACAGTTCAATTACAAAGAGGAGCATATATTTCAGTCTCCAGAAACAGTTCAATTACAAAGAGGAGTGTATATTTCAGTCTCCAGAAACAGTTCAATTAAAATGGGTAGCGTATATTTCAGTCTACAGAAACAGTTCAGTTACAATGAGAAGCATATATTTCAGTCGTCAGAAACAGTTCAATTTCATTGAGGAGCATTTATTTCAGTCTCCAGAAACAGTTCAATTACAATGAGGGGCATATATTTCAGTCTCCGAAGAAGCAAAATAATGTATTTATTTCGTTAAAATATCTATTTCGTTAAAATTAAAATTGACAAATTTGCCGAATTCACTTGGCAGCCATCTATTGTTCATTACTACTGATGTAACATACTTTCATGAAAATTGATTATAAGATTAGTTTTATTTTATTTTATTTTATTTAACCTAAATTATGTTCTTAGTATGGCTTTAATTAAAAATGACCAAAAAAACAGCCTAAAACATGACTTCGCATATGTCAAAGCATGGCATAAACAAAGGACGGTAAATTATCTGTATATTAAATTGAACGAAATAGCTGTTTCCCAGATAACCCTGAATAATATTTTTTTAATTCCAACCTTGTGACTTACGACCCACCGATGACTTTCTGACTTTAGCCACTATTGATCAACATTTGAATATTGCTTCCTTTCAAATATCCACTGTTCTGCCTCTTTGGTGCGGTGGGAAGTTTTCGCTCTCTAAATCTTCAGAGCTGGCAATCTCACCGATTAGTATCGGATTAGGCTGCGAACAGAGCACTGAACCGTGAACACCTAGCATGGCACATTCGCAAACGCGTTACGGCTTGGCTGATTGCGTTATATTTTACGCCAAATAAACTAACAAATTATTATTGTCGGTGGCGCAACTCTCGAGGTCGACGTTCCCGCGTTATGGCGGCTATACCATTCTACTGACTACTCGAAGTGAACTTGTTATCATGGGAACTCTCTTTAGTCTTCTAGAACAGTTTTGGTACCTTGCTTTTAATTATTTTAATGCGTAAGGCCTTTAGATTTTTTCATATTTTCGTTGATAGCTCTGGAAAAGTTGCAATGGAACTCTCAGCGGCATGGCCGTAGCTCATCCTCCAATTATTTTAGTAAACAACTAGCTGATATCCCCGGCGTTGCCCGGGCTTTACACAAAGTTTTACTGAATCAGAGGTAGACAGTCAATTGTGCAAAATTTCATCAAGAAGTATCAAAATTCTGTTTTAAAGGATGGGAAAGTAACTTCTTCCCTACATCCATGTCAAAGACGTCTGACAAATCCATTCGATTATTTTTCTATACAACATTTTGACTGTTTTGTTTTTTTGAATAATGGGCCACCCAGAAATTACATCACACGAATTTCATGATTTTTTGACCCCCCTCGTCCCTGTCACATTTGTGAGACCCCCTCCTCCCTAGTGTGACGTCACATAACATAACGTAAACAGTTAGGCGTTTTAATAATTTAGATTTTTACACGTGACGTCACAAAAATGATGACCCCCCATACCTCTTGTCACACTTCTCTACTCCCCCCCCCCCCTTTAAGGTGTAACGTAATTTATGGATGGCCCCCAACTCAATAAGTACATAAATCTAAAATTGAGAAAATTAGAAACAAAGAAAGATACGGTCGCATCTAGGTACTGAACCCAGGATCTTGGCCTTGCCCGTCTCTGCTCTAACCACTGAGCTATTTCGACCCTATCACCTCCGGTCATATTTAACCGTCATACTCGCACAACGCATATGCGTTAAGAAAATTAAAATAATGTCGGTAGGTAGTTCGAGTGTGCTAATATTGTCTATAGTAATTAAATATTTTTATTAATTAACAGGTACCCTGTATAATTTCGCAATACTACTAGATTCGTATCCGCGAATTTATTGAGACATGTTGCATCGCTGACGCACTAATCGCCGTCCGAACCTAACCTAACCCAACCAGTTTCGCTAAAAGATGACTACAGTCACGTACACTTGCAAATTTAGTTTCAACCTGTTGAGATCGACGTCATTAATTGGGAGGTCACATCTCTCTACCTGCGGTCGTTGATTATATATTTTTATTAGTAGTTATTAATATTAATATGAAACTCATGGAATCGGCATTGTTTTTTATATGTGATACGTGATTTTTATCGCGGACCTCTTTTCCGTTCACAGCTTTTGTAAATTTATTTAGAATATTTTGTAATTTGCGAATTTTTGAGTGAATGGCAAAGATTTGAACAATATTTCAAAATTTATTGGCCAGATATCGTCAGCTTGTATTTAGGGTCGTTGTTTTTTTTTTACATTAACTCCACACAGGAGGCCCTGGGGAAAATAATTTCCCTCAGGGCCTATGTCACTGGGATGCTGTGTGGAGGGTCTTTTTGAGGAGAGGAAGGAATGAACATTGGTCTTGAAGAGACCCATGTTGTAGGAGGGAGGAAACACAGAAGCCGGCAAATCGTTCCATAGCCGAGCTGTTGAACTCAAGAACGAGTCGAAAAAACTACCCGTTCTCATGTGACAAATGTCAACCGTGTGCATATGTTGGGCGCGCTTTTGGCGTGTCTCCCGACTATGCAGCGGTGCCGAAGGGATCAATGACGCTAGTTCCTCAGAGCATCTTCCATTGAAATACCGGTAGAACATGGATAGCATTCCCACCCGACGCCTGTGCTCAAAAGATTGCAATCCGTTTGTTAAGTTAGAATCTATCAAACGGACCGCCCGTTTCTGCACAGATTCGAGGGTTTTTTTCAGGTATTTTGGGGCTCCAGACCAGAGGTGGCTGCCAAATTCAACCGTGGGGCGCACTTTTGATTTGTACAGGGTCAGCAGTTGTGTATTGATCTCAAAAAAAAACTTTTTTTTATTATGATTGAATCCCCAACCATTTAAGTGTTATCGAATCCTTGAAAAATTCAACAAACGTTAAAATAAACCATTAAAAAATATTAAAAAATAATATATTTGCATAATATTCTTGTTTACGACTAGTTTTTTTATACCTTCCAAATTCTACACTACTTTTTTAATAGGAAGGAAAAAAACGATATCTTAAATCAACCGATGGAAGCCATCATTGATATTATTTAAGTAGGTTTGTACCTGGTTCTTGCACAAATCCATAGTAAAATTCACCTACATAATGTATGACTCAAGTAAAAATGTATTTTTTCTTAAACCCTTACATTTATTGTTGCATAAGTAGACAGAACCCTTTTACTTCAGAACATCTGTGCTGTTTTATATTCTTACTTGACTGTAGTTATATGCAAATTCCTTGTACACTAAGTGCACAACTCGACAATGGACGACCTTTCCCGTCTGCTCTACGCAAATCTTTACAATGAGTTACGACACCTAGTAAAAAAACATATTAAATCATCAGTGTTGAATCATTTGGTTGTATTAAGGATTTACCGTTTTTACTCGGTGGTGAAAATTACGCTGTTTTACTGGATCTTGGTCATAAAACGCACCAGCAGCAGTAGCAGGTTTGAATTGTCAGGGATTGCCTTCGTTTCCCTTTCCTAGCCGCATCTCCTGTTGCAAAGCAATATGCAATGCATTAGTGAAAAGGGAACCAAATTCACAGCACAATCGCATGGATAGTTGTGATCTTTTTGCTTGGTGGTGTGTTGCTGAACTGCTTTTTTGTTGTGTTTGGGATAGACCGTTTTGCAGTTTTCGCGACCACCGACTTTCTTTGCCTCCTTGGTCTGTTGCGCAACGGAGAGCACGTGGCCGTTTTCCCCTCCCCCCGCTTCCCCGCTGTTACCCTTCGCCGCTTTCCCTCGTGCTTTGCCACGTCATGACGATTTTCCTAGCCGGTGCTGCCATTGTGGAAAAAGTCTACGATACGCGACGCGTCTGTGAAAAGGTATTGAATTTGTTCGATAAGTTCGCGTACGTATATTCGTATGCACGGAATTAGATTTGTATTTCGAACTTTTTCTACATTTGATTTTAGAATAGAACAAAAATTAATTCAAGTATTTTTTTACGGTTTATAAATGGTAGTTTCTTGTATTTTTAGTTTTTTGAAATGAAAACTTCTTTAGCACCGTTGTGATTTGAAACTCGATGAAACGAAAAAGCGAAACCAAAAAGAGACAAGCACATACATCCACAGGATTTAGCCTGCGAGGGAATGAGATAGAATAATCGGTCTCCTCTTTGTGCGGTGCTTCGTAGCCTCCCCACTCTTGTCTACCGCATGCTAAGTGTCCACAATTGTTTTTTTTTACATTAACACAATTTGGGAGGCGGGTACGGATACCGCCGCCCCGTGAAACATTTTTTTGGATAACCAACACCTCTCCCTGAGGTCACTCTAAGTGGTTAGCTACGTTTGTCGACCTAGCAGGGGTGTCTTCATTGGGTGAGGTGTGTACAGGTCTTGGCGGCGGATGCGTACATCCATCAGCTGTGTAGCGGGTTGGATCGGGAGAGATCGGTTCAGGGACACTCTTTGATCACTTCAGCTCCTCCCTCTTGACCCATTGCCTTGCACCGCAGTTGGAGGGGGGATTCGCTGACCCCAGATTCCCACCCTTCCCTCATATATTTTTCTTCCCAGAATTTCCTCTCCTTTCTTTCCTTAAAAGACCCTCCACACAGCATCCCTTAAGATGACACAGGCTCTGATGGATACTATTCGTAGAGCTTATGTATAAAAAATAAAATAAAAACACAGGGAGGCCCCGACATTATTTTCCCATGATAATAAACCCATGTTGTAGGAGGACGGAAACATAGAGGTCGGGAAAATCATTCCACAGACGAGCTGTTGAACTCAAGTACAACGATCCATTGTCATAATGTGACAAAAAATGTCAACCTTATGCAAATGCTGGGCTCGCGTTTTTGAAGAAGTAAAGTCTCCGGAATGGTGAGCTCTGGCGTCATGAATTTTTTTTTGTTTGCAAGGGTAACGCAACTTTCTTTTTGTCAGTCGAAATATGATGGTTTCTTCGTGATTTGAACGGTTCAATAAGATAAAAAAAGGTGTTGAAATCTCGGGCGGAGCCGGGAAGTAGGCATAACAGAAATTTGCGTGTCAGGTTTAGGAATCGTAAATTACGACAGCTAGAGCAGACTATAAATTAAGTATGTAATATTTTATGTTGTTATATAAGTTAGTACCTACCTGGGGATTTTATTGTTATGACTATTGTGGTACCTACCTTAACAAGAACACGCGATTAGAATGTGCAAAACAACTTTGTCAGATATTCTCCGCAATAATACTTGGCCGATATTTATAGCGCCGGTTTTGTAAAATATAATTTTAGGGAGCTGTACCAACCTACTAACATTCAGAATTTAAAATGGCCATTTTTGAATAGCCAGATGAGATTCCGACAAATGGTCATTCCGTCATTTTCAAACTGTCGTGCTCGATGGCACTGACTTAATCACGTGATACTAGTACTGTAGTAGTAGTCGACGTTCATTGAATTAGTCGAGATTCATTGAAATGACGTCACCATTATAGCGTGTGCCCTTAAATGATTTTATAACATTATATATTATCTATTATTAACAAAAGCTATTAATAACTATTTTTCGATTCTCTTGATCTTGCCATGTGTTTTTGGGACGTCCCCGACTCTTAAGATATCCAAGCGTCACATTTCTTCATCGCTATATATTTAATTATAAAATACCTTCTTATCTCATTATAAACCCAGTTTTTGTTTATCTATGTTTAGATAAAGAGTACATAACACTTTTCCAAGAATCGACGCCGACGCGTTGAACTCGTTTTCACTGCATTTTTAAATTTGTCAAAACGCTGTCGACATTATCGATATTGTCGAAAAACCCCGTGCGGTAGAGATTGATTATTATTTATAAATTTAATCTTATAATCCATGATTGGTTTTCACTCGCTAACATTATGTGTATTTATCGATTAAAGATAAAATTATACACACACAAACTCTAATTTCGTAATATTTTTGATTATCCAACGAAATGCATTAATTCCAATGACTTTATATATGTATAATATAAAATTCTCCATTGTCTCGTAAACTCTAGATGCTGATATTAAGTACCTGGGCATAACAATAGACCAACGTTTAAAATGGTCCCCACATATAAATATTCTGAACAACAGCGTAAGGAAACTTACATACATATTTAGATGTTTAAGAAATATTTTAAAAGAAAAATTACTTAGAACCACATACTTCGCTTTCTGTCAATCAATTATACAATACGGCATTATAGGATGGGGCGGTACATATAAAAATCAAATACAAACAATTTACGTATCACAAAAACTAATATTAAAAACAATTTTAAACAAACCCTATTCATATTCATCAGAACTTTTATTCAGACAATTTAAGGTCAGAAAATTAAATGCGTTATACTTCTACCATGCAACATTACAAATTTATAAAGATGATATTCAAAATAAAGTAGCACCCTTTAAAAATAACAGAAATCTTAGACAAACGTCAAAACTTCCAACTCTAAAATGTAAAAAAAACAATAGGACAGCAAAATCATAAATATCTCAGTGTCAATTTTTTTAATTCTTTACCAGAAAGAATTAGAAACATGAACACTAACATTAAAGAATTTAAAACACACCTTAAAAATTATAGTGAAAATATGAAATGAATTATACCAAATAAAACTATTATTTTATTTTTTATTTTATTTATTCATACACGCCTTGAAGGCTTTTACAGAATCACATTATTCAAGTTACACATGTTATTCAGGAGTATAATTGTAAGATTGAAGTATATAACATTATAAACTGTACTTTAAGGATACAAACAGGTTTAATATGTACATAGGTATGTAGTTTCGTTATCATTAAAATTGTACAAAGGAGTTAAAAAGTTTACATAGTGTAATAATGGTAAAACAGAAGAGTGCTTAAGATACTTAAAAGTAGTTATTGAGGAACGTGTAGGTATTTACTATGTTGATTTTATTATTAACTTGATCATGAATAAATTGTTCGAAAGCAAGTTTTTCAAGAATTCAGCAAAATTAACGCAGCTATAAATAGTACCTACACATAGAAGAAAATAAATAAAAACTACATGAGTTGTAATATCTTGAAAAGTTATACAGATGAGTTCAACAAGTGTATTATGATAACTCCCCCCCCCCATACACACAAGCCCTGCTTATTTATGGGGGTACATCAAATATACGAGTATATATCATGTATGTAACTTATTATTGTATAGAATCTATTTGAAATAAATGTATCTATTTATAAAAAAAACAAAAAAATATGTCAAGTATCATACACTCTTGTTTTTTCAATAAATTCTTAATTCAAAAGTTATTCATGTATGATAAAGATAGACATTCAAAGAATCGGTGTGTATGAATGACATAGATATCTCGTTGAATTTAATGTTTCAAAGACCCAATCATGTTGATTACTTCTAAAAGGGATCGAAATGAAATTCTAGTTTTCTTCAACGGAAGCAATCTTCCGAGCAGGCCCTCCATTGATATGCTTGGTGTGGTGACCGGGCAACTCGGAATGAAACCAACTCAGAACCACCGCAGATAAGTCATTTAGAGTGGTAAAAAAATTGGTTAAATAGGTTACGTTGGGTTAGGGTTATCCGCTAATTTAAAATTATTTTTTTTATAGCTTTTAATGACTTTTCAAAGAGGTGTTGAGTTGACTTTTTTCTCAGTTGGCATGGAACCGCTTGGTGTAACTCTAAGTGACCAGCTCAGATATGCCAGAGTTAACTTAGCCTCTCAAAAACTGGGCGTACTGTACAGGGCCCGCAGATGCTTTAACGGTACACAACTGCTGACTCTGTACAAATCACAAGTACGCCCCACGGTTGAATTTGGCAGCCGCCTCTGGTCTGGAGCCCCAAAATACCTGAAAAAATTATGTGGTTAACAAATGAAAAATTTGTTTAAAAAGTGATGCCTAAGTTTTTAATTTGTATTAATGCCTCAAGAGTCTTGACAGCCGGCGTAGCCCAGCGGTATGGCTCTTGGCTCGCATTCCGAAGGTCTCGGGATCGAATCCCGGCATAGAAATAAATTTTATTTAATTAACTTGTGTTATTTCACAATTTATTCATTTAGAATAATATAAAGTATATTTGCGGCACGTTCCAGAGTGGAAGATACTCTCAGTATCTCCCTGGTGTAAGACCACCATTCAGAATTGAAACGTTGCTTGAAATGGCTTTAGCCGTGTTTGGTGACCAGATCTGAACAGCCAGGTACTTTCCCCACCTTCATCTTCCCCATCTCCTTCCCCTCCCCACTACCTTCAGCCTCACAACATACCCCGATCGGGGATGCCATAGTCTCACTGGCTCCAGGCGGGAGCAGTTGGGACTCTTGTGCGGTATTCATGTAAAAAAAAAGTCTTGACCCATACAACAAAATTATTTATTTATTTTATGTCATTATCAACTTACAAAATAATGTCGACTCTTTCAAAATCTTCCGGCGTTCTTTATCGTTCTACTTCGCTTTTAGCCGTTATCTCGCTTTATTATTAGTTTGTTTAGATACCGTCTCCCTCTCCTTGACCCGGCCGGCGATTGAACTCACGCCGTGACCCTGTCGGACTGTGTCAATAATAACGTACTATCGAAACGATATCGCCAGTAAGAAGTACATAGCTGTAGCTCTTAATTTCACATTTTATTTTACGATCGGTGGCCATTTTGGACAAACGCAGAAAAGCACGCGCGCGCTGCTTATCAACCAACCCGACCTACGATGATAATGTTAGAAAAATTAACAACACTACGGCGGAAGCCGCGAAATCACCGGGAAAATCGCGCCAACATGTAAAAAGGTCATTTCATAAACACGCTGCATTTATTGTATTGCTAACAGCGTATTCGTTCCTTTTTACTCGTGCGTTAAATTTGCTTGACGCTTTTCTGCGTACTAGCCGGGTGAGGACAGGTTTTTTCGCCCGTCGGCCGTTTGTAGTGTCTATTTTTCCATACGTTCGAAAAACGTCTTCGCGTACGCACGTGTCCGCCCGCCGCGCCGTCGTGTTCCGTTTTCCGAATTTGAATTCACTTCGGCTACTGCGTCCACGTAGGTACCGCACTCGTGGTTTATAGGAAATTTTATTCGAATTGCGTTCCATATTTGAATTTAAAATGATTGCTGTTAAAAAGATTCTGTGAATATATTTTTAATAAATTGTTTCGAATTGAATTTCGAACAGAGTTTAAATAGTTATTTTATTCTTGCGGTTTTTTTTTTAAATTTATGGTTTTATTAAATTCGTTGTTTGTTTCTTCGGACACATTTTTTAGTTTAGTTTTTTTTATTTTTTATTTTATTTTGTGTTTATTAAGTTAATAGCAATTTTAGCTTTACGCTTTTATATAGAATTTATATTTATTGTTTGTGTCTGTGATATTTTCAGTGTGTTCAAAATCTAAAAATATACCAGAGAGTGTAAAGTTAATTCGCAAACAAAAAGTGATGTGAAAACAAAAACTTCAAAGTGTTCTTCGTTTGATTTCAACGATTTCTCGAATGGGGCAACTTTACATATTCGTTTTTAAGAAGTTAACTACATCTTTAAATTAATTTGCTTTGTGTATAAAAGAGAAGAAGAAACTGCATTCTTATTGCAGTCTTGCTGGGTAGAATGGGCGTCCTCATGGAATCAAGCCAGGCCAATCAATCGAGGGCTGGTCAGGGATATCGGCCAGTAGACTGCTACCTCCAGATGTACGAAAAGCAACAAAGCCTTCAGCAGCCTCATCAGCCTCATCAACATCAACAGCAGCATGTCACCAAACTGCAGCATCAACAACTCAATTCCAGTAGAATTCAACAGCAGCAACTGAGTATCATCAGAACTCAGCAACAGAACGATAAGCTGCAACAGCTACATATTGTGGACAAGCTGCAGCAGCAACAGCTGAATGTTAACAGATTTCAACAGCAACAGCTGAACGTCAACAGATATCAACAGCAACACCAGAATGCTGACAGGCTGCAACAAGAACAGCAACAGATCGTCGACAAACTACAGCAGCAACAATTGAATGTCAACAAGTTGATGCCATACCCTCCGTACGTACGTCAGCAAACTTTGAGAGAGCCCTACCATATTGAATTCCCTCAACACTACATCAAAGAAGAAAGCGAAGACATCGACGTGGAAGAACTGGACGTGGTCGCAGTTTCTCCTCATGACAGAGTGACATGCGTGCAAAGTTCCGTTCTGGTCCGTCCGGAATTCAACGGAATCGCTCTTGGCGGTGCGGGGTCACCACGGGAGAGGACCGACAGCCTCGGTTCCGGCTTGGTCCGGCCGGACTCGAACGGAAGCGGTGGCTCGCCCCTGCGCCGCAAGTACGAGGATGACAAGTTTGAGCCGGCGGAAGCGAGCGGAAGGCCGCCCAGCCCCCGGGTGACCTCTATGCCGCCGCCGAAGAAGAAGTGGATGAAAAATTACATGGGTAAGAATTATTTTGATTGATTATTCTTTATTTCACAATGCAAACCGGATTTTAAACTGGAAGAAAGAAATAACCCCACTTTTTTTTTAAATCATCATCATCACCATCTTCGTCCCCTTATCCTATTCGGGTCGGGGACCCATTGCATCGACAAGGCTCCTCCATACGTCCCTGTCTTGAGCTGACTGTTCGGCCTCCGTCCATGGCAGTCCCATCCTCTCCTCACACAGTTTCTGGAGTTGCCTCGCCCAACTGTGTCTGGGGCGGCCCACTGGACGTCTACCCTCTGGAATCGCACATAGTATCTTCCTCGGAATTCGGTCATCAGGCATTCTTAGTACATGCCCAAGCCACCTCAGTTGCGATTTTTCTATAAAGAGTAGCAGTGGTTCAATGTTTAGATCATCTCGGAAAGTCGAGTTTCTTATATGATCCCATTTCGTAACCCCTGCCACTCCTCTCAAGTACCTCATTTCGGCAGCTTGGACTCTAGAGCGCGTTCGTTCGCTTAGCATCCATATCAGGTGGCCGTAGGTGAGCGTCGGGCGATAAACCGTTTTTTTTTTTTTAAATATTAGAATAAATATCAAAATTAGAATACGCTTTTGTTGTTTGGGCCCCTTACCAGCAAAAATTCATAGATTTTTTGGAACAAATTCAAAAAAAGTTTCTAAGGTATTTTTATATGAGAATGCATGGTGAATACCCGCGATTTATGCATCACCTGGATTTGCTCTCTGAAACGCGCTACGAAGTCTCCAATGTAGAAGAAATGGGACTCTTACAGCCAATAAACTCTTGAAATGCTATAAATTGTTCGTACCGAACAACTACCGCCAGGGTCGTCACCACGACTTGCTCTGTATTCCGCACGGCAGAACAGACGTTCTGGCCCAGCATAGCATGACAAGAGGTATGGTGCTGCTAAATGATATCTGTAGGTCTCTTGACATTTTTAACATAGGCCTTGAAGGTTTCAAGAGTCATTTAGGCAAGAACTCTTGCAAAGAAAGAAATGATTGTAAAACTTTTCATTTAAAGTTTTGCATGTCATGTGTATTGTAATATGATTCTATTAATCTGGAAAGCAAAAAAAAAATGACTTTTATTTTTTATTTTACTCTTTTTTCTTAAAATTTCCGAAATACCGGAGAATTTCGCTGCTGGGAACCGTTTTCAACATTCGTTGTTTGATCAAATTAGCTAAAGACGTATGTCTATTTTTGTAACCTATCTCTCAATTTCATAATATAAACGACGTATAAACAAATAAAGGTTCATAACTGAGCTCTAAGTAGCAGGACTAATAGATCCCAACAATATGTTATTTATTTAATGTCTGACTTGAAACGTCATCATCACGTGTAAATTGCCGTATACTTTATTAAATGTTCTTGTAAAACTTCCAATATAATTATCAGAATGCAAATTTTATGTTTATCATCAACGTCAAAATAACAATTTTTCACATGTAACCATGATTAAAAGATTTTTTTATCTTCCCTCTCTAAATTGTATGTGTTAGTTTATTCACTTCTGCATTTTCGCTGTCGAAATAAAACGATTACATGTTTGATTGTTCTATCTCTATTTTTAGGAGCGTATTATTTTCATCTGCCGCCATTCACAAAGACTCGCCAAACAGTGTTGTGTGCTTAATTTCACACACCGTAGGTGCATGTAATACATTCCACCCGTCAAAGTCAACACGTAATAAGTTCTCTGTTTACCGGCGTGGTTCGCGGACAGTTTATAAATAAATTTCGATGTTTTATCATTTACCCCTTTTTGTAATATCCGCGTGATGACCCCTTTAATCATATTTGTTTTTCGTCTCCCCCCCTTAAAATCGTCGTCCATACCATTGTCCCGCTTTTGTTATCGTAACAAGTGACAAACACGAACCATTTATCGTTAAAACATTAAAAAGTCCTTTGTGAGCGTGCCAGACTACTAGACGGCGGAACGCCATATTTGTTTTGCTGCCCGGCCGGCTGATAAAGTAGGCACTTAACCGTCCTAACCTACCATCGCTAGTGGGTACGCAGTACCTACCTACTCAACCGACCCGGCGACCTTCCAGCCCTATTCCGACCGCACCCACTTAAAAATTTGCAAGCAAAATTAACGGCCCGAGTAAAGACAACAAATTATTTGGCTGTTGTGTTATTTGTTTGTTTGATATTTGGTATGATCTTTTTGTGAGGTGTGCCGTGCTTGTAGGTGGATTTGAATGTCTCCGTCCGGGGTTTTCCTGCGCTGGAGGGAGACGCACGCAAGGACGCGGGAGCTGGTTAGCTTTTGGGTCACGGCTGCAGGCGGCGCGCGAATCGAGCGCCGGACGCATTTGAAATTGGAATGCATTCTATTTCGTTCTGAGAGCGGGGGCGAATGCAAACTCTCTGTTGAAGCGCCACTTTTGAAAAATCGAATGATTATTAATTTTGAAGTTTTCTTTTATTAAAACACAACCCACTTTTTCTATTCATTTCAGTATAGATTCTTCAGGCATATAATAAACGTGATATATTGGCATCTATTTAGAATTAATTTTAAGATTACATACTGAACTTTGCAGTCGATGACGTCGCTATTATTGTAGCCAGTTGTTTTGTGAATTGAATACGTGAATGTGAATGTAATACACACTTCAGCCAAATTCATACGTAACCTTCTCCTTACGACCTCCGTGGTTGAGTGGTTACGATTTACTTGGTTATGAATCCGGAGGTCGCAGGTACAAATTCTGGCATGTACAAGTAAATTTGATGTGATTAATTTGATTTTTTTCACAGAGTGGTAGATACTTTTAATATCGTTCTATTGAAATACCACCATTCGGAATCGAAAAGTTTTTTGAAATGGCTTTAGCCAGGTACTTCCTCACTTTCCTCTCACTCTTCTCCTTTCACACCCATCTTCAGCCTCACAACATTTCTCAATTGGGGATGCCATAGACTCACTGGCTCCAGACAGTCAGGAACAATTGTACGGGGTTGCAGGTTTTTTTTAATACAGTGGACAATTGTCGCAATTAAAACAGAAAACGGTAACTTTAAGTGATCCGGGCCGCAGTGGCCGTTCACACGTTCAGGTGACATCAACGTCCTTGAAGTGATTTCGCAAAAACGGCGCTATACAAATCACACAAATATGAGTGTCACCCGCCACACGAGAACTATATTTTACATGATTTTTTTCAAGGAACGTAGACCCTATTACATTAAATTTAAATACCTCAAAGATACATAAACAATTTTCTGAAATGTAAAATAAATAATTATATACTATGTACATTAAAAGTACCTACTTACCTGTTATACACAGTCTGTGTTAGGTGTATTACATCATTTATGGAACGGCTGAATGTTTCTACGAGTTTCTACGAGTCGTCGAAACGACCCGTTCTCATGTGACTAATGTCAACCGTGTACAAATGTTGGGCGCGTGTTTGGCGTGTTTCCCGACTGTGCACCGGTGCCGAGGGGATCAATGACGCTAGTTCCTTGGAGCATCTTCCATTGAATACCGGTAGAACAAGGACAGCATTCCCACCTGACGCTTGTGCTCTAAAGATTGCAATCCGTTTGTTAAATTAGGAGAATCTATCAAACGGACCTCCCGTTTCTGCAGAGTCGATTTTTTTTTAGGTATATTGGGGCCCCAGACCAGAGGTGGCTGCCAAATTCAACCGTGGGGCGCACTTGCGATTTGTACAGGGTTAGCAGTTGTGTACTATTGAATTATCTGCGGGCCCTGTACAGTATGCCCAGTTTCTGAGAGCCTAACTTAACTCTGGCTTCGATGGAGCCCCCGTACCTGAGCTGGTCACTTAGAGTTACACCAAGCATATCAATGCAGTTTTATCACTTGTGTTGACAAAACCTTTGGGAATACTGACTATGCATATCAAAATTATCGTTGATAATTTCAAAACCCTGTAACGTGCCTATTCAGCAATCGTTGATAATTGATAACCTTTTCGTCCAGTTTTCAATTAGGCAATCTTACAGATAATTGCATCATGGAATAACTGACTATTTTTATCGATATTGATATGTTAACTAATCGTATTAAAATAGTAATTATCAAATTATGCAAACGCTGGTTAAATAATGTAAGAGAGAAAATGTTACTACTGCTAACGCCCTTTTCGAACTGGGAGTAAAAAAACCTCCGCGATTCTGTACCTTTCGTGGATACGGAATCGATTCCATGCGTAATCGACTGGGATTGTCTACGGCTTGCAATTGCTTTTTCTATGGGCTGATACGTCGGCTGACGGCGTTGCCATCGATTTCAACTAGTTTAAAACACGAAATGCGTTAGTATATACTGGATTATTTATTCATTTAATGTATGCTTAAAATTGTATACCATGGATTTGAAATTTGCGCCCATAGAAAATGCAATTGCGAGCCATATACAGAATCACACAAATTTGACAGCCGATTACGTATGGAATCGATTCCGTATCCACAAAAGACGCTCAGAATAGCGATTTTGAATCAACACCAGAATGCCAATAAAGAAATACATGTATATTTTTTACGCAGCATCGCGTTCATTTCAATTTGAGAGGCGGGAATGGGTACAGCCGCCCCGGAAACCTTTATTGGATAACCAAAAACTCTGCCATAGGTCGCCCCGAGTGGTTTACCGCGTTTGGTGATTCAGCAGAGGTGCCCGAGTTCGTGGGTTGAGGTTTGTCCAGGTCTTGTAGGCGGATGCGTCTGCCCACCAGCTGCATTGCAGGCCGGAGAGAGTGGTTGAGGTAGTCCCTTTGACTACTCCAGCCGTACTCTATCGGAACATAGCCTTGCACCGCAGAGGAATGGATTCATACGTCCGTCACTCCTGGACACACTGACCCCCAGACTCCTGCCCACCCCTAATACCCTCTTCCTTCCCAGAACTTCCTCTCCTAAAAAGACCCTCCACACAGCTTCCCCAAAGATGACACAGGCCTTGAGGGGAATTATTTTCCTAAAGGCCTAGGTCGTCTTTACACGCCTGGATTCAAAATATTTTCTCAGGGCCCGTGTCATTTTTGGAGATGCTGTGTAGAGGGGTCTTTCTACATGTCCCTCTATGTCTGTGTCGACACAGGTATCCTAGTGAGACAGGCATCGAAAGATCGCATGTAAATAAACTTTTTATAGATAAATATAGTGTTTTAGCGATCATCCTTAGTAGTTGCCCTGAATCAATTATAACTTAAGATGAAGTTATACGTGAAATCCTATTATTCATCTTTACGACGAATCGGTTTACAGTATGAACATTAAAAAATATGCTACGGATAAATTGAAGCTTCTACTAGCTTTTCTGTGTGTTGGAATGACAATAAATTTATTGAGGTCGAATACGTATCTAGATATTATCTTCAAGAATAACATATTTTTTTAAGAGCTTAAAAACTTCAAATGTTTATGTAAGAATTCGGTCGAAATTCGGATAGTGGACCCTTAACTCTGAAGTAATACAAGAAACAATTTTTTTTAAATACCTCTTTATGGTTAAGACTATTTTGAAGATTTTGTATGTTCTAACTTTTTTTCATTCTTTTAAAATTATGCACAAAATAAATAAAAAAAACACTTTTTCGCTTACTTGCCTCGTGCAAATACGACGCGAGATTTTAAATTTTGTAGGCATGAGAATCGAAATATTTCTAGCGTTTATATTCCTCTTAAATCAAATGCGTTGAATCGTTCTATCAGCGTAATTTACGTAGTTATGTTATGAGGTCTTAATATATTATAATGAATTGCAGTGTTGTTTGTTTGGGAAGTAAATTCGTCATTTAATTGCCATTTATACTGCAATAATGACCTTCCTCGATTTGCTTTCAGAGCTATTATGTGCGTGGCTCGAAATAAACTGTTTATGATAAGCAACATGGAAAATTTTGCGATTGGTTAGGAACACATAACTTTGTTGCTACGCGACCTATTATTGAACACAATTTGAATCTTTATGACCCATTTAGGTTTTTAAATTTTTTTCGCGAAATTTTGCAGTTTGTACGTGTGTGTGGGCAATTTCAGATTTGTAACTTGAACAAAACCCTAGTTATTTGAAAAGGAACCGGGAGCAAACTATACACATCCGATCCGAACCGCCTGATTTATTGTCAAATTCAATTATTACCTTCAGAACGAACTTATATATCATACGCACATATCCCTGATGATCTCCTGAATAGGGTATTTTCACAGTTTTTTTTTTAAGATTGAAAAAAATTAAGTAAAAAATTACGATGATAACGGAATTTTTATTTTATTTTTATGACGACGGATAAATTTTCTACAACGTTTTAAAATATGCCTTTTTAAACGGCGGCCAAAACGATGTTTTCGCGCCGAATAACTCTGTGACGTCACCCCCGCCGAACATCTTGCGATCGCCGCGGTAAGTAACTGTAGTTAGTTCGTATGTTGTAGCTGGTGTTATTTATTGACTTCCAGTTTGCTCGAATTATATCCTTATAGTCTTCCCACTTACTAAGCATTTATAATTTGGTATTCATGCGTACAAATACTATAAGAAAAACCTAAAATAAGATGTTTTAGATCCTTTCTAATGCGACAAAAAACCTTTTCTAATTCGACCGTGTACAAATGTTGGGCGTGTGTTTGACGTGTTTGAAGTGATCAATGAAGCTAGTTCCTCGGAGCATCTTCTATTGAAATACCGGTAGAATAAGGACACCATTCCCACCTGAAGCCTGTGCTCTAAACATTGCAATCTGTTTGTTGGAGAAGAAAATCTATCGAACGGACCGCCCGTTTCTGATTTCTGAGTAAATGGGTTTTCAAGTATTTTGGTGTCCTAGACCAGAGGTGGCTGCCAAATTCAACAGTGGGGAGGGTTTGCGATTTGTACAGGGTCAGCAGTTGTGTATCTGTGGGCCCTGTAGTAAAGCTTTGTGAGAAGCTTTAATTTTAACATTACAATAAAAAACATTTAGTCATTGACTATTTATATTCATAATTTAAACGTGGAAACACCTTTGCATACAGTCGTAAGATGGTTATCTACACAATAATGACGGCCTCTGTGGTCGAGGGGTTAGGCTCTCGACTAGCAATTCCGGCGTGAACAAGTAAATTTATTTATATATATATATATATATTTTAAGAAAGACAAACATTCTCGGGTTACGAATGATCTGACAACAACTATGCGAAAATCTCCTACTACCACCACATAATAGGAAAATGTTGCTTGTGTCGTGATGTAACACTTAGCCAGACGAGGAATCAAACCCGCGACGTCTGGGTGGGAACCAAACGTGGTGCCAACTCAGCCACTGACCGGTCTTTGAGTAAGTTGTGTCGCATTTCACAATGTATTCGTTTAAAATAAGATAAAGTATATTTGCGGCACGTTCCAGAGTGGAAAATATTTTCAGTATCACCCTGGTGTAAGACCACCGTTCAGAATTGAAACGTTGCTTGAAATGGCTTTAGCCGTGTTTGGTGACCAGATCTGAATAGCCATGTACTTCCCACCTTCCTCTTTCCTATCTTCTTCCCCTCCCCACTACCTTCAGCCTCACAACATACCCCGATTGGGGATGCCATAGTCTCACTGGCTCCAGACGGGAGCAATTGGGACTCTTGTGCGATATTCATATTTAAAAAATGGCTTTAGCCGTGATTAGTGACTAGATCTGAATAGCAAGGTACTTCCCCACCTTTCTCTTCAACATCTTCTTTCCTACCCACTATCTTCAGCCTAACAACATGCTCCAATTGGGGATGCCATAGTCTCGCTTCTCACTGGCTCCAGGTGGTTGGGAGCAGTTGGGAATTTTGTGTGGTATTTACAAAAAAAGGAAATTTACTTAGAATAGCCAAAGTTTAAAAGATCATCTTATGACAGGGAAGTTAGGTGACGAACTGACACTTTCTATTTTGTTCTAATTTAATTTAAAAGGGCCAGAATTGACTCTATTTGAGGCGTATGTTGTTAAAATGTTGAAATATAAACCAGTATATAATATGAGAGTTTGTGTAAAAAAAAATGTATTACCATATCGCCTTAAAACCCCGAAATTCAGGGCTTACAAAAGTACTGTTACTCATTGTAGCGTCTATTTTAGGCAAGTTGTCGGATAACACCCGTAAAAAAACCACTATCAGTCATTACAGATGGATCAAATTATATAAAACTGTAGGAACATAACACAAGCATATTAAAAATTACATAAAACCGTCAATAACCGCGAACAAGTCGAGAATGTTTAGACATTTGTTAGTAACATGGTGTTAAACCTCTGAACGTTGACGGGCGTGACGTCATGATTCGATCAACCAATCATGGGCCGTTTACCTAATTCAGCCGTCAGGCCTACTTTGAAATCGATAATTATGAATGAAAATATTAAAATTAAACATTTATAATGCGATATTCATAATCAGAAAAATAATCTTTAAATCTTTCACATGTTTTTAGCGGTATCCCTGGTTTGTGAAAATACCCTATTAGAGTTATAATTTGTGTATAAATGTATATTTATGTGCATGTGTGTATGTACATGTATGCATGTGCATGTATATATGTGTGTGTGTAGATTGTGAACACGTATGCATATACATGTGTGTACATATACACGTATGTATGTATTTTCTAATATTTGATCCTTCTTTTTTTACCACGTAGATGTAATATAATTTATTATTGTGTAAACATATTCAGAATGTTACGATGAATGGTGTGCTCACATTTAATTAGAATTGTCACTGTAACCATGTTCAATTTGTAAGCTTAATGTAATAATTACATGTGATGTATTCTGTTGGCGAGCCAACAAACAAAATAAAATTTTAAAAAACTGCTGTCTGTAGCCAGTGAGACTATGCCATCCCCAAATTGGGGTATTTTATGAGGCTGAAGGTAGTGGGGAAAATACCTGGCTATTCAGATCTGGTCACCAAACACGGCTAAAGCCATTTTAAGCAACGTTTCAATTCTGAATGGTGGTCTTACACCAGGGCGACACTGAGAGTATCTTCCACTCTGAAAGCGGGGAAACGGCGTGATGGTTGATTAGCTGGTTAATATTATTAGTGTTAATTTAATATATAAATAACAAACCAAATATTGTTATGATATCAATTCACAATTTTCAGATATTTTCAGGATTCTTGAAATATCGACAATTGTTGAGCTCTCTGATTTCCTGAAATTTACGCAGTTTTTTTACGCCATTTCTAGGACAATACAACTATTTTCAACAAGTGATAAGTTTTTCACCCTGAGCTAAGACGTTTAAAAATATCCATTTATAAATAAAAAAAGAGACGAGACCTAAATAAATAATTGTTAACTCAGTATTTTTCAATTATTGTTGAATTCCACAATTTATCAACTTTAGAGGATAGAAGAAATATCTATATAAAATCCGACCAGAAATTTTTATTCAAAATTATCAATAACGTTGTTGACAACAACTATCTCCTAGAAAACATTAATTTCCACTGTCAAACACGAAACACAAGGTCACACCAACTATTCCACATCCCGCACTAAAAAAATACACACAACATTCATTTCTCAGAAGGACGCGCACAAAATATAATAACATCTTTTCAGGCGCCGATATTTTCCATTTGTCCTCAGGCCAATTTACCAAATGCATAAAAGAAAAAATTCAAACAAATTGTTAATTACAAACCCTCTACCCCTGCTGTGTGTGTTTTTTTCCTCAAATTTTATTATGTTGTTTTTTTTCTCTTTTTATAATAATAATAATATTTGGATGATTTATCCAGCGCCGTTTTGTGATAAATCACCTCAAGGGCGCTGGTTAATAATGTTTATCCTATGATGTGATATTGTATTATTTTTATATAGGTTCACATACTTAAATCTATGTTTTTTATTCCTTTTTAAATATTCTTTTTTCTTCTCCTACTTTATGTTTTCTTTATTGTTTTAATCTATGTTTTTATATATACTATGAATTTTTGCGGAAACTTCGCTGGTTTATGCAACCGTGTAATATGTAATTATCTTAATATAATATGTAAATAACTGTTTCCCCAATAAACTAAAATATAAAAAAATAACGTTGAGACACGTGACGTGCCGGGTAAAAACTGCTAGTAATAAATAAGTACTTGCATGACATTACTTGGTGATACTAAAATTAACATATCGTTTACACAAGTAATTTGAGCAGATACATTTTTTAATGTAATTTATGTTTTTTTACTTATGGGCCACCTTTTATGTACATGAGAGGTACCTACCTATCTACTTAAGGCATACCGCTGACAGCTCCGTTTTACTCTCTCTCTTTCTCTCTCTTTCTCTCTCTTTCTTATCTCTTTCTGATACATGCGTCGATTATGAGAAAGAGTGAAATGTTACAACGGAGCTGTCACCAGCAAGTCTCTGTACTACAGTTGGTTCTGCCAAATTCCTACCCTAGGAACCTCTGCGCTCAAAGGTGATAAAAGTGCTTACGTAATTATCAACGAACGTTTTCTTACATAACAGTCTCTTAACTGAACAGGTGGTAATAATCAAATAATTACTGGTGCATGGTCAGGAAACGCGCGCCCAACTCTTAGATACTCTCAGTATCGCTCTGGTGTAAGACCACTATTCAGAATTGAAAAGTTGCGTGAAATGGCTTTAGCTGTGTTTAGTGACCAGATCAGTCACGTACCTCCATCTTCCTCTTCCTTATGTACTTCCTCTCCCCACTACCTTCAACCTCACAACATATCCCGATTGGGGATGCCATAGTCTCACTTGCTCCGGACGGTTGGGAGCAGTTGGAACTCTTGGGCGTTACTCATATTAAATAATAATAATGTTTTATTTCATGATGTGGGAAGCATAGTGCAATCCCGCACGTCCCATTTATAAATACATATTTTCACAATGGGTTAAAACCCACTTAAAAGTAAAGAAACAAGTAAGTACATAGAATTAAATAAAAAAAAAAAAACAAAAAACCATTTATTATGTAGGACGTGGTCTGTAGTGAGCTCGGGTCCAGCGCTCACCTAGGAGTGGTGGTTGGTGCTGGAAAGCTGCGGTCACCACTGTAACGTAAAAAAAGCGAGAACGGGCCGTTTCTAAGACTTGTTCTTGAGTTAATCAACTCGGAAGTGGAACAACGATCTCGGCTGGGGGGCTCAACAGCCACGAATTCAACAATTCGATAAAAATATGATTAATTATTTGTTATACCTTTTTGTTTAGCAAGTTAAAAAAAGTGATTCTTTTTATTTTAAGTACCGGGTTGCTGCCTCCTTCCTTCTTGTATTCATGATATAGTGTCAATTCTTAATAATAATAATACACATAGATTATTAGTACGTTATTAGCATGTTTTTTTGTTGTTTTTTTAGACCATTTTTGAAGTAAAACTTCTTTACGCACGCTTGGCTTTGGGAGTAAGCTGGTGTATGCGTGACGAAAGCGTTACGAAAACGAGGCGAACGGAAGTTGAGAGGGAGATATAAGTTAGTGAAGACAGAAAGAGAGAGAGTTACGTTTCGTATATTACTGTAGGGGCAAGAGAGAGAGCTGCGAGCATTTTCTTTCTCTCTTTCTCTCATAGCCAGTTACGTTTCGTATATTTAAGACACAGTGCAGGCCTATTGTCTGTATCACACTGTAGGAGCAAGAGAGAGCAGTGGCGCGCAGTTTTACTTCAGTCGTGTGTTCTAAAGCACACTCGTTTTTTTTCCTGCCCACGTCCTCAAACCCCCTAATTTTCTCTGGGTCTTCTACTGCCACCCTGAAAATCTCAAACGCCCACAATTGTGCGTTATCGCCCACATTGAGATCCTATGGTGTACACTGAGAAACGAAACTGAGTTGTTATAAGTACCTCCAATCTTCATATACGAAAGGCTTTAGATGTAAGCCATTAGTCATAAATCTTAGATGCAAGTCTCTATTTAATAAGTAAGTTATAAGTCTAAGCGATAAGTTAAATAAATGAAGTTGTAAGGCGCCCTTGTCTGTATTATTATTACTAATATAACAGTACCTACCTAATCGCTATCTGGTGTCACTTTGTCTACTTTTCGTGTCACATCTTGCATGTGATATGTCGCCACATGTCACATGGACACGAGCCTGTTATCTACTGTTTACATCGAGGGGCGAACTACGTACCTAGCTTGCTGCTTATTGCTTCATTGTTGCTAAGAAATGTAGGCAGTGATTTATTGATTATATTAGTGGGTACTTTATACTTAGTACAGGTTGTGGGTATTTGTATGTGTCATGTTGAGAATAATGCCAAGAGACGAAGGCTTAACTAAATTAGAATCAATTATAATACTTACACAGACCCGTGAAAAATGATGGGTAGTCTAATTCTCGACAAATCACAGTGCACAGTCGGGAAACACGCCAAACATTTGATATTACATTTTTCACACGAAAACGGATCGCTTCTACGACTCGTTCTTGAGTTTAATTGCTTGGCTGTGGAACGATTTGCCGGCCTCTGTGTGTCCTCCCTCCTACAACATCAAGTCTCGTATCTTCAAGATCCAGGTTCACTCCTTCCTTTCCAAAAAAGGCCCTTCACACAGCATTCTTGTGTGCTTGTGTGAAGGGCCTTTTTTGGAAAGGAAGGAGTGAACCTGGATCTTGAAGATACGAGACTTGATGTTGTAGGAGGGAGGACACACAGAGCTTCCTGGGTGGCGTTGGTGCAAGTAAAACTCAAATTGAAGAGTTCAATGAACCGAAATTACAGTGAGAGTCACGACCGAAATTAGTATTTTTAATATGCATTAATTAGGAAGGAATCCCCATTTTTAAATACAATTGATTCGTGTTATTTCACAATTTAAAATTATTTAAGGTATATTTGTCCTTTTAGGTACCCCAGTGATGCATTATTCGAGGAGTTCCGTGTCCTAGATGTTCGACAACTATACATAAGAAAAATTATATTACACACACAAAAACAACGTCAACACTACCCCTCCATCGAACATTATCATGACACTCGACATTCAAGAAGAAATCCAGTAGTTCCACCTACAACTATGACATCCCTCGCTCAAAGGCAATTCTATTACTTAGGCCCGAAAATGCTCAACCTCGTACCCGATTCTTGGAAATCGGAAGGTGTACGCATTCTGCGTAAATTGGTTAATGACTGGCTTCTGAGCTTAGGAAGAGCCGAATGCGAATCTATGCTTACGAACAGATAAACAAAAATGTTATGTACGCTCACGCAATTATTTATTATTACTGTCAGCTAGTCAATAAATTAGTATCTCACTTCTGAAAAATTTACATAATATATATTATGAACACGTCTCAAATAAATCAAAATAACTCTTTAAAAAATAAATTTGTACACAAATTATTCACATAGAAACAGCGAATTTGTGACCCGTACCTCATTTATATATCTCATATTGTAAAGCTGAAGGTAATTGTTCCCTGATGTTAGTATATACCTGGATTCTGGATTACTCTGTTCACCTTGTTTAGGAAACTTACCACACAGCAACCATTCAATTAGCTAATGAATGTATTTTTTTTTATATAAATGTGTATAATTAGATTAAAGTTACTATTTGTATCATTGATAATATATTGAAATTTAACAAGACTGTGTGTAATATAATTTTAAATAATTTAACAGATGGCAACATAAACAAAATTATCAATTTAACAACAAACAGATTAAAATAACTGGAATATATATTTATATTTTTATTTATTCGTTTTTTGCTATTGTGTACAAAAGCATTATGCAAATATGTCATTTCTATGACTTATTTTTTTTTTTTTCAAATGATAACGATTCCTGCCTTCTTTTTTTTACATGATATAGTTTTGATTGAGATTCCAATGTAATAAACACTGTGAGAATTATAGAACTATTTATTCCTATCAGAATTATATTACTAGTACTATCAGACTTATAATCTTTCTCAATTTTCAGTTACGGAGAAGAACTCTTCGATATCTCTCATTCACTTTACTGTTTAAATTATTTTTATTATTATATATATATATTTATATATTTTTTTTATTAAAATATAAGATAGATCATGAAATTATTAATACATAAAAATAATGAGATTGCCTCTACTCAAACCTATCGTATATTTTCTTAAAAACAATTTAAAAATAAAAAAACTTCGATATATTTCCTGTTTGAACATTCGGATAGGAAATATATCGATGAAAGATTTAGTTTTTGTTTTTAAGATTAAGCTTTTATTTTTAAGATTTAGTTTTTATTTTCTGTTCAAAAAACAATGAGTTTATATTTTGGTTTTCTTTATAGTTTTAATATATTATCATTTTATTTATTTAAACTTTGTAACTTTTCTCAGTACTTTTACAACTATCACTATATTTAACTGCTTTACGGCCTTTATAACATTGTACTTGAAATGATGTTTACATTTGTAATTATTAGATACAATATTATGTTTTACAAAAAACAACAACTACCTAATGTGAACTAAACCAGGAAATTTGACTGTCCTAAAACGGGAAATCTCCTAGTTGGACGGTCAAAGTATTTGTTTATAATGTATATGTATTTTGTTTCAATAAATAAATAAATAAATAAATAAAAAATAAATAAATAAAATTTGCTGCGTTTTCCAGAGTGGAGAATACTCTCAGTGTCGCCCTGGTGTAAGATTACCATTCAGAATTGAAATGTTGCTTGAAATGGCTTTAGCCGTGTTTGGTGACCAGATCTGAATAACCATGTAATCCCCATCTTCCTCCCCTCTTCCCAACCATCAGCCTCTTAGCATTCACCAATTGGGGATGCATAGTCTCACTGGCTCCAGGCGGTTGGGCGCAATTGGTACTCTTGTGCAATATTCCATTTTCTTTTAAAAAAATCAGAAGTGTTCACATTTAACGGGGCAATTAAATTAAATGCACAATTTTAACCATAAACTTAATTAATCTCTATTTTAGATACAATCAATTTGCAAGTATGACATGGTTCAATAATAGCAAAACAATACAATAAACTACAATAACTTTGTGGGTTCACTTCCAAAGGAAACTTAATTGTTCCCTTATCCGCTCATTTTACCTTTTACCAAAAGAGTTAAACGAATATATTTACTCTAGGTTAGCTGAAATCACTTCAGAAGAGCTATTCACTATCTTTTGTGAGATCATAGATCTCAGGCGAGATTTCCTGTCAGATTTGTGTGATTTTCTATGCCTGTTATTTGCTTTTTCTATGAGCCGAAGTCAGAATTTCAGCTGTGAGCTGTCACGTATTTTAGTTTAGGTCGTTTTAAACACAAATTCCTGCAAGTACGCATGATTATTTATTCATTTAACAGCCGTAGAAAATCACACAAATGTGACAGGAGATCTCGCCTGAGATCTGTCTCGATCTCACAAAAGATAGAGAATAGCTCTTCAGTCCTGCCAGAGGTCTACCTGAAGATGCGCGGGAAGAACCGGGAAGCAACTTAACTTTCTAGAGTTAACTTATGACATTATATCGGTCATCTCAGCTGTAACACTCCTTCCAGGGATCACATCTGTAAGCCTGAGCGGCGGGATGAAAATTAACCTATAGCATCCCTCGCTCTAGAGACGAAGCGACTCGGGAATGAGACAGTATTCAAGATCGAAGAACTTATCAATATACGCTCGTAAACAATTCGATGGTTTGTCACAAACCGATATTTTTATCGCCATTGTCATATACGCATTAATTATATGCATTGATTGGGTCTTCTACTGCTTTTGTATTGATTATAATCATTATCAGCATGTAGATTCGTGATGATGGCCTGTTGTCCTGTGGTGAGTGTTGAGCTGGCTGCGGGAAATTCTCGGAAGCTTATCGCGCACTCTAATCGCCACGCATACAAACAATGTTTGTTAAAAATACTTGTCGCACAGCCCGTAGAAAAATGTCGAAAAAAGTAAAAAAAGTTAATTTTACAGGAGAGCGAAAACCAATGATGATTATAGTAATAACAATAATAATTTAACTTTATTGAAAGAGATTTGCAACATTTATAACTAAAAAAAGTTCAAAAAGTTGACAACGGAAAAATATATACATATGAACAATGGGTAATATTTAAAATACAGAGATTTATAGTTATAAGTTGAGTTCTCATAACCCGCCTCACCAGGCTAGCCTGTATCGAGGCAGTAATTTTTTAATTTTACTGATTGATGAAAAAAGAGGTCCCGTCGAAAAGAGACACTGGCGTCATCTTGGAGGGATCTAACTAAAGTGGAACGTTTGCGCGGCCCTTTTCGGCCCGTTTCATACAAATCTTAAATTTGGATTTGAGATCAAAATACCCAACCAAACTGAAAAATTAATTTTGTTATCAAAAGTTGTTATCAAATGTCTAGTACGGATGTGAGCTACTTTATTTATTTTAGTTTTAAATTATAAGATGTAGGCCATTAAATATTTTAGTGTTTCATGATTTTGGAGGTAACTTGGGCGATTATTTGTAAGTAAATGAAAAACAATAAAAAAATATTTTACATTTACATTTTTAAATAGGTACTTAAGCTAGTATTAAATAAAAGTGTGCATTTTCTAAACTGTGCTTTATCTTTAACTAGCTTTTCCCCGCGGCTTCGCTCGCATGGTATTACGGGAAATTACTGTAGCGGTTGAACTTATCAATTATCCCCCCTCCTCCCCACCCCCACCCCCTCCAGCATTCCATACATTCATTCCCTTACATTCAGTTTTCAAACATCTCGCCTACCACCTAAATTTCATTAAGCTATAGCTCAAAGAAAAAAAATAGTTATCCAATTTTGTTCATTCGTTCGGAATTTATGCGCTACAAACATTTCGGATGTTTATTTTTAATTAAAAATTTGGAAGTTTGTTAATATAATAAAAAATTACACTATTTATTATTCAGTCTTTATACCTAATCGTTACGAATAATATTTTTAATGTAGGAACTCTATCTGACATTTGTTCCAAAACAGAAGCTTGTCCAAAAAAAAAACAAAACATATTCTAATATTTGAATTTCCTGGAGCAGTAGCTGACCAGGGGGCTCAGTACCTACCAGCTTAGAGCCCACAAATATATCAACATGGTTTCCATGGAAACGATTTTTTTCTGACGTTAGCAAAAACTCGCTTTTGTTAGCAACAGAAAACGTATAACAAATAAAATATATTAATATTTATAATTTCATAACGCCAGAGCTTACCATCATATACAACATATAGTCAGCGCATATAATTTAGCTTTCTATTGGTGAATGATAAAGTCAATGAATAAAGATAATGAATAAAGTCTTTTTATTGGTTAATGCCTGAAAAGGTCATAAACAAACTCGAGCAGTTTCGCATTTATAATATTAGTATGGATTACAATATCGTTATTCTTCATTATGTTAACACAAAATTGAATATTTCCTATATGCAATTCCAATTTTAAGATCATTGCAATGAAAAAATATTTTTTTCACTTTGATGCCTTTCATACAAAAATGTAGGCTACGCAGCTTTATCACCATGAGTATTTTTTGTATTGCTATTTGAACAACAGTGGCGCCCGCCTATGTTTTCTACTCTTATTTGACAAACTGTACTATTCCGACGGCCAACAAAGGGTTTATGAGTTATAATAATTCGTTCGGCGGTCTTGCCTTCACACTATCCGACTTCCAGAAACCCGATATATTGAGTTGTGCAAATCGGATCATGTGGAGAGCCGTACATGTGGCTTAAAATATAGTGGGATAAACGCTTGAACACGTGTGCTGTGGTGATTGCGCACCCGCCAATCGACTGAATCGATATATTTTTATAGACCCATTTATTATTTCGAGATTTATATTCATTTTTACTACTTACCTTTTCGAATTTACATACATAACATATCTTGCGCGATACCTGGCCGCCATTTCGTACGCATCAGAAAACATTTACCTTTTTAATTCGATTCTTCGTATGTTTTACGATATTTTGATTGGGTTTTTAGTTTATTTGTGTCACGAATTTTGATATTATTTGTTATTTATTACCGCACTATAAATTTCTGAAATTTCCGCACGCATGATACGCGTGAAAAATCTGCATAACACCCAGTACTATTAAAGTTATTATTATTATCGGACAGTTTGTATTTTGTAAAGAATGTCACCTCAAGGGCATGTAACTTTTCCATTTTTCATGCCTTAATAATTTTATCGGCGTGCTAAATTAATTAGTTGAGTGAAGTATTTTTTATCGGAATTTCGAAATCCGAATTGTAGGAGGACAAGATGCTTTATATTTTAACATTTAAACGGGGTTAAGCTGATAGACTTCGCTTTTAGGCCCATACAAAAAGGACGCCCGGGATAAAACACTTTTCTACTTTGAAAATTGCACAAAATGAATAAATTTTTTTAATATTGACTTCTAGAAGGTAAACGCTATGTCGGTATGTTTTTAAATTTTCGATGTGTTTCGTATTAACGTAAACATTTACTGTATAATTTATCGGAAAATATTATTTAAGGAAAAAGTGCTGCAAACTCAATTCTCATAAAGAATTACAAAATTATAAAAACATACCGACGTAGCTTCTTCTTTCGAAAACATATTTTTGTTTTTAAATTACAATTTTGTGAAAGTTTCAGTGTAGAAAATGTTTTCTCCCTAAACCTCTCCGAGCGATTTCTGTAGGTAAATTAGAGAGTTCACGGCAGTCGTCCCGTTCGCACGTTTTACGGGTGAGCTTGTTTTGAGCAGGACAGAGAAGATATAATAAATACCTTAACGTCCTGGTGCAAAGTCTAGCCTCTTAACAGCGACAGTGACAGCAACAGTTTAGTAAAATAACTATGATTCTAATTCTCTCTTTAATTTGCCGCACAATTTGACATCTAAATTGTTAAAAACAAAATTCAACACCATTGTCAGTGTACGGGACGTTTGTACATATACTGTATAAAAATAGGGAGCTGGACACAAATAGCACGCCAATGGAATCTTTATGCGCCAAGGGATTTTTGGCGTACGCCAATGGACTTTCGCGAATTTAATACTTTTGAATGATTCTAAGTAAAATTGGCAAAACTGAATCTATTATAACTGATTAAACACTTGTAAAGGCTTGAAGACTTTGGAGACTTTTGGAGACTGGGATTACTGGGATACTGGGAAGAAGGTAGAACTGAAGCTATTACTTTTAAATAAAACACTTGAAAAGAGTTTGAACTTGGAGACTTTGGTTTCTTCGAGATTGTTTCTTCTTGGCTGGTAATTTTTAACTGATTTGTGACCGATGTGTGGTCTGTATTTATAGGGCAAAACTGGGTTGGATTGTGAGGGTATAGCACTTCCTATTCTTTGTGTAGGTTGGTCCTTTTATCCTTTTTCCCTGTTTGCTACGATTTTTGAAAAGATTTGTAAAATTTGTATATTATAGCCAGTACCAAGAGAGTCCCGAACCCCGAAACCAAAATCTCACATGATTTTTATTGTTTTTACAAAAAAAGATACAATGTTACATTTGTGGTACAAAGTAGAATTTCAAGGATTAAACATTTTTATTAAAGTGCAAGAATCAATGGTAGGCGTCAGTTTTCAAGTGATTGTACTTGCTTGTGCCCATTTTTCTGCGAGGATATTTATTTTTAGCTCGTAATTATCACCAATTTCTCAAAATTTAGCTCCAAATTTTTGAGAACATGAATTCATTGACGTAAATATTCCCGATTTAGATTTTCCTTTGTTCATCATTAGCCAATCACAGCTCCCGTGGTTGTATGGTGGGGGTGACGTAAATAGGCAGCTATTCTCGTGGCAGGGTTCATTGCTGTCTGTAGTCTTTTGTAGAGGTGTGAGATGTATTTTTGAGTTTGATTTTCATGCTGCGTGTGTTCATTATCAATTGTGTTTGTATTTTTAAGTGCTAAATTAATTTTGAAGAATAAAATAGCAATTAGACATCGTTTTGGAGGATGCGTGAAACGCCCCTCGTCTCGTTAGCCAATAGCAGCTCTCTAATTGCTTGGGGGTTGTGGTGTGAGGCGAAATGGTGCTGGCGGCATGGTACTGTGTAATTGTGGGTGCTGGCGGTACGGTACTGTGTGGGAGCGTAAATTCCAATATTGTCTTTTTTAGTTATCTCATTTGCTTTTGCGGACTCGTTCGATACACTCCCCCCGTGCAGTCTCGTCTGTACTCAGCTACTTCGTCGGGCGAGTCCTTTCCCGATGTTTGTGTTCTGAATCGGGGGCCTTTGCCAGGGTTGTAGTTTCATCAGGGGTTGGTGGAGTAGGCAGGATGATTTTGACTGCCGGCCTTATGTATATTCCTGTGCTGGTTTGAATTCGGGCAGTTCTGACTTGTCCATCAGCTGCAGGTGTGGCTTCTAAGATTCGACCGCGCGGCCAACTGTTCCGGGGCAGTGCTGGGTCCATAATGATTACCAGATCATCTTTTTTAATTGGTGTCGTTGGGTAGGTAGGTATTCGCGCAGCCATCGTCTCCAGAAGGTGTCTGCAAGTTGTTGCCCGATGCGCCACTGGCGGCGGAGGCATACTTTCTCTTCTTTCTTTTCGTAGAAGGATAGTTGGGGGCGTTTCCCAGCCGACCCTAGTAAAAGGTGGTTGGGTGTTAGATTAGATTAGTTCTTCATCACGTGGGTCCACCGAAATGTGAGTGAGTGGTCGATTATTAACCGTAAACTCGGCTTCTGCAAGGGCGGTGCGCAGCGTTTCTTCTTTTGGTGCTCTTTCCTTAAGTGTGGCGCTTAGGGCTTTCTTAACTGATTGTACTAATCTTTCCCAAGCTCCCCCCGTGTGAGGAGATATTGGATCTGGCTGACTCACGTTGGCTGCACTGATGAGGAGCACCACTGTGCTGGCGGGGGCACTGCTGGTGCAAGGCTGGCTCGCCTTGGCTGCGCTGATGAGGAGCACCTCTGTTCTGGGCAGGGGCGCTGCTGGGGCAAGGCTGGCTCGCCTCGGCTGCGCTGATGAGGAGCACCAATGTTCTGGGCAGGGGCACTGGTAGGGCAAGGCCGGCTCGCCTTGGCTGCACTGATGAGGAGCACCACTGTTTGGCAGGGGTACTGCTGGGGCATGGCTGGCGCACCTTAGCTGCGCTGACGAGCAGCACCACTGTTCTGGCAGGGGTATGGCTGGCTCGCCTTGGCTGCGCTGATGAGGAGCACCACAGTTCTTATATTGACACTGCTGGGGCAGGGCTTGCAAAGCCGGGCTGGAATTTAAAATTATAATGTATAATTAGAACTAGGCTTGCTTGCCTTCGGTCGAGTCGCGTATCTTGTCGCAACTCGTTCGAAGGTGAGTCAGCTGGCACCGGTACTTGAGTTGCGTATCTTGTCGCAAACAAGTTGGTATGCGGGCCAGCTGGTGTCAGTAGTTGAGTTGCGTATCTCGTCGCAAACAAGTTGGGAGGTGGCCCAGCTGGTGCCGGCACTTGAGTTGCGTATCTCGTCGCAAACAAGTTGGGATGCGGGCCAGCTGGTGCCAGCGCTTGAGTTGGGGCACTGCTGGAGCAGGGCTGGCTCGCCTTGGCTGCACTGCAGAGGATCACCACAGTTCTGGCAGTTCCACTGCTGGGACAGGGCTCGCTGACCTTGGCTGCACCGCTGAGGAGCACCACAGTTCTGGCAGTTGCACTGCTGGGGCAGGGCTCGCTGACCTTGGCTGCACTGCTGAGGATCACCGCAGTTCTGGCAGTGGCAATGCTGGGGCAGGGCTCGCTGACCTTGGCTGCGCCGCTGAGGATCACCACAGTTCTGGCAGTGGCAATGCTGGGGCAGGGCTCGCTGACCTTGGCTGCACCGCTGAGGATCACCACAGTTCTGGCAGTTCCACTGCTGGGACGGGGCTCGCTGACCTTTGCTGCACCGCTGAGGATCACCACAGTTCTGGCAGTTGCACTGCTGGGGCAGGGCTTGCTGACCTTGGCTGCACTGCTGAGGATCACCGCAGTTCTGGCAGTGGCAATGCTGGGGCAGGGCTCGCTGACCTTGGCTGCACCGCTGAGGATCACCGCAGTTCTGGCAGTAGCAATGCTGGGGCAGGGCTCGCTGACCTTGGCTGCGCCGCTGAGGATCACCACAGTTCTGGCACTCGCACTGCTGGGGCAGGGCTCGCTGACCTTGGCTGCACCGCACAGTTCTGGCAGTGGCACTGCTGGGACAGGGCTCGCTGACCTTGGCTGCGCCGCTGAGGATCACCACAGTTCTGGCACTCGCACTGCTGGGGCAGGGCACGCTGACCTTGGCTGCACCGCTGAGGATCACCGCAGTTCTGGCAGTTGCTTTGGTGATAAGTTGACTTAATTTGTCATCGCAGGCCACTGCTAGATTTGTGTCTTTTGCTAGCTTTTTCTCCAGGCCCAGAAGCTGTTTTAGTGCACACTGCCGATTGCCAGGTAGCGTGGCTTCTGGATTGCGCCATAGTAGACCCGTTTCCCATCTTCCTATATGAAGAGGACGGGTAGTTGCATTCATAAGTGTGATTGCTTGTTGTTCGCTTGCATTGACTCTGGTAGCTGATATTACTCCAAGGGAGTCAATGGCGAAGTTTGTTTTTACCAGTTCCCTCAACTGCTTGTCTGCGGTCGTTTCTGGTTGTAGTGCCAAAGTGGGGGTCGTGTTTTTATCTCCGGGGTTGATTCCCCCATGAGCGATCCATCCTAGTGCGGTGCGTGATACTATTCGCGTAGTAACATTGCGTTCTCGCACTTCTCTTGACACAATCAGGTGAGCGTTGTCTTGGCCTATTAGCAGCTTCGGAACGACAGACCTTCCTTGGATCTGTTGTTCTGGCAGGTTGAGGTTGCTTATTGTGTTGGCAGAGATGTGGAATGTATTACTGTTGCCTGCACCTCTTAATCTTAGTTTTACTCGTTGAGAGAGATTGTCGGAGGTGCACATTCCTTTGGCGCCGTGGATTCGCAGTCCGTGAACTGGTCCCTCTGCTCCGACTTGTGTTGCGGTGTTAGTGTCGACAAGTGTTATTGTGGATCTTTCGTCCAGAAGAGCGAACACTGACACTTCTTTTTTATTTGGAGCACTTAATATGACTGGTGCAATTTTCAACAGTACTCTCTGTCCGGAGTTCTGGCATCATAAATTGACATTTTCCACAGTGCTTTTTTGTACGAACTCGGGATTGTGCAGCAGTGGGTGGTGTGGGGCTTCGCAATCCCCTATTTTGCACCATTGGTTCATTTTGCAGCTTCGCGAGTGGTGTTTTTCTAAGCACTTGCGGCATAATTTTCCCATGCGCACAGTTTCCCATCGGAGTTCAACATCTTTGGCTGCGAATTCTTTGCATTCGCAGGTTCTATGATTGCCGCCGCATTGGGCGCAGCTTTCATTGGCTGATTTTCTTTTTTGGCTTGGTCCAGGGTAGGTATGTGATTCGTACATTTGGCGTTTTTATCGGGGCGATATTTTCTTTTGGGCCGTCCCTGATTTCCTCCTGATGTCCGGCATGTATTTGCTCATGGCTCGGTAGGAGTTGCATGCGATCACTCCCTTCTTCCTCTTGGTACCCGGCATGTATTTGTTCACGGCGTGGTCGAGATCGTACGCGGTCCACCATCCCGCTATTTGGAATTGCGTTTAACACCTCTTTCAGAAAGGCAGCGAGCTGGGTTATGGTGGCCGGAGCATGTTGTTTGTGAATCTCGATTAGCCATGCCAGCCGCAGGGAACTTGGCATTTTGTCAGTGACGTCATTTAGTAGCGCAGGATTGGTGAGATAGCCTTCGGTTTTCAGAATCCGGAGGGATGCCACTAGGTTTTGTACCGTCCCGGAGAAATCTGCTAGCTCCTCGAGTGACACCTCGGTCGTGAGGTAAGGTAGTTTTTTAACCTTGTCTAGCATAAATTTTGCTATGGAGTTAGCGCTGCCGTATCGCTGCTTGAGGACGCTGATGATCTCTGGGACTTGCACTTGCGCAGGATCCATTAGTAGGGGACCCACAGTATCTCGTGCCTTGCCTTTGAGGGCCCGTTGCAGCCGGATGAGATTTTCGCTTGGAGTCATCTGGCAGGTGGCGGTGGATTGAGTGTACTGTGCCTTCCAGGTGGGCCACTCGAGTGGGTCTCCAGCGAAGGTAGGCAAATCTTTTGCTGCGGATTGCCTGGCGATGAGGGCTGCCATTCTCGAGTCATCTTCTAATGTACGAGGACTATCTTGGGTTTGGGAAGTGCGGAGCGCTTCTGCCATTACAGAGGCAATCTGGGCCAGTGGGTCGTTACCATGCTGCAACCATTCTCGAGTGTACCGTGTCGTCTCGTCAGCCGTATGCGGCGGTGTAAATAATGGGAAATCCTGGCTGGAGGAAGCTGGTTGTTGCTGGTACCCCATTGTATTATAGAGTGGGCGCTCGGGTCCAAGATGGCTATATTTGGCTGCGGGAATGTTGTCCACAGGACTCGTCAGAAGTGGGTGGCCTTGGGTAGAGGTATTTCCCGTTGAATTGGTTACAGCAAATTCATTAGTAGGCTGACCGGCTGGCACGTGCACTTGAGCTGTTGCATATCTCGTTGCAAACTCTCCGGCTTGCTTGTGTACTTGTGTGGCATATCTCGTTGCAAACTCGTTCGTAGACGGGCCGGTTGGAGTGTGCACTTGAGTGTTTGCATATCTCGTTGCAAACTCTCCGGCTGGCTTGTATACTCGAGTAGCATATCTCGTTGCAAACTCGTTCGTAGACGGGCCGGTTAGTGCGTGGACTTGAGTTGCAGCCTGACCCTACGGGTTGGTTGGTGCAGGCTCCTGAGCCGGCTGATTGGATGCTTGGCGTGTCGCAGCGTTCAGGGCTGCGAGTAGATCGGCTGTTTGCTTGGCGTGTTGTCTGTCTCGACTGCGCATCTCCCGGCGCCGCATTCGCAGGGAGTCTTCAGTTGATTCTGAAGATGCCTCGCTGCTATTAGTATTGGATTCGTGGGGGCTCTTGGCGACATGTTCCGAAGCAAGTTGGCCAAGAGTGATGAGGTCAGAGTTCCTGGCTGGGCTCGTAACAGGTAGATCGTGGATCTGACGGGGTCCACTGGATGGCGTCTCTATGCTGTGGGCCCGGGGTCCAACGGGGTGGCACGGACGTGTTTCGGCTTGTCCGTGGGGCGTCAGGTTTAGACAGTGACGTCTCGGATGATGTTGGGGTCTTACGGCCACTGCGAAGAAACGGCATTTCCACTGGGTAAGACTGAAGGCGTGTTATTTGCAGATCCGGCTCGAAGGACCAAATGTACGGGACGTTTGTACATATACTGTATAAAAATAGGGAGCTGGACACAAATAGCACGCCAATGGAATCTTTATGCGCCAAGGGATTTTTGGCGTACGCCAATGGACTTTCGCGAATTTAATACTTTTGAATGATTCTAAGTAAAATTGGCAAAACTGAATCTATTATAACTGATTAAACACTTGTAAAGGCTTGAAGACTTTGGAGACTTTTGGAGACTGGGATTACTGGGATACTGGGAAGAAGGTAGAACTGAAGCTATTACTTTTAAATAAAACACTTGAAAAGAGTTTGAACTTGGAGACTTTGGTTTCTTCGAGATTGTTTCTTCTTGGCTGGTAATTTTTAACTGATTTGTGACCGATGTGTGGTCTGTATTTATAGGGCAAAACTGGGTTGGATTGTGAGGGTATAGCACTTCCTATTCTTTGTGTAGGTTGGTCCTTTTATCCTTTTTCCCTGTTTGCTACGATTTTTGAAAAGATTTGTAAAATTTGTATATTATAGCCAGTACCAAGAGAGTCCCGAACCCCGAAACCAAAATCTCACATGATTTTTATTGTTTTTACAAAAAAAGATACAATGTTACATTTGTGGTACAAAGTAGAATTTCAAGGATTAAACATTTTTATTAAAGTGCAAGAATCAATGGTAGGCGTCAGTTTTCAAGTGATTGTACTTGCTTGTGCCCATTTTTCTGCGAGGATATTTATTTTTAGCTCGTAATTATCACCAATTTCTCAAAATTTAGCTCCAAATTTTTGAGAACATGAATTCATTGACGTAAATATTCCCGATTTAGATTTTCCTTTGTTCATCATTAGCCAATCACAGCTCCCGTGGTTGTATGGTGGGGGTGACGTAAATAGGCAGCTATTCTCGTGGCAGGGTTCATTGCTGTCTGTAGTCTTTTGTAGAGGTGTGAGATGTATTTTTGAGTTTGATTTTCATGCTGCGTGTGTTCATTATCAATTGTGTTTGTATTTTTAAGTGCTAAATTAATTTTGAAGAATAAAATAGCAATTAGACATCGTTTTGGAGGATGCGTGAAACGCCCCTCGTCTCGTTAGCCAATAGCAGCTCTCTAATTGCTTGGGGGTTGTGGTGTGAGGCGAAATGGTGCTGGCGGCATGGTACTGTGTAATTGTGGGTGCTGGCGGTACGGTACTGTGTGGGAGCGTAAATTCCAATATTGTCTTTTTTAGTTATCTCATTTGCTTTTGCGGACTCGTTCGATACAGTCAGATTTTTACTCTTACAGAAGCAAATCTAACAATCCACTAAACATTCAATATTTTTGATACAATCCATTGTTTATAGACATGAAATAACGTTTGTTAAATATTATTTCGTAAACCTGCTCCGCATGTTTTTGCAGCTGGGCCCTGCGGATGACTTTTGGTACGATTTCGCCTACTTTTTAAAAATCCGGTAGGAACCGGTTCCAAAAATGGCCGGTACCTTGCATCCACTGGGATCCAATGAAAGCTAGTCACCGGGACAATATATAACCATGTGGTATTAATATTCACAACTGCCAGTTACAATAGTAATCATATAATCGTCAATCTCTTCATATCCGGAGAGATACACGAATTTACAAATCCAACAGCACTTACGCCTGCCAGGCGATGCTAATAACGCAAGCTTTTAAAGTTAAGTGGCGCCATATTTTGACATTGCTTTAATTCGGTTCTATTACAATAGTAAATTTATGTACAAACTCCATGTACGAAAAGGGTTTTGCGTAAGGCGCGGCGTCAGAGTTGTATTTTTAGCCGGATTCTTAAATTTCTTCCGTATAGTCCCTAGGCTGTTAATACTGTTTGATGATTGTTTATTTCTTATTTTAATATAATTTTTATTTTAATACGGACAAGAGTCCCATATGCTCCCAACCTAAAAAATCCTAATTCTTATAACCAATCATTTTGATACCAAATTTAATAACAATCGTGACGAAATTAAATCTGTAAATTCCCCATAACAATATAATAATGACAACTTAGGAAACTAACCGATCAACGATAGATAATATAATTGATTAATCAGTGCTTAAACAGAAACTAGCAAAAACATCGCCGCCATTAGCATTCCTAGCTTTATCAGTGTAATGTGTTTATTATTAGTTATTTATTACGGTCGATTGTGAAACCGCCTTGCAGAATAGTGCGATAACGCTATCTCTCACACCGTCGGGCGCGCACGTGCTCAGACGTACGTCGGACACGTCGTCTCACCCACACTCGCGCGATCCCGTATGTCCGCCTTTCGCACACGCGCGCAACAGGGCGAGCGTCACGTGGCCGGCTCGGTGGAAACTAAATGCTGCTACTATGATTACACTCACACACACACACACATACGGAAAACCGAATCGTAATACATATTAATTTGAATTATGCATACATGGAAAGATTTATGTTCTTTTCCACCAACACACGGAAAACTGATTCGCATTGTATTGTGCATACATGGAAATTATGCGTTCTTTTCCACTCATACATTGAAAACTAAGTCGTGTGTGTATTAAGCGTACATGGAAAGAATGCGTTTTTTCCCACACACACATTGAAAGTCGATTTGTATGTGTATTACGCGTACGGGGAAAATTGTGTTATTTTTCACTCATACATTGAAAGTCGTGTTGTATGCATGGAAAGATCTCGTTGTTTTTCGATTTTGCTTGGAAAACCGAATCGTCATTTTTTATGGAAATATTGTTGATCTGTAGTGCAAAATGGCCGAAATTAACGAAAAAACGTCTATTAACGCTTCGGATTCACTAACAATATTAACATAACGCAGATGGCGATAAGTTTTAGATTCCCTTTTAACACCAGGCGTCGGGTGGTAATGCTATCCCTGTACTACCGGTATTTCAATGGAAGATGCTCCGAGGAACTGGCATCATTGATAATTATTATTTTTATTTTCTTATCAAAAGCTGAATTCAAAGGTAAATAAGTTTTCTACTCGCAGTATTAAATTAAAGCACCTAAAGTATTTCTAAGCGATTATGCATTTGGAGGTTCATAAGTAGTAGATTTTGAACTTTGAAGAACTTTTTATAGGCCTGATATTTAATTTTTTTCTAGGCTTATAAAATGGCTAATTCAAAAGTAAATGGGTGTTCTACTCGCAGTATTCAATCAAGGCATCTAAAATATTTCTAAGCTATCTAATTTTCGAACCAAAATCACTTGATTTTGCTTTACTTAATAATACATAAATATGCGCATATTTCTCATCTTTTAACTGTGTTAAAAATTGCCAGATTATTTTTTTTTAAACAGGTATTTGTACAGTCCTGCCACTGAGAGCTCCATAGGTTTTGTCGTGAGTCATTTACGAGAAAGATTGGAGGTTAGTTACTTTCATAGAAGACGGTTTTCATGACAATGATTTTTGCACCACAATATCAACATGTTTTTCCTCACTTACACACGGAAAATCGAATCATAATGTACGTACCGCACGTCATGGAAAGATTGTCTTCCCTATCACTCGCACACGGTAATGTAAGTATCGCACAGATCGCGCATACATGCGCGGCTTGGGTAGATTATAATCGCCGGACATTGATACTTGCGCATGTCGGTAAAGTAGTAAATTACTATGATAGTTGATATCAGCTGTTCAGAACATTATTTTGATAGCGAACAGAGCGGCACAAAAGCGCATATTCAAGTTCATGGGTATTTGCGATCGATTGGTTCATACTGTTTTAATATGTTGAATTGTACATTCCGTAGATTTAAGAATAATTATTATCTACTTGTTTTTTTTAAATATATTTAGTTAAGTAGGCCCATGATGCCAAAATTTACATTCATGAATGTTGAAAGTGTAATAATAATTCATTATATTTATTTATATATTACACGCCTTGGTGGGCTTTTCTTATAAAATTTTACAAGCTATTTGTATCAAATTAAAACTTTAAAATTTAAACAATAAAGAAAAATATTAAGATAATGACAAAAAAGATTGCAAAAAAACACAGAACAAAATACATGGATAAAAATGTGAACAGAAACTAAGAATCCTCACTCATATATTTGAATTTAAAATATTATACCAAACAAAATAGTAGAAACGTAGAAATTATATAGGTACATAGTTCTATTTGTGTCTAGAAGAATAAAAGTGATAGAATCAAAATATTAAATTAAAATACAATTATTAGCCTAGTAAAGGTAAAGTTAAATAAACTGGGTAATAGATAGAATCCATAAAGAATTTTTTTTATTGGCAACTATGCTGATGACACGCTGTTTCGCAGAATTTGACCAATTCATCAAATTTCTAAGTTAATATTCAAGTTCTGTTATTATCCAATTATTGTGAAGTTGAATTTTAAGGTTCGGTGAAAGTTCTATTCAAGTTCTGTGAAAGTTTTATTATTCCTCTATGGGCCAGTTGTTTCCCAGGACTGAAGTTTCGCAGAAATTAAACGATACGTCAAATTTTAAAGTTAAAATTCAACTTCTGTTATTATTCCGCTATAGGCCAGTCGTTTCACAGCACGGAAGTTTCGCAGAATTGGAACAATTCTTCAAATTTCAGAGTTAAAATTCAAGTTCTGTTATTATTTCGCTATGGGCCAGTTGTTTCCCAGGACTGAAGTTTCGCTCGAACAATACGTTAAATTACGAAAAAGAAATTCAAGTTCTGTTATTATTTCATCATTGGTCGGTTGTTTCACAGTACTAGGATAGTAGTAGAATTTGAATAGAAATTTCACAGAACTTGAATTTTGACTTTGAAATTCGACAAATTGTTTTGTACAAATTCTGTAAAACACCTCGTCCTTGGTGTTTAATCGGGTCATTAAAAATGTCCACTTCAGCATTAGAGCAGCGTATCGTGTTATAATTTCTTATAGCCTTACTAATAAACGAACGTGTTTTAAAATTTTACAGCACTGGTAAACGACCATGGTTGTTTATCAGTTGTGCAAAATATAAAACACATGTTTATAGGTAAGGGGGTTAATGATTGCGATAAAGGAGAGAAGTATCCTGTATGTTTGTGTGTGGGCTTGTAGAAAATAACGTATTTGTTTATTTTCTTGATGTTAATTTGGAATAAAATTTTTGGTCAATCAACTGATGGATGCAAAATGCATAATTTGATGTTTATCCATCCATACTTCCATACTTATATATATATATAATATTATAAATGCGAAACTGCTCGAGTTTGTTTATGACCTTTTCACGCATAACACAATATAAAGACTTTAATAATTCTTTCACCAATATAAAGCTAAATTATATGCGCAGACTACAGGTTGTATATGATGGTAAGCTCTGGCGTTATGAAATTATAAATATTAATATATTATATTTGTTATACGTTTTCTGTCGCTAACAAAAGTGAGTTTTTGCTAACGTCAGAAAAAAATCTTTTCCATGGAAACAATGTTGATATATTTTTGGGCTCTATGCTGGTAGGTACTCAGTCTACTGGTCAGCTGCTACTGCAGAAAATTCAAATATTAGAATTCGTTTTTTTTTTTTGGACAAGCTTGGAATAAATGTCAGATGAGAGTTCCTATATTTAAAATATAATTCGTAACGATTATAAAGACTGAATCATAAATAGAGTATTTTTTTTATTATATTAACGAACTTCCATATATTTAAATAAAAATAAACATCCGAAATGTTTGTAAGCGCATAAATTCCGAACGAATGAACAAAATTGGATAAGTAATTATTTTTTCTTTGAGCTATTATAGCATTATGAAATTTAGATGGTAGGCGAGATGTTTGAAAACTGAATGTAAGGGAATGAATATATGGAATGCGGGAGGGGATGGGGGTGGGGTGGGGGGAGATAATTGATAAGTGCACGCGCTACAGTAATTTCCCGTAATACCATGCGAGCTAAGCCGCGGGGAAAAGCTAGTTTGTAATATTTCGCTTCGTATCTTGTGATGTTATTGTGTTATCTTTTGAATTATTATCTAAATTCAGATGCATAATTTTTATGTCAACGACATCGCTATTTTATCAGAGCATAGAGCTAGATGTAGTTTTTAATCAGTCTTCATAATAACAATAATGATTAGATAATTTCATTTCTCTCTAATTGACATTACCGAAACAAATCGTCCGATTGTTTGAAACAGCAAAACATGCGAACGGTGAGCTCTGGCGCCATGATAATAAACGTATTTCATCTACGCCCTTACCTACAAGAGCTTTGGAGCATTTGAATCAGTTATACTCTACAAAAGTGTATTGAAACTCGGGCTACGCCGGGTGGTAACTACGGTTGAAGTGAAACCTTCAGAAAACTAAAGTAGACAAGAGTGGGGAGGCTACGAAGCAGCATACAAAGAGGATTCCGATTATACTATCACATTATCTCGCAGACTAAATCCTATAGATATGTTTGTGTTTGTCTCTTTTTAGTTATTTTTCGTTTCATCGAGTTTCAAATTTTTCGCTTTAAAAACTCGTGGATCTTGCTAGAATTTTTTTTATCTTATTTTGAATTTATTATTTGGACGGTGATGATCTTTGTTGCTGTCCTGCCGCTGAGAGCTCCGTTATAACATAAATATATTTCCGTCACAATAGGCATCATAATATGAATGAGAAAGAGTGAGAGATTACAACGGAGCTCTCAGTGGTACGACGGCCAGTGCCGTCAAGCTGTTGAATTGGTGGCCGATGCCTCCACTAGATACCAGGAGCACATGTAACGCAAGAGGTGTGCTGTTGAAGCAACGAATAACCTAATCAAGTGACGTCACTAGTCACTAGGTACCGCAGCAATCGACCGGCCAATCAACCGACCTATTAGAACAGCAACGTCCAATCTCACACGTCAATGTTACACGATAATGCGCTCTAGTTTAAGATGCTTTAAAGATCATTTTCTCACGATAATGTTGCGGCGGATATAATCTTGTGCATTGCTTGCGATGGCACCGCTGTCCGCTTGTCACGTGGTCTGCTGTCCAGTCAGCACACCCACACCTCTTGCTGTGCGCCTGATACATAACGTTTTCAAGACGTGTTGGTCAAGTCGCGCTATTCCAAGTTGCAAGACTTGTGAAAAATCACGGGATATTAATAATTGTTAGATTGAATGGTTGCATGTTAACTAAGAAGTGCTAAAGGAAAAATAACGAAATCTCACTTCACTTGTCAAGTGAATTTAAAGAAGAAATTTGAACAAAATAATTATTATACATTTTAATACAAAATTTATTATTGAAATAATTATACGGTAATATTATAGGTAGAGACTTAAATACTGAGGAAAAACACTAGTAAAAACATTTATTATGGCATACCGCACCAGCGTTACAGACAGACGTTATATCTTTCCTATTACTTTTTTGACGTGATAACTAACGTCTTATAAATCGATGAACGCCGGCTGCACTCACGAAAAAGCATGACTCATTGTCACGTTGCCACGTTCCGCCTGTTCCGAGCAAGCGAGAGCGCGGAACAAGCGTTCGGCTTGTGACGCATCTATCTCTCTTCCACTCCATCGTTATAATATGACGTTATCACGTAAAATTATCGTCCGTTAACCGACTTTACAGACAACCAATTTTTTTTACCATCCGGCTACGCCAGGGATTGAAAATTAAATGAAATCTTTTCTGCGGTTGGAATCGAGAATGCACCATGAAAAATTTACGAATTATATCGTTATCTCCGGTACAACCATTGAGGTATTTGGGTATAACGTGGAAGGATGTCGCAAAGCACCTCACATAGCTACAGATTACAGGTGAGTATAGATTTATAGTGGTAAACGCCACAAGCCACAACCAGTTCAGTCTGTCCGTAGGAAGGTGTTGGTGAGTGCATATAATCAACACTGCATACTGGCTACTTTCCACCGTAACTGCAGTGCACCAGGGGTCACAGAAGGGTATATTCTGTGAAGGACAACATCCACGAGTAAGGGCACGTAAGATTAGCTTATAAACGAAATCTTCTTTTGATCAAAGATATTATTTGTATCAGGCCTTACATATATTTGACCCCTCTCGCAGGCCTCAAGCATATTTTGTCAAAAGGTCAAAATATTTCTGCTTTGCAATAGAATCCAAATTAATGAAATATTTTTAAACGTATCCAAACACTAAAAACAGTTTTTGAAAGATAATGAAATTTGCTTTCAAATTTTCTTATTATAAATAAATTAAAAGCATTGTTTGTCCTAGTTAGTGTAACATATCGTGTAATTTGTTTGAAAAGTACACAGCTGCATCAGAGTGTACGAATTTTTTTCTCCATACGACGTCCCCTTGCTTAAAAATTACGGTCAAAAATTGAATTTTAAACAATAATACCTGCCATATAAAGAATAATAAATAAATATGAAAAAATCCTATTTTCTATATTTTTCTCTAGATCTCGAATCTGATCAATTGACTGGTCAGTGGCTGAGTGGGCATCGCTTTTGGGTCCCACCTGGCCGTCGCGTGTTCGATTCCTCTGGCTGGCTAAGGCCCTCCGTTCATGGAGATACTTACAAACTACGTGATTGTGACGCAACCACAAGTACCCTGCAGATATACTACCTTTTAATGCTGGTTTCCGTACACGGCGCTACCCTAAATATACGGAACTTGATCATTTTTCACGCGCAGCCGTGGAGTAAACACGATGTCAAACGATGACGAATGACTTTTTCTCCAACATTAATCTATGCCTTCTCCACTAAATCCTTTCTTGCGTATTCTGGTAATGTAAAGTTATACAAACACGCATTTTTTTCCACTTCCAGAACAAATCTAACGTTATTTTCTTGTTCAGGCGCCATTTTTATCAAACGTCAAACGAAAAGTAGCAGACACGAATGCTGCGATGCGTAGCGCGCGATCAGCACCGTCAATATCGCGCAACTGACTTTGAACCGACAGTCGCCCCGTAGCGTCGTGTACGAACTCTAGTAAAATCGTATGGGGGGTACTCTCGAGTGGCGCGGATGCTACGCGCATGAGACTAGAATAGATTGTAAGTAGCGTCATGTACGGAGGCGCTAAGTCCTCCATCACGACACAAACAACTTTTTCCATTTAGTGTGGTGCTAATAGGAGATTTTCAAACATTGTTGTCAACAAAGTTTGTCTTTCTTTTTAAAATTAAAGAAATTTAATTAAATTAAACATAATAGTTTTGAATACGAAAATCACAATTTACGAATAAAGATTTAAATAACGAATTGTATTTATATTTAAATTTTTAAAATTTATATTTTAATTACATTTGTTTCTGCTTGGCTAAGTTTTAACCTTGGAGAGCTAACATTGTTATTTTTCTTTTTGACTAACATTTTTTAAAAGTTGTATTTAAAGTTTTATTTTGTTATGTAGTAAAATATAGAATGATGAGCTACTTACGCCCAGTCAAATATAATGTTATGTTTTAACTCGACCGTTTTGCATTTCGTCTGCCTATAAATTTACTTAATTCGTTTTCGGTTCAAGATGGCGGCCGTTCTAATAGTTCAGTAAAGATTTTTTTCAAATGTGAAATAGTCTTGTTTATTTAGATTTTCTTATTCGTATTTTAGCACTACGGTGTAAAGAAAGTTTTAAAAAATAATTGTCATTGAGAAAGTGAGGTTTCTTTGGGCAAATTGAATAATTGCTTTGAAAAAAAAAGTTTACATAAAATAAATATATTTCAGATGAAATGCTAGTTTTGATTTATTATGTAAGAGAAAATTAGAAATATACATTCTGGTCGAGAGGTCTCCTGTTACAGAACCACTATTTAATTCTTTACAACGTACGTGCGTAGGAACTTATAGAAAAACATTAGCAATATACAGTTAATACAGTAAAGAGTATTAATATTATTGACTGCCGACAGATGTCGTGTAGTCCATCTCGTCTCCCGGTCCAGCGCCGTCTCCTTGTAGGGTTTTGTGACCGCAGCTCGGCGGACCGGTTTTACGAGAAACGAGGATTTATTCTAGGATTTGCTCAGCCTACCTCTCTCCGTCATTTCGTAAGGTCCTTTTTATAGCGCCAATCGCGCTAAAATGTTGCCATGAAATTATGTCTTGAAGTATTCAATCAGTGGTAGATTCTCTCTCATTCCCGGTGAAAGACCAACCGTTCAGAATCGAAACGTTGATTCAAATGGCACCACCCTTGCGTAGTAGATCTGAATAGCCAGGTGCTTCCCCACCTTCCTCCTCCCCATATCATTCCCTTCCCCACCTTATTTAGCCTAATAACGGTTGCATGATAAAACTAACAAAGTGGCATTTCAAAAGTCATTAAAAGTGATAAAAAAGCCCCTCACCTAACTTAACCTAACCTGTTTAACCAAGTTTTTGAAGTGAAAACTTCTTTAGCGCTGTTGTGATTTGAATCTCGATGAAACGAAAAATAGCGACACTAAAAGGAGACAAACACATACATCTTTAGGATTTAGCCTGCGAGAGAATATGCTTCGTAACTTACCGGTCTTCGCTTTGTGCGGTGCTTCATAGCCTTCTCACTCTTGTCTAATTTAGTTTCTTGAAGGTTTCACTTCTACCGCGTGTGAATGCACCCTGTACTTTTTATTATTCTGTAATAAACAAAACTTTGAACTTTGTAAGTGCTTTTGTTAAGATTTGCCGCCATCTTGGAAAAAAATGGTTTTCTTAAAATAATAATAATATTTGGATAATTTATTTAGCGCCGTTTTTGTGAAAAATCACCTCAAGGGCGCTGTACAAGCTTACAATATATTTCTAAAATCTAAAAAAACTACAAGTTTATTCAGTTTTAATTTTACAATATTTTATTTTACAAATCTTACGAAACTGATCCATCAGTTTGATTGTAAGAAATCTCTCATTTTTTTCTAATTATTTAATACAGTATACTTTTCAGTTTTACATAGTATATACTTAATATTAAAATACTAATTTTTACGACAAACTAATTATTATAATGTTTTAATGTTTATGAATTGCGTTGTAGTAAAAATATTTTACACAGTACAAACATACGGTGAGAAAATAGATAGGAACTATTTTATTTGATTTCATGTTCTTCGGAGGTAGAAAGATTTAACTTTTGTTTTGATTTTTGAATAATGAGATTTATTGACAATAAACATTTGTGCTTCTCTATGCCTAGTAGGGTAGTTGTGGTTTACAGGTTTTTTGAATTCTGTATTCCAGAATTCATCTAGCGTTAATTGGTAATTTACCTTACTCTGTATAGAGAGGACATTACACAAGGAGAACATTTTTTTATAATCACCTTCACATAACTGGACCTTTTTTTTGCCTGATATCAATTTTAGGAAACGGATTTGTAATTGTTCTATTTTATTTAAGTATGTTTTGTACGTTAATCCGTAACTATTTATTCCGTATCCTATAATTGATTCTGCTAATGCGTTGTATATACAGTATAATATATTTTTATTAACAAAATTTTTTAGGTGGTAAAATTTTCCTAATATGGATCTTAATCTATTACATACATTTTCAATATGATTTGACCAGTTAAAGTTGACATCTATTGTAAGATCAAGGTATGTATATTGGTACACTTTTTCTATATTCGGGCAATTACACTGCTGGAATTGGTTTTTTGTGTGCAAACAATCATATGAATGACTTTTTATATGTAATTAAAAACAACTTATGGCTAAAAATTGCAACCACCGGTTCATACGAAAATATATGTACAATGTTGCTGCCCTACAGGACCATATGAATTTTATATGAATTTTTTAAACATGTAATTAGAACGGTTCATATTGTAAAGGGCAAAATTAGAAGGCACATTAATATCAATTTTTTTCAGCGCTTCTTACCGCCCCTCAACGCCCCCCTATCGCCCTTTAAGACATCATCGCCCCCCAGAGAGGCGATATCACCCACTTTGGGAATAACTGCTCTACAAGTTTCAGATTCATTCCTTTTTAATATTTAACCTAGGTGCATTTTATGGTTTGTTGAACGCTGATATAAATTCACTAGATATGTCCTCGTGTAATATATTGAGCCCTAATCAAATTGGGCTCACTGAACGTGGAGCATTTTCTTTATGTACATATTTATTTTGCCAGTAATCTTATCGCTTATTTGTTTCTTGTTGCAGGTAAGTCACTCCACTTCACCTTGAACTTTTTTGATAAGAAGTCTTCATATCTGCTTTTTCAGGTGAGTTATTTATATTTTTAGTATTATTTGTGAAAGTGAATCTTTTAAGAAAGTGGTTACTTCAATATTATACTTTAGAGTAAGCCCTGAAGTAATTTGTTAGTGGTTATTCAATGTACATGGGTCGTTCTTCTTTTTAACCTACATAAAGTTGTCTCCACCAGTTAGTGGAGAAAAATTCAACAGAATCACCAATATTATTATTTTATAATTACTTTAAAATCTACTGCACTAAAGACGTAACGACTGTGTGCGTTTAAAAAAATATTTTTGTAGTAAAAATTACGTTACAGAATTGTAACTCCTCGTGATAGAAATGTATTTCATACAAATCACAGTTGTCTTCTGCCACCTCGACTTGCGTGTATTCTATAATGTTACAAAAAATGATTTGTCGACATAAAATATAAAACTATTTTTTAACTCTAAAAGGTAAACCTCTAACCTATCAAGTAACAGTGATTATTATTTTTAATAATTTTTAATAGAATATTTTTTAAAATCTCAAAAACTTGTCTCCTACAATTTTTATGTCGTACGACAATTCTGTCACGTGGGTTGTCATTCGAAATAGGTATACACGCAGCTCGTGTTTGTCATCCCCAATAGGCATTTTCGGCCTCCTTCCCCTCTTGCTACAAGTTCCCCTCTGAGATCCAGAGAGATTCATTTATAGTAAAAACAAAATGTGACCCGAGTTTTTGGAAATGTAAAACAATACAATTTGTGAGTAAAACAATAACAGCCTAACAGCAAGTTTTAAATTTTACACAACACTGATTAACGACCGCTTACGGTAATGCAATGGTCGTTTATCAGCTGTGTAAATTTTTAAATACGTTTATTAGTAAGACCTCGATATGTAAAACAACAACAAACAAGAGACAATGACGCTTTTGTAAAGTGAAGTCAAACGAAAACGAAGGGGTTATTCAATTTATAAAAACAGTTTATTTTAAATAAATTCTGCTGTGTTATTATTATTATTGCGCGTGACGGCTGTTTCGCCTTCTGAAGGCATTATCAAACTGTATTGAATATATAATATATAGTTCTAGTGAGGTTGCAAATTGTATTGTAAACATTTTACCTGCAATGTAAAGAAACAATAAATAAATATAAAAGAGAAATAAAGTTAAAATGTGGTTCTACAAATTAAACTTGATAACAACAAAGAAAAAAAACAAGAGTTTCGAAATGTTTTAGGACGGGTTGTTTCAAAAAATTTGAAGGATCCATCAAATATTTGAAGTTAATTTCCACGTTCTGTGTAAGTTTTATTCAAGTTCTGTTTTTACAACATTATAGGCCAGTTGCTTCATAAAACTGAAATAATCATAGAACTTGAATAGAACTTACACAGAACGTAAAAATTAACTTCAAATATTTGACGAATCCGTCAAATATTTTGAAACAACCCGTCCTTAGTAAAGTTCTGGGGAATATCCGTAGCGGAAATTTGAAATGATGTAAAGAACAAAATTTTAATAATTGTTCAGGGAGGGCCGAAAGAAAGTTTTTTCTTTTCAAAAAATCATTTGTCCTGTTTTTCTAGACCTTATAAAATAACATTGAATAGATCTTTCAGAATAAAGAACATTTTTTGTTAAAAAAAATAATGACATAATTTAATTTATTTTTAATTTTTCAGAAAAAGAAAATTCTCTTGAAATGCGCAAGAGAAAAAAATGTTTAACAAATTTTTGGATTTATTGTCCTTTAAAGCATTTCAAATTTCCTCTATCGATATGTCCGATATCTTGCCACTACAGTGGATATTAAAGTCGACAAGTTCGTGCAAGAGGATGGGAGAAGGTTAAGTCGGTTCTTTGAAAAGGAATATGGAAAGTTTCGGGGGTTTTTGGTAGACCGTGTTTGACGTTATCTTGTGGCCAAGATTCCAGAGGGAATTCTACGGAATATTCTACGTGGTTATTTATTGCGTTGAAAAAGAATACGAAAAGTTTCTGTGGTTTTTAGTAGACCGTGATTGACGTTTACTTGTGGCCAAGAGTCCAGGGGGAGTTTTACGGAATATTATTCTACGTGGCTATTTATTGCTTTGAAAAGGAATATGGAAAGTTTCTGGATTTTTAGTAGACCGTGATTGATGTGGTGACCGGACAACTCGGAATGAAACCAACTCAGAACCATCTCAAATAAGTCATTTAGAGTGATAAAAAATATATACATAAAAAATTGATTAAATAGGTTTTTTATGTTAGGTTAGGGTTATCGGCTAATTTAAAATTATTTTTTTCATAGCTTTTAATGACTTTTCAAGAAGGTATTGAGTTGACTTTATTCTCAGTTGACATGGAACCGATTGACGTTTACTTGTGGCCAGGAGTCAAGAGGGAATTCTACCGAATATTCTACGTTGTGATTTATTGCTTTGAAAATAAAATTCAATTTATTACTGTCTTGACGTTCATTTGTGTAAATAATCAGGTTAAATCAGAAGGAGGGCTATAATTGACACGCGCTAAAAGACTTCCCTTCAGAACCACGTTTTTATTAGCATAATTTAAAAGAATAAAAGAATGACTAGCAAAATGTTTATCATTGCTCAAATACTACATACTTTTATCTTATTTATCCTCTTGTCGTATTTGTTTTAGCATCATTTTTACCGCAGGCCTCGAGGTGTGATGGCAATATATCAAATGGTTACGGTATTTGGCCAAGTCTTTTTGAGGTGCTTAGAAATACCGCATGACTGCCACCTTTATCTTTCTGAATTAATATTTTTATTGTGCACAAAGTAATTATTTACTCAGTTTTCTTTTAATATTCAGCAAGCTTTTCGGGCTGTTTTATTAGCGAACTGAAAATATTTGCTCGGGAGCTTGTAATGTAGTAATCTATCACGACCACATTACGTGAAAAAAGTCTATCATTACGTTAGATATGTTATTATGACCCGAACGAAGCATATTTTTTTTTGCGTGAGTGTGTAATACTATTTTTTAGTGACCGACCGAAGGTTCGGTTTCGGCAAAAAATCTAGTTTTGGCATCAGTTTCGGTTTCGGCAGAAAATCTGCCGAACCTTCGGCCGCACCGAAAATCTGGGTTCGTGAATTATCGCGCGTTGTTCGGCTGACTTCGGGTGAGTTCGTGGCTCGTGTGTCACCCGCCATCTCGCAGTTCGCCGGCCGGTCCGGCGTGATTGTGTTATGAGTTTATGTTTGTAATATCAAAATAATTTTTGTTGGTTTATATCCGAATTATTAAAAAAATAAGCTATTATTTTTTCGTATACTTCAATTTTTGTTTTTTTATTTCATTTAAACGAAATTAAAATCAAAATACTCAATCAAGAGGTCCTTTTGTTTACAATGTAAGTGTTGATTATTGACAAAGTTTGTTCCAAGAAGTAGTTAACACGTTTTGTTAATTTTTGTTTGTTTTATAGCAATGATATAAAAAAGTACATATTTTTCATATTATTCAATTATTGTTTTTATATTTCATTCAACACGTGTTAACTGTCTGTACAAGTGTAAAAAATAAGCCAAATTTCAGTAAACAATAGATTTTTAACATGTCTAAAAAAGTTTCGGTTTCGGTTTCGGCCGAAACTGAGGCAGATACCGAAGATTCGGTTTTGGTTTCGGTCGGACACTACTATTTTTGTTATTGCTATATTTCCTTTATGTCGCAATTCCGAAGATCGCGGGATTGAATTCCATCCGAACCGTCCGGGAGATTGGGGTTGATGTGTTGTGAGGCTGAAGGTAGTAGGCGACCATCAAACACGGCTAAAGCCATTTCAAGCAACGTTTCTATTCTGAATGGTGGACCGGACAACTCAGAATGTACTCAACACCCTTTGGAAAGGTGGTGAATTATGTATTTTTATCCTGATTTGTATTTGCAGCTTACAGCCTTTCCGAGCACTGTAAACTGAGATGCGTGTGTAGGGGAAATTTGCCAATAAGAACTCTTGATTATGCGGTCAAATATATTTACAAGTAACGTTATATTTCATAATAAACTTGATACAAAATTAAAATCGTAACAACTAGGTGACACGAGAGGAAAGGTAAAACAGCCGAACTGAGCGGACGCGAGAACCGGAATAAATTTGCAATATTGCACTGGAGCGGAGAGCGATACCACTCAGGGATACCAGTCACTTGAGCAACTGAAAGCTTTTTTTTTTTTTTTTTTAGTCTACTCCAGATAAATTTTTTAATTGACGTCGTTATACAGAAAATTATCCGAGTGGAAATTATTTGAATCGATTATTTCTGAGAGGGTACTACTCCGAGTAGTCCATCACTCACCCTATTGATTCGAGTTCCTATTTAGGTACACCTTGATCGATCGCCCCCACCCCCACCCGACCCCCCGACCTCCCAACCCGCCAACCGCCCACCATGCCCACCGCCCACGTCGCCAGGCGCCCCACTCCCACGTGGTGCGCGACCTGCCCGATGGGAAGCGAGCCCGGATTGGTCCGGGTCGCGCTATACCTCAATACGCTTCGCGTTATACGATTTCCGGACTGTGTATAGTGTGTATGAAGTATGAATACCAGTATGATGCGCGGGCACCAGAAAATGGGTCGCATCGGGTTACTATAGAAACTGACCTATTGATTCCGGGGGCCCTAGCAACTCCATAACGAACAAAATATCTACGTTTTAACAGATTTCTTGGAAGGCTAAAGTACTCGGAAATAAATACTTGTGTGAGTTTTTGATTTTAGGGAAAACGGACAGTCAGAAAACAGGGCAATATTTTTTAATTTTTTTAATATTAATACCGTACAAGTGTCCCAATTACTCCCGTCTGGAGCCAGTGAGACTGTGGCATCCCCAATTGAGGTATATTGTGAGGCTTAAGGTAGCGGGGAGGAGATGGAGATGGGAAGAGGAAGATGGGGAAGTACCTGGCTAATCAGAGATCTGGTCACCAAACACGGCTAAAGTCATTTCAAGCAACGTTTCAATTCTGGATGGTGGTCTTGCACCAGGGCGATACTGAGAGTATCTTCCACCCTGAAACGTGCCGCAAATGTACTATGTATTATTTTTAATTAATTAATTTGTGAAAAAACACAAATTAATAAAATAAAATTTATTTGCCGCGCCTGATTCGATCCCGCGACCTTCGAATTGCGAGTCAAGAGCCTTACCTCTAGACCATGCCGGCCATCATTTACTCCTAATAATTACTGTAAATACCCTGTCATGATGCGGGCATTAGCCTAATATGAAATTTATGAAACTAGCAAGCTCAAGTATATTTGCGGCACGTTCCAGAGTGGAAGATACTATCAGTATCGCCCTGGTGCAAGACCACCATTCAGAATTGAAACGTTGCTTGAAATGGCTTTAGCCGTGTTTAGTGACCAGATCTGAATAGCCAGGTACTTCCCCACCTTCCTCTTCCCTATCTCCTTCCCCTCCCCACTACCTTCAGCCTCACAACATACCCCAATTGGGGATGCCATAGTCTCACTGGCTCCAGACGGGAGCAGTTGGGACTCTTGTGCGGTATTCATATAAAAAATAAAAAAATAAAAAAAATAAAGCTCGCGGCATGCGTTCCCCTCCCGCGTTCTCCTTCCACCTTTCCCGGCTACCCCTCCACTCTTCCGCATTCATCCCTCCCCCCTACCGCGTTCCCCTCCCCACCTCCCGCAAACCCCCCTCTTTCGTTCCTCGCCGCTCCTCCCGAATTCCCCTTTCCCTCCCGCCTTCCCTTCATTTTTCAAACAACTTGCGCGTCACCTGTTGCTAATTTTTATATACAAATTCCATTAAATAGAGCTCAGCAATATGTATAGAATATATAGAAACCATCGCGGAATTACGCACATCAAATTCCCAAAGATTCATCGGATTTGGATGATTGGTTTAGGAGTGCGTAAGGGACAAACAAAAAAAAACCTTAATTTTTATATGGATACTAGCTAGGTTAGGTTAGGTTAGGTTGTCCTGTACACAACTGTCGGGACAAACTAAAATTAAAATAGAATAATATTGAATATTCGATACTGCGATGGTAGCGCAGTCTGCCGGATCCAATGTAAAACATTCCAAAATCAACAACTCCTTAGAAATAAAAAAAATTAAAAGAACATTTTCCAGTGGACCAAATTGTGAATCTAAACCATTCTCGACTCCCCTTGAACCCACACAAAAATTTTCATCAAAATCGGTCCAGCCGTTTTTTTTTTTTTTACATGAAATACCGCACAAGAGTCCCAACTGCTCCCGTCTGGAGCCAGTGAGACTATGGCATCCCCAATTGGGGTATGTTGTGAGGCTGAAGGTAGTGGGGGGGGGGGGGGAAGGAGATAGGGAAGAGGTAGGTGGGGAAGTACCTGGCTATTCAGATCTGGTCACTAAACACGGCTAAAGCCATTTCAAGCAACGTTTCAATTCTGAATGGTGGTCTTACACCAGGGCGATACTATTAGTATCTTCCACTCTGGAACGTGCCGCAAATATATCATATATTATTTTAAATGAATAAATTGTGAAATAACACAAATTAATCAAATAAAATTTATTTGCGCACGCCGGGTTCGAACCCGCGACCTTTCGGACTGTGAGTCGAGAGTCTTGCCTCGGGACCACGGAGGCCGTCAATTTAGGAGGAGTTCAGCGACATACACACGGACAGAAGAAATATATATATATTTAGATATTTAAAAAATAAAAAGTAGAACATCAACACAATTTATGAAGCCATTTCGTTCTTTATCTGCATCCCCACGTATCCCTTACCCCGTACTACTTGGGAGATGTCAGATTGAGACGGGCGAACATTGGATGCGCCGCAAGGATGGGGGAGGCTGTAGTATAACCGCCCCCGTAGTACAGCCTCCCCGGTTACTGTACCTGCCGCAACTCCCGGGAAAGTGCGCGGGTGTTCAGGTATAGGTTAACAAAGGGAAAGTACTCGTAGCAGTGACGCCGGTTTTCAACTAAATAAATAAATTAAAAATACGATTGACTTGAAGAAATAAACTAAAATGCATATGCGGAACAGTATACTGCTAGCAATGAATAAATAATAAAAAGTTCTATATCATAAAATCTTCAATTTCCTTGCGATTTTTTCTCGGTGACCGGACAACTCAACAAAGAGGCATTTCAACACCCTTTGAAAAGTCATTAAAAATTAAGATAAAAGTAGGTTACTTTAAGTTAGGTTATCTTTATTGGCTATTTTTATTTTTTTCATCACTTTTAAAGACTTTTCCAAGGGATTTTGTAACGCCACTTTGTTGAATTGTCGAATTCAGCTTCACAACCCACCCCAATCGGGGATGCCATAGTCTCACTGGCTCCATACGGGGGCAGTTGGGACTCTTGTGTGCGGTATCACTTCATAAAGGTGTTAAAATGCCACTTTGTTGAATTGTCATGGAACCTAGGTTACTTTAGGTTAGGTTATTGGCTATTTTGTTTTTCATCACTTTTAATGATTTTTTCAAAGGGGTGTTGAAACGCCACTTTGGGGCCACACGAATTATATGATTTTTTCCCTCCTCCCGTCCTTGTCACATATCGTCACATTTGTGAGACCCCTCCCCCCTAGTGTGATGTAACATGTTTTGAAATTTTACATCTAAAGTAATCAAAACAGCAGTTCAAATTTTTTTTATTAAAAATATTTTGTTTTTTACATGTGACGTCACAGAGCTGATTACACTCCCCCTATATCTCTTGTCACACTTCTCTACTCCCCCCCCCCCCCCCCCCCCGTTAAAGTGTGACGTAATTTATGGATGGCCGCTTTGTTGAGTTCGTGGAACCTACGGTTTTTCTGTTTTTCTTCTTCATTACTAATAATGACTTTTCAAAGGGGTATTGAGTTGCCACTTTTTGAGTTGCTTTGGAACTTTTTCTCATGTCCTACTTTTTAATTTAAATCCCCGGTTTTCACTATAACATCTTTATATTTGCAACGCTACACATTTCGTGCTTTTTGGCATATAAATAATCATATTTTACAGGAACTACTTCTTGTTTAACAATATTTGCGGGAGACTAGACTGACGACGACTACCTGTTGATCGTGGGAGCACGAGGGTGTATTTGACGCGCTTGCCGGCTTTTTGCCCCTCGAACGAACCATCACAAAGAGTAAGGCAAGCTAATAGTTGGCTAAAGTCACTAATATTATAAATAAGAAATTGAGTGTTTGTTTGTTACTCTTTCACGCCAAAACCACTAAACCGATTTTAAGAATTCTTTCACCAATAGAAAGCTACATTATCAGCGAGTAACACAGGCTGTATATAATGGTAAGCTATTGCGTTATGAAATTTGTATAAAGAAAATGTGTATTTCATATACTTTAGCGGCACGGAGGAAAAGCAGGGGTTCGCGGAGAGGGAAGAGACGAGGGAGTGGGAAGGCGGGGAAGGTGGAAGGGAATGGGGACGCGTGGTAAAGGACATTATGTATTGCTAATTGCTAAATTTCCCCCAAATACCATGCGAGCGGGTAAAAGCTAGTCATTAATGATCCAAGCAATTACTGCGCGATACAACGAAGGTACCATTGTGGCTTTCTCGCCTCTGCAAAAATCTCAGTTTGGTTGAAGAATTTTGACAAATAAATAAGTGATTATTCTCCCATTAACTTCAAATTGCTCCATGTTTCTGACAACTGAGCGAATATTGTTTTATGTACTCTTAAATTCGGGAAATCTTCTAGTACTTGCTTATATAAAGTAGGGTATCTGTTTGCGGCGTACGGATGGAGTGGATTTAATTTGTTTACAAATCTACAGTCTTATTCCGAGGATGATGAAATTTTTGCGCACTTGACCTTCCAAACAATGCGAAGGTCACTGTGTAAAAGAATTTTCGAATAACCACCCCACGCCCTTATAAAACCCCTTAAAGCAAAATGTTGATACACCGTGATAAAAGGACGTATAAGGGGGTATTCTAGTCTAAAAGCCCAAATTTCGGGCGTTTCTTGACGGTCGATAAAAAAAACATTAATATTTTAGCCATTCATTTTTATTAGTATATTTATTTATATTTTAAGAATTCACATAAAAAATTTAAAAAAAATAGTATATACATATATATATGTTTCACGAAGTTACACGCTATTGAAGTAGAGGGGGAAAAAAGAGCGTGTCCATCTTGTCACGATTCCAGCCCTTCTCTTCATTTGAAAAATTAAAAAGGTATATTCTTTATCAGTACAAATGTCATTATGGTAGGAATCAACAAAAAATTAAGAAAGTAATTTTCTCGCAAAATGGCGACTACTCAAAAAAAAAATGATTTTTTCAATTATTTTTTGACTTTTCCAAATTTTTTAAAATAGTAAAAATTAAAAATGTTATTTTATTGTTGGTTGCTACCATAAAGGGATACATAAAGAAAATTCATGCAAAACTTCAAGAAAATCGATCTATTAGAACTTGAGATTTTTGGACACACGTTTCGAAAAAAGTAGTTTTGACAAAAACGCGCTTTAAGTTTAGGTCTATTTAGATTCTAGTTAGATTTCGTCTAAACTGGTCGAACTAAAATGGCTATTACTTTTTAAATAATTCTAATTTTGAAAAATCGTTTTAAGGAGATATACTTGAATATAACTATCGAAATATGACGGAATTATTTTTTTTTCTAGACTAGAATACCCCCTTAAAATAAGAGAATCATTACTATCTTCATCTGAATTTGAAAAACTTTATATAAAGCCCGAGCAACACCTGGGAGTTCAGCTAGTTTTAAATAATAATTATACCGAGGTCGTTTAGTTGTTTACACGTTGGTCGTAAAATCGCGTGCTAGTAGTAGGGAGGGGAAGAAGATGAGGAAGAGGAAGGTTGTGAAACGCCTGGCTATGCAGAGCTTATCACCAAACACGGCTAAAGCCATTTCAAGCAACATTTCGATTGGTTGAATTCTGAATGAATGTCTTTCACCAGAGCTATACTGAGATTATCGTCCACTCTTATTTATCGCCCACCACTTAAAATTTCATTTTATTACGGTTTCCACTAATATTTTATTAAAACAATTGATATCGGGCGGTTAAAAATGTTTGTTTACAATTATCTTTTTAGCTGTACAAGGTTCATTCTCAAAGTTCACATGAATTTTGTTATTGTTTCTTTACTTGGTATTATTGTTTACAAATTTGTTTGTTTTTGAATTTTTAACCTCACTGACGCGTGTTGAGTTTAATAATTTTATAACATAATAAAAATAACGCAAAATAAAATATTTAGAGAACAATATTGTTTCCTTAAACGTTTCTTACAAATAAAGGGTACCTACTAGGTTGAAGGAAACTTATACATTATTTATTTATTTCACTTACGGGCTTTTACATTCTTTGTTTAGAAGTTAAGTATCACAGTACTTTTAGTAAAACTAAAACTAAACAGAAAATATAATATAATGAAAAAAATGTTACAATGGCATATACTATAAAATAAAATAAATTGTTAAAATGATAAGAAGTCACACATAAAAAGTTATTCAATTTAAACAAAAATCGCAGAAATTATCCACGACTATATTTGTGTCTAGATTTATAAAAGAATTGAAATAAACAATGTTTATACTGGTTATTCTTAAGGTGAAATATATCTCCTAGATCAGAATATTTATTTCCGAGATTGTGAAGTCTCCGAATCGGGTAAGAGAGTGTCCTGGTGTTGTTTAAGTAAAAGGGTAGTAAATGTCGGCAAGATCTTTTGGGAATGTGGATGTTGATTAATTGAATTAATTCAGGACAGTCAATTTTATAATGCAGTGTTTTATTTAATAATATTAAATCTGTGTTAATTCTTCTTTCTGAAAGTTTTAATAGGGACATTTTATCCAGTAGGTAGGTAATTATAATTAATATTTTTTACAGGAATGTGCAATTTATAGTTTATAAACCTCAGGAACTTGTGTTGAATCTTTTCAATCTGTAAGAATGAATATTGTAAAATGGAGACCATAATGTAGAGTTATACTCTAGTAATACTGGAGTAAACATACAGGAGCAGCATATATAGATATTTGACTTAAATAATATACCATGCTGTTAATTTAAAATATGAAAAGAGAGAAAAATAAAATATGTTACAGCGATCGGGCAATCACAAGCGCACTGATTGAGCAAGCTCGCACGCGCACAATACGGCTCGCCACCAAAACTAATTGCCAGCCGCTGAAATACAATGTATTACGCTGTTAATTTAAGTAATTTCACGAGATATTAAACGCGCATCATCAAAGGTTACGCGTTCATCAAAAATTGGCCAAATTCGGCGGAAAATCAGAGGCGGCCTTGGTATTTGAGCTACCCTAACGAAGGTTCACTAACCTACCCCTCTACGCTTTGCAGCATCCCGACCACCCTCTACTACCTTTCCGGGATTGTGAGGCGAGGTCGTGACGTTACCATCGCGACTGTTGTTAACGTAGCGACGCTTCTTCCGTAGAACCTGGTAGATTGCCTGGTTACGGGGCTACGTGTTACGCGGGCCGCAGCAACGTCGTAGCCCAGACGTCCTTGGGAAAAAAAATCTGCCCTGTAATTCGCATGAAAAAATAATGTTTTATTACGTTTATTGCTGGAGACTTGAAGAGGGTGAATTGTTGAGGCCTTACTGCGAATAGGGTAGCATTATAATAATTATATATCTACCTATTTTTTTTGCGTCGTTATTTTTTCTTTCTTGGAATATTATTTATTTTTACCTACCTGCCAGGTATGACTTTTTCTCGATATTTTTATCACTACGTTTATACTTTTGTTATGTGTTGTTTTAGTAGTTTAAATATCTGCGTCGTATGCGGTAGATGGGAGGGATTTACACGATTTTCTGACATTAATAAAGTTTTGAAGTGAAATTTCTTTATTTCTTAAAATTAGGCATATTTACTTTGGGGTGTCATCGTTAATTTAATGAAAAACAAATACCTTTGTATAACACCACTATTTTATTAACAATATTTTATTAATAAAATAGTGGTGTTATACAAAGGTATTTGTTTTTCATTAAAATAAATGAAATTTCTTTAGCCCCGTTGTGGTTTGAAATTCGGATGAAACGGAACTTTGATTATGACCTCACTTTTCAAGGCTCCCCAACGATTCCTTCACACCCCTCATACCCTTTTCCTTCCCAGAACTTCCTCTCCACACAGCATCCCCAATGATGACCAAGAATAAAATTAGAAATAGAATAAAAAAATCTGAACCTAGAATTAAATTTTTTTTATTTCCTAACTATTTATTTTTCTCTAATAAGTTAAGGTAATTAATTATAATAATCATAATGAAGGGCGAAACGAAATCGCGCCTAAAAATAAGCAAAATCTTACATTTACTTAATTGTTTATAATATATTGAATTTTTATTGATTTATTGGCCGAGCATGTTTTAATTCAACCGTTTTGCATTTCGTCTGTCTGTAAATTTGCTTGTGCGTTCCGTTTCAAGACGGTGGCCTTTTAATTGGTTCAGTAATGATTATTTTTCGAAATGTCAAGTCGTAGTGTTTATTTGAACTTTCTTATTCGCATTTTTCAATATTACGGTGTTATAGAAAAAAAGTTTGGTGGAAATGCCGTCTGACCTTTTTATCAATTGAGTTATCTCAATAAAACTTCTAGAAGCAAGATTTTTCTGGAAAACTGAAAAAATAATAATGGCATGGTTTTTTTCTCGTAGCAACTAGAAATAAAGTTCGATTACATCGACCTTCCTTTGTTGTCCAGTTGGTTTCTAGACTTACACGAATATGTTTTATACACCCCTGATGAAGGCTCAGGTTGAACCGAAACCGAAAGTGTTATTCAAACAAAGTTATTTTAATGTATTTTTTTTTTAAATATTTTGTTTTATCAACAATTTTCACATTTTTATTAAATTGATATTTCACATTTTATTTTCTCTCTTCTATGTTTTTATTGCTTTACCACCTTGATCAAACATTTTAAGGACCGGCCACCGTGGGGCGCTTTAATCGCCCGATTGGAATTCTTTTTTTTTGTTAGGTTAACACATCTGTCATTGACGCTTCCCTCCAAATTTCATAGCTTGACATTTGTAAAAGTTACGCTGTACTGAGTATTTTTACCTTTTTGTGTTTTCAATTTCTTACATGTTTGAAAATGGTATCAATTTTGTACCACGATAATATTATGATTTATAATAAATAAATATACATAACATAATATGGCGTACGAAGTAATGCACCAATTTCACCAAAGTACCTTTAATAAGGTACTATGTATTTATATTTATAGTTTATATTTCTATCTATATTAATTTATAGTTATTGTTTTTATATTTTAGCAGGAGTAGTTCAAGACATGAGCGCGGTGTATATTCGTATTGTCGTATAATATAATATGTTCTGAATTCATGTTTTAATTCAGTGATAATATCATGTTTGACATAATTTATTATACATTATAGTTACAATGCTTAAAAAAATCAAATGGATAATTTCACACATAAATTATATCTAATATTGTAAATTTTAATATAGTTTCTCCTGTGTACTATGTATTATAAGTTCAAACTTCTAAACACATAACCTAACATAATTTCTTATCTATATTTTGTAAATCTTATTGTAATTCCTCCATCTTGTTATCAGGTACATGTTACACCTCTCAATGCTACTAACATACCTACTTATCTCATACTCTGTAAATTTTAATATATTATATGTTACCAGGTTAATTCGGTAAATCCGATTATAATATATGCTACCAGATTACCTTTTCTACTTTGTCACAAAAAATGTATGTGTACTTATATTTATATATATTATATACATTTTCTTTATTACACAACTTAGTTTCAGAGAAAAATGAAACTTATTTTTGTTTGTGTTTTTGTTATGAAATTATGTACATTTCAGGAATAATATGAACTAAACATGTCAATTTGTCTGTCTTGGAACGGGAAACTTTCCTAGTTGGACAGGCAAAACTCCTAATATGTGATTTGTACTTTCATTTGTATCTATCTATAAATAAATAAATAAATAAAGATAACGCATCGTCGCACAACACGATCCTTATCCGTGAGTTTTTGACTAAAAACAACACAAATACTATCCAGCAGCCTTCGAATTCATCTGATCTGGCTCCCTGCGACTTTTTCCTGTTCAGCCGACTTATAATAAACGCTTCGCGGAACGCTTTACACCACCCGAGAGTCATGAAAAAATCGAAATGATGGACATACCGAAAATTTAATATTTCATCAAGCGCTTGTGTAAGTGCATTACTGTCGATGGGGAGTACTTTAGAGGGAACCACATCTATATTGATGAATAAACATGTATTTTTGATATTATTTTTAAAGTCCTAAAACTTTTTATTTAATTAAATGAAGACATTATGAGCGAAACTCAATCGAAAATCTGGAAACAGAAAAATCAGAAAAAGATATTGGCACCTCTGGGACTCGAACCCAGGACCTCCCTACTTTCCGGGTTGGGCACTCTTATCCACTGAGCTAAGGTGTCGATATCCAATTCGGTCACTTTTAACTGTACCATACTTCCACTAAGAACCACCCATATTATCTTCATTTTTCTTAACGCATATTTTTATTGGCTGCCATCTTTATGAATGATTGCAAGATTCAACTCGAATATTCATCCCAGACTTGCAGAAGAGTCAATAGATGTCGCACATTAAATAAAATGGATAATAATTTATCCAGACACCATCTAGATTGCATTTAGTTCGAGTTGAATCTTGCAATCATTCATAAAGATGGCAGCCAATAAAAATATGCGTTAAGAAAAATGAAGATAATATGGGTGGTTCTTAGTCGAAGTATGGTACAGTTAAAAGTGACCGAATTGGATATCGACACCTTAGCTCAGTGGATAAGAGCGCCCAACCCGGAAAGTAGGGAGGTCCTGGGTTCGAGTCCCAGAGGTGCCAATATCTTTTTCTGATTTTTCTGTTTCCAGATTTTCGATTGAGTTTCGCTCATAATGTCTTCATTTAATTAAATATTACAGTTTGAGGTTTTACTCATAAAGTTAAAATAATAAATAATACAAAAACTTTTTGATCAAGGTAATAGTAGATAGGTACACTTTTTTATAACAAGTAAGGTTAATATTTGGTACCTATTATTTATTTATTTATACTGGGTTTTACAGATGTTCGCACTTACGTGAGAACAATCCAGTTATAAAAACTCAGTTATTACACAATTACAAAAATCTACAATTTCATACAATTCAATACAGATACATACATAGAGAGACAGTTGACACAATATAATTAGTTAGTATTTTTTAACAGAGCCAGAACTTTTTTTTGAATCCGTACAAATTATCGACGAAAATATCTACTTCAGCACACTCTATCTTGTTATATAGTCGACACATCTGGGTCAGAGGGCCAAAGTAGGCGTTATTATTTTTAAATGTATTCCCTTGACTCTATGCAGAAACGGGCGGTCTGTTTGATAGACTGTCCTAACCTAACAAACGGATTGCAATCTTTAGAGCACAGGCGCCAGGTGGGAATGCTGTCCTTGTTCTACCGGTATTACAATGGAAGATGCTCCGAGGAACTAGCGTCATTGATCCCCTCGGCACCGGTGCGTAGTCGTGAAACACGCCAAACACGCGCTCAACATTTGTACACGGTTGACATTAGTCACATGAGAACGGGTCGTTTCTATGACTCGTTCTTGAGTTCAACAGCTCGGCTGTGGAACGATTTGCCGGCCTCTGTGTTTCCTCTCTCCTACAACACGGGTCTCTTCAAGACCCATGTTCACTCCTTTCTCTCCTCAAAAACACCCTCCACACAGCATCTTCAAAGATGACATAAGCCCTGAGGGAAATTATTTTCCTCGGAGCCTCCTGTCTGGAGTTAATGTAAAAAAAAAAAATGTGAAAAATGTTATGGCTTCTTATTAAACAATGGAAATTAGGGACATTTATTTCAATACTGCTAAGACATTATGTAGTATCAAGATGGCCGTCAATAATTTTATGTAAATACATTAGATTAGGTCAGTCAAATTGTCTTCTAGTTTTAAGTGTATCAATCTTGAAGTAATCACGACGTACGTCGTATGATCTAAGTGCAGTGTAGTCCACATTTGAAGGATAAAATTCTTAATAATTTTTTTTTAACTGATTCTACATTTATAACTACTATTTACAACTAACTTGTTTATTTATTCACAAAGTCTTTAATTACCTTTATAAACTATCAATTGGTCTCACCAATGATCGTCTTTAACAATTTATACTGATCGTCATTAACCCTGGATTCAGTTTCATAAAATGTATTCTAGAACACACCATTGTATTGATCACCATTCATACAACACCCCACATTTAGTATCGTAATATCGATTAGCCTTTCCACTCTCTACTCGAATACCTGTGGCTCGGGGCTGGTAATGCAGGTAGGGGCCAACTCAGTGTACGGGTACCTATTGTTGGGTATTATAGACTGATGTTACAGGTGAGGGTCAGGTCAGCTGGGGACATTCTGTGACGCAAGTCACAGGTGGTGTGGAACTCTCAAACCAACGTTATATTGTGGAAATGATAGAGTTTGTGATGAAAATACTATAGTTTATTAGTTGAATGGTTTCTGTAGCGTAATTAAAAATGTATGCGATTAACTTCAGGTGAAAATAAATATTAACTTTTTAACCCCTCGAGCTACTTTGGTCGCTCTTGGGAACAGCTCATGTTATAGGTCTCGTAGAAATCTTTGTGTCTTCCTTACTATCATGGTGAGAAAAATGATTTAAACCGTAGGTTCTCAATGTGGGCGATAACGCCCCCTTGTGGGCGTCTCAGACTTTCAGGGGAGCGGTAAAAGGCCCAAAGAAAATTGGGGAGCGGTAGAAGACCCGGAGAAAATTAGGGCGTGGACAGGTAAAAAAAAATCACGTGACGTGTATTTATTATTATTGAGAAATAATCGAACCGGTACTAACCCCCCCCCCCTCCCTCGTTGAGGTAAATATAATCGTGACAATAGCTATTTTTTTTTTTTTTTTTATTGTTTTTGGGGTGTTATGCCGTGTTTCGCTACCTCCTTCTTTAGCCAACGTTTCGGACACTGTAACGCTGTCCGAAACGTTGGCTAAAGAAGGAGGTAGCGAAACACGGCATAACACCCCAAAAACAATAACAAAAATACTTTTTGGCCGTGAAAACCTAAAAACATACGTGACAATAGCTGTTCGCGACAGATATAAGTAAAAACAATCGGTCGCTAGAAAAAAAATATTTTCAAAGTGGGCAAAATAAGGTTGAGAACTTATGATTTAACTTATAATTTTAGAAAGAGAAAACACCATGCTTTTTGTTCTAATATAAAAGATACTCATGGAAGAGAAGATTTAAAGAAAAGAATAGATGTATGAAACCAAAGGTTCCGACCGCAATTTGAAAAAAAATTGAGAAATTTTGAGAATTTTTTATTAATTATTTTTACATGAAACGACAAAAAGTGGCAATAACTTTTATAATGCATTTAACTAGTAAAATACGTGCATGCTTTTTTTTACGATATACAAAATTTTTGCCCTTTTTAGCCCCTTTTCGGGAGACGTCTAATTTATGTGCTTTTTCAGGTTGTGTCGGTGGCCAGTTTAACAGAAAACTTTGGTTTGGATTACAAAATAGAAGAAAATTGGAAACATGCTTTTTTGGACGCGAGAACTAGTTGTTAATTTAGTTGTAACTAAAATAGAGCTTTTCGGTCAGGGGTGAATGAACCGGTTTTGGGTTAACCAGTAGTGTTAGCAGTTAGTTGTGGCGGCAGGAATTTGTTTGCATTCGATCCGACGCCGATCGGAATTGTGTGGGCGAAGAAACAACTATTTGCCAGGGTTTTTCTTTACGTTTTCCTTGCTCAGTATTGGCGTAAACAAGTTTTATTTTTGAAATGTGATTTTATGCCGGAAAATTTAGTATTAATTATTTTATTTATTTACTAGCGAGTTTCCGGCATGCGTTGCAATGCCATTTATTAAAGAAATTGTCTCCTTTCCCATTCGTCCGCCTCCTCTTCCTCTCCCGCGTCCCCTTTCCATGCGTTCCCGCTCTCCCCACTCAACGCATAAATTCATGATGCCAGAGCTCACTATTATATGTTAAACCATCGCGGGCATGCGCACATCAAATTCCAAAAGTTTCGCAATCGGATGAATGGTTTAGCAACGCATAGCTTCATGACGCCAGAGCTCACTATGTTACATAGAAACCATCGTGGGCATGGCGCACATCAAATCCCTAAAATTTCATCGCAATCGGATGAATGGTTTAGCAACGCATAGCTTCATGACGCCAGAGCTCACTATTTTACATAAAAACCATCGCGAGCATGCGCACATCAAATCCCCAAAGTGTCATCGCAATCGGATGAATGGTTTAGCAATGCATAATTTCATGATGCCAGAGCTCTTCATTATATATGAAACCATCGCGTGCATGCGCACATCAAATCCCAAAAGTTTCATTACAATCGGATGAATGGTTAAGCAATGCATAAGGAACTTACATACATACTTATATACAAGCAAGCAAATATATATTATTTTTTATATGTCTATATAAATTTGCAAAAAAAAATTTAAAAAACAATACTTTGCAAAAATGATAAGGAAAATTACAAAAAATACATTTACATGTCGGACTGTGTATACCTACGCAAAAAATTTTTTGCGTAGGTATACACAGTTGTAGCTTACATAACAAATATAATATTATTTCTTGCTCGAATATCACTGGGTCGGTCCATGGCGTACCTACTTAATCAAATAAAAAATCGTATCTGAAAAGTAGGCTTTTTTATGGTTTTTCTCACTTCGTATATAACCTTTGACGCCATAAAAAGGTAGATCTGTCACGTAAAAATGTTCGTAAAAGCGGTTTAAGCGTTTAAAGGTAAAGTTGGCGTATTAAAAAAACGCGTGTGATGGCCTCCGCTCCGGTCCTAATATTGCTCACAGCATTTTCAAAACAAACCAATAAAATGGGACATAAATATCGACACACTTAACTTTGCAGCCGATGGTTTCGTTAGACGCTTTTTGTGGACACATTTTTTTATAATTTTGGAAGGAAAAGGGTATAAGGTGTGGGTAGAAATCTGGGGGTCAGTGTATCCAGGAGTGACGGACGTATCCATCCCTGCCACCGCCGTGCAAGGCGAAGTTCCGAAAGAGTGCCAGCTGGAGAAGTCAATGGGACTCCCTCAGCCATTCTCTCCTGATCCGGCCTGGCATGCAGCTGCCGGGCAGACGCATCTGCCGCCAAGACCCGGACAAACCTCACCCCATGAACCCGGGCACCCCTGCTAAATCACTCAACGTAGCGTACCATTTGGCGTGACCTTTGGCTTCTCCAATTATCCAATAAATGGATAATCGTAGGACAATAATTTCCCTGGGCCTATGTCATATATTTGGGGATAATGTGTGGAGGATCTTTTTGAGGAGAGTTAGGAGTGAACATATGTCTTGGAGTGACCCACATTGTAGGAGGGAGGAAGCACAGAAGCCGGCAAATCGTTTTACAGCCGAGCTGTTAATTTTTTAAAATTACATGACTTAAAAAATAATTATGTAATTCCTCATTATAAAATGTATGTGTTGTCGTATTGCCTTTGCACGCAAATTGCAATTAAAACATTGTTTTGTGTTATTTTTTTTATATTACTTAGTTTTTTTACAGCATTATTGAGCTTTTCACTTCCCGAATAGTGTAATGAGTGAGTAATGACGTTTCGGTGGCCCGGATCAAAAATTGTCTATATATCACATTTCGTTGGTTTGGCACAAAGCTTTGTTTTCTGTAGTCCCTTGCTTATTACATTCCTTCTCATATTATAATAGAATAATAAAAATAGAAGCCTAAACCAGAACATTTATAACGCAGTGGTGGCGTAACGACGAATTTTCCCGGTCTTAATATAATATGATTGGGCAACGCATAACTGAGTGTTTATGTAACTTTTGGTGACTTAAATATAAATACGTTTTCATATAATACTCGAATTATTGGAATCCGCAGCCAGGTTTTGTTTAAATGGTTACCCAATTTAAATCGCCGTGATGTAACACTATCGAAGTGAAATCATTTCACGAATAAAATTACTCGTATTTATTTATGATCCTGAAAGCTCCATTGTAACTTATTTCTTAACTTTCTGTTCTGTATGCCTCAAGATACAACTACTGCGTAAGATAATGTAGGAACCACTCGTAATTTGATTTTAAATACTGGCAATTTTCATTTAGTTGCCACATTTAGATTTTAAATTCGGATGAAACGGAAGTGCGTCACTAATTTTTTTTATTTGATGGGCCCTCGGTTCTTATATGTGCGGTAAATTCACGACTAGGCGCGGGCCTCTGATAGCGCAGCTGCTAAGGCGCCTGACAAATCGTGGCCATATAGACAGACATCCAGTGAACGGAGGCTCGAATCCTATGAAATCCAATAAAATAAACATTTTTATTTTTGTGAAATCAATATCCAATCTTCAAACCACTTTAAAATAAACGGGCAAAAGAAAAGAAAGCGACATCCAGCGACTTTCTAGTTTCACTTCCACCGCGTGTGAATTGCCCTCTTAATTTTTATTTAATTGTATATATGTCATCTTAGGGGATGCTGTGTGGAGAGTTTAAGGAAGTAGAGGAAGCTCTGGGAGAGAAATAGGTATGTTACTTACTACTTAGGTATGTTACAACCTGAATAAATAATACGTACCTATCGGATTTATTTTTTATGTTTTTTTTGTTAGCAAAAATAAATAAAGTAGCTCACATCCGTACTAGACATTTGATATACCTTTTGATTACAAAAATAATTTTTCAGTTTGGTCGGGTATTTTGATCTCAAATCCAAATTTAAGGTTTGTATTTTTATTGGCCAAAATGGGCCGCGTATACGTCCCTCTTTAAAAATACTTGCAGTCGTGTCAAAATCCAGAGACGAAATAGATGAAAATGTTTGCATGGATAAATGCCGCACGGGTTCCTCTTAATATTGTTTTTTGGTAATTTTTTCCGTCTTTGACGCTGTGAATTGTAAATTGTACAGGTAATAATGTAAATGGTTCTGAAAAAACGTTAATAAATTAATAATAATATAAATGTTGTTTTGCCAACTTTGTTATGATAAACAATGTTGGGATTTTCAATAAATATTCAAATTTATTTTCAAACATTCCTGTGGCAATTATTAATATTTTGATTAAAAAAATATTACAATATTTTCAAGAGGTCATGGCTTACTTCGTGACAGAGCGTTCAGACCGTGCGTAATACAAACAAGATAGACTGTATATTTAAAAATGACTTTTAACTCCACCCAGTGTAGAAGAAACTTTCAGTATCGTCATGGTGTAAGACCACCATTCAAATTTGAAATGATGCTTGAAATGGCTTTAGCCGCATTTGGTGACCAGACCTGAACAGCCAAGTAATTCTCTACCTTCATCTTACTTCTCCCCCTACCCTCCCCACTACCTTAATTCAGCTTCACAACATACCTCAACCTGGCATGCCATAGTCTCACTGGTTCCAGATGGGATTAATTGGATCTCCTGGCGGCATTCACATAAAAAAGTATGCTCCGACGAAAATAATTCACTCAGGATCTATGTCATCTTTGGGCATACTGTGAGGTGAACCATGAACCATTAGCTTGAAACATTAGCTTGAAACCTCGCGAACAACGCTTGTTGCCGACATAGTTCACCTATTACTGCAGATCGCATCTGCCGTGCCGCCTTTGTCTCCACCTACACAAAAAACGCTCTGGTTCAATTAACTCAAATTTGATTTGAATTTAATTTTGATTTTTTAAATTTAAACCTATCTGTAATGTAATATTATAATATTTTTAACACAAAATTATTTTTGTCATTTTTTTAATTGAAACTGATTTGTCAAGAATTCAGATTACTAGCTAACCCGTGATTTTTCGCGGGTTGCAAAAAAAAAGTTAATATTTCGTACTTTCATTAGGTTAGTAGAAGAAGGTAGTAAATATGGTCTTAAAAAGACAAAAAACCAAAGCTAATCACGTACTAATAAAGCAAAGTAAACTTTAATATTGGTTAACTTTTGTTATTGCATGTATTGTACATATTTTTACCACGTGTGCGAAAATTCACATATTTCGGTAGTTCGGGAAGTGGATGAAAATTGAACGGAAAGATGCCATTACATTCAGATCTACATTAAATTAGGTGATTTGAAAAATTTTATGCTTTATTACATTGTATTGTCATCTTACGTGTTACATCTTATTGTTATTATTAAGAATTGACACTTTATCAAGAATACAAGAAGAAAGGAGGTAGCAACCCGGTATTTTTAAAACAAAAGGTAAAACAAATAATTTAATATATTTTAGTGTATTTTTAATCAAATATTGATTCCGTGACAGTTAACCCACCCCCCCCAAAAATGGGGGGCGCTAGAAAAAAAATATTCTCAAAGTGAGCGCTGGACAAAATAAGGTTGTGAAACTATGCTTTAAACTGAATAGTGATTTTTCATGAGGGTGAAGTCGTAAAGTAACATATATTGTGCCTTGAACCTATCTTACGTAACAAAGTAATGATAACTACTCTGGTCTTAATTTGTATGTTAATCGACTCTCTTTAACGCTAACATTGTATTAGCCATTTGGGCGACTGGCCAAATTTCCGACACACCTCCGTGCATTGCCAAAACTCTCACAGCTAATGGGCTTTTTACACGATATTTTTTTCATTACATATATATTTATATACATTTGTATATATATTTTATAATATATATTTTTTATTACACTTACTCAATTTGAAAGGCGGGTATGGATACCGCCGTCCCGGGAACCGTTTATTAGATAACAATCATCCCTGCCACAGTTTGATGACTTAGCAGAGGTGCTGGAGTTCATGAGGTGAGGTTTGACCAGGTCTTGGCGGCGGATGCGTTTGCCCACATTGGTGAGGTATTTATATAAAAAATGTCCTCTACTGTACGCAAATAAAACACGTTTATTTCATCCCAAATTCGAATCCATACTATGAAAAGACGACCCCTATGGAAACTGGATAAAAATAAGCATCGTGTGAAACGCTCGTTAATCAATACAACTTTTCATTTGTTGACCCCTCAGGCTTCGGGCCTATTTTGTCGGAAGGTCAAAATATTTCAGCTTTGCAATAAAATCCAAATAAATGTTATAATTTTAACGTATCCTAAAACTAAAAAATTATTTTGGAAGGTGATGAAACACGCTTTAAAATTTTATAATTCGAAATAAACATATAATTTTTGAAATATAAAATTTTGAGTTTGATTGCAAACTCATAAAAGTTTCTAAAATCGCTCGCCTTACGTTTTTTTCTAATTAAAATTACTGATAACGACAAAAAATAGCAACAATCACTTATTTTCTTGATAAATGTAAACTTTTTAGATTTTAATATAAAACATGGTGTTTCCTCTTTCTAACACTTTTTGTAAGTGTAAGGGAGAGTAGTAAGGCAGACAACGTTTCGATGAAACCTATATGAACAAATTAGCCTAAGGGTTTAAAAACCGCACCGCACAAAGAGGAGACCGATTATTCTATCATTCTCTCTCCGGCTAAATCCTATAGATGTATGTGTTTATCTTTTTTTTAGTGTCGCTTTTTCGTTTCATCGAATTTCAAATCACTATGGTGCTAAAGATGTTTTCACTTCAAAAATATTTCGGGAACATGCCATTCATGACGGTAACGTTAGGCCGGCGCTCATACTTCCGCCACCGATTCTTAAAAACATCTGTTAAAAAAATTAAAACTTACTACATACTACACTTTAAGCCGACGCTACCCGAATTTCTACCGCTTTCTTGCATGAACGTTTGAAGTTTTTAAGCTCTTAAAAAATATATCTTACTTTGGAATATCTATACATTCCCCACGTCGAAACGCAAGTTATATAAAATTCCCTCGACAGAAAAAAATCGCAAAGTATGGTCCGAAAATTTTTATTTTCACGTCTGTCTCTATTATTTAACAAGTTATATGTATGAAAAAATTAACAGTGTTTCTTTGAAGACAACCCCCACGAGATTTTTGCTCTATTATTATCGAGTCGTGTTTTATTAAACATTTTCACAATGTTCGCTTCAATTTCATCGTTTTAAATATTAGCGAACTCTCGCCAACATTCGTAATTACATATCTCTCCATCTTCTTCTTTTCCAGCGTGGATACGGCGCCTTAACCCGTACCCAACATTTGTACACGGTTGCCATTAGTCACATGAGAACGGGTCGTTTCTACGACTCGTTCTTGAGTTCAACAGCTCAGCTGTGGAACGATTTGCCGGCCTCTGTGTTTCCTCCCTCCTACAACATGGGTCTCTTCAAGACCCATGTTCACTCCTTCCTCTCCTCAAAAACACCCTTCACACAGCATCCTCAAAGATGACATAGGCCCTGAGGGAAATTATTTTCCTCAGGGCCTCCTGTGTGAAGTTAATGTAAAAAATAAAAAATAAAATAAAACATGTTCACTCATTCCACAACAACATCGCTACCATATCAACATGTTCACTCATTCCACAACAACATCGCTACCATATCAACATGTTCACTCATTCCACAACAACATGGCTATCATATCAACATGTTCACTCATTCCACAACAACATCGCTACCATATCAACATGTTCACTCATTCCACAACAACATCGCTACCACATCAACATTTCCACTCATTCCACAACAACATCGCTACCATATCAACAATACACGTGCTATGTTTTCTTTTGCACTTTGGGAGACCGGGATTCAACTCGAGACCACGGCCTCTGTGCTATGCATTGTGTATTGTCTCGCCTCATTCCACGAAGGCCGCCACTTTTTTGCCCACTTCAGAACTGTAATACTATAAAAATGATATAAAAATATAATGCTAACTTCACGAACACATGTTTCATTGCCCGGGATATTAATAGATTCACCTTGGCCAAGCCACGGTTGAAAATGTCCACAATCTAAAGCGGCGATGCACAACCTTTTGAAGGGCCAATATTTGACAATTTTCCAAGTCTAATACTAGCTTTTACACGCGGCTTGGCCCAATTTTTTTTTTACAAGAGCTCCACACAGGAGGCCCTGAGGAAAATAATTTCCCTCAGGGCCTATGTCATCTTTGGGGATACTGTGTGGAGGGTTTTTTAAGGAAGGAAAGGAAGGGTATGAGAGTTCTGGGAAGGAAAAGGGTTTAAGGGGCTGGTAGGAATCTGGGGTTCAGTGTGTCCTGGTCATCCGCCTCCAAGACCTAGACAAACCTCTCCCCATGACTTAAAATAAATAGATTCCAATGACTTCAAATAAATAGATTCCAATGGCCGAGTTCCAAAAAGAAGTAGAAGATGGTTTGAAAGGGAGATTTGTTAAACGAGACAGAGCGCGCTAATATTAAAAAAAATATATTATACTGAAGAGAAAATTGTGAAAATATTTTATGAAACAAGCTCGTTTAAAGTAGAGCAAATATCTCTAGGCAAATTCAAGTAGCATTTTAAGATACGCTGCGAATTTTTTCATACCTATAACATGTTAAATAACAGAACAAAGTGTGTTTTTATAATTTTTGGAGCATATTTCGCGATTTTTCTGTCGAGGGAATTTCATGATATTTCGGCTCAGCAAATGATAGATATTATCTTAAAAAATAACGTACATTTTTTAAGAACTAAAAAACATCTCGGAACTGTACCATCTCATCCCTATTTTTCCCTGGGGCTTTCACTGCCCCCTGAAAGTCTCAAACGCCCACAAGGGGGCGTTATCGCCCACTTTGAGAACCTATGATCTAAACGGTATTGGAAAAAGAAAACAACACGCTTTATATTCACCGAGCGCAATTTGAAAAAAAAATTATGCAACTTTGTGAATTTTTTAAGAAATATTTTTACATGAAACAACATCAAAGTGAGGTGACAGTAACGTTTATAATTCATTTGTCTAATAAAATTTCTGTGTTTTTATTTTTTTTCGTTAAGGGTCGTCCATTAATCACGTGATGTTTTTTAAAAACTTTTTAACCCCCTCCCCCTCCTGGTGATATGTGGTGAGGTTTTAGACTACCCCCCCCCCGTACCCAAAACCACGTGTATTTTTTTAGTACAAAGTATATTGAAATTTTCAGAATATTGTTTTAAGGCAAAAAATCCGCGGCAACGATTTACGCATGTATTCGGCGTCAAAATCACAGACTTACTGGCGACTGGTAAGCCGAGCAGTTGTCGCAACGCGCGGGGAAATCGAAAAATAAATACACGTGATATCTCATTATATCCCCCCCCTCCTTGTGATATTTCGTGATTTTTTTCCGAACCCCTCCCCCCCTTTCGAGCCTCCGTGATTAATGGACGATCCCTAATCGGTAATTTTATTAGGAAAAAACGTGAGGTGAGCCATTTTTAAAACATTTCAAAGGTTGCATTGAACATTCTTATATTTATCGAAAAATTACATAGTTATTTCTAATAATAGAATTTGAATTAATTTCTAATTAACTGCTCGATGGCCCGTGTTGGTCCGTCGCTGATGCAAGATATTAATAACTTGTAAATACTCGGATATTATTACACGACGATTATGAAAAGCAACCATCTTGAGTTTTATGCGGCTATTTTAAGATAAAGCTAGGATGTCTTTTGCACTGACATTAGGTTGAATTGGTTTTGTTGGCGCAGTTTTTGGATCGATTTACGTAATGTTGAACACAAAATCGAATTTATTATTAGAGTGAAAAAGGTGAGAATTTCGTTCGAGCTAATATTTAAGAAATTATTCTACTTGAGAGCTCGGTTTTTCGTTATCGATCCCCCGATAGTTGGCCCCCCGGCATACTTATATGCCATATGCGGTCGGTTTAGGAACGAAAGCGTCGGATTTTAATTTTTTTTATATGAATACCGCACAAGAGTCCTAACTGCTCCCGTCTGGAGCCACTGAGACTATGGCATCCCCAATTGGGGTATGTTGTGTATGAGGCTGAAGGTAGTGGGGAAGGGAAGGAGATGGGGAAGAGAAAGGTGGGAAAGTACCTGGCTATTCAGATATGGTCACCAAACACGGCTTAAGTCATTTCAAGCAACGTTTCAATTCTGAATGGTGGTCTTACACCAGGGCGATACTGAGAGTATCTTCCACTCCACTTATATGCAATATGCGGTCGGTTAAGGAACCAAAGCGTCGGATGATATGTTTTTAGATTTTCACGTCCAAAAGTATTTGCGTTATTTGTTTTTGGGGTGTTACGCCGTGTTGCGCTACCTCCTTTTGTAGCCAACGTTTCGGATAGCGTTACAGTGTCCATCATCAGGGCAGATGTAGGGCAGGGAAGAAGGAGGTAGCGCAACACGGCATAACACCCCAAAAACAAATAACGAAAAAAAAAGCGCCGGATGGCAATTTGAAAAAAAATTAAACTTTGAGAATTTTTGAAGTGAAAGCTGCTTTAGCACCGTTGTGATTTGAAACTCGATGAAACGAAAAAAGAACTAGCACTAAAAAGAGACAAACACAAACATCTACAGGATTTAGCCTGCGAGAGAATGATGGACTAATCGGACTCCTTTGTGCGGTGCTTCTTAGCCTCCCCACTCTTGTCTACTTTAGTTTTCTGAAGGTTTCACTTCTACCGCGTGTGAACTGCACACAAATATTTTATTAATTATTTCTACATGAAACGACAAAATTGACGATAACGTTTATAATGCATTTGCCTAATAAAATATATGTGTGTGTTTTTTTTCGCTATCAGTAATATTAAAAAAAAGTAAGATGTGCGATTTTTAAACCTTTTTTATGAATGCTTGAAAAAATTTTATGCCTCAAAAACTATATATTTATTTTGATTTATAAAATTTGATAGTGCATTTTATCACCTTTTTAGTTTTCGGATGCTCAGAAATATTCCATTTATTTGAATTTTATTGCAAAGCGGAAATATTTTTACTCTGACAATGTATGGTCGAGGACTGGGGGGTTAAATCTGTGTTGTTTCAACCTCATGAAATTTAAATTGTTTATTTGTGTAGTTGTGTTCGTAATCTATCTATACTAATATTATAAATGCGAAACTGCGTGTGTTTTTGTTACGCTTTCACGCATAAAACAATAAAACGATTTTAAAAATTCTTTCACCAATATAAAGCTAAATTATATGCGAGTACTATAGGCTTTACATAATGGTAAACTCGGACGTTATGAAATTATAAATATTAATATATTATATTTATCATACATTTTCTGTCCCTAAGAAAAGCGAGTTATTGCTAAGCAAACCATTGCCGTGGATACGTTTCTTTATTAAATTGCATAGCAACGCATGCCGGGTACCAGCTAGTAATTATATAACGTGTTTCGGTATTATGCCAATATCCCTCCAAATCGCTTTTAATACCATATCGAATTACCCAACGAGATTTAACCTTATTGGATTAGCCATGTTATTCTTTATCGGCTAAAATACATTGTTACCCCAACGCGAGTACCTTTATTGGCTTCTTTCAAGTTCACCCTACTAATGTCAGGAACATTACCCGATATTGCGAATTGTCTGTGTCTACCTTTACGTACTATTATTTAATCTTTTAATATTTATGTATTATTTAAGTGAAAACTTCTTTAGCGCCGTTGCGATTTGAAACTAGATGTAACGAAAAAGCGACACTTAAAAGAGACAAACACATACATCTACAGGATTTAGCCTGCGAGAGAATAATCAGTCTCCTCTTTGTGCAGTGCTTCGTAGCCTCCTCACTCCTAGCTACTTTAGTTTTCTGAGAGTTACACTTGTAATTTTTTTTCTTTGTGCATTGCTTCGTAGCCTCCTCACTCCTGTCTAATTAAGTTTTCTGAGAGTTACACTTGTAATTTTTTTTCTTTGTGCATTGCTTCGTAGCCTCCTCACTCCTGTCTACTTAAGTTTTCTGAGAGTTACACTTGTAATTTTTTTTTTAATTCTCTGAGATCTTTGCTTTTTTTCCTTGACGCCTTTTTATGTTTTTAACTTATGTCTAATTCAATATTTTCTCTTGTTTCAGGTAAGGATTTTTGCTTTCATTTGGAAAATTGAATGGTAAGTCAGGTTTGTATTAAAAATGTTACAATTTTTTTGAATGGAACCATTTCCGAATTACCGCAATTTAGGAGGCGGGTATGGGTACCGCCGTCCCGGGAACCATTTATTGGATAACCTTCCATTGGCCACCCCTAGTGGTTCGCTACGTTTATTGACTAAGCAAGGATGTCTGGGTTCACGGTGTGAGGTTTGTCTTGGTCTTAGCGGCGGATGTTTTTACCCTTCTACTGCGTGGCAAACCGGACCGGGAGGGACTGGTTGATGGAGAGCTTTTGACTTCCCCAGCCGGACTCTCAACCTATCGCCTTGTAGTGGGAGGGATGGATTCATACGTTTGTTACTCCCACAATTCCTACCCACCCCTCATACCTTTTTCCTTCTCAGAACTTCCTCTCATTCTAAATCTAAAAAGTCCCTCTTTACAGCATTTCCAAAGATGTCATAGACCCTGAGGAATTTTTTCCTCGGGCCTCTTCTGCGGAGATAATATAAAAAAAGTTATAATATGAGGGAAATTCGTTAATTTATGAAAATGTCGATAGTGGAAAATTTTTATCAACTTGCTGCATTATTATTCATATTATATTTTTCTTAAATGTCGTGTCTAATCTTTAACCTATTGCATTATAAATGCAGATAATGCAATTCTGTATGACTGTTACGGTGAACATCGTTCAGCCTTGTGACTGACTACAGATTTTGTGCTGGTAAAAATAAAACATTCACGATATAAGTCTCATATTATTTTATTGCTAAATTTCGAATTCCAAAATGAACTTAATGACATTACTAGTTTAGTCCCCGGCAATGCCCGGGCTTTACGCAGAGTACCAAGTAATTTTCCGCCTATTTTTAACGTCAAGTTAGTTTAAAAATTTTTAGGAAAAGACAATGGTGTGGTTTTTCGAAAAATCGTTTTAACACTCACTTTCCTATTGTTTTGTCAATCAAACTTCATCAATTTCGGAATTCAATCATATTTGTATAAGAAACAAAGCCACGCCGCCGCAGACACTCTTTTTTAAACATTATATGTAATATATTCAGGGTAACAGCACAGATAGCAATAACCATCATTTTCCAGAGCATATTATTTGGAGTAAAAAAACTAGATATCATTTTGCTTTCCGATGATATTCTTTTCTCAATTAAAAGCAATTTTATTCCATCTCATTCCATTGTGTTTATTACACTTTTTTTATATACTGCATACTTTTGACAGCGGCGGCTGGTGATTTATCGTACTAAGGTTTAAAAATATTTATTTTTAAAATTGTATTTTTGTGAAGTTTTCAGGATTCCTGAAAATCTTGATACAAATTTTGAATTTTCCAAGACAATATTTTTTATTTATTTTTACGAACACGTAGAGAGAGAGTGGAAACGAGAGATTATGTGACTTTCAACTGTGACGTCTTTTTTTTTTTTTTACAGTTAATACCGCACAAGAATCCCAACTGCTCCCGTCTGGAGCCAGTGAGACTATGGCATCCCCAATTGGGGTATGTTGTGAGGCTGAAGGTAGTGGAGAGGGGAAGGAGATAGGGAAGAGGAAGGTGGGGAAGTACCTGGCTATTCAGATCTGGTCACTAAACACGGCTAAAGCCATTTCAAGCAACGTTTCAATTCTGAATGGTGGTCTTACACCAGGGCGATACTGATAGTATCCCCCACTCTGGAACGTGCCGCAAATATACTATATATTATTTTAAATGAATAAATTGTGAAATAACACAAATTAATCAAATAAAATTTATTTGCGCACGCCGGGTTCGAACCCGCGACTTTCGGATTGTGAGTCGAGAGTCTTGCCTCGGGACCACGGAGGCCTTTTAAATAATTTTCGGAGCATACTTTGCGATTTTTTTCTATCGAGGGAATTTCATATAATTTGCGTTTCGGCGTGGAACGTATCTAAATATTATCTTCAAAAATAACATATATTTTTTTAAGAGCTTAAAAACTTCAAATGTTTAAGGGAGATATGTAAGAAATCGGTCTAAATACGAATAGTAGACCCTTAACCACTGGAGCGACAGCGCATTTTAAAACTTTTCTCTCCGATTGCTCGAGATTTTCAGAAGATTATTTTTTTAATTTTTCGCCAACATTAAAAAAATTACACCTTCGAATTTTAACATGGAGACATAAAAACTTATTATGGTGCTGTATAGCCAATGAATTAACCTGTATTTTACCGTTTATCTCATATTAGGATTTATAAAAAAAATATTAAAAAAATCGTAAATTTTATAACTGCGCGACTCCTGCGTGTTTTTTTACTTTGAAACTGCAGTTAGAGGTACTTATTCGAGTCAACATAGAATATTTTCGATATCTGTAATATTGTCTGTGGTATACTTGATAATGAAAGGTATATCTATGGAAAAGACTTAATTTTAACCGTTAACAGCTGATCAGAAATTCTGCGTGAATAAATATTTTTTAAATTTATATCTAACATCGTTATAAAATGGTCTACGAAGTTCGGATTTGCGACATATGTGGTCATAAGATAGAGCATTTCAATAGCTTCGTTTTAAGTCCAAAATAACAAACGTGGGAGCTACAAATATATGTATTTTTTTAAATTGCCGAATCAAGGAGATAATTGCCTTTTTATCCAAAAAGCAATCGGAGACATTTAAAATGGTGCCGATATATAGCAAAATCGCTCCAATGGTTAACACCCTGTATACCTTCTCATAATTACGTGAATTTTTTGAAAGCCTTTTTTTGTATGAATATTACAATTATTAAAAAGCGTATATATTATTCCTCTGTCAAAATTCAGTAACGGAGTATAAATGTGATTTATGTGAATTTTCTATTAGCCAGTGGTGGATTTGCCAGATAGAGGAAATGATGGCTATAAAGTTATTACGACAATATTATCTAATTTCGTGATTCATGACAATACATTAATGAATGGCTTTCCGACTGATAAGGTAGTTTTATGTTAGTATTTCTTCCTATTTGTTTTATATATCAAACGTGGCATTGTAATCAATGTTTTGTCAATATACTAAACATATGTTATTATTATTTGATTGGTTAACCTCTCAGGCTAATTTGTTCGCTTTTCGGAACAACTCATATAAGTCTCTCAGAAATCGTTGTCTCCCTTACTAACTAACCATCACGCCGTTTCCCCGCAGGGGTGGGCAGAGAGGACGGACCGCCAAACAACTCGATCTTGGCACACACTCCTTCTTACCTCGTTCACATTCATACATCGTCTCGTACATGCTCTTCTATTATTCTGACTCTTGACATGGCCCGACTCAAGTATCTTATTCATTTGGTCGTGCCATGTCTTCCTCGGGCGTCCCCGACTTCTACCATTCACAGATGCGTCATATATTCTCCTTACACTCCTTTCCTTGTTCATTCGCTATTACATGCCCAAACCATCTTTTCTTAATCTTACCCATTACATCAGCCTTGCATTCTTTGCGGATCTCCATGTTTCTCACACGATCGTACATGGTTTTACCACACATACGCCTCAGCGATTTCATTTCCACGGCATTAAGTCTGCTTTAATCCTTCCCTTGTCAGTTCCATGCCTCACTGCCATACATCAGGGCTAGCTATCGTGGTTAGAAATATGATCTAAACGGTTTTAAAAAGAGAAAACCCCACGCTTTATATTCAAATCTAAAAGTTAAATATAAAATTATCTTAATGTACACCTATATGAAACCATCAAAAGGAGTCTATCTTTGGCGATGCTGTGTGGAGGGTCTTTTTGGATGATTATCTAAGAAATTACCCACTAATCAACCCCACGCTTTGTATTCGAATCTAAAAGTAAAACATAATTATAAAAATGTATACCTATATGAAACCTCCAAAAGGAATATATCTTTAGGGATGCTGTGCGGAGGGTCTTTTTGGAGGATTATCTAAGGAATTATCCACCAATCGCAATAAATGATTATGATAGTTAGTTGTTTTTGCGACGTGATTATTTTTAAATTCATCTTAAATATCCGTTTATTGTAGCAGACCCACGTAACGGGCACGAATGGACTATTTCCATCTCACCCGCCGCGGTGGGGCTGCCACGTGGGCCGAGCACGTGGCAAGGCGCTCACCTACTGCCGTACACAGCACACCCACACACACACCTAGACAATAGTTACACCACCCGGCGTACCCACACCACTGTAGTAACTTCATACGTAGTTCTACAATACGTAATATACACGCCAAGTTACACCGTACACTAGGCTGGAGACTTTGGATCTAGTAACAATACATTAGGGTGGGCCGTGAATGTATGTTGATTTTTATTTTTGAGTTATCGTTCTTTCCGATTGTTCAAATTATTGTAGTAAAACTTCTTTACTCACGCTTGACTTGGGGAGTAATCTGGTGAATGCGTGTCGAGAACGTTACGAAAGTTTCGGGAGATGCGAAAGGAAGTTGAGAGGGAGATATAAGTTAGTGAAGATAGAAAGAGAGAGAGTTACGTTTCGTGTATTACTGTAGGGGCAAGAGAAAGAGGTACGAGCATACATTTTATTTCTCTCTTTCATAGCCAGTTACGTTTCGTATATCTAAGACACAGTGCAGGCCTTTTGTCTGTATCACACTGTAGTAGCAAGAGAGAGCAGTGCGCGCGCAGTTTTACTTCAATCGCGTGGTCTAAAGCACACTCGTTTTTTGTGACTATTTTGATTTGTGGCCGGACAGCCCAGAATGAACTCAACTCAACACCTTATTTGAAAAGTCATTAAAAGTTATGAAAAAAATTGGTTAAATAGGTTGTACGTTAAGTTAGGTTATTGGCTTTTTTCAATTTTTTTTAATAGCTTTTAATGACTTTTCTAAGAGGTGTTGCGTTTAGTTGGTTCTGAGTTGACATGGAACCATTTTGATTCTAACTTCATCTTCAAATTCAACAGTAGGTACTTTTAGCTCTGTGCTGAATTTTAAAAATAAGAAATTTTGTGATTTTGCGAAAAAAATTATTTTTGTATGATGGATAGTGTGATAAATTTTTTTTCTCTGTCCTTTTCCATCTTTGAGGATGCTGTGTGGAGGGTCTTTTTTAGGGAAAGGAACCCCTGACATTTTATTTATTTATCTCTCCTACCCTAATGAGCTTTTACATTCTATTTTATAAATTGTTTTGCACCGAAATGGGAGGGATGTACTCAAACGTCTGTCACGCCTGGACACACTACCCCCAAATTCCTACTCACCCTAATACCATTTTCCTTCCCAGAACTTCCTCTCCTTCCTTTCCTAAAAAGACCCTCCACATCCCATTTGTGGATACAATTATTTTCTTCAGGGCCTCCTGTGTAGGGCTAATGTAAAAAAAAACAGTCAATGCAGTATTTTATGCAACAATATTAAATCTATGCTTCTTCTTCTTACTGAAAGTTTCAATAGAAACATTTTATTCATAAGATAATTATAGTCTATGTTTTGAACAGAAAAATGCAATTTATTTTTTATATATCTCAGAAATATATTACTCATATCCAAATTCGTTAAAAAAACGTTGTGACGGTCCACCCTCACGCACCGTGCACTAGACTAGACTACTGACATGATCGTAGATCTAGGTATGGCATGGTGGTACTGTGGATTGGTGGCGAATGACTCGACCGAGTGTGAGTAGTGTTGGTGCGCGCGCACCGGCCGCTGAGGGCGAACGGTCGACCTTTGGAAGAACTGGCTTTTCCTCAAGAGAAGAGATTGTAAATAATTGCTTTGGTATGGGGAAGGAAAAAAGGCAGTATAAGAATAGATTATATATATAGTATATACGTATATTCTACCAGAATATTATCAGATCTTTCTTATGTTAAAGTTATACTACCAATATGTATGTAAAAGCCCCCCGGGCGTAAAATAAATACACAAATAAGGGGCCATCCATAAATGAAGTCGCACAAGCTACGTGATATTTTAACCCCCCCGTCCCTGTCACACATCGTCACATTTGTAAGACCCCCTCCCCCCCGTGTGACGTCACATATTTTGCAATTTTACATAAAAATAATCAAACAATGTTTCAAAATTTTTGGCTTTTTAATAATTTATATTTTTACATGTGGCGTCACAGAGCTGACGACCCCCCCATGCCCCTTGCCACACAATGTCACACTTCTCTACTCGCCTCTCCACCCCCACCCCCCTTAAGTTGTGACGTAATTTATGAATGGCCCCTAAAAACAAGAGGGGTTAAGTTGGTTAAGTTAGGTTGTAATAATAATAATGTTTTATTTCGGATAATATTAAGGATGGGGGGAGGATATTGCAATTCCACACGTTTCATATAATTACACAACAGTTTAAGTAAAGAAACGAGTACATATACTAGAAAAAAAATAGTTATAAAAATAAAATTAAATAAACATAAATAATCAATTATTATGTAGGGGGTGAGCTCGGGACCAGCGCTCACTCAGGAGTGGCGCTTCGCGTGTTGTCGAAGGCCATTAGCCGCATCCTGGCTCCAGTGACCCGGTGTCTCATCAGACCGGCGAATCCATGCAGTCCTAGTTCCATAAACATTTGTTTACGTGAGGTTAGGTTAAGTCTGTTTCTTCAATCATATTTATTTTGTCGTGGAGCTGAATATTTTCTACTTTTAAAGATTTACTTTTGTAGGTGTTGTTACGTTACAAGAATAAGGAATCGAGTCTTAAGTACCGTCATGTTTCGACAGTCAGCGAATCGAGCCCTAAAATACTGTTGCACCGCGGGACGGTAATGCGCAGGCGCATCACCCCTCCCGCGACCCACGGATCAGGAGACGCGCCGCACACCGCCATTCAAACAGTCTTCAGCAAGCGAGCTTCCCGGGCCCACGTCCCGCGCGAACATGTGCGACACAAGTTCAGTTTCGCCGGTTGTGCACTTCCGGTGTCCGCATGGACGCTGCTGAGACCGGGAGAACAAGCGCGTAAAGCCGCTGTTGGCCCATAAACCAAACGTGAGTCAATTACCATGTTACCCTTTGTGTGCAATTAAATGTTTTGAAGCCCTAACCACGCGTGTAGAGAGCAGAGACTGACGTTCAAACTAACTTTCAGCTAGGATCGTTCCTCTTATGTATTATTGTGTCTCCTAGAATTGAATAAACTATTTATGTGATAACCTACCGTGTTTTGCTTGTCGAGAGAGGCCCTGGGGGGATGGAGAAGCGTGAAGTTCCGAACCACGAGCACTAGCCTTGAGGTTAAAAGAAACCCTGCTTGCACCGAACCTGAGCTAGTTTTTATTTGGGGCAGATACAGCAACTAATTTGTATTAAATATGTGGGAGCTTTCTCCAACCCTGCCGATAGCATCAGCACGCACGCTGACGCTAACAGTGTTTGAGAGAAGTGGCCTTGCCTGAGGCGGGTGAAGCCCCCGTACGCTTGCAGGAACTACATTATTTTACGTTGACGGCTTTGTCGTAACGTTGCGAAATGTATACATCGCTGCGAGATAGCTGCTGTATGTACTGTGTACTCGTTTGGTACGAACTATGAACAGTTTATTGTTGAATTAGAAAGGAAGAGACGCCGTGAAGGTTATTGTTTAGACCAACAGTGCAAAGAAATGATAGTATAATGCGAATAATACAGTGATTACAAAGTGTCGGCCGATTAAAATTGCTATTTTCAATACAAGTGAATAGTGGAAATAAACACAAATTAAAGAAGAATTTATTCAACAATTAAAATCATGTACATGATAAACAAATCATCCGCTTGGTCTCGAAAGTGCTAAATATTTTTAATAATATACTATATTGCAGCACGCTGGTACGTCTCTTAAACGGACACTTGCTGACACCTAGGGAACAAGTGGATTTAAATTCTTTCTGTCATTTGACAATTAAGTATTTTTGACTCTGTCGTCTGCTGAAACCGGGTCATGCCGAATCACATTCGAATAATGCAAAAAATACTAAATTCGCGTTGACGTGGATTCCTTGACATCTGACACTATAATACCTTGTCAATTGACAAAGAAGGTAATATCTTGTCGAAAAGACGAAGGGAATTCGCGTGTAAATACCAAAAAATTGGTGCTGTATAAAATCAGGCTATAGGAAGCCGCGTAATGAAACCATGCCCCCAAGATATTGTTGAATTCTCAAACAAATTACTTCCACGAAAACTTGTGAAAATTTTTTCGATTTTTCCTTTTTTCGATTTTTTAATTTTCGAAATTTTTTTCCAAAACGCTTGGAGTTTTTCTTAAAAACGCATGGCCAGAGGAAAATCGCTGCTCAAATTTTCTCCAGTTTCGGACTCTGAAATTTTTTCGATTTTTTCCTTTTTTCGATTTTTTTAATTTTCGAAATTTTTTTTTTCCAAAACGCTTGGATTTTTTCTTAAAAACGCATGGCCAGAGGAAAATCGCTGCTCAAATTTTCTCCAGTTTCGGACTCTGAAAATTTTTCCGATTTTTTCCTTTTTTCGATTTTTTTAATTTTCGAAATTTTTTTTTCCAAAACGCTCGGATTTTTTCTTAAAAACGCATGGACAGAGGAAAATCGCTGCCCAAATTTTCTCCAGTTTCGGACTGAAAATTTTTTCGATTTTTTCCTTTTTTTCGATTTTTTTAATTTTCGAAATTTTTTTTTCCAAAACGCTTGGAGTTTTTCTTAAAAACGCATGGCCAGAGGAAAATCGCTGCCCAAATTTTCTCCAGTTTCGGACTGAAAATTTTTTCGATTTTTTCCTTTTTTCGATTTTTTTAATTTTCGAAATTTTTTTTTCCAAAACGCTTGGATTTTTTCTTAAAAACGCATGGCCAGAGGAAAATCGCTGCCCAAATTTTCTCCAGTTTCGGACTCTGAAAATTTTTTCGATTTTTTCCTTTTTTCGATTTTTTTTAATTTTCGAAATATTTTTTTTTCCAAAACGCTTGGAGTTTTTCTTAAAAACGCATGGCCAGAGGAAAATCGCTGCTCAAATTTTCTCCAGTTGCGGACTCTGAAAATTTTTCCGATTTTTTCCTTTTTTCGATTTTTTAATTTTCGAAATTTTTTTTTCCAAAACGCTTGGATTTTTCCTAAAAAGCACGTGGCCAGAGGCAAATCTCTGCCCAAATTTTCAAATAACCCAAACACTTACAAATACGCGTTTTTTCGCAGAAGCATTTTGTAAAAAAAAAAAAAAATATATATACGTCCCCAGTGGTCAATCCCTGGCAAAAAATTTCTTTCCAATTACGGATAAAGAGTCGAGTTCTCGTTTTTCTCCCAACGTAAGGTCACCCTGACACGACCCTATACACTATGGAAGTCCCTCAAGTCACGCTGGGTATAATCCCCCACATTTCTACGTCAAAAAAGGAAGAACTACTACAGGCCCTGAGAAGTAGAAAGATTTCTCCCAGGAATAAATCCAAAAAATGCCTTATTCAATATGCTTCTTTCTACAACAAAAAGTACATCAGGAAGCACATCACGTTCAAGGAAGAAGACATCGTCTGGAGGAGAAACAACACTCTGTCACAAGGTGCGCTGTACTTCTCTGCCAAATTGGCACCCCGTTTTGTAAAGACGAAAGTTCTAAAGAAAATCTCAGACCTGGTTTACCGATTGTCCGACATCTCTGGTAAACACATAGGTAACTACCATATAAAGGACATTGTAAAAAGTGGGAACATGGAAACAAACTCCATTGCCACGCCCGTATAACCCCAACGGTTATTCCTTGACTCCTAGCAACCATTCGTCTACACCGTGACATGGATCACTATGGAAGTCAACCTTTTTTTGTTTCGTCACTAATGAGTGGCCTCTCGTAAACGATCGTTACTCATTAGGACACTCAAACGAAACCTTTCTAGCTCTGGCACAGTGGTGTCAACTGTAGCCAAAGTCATGGAAGAAATTATAATTCTCCCTTGTGGTTTCGTTTCATTTTTATTTTTATTTTTTTTGTATAAATATCTCGTCATCATCAGTCATTCGCCTCTAATTGCTGCCCCAGGTGTCAAACCTTGGAAACATCGTTTTTCTAAGCATGCACACCTCTACCTGAAATTGATCACTTCGGAGAAAGGAATTCAATGTGGCTTACTGCAAGTAGTCAGAGACTACGTGCCCAAGGTTTTGTGCATCGTCACAACTCGCAGCATCATATTTTCACATCATCATGTCATACCTCGTCACCCCTTTCTAAATGTTAGAAAAATTTTTTTGTACATTAAATATCGGGTCCTCGCCAAAGTGCATCTAACCCTTATGTCATATGTAGTTAAATTAGGTAAGCAAACCTGTGTAAACCCACGGCGGTATCAGATGTTTGCTACCCGTTCTAAGTTTTTTTTTCTGTTTTTTAAGAAAATAGAATGGCGCTCAATAAATAACCCAAATTGCTCTAGCTCTCCCCAGAACTGGATGTGGAGTCTGGAAAGTATCGTTATAAAAGGGACAACTTTCAACGTGCCTCTTCATTAACGATAAATTTTTTTACAACATTTCAGCAACATTGAGTCACCCTGGGTCTCAACTGCTCAAACTGAAATTTTGGGGTTGCCTTGTTGTGACTTATCACGTGCAAAGTACGAGGTCACAACAAGAAGCCAGGTCTCCAAGTGAACCACCCTGTGAACAACCCATCCCATTATTATAATTTTCATAACACCAAGGTGTGTCCATCGCAGTCTGTTTAAGTAAGTAAAACCTAGAAGGTCTTAAACACTCAAATCGGACCAATGTAAATAATTTTCCTTGTCAAACAACGATAAGCGCATGTCTTGTATTGTTGCTACCATCGTACGTGTAAGTACAACAAAAGTTGTACCATCACGATACGATACTCTGTGCGTAACCAAAAGGGTTGTACCACAAAGGATCTCTTTTGCGGTAAGCTTAGATGAAATTCACATTCCATCAGCACGCCAAAATTTTTTGTCCCTTAATTGTTGAAGTATAAAATCTTGGCCAGATCTTCAAATATGTTTTTGCCTTTGTGCAAGTCTTTAACGTACGCTAATATGGATTTATTATGCTACGGTATTGTTGTACTAAGTACATCAGTATGTCTCGCCGTCTGTATTGAATAGGTACCTTTATATGAACGTTAACCTTTGTTGCCATCATAGGTGGGAACCTTATAAAATCTGCCGTCATAGATGGGAATCTCAGAATATCTACTAAATGCGATACGGGGAGCCCGTTATAATTACTCTGTGGGTTTTTGTCAGAAATGTCATAAATACCTAGTCTTTTGCACCTCCCTTCAATACTGGGCAACCCAGTTGTAATTCGTTCATTGTTATCCGTGAAGACGTTATAAAACTTACTTGCAAATCTTTTGATTTTGCAATCTTGTACGCTATACGTGAAGACGTTATAATACTCACCATGAATCGTGCGAACGAAATAATATCAAACCTTTATGTGTGAACTACTCAATGTAGTCCACACCCCTTTTTTGTAATCATTAATATGCCCGTGGACTTCCTGTCACAAGAACCCAGGAACTATCTACTATCTCAAAAGGACTAATCATACGCTTCACTCATGATTATGGGGCATCGTGTCGTGGGAGTTAAGTTGATGGACACAAAAACACCTAACTCGTTGTCTGGGAGACGAACAAAGAAAATCCCCAGGTTTGTGAGATTTGAGCAAGGGTCTGTCATTTCTCGCAAACAAGTAGGAGAATAAAACGACCCCTAATCTTCTGCCCAATACACGTAGAGGATTAGACTTTTATGTCAGTGTATTCTTTTGTCCAACACTACCAAACATTATTGTAATGTGCCAGGATGACTGCTGTAGACCTTGTTTCACCTCCACCCAGAGGTCGAATTTCGGAAATAGCCGAGTCCCCAGCAGTTTTCTTCGTTCAAATGTTCCCAACTATCACCCCTCCCCTTCCTCGAAATTATCCGTGAATGGGGATATATGCGTTACGCACTTGGCGTTTCGTTTGTCAAATGGGACAATCTTCATACGCGGATCCTTTCAACTTCCTACTCCTTTCCCAGTTGTCATTATTGTAATGTGCCAGGATGACTGCTGTAGACCTTGTTTCACCTCCACCCAGAGGTCGAATTTCGGAAATAGCCGAGTCCCCAGCAGTTTTCTTCGTTCAAATGTTCCCAATTATCACCCTCCCCCTTCCTCGAAATTATCCGTGAATGGGGATATATGCGTTACGCACTTGGCGTTTCGTTTGTCAAATGGGACAATCTTCATACGCGGATCCTTTCAACTTCCTACTCCTTTCCCACTTTGTTATAACTAATCTTGTACGCAATGTTTTGTTTTTCGAAAGTAGAAAAAATGCTACCGTATAGACGTGAGCATAGGTCATGGAAGACCAACTTCTTTCGAATGGGGAATTTTGTTATACGTACAATCCCTCAACCACGTATTCTTGGAAATGTATTTGGTAAAAAAAAAAAAACCAAAAGGGGTTACACAGAACCTGTCCTTGAATACGTACCTTTGTAACATGTATTAGGAATTAGCCACATTTAGTTAGCTCTCTCTCCGTCTCTCTCTCTACACGCCAAACAAATCCAACTTTTTCTCAACATGCACACTTGTTTCTCTCCAAACTTTTTTCATCATTGGTCTACTAGGCAGGTAAACTTCAAGAATTTTGTTCTAATAATAATTTTTGCCGGATTAAAAAAAAAAAAAAACCAGCAGCTCTGCACCCTATCTACATCTGCGCCTCTTCATGCTGCCCTCGCTACCGTCACGGAGGTCCCTTGCCTTCAATCCCTGCGTACCAAAAGCACCCGACCGCATCTAACATAACCTAGTGTGAGTCGTGCGTGTAGTTGCGAATTGTATCACCACAAAGAACCGACACTCAAAACAAACCCGAGCACGCCAGCTCTAGGTTGGTTCCTGTTCCTGTTGCCCTTGTGCAAATGCTCTGCTGCCATTATGCAAATATTCCTGCTGCATAATACAAATGTTCCTGTTGCCCTTGTGCAAATGTTCCTGCTGCCATTATGCAAATGTTCCTGCTGCATAATGCAAATGCTCTGCTGCCATTATGCAAATATTCCTGCTGCATAATACAAATGTTCCTGCTGCATAATGCAAATGCTCTGCTGCCATTATGCAAATATTCCTGCTGCATAATACAAATGTTCCTGTTGCCCTTGTGCAAATGTTCCTGCTGCCATTATGCAAATGTTCCTGCTGCATAATGCAAATGCTCTGCTGCCATTATGCAAATATTCCTGCTGCATAATACAAATGTTCCTGTTGCCCTTGTGCAAATGTTTCTGCTGCCATTATGCAAATGTTCCTGCTGCATAATGCAAATGCCCTACTGCCATTGTGCTGATGCTCCTGTGCCCTTGCGCAAATAACAATACCAACGATTGTTCACAAAACAATCCCACTACATACAAAAACCAGTGTACCAACCACCAATTACGATTCCACTCTCCAATACTTCAATGGTTTCGTACTGGCTCACCCACAGGATCCGGAAGCAGTTACCCTTTCGACCTCTGTGACAGGTAGAACTCTCCACACCACCTAGAAGCCTCATCATGTGTTCTCTTCCTCGTATTTTCTTAAAGGCCCTAGTGTCCCTTGAGTGTAATCTCAAATGGGCCAGGTTACTGTGACAAAGTAACCTTGTAACTTCAGTGAAACGTTCAACCACCCCAGACATCCTACGCAAACCACGTTCGCAAACATTAGCTCACAGACCAATGATACAATTTTAGAGTTTTTTTTTTCTATCACTGCATAACCCTTGTACCTTTCTTCAACAGATCCTTGTTCTTTGCAACTGTATTTATGTATGCCACTGCCTTTATATACATTTATTGACAATTCCTTGTTACACCATGTATCATCTCTTTTGTGTTCTGTTCATAACTATTCTCCAGCTAGGAATTTCTCTCTCTCTCTCTCCTCGTTTCTCTTAAATGTTTTTGGCACAAGTGCTGAAAGGGTAAGAGGATTTATTAGCCCTACAGCTCCATTGCCACGTCGCTTTTATTGCGGCGAGGGGGGAAGTGTTACGTTACAAGAATAAGGAATCGAGTCTTAAGTACCGTCATGTTTCGACAGTCAGCGAATCGAGCCCTAAAATACTGTTGCACCGCGGGACGGTAATGCGCAGGCGCATCACCCCTCCCGCGACCCACGGATCAGGAGACGCGCCGCACACCGCCATTCAAACAGTCTTCAGCAAGCGAGCTTCCCGGGCCCACGTCCCGCGCGAACATGTGCGACACAAGTTCAGTTTCGCCGGTTGTGCACTTCCGGTGTCCGCATGGACGCTGCTGAGACCGGGAGAACAAGCGCGTAAAGCCGCTGTTGGCCCATAAACCAAACGTGAGTCAATTACCATGTTACCCTTTGTGTGCAATTAAATGTTTTGAAGCCCTAACCACGCGTGTAGAGAGCAGAGACTGACGTTCAAACTAACTTTCAGCTAGGATCGTTCCTCTTATGTATTATTGTGTCTCCTAGAATTGAATAAACTATTTATGTGATAACCTACCGTGTTTTGCTTGTCGAGAGAGGCCCTGGGGGGATGGAGAAGCGTGAAGTTCCGAACCACGAGCACTAGCCTTGAGGTTAAAAGAAACCCTGCTTGCACCGAACCTGAGCTAGTTTTTATTTGGGGCAGATACAGCAACTAATTTGTATTAAATATGTGGGAGCTTTCTCCAACCCTGCCGATAGCATCAGCACGCACGCTGACGCTAACAGTGTTTGAGAGAAGTGGCCTTGCCTGAGGCGGGTGAAGCCCCCGTACGCTTGCAGGAACTACATTATTTTACGTTGACGGCTTTGTCGTAACGTTGCGAAATGTATACATCGCTGCGAGATAGCTGCTGTATGTACTGTGTACTCGTTTGGTACGAACTATGAACAGTTTATTGTTGAATTAGAAAGGAAGAGACGCCGTGAAGGTTATTGTTTAGACCAACAGTGCAAAGAAATGATAGATTACTAAAGAAAATTCGTTCGAGGAGAGTCTGCCACGTTTTCAAGTATGTCAATATATATTCAGGGTGTAACAGCACTTACCCGAATGATTTTAACCAGCGATTCCTGAGCATATTTGGAGAAAAAAATATTGATATAATTTTGCTGTCCGATGACTTTTTTCCATTAAAAACATTAAAAATATTTTTCCATCATGCGTCGCAACTATAGCCTAACGGGTCACTCGATAAGCGTCGCGCCTCCTAGTAGCGCACGAAAAAGCAACATATAGAGGTGGGATCTGTAGCGACGTGTGATGAAAAAGTACTTTTTTTTTGTTTTTAACAAAAAAAGTATCATCCAACAGTAAAATGACATCTACATTTTTTACTCCAAATATACTCAGAAATCGCTGGTTAATACCCACACTTCTGCTTACCCTGTATATTGTTATTCTAACTCGTGACTTTGGGGGTATTGTAACATTTTGACGGAAAATTAGCTAATTTTCTTACAATGCCTTGCCTCATTCACATTCATACATCATCTCATACATACTGCTATTAGTCTGACTCTTTGACATGTGACTCGAGTATCTGATTCACTTGATTGTGCCATGTCTTCCCCGGGCGTCCCCGACTAAGTTTATCTATACTACATCTTATGGTTCTTTCTTACTTATACAATATTATCAATGTTCGTTACGTTGTTACCAATCCTTCTGATCAACTGTTGAGCCGAAATTTTGGCTCAACGCTCCTCAAATGCACAAATACACTCTTCCCATCACGCGAATCAAGCGTTACTTAACTAATCACTTAGCTGATCGGAGACTCAGATTGATCGATCGAAAAGTTGGGAACAACGGCATTTGGGAATCACAGAGTGGTGCATTCATCATCAACGGTAGTGACATCAAAACACCCTGACCGAAATGCTCACACAATTGACAAATTGCGTTTAACTGATTACTGATTACTTTCGCGATTAAAACGTCATGCGGTTCCTCTGACCTTCCAACAGACTAAACAACGAAGGTCACCAATTATAATTATTCGTCAAATCCCTCTCTTCTCATTGACTTTTGGCCCTAATTATCCGCATCATTAAGTTCGTTTGTGCTTGGAAAACTGGGGAAAAACACGATATCATAATACTGTTTATTATAATATTATTAAATTCATATTATTATCAATCGTTCGACTTACGAAATACTCGGTGATGACTGTACCACGTTGCATGCTCTGGCAGCCATTTTAACAACAAAGTTATTCAGGTGATGGTCAGTTGTGTCTGGAAAAAACAACCATTACTCATTCTTTTTATATACATCTATGTCAGTTTGATTAAATATAAATCTTAGAAGTTGAAAGTAACCCACTTCCCGTCATCCGATCGAGCTGAAACTCGCCAGATAGACTCGTTGTCGGTGACAATATATTCTGTCAAATTTTGATTGCAATCATGTACAAACTCGCGGACTTCTATGCATTTTTATTTAAAACAAAAACGAATTATGTATGCAGCAAAACCATCAAATTTTTTCAATAGTATTTTTGTTAGTTCTTCGATCTCGAATACTTACTCATTCCCGCATCGCTTCGTCTCCTACTAATTAGGGGCGAGGTATGTCATAGATTAATTTTCACCCCTCCGCTCAAGCCTCGATGACATTGAGCGAGTTTACAAGCTACTATCTGCGAAATTCACTACCTGTTAGTAAACTCGCTCAGTGTCATCGTATTACTTGCTAACTAACAGATTGTGGACAATCTACGAAAAAAGTTGAATGGTGGGCAACTTTACTCGCTACTCGCTCAAGATGGCGGCCTACCTACAGCTGATTTCGTAACTGTCAGATTCAGTTCGCGCGGGAGCCATAATTCTTGCTACTGGCTAGCGTGTGGCGCTAGCTGCAAGCTCAAGTTTTTTACAAAATGTCGACCGAATTGGTTCGCGCGAGAGTCGTTATTTTAGCTGCTACTTCCGCTACTGAGCGAGTAGACAGTTTTGTGTGTCATCATGACTCGCCGATCATCTCACTCGCCGATTCACCCGCTTTTAAAATTTACCGGCTAGTAGCTTGTAAACTCGCTCAATGTCATTGAGGCTCCAGATATGATCTCTAGAAGGGATGTCACAGCTGGGATGTCCGATATAATGTCATGTGTTAACTCTGAAAAGTTAAGTTGCTTCCCGGTTCTTACCGCGCATCTTCAGGTAAACCTGTGGCAGGACTGAAGTGATTTCAGCTAACCTAGAGCAAATATACTCGTTGTAACCTTTTTTGTAAATGATTAAACGAGCGGTGGAGGGAACAATCAGGTCCTTTTCGTGAATCCCATCAAGCTTATTGTACTGTATTGGTAATGTTGAACCATGTTATACAAGCGAATTGATTGTACCCAAAATAAAGACCAATTATGTTTGCTACAGAATATCTTGAATATAATAGAATATCTTAATAATTTCGCCTGGGATGAGAACGGTTCTAACGGAACTAAAGAACATAATATGAGTGATAATAATATAAAGGAAGAAAGCGCGTGTAAATTGACTGTTTATAATAGTTAAATTAAGTGTAAGTATTATCGTGATTTATTATTGGGGTATTATGCCGTGTTGCGTTACATGTTTTAGCCGGACAGCCGTTAGTGTCCATCATCAGGACAGATCAAATCATTTTTCGTCCTCCTTCCACCGTTAACACAAATATTTTGTGGAAGGTTAGGTCGGGGCAACAATGTTTTTGTTTTTGTCAGATGTTTTGTGAAACATTTTATCGCAGGAGACCGGCCTTTAGAGTAACTTTACTCTAAGCGTGGAACGAACCAGGTACGTTTGTATTGAGTTCTCTGCCTGTTCGTTCAGTTATATTAGTTGTTGCCGATGATATTGAGCTCAAGTCATTAATCATCTCGTATTTCACATTCACTTATCTCGTACCTATCTGTACCTGTGCAATGGCTGGCGTCTGGACATTGAAGTCTCGCGTTTGCGACACTCTCAAAATGACCCCGTATGGATATATCCAGTTATTGAGATAATGTCCAAAACGTGATCGATTCTAGTTTGAAGGACGCTGTATTTTAACCCTTTACGCTTTTAAATATTTTTACCTACAAGGCTGAACAACGTGCGATGGTGAAATTTCTTATAGAATTTCGGAAAGCTTCTGAGGTGTTTTAAATGTGCACATATTTCTTATTTTCGAAGTTGTAAAAACAAATACCATTTCAGAAACTAAATTATCTTCCGGGTGTTTGTATTTTTGAAATAAACTTTGATTTTTCTAAGTTATAAAAATTCTTCAAATTTATTTTGTTGTGGCACCATTTTTAATAAAAATTAAATAATAGAATTTTATATCAAACATGAAAATATTATCAAAAACACCCACCTTGCGCCGCCGCTACCCGAATTTCTACCGATTTCTTGCATATATCTATCTATCTACCTTGAACATTTAAGCACTTAAAAAAATATATGTTATTTTACAAGATAATATCTGTACAATCCCCAAATTATATGAAATTCTCTCGATAGGAAAAAATTGCTCAGAAAATTCACATCTGTCTCTATTATTTAACAAGTTGTACTGTATGAAAAAAATCACATTGTTTCTTTGAATGTTGTTTTAGACAACCCCCACGAAATTTATATTCTATTCTAAACGAATCGTGTTTTATTAAACATTTTCACAATTCTCGCATCAATTTTATAGTTTTAAATATTAGCGCGCTCTCCCCAACATTCGTAATAACATATCTATCCATCTTCTTCTTTTCGAGAGAGGATACGGCGCCTTAATCTTCCGAACTAATTGGGAGATGCTCGACGATGGTGAAACGAACGCCTATTTACCGGAATATATGATTAAATTACTTGACCCAACAGATGTTCTCAGGGGTTGTGCTGCCAAATATTTAAATACGTCTCGTGGCCCAAGGGTTGTGGCGCCAAGTGGCGTGAATCTATACTAATATTATAAAAAGAAAAGATTTGATTGTTTATTTATTTGCATTGAACAGGCTCCGCAACTACTGAACCGATTTAAAAAAAAATTCACCAATAAACAGAAAGTTACATTATCAGCGAGAACAAAAGCTGTATATAATGGTAAGCTCTGGCGTTATGAAGTTTGTATAAATGAAAATGTGTAAATTTCATATATTTTAGCGGCAGGGAGGAAAGGCAGGGGAAGGTACGGTTCGCAGAGGGGGAAGAGACAAGAGAGGGGAAGGCGGGGAAGGTGGAGGGGAACGGGGTCGCACGGGAAAGGATAGGAAGGGAGAGTCAATTTCTTTCTTTGAATGGCTTAGCGACGCATGCCAGGAACCAGCTAGTATTCTATAAATACACCATTTTCGTTGCTTTTAGTGCTTACATCATCGAGCTGGAGAAATCCACTTTGCGCGAACAAAGAATCAGTCATAGCTCCCCAACGGAGAGGGCTACGTGAGATATTCGTGCGTTGTGTAGATCTTGGGGTGCCCTAGAAGTAAGAGAGTAAGAGCAGAAAAATATAAAATATTCATAGTAACGATCGAAAGACGTTTTAAGGCAAATAAGTAACAGTATTTTATGAATTGAATTTAATAATTTAAATGTTTTCGTTTTCCGACTGCGCTCGTTTGTTGCGATACGAATCGGTCGTCATAATACATAATAAAGATATTATCTTATCTGTGTAGGTACTGTTCACGGTTATGTGATATTGTGTGCACACTGCACAGACAATAGTAGATACTCGTATCATATGTCTGCTATCAGATCTGTCAGCTGTCAGTTACAAATTAAGAATGCAGTCTTTACAGGTAACATTATAAACTTTATTGAATCATTTATCAATCACTCGTTAATTTTTTAATTATTATCATAAAGATGCAATTAGTGTTATCTAATCGCAAATTACACATTTTATTGTATTTTCTTATTAATTGGGACTAATTAAATACATAATATCCTTTTTTAACATGTGATAACGAACGCAAGATTCGGGAAATCAAATCGTTTAATTAAATATAATTTATTTCGATTCTCACGCCTTCAAAATTTTAAATCGAGCGTCTAATTTGCACGAGGCAATTAAGCGAAAAGGTAGTTTTTATTTATTTTGTGTATAATTTTATAAGAATGAAAAAAAGTTGGGACATTCAAAACCTCAAAAATAATCGCGATTTGAATCCGCGACCTTCGGATCCATAACTAAGGCTTGTAACTCGTAACCACTCCTTAGAGGACGCAAAACACAAATTTAAAAATGACGCCAAATATTTAAATAATTCTCTTGGCCCAAGGGTTGTGGCGCAAAGTGACGTGTATATTCTAAAAAGAGACCATTCTCCGTTGCTTGTTAAAGCATCAAAATTCACTTTGTGCGACCAAAGAATCAGTCATAATTCCCCGATAGAAAGGGTTAAACGAGATATTCGTGCGTCGTCGTGTAGATCATGAGGTGCTCTATTAAATATGCTGAGCAGAAAAACATATTTCTCCAGTTTTTGCGAGCGAATTGTCCAAATAATATCTAAGGATACATTGTAGACAAATTTTTAATAGCGTGTTTTCGTGATATCTAACTCTTTCTTAATCGAATAATTGGTAACTAAATTATTTACATGTACAGTTCTGAACATCAAATCTCAGTGTTCTCTTCGTACATAATTAAGAAACTCATTTTTTTTCATTAAATCGCTAACAAAAACACTCCTTATGAAGACGGCGAAAAGGTTGAAATTCCCGCTAAACACCAGTCGTCTGTTTTGATTAAACTATTCGAGCGCTTTTTGCCATAATATGGCACTATTTAAACTACCTCAGATTGCTTTTCTGCCAATTTTGGCAAACTTTCCCTTCTCTGTAAGTAATTAAGTAGAAGTTTACGATTTTATAATATTTTTTTCAAAAATCCTAGGCATATGTGATAATCGACAAAAGATAGGTGAATTCATTGGCTGTATAGAACTATAATCAGTTTGTATGTCCTCATATTAAAATTCGGCGGTATAATTTTTTTTGCTGTGGGCGGAACATATTCAAAATGATTACCGAAAAATCTCTAGCAATCGAAGAAAAATGTTAATTGCGCTGTAGCTCCAGCGGTGCAAGAAAAAAACATCATCACAAAGTGTGTTTTATTTTATATTGCGAAGTTCAGGCACAAATACTTAAATGTTTTACGATCATTTTCTAAAGAATTTAATTTACTACATTATACAATAAAACCATAAACGAAAATGCGTTCATAATTAGGAGATTTTGAACTTTACTGCAGTTTTTATAGGTCTGATTCTTTATTTTTTCTGGGCTTTTATAAAAGACTTGTAAAAAAACTGCTCGATTATTTCAAAGGCCAAGATGTGTTCCACTCGCAGTATTTAATTAAAACATCTAAATTCTTTCTAAGCGGTCAAATTTTCAAACCAAAAACACATGATTGTTCAGCCCTCATCAGCCCTTTTGTCACCCCTCTGCTCGCTGTTTTCCCGATCCCAGTTAATAATATTTACGAGTCGGGCGTCGACACAAGTCAGAGAGCGAGTCTGAATTTTTCCGGCGTCTGGCGGCCATGACCTTTTGCCGCCTTTCCCCAATTGACGTCACCCCCCGCTGCTATCCTACCTCCCCTCATTCTGACAACACGTGTAGCCGTCGGCCAATAACCGCAGTGGCGTGTCGGCCTTCAGTTATTTCCGATTTTACCCTTTTATACACATTTCCAGAACGTGTATAATTTACTTGTATATTGTTTTCGATCTTTGGATTCGCACATTTCGTTTTTTTTTACATTAACTCTTAGGAAAAAAAACATCCCTCAACGCCTTTGTCATCTTTGGGGATGCTGTGTGGCGAGTTTTTTATGGAGATGAAGTAGTGGGAAGGATAAACGTATGACGGGTGGGTAGGAATCTGGGGGTCAATGTTTCTAGGAGTGACGAAAGTATGGATCCACCCTTTCACTGCAAGGCGATGAATCGAGAGTCCGACTGGAGAGGTCTAGATTAGGTCGGCCGGCGTAGTCCAGCGGTAAGGCATTGACTACCAATCCGAATGTCGCGAGGTTTATTGATTAATTTATGTGATTTCACAATTGATTCATTTAAAAAACTGTATAGTATATTTGCGTCACGTTCCAGAGTGGAAGATACTATCAGTATCGCCCTGGTGTAAGACCACCCTTCAGAATTGAAACGTTGCTTGAAACGGCTTTAGCCGTGTTTAGTGACCAGATCTGAATAGCCAGGTACTTCCCCACCTTCCCCTCCCCACTACCTTCAGCCTCACAACATACCCCAATTGGGGATGCCATAGTCTCACTGGCTCCAGACGGGAGCAGTTGGGACTTTTGTGCGATATTCATATAAATAAAAAAGGTCTCCCTCAACCAAACTCTCCCGATGCGGCTTGCCACGCCCAAGACCTAGACAAACCCCACCCCAAGAACCCCTGCTAAGTCACCAAACGTAGCGAATCACTTGGGGTGACCTATTTATTTTTCATTATTTTAAAACAGTGGATAAGGCAAGATATTTTTTAAAACAATAATTAACTCGCAAAAAAGTAACCTCCAAAATGAAGCAAAATTGAATTCATCAGTTACCTATATGTTGTATATCACTATATAAAACAAAATAAATAAAGTGATTCATATCCGTATTAGATGTTTTATATAATTTTTGATGAAAAAAATATATAGATTGGTTGGGTATTTTGACATCAAAGCCAAAATTAAGATTTCTATGAAAAATACCGCGCCACCGTGCCTATGTTTTCACGCATCGTATGATAAATTTATAAAAAATATTTAGTTCTGTGATTAGTTGACATGTTAGTTACTGTTAGGAATTATAATTGTCCTTTTGAAATTCCTACCCCCTCCCTTCCCCTACCTTCAGTGCAGTTTAAACCTTCGAACAATCCGCAGTGTGTTATGAAGTTCATACTTTCAAAGTGCAGTTTAAACCTTCGAACAATCCGCAGTGTATTATGAATTTCATATTTTCAAAGTGCAAAGAACCTTCGGTGAATAAACATTGTATTTACATGTCAAGACTTCAAATAACTTATATTACCATCTGTACAGATTGGAACATTTTATGTGAATTCGAATGTGCATATCAAACCCAGTCAGCTACATCAACTACTGTGAGTTTTTTACCATCCTATTTTCCCTACCTAAAGAAAGTTTCTAACACTGTAAACACAACCCGAGTACGTAAAAATTAAACATCACGCGCTAAGTAGAGTTAAAAACGTGTTGCTGATGTTTTTCACCTAACTGCTTGCACATGCATTAATTAAGTAAATAATTGTTATGTAAGCAGGTACCCAATAATAATTTCCACGTGCAACAGCAATAGCTGCGTGTTGCTATCCGCCGCTCTTTGTGTTGAGTTTTACGTTCACGAGGTGTGCGCCCAATTACTGTAATAAATAATAATTAATAAATTATCCATAACAATTGTGATCCAGACTCGATTTGGACTCTGGATCCAGCAATTCATGCAAATAATAATAACATTAATAGTTAGTCAAACGCGTGTAAGCGACTGGCGATATGCCACTATCTAAACGAGCAAGTCTTACGGCAATTTCTTGCCGGCAAGGTATTGACGTTGATTACCAAGATTGTCGTATATTAATTTATTTATTAACGCCCTTTATGGGGGTTTTCATACATGAATAATAAGAAATATACAGTATTTATTGTACATAATTAAATTGCCTCAGTAACAATATTTTAAATTTGTTTTAGGATAAATTGAAGATGTCCTATGACTTGGTATAATTATTTCCCTCCATTAGTATTCTGGGCAAATAGGAATACATGTGGTAGTTAGTCCCAGAATGTCTGCACTGAAATAAATCCTGACTTCTGGTATTACGTTGTGGTATCCGTATCAGTTCAAGCAATACCGGACTATCAATTAAATCATTTAGAATTTTTTATAAAAATACCAAGCCAGTGAAAATTCTTCTGTCTGACAATTTGAGCATATTCATCTCATTTAACAGAGTATTATAGTTCAACATAATTGCTGGAATACCCATTTTAAGATTTAGAAAACGTAAGAATTTGTTTTGTATTCTTTCAACAGCTTGTACACGAGGATTATAATGTGGATTCCAGACGGGAGAATTGTACTCCAGCTGACTTCTAACACAAGTAAAATATAACAGTTTAATACAATTTATATTGTTAAAATTTCTAGTTAGCCTTGTTATAAATCCCAGCATTTTTAAGCCCTTATTACTGATTTCTGTTATTTGGTTAACAAATGAAAGATTTGATTGACAAGTGATGCCTAGGTCTTTAATTTGTATTAATGTCTCAAGAGCATTGTTATCAATGTTATAATAAAAGATCTCTGGATTTTTTATTCGAGGAAATCTAACTATTGACCATTTGGAGATATTTAAGTGAAGTCTATTTTCGTTACACCAAATTAACAATTTGTTGATATTATCTTGAAGAGTGTTGCAGTGGTAAATATGTTGAATAAATCTAAAAACTTTAAGGTCATCAGCAAAAAGTAAGTAATTGCCTCGTCTTGTCCAATATATTTTCCCTGTCTTACCGGTGAAATTACCTTACCTGCATGGAGAGCCAAGAACACCGACTTCCCGGACTCCAATGATACGTGGTGACTCCAGCGCATTGGTAATCTCCCTCTGCTTCTTTTTCCTTCCGCTTTGCCAGTTTCTAAGACTTTCTCCAATTCTGCAGGGCCAAATCTATTTTCTTTTTGCTCAGGAAAATAATGCTAAAAGACGGCGTTCAGATCTCAATTTGTGAAAAAGTGGACTTCATTGTACAAATTATGCCGACCATATTATTGATTTGCTCGGAAAATAAATTTAAAGCCGAATTTACATTATGCAACTGGTTGCATGCATGTTCCAAGTAATTGCATGACACCAAAAATTTGGTGCAAATTGCGCAAATTTAGTGTCGTGCAATCTTCAGTATCATAGCAATCATGGCACTATCAACACCAAAGGTTTTTTCTGCAATGCACAATGTTCTCACGCAACAAATACGTCCGCTCTGCTGAAATGGTTTCGCGACACTAGTTGCATCACTTTTTTACACTACGAATTATTTGCGCACCACTAGTGGTGTCGTAATTTAGTGGCATACAACTAATGCATGCATGATAAAACTATATGTTTAAACGTGAAACTAGCAATGCAACTAATGTCATGAAAAAACTTGTTGTGTAATGTAAATTCGGGTTTACAACCACGACAAATCATTGCTCTTTAATTTCTAACACCGAAACAATCACGTAGGTACTTGGCTGAAAAAGTGATGCTGAAAAAGTGGGAAGTTCTTACATAGACTTTCCCGAAATTAGTATTTTGCCGACAATCCAACGAATGTATATTTTTGTAAATTAAGGTAAATAGATAGGTAATTTAATTGGGTATTTATTTTTATTGTACCTGGTTCGGCATTTATCGTCTTTACGCCATACCAGGATCGCAATAATTAATCCTTGAACTAAAATAGCTCGCTGAACGAGTTTGCCATTTGCAATACTTACATAGTATTTTAACCGTACATCGGTCCCCAGACACTACATCTCAGATTCTCAACCATTTTTTAACTGTGGTCCTAATCGAAACAAACATATATGTACCGTAAGTTTCAAACTAGTTAGTTTTTCTAAAAATCAGATGACTTTGGTTCTCTTTCTTTCTCAGCGATTTTGAAGCCAGCCAAATGCAACGAGAGCCACTTGATTCTGCACAAATGTGTTCCGGACACTGCTGGAGTTGACTTCCTCTACAATGTTTTCTGTTTTTTTTTTAATATCGATCGTTCAGTTGATTAGTCACACATCTCCGAAAAATCTAAATTTAAGCTGAATTACGTGTAAAAGTGTAACCTCTATCTAGTACAATACTGAGATAAATTAATGCCACTAAATCAATTATAATGTAGAAATAATTGTGCTGAAATAAACTAGTATTTGGAGATGTCTGCCTAATCAACTGTACGATCGATATATCCACATTCGCACAATTTGTTGAGAAATTTTTCGTTCATTTGAAGCCAAATCCACCACCAAGCTGAATAATTTTGCCCTGTCTATGTAATAAATATTATGAAAAAAAAATCAGAGTGTGTAATTCACACGCGTTAGAAGTGAAACTATTTAGTCGCTAGATGTCGCTTTCTTTTGCTTTTTTTTTAAAGTGGTTTGAAGATTTGATATTGGATTTCGTAGGATTCGAACCCCCGTTCGCTTGATGTTTGTCTTTATCGCCGCTGAGACTTGTCAGGCACTTTGCCAGCTACGCTATGGAAGGCACGCACGAATTTACGGCGTTGTATTAGAACCGAGTATTTGTGTAGAACTGAGTTGTGACGCACTTCCGTTTCACCCGAATTTCAAGTCACTAACGGCGCTAAGGAAGTTTCACTTCAAAAATACGAGTGCAGTTCACACACGGTAGAAGCGAAACTTTACCAAAACAATCTCAAGCCTTGAAAAATGAGGTCAAAATCAAAGCAGCCAATGAGCGCAGACCTAGGACCTAGCGTCATTTCCGTTTTATATCTCAACCAATAGGAGCCTTTAAAAGTGACATCATAATCAAATCGGCCAATGAGCGCAGTGTGATGTTTTGCAGGTGCTAATGCGTAACTTCCGTTTCATCCAAATTCCGAATAACTAACGCCGCTAAAGAAGTTTCACTTCAAAAATAAAAAAAGGATTAAAAACATCACTTTGATCGGCTTAAATTTAAATTACAAATTATTTTTCAAATCTAAAATGCAAACAACATTGAAACGTTTTGTCCTCTTGTTTGTTCCCTTGAAGGTTGAGAAACACTGGTCTACATTGCTAGTAGCGTCAGAATTACAATAATAACGAGGTCTTTCGATGAATATGAATCAATCGAAAAGACGTAAATCGTAAGTGAAAATGCAGCGTTACCAACACGAGAAATTAATTAACACAACACTGCATCCAACCTAATTATAATGATTAATTCCTTCCACTTTTCGTACCAGTTTCCCTTGTGTTTTATTATAACTCAAAATTACTCTCACTGATGATATTACTCTGTTGATTTATTTTCATCTGTTAACACGTGTATGTGTTTGAAATCCGCTCGTGACATGGTGACATGAAATAAAGCATCGGAGAAGAAATTCCTGTCACATTTGGCGACCGTCCTTGTGACTGTCAGAAGTGTATAAATTAAAAATGTTTCGTCTACTTAAAATTCTTTAATTATTTCCATCTTACCGGAAAATAGCCGTCACTCAGAGACGCACAACCAACCATTTCGTCCTATCCTTGTTTCATTCACATTCGTAGTACATCGTCTCGTAAATAATCTTCTGTTTTTCCGATGCTTGACAAGACATTTGGCAAATCAAGTTTTCGTTGGATTGGATTGTTCATCAAAGACTTGTTCCTCCAACCAATTGATATCATTCTCCTGTTATACATTTTTTCTATTTTCACATCCCTATTCGTTACTCTAAAATATATTTAGTGATTGTATCTCTTAAGGCGACGCTTCCCGGCCCAAAAAGAAGAAGATGAAGAGATATGTAATTACGAATGTTGGACAGAGCGCGCCAATATTTTCAATGACGAAATTGATGCGAAAATTGGGAAAATGCTTAATAAAACATGACTCGTTTAAAATAGAGCAAAAATCTCGTGGAAGGTATCTTAAGTATCATTTAAAGAAACATTGTGAATTTTTTCACAAATATAATTTGTAAAATAATAGAAATACACTTGTTTTAAATAATTTTCGGAGCATACTTTTTACGGTGCGATTTTTTTCTATCGAGGGAATTTCATAATATTTGCGTTTCAGCATGGAACGTATCTAGATATTATCTTCAAAAATAACATAATTTTTTTTAAGAGCTTAAAAACTTCAAATGTTTAAGGGAGATATGTAAGAAATCGGTAGAAATTTGGATAGCGGCGGCTTAAACTCGTCGCTTCGAAAACAGAACGAGTACATTTTAAGAAAATACACAAAACACACGCAATATGCGGTTAATTTGTTTCTTTTTTCAGAAAAACATAGAAATCGTTAACTCCCTTACTATCATGGTTGGAATTATGATCTAAACGGTGTTAGAAAGAGAAAACGCCACGCTTTATATTCAAATCTAAAGGTTAACCATAAAATAATAAAAATGTACACTTTTACCAAACCAAAATTTCCTACCGCAATTTGAAAAAAAATTATGAAATTTTGAGAAACGGCTAAAAATTGAGTTGATAATAACGTTTATAATACATTTGCCTAATAAAATATGTGTGTGATTTAATTTTTTTTCACTATCAGTAATTTTAATTAGAAAAGCGTAAGGTGATCCATTTATAAAACTTTTATATGTTTGCATTAAAAACTTTTAAATATTAAAAAAATTAAATGTTTATTTCGAATTATAAAATTATAAATTCATCACCTTTCAAAAACAGTTTTCAGTTTTCGGATACGTTGAGAAATATTCCATTTATTTAAATTTTATTGCAAAGCGGAAATATTTTGATCTTCCGACAAAATAGACCCGAGGCCTGAGGGTTAAAACCAACGAACTCCTACACATAACTAAAATAAATTTAGCATGTGGAAAAATAACTTTCAAATACTTTGCGACTAAAATGACAACTTAACTGACAATATAAGATAGTTGAAAAATCTAAACAAATTTAAAATGTTGACTAAACATTGGATTATCAACAAAGGTCGTTCAGTAATTACCTAATGAATACATTCTATCCTCCCCCTTTCCCCACACATACTATTATCAAACTGAACCACGTGGAAATTGGGTCAACTTTAAGACTTCAACAAATACTGATAAAATTGGCGACCTCTTTAAAACTAATACACACATACCAGTGTTTCCTTCGCTGAGCCACGTGTTTTCCAAATACAGTCACATCACGCTGTCGATTCGCCTACGTATTTACAATTTAGATTTTTTTTCCATTAAATCCACGCGGGAGGCCCGTGAAGAAAATGATTCCTCTTGGGGCTTGTCATTTTTGGGGATGGATGTATTTTGTCATATGGTCAAAATATTTCCGCCATGCAATAAAATTAAAATAATAACGAATCCCAAAACTAACTATTTTTGTAATGTGATAAAATACGCTTTTAAATTTTATAATTCGAAATAAACATAAAATTTTTAATAATTTTTTTATGCATATATAAAAAAGTTTTCAAAATGGCTCGCCTTACGTTTTTTCTAACTAAAATTACTTACGAATAAAAGTAAGAGCACACAAACATTTTGTTAGACAACTTTATTATAGACATTTGGGAGGCGCCAACACCTCTGCCATAGGTCACTCCAAGTGGTTCGCTACGTTTGGTAATTTAGCAGGGGTGCCCGGGTTCGTGGGGTGAGGTTTGCTAGGTCTTGAAGGTGGATGACCAGGACACACTGAACCTCAGATTCCTATCCACTCCTTATACCCTTTTCTTTCCCAGAACTCTCATTTCCTTGAAAAAAACCCTCCACACAGCATCCCCAAAGATGACATAGTAGGCCCTGATGGAAATTATTTTCCTCATGGCCTCCTGTGTGGAGCTCATGTAAAAAAAATTAACGTTATTTTATTATAAACCTCTTTTTTTGACTTTTCATGTAAAAATTATCAATAAAAAAATCGCTAAGTTTCATAATTTTTTTCATGAAGTTGTACATTTTAATTATTTTGTGGTTAATTTTTACATTTGAATATAAAGCGTGGCGTTTTCTCTTATTCACACCGTTTAGATCACATTTCTCACCATGATAGTAAAGGAGACAACGATTTCTATGAGACGTATATGAATTGTTCTGAAAAGCGATCAAATTAGCCTGAGGGGTTAATAAAATATGTGTGTTATATTTTATGCGTGGGTTGACATCATTGTCATTTTGATACGCCTTGATAGATGAAACATGTTACTAGATATAATATACACGAGTTCAATTCATTCATGAAACAGTGCACGAATTTGCGTCAGACGTCCATAGTTTGTTCAATGGCAAAATTGTTATCGAAATGTGGCTTAAAATGGCATCAGCCTTGTTTTGTTCAATACCGCAATTAAATCCCCATTGAAACCATTGAACTATAATTTCAGTTTTATGAAGCAACTGGCCTATGGTAATAAAATAACAGAACTTGAATAGAACTTACACAGAACGTGTAAAATAACTTGTATTGAATTGTTCAAATTTTTTCATCAACCCGTCCACAAAATTAGAAGGCAATTGACTGATCTGATATGTTTACATAAAATAATTCACGGCCTTCTCTATAATACATTATTTCTTAGCATTATTGAAATAAATGTTCCCAATTCCCTTGGTTTAAGACGCCATAACATGTTCCACCTGAATATATTTTAAAATAATATCGCTTATTTTAGCCCTTTGACTCAAATTTGTCGTCTGTGTGCTGAAGTAGATATTTTCATTGATTGTCTGTAGAGACTGGTTGAGGGAAACCTTTTGACTTCTCCAGCAGGACTCTCTCGGAACATCTTCTGGCGCCGCAGATGGAGGGATAGAATCATTCGTCCATCACTCCTGGACACACCGACCCCCAGATTTCTACCTACTCCTCATACCTTCTTCTTTCCCAGAACATCCTTTCATTCCTTTCCTAAAAAGACCCTCCATACAGCATCCCCAAAGATGACATAGGCCCTGAGGAGAATTATTGTCTTCAGGGCCTCCAGTGTGGAGCTATTTAAGAAAAAAAAATGGATTCAGAAAAAATGCTCGGCGATTGCTAAAAAATATGTTGTGCTAATTATATTATATATCTCTCGTGTCTCTAATTGTGTCTCTTGTCTCTCTTGTCTCTCTCGTGTCTCTTGCTATTCTTATTATTTGTCATTTGAGTGAACTTTTATGTAATTATATAATTTTCTATTTTATTTTTGTTTTTAATCTTTATTTAGATGCATGCAAATGTTTAATTTGTCTGATTAGATGTGTGTAATTGTTTATACCTATTTTGGTATAAACTGATATCTGTAAAAACCCAGTAAAAATAAATTATAAGATAATATATGAACAAGTGAACAGACTACGGATGACAGATATGCAGGCATTACCAAAGGTACTAGACCACAGCCGAAAACAAAAACTCACTAAGGTCACAGCGTGTTTTTCGGCTGAATCAAAACAGTACACAGCCGAGAGAGAAGAGCCTTCACGCTGCTGTGCTGGTGACCTCCGTAGGGGCACAGCGGGACAGGCACAGACTGCCGACACGTCAATAATAATAATAGATCGTCATCGGGCGCGTGGTATCCGGCAATCGGATCAAGGCTTCTTTTTTACATATTTACCTGTACCTAGCTACATAATGCCTTCAAATTTGTAACTAGTAACTACTACCAATGAATGTATACGTTGTTTACCATGGCGGAATGGCTTAGGCGGTATTTTTTTAGGCATCGCGTGATGTGCAGCAATATTGTGTTGACGTTCACGAAAATTTTGACAGTTTGTGTAGAAGTTTCGGCAGTGAATCTTAGTATGTTTCTACAAAGGTGCTGTAAAAAGGTTGCGGGTTAGTTTTATATTATCAGTTGTGCACGGTTCTTGCAACGCTCACCGCTTTAGAGTCTAGCTTTAGACCGTCTTCCTTAACCCTTCACAATACGTTATTTATGATGGAGTATAGGGATATAAATCCTGCAATCCCGCGGAATTTCAGCAATATTTGATGCCGCGGATTCGCGAAATTGAAAACATTAATTTATGTAAATAAGTGGTGGTAAATCTTTGAAAATGAAAGTGGAACTGAACTTGATGTTAGGAAGGGAGGACAGAGCCGCATCTCAAGTTAGTAAACTTCAAAACCTGTAGGTAATCGCCTCTCAAGAGAGATATGACCCTTTTCGACAAGGAGGTGTCCGGGGAGCGTATTTCCAAAACCTGTACCGATTCAGTTAATTTACATTTTCTGTATCAAAATTTAAATATTTAGAAATAAAATTATTAATTTCTAGTATACACTTTTAAAAGATTATTTTATCTAGATTTTAGAACAATTTTTGTTTTTGCAAAGTGATAAAAAATAACCAATTTAGAGGTGTATTCACAATACATGGGAATAATATCAAAATTTAATTAGAAATAAAATTATTAATTTCTAATATACACATTGGAAAGATTATTTTATCTACATTTTAGAACAATATTTTTTTTGCAAAGTGATAAAAAATAACCTGTGGCGAGAATCTTGTCTTTCTGGACTTCCTTCTGATGCTGTGGAAGATGCTTACCTTAGGCTCCGCGGAAGGGTCTTGGTGTTCAAAGAAATTAAAGATTTCGCCACGTTTTTATGTTTTATTTATTTAGACAAATTTACTGATTAATAACGCGGCAGCGGAAGGAACGCAGTGGAAATGTAAAATCTAGAATCTAGCAACGTGTTAATGAGGACAGCGTTGGGACCGGAATGACGTAGGTCGTAGGTTCCTTTAAGCGGTCGCCGTGACCAGTATTGCCCGCACTACAATGTGGCCATTGGAAAAAGTAATAATTCATCTCATTAATCTGGTGCTTAACCACATTTCCATAAACCAATATAGAGGTGTATTTAAAATGTAAAATGTCGCTACCGGTATAGGGACAGAATCGGTATAGGGTTTGGAAATACGCGTCCGGGGAAGATACCTTCAGTTAGCTGACAGTTAGATGATAGTCCAACTAGTGTAGATGCGGTGAGGGCGTTTTTTGATGCTGAACTTTTGTGCATAAATGTCCGTTCACGTATGGGTGGCAGGACTTTTGCGATCTTATTTTTAATCAAAGTTTTCTTAAAATAGTTATTGTGTTACCTTTTCAATGAATTTTTATAATATTACTAGTATAAAAGTTGACATTATTTCAATTTAATATTCCTCTTCGACTTTAAAATCGTGAGGGGTTGTAGTCGTACTTTGCTAAAAATGTGATGGAACGATAATTACGATTTGCTTTGTGTTATCTACATTCTTACTGTTATATCACACTTCTACCCGTTTAAATGTTTCTATAAACAGACTTGCGCATAGATTCCTTATTAAATTGAAACCAGTTTTGTGTTCGGAATGCAAAAAAATAATCGTTCGGCGGCTCCATCTCATAAGGCTGGTGGTTGAGTAGAGGTGAAAATGCAATTGATGTCTGAAGAGCCGAAGAGCTGCAAACGCTTATGCAAAGAGCCGCAATTTCCGACCCCTGCCCTAACCTAACCTAAGACAACATCAACTGACGCTTCACGGCATTATTTCTTAATAGTGTTAATATTATATTTCAATGATTCCATCGCCCTTGAAGAAGGTATTGTATTTTATTATGTCGTAGTTTGTTCAACTGCATAAAAACTCTCACTGGATAAACCTTGTTATTCTTCCATGTTCCGAAGATCAAAGACTTGAGCCTTGAGAAGTGGCTTGTCGTGTAACATAACACAATTTGTGTGCGTCAAATTCTTAGTAAAACAATACAATATTTATTTTTGCCAGAGGTAGGTAGTCGAGCTAATATAATCAGCGAGGTACACAAAACACGTCATTAATTCTTGGAACTAACTTATCGATATTGAATCGTAGATTGAATGACCTTTGCTATATCCTATACCGTTAGTCATATATCAAACATATTTCATATTTATTTTTATTTTTAACTTTATGTTTATGAGTAAAATCTCAAATTGTAATATTCAATTAAATGAAGACAAGTTTAGCGAAACTCAATCGAAAATCTGGAAACAGAAAAATCAGAAAAAGATTTTTGCACCATGTGACGTAATTTATGGATGGCCCCTTATCTTATTAGTATTTGGAGATGTTTGACTAATCAACTGGGCGATCGATATTAAGATTATTATTACAGGAAAGAGGAAGGTGGGGAAGTAACCTGACTGTTCAGGTCTGGCCACCAAACACGGCTAAAGCCTACAGATTTTATGATAATTATCTCAGCCTGGCCTACGAGAATTGCTAAAAGTCCGGAAGTTTCAGCGAATATGATGGATCGCGTACAGCTGTGATCAGATTATTTTGCATGGGATTCCTTGACACTAAAAAATGTTTTTGTAATTTCTTACAAAGGACTGGAACCTTGGCAGTTTGTTGCCTGTGGGCCTCTGGGCGTTCTCGTTTTGACGACTTCTCGGCTGCACGATTGATGCAGTCAATAACTATACGTAGAAATAATCTCTTTGTTATGTTATAAGGAATATGTGCCGGGGAAGTTATTCAACCGGTTTCCAGTCTGCGTCATTTTGTCGTGGTGTCTTTTTTCTGCGAATCTATGGTGACGGATCCTTAACTTGTTTGAGGCACGTTTACGGTTGTCACTTTCACGGTTTTCGAACAATGTTTCCGTGTTCCCAACGGAGGCATAAATTATTTAGGCGGAAGCGGGTAAATTCTGTATTTTGCCGGAAGCCTCCGAGACGTGCTTCCTTTTAAAAGTACTAGAGTTCTAGGAGCAGGTCTCGGGCCCGTGTTGTTGGGTGCGGACTGGGTGCTGTTGCGGATACTGGGACGCACGGGTTCTACTGAAGCCGGAATTCGAAGCCGGAACCCCCCAAAAGAACTCGAACCCGGGACCTGCTCGCGAACAGCATTCGAGTTCCGGCTCCCAGTTTCGGGTTTGGGTCAGAGTCCTGGACCGGGTTCTTTGGGAGTAATCGTTTAGAAAAGGGAGTAGAACTAGGATCCACTTCCCGCGAAGAACCCGAGTTCAAAAGCCCACTCCAGCTGAGCCTACATGTCGCTAGAATGGGTACGGGGACGAGATCGGGTACGCATGAGAAAGGACGTGCAGGGGAAGGGTGGGGGCCGAGGAAGAGGCAAAGCAAGAGATTGCAAAGGTGACATAATAGCGGTAGGGGATAGCAGGGATAAAATTGAAAAACACTTCAATAAACAAAATTAAAACAAACACCTTCAATCTTTGAGTGGCACTGCAACGCACGCCAGATACTCGCCAGTATAAATATGATAAACTACATGTCTTCAACGCCCGGTATACCTTACGGATCCAATTATCTCTGATGTTTTTGTAAAGCCTTTTCATCCAGACCTGCCCTTGAGGTGATTTCACAAAAACCAGCTATAAAAGTGATTTAAGTATTCTACGTATCTTGTTTTCCTCCACGTCACCCGGACTGACGCAGACAAGTTCAACGACTGCTATTTTGCTATTATTTATTGAAACCTGGAAAAAATACTTTTCGTCGAATGCTAACTAACACTGTGTGGTTATCAACAATTAGTAGTGTCATTACAAATACAATTTTTCACAGTAACTTGGTAAACTTTTTTTTACATTGGAAGCCTTATTTTTAAATCTTATACTTGTTTATGTAATACAATAATTTGTTATTGCATTTTGGCACTCGTTTATGAACATTTTATAAATATACTTGAATAAATTTCAAAGCAACATCTTCGTCATTTGAATTCAATTCAATTTTTTCTAATTTATTTTTATTTGTTAATTCTTTCAAAATTAGTTGTATTGCTCATTTTATTACATTTATAACTTGTTGATGTTTACTTCTTTGTCCTAAAATAAAATCGTAAAGCTAAAATTCAAATTTTGTGTTAAAATTTACATCAATAAACTTATCCGAGTGTTAAAGTTCTTGTGATTTTTATAGCAGATATATTAGTTTTAGGAAAGCACTGGAAACAGTTATTTACCTACCTGTATCGATTTAGAAGCGAAAGTTTTGTGTAAAATAAAGTTTAAAAATTGGTCGCGGATAATGAACGTTCGTTTTAGGTAAATTAGGTACTTATCGATTTCGTATGTCGATGTGAGCTCTGCATTGTTTTTATAAAATTTATTCCTAAAAACGTCCAAAAAATTTTCCTAATCCCAATCGTCTTAGAAAATGAAACTTGATCGATTTTCCATTACTTCTATTCCTTTATTCCTCACTAGCTGAAGTCCCCGGTGTTGCTCGGACTTTATGCAGAGTTTTTGTAATTCAATTTGGGAGGCGGGAGTGGGCACCGCCGCCCCTCTGCCAAAGGTCACCCCAAGTGGTTCGCTACGTTTGGTGTCTTAACAGGGGTGCCCGGTTTCGTGGGGTGAGGTTTGCCCGGAAATTTGATTTAAAAAAAAATCGAGTGCAGTTCACACGCGTTAGAAGCGAAACTTTACCGAAACAATCTCAACCAATAGAAGCCTTGAAAAGTGCTGTCATAATCAAAGCGGCCAATGAGCGCAGACTTCGTTTCATTTCCGTTTCATTTCTCAACCAATAGGAGCCTTGAAAAGTTACATCATAATCAAAGCGGCCAATGAGCGCGGTTTGATGCTTTGTAGGTGCTGTTATGCGTCATTTCCGTTTCATCCGAATTTCAAATCACAACGGGACTAAAGAAGTTTCACTTTATAAAAACACTATTATTAGATAGTGACTTTACTCTTGTTTTATTTATTTATTTATTTATTGATATTTATTTATTTATTTAAACGCCCATAGGGCTTTTACATATAGTGCAGTACATGTGTTTGGAAAAATATAAGAAATAACATAATATAATATAAACATAATATAAATATAAGAAACAAAATAAAGATAACATAAGATATACAAAATATAGATGACAAGTGATGACAAGTGTGCATAATTACATCAATCTCGGAATGAAACTGTAGTTTTGTATAAAAATCAAAATCACACCGCCCGCCACAACACATTTCTTTATACCAATGTAAATAGATTATTTGAAAAATTGAAGAAAATATATTTTTTAACAATTGTATCACCTCGCGCTTGATGCTACGTGCGAATTTTGCATACAACCACTATCCAGCAGTTAGGTAGATATAATATAATCAGTTATTCAAGACTATTTAAGTCGTAACTTATTGACGGCGCACGTTGCGTAGGCCGAAATCAGACATGACCAACATCATTAAATTTCATGACGTCTGAGTGCCGGTGGACCAAAGTTCGCGGGACCAGCAAGTGTACAGTAGTTTATGCTCGTGTTTGAGCACGTAATCCAAACACGACCAGACCCGAAGCTCGGTTTGAGGCAGTGGCGTAGCGTAGGGGGGGGCGGAGGGGGCGGCCCCCCAATTTTAACCATTTCATATTTTTGTGCACCTACGATTCGGACCGATTGAAATGAGCACGGAATTTTTCGTTACTTATTCTTATTACTATTTTTAAATTAATGTAAATAACTCTTGTTCATTGTAGCGACTGGCAACACCGTCTGTACTTAATTACAGGAATTCCTCTATTTTATTTTGTGCTTGGATTGTTCATGACTACGACCAAGGGGCCATCCATAAATTACGTCACACCTTAAGGAGGAGGGGGGGTGAAGAGAAGTGTGACAAGGGGTATGGGGAGGTCATCAGCTCTGTGACGTCACATGTAAAAATCTAAATTATTAAAACGCAAAACTTAAATGTAAACGAAAAAATGTAAAATTGCAAAATATGTGACGTCACACTATGGGGGAGGGGTCTCACAAATGTGACAATGTGTGACAGGGGGGGGGGTCAAAAAAATCATGAAATTCGTGTGACGTAATTTATAGATGGCCCCTAACATTCAGCGAGAATGATTTCATGTGAAAGTGAAATCCATGCTTTGACAATTATACGTGTAAGAATTTTTGTAACAAATGTGATTATTACAATATTGTAAAACATGTATTTACGTAACTTTTTTTTAAATTTTGTAACTTGTACAATATACCATAATGATGATCGTTCTTGTCGAAAAATTCTTTAGAATTACTATATATTTTAGTCTTTTAAGTACCCAAATAAGGGGGCGGCGATATTTTCCTCCGCCCCGAGCGGCTGACACCCACGCTACGCCCCTGGTTTGAAGCACCTTAATTATAATTACGGGATTACCTGCCTCGATACACGTGATCCTTCGCTATTCGTTATTAATAATTTTATTAGATTTCTATGTTATTTTAATATTATTGCAATTTTTTTATGAATACTTGTGGCATGCTGTTTTTTTTTATTGCTTCATCCATGTGTAAATGATAAGCATTAGGCTGATAATCGTTATATCAATTTCGGAATTGTCTAATATTTTAATAATAACGCCTCGGAAATCGGGCGTACTTTTTAGAAGGCCAAACTATTTCCGCTTTGCAATAAAGACCAAATGAATATATTATAATTTTTCTGAACATATACGTTTTTAGATTTTCACGGCCAAAAGTATTTTCGTTCCTTGTTTTTGGAGTGTTATGCCGTGTTGCGCTACCTAATTCTTTAGCCAACTTTTCGGACAGCGTTACGTTGTCCATCATATGCCCTGATGATGGACACTGTAACGCTGTCCGAATCGTTGGCTGAAGAAGGAGGTAGCGCAACACGGCATGACACCCCAAAAACAAATAACGAAAATATTTCAGAACATATTTGAAATCTAATAACCCTTTTTCTAAGGTGAAGAAACACGTTGACAAATGTCATTAATAGAATTAAAAAATATAATTTTTAAATATTTAAAAAGAAAAACTCACATATTTTATTAGGCAAATGTATCTATTAATTGTAAACGTCATAACCACCTCTCGTTATTGTCGTTTCATAAAAAAAGTAATTAATAAAAAAAATCTTGAAATTTTATACATTTTTTCTCAAATTGCTATCGGAAACTTTGGTTTCGTAGAGGAGGTGCACATTTAAATTTTTTTATGATTAATTTCTATATTTTAATATAAAGCGTGGAGTTTTCTCTTTCTAACACCGTTTAGACTCACCATGACAGTAAGGAGATACAACGATTGATATGAGACTTGTGTGAGCTGGGACAAATTTGGTCTCCGGTGATTAAACGGGCTAAAGTCACTATCTGTATTCTATACATATATGTTAAAGAAGAGTGTCAGTGGTGGACGGACGGCTTGGATTTGATTTTTATACAAATCTACAGTTTTATTCCAAGATTGATGAATTTTTTCACCCCTGACCTCCAAAAAAGATGAGATTTCGATATACCACCCCTTAAAATTGTGATACTTCTTGATGAAAGATACGTTTTTAGTTTTTCACGGCCAAAAGTATTTTCGTTATTTGTTTTTGGGGTGCTATGCCGTTTTGCGCTACCTGCTTCTTTAGCCAGCGTTTCGGACAGCGTTACAGTGTCCATCATCAGGGCAGATGTGTAACTTTTTGATGAAATTTTGCACCCTTATCTGCATCTTATTTCGAAAGAGTTTGCGTAAACCCCGGTAACGCCGGGGGCTTCAGGTGGTTCTTGATAATATTATGAAAATTTCATGATTTTATCGTCGTTATTTTATTGAATTTGTTACCTTTTATCTTCATTTTAATTTAATTTATTTATTTCTAGTATTACAGTATTTACCGATTAATTAACATTTTTACATAATAGATCAATTTTGAAAACATTTTTACATAATATATTTTGCCATTTTATTATGTTGGGTGTGAGGTAGGTTTGTGAAGGTGAAATTGTGGATAGGTATTGTTGTATGTTTCGTGAACACCTCACTAGGAGAACCTGTGCTGAGGTGTTTACGTGTTTATTTATGTTTATGTATGACAAGTATTTATGTGTTGTAATAGAAAGTTTTATATGTATTTTATTTTTTTTTTAATTTTAATAGTTATTTTACGTTGGTTATTTAGAAGAGAGAAAAAAGTATTTAAATATATTAGAGGAATATAAAAAATATATATATATATAAACATACACATACATACACATCCATATAAATACATGTACATGCACATATGCATATACATATATATATATATACATATGTATGCATACGCATACACATTCACATACATACATAGTATCTGTGTTGATTGTATAAACTTGGGATTAAGATCCGAACCTTACCCAACTAACCCAGATCCTAAGTGTGAATAAAAAATAATCATTTTCCTTGTGGTTTGAATGTAAATAAAACAAGGAAATTGTAATTTCCGCTGAGGGAAATTGTAGTTGCCATTCGTGTTCGGAAAATATAATCGAAATGGCAGTAAAAAAATTATCACGATAATACTTTTAATGATGAAAAATCCCAATTCATACGTCTGCACTCCTGGCCATTGACCCCTAGATCTCTACGCATCCCTCATACATTATTAATTATTCAATATTTATGTTCAAAATTGTAAATGGTAGAATATACAGTCCTGATTTAACTAAGCTCATTGAATTTCATATACCCACGAGAGCCACTCGTTATAAAATCCTGTTTAAATGCAACAATAACAGGACTGGGTATACGAAACACTCGCTTGTACCTAGATTACATGAAGTTGCTAATAGATATGCAGATTTGGCAGATCTATTTAACTGCACGGAAGGTGGGTACAAGAGGGCTACACTATCAAATCTTTTCAATCAATATTAATTTTAATTTAATGAGAACAAATAACTTTGTGTATACCACTATTTATTTATTCGTTAAATTAATAATGACGCCACGAAGTGAATTTGCGAAATTTGAAGAAATATTAATTTTATTTGTACTATAGATTTTTATATGTAATTGTATCTCTGGTGTCATTTCTCATTCAAACGCCACAGTTATCTGTTATACTCTTTTTTACTATTTCTAATATATTCCACATATGTGCTTATGGTATATTTATACCGTTGATATTAAATAAATAAATTCCTTCCCGGAACTTTCTCTCCTTCTTTCGATATAATTTTACGTGATAACGTCATATAACAACGATGGAGTGGAAGAGAGATAGATGCGTCACAAGCCGAACGCTTAGGCCGAACGCTTGTTCCACGCTCTCTTGCACGCTCGGCTCAGGCGAAACGTGACAATGAGTCATGCTTTTTTGTGAGCGCAGCCGGCGTTCATCGATTTATAAGATGTTATCACGTCAAAAAGAACAGATGAAGGAAAATTAATTCAAATAAATAATTGTTTTCCTACTAAGTAAATAGTACAAGAACCATAAACAATTAAACTAACAAGATTAAAAAAAATTATCATTATAGTAATAATGATGTGTATTTTCTGGAGCATGTACAAATTTCCAGCCCACTACACACCTGTTCTTACGTAACGCCTCGACCTTCCGTTACTTCTGTAGCTCCCGATCCTACGTGTAAAACATAGATACCTATAACCGTCCCCACGTGCTATCGTCTCTCTTTTCTCCAATGTGCCACGTGGTGAGGTGGCCCCACATCCCTCTCCACCGAATTGATCGGCGTCCCCGTTTTGTGATTTTCCGACTGCGCGTTCTGGGACTGAGCGGTGTAGAAAGTGCTTATAAGCCCGGCCAACGAGTCGGTGGGATTGCAAAATTAACATGTTTGTCTGTAATTTGATTTTTTATGTATGGATATTTCTTGAAAGAATCATTGAAATAACTTAATCAAGAGAAAGAACATTGAGAATTTTGTTTTTAATTTTATTTAAGAACATTGACGACCGCAAAACCGATCAGAAGATTTATCTAATAGCAATAAACATATATTTTTCATATCTGTCGTCCGTATACTTGATTCCATTCACACGTGCTTCATTTGCCAACAAATCCCCCTCTTCATTCCCATGTATTCCTACATGAGATGGAATTCATTGGAAATATATGAACACACCTTTCTGCTGTAGCCGCCTTATTTGATTTACAATGTTGTAGACTATTTTCCTACAGGTTGAAAGCAATATTATTATCGTCATTGATTGTACGCTATAAATAAAGCGATACTCGTAAAGCTGGGCTATTTTTAAACCACAATTAACAGCATTTTGTTTACAACATTTCAATCAACGAGCTTTAAAAAATATATCATAAGAACGCTGAGCTTTCGTCTCCAAACGGTATAAGCTAAGTTGTCATGAAATTGTGCCTCTGACTGTTTTCACCGTAATATCGATATTTTGAGGCCACAATAACTTGACTGGTTTCGACTTTCCTTTCTTACAGTCTTTAATTTTTTTCTTAAGAATGGAATTCGACGGAAAAAGTGTGGACTAAACCAGGTAGTAAAACTAGTTTATATCACGAAAAAACATTCCTAATCAAAATGCAATCAGATGACCCAATACTCAACCACGGGTCGAGATCGACGCTCTTCAATTAGCCACCCCAAAATATCGTCATCTGACCCAACTACTGCGATCGAAATGACATGAGATCGACGCTCTTCAATCAGTCACCCCAAATTTCGCTGGTCGATCCGCATGCTCATTGTTATGTCACCGAGAGAATCGCATTCTAGACACGGCCGGTTGCGAAAGTAACTGATTAAGCAGGGCCGAATTTAAGCGCAGGCTACCAAGGCGCAGCCAATCGGGGCAGAGGCACAATGTATAAACATTTTAATGGTGAATGACATAAATTTAAAAACAAAAAAATATTCGTTAATAAAACTTCATATCACTACATAAAAGCTGTTACAACTATCAATAATTTATTGCAATTTTGTGCAAACTAAATAAAGTAAACAATACTAAATAAACTAATTTTAATAGTAATGTCAAAATAGTATACATAACTGTAGATACGCATACGAAATGGGATACTTACAAAAGCAACATCTGCAAACGCCAACGAGCTATTGCGGGGCGAATTTACAAAATTGAATATTTTATGCCCATAAGTAGCGGAATCTACTATCAGGTACGGAATAACGTCTTGAGGAAACTCGTGCAAGACAAATATAGGTTACATTCAAACAATTCAAAACTCTACGACTAAGCTCTTGGTAAGCTAAAGTATTTATCGCTCTGTTAATTTTCTATTGTTCTCTAAAACTGCTTTAAAACATTCATGATTAAGTTAATAACAAAATTAATATTGTAAATTTACATTCCTCTATAACAAATTTCATAGTACCTTAAGTTTTCTGCTTTACCATTTTATACTAAACTAATTTACTCCTTTGTACAACTTTTCATTAAAATGTCACTTCTTACCTATATATTTAACCTGCTTGTATCCTAAATGTCCAGTTTGTTATGCTACATACTACATGCTTAAACTCCTAAACAACCTATGTATCTATAACACGGTATTGTTAAAGCCTTCAAGGCGTATATAAATAAATAAATAAATTTATGTAAAAAGAAGAGACGTAAAATTATTATATAAATCAGTTAATATATTACCTGTTCGAGGGATATTATGGTTTAAAATTGTACGCCAAAACCTATTGTCGGATTCAATACACATTAAAAGTAGATCATCCATATGGCACTAGATTTATTAATAATGAGGTGATGTCCATTCCTAAAATTTTAAATTAATACGGGAATCGGACATTCACTTATCTTGTCCATTGCTACCGAACCGTGTTTTGAATTGTTTGCAACTGTTGTCCCATCTGCCGTGTTGCAGTAAATAAGTTGTTCATAGCAATATTAATAAATCAGGTTGAATACCCAATAAATTCTTCTCATTTTTATCTCATAAATACAGTACAGTAAAATGTTATTTACAATTTAATAATACACCTCATTGCGCTTGGGTTGTTTCACAGAATTTGAACAATTCGTCAAATTTCAATATTGTTTTATCATGCGTCGGTTATTTCGCGGTACTTGGATGGTAACAAACAGAACTTGAATAGGACTTTGAAATTTGATGAATTGTTCAAATTATGTGATACAGTCCGTCCTAAATGTTTCTTTTTAGGTTTTTAGTTAGAAAATTGGTCGAAAATGCAATTTTTGCGAGTTATTTTTTTTTTAATTTCCAGGGGGCAGATACCCCGTTTTACCGGGGGTTTTTGATTATCCTCCAACAGAATCCACGCCACAGGTTCAGCCTCGAAGTCTACAGTTCTTGTAGTTGCAGATACATTGTCTACGAAAATCAATGGACTGTAGTCATAAAATTATTTATTTTCTTTATGACACAACTATGGGAATATGTGAACGGTGGACAAAGGAAGGGAATCTGACTCATCTTAATTTCCCACCACTTACCCGCCCTGGTATAAGTAACAGATGGTTACTCCTTCATGGCTCTCGCAAGATTCTATTTTTTTTATAAAAACGAAGCTATATTTATTTTTAAAACTGAATAAAATTTGAATCTAGACCCTCCAGTGTCCCTGCATGCATGATTGTTAGTAAGAAAGAAAAATGTATGCATACTTACATTTGCAGTAATTAGCAAGATAAAGAGACATCATAGATGTGTTCGCCTGTTGGTTCGGCATCTAGTTAGAGTAAAATAATAAAGAAAAAGAAAAAATATTTTCAGGTGTAAGTATGATTAAAACCAAAGAAAATATATAAAAAGAAAAATATTGGGGGCAGTTTGTCCCACTATCACGGGGCAGTCCCGGCGAGAATGAGCCGGCGAGCGGCCTGGCCGCAAAGTGCCCAAATACCCGCGTTCCTTAGCCGGTTTCCCAAGAATACCCTTGAAGAAGTGTTTGTGGAGGGGGTAGGATACTTCCAAAGACCCTGGGGAACGAAGTGAGCCCCGGATCACTGGAGGCAGGACGGATGATCAATACACAAGTCATGGCACATAACAGACTGATTCTTCCTTGGGCGGTTGTTCCCCACTGGCACAGGTAGATTGTAATCGTCACGTATATAGATAGTATTGGTATATTTTGTCAGATAGGATAGGTATGTGAAGGTAGGTTGGATGGAGGAAGATAGATATACATAGTTGCATCGACAGATCCTAGATGCAACCCTGACTTGAAGAATAATAGTTCGGGTCTGAGCGCATGGCTGGTGGGGAGGCGGGCGGGGCTATTTCCAACTTGTTTTTGCCAAAACCGATTCTGTCCGCGGGCTTACGTGCCGAATTGCACGGAGCGCGGCCACTAGCGCCGGGCGCGTCCAGGAAAAATCGCGTAAAAAAAGAAAAACTTCTATTAGACAAGACACCTGGCTAGGTGACGTCTGGGTCACGGTGACTGCACTTGCCCGATTGTCACGAACACGCGGTGTATTTTAGAGTAAAAATGATTCCACGAATCTTTTCTCACATAATGCGAGCTTTTATCCCGTCGTTTTTATGGACTGCTTTTTTCAATAATTAATTATTGGATACTTGTTTTTAATGCAGCCACTTCATAATGTTTTTCTTGTGCAACGTTCTTCTACCTGTGCTTGTATATATTAATTTATTATTTTCTCCAGTCTCTAAACAATTTTGATTATGTTCAAATGTTTTTTTTTGCCTGGTGTGAATTTCTTTTAACCTCTCAGGCTAATTTGTTCGCTTTTAGGAATAGCTCATATAGGTTTCGTAGAAATCGTTGTATCGCCCTTATTGTTATAACAACTTATGGGTAAAAATTGCATCTACCGGTTCCATCGATCATTTATACAAAACTATATGTAGGTACCGAGTATTTGACAATGCCCCAAGTGGTTCGCTACGGGTGACTGAGCAGGGGTGCCCGGGTTCATTGAGTGAGGTTTGTCTAGGTCTTGGCGGCGGATTACTCACCTACTGCATTGCAGCCGTACCCAGAGAGGCAGGGAGACCTTTTGACCTCTCAAGCCGGAATCTCTCGAACCATCATCACCTTGCACGGTGGGAGGGATGGATTCATACGTCCGTCACTCCTGAACACACGAACCCCCAGTTTCCTACCCATCCCTCATTCCTTTATCCTCCTTCTTCTCCTTCCTTTCCACAAAAAAACCCTCCACTTAGCATCCCTAAATAATTATTAAATTGAAATTATTTTTCTCAGGGTCTCTTGTATGGAACTGTTGAGGTTGTATTGTACAAAAATGTGCAGTATAAATTAGCCAATTATTATTATTTTTACTTCATGCGTAGATACGCAACTCTGATCAAGTTTACGACAGCCAACGGCCTCCAATCGCATATTAAACTTTATAATGATTATCTCGGTTGGATTTAGCAACCTGCGTTTTTTTATAATTTTATTTATTGCCATTTTTATTGACTAACGATGTGTTTCTCTTTCTTTCAGGTAAGACAAGAAACAACTTTTGCAAGCTTTCCCCCCCTCTGAACGAATTCGAGAATTATGTAACTTAATGTAAGTCTACTTAATATTTCTATTTTTGAAACTGACAATAATTCATGGTGGAATTCCATTATCTTCTTCATATATAAAAATCTCGCTTCACGATGTTTGTTCGAGATAAACTCCGAAACTACTTAACCGATTTTGATGAAATTTGGCTTACCGTATGTAATTTTGTACAACTTAAAAGATAGGATAGTTTTTATCTCGATTATTGACCTCAATATATTTATTATTACGAATTAAATGTTCGTTATAGGACAATGCTTTGTAATTATCCGTAAGTTCCATAAGTTTCTAACAGATGGCGGTGTGAGTTAGTTTATCGACCCAATACCTGGTTATCTAGGTTGGGTAACCATCCAATATATGGCTTTGTGTTTCGATTTCACGTCATAGCAACGCATGGCCGGGTCAGCTAGTAATATAATAAAACAAATATGAAACTTATTTCCTCTTTATTTATTTGACCCTAACCGGTTTCAGCTTGTTAAAGCCATCTTCAGTCTTCAGACTGGCACAAATTATTCTTAATCTACGGTTTATATACATAGCATACGAGGGAAGTGGGAGAGGGATGGACTACAAGGATTTTATTAAATTTTATGGGTATTCGAATTTCTAATTATTTTGGCTATTCCCAGTAGGCTTAAATACCTCGGGTTCGTAGCTTACTTCGATATTGCTTGGGGAATACTTTACAAGTATATGAATTATTAACGACCTAATTTTATTGTTGTCAAATTGTCATTACATTTATAATATGGATTGATTTTTACATGTTTTACATTGGGGTAAGAATAATCTTATAATTGTAATTATTAATCCATACTAATATTATAAATGCGAAACTGCTCGAGTTTGTTTACGACGCTTTCACGCATTAACCAATAAAAAGACTTTGAAAATTCATTCACCAATAGAAAGCTAAATTATATGCGAAGACTGTATTCTGTATATGATGACAATTTCTGGCGTTATGAAATTATAAATATTAATATATTATATTTGTTATACGTTTTCTGTCGCTAACAAAAGCGAGCTTTTTCTAACGTCAGAAAAAAATCGTTTCCATGGAAACGATGTTGATATATTTGTGGGCTCTAAGCTGGTAGGTACTCAGCCCCCTGGTCAGCTACTGCTCCAGAAAATTCAAATATTAGAATATGTTTTGTTTTTTTGGATAAGCTTCTTTTTTGCAATAAATGTCAGATAAGAGTTCCCACATTAAAAATATAATTCGTAATGATTATAAATACTGAATAAAAAATTGTGTAATATTTTATTATGTTAACAAACTTCCAAATATTTAATTAAAAATAAACATCCGAAATGTTTATATTGTAAGCGCATAAATTCCGAACGAATGAACAAAATTGGATAATTCTTTTTTTCTTCGAGCTATAGCTTTGTGAAATTTAGGTGGCAGGCGAGATGTTTGAAAACTGAATGTAAGGGAATGAATGTATGGAATGCGGGAGGGGGTAGGGGGGGAGAGGAGGGAGGAAGCCGCGGGGAAAAGCTAGTTATACTATAAACAAAACACATCTTTTACTTTACTTTAATGATGAAAATTCCAATGGGTATAGGAGCGGAGATTGCAAATAACCTCCGTTTAATAATTTCAATTGGAATTCGTGGCAGTTTAAAAAATAGAAAATAATTTTATTTATTTATTGATATGTTGTCCAATAAAATATTATTACAGAAATCCTACATCCCATTTAAATTTTATTCACCTTCTTTTCTTTTAGCGACTTTCTTTTCTTATTTTATGCGTTTGTACGGAAATTACACTTTATCTTCAAAAATTCTAATTTCTGTTTTTTATAGATTCAATAATATTATTATTTTATTTATAAAAACAATTTATTCGTAAACAAGCTCCTCTTTATTATTATTACATTGTAGTTATTTATTACGCGTGACAGCTGTTTCGCCTTCGGAAGGCATTATCAAACAGTTTGATAATGTTTTTTTTTTTTACATGAGCTCCACACAGGAGGCCCCGAGGAAAATAATTTGCCTGAGGGCCTATGTCATCTTTGGGGATGCTGTGTGGAGGGTTTTTTTAAGGAAAAGGAGGAGAGGAGAGTTCTGGGAAGGAAAAGGATTTAAGGGGTGGGTAGGAATCTGGGGATCAGTGTGTCCGGGCCATCCGCCTCCAAGACCTTGACAAACCTCACCCCATGAACCCGGGCACCCCTGCTAAATCACCAAACGTAGCGAACCACTTGGGGTGACCTATGGCAGAGGTGTTGGTTATCCAATAAAGGTTCCCGGGGCGGCGGTACCCATTCCCGCCTCCCAAATTGAACCTCCCATTTGATAACAGTTTGATAATGCCTTCAGAAGGCGGAACAGCTGTCACACGTATTAATATTAATTACATAGCAGAACTTCGCACCTTCTCGGGAGGAGTTTGAATATTTCGTTTGAGTGTATTAAATCACTTTATTAACCAATAAAAAACATTGTTTTACAAAAGTTGGGAAGCCGTTATGTAATTTTGTTACATATCTAGTGGACAGTTCAGCTCAAATGATCATTGTGCCACTATTTTTGCTTGAATTCGAGCAAAATATTGTAATATAACAATGACATTTTCGCTTTTAAGTCCACAATAATATTTTTAAGAATTTTGTCAGTTCTATCGAAGGTAGAACAAAAATCCAGGAATATTTCTGTATTCTTAACTCAAAAATGAATTTTTTAGACTTGTGCCACTATCATCGCTCAAGTGCCACTTTTTTATAATCAAACTGTTTTTATAAACAACTAGCTTTTCCCCGCCGCTTCGCTCGCATGGTATTAGGGGAAATTAAATAATCGCAAGTTTGTAAATATAATAAAAAATAACACTATTTATTATACAGTCTTTATAATCCTTACGAATTGTATTTTTAATGTAGGAACTCTCATCTGACCTTTTTTCCAAAACATAAGCTTGTCCAAAAAAACAAAACATATTCTAATATTTGAATTTCCTGGAGCAGCAACCGACCAGTAGGTAGGGGGCTGAGTACCTATCAGTGTAGAGCCCTCAAATATATCAACATCGTTTCCATGACAACAATTTATTTTCTGACGTTAGCAATAACTCGCTTTTGTTAGCGACAGAAAACGTATGATATATATAATATATTTTTATGTATAATTTCATAACGCCAGAGCTTACCATTATATACACTTGGTGAAAGAATTTTTAAAATCTTTTTATTGGTTAATGTGTGAAAGCGTAACAAACAAACCCTAGCAGTTTCGCATTTATAATATTAGTATGGATGTAGATAATATTATTGAATACATAAAAAATGGAATTCTACAAATTAAACTTGACAATAATAAATAACTAGCTTTTGTAATAAATAATACTAATTTCGGTTGTCTGTTGTGTTCTGCGTAACTCTGGTTCAATGATCTCAAATTTTTTAAGTATTTTTATTGCTTTGTAATGCGTCCTTGGGGTGATATTATATAAAAAATAACATATATACACATTGCAAAACATCAATCAGTTGACAAAACATTCGAAAGTTCCAGCTGCTGCGAGTCACTGCGAATTCACAAGCGATCATTCATCAATTCACTAATTCCACTTACGCCTGTATGTTTTGTCTGTGACGCAACACTTGTTATTCCAGATTCGCACCTCGATAATAATTTATAAATTGAACCCAGTCAGTGGCCCAATAACAAATAAATACTACATTGTATGTATTAATAATAGCTGTGTCATATAGTATCCAGTGTTGCTTACTCGATTTTTAAAATAAAGCCAGACGTCACCCTAGAAGGAGCTAAAATCTTGTGTAGCCTAAATTGGAACCGAAAATTTGCCATCCTGGGGGACGGTTCCTTCAAATTTTCGTGTATTCAATCCTTAAGTATATTCAGCCTCCGCGTTCAGAATTAAGTTTCTAAAAAAATATATGTTCTTTTTGAAGATAATATGTATGCATTTGTAAAGCCGAAACGGTTATTGTATGAAATTTCCTCAGTAGAAAAAAATTGCAAAGTATGCTCTGGAAATTATCGTAAAAACGTTTTTTTCTGTTATTTTACAAGTTTTGTGTATGAAATGCTATATAAGACATTTCCCAAAGACCCTCCACACAGCATCCCCAAAGATGACATAGCCCGAGTGGAATTATTTTCCTTAGAACCTTCTGTGTGGAGCTTACGTAAAAAAAACCTTTGTTTAGGATCTGACGGCCTCATTTTGGAGCTAAACCTAGCTCTAAAGGAGCTGGGTCGGCAACACTGATCGTATCTCTGTCTTATAGTGTCGTGTAGCATGATTGCCAGTAGCATATATTAGTCTCTTTGACGCCATAATAATGGATTCGATCTCATGAATAATAACACTGTGATAATACTATGCCCCCAGATCACCTGTTGTTGATGGATGCATAATGTAAGGCAAGGCAATCTGTTGTTTATCAATGTTTGTTGACAAGTTTGAAACTATATCGTGGAGTTAGCATGCTACGCAAGAGGCAGTACTCTATTCTGCGTAGATTTATCATACGACAGTGTGTTTACGGTTGGAATGTCCTAATACGTAGATTTGCCTCTTTGACCCAGATTCTATAGTTTCATTCTTTGAAATGTGAAAAAACAGCTAGATAATAACTGAGAGTAGGTAGGGACCTACGTGACGCAAAGTAATTTTTCGCCGTGCTGTGTCTATGTCGTAGGCCGATCGTAAAATCAGGCAGATCATGATCGTGAAACGGCGGCAGATCGTAATGTGCCTGAGGCGCATCATGATCTACCTGATTTTACAATTGGAATGCGACATCGATATCCTCACTATGATACTATGTGATAAATATCCAGATATACGCTGGACATTAGCGATGTGTAGTGTAGGTTCAGCTGGAGTGGGCTCTGGAACTCGGGTTCTTCGCGGAAAGCGGATCCTACTCCTTTATCAAATCGACTCAAACCAGGTGCAGGACTCGGGCCCAAACTCGGAACTCGAAGCCAGACTCGGAGCCGGAACCCGAATGCCTGACACACCGGCGTCCCCGTGTCCGCAGACAGAGCCACTCGCGAGAGTTCGGGTTCTTTTACGGGTTCCGGCTCCAGGGTCCGGCTCCGAGGTCTGGCTCCGGCCGAACCCGTGTGTCCCGGTAGCCGCAACATCACCCACTACCCAGTCCACATCTAAGAACTCGTACTCGGGACCTGCTCCTAGAACTCGCGTACTTTTAAAAGAAAGCACGCCTTGGAGGACTCCGGCAAAATGCAGAACTCACCCATCTCTACTGAACATCTCTATTCCCTAATTTTTTTACGCATTCCCTAATTTTAATACTCATAAATTAAAAAAAAAAACGATGTATTACAACGAGGAACCATCTCCGGAGATCCAAAATAATGCATTTTAACAGCTATTTCGTTTAATTTAAATTTGGCAAATACCTCGTGTTCACTTTTATTCATTCGAATCGTATCGTTTTGATTAAGCCCGTCACGTTTCAAATAATTACGCTCCCGATGAATATTTACAAATAATTATTTTGATATGACCTATTTATGTAAATCCCTGTCTAGACAATAATTGAGCGTCTTCAACAATCCGCTAACAATTTCCGACGCCAATAACAACTTACGACAATCTGCATTTTACACTTTGCAATGAGGAAGACGAGATAATCAGCTCACCAGCGTACTGGACGTTGGGAGTATTTAGCTGGGTGTTGTGACTTGTGACGCGGTGGCGTCGTGATTCAGGCCTCCCACCCACACGACCACGAGGAAAGCAACCAACCACATCGATAAACAATCACGCGGGCTGCCAACCACACCAAACTTGTGGAGCATTCACCCACACTTAAAATAATAATAATACGAGTTGCAGTTTCTTTGTTTTCTCGGAATAAAACTGTAGATTTGTATAAAAATTAAACAGGCGCCGCGCGCTGCCTTAGACAATCTTCTTTTTGTAAATATAGTTAGGTGATGAACAAAATATATATCCTAGTCGTAGGATAAAATGGTTTTGATAGATTCATGCTAATCTGTTTGTTAATTGGTTTGATGGTCAAAATGAAAGCCACGGATTGAAAGCCAGTCCCTTCGGACGATCCATTACAAAAATCGGCATAAATTCTCGTTTCGTTTCAACATTCTCTTGTTAGCAGTGATGATTTGCGATGAGGCTGCTAACAATAACACTCCTTGTGTAAATGGCATAAGGTTTAAATTCCCGTTTAACTCCAATCGCCTTTTTTGGTTTAATCGAGAAAAAAAACATCGCCAAAAAGGAAGTTTTATTATATTTTGAGAAGTTCAGAAGAAGAATTTAATTCTTCACATTATACAATCAAAGCATAACCAAAAAGTGGTTCTCAAGTGGGAGATTTTGAACTTTAAAGGAGTTTCTATAGGGCTGACGCCTATTTTTTTTCTGGGCTTATAAAAAGACTAATAAAAAAATCACTCGGTTTTTTCAAAGGCAAATATGTGTTCAAATCGCAGTATTTAATTAAAGCAATTACAATATTTCTGGGCGATCTAATTTTATAACCAAAACACACGATTTTGCATTACTTAGAGGTGTATCCCACATTGACTTGAAAAGTAGGGTTCCACGACAAATCAGAATCATGCAATTTCATCACCCCTTTGAAAAATGTTTGTTGCCCCATGTTGTCACCCATTTTTGTTGTAAATTTTTTCATCACTTTTGTAATGACTTTTAAAAGGTGTCAAAGTTGCATGATTCTTAGTTGTCCGGTCACCGAAAAGTATAACTCTTGGCTTACATTATTTTTAAAGATAAAAATTTCCGGAGTTGGGTGGAAACCAGCCGTGATGCCAACTCAGCCACTGACAGGTTGATCATCATTTGAATCTTAAAATGGTTAACATTCCATTCAAAATTTGATTCGCTGATGTGGATGGCCGTTAATAAGACCAAATTGCAACTGTTGCACATTTGTGGCAGTGCGTACGTGCTTTGTCCAATGTCCTCCTGGTTACGCTGCACATTACTCAACATTTTTTATCTTCCTGAAAGTCGCCTGAATTGGCCGTAAGTGCATCATAAATACAGCAGAAATAATTCCTATGCTAATCTGCGAAGTTTCTATTTATCTTTGCATAATTTCGCAGTGCAATTTTTCACTCGTCTCATTTGAGGCGCACATTCCTAGAATCGTGTTTGTTTTCCTAATGGCACAATATTTAAAAAGGATTTTGAGTGTTTGTTATGGCTTTAGCTACGTGCTACTTAATTTACCTACAATTAATTAAGTAGCATTAATGATATTTACAATTACTAAAGTAGAAGTAATGATATTTATAATGTGCGCTTTTAATATATATTTATTTATTTATATAGAAACAAACAGTACATTGGTTATAGTGATGAGAGAATTTACAGATACTAAGTAGGTAATATATCATTGTGATATGATATGTTTCTTTTCCTATTTGTGGTATTTACATATATTTACTACGTTTATGGAATGGTAGCGGTACAAAAAAGACAATAAACACGCGTTCCTTATCACAATAATACTCCAGCTCTCTCTTAAACATTGAAAATTGAGATAAAAGATGAGACACATAATGAACGTATGTCTGTTTCCTCCAAAGTACTACTTTTTTCCTCTAGAGGAAACACACAAAAGATGAAACACATTATGTACATATGTCTGTTTCCTCCAAATTACTACTTTTTCCTCTGGAGGAAACACACCAAAGATGAAACACATTATGTACGTATGTCACATTATGTCTGTTTCCTCCAAAGTACTACTTTTTTCCTCTGGAGGAAATACACAAAAGATGAAACACATTATGTACATATGTCTGTTTCCTCCTGTGTACTACTTTTTTCCTCTGGAGGAAACCGACGTACGTGCTTTGGGTATCTCATTTTTTGTCTCACCATTATTTAATATGTAAGAAAGAGCTGCGGCATATTGTGGTAAGGTTTTTTTTTGTAACGTCACCGTTCCGTGAACGTGGGAATATTATAAGCGCCTAGAAATCATTTCCTGACTATCTTTATATGATGGAAAATGCTTTTAAATTGCAAAAAATATTATAAAATTGTTTTCTCTACCACAATAAAGCATAAAATCTGTTTGTATCCCTGACTGCAAACTCTCAAACGGTGAGCTCTGGCGTTGTGAAATTGTCGCAATCTTTTTTCGCGGGAATTTCTTATCAAATATAAGTATTTTCCGTAGTTTCTTTGTTTATGTAAATACCTCTGTATACATATAGTCCCAACCCTTTCATTCTTGGAGCCAGTAAGACTATGACATCCCCAGTTGGGGTATGTTGTGAGGCTGAAGGTAGGGAGGTAAAGGCGATGTGTAGATTTAAGTTGGATAAGTTCCTACCTGGCTATTCAGATCTGATTCTGAATGTGGTCTCACAACCAGGGCTTTACTGAGAGTATCTTTCACCCTAGAAAGTGTCGCAAATACGCTATATATTATTTAAAATGAATGAAATTGTCAAATAACACAAATTAATCAAATAACATTTATTTGCGCCTGTATCCTCCGGATTACTAGACGAGAGCCTTGCCCCTCGACCGCGGAGGACATCAAGTGAGGTAGATACTTTGAGTATCGCCATCATTCAGAATCGAAACTTTGCTCAAGATGGCTTTAGCCGTGTTTGTGACCAGACAAGTACTTCCCCGCCTTGCTCTCCCCATCTCCAAAAGTATAAAAAGGCTGTTGAACCCAAGTATAAAGGACTTTAATCGCCTGCTTAATTGGATCATGCAGTAATTTAGAATGTTTACTGCAACACGTGAGTCCGTGTTCAAATACTGTCCAGTCATGTTAATTTACTCGGAGCAATCGTTTCTGGCATACAAATTAATCCTCGCGACAACAGGTAAAAGACTACATTGTCGGAAAACATATAAAAAGTTAACATTGTTTTCTGTGCAGTTGTGCATCTTTTAAGAAAATAAAAATGCTAAGTTGATCATTCTTGCTGCATTTTGTGTGCAATTTATTGTAATATAATACTTTTGAAGGTGTTTCTGCTTTCTTAATGTGTTCCTCAAGTAAGAGAGTCGTTTATTGCCAGTTGTTGTTGTTTCATATGATCAGAGATTGAAATGTAACATTGTCATCAAATCAGAAATTCAAATATAACATTGTCATCAAATCATTAAAATCAGATATTCGAATGTAACATTGTCATCAAACCATTCAAATGAGAAATTCAAATGTAACATTGTCATTAAAACATTCAAATCAGATATTCAAATGAAACATTGTCATCAAATCAATCAAATTAGATATTCAATGTAACGTTGTTATCAAATCATTCAAATCATGTATTCAAATGCAACATTGTCATCAAATGGCCATTTAGTGTATAACTGGCCTTCACTCGCGGGTACTAGGCAGAAATTAATTACTGCACAAAGAATTTTTCTATGGGAATGAAATATTTTTTCGGTTTGAAAAGTAGCCAATATCACTTCCAATTCGGCTACTGGGACCTTATAATTAAATGTCATATTTGTCAATCTCATCTTCAGAATTCGACTATATTTTTTTTTTTCAAATTAGTCGAAGATATTGTTAGTTCTGAAATTTGAAATATGAGATTGACAAAAATGACATTTAAATAAGAGGTCTCAGTAGTCGAAAAGGTAGAGGTGTTTGTCCCCGTAAGACGAGAGGTTTTGGGTTCGAATCCCAGTTCGACCGTTAACTTTTATTTTTTCTGTGTCTTGTTCTTTTTCATCTTTTCGTTTAGATTATTGGTGTTATCTTCTTCTTCAATGATATGTACACATATATATATAAAATAATGAAGTGTGCATTTCACACGCCGTAGAAGTGAAACCTTCAGAAAACTAAAGTAGACAAGAGTGGGAAGACTACGAAGCACCGCACAAAGAGGAGACTGATTATAATATCTCATTCTCTCGCAGGCTTAAATCCTACAGATGTACGTGTTTGTCTATTTTTACTATCGCTATTTTTCATTTCATCGAGTTTCAGTCTTTAACCCCTCAGGCTAACTTGTTCGGTTTTCGGAGCAATGTATATATAGGTCTCATAGATATCGTTGTGTCTCCCTTACTATCATGGTTAGAAATATGATCTAAACATTCTAAACACTTCAATAATTCGTTCGTCGAATTACAACATGCTGTCGTGCAAGTTGTTCTGCAAATCGTATCGTGAGTAGGGCCGATAAATGATGTTTACACTTTCGTCCTGATGACGTCAAAAGAAATTTGGGGTACTATAAATTCGGTCACCAAAACACAACCAATGGACATCGTTCATTTCATCATTATCAAATTTAAAAATAAGATTTAACGACGATCGTAACATAATTATGATATAGCTTGTTTTTTTTATGACCGATGTTTTCGTTTAATACAGAATTTATTCGATTCTATGAGTTCTATTCCACGTGTCGATTTTATGATCAACACATGTGACACTGCTTAGTTACATCAACGGATTTTTATTCACTTAACGTCTCGGTTACGAGTTAGATAGCGGTCTGAATAAATGATCAATTTGTCGGGTAATGAATTAATCATAATTCTGCCGGGTAAAGTTGAGTGGTTCGGGTCAAAAGGTCAAAACACGGTGTCCGGAAACTCGTAGTACAAGCGGGACTGCTGAATCTACATCACACAGAGAACCCAAAAACTTCTGTTTTTTTCGATCTAAAGCCTCGATGACATTGAGCGAGTTTACAAACTACTATCTGGGAAATTCACTATCCGTTAGTAAACTCGCTAAGTGTCATCATATTACTTGCTAACTAGCAGATTGTGGACAATCTACGAAAAAAGTTGAAAGGTGGTCAACTTTACTCGCTACTTGCTAGTGTTTGCCAAAAGATGGCGGCCCACCAACAGCTGATTTCGTCTATCAGAATTAGTTCGGGCGGGAGCCGTTATTGGCTAGCGTGTGGCGCTAGCTATGAGCTCAAGTTTTATTACAAAATGTCAACCGAATTGGTTCGCGGGAGAATCGTTATTTTAGCTGCTACCGTCACTACTGAGCGAGTAGACAGTTTTGTGTGTCATCATGACAATCTCACTCGCCGATTCACCCACTTTTAAACGGCTAGTAGCTTGTAAACTCGCTTTATGTAATTGAGGCTTTAGCTTTTCGATTTTTTTTTTAAATTTGTTTTTCGGCAACTAAATGGTTAAAAATACTTCTGGAGTCAGGTCTTTGATGCATTTTAAAGATATTTACCCCCTGGCGACATTTTTTTTTTTTTTTTAATTCAATTTGGACTCGATTTACTTGAAAATGAAAGCTCAAATTGTAAAAAGCTATACAACTGACTTCAAATTAATGTGACGTGGATTAGCCAGTTTCTCGCTTGTACTACGAGTTTCCGTACACCGTGCACAGATTAAAAGGTTAAAGTGGCGCTTGAACTGATTAAATCTTTTTAGAGTGTTTAATTTACGATTTTATTAAATTATAAATACGCATTTACTGATTTTACGGAAAAAAATGCAACGGAACAAGAAATTTAAACCTACTTCTTCTGAGAAAATACTTTTTTTTTAGTTATTTTGAGCGTAACCCTTCCTTTTTCAAGGCAGTGATACAATAAAAAAAATCAGAGTGTGCAATGCACACGTGATAGAGAAACCTTCACAAAACAAAACTAGACAAGAGTGGGGAGGCTACGAAGGAGACTGATAGGCTACGAAGCACGGCACAAAGAGGAGACCGATTATACTATCTATCTCATTCTCTCGCCGGCTAAATCCTATAGATTCAAATCACAGTTCAAATGAATTTATCTTTTGCCTTGTTCAATTCATATTAAACCTATTTTTTTGCATTTTGTTTTTCCTGTTAAGTACTTGCATATTGCTTACTAACAACGTATGCAGGGACTCTGGAGGTCTAGAATCGTTCAAAATAAATAAATGTAGTTTCGTTTAACAATAAAAAATAAGAATCTCGCGAGAGCTTTGAAGGAGTAACCCATCTGTTACTACCAGGGTGGATAACCTCCAAAGATTCAAATCACAAAGTCGCTAAAGAAGTTTTCACTTCAAAAACTTGAAAATATGTTTAATAAACAGCGTTTTTCTTTTACTTCAGATAATATTAATAGTTAATAAGAATTTTAAGTTTTTAATTAATTTTGAATAAATTAGAATGTATTCATTAAATTCGTAATGTGATGGGCAGATTCGCTCAATTGGTAGAGTAGGAAAAGGATTGCAGAAGGTTCCGGGTTCAAGTTCTGACCTTCCCCACGTTTTTTTGGCGAGATCGACAAATGATCATGATATTTTATAAAGCTAAATAATATAGATTAACATTTGGAGATGAATTAGAGGGCGTTGGGTTGGGTGTAGGCAAATCGGCCGAAGAATAATAGTTCATATAATAATTGTTAAATGTTTCGTTAGATGTATCTACTGATTTTTTGAGTATATGGCCATATTTTGCCCTAAATAAATTTAAAAAAATATTGACAAACATCATTTTGAAAAAAACATTTTTTACAGGATTCATCATCACGAAATAGCTCCATGTCATCACCGCATTACCGCGTAACTTCTTGATGAAATCATTGAAGAAAACCTTACCGAATGAAATTACAATAAGACAATTCAGATAATTGAACGGAAAAGTCGGGGTGACACCGTGACACTTGACGAATTCGCTCAGCTATGGTTGGGGAATGGTGAATGTGAAAAAATAAATAGTTTTTTTGTGTTTGTTTTTATTGTGACACGTCTCTTGCCTCACTCCTTGAACCAGCGATACACAAAGGTTTAAATCAAACAACAAATCGTTTCCCCGTACAGTTAGACAGATGTAATTATTTTGATTTCCTTCATTGACCACCACCAACTCTTTACTTTATTATTCAATTTAAAAAATCAGAGTGTGCAATTCACAAGCGGTAGAAGTGAAACCTTCAGAAAACTCAAGTAGACAAGTGTGGGGAGATTACGAAGCACTTTTTTTTATCAATGTGAAGGTTGATTTATTCTACATTTTTGTCGTCGAATTTCATCAGTGCACCTTTTCCTATATATTTGGTCATCTTTTTAGTATTTGTGTTTTCTTCTTCGGAGTCGCTAGATGTCGCATTCTTTTGCCTGTTCATTTTGAAGTGGTTTGAATATTTGATATTGATTTTACAAATTTTTTATTTTTTTTTGATCATAGGTTTCGATCTTTGGTCCTTTGAATGTCTGGCCGCTAAGGTTCATCAGACGCTTTATTTCATTAAACCAAAGGATGTTTGCCTGGGACCGTGGATTTATCGTATTATATTGGAAACGAGTACCCGTGAAATAAATAATTATTTTATTGCCTAAATTCTATAAATGTATGTGTTTGTCTCTTTTTAGTGTCCCTCGTTTCCGTTTCATCGAGTTTCAAATCACAACGGTGCTAAAGAAGTTTTCGCTTCGCTGTAATTTCGGTTGTGATTCCGTCTATTTTTCCGTAACTCCAGTTCAATGAACTCTTGCACTCTGATTTGCTTTGAATTTAAGAAGCCACGGAAAATGGCGCTGAACGCCACTTTGGGTTGCTTCATTCCTTTCTCCACCTACATGTTTATTATACGCAGCATTGGAGAATTTACCGGAGTATTTTTAATATTTTATTTAGTAAATCGGGGTGGTAAGTTTTGCAACACTATCACAATGAAAATACTTTAAAAATTAATAATTATCGACGCGTCTTGCACGTTGTTAAAGCTGATACTAAATATATTTTATATTCCATTCTGTTTGGTAAAGACAGCTTTTTCTGCTGATTTACGACGATCCCGTCGTTACTTTTTTCGGACATGACTGGTTCGTTGTTGATGATTTTTATTTGTTTTTTGCGACAAAGGTTTATAGATCTTTTTACATCTCGGTTGGTAGTTATTTTTTTTTAAATTTATTACAATCGCATTACACTGTAAATCAAGCTGCAAGTTTTTGCTTGGCTTGCTGACGATCTCAATGTACATCCCCCTCTTTCTTAACTAACATAACCCTAACTGAAAGAATCTGCTAAGTAGAGGCAATAAAAGAAGAGAAACTTTCAAATTTGTCGCCGCAGTAAATCGTTGTATCTCCCTTACTGTCATGGTCAGAAATATGATCTAAACGGCGTTAGAAAGGGAAAACTCCACGCTTTATATTAAAATATAGAATTCAATAGAAAAAATTATATTTGGATCTACAGAAACCAAAGTTTCCGGTCTGGAACAGGAAAATCTGATTTTTCTGTTTCCAGATTTTCGATTGAGCTAATACTGTCTTCATTCAATTAAATATTATAATCTGAGGTCTTACCTACTCGTAAAATTAAAAGAAAAATATTCTTCCTAGACTTGCAGAAAGGTCAATAGATGTCGCTTATTAAATAAAATGGATAAAGATTTATCGAGACACTATCTAGACAGCATTTAGTTCGGGTTTGAATCTTGCAATCATACATAAAGATAGCAGCCAATAAAATATGCGTTAAGTAAATTAAGATATTGTTGGTAGTTCTTAGTCGAAGTATGATGCAGTAAAAAACGACCGAATCGGATATCGACTCCTTGGCGCAGTGCTTAGCGCATTTGCCCGGAAAGCGAAAGGTCCTGGGTTCAAGTCCCAGAGGTGCAAATATCTTTTTCTGATTTTTCTGTTTCCAGATTTTTGATTAAGCTTCGCTAATATTTTCTCCATTTAATTTTTTTAAAAATACATGCGTTAATAATAAATGTTGTAACGAGAGGCACCGCGCGAGGTCGAATACTTTCTCGTTCACACCTAACGCGGCGTCCTTGTCTACAAACGCAGGACACCGTAGCGGGCGTATTGGTTACCCGATTAATATATCTGCTAATCAGCGTGCAGCTCCCCGCTCCCGGACCCCTACTTACCATAAGATCCCTCCAGCCGCCTATTTAAGCGCCTACCCGGCCTTGAGAAGCCAGAGATCCAGCAAGCAGTCCTAAAGGCTCAATACCCAGGATCAACTGTGAGATATCTTTGTGTCCAATTGATCGGTAGAGGAACCCTTAGAGATAGAAAGCCTGAAGACCTCAGTAGGAGGTTACGCGCCGCGTGTATTAACGAAGTATTCTTATACCCGTATGTTTATTATTTTTTGGTTATACTTTTTTGTAAATAAAAGCTCTCTGTTGAACTCACGAAGTGTTTTAAATATAATTTACGTTATAATGTTTCATTTATTTGGATTTTATTGCAAAGCGGAAATATTTTGACCTTCCGAGAAAATGCGCCCGATTTTTGAAGGATCAGTCACGCTGAACTTGCAGTTTTCTTGAAAAAAGATAGTTGTTCACATTTCGTGATACCTGTCAAATCGTAAATTTTTATTTATTATATTTTATAATTAACCGGCCTTGCGGAAATTCCTTTGCAATTTTATTAAAGCTATCTTAAGTATTAATTATGTTACCAGGTCGCCGATAACATATTCATATTTTAATGTAAATATTAAAGTTATGCCGGTTATATTTGCAAGTCACCATTTCATTATTTTATAGGCAGTTTATCATCAAAGTTGAAATGGTTTTCCGTATTTGGAAACATAGTTTTTTACACGTACGCCATCGTAAAGTCGATTAAAATTTTATGATTTTAATGTTTCGAGTGACGTGCCGCAGGCGTCACACAACGCTGGTGAATTTAAATATATTTATTTTCTTTTTTTACTAGGCTTTTAGTGCGCCGTTTTTTAATTGCTATTTTCTAAGTATCAAACAGTATTAACGGGCCAAAGACTTCTTTCGTAATTTATTTTTGGGATGATATGCCGTGATGCTTTACCTCCTTCTTTAGCAACGTTTCGGGCAGCGTTACAGTTTCCATCGTCAGAGTAGCTGTGGACACTGTAACGCTGTCCGAAACGTTGGCTAAAGAAGGAGGTAGCGCAACCCGGCATAACACCCCTAAAACAAACAACGAAAATACTTTTGGTCGTGAAAATCTAAAATCGTATCAGACCAGAGATTGTGCGGTTGAAATTTAAGAATACGTAAAATCCGGCAACTCTGACGCCGCGCCGTACGCAAAACCGTTTTCGTACGTGGAGTTTGTTACAAATCGGCTTTTGTAATAACGAATTAAAGCAATGCCAAAAGAAGGCATCACTTAACCGTTAAATAACAAAATATATTTATAATTAACAAATCGATCGAACAGACCGGCGTAGTCCAGCGGTAAGGCTCTTGACTCGCATTACGAATGTCGTGGAATCCCGGCGTGGCAAATAAATTTTATTTGATTAATTTGTGTTATTTCACAATTTATTCATTTAGAATAATATATAGTATATTTGCGGCACGTTCCAGAGTGCAAGATACTCTCAGTATCGCCCTGGTGTAAGACCAATGTTCAGAATTGAAACGTTGCTTGAAATGGCTTTAGCCGTGTTTGGTGACCAGATCTGAACAGCCAGGTACTTCCCACCTTTCTCTTCCCCATCTCCTCCCCCTCCCTACTATCTTCAGCCTCACAACTTACCCCAATTGGGGATGGGGAAGGGGAAGGCAGGGAAGTACCTGTCTATTCAGATCTGGTCACCAAACAAGGCTTTCTATCAACGTTGCTTTCAATCACGCACATACACGTGCACACACACGCGCACGCACTCCCACGAATAAAAAAGTAGAACAATAATTTAAATGCATAATTATTAGATGCGGCCACATTAATGTGTCTCTTAGCTTACCAAAATTATATTTAATAACAATATTAAATGTTGGTATGAATGGTTGATATGCTTCGTAATCACTCTATCCGACAATGCCACCATTCGTCATGCATAATGCATAGAAGGTCACGCGTCAGTCTCAATGAAACAGTCAGCGGTTCGAGTACCCAAATTTTAACTGCATAATAATACGTACCTACTGCCCACTCGAAGTGAAATAGTTCACATTGATATTATGCTAATGTTTTTATTGTGATTCATCGGTGCAGCATTGACAAAAGTACCGGAATACTCGAAGTGCCCGAATAATCGAAATTGTGTCGCCGCGGCCTCGATTACCGGGCACGCGTGCCACGTGGCCGCCCGTCGCGAATAATAAGGTTCAAAGGCCCCGCGCTAAAGGCAATGCGCTTTGTTTTTAGAGACGAGGTATCATTATTATTTTTTATTCACTAGGAATTTGTTATTGTTACCCGGCTTCCCACGTGTTGTAAAATTGTATTTTCATTGGATATTTACTGTTGTGTAGGGAGATTTTAAGTTGTAATGCGTCCTGGAAGTGATTTTTCAGAACTCTCGTCATGTTATATTTGGAATCGGGCAGCTGGCAATATCACTACTTATATAGATAGCAATAAGGTTTAAATTCCTGCTTAATACCAACGTATGTTTTGATTTATGCAAGAAAAAAACTTCGCCAAAAATACGTTTTTTATTTTGTTTTGCGAAGTTCAGGCACAAATATGTAAGTATTTCACGGTTATTTTCTAAAGAACTTTATTTGTCACTTTATACAATAAAACCATATCCGAAAATGCGTTCGTTCGTAAGTAGGAGATTTTGAAGTTTTAAGCAGTTTTTATGGGTATGATACTTTATTTTTTCTGGGCTTATAAAAAGATTAATAAAAAAATACTCTATTATTTCAAACGCAATTGTGTGATCTACTCGCAGTATTTAATTAAATTAATTTAAAACCAAAATCACATGACTTTGCATTGCTTAGTAGTACGTCACCTTAACGTTGTTTTTCCGCATAAGAGATCGATTTAATTTTGCTTTTAGTGAGATTGGTCAAATTTTTTCAAATGTCGATATTCTTTCTTGCACAATAATCACTTTCATCGGCCTGTCTGGCTTGAAAGGTCTTGTGGAAATTGGCGACATACGTTTTCTTTTAAGTTAGTATAGATCACACTTTATTGAATTTATGTTCAGCGGAAGATAACTCAGATTAAAAAACAATAGCTAAAATAACAGCAACGGCTATAATATGCTCAGCACATCCGCACAAGTGCCTCTCGAGCCACGCCATCGTCCCAGAAAATCGATTTGTCGATAACTCTGCAGCCAGATGTTAAGTAGTAACGAGTAATTAATGCAAATTGTGTCCACTGGTTACTAAACACGTACCATGTGTTTTTGTGTTCTAATTGTTCTGTCGTAGACTTAACTAGATGTGCCCTTCTCTAAGGAAACTAAACCCTCAACAGATGGTCCCACTCGAAAAAAATGAACAAATTTTCAAATGTTGCTATTAAAATCACCCGGGAGAATAAATATTTTCTTTGGCAGATGTAAGTAATTATTTTTAAATGTCTTTCAAGTGGAAAATTGTAAAAGAAAGATGCACTAACATTCAATTGCCGAGTTGTCGAGTGCAAGAACTTAGAAACAACCCCTTTTCATGTGGAAATGTCAACCGTGAAGAAATACCTATGTTTGACGTGATTTTTTTGTTGTTGGTTTTTTTTTACACTATCTCTACACAAGAATGCTATTTCCTCAGAGCCTATGTCATCTTTAGGGATGCTGTGTAGTGGGGTTTTTTTAAGGAAAAGGAAGTTCTGTGAAGGGAAAAGGTGTGAGGGGTGGATAGGAATGTGGGGGTCAGTGTGTTCCGGAGTGACGAACTCATGAACTTATCCCACCCACTGCGTGTCCTAACCTGTACCCAAGAAGTCAATAATGCTATAGTCAAACAGATACCAAGTGCAAACCAAGAGCAGATACCAAGTGACTTCAATTTGAAATCAATAATTGAACGAATTATACTAATACAACATTAATTAATAAAGTAAGGATAATTATTTATTACCAACTTCTTAGTGTGTTCACAAGATCTAAACAATAGAATAAATTTATATAAGTCATTAGCAGTCTCATCATTATTAAACTATTAAGAAAACATTAACATTTAATGTGGGAAAAATGGATGTAAAAGTACCCCACGGAATAGAGAATCTATTTATTTATCATAATTATTTTCTAAGTAATTCGGTTTAACCGGTAAGAAATCATTTTAGGGGGTAAATAGAATCTTATAAATAAGTCGTCACAACGTGGCTTGACCACAGTTTGAAAATACTCCTTGGATGAAACTATACGTGAAATCCTATTTAGATTAATCTTTACGACGAATCGGTTTACATTGTGAACATCGAAAAATATGCTACGGATAAATTGATGCTTTTACTTGCTTTTCTCAGAATTACAATAAAATTATTATTTACATAACAAAAAATATAAGCGTAAACCACTAAAAAAATGTTTTTGCATGACTTAACTATGAAGATTTACAGAATATAAGGAACAATTTTTTAAAAATACCCCTTTATGCTCAAACTATTTTTGAGGTTTTTTGTGTTCTAATTTTTTTTCGTTCTTATAAAATTATGCAAAAAATAAATAAAAACCTCTTTTTCGCTTACTTGCCTCGTGCAAATAAGACGCTCGATTTTAATTTTTTAAGGCATGAGAATCGAAATGTTTCTAGCGTTTATAACGCCGAAACAGCTGTCACAATAATAAAATATTAAATACTTGCAGAAATGAATAAAACATTATTATCTAGCAATGGGTTCTCCTCGTTTCCCTAGATCCTAGAGTGAGATACCTACACTGTAATACGCCTCGGATGAATTCTAATGGTCGATTTAAATTTAAACTTTGGCCGATTTAACTTAATTTCTCAATCCTATGACGCATTACGACTCCGCAGTTCTACAGTACTATACAGTACAGAACCACAACACTCTGAGGGGGGATTAGAAATAAGTGCACGTAGGCCCGCGACCTGTGCAGATACGCTAGGGTGGCCGTCTAACCGTTTCGAATTCGGATTACTTCGGGGGCCTCAGAATAATATTGGAATACTGAAAAAATACGCGTACTTGCTTTTGAGGCCACCAGAGGAAAAGTTTAAAAACTAATTGTTATGCTGTTAAACTACGCCCTTTTCAATAATTGTTCATCCTCCACTACCAGAACATGGCTAAATTGCGTTAATTCCATGTTACTTTTATTTTTAGTAGGAGTCTACATTATGTACGGCGTGGCACCTCTAATTGCATCTCTATTTTTAATGGTGACTTTTAATAGTAGCCGGCGATCAGACATTTTTAGCTGAGCCTTGAGAAATGTGTGGAAAACGTCTTCCAAACCAATTTTTGTTACATTTGAGTCATCAAACTGCTGAAATGCATATATATTTTTATAAATTCGTTTTTCCGAAAACTTTTGCCAGCTTTCTCACATTTCTAAAATTGGGAGGCGGGTATGGGTACCCGCATAACCATTTATTGAATAAACGACACCCTTGTAGGTCACCCTAAGTGGTTCGCAATGTTTGTTGATGAGCATGGGTTGGGTGCTCGGGTTCATGGTGACGTTTTTCTAGGTCGTGGCGGCGAATGCGTTTGCCAACCTACTATTATTACGTGGCAGGCCGGGTCGGAGGGAGCCGGACTCTCTCGACCCATCGCCTTGCACCGCAACGGAAGGAATGGATTCACACTGACCCCCAGATTTCTATCCATCTCTCACACCCTTTTCCTTCCCAGAACTTCCTTTCTCAAAATACTCCACACAGCATCCCCTAAGATGACAGCCCCCGGGGGAAATGGTTTTCCTCAAAGGCCTCCTGTGGGAAGCTAATGTAAAAAAAGAAAAAAAAATGAAGTCTCCTTACTGGTACAAAAGCACTGTTGATTCTGAAAAATAAAAATTGGGTGATCTAAACATAAACACTCCTGAGATTATGAATCGAACAACAAAAACCCGAAGTCTAACATCAATGTCCTAGCACTACTTGCAAAGGGGGATGCTAATTATTGGTGGTTTGGTATAAGCCAAGATCATTTTTTTTTTTTGTATTTCTAAGTTTTACTTTAGAAGACCCTTGTCGTATCAAAATTCTGCTGAATATTGGTGGTTTGGTAAGACTAAGATCATATATGTTTTTGTGTATTTCTAAGTATTACTTTAGGAGACCCTTGACATATCAAAATTCTGCTAATTATTGGTGGTTTGGTATAAGACCAAGATCATATATTTTTTGTGTATTTTCTAAGTATTACTTTAGGAGACCCTTGACGTATCAAAATTCTAAAAAGGCCCAGCCTACTGCGGCGTTCGTTGTACATTTTCGTCAATTTATAACAATTTCGCTAATGTCGTGTAACAGTTTCTCGCGTTGTTTCGAGAATTCTCACGCAAGCGGGCGACGCTGCTCTGTACTCTGAGTCTGCCATGCCGGTGGCGTGTCTCGAGTTTAAATTGTGCACTTACTGTCTGTCTGCCGTTTGCCGAAAGAGAAGTGCTTGCGCGAGTCAGAACATTGGCACGGCCAAAAACATAAATAGGTGTACACCATCTTATAGTAAAAAAAATCTGAGTGTGCAGTTCACACGCGGTGGAGGTGAAGTCTTCAGAAAACTACAGTAGATAAGAGTCGGGAGGCTAAGAAGCACCGCACAAAGAGGAGACCGATTAGTTTATCTCAATCTCTCGCAGTCTAAATTGGTTTTATGCCAATTCAGAATCAACTCAACACCTCTTTGAAAAGATGTTAAAAGCTATGAAAAATAATAATTTTAAAATAGCCAATAACCTAACCTAACGTAATCTATTTAACCAATTGTTTAATATATGCATTTTTTTTATCACGTTTAACACTTTTCAAAGGAGGTGCAGAAGAGCTGTTCTCTATCTTTTGTGAGATCGAGATAGATCTCGGGCGAGATCTCCTGTCAGATTTGTGTGATTTTCCACGGCTGTTATTTGCTTTTTCTATGGGCCGATGTCAGAATTTCAGCTGTGAGCTTGTCACCTATTTTAGTTTAGGTCGTTTTGAACACGAATTCCTGCAAGTATCCATGATTATTTATTCATTTAACAGCCGTAGAAAAACACAAAATTCTGACAGTAGATCTCGCGTGAGATCTATCTCGATCTCACAAAAGATAGAGAATAGCTTTTCAGAGTTGATTTTATTCTGAGTTGTCCGATCACCACGTTGTCCATTTCGTCTGGACTTAAATGTAAATAATATAATAGAACATAAATGCAAGGAATCTAGACACTAAGTACTAACTAGCTAACTTGTCCATGTAGGCTGATAGTTTTTAGTTGGTATGCGCCATATCTAGCCAAACGATTGCTACCAAATGATCGCGTTACTCATCGTCCATAAATCAGCCGGGTTTATCTTTACGGGATATTGGAGCACGTGCCGGCGATTGCTAAATATGCAATAACCGTCGGAAAATTTTGGGACGCTCGCGGTGCCGCGTGATTGATGTTGCGTTTCGAGCATTTCGTCGAACGCATAAAGCAATCGTTAAGGTCTAGATAGCCCAGACGGCAGAGAACCCTGTGGAGAAACGCCAGCCGGCATTGCGCAACTTGAGAATTTTTCAGAATGCTTAATGAGCTGTGTCCAATTATTCTACATTAAAAAATCGTCCATGGGTTACGAATTACCTGACAATATTGTAATTCTCTCCACCCCAAAGATATTGAAATATAAGAAATGTGCTAGCCGCAGTTTTTATTGGGTGGGACTGTGTTTCCTGGCATAACCGATATTGTTAACCAATACTACTGCACACCTTAAAAAAATCAACTAAATAAACGAATTCTTTCCGTATTCAAACTATGCCCATTAGGACGGTCGGGCGGCCATCATAGCGTATTTCAATACCTTGGCTCCACCCCTATCAGAAAATGTTGCTTATGCTATGATAGAACTTAGCTAGCTGGCTGTTTCCAATCTTCCCCTAGCGTCTTATTGACTTTTTTTTACATGGGCTCCACACAGGAGGCCCTGAGGAAAATAATCTCCCTCGGGGCCTGTCATCTTTGGGAATGCTGTGTGGAGGGTTTTTTAAGGAAATGAAGGGGAGGAGAGTTCTGGGAAGGTAAAGGGTTTAAGGGGTGGGTAGGAATCTGGAGTTCAGTATGTCCTGGTCACCCACCTCCAAGACCTAGACAAACCTCACTCCTTGAACCCAGGCACCCCTGCTAAATCACCAAACGTAGCGAACCACTTGGGGTGACCTATGGCAGAGGTGTTGGTTATCCAATAAATAAAAATCCCGGGGCGGCGGTACCCATTCCCGCCTCCCAAATTGAAATAAACTTATAATGTTATAATCAGTCAGATGTTCTTTGCTTTATTCGACATTTTTACGGCAGATTAATTTATGGATTGCTTTTGTGCAAATAAACACCACCGAATGGCGTTAAAATAATATTGTTTAATTTGTATGGACTTTATTGTCAATAAATCGCTAGTACGCATTCGTAGAATTCATAGGATAACAATCCGAAAAACCAAACGTCACGAAGTCTGTTTCTAGGTTCGTTCGGTTAATCGTTGCCGATTGGCATAAGTACACTAGGCCGCTTTAAAAAAATCAAGGTTCTGCGTTTGGATCTGGTTTAGGTGAAATTATGCTAACTTTGATTGGAAACAACGGTTGTAGCGACCGTTATTCCCAATCCTACTGATCGACTTTTGAGCTTAAAATTTTGGCTTAACACTCCTCAAATGCACAAATACGATCTTCCCAACGCAACTACCCGACCAACAGGCGAATTGAGAGTTATACTAAACAAATCACTTAGCTGATTGGAGACTCAAATTGATCGATCGAAAGGTTGGGAACAACGGCCGTAAGTCTTATATTGTCAACACTTAAAAAATTCTCAAACAGAAAATTCCTGGAAAGGAATTGGTTCTGGGTGCCTATTGCAGTTCAATACGCCTGCGTGGTGCGCCTCGTTCTATGACATGGACTTGGTTTAAATGAACTTACGTATAGCCAAACGGTGATAACTGTGTTTGGAAAGAGCGGTCCTAAGAATGAATAGGTTGTGGTTGGATGTTGGTTGATTGGTTGGTTGGTTGGTTGCCCTGCGCAACACGCGCAACCGCCGTGATGCGGTCATGTACCGGCGACATTTGCCTCTTTAACCGGAAAATCGTTGCGAAACCGAGACAATTGAAGCACAGGCGACGTTTAGCTCGTCCAAAGTTTCGCAAATGTCACAGATCGTGATCAAGTAATAGTCGCTGATGCACCGCGCTGTCACGGATTGTCGGTGCTTTGTCCCATTTCTTTTGTTGGTCGCGGATCTGACGGATCGTGGCGAATTGCTCTAGGAAAGTCCGCCCTCTATCATCAGTATCATCGCTTTCCATGACCGTCACTCCGAACTCTTCTAGTGTTGATATAACAGTACTGTGGAAGCTTTCACTGATTCACTATACTTATTCTTCTTCATAAGTATTCTGGAGTCCAACTTTGGACAAAGACATTTACTTGCCAGAAAAAAATTGGTTATACCATTTGGAATCTAACGGCCCAATCCTACTGATCAGAGCCAAAATTTTGGCTGAACGCTCCCCAAGTACGCTCAACAAGCACAAATACGCTCTTCCCGACGCAGCTCCCCGACCGACAGTCAAATCGAGCGTTACTAAACAAATTACTTAGCCGATCGAAGAGTCGGATTGATATATCAAAAAGTTTGGAACAACAACGGTAGATACTATTCGGCTCTTAATAATGGAACTGATTGTTTTGAACAGAAGGCAGAATAGAGATATAAATTCCTTATAGGTTATTTTTCTACATGTTCTTCAGAACGAGCTCACATTTATTTATTTATTTATTTCTATTCTTGTACATACACTTTACAAATAATTACATAGTTTACATAGATAATAGGTTATTAATAAGAAAAAAAAACATGTTAAAGATCCGTAACTGTATGTAAATAGGTTAGTCGTAGTGTTTTGTGAACACCTCACTAGGCGAACCTGTGCTGAGGTGTTCCCATGTTTGGGATTAAGTTAGAGAACAGGTCTCCCACAAATGTCCCCAGTAATGCCAATTCTGGACTGCTCCTACCCATTCCAAGCAAAAAGTCAGCCATTTTCAAATGTGAGCAAATTGATTTTGTCCGGCGAAGGACGCCTTCTGTCAACGGCCATAACTTGAGAATGAAGATTGTAATCTTGACAACCTTTGTCTTATTCGTAATTAACTCATTCGTATTACTATTTTCTGTTCCGGATATGAGATTAACAATTGTGATTTCGCCCAAATAAGACCGGCCCTTAGCAACCTTCATAAAACCAAGCTTGTCTAAACTATCAATACCTACATTTATTAATAGAGCCATTTCTAAACTACTAGCTAAAGCACCAATGCACCTTTGAATTAGTAAGGCAAAATCAGACGGAAAGCCAGAATTCATTAGCATAATAGAATGCGATTAGCATACAATCAAAAAACAAGCACGTGATGACTAATTTAAAAATACGGTAGGATTTAGCATTCGGTTGTCTGATTGGTCCGTCAGCTAATTCGTATGCATATCGTTTGCTAGGACGCGGAGACGACCGGTAACGGGGATTTCTAAATTACCTCCGAATGCATAACATGAGTCTCTTATTATTTGTGGAAGTCTTTAAGAATACAGTAATCTATTTTTATTGTTTTGGAGCTTTGGCTATTTTGGGCTCAGCAGACTTGGCCTTGGTTTAGGCCGTCTGGCGTTGACAGATGTCGTTGCCGTGTAGGTTTCCGTTTTTATTTTGCTTTATTATGTTATACTTATTGGACAGTAAGCGTACGTTTGCATCCTATAGGTTGGTTACGCCGATATTTAGTGTTTGTGCGAGAGGTGGGTAACTTGGTTACGAACAGATCTTTAATGATAACACCTCTGTTCGTCTCTTGGTACAGATTTAAGAAACTATTAGTATGGTGTACGAATGCTAACTTTGATGATGGTCTGGTATAGTTCATCTATTGTCGACTCTCTCTAACACTACGTGAAACAAATTAGTGTCTTTCTAATCCCAGAGAAAAAATTGGCGTCTTATTTATTTTTTTACAGTTAAAAATGGATGCTTCAAAAGCTTCATAGCTTATGATGAAAATTCCACTTCTAGCTGAAAACATTTCTGAAAGAAAAAATTTAAATGCATTTTTTATTTCTGATAAGAAACAAAGCGATTTTCTGCTTTATAATTTAGATTAGTCATTTGATATTGCTGGTTGGCTGAAAATTGTTCACACTCTAAAATGGAATGTGTCGATTGAATACGTAAGAAATAAAGTATTGCATAAAAACACAATGCGCGTGTCAATTAGTTTACAAAAGCCAAAAATTCCGAACAAAAAGCCAATTAGAGGCCGTACAATGGCGTTACGTTCTTCTCATCTGGCTACATAATGCTGCTTCCCGGTTGTAGGTGATAACTCTTATTAGTTGCGTAACAAAATAACTAACCGTCATGCCATTTTCCGCAGAAGTAGGCAGATGATAACTTACTCCTTGCTTCGTGACAACCATAATACGTCTTCTCATACATAGTCTTCTGTTCGTGTCGTGGCTCTCTCATTTACGCATTTTATGTATATTCTCCTTACTCCTGACATTTTGTCAAAGGCAACTGAGTGTCTTAATCTCGTTTACACATTTACATCGGTCGTACGTGGTCTACCACACAAACTCTTCAAGGATGTCTTTTCTACAGCCTGCTTTCCGTCTACTGTAGTCCTGCCTTTGCTAATTTCATGTTTCTCTAGTCTGGTTTATACATCGATGCTGTCTGTTCTGTCAAAATGGTGAATTATTATAGGTTGTTGATTTTAGAATTTCATGTTTTTGTTTTGGGAAAATATTACAAATTTCGGAAAGACACGGATCTTCTCCCCGAGAATTTGTTTGATTTTTCAAATTTGTTTGAACACATTCATCACACCAAACGGGGTTATTTGTGGATAGAAGGATTACATTAGATTTAAGGTAACTTCCAAATCTCGATGTAATTGGGAAGCCGTCCTTCGTTTTGGGGCTCCCAGGGTTTTTTGGATGGCTGTATTTGATGAATGGCAAAGATTTACAGATCCACAGTTTGCATTTTAATTAGTAATTGCTTAAATACTACAAATGGATTAGCGAAGGCGCGGCGGCTCTGGAAGCGCATCGACCTTAGCGCAAATGGGAATTACGTGCTCTAAAACACTAGACGAGACCGTTTAATGACCATACGCTCCGACGTCGGCCGTTCCGACACGTGCGATATATTTTAGGTAAGGCCGCGGGCGGAAATAGACGCCACGAGAAGCGGCGATCTATATCAGCGGCCGCACACACTCACACGGGCGGGACTTTTTGACTTTTTGAAATATTGGCATACAGAGCTCCGGGCCAAAAAGGCCCCTTTCTCTTTCATCATGAATTTATATTAGTGGTTGTTGGAAAATTGATTTTTTTTTTTTTTTTAGTTTGTTAAAAAAAATTTTTGCAAAGGTACATGGCTGCAATATGGGGAGGTTAAGCTTTACGGAGGATTTGTTTAGGTTTTTTATGTGTGGTACGTACGTTTTCGTCGTACCGGGCGAGGCAATTTATGGACGCGTTTTCATGGGTGGGAATTCCCGCATAAAAGGTTTCCGCGAGACTTAAGATGTGATTTTTTAATAAGGGGATTTCAGAGTCTTTATGTAGTTGGGCTACCCTCATCCATTTGGGGGCGCCCAGGGCTATGCGTATGGCTTTGTTCTGGAATGTTTGGAGTTTTTTCAAAAGAGACTCTGAAGCGTGGGCCCAGATGGGGCTTGCATATGTTAGTTTTGGCCTTATAGTTGATTTATAAATAAGGAGTTTATTTTTAGTTGAGAGTTTTTTATTTTTTTTGCTTAACATGGGGTAAAGGGCTGCAAGGATTTTATTTGCTGAGGCTAGAGTTTCATCTATGTGCTTTTTCCAAGTTAATCTACTGTCTAGGGTTACTCCGAGATATTTAATGCTTTTTTTCCACGGGACGTTTTCTCCGAACAAATGAATATTAGGTGGCCTTTTGGGACGTCTACGTGAGAAAACGCAAGCGGCGCTTTTAAGGGGATTTATACTTATTCGCCATTGTTTAAAGAAAGTTTCTAGTTTGGATACGTGGGATTGAACTTTACGGGTAGCTTTATTTTCGCTTACCGAGGTTGACATGACGTCGGTATCGTCTGCAAAGTTTCCTATTTTAGTGTGAATGTCTTGACTACCGGGGCGGGGGATGTCGCTTAAATAAATGTTGAACAGAGCTGGTGAGAGAATAGAACCTTGAGGGACACCGGCTCTTATCAATCTCACTGAAGAGAAGATACCATCTAGTTTTATTCTGAATTTACGATCTTTTATGAAGTGTGCTAAGAGTTGAGTCATTGAGAGGGGAATACCTAGGAAGTTCATTTTATAAATGAGACCTCTGAGCCATACTTTGTCGAATGCTTTGCAGACGTCTAGGGAGAGGACTACCGTGTGTTGGCGATAATTAAAACCGTTTGTTATTTCTTCGACCATTCGCAAGAGTTGGTGGAGAGTGGAGTGGCCCGATCGAAAGCCGTGTTGAAAGTCGGGGATGAGCTTAAGTTCGTCAACTGATTTTTTAAGCCTGACGAGGATAAGTTTTTCTAGAACTTTTCCTGCGCAGGGAAGGAGGCTGATGGGTCTGTGGTTTTGGGCCAGAAGGGGATCTTTACCAGGTTTAGGGATGAGAATAACGTCTGCTGTTTTAAAGTCTTGTGGGAATTTACGAAGTCTAAATGACGCATTGCTGATGGCTGTAAGAGAGCAGACGGCTTTGGAAGGGAGACATTTTAAAATTTTATTTGAGATTGAGTCGGGACCAGGACATTTTTTTGTTTTGAGCGTTTTAATAATGTTTGTGATTTCTTGAGGGGTTGTGAATGGGATTGGATTATCTGTAGGGATTTCGGCCATGATGGCCTCGACTTTTGAGTCAACGGTGGAAACGAATTGGGGGTCGTCGTAGGCCGTAGACGGGGAAAATTGATCTTCGAGGCTGTCTGCAAAAGTCTCGGCTTTGTCTCTAGAGGAATAAACTGTGCCTTTTGGGCCCGTAAGGGGACTTATTTTGGTGGAGGGTTTTCTAAGGGTTTTTGAAAGTTTCCAGAAGGCTGTTTTGTCGTCTTCTAGAGTGGAGATAAAATCATGCCACTGTTCGTTTCTGTACTTTTGAAGTTCGACTTTAACCTGGTGTGAGAGGCGGTTCATACGAATGCGATCGATCGGGTTTGAGAATCTTTGCCACTCCTTACGGGCAAAGTTTTTCTCTCTTATAAGTTCTTTCAATTCTGCGGGTAGGTCGGGTCTGTATTTATCATTTGCGACTTCGACGGTGGCAAGGTTTACGGCTGATATAATGTCGTTGGTAAAATTTTTCGTTGCTAAATTAAGACTATCTTCGCTAGTAATTGAGGTTTGTATTTTTACTGATTCTAGGAGTTTAGGGAGCTTTTGCCATAGAATTTTTTTACGTGTGGTTCGGTGAGGTGGTACTGAAGGTAGGGAGCCGTCTGATAAAAATAGGAGAACTGGGTCGTGGTCCGAGGATAATTTTTTAACAGGTTGGAGGGTGTAGACAAGGGGGCAGTTTTTCAAAATTATTATATCTAGGACGTCAGGATTGTGATTCGCGTTTTTGGGGAATAGAGTGGGAATGTCGGGGGCCTTTACAATGAGAGATTTATCTGCGACGTAATTAAAAAGAAACGTACCCTTGTTGTTAGTGGTCCGGGAGTGCCAAGAGCCGTGTTTAGAGTTTAGGTCGCCTGCTATTATTGTGGGTAGGGGACTATCTAGAAGTTTATCGAGGTCCGGGGCCGTTAATTTTCTTTTGGGGGGACTATAAGCTGATATGAGTTTAAGTGGGCCATTATTTAAGGTATTTATAACTATTGCAGTGGTTTCGATGTTTTCATTTGAGGGACAATTTACTAAACAGTGGTCGATGGAGTATTTTACGATAATCGCGGTGCCACCGCCGGAAGTATGGGTGCGGTCGGTACGGTAAGTTATGTAATTCGGAAATTTAATTTTTACACTGGGTTTTAGCCAGGTTTCATTAATAAGAAGAACATCGAGGTTAAAATCCATCAGGAATTGGAGGATTTCCCCTCGGAAATCTTTTACTCTCCCATCTGCATTCCAATATGCAGCTTGGAGATTTGATGGTTGTCTTATTTGTCTAGCCATTTCTAATGATTTTGGTGGTTGTTGGAGAAGAAGTTAATTGATTTTAAAATTAATGTATTTTATTGCTGATTAATAGAATCGAGGAGTGTTTGAACGTTAGCCAAGAGTCTGTCATTCATCTCCTTGGCGGTTATAAGTTGGGAAACGGCACTTTTTAGTGCCGAGATGAGTTTTGGAGTTAGGGCCGTTTGAGACGATGGTGGCGGGGCGATCGGTGCGGTTTGGGGTGGGGTGGGGGGTTGGGGTAGAGGCGGGAAAGAAGTGGTGGTGACGGGCGGGGGGGTGGAGGGTGAGGTTTGAGATGCGGGGAGGTTTGTCTGTGATTGCGGTTCGTTTTGGGTGATGGGAGGCCGTTCTAGGCGATATTGCTGGGAGTTAAAATTAGTAAAATTTGGCTGAGGCCAGGCGTTGGGTTTGCGTATTTGGTATTGCATCAAAGGCCGGATATTTTGGGAGTTAACGTAGCGGAATCTATTTGAAAATCGAGGGATAGGGCGTTCGGGGCAACCTTTGTAATTGGCCGGGTGGGGGCCTGCGCAAAGTGCGCATTTGGCAGGGGTTTCCGGGGTTTTGGTGCAAACGCTGGTTGGGTGATTGTCACCACATTTGACGCAGCGGGGAGTTGCGTTGCAACAGGATGAGGAATGGCCGTGTGTCTGGCATCGGTGGCATTGGCCTACCGACAATCTTCTTCGTTGGGGCTCTACTGTAATTTTTAAATGGAGGATTTGGGTTAGGTCCGTGAATATTTTTTTGGCAGCTTCGTTTCTCTTAAGGTTCACAAGCATTAGAGGTATTTCGCGGCGGTTCGGGCCCGTCCGCATGCGATGGACGGAAATGACAGGATAGGATAATCCAAGGACGTCACTAATCTCTTGGCTGCTAATTTGTTCGGGTATACCCCTGAGTACTACCCTTAGTGGTTTATCCTCAGACAATTTGTAAGAGTGATGATCTATTTTTTTCTCTATTAAGATTTTGGTTATGCGGTGGTGGTCGCGGGGGGTTTTTGGGTGAATGTTTATGTATTTTGTTTGATTTTTTGCAAAATAATCAATCCCTTTGTCTGATAGAATTTTGTCCAGTGCTGCCCAGCCGTTTTTTGAGTGGAGCACCACTGGAGGGATTCGTTGGTTGGTGACGATAACTTGAGGTGTGGATTGGGGGATGGGGGAACTCGGGGGAGGGGTGGCGGGTTGGGGGATGGTAGTTTGGGCGATGAGAGGGCTGGCTTGAACAGCCTCGACTGAAGTAATGAGAAGCTGTTTTTTTTTGGAAGGGGAAGATGGCTCTGTATTATTTGAAGGGGAGGAGATGGGTGACTTCCTGTCCCGGAACCGTTTACGGGAGAGCTTAACGGTTTCCCAGGCCATATCTTCAGCACCCGAGTGTTCGGATGCGGAAGTTTCGCTTTCGGAATATTCTGAAGCCTCTGAGTTTTCAGTGGAATAATTTTCACTGGACCGTGAGGAGATGGAGGCAGATCGGCGGGAGGAGGATGGAGAGTTTTGATGATTTTTCACGATAGGGTGAGGCGGGGGAATGACGCAGTTAGTGGGGGTGACGTTGCCTGGTTGAGGCGAGTTACAAGGGGACGATTGAGAGGGAGGGGAATTGCGTGCATTTGTGAATTGACGATGCGTTAGATTGCAGACATGAATTTTTTCTTCTAAGGACATATTGTTAATGTCAGGACGTGCTGAGAGAAAAGAAGTTAACTCCAGGTCTAACATTTCATTTTCTTCGATGGGGCTAGATACCTTGGGGTGAGGGCAGGCCATGATTATTTATTTAGATGACGGGGACGAGAGAGAGTTTGAAAATTATAATAAAACGGTGGTAAAAGATTGAAAAATAAAAAAAAATTAAATGACTTTAAGACTTGGAGAAATCTGTATGCCGATATAACAAGAAGACAAAAACTTACAGGTTGGGTTGTGTGGCTGGTCTGTTGGGTTGAGTTTATTCAGCGCTGGTTTCGTGGGATCCAAGGGTCTGAGGGCGAGCGAATGGCCTTACTCTTCTTTCAGGCGGGATACACTCTGGCTCCAAAACACTAAGATCACAGCACAAAAGTTCAAAGTCACTGAATAAAATTGTTTAAATGTTGATTTTATCACAAGAAATCACTGATGGGGCGCTTGACGCGTTGATGACTGTGGTAGGTTCACTTTCACTTTGTGAAGTAATTAGTGGTTAAGTTTTCTGGGAATTTGCTGGGCCGAGTTGGTAACAAAGGCACGAGCGGAAATTCCAATAATTTGTAGTTGAACACAATTGCTGGGGAAAACACTGGTTCGGACAGCAGGTAGGCTCTTTGCAGAGGTGTTGCCGGTAGCGCGGTCAGAACTGGAATGTCACGGGCGGGACGGAACGGGCACACGCGCCAAAAATGTCTTACATAATTATAGTTTGGTATTGCGGACACCACGCCGCATCCCGGCCAACTGTGTGGGATAATGATCCCAGCGGACAAACAAACAAATAAATGTGCGGGTTATAACGGGACATTCGGATTTAAACATTTGGTTGGTATTTGTTTACTCACCACTTGCTAAGAAGAAAGAAAGAAAGAAAGAAAGGGAGCCAGGTGGGTGAACGATGATCCTGGTCTCGTTGGTAATAAAATTACTATTCGCAGTGTCAACGTTTTGGCAATGACCGCCACACAAAGAGCTGTGCTAAGTCCAGAAGAAATTAAAACCAAATCAAACTTCTTGATAATAGGTATAAGCAACAGTTCAAAATTTACAAATTTCCTCTCCATTTCAATTATACAAATCGTTATAAAACAGTCACTTGAACATATCGGAATGGGTTCTCCTAATTGACCCATGAGGTGTTACGTTAACAGGGTAACAATTACTGCTGTTTGAAACGATAAAAGAGTCACAATAAAACTGCCCCGATCTGACAGAAATAGTCCAAAGTGCATAATTGTATATTAAAACGTAAATCAGTATTCATCACCATTTTGTCTTGCATGCCAGTTTAGAAGAAGGGTTTACAATGTCGTCACTAGTAGATTTCTAGGAATTTGCCAGTCTGCTTTGGCGTTGAATAAAATTTCAATCAACTAGTCAACTGACCTTCAGTTAACCACAGTTCAGAGTACGAGTTGTACATTGTCCAGATCGTCTGCGCTTGATGTGAATAGAATAGAGAAAATGAATTAATTGTAATACCTTGCTAGATGTCCGCTTAGGGCTACTGGTTCACGAATTCGTCATTGTTAGTGACACAAAATTTCTTGTATAAATATGTATAAGGATCCTACAATTTTTAGTACAGCGTTATATTTAAGATGCTTTAAGAAATATGTTTGCCATGCATACATTGGTGAGCGCATGAATTTCACGAAACGTTTATATTATATTAATCGGCACGCTGTCAGAAAGCAATAGGTAAAGGGAATTTAAGTGCTCTAATTGTATACAAATGTTCCATTCCTGTTGATCCGTAATAACTTATTATTAGCAACGTTGGACAAGTGACATTAAATTTGGCAATAATGAATCTTATCTCCCTGCCGCATGCCAGGAAATATAGTAAATTAATTCATACTCAGTGAATCAACACCGGGATATCAGAAAGACAATTGACAAAGAACTTTGAACACTCTCATCGTTGACTTTTGTCTAAATTTTTGGTTGGTTTTTAAGAATATCAAAATGCAACAGGTTAAGGGAAGTAAAACATTCATTTACCGTCGATCGAGTGATGGCTTGATTCAGTGATGTCTTATGTGCAACGTTGTTCAAGTGACATTTGTATCAGTGCGACTATCATCAAAGCGTCCACGTCTCCGCCGTATTTGTGCAAGTTTCTTCGCCCCCCTTCGAAGTGCAATAATTTATAATAACATTCACCATTGTCCGCGATGCACGTCCCGGATCAGATTGCAATGGGACTAATGAATACGATCACTGCAGCGGCCCTAGACGTGTCGCGCATACCGTATCATGCTTTATTCGATGTTGCCACTCTTTTGTGTCCTCCGGCCTTTCATGGCTTACGGGGAATTCTATTGCGAAACTGTATTACCTGGAAAATGTCGGTGCGGGCCGTGCTGGTTGGTTTTTGGACATGGATCGGTGGATTATGTCATCTGGCCAATTACATAGTATCTCCACACCATTTCCCACAATAATAAATATTATTTTGTTGCAATAACTCTGAGATCTACTGTAATTTCACCACAAAATAACGCGGAAACGACTTCCTACGGCAATACTCTTTCTAAATTGTTAAAGTTTGGTCCTTCGAGCCGAATAATTAAAAAAGTTTATATTATTTTTGTTTTTTTTTGTTATTGTTTTTGGGGTGTTATGCCCTGTTTCGCTACCTCCTTCTTTAGCCAACGTTTCGGACAGCGTTACAGTGTCCATCATCAGGGCAGATGAGTGGGATGTGAGAGATGGGCACGTCACCATCGTGCCCATCTCACCAGTGTGATGAGTGCCCATCTCATACATAAGTGTGAAAAAGAGAATGTTGAAAGGTATTTATTGGAGCGGCTCTTAAAGAGGTTCGGATTAAATGAAGAAGGAATTATAGAAGATTAGGGAAAACGTTTCATTGTCATGCTGCCGAGGTCAACAGTGAATGCGTTTTTCGTCCTCGCCCATCGAGAATTTCGCTGGTTCTGCGTTGCGCAGGGGATCAACGTTTGCTAGTTCCTCGTTGCATGTGAGCCATTTTATCTAAAATTTGTTTTCCTTTACCAAATTGATGTGTGCATTTGTTTGAAATGTACATCTTCTTCATTATATTACGTGAAAATACGCTTTTTGTCTCGCCTTCCCATTCAACCAATCTTAGGCGTTGAATGTTGCATCTACATTGTGGCACAGTCTTACCTTCATCCACCTCACATACTTAGCCTATTGGGTTTAGTTGTTGGGCCTCCAAGCTGCCAGCGTGGCCGTCCTTGCCCCTTCCCTCTCCCTTTCCACCCACCGCCGCCACGTGACCGGATCCGCCAGTCTACCGGACGCGTGTATACGTGCCTGTAACATTACTCCGTCTATACACGTTTACAAGTGTATGCGTGTGCCATTGATGTGTTTATAGTATGTACGAGACGGCGATACCTTCTACGGGAGCATGCAACCAAGTACCGATGAATTATAATACAAACATAATCATAATTTATTACACCTCGTGCACATGAAAGGAATGTAGATTGTAGAAGTTTTAGCACGCGGTACTCATACTGGCTAATATGATTGCTTTCGGTATTATAACAGAGGTGTTTTCAATCTGGATTTCGTACCTTCATTTTGATTGCAACGTTTGGTACCAAAAGAATTCACAGCTCTCTAAAAAAATTAAAATATTTTTCTATTCGCATGTCTCTCCTCTAAGGTCTTCAAAGTTACGTAGAAATAAATTAGTGGGGAAAAGATAAATACACCAAGATAGTAGAAGAATCAAAAGATGCGGTTAAAGGCATAACGCTGATAGCCTCTTTGTCTCAAAAACGATGCAAGCAACAGAAAGAAAAGTGAAAGTTATGAATCACTGGTGAGCCTGTTAGAATTCAAATCACCCCCAATCTACTGCGTTAAAATAATAAAAAGGAGACATATAAAAAGCCTCTCACGTCAACCTACGGCTAGCTACCAAAGACGCTTAGAATCGAAAACAACAGCCTATTTTAAATACCGTCTACAGGCAAATAGTCCACTTTTTTTGCGAAAAACTGGACAATGCGTGGTCGTGCGCCCGTCCGATTTTAATTCCCCTCCGATCCGGCCTACCGCCTAATTGATCACGATCCGTTCCTTGACCAGTCCGAACTTTAATAATACCAGTCGCTTGTCTGTCCGCTCTGATTGTTTGTTATTATTTATTGGAGGCTTGTGGTCGCGGATTCGTGTCCGGACTCCGGACCCGATGGCGGGTCGTGATAGACCTGTCACGGTGCCTCCGCAACACAGAAAGTGTGCTCCAGAGAGACTGGACGTTGCTCTGCTTTGGACGTTGAATGTAACAATCCCCCGTGGTTTGGTTTTTCCAGCGACACAATAGTAACAATGAATTTGTCAATAGATCTCTGAACAGTTTTTTTACGCACAACTGGACTTTTACATTTACACAATAAAATGGGATACTGTTATAGATACGTACGTATTTATAAATAAAATAAAGAATATGTGCATAAAAAATATTACATCATAAATTTAGCAGTTCAATATAACATATCTAGAAAGCTTTTCACCAACTTGATATCTAGGCATATTATGCCTACATATCAAGTTGGTGAAAAGCTTTTTAGAGCAAAAATACAAAAATCTATAATGTACCGGCTGAGAGTTGGCATCGTGTTTGGGTCTCATCTAGACGTCATGTGTTCAATTCCCCCGAATTCCTCGAAATTTTTTTAGCTTTATACGATCGCTATTTTCTTGTCTACGATTTCAGTTGGTATCACTGCAAACAATACGGTGTTAAACCCCATCATTCCCAACACGTTCATTTACCCCAAGTCTTTTACAGTCTTTGAATACACCATTTTACTAACTAACAAATACGATGCAATCTGCCGTTAATTTAGTTTAATTCAATTGTTAGTTGTTTGGAAAGCTAGAAGTTTTGATAATAGATAAAAGATTTTTTAATAGAAATCGTCTACATGCAATATGCTCATATCATTTACAAGACTTTTACAGTCTTTGAATATGCCAATTTACAAAATAGCAACTTCTATACCTACAAAACAATCTGCCTAGTTATTATTATTAGTTGTTTGGGAAGCTAGTAGTTTCGTGAACAGCCTTCAATCGAAGATAAACCCCAAGTTTAGGCACATCGTTTATAATAGAAATTGTCTACATGCAATATACTCATATCAACAAGACTTTTACAGTCTTTGAATAGGCCAATTTACAAAATAGCAACTTCTACACCTATAAATCATACTGCTGTAGCTTCAATTGAAGATAAACCCCAAGTTTGGACACACCCCTGATAATAGAAATCGTTTACTTGCAATATACTCATATCATTAACAAGACTTTTACAGTCCTTGAATAGGCCAATTTACAAAATATCAACTTTTATACCTACAAAACATAAGGTGCAATCTGCCTAGTTATTATTATTAGTTGTTTGGGAAGCTAGTAGTTTCGTGAACAGCCTTCAATTGAAGATTCTTGTACGTTGATATTCATAAATTTATCTGGCTTAATGCCAGATTACGTGTTATTGTGCACACTGGCTGTTGGATAGGTCGTGTATTATTGTGGATCAAGTGTCTAATGGCAGTGTGTGTAATGGCTAGTTTATGTTTTACCCGAACAGCTCCCTCTGCCAGAGATGTGTGCTGCGATTGTACTGCGTGAAAGTCTTCGCGTCTCGGGTGGTATGGGGGCGTGATATACCGATTAACCAATGTACGCAAATACGTGAACTTGAAATATTAATGCGCGCCTGAGAGATTCTTAGAAATTATTTTATTTATTTTTAATAGTTTTTATTTCTGATCGTATTTTTTGAAATCATTTTTAAAACCTAACCTAACCTAACATTTCTGCCATCTTTGTTTTGAGTTTTATATCACACTAGCTAAACTTTTGGACTATCAAAAAGATAAAGCTGAAATCTGTTTATCGACATTTCGTTGGTCAATGATGTAAAATTCTGACAAATATGAATGTATGAATGATGTTTTTAACGCAAATAAATAAATACAAATGAAAATTTAATAACTAGCGAGTTTTCGGCATGCGTTGCAATGCCCCTTAGATAAATTGTTTATCCCTTCGTGTCCTTTCCCATTCGTCTCCGTTCCCCTTCCATCTCCTCTTTCCCGCCTGCCTCCCCTCCAACGGTCCCCCTCCACTTTCCCCGCCTTCCCCCGCTTCTTTCAGCCTTACCCCTCTCGCTAACCCCCTTCCTTTGTTCCCCTCCGCCGTTCTCGGATTTCACTCCCCCTACCGCCTTCCTTCCTTGCCGCTGAACTACATGAAATACACACATTCTTTAAACAACTCGCGCGCTACCTATTGTAAAATTTTTATACAAATTTAATAAAATAATAGTTAGTCAAACCCAAGTTTCATCGCTATCGTATGAATGGTAGAGGAAATAATTTAAAACGCCAGAGCTCACCATTAAATCACCAAAGTTTCATCGCAATTAGATGAATGGTAAAGAAAATAATTTCATAAAGCCAGAGCTCCCCTTTAGATTTACATAGTATATAGAAACCTTCGCGGGCGTGCGTACAACAAATCACCAAATGAATGGTTTAATTGGACAAAAATAAACGTTCATTTTTATACATTAAGATATAAAAAAATAATAAAAAAGGCATATTCTTAAATCTTTCAAAGCCGGACACTACTGATCGATTATGACAGTGTCAATCGTTAGGCCTTGACTTTCAAATTTAGGACCTCTGAAATACTTCAGCCTGTTTTTTTTTTTTAATGACTCCAAGGCATTCAATAAAATCAGTTTTTATCGTCGCCAAATCTCTGAATGTTTAAGAACCTCTTTTTTCTGTTCGGATAATGATCGGCGTCGTCAAAAAAGGCGCGCGGCCTCCACAAGTCCGCTGGGTCCACTGGGACTGGGCAATGCCGGCGGCCATTGCATTGTCTGTGGTCTGCGAGTGGTGGCGGTGGTCGATGACCATAAATCGCCACGTGATCCGTCCAACGCGAAGAGATTGGAATGATGTTGTGCATAATCAGTAGGCAGTAGGTACCGGGTACCGGCCTATCTAGTGGTACCTACTTCATGTAGAATAGTCGCTGCAGTGGTTTGTTGCATTGATAATCGGATTAATTATTATCTTCATTATAGGCAATTCTACAAGCACCTAAGTAATGAGATTTTATTTAATTGGGAATACCAACAGTTACAATTATAAGATATGTTATAATAATTGAACCAATTATTATAACATATCTTTTATAGGATATCTTTTCGAAGAAAACAAACACTTTGTGGCTTGACATTATACAAACGAAAAAAGGTTTTTTGTTTAAAACCACTTTATTTCACTTATACACGTCGACCTTTTTCGGTTGATCTCAATCTTCACCAGGACAATAAACATATTAACTAAATTACAGTACAGAGGAAGATCACACCAATGTATAAATAAAATAAAGTGGTTTTAAACAAATAACTTTTTTTCATTTCAGTAATAATGTCTTCCGAAGTCGTGTCTTCCGTCTTATTCTTCCATTCCCTTTTACGTCGTACATTTTGCCTGACACTAATTTCTTCGTTCATCCATCCACTCTTGAATGTCAAAATCATTTTTTCCTCAACATAACTTTTTTTAACAGATTTTCGAAAATTCGATCCGACAACGAGACGATTGAGGATTTTTTGATCTTGGCAAGCAAATAATACCAAGAAACCAACAAGTACGAATGGTCACCTTATGTTTATTTAACATTTGTTACCCGGAGAGCAGAAGTAACGAGTGGTTGTGTGGGTTGTGTCAGACTTCGTCTTCCATCCCCTTTGACGTCATACATTTTTCCTGACACAAATTTCATCCACCATCCACCAAAACTATATTTTCGTCAACCTAACTTTATTTTAACAAATTTCCAAATTTTTCGGATTTCCGAAATTTCGATCCGACAACGAGACGATTGAGGATTTTTCGATCTTTGGAAAACAACCTAAACCAAGAATACGAATACCTTACGTTTGTTCATATCTATTACCCGGAGAGCAGAAGCAATGAGTGGTTATGTTTATCAGTACATGCGATTAATTGCATGCACTTAAAAGCCATTGACTAGTAACTCCAAAGAATTGTTACCGCATTATATATTGCTAAGTCAATATTGTCTTCCTAGACAGACTATTGTCAGACTATTGTCAGACTTTGTCTTACATCCCCTTTCACGTCATACACCTTTCCTGACACTAATTTCTTCGTTCATCCATCCACTCTTGCATGACAAAACCATATTTTCGTTGACTTTAGTTTTTTTTAACAGATTTTCGAAATTTTGAGCCGACAACGGGACAATTGAGAATTTTTCTATCTTGGAAAGCAACCAAAACCAAGTACCAAGAAAACCAGTACGGACGGTCACCTTACGTTTGTTCATATATATCTACAAGTATTATTACCCGGAGAGCAGAAGCAACGAGTGGTTATACTTATTAGTACATGCGACTATTTGCATACACTTAAAAGCCATTGACAAGTAACTGCATAACGCATTGTTACCGCTATTATTATATTTCTAATACAATATTGTCTTCCTAGGTCGTGTCAGACTTCGTCTTCCATCTCCTTTCACGTCATACACTTTTCCTGACACTAATTTCTACTCTTGCATGTCAAAACCATCTCTTCCTTAACACCCCTTTTAACAGATTTCCCAAATTTCGATCCGACAACGGGATGTTTGAGGATTTTTCGATCCTGGAAAGCAACTAAAACCAAGTACCAAGAAACCAACAAGAAGTACGAATGGTCACATTACGATTGTTCGTATCTATTACCCGGAGAGCAGAAGTAACGAATGGTTATATTATTAGTACATGCGGCTATTTGCATGCACTTCAATGCCATTGGCTAGTGACTAGTAACTGCATAACGAACTGCTACCGCTCTTGCAAGACAATATTATGTCTTCGAACCTGAGTGACTGGTACAACCATTTGACCCGGCTCAACTATTTTGATTAATTTGATCGTCTCGTGTCTGTCTTCCTAGGGCGTATCAGGCTTCGCTTTCCAGCCTCTTTCATGTCAACTGACACTAATTTCTCCTCTCATTTTATATTTTTTTTAATATTTTTTATATTACATTATATACAATTAATAGCAAAATAACATAATAATATATTTCAAGATAACTGTAAATATTAAAAATGTGTACAAGTGTTATTATGTCTTGTAGGTCAACATAGTTCCTAGCTAGGCAGATTGCCTGTTCTAAGGAACCAATTGCTGGTGAAAAAGTCAGACATGTATTTTGTAATAAAATGTTGTTTTTATTTATTTTTTCTAATAAAATATGTACTAAGTTTATATTTATTGTGCCATTTTTAGGTAACCATGTAAAACTTTAAGTGACATTATTTAATAGTTTTTCAGACTCCATTCTACCCAAGCCAATCAACCATTTAGTTATTACTGAACCGATGCAGTACATTTTGCATGTCTTAATATTTAATTCTGGGGGGATTTTATTATACAATTTCGGTCCCAGATATGTATATGTCTTTTGATACTTTGCCGTATTGCTCTCTGGGACCACGAGATCCTTTCTAGAGTATACACTCATACACTCTGCATGTCCATCTTTATTTAGTAACGCCCTTTTTAGGGGCTTTTACATACAGGTAGTAAAAATGATACAGTAGTTATTTATTGTACACAACTGAACTGCTTCAGTAACAACATTGTGTATTTGTTTAGTGACGAATTGACGATGTGCACTGATTTGGTATAATTATTTCCCTTCATTAGTATTCTGGGCAAAGATAAATATATATGAATTTCTGGACTGAAATAAATCCCGACTTCTAGTATTATGTAGTGGAATCCGAAAGCTTATCAATGCAAGCAATTTTGGACTATCAGCTACATCATTTAATATTTTTATACAGAAATACCAAGTCAGTCAAAAAATCCTTCTGTCTGACAATTTAAGCATAATCATATCATTTAAAAGAGTGTTGTAGTTCAACATAATCGCTGTGATACCCGTTTTAACATTTAGAGAGATGAGTAACAAAGAATTTATTTTTGTGTTCTTTCAATATGAATATTATAATGTGGGTTTCAGGCAGGAGAATTGTACTCAAAGTTGACTAGAGATTTCAAATATGTGGTTAACAAATGAAAGATTTGATTGAAAAGTGAATTTCTACTCAACTTAACTTTTTTAACCACTTCAGACCCATAAGGTTGTTTTCAAGTTACCTAAAACATTGCCTGACACACGCAATGGCGTCGTACCTGACTTATTAAACAGATTTTCGATCGGACAACGGGACGATTGAGGATTTTTCGATCTTTGAAAATCAACCAAAATCAAGTACCAAGAAACCAAGTACGAATGGTCACCATACGTTTTGTTTGTAGCCACTACCCGGAGCGCAGAAGTAGCGAGTAGTTATATTATTTTCTAACTGCATAACGCCCTACTACCGCTATTGCTAAAGGCATCATCTAGGTCCTAGGTATTATACCATTATGAATGCTGTCCGGTGTGCCCTCTGCCGACCTTGACACCCCACAGCGAACACTTCATCTTGGTGCATACATTGCAGTCATTTCTCATTACTGCAACAGCGCTACTCAACTTTTCAGCTATGATTGGTTAATGGTGTTGATGATGGTGATTGTGATTAAGTTTGATTGAAAAATTATTGTGTTTTGATGTTATGTTTATGATGAGGTGTTGTGGTGTCTAGTTCACCACGAGACTTTTTTTTTTAAATAATTTCTCTCAGGGTCTATGTCATATTTGAAGATGTTGTGTGGGGGGTCTTTTTGTGAGGAGTTTTTTTGAGAGGAAGGTTTTTGAGGGGAGTGTTTTTGAGAGGAAGGAGTGAACGTTGGTCTTTAAGGCGGCACTATCCGAATTTCTACCGATTTCTTGCAAATTTCCCTTGAACATTTGAAGTTTTTAAGCTCTTAAAAAAATATGTTATTTTTGAAGATAATATCTATACAACCCCCACGCCGAAGCGCAAATTATATGAAATTACCTCGATAGAAAAAATCGCAAAGTGTGCTCCGAAAATTTTTATTTTCAAGCCTGTCTCTATTATTTAACAAGTTATACGTATGAAAAAATTCACCGTGTTTCTTTGAACGTTGTTTTAGACAACCCCCACTAGATTTTTGCTCTATTCTAAACGAGCCGTGTTTTATTAAACATTTTCACAATTTTTGCGTCACTTTTATCGTTTGAAATGTTAGCGCGCTCTCTTCAACATTCGTAATTACATATCTCTCCATCTTCTTCTTGTCGTGCTCGGGTACGGGGCCTTAAGAGACCCATGTTGCAGGAAGGAGGAAACACAACGAGTCATAGAAGTTTTCTGATGTGACGAATGTCAAACGTGTGCACATTTTGGATGCGCGTTTGGCGTGTTTCCCGGCTATGCACCGGTGTCGAGGGGATCAATGACGCTAGTTCCTCCGAGCGTCTTCCATTGAAACACCGGTAGATGACAGCATGCCCACCCGAAGCCTGTGCTGTAAAGATTGCAATCCTTTCGTTAAGGTGGAAGAATCAATCAAACGGACCGCCCGTTTCTGCACAGAGTCGAGGGTTTTTTCAGGTATTTTGGGGCTCCAGATCAGAGGCGGCTGCAATCATTGCTGGTCAATGGTGACCTAAATATCAATACGCTTCAAACATTCAAGATTTTGTTTTATAGATCTTTAGAAAGGATTCGTATAAATTTGGATTCATTAGAATCAAATCAAAATTGGACATGCATTGCATTGCCACTGAGAGCCACTTAGTCGTGTCATGTTATTTTAATATATATACATAAAAATTTACAAATAACTTATTTATTAGTACTTATACAGAGTGTAACAGCACAAAGGATTTTAAACAGGGATTCCTGTGCACATTTGAAGTACAAAAGGTAGACGTTTTTAATGGATTTCATTAATCAATTTTGTTTTTTTTTTTATTCGCACATTTGAATGATTTTGCCTCCGCTGTCATTGCAGCCGGTACGCAATAAACAACGCGGATGTAGGCAATCAACGCGTTAGCTCAATCGTTCCATGACTTATCAATGCTCTAAAATCGATTCAACTCACCATTTGCTTTTGAGTGTAACGCTTGCTCCTAAACGGTGCAATCAGTCGCTTTGGTGACCCCGAGCTCACCGGTCGCTCAGTTTTAAGACGTCAAAATAATGTTCACATGTTTTTAAGTTATTGACTAAGTTTGTCTCTTAAGAGTGCGGTGCGCACGTTACGCTCACACATACACAATCAAAACTCGCAACTAATAAATATCCAATAAAAATGTGACGTCACTCGTACGTCATTATAGTACCATAGTATTATTTAACATCCTCGTCTAAAAAATTTAACTTTGACTAAGTTTGGAAACGTCAAAATATTGTTAATTTGCGTTTTACCAATATTTGATCAATTCCGATCGCTGATTAAGCCCGCTGAGAGCTTCGTTGTAACCTCTCTTTCTTTTACGTGCGTTGTTTATGAGAAAGAAGGAGGGGTTAAAATGAAGCTATCAGCGGTATCCATTTTCGATTATAACTATGTTGCCCTAATGAGCGCGGTCACTTATCGCTATTCATCAATATTTCTATAATGATTCAATTTAGATGATAACAAACAAATATATTAATTTTTGCTTTATTCGTAAATAAATTAAATAATAACACTTAAGTTGAAATTTTTTGCTGCATTTGCGTAAACGTATAAATTATGTAAAACATCACCTATTTTTTGTAAAACGATATTACGATCTATTAATTTTATTCAAAAATATTTATTTGCTTGGATGGAATTAATGGAATTAGCAAATTAATAAAATAATTAATATTAAATTGTGGTTTTTAATACCACATTTTTATTTAAAGTTTTTTTTTTAAAATTGTAAACTTAATTTTTTAGAGCAATTGGAAATTAATAAAATCCCTAATAATCCTAAAGTTAACTTACTTAATAAATTAACAAAGGTTCCAACATTAACGACTTTTATTCAAATTTAAACAATTTAACTCTTAAGAAAACTTTTAAAAACCATTAATCATTTTCAACAATTTACTTAAAAATTGGTAATACAAATAAAAGCTTTTTGTCAAAAAATTCTCATTGCAAGTATAGCATACCTATATTCAAATAATAGAGATAGATCTCTTAAAGTGACTCCACCACAGTTTGATAATGTCTTAGAAGGTGAAACAGCTGTCACGCATAATTATATAAATACACGGCAGAACTTGTTTATAGGTAAACCTTTTTTAATTGAATGCTAATGATAATATTATTAAATGTAAAAAAACTTAAAATAAAAATCATTGTTTTTTGTTCAGGATTTTCAGAAAATTTTAGTTTGGCAGTGCACACGAATTTCCTGAAAATCTTCATACAAAAACCGAAATTTCAAAAAAAAAATGTTTTTCGACTGCAACAACTCCAATAATGCAATTTTTTTAAAAAATATTAGCACTCTAACACAAAAGTTTCGACCCCGATTAAGTGTGACACTAGCATAACTTCCTCCTTAGCTTATTATATTTGCAAATGCGCTGACTTTGTATCCGACGATTGCTCGATTCACAGTCTGCCTAATAACACCGATGCTGCGAAGAAAACTATGAAATAAATTATCACGTATTCAACCCGACAACATTCGTCTGAAAGTAAATTAATTCATGTATTCGAAGTGCTATGTATTTAGTAGACAATTAAATAATAATAGTTTGTGTAAACGACTACCGTTGCCAGCGGCAGTGGAAAGAAAACACCTCTACTATAAAATTATTATTAAGATTGTGTAACGCCGGCGCTACTCTGCTAGATCTAATGCCGCCGCGAGTCATGATATAAAAGATATAAGCAATTCCGCCACTACTGTACTATAAAATTATATTATGATAGGATCATTGTTATGTCATTTTGCACGTCGCCGTGTTATTATCGTGTACGGCACGGATGCGTACTCAACGTCGTGCGTTGCATCGACTAAATACTACGATATTATTCGTATTATTGTCATTATTAAGTATCGCGTATTGTATGTGGTCTTTTAATATCTACCAATTTGGTAACGAGGTTCTAATCGGCATGTATGAGTTCCATCATCACTTGGTAATGGAATCGCATGAAGGTAAGCCTCATTCTAGAAAGGTGTTTTTTTTTAGCGCGATGCCATTTTTGTTAATCTGGTTTTGTTCTGACAGTTGTTGTGCGCAAAAGGGCTGTTAAAATATGGTAAAAGTGAAGGTATGAAAAAGTAATCAATATTATATTTCCAGTTTTATGTTTATTGCATGAGAAATATTCGTTTTGATGACTCGTTATTGCGTTGCAAAACTCTGCTTTTCAGCTTTCCCTCTCTCCTACAATACAGGATTCTTCAAGGCTCAGGGTCAGTCCCTCCTTTGTTTATTTTCACTCACTCTTTACGCAGCATCTCTAAAGGTGACACATAGGTTCTAAGGGTCTCCTGTGCAGGGTTGTTTATACATATAAACCGTGATAGAAGGTGTCTAAGAAAGCGTGAAAGCTAGATTGATGATTGGGAAAGCAATTGCAGAAGCGTTATTGCACAGTTGCGTTGCGCAACTCGGCTTTTCGATCTTCCCCCTCCCGCATCACGGGATTCTCAAGGCTCAGGTTCAGTCCCTCCTTTGTTTACATTCACTCACTCTTTATGCAGCAAAGGTGACACATAGGTTTTAAGGGTCTCCTGTCCAGAGTTGTTTATACGTATAAACCGTGACAGAAGATGTCTAAGAAAGCTTGATTGATGATTGGGAAAGCAATTGCAGAAGCATTACGAAACACATTAATGATTCTCAAAGTGCACAGTTTTTTTACAAATGTGTAAAAATGAATTAAATTATTTTCAAGTAGATAAAAGATGAGGATGAGCAGGGAAAACATATTCAGGTGTCAAAGCTATTTAGAAGCGCAGCATAATAACTTGCCGAAGTTAACGTCTCGTGAATCTTTAATTTTGGCTTGAAAACGGTATTTGAAAGGCCACCAGTATCAAATTATTCGAGGTGCTGCCGAATTATCCGGTCAGATGATGTTTACTGTAATTTCGTTATTCGAAGCAGAAACCTACTTGTCATAGTTCGCGTGTCATGTATATTATTTAAATTCGCGACATTTCCACAGATTTGAAGCTCATAAAAGTGTAGGATATCTTTTAACATAATAGTTCGCTCATAAAACCCATCAAAAAGGCAAAACGCAGCCACCTACCTAACTGTTTCACGCTCATGGTGGAAAAACTATAATCCAAACCACACAATCCACACACTCCACCATGTCTGAATATCTAGCAATATCTTTATACATTTTCTTTTTACTTTTGCATCATGGACTCGGAGTTGAGTTGTAAAACTGTTGCTAAAATCTCACCATTAGACTCGTGTTTAGGTTCGATGATCTCCAACTGCGAAACACGTGAGATTTAGCAATTATAATCACAGCGTAGCCTCTTGTACATGATCTCTGTGCTCTACAAGCAAATCAAAGAAAGAGTTGTAGGAAAGCATAGTCGGTAGAAGTAAGAAAGGGTGTTGTTATTGTGCCCCTTTCACATTGTTGTATTTTAGTTTGACTGGCGTTTCGCTCTGAACAATAAAGATGCGTGAAGTCTGATAGTTTGGTTTCGGAATAAATGAGTTTTTTTGTTCTCACGAATCTATTTTTATATACGTTCGAGTGTCGATCAATAGTTAGGAATGAAAAGGCAAGTTTTTCAAAAAAAAATTTTTTTTTCAACGTCATCTGCTTTTAGGTCGATACACTCTTCCCAATGTTTCTGCCATTTCTTTAATCCCACCAAAAATACGAAAATGCACAATTATTTACGGTAATCACAGTTAGTCTTTATAGGTACAATCAATTTGCGAGTACGGCACAGTTCAGTAATGGCAAAACAGTACAAAACTATAACAATAACTTTAAGGATAGGTACTTTAACGACCTAAAGGAAGCTAATTGTTCCTTCAACCGCTCGTTAAAGCTTTTAACAAAAGGGTTAAGATTATTCACTCTAGGTTGGCTGAACGTATTTCAGACTGAATTCAGATTGAATACTTATCAATATGCGCTCGAAAATTATTATTTTTTTTTTACATGAGCTCCACATAGGAGGCCCTGAGGAAAATAATCTCCCTCGGGGCCTGTCATCTTTGGGGATGCTGTGTGGAAGGTTTTTTAAGGAAAGGAAATGGAGGAGAATTCTGGGAAGGAAAAGGGTTTAAGGGGTGGGTAGGAATCTGGGGTTCAGTGTGTCCTGATCATCTGCCTCCAAGACCTAAAGTCTTAAAGTGTTAAACCTCACCCCATGAACCCGGGCACCCCTGCTAAATCACCAAATGTAGCGAACCACTTGGGGTGATCTATGGCAGAGGTGTTGGTTATCCAATAAAGGTTCTCGGGGCGGCCGTACCCATTCCCGCCTCCCGAATTGATTGAGATTTGCTACAATTTGTCAAATTCTTCAAAATGCGCTTCTGTTTCGGCGATAATCTCGTTTGAGCTGAATTTTTTCCCCGAGTCATGTTGGGGAACAGAAAGAAATCACATGAAGCCAGGTCGGGCGAGTACGTTGGATGCGGCAGCAATTTGTAGCGCTATCACGCAATTTGGCCACGACAATTCCGGATGAATGTGCTGGTGCGTTATCCGCTCGTTGAGCAATCGCGGCACCCATCGGGCCGACACCTTTCTTACACTTAACTTATCAGGTAATGTATTAATTGCCGTTCCGTACATCACGCCTACGGCCTCTGCTACTTCGCACATTTTAGTTCGGCGATCAGCAAGAATCATGCCATGGAGCTTTTCAACGATTTCCTCGGCAACCACTTCGGCTTGGCCGCTCTTCATCAAAAACAGATATACGACCACGCTTAAATTCTTTGAGCCAATATCTCATAAATGGTTAAGAGTCCCCAGAGACAGCATCCAACTTTGCTTTTATTTTTCGCATGTTTTTCAATCCAAAAATAAAAAGCGAATTACAGATCGATATTAATTGCTCTTTTTTCATTTCATCGATAATCACGAAACACACGTGATACAATTGGCTGCCAAATAAAAAGTAACCTATGAATCAGTCAGAAATTTAGAATGTTAACGTTTGACAGATGGCGGTACATGATGATAATGTCAACTACCCTCAACATCGCCACCTGTTTTCAAACTCAGGTACTTTTGATCGACGCTCGTAAGTAAGTACTCAACGTAATCAATCACGATTTTCAGAATAATAATAATACTGCTTCAAAATATATGTAATATAACCTTAAATTAATTATAAACAACTATAACTTAACTACAACTGTAATTTTCATAATTATTTCGAAATTAAAATATGTATTTAGTTTAAATAATGACCATTCCTACACCAATGAAAACATGTATCCCTTCAAAAAGCAATAAAAAAAATCCCATACATCATAAATATAATAACGATTTGAAAATAATATTAGGTCATTAATAATTTATTTTACTTGGAAGGTTTTTCCCTGAACAATATTGAAGTGAGCTACAAACCCAAGATAATTAATTAGCCTACTGGAATAACCTAAATATTTAGAAATTCGAATGTCTAAAACGACTTAGTAACATGTAATTAATGTAATTGATTAAAATCCTTCTAGACCACCCCTCTTCCCCTCCCCCATTTGTTATGTATATAAACCGTAGATTAAGAATAATTTGTACAAGTCTGAAGATGGCTCTAACGAGCTGAAATCAGTTACGGCCAATAAAATTAAAGTCGAAAATAGTTTTGTATTTGTTTTTATTATAATATATTATAATGGATTCTACCATGAATTGTCAGTTTCAAAAATAGAAATATTATAAACAACTATTGCGACTTTCACCATCTCTGTTTCGTCTTCAATTATTATTTCATTGCTTCGGTTTATTTATATATTAGTTGTTGTTGATGTCAATTATTTGATTACTAAGTAATGTAAATGTGGCTTTTTGCCAGCTGGCAATTTCTTCCAACTCGCTCAGATTCTTAGTGGGAGTTAAAAAAATAGTGCATCTTTTTCTTAATGTTGCATGTAAATAAAAACAATCATCTAAAAGTTGACCAAAAATATAAATGTATATTAAAAAATTCAAAACGGTTATTGGAATACTTCAGTTCAAAACACACATGCTCAATTGTCGTCGTATAAAATGAAGTCGCTGTCGGGGATAAACTGTCGGTCACCATTAATAATGTGTTTGGTTAGATTAGATTAGGTTGGGTTAGGTCAGGTTAAGATAGGTTCGGTTCGTTTAGTTTAGATTAGATTAGTTTAAGAGGAACGTTTGCGCGGCCCATTTCGGCCAATTTTATACAAATCTTAAATTTTGATTTAAGATCAAAATACCCAACCAAACTGAAAAATATTTTTTGTAATTAAAAGGTATATCAAATATCTAGTACGGATGTTAGCTACTTTATTTATTTTTGCTTTAAATTATAAGATATAGGCCATTAAAGATTTTAATGTTTCATGATTTTAGAGGCAACTTGGGCAATTAATTGTGAGTAAATGAAAAACGTTAAAAAATAATTTTGCTTTGTTTATTTTACAAATACAATGAAAAATAAAATAAAACATTGTTAAAAATGCATTTTTTAGTTAGTAATTTTAATATACACAACAAATTATTGTTCCGTCGTAAATAGGTAATTTGTATTTTAAATTTATACCTACCAAAATGATTTTATTAATAATTTTTATTTTATATTTCTATGATAAATGTAGTAAAATTTTTTTTCATTGTTTTTCATTTACTCACAAATAATTGCCCAAGTTGCCCCTAAAATCATGAAACACCAACATTTTTAATGACCTATATCGTATAATAAAGCAAAAATAAATAAAGTAGCTCACATCCGTACTAGACATTTTATATACCTTTTGTTTACAAAAATAATTTTTCAGTTTGGTTGGGTGTTTAGATCTCAAATCCAAATTTAAGATTTGTATGAAACGGGCCGAAGAGGGCCGCGCAAGCGTTCCACTTAAGTTTTTTAGGTTAGATTTGTTGTTTATTTGTTATTTTTGTTTACTATTCTCCAGTGTTCTGTTTTGTCAATGTTCTGTTTATTACTGTTCTGTTTGTCATTGTTCTGTGTTGTCATGGAATCGAAAAAAAAATGCTTTGGTGATCATGTCCAAATTCAAGTGGTCATAAATACATGGATACATTTTGAAGACGATGTTTGTTGTTATTTCAGAGGAAGAGCCTTGCCCTCCGGCGCACCTCCTGAACGGTGCCGGCGTGTCCAGGGCGGCCCCCAGCGCGCCCATCGCCATCCCGCCCTCGGCCGGCAGCGCCCCGCGCCGCCCCGCCGCGCCCTCGCCCGGCGCCCCGCCCGCGGCCTCGCTCACCCCCGCCCATCTGCTGCCGGTGGCCGCCTACCTGCTGGACCACGACCTACCCAGGGCCAGGAGTAACAGCAATGGGTCAGTACAACCGATGCTCTCTTTTGCTTGTCACTTGGCACCCCTGAGTCTTGGAATTTGGAGAGAAATTTCATGGCAGTCGTGTTGTCTCTTATATTAATTTTAATGTGAATACCTCACAAGAGTTCCAGCTGCTCTCGTCTGGAGCCAGTGAGACTACAGCATTGGGGTCCTAATAATGTAAGGCTGAAAGTAGTGGGGATGAAAAGGAGATGGGGAAGAGGAAGGTGGGGAAGTACCTGGCTATTCAGATCTGGTCACCAAACACAGCCAAAGCCATTTCAAGCAACATTTCATTTCTGAATGGTAGTCTTTCACCGGGGCGATACTAGCAGTATCTTCCACTCTGAAATGTGTCGCATTAAATTAATTAATTGTGAAAAAGCACAAATTAATCAAATAAATTTACTTTCGTATATCGGGACTTGAACCCGCAATATCTGGATTCGTAGCCAAGGATGTGAATGACTAATAAAAGATGGGATAAAATAATATAATAAAATAATGGATAACTTGATATGTAATTTTGCAGAATTGCTATTTTAGAGATCAATAAATAAATAGAATCATTCTAGTTTGTACATCATTTCCAATGACCACTTGAACTGACATAGGCTTTATGTTGGTTTAGGTCTGGTGGTCGCGCAGCCGGCACTCGCGAGGTGCACAACAAGCTGGAGAAGAACCGGCGAGCGCACCTCAAGGAGTGTTTCGAGCTGCTCAAGCGCCAGCTGCCCGCCTCCCCGGACGACAAGAAGTCTTCCAACCTGTCCATCCTGGATTCTGCCATCAAGTATATCCAGGTAAACATCCTTCCTCACTCTCTCGCGGATATCTTTCTTACTACTGTTGTGGAAGTCTGTAATGTTTGGAATTATTAACATCCAAAAACTATCATTTCTGTGGGGGTACTTCTCAATAACAATAGGTCCTCGATCTGATTTATTATGAGTTTGCGTATTTACAATAATTATACTACAGGTCACATGACCTGCCTGTACTGGCTGCTAATTGAATTTGAGCAGTGGTAGGCTGGCGAGAACCACTCTCGACGGCTACTGCCTACCCGGGCACCCCATTCGGCAACCGATAGAAGCTCTTTCCCTGCTGGCATCTGTCGGCATCCAATAGAAGCTCTTTCAATACATTACAAAGTCCATATCTGCAAATTCGTATTTCTCACACAACCTATTTGTATAAATAGATTTTACACCGTTTTTCCACTTCTATAACTAGAAAAGCAGTGTGATCAAAGACTATAACTGCAATAAACGGAGGCTGTTAGTCTCTATCTTTTAAATCCTCAGGCATCGAGCATATTCTGTCAGAAGATCACAGTATTTCCACTTTGCAATAAAATTGAAGTCCAAATTTGCAAATCCGTATTCCCCACGCAATTTGTATAAATAGATTTTCCACCATTTTTTCAATTCTACAACTTGGAAAAGATGCGTGATCAAAGAGTATGACTGCAATAAATAGAGAGCGTTAGTCTCTATCCTATAAGCGTTGGTGTGACCATTGTTTGCGTATTTCTTCTGCGGTCAAGGTGAAGTGCGTTAAATGAGAAAGATCAAGGACGGGTTGTTTAAATAAATTTGAACAATTCATTAAATTTTTAAGATAATTTTCAAGTTCTGTGATTATTTAAGTTTTATGAAGCAACTGGCCTATACTGATATAATAACAGAACTTGAAAATAAACTTCTAAATTCAAAGTTAATTTTCGAGTTCTGTAAGGGCTCAATTAATAAATCAGGAATGCCTCATATTTCACACATATGTCTGGTAATTTTTATTATCGTGAAAACAAGCGGATGGGTCCAAGTGGTTAAATTTCTGTTATTATAACGCTATTGGCCAGCTGTTTCACATAACTGAAATTAAAAAATTAACTTTTTTAGTTGAAATATTCATCAAATTTCATAGTTGATTTTCAAGTTCTGAGAGTTTTCTATTCAATTTCCGTTATCATCAGTATCAGTATATTAATACGTGAAGCAAAAACTTTGTACCCCTTTTTACGAAAATTGCGCGGACGGAGGAGTACGAAATTTCGCACACTTATAGTTTATATAGAGGAGTGCAGAATGCTAATATATTTTTAAAATTATGCATAAAAAATTCATTAAATTAATAAAAAAAAACATTACAATTATGGTCGAATTTTTACCATTGGGCGACCACTAGTTATTTTAATTCTGTGAAGCAACTGACCCATAATTATATATAAACAGAACTTGAATAGAACTTTCACAGTACTTGAAAATTAACAAATTTGATGAATTTGAACAATTCATCAAATTTCCAAGTTAATATTCAATTTCTGTAAAAGTTCTATTCATGTTCTGTTATTGTTCAAGCACTGTGAAACATTCCATATTTTTTCTTCTCTGAAAATGTTTTTTTTATATTGTGACCTTCGTCAAGAGTTCACATGTCACTGTGTACAATCAAGGAAATTATATTGCTACCTTGTTGGGTGTCGCGATGAGGTGGGTTATAGAAATATCTATAGGAAGAGATTTATTTATTCGAAGATAGATGGATGCCAGTAGCTTGTTCCAAATGCATGTCTTTTACATAAAAACAAATCTGCAAATAAATTCATTTTCTTATGCCATCATCAACTACAACTGTTAAAGAATGTTCCTGTTGAAGCTTGTCGAAGTAATAAATACTCGATTGGATTGCAAAAATGAGAAAAAAGAAATGATGATCTTATCGTGTCACCTAAAAAATATGCACAAATTTAAATAATAATATTTTTGCCAAAAAGTTATGCAAAATCTCCTACAATATTGTGCGTAACCAAGTTGGGATGGCTTAGCAACAGACTATTTAAGAATAGTAATGGGTTTGCAGCCAGACAGGCTAAGATTTTCCTCCATTCAAATGCAGAAATATTATCAGTTTTACAGTCAGAGCTGCAGTTTGGATGGTTACTTTATGAGTAGAAATAATCAAAACCCACGAGATGGCATTAAATTAGCCATTAAATTTGCATTGAACCCGTGTCAGCCGTTATTTTATTTAAAAATGTTTCGTTAATGCATAATTTTATTAAAAATCTAAAAAAGACTTTAAGAAAATACTGATTAAATTTCTATTACTTTGATTGCTGCTTCGCCCTTCAAATTCATAGTATTGTTTTTTTAATCTACTCTTATAGCAGTCAAGTACAATAAGCGTGTTTTCACGCTAACGCGTGTGTTCCCACAAACATCGTTATAACTCTGTTATTGTTCTAGTGATAACCCTAGAACAAAAAGTAAAAGATTAATTATAAATCAAGCTTCACATCTCTATTCAAAGTTGTTCATAGAAATACATAAAAAATACTTATTTTGTAGAAACAGTTTTCACCCTCCAAATCGCCTACGCGCCGTTAGACATTGTTAATTTTTTATTAAATATTCTTCCATAAAATGGTATAAAAGCGAGGTGACAAAATTGTTTATTATACGTTCATACAATAGAATAAGAGTTTTTTTTTTACATAATCCGTGATTTTAGTTTTCACATAAAGATATTACGTGAGTCATTTTTACAATTATTTATGTTTTTATATATTACAATGTTTATTACAATGTTTATATTACAATTTTTTTATGCTTGCATTCTAAATTTTGATATTTACTAATGTTAATATTTATTTGTGATAATACAATTTGAAAGCTTATTTCATAGCCTTTCAAAAACAGTTTTTATTTTCGGATACATTTAGAAATATTCTGTTTATTTTAATTTTATTGCAAAACGGAAATACTCTGACTGAATCCGGTTGAGGCCTGAGGGGTTAACGAAACCTAAAGAAAAGTTCAAGCAGGCAGTTAAATAATAGTCAAAACAAATATTTCATCTTAATCATATTATTATTGATCATAAAAATACATTTTATAAGTTTTCGCTTAGTTATAATTCACCTTGACTAGATCCAAACTAAAATATTACAGCGGTTCAAGTGTAGTAAATATTGTTTATGATCTTTTAACAGCCTAAAAACTGGTTCATAAAAACCTTTTAAAAATAACTCCATTAAAAAAAGCATAAAATGGAATGGATGAAATGTCCACTTTTAATTAATAGCTCCAACCAATACTATTAATTCAAGTTCGTACATTTACTTGTTTTATCTCTTTAGTATTATGGACTGATTGAAACTTCTGTTACAGCCTTAATAATTTTGAGTTTAACCACTCTGGTATTTTGCGATTATGCAAGTTATTTGTCTTAAACGAACTGTCAGATTTATAAAAACTTTATGTTATTTCCGCTTCACAATTATAGCTCTATAAATGAAACATTTCCGAATGTGGCCGAATACTAAAAACTGCTTTTGAAAGGTTATGAAATAAGCTTTCAAATGGGTATATTACAAATAAATATTAACATTTGTAAATATTAAAATTTAGAATGCAAAAATATAAACATTGTAAAATGACTCGATGTTTTTTTTATGAAAACGGTTCTAAAACAAGGATTGTGTAAAGAAAGTCGTGTATGCGATTTGGCGGATGAAAACTGTTTCTACAAAATAAGTATTTTTAAGTACTTCTATGGACAACTTTGAATAGAAATGTGAAGCTTGATTCTATATTGATTTTCTACTTTTTGTTTTAGGGTTGTCACTAGAACAATAACAGAGTTATAACGATTTCTGTGGGAACACACGCGTTGATGTGAAAACACGCTTATTTTACTTGACTGCTATTGTTATATTGCTGTGTAAACACGCTTATGGGCCGGAGTGGTTAAAGTTGTTTACAAACCTACAATACATAATTGTTAAGTGACCACCATCTTTACCAGATTTTAAAAATGGTGACTGTGAAATTTGATCGGATCGAATAATGTGAATTAACCCTCTCTCCTTGCGGAATAAATGCTTGTGAATGGGTCTCATTCCGGAATATGGAAATCAAATAATACATTAATTTATGATATGCCAGGCGACACCGCCGTGTCACGAGGCTTTTCATGTGGCAATACCATCTAATAATAATAATCAGATGAGTTCGTTGTGCAATAACACTTTCCAATTAAATGGACTCTGAAATCTGAATATGACCATCGCTGCATACCATTAATAATCATTTAAATTAGCAATTCATTCTACAAAATTTCCATCTCAATTCATTTTCTTCAATAATTAAATATCCACTTCTCTCAATAATACCAACCTTTAAGAGTTGTTAATATTAAACATTATAATATTTTTAACTGGTTCATTAATAACCATATTTTTATTTTTATTTTATGGCTGGCGCTTTAACGACCATTTGAAATTCTTTTCAAAGATGTCAAATGTCCAATTTAATTTAAAAAAAGCGGGTTTGTTAATCAACCAGTTTGTTTGATTCCTTTGGCTGATAATTTTCAAGTGATTCAATGTACCTTTACACTATTATAAAAAAAAATAAGAAAATTAGCTGCGTAAATTGATCGTAATTTTTTGTACATTTAGATTTTCTTAGTAATTTATTCAAATATATTCTTTCTCATTGAGTTGTTATGATGTCATGTAGGAAGTCAATTCAATGTGTGTACCAAATATTGTCTTTGATAATGATACCAATTTATTTTAAAATTATATGGGTTATAATTTTTATCGTTGAAAAGACCTTCTCTCCGAAAATATATTCGGTACTTTTTCACAACAATTTTGCAGGATTCAACTTGCAACAATTTTGGATACTTTTTCACAACAATTTCGCAGGATTCAACTTGCAACAATTTTGGATACTTTTTCACAACAATTTCGCAGGATTCAACTTGCAACAATTTTGGATACTTTTTCGCAACAATTTAGCAGGATTCAACTTGTGTGCATGACAACCAATTAGAAAACAATTAAAATACTCGGCGCCCTTGAGGTGATTTTATACAAAAACGGCGCTATACAAATCATCCAAATATTATTTATTATTGTATGACTAAATGAAACTACAGAGTTTATTGCGAGTGGAAAACTTTTTTATTTTGACGAGGCAGTTGTGTATTCAATTTCTGTTAAAAGTTAAAAAAAAAAACAGGTTATTTAAGTTGCTAAATGTGGTGATTCTTACAAAAATTACTTAAACAAGATAACTGGATAAAACAAAAAATTGAAGTTGATCCTTTATTATAATTTTTGTATACCTTGTCAAAAATCTGGGTTTCCCCAAGGATCTGAATTAGGTCCTACCTTAAACATGATTGAAATATATATAATTTTGATTTGTTTTTTGGATGCAGGTTTTGAAGAGACGCGAGAGGGAATGTGAGCATGAGATGGAGAGGCTGGCGCGGGAGAAGATCTCCTCGCAGCAGAGGCTGGCGGCCTTGCGGAGGGGCTCCCCCGTGGCACCCAGATTACACCACCCTTCCAACCATGGTGAGTCTTGTTGAATCCTGTCCTTTAAACACCAAATTCATCTGTTCAGGAAGTCTTACACAATGGTAAATGATAGATAACACGTGCAATCTTTCTTTTCTTTATTTTATTTCAAAAGAAACACAAATATTCCCAGACTACTCATAGATTTCCCAATCACTATAGATTATAGTTAGAAAATGTTACTTTTACAATGATGGACTTATCTAGAAGAGGGTTGAACCCAGTTACTTCTTTCTGATATTTTCATTTGGACAGATCTAGATAAAGTAAATGATAATTTTCAGTTTCGTTAACTTTCAAAAGATTTAATTTATTCAATTGACAAAACAGAAAAGATTAATGATATAAAATTTATTTTTTGTAAAATATTTTGGTGTAGTATAAAAAATTACATGTTTACTATTTGCATAAACCAGTGAAGTTTTCGCGTAAGTAATTGTAATTACAGTGAAACCCTCTCAAAAAGTTTTTCAAGGAACCGGAAAAAACAAACTTCTTAAGTAGGAAAACCTTATATGCGGGAAAAATTGGGCCAATTTTGAGCCGAGTGACCGAAAAAACGAAACTTCTTAAGCCATGAAACTTCTTAAAAGGGAACTTCTTAAGAGGGTTTCATGTAGGGTTCCTGTATAATGTTAATAATAATGTCCCTATCCTCCAAATATTGAATAATTTATTATAAATATTCTATTTAAATAATCAAACTTCTAAAGCAGTTAATTCTGTGTTGCCATGCCACGAATTCATTGCGTAGGCTCAAAATATGATAATATTTAAATTAAAAATGTGTCTACGTTTTTTTTTTATAAAAAAACGGCATTATGTAAATTATCCGCTTTTTATTTCGGAACAAAGGTGCATTTTTCAACATTTCATCGGGGAAACTTGTTATGATAATTTGTGAGACCTCGACTTTAAGATTTTAAAACCATTACGCATTTTAAATTATTGTTGAGGTAGGATTAGACTGTAATAAATAAACTTTATATACGTTAATTAGCATTTCAAATTACCTACACAGATATTTATTTCCTTGTAACTGCTAAAAAATAAATAACTCGTTTTTAAAATTACCAGTCCTTCATCAAGACCAAAAGTTAAACTAAAAAATAGCAAATAAGGAAAGCTAAATCAATAAAATATAAGTATCATTAATTGATGGAAGTATCAAATTATGCTAGGAGATATAATAGAGAGAGATTTTACCGTTTTACGAATTTGTAATGCCCGAGCCAGATGAAGCTAGTATTACAAGCCAGGATAGCAAGCTAGTATCAAGCAATGTCAAATGACTTTTTTCCAACATCAATCCATGCCTTCTCCACTAAATTCTTTCTTACGTATTCTGGTCAAGTAAAGTTATATAAACATGCATTTTTTCCACTTACAGAACAAATCTAACATTACTTTCATGTTCTGACGCCATTTCTGTCAAACGTCAAACGAATAGTGGCAGACACGAATGATGCAACGCGTAGCTTGCGATCAGCACCGTCGGTAGCGTGAAACTGACTTCACACTGACAACTGCCGCGTAGCGCCGTGTACGAACACTAGCAAAATTGTACGGTGGGTAGTGGGTACTCACGAGTGGCGTGCATGCTGCGTGCATGAGGCTTGAGTAGCTTGTAAGTAGCGTCGTGTACGGAAGCACTTAGGCACTTATTGTTTACATTATGCCTAATATTAAAATATTAATTTAAAAAAAATAGTAGGTGTTGGACAGTTGGGGGCAGGGTAAGAGATTGGGTGGTTACTCGGCTGAGTGATCAGTGAAATGAATCATGCAGAAGAAATCTTTTTTTGTTTGATTTTGAAGAAAAAATTTTAAAAAAATAGTCGATGAAAAAGTCACTGGTGACCAAAATTTCATTTATATTTTTTACTCCAAATAATGTCAGGAATCACTGGTTAAAGCAATTCAAGTACGTCCCTTAACACCCCGTATATTAATTTAAATTTTATCCTGATTAAGGAACCATTGATTTAGAAACATGTTGATAATTTTGATTAAATAAATGTTGTTTACAAAGTGATTCATTTCATTCTTGTTGAGAGGGAATAACCACACAAAACCGGAAATATGTCATTTTTAAATAAAATTTTAGGCGTATTGACTCTTTTCCATAAAAAATTATAAATTGATTTCGAAAGACTGTTCTTTTATCTAGTAAAGCTATTTTTTAAATTTTGAGAAAATATGTTTATTTTTGGTACAATAACAGATTGGCAGATTTGTTAAATTTTCAAACAAAATTTTGTATTATACGACAGACATTTCAAATCATATAATCATGCAGTAAAATAAATCAATAAATTATTAGGGAAAGCTGCTTTTCAGAATTTAAATTTTAGTTCAAATAAAATCTTTAATAAAAGATCTGCGCCCTTGTTTTGCGATGAAAATACTTCAGTTTGTCTGTTTATTTACGGTATATATTTAAAAAAAAATTACATTCTTATTTTGCTTAGAAATTATTGAAAAGTTATAAATTATGATCAAAAAATAATTACAAAAAGGACATAATTTTAATAGTTTTATCATGACGAGTTTGAGCATTTTTTAATGTTGGTATTTATTAAAGCAAATTTTGAATGAAATAAAATCGATATTGAGTTATTATGTCCAAATGTTGGTATGGAGAATAATTAATCTTTCTCATCGGAACCGCCCTGTACAGTTACAAGGGTACGATCGCAAGATCATCGTTCGACGATATTCAGTTTCTCGGTCGCTGGTTAATGGCTCTTAATTAATTAACATTTAATATAATTTTTCTTTCAGATCGGGAATCCATAATTGAGGATGATAACATGCATTCCTTATCCCGAGTCGCTTCTCCCGGTTCTTGCTCATCTGTAAGTATTCTTTCCTTTTCTTTATTATTTTGCTCATTACATTATAATGCCACTCTTCAAATGAATGTAAGCATTTGTATTCATATCCATTAAGTGTTCTTTATTTTCTATAAGATCGGAAACGGGGTGATAAGGTCACATCTAAAAGTGCAGATTTAGCAAAAGATATAATATGAGTCAACCAGTTATTTCGTGACTCTTCTAAATGTATGCTAAAATACTTAATCTATTAATATGGTTGGCTGACTTCAGCACGTAAGTATATATAATATGTATGTAAATTTTATGGGGAATATAAAAAAGTTAATAAAACGCACATTTGTTTATGATAATTTGTTTTTGGAGGTTGAATATCAATTTGTGTTTGTTTTGTGTCGATTCATTCCTAGTCTGGAATAAGTTGATAAAAGATGGCACATTGTTTGGAAAATAATTTCTCTCAAGGATGTCATCTTTGGGGATGCCGTGTGGTGCCTTTTTATGGAAAGGAAGGAGGGAACGCAGGTCTTGAATAATTCTGCTCTGAGAAACTAGCGTCATTGATCCCTTTGGCACCGGTGCGTAGTCGGAAACACGCCAAACACCTGCCCAACATATGCAGACGGTTGAAATTTGTCACATGAGAACGGGTTGCTTCTTCGACTCGTTCTTGTGTTCAACAGCTCGGTTGTGGAACGATTTGCCGGCCTCTGTGTTTCCTCTTTCCTACAACATGGGTCTCTTCAAGGCCAATGCTCATTCCTTCCTCTCCTCAAAAAGACCCTCCACACAGCATCCCAGATGACGTAGACCCTGAGGGAAATTATTTTCCTCATAAAAAAAATATAAATAAGAAATCGTTTCACAGCCGAGCTGTTGAAATCCCCATTCTAATGTGAAAAATATCAACTGTTTACGAATGTTGGGTGACTGGTGGTACTAAAGGAATCATGATGCTAGTTCGTCAGAGCATCTTCCATTGAAATGCTGGTAGAACAAGGACAGCTTTCCCACCCGACACCTGTGCTCTAAAAATTGCAATCCGTTTTTTAAAATAGGAGAATCTGTCAAACGGATCACCCGTTTGCATGTCATGCCACCTGTTTGCATTGAGGAAATGTCATAATTTGAATTGTTTGTGATTCCAGCTGTCAATGATGCACTCGGACCAGATGTCTCCCTCCCCTCGCGTGTCTCCTCCCCTTCCCCCACTGCCCTCCTCGCTGGACCTGAGCACGCGGCCTCTGAGGCCCACCCAACCCCCGCAACAGGTAAACCCACCCTTATATTTAAATACCTGACTTTACTCAAGTAGCATCAGAAACAGATAATCTTTGGGCACATGAATACTTGTAACACACTTTTGGTTTCTCGTTATTTTGGGACATCTTTCTTTGTATGGGTACTGCCGCCCCGGGAACCATTCATTGGATAACCAACACCACTGCCACAGGTCACCTCAAGTTGCCTAGATACGCCCGGAGACTTAGCAGCCCGGGTTCATGCGGTGAGGTTTGTCCAGGTCTTGACGGCGGATGCAACAGCCCACCGACTGCGTGGCGGGCCAGATTGGGCGAGGCCTGTTGAGGGAGACGCTTTTATCCCTCCAGCCGGACTCTCACGACCCCCTGCCTTGCACCACAGTAGCAGGGATGTATTTGTACATCCATCACTCCTGGACCCAGATTCCTACCCACCTCTCATACCTTTTTCTTTCCAGAGCCTCCTCTTATTAATTTCCTTAAAAAATTCTCTACATACAGAAACTCTTGAGCGGAAACAGATTTCTAACTCGGCTATTTATTTTGTAATTAATTTGTTCTTGTTTCATTTCAGATGCTGAACATCCAGCCCAACGGTATCTACCCTCGCCTGGAGCAGTCCCCGCCCCCCTCCATCATCAGCCGCGCCCCGCCTCCCTCCACCCTCATCCCCTTCTCACACCACCTGCCCAATGGACTCACTGGCTCCATCGTCGCCACACCTGGCACCCTCAATCTCAGCGTCAACCCCTCCTCCTTCAACACCGTCAACACCACGCACGTATTCAACACCTCGCCAAGCCACTTCAACAGCTCCACGGCATCTTTCAACGCCAATCAATCCTTCAACAACGCTTCGTTTAATTCCTCCTTCAATGCTTCCGTCAGTCTGGCGGGGAAGGTGGCCGTGCGGCCGGCGAATCAGCTGAACAGCAACGGCGGTAGTCTGCCCACGTTGACGGTGACGACGGTGAATCACGGCCAGGTTATGGCGGTTAATCAGGGCGCTAGCGGCATCGCGCAGAGGGAGAGGAAGATTCTCAGCACGGTGCCCGCTTCGGTCAATGGACAGACCACCATTGTGCATCCGGCACAACTGCACTTACCGCTCCAACAGGTTTGTTTAAATTCCGTTTACATCCCAACAAGTGCTTCGAGTTTATTTAATTAAATTCAGTTTAATCTTGTAGGATGTCAAATTGCAGTAAATGTTGTCAATTAATAAAACCTTTTTATTGGAATAACTTTTGAAGATTATGTAATATTGAAGAATATAAGTCTAAACCAGAGGTTCCCAAACTTTTTTTTCTCGTAGACTACTTTCAAAATTTTACTGGTCACGGTGGACCCCCTGCCTATTCCCAAAACTCGACACATGTTGTACTGAATATTGAATGGCGAGGTGTGGTCTGTCACAACAGTGCCGACTACAGGTCTACGACTTTTTCAAGGTGACCGGCCAACTCGGAATGAAACCAACTCAGAACCATCTCAGATAAGTCATTTAGAGTGATAAAAAAATATAAATAAAAAATTGGTTAAATAGGTTAAGTTAGGTTAGGGTTATCGGCTAATTTAAAATTATTTTTTTATCACTCTAAGTGACTTATCTGAGATGGTTCTGAGTTGGTTTCATTCCGAGTTGGCATGGAACCCTTTTTCAAACGGGGGCAAAATGGACCAGTATTCGAGATTATATTTGCCACGACGGAGAGGGCGTAATGGGATGGAACGGGGGGTATGTTCCCATCCCAGTACATTACACCCGTATCCCATTACGCCCCCCCCCCACCCTTGCCTAGCTGGGCATTTTAAGATCTCATGCATAACCGGTACAACAATGTGCGCTGTACGCCAGTCGCTTTGTTATGGAGGGGGCGTAATGGGGTATGAGACGGGGGTGGGATGGGGTATGGGGCACCGGATGGGTCTCAATCGAAACCAGTTTGTGGACCCCCACTTACAACTTGTGGACCCCCATTTCATTGTCGCGCCTACGTGGACTCCTAGGGGTCCACCTGGACCACTTTGGGAATCACTGGTCTAAACGAAATGTGAAACAGAAGACACAGAAAATATGTCATACAAAAATAGCAACCTCTATGATTGAGATATGAGATTGAAAAAATGATTTAAAATAATCAGGTCTCAATGGCCGAGTGGTTAGACGCCTTGTCCCATTAAGACAGAGATCCCGGGTTCTACTCCCAGTTGTGAATGTTACCTTTTTATTTTCTGCGTCTTTTTATGTTTCATGTTTATGCAATATGAAAATAAACTCAAAAAACTAAGATTACCGATATTAAAAAAAAGGGGTGACTTGATTGAGATTTTCAAAATTTTATCTGGACATTATATTTGAGCTTGCATTCTAGAAATTTTCACCACCAACAAATATGTTATTCTCCGCCGACAATTAACAAAATTATTATTAACAAAATTCATTTGATTTCGTCTGTTTTTGTATCAATATGTTGTGGTGTCTTAAATATTAATTAATAACTATATATTATTTTCTAAAGATGGTTTTGCACTTTCAGATGATGAACGGCAGTGGCATTGTGGTGAGCCCCACCATACAGATGTTCTACACCACCCCACAGACATTGAGGGTGCTGCAGGGGCAAGGAGGGGCCCTAGCCCCCATCGATCTACCCAGCACTGGTAAATATTATTACCTCAATAATCTCAAAGATTGCCAGACACAGAAATGTGGTCATTCTGAAAGAGCTAGGCATCCACAAGAGTCTTTCAACTATCTGCCAAGTTGCTCCCCAAACTGAGGACTTCTACTTGGAGAAATTCATAGTCACTGACAAAGGGGAAAACAGGAGAAACAGAGGAAAGTCACCGATGCATTGGAGTGATTAAGTATTACTGGCGTCTGGTACGTTGATAGCCTTGGTTCTCTACACAGTGCAGATCCGTAAGGAGTGGAGGAGTCCTTGTGAGTGGAAGTCACAATCCTCAGCAACTGACTTCTCAGGCCTTGATGATATTTTGTCAGAGGGTCAAAATATTTCCGCTTTTCAATAAAATCCATATAAATGGAATATTTCTGAATGTAACCGAAAACTAAAAACTGTTTTTGACAGATGATAAAATATGCTTTCAAATTTTATTAAATCGAAATAAACCTATAATTTTTTAAATAAAATAAAAATTTTGCATGCAAACATAAAAAAGTTTTTATTTTATTTAAAAAATTAAATTTAGTTAAATTAAGTTTAAAATTACTGATAACGAAAAAAAAAAATACTTACAACACATTTCGTTAGACAAATGTATTACAAACATTATTGTCACCTAATTTTTTTTGTCGTTCCATGTGAACATAATTATTCAAAATTTTCCAAACTTTCCTAAATTTATTTCAAAACTTTGGTTTCATAACGATCTACATTTTACTTCTTTTTGTGGTTAATTTTTTATATTTAGATATAAAATGTGGTATTTTCTCTTTCTAACACTGTTTAAATCACATTTCTTACTCACGATTTCTATGAAACATGTACGAGTTGTTCCGAAAACCGAGCAAGTAGACTTTAAGGGTTAAGAAGAATCTTGGGTGTAGATAGTTGTAATTTTTAGTATAAATCGGATTGCACGTCTGTTTTTAATATGCCTTTGTTGGAAATAGAGCCGTTTACCAATTGTTTTATTATTATTGCAGCTGCCAATAGTCCTATCCAGCGAATGCGCGAGGTGCAGAAGGTGGGAGAGGCGGGCACGGGGGCCCAACGCAGCAACGGGGCGGGCCAGAGCGCACACCACCACATCGCCATCAAGCCGCAGCCCGAGGGGGCCAAGGCCACGCTGCATGCTATAAGTAAGTTCTTACCCAACCTGTACATTCATAGTCAGTGGGTTGTCGCTTCGTAACTACCAGGTTGATGAACGCCAAGACTTGAGGCTTTAGATCTGATAGTTTCACCGACTTCGTTCAGTTGAGATTCGTTCACAGTTAGCATCAAGGAATTAGCAGTGGTTGACATTTGTCACACGAGAATGTGTCGCAGATTAGCTCCTTCCTTTCCTTAAAAAGACCCTCCACACAACATCCATACAGATGACAGACTCTGAGGGAAATAATTTCAATCATGGCCTCCTATGTTAAGCCTCAATTACATTGAGCGAGTTTACAAGCTACTAGCCAGTGAATTCACTATCTGCTAGTAGACTCGCTCAGTGTAATCGTATTACTAGCTAACTAGCAGATTGTGAAAACTTTACGCAAAAAGTTGAAAGGGGGTCAACTTAGCTCGCTACTTGCCAGCGTGTACGGCGGATGACAAGATGGCGGTCTGCGAACAGCTGATTTCGTAACTGTAAAACTATCGCTTCATCTGGATTATTCGTTGTACAATCTAGCTACTAGCGGTGAGCTAGCTGCGAATATCTCAGTTTTCTACAAAATGTCGACAGAATTAGTTCACGCGGGAGTCGTTATTTTAGCTCATCTTTTCGCTAGCTAGTTCGCTACTGAGCGAGTGGAACGTTTTGTATCATCATCACAATCGCACTCGCCGATTTGCCCGCTTTTAAATTTGCCGACTAGTAGCTTGCAAACTCGCTCAATGTAATCCAGGCTTAATGTTCAATTCATGAACAAAATAAATAATAACAATACTGCCATCATAGGCAAAAATGCAGCTAGGAATTTGCAATAGTCGCATTCTGATATAAGAGACCTTTCACCTATCACAATAGAAGGTACATCAGGATGTGACCTTTGCAAATTCTTAGTTACCTTTTTGCTTTTGATTGCAGAAAATTGGTGACCCATAATATTCTGAAACAATGAATTGGTTTTGTTTTGATGGTGTATTGTGTACTCTAAAAGTATGTTTTTAACCTATTTTATTGTCTGCAGGTCAAAATGGAATCATGATGAATGGTCTGACTCCGCTGGTCGTTTCAAAAGGAGGCACCCACATCATCACCTCGTCACAACACCTCGCTGGAAAGGTAATTACTCAACTAACTCTCGCCACACTCGACACTACTTGTTGCTTTCATTTTCATATGATGTATAATATGACGTATTCCCTCATGTTGGAGAAGGTTCAGAAGAAATTTCCGAGATTTCTTTACCTGAGGGAGTACGGCTACTACCCGTGGCTCCACCCTACCGACTTTCTCTTGGGCATGCTCGGTATGAACCGTCTATGGGTCGGAAGGGATGTGCTATCATGGAGAAAACTCGGCTATCATGGAGAGCATTATTTTCTATGTTCCCCAATGGTTATGCCAGTGGGGAGAGCGGTCTTGTTGTTAAATAGAATTACTTCGACTATCGATATGTTCAACATCAAAGAAACACAATTCAAACGGCAAGCTTTGTTGCTGTTAGTCTAATTCTGTTTATCTAATCTAATATATTATGTTATCTTTTAAAAACGCTGTGAAATTGCAATTTTGTAATGTTTTTAAAAATTAATAAGTTTTTTTTTTTTTTTTACATGAGCTCCACACAGGAGGCGCTGGGGAAAATAATTTCCCTCAGGGCCTATGCCATCTTTGGGGATGCTGTGTGGAGGGTTTTTTAAGGAAAGGAAGGGGAGGAGAGTTCTGGGAAGGAAAAGGGTTTAAAGGGTGGGTAGGAATCTGGGGTTCAGTGTGTCCTAGTCATCCGCCTCCAAGATCTAGACAAACCTCACCCTATGAACCCAGGCACCCCTGCTAAATCACCAAACGTAGCGAACCACTTGGGTGACCTATGGCAGACATATTGGTTATCCAATAAAGGTTCCCGGGGCGGCGGTACCCATTCCCGCCTCCCAAATTGAAGTTGAATTGAATTATGTTCAGGGGGATGCATTTTAAATTTTTTGCTCAATCAATTCCAAATTTAGGCGTCAAGATGGATCGCTCTAACTAAAAATATTGTTATTATTTGTTACAGATAGTCAATGGTCCTCTGATTCAAACGGGCCACCAGCTGCCTATGGCCGTGAGCGCCCAGTTCCTCGGCTCCTCCGGCGTGAAGCCGGTGGTGGTGGTCAGCAGCGGCAACCACTTGACCACCCCACCCCCCTCGTCCTCCTCCTGCTAGTTACCACCCGCCACCAGAAACCAACCCTCATCATCATCGTGCAGCCGTCAGATCGGATCGGATCCAAGAATACAAACACGTTAAATCAACATTGCTTCAAATTATTATTTTCCTACAAAAACTGTTTTTTTTTTCTATCTATGTTTTAAATGTCAATGGTATAGCGCATAAACCGTTTAAGTGCAACATGTAAACGTTTGCCAATATCTCTCAGTAATTCGTCGCTCGATTATACGACAACTATATAATCCGTTGCCGTTTTTACTAGTTGAAACTACAAAATCAAGCTCTATAACTCCCCAGTATTCGCTCTATATTCTATCTAGCAACTGTCGCATGGTTTTCTGTTTGTTTCGTTCTGCACTATTATTTGTTGAATCCATTAATCAATTTAATATGAAATTGTCCAGTTGATTAGTCAAACATCTCCTAATATAAGTTTTCAGATAATGAGGAAAGCAATATTCGAATGCTCGCCATAAATCAAATATTATTTACATGTGTCTGTATTTTACATAATAAATAAATATGTTTTAAAATAACACCAGGAGGCATAACAGTCTGGTACATTAGTAAGACATTTTGAAATATCCTAATATTGAACCAGAAAACATCAACATTTTCTTTAATTCACCACAATTTTTTCTGCATTATACAAAATTGATTTGGTGGTGTTTATGAGTAATCTGAATACATATTGTACCAGATAGAGCATACATTTTTACAAATAACTGCATAATCAACTCAAATTAAGATTTTTCGGAGATGTCTGACTAATCGACTGGATGATTGTTGTGTTGATAAAATCATTTTGAGAGGTGTGTTACAAATGCAGTAATACAAACATGCAATTGAAACATTTGTGCGCTTGCCATCGACATTTATTGTTAAATTCTTATTCTATCCTAGTTTATTGTTAAATTCTTACATTGCAGAAGTTTATAAAGCTTAACAATATAATTAAAGCTTAACTTTATAATGGCTTACGAATTTGACTTACATTCGTAAGGTTATGTATTCAATTCTCACAACATACAAAAATGTGTTGGCACTGTTTTTTTTTTCATTTTTAATATGAGTCAGTTTGGATGTTAAAAATTTGTTGTGATGCAATACAAAACAACAGCTTTACACGTTTGTAAGAATGGATTATATCAATTGTTTGGTTTATTTTATTTAGCACAGATTATCCAAAATAATTTTGAATTATATGTTTGTGCTATCAATTATTTTTCATTCTTGTTTTGACAGAAAATGCTTTCTCGTGAAAGTTGATGATAACTTTGTACCAGAATAAGGATAATTTATTGAATCTGGAAAAATATGCTTTTTGACTTTTTACAATGCGTTTGTCAACGCATATTGTTAATATCTGATGACCGAGACTCGGTCAATCAGATTTTAAAAGTTATGGAAGAAGTTGCTCCAAGAACAATGAATTAAAATCAAAGATATTGTTTAATAATTGAACATGTTTGCTACAATTGGTTGTCTTAAACCATGGTGAACTAACTCAATTTTTGCACTTTCTGAGTTAGAGCTTGAAATGAGGGCTCTAAGTCATTATTTAGTTCTGCCAGAGAGAACCAATCGCAGAAATACTGTCTTGACCAATCATACACAGTTTTTCTCTGATTGGTTCATTTTGGTAGAGCTAGATTATGATTTGGATCTTACAGGTCAGATGCCGCTCGTGTGCCGGCGCACACGCCTAAATGATCAAAAGATTTTATTTTGGAATGCGATTTTAACCCTTATGTATGAAGAACTAGGTCAGAATCACTTGGAGCATTCTTGTTCTTAAGGTATAAATACCGTGAACGCACCTAGCCACTCGGAATAATTTATATTAAATTCTCTGTGGCGTCCGGCTGAGATTTTTCCCGGTATTTGAGCTGTCAAATTGGTTAGAGTCATTCTCGTGAAAAAGATCGTAAAACATATAAATTCATCAAATAAACCCAAGTAATGTTGTTTTTATGCATAGTTTATTGTTCAAGGAATGTGTTTCAGTAAATATAATATACGATAGCACAAAATAAACCCACAAAATATTACGTCAAAGTCAAAACATCGTGATTTTACATTGTTTCCTCCCTGGCATCTCCTAGGTTAATTTCAAGCTCTAACTCGAAAATTGCAAAAAAATAGTTCACAATGGCTTAAAATGATCCAATTAATGTATTAATTTTCTATCCAAAATTCACAACTCATCGTTATTTGTGCAACATCTTCAATTCTTTTATACCGACTGTCGTTAAATTAAACAATTGTGTGTTGTTATCTGGCAGTCGGAGTGCAGTTAAATTTATTACAAGTTATTCTTTTGAAATATTTATTTATTTAATTTTTGACGAGGACTTTAGCGAACACGTCTGACAATCATCTTAACAGATTTTTGTTTATCACGACTGATTGTTATTTGCCGAGCTTTCTATTGATTTTTTAATAGGACTTGTTTTCAGGAACGCTCGACGGATATGTGTTGATTATTTTAATTTGGGATTGGAAATCCAAAATTTTAAGCTTAACTCTCAGGTTTTTCAATTGTTTTTTTTAGTGATGTAAAGCTAAAGCAATGAAGATTTCACCAATATATCATATTCCCATCGGTACATTCGGATTTCAATACGCAACCGCTGAAAATACTTGCATTATTTTTTTATTGCTGTTACATAAAATTTGTTTTCAAGTGAATTTAGAACTTTGTTAACTCCTTATTATGACAAATGATATTTGAAAGCATTTTAATCAACAATGATACAATGCAAATAAAACTACATTTTTCCTAAATAATACGGCTCAAAAAAGTAAGAATTCTTCATTGCACCCCTAATTTTAATAGTTTACTTGTAAACTATGCAAATAAATTTTTATTTATTATGATGAAATTTTTTTTAAATGATTTTTGATAAAACGTGTATTCCAGTGGCTTTGCAACAATCCGGTGGTGATAAAGTCTTGCCTGGGGGTCCTTAAATTGGTTGCTACAACACCACTGATGTATCATTATTCATCCAAACATCATCAAAACATTACTTTTTCTTCATTTAACAACTTATTATTTTTAGCAACAAGCGTCGTAATATTAACACAATATATTCACAGTTATTGCGTTAATTAACACTGTGCTTGCATCCCTAGCAATATATTTCCAACATAAGATATAGGAATTAATACGCGGCCACTGTTAAGAGCACCAGCGTTAAAAAAATCTGATTAAATTTATATTAGTATTATTATTTTGTTTAAAAACGCTTTAATTTATGTAAATCAGCTGGTCTGTGTTTAAAGAGTACCGTGGCTTAATCCTTTTTGACCGCTTCACGTTGTTATTCTTATAAACTTAAGTTACGTTCGATAACATTTCCATTATATATTATGAAACGCGTCCAAAAGGACACGTTTCATACCATAAGATAAACTTTAGTTTGTATTATTTAAATAATTTTGTACATTTTAATTGTTAAGTTCATTCATTCATTCATTATTATTATTGTTAATTTTACAAGCAGATATTATCATTGTTTCTTAAATCTGTCTGAATTATATTTTGTTTTTTTTACATACTTTATTTAATGTACTTCATCATTATTACATTTGCGTACTAAATTACCCAGTATAAACAATGAATACGAATTGTATTTATTTAATTTTAAATTGTAATCCACATAAGACATAGTTTTAATTGGATAAAAACAATCCTGCCTTTCTATTGCGTTATTTAAGTTGACATCTCTTTACGTCTTAAACTAGCTAACACCAGGTTGTGAAAAGATGCTTGTATTAACAACAAATCAAATGTTTCATAAATGTGACGAACGGGGAAAATGTAAAATGAACAGTCAGACTTGTTACTTTTAAATGTAAAAAAATTAAGCATTAACTTTGAAAGGGGATGTTACAAGATAACACAAATATATTAATCCCTCAGGCCTCCAGCATATTCTCATCAGAAAGTAGATTATTTCTGCTTTGCAATAAAATCCAAATAAATGGAATATTTGTAAATGTGTCCGTAAACTAAAAACAGTTTTTGAAAGGTGATGAAATATGCTTTCAAATTTTATTATTTCAAATAAATATAAAAATTTTTGAATTTAAAATTTTTGAATTTAAAATTTTTGAATGTAACATAAAAAAGTTTAAAAAATGGCTCACCTTATTTTTTATTCTAACTAAAATTACTGATAGTGAGAAAAAAATACACATTGTATACATTTTATTTTTTCTGTGTTTAACTTTTAGATTTGAATATAAAGCGTGGCATTCTTTCTTTCTAACTTTAGATCACATTTCCTCACCATTACAGTAAGGGAGATACAACGATTTCCTAAACTGATCTATGCGGTTGTCGCATATGTGATACATCAGCAGCTATCCCCGCACACCGTGAATCCGTGAAGATTCATTAAAACACATATTACGTATTAAAACACATATTATCAAAACGTGCCACATGGTGGAATAGATTACTTTGAAAAGGTTAAATCACGAGTTCATATGTTTGCAATCCTTGTTATTATTTTATCTAAATGCTTTGTAAAACGTTGTTTGTTGCCGCAGTAATCCATCTTTATAATATAAATTGAGAGGAACCTATTTGAATCAAGTGAATAATGTAAATTATTGTATTTTGAAAGTTAAAAATTTAAAAAAAACAATTCTATTTTATGCTCTTGTAGTGACATAAATGTATATGTACATATTTATATAAAATGGCAAATTTTTGTACCTTAATACCTTTTAAATGGATGTGTGTGTAGATCTAATTGTGATAGATAACTTCTAGCCTTTTGCATCCAATCTGAGGCCTTCAACTATCTGAATATATTCTCCGTTCTCTCTCCGTTTCCATACACGCATTAGTGAATTGTCGAGTACAAATTTGTAAATTAATTAATTTGAAAGTGTATCGGGGGGCGGTCGGCGTGCGTTTGTTAATAGATATTTTATCTTCAAATGTCCATAGGAAATATTATATTTACAAAGTTTTATCCAACGTCAATGTGTAAATTTGTATAAAGTAAAGGGCTTGGTTTCAATGCCTCGTAATATTCTAGCGTACAATTCCAAGCCAAAATTTTATGTGCAATAAATGTGTGCAAATCAATATTCTATCTATTCACATCAATGTAATATGCCTCCGTTACTGTTATCTAAACTCCCTTGGCTAGCTTCGATGTATCCAAAATAGAGAGTTATAATAACACTTAAGACCGTTGATTGTGTCTAATATCTGTTAAATTGTCGCTATCTTTTGCTTGTTTTAGTATTGTGATAAAAGCATCAATTCTTATTGACAAAATACATAAATTTAATTATTCATGTTGTGTATGACTTCTTACAAGTAATTTAAGGCTCTGGTGAGCGAGCGAGTTTTTACAGCAATTTCTTTCTGGCAAGGTATTCATTACCGTCAAGATTTTCGTCGTTTTTTCAGGCATGTTTGTCATATTATATTGCCTGTTGTTGTCGACCTGTTGCCCTGTCTCGCCGGCGAGTTCGATTGGCCACCGATATTACGACAATATTGCCGGACCCAATCTTTTTCCTAATCGCATTATGTGCGTCTCTGCTTGCCACCAACTCGCTATCAAAACTGCCATACTTTCAAACGCAATTAATGTTAACTTCTAAGGTCTCTGCCATTTTGCAAAGTACTTCTCTTAGGAGATCTGTCAGTATACAGATTCTGCGGAAAATATTTTCGCATTACATTTGATTCTAGATAAATTTGCTATTTTTGTACGTATTTCAAAATAATATACTGTTCTTAAAAGCAGTTATAAGGCTCTTTCAGATTTTATTGTTAAACACCGACATGTGCAATTAAAAATATAAAAATTTTGAATGCAAACAAAGACAAACTTAAAAATCGCTTACCAATGTTTTTATTGTGTAAACAGTAATTGCTGCTTTACAAGAAACTAAAAAATATAATTTAGACAAAGTTATTATAAAAATTATTGTCACCTTCCTTTTTTTTCATTTCGCAATTATTTAAAAATATGCAAACCTTGACAAATATTTTTCAAATGCCAAATCTGTCATTTCACAGAATAAAAAAATTTTCGGGAGCGTTTATGATAAAATTTTCAAAACAAATTCTTTATTTCTTTTTAGCACTGTTTTTATTGTATTTCTCACCGTAATACAAAATAGCATAACTTTACTGAGACCGTGTCTGTCAGGCTGGGAGATATATCTCCCAAAAAGACTACAGTTGTTTGTTGTATGAAGAATATCTCCCAAAATTGCTCAAATGGTTAATAAATAATTTCATGATTTTGCTTCCAAGTTTATACAAGTTTGGTGGAGTTATTGCAGGAGATCGTTTTTTGTATTGTAAATCTATCTTATACATTATGGCAATCTTGACGGGACACGGCAATATCGACGGCCAACACCTTGCCCGACAAGACAATTTTTCGGGAACAGGCAAAATAATAGGCAATTTATCTTTCTCGTTTATGTGCACCTTTATGCCTAGAAGATGAACTAAACAATTGATAAAAAGTGACATAACAGATATTAGCTACACAACAATAATATAATTTTGTTTATTTCAATAATGAATTAAAAACTGCATTAAAAGCAAGGCATTGCTTCCTACTCAAAACTCAATACTTTTTCTATAAGTCTATCTAGTTTCGTCAATCCTTTCTTCAATCTTTCTATGGTATTTTAGTATTTGACTCGAGCAATAGAGATTTTACGTTAATCCAAGGCAATTCGTAATGTGTATTCAATTCCTAATGTGTTCAACAGTACGAAGGATAGCTTTTAATAATGTAGAAACTGTATATAATATTTTATCACAGATTTATTTGACTGGAAACTGTTGTCTGTATCATCATCATCATGTTTATTTGTCAACATTTGTTTGTATTTTGAGTGGCATAGAACATTATTTATGCTTGTAATAGAATGTTCTTTATTTCAACTCTACAAAAAATCCATTGGGCATTAATCCAACTATTTCAATGAAGTATTTCGAACATTTAAAAGTTAACCCTTTTACCGCTAACAGTGTCATTTTGACATGCCCCACATGTGCTGTATATATAAATTATACATACATTTTTTTTTTTTAATATTATAGTTTTGTTGTAAATTATCTTTAAAAATTGACATTTAAAATTAGTATTGCTAATTCTTTGATTAAGAATGGCTATCTTCCAAGATAATTTATCACAAAACTATGAAAAAATAAATTTTTTATCCTTCTCTTAACCTCTTGTATGCCAGCGTATCCATAAAGATACACTGGCAAAACTAAAGTATCATTTTTCTGATTTTGAATTTAACTTGCTATTCTGGGAAAATTACATAAAGTAGATTGATTTTATGCTATTTTTATAAATATTTAACATTCAATTTACAAAAAAAAACAAGTCATTACAAAAACAGGATTAGCTGGCGCACGGTGAAAATTTTTGCATCGGCCACTAAGAAGTCAATTTAACAGAATTGCCAATCACTTAGGTGTGTCTATATAATGTGCTCTTCGTAAACAAACAATCATACTTTTTTTTTATTTTTTTTAAGTTAACATTTGTACATTAAAAAATCATGAGCGTTTTAAACATAATATATATATTATAAAATCGAGCATCTTTCTCAATCCGTTACTAAAACATAGTCATATTTTTAGCTTGTATTATTTATATTGTTGATAATTTTATACATTTTGTATTTTGACTTAATATTTTTTGTGAAATTTTCTAAGTTTGTACATTTATTAATATTATTTGATGTGTACATTTATTAAGTATTTTACTTTTGAATGGAGTTTTTCGGAGCATTGCATCCAAAGACGATAAACGTCCAAAAATAAAAATGTGTGCACTTTATACCTGTATTATACTTATATATTGTGCATAATTATTATTTTTAAATGGGTTAAATGTATTTGAATTAAATATATTTTGGATGTATTGATTTTGGAAGCTTTGTTTGATCCACTAGAAGGAATGCATTCGGTGTATGTCTCAAAGATAAAATTAGTTTTTTTTTTTTTTTGTAAATTAATTTATTTAGCACCTTTAAGTGCATTGAAATTTGCATATCAAAATAATACCGCACCCTGCACACGTATTGTGACATTAAACAATAGTTGTACTACCCTTAAATGCTTGATATTTGAGAGATCATAATTGATAAAATATATGCTTGAATTATGGTGCTCATTAAATCTAATAATTAAATCTTTTAATTATTGTTACTATGATGCATATTTTATCTCTAATGGGTTAACAAATCGTAAATCAATGCCAAATTTAATGTTTTACTTCACCGAGAAGTGTATATCACATCCATCTAAACACAATTGTTTAATAAATATATTTTTAAATGGCTCAACCATTTTTAGACAGAATGAAAATAAATAGAACAATATGTAATAAAAAGTAACATTTCCTATTATAATACCCTTTAGGTTAAAGTTTTACAAAGTAGTTTCTGATTTGTCAACTGCTAAGTAAATGTGCTTTGCGTAAAGTACGCACACAGTTCATTTGCAAATCTGTTACATTACAGAATATTATTAAATGCAAACGGCTTTTTACGAACATGTAATATTATACTTTATTTTAAAAGTAATTTTGCATATTTTAATCGAAGTTTGCTTCTGTAAATTAACACATTTGCAAGTTAACTAATCAAAGTAGAATGATTTCAGTTTTTCTTTAGAAATAAGCACTTTTCCCTGCAAGATTTTTCCACTAACAATAAGTGAATAAGTGAAATTTGAACCTTCATTCGTAGTCTGCTCGTGTCACTATTTTTTGAGGAGGAAATGTTATTTGAATCCCGACTCAATTTTTGAAAATTCTCGGTGTAATAGATTTAATATTTTTCCAAATAGGAGTGACTTAAATTTAACAGATTCATAAATGATCTCTTTCGTCTCATTGTAAATTTCGCGTACTGGCTTAAATAACAATAATATTATAATATTGCTGTAAAGAGTGTATTGAGGAATGTCACTGGGACACAATTACATAGTTTTTTTGTACATATTGAATATATTTTTGAAGTTCTAACTGTTATAGGCTGTATAATTATGTAAGATGTAAAATAAATACTTGTAAAATGTTATGTAACATAAATTATTCAATGTGATGGCGATAAATATTACCACAATAAAGGTAATCAAAAATACTAGTATTGGATTTATTTATTTAACAAATTTCCTGAAGATGAATGGTAAAGTCTCATTTATTGAAGTGAAAACTTTTGAGTCGGGTCATGTCACAAGAATCAGAATATGAAACATTATATTTTGGTGAATGAAGCACAAGAAACACACAAGAATGTATTGACATGTGATAGAAATCTGAAAAGTGGTAATCCAAAACCAAGGCAATTGTACTTGTCTTTGATTTCGTAGTTTTAGTGCTCAACTGCCAAGAGTTGCGCAAAGTCGTGTCCTTCTAGTAAGTAAAAAGTGCCAAAAATGCCCTCACGTGTGACGAGAAAATGTTTCCATTACGCGGCAAATTTTTTTTTTTTTTTAAAAGAAAGTCAAACATTCCCGGGTTACGAATAGCCCAACAATGTTTGAAAATCTACTACCACCACAGAAAGCCGAAAAAGTTGCTTGTGTTGTGATGGAGGACTTGGCCAGTCGAGGAATCGAACACGGGATGCCCGGGTGGGACCCAAACGCGATGCCCACTCAACCACCGACCAGTCAAATATTAATACTTGTGAAAGTCAAGGAATAATAATTTCATTCGTAAATACGCGCAAATTATTTATTATTTTCGGAAGACTTTTAGCACCATTAAAGAAAGTGAGACAGCAAACAATTAAGAATAAAGCCTCGATTACGTTGAGCAAGTTTACAAGCTACTAGTCGGCAAATTTAAAAGCAGGGAAATCGGCGAGTGCGATTGTGATGATGACACACAAAACGTTCCACTTGCTCAGTAGCAAACTAGCTAGCGAAAAGCTGAGCTAAAGTAACGACTCCTGCGCGAGCTAATTCTGTCGACATTTTGTAGAAAACTGAGATATTCGCAGCTAGCTCACCGATTGTAGCTATTTGCCGGCTACTTAACAGATTGTACAACAAATTATCTAGATCAAGCAGTAGTTTGACAGTTACAAAATCAGCTGTTTGCGGGCTGCCATCTTGCCATCCGCCGTACACGCTCGCAAGTAGGGAGCAAAGTTGACACCCTTTCAACTTTTTTCGTAGATTGTTCACAATCTGCTAGTTAGCTAGTAATATGACAGTGAATTCGCCGGCTAGCAGCTTGTAAACTCGCTCAAAGTAATTGCTTAAGAAGGAAACTTATGACAATAGGAATTCCGTTTTCGTCTTAGTGTAAGCAAGTAAGCGTATCATCTCAGTGATGTAGAAAGTGGTATTCGGCGGAAATACACAATCGCCGCCGATCCCATATTTATGTTTGTGAGAGAATGGCAAGTCTATATATGTTACTGTAAAAAGCCCATACTACGGTAAATCTTAAGATTTTCCAGTAAATTCTAAGATTTACCAACTTTTAATGGCAAAAGTCCGAACAGTTCTGTTCTGCTATCCTAAGATTTAACAATTTACAGGCTTTTACAGGAACATATATGACATCATTGGTCGAGAAAGTAAGTTGTGTGGTAGCCCGTCCTCTCTACCTATCTTTGCATTGAAATACGGGTAAAGGAATGAGGTAAACTGAAACTGGTATTTAAAAATACCAAGAAAACAACATAATTTTTGTAAATAAAATTAATTATGTATACAGATTTATTAAAAAAACTAGCTTTTTTACCTGCGGCTTCGCTCACATGGTATTAGGGGGAAATTACCGTAGCGCTTGCACTTACACTCATTCTCGGTAGATTCAGTTTTCAAACAGCTTGCGTGTCACCTAAATTTCATAATGCCAGAACTCACCAGTAGTAAAAAAAAGAATTATCCAAGTTGGTTCAGTTCGAAGTTATGCGCGTATCAACATTTTGAAGATTCGTTTTTATTTACATAGATAGATAGATAGATATTAACTGCGATGCCTGAAATAAAAATATATCTTTCAACATCGTTTCCACGGCAACGATTTTTTTCTGACTTTAGCGATAACTTGCTTTTGTTAGCGACAGAAAATGTATAATAAATATAATATATCAATATTTATAATTTCATAACGCCAGAGCTTACAATTATATATAGCTTATATTACTCGCTAATAATGTAGCTTTCTATTTGTGAAAGAATTTTTAAAATCGGTTTATTGGCTTATTAAGCGTGAAAGCGTAACAAACAAACACGAAGTTTCGCATTTATAATATAGATTAGTTTCTATTTTGTATTCATTGCCAAATATATTTATAGTAGAATGAAAGCACGCAAGATGGCACCACCGAATTATTTTTTATAATGATAGTGATAAATAATTTTATTTTACGTGCATCAAAACATCAGGCTTTCCATACATACGCTTTGGAGCGAGCGTTCCACGCGCAGCTCTAGCTCTCACGCAAAAAGTAAAACCCACCGAAGTCAGGTAACGTTTCGCAGCGCAGTCCATCGTGAGACTTTTTTGCGCAGGGACTGGAGCGGAACGCTTGCTCCGAAGCGTATGTGTAAAGCCCACTATTATCCCATCTGTTCAATAAGGAATAAAAATCTCTGTTATGGCAACACTCTTGTTTTGTTTCGGTTGTGGCTGTAAGCCCACATGAATGTTTGTTTTCTTTGTCGGCAATATTAAAAAAATAAACTTATTTCACAATCTAATTTAAATACCAACGCATTATTTTAATGAATAAAAATGTATTTGTATATTTTGATGTCAAATTATTTCTACAAATGATATTAAGTCAGCATAAAACGCTAACACAAAAATTTTATTCATTTTGTATTATTTAGTGTACGCAAAAGTAAACCTTGTGCGATTAGCAATAAGAACTATTATCGTGTGCTTATTTTTCAATAGAATCTGGCCTGCTTGTAGTGTTGCCTTTACACTGTCTTTCGGTGTCGAAGTTTTGTCTGCTTGTGTTCGATGGCATTAATTTTTGTGCAAAATTCTTTTGAATAGTTGTTAAAAGTGAAATGTCAACAATATAAACCAGTTCAAACAATGGAGACACCAGCCTTTCTGTGGATTTAACGTTCAGCCGCAGCCTACAGAAAGGTAAGTCGATTAATTGCGCATTGAATTCTCATAAGATATTTTGACACTTGGATCTTAATATTGTGATGGCCAAGTGTTGTTTTCCATTGCCTTGAAGCTGAACTCCAATGTTTCTTTTGTTCGTTATCAGAAAACGTTTTAACTGGTATTTTTTTGGGTTGGATTCCTTCTTGGTTCATTTGAGGTTACCCACTATGATTGTTATTGAGGTCAATAGTGACAATAACTCGATGTTATTTTACCACACCTAACATATTGAATAATGTCCATTTTTTGTTTATTGCGTTGTGGGATTCGCGAGTTACTGTGTATTTTGGTAATCATAATCATTACACGAGCCCGCGCTGGCTTGTTTTGTTTTGTCAGCTGAGTTCGTCCATTTGACGTCGAAAGATCAGCTGAAAGTGAAAACATGCCATGCCAATGTTTGTACATAAATAATAATGTATTACGTATGGAACGTTTGTTTCCACTATTTTAATGGACGCACTGCATTAATTAGCGCCGCAATCGCCCTCTAATCTGAATTTCGTCGTTTCTTTTTAACAACAGCTGATGACTTGAAGTTTTTGACAGATTCGTACGATGTCAATTTTTGGGCAAGAAATTTCCTACCTACATCGAAATAGAATCCATTATTTTCTTAACAGTATTGTACATGCATAGGAATTAAATCTAATTCTCATTTAAAAAATAAGTATATTAAAAAGTGTTAATTAATTAAAATAAAATTTTAATTTTTTTATTTATAAATGAATACCTAGGTACCTACCTACAATAAGAATTAATTTATACAACTTTACTATAAGCATTTTTTTTTGTATAATCTTCTAAATGCATTTTCGTTATTTATTTTTGGTGTGTTATGCCGTGTTGCGCTACCTCCTTCATTAGCTAACGTTTCGGAAAGCGTTATAGTGTATCATCAAGGCAGATGGTGACGGCATAGGTACCTAACAATCTAAAAATAAATAACTTTTGGCCGTGAAAATAAAACCTACCTTCTAAATGCAATAATTCATAATGTTCCCAGATTTTTATTTGAGCGAAATTATGATTTTTTTAAGATTAATAGAATTGAGAAGAGTAAAAATATAATAAGAGGTAGGTATAAATGCAATGGAGGTAGGTAGAAATAATATTATCCCTATAAAGTACCTGACCTTGCATTGCAAATTTGAAAATATTCATTCTATTTTGGATGATAGTTGCTTATCTGTACTTTTACTATAAATATGTGCTGTTATTGGAGTTTATTCTAGCAATATCTTCTATTTTGATTTTTTCTCTTGTATTGTTCGACATGTTGGATGTAGGTACGTCAGAGTTGAAGGTCAAGAACTGAAGTTCAGAGCTATCTAATCTTCAATCTTCACCCTTTTTTTATTTTATTAATACTATCGACTTCAAAGTAATTGCTACAACCACTGGAGCGTTTTTTGCTACATTTTGGCAAATTTAAAAACACCCTCGAGCGTTCGCTGGCCATAATGTGGCCAATTTGAAGAGATATTTCAAAGCATTTATCGGAATTATTTTCAATTTTCAACACGAGATGTCTCGCGATGTCGCGAACCGAAATTATTGAAATATTTTTTTGAAGTGAAAGCTTCTGTAGCACGGTTTGCGATTTGAAACTCGATGAAACGAAAAAGCGACACTAAAAAGAGACAAACATCTATAGGATTTAACATGCGAGAGAATGAGATTGAATAATCGGTCTCCTCTTTATGCGGTGCTTCGTAGCCTCCCCACTCTTGTCTACTTCAGTTTTCTGACGGTTTCACTTCTAACGCGTGTGAGCCGCACACACGTTGTTTTTTTTTCCTACAAACCATCTATCATATGTTACATATTAAAAACGCATGATCGAATTTAAATATATATATCTATGATTAATGATTATCAACTAGGCTAGGTACAAACAACAAAGAATTTGTAATATTTAATAATGTCCAATTAGATTTTATTACGTATGCCAATTTTGAATTTGATTTTTTTTTGTATTTTTCTTTTAAACAATCTACATACCAAGGGTGTAGCTACAGCATTCACTTGGGGGAAGGTCGACCCTTAGGAGGGGTGGCCTAATCTGGAGGTTGGCAAAAGAGGATGGAGGTATAGAGGATGGTTGGAAAATATACTAGGTTTTTGGACCTCTACTTCCCACAACTTATTATTAACGTCACACTGTTAAAATATATGGTGCAAATAATAATATTGTTGTATTATACAGAAATGTAATCTACAAGTACTATATTTTCTAAGCAATACTGAAGCCTATTTAGGGGGGGATTTGAACCGCTTAAATCCCCCCTTATGAAGCCCTTGTTTTATTTTATTTATAGGTACATTAATACTAGTATATTAAATAGACTATTTGCAATTTTTTGTTTATATTACCCTCACACGCAGCCGCTCAATGGGTTCCCATTACTAGTTTTGGTTTTATATTTATTTGTTATTATATTTTTAACTATGTTATCATGATTAACATCAACACAATCATTTTACTGTATTCAATATAAGAATATGATGAAATATAAAATAAAAATTATTAAAAGAAAACATTTTGACGGGTAAATTTGAATTACAAATGACATATTTACGTCGAAAACAAATTTGTCATATAAAAATTTAAGTTACTGCCCAAAAAACGCTTTTTTACGATTTATTTTTTAAACTTTATTCTTCATCCACAGAACATGATGCAAGATATATTTTTTAGTAATTATAATTAAATCACCAAAAATTCCAAAGTTGCCTCCAAAATGAAGCAAAATTGAATTCTTTAATTGCCTGTTTAACAAAATTTAAAACGAAAATAAATAAAATAACAGACTTACTAGATAGATATTTCATATAACATTTGATAAAAAAAAAACAGTTTTGTTGGGTATTTTGCCGGTCCTCTGAGGGAAATCGGAAATATGTAATTTTTAATTCAAATTTTAGACGTATCGACTCTTTTCCACAAAAAATATGAATTGATTTCGAAAGACTGTTCTTTTATCTAGTAAAGCTATTTTTTATATTTTGAGAAAATGTGTTTATTTTTAGTACTTTTAACGTAGGTTGTTGGCAGATTTGTTAAATTTTCAAACAAAATTTTGTATTATACAACATACATTTCAAATCATATAATCATGCAGTAAAATAAATCAATAAATTATTCGGGAAAGCTACTTTTCAGAATTTTAATTTTAGTTCAAATGAAATCATAAAAAAAATATCCGATCCGTTTTTTTGTGATGAAAACACTTCAGTTTGTCTATTTATTTACGGTCTTACAAACTAATTAATATCTATATTTGAAAAAAAAATTACATTCTTATTTTGCCTACACTATTGAAACTATTGAAAAATTATAAATACTTATGATCAAAAAATAATTACAAAAAGTACATCATTTTAATTGTTTTATCATCACGAGTTTGAGCATTTTTGAATGTGGGAATTTATCGAAGCATATTTGGAATGAAATAAAATCGATATTTAGTTATTATGTTAAAATTCTGGTATGGAGAATAATTAATCTTTCTCATCGGAACCGCCCTGTACCGTTGCAAGGGTACGATCGCAAGATCATCGTTCGACGAAATTTAAATTCTCGGCAGCTGGTTAACGGTTCTTAATGGAAAAATGAGATAAAAACAAAGGCATGTTCAAACTGTTTTACCATGGGTAGTATAGACAAGATGAATGTGTTTTTTATCTATCTATATCTAATCTAAAAATGTGTCTGTCTGCTTCAGCGGAGAATCTGTGTTGTAATAACAATGATTATTATTAGAGTAGGTATTCTTTTAGTATGAACGCAATGCATTCCACTATTCAAAATGGAAACATTTCTTCCAAGTTCCAAGTGAATCTCCCAACACGATTCATAGATGATACCTATTAGAACACCGTGTTAATGTTTTCTATGGTCTACTGGAAATGTCTTAAGTGAATTTAAAAAAAAAATTACATGCAAACAGAAATTTTTATTTACAAGAAATTTCCTCACTTATTCGAGAATCAGACATTGTTCCGTTCCTTCTCAATTTTTTAAAATTCACGTCATTGACTCCCCGAATTGTACATTCTGTGGTCTAGGATGTGGGAACTTTAGATCACATATTAATTATTCTAATAAAAATTAAACCTAGTGTTGTTACCTTTATAATTTGCTTGTCTCAACGAAGATATTATCCACGTTGGATGAACAAAATCCATTAATGACCTCCGGACAACTTGAAGGTCACAGAGTCACAAACTGAATGCAATTCACAAGTTTGTATTTGGACTGCTTGTTCTTTATTCAAACCCACCCACAGTAAACTTACTGATGTTAATGGACTCATGTGCCCAATTTTGGCCCTGTGAGCAAATGATTATTTTCCAAAAAATCAACCTTTGTTGCATCTGATTGTGTACTCACGATTCTCTCAATAATAAGTGTTCTCATAAATTTAAACTTGTGACTTTGTTATATTATTATTATTATTTTAGAAGAAGAAAATAACACTAATAATCTAAACGAAAATATGAAAGAGAACAAGACACAGAAAAATAAAAAAGGTAATGGCCGCAACCGGGACTCAAACCCAAACCCTCTTGTTTAACCGGGACGCGCGCTTTTACCAATTCAGCCGTTGCCACCTTTCATCAAACCGTCATAATTGTCAATTTCATATTTTAAAATTTTAGGATTAACAATATTATTTTCGACCAATTTTTTTTCCATATCATGGGCAACTACCTTTTTTCACTGGAAACAATCGTTCTAAGAATTGGTTTGTAACCTAGATAGCGTCTCGGATAGATATTTCCGATTTTTTTTTTTTTAATAATATATATTTTTTTTAATGAAAAACATTCCCGGGCTACGAATAACCCAACAATGTTTGAAAATCTCCTACTACCACCACAGAAAGCCGAAAATATTGCTTGTGTTGTGATGGAGGACTTAGCCAGCCGAGGAATCGATCACGGGACGCCCGGGTGGGACCCAAACGCGACGCCCACTCCACCACTGACCGGTCTATATGGAACTATTGACTTTTTTATAAAAGTCTAATTGAATATTCAATTTTTTATAAGACTCTCTTTTTATAATTTTTTTTGAAGGTTGTGGTTGAATTGGTAAAAGCGCACCGGTTAGATGAGAGGCTCTTGTTTCGACTCCCAGTTGCGACCATTATTTTTTTCTATTTTTCTGTATCTTGTTCTCTTTCATATTTTCGTTTAGATTATTAGAATTATCTTCTTCTTCAATGATATGTTACATTAATGGGAATAACCTTTAAAAAAAGTTATAAAAAGAGAATTGTTCTTATAAAAAAAATAATTGTTTTAGTTTACTTCTATATTTAATACACACTTTGGATGCCTAACTTTATCATACATGAAAAACTTTTGAATTAAGAATTTACTTAAATACAAGTGTTTGTTATTTGACACATTCCATCTTGAGTTTGTGAGACAATGGCGAGTCTATATATTATATACAACGTCATTGGAAATTATCCACTGTTATTTTCCTAAATAATATGTTTAGGAATTTAGTGCTTCGTTTGCGTGAAATTGTGTACAGCGAATATTTGACTATTATTACAAAGTACAAACCAGACGCTTGAGATTCTCTAAAATTCCCTGACGAGATTTCTCGACAAATTCCTCGAGATATTCTAGGTCGAGAATTTCCCATCATAACCCCAACTTATCTACGTCTACTAGAGACATACCGCTGATAGCTCCGTTGCAATGTATGTCTCCCTCTTTCTCACTAACGAGGCAATATCGTCGGTCTGATGACTAAAAGGCGTATCTCACATTTGGAATTTTTTTAGGAGAGCCAAAAAACTGTTTTTTTGTCGGATTCTGTAGAATGTACGATTACACATGTAGTTTCAACATCCTGCAATAGATGTCGTAAGTATAGATAGTTCTATGTAGTTTTTAGGTCTCTCAACAAATGTCAGTTAAGTAATACCTTTTAAGTGTATCATCTATCGTCGTTCGTGTCGAAAGCACGAACGGTTATGGAAATAGCCGATGGCTTGTGTTAGATCGCTGGGCTTCCATAGTGTTTGGGCGAGCTTGGTTTTTAGGACAGCCAAAAAACTGTTTTTTGTCGGTCTGTGGTATATCGAATCAGACGTGTGATTTCAACATACTTCGATAGATGTCGTTAGTATAGATAGTATTTTTAGGTCTCTCAACAGATGTCAGTTAGTAATACCTTAGAAGAGGAACAGATGTCAGTTAAGTAGTACTATGGCTGAACAACCTTAAAACATTACTAAAGCTAAATTTTACCGACTGGTATCCCTGAGAGTAGCTCTCCGGTCCAGTGCATGATATTGCAAATTTATTACGGTTCTCGCGTCCGCTCAGTTCGGCTGTTTTACATTCTCTCTCGTGTCACTCTAGTTGTTACGATTTTAATTTTGTATCAAGTTTATTATAAAATATAACGTTACTTGTAAATATATTTGACCGCATAATCAAGAGTTCTTATTGGCAAATTTCCCCTACACACGCATCTTAGTTTACAGTGCTCGGAAAGGCTGTAAGCTGCAAATCCAAATCAGGATAAAAATACATAATTCACCACCTTTCCAAGAAGAGTATCATCTATCGTCGTTCGTATCTAATGCACGAACGGTTACGGTAATAGCCGATGGCTTTTGATAGACTGCTGCGCTCCCACAGTATTTGGGCGCCAGAATAACTTGTAACCTTCTATAGAACGCCGTGACGCCCTCCGTGGTCCCGAGGTAAGACTCTCGACTCGCAATCCGAAGGTCGCGGGTTCGAACCCGGCGTGCGCAAATAAATTTTATTTGATAAATTTGTGTTATTTCACAACTTATTCATTTAAAATAATATATAGTATATTTGCGGCACGTTCCAGAATGGAAGATACTATCAGTATCGCCCTGGTGTAAGACCACCATTCAGAATTGAAACGTTGCTTGAAATGGCTTTAGCCGTGTTTAGTGACCAGATCTGAATAGCCAGGTACTTCCCCACCTTCCTCTTCCCTATCTCTTTCCCCTCCCCTCCCCACTACCTTCAGCCTCACAACATACCCCAATTGGGGATGCCATAGTCTCACTGGCTCCAGACGGGAGCATTTGGGACTCTTGTGCGGTATTTCATGTAAAAAAAAAAAGAACGGACATCTGGTCCAGTTAAATATTCATTATAACGTAAATGAAGCAACTTGTAATCTCGATGAACCTCGATTTTTATTGGAGTTTTCCTGAACATGTTTCTAGTAATTGCAAAAAATATGAAATTTCGTTGAAGGAATCTTTTTGGGGGTAGCCAATGGCACTATTTTGAAAAGAATAAATGTATGTGTGAGCGATCTGTATAAAGTAGTTACGTAATGTTTAGTAGATGAATTGTGGTATTATTTAATTCTAAAAGGAAACAGGATGCACTTAAGTGTGACTGTCTGAAAGTCTGAACAGCGCCTTGCTTTTATTTATTTTTAAAATAGATTAATCTCCTTACATAACGAGACGCTTCGGGCGGCTGTATGAAATGACACAATAGTTGCTCTAAGTTCGGGGTGCATGGTAAATCATAATTTATTTAAATATTTTCCAATTAACACTCGTCGTTTTAATATTTTGTAAATTTTAAGCTTTTTTCACACCAGGAGTTTGTGCCTGTGCGATAATTATTATTCAGCTAAAAATAAAACTATTTTATCAGTCAATTTTCATGTCAAAATTAGAAAAATTTCTTTGTTTTGACCACTTTTAATGTCCGACATGTTTCGAGAGCGATGCTCCCTTCCTCAGGGTTTATCAAAAACTAATTATAAATAAACTTAGCGCCCTTAGCGGTGTCAATGGAAAGGTAGGATTAGGATGGGGGGAAGGGGGGTAATTTAGGGCACAATTTACAAATCACAGAAATCGTAATAACTCCGTTTTTTGTTCTAGTTACAACCCTAAAAGAGAATATCTATAATATAACACTACACTTATCTTTTTTTTACATGAGCTCCACACAGGAGGCCCTGAGGAAAATAATTTCCCTCAGAGCCTATGTCATCTTTCTATGTCATGCTGTGTGGAGGGTTTTTTTTAGGAAAGGAAGGGAAAGAGTGTTCTGGGAAGGAAAAGGGTTTAAGGGGTGGGTAGGAATCTGGGGTTCAGTGGGTCCTGGTCATCCGCCTTCAATACCTAGACAAACCTCACCCCGTGAACCCGGGCACCCCTGCTAAATAACCAAACGTAGCGAACCACTTGGGGTGACCTATGGCAGAGGTGTTGGTTATCCAATAAAGGTTCCCGGGGCGGCGGTACCCATTCCCGCCTCCCTAATTGAAAAAACTCTATTTGACGTTGTCTATAGATAATAAATAAAAAATACTTATTTGTAGAAACAGTTTTCACCCGCCACATCAACATTTTTTACTCCAAATATGCTCAGGAATCGCTGGTCAAAATCCATGGGATGTGTGCTGTTAGTCCCTGTATAAATATTTCGTCTTTCAAGGACACCGAGGAGGCATTAGAACCATTAAACGGCTTAGCTTTATAAAACGAGGGACCCATCCGGCCGTAAAACAGTTTTAGAAACATGTTCCCAGCCATCCAATGCATTTTATAATATAATAATATGTGCTTCCAGCTTATGAATGCGTCACACTCCCAATGTGTTAGTCATTTCGGGTTCAGTACCACTTTATTTTCGTTCAGGGCGTCAGGTCTGCATCGCGTCATGCATCGGGGGCAGTTGTCATCTGCAATTATGATATTATATACGTACGAAATTGCAGATCAGCATCATTGGAGGTTATCCACCACATACCCGCCCTGGTATAAGTAACAGATGGTTACTCCTTCAAGGCTCTCGCAAGGACTCTAATTTTTTTGAAAGAACGAAGCTACATTTAATTTAGAAAGAAACTAGACCTCCAGTGTCCCTGCATACGATGTTAGTAAGCAACGCAAGCGCTTAGCGGGAAATACAAGATACAATTTGTGTTAGTATGATAAAATATAGACAAGACAATGGGACAGGTTGGTGATAGTCCACTAGGCGGCAAGCGCTGGGTGATTGCATCCAGCATATCCTGCAAGCACCTGTATGGTAGGAAGACAGAGAACACAAAAAATAAGGGCATGGCAAACGGGTGGGAGTCCTCTCCAATCGATTGGCAGTTCCAGCAAGAATGCACGTGACGTTCGGTCCAGCCGTAAACCACACACAGCTTCCGCGCCCCTTAGCCGGTTCCTCGGTAATGCCTCAAAGAAAAGTAATGGGAGATTCGAGGAAAATGCCCGAAATCAGCATCAGTAAAAGAAAGAAGGAGCGGTATATAAGAGACATGACGCGCAAGTGATTGGAAGAAGAAGTCGGGAATGCCGCAGAAAGATGCAGCACGATCAAGTTTATCAAGGGATGGTATTAAAGCGGAATGTGTATAAAAACTATGTATGAACGGAAATAATGTAAAGAGTGTTTGCAATGTAGAGCTGTGTGGTATGCATCGATCGGTGACCGGACAACTCGGAATGAAACCAACTCAGAACCATCTCAGATAAGTCATTTAGAATGATAAAAAACTATATATTAAAAATTGGTTGAATAGGTTACGTTAGGTTAGGGTTATCGGCTAATTTAAAATTATTTTTTCATAGCTTTTAATGACTTTTCACGGAGGTGTTGAGTTGGCTTTATTCTCAGTTGGCATGGAACCATCCCAAGATGACCGGACAACTCGGAAAGAAACCAACTCAGAACCATCTCAGATAAGTCATTTAGAGTGTTTAAAAAATATATATATAAAAAATGGTTAAATAGGTTATGTTAGGTTAGGGTTATCGGCTAATTTAGAATTATTTTTTTCAAACTTTTAATGACTTTTCAAGGAGGTGTTGAGTTGACTTTATTCTCAGTTGGCATGGAACCGTATCCCAACTGGTGCCTGGAAATTCTGGAATATTTAATTGAATAATATTTCATTTTATTTGACAAACAAATTACAAAACATAAATTCCAACCGCCCAATCACATTGAAAAAAACAAAAACACTTCCCAACCGTTTTTAGTCACAGACTGAACAAGCAAAGACTGTACAAGCTAAGATTCGATTTGTTACTAATAAAAAAATGTCTTTAAGGACGGGTTGTTTCAAAGAATTTGATGGATTCATCAAATATTTGAAGTTGATTTTCACGTTCTGTGTAAGTACTATTCAAGTTCTGTTATTGCATCGTTATAGGACAGTTGCTTCACAAAACTGAAATAATCACAGAACTTGAATAGAACTTACACAGAACGTGAAAATCAACTTCAAATTTTTTGAAACAACCCGTCCTTAGTGTGTTCTGAAAGGGCTGGCAATGTTACATTTCAGCAAACTCCCAATACTGAAGCAATGATACTTGAAATTCCCGCCTTGAAAAAGTGAGGTTATTTCGGACATATTATTTTTTATTTGATTGTTAATCAGAATTCTATGAAAGTGATATTTTTTAATAACATAACTGTTTTATGCTTGTATAGCTAAATATAGCTCCTAGAAATCAACGCTTTTACTACCCAAACAATGAATCTTTTTTTTTTTTTGGGGAATTTTTATTATATTTTTTTATAATTATTGTTTAAAAGTGAAGTGACAGTTTTTCTTTCAGATTTCCTAAATAAGATGTGTGTTTTCTAAATTTGTTATTTTCTGCAATTTTTCGAGGTTTGGAATAAAAATATACGTGTTTTTTATTCAACTTTTTTCGACTTTGAAATTCCAATTTATAAATATTAAGCCGCCGCTATCCGAATTTCTACCGATTTCTTGCATATCTCCCTTGGACATTTGAAGTTTTTAAGCTCTTAAAAAATAGATGTTATTTTTGAAGATAATATCTACACATTCCCCACGCCGAAACGCAAATTATATGAAATTCCCTCGATAGAAAAAAAAACGCAAAGTATGCTCCGAAATTTTTTATTTTCAAGCCTGTCTCTATTATTTAACAAGTTATATGTATGAAAAAATTCTCAGTGTTTCTTTGAACGTCGTTTTAGACAACCCCCACGAGATTTTTGCTTTATTCTAAACGAGTCATGTTTTAATAAACATTTTCACATTTTTCGCTTCACTTTTATCGTTTGAAATATTAGCGCGCTCTTTCCAACATTCGTAATTACATATCTCTCCATCTTCTTCTTTTCGTGCTCGAATACGGAGCCTTAAAATATATTCCAAATACAAAATCTAAAAGGTAATTTATCTTGGTTTTACAACATCTTCAAAAAGGAAAATTCATCAGGAAAATTCATCTTCAAAATAAAACACATTTAAAATTCTCGTACCTTGGAAATATTCCGAAGTTCGATTAGAAATTTCAAACAACCCTCTTTGGCTGGATAAACAATGTAGGTAAATATCTTTCCATTAACTTTTTTATGTCAAGTTTCTATTAGTAATGTTTTCACTTACAGGATTGTTTATCAATTGTATAAATTTTTCACCACGTTTATTAGTAAGGCTATAAGTTAGTAGAACAACAAGAGACAATAAAGCTTGAGTGAAGTGAAGTGAAAATGAGAGATTCGAGAAATCTTGTAAAGTTCTCGCGGCAGAAGATGTTGGGAGAAGGTTATGTTGGTTCTTTGGAAAGGAATATGGAAAGTTTCGAGGTTTCTTAGTAGACGGCAATTTGGGAGACGGGTATGGGTACAGCCACGCCGGGAACCATTTATTGGATAACCAACACCCCTGCCATAAGACACAAGGTAGATGACTTAGCAGAGGTGCCCGGGTGAGGTTTTCTAGATCTTGTTGGCGGATGCGTTTACCCACTGCGGGCAGGCCAGATTGGGAGAGGCTGGTTGAAGGAGACCTTTCGATCTCTCCTGTCGGACTCTCTCGAACCATCGCCTTGCACCGCAGTCTCTTCTGGACACACTGACCCCCAGATTCCTACCGTCATTCCCTCATTACTCAACCCTGTTTCCTTCCTAGAACTTTCTTTCACTAAAAATACCCTCCATACAGCATCCCCAAAGATGACGCATACCTGAGGGAACTTTTTTTCTTTAGGGCCTCCTGTGTGGAACAAATGTAAATAAATACGGTCCTTACATTGATTGTGGCTATGAGGGAAGATTCTGCATGATTATTTATGATTTTAAAAATTAATTAGATGTCGTGATGTTCATTTTGATGTTTCTTATTTGAAACTAGCTGGTTCCCGGCTTGCTTTGCAACGCCATATTCAAATAAATAAATTGTTTCTCCCTGCATGTCCTTTCCCGTGCATCCCCGTTCACATCCCGCGTCCCTTTCCACCTTCCCCGCCTTCCCTCTCCCCTCTCCCGCTCCCCCGTCCCGCCAACCCCCTTCCCGCGTTCGATATATTCAATCCGGATACATTCAGTTTTCGAATAGCTCGCGTACCACCTATTACAATTTTTAATTCAAATCTTAATTTTTCATGTATTACAAATATATTTTTTTTTTAATATTATAAGAACAATCAATTAAATTTGGTACCCAACATGTACATATTTAAAATATCAATAATTTTTGATTCGTTTCAAAGTATTAATACAGAGCCTTGAAAATTGAATGTTGATTTAACAATCATTGTTTTGCTAAATGTCATTCCCAAATTTTGACATTTTTGACAGTTTTAAGAGTTTTTGTAATGATTAAAAACTTTTCAGATGTATTGTCATGTGGTAGCAATAATCCAGAAACCTGCGGGAGGATGTAAAGAAGATATTTTGAAAGTTTCAAACATTTCCTATGCTTAATATAGCAATACGTAGACATCTCATATATACATCCCCAAGCAAGCATATTTTGCTTTATATATATATATATGTATAGATAATCCTGTCATACAGGCTAATGTCAGAGTTAGTCTCTTTTGAACTTATTTTGAATTGAAATGGCTCATGGTTATCTAGTTAGACTATCAAATTCCAGGGGCTGTAGTTAGCAACAGACAATTATATTTCCATTCAACATTTAATGGCTCTAATAAATCCTATTTTGGCAAGAAGTTTCCAAAATGAGTGCTTAGTAGGGTTTCCGCCCACGCCCGCTCTCGCCCTGTCTGGTTCCACAGCTATAGTCATAACGGAGCCATCGAACTTGGACACACCATGAGTCAGAGAAACGAACCATGTATGTTACAATCCTGCCCAAATCCAATCCCACAAATTTTTAAATCTTTTTGTAAATTTTGTCACCAGTTTTTTTTTTTATCATAGTTTATTTGAATACTAGCTGAAGCCGCCCGGCGTTACTCGGGCTCTACTTTTAATGCAGATATTGACCTTCCTCTTGTTTTGAAGATCAAGCGTGCAAATTTTCTTCAGTCTCGGAATTATACTGTACATTTGCATATAGATCAAAATCCACGCCTACCCGCCCGTCCGCCACAGACTTTCTTCTTTATATAAATAATTTTTTTTTGTTAGGTTTTGAAAAAAAAATATAAAACAGTCACCGAAGACCAAAATTTCAGTTACATTTTTTCCTCCAAATAATGTAAGGAATCACTGGGTTGAAGTAATTCGTGTACGTCCCTTACCCTGTATACAATTGAAATGAATTAAAATATCGTATGTATGTATACGTTCCAGAGTAAAATAACCCCCGGTATCGTCCTGGTGAAACTCTCATCAGAAATCGAAAGGCTACTTGAAATAGCTTCTATGTTTAGTGACTAGATCTGAAAGGCTAGTAGTCCTTCCCTTCTTATTTCTCTCTCCAATTTATTTCAGCCTCTCAACTTTTCAGAAAGAGAGGTTACAACAGAGCTTTCACGGCTGTACCATACAAGAGTTTCAACCGATCGGGGTTGGTAAAACTATGTCATCTCCTGCGGAGACTGTTGCCATGCCGGATTTTAGCGAGGAGGAGAAAAAACGGTGGGTTGGGAGCTTGAACATTAAAAAAAGGCATCGTGCCAAAATGCCTTTGACCTCAAATAACCCTATAATAATGTTCCATTGTTGCCATGTCCCAAAAATGAATAACCATTTTTCAGGGATGAACAAAACGATATTATGAAGGATAAAAAAATCAAGTTTTTCGTTTTTTTCTAAAAATGCCTGATGACCGAATTCCGATGAAGATACAAAGTGCGATTCCAGAGGTTAGACGTCCAGTGGGCCGCCCCAGACACAGCTGGGCGAGGTAACTCCAGAAACTGTGTGAGGAGAGGATGGGACTGCCATGGAGGGAGACCGAACAGTCAGCACAAGACAGGGACGTATGGAGGAGCCTTGTCGATGCAAGGATCCCCCACCCGAATAGGATAAAGGGATGAAGATGGTGACGATGATGATGAATATGTTAATATAACTTTTTAACAAAATTAAATTAAATAAGAGACATTGTAAACCCGTGTAAGAACCACATTCCTAATTTCAGAATTTCCCATGCGACCCATGCTAAAACTACGCACCCCACTCAAAAATACACACTTTTGTTGACCGGCAAAAAACCATGTCTTCTTCGACTTTTTTGAAAAACCGTGGACATAGAAATGACCCATTAAAATATGGTAAAAACCATGGACGTGGCAACACTGCTACCATCAAACAAACAGCCTTGAATTAAAATTTGACCGCATTTTAACCCCTCAGGCTAATTTGTTCGCTTTTCGGAACAACTCATATAGGTCTCATAGAAATCATTGTGTCTCCCTTACTATCATAGTGAGATATGTGATAAAGCAGTGTTAGAAAAATAAAACAGCACGCTTTATGTTCAAATCTAAAACTGAATCGTTAAGTAAGTAAAATGTACTCCTACGTTTTTAGATTTTCACGGCCAAAAGTATTTTCGTTATTTGTTTTTGTGGTGTTATGCCGTGTTGCGCTACCTTCTGTAGTCAACGTTTCGGACAGCGTTCAGGGCAGAGGTGTAATGATGATGGACACTGTAACGCTGTCCGAAACGTTGGCTAAAGAATGAGATAGCGCAACACGGCATAACACCCCAAAAAATAACGAAAAAATATACACTTATAAAATCGAGGTTTCGGATCGCAATTTGAAAAAAATATGAAACTTAGGGAATTTATTAATAACTAGCTTTTCCCCGCGGCTTCGCTCGCATGGTATAACGGGAAATTACTGTATCGCTTGCACTTATCAATTATCTCCCCCCCCCCCCACCCCACCCCCATCCCCTCCCGCATTCCATATATTCATTCCCTTACATTCAGTTTTCAAACATCTCGCCTACCACCTAAATTTCATAATCTATAGCTCAAAGAAAAAAAGAATTACTTATCCAATTTTGTTCACTCGTTCGGAATTTATGCGCTTACAAACATTTCGGATGTTTATTTTTATTTAAATATTTGGAAGTTCGTTAATATAATAAAAAAATACTCTATTTATCATTCAGTCTTTATAATCGTTACGAATTATATTTTGAATATAGGAACTCTCAACTGACATTTATTCCAAGCTTGTCCAAAAAAAAAAAAACGAATTCTAATATTTGAATTTTCTGCAGTAGTAGCTGACCAGTAGACTGAGTACCTACCAGCATAGAGCCCAAAAATATATCAACATTGTTTCCATGGAAAAAAATTCTGACGTTAGCAAAAACTCGCTTTTGTTAGCGACAGAAAACGTATAACAAATATAATATATTAATATTTATAATTTCATAACGCCAGAGCTTACCATCATATACTTTATATTGGTGAAAGAATTATTAAAGTCTTTATATTGTGATGCGTGAAAAGGTCATAAACAAACTCGAGCAGTTTCGCATTTATAATATTAGTATGGATAATTTTTACATGGAACGACCAAAAGTGAGGTGAAAATAATGTTTATAATACACTTGTCTAATAAAATATGTATACGTTTTTATATTTTTTCGTTATCAGTAATTTTAGTTAGAAAAAAGTAAGGTGAGCCATTTTTAAAACTTTTTTATGTTTGCATGCAAAATTTTTATACTTCAAAAATTGTACATTTATTTCGGTTTATAAAATTTAAAAGCATATTTTATCGCCTTTCAATATCTTCAGAAATGTATTTATTTATTGTTTGAAACATTTACAGAGCGTTAACAATTCTATTGTATTTTAGAAATGTTCACACCATGAGTAATCGATGTTTAGATGTTACCAGACGGAAATGCTTCTAATGATAACAAAAATAATGATAATCAAAATGAAATATAAAACATAGTAGTGTCAAATATAGTACATAACCTCCAGAGAAAGAGAAAATAAAGAAAGGGTATGACAATAAAGCAGCTACATAACTGTTCTCCACGAAGTGTCATTGTAGGTGTTTGATAATTTGTTTTTTGAAATTTACGATTGTTTGATTGTTTTTTAAATAATCCATTTATTTGGATTTCATTGCACAGCGGAAATGTTTTGACCCTCTGACAAAATATGGTCGAGGTCTGAGGGGTTAACGTGTTGTGGCCTTACCGTGCCCGAGCACAATATCCCGCCCTAATGTCCAGTCAAATTGCGAAGTCGACAAATTTCCTTTCTTCATGTTCGTGAAATTTGGTCGTAAATATTCTGCACGCTATGCTGGAAGAAAGCATACACACTAAACAAGAAATTTTAGTAGTGGTTTAATTTGCCATGTACAGTGTTTCCCAAACCGTTTATGTTTTCCAGTATATTCAGCCCCCGCATTCCGAATTTCTACCGTTTTGTAACATATTTCTCTTTAACACTTTCAGTTGAGCGGTTTTCGCAACGCGCGGGGAAATCGTTGCCTGGCAACGATGAGTCATACCACGCGCCGCTTTTGGTTTAGAAATCGTGCCTTCTACGAAAAATAAATACACGTGATATCTCATTATATCCCCCCCCCCCCCCCCCTCCTTGTGATATTTTCTGATTTTTCCGAACCCCTCCACCCCTTTTCGAGCCTCACGTGATTAATGGACGACCCCCTTACTTTTTTTTATTTTTTTTATATGAATACCGCACAAGAGTCCCAACTCCATAGGTCACCCCAAGTAGTTCGCTACGCTTGGTGATTTAGCAGGGATGCCCGGGTTCATGGGGTGAGGTTTGTCTAGGCCCTAGGACACACTGAACCCCAATTTCCTACCCACCCCTTAAACCCTTTTACTTCCCAGAACTCTCCTTCCCTTCCTTTCCTTAAAAAAACCTCCACACAGCATCCCCAAAGATGACATAGGCCCTCAGGGAAATTATTTTCCTCAGGGCCTACTGTGTGGAGCTCATGTAAAAAAAAACTGCTCCCATCTGGAGCCAGTGAGACCGTGGCATCCCCAATTGGGGTATGTTGTGAGGCTGAAGGTAGTGGGGAGGGGAAGGGGATGGGGAAGAAGAAGGTGGGAAATACCTGGCTTATAAGATCTGGTCACACAAACACGGCTAAATCCATTTCAAGCAACGTTTCAATTCTGAATGGTGGTCTTACATCACCAGGGCGATACTGATAGTGTCTTCCACTCTGGAACGTGCAGCAAATGTACAATATATTATTTTAAATGAAGAAATTGTGAAATAACACCAATTAATCAAATAAAATTTATTTGCCATACCGGGATTCGATCCCGCGACCTTCGGAACGCGAGTCGAGAGCCTTGCCGCTGGACTACGCCGACCACCGGTTGAGGGAGACCCTTTGATCTCTCCTCCAGGATATCGCCTTACAACGGGAAAATTAAGTATATTTGTCAAAATTTATTGAACGATGCGTGTGTTTTATTATTATTGCTAAAATGTAGATTACGTTGTAGTAAATTCGACGCTTCTTTGATGCTCTCCCCGTCCCCTTCTCCCTTTGCCCGTGAGGCCGTACCGCCCCCGTGGATATCTCCAACGCCCCCTCGCCCACTTTGGGAATCAGTGTGCTATATTTAGCGGTTTAGTAGATTGTAGATAAGGAGTGGTAGTATTTCGTCTGCGGCAGTCGGTGGAATAACCCCGTTTGGATTGCGATCAATAACCCTCAACTTTGACCTCCCGATCTCAGCTCCTGGGAAGTTGTTGCGAAAGATTCCCACCCACCCACTGCAGACTGCAGTGTGCACACTGTGTATTTACTCTGATGCACTGAACGAATATTATATTGGAATTTTACATTGGAGAAATTTCCTTGTGCGTGCTTTGAATAGTACTTGTTACTTTTTGCATTAAAATTCCTTCTATCTTGTTAAGGGGTTATATACAGTCAGGAGGCTCAAAAAAGGGATTTTTCATGATTTTTTCCTAAGACTTTTAAATTTATCAAACTTAAAATTTGTACACATATTGTGGTAACTTTTAACAGTATTTTAAGATTTTTTTTTTTGTGAAAATAATAATTTTGAAAACTGCTATAGCTGATCGCCAGAAGCTCCTCTCAAAAAAGGCGTCTTGCGGTGACTATCTCAAGACTGGATCATTTAAAATGAAAAAACCAAACGGATTTCGTTATAATAATAAATATTCCTTTAATTAATCGAAGGACAGAGCAAAATAAATTTTCTTGACAAAATGGCGGCTTCTCAAAAAAAAATCGATATTTTACAAAAATTTTAGACTTTATTGTTTATAAAAAAAATATGTATTTATCGGTGAAAACTAGCCTTCTTAATAAGTGTAAAATATACTTGTGCTAAAAAATAGCTTATAAAGAAGCTTGTGTTAAAATTTGAGACTGATCGGTTCAGCCGTTTCGGAGTAATCTTGGTCATCGACTTTGAAAACACAGTTTTGAGAAAATCGCGTTAGAAGTTTGTCTCCTACTTTAAAATGCTCTGACACGTCTTTACAAATATGCTTGTAACTTCGAAAATAATCACCGGATTGACTTGAAATTTTTTTTGTGTGTACTTAAATATACGTACGTATAATGATGAAATAATAAAAAAATCGATTTCTTGAAAATTCTAACTGTATATAACCCCTTAAGTTTTCAGGTCACATTCATTAAAAAACACACTCCGTTTAGACAAGTATTTTGAGTTAAATTTGCAATAACACGTATGCGCGATGAATTTGCATTTTTTATTTCTATCGTATGTACTGTTGGTACTGCTGTAATGGTACTGCTTTTCCCGCTTGCGAATTAGAAAGAAGAAGGATTCAAAGAATCATAGTGTATTTATAAAATTACGGGCTTAAAAAACAAACACATCAACAAACCAACTGTCATAACACTCTTCATTACCGACGGAGAGAGAACTTCTTGATCACATAAGTAGAGTTTAGTCAAGCTCCGAACCTAATCCCTTTGAGTTTTTATCCTGCAGAGGGCAATGGTAATTAGTTTTTAAGCGTATTGCTTTTATAAACATATCTATTTATATAAAAAAATCAACCCGTAATAAAAACAAAGTTTTTTTTACTATAATACATTAATTTTTGGGGCATCTCTTGGCCGGTTAGTAACCAATTTAAAAGAAATGCCTATTTGTGCGTGACTGCCACCGAAGGTTAATATAATGCATTGTCATCGACATCGAGCCTATCTGCCGAGTTTCAGCTCGATCGGATATCGGGAAGTGGCTTAATTCAGTCAGGAAAATAAAAAAATTTAAATGGATGAATTTAAGAAGAGTGTCAGTGATCTGTAATGGGTGGACAACGTTTGTTTGATTTTTATACAAATCTACAATTTTATTCGGATATTATACAGTCGCCTGCAGAGGATCTTGTCACTAAACTGTCACTATATTACGAATAACCGACCAACGGACGGACTGTCGGACTAAAATGGGACATGGGGACGTAAATAGGTGTAGGACTGACAGTGGACGCCCTTTTCGCCCGCAGCTCGGCGCGGCCGTGACCCCATGGATGGCGCGCCAATATAAATAGAGCTTCGCACGCTCAAGTGCTCATTCGGCGGCTGTTTCTCGAGCCGGTGATATGTGAGCTTTTTCACATTGAATGCATTTTACTTATGCATTAAATTTTAAGGCCACACTTCCCGGCGCAAAAAGAAGAAGATGGAGAGATATGAAATTACGAATGTTGGACAGAGCGCGCTAATATTTTCAATGATAAAATTGAAGCGAAAATTATGAAAATGCTTAATAAAACATGACTCGTTTAAAATAGAGCAAAAATCTCGTGGAATGTATCTTAAGTATCATTTAAAGAAACATTGTGAATTTTTTCACAAATATAACTTGTAAAATAATAGAAATAGACTTGTTTTAAATTATTTTCGGAGCATACTTTGCGATTTTTTCCTATCGAGGGAATTTCATATAATTTGCGTTTCGGCGTGGAACGTATCTAGAAATTATTTTCAAAAATAACTTATAGTTTTTTAAGAGCTTAAAAACTTCAAATGTTTAAGGGAGATATGTAAGAAATCGGTCGAAATTCGGATAGTGGACCCTTAAATCCACTGCCCGGAGCCGGATGAGGGTTGTTTCACAGAATGTGAACAATTCATCATATATTTCAAAGTTCTCTGAAAGTTTTATTCAATTTCTGTTATTATTTTTTTTACGTTAGTTCCACACGACCCACAATCCGAGAACCTATGCCATCTTTGGAGAAGCTGTGTGGAGGGTATTTTTAGGGAAAGGAAGGAGAAAAGTTCTGGGAAGGAAAAGGGTATATTTTTTTACAGTAACTCCACACAGGAGGCCCTGAGGAAAATAATTTCCCTCAGGGCCTATTATATCATATTTGAAGATGCTATGTGGAAGATCTTTTTGAGAAGAGGAAGGAGTGAACATGGGTCTTAGAAGAGACCCATGTTGTAGGAGGGAGGAGACAGAGGTCGGCAAATCGATCCACAGTTGAGCTGTTAAACTCAAGAACGAGTCGTAGAAACGACCCGTTCCCAATGTCAACCGTGTACAAATGTTGGGCGCGTGTTTGGCGTGTTTCCCGACTAAGCACCGGTGCCGAGGGGATCAATGACGCTAGTTCCTCGGAGCATCTTCTATTCCATTCTCGGGTATGAGGGTTGGGAATGAATTTAGGGACGCTGTCCAGGAGTGACGGACGTATGAATCCATCCCTCCCACTGCGGTGCAAGGCGATGGGTCGAAAGAGTCCGGCTAGACAGGCCTCCCCCGATCCGGCCCGCCACGCAGTAGACAGGCAAACGCATTCGCCGCCAAAACCAATCTCACCCCATAGATCCGCACACGCCTGCCTTCCAAACGTGGCGTACCACTAACCATCAATGCCAGCTAACCACTCGACCTATAACAGGAGGGTCGGCTATCCTTGGGGGAATTATTTTCCTTGGGCCTCCTGTGTGGAGTAAATGTAAAAAACTAATTTCCTTATTTATGACCTGTATACTATCAAGCAGAGGGGTCTTAACTCGGCCAATGTTACGCAGATAATGAGTTTAAAATAATTTTCTCGTTTCTCAAACAGCTCAGCGTTAATTTGCAATTAGTGCATTTTAGCTACCGCAATGTCACCTTCGGTAATGTCGTGAAATCACTTGATGAAATAATTATCAGTAATTTCGTGAGAATGTCTGAAATGTTGTGAATGAATTTATTAGACCAAGGTTTTTCCTGACCACTGCTAACACATTTTTATTTACGTCGTGCAGTGATGATAAAGTCCGCAGTATCAATAACGTCATATCCTCTTTAATCCTTTCAGTACCCCACTTTTATTTTCAAATATATACTTTACTTTACGCTTGATAACTCCCGTGTTTATATTATTTATTTTTCTTATTAATTTAGATTTTTTTTAAATTATTTGATTTTTATTATTTTTAAGCCTCAAAGGGTTATTTTTATTAGTAAGGGAAAAAAATCTATCATACAATTGCTTTGGGAACCATTTATTGGAAAACCAACACCCCTGCCATAGGTCACCCCAAGTGGTTCACTACGTTTGATGATTTAGCGGGGGTGCCCGGGGTTATGGCGTGAGGTTTGTCTAGGTCCTGGAAGCGGATTACCTGGACACACTGAACCCCAGTTTCCTACCCTACCCTCGAACCTTTTTCTTTCTCAGAACTCGCCTCTCCTTCCTTTCCTAAAAAAACCCTCCACACAGCATCCCCAAAGATGTCATAGGCCCCGAGGGAAATTATTTTCCTGAGGGCCTCCTGTGTGGAGCTCATGTAATTTTTTTTTTGCTTAATTTAAAAAATATATTAATTTTCAGTATAACCAGTTCATATATATATATATATATATATATATATATATATACGTATATACGTATAAATATTTTATTTTTGATAGTTATCGCCCAAATGAAATAATTTTTTTTTAGATAAAATTAGTTATTTTGGGGAATCCATGAATTACGTGACACATTAAGTGGGACTGGGGGGGGGGGGGGGGGTCAAAAAATTATGAAATTCGTGTGACGTAATTAATGGATGGTCCTTAAACATGAAATGTATTTTAATAATATCTAAGATATATTATCTGGTAAACAGAAAAAAATAAAAAAATATATAAATCGTAGTATTTAGTGCGATTTTTCCGCAAAACTTGCCAAGACTTGAGTTTATGCTAAAGATTTTCTGAACCCGCTCTCCACAGTATAAATGTCTTCCTATGTATAATATTTTAGTGCGCTATCCAGAGGATTTTCACGTTCAGTTTAGCGTTTAAATTCTGTTGAACCCATTTTATCTAAGTAGCTCCGCATCAGTGTATCGGAATGTTACCTATTCGCTATTTGCTGCTGCAGTTATCCACCGGCCGGCGGAGATTGTGCCCTGCGAGAGCACCTGGTTTAGTCGCCACTTGCAAAGTACCAGGGGATCGATTCTCCAATCGAGGCTGTCCGCATTGGTCGACTTTGTTATTCTCTAGTCTCGTCGAAGTAAATACTTAACGCCAAACTTCAAGAGTCATTCCACTCGGACAAGGAGAGGGTCGAATCAGTCGAATCCGACAAACTGTGTAATTCTAGTACATATCCTAACCTAAGATCATTTCAGACATTGTATTTTTTTTTTCTTCATTTTAAGCACCCGATAAACTACCAAAGCAGTTTGTCAGCAGGTCGATTTAACAATACTAGTGGTCGAAATTCGACCATAATTGTAATGTTTTTTTTATTGATTTAATGTATTTTTTATGCATAATTTAAAAAAAAAATATTAGCATTCTGCACTCCTTCTCTATATAAACTAAAAGTGTACGAAATTTCAAACTCCTCCGTCCGCGCAATTTTCGTAAAATGGGGTACAAAGTTTTGCTTCACGTATTAATATATAGAAGAAGAAGATATTAATATACAGATAGATAAACTAAAAGTGTACGAAATTTCATACTCCTCCGTCCGCGCAATCTTCGTAAAAAGGGGTACAAAGTTTTTGCTTCACGTATTAATATATAGATTAATAAAACACTAAAGCACAAAATATTACAAGAAACCACAATAGCAAAATGGATACAGCGAATAACTTTTAAATAACTACAATACAAAGGCATAAAATATACAGACAGACAGTTATAACACAGGCAAATTACTGATAGTCATATTTATATATATAAGATTACAAACAATATCAATATAAGAAGTTTTGATCCATTAGCCATTTTTTTACTTTTTTTTGAGATCGGTGGTGCAATTGAATTCGATTTTTATGTTCATTGGCATCTTATTAAATATGGTGAGGACAAGATAAGTGAATGTCCGTTGCCCTTATTTATTTATAATTTTCGGAACGGACAAACCCTCATTTTTACTAAATCTAGTGCCATGTTCATGATCTATTTTTTCTTTGTATATTGAATCCGACAATAGATTTCGGCACACAATTTTGAACCATAATATTCCTCGAACAGGTAATATGTTAACCGACTCATGTAATAATTTTATGTCTCTTCTTTGTGCATAAACACTTTTGCTTACCAAGAGCATAGTCAAAGAGTTTTGAATTGTTTGAATGTAACCTATGTTTGTCTTGCATGGTTCCCCAAGACGTTATTCCGTATCTGATAGTAGATTCCGCTAGTGACAAATAAATTATTTTTAGTGTACTTATGAGCATAAAATATTTAATTTTGTAAATTTGCCCCGCAATAGCTCGTAAGCGTTTGCAGATGTTGCTTATGTGAGTATCCCATTTCATGTGCGTATCTACAGTTATCCCCAAATATACATACGTTTGTACAAGTTCAATGGTTCCGCATTTGCAGGAATGTGACGAATTGTGTATGCACATAAAATGTATGCGACTTTATTATAGGTGTGATGGTAAATTTGGCATGTGGATATAGTATATGCATTAATTTAGTTTTTTTGGAATTTGTTATAAGACCCGCATCATGTGACCATTTCTGTAAGGAAAAGAAATCGTGCTGCATGAGTTTTATTGCAATTTCTAATTCTTCATGCGAAATGACTAGTGCCGTATCATCAGCATAAACGTAATGTTTAACAAATGTGAAGATTTTATTCATGAGTGAAACAAATATTATGTGTAATGTTGGAACGAGAATTGACCCTTGCGGGACTCATGTTGACATAAATTTAGCTTTGCTATAAGTTTGGAAGAGTTTCACTTTAATTTGTCGATTGTTATTATTATGATTAGTTTCTATATTTCTGATGGTTATCACCGACAGCATAGGCTGTTTTATCTCCCGGCTTGCAGAACTAACTTGCTAATGGTCATGCCAGTTGAGAGAGCTGTGTTGTTGTTAAATAGAATCACTTCGAATATCGAAATGTTTTTTTTTTTTTATTTTTATATGAATACCGCATAAGAGTCTCAACTGCTGATTTAAAAATATATTAAAATATAATTAATGTACTAATGATTATTTTCTTTTGTTGCAGGTAAACTAAAATACCTTCAAAATATTACCCTCAGAAAAAAGTACGGCCTTCGAAATATATTTCAGTAAGTTGTTATAATTGCATAACTTCACGATTTCTTAATATTTAATTGTTTATATTATTTTTTTTTTAAATGTGAATACCGCATAAGAGTTCCCACTGCTTCTAACTGTGGAGCCAGTGAGACTATGGTATCCCCAATTGAGGCTATGTTATTATGAAGGTATTGCGGATTCAAATGATGATCAGATGATGAAAAATACCCTCCATACAGCATCCTCAAGATGCTCCTGTGTAGAGTTAATGTTATGTAAAAAAAGAGACGTCAAACACATTAAAACCATAGAAAATATTCACAGGGCAGCCAATATAATAATCAACCTTCGACATTCAAGAATACGTATAAATAAAACATTCGACAAAATTCGTCGCGATGACGGATATTTTTTCGTTCGAAATGGCGCATAACGAATAACTAACTCTTGATCGCTGTTGGAGAATCGAGCCCTAGTTATGTACAAGTTACCGATAGTGAGTACCGGAACACGCTTGTCGGACAAGTAGTCAGTAGTAGTCAGCCGGTCTAAGGCCGCCTGGTCGCATTGACCTGCCCGTCTATGGTCCGTGGAACATCTGAATCAGCGGATCAAGCAGATAGCTAATGCTGCGCTGTACCTTTATTCTGTAGGTTAAATGAGATGATAGCAGAATGCAAGTATTGTCGGTTGAATCGATCTCATGTTCCATTCATTCTGCCTGGGACAGGTTTTTCATAGAAACATTCTTCAGTAAGTAAACCAAATACTTGACCGTTATTGTAAGTAGGTTTAAGTATCCGCATTTCATGCTTACACAAAGATAGATAAAAATTGTCGAAAAATACGCTAACCCCTCAGGTCTCTGGCATATTTTGTCAGACCAGAATCGACGGCCGGCGTGGTCGAGCGGCAAGGCTCTTGACTCGCAATCCAAAGGTCGCGGGATCGAATACCGGCGTGTCAAATAAATTTTATTTGATTAATTTGTGTTATTTCACAATTAATTAATTAAAAATAATGTATAGTATATTTGCGGCGCGTTCGAAAGTGGAAGATACTCTCAGTATCGCCCTGGCGTGAGACCACCATTCAGAATTGAAACGTTGCTTAAAACGGCTTTAGCCGTGCTTGGTGACCAGATCTGAATAGCCAGGCACTTCCCCACCTTCCTCTTCCCCATCTCCTTCCCCTCCTCGCTACCTTCTAACATACTCCAATGGGTTTTCCGTAGTCTCACTGGCTCCAGACATGAGCAGCGGGGACTCTCGTGAGGTATTCTCATATAAAAAAATATGATAGAATTTTGAAGGCCAAAAGTATTTTTGTTATTTATTTTTGGGGTGTTATGCCGTGTCGCACTACCTCCCTCTTTAGCCAACGTTTCGGACAGCGGTACAGTGTCCATCATCAGGGCAGATGAGTCTCATCTTGTTGGCACTCAGTTGGCTAAAGAAGAAGGTAGCGCAACATGGCATAACACCCAAAAAAAATTTTTTTTTCAGAAATATGTGATTTGGTAAACACGGCACCACAGAAATGGTTTTCGGTAGCACAAAAACTAGCAAAAGCGTTCACCTTTTTTATTCACACCGGAAACTGCATTAGCATACTTTTATCAGAGTCTCTAAATTCTTTCAGTGAGAGCAATTCTGTGGTACAAAATTATATTTCAGCACATAAATAACCCTTTATATAAAAACAGGCTGGAACACAACCATAATACTCGCTTAAATTATAATGAAGGACTAATTGTACCTAAGCATACAAATAAATATGGACAAAGAACGTTAAATTACATGATTCCCAGTTATTTAAATTTGTTACCTGCTGAAATTAAAAACTGTGCCCAAAACAAACGATTGATGATTTTACTGAAGAGTTGGTAATGTTTATTTTAAAAATTGTAAAAATGTAACTCTTAACTCATTATAATAAGATTTTTAAATTTAAAAAACCAGTTAGACAAACTGCTAAAAAGCAGTTAATCGGGACTTTTTGTCATTTATTTTGTAAAGTGTTAAAAAAAAAAAAAAGTCAGCCGCTTTGAATTCTGAGCTGAAAATGCAATCGGATTCCATTTCATTTCGCAACGAGGATTGTCAATAATAATGGGGCAATCATTTCAGTCCACAAGCGCGGATAAACTGCTGTCCGGTCGTGTTTACGTTTTGTTTATTTGTTGATGATATTGGAAAACGTTGCTTTGATTTGTGGCTTTGTTTGGAAAATATTGCTTTGATTCGTGGTTTATCCCTTAGTTAAATATTTACTTTAAATCTCGATTGGTTGGAGCAATTTTTCCATTCGATCAAATATATATATATATATATATATTTTAATCTTTCTTTTCCTTAAAAGCTGGTTTACACAGAGCTATAAATTTGCGAGCAGAAGATATCTGTTGAATCGCGAGCGCTTATCTTTTGTGCTTTCACACGGGACTATCAAATATTTCTTCTTGTGGTAGGAGAGGGGGTCAGTCGAATTAGGGAGCGGCAACGGAATGCATATTTTTTGTACTGAAATCTGTCAACTTGACATCTGTCAACCACGGGTCAAGGCAGCTCCGTAATTACAATGATCCCCTCTCCTGTTTTAGTCGTAGAAGGGGAGAGTTATCTTCTGACATATGGCCTCTGGAGCGGTTACGTCTAAGATGTGTATTGTCTATGATTGATCTGCGCTGAACGCTTAGGTGTGAACGGTCTGAAGGGATTGTATGGAGAGCGTTATTTGGCGCGCTATGATCTTTTATATTTGATAGCTGTGTGTGAACCAGCTTTAAGGCCCGGTAGTAGGCGTTCAAAACGAAGCAGAAGATGGGTTGAAAGGAAGATATTTAAATACGAATGTTAGAGGTAGCAGCTAATGTTGAAAAAACGATTATAAACGAAAATTGCAAACATCTACCCTATTATAAATGCGAAAGTGAGTGTGTTTGTTAGTTACACTTTCATGTCTAAAAAACTAAACCGATTAAAAAAAATTCTTTTACCAATAAAAAGTGAATTATCAGCGAGTAACAGGCTGTATATAATGCTAAGTTCTGGCGATATAAAATTCGTATAAATGAAAATGTGTGTATTTCATATATTTTAGCGGCAGGGAGGAAAGGCAGGGTTCGCGGAGAGGGAAGAGATGAGGGAGGTGGAAGGTGGGGAAGGTGGAAGGGAACGGGGACGCTCGGGAAAGGACATGCAGGGAGAATCAATTTATTTTTTTGAATGGCATTGCAACGCATGCCAGGTACAACTAAAGTATATGTACAAGGTTTATGTATTTAAATGAGCTTTGACGTCTCATAAAAATATGATCAAAAATTGATTGCATAATTTTTTTAAATGGTAAACAAAACACTGGGTTATTTTTTTGATTCGTCCCAAAAATTTAGAGCACTTTCTGTATTCGTGAAATTAGTTCAAGGCAATTGACCAGCGCTCTGTGTTTACTCTTATTTATGCATTCACGACCTTGACTTCTGTGTTGTGCACTGATGATTGGAGACCATTGACTCATGGTGAATAATGCTGATCTAAATATTCTAAACTAATGTTTTCATAACAAATACCATGTTTCAATAAAAAGACAAATATTTATATCATTATTTTATTTTAAATTTGTGGATTTGCATTTCTTATGACACGTATTATTATGTAAGATTATTAATCTTCTTCTATCTTTATTCTATATATCTCTACTTTCTATATTTCTAATATAATCGATATATATTATAAAAGAAAGTCCGAAAAACGTGTGGACCGCAAAAACTTAGAAACGAGTCCCGTTACGATCAAGGAAGTTATATGGTGTGGTAGATCTATATCCCTTCTCCAGGATGAGGGTACCCGTTTTTACCTAAAGGGCATGCTTTTGACGATAAAAGGGCTGGAAGTTTCGCCCTCTAGAAATTTCAAGAACAGTCTTCCGGAATGTTCTAGAAGGTTCGATAAAACTCTAGAAAATTCTGGAAGGAGTGGCGGAGTATGTCGGTGAGTCTGGAAGGTTCCAGAATGTTCTGGGTGGTTCGTTAATCCTCTAGAAAGTTATGGAAGGAGAAAGTTCTAGAAGTTTTCGAAATGTTGTGCTGAGCAAAGCTGGGTACCCCAGCTGGTATACTATATTGGATAGAGTCTAAATGGAGCGACGAATTAAAAAGTTGATGAGGACTAAAAGGCAGGCCGGACCCAAAACATGAAATTATTTAACTAACGGAAAACCTATTGGGCGCTTTTTTAATTACTACGGCAACGGCACAGCACGACGACATAACAGGTAAGCAAAATGCACGGGTTTATGTGAAGACGCTTTTAATGCAGCGTTGTCGTCCACGGCATACCGCATACGGTAAATTAAATCTAAAAATCTTCATGCAAACCCTTATATTTTGCTTCTATTTTATGCCGCCGAGCCGTGACGTTGTCGTAGCGGTACCTTTGTGTACATTTTACCCAAGTTCACTTTGAAAATTCATAAAATGAAGGTCAGAAAATTTCCGCTTTCCAATAAAATCCAAATAAATGGAATATTTCTGAATGTACGCCAAAACTAAAAACTCTTCTGAATGGTGATGAAATACCCTCTGAAATGTTATCATTAGAAATAAACAAAAAAAATTTTAAATATAAAAATTTTGAAAGGAAGCGTAAAAAATTTTATAAATAGTTAACCATTCGTTTTTTTCTAACTAAAATTACTGAACAAATAAAAAGAAAAACGTGCACGTTTTATTGGACAAATGTGTTATAAACGTTATATCACCTCACATTTTGTGATTACATAAAAAAATAATTAATTAAAAATTCTCAAAGTTTCATAAATTTTTCTCAATTTGCGGTCGGAAACTTTGGTTTCATAAAGGTGTAGATTTTAATTTTTCTATAGTTAATTTCTAGATTCGAATATAATGAGTGGTGTTTTCTCTCTCTAACACCGTTTAAGAGGAATATAAACGCTAGAAATATTTCGATTCTCATGCCTAAAAAATTTTGGCAAGTAAGCGAAAAGGTGATTTTTAAAATTTATTTTGCGCAAAATTTTAAGAATGAAAAAAGTTATAACATACAAAACCTCAAAAGTAGTCTAAGCCATAAAGGGGTATTTTTTTAAAAATTGTTTCTTATTTTACTTCATAGTTAAGTCATGAAAAAACATTTTTTTGAGTGTTTTACGCTTATATTTTTTGTTATGTCAATAATAATTTTATTGTAATTCAAATACATAGAAAAGCTAGTAAAAGCTTCAATTTATCCGTAGCATATTTTTTGATGTTCATAAAGTAAACCGATTCTCGTAAAGATGAATCTTAATAGGATTTCACGTATAACTTCATCTTAAATCATATTTCTCACTATATTAGTAAGGGAGATAGAACGATATATACGAGACCTATGTTAGCTGTTCCCAAAAGCAAGCAAATTCACCTGGAGGATTAAACAAACATGGATCAAGTAAGGAGATGTTCATTTCAAATAACGAGAACTATTTTGAGAGTATCTTCCACTCGGGAACGAATTGTAAATATTATTTTTTAATTTCCTCGCTCTGTACTTTTTCCATTGGCTCCCAACTGGCGTGCTTTCTTCACCTCTAACTCTATTATTTACCTATTCGTTATTTTTTGTAGATTCTTATTGCCGTCTGGCATCTCTCCAGAATCTCACCAATTTACTCAGAAAAGAAATAAAATATATCCATGAAAATATCAAGAAATGGCATCCAGACCCCAAACAAATAAACAACACTCCACGTGAATTACGTCGTAACCTCATGACGTGGGTTGCACTGTACACTACTAGCTATAAATAAATTCCTCAGAATTTTAGAGGTGTTCGAAATCGTGCAAAGAGCGTGCATACAAAAATGTTTGTTTCTTGGAGATAATAACTTCAAAACAAAAATATGCAGTTCACTCAACTCTGTCCAAAAAAATAATAAACAAACATCTATTGCCTTGTCGCGAAGTCCAAAAATGCAACAACAAGGTTGTTTTATTTTTAGGATATGGGTTATGCATAAATTAAAACATATTTATGTGTTTGTGTTGTTTTTGTAAACAACTGGTCACGTTACTTGTCAAGGATCTTGTCTTTCGTGCATTGAGTTATATGAAGTAGAGTGGGCAACCCATATACGCGGAGACTTGAAGCCGTGTTCCATTTGGTTCGGGGGTGTGTACGATGCTCTTAGAGGGATATTTGAGGTACAGTTGTTAAAACTAAAAATTTTAGACTTATTTTTTTTTTTGAAAAACTTATTCTCGCGTAATTAGCGCTTATTTAATGATTTTGTTATTATTATGTATGATTTCAGACTTATTTTCGCGTAATCAGCGCTTATTTTAATGATTTTGTAATTATTATTAATGATTTTATACTTATTCTCGCTTAATTAGCTCTTGTTTTAATGATTTTGTGGTTATTATCAATGATTTTATTCTTATTCTCGCGTACTTAGCACTTATTTTAATGATTTTGTGATTATTATCAATGATTTTATACTTATTTTCGCGTACTTAGCACTTATTTTAATGATTTTGTGATTATTATCAATGATTTCATACTTATTTTCGCGTACTTAGCACTTATTTTAATGATTTTGTGATTATTATCAATGATTTCATACTTATTTTCGCGTACTTAGCACTTATTTTAATGATTTTGTGATTATTATCAATGATTTCATACTTATTTTCGCGTACTTAGCACTTATTTTAATGATTTTGTGATTATTATCAATGATCTTATACTTATTCTCGCGTAGTTAGCGCTTATTTTAATGATTTTGAGACGCTTTATTGAGGAAAGTTACTACGTTAGCTACTATTCTTACTAACTATTTTTGATATTCCAAACTTTTGGTGTTAACAGTAATGCAACACACACCATGAAGACATTTCGATATGCATACGTCAAATACTGACGATAATTTGGCAGGCGGGTATGGGTACCACCGCCTCGAGAACCATTAAATGGAAAACCAACTCCTCTACTATGGGTCACCCCAAGAGGCAAGTTACGTTTGGTGATTTACCAAGGGTTCCAAGTTACACGATGGACGATGGGACGATGTTTTTGTTTAGGTCTTGGCGGCGGAGACCTTTTGACCTTTCCAGCCGGACTCTCTCGACCCATCACCTTGCACCGCAGTGGAAGGGTGAATTCACCCGTCTGTCCCGTCACTAATGGACTCACAGACCTCCAGATTCCTATCCGTCTCTCATACCTTTTCCTTCCTAGAACTTTTCTTTTTACATGAACTCCACACAGGAGGCCCTGAGGAAAATAATTCCCCTCGGGCCTATGTGGATCTTTTTAGAGAAAGGAAGGAGAGGATGTTCTGGGAAGGAAAAGGGTATGAGGGGTGGATAGAACTCTGGGGGTCAGTGTGTCCAGGAGTGACGGACGTAAGAATCCATCCCTCCCACTGCTGTGCAAGGCGATGGTTCCGAGAGAGTAGGCTGAATAAATCAAAGGGACTCTCTCAACCATCCTCTCCCGATGCAGCTGGTGAGCAGACGTATCCACCACCAAGACCCGGACATCACCCCAAAAAACCGGGCACCCCTGCTTGTAACTATGTTTCTTAATCTTTTAGCAAATTAATAGTCAATCTACTTCCCAGCGACATCCATAAACGGGGTAACAAGTTAAACTGTTACAGTCACCAAACGTAGCGAAGTTAAGTTAAGTCACCAAACGTAGCGAACCACCCCATGACAGGAAAATTACTTCTTCGGGGCCGACTTAACTGGAGGGATGGTTAGAGGATGTACCAACCTCCATCTAAGTGGAGCCACTTTTTTCGCTTGGTTTGTCATCTAATACCTAATCCATAATAATATTTTAATATCTATCATCTATCTATCCTTGTGTACATGATTCATAGGTTCGTGCTGGTCTTGAGTCCCTTTCGTTATAGTCTAAGATATATAACCTCGCGTCAGGTGACCTGAGGCTTCGTGCTGGAAGGAAAATAACATGTCTTATATAAGCATGTAAATATGTATATGCAGGTAAACATTTGCTCATGACACGGAATCGTGGGATTGTCAATAATAACGATGATAACAGTGATGATGCTCTCAGTATCGGCCTGGCGCATGACCATTAGTCACACCTACTCGTCATTCTCCGCACCATTTTAGATTCTCAATTAAACGGGAATTTTTTTTAGCCAATTGGCTTACCATCACTGGAGCGATCACCCGAAATTAATAAATTTGCCTCGATTGCTCGAGATTTCCCAGGAGATCAATTTTTAAAATTTTCGCCAAAATTAAAAAAATCGTACCTCCGAATTTTAACATGTAGACATAAAAACTTATTATAGTGCTATATAGCCAATAAAATAACCTTATTTTTCTGTTTATCTCATATTTGTAGGATTTATAAAAAAAAATTGTAAAATTCTTAACCGCGCGAATCCTGCGTGTTTTTTAACTTTGAAACTGACGCAAGGGTAATTATTCGAGTTAACATAGAATATTTTCGATTTCTATATGTTGTCTGTGGTATACTTGATAATGAAAGATGCATTTCTATGGAAGAAGGACTTAATTTTAACATAAACAGCTGATCAGAAAATCTGCTTTTAAAAAACATTTTAAAAATTTATTTTTAACATCGTTCTAAAATAGTCTACGAAGTTTGGATTTGCGGCGTCTATGGTCATAATTGATAAAGCATTTCAATAGCTTCGTTTTAAAATAAATGGATGGCCATGGAAATGTTTTAAATAATTACAATAAATGTTTTACGAATGGTAGGAAAATGTGGTCCAATTTTGGACCGCTATCAATCGCAGAAAAATAAAAGTGGTCCATTTTTCGACCATAATGGCTCCAGTGGTTTGGCTAATTTCAGGTTCAACTCATATTATAGATCTCATTGAAATCGCTGTCTCCCTTACTATCAGTGATAAATATTATATGGAAAAATCAAGGTGACAATGACGTTTATAGCACAGTTGTCTGAAAAAATATGTATGTGTTTTTATTTTTTTGGTTTATTGTAATTTCAGTTGAAAAAATCGTAAGTGTAAGAGCCTTACCCCTTGACCACGGAGGCCGTCAAACATGTTATGTTATCCTGTGTTTAAAAGTAGCAGCATATAAAATTGGTTTTAAATCCCTTCAATTTTCAAAAATCGAAATACATCCCTCATCTAATAAAGACTTAAACTAATCCTTCCCTCACCTGTATAAAAAATAATCCCTCTTAATGAAATTTTGATGAACACCATCGTCCGGCGACCTCAATGCGATGTTAACCCTTCCGGTCAGCTTTCCCGTATTGCGCCACGCCGCGGCCGCCTAATCCCGTATCCCGCCTGGCCCACGCGATCCCGTATCCCGGGGTCACGCGACCCGCCCCTGCCTCCGCCCGCCTCAGCTGTCTGACCTACTTCAGGACCGAATGCACCAGAAGGAGGGTCTACGTGGCTTGCGTCCCGTATCCGGAGTAGCTACTGCCACACAGTCTGTCAATCTACGGCGCGCGATTTTCACATAATGCTTCCTTCCTCTTGGTAGGATTGAGGCCGCGACTTCTAGCCCTTTGAATGGCAAGAGACCATATTTGTCCCAGCTCACATGCATCTCGTATAAATCGCTGTAACGCCGTTACTATCAGAGTGAAGAATAAATAAGGCAAAATACCACGATTTTTAGTCTAATCTAAAAAATAACGACGAAAAAATTAAAATGTACACCTTTATGAAACCAAAGTTTTGAATCGTAATTTGAAAAAGATAATATTTTTTATTAATTATTTTTATATGAAAAGACAAAAAAGTGAGGTGAATAACGTTTATAACACTTTTGTCTTATAAAATATATATTAGTAGTTTTGTTAGTAAAAGCGTAAGGTGAGCCATTTTTAAAACTTTTTTATGTTTGCATGCAAAATTTTTATATTTCAAAAATTATATGTTTATTTTCAATTATAAAATTTGAAAGCTTATTTTATCACCTTTCAAAAACAGTTTTTATTTTTGGGATATTTTCAGAAATATTCCATTTATTTGCATTTTATTGTAAAGCGGAAATATTTTGAAAGGGCTAGGCTTAGAGCCAAATCCTTACTACTATCATGTTCAAATATCTATTTAGGGTATTAGTTTTATCGGTTGTATTAGGTGGGGCAAAAATAATATCCCACTGTGAATTGGCTGCCATTTTGTTAGAAATTAAAAAAATGGGCTTTTTTTTGACGGAAAGTTTATTTAAGGTGTAAAATTGAAGTCATTAAGAAAAACACAGTAAGGACAGTAAGGGCCGTCTGTTTCAACGCTCGCTAGAGTAAAAGTAAAACAAAAAGCAGTTACTGAAGTTAAATTTCATCAAAATGCGTTTTTCAATCAATTTGACTGCTTGTTTTACGTTACTTTTAACTTTTGTATTTACTTTCCGAAAACCGATAGTTACTCTGGAGTTACTCCGCCATATTGGCATATTTGACAGTTCTGCTCGAGGGAAGCTACGAAATTGCGCGCTTCAACATTTAATCACTAATCATGATAAATATTGTAAAAGACGTTGATAGTGACGATGAATTCCTCATTCAATATGTCTTGCAGCGAAAACCAAAAACATTTCGACCCCGCGTCAATAATATGGTCATTTGGGACGATCCCGAATTTTTGGCGCGGTATAGGATGTCGAAAAATCTTGTCAAATTTGTTACGCATCAAATACAAGAACACATTACAACTACTGTAAGGTAAATTCGCCACCAACTCATTGAACTTCGAGATTTCTTTGGCCGAGAAATTGCTGGCCTTGACTCTGTAATAATAAAATGTAATCATATTAACAGAACGAATTAAAGCCATGCCATTAAACAAGTAAAACAACATAGTTGAACTTTACATATTCTGCCATATTTATAGTTGAACGGGAAACAAAATGCGGCCGGATGTTTTGACAGTTCCTGTGATATTTAAAATTAGTTTATGGTGTGGCCGCACCAAAAAATAATGCGGTGCGTTTTTTCACATAATTCCGGGGAATATTCTGCTTTTTAGACTGGCCACACTGACAACTATAAACTTTAGCGAAAATACACTTGAAACAGCGCGCGGTCCAATTTAACATCCTCGTTACTTTAAAAGACAGTTAAAATTTAACTTTAGGACACGATTTAACTTTTTTTTTAAACAGACGGCCCTAAGGGAGATACGACGATTTTTGAGACGTATTGGTCTTCTGTACGGGTTAAAACTTATACCACTTTTTTTTATGAATACTGCACAAGAGTCCCAACTGCTCCCGTCTGGAGCCAGTGAGACTATGGCATCCCCAATTTCGGAGAACAATTTATGTTGGAGGCTGAAGGTAGTTGGGAGGGGAAGGAGATAGGGAAGAGGAAGGTGGGAAGTACCTGGCTATTCAGATCTGGTCACCAAACACGGCTAAAGCCATTTCAAGCAACGTTTCAATTCTGAACGGTGGTCTTACACAGTCCGATACTGAGAGTATCTTGCATTCTGGAACGTTCCGCAAATATACTATATATTATTTAAAATGAATAAATTGTGAAATAACACAAATTAATCAAATAACATTTGTTTGCCACGTCGGGATTCGATCCGCAACCTTCGGAATGCGAGTCAAGAACCTTACAGCTGGACTACGCCGGCCGGTTTCTACATATCATAATAATGAAATTCAATCACGAATTGTCGGTATCAAAAATACTCCGCCACATTACGCCATATGTTTCCACGGTTCAGTAAGGAAAATTTGTATTGAAATCTCGGGCGATGCCGGGTAGTAACTACTAGCAAATTACATATATACGTCGACTATCGTGTGTACCTTAATTTTCCCAACATAGCTGTAGCATTACGACAACTTAAAATTATTATGTTTACTATTTATTTTTCCTGTTTTTCTATTATTGATTTATTATTTTGTAAGAAACCAACAGCTTACATGTGCTGTGCACAATGTAAAGGAAATTGGGGACTTTTTTAGGGGAATATTAAGCCCGTCAATTTTCCAATTTCCGTTTTCATTAAAGCCAAGCACCTGTGAGGGAGAAGTAATATAATATACTGTACTTTATTTAATTTCCTCTTGCCTAATTTCAATTTATTCCCAAAGCCCTAAGACGAAATTCCCCAAGAGGTATTTTCAATCTCTTTTGCAATAGCATCTGCCTTTCATTTGTACCAATTTGTCATTGAAAATTGGGCTATCCAGATTTGAATACCGCCTTGTAGTGTTTTCTTTGACCTGGTACTGTCACTAATTCACGCCATCTGTCAATACAAATGGTTCCTTACGAATTTGAACATCTCAAGGTTTTCCAAACTAAGTTTCGTGTTATGATGAAAAGCGACACGAATTGTACCAATATGTCAATTAAAAGGCCCTTTAGAATCTATTGCCTAACCATAGGAAGGTTATCTCAGTGCTTGTAAATTGTATGAGATTTCTATTTTAAACCTTCAATTATTATGTCGTAAGGTAAGTGTGGAGTAGTGTTGTTTTCTCTGATCATCGGGCATTTTAATAATACTTCGGTTCATCAGGATTACGAGTCGTGTTTATTTTCCTCTACAATGAATAGTTAACTATTGGATTTAATTTCGTCCGTTCTAAAGGATGCTCTGCGATTATCTGGAGCGGGAGAAATGCTCCCTGAAGGAGCCTGCCTATAGATCGGATGCAATCGGCTATCTACCGATTTTTTGAGGATCCCAACTCGAGTACCCGGCATGCGCTGCAATGCCGTTCAAACAAAGAAAGCGTTTTTGAAGTGAAAACTTCTTTAGCACCGTTGTGATTTGAAACTTGATAAAGAGTTTATTCGAAAATCGATCAATCAAATTTGGTACCTGACATAAGCACCTATTTAAAATATCTATAATTCTTGTTTCAATTCAAAGTATTAGGTGAGTGTTTCAAATAAATTCATTAATTTAAAGACTTTATAAAATTAAATTTTGCAAAATGTCATTCTCAGATTGTGACGTTTTTGACAGTTTCGCAAGTTTTTGTAATGATTAAAAAAACTTTTTAGATGTATTGTAATATGTGGTTGTTATAATCCAGAAACTTTCACGGGGGTGAAAAGAACGTTTAAAAGTTTAAAACATTTCCGTAGCAAAAGATAGACAACTCATATAAATATTTATAAGCAAGTTTATTTTGATTTTTATATATATAGATTAAAAAAATATTTGCACTAGTGTCCATAATCCAGAGAGGAAATTGGGGACTACGGTAAAATTGCCTTGATTGAACGCCATCAACAGATGTTAATAACAATAAACTATAGAATATATTCTTTAAAAAAGCAAAACGTCCATAGTATTTTCTTCTAAGATAGTAAAAAAAAATCTTAAGAATTTGGGGAGTAGGTACCAAGCTTCGATCTTTATAATTTTATTTAGGTATTTATTATCAGCCTGAGAAGCGGTTGTCCCTTTCGCTCAGTATTCAGGAGAGTAAGAGCGACAGTGACAGCAACAGTTTGGTAAAATACCTCCGCGTTCAAATTTCGCGGTTAACATTATGAATAAAAATATGTTTTAGATAAATTGAAGTTTTTCCTATCGTTTCGCTTGAGTAGAATTAAAATAAAATTAATTATAATATTTGTTATCAATGTAAATAAAGTAAGTAAATGAAAAATCATAATATTGAGGGGGTATTCTAGTCTAGAAAAAAAATATTATACATATTTCCAAAGTTTAAATATTCAAAAATTTCTCCTTAAAGGATTTTTCGAAATTCGCATTATTTTAAAAGTTATAACCATTTTGATGTCGCGGTTTAGACGGAATCTAACGAAAATCTAAATACAAAAAAATTTTAAACCCATTTTTCTCCAAACTACTTTTTTCGAGATGGTTGACACGATATCTCAAGTTCTACTAAACCAATTTACTTGAAAATTGGTGTGAGCCTTCTCTATACATTCCTCTATGGCGGGAACTAGAACTGTAACAAAATTTCGATTTTTACTATTTTAAAAAAATTTGAAAAGTCAAAAAAACTGGTACAAAAACGTTTTTTTTTTTATTTCAGACAGCCGCCATTTTGCGAAAAAAATTTTTTTTTTTACTTTTCCTTAGTTTGGGCCATAGCCACATTTGTTTGAATTAAGAATATTTTTTTTTTTTTTAGATTACTGGGAGGGTTGCAATCGTGTCAACCAGGGCGCGCCATTTTTTTGAGACCCCCCACTTCAACACCCTGTAACTTTCTGAACTTTTAATTTTTTAGTTCGACTCTTTTTTTAATAGATTCTTTAATGTTAAATAAATATTTCATACAACAGAAGTTGGTAAAAATATCATTGTTTTTTTTTGTTGCACCTGAAAAAACACCTACAATTCATGCCTCTAGACTAGAATACCCCCTTAAGGTAGCAATAAAACATATGGTTTCCCCCCAATTCGAAGAATCGCATTGAATTCATTCGCGTTATCCAAATGGTAATCCCGTCAATCAACTTCGTATTATCAATAATAAATAATACTATATAAACCGTCTGTTATCTCTGTTTCCTCGGATTGGGAACGTCTGACGTAGACAAAGCAAGGCCGGTGGCGAGGTCGCCGGCCGAACCAAATCCAGCCGCTCTGTAAAAATACTAACTAATAATACTCGCAATATACTAATAGTATGTTATCATCACAGCAGGTTTAGTATCTGTCTATGTTTAGCGGGCCGCGTCAGAGGCCGGAGTGTGACTGGCGGCCGATTATTGTGAAACACGCCTCTAATTTCCTAGGATTTATTTTGGCTTAGGGGCTCGACCGTTCTGTGGTATCTCTGGGAGACCGACCAAGCGAATGATTTAAAATTGTAGTCACCGCTATATTTACGGGCCGGTATATCAGTTACTCTTTATCCTCGCTTGTTTGTTACGACGAGCTTAGCACATAAAACCTACGCAGTTCGTAAGCATAGATTTCACAAATATTACACGTTTTGTCTTTGATTTTAAAAGAGGAACACAATGAATACTGCAAACATATTGAATATTTTAATATTTTAATACGTGTTTTTTTGAAAAATTAAGCCATCATGATTTTATTATTTTTACGTGGGTTTCCCCACAGAACTCGGGCTCGTTTTGACGGAAAGTCGAAATATTTCCTCTATATAATAAAATTCAAATAAATGTAATATTTCTGAAAGCATCTAAGATAATTCCAAAACAATTTTTTTTTTTAAATGATACTAAAATTAATTATACTAAATAAAACACACACACGTATTTTATTAGACAAACGTTATCGTCAACTCACTTTTTTTAAATATAAAAATAATTAAACTTTTTTTAAAAATCTTATATATAAAAATCAATTTTTGTTTGCTTGTTTGTTCGTATGTCATGCGCTGCCATACCGTTCATCCGATTGCGATGAAACTTAGCTATATATAACGGTAAGCTCTGGCGTTATGAAACTTGTATAAATGAAAATGAGTGTATTTTATATATTTTAGCGGCAGGGAGGGAAGGCGTGAAGGGAAGGGTAATGAAGGAGGTGGGGTTAGCGGGAGGGATGACGAGGGAGGGGAAGGCGTGGAAGGCGGTAGGGGTTTGCGGAGGAAAGGGAAACGCGGGAAGGGAACGGGGACGCATGGGAAAGGAAATGCTAGGAGAAACAATTTATTTATTTGCATTGCAACGCATGCCGGGTACCAGCTAGTAACCATTAAACTAATACGCACAATGTAACATTTCATTTGATAAATTTAAATATTTTTACAGTAAGCATAACATTTATTTTTAAATACATTCATTCTTCATACTTTCAGGCATTTCATAATTCATCTTTAGTCCTCTATACATTAGGCATTTCTGTGATTTCGATTTTTTTCGTATGTGGCAATCTAACTCTATTTATATTTCTTGTTTTGCAATTATGTACATCTATATTAAAAACAATTTCATCCTCAAAATATTTTGGTATTTGGTTATACATATTTATGCACAAAAATTGACACATTAAACTGTTCCAAGTCCTAACAGTGCCCCCTGGTGTACCGGTCTCACCGGGACGGGAGTGCTCCTGGCTGGGGTGGTACAATCATATCGTATCGTAATTTTCCATCTCCTCCGACGTAATAAGTCGTTTCTATAGAAATTAATTTGAATTGAATTAATCTATAATCTACGCGTATTAAGAATACAACGGAGTAATAAATATTTACCACTACTGTACTATAAAATAGCTCTGAAATAAGAAATCATCGTTTTTTGCTTCGAAAGTAACCATTTCTGCGGATAAGTCATTTTCATTTCTCCATTCAATTTTCTATTAAGCTTTCTTCCCCAAACAAAGTTCATAATAGAAAATGCTTATATCGTCCCGTTGGAAGGATCCAGCACCGCAAAGTAGCTCCAAATCTTTATGCTTGCTTGCTACCTCGCCTGAATAGTTCAGTAATCCCATGCAGTAATATTTTCTATCTTCATAATATTTTCATCCCAGTCTCTCGGCAAACTTTCTACCGACTGCTTTGCATGCATTTTTCACGGAACCGACCGAATTGCATACACCAGTTTTACGGCTCACCGGTCTGCAAACACAATGTGATATTTCTTCCATCAATAGGTACACGGGGAGATAATCATACATTTTAAACCAACAGTGCTTTCATATATTATATGCTATGAAAAAATAATCTAATATTAGAATAGGCCACTTGCATGGATTTCGTAATAACTTGGAAAAAATCGTGTGGATAGCTTTTTCTACTAAGATTACGAAAATGTTACAATTTTTTTTTAGAAATTTGTAGTTTTTATTTATTTTTAATTAAATAAATCCGTTTTTTTGGGCTCATGACGTCACTACATGAAAATGTTCCGGCTCCGATAATATTCAATTAATTTTGTAAAATTCCACACTGATTTTTTAAAAATATATTGCAACACTTTGATTTCCGGCGAATTTTTGAATTTGACACCAATGGTACGGCCACACTCGGGCCAACTTCCAACTGCAAACGTTTGGACGATTTGTCTGCAACACATCAGTCTGCACAGTATTATTACATGAGAGTGATAAAAAATATTATTGTAGCGGATAAAAATTGTTTAAAATTATATTTTTTTAGCTTTACGAATTAATATTATAGAAACCGAAGCATCGCCTGCACAATTGTAGGCAACTGATAAGATACAGCACCGAATCAGCTGTTCGATGTCCACCATTTTGGAGTTCAAGTTCGGCATTGGAAGATTGGCTTTGGTGTGGGAGTGGCATAAAATTCACTTGCTTTATTGCCTGCGAACTTCGTTACAGGTACTTTCGTACGGTGGTTACGCGAATCCATTTTAAATAACTAAACGCAGCGTCAGAATTCGAATTGAAATATATTGGTTTGTCGATTTGACAGACGATTTTTTTTAAATGATTTTCGGCTATGTAATTATTGTTATTTCGCACCCATAAAATTATGTCCCATCTTTCCGGTTTATAAAAAATAGTCCGAGTTTTCGGATTGAAATTTTCAAAAAATCCAGTGTTTCAAAAATACATAACAAAAGTGATGCAAGTGGCCAATTCCAGTTTTTCCAGTGACTCGTTTAAAAATCTATACAGAAAATATCCAATTACACATCAAGGGCCTCAGACTATAAAATGATTCGACTCTCAGAGTCGAATCATTTTATCGTCTGTCTATTGTAAATTCATATTCAAAATTCATATTAAAAATGTCGAAAGACTTCAAGCAAAAATTTCAACGATTTATTAATTTTAAATTAAATATCGGGAGGATCGGAAGAGATTGGTTGAGGGAGACCATTTGTCCTTCCAGCAGGGCTATTCGACCTATCTCCTTGCACCGCTGTGGGAGGGATGGATTCATACGTCTGTCACCCTTGGACCCACTGACCGCCAGATGTCTACCCCACACCTCGCACCTTTTTCCTTCCCACAACTTCCTCTCCTTTCTTTTAAAATACCCTCCATTTAGCATCCCTGAAGATGACTTAGGCCCTGAGGGAAATTATTTTCCTCTGGGCCTCCTGTGTGGAGCTATTTGATTGATGTTATGTAAATTAAAGACATCAGCTTTCTTTCATATTGGTGCAGATCAGACTTCTGTGGATTACCTGTTCGGTGGGTTTCAAACAATTACCAGACCCCAGTCTAGACAGTTCATAAAAATATTTATATCAAATTGTCACTTTTCGTTCATTGTGCGAAAATTATTTCTTTCTTCTTCGTACCTAATAAAAAAAATAAAAACCCATTCGCTAGGACATAACACCACCGCAAAGCAATTTATTTCAGTTGTTGGCAACAGAGCTACAGACATAAAACCGAGAGAGCGGTCTGTTTTCCTGATTGTAATTACGGTTTCCATCTGCACCCTCTCTGTGTGTTTTGCACTAGTGGTTCGGTAGTAGCGGTTAGGTTAGGTACTGGTTTCTTCTCATTCTCCCAGTTAAAATTAACAACGTCTCCGAACACTATTTTATAGCTACTTAATGGCCTGCAGAATATAATGGAAAGATGGATTTACGATCTGCAGTAAGTGCGGAACGAAGTTAAGAGGAATGCCGGTGGAACTATTAATTGCATCTTAAATCTGCATTATCTGCATAAATCGTTGGCCTAACTTGGGCATTCGTTAACCTATTTGAGACGAGCGTCATGTATACATGCCAACCGATCGCGTGCCGCCTAAAATACGAGCGTCATCTATATACGACGCTATTACGTTACCATAATTGTTTAGATAGCGAAATGTTTGATTTTGTGTTTTTGAATTTTTTTTTCATTGACACTGTATTCTATTAAAATGAGATTTATAAATCGCGAAAAATCTGCCCGTTCACGTGTAATGCAAATTCTTTAAGCCGCTGCATTCCAAATTTCTACCGATTTATTAAAAATTTTCCTTAAACACTTCTATGTTTTAAAGCTCCTAAAAAAATATGTGTTATTTTTTAAGATAATATTTAGACGTTCCTCGCGCCGAAACGCAAATTATATGAAATTCCTTCGATAGAAAAAAATAGCAAAGTATGCTCCGGAAATTATTAGAAACAAGTTTTTTTCACTTATTTTATAAGTTATATGTATGAAAAAATTCAGTGTTTCTTTAAAAGCTATTTTAGATGTTCCCCACAAGATTTTTGCTCTATTTTAAACGAGTCGTGTTTTATTAAACATTTTCGCTTAAATTTTATCGGTTTTAATATTAGCACTCTCTTTCTAACATTCGTATTTACATATCTCTCCATCTTCTTTTTGAGCGGTTATACGGCGCCTTAACGACATCGTCTTAAAAAGGGGAAATTTTATGTTTGAATATCATCATCATTTACTGTGCGTTTAAATGTTTGCTTTTTTATGTGAATACCTCACAAGAGTCCCAACTGCTCCCGTCTGGAGCTAGTTCGACTATGGCCTTATCGGTAGGCTTACACCTCTCCCACAATCTGATGACTTAGCTGGGATGCCCGGTTTCATGGAGTGAGATTTGTCCGGTTCTTGCCCGCAGTTGCGCCAGCCCACCTACTGCGTGGTGGGTTGGATTGGGAGAGACTGGCAAGTGAGACCTTTTGATCTCTTCACCAGGAAAATCGCCTTGCACCGCAGTGGGATGGATGGATTTATGCGTTCCTGAATTCGTACCCACCCCTCATACCCTTTCCTTCCCAGACCTTTCCTAAAAAGACCCTCCGCACAGCTTCCCCAACGACCACACAGCTTCCTCATAGACCATAGTTCAAATACAGGATATCGCTGCATTTCAACAAATGCTTCAAGAATTATTTATTTATTTGTAAGAGACAAACAGCTTACAGGTACATAAAAATATAGAGATACATAATAAGTTAGATAAAGTCTTGCCAGAAAGATCTCCTATGTTAGAGTTACTTGGAAATGGAGTTTTATTATATCTTAATATTAATTTTAGGTGAGGAGGGGGAGGAAAATCGGATAAGGATAGGAGATGCTCCCTGTACGTTCCACACTCTTGTATTAATTTTTGATCGTACGCGTTACTTCTATTCGGTATTTCTGAAGGGTATTGTTAAAGATATATATATAGACAATATATTTACAATATATTGTCTATATTGTAAAATTTTGCATTATATTACGCACATATACGGGGAAGTGGAGAATTTTTTCTAATGTTAGTTCCACTTGTGGGCAAACGAGCAAGTTGGATTGTCTTGTTTATCTTGTCGGAATATGAATGTATTAAGTTGGTAAGTTCTGGCGAGTCAAGGCCATTATTAATTATAGCTTCTATTGCTTTTATCAGTTTTCCTACAATTACTTCCTTTTATTACTTGTTTTGTTATTACAGCTGTATATGGCACGGTTACGTCCGAAACTAGTTAATAAACTTAAAGTATTTTTCACAAAATTTAATTTAAAAAATAAGTGTAACATGTTTTTCCTCTAATTTTCCAAACTTCTTTATTAAAACTTTTACCGAATTTACCATGTTCGCGGCGTGTTTTAAATTTGTTACCGTTGTGGTATATTCTCCTCAAACAGACCAGACCAACAACATTATCCAGCAGAGAGTTGTTTAATGCGATATGTTGTTCCGTAAAACTAAGTTGTTCTTGTGTCCTTCCCACGCCGTTCTCACAAAGGCGGCGCCTGTTGCCAAGTCCCCAATCCTGTCCAATGGAGAGTGCCATGCAGAGGACAGGCACATTCACAGTCATTACTAACTTATGACGACACTTCTTTTCTGTTGGCAAGGTGCATTGCAATCGTGATCTGAATAATCATTTTATAAAGAAACCTGTCCTATAAAAACCTTAAAATTTTGTCATAACGACCTTTTGGAATAACAAGGTTCCATCTGTTGCGGCAACGTTATGCGATAATGGGATATATAGTAAGTTACTTTAGAGTTCATTATCGCATGACATTATTCCAAAGGGTCGATAACCTAACGTCCAACCTTGCATTTTAATCTAACCTAACTTTTTAACCTCACCCTCTCATTTTGCACTTTTACCATTTTACATTTTGGGAGGGGAGTACGGGTACCGCCGCCCGAAACCGTTTATTGGATAACCAACACTTCTGCCATTGGTACCCCAAGTTGTTCGCTACATTTGGTGACTTAGCAGGGGAGCCCGGGTTCATGGGGTGAGATTTGTCCGGGTCTTGACGGCGTATTCGTCTGCCCACCAGCTGCATGGCAGGCCGGATTGGGAGAGAATGGCCCTCTAACTTCTCCAGCCGTACTCTCTCGGAGCATCGCCTTGCAGCGCAGTGGGAAGGATGAATTCTTACGACACATTGACCCCCAGATTCCTACCCTCATACCTTTTATCTCCCCAGAACTTCCTCCCCTTCCTTCCTAAAAGTACGCGCTTCCCTCTACGCAGCATCCCCAAAGATCATCCTCAAAGAATTATTTTCCTCAGGGACTCCTGTGGGGAGCTAATGTAAAAAAAAGGTAATTGATAGGATTTATCAGGCAGGTATGTACTGGGTGTAACAGCACGTACCTGAAGGATTTTAACCAGCAATTTTCCTGAGCAAATTTGGAATAAAAATTTAGATGTCATTTTGCTGTCAGATGATATTTTTTTTCTATTAAAAACAAAAATATAAATTTTAAATCACACGTCGCCGCTGATCCCATCCCTATACGTCACGACGGTTTAAGCGCTGTTTTGCGTGTTATCGTGCTGCTAGAACGAGACGCAACGCTTATCAAGTGACCCCGGTTATAAACGCTCTACTCTCCTGAATACTCAGTTGCGACATGTGATGGAAAAATAATTTTTATCAGGAATACAGGAATCGCTGATTTAAATCGATCGGATACGTGATTTTACAACCTGTATTTTCATTGGTAGGTAAAATCCTCAGTTCTCTTTCGTCTCCGTGTAAGAGTTAAAAAATTACTTCAAATCGTTTCTTCAAATTAGGATTTTTCCTCTGTGGAATTCTTATCAGCCCCATATTCATTAATATATTCACAATGATGACTAAATTACGATGACCCTTTTTTCTGTTTGCAAGGCGTACCTTTGCAATCGTGATAAGCATAATTATTATATTTTTACAATGAAGGTTATTAACATAATTTTCTTTTTCCAACCAAATTTGTAACCTTATAAATAAACTCAGAACTAGCTTAGATCATGGAAATTATGTCATAGCAATTCTCGTAGACCTCCAAAAAGTCTTCGATACCCTGAGTTGTGAAAAAATCATTAAAAAATATAAAAAAACGGCTTAACTGGTCCAGCTCTCAAACTTATCAAATCGTATTTACACAACAGAAGACAATATGTTAGCACATGAGATAAAAGCAGTTTACTCGAGATTTTGGATTTACTCAATGATCCGTATTTGGGCCATTCTTATTCCAAAATATATATTTAAATTCTTGCTGTCAATTTAAACTAAATGGCGAAATCTCGATTAGCAACTGGCTAATTAAAAATATATTAACAATAAATATTAAAAAAAATGGTTAAATGTTCAAAGAATAACACCTACGCATTCTAGATAGTGAAAATACCTGCATATTAACAAACATCTGAACGTCCAGTTTTCCAAATAATGTATTTCCCCGCAATATACCATGACTGTGTGCAGTAAACACCAAACAATATAGCATTGCGCAGTTAATTTCTCGGCTACAAGTACATTTCCTTATTGGCTAGAAGAGAAGTAGGTACCCGTCGTAACCTCTAGACTGGGCACATTTCCTGCTTCCTTAACCCCCGCATTCCGAATTTCTACCGATTTATGACATATTTCTCTTGAACAATTACTTTTTAAGTTCCTAAAAAAACATATGTTAGTTTTGAAGATAATATCTATACATTTGTAGAGCCGAAAAAAAATCCCAAAATATGCTCCGAAAATGATTAAAAACACATTTTGTTCTATTATTTAACATGTTATAGGTATGAAAAAATTCAACTGTCTAGGTATAGGGAGCAGTTGTTAGTTATTGATCACCAGGGCGACATTAAATCAATTTTTACAAGAATTTTACCACTCTGGAAAATTGTGTTGTCGATTATTCATCAACTAAAAAGAGTAAAACCCCAGTTACAGACTGAGAAAAAAATTAATGGCTGATTTCTGTTGCATCTACTGAACAAAGTGTATCGCTAATCTCTTTACAGTTTACATTGGCATTTTATTAACTGTTTTACTGCATTGTTAATTGCATTGTCGGGTGTAGTTTGTTCGTCGTGCCGTAAATAGGAAATCGGCTGTAAAAAGTAAAGTTCAACTACTTTAGCCAGTACTTTGTACAAAGTGAGAGTCGCCCGGAGAAAGTAGCGTGTCTCGTGAATATTCAAAGAATTTATTTTGAATACGCTCTTCACGTTATATAACCCCTCTGTGAGGCTCGCGTCGTTATTATTATATTTATTAATACTGTCAGATGTACGTAACGTAACGCTAATGAGTTTGACGTGATTTCTCTTTCGTTTTCTATTTTTGATTTATGTTTGTCCCATTATCTTAAACCTTTGGCTTTTTGTAATAATTTCCGTCATTTTACTGCTTTTCTAATAGGCACTCTTTTACGTTGTTTTTTTCGGTTCGTCCAAAGCAAAGAAATCCACTTTGTAACGCGATTATTAAGTAAATGCCCACTTTTAAAGGGGAACATAATTAGTTTTTATTTTTGGTACAATCAATTTGCAAGTATGCGACACATATAAAGCGATTCAACTAGCAAGAGAGAATAATAAACTTTAATAATAACATAGTGGATTCACTGAGAAACAGGTTACAACTGAGTCGGTCCTACCAAAGGAAACCTGATTGTTCCCTTAACCCTTCGTTTTACCAAAAGGGTTTCAACGAATATTTTCTTCCTCTGGGTTAGTTGAACTCCGAAGCGAACGGTTTAGGAAGCGTCTCTCGGGTCAGTCCTGACGACAGAGGTTCATTTGAAGTGGTGCGGTAGGTACCGGGAAGTAACTTGCTCTCTAGAGCTATCGGTCCTCACAGGGATCACTTATTTAAGTCCGAGCGGCGAGTGAAAACCTAGTCAATAGCATCCCTCGCCCTAATTAGTAAGTTAGGGAATGAGACATTTTGTCCTTTACAGCATTTCAAAATTCCATGACCGATATGTGAGCTTAACCTATTTCACCATATCGCTCGGCATGCATTCCCAGTGGGAATAGCGATATTGTGAAATTGATAAGCCCACATATATTATGAGATTACAGCTCCCGTGTGAGACTAGCACTAGACACAAAAACATGAGGAAATATGTAAAAAATGCTCCCCAACTTTGAAAATTATTAATTTTATTTTTATCATAGCCAGAGAAGTGGCTAACATGTTTTCTCGTTGTGATTCAACAGTATTTATAATAAAATAAAATCAATGTACTAATGCTTATCTTTTTTTGTTATAGGTAAACTACCATCAAAATATTACCTTCAGAAAAAAGCACTGCCTTCGAAATATATTTGGTAAGTTGTTATTATTGGATAACTTCATTAACTTCACGATTTCATGAATAATTAATTGTTTATCTTAAATTTAAAAAAATGTGAATACCGCAAAAGAGTTCCCACTGCTTCCAACCGTCTGGAGCCAGTGAGACTATGGCATCCCCAATTGAGGCTATGTTGTTGAGACTGGAGGTATTGGGGATTCAAATGAGATGGGGAGGAGGAAGATGGGTAAGTACCTCTCTGTTCAGATCTGGTCTCTAAAGACGCCTAAGGCCATTTCAAGCAACTTTTCAATTCTGAATGGTGGTCATACACTAGGCAATCTGGATCGTGCCGCAAATATATTAATATTATTTTAAATGAATAAATTGTGAAATAACACAAATAGTAAAAAATACTTTTGGGGCTTGAACACGCGACCTCCGGATTGCGCGTCGGGAGCCTTACCACTCGACCACGGAGGCCGCCGAAATGCACATTATGTACCTGCGTTGGCATAATATGTTATGCTGTTGTTTGTGTCGATTTATTTGGAAAGGTGATTGACTCCATCCGTTTGCAAAGAAAATACGTACAATTTTCACTTAATTCTGGATCGAAATAATAACAAACTTGTTTTGATTCTATAATAAGAATTTTTTAGTAATGTTTTTTCTGATAAATTGCGAAGTGATAACGCAAACAGACTGATGGTTCGAAAACAAGTTTGTTATTTTCATAATATGTGTTATTTCAATGCATTATCACCGGATATCAATAAATCGATGTTATTTGTTAATCGATAACGCTCGATCATGTACATTACAATTGTTTTGTGATTATGTTATCCACCGCAATGTAACCCTTTCATACCCGCATTACTGTCTCCGCGTATAGAGCATGTTTTGTGCTTGATATTACATATTTGAATTTTTTTGGGTGTACAATTTTTTTTTTATATCTAAGGCGATGGCACCACATCGTGTGGTACTGCGTGTTTTCATCCCGCGACAAAATATCTACTAGAACCTAACGTAACCTAACCTAACCTTATTTTACACTTTACTATTTTTGAACAATAATTTATTGTCTTTACGGGATGTGTGTATTATTTTTGTCCTACTTTTTGTTATTTTTTTTTTACATTAACTCCATTTCAATTTGGGAGGCGGGAATGGGTACCGCCGCCCCGGGAACCTTTATTGGATAACCAAAACCTCTGCCATAGGTCACCCCCAAGTGGTTCGCTACGTTTGGTGATTTAGCAGGGGTGCCCGGGTTCATGGGGTGAAGTTTGTCTAGGTCTTGGAGGCGGATGACCAGGACACACTGAACCCCAGATTCCTACCCACCCCTTAAACCTTTTTCCTTCTCAGAACTCTCCTTCCCTTCTTTTCCTTAAAAAAACCCTCCACACAGCATCCCCAAAGATGAAATAGGCCCTGAGGAAAATTATTTTCCTCAGGGCCTCCTGTGTGGAGCTCATGTAAAAAAAAAAAAAATCAGGAGGCCCTGAGGAAAATAATTTCCCTCAGGCCCTATGTCATCTGGGATGCTGTGTGGAGGGTCTTTTTGAGGAGAGGAATGATTGAACATTGGTCTTGAAGAGACCCATGTTGTAGGAGGAAGGAAACACAGAGGCCGGCAAATCGTTCCACAGTCGAGCTGTTGAACTCAAGAATGAGTCGAAAAAACGACCCGTTCTCATGTAACAAATGTCAACCGTGTACATATGTTTGGCGCGCGTTTGTACGCGGCTCCCGACAGTATATCGGTGCCGAAGGGATCAATGATGCTAGTTACTCAGAGCATATTCCATTGAAATACCGGTAGAACAGAGGTAGCATTCCCACCCGACGCCTGTGCTCTGAAGATTGCAACCCGTTCGTTAAGGTGGGAGAATCTATCAAACGGACCGCCCGTTTCTGCACGAGTCGAGGGTTTTTTCAGGTATTTTAGGGCTCCAGACCAGAGTTGGCTGACAAATTCAACATTCGTACCGCTCATGCTAGTTCCTCAGAGCATCTTCCATTGAAAAACCGGTATGATAATAAGGGAAACATAATGATTTCTCCGAGACTTATATGAGTCGTTCCGAAAATCGAACAAAGTAGCCTGACGGGTTAAGCAAGATTAATACTGAATTACTTCTCAAACAACGTATATATTACAAAGCATCAATAGAAAGCGATACTTCAGTCCAAAGTTAAAACAATGTTCTCATTTAAAGACACGAAAGCTCTCAAAGGCAAAACTCAATCACACTAACTTCCTTCATAGGATTTATGTTATTTATAAGCTCTGCCTTTTCTTTTAACTGTCCGCCTGCAGTTTTAATAGCGAGTCGGAACAATCGTGTATTGGCCATCTGGAAGTGCAGATGAATGTCTGTTGCATTCAGTGGGAGGATCGTTGCACTTTCAATTTATATGTTTTGGCGGTTGACTCAAGTGAATGAGAGATTGCAGTTTGCAAAGGTGGTCATATAAATCCGTCGTACAACTGACTGGCTCGACAGCAGTAAGGAAACGACAAAAACTGGAGACCCTGCCCAGAAAAGTCCAACAAAGGCTGGTAATGAACTTTACTTTTCCACGGAGGTTCTTCGGTTTTTGTCGATTCCTTACAGTTACCAAGCCAAGGAGTCTACATTTTTTAGTTTATCAACCGTGAGATTAATCCAACGAATTTAAATTTGGTCGTACTTTGTGTTCGAAGAGGAGCGACCAGGCCACCCGAAAAATGTGGTTGTCGAGGAAATCGTTGAAAAGGTCCACGACATCATTCTTGTTGATCGCCAAATTAAAGTGCGCGAAGTAGCAGAGACCGTAGGCATGACGTACGGAAAGACAATCAATACTTTACACCTGATAAGTTAAGTGTAAGAAAGGTGTCGGCCCGATGGGTGCCGCGTTTGTTCACGGTGGACGACAAGCGGAAAACGCACCAACACATTCCTCCGTGGCCGAATTGCATGAATTGCGCTGCGAATCGTTGCCGCACCCTCCGTACTCGCCCGACCTGGCTCTCCCTGCTACTTCTTTCTGTTTCCCAACATGGCTCGGGGGAAAGAAATCAACTCAAATGAGGAGGCTATCGCCAAAACAGAAGCTCATTTTGAAGAGCTTGACAAATCGACACAATGTATTTTTGGGGGGGGGGGGGGGGGGGGGTTAAAGTAATGGCAGAAACTTTGGGAAAAGTGTATCGACCTAAAAAAAAGTTGGAATTTTTTTTTTACTTGTATCTTCATTCCTAACACGGTTGCTTATTGATCCACCCTCGCATATAGGAAAAAAATACTTTGATCAGCCTACCGGAAAAGATAATAAAAATCGAGAACGATAAATAATGCCTTCTAAAAACTGCCTACTAGACAAACTACTATCGATTAAACAATGCCTACTAAATTCCTACCTACTAGAGAGAAACTTCAAGTAAAAATAACAAAATTTTGAAATTTTCTCGTAATTAACATAGCCATAGATATTTGTCTATTTTTTAAGTTCATACATCCTTAAATCATAATTAATTATAGACTATTTGTAATCCTGATGCTCGTTCCTCTTTTAAACACAAGCGCCCGTTTCTACAGAAGATAAACATAAATAAAAAAATCCGTAAAACCTTATTTTGTAATTTATTTTTCGACTTAATGCACGCTATGCAAGTATATTATATAAGTAAAATAATTACAAAACAATACAAGAACAACATGTCAACCTACCAGAGACCAAATGGGAAAATAATTCACCGACTCCAGATATATTCATATCAGAGGGTTCGGCTCGGTAGAACTCCTAACTGGCCGAAAAATCCTACTGATCCCTCAATATAAATATTTAAAAAATCTTTCGCATCCTATATGTATTTAAAATAACCGATTTTTGCATTTTTATGTATAAATTCTTTGACAAATCTGATAAGCCTAAATTTTGAATGAGAGAGCTAGGTACAATCCCAGTAGTCGAAATAACAAATGGTAATATTTTTATAGCCTGAGAATGCCAAGTTATTTTAATCTTATTTCCTAAATCCATATATTTTCTTATTTTTTCAGAAACAGATTTTTTAATATTACAGGAATTTATCAACATTATTATTATCATGTAAACTGATTTTTTTTTTTTTTTTTACGTGAGCTCCATACAGGAGGCCCTGAGGAAAATAATTTCCCAGGGCCTATGTCATCCTTGGGGACGCTGTGTGGAGGGTTTTTTTTTAGGGAAAAGGAGGAAAGGAAAGTTCTGGGAAGGAAAAGGGTTTAAGGGGTGGGTAGGAATCTGGGGTTCAGTGTGTCCTGGACATCCGCCTCCAAGACCTAGACAAACCTCACCCCATGAACCCGGGCACCCCTGCTAAATCACCAAACGTAGCGAACCACTTGGGGTGACCTATGGCAGAGGTGTTGGTTATCCAATAAAGGTTCCCGGGGCGGCGGTACCCATTCCCGCCTCCCAAACTGATTATTTAAAAAATAAAATTGTTTCTTCCAAGCGATGTCATTTTTAATTCAATTTTAAATATGTATACATGAACACGTATCAACTTTTACATCAGAATGCTTTTAGAATGTAAATTAATATGGATCCCTTTGCATATTCATAGTTCATTATTTGAATATTAAATAATAAAATAGTTCCGTCATCTCTGTTAAAGTAATTTGTTTCCCGTTTTCGCGATTCGCTACGCCGACATTGAGACGGTTGACATTTCGTGTGGTCAAGTAACCAGGTGGTTTCTCGGACCTTGGAGAAGTGCATCGTATGAATGCACACAATGCACGCTGCACGTCCGATACCGGATCATCGTTAGTTGTTTGTCGAGGCGGTTAATCCGTACAGGAAATGCAGCCACTTCCCGATTCAGAGGTGGAAAACCAAGGTTACGAGAATAAGTTGTGACTTTTTGGCGTAGACCGGTCTCAGATTGAATTAATTCAATGTATTCGTGTTTTATTTATTTAACCAATAAATTGAAAAAGGATTGTGAGTATGCCTCGTCAACTCTTAACCCTAACCCTGGGGAGGGGTCGGCAGTTTATCAAGTGAGAAGAGCCATCTGCATAAGGAGTGCGTGATTTCGAATGTTTCACTTTCAGATGGTTTGCCTAAGGCCTGGCTTCCCGCATTTCTACCAATTTCTTACATATTTTCCTTTAATACTTTTAAGTTTTTAAGCTCTTAATAAGATATATGTTATTCTTGAAGATAGTATGTATACATTCCCCACGCCGAAACATCAATTATATGAAATTCCCTCGACAGAAAAAAATTTCAAAGTATGCTCCGAAAATTATTATAAACATGTTTTTTTCAGTTATTTTACAAGTTATATGTATGAAAAAAATCGCAGTGTTTCTTTGAATACTATTTTAGGCCGCCGCTACCCGATTTTCTACCGATTTCTTACTTATCTCCCTTAAACATTTGAAGTTTTTAAGTTCTTAAAAAATATATGTTATTTTGGAAGATAATACCTAGACGCGTTCCGAAACGCAAATTATATGAAATTCCCTCGATAGAAAAAATCGCCAAGTATGCTCCGAAATACATTATGCTCCGATACAAGAAGTTAAAGTTGTGAAAAAAATCTCAATATTTCTTTAAATTATACTTAAGACGCCTTCCACGAGATTTTTGCTCTACTTTAAACGAGTCATGTTTCATTAAACATTTTCACAATTTTCGCTTCAATTTTATGATTTAAAATATTAGCGCGCTCTGTCCAACATTCGTAATTACATATCTCTCCATAGTCTTTTTTTGAGCGTAGAAGCGCCGCCTTAAACGAATCGTGTTTTATTAAACATTTTCACAATTTTCGCTCGAATATTATCATTTTCAATATTAGCGCTCTCTCTCTAACATTTGTATTTACATATCTCTCCATCCTCTTTAAACGGGTACACCGCGCCTTTTACATGGCATTTTACATTACCTATAGGTACTTCAAACAAATCTTTACTCGAATTATCCAGAATGTCGATGTCACGTTCGAATTAATTTTATTCATGGAATCTGTTACAAGCAAGAGCAGACTTACTTCTCAATTTCCTCCCTCATCCCTCTATTTAACACTCGTACCCCCTTCAAGTTATTCTATTATTGGGTTTATGTATTCCACTCAGGCCACCTGCTGGAAATTACTTAAGTTTCTTCCTCCTGTCTCCAGTAGTACGCATTGTTGAATATTTTATACCATCATTGGGTTTTTGTCGAGGCTTTTTTTATTGATTTTATTTTTATTTTACTCTGCCAGGCCGTCCTTGATTGATATTTTTATTTTACTCTGCCAGGCCGTCCTTGATTGATATTTTTATTTTACTCTGCCAGGCCGTCCTTGATTGATATTTTTATTTTACTCTGCCAGGCCGTCCTTGATTGATATTTTTATTTTACTCTGCCAGGCCGTCCTTGATTGATATTTTTATTTTACTCTGCCAGGCCGTCCTTGATTGATATTTTTATTTTACTCTGCCAGGCCGTCCTTGATTGATATTTTTATTTTACTCTGCCAGGCCGTCCTTGATTGATATTTTTATTTTACTCTGCCAGGCCGTCCTTGATTGATATTTTTATTTTACTCTGCCAGGCCGTCCTTGATTGATATTTTTATTTTACTCTGCAAGGCCGTCCTTGATTGATATTTTTATTTTACTCTGCCAGGCCGTCCTTGATTGATATTTTTATTTTACTCTGCCAGGCCGTCCTTGATTGATATTTTTATTTTACTCTGCCAGGCCGTCCTTGATTGATATTTTTATTTTACTCTGCCAGGCCGTCCTTGATTGATATTTTTATTTTACTCTGCCAGGCCGTCCTTGATTGATATTTTTATTTTACTCTGCCAGGCCGTCCTTGATTGATATTTTTATTTTACTCTGCCAGGCCGTCCTTGATTGATATTTTTAGTATTTTTACAAACGGTTTCATTTTGTTCAAATTTCTCCTTTTTTTTCTCAACGCAACATATTTTGAAAATGATTTAATCTTTAAAATGAAAATATTAATAGATGGCCGGCGTTCCGAATCCGAAGGTCGTGGGATCGAATCCCGGCATGGCAAATAATTTTTTTTGATTAGTTTGTGTTATTTCACAATTAATTATTTTAAAATAATATGTAGTATATTTGCGGCACGTTCTACATTGGAAGATACTCTCATAATCGCCCTGGTGTAAGACCACCATTCAGAATTGAAAAGTTGCTTGAAATGGCTTTGGCCGTGTTTGGTGACCAGATCTGAATAATCATTTACTTCCCCACCTTCCTTTTCCCTCTCTCGTTCCACTCCCCACTACCTTCAGCCCCACAACATACCTCAATTGGGGATGCTATAGTCTCACTAGCTTCAGACGGGAGCAGTTGGGACTCTTATGCGGTATTCATATAAAAAAATTAATAAATCTCGAAATTCGAAACAGAAAGAAAATTGAAAATAAATACAATGGTAGCGGTCGCAACTGGGAATCGAACCCAGATCCTCTATTTTACCGAGACAACACTCTACCAATTGAGCTATTGAGAGATAATTATTTAAAAATATGGAAATTAATATTTTTTATGCTACTTCCACACAGGGGAAGCTCTGAGGGATTTTTTTTGTTGTTGGTTGGGAACAACCTCGAACGTTAGGAGCGTAGTAGTATGTGTATGCCGATCGTCGGACATCTCCGAAAAATTGAAATTTGAAATGACTATGCAGTTATACGTAAAAGTGCACCCTGTATCTGGTACAATACTCAATTACCTATAAGCACCACCAATTCAATTATAATGCAGAAAAACTTGTAGAGAGAATTAAACAAAATATTAATGTTTTCTGGGTCTCTAGCAGGATATTTCAAAATGTCATATTAATTTACCGAACCGTTGTTACGCCTCCGGTGTTATTTAATAACATATTTAATGTGTAAATAATATTATTTGATGTTTTTAAAAGCAAGACAAACGTTCCCTGAATAACCCGACAAAATTTGAATATCTCCTACTACCACCGTAGTAAGCGGAAAATGTTGCTTGAGTCGTGATGCAGACTTAGCCAGCCGAGGAATCGAACACGCGACGCCCGGGTCGGACCCGAACGCGATGCCAACTCAGCCATTGACCGGTGTAATTTATGGTGAGAATTCGGCATCCCCAATTGGGGTATGTTGTGCGGCTGAAGGTAGTGGGAAGTACCCGGCTATTCAGATCTAATCACCAAACACAGCTAAAGCCATTTCAATCTTTAGAGCCATCCGTAACATCCTCAACATAAACGACATTAAGAAAGTGTACTACGCTTTATGTCAATCACAAATAGAGTACGGGATAACTGGATGGGGATCTGCCTTGAGCACTCACATGGACCGGCTCAATATAGCCCAAAAAGGAGTACTAAAGACAATTTTGAAATTACCGGTTAGAACTCCGACAGAAGAATTGTTTCAAAGCATTCAAGTCTACAACATACAAAAACTTTATGCAAAAAATATTTTATTTAAAATTAAAAAAAAAAAACATATCAGAATACTCCATTGTCCAACATAGATACACAACCAGGGCAATAAACCAAAATACTCTAGCTACAGCCAGTTTGAAAACATCTTTTGGACAAAGAAATATGAAATTCAATGCGACAAAACTATACAACGCTCTACCAACTCAAACAAAAAAAATAACAGAAATAAATAATTTTAAAACAAAAGTAAAAATATGGTTGAGAGAACAAAGTGAAAATGAACTATCAAATATACTGAAGACCATGTAAAGACAACTGGATACTAAATACAAATGTGGAAAAACTACAGGCCGCCTCAGAACAGGGAACCCTAGTGAGGAGGACTGTGAAAAAAAAACTTTATAATACCTTAATATAATACAATTTATAAATACATTATGTACAAATTTTGCTACAGATACTAATAAAAAAAAATCAACGTTTCAATTTTGAATCCTGGTCGTACACCAGGGCGATACTCAGAGTATCTACCGCTCTTGTACATGCCGCAAATATACTATATATATTTTTTTTAAATGAATTAATTGTGAAATAATAAATTGATCAATAATAATTTATTTACTCTTCGAAGAGTAAATATTTTGAAGAAATATTTACTCTTCGTTCATGTGCTCTATACGCCCCAACTATCTGAGGTTCCTTCTCTTAATCTTGCTAATTACGCTTTGCTTTCCTTGCGGATATCTACATTTATCACACGACCGTACATGATTTTATCATACGCACGCCTCAGGGATCTCATTTCTATAGAATTCAGTCTACTTTCATCCTTCCTCCGCCAGTAACACGCCTCACTGCCATACACTAGAGTAGGTCCTTTGTGGACTGCTAGCTTCGCTTCTTTGGACAGTATTTTGTTGGCGCCAAAGGCATTCAGTCTTGAATGGAGTTACCTGCATTTACCCTTCTTTCAAAATGTCTTATCAGCCTCCCCATCTCTCGTAAACATACTTCCCAGATACACAAACTCATTATAAATTCTTCAAATATAAATAAAATTCTAATAATGAGTAGTTTTCCAGGTCCTATCTTATCTGCAGATTTGCATTCACTTCAAAGCACGGCCTTGCTTAGCAAATAGTGCATTGTGCATCGCGACATTGTATTCAGATAATGTACCGTGTCAAGTGTTCACATCACAATATACCAATATCACTACTATTACTATTACTATATCACTTATACCATTGTACTGATCACACACAGAACACACCCACACTACACAATCATATTTTTGTATCTGTATTACACTGTAATAAATACAAGATAATGTCCATGTAATTATCTTATTCGTGTGTGTATGTGTAGATAAGCGGCGCCTACTTGCTTAGGCGCCGGCGCCTCTCGTGTACGTTCGTATCTACATATTTTTTCAAATAGGAAAATCGACGTCTTGAGTAGTTGTGAGTTTTGTATTTATTTATTAATTTATTTATTTATTCACACCTTGAAGGCTTTTACATGTACACGTTATTATACAGGTTGCGGCAGAGAGGACGGACGGTTTTAAAAAAATCATAAGATTGTTAATTTTTACTCAAAAACAAATTTATTGATGGAATCAGGTTCGCAAGGAAATAGCATTTGATACAGTCTAGTGTGGAAAATCACATCAGGCATGTGGTGGCCGAAATCGTTGATGCAGTGCTGGAGGCGTTCTTGGAAGTTCGCGTACTCTCTCCAACATCGCTCTCTCAACTTGGGCGATTTTTTCTTATGGGGACACCTCAAGGCTAGAGTATACGAGAACAAGCCCCGAACTCTGGACGAATTGAAGGACGCAATTCGCGTGGAAGTCGCTAAAAAAATTATTAGCAGAATTAAAAAGAAATGACAGTATTAGAATAATAATAATAAAATTTATGTCAGAATTTTGGAAATTTCTGATATAAATTTTGGTAAAGAATAAATGAAAATATCAACGGAACTGAATTTATGACTGAATTTACGACTGGTCAGTGGTTGAGTGGGCATCGCGTTTGGGTTCCACCCGGGCGTCCTGTGTTCGGTTCCTCGGCTGGCTAAGTCCTCCATCACAACACAAGCAACATTTTGGGCTTTCTGTGATGGTATTAGGAGATTTTCAAACATTGTCGGGTTATTCGTAACACGGGAATGTTTGTCTTTCTTTTATTAAAATTTAGATTTAGATTTATTTTCAAGCCTTTGTAAGTCTTTGGATTGGGGAGTTGATGAAATAGTTAGTTTTCGGCGGATAAACAAAGAACAGTTCTGGAAGTCTCGTACGACGATTTGGTACTCGGAATGTTATTAGTTTTTTTAAGTCAGGTGCGTCAAGTGATCCATTAACTAATTTGAATAAAAGTGCCAGATCGCTCTTGGTTCTTCTACACGATAAGTCAGTTAAATTAAGTAGTTACGTTAAATTATCATTATTAATTTGTTCAATGGGTAAAGAGAGTTTGAAATTAATTAATCTTAAAAATTTATGTTGAACTCTCTCAATTTTTAATTGATGTGTTTTATAGTATGGGGACCAAATAGTTGAACTGTATTCGAAATTACTTCTAACGGTGAAGAGAATTTTAAATGAATAAAGTGACGTAAAATCTTCAACTGTTCTTAAAATAAATCCCAAACATTTCATAGCCAATTCAATAGAATTAGTGATAATTTATTTTATAGGTAAGACTTCTCTGGTGTTATTCGTCGGTCCTGGTATTTTGTATAGAGTGTATTGGCGTTCCACATTACGGTTCTAATGATTTTTGACACAAACATGTGACGCATTTTTATTTTTTTGTTTCTGCATTTAACTTTGTGACTAGCACAAAGAAACCCACCGTCAACAATACTGTTTTCTTCTTATTGAAGTACTAGCTGGTTCGCAAGCGTTGCAATGCCATAATAAAAGAAATAAACTGTTTCTCCCTGCATGTCCTTTCCCGTGCGACCCCATTCCCCCCCCCCCCCCACGTTCCCCTTCCACCTTCCTCGACTTCACTTTCCCCTCTCCCGCTCCCCCGTTATGCTAACCCACCTCCCGCGTTCCATATATTCAGTCCCAGTACATTCATTCAAATAGCTCGCGGACCACCTATTACAATTTCTTTAATTCATATTTGTTTTTGTTGTTGTTTTTCTTTGTTATGTTTTTATCTTTATATTATATATTATCTTTAAAATGCCGTTTTATTCTTCATTATTGATAATCACCTAGACAATTATGATTTTTAATCACGATTTATCCTTGAGAATATCATTGAGTTATCACTTCACCTAAAAACACTCACGACTCTTCATACTTGACGAATCACGTAAAATAACACAACACATTTTATATTTATGTCTGAATAATAACTTTTTACTATCTCTCTCATCAATAACGTTTCTACTTAAATTATTATTATTGTTTTTATGTCTCTCAAGTTCTTATCAATATAATTTTAGAGGTGGGTGTGGGTATGTGAGTCCACCTCCTGTGTGGCTGGCCGGATCGAGAGAGACTGAGTGAGGGATGGATTCATATCTCCGTCACTCCGCCACCCCTCTTACCTCTTATCTTTCCAGAACTTCCTCTCCTTCCTTTCCTTAAAAAGACCCTCCACACAGCAAACCCTAAGATGATGTAGACCCTGGTGGAAATTATTTTCCTCAGAGCCTTCTGTGTGAAGCTAATGTAAAAAAATCAAATTAAAATAATGCGATCTGTAATTATATGGCTTCGAATTTGATTTATCAAAAAACTTATTTAATTAAATGAAGACATTATGAGCGAAACTCAATCGAAAATCTGGAAACAGAAAAATCAGAAAAAGATATTGGCACCTCTGGGACTCGAACCCAGGACCTCCCTACTTTCCGGGTTGGGTTAACCCGGAAAGTAGGGAGGTCCTGGGTTCGAGTCCCAGAGGTGCCAATATCTTTTTCTGATTTTTCTGTTTCCAGATTTTCGATTGAGTTTCGCTCATAATGTATTCATTTAATTAAATATTACAGTTTGAGGTTTTACTCATTAAGTTAAAATAATAAATAATAAAAAACTTATTATTTTCAGGGAGGTTGAATAAAAACTTATCATTAACCCGTCAGGCTAATTTGTTCACTTTTCGGAACAATTCATACAGGTCTCACAGGAATCGTTATCTTCTTTACTATCATAGTTAGAAATATTATCTAAACGGGGTTAGAAAGAGAAAATAAATACCACGTTTTAAATCTAAAAGTTTAACGCAAAATAATTCAAATGTACCTACACCTTTGTCAATTCCGACCGTAATTTGAAAAATAAATTGTGAAACTTTGAGATTTTTTTTATTAATTATTATTACATGAAACGATAAAAAAGTGAGTTAACGATAAAGTTTATAATACATTTGTTTAAAAAATTACGTATGTGTTTTTTTTTTTTTTTCGTTAACAGTAATTTTAGTTAGAAAAATCCTAAGTTGAGCCATTTCTAAAACTTTTTTATGTTTGCATGCAAATTTTTTATATTTAAAAATTTATTTGTTTATTTAGAACTAGCTTTTACCCGCGACTTCGCTCGCGTGGTATTAGGGGGAAATTACTGTAGCGCTTGCACTTATCAATTATCAACCCCCCTTCCCCCACCCCCTCTGGCATTCCATACATTCATTCCCGGTACATTCAGTTATAAAACAGCTCGCGTTCCTCCTAAATTTCATAATGCCAGAAGCTCACCAGTAGTAAAAAAAATTATTATCCAATTTGGTGCAGTTGTTCTTAAGTTATGCGCGTACAAACGTTTCGGAGATTCATTTTTATTTATATGGATACAAAGGTATCAACTACGATTTCCCGCAAATATGTCAAAATCGTTTCCACGGCAACGATTTGTTTTCTGACTTTAGCAGTAACTCGCTTTTGTTAGCGACAGAAAACGTATCATAAATATAATATATTAATATTTATTATTTCATAACGCCAGAGCTTACCATTATATATAACCTATAGTACCCGCATACAATTTAGCTTTCTATTAGTAAAAACATTTTAAAATCTTAAAAAAAAAAAAAAATTTAAAAAAAAATTATTGGTTTGTGCGTGAAAGCGTAACAAACACACGCATTTTCACTTTTATAATATTAGTATAGATTATAAAATTTGAAGGCGTATTTTATCACCTTTCAAAGACATTTTATTTTGCCGATACATACAGAAATATTCCATTTTTTTATTTTATTGCAAAACGGAAATATTTTGACCATTTGATAGAATACGGTCGAGGCCCGAGGGGTTAAGTATGACTGCATTGAAATAATTCACGTTGAGTAATGATTTTGGCAGTCGTTGCATAATTCTAATGGAATTATGATCGCGTGCAAGTGTTTTAGGATTTTGCAATCGCCTGAATAGAGAAACAACGCGCCCACTGCGTCTACTGGCCACGACCAACTATAGAGATAGAATTATTCAATTGCAGTAATTTTTTCTCTTCTCTTTTGAATATTTTTCTTCACCTTGAAGGAACCGTAGATACTTTATTAATAAATACGTATCCAACATGCAACACAATTCTTAACCAGATGCATATTTGTTATTCAACTTCAAAGTAGGATATTCCAGTGAAAATGAAAAAAATCCTTTTTAACCCTTAAAAAATTTAATTCTTCAAATTTTGTCAGTAGGTAAAAATATTTCGGCTTTGCAATAAAATCCAAATAAATGGAATATTTGTAATCGAATCCATAAACTAAAAACTGTTTTAGCAAGGTGATGAAATACGCCTTCAAATTTAATTATTAGAAATAACCATGTAATTTTTTAAATTTTGCAAACTTTGAAAAATGTTTAAAAAATGTTTTAAAAATGGCTCACCTCACGCTTTTCTAACTAAAATTACAGATAACGAAAAAAAAAATAAAAGCCTTCACACATTTTTTTAAACAAATGAATTATAATTTATAATCGTTATTGTCACTTCGCGTTTTTGTAGTTTCATGAAAAAAAATTACAAAATTTATAATTTTTTTCAAATTGCGGTCAGTATCTTTGTCATAAAATTGTAAATTTTAATTATTTTATGGTCAACTTTTAGATTTAAATACAAAGCGTTATTTTCTCTTTCTAATATCGTTAAGGTCATATTTCTCAATGTGGTGGTAAGGGACAAATGTGGTCTCCTGTGATTAATCGGGTTGAGGTTCCGTGACACCTCAGAATCAACTCAACTCAACACCTCTTTGAAAAGTCAAAAGCTACGAAAAAGTTTGCAAAATAGCCCATAACCTTACCTGACCCTAACCTATTTCATCAATTTTTATTTTTTCATCACTTTTAATGACTTTTCTCAAAGGAGCTTGTGTTGAGTTGATCTGAGTTTTCTGGTCACCCATTTTTGATATTACAAACAGAACTACTGGAATTGGGTGATGGTATGTGTAGGAAAAACAAAGTATGCAAGGAAAAGGGGTTGCCTTATCGCTTAGCAATGTATCTCTACCATAATACAGTTATATAGTTGTCAAGCAATAAAGTACTCTTTTTTAATGAGAATACTAACGAGTCCCAGCTGTACCCGTGTAGAACCAGTGAGACTATGGCATTGCCGATTGAGTACCTGGCTATTCAGATCTGGTCACCATACACGGCTAAAGCCATTTAAAGCAACCTTTAATTCAGAATGGTGGTCTTATACAAGGGCGATACTGAGAGTATCTTCCACTCTGGAACGTGCCGCAAATATACTATACATTATTTTTAACTGAATTAATTGTGAAATAAAACAAATTAATCAAATAAAATTTATTTCCTACGCCGGGATTCGATCCCGCAACCTTTCTGAAAGCCTTACCCCTCCACCACGGAGGCCGTTATATATTCAAATTTGTTATGTTTGATTTTCGAAAATTGTTTTTAAATATTTTGCGTTTTAATTTCAAAATTGGAACTAATTTGTCGATAATATAGCAATTTTTACAGAAAATTATTTCGATTCTATATTTGAAATTTGCATTGCTTTCGTTTAAATTTTAGGGGTTAATCTTTTTGTAAGGCCAAATTTCTTAACTTTTCACATATCTGTTGCTATATACATAAATTATCACTTCATAATAATTACATTTTCTCTCTATAGAATGAAATTTAACCAAAAGTTATGTCTTTGTGTTTGTCTTTGTCTGGCACGTGTTGGCTAAATACCCCGGCTGCGGCTGATGAACTTTTGCTTCCAGAAGTATTCGCTTTTGATATGACGTTTGTTTGCAAGTTTTCTCCATTTGACTGGCTGCGGTTTAAAAATGAGATGCTCTAAAACCCACAAGGAAAATGCCCGCCCTGAGGGTTATATGAAATAATATTTATTATTATTATTTTTTATTCTAACTTTTATGAGTAAAAACTCAAATTGTAATATTTAATTAAATGGAGACACTATGAGCGAAACTCAATCAAAAACAGAAAAATCAGAAAAAGATTTTGACACCTCTGGCACTTGAACCCAGCGCGCTGACCACTGCGCCAAGGTGTCGATATAAAATTCGGTCACTTTTAACTGTATTATACTGCGACTAAGAACCACCCATATTATCTTCATTTTCTTAACGCATATTTTATTGGCTGCCGTCTTTATGTACGTCGCATATTAAATAAAATGGATAAAAATTTATCCAGATACCATCTAGATTGCATTTAGTTCGGGTTTGAATCTTGCAATCATAAATCCATACTAATATTATAAATGCGAAACTGCTCGAGTTTGTTTACGACCTTTTCACGCATAACACAATATAAAGACTTTAATAATTCTTTCACCAATATAAAGCTAAATTATATGCGCAGACTACAGGTTGTATATGATGGTAAGCTCTGGCGTTATGAAATTATAAATATTAATATGTTATATTTGTTATACGTTTTCTGTCGCTAACAAAAGCGAGTTTTTGCTAACGTCAGAAAAAAATCTTTTTCATGGAAACAATTTTGATATATTTTTGGGCTCTATGCTGGTAGGTACTCAGCTTACTAGTCGGCTACTACTGCAGAAAATTTAAATATTATAATTCGTTTTTTTTTCTGGACAAGCTTGGAATAAATGTCAGATTTGGGTTCCTATATTTAAAACATAATTCATAACGATTATAAAGACTGAATGATAAATAGAATATTTTTTTATTATATTAACGAACTTCCAAATATTTATATAAAAATAAACATCCGAAATGTTTGTAGCGCATAAATTCCGAACGAATGAACAAAATTGGATAAGTAATTCTTTTTTTCTTTGAGCATTATGAAATTTAGGTGGTAGGCGAGATGTTTGAAAACTGAATGTAAGCGAATGAATATATCGAATGCGGGAGGGGATGGGGGTGTGGTGGGGGGGGGAGATAATTGATAAGTGCAAGGGCTACAGTAATTTCCCGTAATACCATGCGAGCGAAGCCGCGGGGAAAAGCTAGTCATACATAAAGTAATATGTTAATATTTTTTTCGATTTATAAAATTTGAAAGCGCATTTTATCGCCATTTTAAAACAGTTTTTAGTTTTAGAAAATGTTCACAAATATTTAATTTATTTTGATTTTATTGGAAAGCGGAAATATTTTGACCGTCTGATAAAATATAGTCGAGGCCTGAGAGGTAAGAATGGTTTGTTTCGCAATAATCTTATTTGGGTATTAGCACAATTGTTTGTGCCTACAACTAGGTACTAGGTGCTTGAATGTTATTCACAGTTCCAGACAGTGTAATCGGAAGAAAAGTAAGAGATTAAGTCGGTCGCCATCGCCATATATAAATAATATCTATCTAATAGGATCACCGACAACTGGCGCCTGAAGAATGCCCTACTACGCATTTAACATTTCCAACGTATTTCCCGGGAACTTCGACAACGGGCCTTTTTCCACTCAACAGTAACATTAATTTTAACCAATGCTAGTCGTGTTGGTTTTGCCCCTTTTTGCGCGGTGGCAGCGACATTTGCGTGAAATGTAGGCGTATGGCAACACTGTTGAGGCTTCCAAATCTCTAAGGAATTTCATCGATTCAAAACAGTCTGGAATTTGTCAGAAGAAAATAATTCCTCGTTCGCGCTGTATTTGTATAAACTAAGAATGTTAAACATTATGAATTATTGTTATTAATAATTTTTTTTAATTTTTAAAAGTTTTTCCTCAACCTTCTGATTATTTTTTCTCAAATTTTTGAGGTTTTTTATGGTGGCTGACGAAAAGGCAAACCCCTCTTTCTTGAGGGTTTATAAGAAAATTTTCACTTTCAGGACTATAAATATACGCTTTTTATTCGATGATGAAAAGTGGTAAAAATCTGTATTCACTTAAATAAATATATCGATACCGAAAATATAAAATGCTGTAAATTTTAATAAATCCAAAAATGAATAAAATGCGAGTATGTAATTTTTCTTCGTTTTTCGATCTGCGTCGTCGAAATAGTTCCAGGAAAATAAGTGCATCTTTTACGAAGCGCATTTTAAACGCTTTTTTTCTGAAAAATTCAAATTAATTTAAACGCCGTTATTTAAGAAATTTAAAAAAATGTTAAGTATTCTGAAAAATCTATTCAATGTTATTTTATAAAAAAAAATCATTATTATGGGTGGTTGCGCAAATCAATTCGTTCGCAGGCGGGTGCGGCGCGAATCTAAAACAACAATTACTGAAAAACTACTCAAAGGAAAAGGAAAGGATAGGTATAGCCAAAACTTACCGAGTTCACTTTCGAATAGACATTTGCCGCTGGTTCTAATAATAATAATAACATTACATTTGTATAGCGCAGTTTTGTGTCACTTCACTTCAAGTGGTTCTGTGGTCCTTTTAACAATTCTCCTTTTGTCTTTATAAGAGTTCACTTATAGAAGTAAACACGGTTACTTTTGCAGCCGCGGCGGGTGTAATAATAAGTTCCCAAATTGAACTTATGGCGTTACTTCCAATCAAGTAAGATGCACAAATTTTACCGAACACTGGAATCGGGTGCGTTTTCAACAAGTCAATAAAAACAAATGAATGCGGAAATCGAACGTTTAATTTTGTTTTGTCTTGGCGTGGGATGGGTAGGTACTTGGTGGAAAGGTAGGTTCTTGGTGGCAGGAACTGGGCAAAGAAATAAACAGTTTTCCAGTACCAAATCTTAAACCAAAAAGAGAACACTGATTGACGCAAACAATGGGTCTATAAAAACATGAGATACGATTTTTTGAAGAAATAATAAACTTTCTTTTTGCTCTCCTGAACAAACAAGTTGTCTTTTATAGCATTTCAAATTTCCTTGATCGATATTCAACACTAGCTGAAGTCCCAGGCGCGTTAACATATTATAAAATTGTGTTAACACATGTTAACATATTACAATAATAATTTTTAACGCCAATTGTGCAAAATTGCATCAAAAACAATCAAATGCAGAACAAAACTGCAGATTAGTTTAAAAAAGCCGCTCACAAACACTTCTTTATGAATATATAAAAATAATATTTAACATGTTAGGCCTGGAAAGCAGGCAGGGTAAGCATATGTTCTCTCTAAATAGAATTTTGACAACATGCACTTGAAAAGCTCACTCTTATTGGTCTCTTGACCTCCTCCAGTTGGAGAACCGAGAATCTAAAAATATCCTTATTTATTTTTGGGGATATTATGCCGTGACGCGCTTTACGCAATTAAAAAAAAATTTGGAAAAAATCAAAAATTCTAAAACTTACAAGGTGTTGAAGTGGGGGGGGGGGGGGTCTCAAAAAAATGGCGCGCTCTGGTTGACACGATTGCAACCCTCCTAGTAATCTAAAAAAAATAACCAAATTAATTTTTTATCCAAACAAATGCAGCTATTGCCCGAACTAAGAAAAAGCAAAAAAATAATTTTTCACCAAATGGCGGCTGTCTGAAATAAAAAAAGGCATTTTTTACCAGTTTTTTTGACTTTCCAAATTTTTTAAAAATAGTAAAAATCGAAATTTTGTTACAGTTCTAGTTCCCGCCATAGAGGAATGTATAGAGAAGGCTCACACCAAATTTCAAGTAAATTGCTTTAGTAGAACTTGAGATATCGTGTCAACCGTCTCGAGAAAAGTAATTTTGAGAAACACGAGTTTAAAGTTTTGCTCTTCTTAGATTTTAGTTAGATTCCGTCTAAACCGGCTCTAACTTTTAAAATAATTCGAATTTTGAAAAATCCTTTTCAGGAGATATTCTTGAATATTTAAACCACCGAAATATGAAGATTTTTTTTTCTAGAATAGAATACCCCTTTAACTCAGCGATGGAAATTTTGATACTAATAAAAAATATGTTTGTTGTTTTCGCTAATTTGTTATCTCTAAACATTTCACAGAGCTGATTTGAGTGGCGGTTTGGAGTGGATATCCGTCTCGTACATTTACTTAAATAAATGCTTAATCATAACGCTCAGTTCATTGAACTTTATTTCGTATTTTCAGAACACGCAACGTCTAATGATTGGGAAAATATCAAATACCGTCGTGCTAGTATTATTTGCGCGGAAAATTTAAGAGCTTTGTAATTTTTTGTGATCTTTTTGAGAAAATCATATGTGGCTGAACATTGTGGGGAGGGTAAAGAGAAGGAACTCAAGTTTGAATCCCTTACGAGAGACGACCATTTAGAACTGGAAAATTGCTTAATGGTTCTAGATTTTAGGTTAGAAATTACCTCTCTAAGGCGTCGTCGGCTCAATCCTCTGCTATAAATCCTTTATCATGGCAGTAGCTAGGTACCTATATCATAACCTTCCTCATTTCCTCTCCACCATTACATTCATACAGTGTATATTTATGTTTGTAGAAGTGATTAAGCTGTAGTTCTTGATAACTGGTTCTTGACAGTTACACCAAAACTAAACGCCGAAAATCACACTATTTTCACTAATTATTATTTTAAAATACCGTTTGCAAGATTAACGAGCGCAACCCGTTTTTACTGCAATAAAATTAAGTTTATAAAGTGTAAGTTTGTAAAAAATTCTGAATAATACATTTTTATGGCGCCGTTTTCGTGAAAAATTACAACAATGGTACTAGGTACCTACCCGCGCACTATGAAATAATATTTTTTCTGTAATTTTTTTTACTGCAATTAAACTAAGTTTATAAAGTTTTAGTTTCTAAAATATTCTGTAGTTCGCTACGTTTGGTGACTTAATAAGCGTGTGCGGGTTCGTGGGGTGAGGTTTTTCTAGGTCTTGGTGGTTGATGCTTTTGCCCACCTACTGCGTGGCGGGCCGGATCGGGAGAGACTAGTTGAGGGAGGCCTTTTGACCTCCAGCCGGGCTCTCTCGATTCACCGCCTTTGCAGTGATGGATTCATATGTTCGCCACTCCTGAATACGTTTACCTCCAGATTCCTACCCATTCCTCATACTTCCTTCCTTTCACCATAAAGGCCGTGAGCGAATTTTCCTCATTACCTCCGTGTGGAGATAATGAAAAATAAAAAAAATACATAAACAGAAACTACATGATGATTGGTAATGATGATGTAATTCCCTTACACTTAATGTCAATAAAACAAAATATCTGACATTTTCTATAACAGCCAGAGGACAGCCAGAAGATGACTTTAATCTCAAATTACATACATGCCAAGAAAACTATCAAAATCAAGGCTCATCATGCCACTGTCCTACCATAGCACACTCCAAAAGTATCAAATATCTTGGTATTGAAATTGATGATAATCTCCGATGGAACGGACACATTGAAGCAATCACAAAAAAACTCACCAGGTACATTTACTTCTTTAGAGCCATCCGTAACATCCTCAACATAAACGACATTAAGAAAGTGTACTACGCTTTATGTCAATCACAAATAGAGTACGGGATAACTGGATGGGGATCTGCCTTGAGCACTCACATGGACCGGCTCAATATAGCCCAAAAAGGAGTACTAAAGACAATTTTGAAATTACCGGTTAGAACTCCGACAGAAGAATTGTTTCAAAGCATTCAAGTCTACAATATACAAAAACTTTATGCAAAAAATATTTTATTTAAAATTAAAAAAAACATATCAGAATACTCCACTGTCCAACATAGATACACAACCAGGGCAATAAACCAAAATACTCTAGCTACAGCCAGTTTGAAAACATCTTTTGGACAAAGAAATATGAAATTCAATGCGACAAAACTATACAACGCTCTACCAACTCAAACAAAAAAATAAAAGAAATAAATAATTTTAAAACAAAAGTAAAAATATGGTTGAGAGAACAAAGTGAAAATGAACTATCAAACATACTGAAGACCATGTAAAGACAACTGGAAACTAAATACAAATGTGGAAAAACTACAGGCAGCCTCAGAACAGGGAACCCTAGTGAGGAGGACTGTGAAAAAAAAAACTTTATAATACCTTAATATAATACAATTTGTAAATACATTATGTACAAATTTTGCTATAGATACTAATAAAAAAAAAAATAAAAATAAAAAATTGATGCACACTGTAACGCTGTCCAAAACATTGGCTAAAGATAGAGAAAGCGCAGCAAGGCGTAATAACCCAATATTAATTACGATAATATTATTTTTACCGTGAATATCTAAAATCATATCTCTGTAATCCCACTGTTCCACTGGTTCTGAGCACTTGGATCTCTTGTGAAAATATATTAAATCTAAAATGTATATAAATTATGAGGATAGTGGAAATCCTTGCTTTGCATAATCATTATTACATTCTTCTAAACGGTATTATCTGTATTCTATTTACAATTAAAAAAAATTGTTTTATGTTCCCGACGACTTCACAAGAGCGCCACGGACCGACACAGAACTTTATTGTTCCGAGATGCAGAACTAACTTGCCATTAGTAATGCCGGGAAAATGATTCTGTTACAAAATTACCTGTCCTCTGACATAGATATTTTTCAACTAAATATTCAACAATTCAAAAGCGTTATTCTTACTGAACAAAATTTAATGTATGTTTATTTTTTGGTTATGTTTAACCGAGGCGCTCAGTGGAAGAGTGGTCCAACCCCCAAAAATTCGTAAGCAGCGAGAAAGCAACTTGTTATAAATGTTTGTCATAAAGCCACAGTGGCCCAATTTCAGTTTTCACTATTTCAAAGATCCTCAATCAATCATTGGAGGGGACCCCACCAACGGCGTTATAAGGAAACATATGGTTTCCTCCTTCACCGCACACGTCAAGACTCTACTTTTTTATTGAACGAAGCTACATTTATTTGATCGACTCTAGACCCTCCAATTTCCATGCATACGGGGTTATTAAGCAGTATGCAAGTACTTATACTAACATAATACAAAAAAAAAGTGGCAGCCCGTGGAATAATTCTTCTGAAATCCATAGAGTAAAATATATAAAGATAAAGATGTTAGGTAAATAAAAAGAAAAATAAGAGCTGCACCCGGTTGAGGAAGCCTGGAATAAGAGAAATAATGAAAAAAAGATGAAAAAAAAAATAACAGTAAAAATATAATGACTTCCATTTACAATAAGGAAGTCCAGTGAAAAATATTATGGCTATAAAAAAATGTGTTCATCTAGACCAATATACGCTGATTCTGAATATATAAGTTTTATTACATAATATTTAACGTAGAGTTTTAAAAAAAATATTAAAAAATCCATTTTAAAACGTGTCATTAAGACACCCTATCAAGTTGGTATTGCTGGATTTTGGCGGCGTGACGTCAACGCGCCGCGTCACCTGGGTCAAAGTTGTATAGAAAACAATAGAATGTAAGGCGCGAGCCGTTCGACATTTTGTGTTATTGGTTTATAGAGATTTGGACATATAATAGTTTTTGTTTTTATTGAAACATTATTTAGGCCTAAATAATTCAGTATCAAAAATAAAGTATCTCTGAAATTCAAAATGGCGGAAGTTGAACAGCTGATTTCAGTTCCCTACAAAATTCATACTTCGGTTGGTCTTGATAACGTCACACTAGATTCGGTGGTTTTCGGGGGATCTTGAAAAATTAAAACTTTGAAATTTATTTTAACTATAACTAACTATAAAAATAAATATGCAGTTATTTAAGTTAGAAGGTCATTATTCATAAAAAAAAAATAAAAAAAAATTGGACTGGAGTTCTCTATTATAACAGAGAGAAAGTAAGATGGATCCTTTGAAATCAGTGAAAACTAATATTGGGCTATTGTAGCTTTATGATGTTTTCGCTGATGTGCGTTGGGCCACTCTTCCGCTGAACGCCTCAGCTGTAAATAAAATTAAGCAAGTGTGCAGTTCACACGCGGTAGAAGTGAAACCTTCAGAAAACTAAAGTAGACAAGAGTATTGAGGCTATTAAGCACCGAACAAAGATGAGACCGATTATCTATCTCATTTTCTCGCAGGCTAAATCCTATAGACGTATGTGTTTGTCGCTTTTTCGTTTCATCAAGTTTCAAATTACAACCTTGCTAAAGAAGTTTTCACTTCAATAAATAAATTGCAGCATAGTTCTCAGTGGACGGTGTTGTTGTTATTGCCGTTGGCGTGGCCGTTTCATAGATGGATGGATGGACATAGTGAAATAATCAAGTTGTTGGCATTGATTGGATTGCGATAATTAGAATGCCGTAACCCTACCGGACCACTATCCCTACCCCGGGGGATGCAAAGGCACTTTGGTCCATTAACAGGTATCGTTTTAAGTGCTTTGGTAGTACGCAGGAAATTGGACGCTGTGCATTGCAATTTACCTGGTCATTTGATAAATCTGTTTAAGTGAGTTAAGTAGTATACGCTCTAAACAAATAGCAAAACGAAGTGAAACCTTGCATGCATACGCACAGCCTTTTTTGAATAGATGCAAAATACTGCTGATGCATCAAACATGGTCCAAGTTCTCCAAACTCCACAAAGGACGCACCACTGTTTGTGGAAAGGAAGGACAGATTCCGGGTCTTGAAATAGACCCATATTGAAACCCAGGAAAATACTTCCATAGCCGATCTCAATAACTGGTTGTAGAAACGACCCGTTCTCCTGTGACAAAACTGTGTAAAAATGTTGGGCGCGCGTTTGGCGTGTTGCCCGCCCATCCACCGGTACGCGTATTTCCAAAACCTATACCGGTTCAGTCGCGGTAGCGACAATTTAAATTTTCAATATCAAAATTTAAATACTTAGAACTAAAATTATTTATTTCTAATATACACATTGGAAAGATTATTTTATCAACATTTTAGAACGATTTTTGTTTTTGCAAAGTGATAAAAAATAACCAAATAGAGGTGAATTTAAAATGTAAATTGTCGCTGCCGCGACTGAATCGGTATACGTTTTGGAAATATTGATAATCGATTCCTTTGGTACCATCGGGTACCAAAGGAATCGATACTACCGTCATCATCTTCCATTGAAATACTGGTAGAACGGGCAGCATTCCCACCAGCTGCCTGTGCTCTAAAGATTGAAATCTGATAAGTTAGGAGAAACTCTAAAGCCTCGATTACACAGAGCGAGTTTACAAGCTGCTAGCCGGTAAGTTTAAAAGCGGGTGAATCGGCGAGTGAGATTGTCGTGACGACACACAAAACTGTCTACTCGCTCGGTAGCGACAGTAGCAACTAAAATAACGACTCTCGCGCAAACCAATTCGGTCGACATTTTGTAAAAAACTTAGCTCGCTAGCCAATAACGGCTCCCGCCCCAACTAATTCTGACAGATGAAATCAGCTGTTTGTGGGCCGCCATCTTTAGATAAACACTAGCGAGTAGCGAGTAAAGTTGACCACCTTTCAACTTTTTTCGTAGACTGTCCACAATCTGCTAGTTAGCAAGTAATACGATGACACTGAACGAGTTTACTAACAAATGGTGAATTTCCCAGATAGTAGCTTGTAAACTCGCTCAATGTCATAGAGGCTTAACGGACCGCCTGTTTCTCCACAGAATCGAGGGTTTTTTCAGGTATTTTAGGGCTCCAGATCAAAGTTGGCTGACAAATTCAACCGTTCGTACCTCTCATGCGTTTACATATAAGTTTTTTTCTAACCCATACCACTCCACGCCTGAACCGGTGGGTGTGAGGAAGACGGCGTGTTAAGAAAAAGTGGAAATGCTCGCTTTCCTCCTTAGATTGTTGTTTTGTCGTAGAGAGTTTGTTGTGTGTGCAGATTGCAGGCTGCAGATTCAGACTGCAGATTGCAGTGTGCAGATACGTTCGCTACTCGGACATTCTCCCTTAATGGTAATAGGTGTTCTACGGATTCCAAGTACAGATTGATATCCCTTGATCCTATGCCCTTGTACCAATGGTGTGGAAAATACTAGAGAAGTCCTCAAATACATTAATTAATCATTGAAGAAGAAGATAACACTCATAATCTAAATGAAAATATGAAAGAAAACAAGACACAGAAAAATAGAAAAAGACAATGGTCGCAACTGGGACTCGAAAACCCAGACCTCTCGTCTAACCGGGTCGTGCGCGTTATCCAATTTCGCTATTGCCACCTTCTGTCAAACCGTCATATTTGTCAATCTCATATTTCAAATATTTTAGTTGATGGGAATAACCTTCAAAATTTATAAAAAGAGAGTTTTTCTCGTAAAAAATTGAACATCAATCAATCTTTACTACCTATAAAATGTAAAAAAAATAGTTTAAACTAACAATAACTCCGGAACGGAGCGTCATAAAATTTGCAAAGCTTTTCAATTGTAAATAAAAGTTAATAAAAACTTTTGAAACGGCGACAAACGTGGAACCCGGTCGTGGGATATGACTCGACTAGCAATATCCAAGCGGGTTTAAATCCAGGCAAGTAAATTTTATGTGATTGATTGTATTATTTCACAATTTATTTTAATTGATTATTTTATGAAATTAATCATTTAAAATAATATAGGGTACATTTGCGGTATGTTCCAGGATGGAAATTATTCTCAGTATCGCATTTTTTTTATATGAATACCGTATAAGAATCCCAACTGCTCCCGTCTGGAGCCAGTGAGACTATGGCATCCCCCATTGGGGTATGTTGTGAGGCTGAAGGTAGTGGGGAGGGGAAGGAGATGGGGAAGAGAAAGGTGGGAAGTTGGTACCTGGCTATTCAGGTCTGGTCACCAAACACAGCTAAAGCCATTTTAAGCAACATTTCAATTCTGAACGGTGGTCTTACACCAGGGCGATGCTGAAAGTATCTTCCCGCCTAAAGACCCACAGTTCAGAATTTAAACGTGCTTGAAATGGCTTTAGCCGTGTTTGGTGTCATCTCATTTCCTTTACATTCCCCACTTACCGTACCTTCAGGCTCACAACATACCCATTTGGGGATGCCGTAGTTCCATTGGTTCCAGTAATTTTAGTTAGAAAAACGTAAGGTGAACAATTTTCAAATTTTTAAAGTTTTTTTTTTACATTTAAAAAAATATATATATATTTATTTCTAATAATATAATTTGAAAGCGTATTTCATCACCTTTCAATAACATTTTTAGTTTTCAGATGTTCACAAATATTCCATAAATTTGGATTTTATTGCAAAGCGGAATCATTCTAACATAATATGCTCGATTTTTGAAGGGATAGCTGTCTTGCTAGTGACATCTTACCTATTAGACCAGTCAGTGGTTGAGTGGGCAACGCGTTTGGGTCCCACCCGGGCGTCCCGTGTTCGATTCCTCGGCTGGCTAAGTCCTCCATCACAACACAAACATTTTCGGCTTTCTGTGGTGGTAGTAGGAGATTTTCAAACATTTTTGTGTTTTTTTTTTTAATATAGATGTATAAGTATACAGAGGTGTTATATAAATTACATATTGGTACAGAAATTATTTAAAATTGCTATCTCACCAAAGAAGAAACTAGTTCTTGTGCTTGATGAGCGAGTTACACTAATTATAGCAGAAATAGAATAACATTATGTAATAGGTAAGTATATAATGGGAACAATTGAAACTTCTGGATCATCTATATGTGAAGGTGTACATACATAGGATATGGTTACATACTAAAATATTGTGCGCTTTAGAGAAATTCGAAAAATTTAAATAAAATAGAGATGAATATAGATTGATAGTAAATAGAAAGAAAGAGAAAAACATGTAATTATTTAATTAATTATTCCTGATGAAGTGTACCTTCAGTTTGAGTTTCAGTTTATTGATGTCTTTGATTTTTTTATTTCAATCGGAAGGTTGTTGAAATACTTTATTCCAAAATAGATATAATTGTTTTGCATTAGTTTGGTATTAAATTTTGGTATTTTAATGTTGTATTGATATCTTTTGGGTTGTTGGATTATTCGTAACCCGGGAATGTTTGTCTTTCTTTAAAAAAAAAAATTAAAACCGGCAAAGGCTTATCCGTAGTCATACGCACCATTGCTCCCAGCAGTGTCAATACATGCGTGTGTTGGATGCTGAACGTATATCGCTGGCAACAGTCGATCTGCAAGGCCGCCGCGCGAATTTTGAACCGCGGGCGGCTGCAATGGCAACCGACTGCTGCAACTCCGCGTTACCCAAACAGGTTTGGCTCCGGTGCACCTATTTATAGCCTGACCACCGCTAGAGCTATAATATACTGTGCGGTGTATATTGCACTGTGTGTGTGTATGCATGATGCGAATGCGGTAGGTGTTTGGTGCAGTGGACTGCAGCGTTGCACTCTCGGAGGCAAAGTAACAGAAAGAGTTGTTCTTTATTTTTGGCTTTGTCATTCAAAATGAGCGAGATCAGGTCCCCGTGATAATCGCCGCACTGTCCCTTAAAATTTTGTTTTCGGTTCATTTTATTTCATGTTTTCAATTTGGCCAATTTCCAAAGCTCAATTTTTCATGATGTAATTTTTTTTAATCCAATCAGAATATTTCCGCTTTGCATTTTTTTGTGAACGTATCCGAAAACTAAAAACTTTTTGAAAGGTGATAAAATACGCTTTCAAATTTTATTATTAGAAATAATCTTGTAATTTTTTAAATATTTTTTTTTTTAAATTAAATAATGGCACACTTTACGTTTTTTTCAAATGTTACTGGTAACGGGAAAAAAACACACCCATATTTTATTATAATCATCACCTCATTTTTTTTATCGTTTCACGTAAATTTTTTTTTTTAAATTCGAAATTTTTTTTTTTTTTTTAAATCGTGGTCGGAAACTTTGGTTTTGTACATAGCGTGGTGTTTTCTCTTTTCAATACCGTTTAGATCATATTCCTCACTATGATAGTAAGGGAGATACAACGTTTTCTATATGACCTAAATGAGTTGTTTCGAATAGTGGACAAATTATCCTGAGGGGCTAAAATAAAGACAAACTTTCCCAGATTACGAATAACCTGACAATATTTGAAAATCTCCTACTACCACCACACTAAGCCGAAAATTTTACTTGTGTCGTGATGGAGGACTTAGCCAACCGAGGAATTGATCACACGATGCCTGTGTGAGACCCAAACGCGATGTCAACTAAGCCACTGCCCGGTCAATAGAAACTGTTTTTAAAGGCAAAAATAGTTGTGTTGTTCTAGAAAATCTACAAATTTCGCTGTCGCCGGAGCTCACCGTTCTTTAGTTATTTTTGCTACTTTAGTTACCTAACACTCGGAAATTTTCTTTTTTGCAATCTATGTTTCAACTTTCCTAATTTATTTAATTTAAATGATCTTATTTTTCAAAAGTTAATTGATCGATCATATCAATAAAACGACGCTACATAAATTGATTATCTTTTCATATGTACAAAGTGTACACACGCGGTCGTTGTTCCCAATTCTACTGATCAGCTGTTGAGCCGAAATTTTTTCTCGACACTCTAATGCACAAACACTTTCTTCCCAACGCAACTCTACGACCAACAGATGAATCGAGTGTTACTAAACAAATCACTTAGCTGATCGAAGACTCAGTTTGATCGATTGAAAAGTTGAGAACAACGGCCGTTAGACACATTTCAACTAGTAATTTTTCAATAACCGTTATTACAAATTCATGATGAAAGAGAAAGGGGCCTTTTGGCCCGGAGCTCTGTATGCCTCTATTTCAAAAAGTCGAAAAGATATTTCAACGAGGTCATTTATGCAAACGGAACTTTTTAAAAATTGTTTATTCCTAAAACATACGAGCTTATGACTTAAGCCGCCGCTATCCGAATTTCTACCGATTTCTTACATATTTCCCTTAAACATATGAAGTTTTTAAGCTCTTAAAAAATATACGTTATTTTTGAAGATAATAATAATAATTCTAGATACGTTCCACGCCGAAAAGCAAATTATACGAAATTCCCTCGATAGAAAAAAATCGCAAAGTATGCTCCGAAAATTATTTAAAACTAGTCTATTTCTATTATTTTATAAGTTATATTTGTGAAAAAATTCACAATGTGTCTTTAAAGGATACTTTAGATAGCTTCCACGAGATTTTTGCTCTATTTTAAACGAGTCATGTTTTATTAAGCATTTTCATAATTTTCGCTTCAATTTTATCATTGAAAATTTAGCGCGCTCTGTCCAATATTCGTAATTACATATCTCTCCATCTTCTTCTTTATGAGCCGGGAAGCGTCGCCTTAAGCATTTGGCCTGATTTTGAAACTTGGGCTTAAGATGGATTCTGTTTTATTCCAAACATTTTCTTTTAGACCAGGAGAGGCTTCAGGTATTTGGAATTCAGAACTAATTAATGTAAAGCTTCTAAAAGTATTCTAATCGCCTTACTTTCTGTCTGCTATGAAATTCTCCCCTCCCCGTCCCCTCCCCGTCCCCTCCCCGTCCCCTCCCCGTCCCCTTTGCGTTCTGCGCCATCTTCGACAAAAGACGCCGGTTTTGCCTTTTTGGTATTATCTTTATAAAACACTGAGAAGGCGATTTAAGAACTTCAGCTTTCCAAGATATTATTTCCAATTTGCAATTCACTGAAATCCTAATTTTCATAATCGGATTTGGAGGTTCTATTTATTCCCTTGCGCCTAGTATAATTAATTGCTACCTTTTTTTTTTTTTTTTTACATTAACTCCACACAGGAGGCCCTGAGGAAAAAATAATTTCCCTCAGGGCCTATGTCATCTTTGAGGATGCTGTGTGGAGGGTGTTTTTGAGGAGAGGAAGGAGTGAACATGGGTCTTGAAGAGACCCATATTGTAGGAGGGAGGAAACACAGAGGCCGGCAAATCGTTCCACAGCCGAGCTGTTGAACTCAAGAACGAGTCGTAGAAACGACCCGTTTTCATGTGACTAATGTCAACCGTGTACAAATGTTGAGCGCGCGTTTGGCGTGTTTCCCGACTATGCACCGGTGCCGAGGGGATCAATGACGCTAGTTCCTCGGAGCATCTTCCATTGTAATACCGGTAGAACAAGGAAGCCGGTTTCAATTTTTTTTTCAAGGTGAAGCATTCATGGCATCCTTTTGATAGCATCCTATCTCTGTCTGTTATTTAACTTTATTACACTACTAGCTGGTTCCTGGCATGCGTTGGTATGCCATTAGAAGAAATAAATTGACTCTCCCTTCTTATCTTATCGCTCATCTCCACGAACCCCACCTTCCTCCTACCTTTCCTCCCTCCTGCACAAATTTATGAAATACACACATTTTTAGCCAGAGCTTACCATTATATACAGCCTATGTTACTCGCTGATAATGTAGCTTTCTATTGGTGAAAGAATTTTAAAAATCGGTTCAGTAGTTTCGGAGCCTATTCAATGCAAACAAACAATCAAATCTTTCCTCTTTATAATATTATATTATAAGATTAGATAATTAAAATCATAGATTCTCAACCTTTTTTGCCCACCGCCCACTTTGAGAATATTTTTATTTCTAGCGCCCCCTAACTCGTGAATCCAAAATAGCAATTGACCACAATAGGGGGGGGGGCGTAATGGGATACCACGATGGGGTTACATTTGCCACAACGGAGGGGGCGTAATGGGATAGGAAAAATATTTTTGTGAATGGATGGCCCCTAATGGGATGGGGCTAGATAGGATGGGGTGGGATGGGTTTCTCTAGGTCTCCTACCGACCCCCTGAAAGTCTGAAACCCCCCCAATTCTCTCTTGGTCTTCTACCGCCCCCTGAAGGTCTAAAACGCCCCCAAGGGGGCGTTAGCGCCCACGTTGAGAACCTATGTTTTAAATGGTCAGCATAATGTTGAGGTTTTGGTCAACTCTAACACGTTTTCTGCCGGTAAATATAGTAAGTTGAGCATCCAGTTGTGGTCAGCATGTAAAACCATTTTTTCAATTTGTTATGAGGCCTGTATGGGTACCGCCTCTCCGAGAATCAGTTATTTGATAGCCAACATCTGCCGTAGGTCACCGGGGTGGGCTGGATTAGGTGAGAATGCCTGAGGGAACCTTTTTCCAACTCTCTCGAACCATCGCCGTGCACCGCAATGGGAGGGATGGATTCGTACGTTCGTTACTCGTGAACACATTGATCCCCAGATTCCTACCCACCCTCTTACTTTTTTCTCTTCCAGAACTTCCTTTCCCTAAAAAGATCCTCTACACAGCATTCCCAAAGATGACATAGGCCCTGAGTGAATTTTATTCCTCAGGACCTCCTCCTTGGAAATTAACCCTAACCTAACATAACCATGTATTGAACCTGACATTTTTTCACTGTCGACAAAAGCATAGTATGTTGTCCGGAGATTAAATAAGTTTTTTTTTCTCACGTAATTATTAAATGATGAATCATTTAATTAATGTACTTCTCTAACTTTAATTTGTGGTATTATTCCTCTAATAGCCAAACTAACCGGTTTCGACGAGATAAAATGTGTAACAATGTTGTGTTAAATTTTTTTTGTAGTTTGTAAACTACTTCAAAACTCCGTAGCCCTAGGTGGAAATTACGTTTCGCACTGCAAATAGCTTCGTCGACCTCTAAATGTCGGACGGAAAAATCTGTACAAATTTCGTGACGCCAAAGCTCGCTGATCGCGATTGAGTAAAATATTCATCATCATCAGCTTCATCAGCTTCATCCCCTTATCCTAATCGGGTCGGGGACCCACTGCATCGACAAGGCTCCTCCATACGTCCCTGTCTTGTGCTGATTGTACGGCCTCCGTCCATGGCAGTCCCATCCTCTCCTCACATAGTTTCTGGAGTTGCCTCCCCCTGCTGTGTCTAGGGCCGCCCACTGGACGTCTACCTCTGGAATCGCATTTAGTATTTTCCTCGGAATTTGGTCATCAGACATTCTTAGTACATGCCAAGCCACCTCAGTTGCGATTTTTCTATGAAGAGTAGCAGTGTTTCAATGTTTAGATCGTCGAGTTTCTTATGTGATTCCATTCCTCTCAAATACCTCATTTCGGCAGCTTCTGCTCTAGAGCGTGTTAGTTCGCTTAGCATCCATATCTGATGGCAGTAAGTGAGCGTCGGGCGGTATACCGTTTTGAACACTGCCATCTTTGTCTTGATACTGAGCTCGGCTTTCCTTATCACTTCAAATTTTTAAATTTTTTAATCAATTAATCAACGCATTATTTTATAGTCTGATTTTCCTCCATTCATTTTAATTACGGGCATAATATACGAACCTGAGAATTCGATATCCATAAATAATATTTGTAGTTTTATGGGATACATTTACGGTGGTTTTCCTCGTCGTTTCACTTACCTGGACTATATAATAAATCTAACGCAGACCCATTCAGACATTAATGTCGATAACGTGTGATACGTGACACACCTGCCTTTCGACGACATAAATTCCTATATTTATTGCATTCGTCTACAGCTCTAAAGCCCTGTATTCACCGACGGGCGTGTTCGACCGAGCTCGACCTCACCTAGGGTTACCATTTAGAAAAAAGTCCTGGCAAAAAGCCTGACAGTCCAAAAAAAGTCCGGACATTTTAATCACATATTGCAAATATCAGGTACGCATTTCATAACGGTATGGACGTGGTAGCGATTCTATTGAGTATTTGCGAGTTCATTTTTGCTATCCAAGCTCAAAACGCAAGTGTAGAAAGAGTGTTTTCTCTAATGGGAGCCCAGTGAACAAAAGAGCGTAATAGATGGCTTAAAGAGGGCATTATCTGTACCCTCAGTCAGATCTTTGTTGATGATTCAATACAACCTTAAAACTACGATCTGCGAAGAATTCTATAAGACAATTTTGAATGAACGGGAGCTGCTCCGTCAAGTATCTGGCATTAAAAAATATTAAAATTTATATATTTGTCGAAAACAAGTGTTAAGTTTTGAAGAAGATATTTTATGTTTGAAATTGAACTTGTTGATTGTTTGCAACTGCAATTAAAATTTATTGTTTGATCTCCATTAGTTGAATGTTAAAGAAGATTTATATTTTGTTTTTAGATTTCTTATGTATGCTTTATTACTCACACTCCATCTAAACCAAAAAATCCGGACAAATTAAAGGGCCGGACAAAAGGCTGAAAGTTCGGACATGTCCGGATTAATCCGGACGGATGGTAACCCTAACCTCACCGGAATATTTCTGTTGTGCGTGGGGAAGAATCTGTCCGGCAGACAATAAGAGCATGTTCACATACAGCTATAAAAGATGTAGGTTGGCCTATTTCAGCATATCGCTCGCCATACATTCCCAGTGGGAATATATAAACATATGTTTATATATATATATATGTGTATATAATATATGTATATATATTATATATGAGGTGTGTAAAATCAAAGGCAGCAATCTCCAAAATATCGGAAAAAGTTGTAAATGCAGTTTCATAGTGATTCGAATCAAGAACCTAAATTAAATTTGCAAATCTGGTTAGTTACAAACTCAGCTTTCTCCCATCAAAATCAGAGTTTGAAAACATGTATCAAAGGCAAAGATATTGATATGTTTTTTGCCTTTTTTTTCAAAAAACGAAAGTGGAGGTTGCTGCCTTTGCTTATACACACCTCATATGTATATACGTATAAGATATGCTGAAATAGGCCAAGTTACATCTTTTATAGCTGTGTGTGAACACGCTCTTATGCATATATAAATGCTCGTAGCTCGCTTTACGGCGTTATGCTCGCCCGTGAATGCTGGGCTAATGCGAAGCATTTTATACCTTACAAGAGTCCCAACTGCTCCCGTCTGGAGCCAGTGAGACTATGGCATCCCCAATCGGGGTACTTTGTGATGCTGAAGGTAAAGAGGAGCGTAAGAAGACGGGGAAGAGAAAGTTGGTGAAGTACTTGGCTATTCAGATCTGGTCACCAAACACGGCTAAAGCCATTTCAAGCAGCGTTTCGCTTCTGAATGGTGATCTAACACCAGGGCGATACTGAGAGTATCATCATTCGGGAACGTGCCGCAATTATGCTACACATTATTTGGTTCCGTGACATCTCGGAATCATGCAACTTCAATAACCCTTTGAAAATCTATTAAAAATTAAGAAAAAAAATGACAAATAGGCTATAACCTAACCTGACTTCAACTATTTAACCAATTCTTTTTTCATCACTTTTAATGATTTTTCAAAGGAGGTTTTAAAGTTGCATGATTCCGAGTTGTCAGGTCACCGCATTAATAAAATTGTGAAATAACACAAAGTAAACAATTAAAATTTATTCGCGCCGCCGGGATTTGAACGCGCGTCCTCCGGACTGATGCCCCTCGACTGATGACGGAAGCCGTCAACCTGCATACGGATGGATCGCATCACTGCTGTCGAGTAACAAATACCTCAATTAAATTATTAGAAGGGAACAGTTTGCTATTGTTTTTATTTTCTTCAAACCTTCTTCGTAAAACCGCAATCCTAGCGCAGATTTAACCCCTTAAGTCTCGACCATATTTTATCAGAGGTTCAAAATATTTCTGCCTTACAATAAAATCCAAATAAATGGAATAATTCTGAACGTATCAGGAAACTAAAATCTTTTTGAAAGGTAAGTGATAAAACACGCTTTCAAATTTTTTAAATATAAAAGTTTTAGAAATGGCTTGCCTTACGTTTTTTCTAATAAAAAATACTGAACAACGAAAAAAAATAAAAAAAATGCACATTTTATTAGACAAATGTATAACGTTATTGTCAGCTCACTTTTTTGTCATTCCACGTAAAAATAATCAATTTATATTAAAAAAAAAGTGTATTACAATTGTGCGTGCCGCTAAAACTCAGACACTAGTCCCGGTGCGATCAAGGTAGTTAGTTATGTGATGTGGTAGCCCTCTATCCCCTATCCATGAAGAAGGTTCCCGTTTTTACCTAAAGGGCGTGCTTTTGAAGATATACGTGCGGGAAGTTCGTTGAAGTTCGTTTTTGAAGTTCGCTCTCTAGCAATTTCTAGAACAGTCCAGAACTTTCGAGAGTATTCGAGAGCATTCCACAACATTCCAGAACATCCCGGAACATTCTGGAATAGTCTGGAACATTCGGGAACATCCCGGAACATTGTTGAACATTCCAGAACCCTCAAATATGGTGGAATGTGGACCATTCGAAGTCTTTTTGTGTCGGTGGGGCTACCCATTGGCAAGGGAATGTAAAGCAAGATCCGTCTTGGGTTCGAACGTCAGTTCAATCTCGTATTAACTCCTTCAGCGAAGCCAGCTAGTTATTAATAAATTCCCTAAGTTTCATAATTTTTTTTTTCAAATTGTGATCCGAAACTTTGGTTTCAAAAAGGTTTAAATTTTATTTTTTTTGTGGTTAACTTTTATAATATAAAGCTTGGTGTTTTCTCTTTCTAACATCGTTTATCTCTTTTCTCGTTATTTGTTTTTGGGGTGTTATGCCGTGTTGCGCTACCTCCTTCTTTAGCCAACGTTTCGGACAGCGTTACAGTGTCCATCATCAGGGCAGATGTGTAATTGTGTACAATACAATTACACATCTGCCCTGGTGATGGACACTGTAACGCTGTCCGAAACGTTGGCTAAAGAAGGAAGTAGCGCAACACGGCATAACACCCCAAAAACAAATAACGAAATACTTTTGGCCGTGAAAATCTAAAAACTTATCTCGTTTATCTCTCATTATGATTTCTATGAGACGTGTAAGAGTTGTTCCGAAAACAGAACAAAAAGACTTGACGGGTTAATTTTGGTTATTTATTAAATTCTTCTGAGAAAAACCTTCAAGGTGAAATAAATCCATAACTAATAGAAAGGCTAATAGATCTCCACTTAGCAAACAACGCTTCGTGCTCGTCTTTTTATCTTCCTTCTCACTCAATGATCTTACCTTCCATTTCAATTATTATATAAGTGGCTGACCAACTATTTCTTTATTGACCTTGACCTGTTCTACCATCCACTTTCATGTTATTAAATATCTCCAAATGTCAAATAGTTAGATTTTCTCGAATATTCTTGCAATGCTCTTAAGACATTAATACAAATTAAAGACGGCATCACTTTTCAACCAAATCTTTCATTTGTTAACCACATAACAGAAATCTGTAATAAGGGCTTAAAAATGTTGGGATTTATAACTAGGCTATCTAGAAATTTTAACAATATAAAGTGTATTAAACTGTTATATTTTGCTTATGTTAGAAGTCAGCTGGAGTACAATTCTCCCGTCTGGAATCCACATTATAATACTTATGTACAAGCTGTTGAAAGAATACAAAACAAATTCTTACGTTTTTTAAATTTTAAAATGGGTATTTCAGCAATTATGATCAACTATAAAAAAACATACATCTAAAAATTATCAATACAGCAGTTCGAATTTTTATTTTGATTTTTACATGTGACGTCACAGAGCTGATGACCCCCCCATACCCCTTGTCACACTTCTCTTTTCCCCCCCTCCCCTTTCTTAAGGTGTGACGTAATTTATGGATGGCCCCTTAATGAATTTTCAAAGAGGTATTGAGTTGAGTTGATTCTGCTTTGTCATGGAACCCATATTTATAGGGTAGGTTTTTGTACCGACCGGTTCGCAATTAAATTATTTATAACAATTTTTTCTAATGACTCCGAATACAGCCTCCTTTTCATCTTCTCTCCCTTATCATCTCCATGCAGACAGTTCCGAAGTAGAAGCATGTAGGTTAGGCAGTATGCCCATATTGCGGCACGCCCGCCCCTCGCCCCTGCCGACAATGTCTAGAGTGGTGTAACAACGAAAATCGAAATTAAATTCAGGCCAACAGCCGGCGTTCCGGGTTCAAGGATTCTGTCTGCGTCAATAGACGAGCAAGTCTGGCGGTTGCCACGCTGCTTTAGCCGTATACATTTTGAAGTATTATGTGACTTATTAAGTCTCTTTCATAGTAGGGGTCTTTTGACGCGGTCCAATTTTCGCCTTCCTGTGAAATTGAATTCAGGCTAACATCCGGCGCTTCGGGTTCAAGGATTCCGTCTGCGTCAATGCACAAAGAACATGCTGCAATAGCTACTTATACTAGTATACGTTCATGTTGTTATTAAATGTTATGTAATATATTGAGCCTCTTTCACATAAGGAGTATTTTGACGCGATCTGGATTTTGTGTGGTATTTAAGATGAAGTTATACGTGAAATCCTATTTAAACACTATTTAGATTCATTCATCTTCACGGCGAATCGGTTTACAGTATGAACATAAAAATATATGCTACGGATAAATTGAAGCTTTTACTAGCTTTTCTATGTATTGAAATTACAATAAAATTATTATTTACATAACAAAAAATATTAGCGTAAACCACAAACCATAGGCGTAAAAAATGTTTTTGCTTGACTTAACTATGAAGTAATAAAATAAACCATTTTTAAAAAATACCTCTTTATGGCTAAGACTATTTTTGAGGTTTTGCACGTTCTAACTTTTTTTCATTCTTATAAAATTATGCACAAAATAAATAAAAACCACTTTTTCGCTTACCTGCCTCGTGCAAATCGACGCGCGATTTTAAATTTTGTATGGCATGAGAATCGAAATATTTCTAGCATTTATTTCGTAATCCATCGAACTATGCATGAGCCTACGAACTTTAGTAGTTTTCGATCAGAACTTATTTTACAACACTTGTATCTTATTAGTTTTTCAAAATTTTAGTATAGTCTGGATTGCTCAGAGTGCTAATGGTTATACGGCGTCCCCAGTTTGAAGAATGTTTTTAGGCTGAAGGAAGCGGTGATGAGGAAGATGAAGAAAATTGACAAGTTTTAAAGTTATGGTGTGTTTTGTTCTTGGTGAAAATCAAAAAGTAATTATGGCAAACACATTTGCTTCTGTTATACTTTTTTACAGTTAAATTGATATTTCAAAGCTCTATGCTCAAAGCTCATGGAAATATGCTGAAAATACTTCTTTCTGTTCTAGAAATTGCAGTCATTTCATTGCATGCCGGAGCTCCTCACCCTTCGAGAGTTTCTGATTCATCAACCCAAAGTTTTTCTACTGTATAGACCAGAGGTTCACAAAGTTTTTTCTCGCAGACCACTTTCAAACTTTTACTGGTCACGGTGGACCCCCTGCTGGTACATTTCTACCATATTCCCAAAACTCGACACGCGTTGTACTGAATATTGAATGGCGAGATGTGGTCTGTCACAACGCAGCAGTACCGGATCTACGACTTTTTTACTACCCGGTTTGCCGGGGCAAAATGGACCAGTATTTGATATTATATTTGCCACGACGGAGGGGGCGTAATGGGATATGAGACGGGGGGTGAGATGGGATATGGATATGGGACACGGGATAGGTCTCAATCGAAACCAATTCGTGGACCCCCACTTACAACTTGTGAACCCCTATTTCTTTATCGCGCCTACGTGGACCCCTTGGGGTCCACCTGGACCACTTTGGGAATCACTGGTATAGATCTACAATCTTCTATGTATGTACTTATATTGTGTAATTTCAAATACATATTACTACACTCTGATCAAAAAACGGTAACGTCACGACAGCGCGTCTTTAGAGACAAATAAACGCCTGGCACTCGCGTTCGATGTGAACAACCGAGCTTCAATTTCTATGCCAAAAACCTTGAGGGTCAACTATTTATCTCCCTTATGCATTATGCAGTCAGTATTTCGTATCTTGGTTTTGTTTTGAATAAGCTCGGCGCGTTTTATTCGTTTAAGTTACATAATAATTAACATACGCCTACCGTCAGCTTTAATAGCTTTAATTATTATCAACTCAAAATCCCCGTATGTTTGAAATTTCATGATAAAAGAATAGAACAAATAAAGATATCAAACTGACTCTTAAAATGGCTTTTTAAAATATTATGGTTTTTTTATAGCACCTGAAAAAATACCTACAATTCATGCTTCTAGACTAGAAATTAAGTGAATTATCTCCACGCTGAAATCTCTCGACGTCGAATGTTTACCCCCTTGTGAATAAGGCTGTAGTATTTTGTATAGGGTGTTTAAATAATATTGTCCCTAGTTTTGTGTTGTGTAGGCGAACTGTTGTTCTGTTGTGACTGCGGCGGGGTGACGCCAATCGTACTCTATTACTATTGTACTAATAAATTTAACTAAGCTTCCCAAAACGTGATGTGTGTTAAGGGGCCATCCATAAATTACGTCACACCTTAAGGGGGGAGGGGTGCAGAGAAGTGTGACATTGTGCGACGAGGCGGGGTCATCAGCTTTTTGACGTCATATGCAGTAAGACTTTACCTCTTCCTCGCATCCAAAAAATTATTTTCAGCTACAACATCAATAACGTCGTTTTTCAGTTTTAGCACTCTTAGCTCACTGAAAACTCACGGACAGCCACTGCTGTATATATATTTTTAATTGAGACGTGGTGGGTACGATGCTCGACTTGCGATTGTTTGGGTGGAGTTCTATGTTCACAATTATGCTGAATAAAAAGTGTGAACTTAGATTCGTAGGGTTTATAACATATTTTAAAAAATGTATTCATTGTGTTTCTATTATATCCTCAATTAATTGTTATTTTTCTTCGTTGTTTCAGGTAAGACCAGTTACAAATACTCATTTTCCTGATTACTACCCCTACCTGATTATTACGGTGGATTACGCGCAAATCCCGTTCAAGTGATACGTAAGTACCTACTTCGAACACGTTAAAATTATTTGGAATCAACGGAAACATCAATAAAACACAATTAATCAAACAAAAAACTGAATAAATATTCAAGAATAATATTTTCAGCTAAATGTTACAGGATGCTAAGGGGCGTACTTGACTTACTTTACCAGTGAATCCTGACATTAAGGGGTAAAAAATGTAAATGAAATTTTTATCTCCGGTGACTTTTTTGTACTGATTTTTAAATTTTTTTAGTTAAAAAAAAATCAAAAATATAATTACATTTTTTACTCCAAATAAAGTCAGGAACCACTGTTTATGCATTAAAGCCAAGTACACCCCTCAACACCCTATATGTATAATATAGAGGTTTAATTCCTTAATTTCTGATAAATAAAACACTCGTGTTGCTAATTTGTGTAACGAAGAAACGACATTTATGTTTATTATATCACTTACTTTTTATGGTTTCTTCTAACAAACTGACACTTTACAATAAAATCATAGAATAACAAAACAAGTGACAATTCTCATTTTAACCGACACCACAACAATAATTTTTCTTTACATATATATATATATATTTATTTATTTTTATTTAAAAAAAACAAATATTTCCGGTTTACGAACATTTTAAAATCTCCTGCTACCACCACAGTAAACGGAAAATGTTGCTTGTGTCGTGATGGAGGGCTTAGCCAGCTTGACTTGAATTGACGATGCCTGGATGAAGATATGTAATCTAAGTAAAAAATGTGTTTTATCATGAATCCTCTTACTTAAAAACTAAAATAATCTTTAAGTATTCTATTTGCAGTACAGTAAGCTAGCATCAGAAAGCTTTTACTGTGCAAACTAGTAAATATGTACTTACTTTCCAGATTCTGAAAGTTTTCTTAATAATTCTTGCAAGCATTATTGCAACATTTTCATGGAGGGTCTGATGCTCTGTAGGGAAGGAACCCTTATACAGCGAGGGTGCAAACTATAGTTATAGTTAAAGTTTAGACTTATGGAATTCAATACTTCGTTTGTGTGAAAACACTATGAAGCAATACAAAGTATGATGCATTAGAGTGGCCTCAAACCAGGAAAACTTGGAACTTTCTTAATAACCTTTTTAATATTTTTCCGAGTAGCTCAAAACTTTTATGTACTTATTTTCATGTTGTGGGAATATGACGGGAAAAGCCCTACCTTTTAATGTAGTGATTTGCTAGTCCAGGGGACGGAATTTGCGACATTTTCGGCATGCGGCTCTTTGCATGGGCGTCTGCAGCTCTTCGGTTCTTCAGACATCAATTGCAATTTCACCTCTACTCTACTCAACCAGCTTTATGAGATGGAGCCGCCGAACGATTATATTTTTGCATTCCGAACACAAAACTGATTTTAATTAATGATTCTATGCGCGAGTCTGTTTATAGAAACATTTAAACGGGCAGAAGTGTGAGATTACAGTAAGAATGTAGACAACACAAAGCAAATCGTAATTATCGTTCCATCACATTTTTACACCCTCCTTTCTTTGACAAATTGGCTCTTCTCACTTGACAAACTGCCGACCCCTGTGCTGGTCCATCCACGAGTCGCAATCATCCAGACTGGCACAATTTCACCGTCAGTATCATAAAATTTATCTAAACGCGGGTTTATTAATAATCAACAATTGCTGTTAACACAATCGCGACAATATTTCAACTGACCAACTAGGTAGGAATGTAGTCATCTTCTTTTTCTTCAAAGACAATAGGAGATAAATACATTGAACAAGACCTTGGAAATGGATTAGTTCCAAAGCTGTTTCAACACTAAACAATTACTGAGATGCATTCCCCATCAAAATTAAGACTGTAATTAATAATTAGTACTTATTCGTGTTGAAATTAATCTACATCCTTCAGACCCTCGTGTCAATAACCCCGGGGATGGGGCTCGGTTTTAGGAGTGAGTGTTCATTAAATATGAATTAGTCTGATCAAAAACATGTGTGCATTTTTGTCTGTGTGGGAATGTGACGATTGTAGGGGTATTAAGAGGAAACCGGCCGGCATTTGTCCGTACAGACGTATCCCCTATATCCTTTCTGGATTTGAAACTAGTGCCAATGTTTTTTTTAAATATAATATAAATATCGACCACTGACATGTTGGTACGTTTTGCTTTTTTTTATAAGTTACTTCTTACATGAGTTAGGATCCTCCAAAAATCCTTCAATTTGCCTGTGTGGAACGCCATCAACAGACGTTCATTATACAAACTACAAATAAAAGACTTAACCTTTTTGTTCAAAATACTAGACTCTAAATTCAACTGTTGCGAACTTCTGCAACTCGTAAACGTAAGCATACCCACAATAACAACACGACAAAACACACTATTCTACTGCAGCGTTCATAAGCGGACTAAATTGCCCATTCTCCGATACAACGATTTCACACTATGGGAAATCGGTACTTAGGTGATGTTGATATATTTAATATCAACTGTGAATCTTGTAAAAAATATATTCCACTATTCCTAAACACATCTGTATTTTTATGACTTATGAACATTTCATGTACATTTTTTTTATCTAATTTTATTTTTTTCTATTTCTTTATTTGTTTCAAAATTATCTGTCATGAATTAATTGTACTACCAAACATGTAAAAGCCCCCTGGGCGTTAAATAAATAAATAAAATAAAAATTTTAAAAAGCAAAACGTACAGGCGTGGAATATTTTTATAAATCGATGAACGCCGGCTGCACTCACGAAAAAGCATGACTTATTGTCACGTCCCGCCTGAGCCGAGCGTGCAAGCGAGAGCGCGGAACAAGCGTTCGGCTTGTGACGCGTCTATCTCTCTTCCACCATCGTTATTATAATATGACGTTATCACGTAAAATTATCGTCCGTAAACCGACTTTACAGACAAACAATTTTTTTTTCTAATACAGTTTGTAAATTTTGTTAAGCAATACAATGTATTATGATGCATTAGAGTGGCCTCAAACGAGAAAAAACCTGGAACTTTCTCCAGTGAACATTGAAAATACCCTATTGTTTTACAAATTTGTTATTTTCTTCTGTAACGGTTGTTCCGAAACCGGTCGGTGATTTAAATAAAGTTATATTATTACAATTAATTACTAGGAATAGCCTACAGCTATGCAAAGGTATACAGCATAAATATTTTAAGTTTTGAAAGGAGAATCAAAAATACTTGGAATTCTGGAGAATTTGAAGTTTTTAAGCTCTTGAAAAAATATATGTTATTTTTGAAGATAATATCTATGCAATCCCCACGCCGAAACGCAAATTATATGAAATTCCCTCGATAGAATAAAATCGCAAAGTATTCCCCGAAAAAAATTTTTTTCAAGCCTGTGTCTATTATTTAACAAGTTAAATGTATGAAAAAATTCGCAGTGTTTCTTTGAACCTTGTTTTAGACAACCCGTTCGAGATTTTTGCTCTTTTCTAAACGAGTCGTGTTTTATTAAATATTTTCACAAATTTCGCTTCACTTTTATCGTTTGAAATATTAGCGCGCTCTCTCCAACATTCTTAATGAAATATCTCTCCATCTTCTTTTCGAGCTCGGATACGGGGCCTTAAACCTATCGCATGTGGCCACCCTGCGTTCTCACATTATGTTACTTCACGTACGTAACGTTAGACAACGTATATTTCTAGAAAATAAAGCACGTGTCCTCGAATAAAACACTGTAGTTAAATTCACAAGATATTTCGCTTAGTTCGAGACATAACGATGTCTTATTTCTATAGCATTATTACGTGCCGCATTCAACGTCGCAGCATCCGCCCGGTACCCACCTTTGTACCTTTATCCTCCTGTAGGGGGGAGAGGGGGCGCCTTATCACCTTATCTCGCTCCCTCATTACCTTCATCTAGATTCTGGGACCTTCAGACACCGTAGTAAATAACAGTAAACTGTTTGTTTTCGTCAGCACTATTTCACACACTGTACTGCCTTCACCATTTTAGGCGTTGATTGTGGCATTTGTATTCATTAATATTATGGTAGGTACACCATTGATATAAAGATATTTTTGTTGCTGCCGCTGAGAGTTGAATTTGGCAGCCTCCTCTCGTCTGAAGCCTCAAAATTCTTGAAAAAAACTCTTGTAACGAGCGGTCGGTTTGATAGTTCCTCTATCAATCTTTACCAAAGGCAGGTGAGAATGCTGTCCTTGTTCTACAATTATTTCAATGGAAGATGTTCCGAGAAACAGCGTCATTGATCCCTTGCCCTAAAGCCTCGTTACGTTGTGCGAGTTTACAATTTAATAGCAGGCGAATTCACTAACTGCTAGTAAACTCGTTCAGTAAAATCTGCTAGTTGGCTAGTAAATATGATTACACTGAGCGAGTTTACTAGCAGATAGTGAATTCGCAACTATTTGCGAATATCTGCGAGTTCTGCGAGTTTTCTACAAAATGTCGACCGAATTGGATCGCGCGAGAGTCGTTATTTTAGCTGCTACTGTCGCTACTGAGCGAGTAGACAGTTTTGTGTGTCATCATGACAATCTCACTTGCCGATTCACCCACTTTTAAACTTACCGGCTAGGCTCGTAAACTCGCTTTATGTAATCGAAGAAAAAACTTGAAAAATGTAAAAACGGCACCCGCGCGAACTAATTCTGACAGTTACGAAATCAGCTGTTGGTAAGCCGCCATCTTGAGCGAGTAGCGAGTAAAATTGACCACCTTTCAACGTTTTTCGTAGATTGTCCACAATCTGCTAGTTAGCATACGATGACACTGAACGAGTTTACTAACAGATAGTGAATTTCCCAGACAGTTGCTTGTAAACTCGCTCAATTTTATCGAGGCTTTAGTAAAACATAGATATTTGAAGTGAAGACACCGATTTTATTTCCTACAGATTAATAATGCGTTGCAAATGCGTCTAAACCGAAAATACTTATTCAAAATAAATATTTTTGGCACTTTGTAATAGAAAGTGTTTCCGCATCTATTAATTAATGTTTACAGTCGTGCCCTTATTATAATGGTCTGTTTTTGTTTACTTGTTAATAATATGATAATGTCACAATCTTTAAAAGCGTTACTAGGTCATCTCTTGACAAGACAAGACGACGAGCGGTGAGCCTAGATCGGGCGTCGGGCGGACGTGTGCCGGGAAGCGTGCGATGCGTTTGTCAAGGAAGTCTACAGTGTCTACGTAAATACCACGCCACCTCGAACTGAATGTACCGGTAGAGAACGGACTATTACTTAATGTCAAACTGTCAACAGACAACAACAAATGACGCGAAGCTTTTCAATAAGCTATAAGCCTATCTCAACACAGGTAAATCCTAGTGAGACAGGCATCAATTAAACCCTATGTATAACCCTATGTTTATAGATTAATAAAAAAAAATTAAAAAAATGTGTATTTTAATAACTCGGCTACAATGTCAACTGACTGTTGGCGCAGTGATAAGATCGCTAAGTCTGTTGATTTATAGGTTTGATAGCTTATGAAGTGAAGGTATAATTCGCGGGGAGTGAAAACTGTTATGTCAGAACAAAATAAACAGGTATTTCTTTGGAAGATGCTCCGAGGAACCAGCGTCACTGATCTGACCGATGCATAGTCGGGAAACACGCCGAACACGCGCCTAACATTTGTACAAACATAGGAACGAGTCGTTTCCACGGTGACCCGACAGTTGATCCGCCGACAATTGGGTCCCCGAAATAATATTTACTACATATAAAAATCTCACGTCACGATGTTTGTTCGAGATAAACTCCGAACCTACTTAACCGATTTTGATGAAATTTGGCTTCCTGTGTGCAATTTAGTCCAACTCAAGAGATAGGATATTTTAGACCTCAATATTTATTATTGCGAATTAAATGTTCAAAATGTTTGTTATAGAACAATGCTTTGAAATTATTTGTAAGTTCGATAAGTTTCTAACAGATGGCGGTGTGAGTTAATTTATCGACATAACACGTAACCATCCAATAGATGGCGTTGTATTTAGATTTAACGTCACAGCAACTCATGGCCAGGTCAGCTAGTAAAATTACAATTTTTTGTGCATTATTTAATAAGTTGGTATGAATATCAAACGAATTTATATAAGTAGATTCTTCCTTGATGCATTTGAATGAGAACATGGTTTATACTTTTGTTATTCGGCGGTACATCCTCTCTGCACAACCCTTCTGTGTCACTTAATTATATTTTGTGTAATTAGGTATACCGTATTTTCCATAAATCATGTAAGTACGCCGGGGGTCCAAGTCGTTTAATTTCAATACACGCTATATCAACTTTCACTGATTCTGAGAAAACCGCAAAAAACTGTCACATCTCTAGCGTAAATAAATAATTGCATTTAAATGTTTAAATAAAGAATTGGAATAATTAATATAAATTCGAAAAGTGTTCATTTTTTCAGTAAATGTCTAACAATGTTTAAGTAATTTTGATAAATAAAATGGAAATAGCGGATTTTGATACTCACTTCGTGATAACTCACGATATAATAGGCTCGGCGCGCGAGTTTCTAAACCCGCCATCGTTTGAATTCCGATATAGCGGGTTTTGATATTAACTTAATCCAGTGATATTTAATTACAACATTGATAACAATGCTCTTCAGACATTAATGCAAATTAAAGACTTGGGCATCACTTTTCAATCAAATCTTTCATTTGTTAACCACATAACAGAAATCTGTAATAAGGGCTTAAAAATGTTGGGGTTTATAACTAGGCTAACTAGAAACTTTAACAATATAAAGTGTATTAAAATGTTATATTTTGCTTATGTTAGAAGCCAACTTGAGTACAATTCTCCTGTCTGGAATCCTCATTATAATATGCACGTACAAGCTGTTGAAAGAATACAAAACAAATTCTTACGTTTTCTAAATTTTAAAATGGGTATTTCAGCAAATATGTTAAACTACAACACACTTTTAAACGATATGAATATGCTTAAATTGTCAGACAGAAGAATTTTCACTGACTTGATATTTTTATATAAAATTCTAAATGATTTAGTTGATAGTCCGGTATTACTTGAATTGATAAGCTTCCGAATTCCACTTCGTAATACTAGAAGTCAGGATTTATTTCAGTGCAGAAATTCTGGGACTAACTATCATATGTATTCCTCTTTGCCCAGAATACTAATGGAGGGAAACAATTATACCAAGTCAGTGGACATCTTCAATTTATCTTTGAATAAATTTAAAATATTGTTATTGAGGCAGTTCAGTTATGTACAATAAAATGTTTTTTCTATGCTATATATGTAAAAGCCCCGAAAAAGGGCGTTTATTTATAAATAAATAAACTTCTTGAATGATATAGCGGATTTTGTTTCTCACTCGCAGTTTCATGGTTTTTTAAGGGAAGTTTTGAAACTCAATTTTAGGTTCATATTATTCCTCGCAAAAATGTGAATTAGATGTCATACTCAGATCAATTTGGCAAAAAATCGGATTTAGCGGGTATTGAAATTATAGGACTCAATTGTCGGCGGATCAACTATTATGAAACCCGTGTTTGGGACGATTTGCCGGTCAGAATCTACAAACATTGTACAGCTGGGAGATAATTTTCATACACATGACACGCCTCAAATATTTGATTCACCGTTATCCATTCTCCCCTTACCGCATAAACAACGCATATATCAAAAAGAGTGTCGACAACGGAGCTCTCGTCGATAACGTTGTAAATTTGATCCAACATCCCCAAACAACCTAACAACAACCCTCAAGTGTCCACTCGACCTTTGTTCGCATATAAAAAGGGAGATGACTCAAGTGGCTTTCGAGTTAAACCGAAAATTCTGTTTTACGACTCGCTTCTCTTGTTTATTTTGAAATTCAGCACAAAACATGAATTTTAATAATACAGCGTTTAAAATGGAGTAAGGTCACTTGTTGCGTCGACTTAACAACCGTGTCAATTCTTACCAATGAAATAATACATTAGAGTTTTTATTATTTCATTTCCCAAGAGAATAAATTAATCTACGAAGCATTTAGTGAATTTCCCATGAAAATAAAAGTAGGAAGTTCAGGTACAATTTATTGAACAATCGATATCTTTTCCTATGGGAAGTAGAACCTCGCACGATCTACGCCTCAAAAAGTGACTCAGTCACAATCCCACATGGCGAATGCCGATTTACCGTTTCTCAGGATCCCACCGTTAAACCAAAAGCACTAACACATAAAAAGCGACAAACCGTTAACATTTAATCAAAAATCGTGAGTTTAGTTTTGATAATCACATTTTTAACAAGTGCTCTTTGCTTTACTGAATTTTTAACGTCTCGGAACAGGTCAGGTCTGCGCGCGAAAATTCCTCAACAAGCCTTCCACATCAATACAAATGAAAAGGCAAACGTTTGGAAAATTAGGCGCATGAATCAAAAATGCCGCCCATTTGCTCAAAAGCATTTTCCGCGTGGAAGGAACGATTTAACCCTTTTGTGTTGGGCAACTTCCCTTTCCATTGATTCATAGCAGACTACAATAAAAAGTACTTATATACCTTCTATTAAACCCGACGTGGACTGGAGCAAGCAAGGTTTTGTCGACAGTAAATATGCACATGCGTAAAGTGCATTTCGCATTGGATTAATTTGTAGTAATTATGCTTTATGTGGATTTCTCCCTTTTTGCGTGGTATCAGTTTTAGTTGCATTTTAGTTGCGTTTTTTGGTTAGTGGGGACCGATCGACATTCCTACGAAGGGAAAGCGTGGCCGCGGCGTGGTTTCCACGTGGTCTGCCGTCGAGGGCCGGAGTTTGTAAAAAGGGCGGAGTAGGTGCCTCGCCCACACCGCCAGCCACCCACCACCCCACCACCCGGTGCTGGAATTGCGACGAAGGTTAGTCTGGAAATATCTAGAACGTCGTCCCACCCAACCCCTTTTGGGGAGGGCAAAGTGCGCGTCATGTTAACTTTTATGATTTAATTTTGTGGCTGCGAGATTGGAGAGGTCTTCGTACCACAGAATATAGGAAAGGGCTTTTGGTCGTGTTTCCCTAAACAGATAAAATAAGACTAATTAATTCTATACGCTATAAGCCTCGAAGCAATTTGTGTCGACGGAGCCGATAATTCCCACAATACCAAAACTGAACCTTTAATAGTCAAGTAATTTTCAAAATTATTAGGATTTCCATCACATTTCTATTTCCTTCCTTGTCTTTTACCAATCTTCCCTGGATTTTTTTACATTAGCTCCACACAGAAGGGGCCCTAAGGAAAATAATTTCCCTCAGAAAGACTGTTCCCTAAAATTTGTGATAAGAGATCGTTCTCCCGCGAGAAGTGCTGTCAGATTTGTGTGATTTTCTACGGCTGTTATTTGTTTTTTCTATCGGCCGATGTCAAAATTTCAGCTTTGAGCTGTCAAGAATTTTAGTTTGGGTCGTTTTAAACACGAATTCCTGCAAGTATGCATGATTATTTATTCATTTAACTGCTGCTGTAGAAAATCACACAAATCTGACAGCACTTCTCGCGGGAGAGCGATCTTTTATCACAAATTTTAGGGAATAGCCTTTCTGGGCCTGTGTCATCTTACGGGATGCTGTCTAGAGGGGTCTTTTTAAGGAAAGAAGGAAAGGAAGTTCTGGGAAGGAAAAGTATGAGGGGTGGGTAGGTTTCTGGGGGTCAGTGTGTTTAGGAGTGACGGAATGAATCCAGGCCTTCCACTACGGTGCAAGGCGATGGGTCTAGAGAGTTCGGCTGGAGAAATCAAAAGGCTCCCTCAACCAGTCCCTCCCGATCCGGCCCGCCACACATCCGCCACCAATACCTAAACAAACCTCACCCCATGAACCCGGACACCCTTGCTAAGTCATCAAACGTAGCGAACCACTTGGGGTGACCTATGGTAGAGGTGTTGGTTATCCGGTAAATGGTTCCCGGGGCGGCGGTACCCAAATTGAGATTATCTCTTGTAGGTGATGTTGTATTAGTCATATTTTTATCTTATCTAAGTAGCTCCCCGGCGTTGCCCGGGCTTTATTCTACTTTAGGGGTGGAAAAAGGGGATGAGGGAAGTTTTTTTAAATTTATTTTGAGCGTCAAGTGTGCAAAATTTATTCAATAAGTGTCGAATTCCTGATTTAAGGAGTGGGAAAAGAGGATGGGGGTGATTTTTGGAAATCTCATGTAGACAGTGACCTTTCTCTTGTTTTAAAGGTCAAGTGTGCAAAATTTCACCAGTCTTATAATAAAACTGTAGATGTTGAAATTGCATGATTCTGAGTTGTCATGGAACCGTTTTTACGCATCTTAATCAGTAACTACGCGAATTGGTCATGTCAATTTCAGGCCGGCATTAAAGTTTAGCGTGTACTATTCTAACGGAAGAACATCTCCCAACAATAATAATTAATCAACTGCAGCAATTAATGAGTTTGAATCTCCCCATCCGTGTTGATAAATAGGCAGGTACTTACCAATGATTCACGGCCATAATAAATAAATACATATCCCACGAGTGACGAGTAGCCATTACAAGCAGATCGTACCGTTAACTGTTAGTGGGTACTATCCCCTCTGCCGCTACGTCACTAATTAACCACTATACAAATTGTTCAATTCGGGGGCTCGGCCCTAGCGGTCCCGACTTCCAATACTACCAACATCTACATATGAGTGCTGGCCAAGCGTCGATGTATTGGGGCAGACTTATGTCTGTACGAATGCTTTAAAATTTCAACTCTATTGTACAGTCAGACAGACTTAATAATATTTTACGGTCTAGGTTGGGCCGTCTAAAGCTTTCATTATAATAGGCCACTTGCATGGATTTCATAATGACTTGGAAAAAAATCGTGTGGATAGATTTTTCTACTAAGATTTCGAAAATGTTACAAAATTTTTTAGAAATTTATATTTTTATTTTTTATTTTTGGTTAAATAAATCCGTTTTTTGGAGTCGTGACGACACTACATGAAAATGTTCCGTTTCCGATAATATTCAATTAATTTTGTAAAATTCCTCACTGATTTTTTTTTATGTATGGCAACACTTTAATGTCCGGTGAATTTTTTAACTTGACACTAATGGTACGGCCACACTGGGGCCAACTTCCAATTGCAAACGTTTGGACGATTTGGCCCAACACATGTGTGCGCAATATTAATTATTACGGGAGAGTGGTAAAAATATTATTGTAGCGGATAAAAATTGTTTAAATTTTTTTTTTTTAGCTTTACGAATCAAAATCAATATTATGGAAACCGAAGCATCGCCTGCACAATAGTGGGCAACTGATAAGTTACAGCGCCGAATCAGCTGTTCGACGTCCGCCATTTTGGAGTTCGGAGTTGGAAGGTTGGCTTTAGTGTGGAAATAACATAAAATTCACTTGCTTTATTGTCTGCGAACTTCGTTATAGTTACTTATAAATTATGTCCCGTCTTTCCGGTTTACAAAAAGTGGTCCGATTTTTCTGATTGAAATTTTCAAAAAATCGCCAGGGTTTTACAGCTCTGGTGTTATGAAATTATTTCCTGTACCATTCATACGATCGCGATGAAACTTTTGGTGATTTGTTGTGCGCACGCGCGCGATGGTTTCTATACATAATGGTGATCTCTGGCGTTATGAAATTCGTATTAAAAATACAAAAGGTGTCCTGCAAGTTTCTTTAAAACTGTATGTATTTCATATAGTTTAAGGAGGGGAGAGAGGAACGCAGATGAGAGGGGGAAGGGGGGAACGCTTTCCTTCTTTGAGTGGCATTGCAACACATGCCACATTTTCTGGGTTTGTTTTTTATACAAATCTTCAATCTTTATTCCAAGATTGACGAAATTTTGCACACTTGACCTTCAAAACAAGAGGACGGTCACCGTCGACGTGAGATATTGACAAACCATCGCCATCTTCTTTCTACCCCTTAAAGCAGAATTTTGAAACTTTTTAATGAAATTTTTCACACTTGACGTTCAATATAAGATGAAAATTACGTAAAACTCTGCGTAAAGTCCGGGCAACACCGGGGACTTAAACTAGTAAGTAGTATGTTGAGTATGGTTTAGTATTCTCTCACTTTCAGTTCTACAACTGGCCTCTTGGATTATACTTGTATACAGTCAGTCGGACAGACAGGCACTATACTATAAGTTATAATCGGGGTACAGTATTAGTTGTTCTTCTTCTCTTTCTCTCAGTTCTCGTGCGACCAACCGGTCTGTCGGTGTGTTGAGGGGGAGGTAGTAAGGGTTAGGGGGGAAAGAGACGGACATCAGCCGGCCTCGACTGCACAGCTAGCTATAGCCATATGTAGTCAGTATGGGTTAGCTATAGTTTACAATAAATGCTACGGCAAGGAAGAAAGTTAACAGGGAATTTCAATTTAAAAATCGAATGTTTTAAAATTAAAAAGAAAATACATAATTTTTTTATTTATGCTAAGCGACTGTAATTAAATTTATAATCAAACATTTCGGCTTTATGGTATTTTGTGTTTAAAATAACAAAAAAATTAAATTTATCTTTAAACTTGTTAATTTACTTAAAAGACGTGCTTTTTTGGTAAATTTTCGGGATGACTGGAGTGGACACGCTTAATACGAATATTTTAAAGAAAAAACCCTTTGATTTACCTTAGGGGTCATCCGTTAATTACGTGAGCTGTTTTTTTTTTAAATTTAGACCCCCCTTGGTGAGATTAAGTGATATTTAGTGGGACCCCCTGCCCCTCATGTGAGACTTCACACATCACACTTATTAATTTACTATATTTAATTTCATAAAGATAATAGCCATTAGATTTTTTCAGCCGGCAAAATGGGACGCGTCAAAAGAAGTGAAACAATTTTATTTTGAGCTCACGTAATTTATGGATGACCCTTTCATTAATAAAAAAGACAATTATATGAATTCGGGGTGATGTTGCTTTTAAAATTTCAATTACGTAAAATGAAAATTGGCTTTCGTCGCTTGGGAGGATTACAGCGGACTGTCATTTTCAATAATTCATGTCCAAATTCTATGATATTTTGTATTAAAATTTTGAATGCAGTGTTTTCAATCGCCCTGAATGGAAATAGTTGTCTTTTATGGTGATTAAGGTGAACCCAAAGATTTTTTTTAAGCATTCGTATTAAGCGTGTCCAGTCATCTCGAAAGTTAACCTTTTTTTACATTTTCGCAATTTTTCATAAGGGGCCGTCCATAAATTGCGTCACACGAATTAATGATTTTTTGACCCCCCCCCCCCGTCCCCGTCCCTGTCCACATCGTTACAATTTGTGAGGCCGCTCCCCTCTAGTGTGACCTCACATTTTTTGCAATTTTACATCCAAATTTTTTAAACAAAATACATTTATTCACCGCGCTTAACATACCTTTAACAATTCATACAGTGAATTCGACTTATTTAACACAGTACCTAACATTTTCAAACCTAAAATGAATAAATAACATTTACACATACATACTACTATTTACACAGAATAGATCCATCGCTTTCCCCTCCCCCCCACCATCCCAACCGCACAGCTTTTTAAACTTTTTTTTGCTTTATATTCACTAAATAATTTGATACACTTCAGGGAAAACCTATTCTTGGTTAAATAATTAACTCGTATTTTGTCATACCATTATAAATAATTGTAAAACTGTTGGTTTTCCAAATAAAATAAAATGAAACAAAAAATAAAATAGCATTTTCTTCGTATGATTGAGATCCTTGTATTATCTTATTTTCGTTGGAGATTCCACACGATTATGAAAAACTTAGGTTAGAACTTAGAAATGACACATAAATACTTGTTTTTATAATTTTTAAAACAATTGCGCGCTATCCATTTCGCGGTTACTATTGCATTCACAATAAATTACTCGCGCGAAAAGCACTCTTATCAAACGGCTGATATTTTCCTCAAAGGCGCGCGATGATTTTTCCCGCCTGTATAGTGCCCCCTCCCCCCGTCAATCCCCCACCCTTCCCCCGACCGACTGCCTCCCCCCCCCCACCAAGCCGCCCGTGGCGCGCAGTCAAAGCCGACCGCTCGATACCGAGCCACGCGTACTCGTTGCGTATTACCGCCACAACCTAAAAAGTGCCACAATCCGCCGGAAAAACGTAAATAACACCAGTGAACGCGACAAATCAGTCATAAGTCGTCCAGTTTTCCGTTCCGGGTGGAAACCAACCCGGAACGCAGTGTATTTGACGGGTTTGGAGCGCATATGGCCACGTGAAAATCGCCCACGTTGCCGAGATTCATTTCCCTCACCGGAAAATCGTGGAAAATGTAGTATTTCTACAACAAGCAGTGCGCAAATAGATTGCTAAGAGTTATAATATATAATAAATTGAACCATTTATTATTGAAAGTGAAATTTAGTGCTTTGAAATATCGTTTCAAGTGCCTTTTTGGATTTGGATACCGGTTTGTGTGTGTTCCATGGATGACATAAATTAAATGTCAGAATTTATTACTTGATATGGTAAAACTGTTTTATTTTCTACATAAACATTTAGATTTCAAGTATTTTATAGATGTTCTACCTCTTCCAAAGGGACTTTGATGTTATTTCAGACGGTACTGCTATACCTTCTGTTATGAAGTGCCACTTTGCGCGTGGAGAAATTGAGGTCCTTTAGAAGAAGGCGTAACGAAATGGCTTGTATCCATACTACGTTGTATTTTCTAAATTACCAACAATTTAAAAATCGTGTGTTTTGATTCAAAATTTTCAATTAATTAATTTTCGGTATCACAAATCCGAATTTCATTTATAAAATGATTTACTTTTTTAGTTAACTTTCGGGATGATTGAATTGAAAACGAATATTTTTTAGACGAAAACCTTTTGATCACCTGTTATACTATAAAAAACAACGATACTCCTTTCAAAATTTCAATACGAAATATCATAGAATTTGGACATAATTTGTTGTAAATGGCTGTCATCTGTCATCCAATGCGATGAAATCAAATTTTCATTTACGTAATTGAAATTTTGTAGTATTTTCTATTGCCCCAAGTGCAAATAGATGTCTTTTATAGTAATTAGATGAATCAAAAGTTTTTTTTTTCTTTAAAAATTTCTTAAGCCTGTCTAATAATCATCCGAAAGTGTACCGACATGTTTTCTTTAATTTTTTAAGATTTTTTGTTTGTTTATTTGACGGTCCTACTCTTCTAATTTTTTTTCATAATAAATTAATGAAGGCCATAATATTAGCTCTCAGAATAGAATTTCATATTTGTTGACAGTAGTTATGTATTTTTGACGTGTCGTACATCACAGGCAAAAAAGACGCACGTGAAAAATGACAGTTTTATTATTATTTATGCAAATAAATATTATTTTTCTGTGAAACGTTTTTTTGGATAACAGTTTTTTACCGACTTTATTTTCTTGTGACGTTCGCTTTTGAATAACAATTGAAACGTTGATGGAACCATTTTCTGGTGAAATTAAATTGAATATGAGACACCGGATTTAGGTAGATACATACGCTTACATTTTTTGTGTGCTCACTTTAGTGACGTTTATCAACTGCATATTCATTTTTTTAATATAATGTCCTGTTTGTTTGAAGCAGCTAAACATTTGTTCGGCTTTGACGTCATGATAGCATGTGCTAAGCTCTTGCTGGAATTTCAGGGTCAACGCAATGTTTTTCAGCTCGCAACGTCAATTCCACCTTGAGTTATGGAAATGTAAATATGTATTTAAGGCGACGCTTCCCGGCCCAAAAAGAAGAAGATGGAGAGATATGTAATTACGAATTTTGGACAGAGCGCGCCAATATTTTCAATGACAAAATCGATGCGAAGATTGGGAAAATGCTTAATAAAACCTGACACCTTTAAAATAGAGTAAAAATTATGTGGAAGGTATCTTAAGTATCATTTAAAGAAACATTGTAAATTTTTTCACAAATATAACTTGTAAAATAACAGAAATAGACTTGTTTTAAATAATTTTCGGAGCATACTTTGCGATTTTTTTCTATCGAGGGAATTTCAAAGGAACGTATCTAGATATTATCTTCAAAAATAACATATGTTTTTTAAGAGCTTAAAAATTTCAAATGTTTAAGGGAGATATGTAAGAAATCGGTCGAAATTCGCATAGCGGCGGCTTAACTGTCAAAAATAAGACGAGGCGCCGTAATATAGGTTTGCAATCAGTTTTGTTAAAAGTAATTATTCAATAAGAATAAAACATTTGTTGTTAATGTGGGGAACCGGGTTCTAAAATATAATAATTATTAAAACTCCCACTTATCTGGTATGTACAGGTGTAGGGATGTTAATTTTGAAAAAATGGGGGTTGCAATTTGCAAATATCGAAATATTTTATTAAACCTATCACTACGTATGATCGTTCGTCATAAAATATAGTCCCCACCTCGAAATGCACGTGATGTCGACAATTTCCTACCATCTTGATAAAGTGTTTGTTCAATACGACGGCTATTTACCGAAGAATTGCGATATTTCCGTCCTGGCCACTGAACAAACCGACAGAAGTGTGTTGTGAGAGTTTTCGTCTGCTAGAAGTTAAGCCGATTTTGCCCCTACTTATGAAATTGATCGAACCTTTTCAAATATTGTAGGTACATTATAAAATAGATAATGAAAACCAAGTTACCTTTTATATTGTTTTAATAAAATTTATTATTGTTTTAAGTAAATAGAAAAATTCTTTTAATTCTAATAAAACGGAGGCACATTATACTAACTTTTCTAATGTACTAAGTTTTTCAAAAAGACGCTATTAATCTTAGCCAAAATTTAATTTTTAATGTTTTTTTTTTAACTGAAACTTTGACTTAATTTATCTTATCAATTCAGAAGCTGGTTTGGATTTTCTACATAATTACTGGAGTGCTTGAACGGTCAAATCTGCAGTAAAATAATTTTTTTTAACCCCCGACGCAAGGAGCGGTGTTATAAGTTTCACGTGTCTGTGTGTCTGTCTGTCTGTCAGTCTGTGGCATCGTAGCTCCTAAACGAATGGACCAATTGTGATGCAGTTTTTTTTTGTTTGAAAGCTGACGTAATAGAGATGGTTCTTAGCTACAATTCATGAAAATCTGTTCAGGCGTTTCAAGGTTATCGGCCTTTTTTTGTGTCGGGGGTTTCTTAAAATTTTGTAAATTTTACTTATTAATTTGTTTAAGTTTGAGGTAAAATAGGTAATGGTTGCCTTCTTAAGAAATTTTTTAATTAATTACCTATTATTTATATTATAAGGCTGCGCACTGACAGGTGAAAAATGCGCGAGTCAAAACACGAATTACGGAAACCACGAAAGAAAAGAATCAACCGCAAGCGGCGTTTCGTGGGAAATACCTGCAAAATTGAAAAATACTTCAACGTGCTTCACAAAATCTGATTCCATTTTTCTTAAACGCGGTTTTTTTCTACCCATATGACAAGTTATCGATTCACTTTTTGGTGAAATATAATTTACATACATTAGTGAGAAAAGGACCATCAAAGTGAGGGTGGGCAATTACTAGTTGCGGACAATCATTGTCTTGTTTACCCTAACTGTTTCTTATTAATTTCATAGGCCTGTTTGATTTTAATGAAAAAAATATCTTTTTACATTAACCTTGATTTCAGTTATCTTTCGAATCGGTGTACAATCACACTTCTGGGAATTACCCATTCACTGTTCCCAGGCCTAGTTTTGCCGATAACATAATGTTGATAATTCATAATATTGATATACCTAATCTTATCGAGCCTTTATCATTTTTTTTTATATTTCCACCTGTTTCGTTTTAATTGATTTTGTCGATCGAATTAAATTCTCATATTTGCTGCCATTCCATAATAAATTTTATTGATTTAATTTTTATTGAGTACCTACCTACCCTTTAAAAATGCTTAAAAAAATGATTTTGTGAAATAAGCAATATGGTGTCAATTTAAGCATTTAAGGGAGGTATTGGGATTAACATTTGTAAATAATCTCATTTACTGTGAAAATTTCACATTTAAAAAATTTTGCAATTTTCATGACTCCAGAGCTGAAAATTTTTGAGATGATGAGATCTAGAAAGGTCAGACAAAACAAGGTGTGTAATTTTTTTCTGTTTTATATTTTCTCACATGAATGAATACACTTCTTCTTCTTCTTCTTCTAATACGAGTATACTGGACTCCATTTTTATTTTCCACCATGGTGGACGCGTTCCACGCCATGCCGTGTAAAGAATGTACATGAACTAAAATAAAAATCAAAAATAATGGTGGATAGGTTTCCTTATATACAAAATAAATTCAGGATATCAAAAAATTAAATTCAACATGGTTTTTTTGTATCTTAATTTTTATTTAAAAAATGCTTATTATAAATATCAGTAACATAAATTATTCCCACTTGGTGTATGTTGTGATGATGAAGATGGCGAGGAGGGTAAGGAGATGGAAGAGGAAGGTGGGCAAGTACCTGGCTATTCAGATCTAGTCGCCAAACACGGCTAAAGCCATTTCAAGCAACGTTTCAATACTGAAATGTGGTTTTACGCCAGTGCGATACCAAGAGTATCTTCTAAGGAACGTGCCGCAAATGTTGCTTATATTTTGTTGTAAGATTAAATTGTTATATAACTTAAATTAATCTAATGAAATTTACTTGCGCATGCCGGATTCGAACCGCGAACGGATCGCCAGTCGAGAGCCTTGCCCCTCGAAAACGGAGGTCGTCTGAGCCGGTGTTTGGTTTTGTATTATCATCATTATATCATATCAGTATATTAATACACGAAGCAAAAACTTTGTACCCCTTTTTACGAAAATTGCGCCGACGGAGAAGTATGAAATTTCGCACACTTATTCTTTATATAGAGGAGTGCAGAATGCTAATATTTTTTTAAAAATTATGCATAAAAAATACATTAAATCAATAAAATTTTTTTTTTACAATTATGGTCGAATTTCGACTATTGGCCGTCCTCTAGTTATAATAAATTGACCTTGAGAACATTTTAAATTGAATAGTTTTTTTTTACATATCCAGTCAAGTGACATTATAAAATAATTATGTGTATGAATATTTGCGAGGCGAATAAAATTTATTCAAAATATGTTTCCATGGGAGGAGGCCTGTATGGATGGATATCAACCAACAAACACTTATGCTAATGTCAAGGGGTTCGCTACGTTTGATGACATAGAAGGGGTGCCCGGGTTCACGGTGCGAGGATTCTCTAGGTCTTGGCGGCGGATGCGTCCGCCCACCTACTTTGGTTGGTTTGGTTGAGGGAGACCTTTCTACCTCACCGGTAGAGCTCTTTCAATCCAACGCCTTGCACCGCAGTGGGAGGAAAGAATTCAAACGTCCGTCACTCTTGATTCCAGATTCCTACCCACCCCATAACTTTTTGATTCCCAGATCTTCCTCTCCTTCCTTTCCTTGATAAAAAACCTCCTCACAGCATCCCCAAAGATGACATAGGCGTGTGGACCTAATTTAAAAAATATGAACAGCATAATTAGAGTTAATCCGCGTAATTTCCGACATTTTACTCGGAAATCAATAAGGAACACAAGAAATAAAAATAAAAACAATTAGTTTTTCATTATCTTACTAATATTATAAATGCGAAAGTTTGTATGGATGTATGTGTTTTTTACTCTTTCACGCAAAAACTACTGAATGGATTTTAATTAAACTTTACAATAATATAGCTCATACATCAGAATAACATGACATATAGGCTTTGTATAATGGTAAGCTCTGGCGTTATGAAATTTGTATAAATGAAAATGTGTGTATTTCATATATTTTAGCGGCAGGGAGGAAAGGCAGGGGGAAGGGGAAAGCGGGGAAGGAGGAAGGGAACGGGGACGGGGACGGGGACGCATGGGAAAGGACACGCAGGGAGAATCAATTTATTTATTTGAATGGCATTGCAACGCATCTCCGTAAGTGGCCTAACCGCAGTTTGATAATGCCTTGCGAAGGCGAAACAGCTGTTACGCGTAACAATAATTATACAGCACAACTTGTTTATAAATAAATCAAATAATAATATTATTACGAAAATACAAAAATGAAAAAAAAATAATAGTTTTACATAATGCAACAAAAAGTCGGTTTTTTTATATCGTTGTTGCCAGTATACGAATTCAATAATAATAAATATAGTTTGTACATCCCAAACAAAACTAATTTATCAACAAATGTTTTCAATCAGTCGACGTTGTATCTTTGTACAAACAAATCTTTGAATCTAAGTACAGTTGCAAAGGTTATATTTTTGCTGAATAGATTAATGTGTTTTGTATTTCTGATAAAGAATAAATAATATTATTGTCATTATCTTTTTATTCTGACAGTGTTTTTATAGTGTTTGTTTTTTACTGATAAATCATATAAAATTTTTAAACATTTGTTGTGAATGTGGTTGCGGTTGAAAATTAATTTGTATAATTACTATGTACCGCACATACATCGGTTAAGCATAGGATAATTATTGTTAGTTGTTGTTTTATGAAGGTAGGTGGGTTATGACGCCCTCCGTGGTCGAGGGATCGCATTCCGAAGGTCGCGGGATCGAATCCCGGCGTGGGCAAATAAATTTTATTCGATTAATGTGTGGTATTCCACTATTAATTCATTTAAAATAAAATATAGTATATTTGCGACACGTTCCATAGTGGAAGATACTCTCAGTGTCGCCCTGTTGCAAGACCACCATTCAGAATTGAAACATTGAAATGGCTTTAGACTGGTTTGGTGACCAGATCTGAATAGCCAGGTACTTCCTCTTCCCCATATCCTTCCCCTCCCCACTACCTTCAGCCTCACAACATACCCCACCCCAATTAGGGATGCTTTAGTCTCACTGTGAATTTTTTCACACGTATAACTTGTAAAATATCAGAAAAAACGCAGGCCGATTAGTTTTCTATATACCTACCATAGTGAGCTCTGGTGTCATGAAATTATGCGTTGCTAACCATTCATCCGATTGCGATGAAACTTTGTGGATTTGATGGAAATGATTCAATGGAAATGATTGCGATGGATTTGATGTGCGCATGCCCGCGACGGTTTCTATATTTTATAATGAACTCTGGCGTCGTGAAATTATACGTTGCTAAATCGTTCATCAGTTTCTATATGTACTGGTGAGCTCTAGCATTATGAAATTTGTGTAAAAAAATTGCAATAGGGGCACGCGAGCTCTTTGAAAACTGAATGTACCGGGACTGAATGTATGGGAGAGGGGAGGGAACTCGGAAGGGGGGTTCGCGGGACGGAGGAAGCGGGAGACGAAGGGGAACGGGACGAATGGGAAAGAACACGCAGGGAGAAACAATTTCTTAATTCAGTGGCATAGCAACGCTTGCCGGGAACCAGCTAGTAGATATGTTATATATAAATCAGTAGAAATGCCGCGATGAAGTTATCCGTGAAATCCTATTTAGATACCATTTAGATTCATCTTTACGACGAATCGGTTTACAGTATGAACATCAAAAAATATGCCACGGATAAATTGAAGCTTTTACTAGCTTTTCTTTGTATTGGAATTACAATAAAATTATATTATTTACATAACAAAAAATATAAGCGTAAACCACAAAAAAAAATGTTTTTGCATGACTTCACTATGAAGTAATACAAGAAACAATTTTTTAAAAATACCCCTTTAAAAAATTGTTTACTTTTAATACTTTATGGCTAAGACTATTTTTGAGGTTTTGTATGTTCTAACTTTTTTCATTCTAATAAAATTATGCACAAAATAAATAAAAACTGTTTTTTTCGCTACTTGCCTCGTGGAAAGACGACCCGCGATTTTAAATTTTGTAGTTAAGTTTCAGTGCATTCAATTCAATTTGGGAGGCGGGAATGGGTACCGCTGCCCCGGGAACCTTTATTGGATTACCAACACCTCTGCCATAGGTCACCCCAAGTGGTTCGCTACGTTTGATGATTTAGCAGGGGTGCCCGGGTTCACGGGGTGAGGTTTGACTAATAGTTTCAGTGGAATATCAAACCACCTCAATAACAATTCGTATAATTTCTATGTGTAACACTATTCTTGATAAATTTTTTTTTTTTTTGTCCTTTTTATCAAAATAAATTGTAAAAGTTTATTTATTTTCCGGAAAGCGAGAGGTTCTTGATTCGAGTCCCAGAGGTGCCAATATCTTTTTCTAATTTTTCTGTTTTCAGATTTTTTATTGACTTTCGCTTATATTGTCTTCATTTAATTAAATTGTTTATTTTTCTGCTGCTACCAAGTTTTAGACAAAAATAATTTTAGAATTTTAGAAATATTTTTAGCGTTTATATTCCTCTTAATACTGATGCTGCTAGGTATTCCGCTGCCGTCATCATTATAAGTAGTGTCTCGCAAGCAAAATAACGATGGTCAAATTATGTTCACCCAGACAGGAATGTGATCACCGAACACGATATTACATCATAAAAAAACACCTCACCGTTTGCCGAAACGAAATTGGGGCCGATATTTGCCCGAGTAGAATGGCGTTGAACTTTGCATAGATAAAATTAAAATAATGATACAACAAGATACATTCTCCGACAGCAACCGGTTGGCCTTTGGAAACTTTCGTTGCATTCATTATATTACTATTATGAGAATTTTAACCCACCAAACGGGATTTCTCCTTGGCTAAAAATAGATACTTCAATCCTCCAGTTGATTAGTCAGTCATCTCCGAATAATCAAAGTTTGAGTTGCGATTGCAGTTATATGTAAAAGTTGGTTCCATGCCAACTGAGAATAAAGTCAACGCAACACCTCTTTGAAAAGTCATAAAAAGCTATGAAAAAAATAATTTTAAGTTAGCCGATAACCCTAACCTAACGTAACCTATTTAACCAATTTTTTACATACTTTTTATCACTCTAAATAACTTATCTGAGATGGTTCTGAATTGGTTTCATTCCGAGTTGTCCGGTCACCGTAAAAGTTTACTCTCTTGTACAATACTCATATTAATCATAAACACCGCCAAATACTTTATAATTCAAAAAAATTGTAGTGTTTTGTACGAAATGTTGATGTTTTCTGGGTCACTAACTAGTATGATCTTTCAAAATTTCATACTAATTTTGCTCCCAGTGTTATTTTATAGCATACTAGCTGGTTCCCAGCATGCGTTGTAATGCCATAATCAAAGAAATAAATTGTTTCTCCCTGCGTGTCCTTTCCCGTGCGTCCCCGTTCTCTTCCGCGTTCTCCTTTCACCTTCCCGCCTTCCCTCATCCCTCTCCCGCTCCCCCCTCCCGCATTGCATATATTCAGTCCCAGTACATTCAGTTTTCGAACAGTTCGCGTGCCACCTGTTATTATTACATATTACAAATATTGTATATTATAAGAACAGTCAAATATTAGGAGAACAATCAATCGAATTTGGTACCTAACATAGGTACCTATTTAAAATATCTATAATTCTTGATTCGATTCAAATTATTATGTAAGTACTTCAAATTAATTCATTAATCTAAAGAGTTTTGAAAATGGTTACACAAGCATAATTAAAAATGACAAAATACCCACACCATATTGTTTGCTTACTTTTTAAAGATTATTCAATAATTTTAAAAAGTATTCTATAAAATAATGTTGAAATTCACACGAAACCCCTATTACCTACTATTTTATTGTGACCTGCAAAATGTTCTTATATTTCCTACCTATAATATATATATACGTATATATACAATAATTAATCAATTTTGCGAAGGTTTCCTTCTGTAAGAAAAGTATGCATTTCAGAATAAATTGAAAAGAGCAAATTGATTGGGTGTCAACAAAAAACCACGTGTAATGTGAAATGGCAAGTTTGAGAAAGCTGGTCGCGTGGCGTGTCCCCAGAACTCACGTGGCACTTAGTATGTCCCCGTGCCCCGTGCCCCGTGGCGCCGAGAGGTTTCCGCGTGGCGCCTGGTTTTTTTCCGCGTGGCTCCAAGACAGTATCGATTTTTCCTCATACAACTTTATGACTTGCTTACATTAAATGTATTCTTATGGAATCAAAAGAAGCTATAATCGAGATGAATTTTTTGAATTAATCGATTCAAATCATCCAGAAGATTTAATTTTGCTTGTACGTCCATCAAAGCAAGAGTGGAGATAATCTCTTAGAAACTGGGCGTATTGTAGGCTCCCCATTGTTGAATTTGGTACCCATCTCTGGTCTGGCCCCAAAATACTTGAAACTGTCCCGTGTAGATTCTCCTGTCTTATCAAACGGATTTCAATCCTTAGAGCGCAGGCTTCAGATGAGGATGATGTCCTCGTTCTACCGGTATGTCAATGGAAGATGCTCCAAGGAACTAGCGACATTGATACCTTCGGCATCGGTGCATAGTCGGGAAACACGACAAACGCGCGCGCAATCGTCGTTTTGTCCTATTAGAACGGGTAATTTCTACGACCCATCCTTGAGATAAAGAACTCAGATGTGGAACGATTTGCCGATCTCTGTGTTTTCTCCCTCTTACAACATGGGACACTTCAGCATCTCTTGTGTGGAGTAAAAATTAATGTGATAAAAACATTTTTTTGTTGTTGTTTTTTTTAATTGACAAAAATATCATCGGATAGCAAAATGATATCTAATTGCTGGTTAAAATCCTTCGGGTACATGCTGCTATACCCTGCCTGTATATAAAACAGTGTTGGTTTAATAAAATTACAGTATATATATAGAAAGATTAATTTTATATAATGATTTTTCAGGAATTTCTGCCCCCTTAGAACCCCTTCTTACACAACCCTTGCTGAGTTTGCGTGCGAAATAATGCAGAAACGAATTCTGCACGATGGCGTGCATGTTGTTTGTTGTTCCACCTGGCTGAGCTGCCACCTGGTATTAGGGAAGATAATTTACTCTTCCCCGTATCCACTACTCCTTATTTAACCCTCTGGATGCCGAACTATACCTAACATGTATTTACTCTATGACCTTCTGCAAGGATACTTATTTTAATAGTGTAGTGTTTAGATTAATAAAACACAATTATAACCTATTTGCTGAACAACTGGGAAGAACGGCGAATCTAAAAGACCCTCAGGAGAAGGAGAGACCATTAGTGCTATTTTGTACGAATGATATTGATGACAAATCTATGGTGAGGGCAAATTGCCTGGCATTTGGCACACTTTTGAAATGATTTGTACGCTATGTCGTATAAAATTAAGTATTTTATTTTTTTGCAATTATAACGGCTCTTGTATTTTTTGGGTGTTTGATTAGACGGGGAATGGGGCATGTCATTAAAAAATGAAATAGGTAAAAGCATTTTGCATTTGTCTCTCCCCTCACTCCCTCACTCCACACTTCTGACTTTTGATAAGCTGGCATAGAGCTCCGAGCCAAAAAGACCCATTTCTCTTTCATCATGAGTTTAAATTTTTTTTTTTGGAAAAATGTATATTCTCTGAGGTTTTAAGTTATAAACATTGTTCCTATGCCAAAATGCAACTATAAAACTTTAACCATAGTGCAAAAGTGTGCCTTATTGGATAATTTGAATGATGAAAGTGTCTGCAACTGCACTTTCTCAAAAATATTGTGTTGGAAAATCCACAATCACTTTGGTTTGAATAAAAAAGAACAGAATAGTCTTTCATTTGTTGCCCAAACCGAAAAAGGCCCGGGCTTACGTAAATCATTAAATTGACAAAAAATCTAGTTCTCGAAGAACTAGATTTTTAGAGCAAAGAAGAAGGAACGTTCCTTTATTGGGTAAAATTGTAATGGAAAACCCAGATTTTTCCATAAAAAAACTAACGGGATCTAATTTCACTCCAAAAAGAGATAGGAAAAAAACTTTATGGCATAAGTAAGCTAAAAGTGACAGTTGTGAAAGTAAAAAGTTGTTCTTGAGTAGGGCCTTTTAGGTTCACGTTTAAAACCGAATGGCAATAATCAGGTTCAAATCAACAACAGATATTGATAAATGTGCAATAATGTTGACGTTAATGGCGTTATGAATAAGACCAAAAACAGCATTTAAAAAGATTTTTGTAAATTTTTTCACCTCTGCTTTTCCTATTTTTTTCATTAATCGTTTATTGGCATCAAAACAACTTGAATATTTCTTTACTTTTACCTTCTGGTAAAGATTTACGATACCTACAACAAAATTCAAATGAAGTTGCATTTTCATGACAATTTTTTTACCGTTCGAATATTTAATTAAACAAAGATCATTGCTGGCTTTGTCTCTTTTCTCAAGAACAACGATTAATCGTATGTTAGCATCCGGAAGGTTAATATTAAACATCGCATGCAAAACTAGCCAACTCCTCGGCCGTCTGCGCTCCGTGTCCGCTGCGTTATGTCTGCAAATCGACTCACTCTTCCGTGACGACTTGAATGAGCTCGGAATACCACACTCATACTCAATATTAGTTATATTATTATATAACAATATTATTATATTACTTAGACACAATATACCTTTAAACCACGAGTCTTATGAAGTTATGAATTACTATACTACGATAGATAGTATGGTCTGATAAGCACATCCGTTCTTTATAATATTATATACTACGTTCCCAGTATGTTATGTATCTACAATATTCTCATCTTCATTGTCTGAATCTCTTCTCCAATCTCATATGTGAGATGCTTCTTTGTCAGTTCCATCGCTTGGTTCACATTCGATGAAATTGTTGAGCGAGAGGTGCAGACATTTTTGTGGCAAGAATTTATAGGGTATCTACTATTTTACGTGACCGATTTTCAAGTTACGTGGTTATGTTATTAATTATTGGTCCTGTCCACACACGCCGCACTCCTAGCAGGCTAGGCAGGAACTAGTTCCTACTATCTAACCAGAATGAACCAAAAATCGGCAATAATTCAAACATATTATTTATTCAAAGAGGGAAAAACGTCGTAACCAGGTGACAATTTACTCGATTCAGATTTACGAAGGGGAGGATTGCAAATTAAATGGGGAAATAATTCAAGGTCGCCCATATTTCACAAGGGATGGAAGGGGTGGACAAATTATAATACTTGAACTAAACCTGTGTAAACCTGGGGCGGCAACTTGTAAATAGGGGAAGAAAGTATTCGTTAAAATGAAAATCCTGTGCTTTTTGATGAAATTTTCAAAAACCTTTTTTGATCAAATGGTTCATGAAATGCAAACAGCCGTGGCGGTCATTTGACCAACATCATATTTCATAAATTAATTTTAGCATGTTTACTTTATAAATCAATAAAAATCTCCCAAATCATTGAAAATTAACTTTAAATTACTAATTTCAAAATTACACTGCACGGCGTATGGATGTTCTTTTTTAACCCCTCAGACCTCTGGCATATTTTGTCAGAAGCTCAAATGGCTCACCTTACGTTTTTTCTAATTCAAATTACTGATATCGAAAAAAAAACACCCGCATATTTTGTCAGACATATGCATTATAAACGTTATCGTCACCTTATCTTTTTGTCGTTTCATGTAAACATAACACAAAATTTTTAAACACAAACATTATTTTCGAATTGCGGCCGTAAACGTTTCTTTCGTAAAAGTATACATTTTAATTTGTTGTAAACTTTTTAGATATGGATATAAAGCGTGGTGTTTTCTCTTTCTAACGCCGTTAAGATCACGTTTCTCGGCATGACAGTAAGGGAGACACAACTATTTCTATGAGACCTATATGAATCGTTCCCAAAAGCGTACAAATTAATTTGAGGGATCCATACTTAATCGCTTTCTTTCTATACTATTTGATATACTCGCAAACTTGCTATAAATAGATTTAATGGTCACTTCAATAAACCAATATTTTATTTCATTTTTAATTCCTAGTTTTATGTTCATTTTTAGTATCCGCGTAGCAACAACCTGTATGGAAACAATTATTATTGTGTGGAGCCATACTTGATATGAATTTACACTTGCATACAATTTATTTCTTACATAGTTTATTGACGGCCAAGGCTGTGCTTTGTTTATAAAAAAATGAAATTATATTTATATCACGACAAGTCGGTCATTCTGTCACGGATAAGTGGATTTTTAATCTACATATCATAAACGATTTTCCTTATCAGTTCACATTGTCGACTGGTTCTTTAAGTCTTATTTGTGTTGAAATGTATATTCAACATTGTCAAAGTCGCTATATTCAACTAAACGATAATAATTAAGGCACCAGACAAGGTGCCACAATTTATTTTTATTTTATTTATTGTTTAATTTATAACATTGTTACAGCATTGAACATAATATTAGGCAAAACAAAATAGTGAAATACATATTTTAATGAATTTCTACGCCAATTAAGACTGCTAGCTCTTGAGCTTGGCGTCGGAGTTATTTCATTATTATAACATAATTTTACATGGTGTACAATAAATATTAACTTAAGTAATAGGTTGTTGTGACGTTATTTTTTAATATAGCATGAAATGAAGTTATAACATTCTAATATGGTTATTTTTTTTTTTAAAGATTAATTTTACCTTATTCTTGAATGACACGAAATCTGTTATTTTTTTTACTTCTTCGGGGAGACTATTAAAATATTTTATGCCTGTGTAAAAATATAATTATTTTGCATTTGTTGTGTTGAAAATAAAGGAATTTGGGTGTTAAATTTATGCCAATGATGAGTTAAGTTTAAATTTTTTGATTATATTTTCTTTGAATATTTGTAATATTGAATCTTTTTTATAGAGGTTCAATTTTTAGTACTACGAAATTTTTTAACAATGATGCTGAAGGGAATGTTGGTTGTTTTTTCAAAATTACTTTAATAATTAGTTTCTGTACCACTTTAACAGGACTTTTTTCATATGCACCTCCCCATCCAGTAATTCCATACTGAATTAATGATTGGACGTGTGCGAAATAGATTTTTTTAGATTGTTTAACTTGAGAATATTTCTTAATCTAATGAACATATAAGATACATTTCCTAATGCGTTTAACAAGTTCACTTATGTGTCTGTTCCATTTAATAAGTTGGTCTACAATGACACCGAGGTACTTAAATTATTATCGTTTTTTACATGCCTCCCTTTCAAACCTTCTTTTTGAACGCTTACTACGGAGAGCCGGCCGTATTTGCTAAAGTGTTGAATCACAAAACACGTCCGGATCGAATGTCTTGATTATCTGCATCATTCAAATTATCCTGATTAGGAAGTAAATATCAGTCTTAAAAAAAAAACAACACTTTTATTAAGTTGTTATTAATTTGAGAATATAGGTTAGATTCTGTTTTATTATGTAATTAATAACAAACCGGATTACAACGCAGAAATTCTCACGTGGTAAACCATCATATTTCTCACACTGATTAGTCATTGTGATTATATTAGTAAGCATAAAATAAATTAGAACACGAGAAATGCTATATGGGCGTGTTTCACGTTCAAAAGTCTGGCTAATCGGGCCTTAAATTTCCAATAAAAAACATTGCTATTATATTATCACTATTATAAAATACTAACACTTATTTCCATTGAAATCTACATGGTAGACATTTCTAGTGTGTATTGCCTATTCAGTTATAGCGGGTATCTCTAATCTAGGAATCTAGGTAACTAAATGCCATTTTCGTTTACGTTAGAAGAAATTTTTTAACGATGGCAACGCACTGTTGTTTTATTTACGTTTGTGGGAAATAGAGGCGTTGTATAAATCTTCTTCCCCTCCCCGCTCCCTTCAGCCTGAAATCTATGAGCAGTTGGGATTCTTATGCGTTAATTATAAAAATACCTGTCTTCTTTATATTATATCGACTGTGGTTTGGTAAAACCTTTGAAGCCACAAAATGAAAACTTTATAGGAAATTATCGAAACGTATATTTTTTTACAAATTCGTAAAACCAATTAGAAATCTTGAATACGTTTTTAGATTTTAACGGCTAAAAAAAGTATTTTCGTTATTTGTTTTTGTGTTATGCCGTGTTGCGCTACCTCCTTCTTTAGCCAACGTTTCGGACAGCGTTACAGTGATCATCATCATTAATTTGTAATTGTGGACCCTGTACCGCTGTCCGAAACGTTGGCTAAAGAAGGAGGTAGCACAACACGGCATAACACCCCAAAAACAAATAACGAAAAAAAAGAAATCTTGAAGTTTATGTAAAATGATTATTTGTTCTTCAAAATTTTAATGTAAAATATTGTTATTGTATTTATACTTATGTAAGATTTGAGGACTCTTTTTGCGGTGCTTCGTAGCCTCCCAACTCTTGTCTACTTTAGTTTTCTGAAGGTTTCACTTCTACCGTGTGTGAAATCACACGTTGTTTTTTTTTCTTTATTTTACTGGCGGTAGTTAGATGTATTATACTCGTACAGCCACTACATAACTTGATTTAAGCGCTTAAATTCGGTTTTTATTATCATTTCGCGTTGTTATAATTTATGTAACATCCGTTACGTACGGATCAAAAGTGTTTTCGTTATAAATTTGTTTATAAATAGAAACACTTGTGGTTTTGCGCAGTTGGTAGCGGTTGTGGTAGGTCCTGCGATAATGAACTAAGTTTATCAGCCGAAACGTAAATCTAATCATTCTGAATGAATTATTATTGATTCGTAACATAATTTATAATGATAACGTTATTATAATTATTAATGTAATAATTGTTCGTTGATTATTCGGCCAATGGGCACGTCATGTATATTTAAGATCTTTATATAAAATTTTGTATTACGCAGTGCAGTGTGGTTGTTACTGAAAGTTTATACAAAAATCGGTTAAATTGTTGAGTTTAAATCTATTTAATTTGGCCTCTGTGTTTCCTCCCTCCTACAACATGTTCACTCTTTCCTTTCCACAAAAAGACCCACCACACAGCATCCCCAAAGATGACATTTGCCCCGAGGAAAATTATTTTCCTCAGGGCTTCGTAAGTGAAGTTAATACAAAGAAAAAGTCTTTTCAAAATGAACTTTGGCATCAGGTCTTTAGAGTGTAAAAGTTGTAAAATAGACCCTGAGGAAAATAATTTCCCTCTGGGGTCATCTTTGGGAATGCTGTGTTGAGGGTCTTTTTAGGGAAAGGGAAAGGAAAACGATCTGGGAAGGAGAAAGGTATGTGATGTGGGTAAGATTCTGGGGTTCAGTGGGTCCAGGAGTGACGGACTTGTGAATCTATACCTCCCGCTGCGTGCATGTCGATGGGTCGGGAGTCCTGCCGGAGAGGGTAAATGGTCTGCCTCATCCAGTCTCTCCCGATCCGGCCCGCCACGCAGTAGGTATGCAAACATGTCCGCCGCCATGGCCTAGGCTTAGATTCTCAACCTGTTTTCGCCCACCACCCGCTTTGAGAATATTTTATTTTTTAGCGCCCCCCAACTGCCCCATCCTATCCCATTACGCCCCAGGGGATAAAGGATGGGGGGCGGGATGGGACGGGTTTCTCTGGGTCTCCTAGTGCCCCCTGAAAGCCTGAAACGCCCCCTAATCTTCTCTTGGACTTCTACCGCCCCAGGGGGTGGTTATCGCCCACGCTAAGAACCTATGGCTTAGAGAACCTGACTCCATGAACGTGACTCCATGTACCCGGACTAATTTAATTAAGAAATTTGTTATTATGGTGAATAATAATTCATTCTTTCTTCACAAAACGCTTCCCAATGAAGGAAATTACACTTAAGGTAAGTACTGAAATGTCATGTCCTTCATTGGGAATGGCATTTAAGTTGCTTTTTTAAGTACAAATGGTACCAACTGTTGGTAATCAAAGAAAAAGTGCTATCAACCGAAAAGAAATCTGCGCAATAAAAATTATCGTGACATTATTTTTTATTGGCGAGATAAGTGCGAAAATAATAAATTGGTTTATTTAGAGGTCACCGGGTGTCAATTGCCCGACTTATTGCAGTATCGAAATGCATTTCATATCGTAACGACTGGCAGTTAGTGCCTGCCGGTCCGTAGTACCTAGACGATACCCTCAGTATCGCCCTGGAGATAATAAACCATAATAATTAAGAATCGATACGTATTAGAAATTTTGCAATGTTTACTATTCGATGCAATTTGAGAAGCGGGTATGGGTATCACCGCCTCGGGAACCATTTAATAGATAACCAACTCAGACATAGGTCACCCCAAGGGGTTCGCTACGTTTGATGACTCAGCAGGGGTGCCTTGGTTCAAGGGGTGAGGTTTGTCTATTCTCGATCCACAATAAGAACAACCCGTGAACGCGCATGTCTCCGCCCATTATCCCCACTGCTACTAGGATGAACGTTAACACGTTCAGACCCACTATTTTAATAAATTAAATTTTTCATATTAAATGTTGACAAACAAAAAATGGCAACAATTTAATAATGGTGGTGATAGAATAACAAAATACATATTGTACTTAATGTGGCGCCAGATTTATCAAATCGGCTGAGGAATTAATCCGAAGTTGAAATATCATCATTTTTATTTGGCGATTAACTTCACTTCGATTAACTTCACCGGTTCTTGTATACCGTAATAATGTATATTTTATGGTGTGTAGCCCAATACCCCGTCTGCTCAGAAATTGTATGAATGGCACATGTTTGTGAGATATTTGGTTTTCCAGAAAAAAATTTTTTTATACATATTGATTATCATTGTGCGTTGAGTTTTATGCACCACCTATAAAAATAAATAAAACTGATTAACACCAACATTCGAAAATTTTACTCATAAATTTTTTTATAAAAATGCATTGTTGCAATTCGAGTAGCTGTAAACTTAATTAATACTTGCGTGTCATCTTTTGTTATTTGTAGTTGGTGATAATTTATTTGGACATATCGGCTGAATATCCATTTTATCACTGGGCCTGAATGGGTTAATTTTTTGCGTCGCGAACACACAGCAAGACGGTCGACGACATACTGAATTTTGGGCGAAATGACTCGGGCCAGCAGAGCGCGGGTGAAGGGACTGTAGCGGGGGAGTGGTATGCGCAATACGAACCAAGTTTCGTACCATCGCGGGTTGATCTTATCGTGGACAGAGAATAGATCTTGGTGGCACATCCGTTTGCCCACATGTTGCGTGCTGGCTCGTATCGGGAAAGCCCTTTTTGAACCCTCTCAACCTATCGCCTTGTAGTGTAGTGGGAGGGATGTATACCTGGATCCATCACTCCTGGACACAGATTCCTACCCACCCCTCATACTTTTTTCCTTCCCAGAACTTCCTCTCCTTTCTTTCTATAAAAAGACCCTCCAGACAACCACAAAGATGACATAGGCCCTGAGTAAAATTGTATCAGGTCCTGTTGTGTGGAGCTAATGTAAAAAAAAGAGATTTCCGATCCGTAATATATAAAAAAATAGGTATAATTAGATAGCTACTTTTTTATTGTGTTATTAAATTTGTGATGGCGTTTTTTTTTAAATTTAATTGTATTTCAACTGATTGTCTACATTTGAAAAGCAATCAAGTCATAAAATATTTTCGATAGGTATGTTTTGAGTTTTCGTATAATCTCGAGGTCGCGAGATATGATATTGTCAATGACATATTAATGTCAAATTTAGACTAAATCACAACTGAATGACATTGGCAATTTATGTGCAGTAAAAGTGCACTCCATTATCTATACATGCATTATAATAATGCTCGTCTAATTTTTGTGGTCATTTTTTTTTAAATGTCACCTCAAGGGGGCGCTTATCAAGCTAAATAATAACAAATTGCTTCAAACTGTTCGGAGCTGCTTGGATTAAATTATCGCCGATTGGGGTACGTTGTGGGGCTTATGGATGTGGGGAAGAGAAGAAGATGGGAGTAGAGGAAGTTGGGGAAATACCTGACTATTCAGATCTGGTTACCGAAGTTTTGGGGTTATAATTACTGTATTAGGGGTGGGTAAGAATCTGGGGGTCGGTGTGTCCAGGAGTGACAGACGTATAAATCCATCCCTCCCACTGCGGTAGAAGGCAATTTTCCGAGGGAGTACGGCTGGAGAAGTCAAAGGGACACCCTCAACCATTCTCTCCCTATCAGGCCCGCCGTGCGGCTGGTGGGCAGACGCATCCGCCGCCAAAATCCGGACAAATTTTACCCCCATGAACCCGGGCACCCCTGCTAAGTCACCAAACGTAGCGAACCACTTGAGGTGACCTATGGCAGAGAGGTGTTTGTTATAGGGCCACTACTACTAATGCGTTCTAAACAAACAATTTTGACGAATTTAGCTTATAAAGTCTTATATTAATTAATTATACAGTCAAAACCGATTTATCTGATAAAATGCTTGAATTCTTTTTATTGTACACCTGTTGGCCACGTGCAAACTGTTGGCAAGTACATTATATGAAGTTATTTCTTACAATACTTCCTTATCACAATTCCGGTTGAAATGTTTCGTTTCGACCTTGCAACTATATTTACGAATAATAAATATCTTCGTTGCCAAGCAAATACTTTCAAAGTGAGGTATTTGTAATGTGATTCTCAATTATCCTGTTACGATGGAGACGCTGTAATTGGGGCGAAGCACTACGAAGAAATACCAAATCGTATGTTTTTGATTTGAAATTTTGATGGCTTAGAAATGTTTTAGATGCTTTAATATACAATAAGTAGAACACATAGTGGCTTTGTAAATAATCGAGAAATTTTTAGTTAAGTCTATTTATAAGCCCAGAAATAAATCATTCTTATAAAACTGCTTTAATGTTCAAAATCACCTGCTTACGAACCCATTTTCGATTATGGTTTTATTGTACACTAGGTGGTACCCGGCATGCGTTGCGATGCCATTTAAAGAAATAAATTGATTCTCCCTTTCCCCTTCCACTTTCCTCGCCTTACCCCACCCTCGTCACCCTTGCCTCCTGCCTTTCCTCCCTGCCGCTAAAATACACACATTTTATTTTTACAAATTTCATTACGCCAGAGCTTACCATTAAATATAGCCTATAACATTCGTGGGCGTGAACACAACATGTCATCAAAGTTTCAGCGCAATCGGGTGAACGGTATAACAGCGCATAAAATAGGAACAAACAAACAAATATTGATTTTTTAAGGTTGTGGCAAATTAAATTCTTTAGAAAATGATCGTAAAACATTTTAATATTTGTGCCTGAACTTCGCAAAATAGAATAAAACATTTTTTGGCGTTTTTTTTTCTTGCGTAAAGCCTCGATTACATTAAGCGAGTTTACAAGCTATTAGCCGGCAAATTCACTATCTGCTAATAAACTCGCTCAGTGTAATCATATGATATCATATCGTTCTGCAAAATGTCATTCTCAAATTTTGATATTTTTGACAGTTTCGCAAGAGTTTTTGTAATGATTAAAAAACTTTTCAGATGTATTGTCATGCGGTTGTAATAATCCAGAAACCTTCGCGGGGGCTTAATGAAGGTATTTTGAAAGTTTCAAACATTTCCTATGTTTAATATCGCAATACATAGATAACTCGTAACTCATATACGTACCTATATATACCCAGACAAGCATATTTTCATTTTTGTATATATAAATTAAATGATGAATTTTCCGTCTAAAAATTGTTTATTATCCCTCTTATCATTAAACAAAGCAATAACTCTTTTAAATGTGTGCAAAAAATATTTACTTATATACGTACCTACTTTTTAATCTCCCACTACCGTACCTCTATGGTTAACGTGTTTATTTTCCTGTTGTTACGTTTTTACCGGCCTCATTTGGGTGAACTGGGCACGTGGTTACCGGCCGCCTGTCACCGATCAGCTGACGCGGTGCCGCCATCTTGTTACTTGTTGTTGATGCGCCCGTTACCGTCATCAACATCAAACGTCAACAAACTGTTTATACTCGAGACAACAAAGTTCTCGCGCCGCGTCGACGGGTATCAAGAAACAAACTAAGATTTAGAACGGTACATGTTTTTGAATTTTCTCAACATTTTTGTTGATTTCAAAATACCGTTTGTGTTTTTTTGAGCTTTTCATTTGTACAAATAAACAACGTATATTTTATATGTATACTAGCGAGTTCCCGGCATGCTTTGCTATGCCACTTAATAAAGAAATTGTTTTTCCCTGCGTGTCCTTTCCAATTCATTCCGTTCCCCTTCCGCCTCCTCTTCCTCTCCCGCTCACCTTCTCCTCCCCCCTCCCGCATTCCATGCATTCATTCCCGGTACATTCAGTTTTCAAACAGCTCGCGTGCCATTTATTGCAATTTTTTATATAAATTTCATAATGCTAGAGCTCACCAGTATATGTAGAAACCATCGCTGACACACATCAAATCCCCAAAGTTTCATCGCATTCGGATGAACTGTTAGCAACGCATAATTTCATGATGCCAGAACTCACTATCGTATATAGTAAGAATCGCGGGCATGCGCACATCAAATCCCCAAAGTTTCATCGCAATCGGATGAATGGTTTAGCAACGCATACCATACATACATATGTACGTAGACAGAAGCAAACATATTTTAATTTTTATTTATATGTAGTATGTAGTTTCAATGTCTTTTAACAGATATCGTTAGTATAGGTGATTATATATAATTTTGAGGTGTCTCAACAGAGGTAAATAAAGTTGTACTGTATGTGAGATTCAACTGTCGTCCGTCTAATACCCGAACAGTTACGGATTTAGCCCGTGATATCCGATTGACAGCTGGGCACCTTCAGTTGCTAGTTACCAGTTCCCCAGCCTCAGGTAAAAGCATTCACTAGAACGGACGTTAAGTCCAATTAGGTATTCGTCATAAATAAGATTTAATAAACACGACTCGTAACTTGACGAATCGATTATTATTAAAACTCGGATCATCCGATGAGCATTTTTCATCAGAGGAACCAACATAACACCACTTTTGATAACTTACCATTTCTGATGTTAAAAATGTGTGTGTTTTTAAGAATGTAGTGTCTACGCGCAAAAACATGCATTATCCATATTATTTCAATTTTTTTTAAACTCATGTCACTTCACAACCATATGTATACCAGTTAAAGGCAGAAACGTGACTTTTCGAGTTATTAACCACCATTGAGTTTGTCACGCTGACATAAAGGTGTAACAGCACGTACCCCAAGTATTTTAACCGGCGATTCGTGAGCATATTAGAAATTAAAGACGTAGATGTCAATTTGCTTTTCTATGAAATGTATTTTTATCAATTAAAAACGAAAACACCTCGCCATTGGGTAGTTGGCTACAGCCTAGCGGGTCACGTGACATGCACTCCGTCTCATTCCAGCAATTTCGTAACTGACGAAATAGACAGCGTATCGTGTTTCCGTAGCAGAGTGATTAGTGGCTACATGTAATAGATAAAATATTTTTTATTCAAAAAAATGTCATCGGACAGCAAAATTACATTTGCATTTTTTACTCAGTAAATCGCTGGTTAAAATCCTTCGCGTACGTACTACTGGTACGTAAAAATGGCTATACTACTATACATATCGCACATCCCGTAAAAAAGTGTCTTAAGTCAAAAAGCACTCATATTTTATAAGAAAGGAGCGGTTAAGTTTCAAGGGAGCTATCGGCGGTATACCTTTATCGCGCATGCATCACCTCGCCGCACAGAAGTGACGATTGTGACACGTCCTGTCTGTCACCTTTCCCGTGTTACTTTAACCGCCTGTTAACCATTTTCCCTTCCGTACACCCATCGAATGCTAATGGGCTACTGGCACTTTCATGTCCCGAGGGAATAAACAATTTAAATACATGTTTTACGATGTCCAGATGGATTACTGCCTGTAGATAACCAGGCAGCACGCACAATTGATGGAATACCATTCTCCCTACTATCCTAGCACACTCTCCTTGTATCGTTATAAGAGAGAGGAAAGTACAATTAGTGGTGAAGTGTGTGCTATGTAGTGTCGAGTTTTTGTATTTATACGTTGATATATATTCAGTACATAAATAAGTAGTTTTATTCTTGATGCATTTGAATGAAAATATATTTTATTATTTTGTTGTTCGGCGATAAGTTTTCTCTGCACACCCTTTCGGGGACACTTAGTTATATTTTGCGTAAGTAGATATAACCGCATTTTCCCTAAACCGACTCTTATTGTATATAAATATGCCGGAGGCCAACTGGAGAAACTCCCCAGAAAAGGGGTCGTCCATTAATCACGTGAGGCTCGAAAGGGGGGGAGGGGTTCGGAAATAAATCACGAAATATCACAAGGAGGGGGGGGGGGGGGGATATAATGAAATATCACGTGTATTTATTTTTCGTTGAACGCACGATTTCTAAACCAAACAGCAGCACGTGGGCTTGACTCACCGTTGCCAGGCAACGATTTCCCCGGCTCGGCTCACCAGTCGCCAGTAAGTCTGTGATTTTGACGCCGAATACATGCGTAAATCGTTGCCGCGTATGTTTTGCCTTGAAACAATATTCTGAAAATTTCAATATACTTTGTACTAAAAAATTCATGGATTTTTGTATGGGGGGGTAGTCTTATACCTCACCACATATCACCAGGGGGGGGGAGGGGGTTATAAAGTTGATTAAAACCATCACGTGATTAATGGACGACCCCAAAGGTATCGATTGTGGTGAGGGTTCAAAAGTTACATTTGTTGTTTTTGTTATGCTAATTTTCAAATCTCTGTTTGAACGGGGGGTAACTCCGTTAAAATCTCTCCCTCTTTCTCATAAACGCCGCATGCGTCAAAGTGAGGTGACAATGTATCTCTCAACGGCAGGATCGTACGAGGTGGCAAACGATGATTTGACAAATAATAACAGTGTCAGCGCTGTGGGCGCGTTGCGGTTTGTCATAAAATTAGATGACATTGCTGCTTTTGTAGCAAGTCACGATATTATAATTTCTCGTCTTCATGTGTCGCTGTGTTAGTGCAATTCAAAACTCAACTCAAGCCACCGACATATAACGTAGTTTTGACAAGAACGTGGGTGTCACGTAACGGTTTAAATAAATACTAATTTGTTCAAACTTCTGCAGCCAAGATTGCAGAGGAGTAAAATCCTAATCAGCGTTTTCGAGTTAAGCCTCGATTACATTGAGCGAGTTTACAAGCTACTAGTCGGCAAATTTAAAAGCGGGCAAATCGGCGAGTGCGATTGTGATGATGACACATAAAACGTTCAACTCGCTCAGTAGCGAACTATCTAGCGAAAAGCTGAACTAAAATAACGACTCCCGCGCTAACTAATTCTGTCGACATTTTGTAGAAAACAGATATTCGCAGCGAGCTCACCGCTAGTAGCTATTTGCCGGCTAATTAACAGATTTTACATCGAATAATCCAGATCAAGCAGTAGTCCGACAGTTGCCATCCGCCGTACACGCTAGTGAGTAAAGTTGACTCCTCTTCAACTTTTTTCGTAGATTGTTCACAATCTGCAAGTTAGCTAGTAATACGATTACACTGGGCGAGTTTAATAGCAGTTTGTAAACTCGCTCAATGTAATCGAGGCTTTGAACGCAAAAATCATATTTCACAGTTAAAACGATGTAAGTTCATATGGTTGAGTTAGCTCAGTTATCAGAGCAATGCCCTGGCAAGGTAGAGGTTCTGGATTCAATTCCCGGTTACCAACCGAATCCATTTCTGTATTTTCTTTTTCACATTTTTCATTCGAGAGTGGTTAAAATTGTCCTCAATTTGAGGTGTTACTTACTAATAATAATATTTTGATGATTTGTGAAGCTTCGTTTTTGTGAAAAACCACTCCAAGGGCGCTGTACAAATTTATGATGTATTTCTACAATCTTTCTTCTGACTACCGACTAGATAAACATTAAACAACTTATGGCATAACTGAGTGTCTAGAAGCAATCACTCGCTGGATGACCTCAAATAAATTGAAATTAAATCCTGCAAAGACTGAGTTTCTCTGGACCGCCACAAGCAGACGTCAGCGTAACATTGATAATTCCCCAATAACTATTTCAGGAAGTGATATCACTCCAAAGGCATGCATAAAACTACTGGGTGTCAATCTGGACGCTGATTTTTCCCTTAAAACTCAAGTGAACAGAACCGTAAGTACGGGGTTCTTTCAATTAAGGCAAATTAAAGCAGTACGGAGAAACTTGACAACAGAAGCGACTAAATTACTTGTCAATTCGTACGTTGTTTCACGTCTGGATTATTGCAACGGAATATATGCTAGTCTCCCAAAATATCATATTAACAAATTACAATCCGTGTTCAACGCTGCGGCAAGACTTATCACCGGCGTATCTAAATACTCCCATATTTCTGAGCATCTCAAAAACCTTCACTGGCTCAAGTGTCCCGAAAGAATCCAGTTCAAGCTCTGCTGGATGATATTTAAGTCCCTTAACGGAATGGCTCCGGCTTACTTATCGGAAATGTGTATTCCAGAAAATTCCAATCCTCGACAATTAACCCTCAGGTCAGCAGCAACATCAGCTATCGGAAGGTTGAAGGAACCAAAACGCACACCAGATACTAAATTCGGTGAGCGTGCTTTCGGAGTGTCAGGACCTAAAGCCTGGAATGGACTGCCACACGAGTTAAGAATGATCACAGATTCAGCGGAATTTAGAGCTAAACTCAAAACTCATCTTTTCAGACAGTCTTATCCATAAGTTAAAAAAACCTTTCACCTTCGCCTTCACGGCCCACGACGTTGTAAACAACTAATTGTGTAAAATATAACCAAATTCTTATTTTAATCTTTTGTAAAGGTCATTTTATGAAAATTTCCAGTCCCAGAGAGCTCTAAATTCACTAGTCTTTCAAAATAAATACTAATTCAATTTTGGCATTAATCTTCTTATAAATGTAAAAGCAACAGCGATGGGGGTAGCAAAGGTAAATTCATGCAATGTCCAGTGTTTTCAATATAATGTCCTCCACGTGCAAAGTCGTATCATCCCCAAGCATAAACTTTCTAAAAAAGTGTGTTTATCGGAAGTGACCTGCCAGGTAAGTATGGCTCTGTATCTTTTTGTAAATAATAAAATTAGATAGATTCTAAGAATATAAAAAAAAAAAAATAAATAAATAAAAAATAAAAAACTGTAAAGCGCCCTTGAGGTGATTTTTCACAAAAACGGCGCTCTACAAATTGTCCAATTATTATTATTATTATTATTATGGCTAAAAGATTGCATCCACCGGTTCGTCGATAACTAGTCGACAATCCAAAACCATGTACTACGTCGTCTAGTTTGTCGATAATCCAAAACTATATGTTCAATGCGTTTGACCAATAGAAGCGATGCTTCGATGAAAAATGTATATATACTCTGTTATTTATGGGTGGTACTCTATAAGGTAGAAAATATACAGGACCATACTTACCTGGGAAATCACTTAAAATTAACACTATTGCTTATTAGAGAAATTTAGATACAGTTGGCACGCAGAGGATATTTTTGGGAAAACATGTTACATGTTATATAAAATGCCATTATTTAATGGTATATATTTTAATAATAATATATAATACGTTCTTGTGTAAGCAAAAGCAATGTTTTTTTTTTTTGATGGGCGGTACAATACTACAAGAACTAATAAGTTTTTCCACTACAAAAATATTACATATTATGTGTCTGCGGCATACATGGGCCAGGAAAAATGTTGATTTAGGCTGACGTTGAGTTACCTAGTTGTGGTAATTAACCCTCGATATTGTTTTTTGCTCTTGTGGTTTCTAAAAATATGATTATACGACCAACCAATCAAATCATTAGTTCTTAGTTTTACTACCGCCGTAATCTTTACGACCGACTGTAAAATCCACGAGATTTAACTAGTGAGTGTTCATTTCGATGCATTTTTTCCGAATCAGCGTTTATTTTTATAGTCCTAACTACAACAACCGGCGAACAGACATACCCAGCTAGCTTGGAAAGAAAATAACTTAAGACCAATCACTTTGTTTCCATTCCCTGTATTCTCAAATTGGATTGGTTTTATACCAAAATTTCTCGAATTCTAATTAAAGACTGTCTTAGATCTATCTCCTTCTAAGCTGAGTCGTGTTGGATACGAAAGATTTTGCTTTTAGGAATTCTGTTTGATCATTGGTCTGAATATAAATAATATGCTTCGATTATTGGTCAAAGATGTTGCGTGAATTCCGATTTACTACGTTCGTTATCATTCATTAGCCATATCATTTTCCTGAAATCCTTTTTAAAGCTCTGTTTAGAACCAGTAGAAACATGCCTACAAGAAAAGCTGTAGAAAAGTGCTTTGATTATAAAAAAGTAATTTCTTCAACAATGAAACAGATTGTTGTTAACGTTTCTCTGAGAAAACGTATATCGCCATTACGAATGATGATATACATTGTGAAACGAATTTCTGTGTTTGAAATTTAAGCAAACAATAGTCAGACTTTTGGATCTCTAAACACGGCCTACACACAAATGTCAAAAGGATGCAATTCAACGCATTCTGCACATCGTTATAAACGTCAGAACTGTGGGAACATTACACTGCAACCCAATAGCGTAAGCTAAAAGTCGCTTACAATAATGCTTATCGCCAACTGTTCTGCCTACCGAGACACTGCAGTGCTCGGAATTGTTTTGGAGGGACGCGTGCTCTCTTTCAGAGCACTTCTCCATCGCATGGGAAGCTTATGGCACAAACTACGCCAATCGAATAATAAAGTCATCATTGCCATGGTTGCCTGAACGGAGTCCCCACTGATAATCCTCTGAAACGGCTGCTTGCATTCATTTTTCTCTTCCTTTCCGCATTTTTTTCTTTTCTTTTTATTTGTCAAATTTTTTTGTTGTTGTTATTTTGAAATATGGAATGTAATACATTGCACTACCCCTGCGTACATTCTGGAATAAAGTATCATTATTATATCTACTGCAATGTGCAAACATATCTTGTTATCTACACATTCTTCACAATCCTAGATAGATAAGCAAGTGAAAATGTTGGTAACTCTTGAAAAGTATTATTTTGATATATTCTTGTTCGATTGTTTATAAAATGATTTCTGTGATTAAAAACCCTTCAACGTTATCATCTGCTTTGTTGCTTGTGTTCGAAATGCCGTGTATTTAATATTCATTAGCTAACTAAAACCGTTTTTCGCAATTAAAAAAACGAACAAAATTATTGTTATTTCTTAGGTATCTGCTTATGCTAACACAAAAATGAGCGTGAGAAACAAGCAATTCTATTATTTTGTCACATCCAATGATAGGTACATGTTGACCTACCTGCGCATTACATTGTCGCCAGCTTTTGACATAGGGTTTCGAAATACTTCGTTCAACAATCCAATAATTAAAAACTCGCCCTTTTTTCCTGTTTAGTTTACATCAATTGAATTGCTTGTATTTCAATAAAAGAGCTCCATGAATTAGGCGGCGACAATTTAATCATTTGATCGGTTGCACAACGATTCTGGTCGGTGGTGTGCTACTCAGAACCTTTACAACTTGGACATTAATGAACTTGGGTATTCCGTTTAAAATTTAGTCAATTAGCTAACGAAAACATTGTGCCTCTTCTTATTAGGCTTCTTTTACCTTTAGTGTAGTAATTATTTATCATTATTTCAATTTTAGGTCAGGGTCAGTCATTTAACCCCTCTTTTGTTTTGATATCATCGTTCCATCTTTTCTGAGATATTCCTTGTGTCCTTTTTACTCCTGGTTTCCGGTTACGCAAGTATTGCTTTAAGTCATTATTTTAACTTGTCCATGACGTTCGTAAGTTCTTTAGGCCATTTATTTCTTTGGTTGCCCAACGTCCTTCTTATTAGGCTTCTTGTACCTTTGGTGGACTCATTGTCATATTTTTAATTTTGGGTTAAGGCTTGCCAATTTAACACCACTTTTCTTATTATCATGGTTCCGTCTTTTCTGAGGTCTTCCTTGTACCCTTTTTTCTCGTGGTCTCCAGTTAAGCAAGTATTGCTTCAAGTCATTATTTTAACTTATTCGTACGGTAGGCCAGGTCTCTAAGCTATTTATTTCTTTAGTTGTCCAATGTGTCATCTTCCCTTCCATCTTTCTATCTATGCCACGTTAGAAGATTTTCATTTTTCAAGAAAAATGTCCGAATTCCTGGTAGAAAGCACTGAACAAATTCGTGCTTTTCAGTTCTTTGTTATTTTCATTATCATCACAAGCTCAATTTTGACACGTTTAGCCACTTATCTGTACCTAATATGTAACAGTTCATCAACGAAATTCCTTTACATACTACCACTGAAGCGTTGGTTGAATATTCCCATTGCTTCAATCACCTTGATGTCTAAACACATCATTATGTAAGTCTAATTCCATACCATTAGAACATAGATAATAAATACCAAATAATAATCCGCACTTCGCATGGCTAGCTTTACGATAATCAAATTCCAACCAACAGATGTTGTAACTATTTATATGTTATTGTGCCAATGTGTTTTCCCGTAGCCCCTGTGGATTATACCTATTTTTGTTTTGAATATATTTTCAAGGGCGTCTATATATAGATCTTACAGCCGGTGTTTGTTTTGGCGCCGTTTATCGCAAATGGCCATAGTAATAATAATAACATATTAGCAGGCTTTTGCGTCTCCGTTGAATGACTGATATTAGTGCCTTATTAAAATTGGAATTATCTTAATCCGTCTGTCGGCCAAACCTTGATTGACTTACAGTATTAGACCGAATGCACTTACTGTTATGCTGTTTTCTTTGTTTACTGTTAAACGTGCTATTACTTTGATATTTATTATTTTTAACTCTTTCTTCTCCTGTTTCACACTTCTGCCTTTTGATGTTACCTAACGCAGAGTCTCTTTGGAATATTTTTTTTAAAAACTCTCGTGTGTTTCAACTAGGCTTACTATAATTTCAATCTATCGCTGTCTTTTTTAGTCTCAGCTTCTCCCAGCTGACTGGAGCCATTCTGACTATGGCTTACTGTTCATGGGGTGAGGTTTTTCTAGGTCTTGGCGGCAGACGCGTTTACCCACCTATTGCATGGCGGGCCAGGTCAGGAAAGACTGGTTTAGGAAGACCTTTTGACCTCTCCAGTCGGACTCTCACCCAGATTCCTACTTACCCCCTCAAATCTTTTATCTCCACAATACTTCTTTTCCTTCCTTTATTTCCCTGAAAAGACTCCACACAGCATCCCCATAAAATGGCATAGGCGCTGTGGAGAGGCAATGTAAAAAAAAGGTATGTTGAAAGGCTGAAGAGATTAGGCAGGGTAAAATGAAGACGATGATTGTGAAGTCCCTGGTTATTTAGATCTCTCCATTAAACACGGCTAATACCATTTCAAGCAACATTGACATATATTTATCCAGGACAATACTGAGAGTGTGTACCTCTTAATATTGGTTGATCGTGGCAGGTCCATAGGTTATCCCAATTGCTTACCTCACGCAAAACGACAATCTTGACTCTCAGTTCCCACTTTGTGATAAGATGACTTCTGTTGACATCACCGCCATGTGTGTTTGTGGACACATCATTTATCATATTTTATACAATGTAGAAGGTACTGTACATGTGGACAAATAATAAATTAATAGTAATGTATTAATTTATCACCTGCAGCGGGCCCCGAGATAAGGGGACTCATTATCTGTTTGCACTTGATTGTTTTGCGCATTTCCAAGAGAAAAAAAAACGCACAAATGATAGCGCCAATCTATCGCGAATTAATTATGAAGATAAGATTGTAAATATTTTGTTTTTCGTTATCATTTTGGATTCAATTTATGGTTTTGTCAATGGATAAAATATGTTATTATTTATTTATTTATTTATTTATTTGTAAATAAACGCCCTTATCTATTATCTTATCTTAATTATCTTTATAAGTTGGGAATGTTAGGCTCGTGGTGCGTTTCGTGCACTTTGAGAGGAACATTCTTCTATGAGGATCGTCCGTAAAATGAGGTCTCCAAGGTGCTGCGGTCGCGAGGAACGATTTTACGCTCGATTCGGCAACACTGGCGTGTAACCTGGTTTACCCACGCCAAATTCCCACCACGCTGCACTCTCTGCGACACTTAATCTCGGCATGGCAGCCGTTCACGATCGAGCCTCCACTCGCTGCAGCGTGTAGCCTGGTTTAGCTACGTCAAATCCCCACCATGCTGCACTCTCTGCGACGCTTAGTCTCGGCGTGGCAGCCGTTCGCGATGCTACACCGACTGCGTATTTTAAATATGTATGCCGGGGGGGCCAACTGTCGGCGGATCAACTGCCATGGAACCGTTTATTAATAATCCCTGTCTAAAAGTGTAAATATTTTATACCCAATGTAAATGCCCCATTGGCGTAAAAAAGAGTTTATAAATAAATAAATAATTTATTATAGGTTTTAAATATAGGAATTTGGCATCAGTTAATCTGCCGAACCTTCGGCCGCACCGAAACTCTGCGTTCGGCTGACTTCGGGTCAGTTTGTGGCTCGTGTGTCACCCACCATCACCAGTACGCCGGCCGGTTAAAATATGTACTCAATTAATGAGGTCCTTCTTATGTTGATTATTGACAAATTTTTGTTCCAAGAAGTAGTTACCATGTTTTTGTTAATTTTTATAATTGTTGTTTTATAACAGTAATATAAAAAGTGAAAAAAATATTTTTTCACATTCTTTATTTCATTTAACACGTGTTAACTGTCTGTATAAGTATAAAATAAGCCAAATTTCAGAAAGCAATAGATTTTTAACGTGTCTAAAAAAGTTTCGGTTTCGGTTTCGGCCGAAACTGAGACAGATACCGAAGATTCAGTTTCGGTTTCGGTAGAAAATCCTGCTTCTGTCGTACAATAATAGAATAATATTTTAATTCAATTGAAATAGAATCCGCTAATGTAAAGAAGTAGACCATATATTGCAATTAATAACATCATGCTACAAGCTTCTAGGGTTTGTCATAAGATCGTGCAAACAGTTTACAAATCCTGAAGCAATGATGGCTATGTATAATTGCATTATAAGATCTAAAATTGAGTACGCCTCTGCTGTATGGGCCCCATACCAGAAAAAATACATCGAAAAATTGGAACAGATCCAAAAAAAGTTTCTGAGATACCTGTATATGAGAATGCATGGAGAGTACCCGCAATTCATGCATCATGAAGATCTGCTCACAGAAACGCATTGCCAAAGTCTCCAGTCGAGGAGGAGTGGGGCCCTTGCAGTAACGGCGTACAAAATAATAAATAATTTAATAGATAGCCCATGCCTCCTGGAATGCTACAAGTTGTTTGTGCGAAACAACTACAGTCAGGGACGGTACCACGAACTTCTATGTATACCACATAGCAGAACGGACGTACTGGCTCGGCATAGCATGACACGAGGTATGGCGCTATTAAATAACGTTTCCAAAACTATTGACATATTTAACAGTAGCCTCGAAGAATTTAAGAGGCATTTAAGCACCACAAATTACCCGCTGTATGTATAAATCTCATGTTACTATTTATCTTTTCTATTTCTATTATGTATCCATAAATGTGTAGTTTGTATCACATGTGTATTGTAAATGGACACACAGTCTGTAATACACAAAAAAAAAGTAAATCTTATACATTCTCCTACAATGTTACCTCTTATTACCAGTCACACAGGTTGCAACAAATAATTTACACGTGTTCTTGTTAAATTTCGCAACGATTGGCAGATCGCGTGATTGAATGAAGTCAATAGGGCAACTATTCGTTTCGCTATCGATTTCTGATGAAGGTTTTTCAAAAAAACGTCTTAGTTTTTCTAGAATTAATTTTTCTTTGTGCAGGCTCTTTATTACGATAACTGACATAACTTTAACTTTAATTGACTAATTAGCATTAGAAATAGACAACGAATTCCCACAGTTATTTATTAAGATTGGTATTAATTTTCTGCAGAGTTTCTCTTAGTTCTGAAATATTAATTAGTCTCTGTTTCATCTTATTTGCATAATTCCTAATGACCATTGATGTAACAACAATTCTTTAAAGTGTGATAAATTTAGAAAACGTGTTTTTATCGACTAAATGCTTTCACATTTTTTATTGAATTTATTGGTCAGCTTATAAAGATTTTAATCTTAAAATAGAGAAATATAATTAAAAGGTGAAATGTAACGGCTTTGACGGCCTTAGTGGTCGAGGATTACGGCTCTCGACCAGCGCGGGTCGAGGGTTCAAATTCCGGCGTGCGAAAATAAATTTTATTTAAAAAATTTGCGCTTTTCACAATTAATTGATTAAAAATGATGTATAGTATATTAGCGGCACGTTTCAGAGTGGAAGATACTCTCAGTATTGCCCTGGTGTAAGACCAATATTAAGAATTGAGACGTATTTTTGTAATTTATGTTTGGGGTGTTATGCCGTGTTGCGCTACCTCCTTCTTTTGCCAACGTTTCGGACAGCGTTACAGTGTCCATCATCAGGGCAGATAAGCTAGATGAGAGAAGGAGGTAGCGCAACACTGCATAACACCCCAAAAATATATAACAAAAATACTTTTGGCCGTGAAAACCTAAAATCATACATAATTGAGACGTAGCTTGAAATGGCTTTGACCATGTTTGGTGACCAGATCTGAATAGCACGGTACTTCACCACCTTCCTCTTCTTCCCGTCTCCTCCCCCCTCACTATCTGCAGCCTCACAAAATACCTCAATTGGGGATGCCATAGTATGAAACGGGTAAATGAAACCTTAGAAAACTAAAGTAGACAAGAGTGGGGAAGGCTATGAAGCACCGCACTAAGAGGAGACCGATAGGCTACGAAGTACCGCACAAAGAAGAGACCGATTAAACTATCTCATTTTCTCGCAGGCTAAATCCTATAGGTATATGCGTTTGTCTCTTTTTAGTGTCGCTATTTTTCGTTTCATCGAGTTTCGAATCTTAACGGTGCTAAAGAAGTTTTCGTTAAAAAAAAAAATTGTCCATGCTCAATTTTTATGCAAAAAGAGAGAAGTCTTATTTTGAATAAAGCAATCTCAAATATATTTTTAATAAATTGTTTTTCCCCTTATTAAGCTGAAAACATTTTTTCTGAAAATATTATCGCTTAATTTATGACGTAGCATTTTTAAATTTGTTTTTGCAATCTTCTAGTAAAGGAGCGCAACCAAATTGGTTTTCGAACGGATCATCGATTTAAATATGTTTTTATGAGCTCCTAAAATTACTTATAAATTCACTCTAATTATTAATTTATTCCATTTGGTTGGTTTTCATATTTCTTCCTAGTCATTTGACGACATCAAATTTTCCACCAATTTATTCCACTTCTTCCACCAGTACATTTCATTTTAATATAATTAATTATCTATGGTGAAACAGCATGTATTTTAACTAGCGATTCCGGAGCATTTTTGGAGTAAAAAAGTAGAAATATTCCTTCTAGTTGTATTCTTTTTCTATTTGAAAATAAAATAATATTTTTAATCACACGTCGCCACTGTCTCCTAAACGTCGCAACGGGATCATGTGATACGCGCGCTGTTTCGCGTGTTAATGTGCTGCTGGAATGAGACGCAATGCTTATCAAGTGACCCGCTAGGCCATAGACGCGCTACTCTTCTGACTACTCATTTGAGACGTGATGGTAAAATATTTTTAATGTTTTTAATTGAAAAAACATATCATCGGACAGTAAAATGACTGCTACATATTTCGACTCCAAATAAGCTCAGATATCGCTGGTTGAAATCCTTCGGGAACAACGTTCTGTACACACTTAATTTTTTTTTTTTTAATTTTACCGAATTCGTGTTATTCTAATTTGTCTTGGCTTTAATGTCAAACCACAAAGTGATTGCTTTCCACGACAACACCATTTTTCTTATTTTTAATCTATAAAATTGAATTTTTACGTGGGTCACATCATTTATCATACAAACCATTGTTTGACGTGTAAACGACCATTTCAATCAATATCAGTCCACCTATAATTAGATCGAGTGGAGAGTCACCGAACAGAAAGTTCATAGAAGTGTGTTTTTTTTTAACATGAGTACAGCACAAGAGTCCCAACTGTTACCGACCTTCTGGAGCCAGTGGGACTATGGAATCCCCGATTGGGGAATGTTGTAGGCTAAAGGTAATGTGGTTGGGAAGTATTTGGATATTCAGATCTTTTTTAATGTGAATACCAATCTGCTCCCAACCACCTGGAGCCAGTGAGGCTATGGCATCCCCAATTGGGGTATGTTGTATGCTGAAGGTAGTGTGGTGGGTAAAGGAAAGAGATGGGAAAGAGGAAGGTTGGGAAGTACCTGGCTATTCAGATGTGGTCACCAAGCACGACTAAAACCATTTCAAGCAACGTATCAATTCAGAATGGTTGTAGTATTATGTGGAATGTGCCTCAAATGGTGACCGGATAACTCGGAATTAAACCAATTCAGAACCATCTCAGATAAGTCATTTAGAGTGATAAAAAAAAATATAAAAAATTGGTTAAATATGCTATGTTAGGTTAGGGTTATCGGCTATTTTTTTTTTCATAGCTTATAACTTTTCAAGGAGGTGTTGAGTTGACTTTATACTCAGTTGGCATGGAACCGCCGCAAATATACTTTATATTATTTTTGATTAATAATTTATGATATGAAACAAATGAATCAATCAAAATAACGAGATTTGAACTTTGAAACCGCGACTTCCGGATTCGTGGCCGAAGTCTTTAACCACTCAACCACAGAAGCAAGAAAGAAAACTACTGATGTCGCCAAATTACACAAAACTTCAATTCATAAGACAGTCAAATAAAATTGTTGATCTGGGATCAATTTTGGTTTTTCAAAAAGTTTGATCAGTTTAAACCGAAGTAAGAAAGAATTGACCTTACTTTGGACGCACAGACACACATAAAGCTCACTTTTATCGGTCTATCTCTTCTGTGAGTAGGTAGAGTGGAGTGGGTTTGATGTTTGAATGTAGTCCACGCGTTGGACGATGATCCGATATGGTATCGTGATCGGACCGTATAAGAATTTCCTTAGAATGACACACGGAGTTCCCCCGCTCTCTTCTCATTGTTGAACAACACAATGGGTCATGTGGGAGTGAGGGGTTAAGGGGGTGGCGGGGGATCACATCTCGTGTCCTTTCAACTGGACGTCAAATAAAAGATTCATCTCTTTGATGCAAGTTTTGGAAGGAGCGATACCGTTAGAGTCCAAACATCACAAAAATTCAGTTGCACGAATACTTTTACTACATACGAATATTTCTTTTTACGTTAGATCCACACAGAAGGTCCGGAGGAAAATGATTTCCCTCAGTTTATTCCCCTACGTTATCTTTGGGGATGCTGTGTGGAGGTTTTTTTTTAAAGGAAAGGAATGAGTGGAATGGGGGAAAAAAGGTACCAAGGGTGGATAGGAATCTGGCGGTCGGTGTGTCCAGTAGTGACGGACGTATAAATCCATCCCTCCTGCTGGGCGAGAGGGTCGATCCTCTTTGAGAGGTGAAAAGCTCTCCCACAACCAGTCTCACCAAATCAGGTGGTCAGGCGCGTCCTCCTCTAAGACCTATATAATCCACACCCTTGAACGTGGGCACTCCTACTAAATCACCAAACGTAGCGAACCACTTAGGGTGACCTATGGCAGAGGTTTTGGTTTTCCAATAAATGGTTCCCAGGTTCACCCATACCCAACTTCCCATATTGAAATTTCCCAAATTGAAAGGAAATTATTTTTTTATTTTTATTTATTTATCTATAAACAGTATTATGCGTTATGGGTATCAAATTACGCGTGTCGATCAGTATCTATCTTTTTAAATGTGTATAATATTTTATGTCAATTTAAGTTTTGTATAAAAGGCCGCGTTGTTTTATTATATTACGATATTTTTTGCTAATACGTAATTTTTTCCTCGCTGTTGTAACAATTTAGAGCTGTAGATATATTACTGAATTGGGTTAAAAAAACAAAATGCAGCTGTTTCGGTTAAAACCGAAAAATATCTAGTTAAATTGTTTGTGTCTTCGGGAAAACGACACCCAATCTTTCTTTTCTTCTTCGCGTCGTTCAACTCCCTCATCTATCCTCCAGATAGCAAGTTAGTGTCGACATTGATGTTCTCCCATTAGGACTATTAGCTGTTAGCTGTTGGCAGGATCCTAGGAAGACAAATGGTTGTTTCCCCAGTTAAACAACCAGACATATTTGATTGCCTTCAGAGCCAGACATTTTTCTTTGAAACTTGCTCGGAATTCATGATCTTGGGGATTGCCTTCGTGTTGTTCATTGTGCACGCCAGACCATTTATTAAATTTAGTTTCTCTTTCAATTTTATTTCGCATTTAACAAAAAACTTGTTTTTTTAACTAAGCTCATTGAATTTCATATACCCACGAGAGCCACTCGTTCTAAAATCCTGTTAAAATGCTACAATAACCGGACTGGTATACTGGTATACGAAACATTCGCTTGTACCTAGATTACATGTTAAGTTACTAATAGATATGCGGATGTGGCAGATCTATTTAACTGCAAGGAAGGTGTGTAAAAGAGGGCTATTTATTTCACATTTAACAAATAACTTGTTTTTTTCTGAAAATATGTTAAAAAGCATAATATAATAGTAGAATATAATGGTAGACTAGACAGTCCTGATTTGACTAAGCTCATTGAATTTCATATACCCACGAGAGCCACTCGTTCTAAAATCCAGTTTAAATGCTACAATAACCGGACTGAGTATACGAAACACTCGCTTGTACCTAGATTACATGAAATTACTAATAGATAATATGCAGATGTGGCAGATCTATTTAACTGCACGGAAGGTAGGTACAAGAGGGCTATACTATCAAATCTTTTCAATCAATATTAATTTTATTTGTACTATAGATTTTTGTATCTAATTGCATAACCGGTGTCATTTCTTTTTCAAACGCCACAATTATCTGTTGTACTCTTTATTTAATGTTTCTAATATGTTTCCTATAATTTTGTGACGTGTTTGCTTATGGTATATTTATACCGTTGAAATTAAATAAATAAATAAAAAATACGATAAAAGCTAAAAAAAATGAGTTAACGCTTATAATAAAATTAGTATTATTATAAAATAATTAAAAATATAAAGCTAAATCATAACTTCTATTTACGCATGGTTCTGAGGGTGATAGGGGTTCAGATTTGTTGGATAAATTGTCAAGTACGCTGGCCATCGATATATTATGAAGGCCGATGACACCGGCTTCAAATAGGCTTGAAAATTTGCAATTTGGGAGGTGTGTATGGGTCCCGCCGTCCCAGGAACCATTTATTGGATTAACACCTCTGCCATAGGTCACCCAAACTGGTTTGGTGGCTTAGCAGGGATGCCCTGGTTGGTTATCCAATAAAATAGTACCCATACCCGCCTTTCAAGTTGTCCGATTTTGAGTGCATAGAGGAAAGTTACCAATAATAAGGTAAAACAATATGGAATAGTATCCCTAATATGGAATACCGGCATTTCTGGAAAATAAATACTCCCAGGCGCAATGATCTCTTTCAATCAACTGTGCGCGCGTACAGATTTCGACTTGTCAGTCGAGCGAGTGCTGTGTCCTTAGTGAGACGGTTTTCTTTTCTGAAGATCCTCGACGAGAAACCTGGATCAAATGCCTCGTGTGCGGACTCTGGACACATCATTGTTACGCTGATGCAGAGTTAGACACCTGGATTTGTGATTATTGCAAGAAGTTTAAGTTCCTTGCTTATATTTTACCAAAGTACAGAATATTATACAACCAAATTGCAAAGGAAAGTAAGAGAATCATCAATAGGTCGAAATTCGAGCACGACCTGCAGGTCAGCAGAAAGCTGGCTGCCTGCCCGCATGGTAGCAGAGCGTTCTGGTCGCTTGCGGGCTCTATAGGTCGCAATTTCTGCAAACCCAGTCTAATACCGCCGCCGAAAAGGCTAACTTATTAGGCAAAATGTTCGCGGAAAACTCGACCCTCGATGACCAAGGTGCTATCCCGCCGTCGGTTCCTCACTGCGGTTTTCGTATGAAAAAGCTGAGGATTCGGCATCGGGATGTACTCCAAGTCTTACGAGGGCTTGATGTTAATAAAGCTAGTGGGCCTGACGGAATACCTGCCCTGGTATTGAAGAGGTGCGCTGCAGAAATAGCTCCAATTTTGACGAAGCTTTTCAAAATGTCCCTGAAGTCTGGGTCTGTGCCCTCTGGATGGAAAAAAGCGATCATTCACCCTATTCCAAAGAAAGGTGACCGCTCTAACCCGGCCAACTACCGCCCCATAGCGATCACATCTGTTCTGTCAAAAGTGATGGAACGTGTGGTCAACGACAAACTACTCACATACCTCGAGAAGAACAAAATTATTAACGACCGTCAATACGGATTCCGGCGGAACCGCTCGTGCGGTGATCTTCTCGCGTATGTGACACATGTTTGGGGGCGGTGCCTGGAACGCTTTGGTGAGACCCAAACCGTTGCACTGGATATTTCCAAGGCCTTTGACCGGGTTTGGCACCGAGGGCTTGTCAACAAACTGCCTTCTTACGGACTTCCCGCTTCCTTGTGTACGTGGATTGCCGACTTTTTGAGGGAGAGGTCGATTCAGGCGGTTGCTGATGGTTTCACCTCTTCCTCGCATTCGATAAATGCTGGCGTCCCACAGGGATCGGTTCTGTCTCCGACTTTGTTTCTGTTGCACATCAATGACCTCTTGACATGTGCACCGATTCATTGTTACGCGGATGACAGTACAGTCCATGATAGCTTTTTGTTTGACAAGCCTCCAAAGGGCTCACAAATCCCAATGGCTCGGAGGGCTTTGAAACAAAGAATGGACGGTTACCTCGAGAGTGTTTTCTCTTGGGGTAAGAATAACCTCGTCGAATTTAATGTTTCAAAGACCCAATCATGTCTGATTACGTCTAAAAGGGATCGAAATGATAATCTAGTCTCCTTCAACGGAAGCAATCTCCCGAACAGGCCTTCCATTGATATGCTTGGTGTAACTCTAAGTGACCAGCTCAGGTACGGGGGCTCCATCGAGGCCAGAGTTAAGTTAGCCTCTCAGAAACTGAGCGTACTGTACAGGGCCCGCAGATACTTTAATAGTACACAACTGCTAACCCTGTACAAATCGCAAGTGCGCCCCACGGTTGAATTTGGCAGCCACCTCTGGTCTGGAGTCCCAAAATACCTGAAAAAAACCCTCGACTCTGTGCAGAAACGGGCGGTCCGTTTGATAGATTCTCCTAACTTAACAAATGGACTGCAATCTTTAGAGCACAGGCGTCAGGTGGGAATGCTGTCCTTGTTCTACCGGTATTACAATGGAAGATGCTCCGAGGAACTAGCGTCACTGATCCCCTCGGCACCGGTGCATAGTCGGGAAACACGCCAAACACGCGCTCAACATTTGTACACGGTTGACATTAGTCACATGAGAACGGGTCGTTTCTACGACTCGTTCTTGAGTTCAACAGCCCGGCTGTGGAACGATTTGCCGACTTCTGTGTTTTCTCCCTCCTACAATATGGGTCTCTTCAAGACCCATGTTCACTCCTTCCTCTCCTCAACAGCACCCTCCACACAGCATCTTCAAAGATGACATAGGCCCTGAGGGAAATTATTTCCCTCAGGGCCTCCTGTGTGGAGTTAACATAAAAAAAATAAAAAAAAAAAGTATCTCATAGAAGTTAGGGTTAATTTTTTATTGTTTTTGTAGTATTCCATATTTAATGGAATATACATACTACCCATTCCTGTATCCTTAGTTGTTCTTAACAGAATGCTCGATCTTAATACATTAGAAGCCCGCCGAAAAATATTTTTGGGTATGCACTTTTTTTAGCTAATCTCCGGAATTATAATGAATCCGCCCATGTTGAAGGAGATTAACTTATATGTCCCTTACGCGTACACTCGTGGGAGATATCACGCACTTTTTTATGCTCCGAAATCTAGAACTTCTTCCTTCATCAGAATGCGCCATTAAACAGAGCAATTTAACTGCTAAATGAACCTATTTTGAGCACCGACATCTTCAATGTCACCTACAGAGAGTTCAGTAATTATCTTCTGACATACGTCACAAGATAGTGAAACTGCCTCCACACTTTTTTTCTTCAAATTTTGTAATCTTCTCCATAATATTCTGGTGTATAACTGTTTTATGGAGAACCTGATAAAATAAATAAATAAATTTGTGGTACCTATTCCATAATTAGATACCTTTATGATGATTTTGTTTTTAAGAAATTATAGTAATTGATTAAAAGTTATTGGTTTTTAATATTTTCTTTTTCGTATTGCTTTCGTTACTTTCATCTACTTTGATATTCTTTCTACAAAGGCTTGACCAAATAACTTATCAGCCAGCGTATGACCGTATATTTGCTTCTCCGCTAGAACTCCCTATTGGTCAATAGATTAATTACATTGTTTATTGTTTGGAGTTGAATTGTTCCTTCGGTCAATGACACTGATTATTCTCTTACTAGGTCACTTCATGATCAATCTACTGATGGTATTACCAAGTGTTATGTTGGTTGTTTGGGCAATACAAATTGAGATAGTGGTATCCTCACTGGGATTAGGATTTGCAAATCACACACCTTTTTCAAATCTCGCGGATTGCGGGATAAAATTCATGAATCCCGCGGGATTTGCCGGGTAAAATTCACGAAATAACTAGAAATTCAATCGTCAAAGACTACATGGCAACAAAAATGGTAAAACCCATATAAATTGTATAAAAGATGCATAACAAGCCCAACAGAATTTAAGTCCAAATTAAAAACCTACTTTTTTGGGCTCTCATATCCTTAATTTAAATATACCTATCTGAGAGTATCATACTTGATATGATATGTCTTAATCGCACTTTTCTTATTGAATTAAAATTACTTTAATCTTTGCACATCAATCTGTCTCTTTACGAATCACATTTAGGAAGATCAAATCCTTGTACTACTGTACCGCCCACTATAAAATGTTGCTTTTGATTTCCAAAATACACTCAATAAAGATTGTATTATATACTAATATTAAAATATATTTCAGAATTAAATACATGTAACAAGTGTTCACACTAATGTCCTCTGCCTGCGAACTCTATCTAAATTTCTTTATAGACAATAAACAGTGTTAATTTTAAGCGACCTCCCAGGTAAGTATAGTCCTGTATACAATTTTAGGAAGCATCGCGTTCATTGGTCGAGACATTGTACATATATATTTGAGTATGAACCGGTGGATGCAATTTTTAGCCATAAGTTGTTTTTAATTATTTGTCTTCTTTGTAGTTTTTCTAGATTTTAGAAATATATTGTAAGTTTGTACAGCGCCCTTGAGGTGATTTTTCACATAAACGGCGCTGTATAAATCATCCAAATATTATTATTATTAAAAGCCTTGTAGTCCACCCCTTTCCTCTCCCTCGTTTGTTGTATAAACTGTAGATAAAGATATAATAAACACAAAAAAATAATTTTGTTTTAATTCCACTTTATTATTTCCTAATCCAACCGGTTTCGGTTCGACCTGAACCTTCCTCGGGAAGAATAAAATAAAGTGGAATTAAAGTTATTTTATTGTGTTTATTATAATTAGGTATGTATTCCCAAAAAGTGTTTGCTACATGTGAAATTTTGTAGATAAAGAATTTGAACCAGTATGAAGATGGCCTTAACAGTTCGGAACCGGTTACGGTCACAATTAAATTAGGTATATACAAGTTTTATATTTGTTTTATTATATTATTATAATCAGAAAATGTCTGAAACCGCATTCAAAACTAATTAGAAAAGTTCTACATTTACGTCTTTACGAAGTCTTCGAATGAATTATGATCGGATTGTCTTTTAAAACTGACCACACAATCATTGTAAATGATAACATTCCCTTTGTGTTCAACGCATTTATTATAACGAGTGCATTCCATGCATCATTACAGTGATTTGCTTGCACTGGGCACTGGACAGTCGGCAATGCATGTAGCACGCGATGCAACACGCTCCTAACCAGATAAATCCGGATTGTCACCAGAAGAGCAAAGTTCCGAACCGTATTATCTTCGTCGCCGGCCAAGTGTCATGGGAAATGTTTTATTCGTATTTCCCAGTCCTTACTTACTTAGTTCATGATTACACCACCACATTTACACCGACATGCATGTCTCCCATCAAATGTTACATACAATTTATTCTTTCACTTTTTATGACATTTGAAACGCCATGTGTTTTCATTCAACGGTGTCTTTGTTAGATCTGGTTCACACATAGTACTGTTAGTATTCTGGTACTCCGTTCTATATGCATCCACTCTACATGGTCAATAATCTACACATTCCTTATTTATTATATCTGTTAATGATGCTTACATCTACTTTGCGTACTTTTCAGATTTTTGCATTCATAATTTAGTCTTACATGGTTTTAATAACTTCCCAACCTTCCTCTCCGTTCCCTTAAATTTTTATTATGCTGACTACAGCTTGTAATGAACCATAGTCAATACGTCTTATTTGAACAGAAAAAATCCAATTTTTAATAGAATAACTGTTGTTATAATTATAACTTTTGAAAGTTGTACCATCAATGTAATATTTTGTCATTGAAGAAGATAATCAAACAGTATTAATAGCCTTGCGTCTGCGCGGTTGAAATTTAAGAACCCAGCTTCGAGTGCATGTCTAAACGTCTATGTATGTGAAATTTCAAACAAAGCTACTGTTATAATTCGGTTCGAATTCAAGAATTTGTCAAAGGATGGCGCCACTTACGTTAGCAGATCGCAGGAGGACGTGCCCCTGGCATGTATAAGTACTATGGATTTGTGAATTTGAGAATCTCTCCGAATATGGAAAGTTTGGCGGTAATACTTAGAGTTATAAATAATAGTATCACGCGGCTATATATTACATCATTGAGTGTCAGGGTTACTTTGTCCCGGTGACTAGCTGTCACTGGATCACAGTGGATCCGAGGAACCGGCTATTTTTGGAACCAGTTCCTATCGGATTTACAAACTGGGCGAAGCCGAAACAAAAGCCTAACAGCAAAAACCTCCTGAGCGGGTTTTTAACTGCTATTATTAATTAATCTAAAAGGACTAATACCGAAAAATAAAAACAACGGTCACAACTGGACTCTAACCAAGAATCTATTATCTTACCAGGACAAACGCCTTAGCCATTAAGAACTCTAATTTCAAGTCATTTTTGTAGAGATCTCATATTTCAAATTCAGGAATAAAAATTAAACTAAATAAATAAAAATTCAAATATAATATTGTTAATTCTGAATTTGAAATATGAGATCGACAAAAAATACTTAAAAATAAGAGATCCCAGTGGCGTTTGTTCCGGTAAGACAATAGATCCTGGGTTCTATTCCCAGTTGCGACCGTTACCTTTTTATTTTTCTGTGTCTTGTTATTTTCCATATCTTCTTCAAGAAATAATCTATTTCATAGAGATAAAATCAGTGTTTTTCCTGGTCAAAATATTTATTATTCTACGTATATAATGTCGGTGCCAGGCGGTGTCTGCGGTTTAATTCTAACACAATTATCTACGAAATTTAATGTACCTCTGTAAAAGTCATTAATTGGACCTATTCTAAGAAATTCGTTAGTGGTTCAATGAAAATAGCCTTTTTACAAATGCTATTGTTATTGTCTGCTGTATCCCAGAAGATAAGGATGTAAACATTGGCTCACAATTTCTGGACTCTGGCCCTAGTCTCTATGTCAACCGGCGTTTGAAATCAAAACAAGTTCTTCAATAATAAGGAAAATTCCTTCATTCAGATTTCATATGATTGACGTCAGTGCCAACCGCACTACCTACTACATATGAATCCGTTATACAAATATTATATTGTGACCGAATTGGTGGAGTTCTTATCTTAGGAGTTAGTCACTTGTAAGTGATTTCCGCTGGGATGGTCCAATATCAAATGTGCTATTTCCTATGTTGTAGCCAAAGATGTTCCCGATCTCGGAATTCTTCTTTTTCAGTCGGTTCCTCATTGCCGAGGATCGTGACTCCTTCTCTAATTTCCACGGTGAACAAGGCTTTTCTACTGCTGGTGATACTTGGTCACTTCAGCCCATTGGTGGCCTTCCTTCTTCTGCCTTCCACTTTGCCAGTCTTTAAGTTTCTTCAAATTGAAATCCTCGATTTGGCGAGCAACGTGTCCAAAGTATCTTGTCCAACGTGTCCAAAACATGTTGTAGGCAGATAGTTGTCCAACGTGTCCAAAAACATGTTGTAGCAGATAGTTGTCCAACGTGTCCAAAATATCTTGTCCAACGTGTCCAAAAACATGTTTTAGCAGATAGTTGAAAGCCGGTTGTGGATGCCTAGCTCTTCGGAATAGTTCTATCTATTAGTCAAGTTGTGAAACTGTCTTGGATATATGAAAAAATATGTTAAACTTTTTGAAGGAATCCTCTATCCTTAAGGCGCCGTATCCCCGCTCAAAAAGAAGAAGATAGAGAGATATTTAATTACGAATGTTGGAGAGAGCGCGCTAATATTTAAAACGGTAAAATTGAAGCAAAAATTGTGAAATGTTTAATAAAACACCACTCGTTTAAAATAGAGCAAAATCTCGTGGAGAACATCCAAAATAGCTTTTAAAGAAACACTGTAATTTTTTTCATACGTATAACTCTAAAATAAGTGAAATGAACGTGTTTATAATAATTTTGGGAGTATACTTTGCGATTTTTTTCTATCGAGGGAATTTCATATAATTTGCGTTTCGGCGTGGAACACGTCTATATTATTATCAAATATTATCTTCAAAAATAACAAATATCTTTTAGGAGCTTAACAACTTCAAATAGTGAAATGAACGTGTTTATAATAATTTTGGGAGTATACTTTGCGATTTTTTTTTATCGAGGGAATTTCATATAATTTGCGTTTCGGCGTGGAACACGTCTATATTATTATCAAATATTATCTTCAAAAATAACATATATTTTTTAGGAGCTTAACAACTTCAAATGTTTAAGGGAGTTATGTAAGAAATCGGTAGAAATTCGGGTAGCGGCGGTTTAACTGAATGGCGGATTGCAACGTGCAGGACGCTGGCATCAGGGAATGCATGTATTTCAAAGATTAGTCTGCGTTTTGACGTGAGATTTTTAAGAAACTAACGCATGCCCATCACTTGTACCAGGTTTAATATTTGCCTGAAAAGTATCTTTGTTATGATACCTCTAAGACCCTGATCACTTATTCCATTCCTTTATATGACACCCAACACAGTGTCCCCGAAGATAATAAATATCTGCGAAATTTGAGTAATTTTTTTGTTACAATATCAACATAACTAACGCCGTTTCAATAGTATAATAGTGTTTATTATCTCAATAAAACGATACTGTGGGAATCTTCCACTACCATCTCAAATGTCTTTATAACCGGGTGTATCCGGGTATCCGGGCTCCTTACAAACGTGCTCCACTGTACAATACATTTATCATCGTATGGCGCATCAACGTCCAGAGCGATCTACCAACAATGCACTTAACAATGCACACACACACATCCATACGGATATAACGTCTTGACGAGCCAATACAGATGCGCTCTTATTATATGCAATCAGTTAACGTCGTTAGTTGATGTACATTGTATCAACAGTGGTGTAACGAATGATTGAGCAGATTAGGTAACCGCTTGAAGGGCCAAGAATATTGGAATTAACAAGAATATATTATTACTATTAATTAAACTAATTTCGGTTTTGATTCTGTCTGTAACTCCGGTTCATTTACCTCTAGAATTTAGATTTGCTTTGAAATGTGTATTATTATGTCTTTTGCTAAAATTTTTGACTGATGTTGTCAAATTTCTAACCGTCTCTAAAATTGTCTGACAAGGTTTTTTTTTTAAATATTATTTTTATAAATACTTTCAGCTTCACGAATCCAACAATAATATCCCGTGATTTTTCACAGGTTTGTGTTAGTTGTGTTAGTAAATAAAATTTAGAATAACATCAGTTTTCTTGTAATTGTTGTAGATCTAATTAACTGGTTTTTGATACACTAGCCTTATTTAGTGACCAGAATCAAATATCGAACTACTTTCCAACATTCCTCCCCCCCATCCTTTTCATTTACGTCAGCTTCATAATATTCCCCACATTAAAGTTCCCATAGTCTCACTCAACTTTTACCATCTTTTTTTTTTTTTTATATTAACTCTACACAGGAGGCCCTAAAAAAGGCCTGTAAAAGCCCCTAAAAAGGACGTTAATAAATATTATAAAAGAAAGTGCATATTTTTGTGCGTGCCGCTAAAACTCAGAAACGTGTCCCGGTACGATCAAGGGAGTTATATGGTGTGATAGCTCTCTATCCCCCGTACAACACCATAAAGAAAGTTCCCGTTTTTACCTGAAGGGCTCGCTTCTGTAGATATAAGGGCTGGAAGTTTTGCCCTCTAGAAATTTCTAGAACAGTCCAGAGAATTCGAGAGCTTTCCACAACATTCCAGAACATCCCGGAACATTCTGGAATGTTGTTCGGGAATAGCCTGGAACGTTTGGGAGCAACCCGGAATACCCAAGATCATTGTGGAACATTCCAGAACGCTCTCGAATGTTGTGGAATGTTTTACCCAAGATCATTGTGGAACATTCCAGAACACTCTCGAATGTTGTGGATTGTTATACCCAAGATCATTGTGGAACATTCCAGAACACTCTCGAATGTTCTGGAACATTGTGGACCATTCGAAGTCTTTTTTGTATAGGTGAGGCTACCCATTGGTAGGGGTGGATATATAAAGCAAGATCCGTCTTGTCAGTTCAATCTCATATCAACTCCCTGAGCGAAGCTGGATACCCCAGCTAGTAAATACTTACCACTTAAATTATATAATTCGGTTTTTACGTTCCGTTATTTGTTAACTATTGCCTGTAGACTATTAGCAATTACTGAATTGAAATATTTGATTGCACTTTCCCGGGCTTGGTCTTGCCCAGTGCTCTGTAGTATCGCACGACGCCACTGCATATAAATGTATGGTTGTTGTATTGCATGTCTGTGTGTATGTATGTATGTGGGTGGGTACACCACGTGATGGACTGCAGAAGTAAGTACGTACTATTAGAGTCACATGGACATGCCGGCTTGTTTACAGGGGGACTCAACAACCTTTTGCACAATCGTAACCAGCAACCAGCTAGTAGTATGACGTTGTAAATAGGACGTACATAGATGATAGGCAGCTACTTGGGACATTATCATATTATTGTTGTAGAGTTGTGATTTAAATCGGCGGCTTGTTTTGTATTCTATTTTTAAATTTATATTTCGTGATTTTTTTATGCGAGTACTGCACAAGAGTCCCAACTGCTCCTAGCCATCTGGAGTCAGTGATTCTATGGTATCGGCATAATATATAATTTTTATTGTTGGTTTGACTGAGATTTGAACCTTCCTACCCAGTTATCGGAGTCAACCGCGCTACCAAACTGGGCCAAATCGCGTGTTGGTAAGGCCCGCATTTAATTTCTTCAAATTTCAGAAAAAGTTGATCGAATGCATCGTCACCGACAACAAGTCTATCCTCCGAGTTTCAGCTCGATTGAATGTCGGGAAGTGGGTCAATTTAGTTCATTAATTCAACCAAGATAACAAAAGTAAAATTCAAATAGATTTAATTTAAAACAATTATTTTCTTTTTACATATTTTATTATTATAGCTCTTTCTGTCTTTACCGGCTTGACCTGACTTTTATTAAAAATTTTAAAATTATTTTTGAACTCGGTGTTGAAAATATTGAACAAATGATATGGCGTCTTATCTTATTTACAGTAAAATGTATATTTCAAAACTCTACAGCTCATTGTATAAATGTCTTTACATTAAGACGACACAATACCCTAAAATATAGTCAGGATCTTAACGACGTAAGTAAAAAATGCACGTATACAAAACGCGACGCGCGACCCTTGTGATTAGATGGACCTACTGTCGAATTGGTCCTAGCAAACACTAAAATAATTTGGGAATCTTAACGACTTAGATGAAGAAAGCGTGTACACAAATATACGCGCGCGGCCCGGAGTATTGGACGGGCCTACGGTTTAATTTGCTCTGACAGGCCTGGCAACTTGATCTTTCCGCCGGGTTTATTTTAATTAATTCTGATGAACGTGTTACTAATATTTCAGATGTATCGAAACGAATCCCCACGGCAGTTATTAATTCATCATCTAGAAAAATAAAATCTGGTGCTTACCGCTAAATTTATAGCTGAAAAACGGGTTATAAAATTTTCTAATCGTTTTACGTAATATATATACTAAAAGTGAGGCATTGTTTTTATTAATCTTAAATATAAATAACTTATATCTCCGGGGATCGGTTTGAAAAAATAAGTTATTATAGTTACGAATTCGTCGGAATTAATTAAAATGTGAGCCTTGATCTTATTGGTATTTTTAGGGTATTGTCCCACCTTAGAGCTAAAAATAGTGTACTTAAAATTTCAGGCAATATTTAGGTTTCTATTCATATTCCATACAATCAGTTCCATAGTCGTTTCCGCTTGTGAATATGTACCTACATAACAATTGTTGGTACATTTACATATTTGCTACTTTATGTTTATTATCATACAAGCACAAACTTTAATTCATTCAGTTACTTTTGTTGGTAAAGAGGCCTCTGATTTAAACATATCATGAATTAAATTTGTTATTATGAATGAATAATACTTATTTGATAGCGTCGCTTTTGGATAATTGAAAGTGACAGTTTTGTGTGTATGCTGTATTGGTCTGTTCGTATACCATTTTATAACTGTTGCTGTCACTGTCGTTGATACCCCCTCCCCCAATATTGAGCAAAACTTGCACAACTGCACTTCAGGCTGACAATATCTAAATAAAATCGAGCTTTTGTATTCACCATTTTTTTTCCTCCAAAACTGGACCGATTTTTAAGATCAATACATCACCTGGTTAGAATACTGAACGTCTGTTGATGGTATTCAAACTAGACAATTTTGACGTTTTTTGAACTCATACAAGGAGTAGCTTATGCTCGATATCTGCACTAAAATATTTGCACCGGTGCCAAAATCCAGAGAGGAAATTGGGGAATACCTTTGCATGGATAAAACGCCGCCCGGTTTCCTCTTCAAGCCTCTTTTACAAAATTCCACTGTAGGTTTTCGTAGTAAGTATTGTAGGTACAATATTTATGTAAACAAGTAAGGTTTTTTCACAAGCAATAAAAGCTCTGAAAGGCTATTCCCTAAAATTTGTGATAACAGATCGTTCTCCCGCGAGAAGTGCTGTCAGATTTGTGTGATTTTCTACGGCTAATATTTGCTTTTTCTATCGGCCGATGTCAAAATTTCAGCTGTGAGCTGTCACGTATTTTGGTTTGGGTTGTTTTAAACACGAATTCCTGCAAGTATGTATGATTATTTATTCATTTAACAGCTGTAGAAAATCACACAAATCTGACAGGACATCTCGCGGGAGAACGACATCTTAGAGAATAGCTCTTCTGGAACCTTTGTCGCCATGAAATTTAGACAGTTATTTTTCCGTGCCGAATTTTAAGTTGAACACTACTAATTAATATTAAAATAAAGTCCTGAAGTCGTACATCCTAATAGTAAAGCTATAAAATGGTTCCATGCCAACTCAGAATTAAGTCAACTCAACACATCTTTGAAATGTCATTAAACGCTGTAAAAAAATTTGCCCATAACCCTAACCTAACGTAACCTATTTAGCCATTTTTTTAAATATATTTTCTTCATCACTTCTAACGACTTTTCAGAGGAGGTTCTGAGCTGGTTTCATTCTGAGTTGTCCGGTCATCGATAAAATATGGAAAAAGGAAAAACTTGCTTAAGTCCCGGTGTTGCCCCGATTTTACGCAGAGTTTTTAAAATAAAATGGAGACAGTAACCTTCCTGCGGTTTTAAAAGTCAAGTGTGCAAAATTTCATCAATTATTAGATTTGTATAAAAATCAAATTCACGTGCCCGCCAGCTACAGACTCATTTTTATATAAATATAAAATATTTATTTTTGGAAAGGATTACATAATATTTGTTATCTTCTATTTCATTCGTATTTCATTCGTATTTCATTTAATATTGGTGTTAAGTTGTAATTTTGTTGAGAGGGTTCAAGATGGTTGGTTGGTTGGGTTCAAGGAAACAATTCAGTTAAACAATAATAATTGTGTATTTTCATTATTGTTTTGTGACAAAGTCTTATTTCCCGACGTCACGACAGACGTCACGACAGACGTCACGACAGACGTCACGTCAATTTTGACGGCGTCATAACTCTATTGTGTTCGACAAGAATATTAATGGGTTTTTTACCTGGAGTTTAAGCTTTATATTTGTTTATCGTTATTTGTTGTACTTAATACGTAAAGACGACCAAAAATTAAATATCCAACAGCCTAAAGCTAATGTGGCGTAACCATTGTTTGAAAAAAGACCTTGAACACCGAAACAGCTGTCACAATAATAAAGGAATAACTAAAATACTGGCAAAATTTAATATTAACACTATTAAATTTGATTTAATTTAAAAAATATAATGTTATTTTCCGTTAGGTTCTTTTTCTTTGTAATATGGTGACCGGATTACTCAGAATGAACTCAACTCGATACCTTCTTTGAAAAGTCATTACAAGTGATGAAAAAAATATTGGAAAAATAGGCTAGGTTATGTGCTAAATTTCAATACATTTTTTCATAGCTTTTAATGACTTTTGAAAGTGGTGTTGAGTTGAGTTGTTTCTGAGTTGGCATGAAATCATATTATATGTATAGTCTATCAGGGACGGTTCTAAACTTTTTCGTGATATATAGCGCTAAGATTGAAAAATACGACATTATTGATGTTGTTGCAACTGAAAATGCTTTTTTTTCCAAAATTTCAAATTTTTGTATGAAGATTTTTCAACCTTTTCATTCTTTTCAAAATGAAAAAAATATCAAATCATAACAAAAATTGACGTTATGAAAAAAAAATGTATATATTAGCTACAACAACATCAGTATGCATTTTTGTGCATTTTTCAATCTTCCAGAACGTCCCGGACCACCACTGTATTCTACATCGTTTTTCAAACTGGGGGCCGCAATCTGTTAAAAAAATAACGTTAAAAAGTCACGTGTACGAAAAATCCTTACATGTACCTAACTACTTCTCAATAAACTAATAAATAAAGATGTTTTAACAAAGAACACATTTTCTCGTTAGAAATATAAACCCTTCTTAAACAAAGTACAATTATTAATAGTAAACAAGACGTATTTTTTCACAACTGAGCGCGAAGTATTCGTTACTAAGTAAGTATTATGATGTAATTCTTCGACCTTGTAATCAAATTTGACTTGTTTACAAGAACACTATTTTTTATTATTAGATTACAGTAGCTTACGTTCTTACAATGATACTCACAGTTTTACGACAAAGGAATGTCCCTAGTCCCTAGCATGACGTGGGTACTAAAATAATCAAATTCTTTGGTAGGCCTTGTAAAATACACCAAAAATGTTCACCAAAACGTAGTAAATATTAAATAAAATTAAATTAAATATGGCGGCAATTAAATAAAATTTACAATTATTCTACGGTAACAAAATTTGTCTTTATTTGGAGTAGGTTGTGAATGGTGTGTACATTTGGAGCAGGTGGATGAGTTTGTGTATTTGAGAAGTATGTTTGCGAGAGACGGGAAGACTGATAGAAATATTGAAAAAAGAGTAAATGCTAGTAACTCCATTGATGGAGGACTGAACGCCGTTGGCGCCAACAAAAAAACTGTCAAAAGAAGCGAAGTTAGCCGTCCATAATGGAGTGCTGGTACCTACCCTGATGTATGGCAGTGAGGCATGGAACTGGCAGAGGAAGGACGAAAGTAGACTAAATGCTGTAGAAATGAAATCCCTGAGGTGTGTATGTGGTAAAACCATGTATGATCGTATGAGAAATGTGGAGATCCGCAAAGAATGCATGGCTGATGTAAGCGTAATGCGTAGGGATGCTCAGATGGTTTGGGCATGTAGAGCGAATGAACGAAGAAAGTGTAAGAAGAATATATGATGCAAATGTGAATGGTAGAAGAAGTCCGAGGAAGATATGGCACGATCAAGTGAATCAGATATTTGAATCGGGCCATGTCAAAAGTCAGAATAATAGAAGAGTATGTACGAGACAATGTATGAATGTAAGTGAAGCAAAGAGTGTATGCCAAGACCGAATTGTTTGGCGGTCCGTCCTTTCTGCCTACCCCTGCGAGGAAACGGCGTGATGGTTAGTTAGTTAGTTAATTTAAATTTAGCTATGGAGTTCGAAAACTTTTTAACTTATTGAATAATAAGACGTCATTATTTTTCATTCCATGTTTTAGTCCCTTGTGACAAAATAACAATGTTTATCCTGTGATCGGACAACTCAACAGAGTGGCACTTCATCACTCATTTAAAAGATTCAAATACATATTTCCGCTTTGCAATCAAATTCAAATAAATACTGTTTTTGAAAGGTGAATATGTTTACAAATGTCATTGTTAGAAATAACAATTTTTTATACAACCATAAAAAAGTTTCAAAAATGGCTCATGTTAGGTTTTTTTGTCTAAAATTACTGATAACGAAAGAATATAAAAACACTCACATATTTTATTATTCAAACGTAATTGAAACGTTATTTTTGTCGTTTCAAAAAAAAATGATGAATAAAAAGTTCTCGAAATTTTATACATTTTTCTCAAATTATTATCGAAAACTTTGTTTTCGTATAGGTGCACATTTTTTTTGATTAAATTCTAGATTTTAATACAAAGCGTGAAGTTTTCTCTTTCTAACACCGTTTAGATCATATTTTTCACCATGTCAGTAAGAGAGATACATCGATTTATATGAGACCGATGTGAGCTGGGACAAATTTGGTCTCCTGTGATAAACGGGTTGAAAACGATGAAAAAAAAATCTATTAAATAGGTTACGTCAAATTAGGTTATGGGCTGTTTTTTCATCACTATTAAAGGGAGCATTAAAAGTCACTTTGACGAGTTGTCATGGAACCGATTATGTCTTACAAAGCTAAACACTCTTATCTACCCTATTCATTCCGATAGTGGCCTAAAAAACAATAAAAAAAAAATTACATTATTAAGCAACCAATTTATTAGAAAAAATCAATTAATTAATTCTGCTTGAATTAAGGGGGGAGTCTGGTCCAGCCGATTATTTCCTGTCACGAAACTTTTGTTACGTGTTAAGAGCCATTTGAAGGTGGAAAACAGTGAAAATTACAAAAACAATTGCTCATCCTTACTTCAGAGCCATTAACCAGTAGCCGAGAATTTAAATTTCGTCGAACGATGATCTTGCGATTGTACCCTTGCAACTGTTCCGGGCGGTTACCCTTGCAACTGCAAGGGCGGTTCCGAAGAAAAAGATTAATTCTTCTCCATACCAGCATTTTAACATAATAACTCAATATCGATTTTATTTCATTCAAAATTTGCTTTGATAAATACCTACATTCAAAAATGCTCAAACTCGTGATGGTAAAACTATTAAAATTATGTGTTTTTTTTTTAAATATTAGTTTTTAAGACCGTAAATAAATAGACAAACTGAAGTATTTTTGTCACAAATTAAGGGCGCGGATCTTTTATGATTTTATTTGAACTAAAATTAAAATTCTGAAAAGTAGGTTTCCTAAATAATGTGTTGATTTATTTTACTGCGTGATTGTATGATTTGAAATGTATGTTGTTTAATACAAAATTTTATTTGAAAATTTAACAAATCTGCCAACGGAATCATATATTATGAAACATGTAATTCCAAAAAAAAATTGTTGTAGTATGAACTTAGAATGCGCATGAACGTTTATATGTATGCGAAAAAAATTATTGCGAAAATGGGGGACTAAATCAAAATTGATAAAGAAAATCGGCCTTAATTTTGCAATAACTTTGTCCTATAATAATAATTTTTCATTAGTCGAGGTTCATCTTCATATATTTTTCATTTTCTTTAATTTGAACTTTGAAATGAATCGGATGAAAATTCAATGAGCTACGTGGTTTCGAGAAAAACTTGTTTAAAATTTTCGATTGTAACCGGGCCGCTCCTTTTTCCGTTCTACCTGCTTGGATCGCACCCTCTTAACTAAATTCAAAGGTCGAATTTGATGCTATAACTTTGGGAATGTATTCCCCACGTGTAGGAAGATTTTTAAGCAACATAGAAAGTCGATTTTATGGATCGGTTGGACAAGACTTCCCTCTTAACTTCACCCATTAAATTAAAATATAGACTTTGTATCAATACATCATCAACATCCATCGCGACACGCAGCCTGTGTAAACCTACTAAGTATACAAAGGCCGTATGATGTGTGGTACTAATCTAGTAATAAGCAATTCCCCCCTCCCTGCCCACATTCATTAATGCCCCCCTCCCCGGCAAGTACCTACAGTCTGTCAACACGCTCTAGAAATTTAATAAAATTTATCTTAATTTTTTTCATTGCTGTATGTGGCAACATTGAGTAACACCTATTTTAGAACAAAAATTGTGATAGATTCAAAATTGGACTTGGGTCTTTTTAGGGAAAGCAAAGGGCAAAGAGAGAAAGTTTTGGGAAGAAAAAGATGTGAAGGGTGGGTAGGAATCTGGGTGTATCCAGGAGTGACGGACGAATGAATCCTTCCCTCTCTTGGCGGTGCAAGGCGATGGGCGGAAAGAGTCCGGCTGGAGACGTCTAGGTTAGGTCTCTCCCTCAACCAGTCTCTCCCGATCCAGCAATTCGCCACCAAGACCTAGACAAACCTCACCCCATGAACCCGGGTACTCCTGCTAAGTCACCAAACGTAGCGAACCACCTGGGGTTATCTATGTTGGTCATCCAATAAATAGTCCCCTAGGCGGCGGTACCCGCGCCCGCCTTTCAAACTGATCATCTAATAAATGACATTTGATATACATCACAAAAATACAAAAACTAAACTTTCACGTCCGATTTTCTCGCTACATGTTAAAAATAACAACTTTATTTTTTGTATGAATACCGCACAAGAGTCCCAACTGCTCCCGTCTGGAGCCAGTGAGACTATGGCATCCCCAATTGGAGTATGTTGTGAGGCTGAAGGCAGTGGGGAGGGGAAGGAGATGGGGAAGAGGAAGGTGGGGAAGTACCTGGCTATTCAGATCTGGTCACAAAACACTATACTACATATTATTTTAAATTATTAAATTGTGAAATAACACAAATTAATCAAATAAAATGTATTTGCCTCGCCGGGATTCGATCCCGCGACCTTCGGAGTGCGATTCAAGAGCCTTACCGCTGGACCACGCCGGCCGTCAAACTAATAATGATACATCGATTGTAGAATCACCCTCTTTCTTGAATTACCACTTATTTACAAACCGTTTGTTGATAATAATAGCAATAAGGAACTCCAGTGAAAAATATTATGGCTTTAAAAAAATATGTTCATATAGACCAATATACGCTGATTCTGAATATGTAAGTTGTATTAAATAATATTTAACGTAGAGTTTTAAAAAAATATTCAAAAGTCCATTTTAAAACAATTCATTAAAACACCCTGTCAAGTTGGTATTATTGAATTTGTGAGGCGTGACGTCACCGCGTCCATAAAACGCTCCAATGCTTAAATTCAAAATGGCCGTCGATGATCAGCTGATTGCAGTTGCCTACAAAATTCATACTTCGGTTGGTCATGATGACGTCACACTAGATTCGGTGGTTTTCGGGGATCTTGAAAAATTAAAACTTTGACATTTATTTTAACTATTAAAACTAACTATAAAAATAAATATGCAGTTATTTATGTTAGAAGGTCATTATTCATTTAAATAAATAAAAAATTGGACTGGAGTTCCTTATTGGATAACAGAGTATAACAGCGCTGTTTCTGTGAAAAATCATCTCAAGGGCTTGTAAATAATATTCGCTTGGATCGTTGTGATTTAAAATTTTTTTTTTTTTCAACCATCTTGTTGCCATTTAAACCCATTCAAACAATGTTTTGTACTCCTTGTTGACAGACTGTAGCTGTCCATTCGAGTGTCGACAGCATCAGGTAGTTACCGGTTCGCGCCGGTCCGATCGACCGGAAAACCGGTGAAGCCTTTTCCTGGGGGCCGGTTAAGGGTTCTGTTGATTTGGTCTGAACGTCACATGTTGTTCTCTGAACATACAACAATACATGTCTACGTTTGAATGTGTCGCCAGAGACATGGATTTAACTAGATTGGAGCATGTTGATATTGCAAAAATAAGTCGTGGTCGAGAGGTGAGGCTCTCGATTTGCAATCCGGAGGTTGCGGGTTCAAATCCCGGTTTTTCACAATTTATTAATTTGAAATAATATATATATATATATATAGTCAATTTGCGACACATTGTAGTGTGGAAGATAATCTGAGTATCGCCCTGGTGTAGGACCACCATTTCGAATTAAAGTGTTGTTTGAAATGGCTTTACCCGTCCAGATTTGAATAGCCATGTACTTTTCCACCTTCCTCTTCCACATTTTCTTCCGTTCTTCTCTACCTTCACTCTCACAACATACCCCAATTGGGGATTCATTGTAATGCACTTCATCAGACTGATTCGAAAACTCGATTATCATGGAGAGCATTATTTTCTATGTTCCCGATGGTTATCTCCATCGCCGACAGCATAGACTGTTTATCTCCCGGCTTGCAGAACTAACTTGCCAATGGTCACGCCAGTCGGGAGAGCAATCTTGTTTTTAAATAGAATCAATTCGAATATCGATATTTTTAACATCAATGAAGCACAATTTAGTCGGCAAGCTTTGTTGCTTTTATTCTGATTGTGTTTCATTGATGTTTAAATCGCTTAAATCTTAATATTTTCTCTCTTTAAAAATGCTTTGAAATAAAATTTTCGATGTTTTTTAAATAAAAAAAATTGAATTGATTTCCAGAGTCTCACTTCTCCAAACGGTTTGGAACAGTTGGTACTCTTGTGAGGTATTCATATAAAAAAATTAAATAATATCTAATTATCTTTGGTATAAAAAGCATGCTCCGCAGTCATGAAAGTGACTTGAAAGTGCCAAAACATAATATATACAGGATGTTAAGGGACGTACTTGACTTATTTTAACTAGAGCTTTTTTTTTACTCCAAATAATCTTAGGAATCACTGGTTAATGTGGGTCAATTACGCCCCTTAACACGCTTTTTAAGGTCATCACGTAGATAAATTTGTTTGCACTTTTAAATGCACTTATAAATATTTAAATTGCTCTTAATTTTTACCACTAGCATCATTTAATAATCATTGATTCTTTGTGATGTTAAAATACACCTTTGTTCTTTTAATTGCGTTCACTTTGGAGCTTAAATAATTGACTGATTTGTGAATTATAATTAAAGCAATGAGCAATATTATTAAATCTAACCTAACGACCAATTACCATCTGATGGACTTTCTGAATTGATTTATTATAATGAGTTTTGATCATAAAATCAATTGAATATCTTGAAGTGACCTGTCATAATATAATCTAACTTCCGATGGAGAACTTTAAAAGACCATAAATTTAAAAAAAAGGTATTTCTCTTCAGAAAAATTGCAATAATATACATATTTTAATGTACATACTTTAATCCTAGTGATAAGGTTTACTTGAAATGTGTTTAGGACCGAACCTTTTGTGCTTTAGACACGAACGGTGATAGATGATACTCTTCTAGGTACTTCGTAACTGACATCTGTTGAGACACCTAAAAACTACATTTTTAACTAAAAAATAACTATCCTCTATTGACCTGTAAGGGGCCAAGGAGGAAACCACGTAAATTTCGCAAAGTTTTGACTTTGACGTAATATTTTGTGAGTTTATTTTGTGCTATCGTATATTTTATTTACCGGAACACATTCCTTGAACAATAAATTATGCATAAAAATAGCATTACTTGCATTTATTTGATAAATTGATAGGTTTTTCGATCTTTTTCGCGAGAACGACGCTAGCCAATTTGACAGCTCAAATACCGCACTCGGACGCCATAGAGAATTTAAAATAAATTATTCCGAGTGGCTAGGTGTGTTCACGGTATTTTATACCTTAAGAACAAGAATGCCCCAAGCGATTCTGACCTATTTCTTCATACTATTGATAGAATTCATAACCCGTATAGTATTCATACTATACGGGTTAATCGCATTCCATCCGGCAAATGACCTGTTGAAGGATTTTGAAACCACATGCCTAATCCTATATACTACACCTATTATATTGTGTAGATATCTAAACTGTAAATCCGAGACATTATATAGGTTACAAGTAAATTATTTAGAACTTTGTAATCATTCATAAAGATAGCAGCCAAAAAATATGCGGAAAAAAATTGATAAAATTGTTAGTTCTGAATTTGAAAACATGAGATGGACAAAAATTACATAAATTAAAAAGGTCCCAATAGCCGAGTGCTATAAACCGTTGTCCCGGTAAAACAGAGTTCCTGGATTCGATTTCCAGTTGCGACCGTTACCTTTTTTATTTTCTGTGCCTTGTTCTCTTTCATATTTCTTTTAGATTTATTAGTATTATCTTATATTCAAAGCAACCTCTGCAAGAAATATTAGAATTCTACTAGCATGGCCAATTCAAAGAACGAGTTTTATAAAAGTCACATCTAAGTGGAATTGTACCGAGAAAAGTCGCTCTTTATTACATACAACAAGCTAAGTCTGGGAGTCGTCCTGTGGTCTGCTGGTCTTGTAATCTGCTAGACGCGCAATCGTCCCTACTAATTACCTTGATTCACAAATTTTAATTTTAATTAAAATACGAGGGTCAGTCAAAAAGTATTGCCTCCTATTTTCTCCCCTTTAATTATCAAGAAACAAAAAATGCAATTACGTAGGTCGAAAAGCACAGTATTGACAAATTAATTTTCACTTTTATATATAATCTCCGACCATTTCCAAAGTTTTGGTCCATCTATTAAGAGGGGCACGTATCCCAGAGTGGAAAAAAGCACGGTTCTGGTTCCTAAGGCCATCCGCCACAGCTTTTGTTGAGCGAAATACGTGCTTTAAGCTTTTTAAGGTTTGGGACGTATTGGACAGAATTTATTGTGCATTTCTGCTCCAAATAATCAACCATAATCACACCCTCTGCATCTCTATACTGTCGCCATAACTTTCCCTGCCGATCACACAGTTTTGATTTTTTCCGTCCTCGGCCAGTTTGTGTTATGCCATTCCATTGACTGCCTCTTTGATTCGAGTTCCGTGAAACCCATGTTTCGTCTCCGGTCACAATTTTTGTGCAGTTGCATCACCGTACACATTTTTCAGTCTTTCATGCATAAGAATAGGCGTTTCACATTCTGCATTCAAGAATTCAATCACAGAACGCTGAGTAATCCGAACGTTGATATCGCCATTTTGCAAACGACTGCAGCGCTGGCACCTGTTGACGCAGAAAGTTGCTATTACAGTAGATTGTAGACGAAGGTTGAGGAAAAGCGCCAAATTCAATTTTTTTATTTAACTAACTTTATTTGATTAAAAATAGGAGGCATTAGTTTTTGACTGACCCTAGAACTTTACAGATTGTTTTTGGAACGAGGCTTTGGCGTTCGTCCAATGTTTTTTTTTAATAGGTATCTACTATTTGCTCGTCTAGTTATGTCTTTATCCATGCTTCTCGCTTTTCATATCAATTAAACGGAGTAATTTATTTATAAGATGTCTCCGTTTTTGATTGATTGGTGTTTTTGTTAGATTAACGGTGTTTTGGTTGACAATATTATGTATTAAATATCCCGTGGGGCGAAAGCTGTCAGTTTCACCAAATTTGCTGACGATCTTCAAACAATGAATTTGTATTTTAGGAAATACCTAGAATCTTCTTTCAATCCCAAAAATACCTGCCTTTTAAAAATAATACTGGAATATTATTATTTATTTATTTATTTATTTAAGGAACATTAATAGTCTTAGTAATACAATAAACATAAGAGGATGATAAAAAAACAGACCAATTATTAATGTTCACAGATAGGTATTTAGAAACAAGACTAACTGAATATAAACTAGAATATTTAAAAAAATAATAAGAGTACAAAAGTGAATTCAACAAATGGTAAACTAATACACAACATTAAAATAAGTGTGATTATAACTGAAATAGACTGCAAAATAGGGATTTGGGTTGGGAAGGGTAAGGGGAGGAGAGGGATAAGGGAAAGTTGCCAAGTAATATAAAAATATTAGATACAATTAATTCATGTGTTATTCGCACCTAAAATGTTATACAGTGAAGTTCTGTAGCGACAGTAACTAGCAGTAAATACGTCAGCACGTGTGACCAATAAATACATTTATAAACCAATTTTCGTGAAATATCACCTCGAGGACGCTTGGCAAAATTGTTAAATTATCTCAGAATTATTTGGATTAATCGAGGCTTCGTGAAATAGATGAAAAATGATATTTTAAAATGTCGCAGGCTGTGAAAAGCTGTCAAGAGTCAGATTGATCCATTTAAAATACTACGATAATTGAAATTTTGCGTACGAATACAAACAAATGTAATATTGTATTATAGATTGTTGGTTCTGATTGGTTGGTTGGTTGGTCAATTTATGTTTTTTCTGTTTATTTTTTCTAAATTTATGTTTTCAACTACGAGCTTATAAATACTCTCCAACCTACCCCTAGTAATTACAATTTCCACTGATTCACCATATGAAAGTAATATTTTCATTGATGGTAAAAAAATAACTTCACATTTCGCATTATTTAAAGAATCATTATCTCAACCCTCAGGCTTCGGGAATATTTTGTGTATCCACTTTGCAATAAAATTCAAATAAATTGAGTATTTCTGAACGTATCCGAAAACTAATTGAAAAGTCGTGAAATATGCTATTATTAGAAATAAACTCATCTCATCTGCCCTGAGGATGGACACTGTAACGCTGTCCGAAAGGTTGGCTAAAGAAGGAGGTAGCGCAACACGGCATAACACCCCAAAAATAAATAACAAAAATACTTTTGGCCGTGAAAACCTAAAATCATACCGTCATTTATGAAATGTCAAAAATTCTTAAAAAGTTTTTAAAATTGCTCATCTTATGTTTTTCGAACTAAAATTAGTGATAACGTAAAAAGAAAAACTCACTTATTTTATTAGATGAATGTATTATGAACTTTATTATCACCTAACCTTTTTGTCTTTTTACGCAAAAAAAAAATTACTAAAAAATTCCCAATTTCTATTGCAGAAAGTACCCAAAGTTCTATATTTTTTTTTAAATTGCGGTAGGTAACTTTGGTGTCAGAGAAGAGTACATTTTAATTCTTGTTTTTTTTTTTAATATAAAGCGTTGTGTTTTTTGTCTTTAACTCCTTTTAAATAATACTAGTTGTCGCCCAATGGTCGAAATTCGACCATAATTGTAATGTTCTTTTATTTATTGATTTAATGTATTTTTTATGCATGATTAAAGAAAAAATTAGCATTCTGCACTCCTTTTCTATATAAACTATAAGTGTGCGAAATTTCATACTCCTCCGTCCGCGCAATTTTTGTAAAAAGGGGTACAAAGTTTTTGTTTCACGTATTAATATACTGATGATGATATCTCATCACGACTGTAAGGGAGATAGCGATTTGTATGAGACCTACCTAAGCTATTTCCAAACGCGATCAAATTAGCCTGAGGGTTAAAATCGTGTTATGTATCACCAATTTTCATTAGCTGGACTCTGTATTGTGTCGTATTTAATTCAGGAATTCGTTCGGCAGTGTCATTGTCACGAATAAAGTGTTACGACCGCTCTATATTACCGGCACTATATCTGCAATAAAACACCGGCACTCCCTTGTCAGCCGTGCCATGTCCATTCACAATATTCCAGTCTCCGTCTATCTATAAATAAATAAAACTGTAAATTAATCAGCAGCTATGCTATGCCATTAAGTTACGCTATCGCATAATTACCGAAGCAAATCTAATAATAAACCAATCATGGTTTATTTCATATAATTGGTCACGAATCGTTACTCTTTTAATTGCATTCACTTTACCTCTAGGCCATTGCAGCATTTTGCAGAAAATCGCAAATTATAATGAATTCACTGACAGATGAAAGAATCTGCGACCTTGTGAAATGGCTGGATCGCATTATGTGTGCCTCGAAGAATTATGTAGGCCTCTCTGAGTTTGTTGAAGAATTATGTAGGCCCCTCTGACTTTGTTAAAGAAATATGCAGATCTCTCCGTCTTCATTACATAATTATGCAAGCCTCTCCGATTTTAATGCATAATTACGTAGGCCTCTCTGACTTCATTGCAGAATTATGTAGGCTTCTCTGACTCCATTGCAAATTTGTTTAAGCCTCTCTGACTTCAATGCTGAATTATGTAGACCTTTCTGACTTCATTGCAGAACTAATTAGGCCTCTCCGACTTCATTGCAGAATTATGTAGGCTTCTCTGACTTTATTGCAGAATTATTTAGGCCTCTCTGACTTCATTACTGAATTATGTAGTTCTCTCTGACTTCATTGCAGAATTATTTAGGTCTCTCTGACTTCATTACTGAATTATGTAGGTCTCTCTTGACTTCATTGCAAAATTGTGCAGGCCTCTCTGATTTCAACGCAAAATTGTGTAGGCCTGATTTGACTTAATTGCAGAATTATGTGGGCGACTTATCTTTACATGGGTGCATATTTGCTACTTTACACACTCGAATAATGCGGTCTGCTATTTAAATTGCTACAAAATTTTAAGAGAGTTAGCTTTAAAAATTATGTTATTGGCTTCTGTAATCTTGTCGTTTATTAGGTTTATTTTAATTCAACGTAGAATAAAACTTACGTATATTAATAATTAATGAGAATTGCGGTCAGTTGATCACAAATAACACAGAATTGACAATAATTGTAAACCGAGGCGAATCAAAGTCATCTGTGCAAAGCCTTTTGCAAGTGCAGTGCAGCAATAAAATATAGGCCTCGCTGAGCAGCAATCGTAGTACACTCTACAGTGTAGGTCAGTAACAATCCATTCAGATAATTGAATGAATCTACGTGATTATCCGCCTGACCGGAAGCCTGTAGTAGATCTCGGATAGGTACAATATCGCAGTGTAAATTGACCCTTGTAAACTAATAAATCTTTATCAGAACAATTAAACCAAGTCCTTAGTTATTGTATTTCGCTTTAAAAAAAACTCCATCGGTCATATTCAATACAACTAAACAACAAAACATTGGAAGTTGTATTCAAAATGAAACCAGTTTGAATAAATTTTCGAATCGTAATCTAGGTGTGCACACTGCACAAATTCATTCAAACGCTCTTTATTAGGATTTGCCTGTATTAAGGTTTTTTTTAATATATATTTAGATACACAGATGCATTGTATTGTCTCATGGTGTTTTAGTACGTCTATGTACAGGTATAACAAACAAATCGCACAAGTATGTTCCTTACCTGAAGCAAGGCGCCATAAAAAGCGCATCCAGTGCCAAAAATCAGCAAATAATGTCACTTGTCGGCCAATTCGCTGAATAAGTGTCTGGTTTGCATTATCGCTGATTCGTTGTTTGTTAAAATGTAAAATAGTGTTTTGTAAACCTCTACTACCTATCCCTGTAGAATTTTGGCAAAATATTTATTTATTTTTATATATTACAACACAATACATTACAAAGTGATGCTTTGTCTGTCCAACTGAGAAGGTTTCTCGTTACAGGACAGCCAAATTACACATTTAGTTCATAATATTCTTAACAAAGGAATCGTTTCGTTCAAGATATCAAAAGAATGAGATTGTATCAAGACAACTTTTGAGAACGTTAATATTTGCATTCGTAACGAAGGAATGGTTTCTTTATGTCCTTGAAAGAATCGCAAGGATGTGATTCTTTCAAATTTCTTACAATAACAAGCCCTGTACTTTGACAGTTTAATGAATATTTCATACAACCTTTGAACAATGTAACCATTTGTATCACTCACTTAGAATTAGAAAATATGACATTTGGTTTTATTTTTTAACAGTTGTAAATTTAAGTTGACCGGAAAACTCAGAATTCTGCAACTTCAACACCTCCTTTGCAATGTCATTATTAAAAGTGATAAAAAATATATTAAAAAGTTGTTAAAAATGTTTTCTTTAGGTTAAGTTATGGGCAATTTTTCACATTTTTTTTTTCATAACTTTTAATGACTTTTCAAAGGGGTCATTCAGAGTTGTCATGAAACCTATTTAAACGCTCCATAACTCTTGATGAAATTTGCATTGCAGTTCATAATACTTTCGTTGATATACATACATTCCAGGCCGATAAAACTGTTTAATTTTCATGTCGCTACAACTCACCGTTCTGGAGTTTTTTGCTGTTTTTTTTATGCACACAGTTTTTTTTATCATCAAAAGTCGAATATTGAACGATTTTCGAGACATTTAGTAATGTACCTATTTCACTTTATTACTTTATCTTTTTCAACTGAACTTTCATCTTATTCCGTAAATCCTAAATAATTTAACTTTTGATAAATCCAACGACATTGCACTGCATCGCCACATCTGGAGACAAACGTCACATTTGGCGGACTTTGCAAGGACTGTATAAATAAATCCAGACGCGACTGGCGATCAGCTGACGCGCTGTCTTGCCAAGAAGTCGCTAATACCAACCAACTTGTGTCTTGTCTTGTCTTGTGACGGTCTTGCGATAGTCTTGGATTGGTCTTGTGTTGGAGTTCACGCGACGATGAGTAGCGACTGTAATATAATGAAACACTGACAAAAGAAACCCTACCAACAAAGAACCTGGAAATTGTCAGAAGTCACTTTGTTCACATTGCCAAGTTTTTTTTTTTAATTATTGCGTTTTTGTTTTCATTGAGTATCTTGTGTGGTGTCAGTTGAGCATTATGAATGATGTGTTCGTTAATATTATGACTTTATGAGTAATGGTTCTTTTTTATGTTTACACTTTTGTAAAGCATCTTTGTATTTCTTCTTCAATTTCTTGGCTTGCTGTTTTCGTACGTATGTGTGTGTCGTAGACCGATCGTAAAATTAGGCAGATCATGATGCGCCCCGCCACATCATGATCTGCCACATCGTGAAATGGCGGCAGATCGTGATGTGGCGAGGCGCATCATGATCTGCTCGATTTTATGATTGGCCTGCGACATATCAATGGTAGTGTAACTTTAATTAGTGGTGTATTTCTGTTGTACGGACGCAAAATACTATCACAATAAACTGGTTTTGCGTGGTTTGCATCTGCATTCTGAAAGCTGAATCATTATGGTAGGGACAGACATGCTCATTACAGTAAGTAGCGTGCTACTGATGTGCAAACACTACTTTAGTGTCGCATTAGTCGGTGATTTTGCTAGTATTGAGCATGCTTCTGAATTCGCGGGCGGAAGGGAAGTGCTTAAAGCATGTGTGAACAGGCTTGCTTATGCCATGCTCATTTCGATCCGATCTTAGTTCGCGGTAGCAGGGTGTGCGAATTCTTTGCAAAAATATCAAAAATGGAGGATACGAAAAAACCTTGCTTTTCGTGATTTTTATAGGAGTCGCGAAAATCTTTAGAACATAGGATCACTAAAATACCCACAACAGATGTTCAAATTCCTCACAAAATCGCCAAAAGTTTCTTTAGCTCCAACATGAAACCAAATTTTATTGAATTTAGAATTTATTTTTTTATAATCTAGTAATTTTCGGATTTTCTCTTTCGTTCTTCAGGCTTAAAACATACACATTTTTTAAAAAATTTACTACTAAAGAAAACGAAATTATAAAACTTTCTCACAATTGTTGAAAATATTATTTAACAACGTGGTTGGATAATCAAAAAATGTCCAGAATCCCCGCATTTTCCCCGCAAAATGGTTCTCCCCGCTTCCATTTTGGTCGAGAGCATGCTTATGAAGAGTGAGCTCAAAACAAGCAGGCTCATTTATTATATCATTATGGTATAAATAAGCATGCCCCTTTCCCCTTCCACTCGCGAATCCAGTAGCATGCTACTAGGTAGCATTTACTCATTAATAGCAAAAGAGCATGCTACTAATGAGCATAGCTGTCAGACCATTATGCAATATGCATGCCTATCTGAACCTAACCTAACTTGACCCGATGACGTTCCTCTTAATTTTGTGTTGACCGATGTACGCTATAAGCTATTTCATCTGTTAGGTTAGGTTAGGTTAGGTATAATAAGAGGGGCGTGCGCTATTGCAACACAATTTCAAAAGATTATATTGGAGTTTTGAGTGTTTCTAAAAAATTTCTTTATTGTTATCAAGAACAGCTTACCTTTGGCAATGCATTTCGCCTGTCTTTCAAGAGCAGATCTTCATTATTTCATCAGATTCAATACCTAATGCGCACTTTTGCCCAGTCTTGAATTGGTTGGTACCTCATATATTTCTTGCTAATTATCGGTCAATTAGTCTGGTCAGAGCTACTGCGTATTCCGATTCCGATCGTCTCGAGCCAATCGAAACATTAATGCTGCTGTTGTTTCGTGAAACGAACCGACCTCCCTTGCAAGGAGTCAAGCAGCAATTAAACATATTTTGGGGCTCCAGCAAGAGGTGTCTACCTAAATGTTATCCATACTAATATTATAAATGCGAAACTGCTCGAGTTTGTTTGTTACGCTTTCACGCATAAAACGATTTTAAAAATTCTTTCACCAATAGAAAGCTAAATTATTTGCGAGGACTATAGGCTGTATATAATGGTAAGCTCTGGCGTTATGAAATTATAAATATTAATATATTATATTGGTTATACGTTTTTTATCGCTAACAAAAGCGAGTTATTGCTAACGTCAGAAAACAAATCGTAGCCATGGAAACGATGTTGATAAATTTGTGGGCTCTGTGCTGGTAGGTACTCAGCCCCCTACCTACTGGTCGGCCGCTGCTCCAGAAAATTTAAATATTAGAATACGTTTGGTTTTTTTTTGGACAAGCTTATGTTTTAGAATAAATGTCAGATGAGAGTTCCTACATTAAAAATACAATTCGTAACGATTATAAAGACTGTATAATAAATAGTGTTATTTTTTATTTATTATATTTACAAACTTCCACATATTACAATTTGGGAGGCGGGAATGGGTACCGCCGCCCCGGGAACCTTTATTGGATAACCAACACCTCTGCCATAGGTCACCCCAAGTGGTTCGCTACGTTTGGTGATTTAGCAGGGGTGCCCGGGTTCATGGGGTGAGGTTTGTCTAGGTCTTGGAGGCGGATGACCAGGACACACTGAACCCCAGATTCCTACCCAACCCTTAAACCATTTTCCTTCCCAGAACCCTTTTCCTTCCTCCTCTCCCTTTCCTTAATAAAAAAACCTTCACACAGCATCCCCAAAGATGACATAGGCCCTGAGGGAAATTTTTTTTCTGGGCCTCCTGTGTGGAGCTCATGTAAAAAAAAAAAATATTTAAATAAAAATAAATCTCCGAAATGTTTGAAAGCGCATACATTCCGAACGACTGAACCAAATTGGATAATTTCACTTTTCTTTGAGCTCAAGCATTATGAAATTTAGGTGGCACGCGAGCTGTTTGAAAACTGAATGTACCGGGAATGAATGTATGGAATGCGGGAGGGGGTGGGAGGATAATTAATAAGTGCAAGCGCTACAGTAATTTCCCCTAATACCATGCAAGGAAGCCGCGGGGAAAAGCTAGTAAAATGTAAAATCGTATAAAATGATTCTTCGTTTATAGCAAGACCATTGACCAGCAACTCTAACGTTAGCAGTATGATCTGTCCATAGTCCATTGATCAGAGTGGTCGAGGGCCCGCCATAGTTATAAATAAGCCTGCAGCGAGAACTGACCACGCCATGATGGATGATAACGAATAACGTCTCGCTTTGTACGATGATGTACGCTATTTGTATAAATGTGCTAGGGAGGACCGTCAAACTGTCTAAAAGTTTCGCATTTTGAAAATTCGACCACAGAAAACGTACAAAATATTCCAAACTAAAGGGTTTTCCAATAAGAGGTGTTATTTTGAATAGCCCGCTATTTCGGTAGATGTCACTTTTGAAGCTGTCATTTTTTGACATTTGACAAGTAGAAATACGCCATTAATAAAAGTGGAACGATAGACGCTTCAACAACGCATTGAAATTATTTGTACACCAAAATAACATCTCTTATTGGAAAACCCTGTATTAGTCCTCTACTCTACTAAGAGGTCTTTTTGAATGTGTTACACTTTTGATAGCAGCCGGTGATGAGAGATTTTCAGAAGAACCGTAAAAATCTGTTTATTTGTTTATCTAGTAGTTAAAATCCCGTTCCGCAGGTTAGGCCCTGCGGGCGGCTTTTCGTTCGGCTTCGCCCAGTTTGAGTGTTGGTGATCATTTTATAAATTCAACTGGTTCCAAAGAAGCCGGTTCTTCGGATCAACGATCAACTATGATCCAGTGACAGCTAGTCACCGGGACAAAGTAACCGCGACAGGCAATTACGTCATGTGTAATATATAGCCGCGTGTATTATTCACAACTGCCAGTTACGGACTGCCAACTGACGGATTTTGAAGCGTCACGTGATCAGCAAGCCGTCGAGCAACGACAGCTTGCAGATGGCGGTGATTGTTGTTGATACTCGTTGTTACTGCTGTTTTTGCGTTGCTTTTCCCCTAACATATTAAATAAACAGAGTTATTAGAATATTAATATACAATACACAGATATTGGACGTGCGACGGATTTTGAAGCGTCACGTGATCAGCAAGCCGTCGAGCAACGACAGTTTGCAAATGGCGGCGATTGTTGTTGGTACTGCTGATTTTGCGTTGTCTTACCGCTAACATATTAAATAAATAGGGTTATTAGAATATTTTAAACGGGGAAATATGTAAAGGGAAAGGGTGTAGTGTTGTGTTAGTTTTTGTCACTCCCAATTTAGACCCCCACCAAAAGAATTTCTACATACAATGCGACCCACCCTAATATACTTAGAGTGTGATATATGTTTTATTGTATTATTGGTACAAACTGTACAGTTTAGGTATGTATTATGGAGTATATGGGAGTCGCGGCCGCCGAGGTCACCGCAATGTCGGGAGTATACGCATCGGGTATTTTCGTATATTACGTATTATGTACCTACGTTGTATACTACTCTGTATAGATCGGTAAACACAGGACGCGGATGCTGCGGCAATGTACCCACACTATATTCGGTACTTTGATCTGTTCACTGACAAAAAAGTCATCTTAAAATCTAATGAATACATCTTCAACGATCTCCGGCTTCGTGGCAGTACTGACTACAGAGAACCTACATTAAGCTCGTTTGCTCTGGATGCTTTAATATGATTGTATTTAATTAATAAATACTAATTCGCATATAAAGGGTTAAGAAACGTATTTGAATTATTTTAACTGGTGACTCCTGACATTATTTTGAGTAAAAACTGTAAATGAAATTTTGATCTCCGTTGACTTTTTTATGTTTTTTTTCAACTTAAATCATTAAAAAATCTGTTTGTTTTGATTGGGTTGGGTTGGGTGGTTACCCGCCTGGGTGACCACTGATGATGAGACGTGGAAGAATTTTTTTTATTTGTTTTGAAGAAAAAATAAATAAATCACATCATCACAGAGGCGTTTATTATGTTTGGTGATATAGTAGGGGTTCTTGAGTTAATGGGGATGAGGTTTGTCTAAGTCTTAGCGGCGGATGCGTTTGTCCGCCTATCGCAGTGGGAGGCTGGATTCATACGCCCATCACTCCTGGACACATTGACCCCCAGATTCCTACCCACCCCTCATACATTTTTCCTGTCCAGAACTTCCTCTCCTTCTATTCCTTAAAAATACCCTCCACACAGCATACCCAAAGATGACATAGGCGTCAGTAAATTTTTCCTCAGGGCCTCTTGTGCATAGATAATGTAAGAAAAACAGAAATCAAAATTTCGCTTTCATTTTTACTCCAAACAATGTCAGGAATCACTGGACAACGAATAATCATCACCTGTAATCGTATGTACGTTTGTTCCTCCTTTGGCCCGCTTCAAAGTTGCAGAACTAACTTGCCAGTCGGGAGAGCCGTCTTGTTGTTAAATAGAATCACTTCGACTACCGATTTGTTTAAATCAATGAAGCACAATACAGACCGCAAGCTTTGTTGCTGAAAATCTTAAATATTTTATGTCTTTTAAAAACGCTTTGAAATGTTAATTTTGTAACGTTTTTAAAATGAACACATTGAATTGAAAAGTTAAGCGTCAAACTGTAAAGAATTGAATTGCGACAACTTTCCACAAAGAACACTAACAAATTATTGCAATCTCATTGCTTGCCGACTATGTTTCCCGGCCACTCCAGACGACGTTATATGCACATTATCGCCATAACGAATCTCACTTTATTCCAAGGTTATTTTATTCCTATAAATAATGCACACTACTTGCGAATTCTCGCGATCCGAGCTGCTTCCACTTTAAATGCATTACAACGGGCGTGCAGTAGGTTCATATGCAGTTTCCTCTCATACATTTGTTCACGAAATGCATCATATACAATAAAAGGGACTGCTTGCATTGGAGGTTACTGAATGGTAAAACTGATTGATTTGAGTGGCCAGTAAGGGTATTGCCGCCTCGGGAACAATTTTCGCTGCTAGGCTTTTCGTTCGGCTTCGCCCAGTTTGAGTGTTGTTATCATTTTATAAATCCAATAGGAACCGGTTCCAGAAATCGCCGGTTCTTCGGATCTACTATGATCAGTGATAGCTAGTCACCGGGACAAAATAACCGCGACAGGCAACGACGTCGTATGTAATATATAGCCGCGTGTATTATTCACAGTTTCCTCTCATGCGTTCATGAAATGCATCATATTCAATAAAAGGGACTGCTTACATTGGAGGCTACTGGATGATAAAACTGAATGATTTGAGTGGCGGGTAAGGGCATTTAGGGTCGCCTCGGGAACTATTTTTGCTGCTAGGCTTTTCGTTCGGCTTCGCCCAGTTTGAGTGTTGTTATCATTTTATAAATCCAATAGGAACCGGTTCCAAAAATAGCCGGTTCTTCGAATCCACTATGATCCAGTGACAGCTAGTCACCGGGACAAAGTAACCGCGACAGGCAATGACGTCATACGTAATACATAGCCGCGTGTATTATCCACAACTGCCAGTAACAATAATAATCATATTACCGTTAATCTCTGCATATCTGGAGAGATACTAAAAATTACAAATTGAGTAGTACTTACGCCTATTTCTGCCAGCTGTATCATCCCCAAGTGGTTCGCTACCTTTGGTGTCTTAGCAGAGGTGCCCGGATTCATGGGGTGAGGTTTGTCCAGGTCTTCGTGGCGGATACGTCCGCTGATGATGGAATTGACTTTGCTGGCTGGAAATTGTGAAATTGTCTTGAAAAATCTATTGAGAAAATATGTGCAAATTGCATGACGCCAAAACTCGCCTTTCAAGATTTTTTAAATACTGCTGAAATACAAAAATAAGTATTTCAATTTTGTTAAAAAATTCAAATTAAATTATCAAACCTTCTTATATGGTAATGGTAAGATTCATCAAGGCAGATGGCTCATCTGCCCTGATGATGGACACTGTAACGCTGTCCGAAACGTTGGCTAGAGAAGGAGGTAGCGCAACACGGCATAACACCCTAAAAATAAATAACAGAAGTACTTTTGGCCGTGAAAACCTAAAATCATAACGTTTAAAATCATCTATCAATCATTATGCTATCTAATCAATCAAAATTAATTTAATGGACTTAATTGTCGTGAGTCGTTCCGCTTTTACTTCACGAACATCAGTGCTTGACTAGAGGCATCCACTACCTTTCTAACATTCTTGGGATTAAATTGATTTGAGTCTGGAGCTATAATAATAAGGGAGTGTCGAAGTTTCAATAATGTTTTCAAAGTCACATGACCTTCTCAATATGGCGACCTACAATACATATTCGCCCTTCAGCAAAATTAGAATCATCTTTATTTTTTTTTTTTATTTTTTTTATTTTATTTATTTTTATTTATTTTATTTATTTTATTTATTTATTTAGTATAGTATAATACATTTATAAACATTTTTTATGATATGTTTTGACTGTTCAACTAGGATGATTCCCGTTTTAGAACAGTATTATGTACTAGCTTTTCCCCGCGGCTTCGCTCGCATGGTATTACGGGAAATTACTGTAGCGGTTGAACTTATCAATTATACCCCCTCCTCCCCACCCCCACCCCCTCCCGAATTCCATACATTCATTCCCTTACATTCAGTTTTCAAACATCTCGCCTGCCACCTAAATTTCATAAAGCTATAGCTCAAAGAAAAAAAGAATTATCCAATTTTGTTCATTCGTTCGGAATTTATGCGCTTACAAACATTTCGGATGTTTATTTTTAATAAAATATTTGAAAGTTTGTGAATATAATAAAAAATTACACTATTTATTCAGTTCATTTATTCAGTCTTTATAATCGTTACGAATTATATTTTTAATGTAGGAACTGACATTTATTCCAAAACAGAAGCTTATCCAAAAAAATAAAACATATTCTTATATTTAAATTTTCTGACGTTTTGCAAAAATTTGCTTTAGTTAGCGACAGAAAACGTATAACAAATATAATATATTAATATTTATAATTTCATTACGCCAGAGCTTACCATCATATACAAAATATAGTCTGCGCATATAATTTAGCTTTCTATTGGTGAATGAATTTTTAAAGTCTTTATGTTGTGTTATGCGTGAAAAGGTCATAAACACACTCGAGCAGTTTCGCATTTATAATATTAGTATGGATTTTCCCATTTTACATGGCAAATCATTTTCAACCAACTATATAGGTCTTATAGAAATCGTTGTCTCCCTTACTATCGTGGTTAGAGATATGATCGAAACGGCGTTAGAAAGAGAAAACACCGCGCTTTATGATTCAAATCTGTAATATTTAATAAAAAAATGTATAGTTTATACACGAGCTCCTAGAGCTCAACTTATGGAGTAGTAGAATCATAAAATGAATTATTATGTAAACCAAAATAATAATTTGTAAAGTGTATGTTCAAGAGTTGAAATAAAAAAAAACTAAAAGTTAAATTAAAATCACCTTTATGAAACCAAAATTTCCGACCGCAATTTGAAAAAAAAATTATGAAACTTTGGGAATTTTTTATTAATTATGGTTAACGACAAAAGAGTTGAAGATAGCGTTTAAAATACATTTGCCTAATAAAATATATGTGTGTTTTTATTTTTTCAATAATTTGAGTTAGAAAATAAGTGAGGTGAGCCATTTTTAAAACTTTTCTATGTTTGCATTAAAAATTTTGTATTTCGGAAATGTTCAGAAATATTCCCGATGCCTGAGGGGTTAATGGTATTTATAGTTTGTGAAAATACCTCATTGTGTCAATTTAATAATATCTACAGGCAAAACTATATATAAACTTTATTTAATAATCGTCATAACAAATGTTGCCTTTGTAGTCATGCCATGATTTATATCAAAATGCATCTATCGTATGTGCATTGTACTAGGATCAAACTAACTATAATAATATTAACTGCATTTTCACGCAACTTTTGACCTGTTACATGCAAATTACACAACTTGTAAACATGATACTTACTTGCAAAATGCAACAAGTGAATGCGCACCTACGATGCAATTATTTCGACCTGCCAACGTGAAGCGATGAGTCTTTTATTGCTAGTAATATTAATATCTAGCATTGTTTATACAGCGATTAGATCGTATCCGACTCATGGTATCGCCCGATCTCGGCGCCTAGCAAATAGCTAAAGATTAACGAGTGCATTTATTATACATGCATCTACGAACACTGCACACTCACTCGCATCATTTCATTACATATACATGTATTATAATATCTTCTCTTATCGTGTGTGTGTGTGTAATTACATTTATCTAGTTGTATTATCTTAATTATTTTGTTTGCACATTTATGAAATATTAACACGTTTTATCCATAACAATTTCGGAGGCGAGTATATATTTGTTTGTCAATATTTTGTAGCTTGATCGTATTACGGGTGGTTGCGCAAATCAATTCGTTCGTAGGCGGGTGCGGTGTGATTCTAAAACAACAATCACTGGAAAACTACTCAAAGGAAAAGGAAAAGGATAGGTATTGCCAAAACTCACCGAGTTCACTCGACATTTGCCGCTCGTTCTGTGGTCCTTTTAATTCTCCCTTGTCTTTATAATAGTTCACTTGTACACATATATACGTAAACACGGTTACTTCTGCAACCGCGGCGGTGTGGTCGATAAGTTCGCAAATTAAACTTAGGGCGTTACTTTTCAATTAAGTAAAATGCACAAATTTCTCCGAACTCGAAGCGGGTGCGTTTTTCCACAAGTCAAATAAAAAACAAGTGAATGAAACAATCGAACGTTTTATTGGGTTTTGTCTTGGCGTGGGATGGGTAGGTACTTGGATAGAGGAACTGGGCAGGTACTTGGGTAAAGCAGTTTTCCAGTAGGTACTAAATCAAACAAAAAGAACATTGATTGGCGCAAACAACGGGGTTACACCAAAACCTCCTGGATCACACCTAGGAGGTTTTGATTACATGCAGTCAGGAAGCTGGAAGAAATCGATTTGTCAAGAATTTTTCCTGGAAAGGCATTTTAATTTATTAACGTAAAAATATATCATGTTGTAAATTTTGTTGTTGTATGTTGTTGTAAATTACTTAATTATCACATGTTGTTGTAAATTCCTATATGCTGATTTTTTTGTTAATAATAATATAAAGATTTTTAAAGCTACTGAAGCCGATCTCCTCCGGGAAGTCCCCCAAGAAAGGTATTTTACGGTGAGCACGATGTCTCTGGATTAGATCTTCTAAAATCATAAAATTAAAAAAATGTTTCTTTTATATAAGGTATAATCAAGTATTTAATCGAAGAAATAAGTAAAATATGATTTTTTAACAAAATGGCTGCTTTTCAAAAAAAAAAAAAATCGAATTTTGATGAAAATTTTGGCCTTAAGCTTCGATTACATTGAGCGGTTTACAAGCTAATAATAGCCGGCGAATTCACTAACTGCTGGTTAACTCGCTCAGTGTAATCATATTTACTAGCTAACTAGCAGATTTCACATTGAAAAAGTTTACTAGCAGATAGTGAATTCGCCGGTAAGTAGCTTATAAACCCGCTCAATGTAATCGGGGCTTTAGATTGTTTATAAAATGGAAAATATTTAGCGGTAAGATAAAACCTTTGATTAATTACTAAAATATATATTTATAAAGCTTGTGTACAAAATTGAGACTGATCGGATAAGCCGTTTCCGAGAAATCTTGCTTACCGTCTTAAAAAACATGGCTTTGAGAAAAACGCGTTTAAAGTTTCAAAAGTTCCGAGATGTCTTTACAAATATGCTTGTAACTTTGAGAATATTTGCCGGATTGATTTGAAATTTTCTGTTTACATACTTACATATTATATGTTTATTGAAATGATAAAAAAAACTTGTTTTCGGCCTCCTTATGGCATAAACCCTTTGTATTCTCCTGATGAAGGAAGTAGTGCACTTCTGAAACCGGTAGACATGTCGACCCCTTGGAATAACAAGGTTCCATCTGTTGCCGTAACGACATGCGATCGTGAACTCTAAAGTAGCTTATTTTATAAATCCCATTATCGCATGACGTTACCGCACAGACGGAACCTTGTTATTCCAAAGGGTCGAAGTGTTAAAATAAAATGATTGAAAAAAAAGTGTGTTTATATTGTAAATGTTTTCCTACACGTAAATATTTATATGTTTGTCAATATTTTGTATAATTCTCCGTACAAACGAAGTGCACTTCTGAAACCGGTAGAGATGTGTTAAAATATGATGTGTTGAAATCACGTATGTGTTGAAAACAAGTATGTGTTTATATTGTAAAAGTAGCTTTTCCTTTTGTAAAAATAGCCTGACAATAATTGCCGGAAACTGACGTTTATTTGTTGTGCTTCTAGAAATAGTCAGCGTAAGATCATCGACCAAGAGCTATTTCCGCCAGACGTGCGAGATACGAGATACCTTCACATAAAATAATAATTTTATAACTTTATTCTGTTTTGGGAAAGGAGTTAGCCTGTATATTCCAACCATGAAATATAAGCCAAAAACCTATCCAAAAATGTACTCCAAATGACTTATAAATCTACTTGTCACCAAAAAACTTAAACATAAAGAATATAAATTATGTCAAAAAAATCTGATTTCATTGAATTTAAAGATTTAAGAACTTCATGTAAAAAATGTCTTTGATGCTGCCGTAACTATATAAATAAAATTCAAAACTCCTTAATAAATAATGTTAGTTATTTTTGGAAATACTCGAAATCTCTTACAAAAGATGATTATGATTTCCCGAGCATTATGCACCTAAATAGCAGCCATAGAAATAATACTTATGGTATTGTTTGCAAAATAATTTAAAAGTGTTTATTCAACAGACTCAAATTATGCTCCTGTTCCAACAACAACTCTAGATAAAACTGTTGATATTTCACAGTGTACCATAAGTCTCTCTGACGTAATTACTAAAGTTAAATCCTTAGATGTCCACAAATCTGCGGGACCGGACAATATCTCTACAATATTTATCAAAGAATTAAAGTAATTAATTGCTCTTCCATTAGCCAAACTTTTTGATCTTTCTTTATCCAGTGGAATTTTTCCCGACATGTGAAAATTCGTAAAAAATATAAACGTAATTATCTTTTTCAATTGACAACTTTAAATAATCTTATGAACTTACAGTTACGATAAACCCTATTAAAAATTAAACAAACAGCTAGATTTTTAATCTACTCAGTTTCCTTGATTAATAGGTGTAAAGTTCCATGTTCCGTGCACGTAATGACTAAATTGATGGTGTACCGACTGGCTATAATGTCTTTGTTTGAATCCAACTACACCGTCTTGTAGTCTATTAACTTATGCATTCCGGCCTTGGTCAGCCTGAACACCATTTTATCGTGTAGAGCAGCGGTCGGCAATTAGTTTTGGTGGCGGACCGTATGAATATGTCTCTTTTTTTGGGTGACCCCGCGAATCAGTGCGCTTGTGACTGCCCGACTGATCGTCGTCATAATCCCTAGTGTCTAGCAGCATCGTAAAGCGCAAAGATTCAACCTTTTCTGAAGTATATTTTTCTTCAGTTCTCCCCCAACTGCATAAAAAAGTAACAAAGAAAACAAAAATCGAGTGCAGTTATCACGCGGTAGAAGCGAAAGTTTAAAAAAAAAATTCGAACTATGAAAAACCAAGGACCCTTGAAAAGTGAGGTCATAATCAAAGCGCAGTGAGCAGGCCAATGAGCGCAGACCTCGCGTCGTTTCCGTTTTATATCTCAACCAATAGGAGCCTTGATAGAAGTATAATGCTTCGCAGGTGTTGTACGCGTCATTTCCGTTTCATTCGAATTCCGAATCGCTAACGGGGCTAAGGAAGTTTCACTTCAACAACAGTGGGGGGGATTTTTCAATATCAATCAGTTAGTAGCGTTGCATTTTTAACGTGTATAGTTACGCGGGCGTTGCTCGTTCTTAAAAACTTACATTTATGTTTTCTTCACAAGAATTAGATATGAAACAAAATTTTTGTTTGTGACCGATAATGCGCCAAGTATCAGAGACTCTCCCAGAGACTTCGCGGGTCTCATCTGGTCCGCGGGTTGCCTATGGCCAATCGTTGGTATAGACTAGTAGTCCCCAACCCTCGGTCCGCGGACCGGTACCGGTCCGTGGATCAAATGCTATCGGGCCGTGGCAAGACCCTGCTTAAAAATCAAAATTTCGTAAAAAATCGAACACACCCAATAATTTTTTTTTATAATCAACGACAAAAATAATTATTCAGTTGAGAACCCCTTCACCGTCAAGTTACCGCCGACACAATACATTCGAAGTAAAAAACACGACTGGGCTTTCATCTTGCGCACTCGCATATATACTGAAAGGACCTCAAGTGAGACGCAATAACGTGGGTCACCGCTCTTATACTCTGCTTGCCCAAATGCAAGTAGAATCGTTTTATTGAGAATACGTGACGTAGGACCTAACACGCGTTTGATTGTATTATGTTTTTAACTATTTTTATTGATTTGTAAATGTAACCCCCCCTCCCCCCCTTCAGCGGGCCGCGGCAAAATTATCAAACGTTGACCGGTCCGCGGCGATAAAAAGGTTGGGGAAAACTGGTATAGACTCGATGTAGAGAGTGTACATATAACTCGGACTGTTGTGTCGCTTCCATCCCATAGGAAGCCGAATCCAACGACCCCGACCACGCCATTACGATCACGTACCAATATGTAGTCGGTGTTTACTTCCTGCAAGCAGTTCCATGCTGACTTGGCCTAACCTTGCTGTCAGACTTTCGGTCAAGATCATTCACCCGCTATTTCCTTATGAATGTTTTTGGTATTGTTGTAAATATGTGTCAAGACGTTCTTCTTTGTGAAGCACTCCCATGACGCGACATTGCATCTGCTGATGCGACCATTCTTATTTTAACGATAAAGTGAAACCAGGCAGAGGTCACATTCACGTCATCACGGAGAGTAAATTAACGTACGTCCTAACTTGCTTCTTATAATATTGTTGGGTGACAATGACCAATTTATTTTTCAAGTGTTAAAAAATTACAATATTTAAAAGAGGGTGGTCGCCTTATTATTTCATTACGTCACATTTGAATTCGAAGTTTTTTTTATATGAATACCGCACAAGAGTCCCAACTGCTCCCTTCTGGAGCCAGTAAGACTATGGAATCCCTAATTGGGGTATGTTGTGAGGCTGAAGGTAGTGGGGAGGGGAAAGAGATGGGGAAAAGGAAGGTGGGAAGTACCTGGCTATTCAGATCTGGTCACCAAACACGGCTAAAGCCTTTTCAAGCAACGTTTCAATTCTGAATGATGGTCTTACACCAGGGCGATACTGAGAGTATCTTCCACTCTGAAACGTGCCGCAAATATATTATTTTAAAAGATAATAAAATAATCAAATAAAATGTATTTACCACGCCGGGATTCGATCCCGCGACTTTCGGAATGCTAGTCAAGAGCCTTACTGTTTGATTACTCCGGCCGCCAGAAGTGTTACAAATCTAAAAGTTAGTCGTCCCGGGATCTTTTATATTTTACTAGATGGTTCCCAGCATGATTGCGTTGCAATAATGCCATATTCAAAGAAATAAATTGTTTCTCCCTGCAAGTCCTTTCCCGTGCGTCCCCCTTCTCCACGTCCTCCCTCATTCCCCTTTCACCTTCCCCGCCTCCACTCTCCCCGCTCCCGCTCCCCCGTCCTGCCAACACCCCTCCCACGTTTCATATATTCAAGGGTCACCTGGACCACTTTGGGAATCACTGATTTAGATCATATTTCTCACTACGATAATAAGCGATACAACGATTTCTATGAGACCCATACGATTTGTTCCCAAAAGCGATGGGTTAATGACAAATTAGCCTGCTGGGTTAATGATTTCTCTTACAATTTTTTCTTCTTTAACTACTTAATTAAATGTATTTTTGAATTATTCCAATGGCACGTAGGGTTTTCCAATAGAGACTTCCGAACTTTGACGGTTGATAGCGGCCATATGGTTGAAGCGACATCTGTCAAATTGGCTGTCATTTATTCAGTCTGTTTTGCCAAATCACCGTGTACGGATATAGCGTCCAAAAACACGTGCAAATGATAAAATTTATTTAATTGTTTAACGATAAAATCTCACTTGGAGGTGATGTGAACTGGCCACCGAGATCGTGCGATTTGACCCCGTTTTTACTTGTGGAGTTTTCTTAAGTCGCAGGTTTATGCGAATAAGCCACAAACAACAGCGGCCCTCAGAGCCAACATAACCCGTGCCGTCGGTCAAATTCCGCCTGATTTATGCGCCAGAGTCATGGAAAATTGGATGTTTCGGATGCGCGCCACCCAGAGTAGCCGCGGCGATGTGAACTGGCCACCGATATCGTGCGATTTGACCCCGTTTTTACTTGTGGAGTTTTCTTAAGTCGCAGGTTTATGCGAATAAGCCACAAACAACAGTGGTCCTCAAAGCCAACACAACGCATGCCATCGGTCAAATTCAGCCTGATTTATGCGCCAGAGTTATGGAAAATTGGACGTTTCGGATGCGCGCCACCCAGAGAAGCCGCGGCGGACATTTGAACGATGATATTTCATACATAATAGCATCGATAGGCCTTTCAAACGAATAAAATATTTCGATGATATCTCACACACACTTTGTTTTATTTAAATTTAAAGATATGAAGCCCTTAATGAAAGACCCTTTGCATTACCAGATTTGCAAAATTTGACCCATTCCTGAACTTGTTAGCGTATTATAATAATATGCAATTAATGGTCATACAATGTATTTACTAATATTTTATGTATTTTTCATACAAACGGTTGTCATGTGAAACCGGTTATTAACCATTGCAAATTTAGTCATTATTCTGAATTTATACAAATATTGGTAGTGTTACTAAGCAGAAATAATAAACAATAGCTTATCTAGCGCCGGAGAAAATTGCATATTATATATTTTATATAATAATAATATTATATTGATCAATTGATTCCTCCTAATTGGTACCTCCTCCCGCGTCATATGACTTTTTTGTTTATATCAATCATCTTGTAATTGTATCTGACCTTCGTAACGAATAAAGCAGCCGACGTGCATGCTACATAATAACAAATCATATTAATAAAATTCAACGTAACATTATTATTACAACATAACATAATGATATAAGCTGCTGCTCTTTATTATACTTGTGCAATGACGTGTTGTAGTTTTGTAATTTGGGATGTCATCAACATCATCATCATCGACTACTGCTGGATGTAGGTCACCCCGATCTGATGGCTTCCACATAATTGTTTATATATTTATTTATTTCAAAGTCCATTTATTTAACTTGAAGAAATTAACAGATTTTTAATTCCAGGTTAAAGCCAAAAAAGTTTAATATGCTAATGTTTGAGATAGAATCAGAAGTTAAAGGGAAGGGGATATGATGGGGATAGGAAATGCTCTCTAGGAATAGGAAAATATGCATTATACAGAGTGTAACAGCACATACCCAAAGGATTTTATCCATCAATTCCTGAGCATATTTCGAGTAAAAAATGTACACGTGATTTTGCTGTCCGATGATATTTTTTTCAATTAAAACAATACGCCCTTTGGTATTTGTGTTTTTTGGTGTGCTCAATTGTGTTAGATTTTTTTTTTCTTTTTAAATTTGTTTCTTTTTCTATCTCTTCGGTTTTCTATCTTTCTGCATCTTAAATTAATGTCATATTCAAATTTGTTTATTTTTCTATCTCTTCGGTTTTCTATCTTTCTGCATCTTAAATTAATGTCATATTCAAATTTGTTTCTTTTTCTATCTCTTTTTATATCTCGTTTTCTATCTTTCTGCATCTTAAATTAATGTCATATTTAAATTTGTTTCTTTTTCTATCTCTTCGGTTTTCTATCTTTCTGCATCTTAAATTAATATCATATTCAAATTTGTTTCTTTTTCTATCTCTTCGGTTTTCTATCTTTCTGCATCTTAAATTAATGTCATATTTAAATTTGTTTCTTTTTCTATCTCTTCGGTTTTCTATCTTTCTGCATCTTAAATTAATGTCATATTCAAATTTGTTTCTTTTTCTATCTCTTCGGTTTTCTATCTTTCTGCATCTTAAATTAATGTCATATTCAATTTTTTTTCTTTTTCTATCTCTTCGGTTTTCTATCTTTCTGCATCTTAAATTAATGTCATATTCAAATTTGTTTCTTTTTCTATCTCTTCGGTTTTCTATCTTTCTGCATCTTAAATTAATGTCATATTTAAATTTGTTTCTTTTTCTATCTCTTCGGTTTTCTATCTTTCTGCATCTTAAATTAATGTCATATTCCAATTTTCACACTGACTTTCTGTATTGACAAGACTAGACTTAAATATTTGATTTACTTTGTACTGCGCCTTTTTGAAGTATTCCTGATTTTTACCAGATTCCTCATTCGTCACACGGTAGTACCTAAGTGGTTTTATCCATATACGCCTCAGGAATCTCGTGAACGCTGTATTTAGTTTACCTTCTATGTTAGTTACTTGCCTGACTCCCACTATTTAAGGGTGGTATAGAACTCAATTGTATATTGCTGCTAGAATCGGTTTCCCTCATGCAATACCTATCCATTCTCTAAGAATCAACAATCGGGATTTATTTACTCTCCTTCTATCCACACGATACCTATCCCTTTCAATACAATACCTATCCATTCTCTAAAAATCAACAATCGGGATTTATTTACTCTTCTTCTGTTTATTATTAATTTATTGAAGACAAGCATATATTCGAAATATTTGCACTAACCCAACGGTCAATACGATTTTTCGTATCAATTTCTATGTCTATTTCTGTATCTTCTATGTCAATTTCTTCTATGTCTTGACGCGGTTTATTCTGGTATAATAGTTGTTTGAAATAAAACATTTTCCGATTTCTAATTACCGGCTTTAAACTTTTTGATAAGGAAACATTGCAAAAGTAACTAAGTGAACGTCAGGCCTCCGGGTTTTAAATTAATATGCTGAATGTTAACATTCCTTCTATTGCGTAAGTACGTAGATAATAAATTTGATAATCGTCAGACGTCAGTATTTATTATTGAAGGTAGGTATACATGTACCAATAAAAACTTCCACGATGGACTGAATTGCAGCCAAGTCAATATCGATTCAAGGACATTGTGTTTATTTCATTTTATCTGAATTCAATTCCTTCCACATACCTAATATCTATATCTACATTAGATTATGTAAAGTGGCAGCTTGGAGTGCATGAAAATATCTTGTTTATCGTTTTATAGCTGTGCCTTTTTTGTTAATTTACCGGAAATCCTCGTAATCGTATTTTATGTTTTAAACATTCTTGTAGGTTTTCTTTTGTTTTAACAAGATACCACCAGGGAAAAAATCTTTCAGGGTGCATAACATCTTGTGGAGTGCTGTGTGGATGGTATTTTTAGGGAAAGCAAGGAGATAAGTCCTGGATACTGGAAAGGAAATAAGGTTTAGGGGTGGGTAGGAATCAGGGGGTCAGTGTGTCAAGGAGTGGCGAACGCGTGAATCCATCCCTCCCACTGCCGTACAAGGTGATGCAATGGGTCGAGAGTCTGGCTGGAGAGATTAAAGGGTCTTCTTCAAAGATACTTAAAACTTAATATAATAAATCCAATTCTATCTAGTCTTACTTGTAGCTAAGAACTTGTAACTAAAACTTTAATAACGTTTTCCAACTAAGTTCTAACTAAAGTTTTAAACCTGAAATTCTTATTTCTTATTAAAAAATTTATGACATACATGTATGTTATTTCTGACAACTTTACCACTGACGTGAATATTACCTTACGTGCAATCTATAATGCTACGGGCACACATGCTCATTTGAAGCCAAAGAGCATGCTACCCAGTAGCAATTGTTACCTAGTAGCATGTGTGTCAGTGACGTTGCTAGTAATGAGCATACTCATTTGAAGCCAAATGAGTATGCTTACAAATCAACAGCCGTTTGATATATGAGCATGCTCATTGGATTATTGAGTGGAAGGGGAAGCCTCTAAGCATGTGTGAACAGGCTAGCTTATGAGCATACTCATTTCAATCCGATCTCAGTTCGCGCCTGTACATTCTTTGCAAAAATGTCAAAATAGCCCGCTGGGGAGTACCTCGATTTTCGTGATCTATTAAGGGAATCACGAATATATTTGGAATACAAGGTCACTAAAGTACCCACAATAGATTTCCAAATTCCCCGAGAGCTCCTTTACCTCCAAAATGAATCCGCATTCTATTGAAATTAGCATTTATTTTTTTTAATATTTAATCATTTTCGGATTTGTTGACATCTTGGACCCAAATCAACCCTCTAATTTTTTGACGTCAGAAAATTCTTAAATAATGCATGGCAAGCAATAATATTATGTTTTTTTAGTTCTGAGCGAATGGAACTGACTCCATTTGACATTTATTTGACATGAGCATGCTTATTAAAGAGCGTGTGTGTTCACATGTTGGCTTTGAGCACGTTCTTTCACGAGAAAGCTCAAACCAAGCCTGCTCATTTATGAGCAAATATGGACAGTTTTCATCATCTGTCATTAATGAGCATGCTCATAAGCCGGCTTGTTAATGAGCAAGTGTGTCAGTACCATAACAAGTTGCTATTTTTATCTTTGAACTTGGTGTTGAAACATTAGATATAATGGAACAGTGTTTCACTTGACTATATTCGCATCCAATGGCCTAGTTTCACTTCCATCCCACAATGCCTGATACATTTCTTACCTCGCTTTGGTTAATTTCAGAACATTTGCATATGAAAATGCAACACAATCGGCTCGATACTATTTGCGTAAATGAGTGAGTACTGCTGGTGCAGCAAGTGAATGCACCTATTATACTGTTGGCGCGCCGCATTGCATTCTTCTCCCCACTTTAGTGCATTCTGATCGTGTGGTAAATATGCTAATGGCTCCACATTCCAATATCATACCGCTGCACTTAGTTGAACGCGGAATCAATAGAATGCAGCTTAAGAAAAATGCATCTCAATTTTCGATGATTGTTTTCTATTATTTATTTCTAACTTCAAATTATTATATATTTGTAATAATATAAATAAATATGCTATAATTTATGTACTTTTTGGCTATTTATAAAACATGAACAAAATATGTGAGTTTTAAAGGCGTGTGAATTTTAACCACTCCGGTATTTTGCGATTATGCAAGTTTTTTTGTCTTAGACGAACTGTCAGATTTATAAAAACTTATTTCCGCTTCGCAATTGAAACATTTCTTAACGTAGCCGAATACTAAAAACTGTTTTTGAAAGGTTTTAACGTAAGCTTTCGAAGATTTATATTTCAAGTAATTATTAAAATTTGGAATTTCAGACATTAAAAAAAATTGTAAAAATGACTCTCGTGAGGTTTTATGTAAAAACGGTTCTAAAATCAAGGATTATGTAAAGAAAAACACATTCTATTGTTAAAATGTATAGTAAACAATTTCGTAACCTCGCTTCTGTACCATTTCATACAAGAATATTTAATGAAAAATTAACAATGTCTAACGGCGCGTAGGCAATTTGGCGGGTGAAAACTGTTTCTACAAAATAAATATTTTTATGTACTTCTATGGACAATTTTGAATAGAAATTCAATGTGGATCTACTACTTTTGTTTTAGGGTTATCACTAGAACAATAACAGAGTTATAATGATTTTTAACACGCTTACGGGTTGAAGTGGTTAAAGGCGCGAGTTCTCCCGGGTTGATGAGATGTTTATGTTCTTGACGCCAATCGTTAAACCATAAAAGTAATAGAAAATCTACAGTACAAATGAGAAACCTGGTTAAACAGCATTTTTCCTGCTGAACAAGATGTGTTTTTTAATGAATCTGTTTTTTCACAGAACTTGAAAAATTCATCAAATTTTATGATTAATATTCAAGTTTTGTGAAAGTTCTATTCAAGTGGAAGAGATGGATTCATATTCTTGGACACATTGACCCCCAAATCCTACCCAGCCCGCATACCTTTTTCCTTTCCAGAACTTCATTTTCTTTCTTTCCTAAAAAGACCTTCTTTAGAAAAAAGACCTAAGGGTTTTTTTCCCTCGGGACCTGCTGTATGAAGCTAATGCAAAAAATCAGTCTTCTCTCGTTGTACTTATCAGCATTCCTGACATTCTTAACTTCTTTAATTCTAAAAGAAATCTACTTACTCCTAGGCATTATTGTACATCGATGTACTCTTGAGTATTCATCGTTCGCAACTATTATATTGAACGCTGCACAGTTTTCGTTTTCTTTTTTTTTTTATTCCAATTCAATGTACCGTTACATTGTTTCCATAAGAATATCGATTAATTAGGCTCGACTCTTGATTCGTATAATAAATTATGTGATACAATTTACGACTCCCCCTTTTCCAAATAAATAAAGCGTGTCCTGTCACACAAATTGTACATTGAAACGTAATAAACTGCATTATCTTAATTTAGCGGTCTTATTATTTAAATTTCTTTTGTAAACTATGGCATTTTCGTGCCTGAAAAGTGTAACCGTAGTAAATGCTGTGCAAGCAGCGTATCCTTTCCGACAGAGCGTTGCGTGCCAAGAGAAATGGGTCTGATGAATGAAGTTTCGTAACGAAAAGGTTATCTTTAATTGTTTTTAAACTTACTTTTACGAGCACGTTTGTAGTTATTTATGGAGATAATAGTAATTGTATATGGGTTGCTCTTGTTTTTAACCTACATAACTTTTACTACCCTGTCACATTTTCACCACTCTGTCACATTTTGTTATTACTATAAATAAATTCTCTCTGAAAAATGAAAAACATAAAAAAAAAATTTTACTATGTTTATTTTAAAAATACAATAAATAATAAAATAAAACATTGTTAAAAATGCACTTTTTTAGGTAGTTATTTTAATGTACAAACGACAAGTTTTTGTTCCGCCGTAAATAGGTATTTTGTATTTTAAATTTACACATATCAAAATGGTTTTTTTTTTCTTAATTTTATATATTTCTATGTTAAATTTACTCACAAATAATTGCCCAAGTTGCTTCTAAAATCATGAAACACAAATTTTTTAATGGCCTATATATCTTATAATTTAAAGCAAAAATAAATAAAGTAGCTCACATCCGTACTAGATATTTGATATACCTTTTGATTGCAAAAATAATTTTTCAGTTTGTTTGGGTGCTTTGATCTCAAATCCAAATTTGAGATTTGTATGAAACGACCCGAAAGGGCCGCGCAAACGTTCCACTTAAGGACAAAAACTTTTTAAAGGCGTTACAAAAGCCTTAAAGGAAGCCACAAGTTTTGTCGATTTTCGTAGGATGTGTGATATCAATATGTTAAAAAAAATTATTATTTCCTTACCAAGATTATTTTTAGTTACTTTAATATCTATCTATCTGTATTTCTTGGTCTGTATTTTTGCTCGTGCTTCGTGTTAGTGTTTGTGAATAGTTTATTTCCCAAAAACTGCAAGACGTACTGTGGTTCCACTCCTAAACAGATTCCACCCCATAACACAAACATGAGAGGTTGTGTTCTGAGAAACATTTCTTATAAACGTAACACGCGTTAAAAAGTAAAGTGTTTCGTGTTTACAATGTTCCCGTCTCCGCGGGTCTTTATTCGTTCATTGACCAACAGAGATTCGCGTTTGCATTGTTTACCGTCAGGTTGTTATTTTCCTCCCTGCGGAAAAGTTTAATACTTAAGTCGAGTTGAAAGTAAGCGCTCACCGCCCAACCAACGCCTTTGTACTTTTCTTGGAATTTTTAGTATTTTGTTGAAGTAGTTCATAGCTGCTGCATATTAGCCCGTCTTCAGGGCTGCAAGGAGAAAGTTTTTCACACTTGACGACTTAAGGCACCGTATCCTCGCTCGAAAAGAAGAAGACGGAAAGATGTGTATTTACGAATGTTGGAGAGAGCGCGCTAATATTTCAAACGATAAAATTGAAGCGAAAATTGTGAAAAGGTTTAATAAAACACGACTCGTTTAGAATAGAGCAAAAATCTCGCGGGGGTTGTCTAAAACAACATTCAAAGAAACACTGTGAATTTTTTCGTACATATAACTTGTTAAATAATAGAGACAGCCGTGAAAATAAAATTTTCGGAGCATACTTTGCGATTTTTTTCTATCGAGGGAATTTCATATAATTTGCGTTTCGGCATGAGGAAATGTATAGATATTATCTTAAAAAATAACATATATTTTTTTAGAGCTTAAAAACTTCAAATGTTCAAGGGGAGGTATGTAAGAAATCGGCAGAAATTCGGGTGGCGGTGGCTCAACAATTAGGGAGGGTAGTAGGATTATCAAAAATTCGGTTATTTCGGTTGTCGGTGCGTCCTGCGTAATTCTGTTTCAATGAACTCAAATTTGCATTGAATTTAAGTGTAATTTTCAAAATTGGAACTGATTGTTGGAATAGTTCAGAAAATCTAAAATATACCTGTCTACCTATTTTCATCATTTCCAATATTGGAACTGATTTGGAATTCAGTGTATCCCGTGATTTTTAGTAGGTCTGCGTTAGATGTATATTGTGTACAAAAAGGATGAGGTCTATTTTCAATTTTCGGGCCATCTCTTGGGTCGCCTAGTATCCAATTCCTGAGATATGCATGTAAGTGTGTGTGTGTGTGAGAGAGTGCCACCAAAAGTTGATGGAAAGCATTGTCATCGACAGCTAATCTCTATGCTGAGTCTAAGCCCGATCGGATGTTGGGAAGTGGGTTAATTTTCACTTCCAAGATTTGCGTTAATTCAAGAAAACAATGTAAATTCAAAAAGATGTACTTATTTAAAAATGCACGGAGTTACCGAGTGGAATTTTTAAAGCAATGCAACTACATATTTTCAACTCGTAATCTCATGTCTCTCAGGATCTTTAGTTCTTTGAAATGTCCACTTTACTTTACAAAATAAGCGACGAGTCATAATGTTTTCTCAATATTTTTCAATTTTTCAACAAAAGAATGTGTTGATTGTATTTTCTGTTGAAAACCATGATTATTATCGATTTCCAAGCTTTCTCCAATGACGTCTGTAGCGTATTGGTCTTCGCATTTAACCACAAATAGTTGGGAGATTGCGGGTTTTATGAAATTATTCATTAACACTACCGATCTTGCTGTTATATTACTAATTGTAAATTTTTCGACGTAACAAAAATGGCTCTTAGTTAGACTTCAGTTTCTCGGCTGTAAAATCCAAAGATAGTAGAATATTGATAAAACATATTTATAATGTTCAAATTTCCTGGCTGCCTTAAAAGAAAATTTTATTTTTATTTTTATTTAATATCTTGCATAATACAATTTATATTGGCGGTTATTTACAATAACTGAATTATTGGCGCTCGTATGTTAATGTGCCAGCCAGAAACACAAGGCCAGTACTACCGTTTTATTGTGGCAATACTGCGACCTTGGCTCATTTCAATATACCACTACATAGAATTCAAAAGTTAGGCAATATGTACTCGCACACAGACGTATAGAATGTGTCGCTGATAAAATATAAACATGAAATTATGAAATCATTTATCCATAATTCAAGTACTCACTAAGGAAGTTCTTGGTAAATTTGTGAAATAAATTTACCAAATATATTTATAACATACACCTACGTATCGTATCGTATTAATGCATCTTAGTAATTAATTGTGTGATTTATAGTTATTTTATAAACCATCACAATTATATAAAAAAAAAATTATAACTTTTTTCTTTTCATCATTGTTACCAACTTACAAATATTGATAGTAGTATATATCTTACAACAGTGGCTATTCTTATAATTTTTTTCACAGATTTTCTTAATTTTATTGTTTCATTGGAAATAAGGTGTGTTTCCTAACTTGTAATATATTTTACTTATTATTTACCTACCATTAAAAATTTTCAACATTCCTCTTAATTTAAGTTATTTGCATACATATCATATTTAAATATATTTTTTCATTGTTGCAATATTGTAATATTTAAATATACAAGCTCACTAGAGCCGTCTTTTTCATGTTGTTACTATACCTTATCTATGTTATTATGTAAAAGCCGAATGGCGTTAATTTTATAAATAAATAAAAGTTATCTTGAATTTGCAAAATATTGTCGATGTCCCTGCACTTGGGTTTAATATCGTATTTAAACACGGTCGCCGGCTGATTTGCGTGAACACATCCGCCGGAATGGCCAACACCAAACAACTAAACAACTAAACAACTCTAACATTGTGACTTGTGGCACAACAACAGTCCAACAAGAACAATGAAACCTGCCACACAACAACAACACAACAAATACCATTTTCTCACTGTACTGTAAAACTGCAATATCCACAACTTGTGGATATTGCACACTTTTACAGTATCCAATATACCGAAGTATAAATTGCCTTGCACAAATGTCCAATATACCGGATTGTGACCAAACAAACACCCGCTTGGTGATTTAGATCTGTACGGTAGGAGGTTACTGCCCAGCTTTACGTACTGTGATAAAATGTCTTTATCTTAATGAAAAACTGGCGTTATACTACCCGCTTTCGTCCAGTTTAAACAGAACAACTAATTAATTAATTTTACTACTTGGATTCGTAAAGTCAACGAACGTTTATAAGATCCCCAATGCGTAATAAGAAAGCATTTGTAATTTTGGATTTATTTTCAAAATTTGTTCAGAAATTTAAACCGTCCATTTCCGACGATCTTTTAAAAGTGCGTTGACTCTACGACATTTCAACGTTCTTTTGCGTAAATATAGAACAAATTATATCGTCTTGTCTTTTTTGACAGTTAAATTAATATTATTTTAGTGTCCAAATCAACGATGAACATAAGAGTAGAATATTAGTCGCAAACACTTTCTGGCTTATGTGTGCGTTGAACGTCAGTGGCAAAAAGTTCGACGTTTACAAATTGAGTTAACATGACGTTAAAGTTTTTAAAGTGGATTTTGTTATTTTCACCAACTTTACCACCCGGCTTTGCCAAATTTTCAATAATACCTTTTCTATTTTTATTTTTTTGTTAAACACTGTGACGTCTTATTTTTGAAACGTTGCTTCAAAGTTCCATAGCTCATGACAGAGATTTTATAATCTAAAAATAGTTGATTTAGAAATCAGTTTGGGAGGCGGTATGGGATTTATTGAATAACCAACACCTCTGCCAAAGGTCACCCTAAGTGGTTCGCTACGTTTTACGTTTGGTCCCTTTGCAGGGGTGCCCGAGTTCATGGGGTGAGGTTTGTCTGGATCTTGGCGGCGGGTGCCTACCAACTGCGTGACAGGCTAGATCGGAAGAGACTGGTTGAAGGAGACCTTTTGACTTCTGCAGGGCTCTTCTCGGAACACCACCTTGCACCACAGTGGGAGGGATGGAATCATTATACTCCGTCGCTCTTGGACACACTGACCCCCAGATCATTTCCACTACTCACACCTTTTTCCTTCCCAGAACTTTCTCTTCTTCCTTTCTCTAAAAATACCTTCCGCGCAGCAAGAAGACGTTGGCCCTGGGGGTTTTTTCCTCAGGTCCTCCTGTGTGTAGATAGATAACGTAAAAAAGAAATCAAAATAGAAAAATCAAAACTAGAGCTCACCATTTGGGAGGGTTTGCCACTTCAAAAAATCAGATTTCGGCTATACATCTAATAGAAGATGCAATGTCTTTTAAGAAAATATCATTTTTCTGCCACAGCTTGAGTATCAATATCAAAGTTTTTTCATATCAAGTGTTGTATAAAATTAAAATTGATATATTCTGTCATTAGGCAGTTTTCATTCGACATTCATGTTTTATGTTTATTTCGTTCAATGACCACAGAATACACAATAATTATGTATATTTTGGTGTCGTGTTCCAATGGCCTTTACGAGAATAAAAAAATTAAAATGTTCATTGTATGTTAAATTCAGTTTGAATGTTTTGGTTTTTCCTTGTTATAGATACCTACTCGGAAACCGCTATTAACTAGTTCTAAATCTAGCTCGAAATTGAAGCGCCACCAATTGCTACGATTGCACCACAAATTATTGATAATATCACAATTATTTAAAAAAATATTTAATATAGACATCGGCCAACTAGTGTGTCGGTTTTATTTATTTATTTATTTAATATCAACGGTATAAATACACCATAAACACACATGTCACAAAATCATTGGAAACATATTAGAAACAGTAAATAAAGATTTTAACAGATAATTGTGGCGTTTGAAAGAGAAATGACACCAGAGATGCGATAAGATACAAAAATCTATAGTACAAATAAAACTAATATTGATTGAAAAGATATGATAGTATAGCCCTCTTGTACCTACCTTCCGTGCAGCTAAATAGATCTGCCACATCAGCATATCTATTAGTAACTTCATGAAACACGTATGAAAACCAGCCAAAAGCACGTTGTATTAAACACTATTTAAAAGGTGATAACATTAAAAATCTTGATGTAGAATTCTCATGAGTCAACAACTGGAACTCACCCAAACAAAACGTTAATTTAGTCGATTTACGAGTTTCTCACGGACCATCGTATAATATTATTATTCATAATAACGATATACCTGAGGTGTACCACGAGGACCACAATAATAATTAGCAACCTTGACAACCTGAGACATCTTCCATTAATTCACTTCAACCCATGTCCGCTGTGAAAATACTGCAATAAATGTAACCAGCTAACTCAGACGCGTTCCCCCGCAACCGTCGACCAAGTATATGTTAATTATTTTACCTTACCGTGTATCGATTTCAGATGTCATCTATCTTCTATCCACGATGCAAGAACCAGGGTGTCAATGTTTGCAAGTGTGATAATAAATGTATTATTTGTTCGTGGATACAGCTAAAACCTCGCAACAACTTTCAGTTGGCCGGTGTAGAATTTCATGTGGCCTGCGCTGTTATACGATACTCAGACGCCAGTCACCGACCTAGAATCCTTTGTGGAATCGATGCATTTTCATTTATTGACTATCTAATTCAACCGATAGAATATTATTGAAATATCATCGTGTATGTATTCTCGCTAATATGAGCCACATAACCTTTATGCAACTATTTTTTACAACTCCTGTTTTTCTATATCTGATAATATTGACTACTATAAACCCATTCGCTGCCTGCAATATCTGTACATTATTTGTTTTGTGCCAAGTATTAATTAATTTTGAGTCTTTCTCACGCTAGATTACGTTCGATTGGTCATGTTTTGTGTCATCAGTATGTTCTTCATAATTTTTGATAGACTTTCAAGTTTCTCGTGATGAAATGGCATGTCGATCAATAATAATTTCGCCTTAAAATATGTAAAAAAAATAGGTTCTTGCCTACATATCTTGAGCATACCGCAACGCTTTTGATTTCTAAGCATTCATATGACAACTGTGTAATAAATACATCCGTGAAATTGTATACAAATTATAGTCAATGGGACAATACTTTGTGTTTTGACCAAGGTCATTTTATAAGTGAAAATTTCTTGCCCAAATTGAATCAACATTTAGGTTATGAAACATGTTAAGTTATATAGAAATAGATCAACGATACGTATTTTGTGTTTTTCATTTTCATCAAAATATCAAGGCCAATTTATATGTTAAAATTGCTTGCTGTAGTTGAATAAACAGATAGATTATGAAATACTCGTAATAAGTGAACCAAAACAAATAAATCCCAAAGTTTTCCAAAAGGAATACAAAGTACCCAAATGGCATGATATTCCGAAGTCCATATCTCACACACACGAACCGGTACCTCAATACATACGTGATAATGTTGACGTTTCGTTTTACCAAAAATATTCTGGCACCGGAACATGGCGATTATGCCAACAATTCTTTCCACCATCTTGTTCACCGGTACTGGTTTATAAACAACACTTCTCCGAAGACTCCAGTACTTTGGTGGATATTGAACAAAACATACAAAAAATATGATGATTGGATCCACCAAAATCTATTTCACAAGTGTGCAAAATCTGTAATATTGCCACTAAAACATTTGTTGTTTTCAAATAATAATCAATATCCTCGTCCGCTAAATAATCAGCCAATAAAAGTTCACGTGATGATGTTTGAAATGCTTTTGTAAATGGTTTCCAACATATCAAAGCTTTTGTCGTTTATTCAAACGGATATCTGGCCTGTTCAGAGATCAACAAGTAGTCAAGTGATGCGAAATGGAATTGGGTGATTCCGTGGCTTTGTTTGTCGATATTCAATGCCAAGTAATGTTGTTACAAGCCTTTTCTGTTCTTGATTATTCGTACATGAAACTAGCTCAGAAAATCAACTTTTGTAACCCAAAAAGATTAAATTTTCTGATTAGCTTGATTTTGTTTTTTCCATTTACCAAAGTTATTTTTATTGATTTTTAGGTGAAAACTTTAAAGTTCATGCTCAAGAAGTTCAAAAGTTGAAAAAACTGTATAAAATACAAGTGGAAGAACATTCAGTGTTTGAAGTGAATCCTAAAAAAAGTGACAAAGCAGAGTAATCTGCTCTAAAACTAAACTATTGCGAATAGAAGAAAAGGAAGAACGAGAAACATAAAAACGAGCGAGAGAATGGAGTCTCCTTCGCCGGTTGCGAGTTTCAAAAACCCCACCATGTTTCTGCACTACGAACATTTGCACGTCAATGTTTTGAAGATTTTTAAGAGACGGCAATTTATTTTGTAGCAAAAACTATCACAGTAGGCGCTGGTTGAAGTTTTCAACCGGACAATAAATAAAATCAATCCATAAGAATGTAGATCCTCGCCCAAAGAACTTTCTTTAGTTCGTTCTTTTTGGTTATTGTGTCTATAATTCAAATTGATATCAAACTAGATTATTTTGCTACCAAAGCCGATCTAAATTAGTGCCAAATTAACTTAAAAATAAAATTAATTTATTAAAACGTTCAAATATTTGTATCGTAACAAAGTTTCAAAACATTTGCGTTGCTTTGTGGAACATTAAAAGAATATTTATGATACAATTCGCGCTCCGGAGTAACAATAACATAATAACAGTTGAAAAAGTCAGTCGAAATTATAAAAAAATCCAAGAGTGTTTACTAAGCAAATATTTTGTTTGAAATTTGAATCGTTTAGTGCAACTTTACCAAACAAGATATCGGTTTAATTCTAGTGCGTCAAGAGATAAATCCAGACATCCCGATCCCTAGAGAATGGGATTCCGGGTTTTGGCAAGGAGTGTAGTATCAGAACAATGCCGGTGCTGAACGAGAGGGTATACCACAACTTCGCGTCGGCCATAGACGCGGAGGGGTTCGTGCACCTGGACCTGGAACTGGAGCTGGAACTCGAGATGGGTGTGGAGGTGGGCTCGGACGGGAAGACCTGCGGATACCCGGAAGACTGGACCAAGAGCAGCCACATGACATGCAAGGTCTATTTCTACACTATACATTCCATTCACATTCTTCCAGCTTCCTGATCTCTGTACAATGTTTGCTTTCTTTCAGTGAGTCTAATCCAGACCTTTCGACTGCAACTGGACTTTTTAACAACTTGTTTGTTTTATAGAATTTGAAAGCTATCATTGTCAATTTTGATAGCCTATTAAAAACTGCCTCAGCTGAAGATTTGTTTAGTGATTCAAGTCGAGGATTTTTTTCTTCCGTAACAGTGTTTGAACATGTTTCAAGTAAACGTTGTTTGTTTTCTGAAATTTGAAAGCTACCACTGGCTATTTTGACTGTCGTTTAAACATTTAGATCAGCGATGACAGTAACCCAAGCAACCCGCGGCTCATTACGTGCGGTCCGCGAGCCTTTTAGTACTTCCCAATTGGCTAAACAAAATATCAAAATATTTGAAAACTGATAAGTTTTTAGATTTTCACGGCCAAAAGTATTTTCATTATTAGTTTTTGGGGTGTTATGCCGTGTTGCGCTACCTCCTTCTTTAGCCAACGTTTCGGACAGCGTTTCAGTGTCCATCATCAGGGCAGATGTGTAATTACACATCTGCATAGCGCAACACGGCATAACACCCCAAAACAAATAACGAAAATATTTGAAAACTGTCTTCAAAGTTTTGAAACAGTTTGGCAAAGTCAACAATATCGAGCTGTAACTACCCCTAGAACCTGCGGCCCGCGAACAAATTGAAATTGGATAAATTGCCCTTCGACTAAAAAGGTTAATCATCACTGATTTAGATGGTCCCAGAAAATTTCACCTTAATTCCACAATCTTAATTTATTTTCTACTTTTGCTTTGTTTCAATTATTCATGTCGAGGCTTTCTTTCAATGCAACTGGTGTTTTGAATATGTTTCAAGTTCTGCAAGTTTATTCCCTTTTTTGCCAGTTGTTCTGTGTCCTCCTTCTCAATACATTCCGAGGTTCACTCCTGTACTTAAAAAAATCACCAGAGTCATCATTTTTTTTCGAAAGGCAATATGTCTTTCATGGTTATTTATGTGTATGTAACTATTTATTTTGCTCTCTCCTTAGCAACTGTGTTAAATAGTGGAAAATATTCAATTGCATTTTTTTCACCTTGATCTTTGGTCTTTGCTTATATCCAAATGTGTACCCTTTGCTTGCAAGATAAGAAAGGCCATGTTGAACACTTTCACGATATTCAAATATTTTACTGAACACTTTTCTTTGTGTGGGAATTTCACTGTGTTACTATGCCGCTGTTGCTGTGATACGGTGTTATCCTCTTGATAACAGTAAAATTATTCTTGTCACTTCGCCTCAATTTATTCGAAATCGACGACATCCGTAAGTAGTTCGGTAAGCCCCCTAAGTCTTGTCCCAGAGGTTGCGGGCTCAAATGCCGGAGTTTTCAAATAAAATAATGAAATGATTTGTATGTTTTGGAGTACATGTTTGCGCACTTTCTACAGTGTAAGTCGCCACATTATCGCCCACACCGGTGATAGACCACAATTCTGAATCAATAGTTACATGAAATGGTTACAGCTATAAGACTCCGGCCTTTTAAGCCATCTATGCTGCTTCCTGTTAATTCTTTTTCTTTTGAAAGTTGCCCTGTCATTTTTCACCGCTTCTCACAGGGTGTTTGGCGATCTCTCCTGATTACACAACACGAAATTCAACTCCCCAGGTTGAGACTTTTCCTATCAAGTATATATAGCCCAACAGATTTTATAGCCCCATAGGTTTATTCATTTTCCTTGGCAGCTATTGGTGCTTTCCACACCCAAGTGCTTCATATGTCTCCTTAGGTGACAGTAACATGTTATGATAGTCAGGAACTTCCAAACTTCCTATTCTGTTTCTCTCCCAACTTCCCCTAAATGTAGTATTTTTATGTAAATTCGATAAAGCTAGACAGAGATGCACGAATAAGAGGGAGCGAATGTGTGTATCACTTTTAATGTATGGCATTGCGAATTTGGGGTTGCGAGTGACAGGTCGGTTGTGTGTATAATATTTAAGCCTTACATTGTGAGTCGTGATTTGTTAAACATATTCTGAAGTCAAGCTGGACTTATCACTTATTCACACTGATAAACCAAAGATACAATACCAAATAAACAATAGTTCTACTGCAGTTGATGTACTCTAGTACAGCTTTTTAAAAAGTTGCACTTTGTGGCCGTATCCTGGAAACTGCCCTTTTATTTCGCCAAACAGAGTATTTTCAATGTTTTTCAATTTTTCTTTTAAATTCTTGGAAAAAATATTACGAAAATGAAGGTATTTTAATTTTATTTTGGTGTTGATTAACAAATTTTCTATATCAATTTAAAATGTGCCACTTACGATTTGCTGCCAAAACGACATGTTCGTTTTTATTGACGAATTCGTCGGCGTTGACGTCATGCATGGTAACGTTGATGACAGCCGTCTTACCAGGCAGTGTTGGTTTCTACGTCATAATGACGTTGTAGCCAGTTGAAACCACTTCGGAATGTCCAATGTTTCATATCAATAATTATGAATGAAAGGATTAAAATTACACAATTTAGTACAATAATCAGAATCAGAAAAATAAACTTTAAATCTTCCACACATTTTTAAAAGTATTCATAGTTTGTGATGACCTCGTTTGCAGATCAAGGCCATCCTCGGAACTGCGAAGTTTGATCTGATGTAATAACATGGTCCCAGCTATATCGCGTTCGTCGGATGCCAATTCAATTGAATTCTCTTTGTTTATTGATTCCGATCTTCCTCGCCCCTTTATCACCGGCGAGTCGATTCTTCGTACCATGACGGGGCACATTTTAGGACGTTTTATCTTTTTTGCTGAATTTTTCAAACAGTTCCCGATAAAAGCCATAATCTTCTGTATACGTTTATAAAAGTGAATATTTCTTTGTTTGTCCTTCATTATTTCTTATACCATTCATCCGATTGCGAT